>CAWUFW010000018.1:0-2472500 GCA_963921515.1 Calotriton arnoldi
TGGTGGTAGTGACAGGCATCCAGGCCCCCTGGGTAAGGGTGGTGGTAGTGGCAGGCATCCATCCCCTAAGGGTGGGGATGGTAGTAGTGGTAGGGCATCCAGCCCCCATGAGTGGGGATGGTAGTAGTGGTAGGCATCCAGCCCCCCTGAGTAGGGGTGGTGGTAGTGACAGGCATCCAGGCCCCCTGGGTAGGGGTGGTGGTAGTGGCAGGCATACATCCCCTAAGGGTGGGGATGGTAGTAGTGGCAGCCATCCAGCCCCCTATGGGTGGGGATGGTAGTAGTGGTAGGCATCCAGCCCCCATGAGTGGGGATGGTAGTAGTGGCAGGCATCCATCCCCCTAAGGGTGGGTATGGTAGTAGTGGCATGCATCCAGCCCCCCCTGGATAGGGGTGGTGGTAGTGGCAGGCATCCATCCCCCTAAGGGTGGGGATGGTAGTAGTGGCAGCCATCCAGCCCCTATGGGTGGGGATGGTAGTAGTGGTAGGCATCCAGCCCCCCATGAGTGGGGATGGTAGTAGTGGTAGGCATCCAGCCCCCCATGAGTGGGGGTGGTGGTAGTGGCAGGCATCCAGCCCTCCCTGAGTAGGGGTGGTGGTAGTGACAGGTATCCAGGCCCCCCTGAGTAGGGGTGGTGGTAGTGACAGGCATCCAGGCCCCCCTGGGTAGGGGTGGTGGTAGTGGAAGGCATCCATCCCCCTAAGGGTGGGGATGGTAGTAGTGGCAGCCATCCAGCCCCCTATGGGTGGGGATGGTAGTAGTGGTAGGCATCCAGCCCCCCATGAGTGGGGATGGTAGTAGTGGTAGGCATCCAGTCCCCCATGAGTGGGGATGGTAGTAGTGGCAGGCATCCAGCCCCCCCTGAGTAGGGGTGGTGGTAGTGACAGGCATCCAGGCCCCCCTGGGTAGGGGTGGTGGTAGTGGCATGCATCCAGCACCCCCTGGATAGGGGTGGTAGTAGTGGCAGGCATCCAGGGCCCCCTGGGTAGGGGTGGTGGTAGTGGAAGGCATCCATCCCCCTAATGGGTGGGGATGGTAGTAGTGGCAGCCATCCAGCCCCCTATGGGTGGGGATGGTAGTAGTGGTAGGCATCCAGCCCCCCATGAGTGGGGATGGTAGTAGTGGTAGGCATCCAGCCCCCCATGAGTGGGGATGGTAGTAGTGGCAGGCATCCAGCCCCCCCTGAGTAGGGGTGGTGGTAGTGACAGGCATTCAGGCCCCCCTGGGTAGGGGTGGTGGTAGTGGCATGCATCCAGCACCCCCTGGATAGGGGTGGTGGTAGTGGCAGGCATCCAGCCCCCCCTGAGTAGGAGTGGTGGTAGTGGCAGGCATCCATCCCCCTAAGGGTGGGGATGGTAGTAGTGGTAGGCATCCAGCCCCCCATGAGTGGGGATGGTAGTAGTGGTAGGCATCCAGCCCCCCATGAGTGGGGATGGTAGTAGTGACAGGCATCCAGGCCCCCTGGGTAGGGGTGGTGGTAGTGACAGGCATCCAGGCCCCCTGGGTAGGGGTGGTAGTAGTGGCAGGCATCCAGGGCCCCTGGGTAGGGGTGGTAGTAGTGGCAGGCATCCAGGCACCCCTGGGTAGGGGTGGTAGTAGTGGCAGGCATCCATCCCCCTATGGGTGTGTATGGCATTGGTGTTGGCCATCCCACCCCTATGGTTCTGCTGTTGCTAGTGTACGTTATTTGTGTGTGTGACATATTTCGTGTACGTGTGGTTTGTTTGTATTGTTGGTGTTTGACTTACCGTCTGCGCCGTACGCGTCCGTGCCGGTCCCGGTAATAGATGTAGAGTATAGGTAGGACCTGCGCAATGGGATTCATGCTTTGATCGTCTCGTTCGGGTTTCTCGTGTCTTCGAGTCGTACTCGTAGCAGGCTTGTTCGTCTCGTAGCCGTGGATCGTCTTGTGGCGCGAAACGGAGCTTATGTACGGCTCGCCCGGATGCTCAAACGTGCCGGACGTAGCGACGAGTTCGGCGCATACGGAAGACGCATCGTACTAGTCCGGCCGGAAGGTGCTGTGTATTTGGTTCCGTGCGACTCGATTCGGCGTTTACGGATCAGGCTCGGGCGGGGAACAGGAGCTGGAATGGGTAAGTACGGCTCGCTCGGAATCTGGGCTGTTATGCGGATCGTACTTGTTCGTTCGGTAGAGTGTTCGAGTCGGTCGGAAAACACGCGTACGGCTGGTATTTTTTCCGGACGAATACTGTTAGGTGCGCTTCCGGACGACATCGGAATCGACCCCAAGGTGTCTCCAGAAAAATTACAGTTCTGTCAACAAGAAGTTAGATATTTAAGGCATAAAATAGAAAGAGGAGTTAGAAAAGTGACACCGGACAGAATAAAAATAATTAAAGAGAAGCAACTGCCACAGACTCAGAGAGAAATGAGAATGTTTTTGGGAGTGGTTGGGTACTGTAGGCAATGGATTAATGGTTTTTCTATGTTAGCGAAACCATTAATACAGATGATCCGGAAAAGAGCAAAAGATCCGATTGATTGGAATGATGACTGCATAGAGGCATTTGTAAAATTGTGAAATTGTTTGTGTGAGGTTCCTGCTTTGGGCATGCCTGACTATTCAAAAGACTTTGCTTTGTTTTGCTGTGAGAGAGGGAATTGTGCACTGTCAGTTTTAACACAGAGACATGGACTGAGTCGACGTCCAGTGGCATATTTTTCAGCTACATTGGATCCAGTGGCTTCAGCATTGCCTGGCTGCTTAAAAGCAGTAGCTGCTACTTGTATGAGTCTGGAGCAAAGTGAGTCGATAGTGATGGGACATCCGGTAAAAGTTTTCGTTCCACACTCAGTTGAGATTCTTTTGACAAGAACAAGAACACAGCATCTCACCCCTAGTCGATTGACTAAGTATGAAAGAGTGATTTTAGGAGCTGAGAACGTGACTGTGATAAGATGTACGATTATGAACCTAGCTACCCTATTGCCAGACCCCTGCGATGAAGAAGTGAGAGATGAGAGTGATCATGATTGTTTGGACGTGACTGAGTTATGCACGAAGCCCCACCCTGACATAAAAGAGACACCTTTGAAAGAGGCAGGCCATGAGCTATTTGTAGATGGTTCTTGCCTCAGGACACAAGAGGGAGAATTAAGCGCTGCATATGCTGTTTGTAAAATATCTGGGGTAATTGAAGCATCCTGTTTACCTGAGGTCAAGTCTGCACAAGTAGCTGAATTGGTTGCCTTAACAATAGCATGCAAAAAGGGGAAAAATTGGAGAGTAACCATATTTACGGACAGTCAATATGGGTTCGGGGTTGTGCATGACTTCGGCCAGCTTTGGATGCAGAGGGGATTTCTGACTTCTTCAGGATCTCCTATGAGAAACAGCAAAAATGTGAAACATTTGTTGGAAGCATTATAATTGCCAAAAGAGATAGCAGTTGTAAAATGTGCTGCACATCGGTCAGGAAGTGACTATGTGACTGCTGGCAATAATTATGCTGATCAAGTGGCCAAATACTGTGCCAAAAATGCAGTGGCCATAAACAGAAAAATTGAAACAGGTGAAACCAGATGCCAACTTATGTTTTTCTCAGTACCAGAAACATGGGACGAGATTAGACAACTGCAGGAAGAAGTTGAGGAAAAGGAAAAGGAAATTTGGATAAAGGCAGCCTGTACAAAGAGACGACAAGATGAGGTATGGGTGTATTTAGATGGAAGACCAGTCATGCCAGATTGTTTGCTTTCAAAAATGGCAAGAGTGTATCATGGAGCAACACACATAGGGAGAGACTCAATGATCAGGCTATTCAGACAGAGTTGGTACAATCCGAAGTTCAGGGTAATCGCAGAGAGCCTTTGCCAAAGATATTTGACTTGTCAGCAGCAGAATCCAGGTAGAAAGGCCGTGGTAAGCTGGGGAAAGATTGGAAAGGCAGAAGGACCCTTCACCAGACTACAGTTAGATTTTATTGAATTACCCCCATGTAATGGACTGAAATACATACTTGTCATAGTATGCCTTTTCTCAAGATGGGTGGAAGCCTCTCCCACTGGAAGAAATGACAGTCTTACAGTTGCAAAATTGTTGTTGAGGGAGTTAGTTCCGCGATTTGGTTTTCCAGTCACTTTGGAATCGGATAGAGGCCCTCATTTTAATAATGAAATAATTTGATTAATCTGTGCTGCATTTAACATTGAACAAAAACTGCACTGTGCTTATCGTCCAGAGGCTTCTGGAATTGTTGAGCAAATTAATGGCACAATCAAGTCAAGATTGGGGAAGGTGTGTGCATCCACAAAGCTGAAATGGCCAGATGCATTACCTCTTGTTTTGATGGGTCTCAGAAGTATTCCAGACAGAAAAACAGGAATGAGCCCACATGAGATTCTCATGGGAAGAGCCATGAGACAGGCATTAATTCCTGGAAATAAACTAATGAGTATAACTGATGATCTGGTATTGGACTATTGCAAAGGATTGGCTGAAATGATGCGTTCTATCTCTCACCAGGTTGGAGAAGACGCAGTTGAAAGACAGCCAGACCAAGCGCATGATTTGAATCCTGGAGATTGGGTGCTAGTGAAGAAACACGCAAGAAAGTCGTGCTTAGCACCAAGGTGGGATAAACCGCGGCAAGTCATACTGGTCACTACCACAGCAGTGAAGTGTGCAGGTTTGCCCAATTGGATTCATGCCAGCCATACCAGAAGAGTTCCGAGCCCATCAGAACAACAAGAGCAACCACTGACTGAACAGGCTGAAGCGTCAGGAGTGGCAAGCTGTGAAAATTGAAGAATCTAGAGTGATAGATTCTGAAAGACAACCATATGACGAACAGCCAGGTATAAGTCAGGAAGAATGGATACCAGTGATTGAAATAATTGATGACGCCATTGAAACAAAAAGGAGAACAGAATTGAAAAGACAGGAAAGTAGTCAGGAAAAGTCAGGAGAAGAAGAACATACTCAGGTGGAGATAGAAAAAGACTTTCAGGAACCTGAGGAGGGAAAATTAGAAGAACACGTTCAGGCAGAAGAAGAAGAAAGGTTTGAAATAAGACCTGAACAGGATCAGGTAGAAGTTAGAAGAACAAGTTCAGGCAGAAAAAGAACAGTTTAAAGTAAGACCTGAACAGGGTCAGATAGAATTAGAAGAACAAGCTCAAGAAGAAGAAGAACAAAATAGGGTAAGACCTGAGCAGGTGGAAGTAAAAGAAGGTACAAGCACAGAAAACAGAGAACAAGAACAGATTGTGCCTAGATTAAGTGAAATTAAAAGGACTTTGCCAAGGAGATAAAGAAGGTGAAAGTGCAGTACAAATCAAAAGAATCAGAAAGGGAGACAATTGGCCAACTGGAGTAAAGAAGTTAAGATATCATTTGAGAAAATCAGAAAAGAAACCAGAACAAGTAAATGAAATCACAAGTCAAACACGACCTAAACAAACCTTAGCAAAAATAACTCGAAGAAGTCCAAGATTGAGAAATTTAAACAGGAGATACCAGGCTCCTGAGTGGACTTACGTCATACTCGAGGAATTTGAATCCCTAGATCTGTCTGATGAAACTGAAGAGGTCCATATTACACAAATTGATGAAAGCAAATTGAAGCCTCCTTAAGAACGAAAAAGAAAGTTAAAACTGACAAAGAAAGGATAAGAGAAAAGAAATTTTCACAGGATTAAAATGGCAGAAACTGAAGTTTCCGGAAAACCAAAATGTGGATTAAAAAGAAAGTGTTTTAGATTTTGTTTTTGCAGTATTTTATCAGTAGCATTAGTATGGTTATTCCTAACAGTAGGAGTACCTTTATTAATGAAAACAAGTGACAAGAATAATACAGATACTAATGTTAAGATGGATAGAATAAAAGAAACTGAAATAGAAATAGGGGTAGAAGATGAAGCAGATTATCATAATGAATCAGACTATAATATGTCTTCTAATGTGTTTATTAAATTGTTATTTCAATATGTTAGTCCTATGAAAATTAACAATTGTTATGTGTGTATGAAGTTACCCACATCAGTATCAGAAGGGGTGACGTATCACCATATACCTTTAACGTATGGTGTGTCATGTAGTATTTTATCAAGTTTATTTTATGCTACAGGGAGACTTCAGTATTTTTATTCAAATCTAGATGTAGTATTTTCTGATTTACCTATTAGAAAGAATATGAATCCAGTAGTTACTAGTAGAAATGCACAGTTTAGGGGTGAATTTTTCTTAACAATGAGTTCAATAGATTTAGTTCAGGCACGTAAAGGTAATCTAACATGTACATTAAGAAAAGAAGAAAAAGATTTTTGGGATTTAGTAGAAGAAAGGAGACAGGATTTAAAAGGAAGGCAACTAAACAGAAAACCCATGTACCTCCATGGGTTGGGAAGGAGGGAATATATGCAAGTGGCAAGGCTCATGCTGCGATGTCCCTGGACTTTGTGAAAAAGGGAAAATTCTGCCTCCATAGATTAAAGACAGATTATAACAATAATTACATTGGTTCCAGTGAATGTGAACACAACTTCCTAATTTTAGGAGGGTGGGGACTAAAAGGGGGAACTGATCCTGTGTTTCCAGGAGTGTATTACGTTTGTGGGAGTAATGCCTATTATAGGTTACCTGCAAGATGGTACGGGAGCTGCTATTTTGGAATAGTTTTTCCAAAGATTTATCATGTAAATAAAATCAGTGGAACCAATGGAAGATCTAATGGACTAACACGTAGGAGAAGAGCTAGTTTTTCTGAAATTGTAGGAGACATTTTTAGTGCATTGATACCCTCAGTTGGAGTCATTCTTAATTCACAGAAAATTTGTAAGTTATCAACCTTAGTTGATCGTCTTTCTACAGATACTGCAGGAGGATTCTTTTTTTTTTAATTTTTTTTTATTGCAATCCAAAATTTAAAATGCATACATATAATATAGATTTCAGATGAGATAAGTGAAAATCCAATTATTCCTACCAAGGTTAACATACATTTCCTAACAAAAAGTTCCTTACATATACACAGGGGGATTCAAGATAACTCAAAATAAATAAAAAAATAAAAAAATAAAATAAAAGGGGGCAGAACAACATTAATTTCATATTATTCCTTCATGTGCTTAACCCCTTTGATGCTCATGACGGAATGGTTCCGTCATGAGCATCGGTGCCCCTGTGCTCATGACGGAACCATTCCGTAATGAGGCCAGGGGCACGAAATCCCTCTGCTGCAGACAGCAGAGGGATTTCCTTTCTCCCCCACAGCCTTGGGAGCTGGGGAAGAGCTTCCCCAGCTCCCAAGGCCCTCTCCCTTTCAGTGAAATGAAGATCAGCGCGCACGTCGCGCTGACTTCATTTCACTGGAAACGAAACTAAAATGAGCCTTTAGGCTCATTTCAGTTTCACTTTCTACGTGCTCAGGGGGCTATCTCAGCCCCTGAGCACGTAGAAAGACGGGAGAGGTATCATTGGAAAGGGAGAATCTCCCTTTCCAATGGTACCCCTCCCAGTGGATCCCTGCTTGGGGATCGCCCCAGGAGGGCGATCCCCAAGCAGGGATCCACCCACTAAGGCACAAGGGAGGGGGAGCGGCCCCTTGGGCAAGGGCTTTGCTCCCCCCAAAAAATTGCCATTGTTCAGTCTTTCTGCCCCCTGGGAGGCAGATGGAAGCAGTAGCCCCCAATCTGCCCCTCCGGGGGGCAGAAAGCCCACTAGACACCAGGGATTTTTATTAGGTGCATTTTTTTCAGGGTGGGGCTGCCCGAAACGGGCACGCCAATGCCCCCACCCACCATTACAGCCTTTCTGCCCCCCTGGGAGGCAGATGGGGGCAGTAGCCCCAATCTGCCCCCAGGGGGCAAAAGCACACTAAACACCAGGAATTTTTTTGGACGCATTTTTTTTTAGGGTGGGGGCTGCCCGAAATGGGCACGCTAATGCCCCCAACCCCCCACCACCATTACAGCCCTTCTGCCCCCCCTGGGAGGCAGATGGGGGCAGTAGCCCCCAATTTGCCCCCCCGGGGGGGCAGAAAGCCCACTAAACACCAGGGATTTTTTTGGACACTTTTTTTTTAGGGTGGGGGCTGCCCGAAACGGGCACGCTAATGCCCCCACCCCCATCACCATTACAGCCTTTCTGCCCCCCTGGGGGGCATATGGGGGCTGTAGCCCCCAATCTGCCCCCCCGGTGGGGCAGAAAGCCCACTAAACACCAGGGGGTTTTTTTGTGTAAATTTTTTTTAGGGTGGGGGCTGCCCAAAATGGGCACGCCGATGCCCCCACCCCCCGTCACCATTATAGCCTTTCTGCCCTGCCCTGGGGGGCAGATGGGGGCTGTAGCCCCCAATATGCCCCCCCGGTGGGGCAGAAAGCCCACTAAACGCCAGGGATTTTTTTTTGTGCAATTTTTTTAGGGTGGGGGCTGCCCAAAATGGGCACGCCAATGCCCCCACCCCCGTCACCATTACAGCCTTTCTGCCCACCCGGTGGGGCAGAAAGCCCACTAAACACCAGGGATTTTTTTTGTGCAATTTTTTTTAGGGTGGGGGCTGCCCAAAATGGGCACGCCAATGCCCCCACCCCCTGTCACCATTACAGCCTTTCTGCCTCACCCTGGAGGGCAGATGGGGGCTGTAGCCCCCAATCTGCCCCCCGGTGGGGCAGAAAGCCCACTAAACAGCAGGGATTTTTTTGTGCAATTTTTTTTAGGGTGGGGGCTGCCCAAGACGGGCACGCCAATGCCCCCACCCCGCTGCCACCATTACAGCCTTTCTGTTCCCCCTGGGAGGCAGATGGGGGCAGTAGCCCCAATCTGCCCCCTGGGGGCAGAAATCCCACTAAACGCCAGGGATTTTTTTTTTGCCATTTTTTTTAGGGTGGGGGCTGCCCAAAATGGGCACGCCAATGCCCCCACGCCCTTGCCACCATAACAGTCTTTCTGCCCCCCCTGGGGCGGCAGAAAGCCCACTTGACGCCAGGGATGTTTTTTTGCAAATTTTTTTAGGGTGGGGGCTGCCCGAAGTGGGCACGCCAATGCCCAAATCCCCGCCACCATTACAGCCTTTCTACTCCCCCTGGTCTCCCGATAAAAATGGTACCTCACACGGGTGGGTGGGGCAAGTACCCGCGACAGGCAAGGGCCCAAAACCTAGTGAGGCGACATCAAAATTACCTATCACAAACCAACCTAGTTTCAAGGGGGGTCCCATGAGTTTTTTGCCCCGGGTTCGGCGGCCAGCTAGGGAAACCTACCAAACCCACACATTTCTGAAAACTAGACACCCGGGGGATTCCAGGGAGGTATGGCTTGCGTGGATCCCCCAAAGTTTTCTTACCCAGAAACCCCAGAAACCTGAAATTCTTGCTGAAAAAATCACTTTTTTTCACACATTTTTGTGTGGGAAAGTTGTGGCATCACCGGGCTGAAACAAATTTCCTACCACCCAGTGTTCCCCCAGGTCTCCCGATAAAAACGGTGCATCACTCGCGTGGGAGGCCCAAGTACCCGCGACAGGCAAGGGCCCAAAACGTATTGAGGCGACATCAAAATTGCCTATCAGAAGACAACCTGGTTTTGGGCCCAAAACGTATTGACAAAATGTTTTGGGCCCGTGCCTGTCGCGGGTACTTGGGTCTCCCACCCGAGTGAGGCACCATTTTTATCGGAAGACCTGGGGGAACGCTGGGTGGTAGGAAATTTGTGTCATCCCGGTGATGCCACAACTTTCCCACACAAAAATGTGTGAAAAAAGTGTTTTGTTTCAGCAAAATTTCAGGTTTGCAGGGGATTCTGGGTAAGAAAACGTTGGTGGATCCACGCAAGCCATACCTCCCTGGAATCCCCGGGTGTCTACTTTTCAGAAATGTGTGGGTTTGCTAGGTTTCCCTAGGTGGCCGCCGAGCCCCGGGCCAAAAGTCATGGGACCCCCTTGCAAAACCAGGTCGTCTTCTGATAGGCAATTTTGATGTCGCCTCAATACGTTTTGGGCCCTTGCCTGTCGCGCGTACTTGGGCCTCCCACCCGAGTGAGGCACCATTTTTATCGGGAGACCTGGGGAACGCTGGGTGGTAGGAAATTTGTGTCAGCCCGGTGATGCCACAACTTTCCCACACAAAAATGTGTGAAAAAGTGATTTTTTCAGCAAAATTTCAGGTTTGCAGGGGATTCTGGGTAAGAAAACGTTGGTGGATCCACGCAAGCCATACCTCCCTGGAATCCCCGGGTGTCTACTTTTCAGAAATGTGTGGGTTTGCTAGGTTTCCCTAGGTGGCCGCCGAGCCCCGGGCCAAAAAGTCATGGGAACCCCCTTGCAAAATTAGGTCGTCTTCTGATAAGCAATTTTGATGTCGCCTCAATACGTTTTGGGCCCTTGCCTGTCGCGCGTACTTGGGCCTACCACCCGAGTGAGGCACCATTTTTATCGGGAGACCTGGGGCAATGCTGGGTGGTA
This sequence comes from Calotriton arnoldi, assembly GCA_963921515.1. NCBI lineage: Eukaryota > Metazoa > Chordata > Amphibia > Caudata > Salamandridae > Calotriton > Calotriton arnoldi. The sequence continues at coordinate 10,426 of CAWUFW010000018.1, forward strand.
GGAAATTTGTGTCAGCCCGGTGATGCCACAACTTTCCCACACAAAAATGTGTGATAAAAGTGATTTTTTCAGCAAAATTTCAGGTTTGCAGGGGATTCTGGGTAAGAAAACGTTGGTGGATCCACGCAAGCCATACCTCCCTGGAATCCCCGGGTGTCTACTTTTCAGAAATGTGTGGGTTTGCTAGGTTTCCCTAGGTGGCCGCCGAGCCCTGGGCCAAAAAGTCATGGGACCCCCCTTGCAAAACCAGGTCGTCTTCTGATAGGCAATTTTGATGTCGCCTCAATACGTTTTGGGCCCTTGCCTGTCGCGCGTACTTGGGCCTCCCACCCGAGTGAGGCACCATTTTTATCGGGAGACCTGGGGGAACGCTGGGTGGTAGGAAATTTGTGTCAGCCCGGTGATGCCACAACTTTCCTACACAAAAATGTGTGAAAAAAGTGACTTTTTCAGCAAAATTTAAGGTTTCTGGGGATTCTGGGTAAGAAACGTTGGTGGATCCACGCAAGCCATACCTCCCTGGAATCCCCGGGTGTCTACTTTTCAGAAATGTGTGGGTTTGCTAGGTTTCCCTAGGTGGCCGCCGAGCCCCGGGCCAAAAAGTCATGGGACTCCCCTTGCAAAACCAGGTCGTTTTGTGATAGGCATTTTTGATGTCGCCTCAATACGTTTTGGGCCCTTGCCTGTCACGGGTACTTGGGCCTCCCACCCGAGTGAGGCACCATTTTTATCGGGAGACCTGGGGCAATGCTGGGTGGTAGGAAATTTGTGTCAGCCCGGTGATGCCACAACATTCCCACACAATAATGTGTGAAAAAAGTGATTTTTTCAGCAAAATGTCAGGTTTCTGGGGGATTCTGGGTAAGAAAACATTGGGGGATCCACGCAAGCCATATCTCCCTGGAATCTCCCATGTGTCTACTTTTCAGAAATGTGTGGGTTTGGTAGGTTTCCCTAGGTGCCGGCAGAGCTAGGGTTCAAAAACTACAGCTAGGCACTTTGCCAAAAAAGGGTCATTTTTCACAGTGAAATTGGGGTGTGTCCACGTTGCGTTTTGCGTCGTTTCCTGTCGCGGGCACTAGGCCTACCCACACAAGTGAGGTGCCATTTTTCTCAGAAGACTTTGGGGAACGTTGGGTGGGTGGAATTTTGTGGATCCTTGCAGATTCCAGAACTTTCCACCACAGAAAAGCGAGGAAAATGTGTTTTTTTTACACTTTTTTAGGTTTGCAAGGGATTCTGGGTAACAGAACCTGGTGAGAGCCAATGCTGTCACCCCATCCTGGATTCCCCTGGGTGTCTAGATTTCAAAAATGTATAGGTTTGCTAGGTTTCCCTAGGTGCCGGCAGAGCTAGGGTTCAAAAACTACAGCTAAGCACTTTTCAAAAAAGGGTGATTTTTCACTGTGAAAATGTGGTGTGTCCACGTTGTGTTTTGCGCTGTTTCCTGTCGCGGGCACTAGGCCTACCCACACAAGTGAGGTACCATTTTTCTCGGAAGACTTTGGGGAATGCGGGGTGGGTGGAATTTTGTGGATCCACGCAGATTCCAGAACTTTCCACCACAGAAAAGTGAGGAATATGTGTTTTTTTTGACAATTGTTTAGGTTTGCAAGGGATTCTGGGTAACAGAACCTAGTGAGAGCCAGTAAAGTCACCCCATCCTGGATTTCCCTGGGTGTCTAGATTTAAAAAATGTATAGGTTTGCTAGGTTTCCCTAGGTGCCGGCAGAGCTAGGGTTCAAAAACTACAGCTAGGCACTTTGCAAAAAAGGGGTAATTTTTCACTGTGAAAATGTGGTGTGTCCACGTTGCGTTTTGGGCCGTTTCCTGTCGCGGGCAGTAGGCCTACCCACACAAGTGAGGTACCGTTTTTCTCGAAAGACTTTGGGGAATGCGGGGTGGGTGGAATTTTGTGGATCCATGCAGATTCCAGAACTTTCCACCACAAAAAAGTGAGGAAAATTTGTTTTTTTTGACAATATTTTAGGTTTGCAAGGGATTCTGGGTAACAGAACCAGGTGAGAGCCAGTCAAGTCACCCCATCCTGGATTCCCCTGGGTGTCTAGTTTTCAAAAATGTATAGGTTTGCTAGGTTTCCCTAGGTGCCGGCAGAGCTAGGGTTAAAAACTACAGCTAGGCACTTTGCAAAAAAAGGGTCATTTTTCACTGTGAAAATGTGGTGTGTCCATGTTGCGTTTTGGGCCATTTCCTGTCGCAGGCACTAGGCCTACCCACACAAGTGAGGTACCATTTTTATCGGGAGACTTAGGGTAACACAAAATTGTAGAGCAACTGTTATTATCTATTGACTTTTGATGCATTTCTGCCTTCCAAATGAAAGACAATGTGTAAAAAGAAGTCATTTTGAAAAATGTCCTATAATTCTCATGCTAGTATGGGTACTCCCAATTTAGGAAATGTGCAAATATCTACTATTTCTAAACTCTATATTTTGTTCCCATTTCAGAAATACATAGGTGTCTTTCATACCGATTTTTCCATGTATAAATTTTCCCAAAATAATTGCTATATACCCGGTACATAATAAAAAACCATTGCAAGACGCTGCTCAGTTATTGGCTCTGGGTTCGTCGAGTTCTTGGTGAATCTACAAGTCCTATATATCGCCACAACCAGAAAGGTCCAGCGGATGTAACGGTATATTGCTTTCAAATAGCTGTCATAATTAGAAGAAGTTAAAGGTGAAAATGTTGACACAAATGGCTGATTTTTTCAACTAATTTTCAATTTTTCCTATATTTAACTGTTTGTTTCTATAAAGAAAACTTGAAGGATCTACACAAATGACCCCTTGCTGAATTCAGAATTTTGTCTACTTTTCAGAAATGTATAGCTTTCTAGGATCCATCATTGCTTTCATACCCATTTCTACCATTAACTGGAAGGAGGTTGAAAGCACAAAAAATAGCAAAAATAGACTATGTCCCAGAAAAATGCCAAAACTGTTTAAAAAATGTTGGTTTTCTGACAAAAGTCTGCTTGTCCCTGAAAGCTGGGAAGATGGTGATTTCAGCACCACAACCCCTTTTTGATGCCATTTGCAGGGAAAAACCAGACGTTTTCATCTGTAGCCCTTTTTCGCATTTTTCCCCAAAAACCAAAATGTAGCTGTATTTTGGCTAATTTCTGGGTCCCTCCAGGGGAATCCACAAACCCTGGGTACCTTTAGAATCCCCATGATGTTGGAAAAAAAGGACGCAAATTTGGCGTGGATACGTTATGTGGTCAAAAAGTTACAGGGGCCTAAGCGCGAACTACCCCAAATAGCCAAAAAAAGGCTTAGCACAGGAGGGAAAAGGCCTAGCAGCGAAGGGGTTAATCATTGGACCCCATATTGACAATCCTAGTTTCTGTTTCTGTACCCCCTTGAGAGCATATAAACTATGTTCGAGATTAAAAATAACAAAAAATCTAGCTCTCCAGATTTGAAAGGTTGGGACCTCTTTTTGAAGCCATAAGGAGGCTATACAAAGACGGGCTACCGCCACTGCTATGAAAATTAGGTATCTGAAATCAAAAGCCGCTTGTCCTTCCCTTAAATCCCCCTATACCCATTAGCATAACAGATGGGGAAATATTAATTTTAACTCCCGTGATTTCCGAAAGAAACTTCTCAATATGGTCCAAGAGTTGAGTCAATTTCCTACATGTAAAAAAATATGCATAATATCAGCCCCATCTACCCCACATCTAAAACATTTCCCATCATTGGACCCCCCATTTCAACATCTTCGCAGGGGTATGGTATAAATCAAAAATGGTTTTAAAATGTTGTGTTCTTAAATTGGCTGATATTAAAGTTTTCCCTGCCATAACAATTGACTGTTCTATATATATTTCCTGTTCTCCCAATCTATTTCTCCATCTTATGTTTTGAGTTTCCAAATCATCTCTCTGCGTATCCAATAGGCACCTATAAATCCCACCAATGCGTTGTTTCCGTCTAACAGCCTCAACTAATAGGCATGGCTCTATTAACCTTTGTTTTTTCAACAAGAAGTCCCTCATCTGAAGAAATTTTAAAAATTCAGTTTGGCGGAGTTTAAATTCATCAGCTAACATCTGAAAGGAGAGCAGATCTCCATCCTTATATAATTTACCTATAAATGTAACTCCCTTGTCCTTCCATATCTGAGCAACTCTATCAGTGAAGACAGCAGGGAGTACGCTAGGTGTGTTTATTGGAGTATAGAAACAAACCCCCTCAATATGTAACTTTTTCCGCACTGCTCTCCATACCTTGTAGGCAGCAATTATTACCTTAAAGCGCGTCCTCTTGAAATAGTTATAGTCCAATTTTCTAAACAGACAATTCCTAACTTCTGCCCCTAGTACCATCTGGTATATGGAGGGGTGTTCTGCGGGGTTAGTAATGTCTTCACCAGTGAGCATTATCCTGATGTTTTGCAAAATACATGTATAGTAATAAAATGTAAAATCGGGTACCGCCCATCCCCCTTTCTCCTTAGGTAAGGACATAAAGTGCATTGCCCTTCGCGATTTCCCTTGGGCCCATAAAAATCTCATACAACATGATTGTAGTTGTTGTAACTGTCCCTTAGATAGTTCTAGTGGAAAGGACCTAAAGAAATATAAAACTTTAGGTAAAATTACCATTTTTAAGACATTACATCTCCCAACCATTGTTAGGTGTAAACATTCCATTTTATCTAGTTGCTTCTTAACACTCGTAAGGATAGTATTCCAATTAATTTTAACCAATTCATCCAAGCAAACCCTGATTTTAATCCCCAAATAACTAACTTCATCAGTCACTCTGGGGTCTTGGCACCAGTCTGGTTAGTGCATAATATTTGTGTTTTGGATGCGTTAAGCTTATACCCAGAGACAATTCCAAATTTATATGCCATTAGCTCTATCTCTGGGATTGCTGTAGCCGGATCAGATGTTACCACCACCACATCGTCTGCATATGCTAATACTCGCAACTGATCCAATCCGCATTCAACCGCTTTAATTCTCGGGTTGCCTTCTAACATGGCTAAAAATGGATTTATATATAAAGCAAATAACAGTGGAGAGCACGGGCAGCCCTGCCTCGTGCCTCTTGTTATATACACCGGTGCCGACTCTAACCCACTAATACAGATTCGAGCCTTAGGGGACTTGTATACAGCTTGAATTGCTTGAACAAAGCCAGGGCCAAACCCCATAGATCGCAATGTCCCCCAGAGAAAGCTCCATGACACACGATCAAAAGCCTTCTCGGCGTCTAATAAAACTAAACCTAAGGTGGTGCCCTGTACGTTAGCCTTATCCAGCAATGCTATTACCCTGTTGATATGATTTACCGTCCCCCTAGTGGGTATAAATCCATGTTGTCTCAGAGATACCAGTGGGGTATTAACATTAGCCAAGCGAGTGGCTAGAATTTTTGTATATATCTTCCCGTCTGCATTTAGTAAAGAAATAGTTCGATACGACCCTGGGAGCTCTGGTGGCGGCCGCGAGTCGGCCGATGAGCTGAGCACTCCCACGCACTATTCCCCCCCCCTGAGCCAACGCCGTAAATCTGTGGCCGAATCCGCCGGGGAACAATCACGGGACTTACCGGAGGATCTTGATGCCCCTTCTAACTGCGTTTTTTTGGATTGGAGTACGGTGATCCGCGGGCTTCTGCTGGCGGCTCTCCCTGTTGCGGTGTGCGGCGCAAGGAGGCGTCAGCGGTGAGGGAGGAGCAAGTAAGCCCAGGGAACTCGGAGGCTCAGGCACAATGCCCCCGAAGGTGGCTCGAGGTAGAGCACGCACACTCATTGAGACAACGTCTACGGGGAAAATCGGCCAGCCGCTGGGAAACATAAAGAGTGGCAGTACAAGGGTGATTGAAAATGGACAGGAAAGACAGGTGGACAATGGAGATGGTGGTAAGCGCAGTATACCTGCTCTGTTTTTATCGAGCAAAGGTAAAAAGCATTTGAATTCTGATATCATTGAGGGGTAAACAGGGGAAGCATGTAAGGGGATGACTGCACTGCCAATCGCTTTACCAGAGATGGATTGTGGTGATGCCCCTAGTGATTCGCAAGATGGACTTCTTTTGAATAAACTAACAATTGTCACTCCATGCACTACAGATACTATGTCCAGTGAAAGCCCGGCGAGGCTACCTGCTATTGAAACTCCCTTATCGGGAGCAAAAGGAACGGGTTCACTAAATACGGGGAAAGGGAAATTGGCCGACGGAGATGGCAAACAGACCATAGACGGAGTAAATAAAGAATTTTCTGGGGGGGATGGTGACAATACCCAGCAAATCCCACTTAAAGAAGTCGATTCTGGCGATTTTTTTTCCCTCTCCGACCCTTCGGATTCGTCAGGAAATGAGGATGATCTGGAGCTTAAGATGGGATTTTTGAGGGCATCAACTAGCAGTGAGTCAAGCAATGTGAGATCTACCCCACGGACAGTCCGAAAAAACACAGATAAAATCAATCTGGATGAAGGAGATGGAGGGGACGGAGGGGATGATGTTTTGGAATGGGACTATTCCTCCTCAATTGGGATAGGAGGAAATGGAGGTGCTACAGCTAAGGAACCGACTGGGGTAGAGACAAGGAAACCTGAAGAGATGTCACTCAATCTGATCTACGAGACTATCATGGCCCATAGGGAAGAAACTCATTTGGAGAGTCAAAGAACTCAAGGGGCATATCGTAAACTCCAGAATTCAATAAGGCGGATGGCAAAAGTTTGCTCTGAGTTTGCGGAAAGAGTCACGGAAGCTGAAACTCGGATTTCTAAGATTGAGGACGAAATAGCAGCTCAGAAAACGATGATGGAATCGGCACAGGCATCAAAGGACGATACATTATGGAAGCTTACGGACCTAGAAAACCGCCTGCGGCGTAACAATTTAAGAATTTTGGGTGTGGCAGAAGGGGCGGAAGGCCAAGATACAAGAAAATTCATTGTAGACATGTTTTCAGAAGCCTTCCCGGAATTATCGCAGTGGGATTGGAATCAAGAAATACAGAGAGCCCATAGATTCCCATTTACTCAGCGAGTGAGACCGGGGCAAGATACGAGTAGACCCAGAGCGATCTTAATATCAGTTAACAACTTCTTAGCCCGGCAAGCTGTGTATGAGTTAGCGCGACCTGATAGAAGGAGAAAGGGGAAAGGTTCGGAATTTTTCGTAAGACCGGATTTCTGCCACCAGACGGTGGAGAAACGTTGGCAATTGAGGCAGCTCATCAATCCGTTTCAGAGTAAAGGGGCTCCAGTATTTTTATTGAACCCAGCCACACTGAAAGTCACCTACAAAGAACAGACACGGTTTTTCACGTCGGAAATTAAAGCTAAAGAACATTTGCAATCTATTGTTTAGGTTCATCAGGGATAGGGAAAGGGGGCATATAAGGCTGTTTTTTGGGGGGGGGTTTGGACGTGATATGACATACTGTGATTTACTGGTAGCCTTCAATATGCGAGGATCCTTCCTATGGTGTCTTCTTCTTCTTTTACTTTTTAGATTTGTGTTTGATGTAGGGCTATGTGTAGGTACGGTATATATGAAAAGTCAGGAGACTTAAAGAGACGGGGTTCACGCCGGCTGTTTAATGATTTTGTCTTATATGCTTAGGCTGACTGTATGAAATTAATACTTATCAGGCTACTATGTACTCTATTAGTTTGTCAGTATAATGGGGGGGGGGGGCCTTGGGAGAATTTAGCTGTCCATCACCGGGACCATCGGTCCTAAAGCCTCGTTACAGGGGGGCTGGGGGCTGGGGTGCAGCCAGTCCCCTGGCTACATTGGGGGTAGAGGTGGGGGGGAGGGGGCGGGTCAGGTATGGGAGTGGGGTAAAATAGAAAATGCAATCCACAATACACTGAAGATGAGGATGAGAATATGGATATGGATGTTAGGAGATAAGGTTATAAAATGGAGAGGCATAGAAGTTTTTGATGGGGGATAAAAAGAATCAGGGTAACTTACGGGTGTGTTCTTTTAATGTATGTGGGTTGAACAACAATATGAAACGGCAAAGGGTTGCTGCGGAACTACAAGTGATGCAGCCACATTTGGTATGTCTCCAAGAGACTCACATCTCATGGGACAATCGGAGGGTTCTCGGTGAGCTGGGGTATACAGTACTTGCCTGCACACGACAGTCCACTACTACTAGTGGAGTAGCCATCTTAGCGAAGAAGGGGATACAAAACACTGGTAGAACAGTGGTTGATAACCAAGGCCGCTGGGCAATCACTGAGTGTGAGAGGGGGGAACTTGTTTTTACTGTTTGCTCGGTGTATGGGTCTAATTTTGACGAAGCTACAGTGTTAGAAGGTCTTAATCTGGAGTTAGCATCATGGCCTATCCCTCTGATTCTGTGTGGGGACTTTAATATCCACTTAGATCGGCATGACCTACAGAATGGACAAATTGGTTAGATTAGATTATTTCTTCGTACCATCAGAATTATTAACGGGTGCTAGAATACAAGTTTACCCAAGAATCACATCGGATCACGGACCATTAGTGATAGACATCCCAATTAGGTGTAATAGTAATGTCTCTACACAGAGATCTTTTTCGTTTGACCGTAAACTTATAAAAGATGTTAATTTTATAAATCATATGAAGGATTGGATTCGGCAATTCCTGGAAATTAACCATAAGTCGACTTCACAACCATTTGTTTGGGATGCCCTAAAAGCAGGGTTTAGGGGGGAGACGCTGAGTTATGGGCTACATAAACAGAAACAACTTAGAGCTGAGGTTCAAGATCTCTATGGGAGGCTCAGGTTGGCAGAGGTAGAATTGATGCGAAAGATTGCAATGGGAGGGGATACTGTCCAGTCACAAGCAGAGGTAGCTCGATGCAAAGCTAGAATTAATCTCCATTGGAGTAGAGAAATTGCTATAAAATTTAACCTGTTTAAGGGAGAGAGATATGAATTCGGCGAAGCTACTGGGCGGTGCTTGGCACAAAGGTTAAGGTCTAAAGAGGTCGCACAGAGAATTCTAAGGATGAAGAATATACAAGGTAGTATAGTAGAAACCCCACAGGAAATACTCGAAACATTTCATTCTTTCTACAAAGCGTTATATACAGAGGATAATCAGGGGGAAGAGTATATTGATACATTTTTCAAGGATATAGTGTGTTAAATTGGGACAAATAGAGGCGCAGACTTTAGATGAACCTATCACGATGGAAGAATTAGAAGTGGCGATAAATAATCTTAATAATGGCAAAGCGGCGGGTCCAGATAAGTTACCTTTGGAAGTATATAAAATATTCTTTCAGGAATTAAAAGTTGAATTATTGACCACTTTACAACAAGCACAGATAGGGGCAGCTCCCCCATCATGGGAAGATGCAAATATCATTGTTTTTAGAAAGAAGGATAAACCACCTGCAGGAGGATTCTTAATGATTAACACAGAAATGGTTGCAATCAGGTCTATGGTTTTACAGAACCGTCTTGCTCTTGACATATTATTAGCAAAAGAAGGAGGAGTTTGTGGCATGTTGAAAATTCAACATTGCTGCACTTATATTCCGGACAAGAGCAGAGAAATTAAAGGATATATTGCGAACATTACGAGAATGAATAAAGACTTGACTCAACTGGAGGTTGACAGTGTGTGGGAAGACTAACAAAAAGTATAACATCAATAGGGAAATGGTTTGCTGATTTTGGGAATGGTTTTCTAGGTCAAATAATAATACCATTAGTCATGATAGTAACGGTAGTGATGTTAATAATAATTACATATAAGGAAGGGGAAAGTACATTTTGAAAGAAAAGGAAAGGGACAGAAACGAAAAAGAAAATATGATGAAATACAGCTGGAAGAAATGAAAGGCAGATTATATAAGAAGATGAGGGATTTAGAAGGAAATGAGTTGACTGATGAGAAATTGAGAACAGAAATAGAGAAAAACTGAGAGGTGCTAAAGTTGGTAGATGGGATGGGTAATTTTGTGATGGCTTAAGATGCCATCAGAGAGGGGATTGATGGAGCAAGGGCTCGTAAACGAGACTTGCTCGGAAGCCATCCTTTCGTTTTAACTCGACAACGATTTACTAACAACGTGTTTGTAATTAATAATTCGCATTTAGAAAGAGACACACGGGACAATGAAGCTTGCCTATGTGTTTATTAACTGCAATAACATGAACAAAGGACTAAACGCACTTTAACAGAGGATCTTTACTGCGCATGCGTCTACTGCATCTACGTAGTATGACGTACTAATGCTCGGAGGGAAATTCTGGCGCCTGCGCAAAGAACCATAAAATGGCCGCTTGAAAACTCACATGCATGGCACCTGCTTGCTTGAATTAGAAAATAAGTTTTATACTAATGCAAATGCAGAAAGGGTAATAATAAATAGAATGGGTTAGAGTAGAGGTTGGTGGTATACAGTAAAATCATTTATTTTTGAGAATAACATTTCTTCTTTTGACTTTATTATTAGTGCACATTTGGGCCGTTCGGACTTGTCTGAATTGAGCCGACTGACGTAACTCCACGCATGCGTACTAAAGAGGGAATACGAAAAGATAACTAAGGACTTGTCAGGCGTCCAAGGCCAGCGAAGATGTGCCCTGGGAACATGAGGGTGAAAAGTTCATATGAAGGAGCTTTATTCAGGATATCGCTACATTTTGTATTAATAAAGTTTGGAGATGTATGGGAAAGGAAATGATTTAATAAAGTTTGAGGGGAGGAATTTGAAACAATGGTTTAATGGAATAAGCGAAATGTAAGTATGGTGTGATGATCATCCCCCCCTTGCCTGTCCAATCAGAGTTAGTATTTTGTGATATTGAAACATTAACATGGGTGGTACATGGTTATGGAAGGGTATAATTGAGGTAGTTTTAGTTAGTTAAGGGAGTTCTTGGAGGGAAGGTGAGGCAGAGCTCGGGATGCTATCGGTGCTGTGGGTGGTGCTGAAGCTGTGAGACGCTGATGAAGAAAATCGAATGCGGAACCATCTATTTAACTTAATTGGGTTAGAAAGAAGATCGCGGAAGAACCACGAGGAGGAAGAGAGTGTCAGAGAGGGGTGCGACGCAGTCGTCGGTATCTAGAGAGGTGAAGTATCCTGTCCTGATTCCTGTACTGAAGTCTATGTCTCCTGATCTGTCCCGGGGACCCTTACGAGCCCTTTGGCCAGGGGGTTGGTCTTCACACCATACTTGGTAATTATAAATTCATCGTCTTGATAGATGTTTTTCTCTCTCTGTCCTCTTCTTTCTGAGCATAGTTGTTGTATGGATCTGAATTGCTGTACCTATTGAATTTTGATTGAATTGACACTCTTGCGAATGAGAGTGTTTGTATTGAAACGTTGAGATGGTTCACACTCACATAATTTAGATAAAGATTTTAAAACTTCCCGAGTCTGTGATTATTTCATTATAATCGAGAAAATGTTTAATAAGTTATGTTAATTATCACCATCAACTAGTTCCAACTAATGGTCCATTGACCAGAGGGAAGAACTATTTGATCAGTGAAAGGTTTAGTTAGAGAAGAAATAACTAGATCTTGAAGTATGAAAATCATAAACTAAAAGTTCCAGCAGTCTACTTGCTATGTTGTGGAAGTAAGTTGTATGGGCCCAGGTGAGTATATGGTAGTGGAGTATTTGCTGCTAGTACGCCGCTGGATCACTAGGGTTCAAAATCTACAGCTAGGCACTTTGCAAAAAAAGGGTCTGTTTTCACTGTGAAAATGTGGTGTGTCCATGTTATGTTTTGGGCCGTGTCCTGTCATGGGCACTAGGTCTACCCACACAAGTGAGGTGCCATTTTTCTCGGAAGACTTTGGGAAATGCTGGGTGGGTGGAATTTTGTGGATCCACGCAGATTCCAGAACTTTCCACCTCAGAAATGTGAGGAAAATGTGGGTTTTTTGACAAAGTTTGAGGTTTGCAAGGGATTCTGGTTAACAGAACCTGGTGAGAGCCATACAAGTCACCACATCCTGGATTCCCCTGGGTGTCTAGTTTTCAAAAATGTATAGGTTTGCTAGGTTTCCCTAGGTGTCGGCAGAGCTAGGGTTCAAAATCTACAGCTAGGCACTTTGCAAAAAAAGTGTCCGTTTTCACAGTGAAAATGCTGTGTGTCCTCGTTGTGTTTTGGGCCGTTTCCTGTCACGGGCACTAGGCCTACCCACACAAGTGAGATGCCATTTTTCTCGGAAGACTTTGGGGAATGCTGGGTGGGTGGAATTTTGTGGATCCACGCAGATTCCAGAACTTTCCACCACAGAAATGTGAGGAAAATGTGTTTTTTTTTTACAAAGTTTGAGGTTTGCAAGGGATTCTGGGTAACAGAACCTGGTGAGAGCCAGACAAGTCATGCCATCCTGGATACCCCTGGGTGTCTAGTTTTCAAAAATGTATAGGTTTGCTAGGTTTCCTTAGGTGCCGGCAGAGCTACGGTTCAAAATCTACAGCTAGGCACTTTGCAAAAAAAAGGTCCGTTTTCACTGTGAAAATGTGGTGTGTCCATGTTGCGTTTTGGGCCGTTTCCTGTCGCGGGCACTAGGTCTACCCACACAAGTGAGGTGCCATTTTTCTCGGAAGACTTTGGGAAATGCTGGGTGGGTGGAATTGTGTGGATCCACGCAGTTTCCAGAACTTTCCACCTCAGAAATGTGAGGAAAATGTGTTTTTTTATTACAAAGTTTGAGGTGTGCAAGGGATTCTGGTTAACAGAACCTGGTGAGAGCCGGACAAGTCACCCCATCCTGGATTCCCCTGGTGTCTAGTTTTCAAAAATGTATAGGTTTGCTAGGTTTCCCTAAGTGCCGGCAGAGGCAGGGTTCAAAATCTACAGCTAGGCACTTTGCAAAAAAAGGGTCCATTTTCACTGTGAAAATGTGGTGTGTCCACGTTGTGTTTTGGGCAGGTTTCCTGTCGCGGACACTAGGCCTACCCACACAAGTGAGGTACCATTTTTCTTGGAAGACTTTGGGGAATGCGGGGTGGGTGGAATTTTGTGGATCCACGCAGATTCCAGAACTTTCCACCACAGAAATATGAGGAAAATGTGTTGTTTGACAAAGTTTGAGGTTTGCAAGGGATTCTGGGTAACAGAACGTGATGAGAGCCAGACAAGTCACACCATCCTGGATACCCCTGGGTGTCTACTTTTCAAACATGTATTGGTTTGCTAGGTTTCCCTAGGTGCCGGCAGAGCTAGGGTTCAAAATCTACAGCTAGGCACTTTGCACTAAAAGGGTCAGTTTTCACTGTGAAAATGTGGTGTGTCCATGTTGCATTTTGGGCCGTTTCCTGTCGCGGGCACTAGGTTTACCCACACAAGTGAGGTACCATTTTTCTCAGAAGACTTTGGGGAATGCGGAGTATGTGGAATTTTGTGGATCCACGCAGATTCCAGAACTTTCCACCACAGAAATGTGAGGAAAATGTGTTTTTTTTTACAAAGTTGGAGGTTTGCAAGGGATTCTGGGTAACAGAACCTGGTGAGAGCCAGACAGGTCACCCCATCCTGGATTCCCCTGGGTGTCTAGTTTAAAAAAATGTATAGGTTTGCTAGGTTTCCCTACGTGCCGGCAGAGCTAGGGTTCAAAATCTACAGCTAGGCACTTTGCAAAAAAAGGGTCCGTTTTCACTGTGAAAATGTGGTGTGTCCACGTTGCATTTTGGGCCGTTTCCTGTCGCGTGTGATCCAGCGATCAGGGATCAATAAACTTCCACTAACATAGGCCCATTTACACTACCCAACTAATCCCTTCATGCTGGTGTTCAGTGTGATGCAAGTTTATTCCTAACTCACTAAATATACTTTAGAACCTGCATTTCTCCTTACAAACAAGTGTGTCGACGAACCTTTTGGTGTTGAGTAGTTGATGACAATAATTATATACTATTCTATACATCTATACTAAATAAAATAATAACAGACTCAATGTATAGTTTATGTTGTTTTTAGTAAATAATGTAAGAAATAAATGCTCATCAAGTACAGTCACACTTAATGCAAATCATGGATTATCACAGAGAGAAAACATTGGCAATGTATATATTCAAACTCATATCAAATAAACAATGCATTGAAGGAGTGGATAGGCGAAGAGAGAAAAGTTTCAGAGACAAAAATACATTTGCAAATGAATATGCAAATTAAGAAAATCATCTATACTAACCCAAGTAAGATTCAGAGAAACTACCCCACTGGCCAGTTAGGGCAGGAAGGCCACTCATGTAGAGTCGAGTGACAAAGATTAAATCAGGAGACAAGAATCAGGTAGGCCTCTATCTGGGAACAGCAAACCGACGACAGCGACGATCTCCCGCTAACTAAACACCAGTCGACCTTCTAAACCACACGCACCAGGGACCTTCAATTATACCCTAAAACCCAAATGTCCAACCCACATTTGTTTCAATCTGAGCACAGTATTCATCTCCCATTGGCTAAAATTGGGGGTGTTCTGTCACACCACTCTTGTCATGTCCATTTTATTAGACACCCTTTTGTTCAAACATTAAGCATTACATCAGAATCATCCCAAGAAACAATTCTGAACATGATCATAATAAACATTTCCTGCAGTTCCTTGAATGTTGCAAATCTCTACGCCTCTTTTGTTCGTCTCTGCCATCTCGTGAGGAAGTGGCATTGCTTCCATTTGTAATCTAATCCTCCTTCTTCCGTAACCTTGGCAGACAGTCAGTACAACTCGAAGGACATTTCTATTGCCTCTGCACTCTCCTCACTCAAAGCTCATTTATTTCGCATTTTTCTTTTTCAGGAATAAAGTTAACCCAAAACTGGCATGCAGAAGTGTAGGCCCAAGTTTACTTTTTCTACAAGAACAGAACAAAAACATTTATTATTTTCAAGAAATGTAATTTCACTTTGCGCACCATCCCAGCAATTGCACTAACCCATGCACAACCCATGTTATGTAGTTCCTAGCGAAACGTTATTAACGTGCACAAAAGCAGCATTATGTTTTATCAAGCAGTTTGCGACCTAGTTTTCATGCATTAATACACGCATTAATTTGCGCATAAGCATTTCCCCATGTTTTAGCATTTATTAATAAAAAAATTCACCGCACACTGTTAATATGTGTTACTGAGGGTTTAATCCGAGCAGATTTATTTACGCAAAACCCTGCTCCATCAATCCCCCCTTTGATGGCGTTTTGAGCCATCATCAAAATACCCATCACATACAAGTTGCAACTTATTTAAAATACTGTACTTCTTTCTCGTTTACTCTTCCATCTAAGGGGCCGATTCCGATCTCGGCCGGTAGGGCTCCGAATCGGATTCGGCTTAACCGGATCCGATTCGGAGCCCTATTTCCCGACCGATTCGTACGCGCGTCCGGCCGAGTGAGTACGATGCGAAATCGCCGACCGACTCGTTCGGGCGTCCCAACCCCTCCGACCGACTCGTTCCCGGGTCGGACCGCACCGACCGACTCGCTCGGACACGACTCGCACCGCGCAATGGAGACGTTCCCCGGCCGGGTAAGTACGATGCGCGCGCGCGAGCAGTCCGACCGACACGCGCCGTCCGGCTCGAAAGAGCAGTCGGAGCCGTACTTCGGGGGTCCGTGTCGGACCCCCTGTACGCGTAGCCACGCGAGTCGCACACAGGGGGGACCCATGGGTCCCCCCTACCTGTGCATGTACGGCGCGAGTCGCTTCGCCGCGTACCCGCTGTAGGGGGTGCCCATGTTCGCCTCGCACCCATTGAGTCAATGGGAGCCCGCGTACGCGTTGTACGACCGGCTCCCATTGACTTCAATGGGAGTCCGACCGAATCGAGTCCGATAGCATACGGACGCATCGTACTCGTTCGGTCGGTCTGCACGGGTCCGATTCGGTCGGAAATCTCTCCGGGTCCGGCTCGGTCGGAGAGATTTCCGGCCCGAATCGGAATCGGCCCCTAAGTCTTTCATGATCTCATAGTAATTTCCTCTCATATCTCCTAATTCTATCTCTTCTCTCTTTCTTTTTCTAGCTCTACGTTTAAGATCTGATGTCTCTTTCTTTCTACACTTGCATTTGCAACATTTATAAATCATGATAACTTTTATTATTACTGCAACTACTGAAGTAACAGGTATTAATATTTTCCCTAATAAGCTACTTCCTAAAGTAGAAAACCAATTTCCCACTGAGGAAAAACTCTTACCAAGTTTCTCCCAAGCATAGTCAACTTTCAGTTCAGTTAAATCTTCATGAAGTTCTGTAATATTTTTTATATACCCCTCAGGATTTTTACTTTTGTCATGAATATAAGTACAGCATTGTTGTATTTTCAACATGCTACAGACTCCACCCTCTTTTACCAATAATATATCAAGGGCAAGTCGATTTTGCAAAACCATTGATCTAATTGCAATCATTTCAGTATCAATCATCAAGAACCCACCAGCAGTATCTGTTGATAAACGATCAACCACTGTAGACAATTTTCTAATTTTATGTGAATTGAGAATAACTCCAACTGAAGGTATCAGTGCTCCAAAAATATCCCCAATTATTTCAGAATAACTCGCTCCTCTCTTATTACGTGCTAGTCCTTATCTCATTTCATTAATTCTATTATTCTTATCTACGTGGTAAACCTTCGGGAATACTATGCCTAAATAACAACATCCGTACCAACCTGTAGGTAACCTATAATAGGCATTTTTACCACACATATAATATATTCCCGGGAAAACAGGATCAGTCCCTCCTTTCAGTCCCCAACTTCCTTTTATCAAGAAAGTATGCTCACATTCACTAGAACCAATAAAATAACTATTAAGTTTAGTCTTTTCTCTAAACACACAAAGCTTTCCTCTATGTTGAAAATCTAGAGTCATGGCAGCATAAGTCTCACCCTTTTTATAATCACCCTCTCTGAAAGCCCATGGAGGTACATGAGACTTTTGCTCAGCAGCTTTCTTTTTGAAATCTCGTCTTCTATCTTCTACCAAGTTCATAAACTCAATTTCTTCATGCCATAGCTTACAAGTTAGATTATTTTTATGTGCTTCTATTGTATCTATTGGTTTGTTACTAATGAAAAAATCTCCCATGTAAGCTGCATAAACAGGACCATAAACAATTTTTAAATCTCTCCTAATAGGAATTTCTGAAAATATTAAATCAAAATTAGAATATTAATACACTAGTTCTTCCCTCTAGTAGAACAGACTTGTTAGAACACTACAAGACACACCATATGTTAAAGGTAGGTGATGGTAAGTCACCCCCTCTGAGACAGACGACGGTAATTGCATGCACACGTAACAATCTCTCGCATTCATTGTGTTAACGTATTCATAAAGTAACTTAGTAAAAACATTTAACGAAAAATCATTAATTGATTTATCATGATGATAAATACTATCATCTTCTATTTTTTCTATATTAGTATTTATACTTTCTTTAGTAACAGTATCTATTCTCTCACTTCCCACGCCATTAGTATTATTTTTATAATTAGTCACCATTATAGACAGGGACAATAATAATCAGTGTTAACCATACCAATGTTAGTAGTAAGACACTACATAAGCAAGCATTAATACATCTACGTTTAAAACTATGATTTTGATATCCAATCTCTGTTACCTTTGCCATTTTAGACACTATATAAAAAAATTAAAAATCTAAGAAAAAACCTAAAAATCTAAAAATCTTTTTTTTTTTTAACTTTTGAAAAAACGTATCCAAAAACCATCTAGAGTAGTGTATCCTTACACTTTAGGCCTCTCTTCTATTCCCCCTCTTTTTTTTTTTTTTTTTATATCTTCTTCAAATCTTTCGGAATTTTTAGAATACTCTTCATTGAAATTGTTGCATCTTTATTTTCACAGTTCTCTTTTAAGGTGGTTTCAGTTTGCCTTGATCACTTCGATCAGTACAGCTTCTTTTTCTTTCTGATCTGTGTTCTCAATTTCTTCTAACACCACATATGTCCATTCTGGAGCTGTGTATTTCTTATTTGGAATTCTTATTCTTCTTGTTTTTCGTACTGATTCTTCTTCTGAATCACTTTGTCCAGTTTGACTTGATATTTCATTTATTTGATCTGGTCTTTTCTTTTCTAGAGTGTATTTCAGTCTTTTCACTCCTTTTGGCCACTCATCACCTTTTCTTGCTCTCTTATCTTGAACTTCTTTTTCACCTTCGTTGTCAAGTTGTCAAGTTCTTTTATTCAGTTCTTTTCTCTGTTGTACTTGCTCTTGATTTTCATCAGTCACTTTCTCTTTTTCTTTCTCAACAGCAGTCTCTTGAGACCCAGTAGCTGGTGCCCACTGTATTCGACTTGTACTTGGTTCTTTCTCTTGTTCAGCTTTTTCAGAATCTGTAACACTAGATTCTATAGCTTCATGCTCTTCAGCTTCTGGTTCTTTTCTCTGCTTTACCAGTTGCTGCTCTTCTTCTTGTCTTTCAAGTGGACTTGGGACTCTTCTTGTATGACTTGCATGAATCCAGTTTGGCAAGCCACCACACTTCACTGCTGTCGTTGTCACCAAAATGATCTGATAAGGTCCGTTCCACCTGGGTTCTAAACACGACTTCCTCACATGTTTCTTGACAAGAACCCACTCTCCTGGACTCAAATCATGTGCTTGATCCGACTGTGTTGTGGTTGCAATTTCTCCAATCTGATGAGACACAGAACGCACCAGATCAGCCAATCCTTTGCAATAATCAAGCACCAGATCATCAGTAATATTCATCAGTTTGTTTGCTGGTACAATTGCTTGTCTCATGGCTCTCCCCGTCAGAATCTCATGAGGACTCATTCCATTTCTTTTATCAGGAATGATTCTAAGACTCATTAATACCAGGGGTAAAGCGTCTGGCCATTTCAGTGTTGTAGACACACACACTTTTGACAATCTGGATTTAATAGTGCCATTAATTTGTTCGACCACTCCAGATGCTTCTGGTCGGTAGGCACAATGCAGCTTTTGCTCAATTTGTAATGCTGCACAAATCATTTGAATGATCTCATTATTAAAATGAGTTCCTCTATCTGTTTCTAAAGAGACGGGAAATCCATATCTTGGGGTAATTTCTCTCAAAAGTAGTTTAGCAACTGTTAGGCTGTCATTTCTTATTGTTGGATAAGCTTCCACCCAGCGAGAAAACAAACAAACAACAACCAACACATATTTCAATCCATTACAAGGGGAAAGTTCAATAAAGTCAAGTTGTAGTCTGGTAAATGGTCCTGCTGCTTTTCCAATTCAACCCCAACTAACAACTGTCTTTCTACCTGGATTTTGCTGCTGGCACACTATGCATCTCTGCAATGACCCTAAACTTTGGGTTGTACCATGACTGCTTGAAGAGTCTGATCATAGCATATCTTCCAACATGTGCAATTCCATGGTACATCCTTGCCATCTGAGACAGTAAACTATCTGGCATTACTGGTCTTCCATCAACATATACCCACACTTCATCTTCTGCTCTTTTTTCACAACCTGATTGTGTCCAAATTTGTTTTTCTTCTTCACTTGCTTCTTCCTGAAGCTGTCTAATTTCCTCCCATGTTTCCAAAGAGGAAAACATCAAGTGGCAATTTGTATGGGGCCGATTCACAGAACTAGTCTGAGATAAAATCCTAAACTTACTACTTTTGGTATTCACAGAAGGCATTTAGTAGTAGTAAAGTTAGGACTCCTAACTTTACTACTACTAAACTGAGACAAAATCCTAAATTTACGAGTTTCGGTATTCACAAAAGGCATTTAGTAGTAGTAAAGTTAGGAGTCCTAACTTTACTACTACTAAATGCCTTCTGTGAATACCAAAAGTAGTAAGTTTAGGATTTTTCTCAGTTTAGTAGTAGTAAAGTTAGGAGTCCTAACTTTACTACTACTAAATGCCTTCTGTGAATACCAAAAGTAGTAAGTTTAGGATTTTATCTCAGATTAGTTCTGTGAATTGGCCCATACGTTTTTTCTCCATCCCTCTGTTTATTGCAATTGAATTTTGTGCACAGAAACGCGCCACTTGGTCTGCATATCTGTTTCCTTTTGTCACATAGTCATCTCCTGACTTATGTGCTGAACATTTTACCACTGCAATCTTTTTGGGCATTTGTAATGCATTCAATAGATCCTTCACATTTTTACTGTTCCAGATCGGTGATCCTGAAGAAGTCAGAAATCCTCTTTGCATCCACAATTGACCAAAATCATGCACCACCCCAAAACCATATTGACTATCAGTGAATATGGTTACTCTCAGATTTCTTGCCAATTATACAAGCTCTAGTCAGAGCTATTAGCTCAGAAATTTGAGCAGAATGTATCCCCTTTAGACAGGATGCTTCAACAACCATAGACACTGTACATACTGCATAAGCAGCACTCAATGCACCTTTTTCATCTCTCAGACAAGATCCATCCACAAACATCACACTATCTGACTCTTCTAATGGTGCATCCTTTATGTCAGGTCTTGGTTTCGTGCACAATTCTGTCACATCCAAACAATCATGATCTGCTTCATCTATCACCTCTTCACAATTTAGACTTGGCAACAAGGTTGCAGGGTTCAATATTGTACATCTTGTCAATGTCCCTTTTTCAGCACCCAAAATCACTCTCTCATATCTAGTCAGCCGACTATAGGTCATATGCTGAGTCCGAGTCCTTGTTAATAGGATCTCAACAGAGTGTGGCACATATACTTTCACTGGATGTCCCATAACAATTGTTTTGCTCTGCTCAAGACTCACACAAGTAGCAGCCACTGCTTTTAAACAACCTGGTAATGCGGCATCCACTGAATCCAAAGTAGCAGAAAAATATGCCACTGGACGACGTGCCATTCCATATTTTTGTGTTAAGACTGATAACGCACACCCATCTATCTCACAACAGAACAACGCAAAATCTTTTGTATAATCTGGCATTCCCAATGCAGGTGATAGACAAAGACTATCTCGCAATTCAATAAAAGCTTTCATACACTCTTCATCCAATTCAATCAGATCAACCACATCTTTGTGAGCCAACCTCTGTAGAGGTTTTGCAATCAGTGAAAACCCACTGATCCATTGTCTGCAGTATCCAACCATTCCCAAAAACATTCGAACTTCCTTTTGAGTTTTAGGAGGACCCATCTGCAAAATCACGTTGATTCTTTCTGGTGTTACTTTTCTAACTCCTTTTTCAATTTTGTGTCCCAAATACTGAACTTCTTTTTGACAAAACTGTAATTTTGCTGGTGACACTTTATGCCCACCTATTGCCAAATGATTTAGTAAGGCAATTGTATCTGTCACACAGGCTTCTCGTGTTTTTGATGCCACAAGTAGGTCATCAATGTACTGGACTAATACAGAATTTTCTGGCATAATCAATGACTCCAAACATTTTTTCAAAATCTGATTGAAAATCGAAGGACTCTCTGTATACCCTTGAGGAACTCGGCACCATGCCAAAACATGGTTTCCGAACCGGAATGCAAACAAATATTGGCTATCCGGATGCAAGGGTATCGAGAAAAATGCTTGACACAGATCAATTACTGTGTACCATTCCGCATCACAAGGAATTTGATAAAGAATCACTGCTGGATTTGGCACTATTGGACAGCAAGGTACTACGATCTTATTAATTTTGCGTAAATCTTGCACTATTCTATATTTTCCGCTTGGTTTCTTAATCCCCATAATAGGTGAGTTACAAGGACTACTCAGTATTTCTTTTAGAATACCTTGCTCAATCATTTGATCAATTACAGGAATTACTCCTGCTGTTATTTCAGGACTCATCTTGTACTGAGGTGTGTTTGGATATATTGCACCTGGTTTAACTGTAACCTGAATAGGATCCACACCTTTCATCAACCCAATGTCTTTTCCTGTAAAATCCCACACATCAGGTCTCACTGCATTTCTCAATTCTGCAGGTAAATCTTCTTCTGTTAGTAATGAATATAAATCATTCACTTCTGTCCCTTGCTTTGCTAACATCATTTTAAAAGCAACATCCTCATCTAGTGTTTGAAAAGCAATACCATCTAGCGTACAATAGATGGTGCAGTTCATTTTACAGAGCAAGTCCCTTCCTAAAAGGTTCACCGGACTCGTATCACATACTACAAACCTATGCATGTCTCTGAATCTTCCAATATGAACTTCTATTGGTCTTGTTATTGGAGTCTTAATATATTTATTTGAAACTCCCACAACTTGGATAGTTTCTCCCGAGAGGGGTAGGTTTGGAATTTCTGCTGCTCTCACAGTAGAACGGGTAGCACCAGTGTCCACTAGGAATGTAATATCATTATCTTCCACTTTTCCATCAACAAAAGGACCTGACTGATCTACCTCTAGAGATGCGCCAAGCACGCACTCATCCTCTCCCCTCAGGCACCGTCATTGAGATGAGTCTGAGTCACTCTCTGTACATTGCAACAAATACTGTGAAACCACTCGCACATTTTGATTTTTATCAACTTGTTCACCTGCGTGAAATCCAGTACTCGCACTGTATCTCTGTACTTGAGCATTCACATTATTTGGCATAGGAGCTTGAGGCACCTGTAATTGTTGTGTCTGTGGTGTAACTACCTGCTGCTGTTGTTGCTGTTATTGATTCACAACCACTTCATTCTGCATCTGCGAATTGAAATTTTGATTCATTCCATTATTCTTCAGTAAAGATCTACACTCATTCCTCCAATGTCCAAACTTTCCGCACGCATGACAAGGATATTTCTTTTTCATTTCTTCTCTATTCATCTTACCTCTACCTCTACCTCCATTTGGTACTTGACCATTTTGATTTTGTCCTTTCATCTGAAAATCTGTTTGAGAACCATTGTTTCCATCCTTCTGTTCTGCCACTTTCACCTGTGCCCACATCATTTTCTCTTTCAGCTTTTTATGCCTTGACTCAATATCATCACTACAATATTTAGCATATCTCAAAATTTCATCAACTGTTTTACTCTGCCAACAAATCAAATGTTGCTGAATCATGTTACTAATTTCAGGTTTCAATCCAAAAACAAACCTATATACAAAATGTCCCATATCTTTGTCATTTATACTTTCAAAACCACTAGACTGTTTGAACACCTTTAACAATCTTTCATAATAGGCATGTACCGATTCTTTGGGTTCCTGGGTTGTCCTGTCAATTTTAACCCAATCTGTTTCTTTTGGAGAGATTTTACTCTTCAAATAAGTAATTACTTGATTATATTTTTTCATCACCTCATCTGAAGGTGCTCCTGTTTTCACATCTCTAGGATATTCCTCTTTAGGCCAATCAACAGTAATCTTAAACTCAGTCCATAAGTCAGCTGGAACTACAATTTCAAACAAACCATCTAAATCCTTTAGCAAAACTTTCGAAACCTTTACAAACCTCTCTACCTGTTTGTACCACTCGACAGGTTTCTCTCTCAACCTAGGGAAATCATTCGTAAAGGATAATATATCCTGTCTTGACCAGGGAACATGAACATATCCACCACCTGGAACTTCTCTCATTGGGCATACCATTTCAGCCTGTCCTGTTTCTCTTAATGGAAATAAAGACGCATTTTTACTTGCCAGCATTTCTTACTACTTTTTCGCCCATCTACCTTTCCATCGATCTAAATCTCCCCATTTTTTCAAGGTATTCATCAGTTCTTTTACTTATAATCGTTTACCAGACGTATTAAAACTCTCCAAATCCTTATCAGTAAAATCCAATCTGTACGTTTTCTGCAAAACTTTAGACTTTTCTATGTCTACTCCATATTCTTGTGCAGCTTCTGCCAACCTCTCATGTAAATTCCGTGCTTTCCATGTAATATTCTTACACAAAAATAACAACTCTTCATCTCGGTACTTACTCAATCTTTCTGGACTTATTGTACCAATAATCATTTCTTCCAGATCCACTTTCAATCTAGCTACATCTATAATCAATTGTGACTTATTTTTTCCATTCCTCTTATCCAGTCATCTACCTCCTCTGGTGAAGGATCCACTGAACTCCCTGTAACTGGAGTTATTCCACTTTCATTCTGCACTATTTTACTAGGATTCATCTGTACACTTCTCTTTGGTGTTTCAATTACGTTTTCACTCACTGGTAGATCAATCAATGAAGTACTCGTCTCAACCTGTTCTGATCCGCCAACATTCCTAGCATTATTCATGGGAATTGTCAATGCATGTACTCTCGATATAGGCTGACTCTCACCATACAATGGAACTATAGGACCAATCGTTACTGATACCGATAATGCTTCTGCATTCAGACTCATCTGACTAATTCTCTGAGTTAACTCCTCTCTTGCCTTATTCAACATGTCAATCTCATTTTCCGGTAACACTACTTGAGTATGGGAAGCTACCGGAACTTGTGTAACCTGTGAAACTTGTGGAGATTGTAGGGCTTGTGGAACCTGAGGAACTTGTATTTCAATTAGTGGTGCATTTGGAACTGTTTCCCCTGAACTTTCCTGATATGGTGGAGGTCTTTTTAACAGTATTTCATCCAACAACTCATCATCAATCTCATCTGAGTCATTATCTTGTTCTGAAGTCTCTAAATTATTCTTTTTCTCTTTGCCTTTGCCTCCAGTCTGATCTTCAGCAACTATTACTGGATATAATCAATCTGCACTTACTCTCCGCCATCTTTTCTTTTGATCATCCCATCTAGCCTCAGAATATCTCATTATTATATTCCTGTATTTAATTCCATTCCTGTCTCTCTCTTGATTATATGCCTCATAATCCCATTCCTCAAGTGCTTCATACTGCGTAGGTCTAGGACTTGGTTTTAACGAATTCATTCTTCCTCTCAAGTTCTCCAAAATCCTTACATTAAATGTACCATTCTCTGGAAAAGCTAAAACTCCATCATCTTCCGTATATTTCATCCAATTCTCTAACCATGTACACGTATGATACCCATGTTCCAACATCATAAAAGAAGCAGGCATTCTCGGTGGAGGTATAGGAAGGCCCTCTCTAGTAACTATCGGCTTGTCTTATTTAAATAAATCTTTTATTCTTTTTACCATCTTATTTTTAAAACACTCTTTTTCTCGCTAAATAAACCAAAACAAACAAGAGAAAACTTCCGTAAATCCTCTCGCTGTACTCGCTAAATCCCAACCAATAGTAGCGCGACTCACAGCAACCAACCAATCACGGCTCACTACGTATTCGCTGTCTCAACCAATGCTAACGCGGCTCACAGCAACTGACCAATCACAGCTCACTACACGCCTGCTGCCTGACCATGCCAGCGCAGCTTTTTGTGACGTCAGTATTACTCCTGCTACTGACCCTCCCTTTACAAAATAATACGGCAATATATTTTCTACGTTTTTCTCAACTATTTCTTGTTAAAAACAACACAAAACAATGCTACTTTGTCTGCTCCACTAATAAAAGAGATAGTTTGATTCACTCGAAGAGTTTTTCTTTTACTTCTAGTAAAATAATGACCAGGGCTACTTTACTCTCAATCTGGGGATACTAGCCAAAGTTTCGGAAGAGGACTTTCCTTTCAGAAAGAAGTCTTGGTACTCTTTTGGGGATGTAAGGCCAGAGTTTCGGAAGAGGACCTTTCACTATTTCACGCTATCTTCTTTCACTCGAATAAGTCCCTAAATAACATCGTCAGCCTTTCGCTGTTCGATATTACAATAACAGACAAAGTACTTCTGCAGTGTGATACCTTTTCACACTATTCTTCTGCCACTTAGGCTAAAATAACATCATCCTAGGATCCTAGGTAACTCTGTACCCGTACTTCTAAACAACATAAAACAAAGACACTAACTTTGCATGTTAATAATCAATAAATCAATAATCAATAATTATTGCCAAACTAATCAATAATTAACTATCCTCTGCTACCAAAACTGATCCAGCGATCAGGGATCAATAAATTTCCACTAACATAGGCCCATTTACACTACCCAACGAATCCTTTCACGCTGGGGTTCAGTGTGATGCAAGTTTATTCCTAACTCACTAAATATACTTTAGAACCTGCATTTCTCCTTACAAACAAGTGTGTCGACGAACATTTTGGTGTTGAGTAGTTGATGTCAATAATTATATACTATTCTATACATCTATACTATTGGCAATGTATATATTCAAACTCATATAAAATAAACAATGCATTGAAGGAGTGGATAGACGAAGAGAGAAAAGTTTCAGAGACAAAAATACATTTGAAAATGAATATGCAAATTAAGAAAATCATCTATACTAACCCAAGATTCAGGGAAACTACCCCACTGGCCAGTTAGGGCAGGAAGGCCACTCATGTAGAGTCGAGTGACAAAGATTAAATCAGGAGACAAGAATCAGGTAGGCCTCTATCTGGGAACAGCAAACCGACGACAGCGACGATCTCCCGCTAGCTAACCACCAGTCGACCCTCTAAACCACACCCACCGGGGACCTTCAATTATACCCTAAAACTTAAATGTCCAACCCACATTTGTTTCAATCTGAGCACAGTATTATTCTCCCATTGGCTAAAATTGGGGGTGTTCTGTCACACCACTCTCGTCATGCCCATTTTATTAGACATCCTTTTGTTCAAACATTAAGCATTACATCAGAATCATCCCAAGAAACAATTCTGAACATGATCATAAAAACATTTCCTGCAGTTCCTTGAATGTTGCAAATCTCTACGCCTCTTTTGTTCGTCTCTGCCATCTCGTGAGGAAGTGGCATCGCTTCCATTTGTAATCTTATCCTCCTTCTTCCATAACCTTGGCAGACAGTCAGTACAACTCGAAGGACATTTCTATTGCCTCTGCATTCTCTCCTCATTCAAAGCTCATTTATTTCGTATTTTTCTTTTTCAGGAATAAAGTTAACCCAAAACTGGCATGCAGAAGTGTAGGCCCAAGTTTACTTTTTCTACAAGAACAGAACACAAAATATTTATTATTTTCAAGAAATGTAATTTCACTTTGCGCACCATCCCAGCAATTGCACTAACCCATGCACAACCCATGTTATGTAGTTCCTAGTGAAACGTTATTAACGTGCACAAAAGCAGCATTATGTTTTATCAAGCAGTTTGTGGCCTAGTTTTCATGCATTATTACACGCATTAGTTTACACATGCGCATAAGCATTTCCCCATGTTTTAGCATTTATTAATAAAAAATTTCACCGCACACTGTTAATATGTGTTACTGAGGGTTTAATCCGAGCAGGTTTATTTATGCAAAACCCTGCTGCATCACGGGCACTACACCTACCCACACAAGTGAGGTACCATTTTTATTGGGAGACTTAGGGAAACACAGAATTGTAGAGCAAGTGTTATTACCTATTGACTTTCAATGCATTTCTGCCTTCCAAATGTAAGACAATGTGTAAAAAAAAAGTCACTTACAAAAATGTCCTATAATTCACATGCTGGTATGGGTACCCACAATTTCAGAGATGTGCAAATAGCTACTGTTTCTAAACTTTATATTTTGTTCCCATTTCAGAAATACATAGGTGTCTTTCATACCGATTTTTCCCTGTTTATATTTTCCCAAATGAATTGCTATATACCCGGTACACAATAAAAAAAACCATTGCAAGATGCTGCTCAGTTATTGGCTCTGGGTTCCTCGGGTTCTTGGTGAACCTACAAGTCATATATATCCCCACAACCAGAAGAGTCCAGCGGATGTAACGGTATATTGCTTTCAAACATCTGTCATACTTCGTAGAAGTTACAGGTGAAAACGTTGGCACAAATGGCTGTTTTTTTTAACTCATTTTCAATTGTTCCTATTTTCAACTGTTAGTTTCTATACGAACACTTTGAAGGATCTACACAAATGACCCCTTGCTGAATTCATAATGTTGTCTACTTTTCAGAAATGTATATCGTTCCAGGATTCATCATTGCTTTCATACCCATTTTTACCATTAACTGGAAGGAGGTTGAAAGCACAAAAAATAGCAAAAATAGGCTATGTCCCAGTAAAATGCCAAAACTGTGTAAAAAATGTTGGTTTTCTGACAAAAGTCTGCTTGTCCCTGAAAACTGGTAAGATGGTGATTTCAGCACCACAACCCCTTTGTTGATACCATTTGCAGGGAAAAACCAGACACTTTCATCTGTAGCCCTTTTTTCCCATTTTCCCCCCCCCCCAAATTTTTTTGCTGTATTTTGGCTAATTTCTGCATCCCCTCCAGGGGAATCAACAAACCCTGGGTACCTTTAAAATCCCCATGATGTTGGAAGAAAAGGACGCAAATATGGCATGGATACCTTATGTGATCAAAAAGTTACAGGGGCCTAAGCGCGAACTACCCCAAATAGCCAAAAAAAGGCTTAGCATAGGGGGGGGGGGAAGGCCTAGCAGCGAAGGGGTTAAACCCCTGGATATCTTTGTTTTGGCGGATTCTGGACAGGAAGGGTTCTAAAGCTAAATTAAAAAGAAATGGAGACAGTGGGCAGCCTTGACGCACACCTCTCCCCAAGTCAAAATAAGAAGATGTGTTACCATTCACAAAGACCGCAGCTCGAGGATTAGAGTATAAGAGCGAAATCAAAGATATAATCTTTGGACCGAAACCAAACTATTTAAGCACTTGAAAGAGATATGACCAATTGACACGGTCAAATGCCTTCTCCGTGTCTAGGGCCACAGCTGCTAATGTATGAGGTACATGAGAGACTTAGATAAAATGTCAAAAAATAGGCGAGTATTGTCTGAAATGAGGCATCCCTTTATAAAACCAGATTGCTCTGCACCTAATAATTGAGGGAGATAGAATTCTAGACGTATTGCTAAGGTTTTTGAGAAAATGTTGTAGTCAATATTGACCAAAGAAATAGGTCTACAGTTTTTGCAATGTTTGGGATCCTTTCCATCTTTCGGAATTAAACATATTAGTGCTTCTAAAAAAGAGCCAGAGGATTTGCCCGACTGCAGAAAATAATTAAAAAGGGTGTGTAATTTGGGGACAAGCAGTGGTGCGAATTGTGTGAAAAATTCCACTGTAAACCCGTCTGGACCTGGAGCCTTGTCCTTCTTGAGTGTTTGTAGTGCACTGAGGAGTTCTTGTTGTAAGATGTCAGATTCTAAAAGAGTGTAATCTATTTGGGAATCATAGGAGCGTTGAATGCCTTAAAGGAACTGAGAAATGTCAAGATCTAAGGGTGTGGATTCTGGCGTGTATAACTCTTTGTAAAAAAGGAGAAATTCATCTAATATTTCAGAGTCTTTAAACCTTAGTCTATCCTGTTTATCCAGAATTGATTCGATGTCAAGCTTGTTATTTTTAACCTTTAAATAATTCGCCAAAAGCTTACCAGCCCTGTTTTGGCCACCATAAAATTTTGCACTCGACTTTAACAAATAGAATGAGGCATTATCAGTTGAGTCCTTATTGAATTGGAGCTTAGCCTTATTGAGTAGAGATAAACAATCCTTGGATTTCGAGGAATAATATGAGGGCTCCAGTTTCTTTATTTTTGCCAAGAGATCTTTAGTGGTTTCACGTGAAATTCTACGCTTTTTAGATACAAAACCAACAATAAAATCTCTGACTGTTGCTTTAAATGCGTCCCAAATAACAGAAAATGGTAAAGTATCATTCTGATTTAAAGAAAAATATTCATTAAAAAAGGAGGTAAAAGAGGAATTAAAGGACGAATCTAGAAGGAGAGAGTTATTAAAACGCCATCTCCTGGGTGTAATAGATTTTGACAGTATATCCAATTTGATAGAGATGTGGGCATGATCAGATATTAAAATTGTCCCGATATCGGCGTCTCTCAAAGATTGACCTACATTCTGTGATATGAAAAAGTGGTCTGTTCGAAATTGTGATTTGGTGAGTCGGAGAATAAAAAGTATATCCCTCGTAACAGGGTTACAGATTCTCCAGGCATCAATAAGCTTATATTGTTGTATGACATCGAGAAATATTGTATGGGATTTATGTGATTTAAAGGAGATTAATGAATTACGATCTATGAAAGGGTCAACAATTTGATTGCAATCTCCAGTGGGGATGAAATTGTCATCAATGCAAGACGAAATTTGTTGGGATAGAGAGGACCAAAAAGAAGGGTCACCGTTAGTGGGAGCATATACATTGAGCAAAGAAACCGGAGCACTTCCAATTTGCAATTTAGTATATAACCATCTTCCATTGCCATTAGATAATTGAGAAAGTAATTTAACAGAAATCGATTTGTGACAAAGTGTCACTACACCATTTCGTTTACCATCCCCTGGTGAAAAGAAAACTTCTCCCACCCAATTTCTTTTTAATTTTAAAGACTCAGCTGTCGTTAAGTGAGACTCTCGTATAAGAGCTACATCAGCCTCTAATTTAGAGAAATGTGTTAAAACATGTTGTCGTTTAATGGGAGAATTCAAACCTGAGACAATTTTCAGAGACATGGAAATAGCGACGTGAATGCATAGGAAGGATAATGATTTAGGCAAACCAATCAAAAACATAAAACAATTGTAACATCAACCAAGTCATGTGTAATTGCGATAGGTTTATATGCAAATCTTAAGAGGAAATAATTCATGCACAAACGTGAGACATAAAACCAGATAGAGCAAGAAAGGGGAAGGGATAGAGAACAGAAGAAAAAAAAGAGAAAGAACAAAGGAGAGATGACAAAAAGAAAGAAGAAGGCACAACAATTGGAAAAGTACAAAAAGCTTAAAAATATCATAAGAGGAAACACAAATGAAAATATAAACCTTGCGATAAGTACAAAAGGTTGACTGGTCTCTTGATTCACTCACGGTGCCTTTGTTGGGCTGTGAGGGGCAGTTCATGAAGACACATAGGTTCATGTTTCGAAACAATCACTTCTAATAAATGGAATTAAATGCAGTGATGCATTCTATTATACTAAAGTGTTACGTTTCAACTTGTTACAGGAATACACACGGTCTTTATCATACATTTTCCGGACGTTTGTGGCACAATTTGCATGACAATTGATGACAACTCGGCTCATGATTTGGTTCCTACAGCCAAGCCAGACCTTGGGATAGCTTACCCCATTATTTCATTGCGTTATGGCCCTCATGTCTCATGCAGCTTGTCCCTCTCTTATAGTTCACATTGCTCTCACTTGGTGAGCTCATTTGGGGCTGGCAAAATTTATATCCGTGCCCCTCTTTTGATGGCACTGCTCATGCAGTGGATGTGTGTGCCTCAGCAGGGCTGTCCTTATTGGTACACTGGATGGACCACTCTCTGGCTCAGACTACTAAATGTGTTACCATCTATAGCTAACACTGCTCCTGTATTATGTGTTCCTCTGTCAGTGGCTGGCTGAGAAGGCACTTCCCATGCGTGGAGAGCTTTGCCCCAATTTGACAGGGCCATGCAGACGATGGCGAGGGTGTCACTTTTTCTAATGCTGCTCATGCAGTCAAATCCATCTATCGCTGGTGCCCGGTCCTTCTTACTAGTATTGCTTTTGCACAGAGACCCCCAAGCATCTATGTTTGGCACGCAGCATGGGCCCACTTGTAGGGCACTCCTTAGGTAACTGTGCTCCTGAAGCTAACAATATTTTTTCAATGTGCACACACCTATGTCTACCATCATTCGTGCAGCATCTGTCCCTTTGCGGTTGGCAGAGCTATCTGTTTCTCACCCACGGGGAAGATGTGTACGAAGAGCGTCAGAACTAAGCAGATCATGGCGGTATCGGTGACACAAGAGAAAGCACGAAACATGTGTGCGCACATTGCAAATGCACTACAGCTGTGTGTGGAACACACATCCGATTAAAGTACAATCGGACGCATTTCCATGATGAGGGGAAGGACTTAGCTTAAACAGAGATCCTTCCTGGAACGTTTCGAGGCATTATTTAGGGGCACCACTCTGCGGATGTCTTATCTCCCCGAGCCAGGCATCTGGCCATTGGAGACTGTGGCAGCAATCCCCCGGGATCCCTACATTGTGCAGGTAGGTGAGGGTGCAAGAGCGCATGTCGGGCTGGTGAGAGCAAGCACTCGTCCAACCCGACATGCACACTTCACCCCAAAGAGGCCCACCTGAACCTGTGTCAATCACTTATTAAGCCACTCCCCTTCCTCCCCACGTCCACTCTCACTTATGCAGAAGGCAAACTCGGCCCGGGCATGCTGAAATAAAAGCAGTGCACTGCGGCCAGGCTAGAAAAAAATGGATTCCTAACATTTATGGGGCTGACCCCAGGGCAATAAAACAAACAGGGGGGAAAGCCCCTGCACCCCAATAAAGAAACCGCCCATGGCAGCGGCAGCAACAGGAGGGGGAACCCTTTCTGGAGGGAAGGACAGCAGGGGACCTTGTGGCGTGAAAGAAGTGTATTTTGCACCTGGCGATTGGGCGAGAGTAAAAGTAGGCACCAAAACTAGGAAAAGATGCAGTAAGTCTTCTGAACAATTGCAGGTTGCTGAGGTATACACTAAACATGCTTTGTTGAGTGGCAAAAAAAAAGTATGACATTTTAGCAGAATGGCAAGACTAAAAAAAATTCTGGATTGGCGATTTCCAAAAAGTGGGCACTCTCCACATACTTTGGAATGGATGTGAGAGGAAGTAGCAAAGGAAAGGGAGGAAGTAGCAATGTCTACCTTTAGAGAAGGAGGTGGGGGAGGCACCCACATTTTGATGATTTCATAATGTGATGGTATATTAAAGGAGTATCGGGTTGTGTTCTATGATATAGCATATCAGGGTATTAAATGCAATATCTCCCTGTCATATAACAACTTTCTTGTTCATATCTCAAGTACAACTTGTCTGATATCTATTGATATTGCAGTGCATGGTAGTGCAAATACTACCTTATGTTCATGTTTTATGTAATAATCTTCCAGTGTTATACTTGTCACTACTGTATTTATTATTAAGTCTAGAGCTGATATAGTGCTTATTTACTGTACTGTTTATTAAGTTTTGGTTAAGTTTTGTAGTCATGGTAAAGAGGGGGGATATGGTATTCAGGTAACATGTGCCAAGGTAACGGGATGCCACGGATTCTGGAATGTGGTAGTTGAATGGAGCGGGGAGTGTCAGTTGGAAGGTATACTCGTGGTGTGAAGACGCTACCTGCTTTCTCTCCAATAAATGTATAACGTACCTCTGTGGTCTGCTTCGATCTTACATTGAACCAAATTGTCAATTACTTGTTTTGGTTTGCCGCGGCACCACACCTGCTCCTTGTGGTCGCCCCCCCCTTTGTTGACTTCCACTGACATTACCATCTGTGTGCCAAAGTTGCTGTTATAAGCTAGCACATTGCCCCCCCACACCCCAACCAACTCCGCTTGGTGCCTCAAAACCACGCTTCTCTGTTGCTGGGTGTGTTCTGGTGCACTCGCGTTCTAATCAAGTATGGGGTCCATTGTTCCATCGCTGCTCTGGTGGTCGTGGCAAGGCAACGTCGCCATGGCTTCAGGTGATGGTTCGCCAACCCCTTTCTTTTTTGAGGCATTCTGGGGTCCGGTGGTAGCTGCTTTTGCCATTCACTGATGATTCTTGGGCTTGTCAACAGCCCCTGGTGTCAATGGTTGCTCCTGCTGCCCCTCATTGCCGCTCCTGTTCTCCAGATGCTCCATGCTTTTATCGCCCTTCTACTGTGGCACATCTTCCACCCGCACCTGCTGAATGAATCAGTCCCTGCCGTGCTGTCCTGCGGCAGCCATGGCTTTTTGGATTAGGGTTGACATTGGGTCTTCTTCTTATGGCTGTACCTCCTTCATAGCCCTTTCTCTCACTGTTTTTTCCTCATCTTAGGGCCGCTTTTTACCGACGGAATGTAAGTGTGCCGGCTATTTGGCGTTAAATGGGGGCTTGGGGGAGCGAGGCTCAGCTGGCTTTCCCCGGGTGTGTCTTGTGTCCCAAGGATGTACATAGAATTTATTGGTTAGGTCTTCAGGGTGGGGGGATTTAGAGACATTTTAGTTGGGTTTGGGGTGTGGGACGGCCTCTTCGGCAGTTTCACACCCAGGGCCAGTGAAATTGAGGTACCGTCTATAGCATATAGACCAGAGGGGTAGGGGTTATTTTATTTAGTACATTGTTCTCGGAGTAACACACAAATAACCTTATTAGGTGCGAGCTGTTTATTAAGGATGTCTTAAGACAAAGTACTTGGGGCTCTGTGCATTTTTCATGAGGCAGATAGGGACAACCTCATTAAGGAGGGCATGTTTGAGCAGGCGTGGTTGGGCATCAAGCACCCTAAGTGCCTGTCCACGGAAGGGGAAGCTGCTGCAGTTTTTGTCATGCTCCCCTCCGCATTTAGCAGGTGTAAAATACAACATGAATAGTGAGGCGGGGAGAACATTACTTTTGGCTGTAGTAGACGAGGCTGGTGCTGCACAGAAGGATAATTCAATGTTTTCTTAGGTGCCGTCATACTAGTGGTGGACAGGGCGTATCTCGTGCTGCAGAGGAGTTTCCCTTAGGGAGCAGGTGGGCAGGAAGGTGGGGGGTGTAAGGCTGGGCCTCAGCGTGGTGAAGGAGTGCTCTCAGCATGGGGCAGGAGTGATGCTGACAGCTGAATGACTGGCTGAAGGTCCACATCAGAAATTAGAGGAAAGACCGCCAGCCGTGCCCAAGATGGCAGCACACGTACAGGTCAGAGTTGAACCAATGGGATTCAGACATGAAGAAGGAGCCAAGGTGTCCTGCGTTTGTTTTTGAAAAAGAGCATGTAAAAGGGATGATGCATGGCAGGCAAAAAATGGAGCCAGTTTTAGGCAACAACAGTGCAGGATCAGAGATGGGAGTTAGAGAACCCACCAATTTGGCAGGGTTGTGGAGGGTTCTAGAGGGGTGGGAAGGGACAGGTTTCAACAGGTGGGGGTTATGGACACAAAGGGTGATGAATTGGAGTTATTTAGACAGTGGTGCCAGATGTTGGTTCAGGAACAAGGAAGTACAGGACAGTCTAGTGCGGCTGAAGTGGCCCCTGGGTGTGTCGTGCTGCCCAGATTGGGTGCCCGGCTCAGAGAGGCTGTGGCTATGCTGAATTCTGGAGTCGGCTGTGGTTTCCAGATGCCAGCCAAGTCCAGGGCGACTTGTGAGGGACCCTCCTGACAATGAGGGAACTGGTATTTCTCACCGGATGGACGACGGCGGAGTGAGAGACGGCAAGATGCCCAGAACAAGTGTGCGTGGGGGGTGGAACGGAGAGGTGCCAGGGCTGGACGATGAATTGTTGGGCTTCGGTGATGAAGAGTTATCATTGGAAAAAGGGGAAATAAGGGTTGAGGAATGGTATGAGGGGAAGGGAGAGTTCTTGAAATGAATATTGAGGATGTCGCTAATGGAGGAAAGAGCATTGGTGTTTTACAGACTGGGTACAAAAGGAAGCAGACTGTGGAGGAGGATCAGCTCAACAACGGGTAGAAAGCAGGAAGAATGATGTACGGTGTGCTTTAAGCACAAGGGGAGATTACAAAGGCAAGGGACAAGGCAAGTGCTGCAGTTGGCGTCAGTGGGTGTTGGAAATCGTTTGATAAAAGAGGCTCACATAAAAGACATGGGTAATAAAGGTAAGGACAATGGTAAGAAGAATGATAATGGCAAGGCTACAAAGAGCCAAGGTGAAAAAGAAGCAGAGGCACCCAAAGATAGTTCAGTAAAAGAGAAGGTGACAGGTGAGGACAGTGGGTCTGGGGAAAGTATAAAAACAAAAAAGTTGCCATACATGGGTATGTAAATGCCTTTGGGGCGCATTTAATGTAGACTTTGAAATAAGTACTTTGGAAGAGAGAAGTTGTGGATGTTTTTAAACTTTTACATAGGGAGGTGCAAGCCAAAGAGGGTTCAAAAAAGGAAGAGTGGGAATTGGCAAGACATGCTAGGGTTCCTATGACGATTGAAAACTGGACATCAGCCTTTTTGATTTACACCAGTGTTTTTTGTTTTCGCCATCCAGAGCGATGAGTCACACTGTTAAAATATATGGACGCTGTCAGGAGGGCTCAACTGGATTATGGGGGATTTGCATGGTTCAGATATGACGAGGAGTTCAGGGCAAGATTGGTAGTGAATCCAGAGAAGGAAGGGGTGAGCTTGACAATGGGCTATGGATGCAATGGATGAGATCAGCTAGACAGTGCTGGTGGTACACACAGCAAGTGGTTTGCCTCTACAGTACAAGCCCTTTCAGGGGTGCCTCACCCAATTTGGGGTGGGTATCACAGGAAGGGACCAATGGCCTCAGAATGGGACATGCTGGTTGTTTAACAGAGGAAGCTCCTCAAGACCGCAATGCCATTTTAGGCATGATTGCTCCAGTTGTGGGGGACTGCAACCACTGTCGTAATGTTTCTGTCTCAACACCTTTGGGTGGCAAAGTGGACAGTACAAGGTGAGTGACAGGGGTAGATGACAGCAGCAAGTGGTGAGAAAAGGGGTCTACTTTAATTAACTTGAGCAATTTAAGCTATTGGTTACAGTTTTATCCAAGGCAACAAGAAGCAAAATGTTTGTTTTGGGGTCTTTCGGAGGGCTTTTGTTTATGTTATCTAGGTCCTCGGCAGAGCAGATGGGACAATAACCTGAGATCAGCTGTAGCCAAGCTATCATTAAAGAAGATCCCGAGGCCAGCACGTCGCAAAGCCTCACTTCTGAGTCACATGAACCAAACCACAGAGATCCACACACAGTGTCAGTAAGTTCCACACTGGTCTACAACAGTGCCACTTTCCTGAAACCACCACCAACATTCGATACTGCCAACAAGCAAAATATTGGCGATTGATGGACTACGTGGAAAGAGACATTTGAAGATTTCATTGATGCATTTGGAGAAAATGACAAAAAAATTATCAAATACCTCAAAAATCTTGCTGGTGATGGCATAAAGGAAGTCATAAAGCAAATGCCACGAACTGACAAACAAATCACATACCATCAGATTAAAGAAACCTTGAATCTCAAGTTCAATCCAATGCCAAATGTTGATTATGAAAAATATATTTTCAGTCAAGAACGACAGAAAGTTGGCAAAACCATTGATGAATTTGTAGAGAGACTTGACACACTCATTAAACTCTGTAAGTTCAATGAATTTAATGATGAAGAGGTCATACGTCTTAGGGTCATTAATGGATGCTTGTCAGATTCATTCAGACGGCGAATGCTGAGAGAAACTTTGAGTCTGTAATGAGTGTTGATGGCTGCTGAAGCTGCCGATCAACAAGCAGCTGGCATGGAGGCTGGAGGTGCCCAGATGAATCAGTCATGAGTGTGAAAAGCAAGGCAAAGCAAAAAACCGAAGGACACAGGGTGATGTCTTCATGTAAAAAGAAGTTATGTTTTAGATGTGGATTTATATCTCCACACAAAGACAAATGTCCCACCATTGGGCAGACATGTAAGGGTTGTGGGAAGGAGAACAATTTTGTGACGGTGTGCAAAGCAAAGAGAAAAACAAGTGTATCACTGTGTGAAGGCAAAATCCCGCCGGAAGGTTCCAGAAGTAACTTTCAACACACACCCACAAGGCCCAGTGGAGGCATTAGGAATGACAAATCGACACTGAACAAAGTCGATTGTCATCTAAATCATCGTCAAATAGTTAATCCATATCAATTTCAAGTGAAAGTGAGGAAGATGGTTTTGCCATGTTGATGTTTACTTCAGAAAAGCGTGCGCATGTCGGACTGGCCGCATGTGAAGAAAAATGTCAGTCAAAGAACATTCGACATAACAAAGCACCAAAGTCATTCAAACACTGCCCGAAAATTACACTGAAAGTAAATGGTTGTTCGATAACTTTGATCATCGATAGTGGTGCGTCGATAAACATGCCTGAGGAGAAACATCATTAATTGCATCCCTTACCACCACTTATGTCGTCGAAAACCAAAGTGTACACCTGGGCTGTATCAACACCCATAAAAAGTCAAGGTTCATTTGTTGCAACAAGGAAACACAAGAAAATGAAGGTGCTAGTACCCATCCATGTGCTTCAAGGGACAGCGTCAAGTGCCTGTCTACTCAGTTTCAGCAAAGCTGCTGATATGGGACTGATTTCCCTGAACTACAACATGAATGCTCACCATGAAATAGTAAGCCAGGTCCCTTTGTTGTTTCATGGTTTGGGAAAGCTTAAGACTATGAAAGTAAAGTTGCATATTAATGAGGACGTCCGCCCTGTTGCGGAGACCAAGGTGAAATGCTTTTCATTTACAAGATGCTGTTGAAAAAGAACTTGAATCGTTATTTAAGCATGATATCACGGAGCGTTCGACTGGCCCAACACCATAGGTTTGTCCCATCGTGATAGTGCCCAAAAAGGACAGTAAAGGAGCGGTACGCATATGCGTTGACATGCCTTAGACAAACAAGGCAATTGACCGAGAACGACATCCAGGTCCACACATTGCTGACATAATGCAACTAAATGGTGCCAAGGTCTTCTCTCGCCTTGATTCAAAAAAAGGTTATCATCAGTTGGAACTCGAAGAAGATTTCAGGTACATTACAACCTTTTCTACATGGGTTGGTCTGTTTAGATACAAAAGACTATCTTTTGGTATGTCATCCACTGCAGCACTGTTTCAAGGCGTCAATCGACGTATCATACGGCCTGTCATGAATGCGTTCAATTACAGCGATGACATATTGTTTTTCAGAGCTACCCAAAAAGAACACGATAAAAATCTTACACAAGTATGTCGGTTACTTGCCGAAGCAGGTTTGACTTTCAATGTAGACAAATGTGAGTTCCATAAGACAAAGCAAAAATTCTTTGGCCATATCTTTTCTGATGGCTGCATGACACCAGAACAAGCACTGTCAAATGCTGATTCCCCACAAGATGTTTCCATGGTGCATTCATTTCTTGGCATGGCCAGCTACTCTTCTAGATATATACAAGATTTTGCCACTGTAAGTACTCTATTGAGAGAGCTGACGAAAAAGAATGTTTTATTTCAGTGGTCACATGAATGCGAGAACAGTTCTAAGAAAATCAAACGAGACATTGAGAATGTTACTGCAATGATTGAAACTTCATACAGAGGTTGTAGTTGTCGCTAGCCCAATTGGGTTAGGTGCTATCCTTTCACAGCACAGTAGACATCTGAATGCTGGAAGGCAAATTGTGGCATATGCAAGTATCAGTTTGTCCCAACCAGAACGTGCTTACTCGCAACCTGAGAAAGAAAGCTTAGACGTGGTGTGGGCATGTGAACACTTCCATATATTCCTGTACGGAAATCCTTTTACGCTGGTGACAGATCATAAAACTTTACTAACCATATTTGGCAATCCAAAGGACCAAGATGCCTCCTCGCATTGAACTCTGGGAATTAATGCTACAAGAGTTCAATTATAACATTGTGCATCGTCCAGGAAAGGATCAGAACCCTGCTGACTACTTTTCCAGAGTGCCCATTCAAGGTCATGGCCATCCAAGTCAGCTGAAGCTTATATCAACTTCATCGTAAAATTAAACACAACAGCTGCCATTTTGTTAGCCCAGATAATCACTGCCACAAGCAACAATAGCGACAT
This sequence comes from Calotriton arnoldi, assembly GCA_963921515.1. NCBI lineage: Eukaryota > Metazoa > Chordata > Amphibia > Caudata > Salamandridae > Calotriton > Calotriton arnoldi. The sequence goes on from CAWUFW010000018.1 coordinate 49,962, forward strand.
GCTGAAGTTGGAAGATATAATTACACGTCAGTCATGGAACCAGGACACTCAACCTCTCAACAGTGAGAGTGAATATCAAAAATACAAAGATGTCAATGATGAACTGTCCATAACTCAAAATGGAGTTATATTGTGAGGGTTGAGACTCTTAATTCTGGAGAGTCTGCAGCAGAAAATGATTGAAGTGGCCCACGAAGAACAGAGTGGAATATTTGCCACGAAACAAGCACTCCGAGATCAAGTCTAGTTTCCATATCTCGACGAGCGAGTTGAGAGGGAATTAAAGGCCTGTCATATATGCAACTGACCATCAACCAAAGTTACTCAACACACCCTAAACATGTCAGAACTCCCAAAGCATGCCTAAGAGAGAATAGCCATTGACTTTTTCAGTTCACTCGACAACAGGCATCACCTGATGGTAATTGTTAACGAATACCCACGGTTTCCATTAATTGAGGATCTCTCATCTACCATTCAGGAGCGAGTCATTGAGAGGCTGGATGGCATCTTTGCAACATGGAATGTTCCAGCCATACTAAAATCTGACAATGGCCCACATTATGATAGTCGGGAATTTAAAAACCTTTTACAGCATCTGAGTATAAAGCATCAAAAGAGTACTCTTCTGTGTCCGCGGGTCAACGGACTGGTTGAGAGATTTATGAGTACGGTAAAGAAAGTGGTGCAGCGTGCTACACTTGAAAAGCTCAATTTACAAACTGTGTTAAACTCTACATTGCGAGCTTACCGTTCAACATCTCACTCAACCACCATTGAAAGTCCGGCAACATTGATAATCGGGAGAGCAATGAAAACCAAAATACCCCAGTGGACCAATCAGAGAGAAAGAGATGAGAATGCCAGTCATACGAGGGACTTGGGTCAGAACCAAAAGATGAAAATATATGTGACCAAAGACGGCATGTGAAATACATCATCTTCCTGAGAGGAGACAGAGTGCTCACCCGGCAGATGTGGAAAAGAAAATCTGATGCTCCCTTTGATGCAGAACCTTTCCAAGTAGTGTCGACCAAAGGACACATGGTGACTGCCCGGTGCCCTGGGAAGTCTATTACAAGAGACTCTTCTCACTTTCGGTGTTTGAGTCATAGTTCAACAGATCTCCATGGTGAAGGGGAGATTGAGTCTGAAACACCAGTGGCTGCTGCCTCCTTTTCACCATCCCAGCAGATATTGGATCACGATGGTGGCTAGTCTCAACTTCACACGACATGGTCAGGCTGAACCATTACAGCACCAAAGAGATTAATTGAAGAGATTCAAATGTATATATTTGTGTATCTTTTTGTGCAAAAGTGACAAGTTTTCACTTAACAGAGGGGGAGATGTAGTGTCTTGCGAATTAACAATGAGCCTTTTGGCTCCTGATGAACTCCGTAGAGCTATGACCTAATGAATAGAGTTTTAGAGTGAAGGCTGCTTTAGAATGTTGAGTTCGCAGTTACACACAGAAGAATAAAGACTTGTATTATTAAACTCCGTGTGTGATGTATTCATTGGCGAGTACCCCGGCTTGGAAGACACTACAAGCGGTATGCAGTGGGATGAGTTGTTGAGGGTTTTAGCCAATCTTGTCATTGGGAAGCTAAATCTGGGTCTCTTAGTCATACACTTGAGGGAAAATTACCTAATTTCTCCTTCTGGCATTGGGCTATTGAAGGCAATGAAAAGGGATTAGACAACAATACAGGAAAATTGGTCTGAGGCACACATACTCTGGACTGAATTAGTGCAGAGATGAGTTTGGAGGGGTGCCAGAAGCCTAGCACAACTGAAAAACAGAGGAGGAAGGTTAATAGAGAGATGCAAGTTTTTTGTAGGGGCTTAGGGATTTTGGTTCTGAAGCACAAGGAGCTGGTGCAGGAGGGCCAGTCTTTGTTTCGCCAAGACGGTGTCCATTTGTCCGTATTTGGTAATAAGTACTACTTGTTGGAGCTCAGGTTGACAATAGCACAGATATTTAGTGAAAGATTGTACAGCTAATGACAGTGTTGTTTTGTAAGAACTCGGCACAGTTTGCGGTGGGGCAGGAAAACGCCTCTGTATTTATCTGGTTGGACGGGCAACAGGACAACTGTATTGGGGGCTCAAATGGGAGGTGAATACAGATTAGGGAGGTCCTGGATATCGTGAAGGGGCAAATGGATTGATTGGGCAAATTTATCGGGGATTTGTTTTGGTGACGGCAGAGGCAGCAGAAGTTGTGTCACAGGTTTGGGGTATGAATGGAAGAGTTTGGAGGGTGGTGGCAATGACATTTTAGAAGGGTGAGTGGGATCAGAATGTTTACAATATATTAGTGAGGTTTACAAAATTTTTGTAAGGCTTTGCCCTATGGGGGATTGTTATATATTCAGTTGCGAGACCAGTTCTATTAAACTTTTACCCTTTTATTTGGTTTGGAGCGTGTTCTTGTCACGCTGTCTCGTCCAAAGTGCACTGGTTGCTGCCCAGCACGTTGCATCTGACCCAGCTCAGTAATGAGGTGGGCAAGAATTTGCAACTGCTGGTGTCGCCTTTCTTGCCCCACAGATACTCAGGCCCTCGTTGCTGGGCCACTTCCACAAAGCTGTTAGATTCCTGCTCGCTCCGTTTAATTAATTTGATTTCCCCTTGCCTCCGCACTGCTGGGTGGTTTCACCAATGCTGCTTCACCTTCAAACAAAGGCCAAATCTGCCATCTCAAGCCTCCTCAGTCTTCCCCCATGCAGGGCTCACCACTGGGATGCCTCTTTCCTGCAGCTGACTCAACTAGGTGGGGTGTCTGCTGTCCTTGCTGTCACGTGGCTTGGCTCGTTCTCCTGGCCCTCCCCTTTTCGTCGGTACTCTGTAACTGCCTCATGGCCCACTTGTCTTGCAGGCTCTATGGACTGCCCCCCGATACGTTGGGCTGGCCGTCAACAAAATCGCTCCGTGGGCACGGGAAGCCTTTTTAGTGGTTGCTCGATTGGGTAAGAGGGGTGCAGCACAGACCACTGACACCAGGTTTGTGTGAAAAAGGCTGCTTTATTGAAATCAGTACATATTACAATATAACCTGGGCCTTCTGCCTTACAAAACTATAACCTCACTATACATCTTTAATCACCTATGAAAAGCTGCACCCCGCCCCTAAAATATCCCTACCCGCATAATAACTCAAATCATCAATATAATACGTGTATCAGAGTTGATCAACTGTAACTGGGACCTCTAAAATCCCTTCACTTTTTTCTACCTCTATTAACCTTTGAACCAATTCAACTTCCTACCTAACATTGAACTTCATGTGTCCTCCTGGGGTGAACTTGCCTACTCATTCTCTTTCAGCCTGAGCTGCAGCTGACAAACAAACTTTTGTAAATCATGGCAACTTCTCAGCCAACCACCTATGCACCTGAATCAAGCGACAACCTAATAAAGTTTCCCTTGCGCACCTGCAACCAATAAAAGTAACCAACCCCCAACAATGGGGCAACATAAGAGACAAAAACGCTCCAAAAAGCCTTAAAAAGGGGGTCGGAGGGCAGGGACAAAAATGCTCATGCACAGGTACGAGCCACCAAGAAAGTGGCTAGTACCTTAAAATGGCAATCTATATATAGCTTGGGCTACAAAAGTAGCCCAAAAGAAGCACCAAATCATGTGCGGTCGCTGGACTGCACCACTTCCCCAAAAACCCCGAGGGGCAGACCTCCCTGTGTTCGGCTTCCCCCCAAGCCCCCATTCAGACACTGCTGGGCTCCGCAACTAACACTACACTCCTCCAGTAAGTGCTTACCGGGGACCACTGCTGAATCATTGCCTGGAGCTGGATGGTGCCTCTCTTGGACAGTAGGTGTCTTCCTTCTTTGTGGTGCTCCTGCTCCAATTCCTTCATTTTGCTGCAGAAAATGTGCAGCTGGGGACCACTTGCCCTTAATTTGTGCTGTAGCCCCCATGCTCGATTGGCTCTTTCAAATGTTGCGGGGTGTTCCTCCAGTCACATGCAGTGCCTTTCAAGCCACTCAGGCTTCGTGCCCTCGCACCCACTTTGCCTGGGAAAACTGGTGCCAAGCAACATTTTGGCCTCCCCTGCAGCCTCTGGGGGCAAATGGCCAGGTTATGGCTCCGTGCCTTTCTACAGCCATGTTGCTCTAGTCTGGGGGTCTTTGCACTTTACAGAAAAGAAATGCTAACAACAGAAAAGAAAAGAGGTGCGCATCATTACAAAGTACCTTTGCTGAAAACTTGACAGTCCTAGAAAAGCATCCATCTGTTTGGGAAATTCTTTCAGGTATTCCTTCTGTTTGAGTCCTTTCCAAGGGCACTAGTGAGCAGCAGCCCTTGGGCATCTATGCTTCACCAAATGGGTTGAATGTGCCCTGAGTGCATGTGTGGTTTTGGTCACAGGGATCCACGTTAAAACCTCCATTGTGAAGCTCTGTATTCTGGGAGAGATGGAACCATTACACAAATTGGTACAGTGAAGCTGCAACTACTTTCAGGGTGTGGCTGAAATCAGGATTTAAATTCTCAGTATGTAAATCGACAATCACAGCCCTCACCCAGTGAAACTCCGATTGCCACTCCATTTTAAGAATATGGATGAAAGCCCAGAAAGACATAGGTGTGCGGATTTATTTTTGGTGGGCTGTGTTAGATTTTCGTGGGAACAAACTGGAAGGGCTATTTAATTGTAAAAGAGCCTGGGCTTTTCTTCAGCTGCTGAAGAAGGATTCCACTGACCAAAAGCTGATCTCCGCTCATGTCCAACCTCAGTGGACAGGGCTGTTTCCCGACATATAAAACGATACATAGATAGCCCAACTTAGACAGGTTTCTGTTGGACTGACAAAGTGCTAAAATAAGTGTAAATGGCAAAGAGAGAACTTTGGAGTGGCTACTCTATTAATTCTACCCCCAACCATCACACTCTGAAAAGGTAGCCTACCTTAAAAATTGTTGATAAGCTCTCTGAAGGCCAGTGGCCCAAAAACAGATAGTGTCCTGCAGCAGGAGGGCAGGCCGATGCCAGGCCACTTTGTGTTGACATAGAGAGAACCTGCACACACAATGACTTCGATACAGAAAAAAGTAGCCAATAAACATGATACACTATGGCTCGGATTTAGAATGGCCCATGTGATCATGTAAGCAATATCTGGAAGAAAACAGATTGGGGGAGAAAGATCAGTGGCGTCCAATCCCCTGGATAAAAATCAAAATACATCAATATTTTGGTGAGGAGAGGGCAGCTTACATTTGTTGGTGACAGGCAGCATATCAAGCCGGTGTTCTGAACTCCTCTTTTGCCTTGCAGTGAACTTTCCGCTTGGTAATGGACTGGCAACATCCACAAAAGTGGCCCTTGGCCTATTACCTCTGATTTATAGCTTCTGAACTTCACCTTTCAAAGTCATACCTAGGACCCTCTGAGTGCTGGTTCTATTGGTGCAACAGGTGACTTTACTGGTACCACTGCATCAGACAGCCCAACCTATGGTTGAGCGGCCTCCCCCAACTAAGAAGTCTTAAACCCCGCCCACAAAAAACACTTATCACTCTACACAGTAACATACAAACCCTACAGCTCACGGAAGACCTTGACTCACTTCCTGCCTTAGGCCAAATAAGGTAGAGGGAAATGACCAGTGAATTCCTTGTGCCTCAAGCTGTTGCTGGGCCGAAGTCAATTTGTAAGTCGTCAGGAAGTCATGCAATTTTTCACCCTCTTTGGATAGGGCTAAGGATTCACTTGTGTTCCCCAAACCATGAACATTAAAGTCACCCACAAGCAGAATCTCGTGGCTTGGAAAATCCATAAAGTGTCCTTCTAGCATGTCACATAGCTCTTTTACAATGGTCAGGTTGGATTTTTTTGGTTCGTTGAGGTAGCAATTTAGGAGCAGTAAAGCTTTTGATTTGTGATTGACTTGTATGTCTGTAATGGTGGACGCTTGTAGAGCTGAGCAGCTAGGAATAATTGAAGTGGCTTCTACCTTACTTGTGTGTTTAATGAAAATAGATAGGCCTCCTGAAGGGCGGCCAAAGAGGCTGAGTTGTGATGCCGGCTTAAAGATTTCATAATATCCATGCAAGGTCGACGAGGAAAGGGCCCAAGTCTCTTGAAGGCACAAAATGCTGCTCTTCTCTAGGTAGGCTAATGCTTGCTTGCCCTGATGCTTTTAAGGCCAGCCATGTTCCATGATGTTATTGAAAGATATGGACGAGTTCGACTTGGAGTATTGCTGTTGGTAAACTGTTGTGGGCTAGGGATAACACTCAGATCTATCCTTTAAGGACTGTGCTAGCCACCCCCCACTAGCGGATCCCACTGGATATTCTGTCACAACGCAACTTCCTCTGGTTTTGTGAGCATGATATTATTAAGGGGGTTGGTTTGTTGTCTAATACTGAAGCCAAACAGCAATTACCCCCTGTCGTGCCCCTCTGTATGCTCATGGTTGTTGGATTTGGGCCCTTTGGCAGGGAAACATATGAGCATTTCGGTGGCATGAGCTTTAAGAGTTCAATCCTCCAATCTGCAAATGTTCTTTTTTCTTCCAGGACGGCATCTCTGTGTCCCTCCCTCTTCCAGACGGTGATGGTGGCTTCTATGCTTGAGCCTTAGGTCAGGGAATCAAACCTCACCCACACTAGGTCATTCGAGGTCAGATGCTTCAGTGAACGAATGTGACTAAATAACCGTAAGAGATTTTCTCTGTTGTGTGTGTCATGAGGCACCTTAGGGCAGTAATGGGGTAAAAAAGCGAAGTCGAAGTCCTCAAGACTTGCCTCCTTGTTGATTCTGCTTGGTGGGGTCAGCATGGGCTCTTGCTCAATTAGGTTGAAAAGCTCTGTGGAACTACGGGGGGCTAATACATGCCTAGGCCATTAGAAGGAAAGGTGGCAGTGACTGGGTTCAGTGGCCTCCCCCTTTTCTCTTGACTCTTTTGGACCTGGATTAGGGGAGTCCACCTGAGTGGCCGTATCTACAACATGTCTCCCTAGAGACTAATAGAGGCGCTGGACTGTCTACTGAAGCTCCTGTGGTGGCTGGGTTTGACAGCATCCCCCTTACTTCTTGCCTGTTTTGATTCCTGTTTTTCAGGACTTGCTCTAATGTCCTCAATCTGTCCAAATGCATGCCCATTTTGGCGGTACGTTTCTCAGTAGAACCATTAAGTCGTGATATTTGGTGCGTTAATCGATTTTGGCAGTTTCCAGCGTGGCCAAATTATTTGACTTTAGTTGTGGTACAAACATAGGAAAGTGGTTCGCTGGACTAGGCCCCTCATTGGCCGAAGATGGATTGGGTGCCCTAGAATCAAAGATCTCCTTTTTGATATACATTGTTTCTTTGTCTGCTTTTTCAGTCTCTTCTTCACTCTCCTTGATAGAATAGAATCTGTAAGAGGGGCGGGTGGGGCTGGGTTAGCAGGAACCACATGTGATTCAACATTTCCAGATGGGTCAAAGTTGGCCAAACTCAGGACAAGCTCTTCCTCAGCAAGATAATCAGAGGTTGCCAGAGAACTAATTGTCACACTCACCTGAACTGGTGGTTCAGTTAGATCTGTTGGACATTTGAGAGATGTGTGTGGCCTTGAATGTTAGAGTTAGCTTCCTGGTTGTATGACCCGTCCCTTAGTGCATTAACCTTTGCACTTTCCACTAAGGTGCTTAGCATCTCTGGCAGCGTGCTTAATTTATCTATGATGGGGGGGAACAAGGACATGGTTTCTCTTCCCCCATTGCTCTTAATTTTCCTCTCTAAGTTGCTTAGATTCAGTGGCGGCTCGCCGAGGGAGTGCTGCGGGGCGGGGGAGGGGCAGGGTGGGAGGTAGTGGACTCGGACTTACGATGGACAGAACTCCCTCTGAGTTCTGTCCACCCTGACCCTCCCCCGCCCCACCCCACCGCCCCGCAGCACTCCCTCGGCGAGCCGCCACTGCTTAGATTGGTCCCCAAATCAGCCAGATGAGATGCCAGTGATTGTATTAGGTCAGTCTAAAGCTCCATCGTATTCAATTGACAAAGCAACACCCTGGTGATCATGTCCTGCGAGGCACTAATGGAGGCCAGTAAAGGGCTGGGAGCAAAAGGCAGAGTAGCCTCAGCAGGCCCAATGGTTGTGTTCATTTGGCTCCTTGACAGTATTGGAGTTTGAGCGAGAGTCTCTTCTATTTGGGCTTCAATTGTGGAAAGGAAGCGATCCAAAAGATTGCCCAATTTTTAGTCCGGTTTACTTTCCCTTCTAGAGAGTATTGGCATTGACATTGTGGGGGACAGTATCTTGCCAATCTCCTGTGGCTGTGTGTGGCCATCTTGAATTTGAATGAGCTTGAGCGGCTATCATCAGCGTATTATGCTTAGCTGCTATTGCAGGCGTACCACTGAAACCCAGAATGGTCTCTGATGTAAAGCTCTGAAGGCTGGTTCCCATCTATTTTTGAGGGTAGGTGGGGATGGGACGGTATCTCAATTGTAGAATGCTCTAGGCTCAGCATCTGACCTGTGAGCAGTCCGGTAGTTAGCACAACTGTTTGAGTAGCGGTGAAGATGGTGCATCTGCCAGATGGCTGCTTCCTCCTGGGCATTATCACCACATTTTCTTGTGGGTTGGGTAGACAGCCTCATGGGGGAGGGACTCTCCTGGCACCAAATGCACCACTTGAGACACCTCGCCTCATCACCCATCACCATCACAGCCAAAACAGTGAAAGGACAGTTCAAAACCCCTCTCGCCTCCCACTTCCCCTCACCTCAATTTGGCAGCTACTCCACTGTGGTCCTGTAGCGGGCGCAGGAGCGCTGGTCGTAGCTGAAGGTGCACCTGGATAGGGAGGCGAAGCTCAGGCCCAAACTGCAGTGGGCAGTAAAACGGCAAGGCGGGAAGTGGGGGGAGGGGTAGTGGGAGATCACCGGGAAACACCTACAAGCTGCACCGAGGCTTAGCTCGGCCGCCTCCTAGGGTGACCTACCGTCCATAATTTTGATCTCATGTCCGTTGTCCATGATGATCCCTTTTACAGACACCTTTTGTCCATAATTTTGGGCATTGGGGAACAGCACTGTTCCCCTGCGAGAAGCCTCATCTCCCTGATGGGGCCGCCTCGCACTCATCCTCTGAACACAAGAGCAGCCCCACCCCGCCCATTGTCATTCTGCCTGCCGGCTGATGATTGTCACATACAGAATAACAATGGGTCAGTCTGGGCTTTTACTGCATGTGGTGGCCTCCTCCTGCCTCTGTCTAGGGCAGGGCATTCTGTTTTAACTGACATAAAGAAAAATGTTGCACCTCAGCATATAGAAGAAATGTACAGAATCCAGTTCATGAAAAGAAGCCAGCAAAAGAATTCAAAAGAAGGGATAATAATTCTTTCAGCCTCATCATTATAGAACTAAAGCATTTCAATATTATATACAACGAAGCCATAGTTGCTGCTTTTTTATTTTATGCAACTAACAACCATTGACAAAGCCAATAGTCCTGGCTTGTTGTATTTGTAATGTATTATATATCTGGATGCAATAAAAGAAGTAGCAGAATACCAGTCGGGCAGCACACTATGCTAAGCACAGATTTGTGGTTTATGTGTTTTAAGCCACACCCTTAATTACATCGGACACGTCCTTTGGAGAGACCCCCACGTTTTTTAACTCACTTAAAGCCCTGGAAACGACACCATGTCACAGTCACCTCATGTCCTGGCACTGTGCATCATGCAAGACTCATGATTTCCAAGTTTTCAGATTGTCTATGTGCAGGGGCCTAGTGAACCCTTCCCCACCCCACCCCTGGCTACAGCAAGGGTGAAGTTCTTGATGGGCCTCTTCAGTCTGCAACTCTGCAGACTAAGGTTCAGCTCATAATTAATTATAAAAGGTGGGTGAGTAAGTAAATGAAGGAATGGTTGAATGGCTGGATAGATTAGCGAAAGGATGAATGGATGAGTGAAAGAGTAAATGGGTGGATAATGACAGAAAGGATGGATGGATGGATGAGTGAGTGGAAGGATGGATGAGAGAAAGGGTAAATAAATAGATGCATGGGTGGAATAGTGGATGTATGGGTGGAATGGTGGATGGATGGGTAAAAGAGTGGATGGATGAGTGAAAGGATGGATGGATGGATGAGTGCACAGGTGGATGATGGGCGAGTGAATGAGTGGATGGATGAGTGAAATGATGGATGGATTGATGAATTGATAAGTGAAAGGGTGAATGGATGGATGGATGAGTGAAAGAGTGGATGTAAGGATGAATGAGTGAGTGAGGATGAATGAGTGAGTGAAAGGGAAGGTAGATGGGCAAAAGGATGGATGGATCAGTGAAAGAATGCATAGATGAGTGAAAGGGAGGGTGAAGAGCTGTAAGAAAGGATGAATGGATGAGTGAAATGGTGAATGGATGTACGAATAGATGGGTGAGTAACTGGGTGAATGGATGGATGGATGAGTAAGTGAAAGGATGGCTGGATGGGTGAAAGGGTAAATGGTTGGATGGATGAGTGAATAGATGGATGGGTGGAAGTGTGGATGGAGGAGTGAAAGGATGGATGGGGTGAAAGAATGGATGGATGAGTGAAAGGGTGAATGTTGGGATTGGATGAATGAAATGATGGATGGAAGGATAGATGATGGAAAGGTTTGGAAATGGTTGAATAGGTTTAGATATGAATGGGCACACAGATGGAAGGCCAGAATGAATGATGAAAGACTGAATGATGAATGAAAGAATGAATGGATGACACATCCCCGGGTGGCTCAACCCGCCATCCCAAACCACATGACATCAGCCAGCAAGCACGGAACTCGGGCTTGAAATGCTCCTTCTGCCTGCCAAAAAGCAGAAACTAATTCCTTGTACGGTGCTGTGGTACAACAAGAGACGATCTGTTGTTGTGCCGCTGGGCGGCGTTGCTTCCATGCCACTGGGAAGCAGCACGAGCAGCTCTCTACCTGCCCCAAGGCCACGAGAGATGCATGAGGGCATGGCTCTGTGCAGCCCTTCTGCGGGAAAAGGCGTGCAAGATAACATAATCTTCACTTGCAGACAACAGCACCAACGTGCCTTGAATCCCTTCCACCACAATCTTTTTTTCTTCTAAAATTTTGCACCCCTTATAATATTGTGCCCGGGGAAGCTCCCCTGTGGCCCCGCTCACGCTACGCCACTGCCTACCAGTATGGAGGCTATCTGACTCTTACACCTTGTAGACTCATTGTCTTAACTAACATTTCCAATACATTGACTTTCACATTTATGAGTCATTGTCTCTATATAATATGTGTGTGATGTAACGCAGTCAGACACCCTGCTGTACATACTTCGGATGAGTAGCACTATAAAGGAAATTAAATACACATGAGAGAGGGTCTATGTGAAGATGAGGGGCACCATTGGAGGGGGTAGCAAGGCCGGACTGGCCGGACCCGGCGTTTCCATGGGAGGCTGGAAGGGTGGGGGGGTGGTTTTGTTATTGGAGGTTGGCACTGCAAAGTTCCTTATACATCCAGCAGTTTTCAGGCAACAATAAAAGTGTCACAATAACTCTGGTGACTAATGTACCCGCTGGAGAGAGATGGGAGTTTTGTTTAGTAGCAGTTTTGAATCATCTAAGGTAGTACAGAGGTTTAATATGCCTGCTGCAGAGAATGTGCACCATGCATATCAAAGAACAGTATTTTATGTGCAGAGTTCAGTGGGTTACTGCTATTGTCATTAAGATTCTTTTGTTACTGTACAGTTCATAAGTTACATACGTAATCTAGCACAATGAGCTATGAACTGCCATCAAAGAGCTGCATGCAAACTGCATGGTACAGGTTACAAAGTTATGCTTTCTTCCTGGTTTTTCATATGTTGCTAAAATGGGTTTGTTTGGGTAGAAATAAATTCTTATGATTAAAGGCAATGCTCCCCGTTGCCTTATGTAACATTTTCTATACACTGATTTACACACGTATGATTCATTGTCTCTGTATGTGTGTTTGTGATGTAAAGTGCTCTAGCACCCTACACCGGCATGAGAGGTGCTATAAAACAAATGAAATACATGTGACAGAGGGCTCTGGAAAGATGAGAGGCACTGTTGGAGGGTGATAGTGAGGGAATCATTGAAGAGCCCCATCAAAGATTGCCGTATCCTGATGCACAGTAAGGTCATCATTTACTATGCTTTAGCATCTAATACAATTGAATATAGAATGACAAATGTGTTGTAGAGTACACCATGTTTTTGCAAATTTTCTTGGGAGTGCGAAAACAAAGGCTGTAAGCTGTCGGTTTGTTTTCAACACACAACTTCTAAATATCTGCAAATGAACTGTGCAAATGTTTCAAAGCATATCAGCAGTTAGGAAACCACAAATGGACCACTTGTTTGTAATTCAGAAGTGTGATGGAAACAGAGTTTTAATAGGATCAAAACAATCAAGACACTTTACTTGGTGATGTTCAAATGATACATATTTGCAAACACCACATTTCCACACATTAGTATTTGTGCGCTATATAGTTTTATCAGTAAAACTGCATGCTGGCATTTTGCTTCCATTCTTCTGACCTACAATAATGCCTCAACAACGTATACAGTTTCTAGTCCGTAGCACACTTCTGTGCATCACTGACAATCTGCAGTTTACAGCCCACAGAAATGAAACAGCCCAAGCAGTATACTATTTCCCATATGCAGGAAAAATAAGGAGGGCGGATATATGGCTAGCCAGAGCATTATATAGTATTGTCAACTCCTACCTAACCGTTCTAACCCACAATAATACCATAACGCTCAGCAGTCTGCAGCCAGTTATAGCTCATGCAGGCTAGTTAATAACTCCCTTTTCCTGCTTAATGCTCTTACCCTAACACAAGACCTGTCCGCTCTGGGTTGTATCCATCACTCAGTACTGAACCAGCCCCTATACCACCCATCACCAGCTGAACAGACATGGAATACCTGAAGCGATCTGACACATAAAGCTGGCAACTCAGAGGACTGCACTCTAGTCCAGCACTGCAGGTCCCAGTTAGCTACATCCTATGCGTGCCGCTTTACATCTCACAATGGCACTGATCTGTCTGTAAAACTTGGTTTTTGTCCCGAAGTTTTGTCCTGAATTTTGACCTTCAACATCCTGAATTTGCACCTATGCCAGTTGGTCACCCTACCGCCTCCGCAGCTACGGGCTCACTCTTAAGGTGGCCGAGTACAGCCGCCGAGCTCACTTACTGCACGTAGTGTCCTCGGCGTTCCTACGCCTCCGGCCCCACTTGCTCATCTGCTCTCGCACCTCAGTCGCTCAGAGGTGGATAAAGGCCGAGCAGGCAAAAGTCCTGCGGATCCCGAACTTGCTGATGTTGCTGCAGGAGTGGGGAGAGCAGGCATAAGTCGAGGGCTTCTGTCCTTACACCACCTTAAACCGCCGAGTGGGCCGGGAACGGGAGTCCAAGGAAGCAGATGGATGTGGCCGTGGAGTCAAGAACTGCATGGCTCCTCCTCCAGACGTCCTACGGTTAAGCTTTTGCTTCCCGAGTCTCTTTCTGAGTCCGACACAAATCAAATGGCAGAACTCAGGATTAGAAATTAACTTAGGATCGTTGTGCTATGAAGGTTTGGGCAATTCTTTGTTGTATGAATCCTTGAATTTTATCTTCCTTAAGTTTTTCATAAGGGCGTGCATGATGCCTGAACCTATTTGATCACTATCACCTTATTTTCTGAACGTTGTTCTGTTACAGCCCAATCTTTAAGATGGCGTGTAGTGTCCGGTGGGACACGTTCTATTGTTCAGTAGAAGGATGTTACAAACTTTACACCGACCCATCACAGGCGTCACCGGTCAGATGACCCTGCTAATAAAAGGGGCCGGGTGCACGTGCCCTGGGCCAGTTATCAGTACCCTACTACTGTGCCAGTGTGCTTTATTTGCAAGTATGTGGGACCAGCGCCCAACTACTGTACAATGGCAACAAGGGGGTCTGAGCCCATCGGCCACGTGGTCCTAGAGTAAAGAGCTGTGAAGGTGACGGATAGCCGGATGGACGCTGCGGCGTGATCCGCCCGGCTCGAGTCTAGCTGTGCTGAAGAGGGGGTGATGAAGGACACCAGCCACCTCCACTGCCATTCGCCGCACCTGCACCAATCCTGAACTAGTGTGTCCTAATCGGTTATGCCTTCTCCCCATAGCTCTTCAGGCACTTGTTTATTAGTGCCCTAAATTAAGAAACTGTAAAAAGAACTCATCCTTGTGCAGCAGTTGCCTTTTGGTGTTGTCTATGTGTACGGTCTTAGAGTCAGAACCACACACAATTTGTGGCCTTAATTGATAACAAGTCAGACCTACGTGCTAGAGCCATTCTGGTCTACTCTCAGCTTACTTTCTTACTGCCCACTATGCCAATTAGAATATAGGGCAGCAACAATGTCTGTCTTGGTAAAGTTCCCGGATGGTTTCTCAGCTGTAGTTCTGGTCTTCATGCTGTTTCAAAAGTTTGCCTCTAGGTGTTCACCAGGAGGCAAACTCTGATCTCAATACATTCCTTATCATGCCAACTTGATCACACTAAGACACATTGGTGGCATCTCTACCTTCCCTCGTCACTGCCATTTCACTGACCCAGGTGATTCCATAGAAGGTGATCAGAAAGCAGATCTGAACAAAAACGCTTCAAACAGGTTGAAACATACTAAACCCAGGCACATCATTAGTCCTCAGGAATTTCGTCTGAAACTATTCTTGCTGATCTTCGGTCCAGCCTGAAAACCTGCTGCAGCACACCAACACCTTTTTTACTCTGGTGGTTGCCGTCATATTTGGGGACTGGCAATTACACTTCATCATTAGCATTTGACCAAGAGAGAGAAAAGCACACAAGGGGGAAAGAAGGAGGAAGAGAAAGACGGAAAAACAATGGCAAAGTGAGAAGAAATACATAAGAACATGCAAGAGTGAGATAAAGGGGCAGGGAGGGTCTGTTGGTGGAAGAAAGAGGCGTGAGGTGTAATCAAGACTGCGCAGCCTTTGTAGTCAGATATTCCAACATTTGATACCGCAGATAGAGGCCTTCCGAGCCAAACCTTAGGCCCCAGCACTTATTCTTCTAAAACAGAAGCCCTGTATAGAGCCTTTTGGGTACTGCCAACTTAATCTGAATGACTGACAGCATTATATAGTGCACATTACCAAAATGGGCCTCTTGGTGATAACCTATGATCTCAATGTCACACTTTTGCATATGCAATCAACAAGCTCTTCCATACAGTGGCGGCTGGTAGGGAACGGTGGCGGGAGGGTGGGGGGGGAGTAAAAAAAACAAAAAAACGTACTTGCTGGTCGTGTCGCCAGCCACTGCCTCTCCTCCGTCGCAGGAGGCACCTGGGCTCCCACGATTGTCTAAGCCAATCACAACACTGCAATGCAGCATTGAGATTGGTCTGAGTGCCGTGGATCGGCCCTCAGATGGGGACAGGGAGCTTGTGCATGTGCCCCACCAGGCTGTGTATTACAATCTGGTGGGAAATAAGCAAAGTGCGCATGATTGTCTGGCGGGCCAAGACGGCCGGCCAAGCAGTCATGCGCACTTAGAGTGTGCTCGCTACTCCTCCCCCTGCTTCTGCTCTGGCCAGCCCCGCCCCTCCCCGCACCTAGGAACGGAAAAATAAAATGATAATAACGTTATTATGAATTTCTTTTTTCTCTGCACTGCTCTTAAAGCAGTAGGGCGAGGCTCCTCGGCCTTAGCGGAGAAGCCGTCGCTGCTTCCACATCGTTGCTGAATAGTTAGGGGTTTCCCCCCATGTATGCCACGTGGCAGTTAAAGGACATACTTGATGTCCACCTCATACTAATGGTACACTGTGCCAGTGATCTTCATGGCCAGGTTTCTTTTTTCCATGAATAGTGCATCCTGCTTTCTGCGATTTTTCACTACACAGCACAATCAAATGTCTTTGCAAAGTGAGTGTTAGCTGTCTCATTTGTACTTCATCGTATACATTTTACAGGGATACGTGAAAGCTTCAAATAGCAACCAGAGCTCTGGGCGGCCTCAGAAAATTTGGACGGTTGGCTATCCATTTGATTAGTACCTATACATTTGACCAGCTATACGACCAGAAGACAATGATGTCATAAGCCAAGGGATTTCCCCATATTCCCACTGCTACCAATATGGGAAACAATTCTATGAAACTGATGTTCACCCCACTTCTATGTGGTGCCGCATGGTTTGTAACTTTGCAGTGCCCAAGCCACTTACTCTGGATAACCTGAATCCTACACCACCTGCAGCTCCAGGTTGCTCTTCCTATGATCTACTACTCACCATCATTTCTCTGCAGAATGACACCCCATTGAACTTCTTCAGGGCAGGCCAGATTTGGAACCAAAAGGAGCCCGGACAAAAATGCTTAAACTAGTGCCACATCGTTCTGAATTATTAAGTGTAAGAAAGATCTTCACTCTTTCAAGGGGAGTTAGGTGGGCACCTCATCCTCTAATCAAATGATGGAATAATTAAGGTCAAATGGTGCATTTTACAGCACACCTTTTAAAATATATTAGCCAAACAAGCAAGCACTGTCCATGGAACTTATTCAAAGCCTCCTCATGGATTCTACACCAGGACTGGCCCAAAGAGAACCTTCCAGTCACATGACCTGCTCTGTCACAGGGCACGCCCTGCCCAGAGTTTACAGTGCGATTGCTACTCGTGCATAGAGTAGTCCCAAGGCGCACCATATATGTTTAATGCCTGTTGATAACATCTGTTAATGAGTGTCGGGACAATGTATTGAAGTTGATTGTTATTTAGTTATTTAGCAGGGTCTCACTGGTCTAATACAGCATGGCACATTCTTTTGACGTGGTTTTGAAGAGGAACAGTATAAGGAAGGTCATTTTGATTAAGATTTGTTTCATATAGAGTTTTTTTTTTTTTTAACATAGCTTTAATTTGGTGTTAATGTTAAATGCAGTCAGGGTGAGGTGTGTAGTATTGTGTGTAAGAAGGGGATTAATGAGCTGTGGCAAACAGTTTACACCGTGGGGGCACTACGCACCCTGACGAGCCTTCCTGTTTTGGTTATAGATACATGGTATTCATGTGTTAGGAGTCCCTTGAAGAAGGACCGGGCAGTGCGAAACATATTGGGGAAATATGTGCAGTTCACAGCACGGATGGATATAACATGTTCATGTTATGCTGATTTATGCAAAAGAATGCTGCAAATTGAACCAAGAAAATGAAAGATTATAATACATGAAACTTTAACTCATGGATTGCTTTGATGGGTTGAACACTGAAAGAATTGGTGGGCAAATAAATAAATGAAAAGGCCTGAAGAATGAAGTTTGTGGAGAAGGGCAGAGCACATACCAGGGCAGTGCAAAAGTGAATTATAGAGAAAATACTTGAAAGTGTGGTACAAAGAGTGCATTTTGGACACTTCACAGAGCTACCCAGGGTTTACTCATAAATGTGTAATAAAGAACTGGAGTGTTAAGTAAAACCTACAGAATGAATCAGCACAGAGTGCCATGCTGCAGGAAAAGACAACCCTCACTTTCTACACTTTCCTATGCTGCAAGCTGAGTTTGACACACAAAATTCTTGTCTTAGCTGTCAACGCCTAGCTTATAAAACAATGCTATTTAAAAGCCAGAAGAACATGCAGTGTTTTTTTTTTGTTCAAATAGTTTTTATTGAATTTATTGAAAAAGATAAATTTAAAGACATTGTCAGAAATAAATTAATCAAAAGAGAGCAATTCTACATTAGGGAGTGTGTCGTATAGATAGCTAGCGTATATATGAGGGGTACAGAAGAGAAGGGGGAGGTTAAGACTGTGCATATTTCTACACCAAGATTCAGTTTAGTCATCAGATGGTTACATAACTTGTTCGTATTAACAACATGCATGTATTTTCATTGTAATAACATCATTTATACCTTGAGTACTATATTCCAGCGGTGTGTCGGATAATATTTTATCATGGTTAAGAATGCACAAGGAAAACAACTTTCAGCACACATATATGAGAGGTAAAAGTTGGTAATGAAGTAGGTGTCAGGGTTGTGCTAGATCCATTGGAGGGGCCCATACAGGGAAGTGAAGCCATATAGTGTGATTCGTGAATGTGGGTTAAGATACTTAGACTGTAGTACAAGTTACTGGGTTCCTGGATTCAAGGGGGATCAAAAGTTATAGTAAGTGGTGTCAAGCAAGTCCCGCATTGGTTGGTGTGACAGGCGCCATTGTGAGAGCTGTAGTGAGACGTTGTCTGCTCCTCTGAGAATGGTGAGCCATTCTTGCAACATCCGGAACAAAATTATGTTGAAGTTTTTCCAGTTGTTAAGAATCAATTTTCAGGCAAGAGTGAACATTAAATCGAGTAAATATCGGACATTTTCAGTCTTTAGTTGAGGATCCAGGTAGCCCAGGATCACGTATGAGAATTCCTTGGTGGGTTTAATGTTGAAAGTGTGTTTTATGCAATCAAGATTTTATCCCAGTGGGGGGGCGTGGCTGACAGAGCAGCAAGATGGTCGCTCACTGAGAGGGCTCTGCCGGCCGCAATCAAAATCCGAATAACATCCTGCATTGCCAAACACCAAATGAGTATTTGAAACATCGGCAACGAGTGTAGGCGGCAGCGCGGCCCCTCTGAGATGCCGCTTGCATCCTAAAACCAGCGAGGACAGCCGTGGCCGGTCAGGACGAGGTGCGGAGCTGGGGCCGGGTTGCGTGGCTCCGGGTGGCGCTCCCGCTGTGGGACTGATCCGGGTCGGACTGCCGGATGGTATTAGTGGCCGACCTAGAGCACTGTGGACACCCACGATTGTCCCCATAAAGCGCGAAAAACCTCATTGGTGGCGGAGCGGGACGCGCTGCTTACCGGGCCCCGGTGTCAAATCTGGCCTCCGTTCTGTGACGCTGTGTCTCGTGCTCCAGCTTGCGGTAGCCGGGGCCGGGTGAGAGTGCGCCTGGAGAGTAGCGGCTAGAGAGGATCGCTGATGAAATGCTGGATCTGCGGCAGTCTGCATGGGGAGAGCCGCTGGCAAGCTGTGACGACGATTAGGTGAGCTCGGTGGGGTTCCGGCCGCCATCTTGTCCTGGAGCGGTGAAAGCCTGTGCCGGTCTCTGCGCGGCGGCCGGCCCGACCTGGACACTGTGCTGCCGAGGCCCTTCGCCGCCGTCGCCTCGCCTTCCCTGCTGCCGGGGGGGCGACAGCTGGCCATCTGAACAGTCGGAATCGACGTCCTTCCGAGTGTGCTGTGGCCGGGAGGCTGGTGAGTCGTTCCCCGCGGCCCCCTGGGACATAGTTGGCGGGGGCCAGATACCACAGTGCATGCAGAGTGGCATTATATACTAGGAAGTCGCCTGGCTGAGGACATTGGGTAAAGATGCTGATGGGCCCCCAGAAGCACCAGTTATGTATCGGAGGTGACGCAGCCAGGTGGGCCCAACAATAGAATACCGGTTTGGTTATAGGAGTCAGCTGTATCTGCCGGCAGTTGAGAATTGGCGTTAGGATCTACACCGGATCCGTATGATGTGCTGAGGCCCAGCATGCACCGCATTGTTTGGGTGTGCTTGTGTCTGGCTTGATACTCGCCGCCTGGTGCGTCACCGGGACCCTGCGGAGGCAGCCGTGTGAGCACCCCGCTGGACTGTCGGTGTTGTATCTGGCCATACTCAATTACGGTCAATTCGTCATTGTGGGGTCCCTCTGCCTGCCTGCGACACGACCAGCTCCGGATCGATCATCTTCCGCCAGCTGAAATACTAAGTGGGAGCTGCACATCTGTAGCATTCCCTCGTTGCTAAATTTATATGGTCGTCTATCTGAGTCATATATTGTAATACTGCTGCTGTGTGCCAGATCTGTTACTCATCGAATAAGGAAGGATGGGTAAGCACGACACCAAGCAAACCAAACTCCCATTTGAGAGCAAACGCCAAACTAGGCAAGCTGAAAATGAAGTGGACACAGACTCGGAATCCGGTCCACGAGATGGGGCGGTAGGTTGGGAGGATGATCTCCGTGCTTTACTCCTTGACATGAAGTCCAGCCTAAAAACTATAGACACCAAACTGGATATCCTCACCTCCCGTCTTGAGCAAGTGAAAAAGCAAGTGGACGTCCACGAGACTCGACTGGACCAGCTAGACAATCGATCCACTGAAATGCTCAAATTCCAAGTGGACACAAAAGAGCACCTGCTTCAAATGGATAAGGTACTCAATATCATTAGGGCCAAGAATGATGATTTGGAAGCCCGGTCGCGAAGAAACATCTTCGCATTACGGGCATTCCCGAAACTACTGCCATAGATAAAATGGAAACCTTCATTGAGGAGCTGCTACGTGAGTTATTTGGTTCGGAACTATCAGCAATGTTTATTGTCGAAAGAGCTCACTGCACGTTGGGCGCCAGGCCTCCAGTGGGTTCAACGCCACGTCCCATATTGGCGCGCATACTGAACTACCGGGATCGGGACACTATTCTGCGGCTTGCTAGGGAAAGAGGCAACATCAACTTCAAGGGTAACAACATCTCTATGTTCCCAGATTTTACCTCCATGGTCCAGGCTGCCAGGTGCGAATTTGTGCCGGTAAAAAAGATTCTTCAACAGGCGGAAGTCCCATATGCACTATTATATCCTGCAAAGTTGAAGGTGTCATTTGAGGGCTCGTCACATTATTTTACTGATGCCAAATCAGCAATGAAATTTGCGAAACACATTGGGGGTAAGAAGAGAAAATTGGGCAAGGGGTCTGCTGAATGCCCCTCGGACACCAGACTAAGTGATATAGAATAGTATGGCAGGTCAAACTGTTGCTATCTCGGATGTCACAGAATGATATGGTTTCATGATCTAACTGTGTAACCACTGTGCTAACTGTAAATGTATCTAGAGGTCTGGTTTATATAGGTATTTGGGGTCATGCTGCACGCCCTATAGGTTAATATTTGGTTGCTGGCACACGTATTTAAAGCTGCCACCCTGGTTCTGTACAGGGGTGTATGCCGTTCAAGTCATGCCCCCAGGGAGAGCTCCCTATTCTTGCCTCCATGCAAAAGTCTTGGGGCTATTTTTGGGGTTGTTTAAAGGGAGTGGGTACTATGCACAACCTGATTGGGGGGTTGGTGTGGGTGGAGGGGTGGTTGGGTTTGTTCAAGTTATAAAAAGGGTCGGTGTTGAGAAGAGTAGATCAGATGTAACAGTCAGTGCTTTTGATGTGGAATGTACCTCACCATACAGGACCAAGACACATGCTACTGTACGGCGCACGAGTATTGTTGAGAGATGGTCCTTAGGTGCCCTACTGCGGCCCACTCACTTATCTGCAATCCCACTTAACACCACGATGCACAATGACCTTTTATAACGTACTAACATGGAATATCAGGGGGCTGAATAATTACAGCAAGACTAGACTTCTACACTCATATCTAGCTAGGCATAGTGTCGACATTTGCTTCCTTCAAGAGACTCCTTTGAACACCACCTCGCATGCCAAACTACACAACAAAAGATGGGGCCCAATCTACTCCTCTATCTATTCAAATTACGCCAGAGGGGTAACGATATTGCTTAGAAAGTGACTGGGATGGACCACTAACAAATCACTTTTGGACCCAGAGGGTAGATACATCATTCTGGCTGGGAGGCTGGGTAATGTGAGTGTCACTCTAGTGGTAGTTTATGGGCCGAACGTGGACACACCTGAATTCTTTCACACAATATGGGCTAAGAATCGTTCAAGTGGGCAACGAAACCTTAATATGGGGTGGTGACTATAATGCACTAATGAATGACGATCTAGACCGAAAGGGAGGCACTCGTAGGTTGCATCCTAAGGCAGCCGCAGCGCTAAACGCAATTGCCCTGGAGGGTAATCTGATAGATATCTGGAGGAAGTGGCACCCGGACCAATTGGAAGGGACTTGCATTACATCTCAGCACAACGCCTGGTCACGTTTAGACTTTTGGCTGGTGTCTCGGGACATCGCGGCCTGGACTACAGATGTGAAGCATCTACCTAGAACATTATCAGATCATGCGCCTGTACTGCTCTGTTTAAGTCTGCCGGATGGCCCCAAACGTATGTTTAGCTGGCGGCTACCCGCACACGCCCTAACGGATGCAGTGTTCCGCGAGGAAATAAGAGGAGACATAACTGACTATTTTGACACAAACACGGGATCTGTCACAACCCAAGCTACACTATGGGAGGCCTTTAAGGCCGTAATACGCAGTAAATGCATAGCCAGGCAGGCTTGGGTGTTAAAGTCTATCAGAGGCACCATGGGGAAGCTTGAGACAGAAATCAGGGGCCTTGAGTTACAGTACTTTGACTCAGAAGATCCCAGATTATTGGGTGACATTAGATCTAAAATCTCCGGGTATGAAGAAGAGGCGCAGAGAGAAGTCAAATTCTTAGGGAAATACACTCAGGCTAGGAAATATGGGGAAGGCAACAGACCAGGTAGGACACTAGCTAACCTCCTGCGCCCACCTAGCAAGGACACTTACATTGCAGAAATACTCTGAGCCTATCACGAATTGGTACGTGGGTATCAGGAAATCATGTCACAGTTTACCAACTTCCACACTTCACTGTACACGTCCATTCTATGCACAACACCGGATGAGCTCCAGACATATTTGGACTCCCTTGAACTGCTCTGGCTGGGTAGAGCACATAGAACTTTTCAGGAAGAGCCCTTTACAAAAGAAGACATTGTTCAAGTAATAAATAGTCTACCCTTGAGCAAGGCACCTGGCTCTGATGGGCTTACGGCGGCCTTTTACAAATGATATGCCGAACAGCTAGCGCCCCAATTGCTATCGCTTTATCAAGAAGCGCAGGAGTCGGGTATCCTCCCCCCCACAATGAGAGAAGCCATCGTGCTATCTCTTCTTAAACCAGGTAAACCCGCAAACGAAATGGACTCCTTTAGACCACTATCATTGATTAATACTGACACAAAAATATACGCAAAGCTTTTTGCCACCAGGGTGCAACCTCTTCTTCCCCTGATTGCGCTTCACGACCAATCCGGATTCATACCGTGGAGGTCCACGGCTCACAATCTCCGCACCTTGTTTGCCGTTTTACACTATCTAGACCTCCATTATAAAGCTTTGGTGGCCCTGTTAGACGCTACCAAGGCTTTTGACTTGCTGGAATGGGCCTTTCTATTCACTATCCTACTTAGGCTGGGGTTTAGCCCATTGTTTGTAAATCAGATAAAACTGCTGTACACCCTCCCGACTGCTAGACTCAGGTTAAATGGCCTAATCTCGGCTCCTTGGGCAATTACCAGAGGAACGAGGCAGGGCTGCCTCCTGTCTCCGTTACTATTTGCCATAGCCATGGAGCCCCTGGCAGCGCGGCTCAGGCAACATCATGCTGCTAGAGGACTGGGCTTTACTTCCAGGGGGCTAATAATATCACTATTTGCAGACGACATCACCCTATACATCAATAACCCAGCAGATAATCTTAATCCGGTTTTACGTGAGCTCCTTAAATTTGGCGGCCTGTCTGGTATACATATAAATTGGGCAAAGTCAGTCCTCTTTCCTCTAACTAGCGACACTATACCTTTCCCACTGGACTTTCCCCTCAGATGGGCTGACGGTCCTGTCCGATACCTGGACATCTGGCTGTCTAGAGATATGCAGGAGCTTTGGAGAGAAAACTACGGTAAAGCTGTCGTCTGGCTTGAAAACAGGGTGCAAACCTGGGCTCGACTACCGCTTTCCCTGGCCAAGTGGGTAGCAATTGCCAAGATGGTGGTGCTACCCAAATTCCTATATTTATTCGTGAACTGACCTCTTACTCTCACGCAGGCCTTCTTCAGAGCCCTGCGTTCCCTAATGGTGACCCTGGTGTGGGCAAGCAAGCAGGCTCGTCTATCATGGGGACTGTTAACTCTCCTGCTGGCGCAGGGTGGCTTAGGAACCCCGGACCTCCATCTCTACGCTTACTGTGCACAAGCCCAGTTCCTGCATTATTGGATCCATCCGGTACCTTTTCAGCCCCATGTAGCTGTGGAGATAGACAGAGTTGCACCAACTCCACTCTCGGTAGCGGTGTATCATCCGTACAGGTGTCCCCGAGAAGAGATCGACACAGTAGAGGCATTACGGTGGAGTTGGCAGGGCTTAAAACACAGAGCCAAACTTGATTATTTATATGCCCCTTCCATGAAGTTGGCCTATCACCCACATCTCCCCCCCCTTAGGTGATAAGGGCAGAGCAGCTCTGGCTCAACAATTAGGCCTCCATACATTTGCTGACCTATATCCAGCGGATAATTTCAGGCCTCCTCCGGCTGAGAAAGAGGGGGTAAAGCCTAAATTCGCTGAATCCTTTCTCTATCATCGCCTTCGAGCAGAGTGTAGACATAGGCATGAGTCTTTCCCCAAACCTCCACCCACGTTACTCGCTCTGGAGCAAATGCTGACATGTTCTTCACAGTGTAAACTCATCACACGACTTTACAACACCATACAAAACACTCACCCGGTGGCCATACCCAAAGCGCTATCGGGCTGGAATGAAGAGCTAAGTCCTCCGCTAACAGAGGAGCAATGGAAGTACTGCTGCGGCCAACTGCGTATGTTGTCTCCTAACTATAAGTTAAGGTTGATCCCCTTTAAATTCTTACATCGTTCACAGGCCCTGTTTGAACCCAGCTTTACCTTTCCGATGCAACCAACTCTGCGGCTGGGTGCTGCACTTCCAAGTACTCTTGACTCTATCTCTCGATGGCCATGATCACGAACATCCTACTATGAGGAGGGGTCCTCCACGATTCCCCATTCCCAAGCGTTCTAGTTTGGTTCTCTCTTGGTTTCCACTGTTAGGGCGACAGATGCTTCTGTTCCTGAAGTATAGGGAGGGGGGAGGGATGGGGGTTGGGGAAGGGGGACTGTTGTCCCGAGTTGTTTTTGTTGTTCCCGCTGTTTTTTGTACCAGCTTACATACTTCGCTGCATGGTAAGCGCGCAGGGCCCAGCCCTGTAGCATCGCACCCACCACATTGATTACGCACGTGCACCACTCTGCCCGCACTGGCCACCCGCGCTGGACGTCCTGCCCTACGCCCGCTATCCCTATGTCTGATAACCAGGCTGAGAAAGAGTCGCACCACATCATGTCCTGAAATGTTAATGGGTTGCTGGATAAGGTCAAGCGCACAGCGGTCCTGCGTTATGCTCAACGTCACATGGTAGATATACTGTTGCTTCAGGAGACCCATCTGGTAGGCAACCATTGCCCTTTCCTAGCGCGCTATGGCTTTGGCGGAGTCTGGCACTCCGGCTTTAGTCGGGGATCACGCGGGGTGGCTATTCTAGTGCGCCGTGGCCTTCCCCTTGCGGTGCGCAAGGCAACTCACGACCCGCAGGGCTGCTTTGTTATCTTGGAGGGGAGCCTTGGTGACCGACCTTTGAATTTGCTCGCTGTATATTCCCCCCCTTCCCTACTGACTTCCACACTTCAGCCTCTCACTACCTTACTTACTGCCCTATCCCTGGGGATGATTGTCATTGGGGGTGATTTTAATGCTGTGATGGATCCTACCCTTGACACTGCCACGACACCCTCTGCGTCCAGGGTCGCCCAGTCTACCTTCCTGTTGAACTGGGCTGACGCTCTGGGTCTCGGAGACGCCTGGAGACTCTGGGACCCGACAACTCGACTCTACACCCACACATCAGCTTCCCACCACACGCATGCTCGACTTGATTATGTTTTCCTGCCAGCCCTAGACTGTCGTGCACTTCAAGATGTTACCATCCTCCCCAGAGGTTTGTCTGACCACTCCCCGGTGGCGGTGCGGAAGGGCAGTCTCCCTACGTCTTCGCGCCCGATCTGGCGGCTGAACGCTTGGTTCCTCCAAGACAAAGACTTCAGAGACCAAGTGGGGGATGAACTCCGTCAATACTTTGCCACTAATCACGGGTCGGTTTCCTCTCCTGGCACCCTATGGTGCCGGTAAGGCCACCATCCGGGGCTTTGCCAAGGGCCAGCTCAAACTTAAGCGTGTGAAGCATGATTCCCATCTCACACACCTGGAGGCGCAGGCTGTTCTAATCGAGGCTCAGCCTCCGGAACAGAGGTCAGAGGCCCAGGACAGGAGGTTGGCGTTTCTAAGGGTTGAGATCAAACAGACCTCCCTGGAGGCTGCCAAACTCCTGTGGAGGTCTTCCGTGGCACGAGTGTACGGATGGGGTGATAAAAATGGGAAACTCCTCCACCGCCTGGCCACCTACCGGTTGGCTAACCGTATCATTCCTGAAGTACTCGACCCGGATGGCGTGCTCCAACGAACTCCTGTGGCGGTGGCCCAGTGCTTCGCCGCCTACTACGCTACCCTTTACTCTGCACAACCCCCCACTCTCTCGCTCCCGGAACTCCTCTGGCGCGAACGGTTTTCCCTCCCCCGCCTCAGCGAGTTAGAGGCGGAGGCGCTTGACCTCCCTGTCACTCCAGAGGAGATTAGCGACGCCATATCACATATGGCCTCAGGTAAGACACCAGGTCCGGACGGACTCCCACAGGAATTTTATGCGTCCTACCGGGACACCCTGATTCCTCACCTTTTAGAAATGTACCGGGAGGCGTCGGATCAGGGCTCATTCCGTCCCAAGACGGACCTGGCCACTATCGTGGTGATCCCTAAGTCTCAGCCCCCCTTGAGACACTGCCCCGATTATCGCCCCATTTCCCTGATTAATTCGGAGCTTAAAATATTTGCCTTGGATCCTAGCTAATCGTATACGGCCATACCTGGCCAGACTGGTCCACCCCGACCAGTGCGGATTTATGCCCTCCCGGGGAACTCGGCATTGCCTCAGGCGCCTCCACCTCGCCTTCGCAAATTGGCAACAGCTGACCCCCTACTTATCCCTCCTTCTCGTGGATTTCGAGAAAGCATTTGACTCGGTGGACTGGCGATACCTGGAGGCGGTGTTGGTGGAAATGGGTTTTGGTGCCCCCTTCCGTGGCCTGGTCAAGGCACTGTATTGCAAACCCAGGGCCCAGGTCCTTGTCAACGGAGCTCTATCGAAACCCTTCCCCATCAAAAGAGGCACGAGGCAGGGATGCCCCTCTCACCCCTCTTATTCGCGTTGGCGATGGAGCCCTTTGCCTGTCTGGTACGGTATGACCGGCTCCTCACGGGATGGAGATGGCCTGGCTTAGAGGAAGACAGGGTCCCCCTCTATGCCGACGACGTTCTGCTATTCTTAGCAGATCCGGCTCAGTCGGGACCCCGATGCCTCCGGGCTTTGAGCCTCTTCGAGCAAGCCTCTGGCCTTAGGCTGAACTTGACTAAATCCGTTCTGGTCCCTCTCCATCCTTCGAGAGAGTGCTTTGACTGGCAGTCGTCGATACCTCTTCGACAACAGTCCTTCAAGTATCTGAGTATATGGGTGGCCCTCCTCCCCGACCTCGCTTGGACACTTAACGTCACTCCATTAGTGAAGAGGGCCCGGGCGGACCTCCTCAAGTGGCAAACCCTGCACCTGAACCCTATGGGCAGAATAGCCCTATTTAAGATGATGGTCCTCCCCAGATTTCTTTATATACTTCAGAACACGCACCGCTCCTTCTCGAGATCGTGGTTCCGAGAGCTGGACAGCATGGCTACCAAGTTTTTGTGGGGGGGTCGGAGGCCTCGGCTGGCCCTTATCCAGTGCCGGATCCCGCCCTTTGACGGCGGCTTGGGGATGACGAATCTCTACCTCTATTACCTAGCGACTCGGCTCCTTACCGTGCATGACTGGTTTAACGGTGGATGGTCGGACCCGGCATACTGCTTAGAGCTGCACACCCTGGGCCTGTCTGCCATTCAAGGGATGTTATATGGGGACGCCATCTCCCAAACTTTACCCGAAGTCACTTGCGGGGTACTTCTGGCGAGCTTCGCTACGTCACACCCATTGGTCGAATACACTGACCCAGCATACCCCACTGTGGTGCGGCACATGGCTCCGGGAGGTCACCAACCTCTCTGGCTTTCGAGCATGGGACCTCATTGGTATTTCCCTATTGGGTGACCTCCGGGGTGGGAGTCACATTCGAACTTTCCAAGAACTGCAATCTCACTACTCCCTTCATGCTTCCCAGTTCTACCGATACCTGCAGATACGACATGCCCTCCACTCTCACATTTCAGACGGCACCCCCCTGCCCGAGTACAGCCCGCCCGAAGCCCAGACTATGACCTGTAACCTAGGGAAGGGGGGGATCTCTCGTACTTACCGCTCCCTTACCAATAACACCCCCAATACACTGTCACACCTCAGGGACAGATGGGAGGGCTGGCTTGGGTCTTTGGATGACGCTGATTGGAGAGACGCATTGATGGCCCCCAAAACAGTAACAGCCTCAGCAAGGCTTCGCCTAGTCCAAATATACTACCTCCACACTGCCTATCTTACGCTGCTGCGTCTCCACCGCGCTGGGCTCCGACCTGATGCATCCTGTCCCCCCTGCAGCCACCCACAAGCTGACTTCTATCACAAGGTATGGCTTTGCTCTGGGATCACGTGCTACTGGGAGTCCGTAACTGGGGAACTCACTGAGGTTCTAGGTTGGGGGGTTCCCCTTAACCCAATGAATGTCCTCTTGGGTATCACTAAGGGGATGGATGGGTCTAGGGCCGAAAAGCTCTTTCTGAACACAGCGCTGATGGTGGCCAAAAAAGACATTGCGGCGAACTGGTTGAATTCGGCCCCCCCCACCATGACGCGCTGGCGCAGAGGGTTGGATTGGTGCGCCGCCCAGGAGCGGCCCCTGTACGAGGCAAGAGGTTGGCCGAAGAAATTTTGCAGAATGTGGGGCAAATGGGTTGGGGTGGTGGATGACTGATATTCTCAGAGCATGCCCGAGGACTGGAATGGGTGCGACTCTGTTTTTGCTTTTGTTTTGTCTATCAATTCACTTACGTTGGTGTAATGTCCGCTTATATTTGCTTTGTATGTCTAAATGTGTGTACAGCTGGTATTGTTATTTTTGTTGGTTTCTCACAAAATCAATTAACTTGGTCATCAAAAAAAAATTCTTACATCGTTTCTATCGTACCCCTACGCAGTTGTACCGAATGGGGATCAGGCCCGACTCCACCTGCTGGAGATGTAAAGTCTCGCCCGCAACTTTCCTACACATGGGCTGGTATTGCCCACTGATAGCGAACTACTGGGCTGCCATTTTCATCACTATTGCTGATATTTTGGGAACGCCATTCGAACCCACACCCTTACTAGGCATACTGGGATATGTAAGAGATGCACCAGCGGGTTCCCGCCGATTACTTGCCATGATACTGCTGCTGGCGAAACATAGAGTGGCCATGCATTGGGGATCAGCCACAGCCCCAACAGTCAATAGCTGGCTGAAGGATATTACCTTTTGTCATACCCAACTTTCACTGTTGTGGGAACTAATGCCTACTACCTTCAGGCCCAAAAATATTTGGGAGCCTATGCTGGCCAGGTTTGAAACAAGGAAGTAGTAAACACTCACGAGCTCGGCCCCACCGACAACACTGCGGTGGATGGGACAGATGCGCCTGTTAGTCCTCCTGTGCTAATTGTTTTGACTCCCCCAGTAGAAAAGTTTACTGTGATACCTGTGCATAGAAATTAAGATAACTGTTACAAATTCTGATTCTATAAGGCATCAGCCATGTATATCTGCACATGTGGACCTTCCTCCAGCACTGACCTGTTGTTAAATGTTCAGTTGTTGTTAAAGTATGTTAACTAATGGCACCCAGCTGGGTGAGGAGCTTTGTGATATATGTTGAAAGATGGTCATACACGAAAATACCAATAAAGACAAGTTAAAAGATGTTATCCCAGTAAGTTTGTAGGACAGGGCAGTAAAAGAGCATGTGGGCCAGATCTCCCTCATGTAGGTCTCAATTCCAACACGTAGGAAACTGACTAAAGTTAATTTTGTGGAGTTTAGAAGGGGTCCAGTATGCTGTATTAACAATCATATATTTTGTTTGGGATAGTGAAGGTGAAATCTTGTTGGAGTCCTATGTATGAGTTTCCAGTCAAATTGAATATTATTGGTGTTCAGCTCTTCTTCCCACTTTTGGTTGTTTCGAGTGTGGACCTTACGGGGTTCGGTAAGAGGAGTTTATATAGTCTAGACACAATGTGCCCGGATTTAAGTAGTTGTCTGATCAGTGTGGGAAGTGAGGGGCTAAAAGGTTGTATTGAAGCTTTGTGATCTTTACCCTCAGTTTCAAGAAGAATCGTGCTTGTAGAGTAGAGAAGAGTTGTGCCAGAGAAATTTGTTAAAAGTATTGTTGTTCTTTTTCAGGAAGTCTTCAGATAGGGTAATAGGTAGCGTACTGATGAGGTAATTAACCAGGGGTGTAACCATCATTTTTAATATTTTGGCTCTTCCCAACCATGAAAGGAATTTAGGTGACCATCCTTCCAGCAGTGTATTAATTTTATTCAGTAAAGAGCTTTTGTTGATCTGTAAGGTGGTTATAAGATCATTGGTGAATTCTATTCCTAAATATTTAATACAGCCCGGTTGCCATGTCAACCCAGAGTTCCCTAGTATGTCTTTGCTACCCTGGTTATTAAAAAGTCTAACTTCAGAGTTATCTTTATTAATCATGTATCCAGAGATCTCAGAGAATTCCTGGATTGATGACATTAGGGCCAGAATGGCGGAGTGTGTCTTTTCAGAGACAACTAAGATGTCGTCTGTGTAGGCGGCAATTTTGATTGTGGTTTTGCCAAATGTGATGCCTGGTATGCCTTGTTCTTCTCTCAGGTGGTATAAAAAAGGTTCCAGCGCTAATAGAAATAGAGGTGGAGAGAGGGGGCAACCTTTTCTGGTTCCCTGTTTCAGCTGGAGGGAAGAGGAGATCGTGCCACCTGCTCTGACCTTAGAGATTTGTTTGTGGTAGAGAGCCATAATCATGCCAATCAGAGGTTCACCTAAGTTGAATTTCTCCAGGGTTAAGTTTAAGTACGTCTAGTCAACATAATTGAATGCTTTCTCTGTGTCCAATGTAATTACTACTGTGGGGGATTTTATTATTTTGGCTTTCTCTAGGATGTGGCATAAAATTGTAGTATTATCACTGGACGCCTTGAGACCCTCACAGGTGAGTAGCAGCGCTCTACAAACCCTGATTGATTGATAGAGTGACTGGAAAGTCTGTGTTTCAGGAATCCCACTTGGGAGGGGTTAATAAGTTTGAATATATATTTTTGTAGTCAACTAGATAATATCATGGCATAAATGTTACAATCCAGATTGATTAACGAGATTGGCCTATAATGTTTCGGGAGCAGGGGATCTTTGCCATCTTTTGGTATTACTGTTATAATAGCTTCAGCTGGGGTACCCGTTCATTGACCTGACGTTGTGAAGTACGTTTAGAGTCTTAAGAGGGGTGGGGTTAAAGATGTGGCAAATGTCTTGAAGAAATTTGAGTTATAGCCATCAGGACCTGGTGCTTTGCCAGTTTTGAGCTTTTTATTAGTTTCTTCAATTTTCACAGAGGTGATAGGACCATTAATCGAGTCTTTTTCTTGTTCTGTTAGGATAGGAAGTCTAGCTTCTTCTACGTATCGTTTGCATTTTGTACAGCATAATGTAGTGTTATTTTCATATAGTTTTTGGTAGAAGTCTTTGGATATATCCGCTATCTTACTCGGATTGGCATGTATGGTATCTTTCTCATCTTTGATTGCGTTGATGGTGTACTTTTGAAGTTTACATTTTGGATAAGACACTAAGGATTTACCGGCTTTGTTGGATTCGCGTAACCTGACACTTTTTTGTATGCTAGCCAAAATACCTGCTCTAGTGCTTCCTATTTAATTATACTCGTATTTTTTGTTCACGATCTTATTTTGGATAAGGTTGTCTCTGCCAGTGATGTGTTGTCTTTCTAGATATATGATTTCCTTATCCAAACTTAGGAGTTTGCTGTTAGCTTCTTTATTCATGTTTGATATTATTTTGAGAATCACTCCTCTTACTGTCACCTTTAATGCTTCCCATTTCATGAGGTCTGATGAGTAATTTTCTTTATTGTCTATAAAGAAGTTCCTGATTGAGTTCTTAATAAGGTGTTTGTTGGTTTGACACAATAAGATTTCGTCATTAAATTTACAGTGGGGTTGTTTCAGGCTTGGAGCAGGGTCGGTAATAGACAAGGTAATACAGGAGTGATCTGATATCACTCTTGGTTCAATTGTATTTTGGTCAACCTTACTTAGAGAATTACAGATATTAGTAGGTTATCAGTGCGTGAGTATGAATTGTGAGGGAATGAGTAGAACGTGTAGTCCCTTTCTGTAGGGTTCTGTGTTCTCCATGCATTAAGCAGGTTAAACTTATTGAATATGTTTTTGAGTGCCTTATTCGATTTATTAGGGCGGAATGAACACTGTGAGTTGCTATCTAGTGCAGGTAAGTTGAAATCCTCTGCCAGTATGAGTGCAGCTGAGTCTGGTATCATCTTGATTTGTGCGTAAAGCTCATCCCCAAAGGAGGGATCATCTTTGGTGGGAGCATCTATGTTGATCACAAAAAACTCTGTGTTGTTTTTGGCTAGTTTGGAAATAATCCATCTCCTTTGTGTGTCTGAGAGCCTTGATGCTAACTTTAGTCTGGATTTCTTGGTGACCAGTGTTAAAAACCTATTTTTCTTACCAATCGCAGCTGAGCATGCTATGTCTGAAAATTGGTAATTTCTAAGTGAGTTGATGTGTGTGGAATCAACCTTGGTTTCTTGAGAAAGGATGATGTCTCCTTTATGTTTGTATAAATAGTCAAACATTTTCCTTTTTTTGATTGGGTGGCTGATTCCTTTCACATTCAGGGAGATTTTGTTAATGTTTGGTGTAGGGGATGTCATAATAATAACTTTGTACGCTGATCTAAGTCTGTGTTACTCCCCCGCAGGCCATGTATTAAAGGTTCTATGGTTCAAGATTTCGTGTAATGTCTGGGCAGAGAGTAAGTGAATTATAATATAGATAAACGTCTCTACCAGAGAGACCTTGAAGTATGCATATGGACCTCCTTTGTTTCTGAGGTGGCGCAGAACATTTCCTGTGTCCTGTAGCTATACTTGTATGGGGGTACCGTCTCATATTAGTGTTGACAAATAATATACATAGAATTGAATCAAAAGAACAACTAAAAATAAATAAAGTAAAATATTGAAACACACAAGACCCCTCTCCACCCCCCCCACCCCACCACGTAACCATCATAAATGGCGTTAGGAGGAAGAGCCACCCCTGCAGGGAAACAGAGCAATGAGACAATGTATATGTAGTAGTATGTTTCTTCAAAAGGGAAGCATTCATTAGGATTTTAAAAACACACATTATTAAGGTAATTCACAGAACTGAAGTGTAGCCGTAACTCAATATATTGAACGGTAGGGCATTAATCCCTGGTGTACATTCTGAACTAAAAACTCTACTAACTAGTGAGATTGTCAACTCGACGTGAGCAGATTAAGTTTCATTATACTACTATATTTCAAATCTCATGTCCTGAGAGCATTGTAACAATAATAGGCAAACTGTATTTCAGACTTAATAAAAACTCTGCCACCAGGCAAATTGGTATGTCATTAGATATTAGGTAGGATTAGCTACCATACCATTAGTCGCACAACCTGGAAATTTCTCAGCATTTTTTGTAGTGCACTTTAGTTGTACAAACGTAACTAACCATTTAAGCATGGTAGTTTCATACCTTAATCATATCTGACGAATATTCAATCAAAGTCTACCAGAACTGCAAAAAAAACACTTGGAGGTTTAACTGGTTGGATAAAGGACCTATGACTCTATTGTAAGTCAAGCTTGCTTGAATGCACACTTCAATTTGGAGCAACCCTCTGTGACTGGTGTAGCAGATCAGGTATAGGGTTGATGCTTGAGACTCGTGCCACGATCTTGAATACTTGAAAGTGTGGAGTGCCCTGGATAACACAATACTTTGCAGGACATGCGAAGGACAACTGAGAGTTCATTGCCTTCAGTCTAGGTCGAAGAGCCAGGAAGTGTTATCTTGATTCATCGCTTTAAAATAGCCTTGTGAAATAAAGATCATATTACTTTTCCATAGTATAAGGCTGTGTTTACTCATGAAGGTGAGAATAAGCTTGACATGCTGATAGCACAGAGGCTTACAAACAATTGGGCTTGGGAATCTTTGGTTCAGAATTTTCCTCAATGAAACTCTGTGCACCCTGTCAAACTTTAGAACTTTATCGAATGTTAAGTTTGTGGTTTGTGTGAACCATTTCTATTGAAAGAGAATGCAGGAACCTGCAGAATCCTCTTAACCTTCTGGGATTCCAAAGATACGTAGGTTTCCACGTCTATTTCTGTCTGCCAGCTCTGAGAGGTCCTTAGAAAGTGAATGGTTGGTGTTGCTGAGCATTAAGATGGTTTTCCTTGTTTTGGTCTCTGAATCTTCTAGGTTGCTAATTCTACTCTCAGCCTCTGAGATTCTGGTGTTAGTTTCTCTGATGTCCTCGCGGACTGCGCAGATCTCACTTTTCATTATGTTGGTGTTATCTTTAGTGGTATTGGCCAGGTCGTGAACATCTGCAAGCTTTTTTGGGATCATCTTCATAGTGGCATTAATGTTGTGATTGTTTTTGACTGGCGATTCCTGGTTTGGCGGGTCTGCTTTTCAGGCTCGTTTTATTCTCTTTTTCCACCATCGTTGTGTGGTTTGTGCATTCCTAATGAGCAGCTTTGAGTACACCCCGCTGTTGTTGTTGTTTAGTAGAGTACCGTTGATAAGTAATTTGTGTACGTCAAGTTGTTGTATGTTTTGTTGTTTGCCATTATTTTATTTACTCTCATTTACTTTCTTGTGTTTATTGTTTAAGGACGCTCCAGAAGTACAGCAGGGTACTCTGCATATTCTGAAGGATGTCACCAAATTGGGTATTCAATGCTTTTTTGTTAGCAGTTTTTTGTCAAGGGTCAGGCTAATTATGTAATTTTTGGTGTTTACAAAATTACAGCTAAATAGATTCAAGCAAAAAACTGGTGACCCTATTGTATAGCGTACAGCATTTCCTCTATATTGAGTGCTCTTTTAATGGAACATTTGGTGTATCATGTAATTTCAAGAGACCCCACCTGCGATCTGAATGCTCGTACTCTGTTCTGTGGATTGTCGATGAGTACTCAGGCCACCATTTTGGTGTTTGGCATCATTACTTGTGAATTAGGCTTGCTCTTTGGGTTGTAGATATTTTTTGCATTACATTCTACAGCTACGTTGACTGGATCTTTATTAGTACGCTTGGTGTGTGGGTTAGCCCCCCAAGGTGCTGCTTGCCACATGAGCGTTTACGCTTATACGTTCAAAGACACCGATATGCTCACAGACAGCTGGTGCGCTCTCAGGTCAGTATGCTGTCAGTCACCGATATGTTTACAAGCCATTTTTAGAGGTGTTGTTGTATTGACGGTTCGGGTATTTTAGGCTGCATTATGATACTAGTATGCACTGTTTGTATCAAGGTTAACACTTGCAGAAGTATGTTGATGCAGCGGATATGGCAAAGCGGGGCTACTATGGAGGTGCTTGGGTGTAGTAGATGAAGCGACTCAGCGGGCGAAACAGAAAAGTTCCACACACAATAATAAGGGGAAGGAGGACAGTCCTACTTCAACCTCCTATATCATAGACTTTACACACAAAGAGAAGCAGGAGTAATAAAATGTCGCTTTTTAGAAGAGGCTAAGAGACAACACACACAGGTTAGAAATACTGCCCTCACCCACAAAAATGTGTGGCTTGCTTCATCATAGAGCTGCTAAACACACCTCTGCGCAAGCTAACAACAGAGGTGGAGCGATAGGGTGGGGGAGACAATACAAACATAAAGAATAATGGGATCCAAAGCAAAGTGCAGAAAAACACTTTTAAAACTAACTCAGGGATCTCCAAGTGCCCCTTTATTAATGGACTCCCTGGTTAGGATTAAAATGGTTTCTATCAACCAGTGGATGATGGTATGTTGGTCTATAATGGACCTTCTACCCCTCCACTCTGCAAGACTGTCGCCATGTTTCAGCCGGATGCTGCGTCTTTACCGGCTTTCATCAGGACTAGATTGATCCTTAAATTACTCCCCCTATCTCCTACCTTAAGGAGAAGATCGGAGTCACAGCAAGTCATGCAGCTCTTGTAACCATACTACATGAAATCACCTGTAACCAGGAGAATATATTTACAAGTAAACACATAATACACAGTGAACATAATAGTGCATGATAGTCAAAAAGTGAAAAAACTACTCGTGCACAAGTGGTCTTGTCCCAATCCTGGTCAAACAGAGTCTCCTCTATGACCCTCAGGGTTTCCCTCGGGGGTATGTTTGTATAGAGGGACTCAAAATCGAGGCCCACCAGTGTGGCATGAGGAGGCACAATTCTGAGTATAGCTGCACGTGAGACAACTCTGACAGAGGTGGTTGACAGAGTATGGTGTACGATCGACAGTGCTATCAGATCGTACCTTAATTTAACCCTCAGTGTATTATTATTTTATCTCTTCCATCTACTTATATAGTGTGTGACTACAGGGAGCCGTTCTCACTCCCCCGCCAGGTCAAACACGATTTCCAGTGGAACTCGGGAAGAGATACCGAGATCACGCTCACGAGAGTGGACCGAGTAATGATAGCCCACGTTTTTTAATGATATTGAGTGATGGTTTCACGGTCATTGAGGACGATTTGTCCTACCAGACGGTGTGTTCTTAAATTCACAATTTGTAACCACTGTGTCGCACTTAACTAGTTTAGAGGGACAAGACCACTTGTTCATGAGTAGTTTTTTCACTTTTTGACTATCATGCACTATTATGTTCACTGTGTGTTATGTGTTTACGTGTAAATATATTCTCTTGGTTACAGGTGATTTCACGTAGTGTGGTTACAAGAGCTGCATGACCTGCGTACTGACACAGGCTGTGACTCCGATCTACTCCTTAAGGTAGGAGATAGGGGGAGTAATTTAGGGATCTTTTTAGTCCTGATGAAAGCCAGTAAAGACGCAGAATCTGGCTGAAACATGTCGACAGTCTTGCAGAGTGGAAGGGTAGAAGGTCCATTATAGACCAACATACCATCATCCACTGGTTGATAGAAACCATTTTAACCCTAACCAGGAAGTCCATTAATAAAGGGGCACTTGGAGATCCCTGAGTTAGTTTTAACAGTGTTTTTCTGCACTTTGCTTTGGATCCCGTTATTCTTTATGTTTGTATTGTCTCCCCCACCCTATTGCCCCACCTCTGTCGTTGGCTTGCGCGGAGGTGTGCTTAGCAGCCCTATGATGAAGCATGCCACAAACTTTTGTGGGTGAGGGCAGTTTTTCTAACCTGTGTGTGTTGTCTCTTAACCTCTTCTAAAAGCGACATTTTATTACTCCTACTTCTCTTTGTGTGTAAAGAAACAGAAAAGTTCACTGCTGCATGTGGTCTGATCGCTGGTAGAATGAGGTTGGGGATTGTGGTACACGGGGAGCTAGCCGCACACCATTAATCAACCACCATTTGGGGTTCAAGCGAGTACTGTAGTGTTGCTGAAATGATGGTCTGGTTAGGGCTATGGATAGATCACATTTTGAATCATGATGTGCGCAGAGTGGTTACTGTGAGTCGGAGACCGTAGCGTTGTCGGAGTTCCCCGCTCACTCGACCACGTGAGAAGTAGCTCACATCACCGATAACACTTGGCAAAACCTACCAATATAACAGCTGCAGTGGTAGGGCACATATAGCATATACGATCCCTATCGCAGGGGGTGAGATTGCTGGTGTAATGAAGTTTTGGTTCCCGTTATACGGAGTGTTAGTTGCACATTGCCAGTGAGTCGCCATTTTGGAGTCAGTGTTATTGCTGGTACTACTGATTAGTTAGATCATTAGGTAGACCACTCCAACTAGTGCCAACAGGTAACTTTGATAAACTTACTTGCTGTTTTATGGAGTGCATCGAATGATGACTGTGTCTAGGAGACCGTAAGGCTTGCCTGAAGCTCTCCGCTCTCCCGTCCACATGGGGAGTAGCATGGAGCCGAGCGGCCTGCACAGGTCGTAAGTGCTGTCTCAGATGATGACCTTAACTATATCCAATCAATCCTGCGATGTTCGGAGTTCATTTTTGTCACCCTCTTTCATGGGATTAGAGCGAGGATGTAGTTATTTGATTTTATCTGCCTCCCTGGATCGGAGCTGCAAGCTCAAGCAGCCATCTTCCTCGTGCTCCAAGACAACATGCAGTGTTTTTAAATCACTGTATTTACAATGCTTTTTTGAGGTATGTCCACTTCACAGAGACTATTCACTGAAATCCTCCACTAAAGCAATTCTGTAGCAAAACACTAAATTATGCTGTAGTATGCTGCTCATTAGTTTCCGGTCTCAAAGTCATCCCGAACAACCCGTGGTAGTACCATCCAAGAATATTGAGGCCTTTCTTTGCTATTTACACTTTACCTTGGATGCAACGATCTTTAAAACTCAAGAACGTTTCCCACATTTCATTTGTGAATGCTTCATGTCATAATGACTGACATAGAGCTGAACCCAGCCATAGAGTAGAGCAGCATACTAGATATGATTATCTCTCAAGCTGCTATTTATTTGAAAAGTTTCATAAAGCGCGAACATGACCCTTACGGGTATCAGAGCGCTGCACAAAGTGGTGAAAGCAAGAATAAAACAACACAATGGCACAAATGATGCAGTTAAATAAACTGTCAAAACAAATGGGGGGAAAACAAACCGGGTCAGGGCAGGGGCGTCAACCAGTTTGGATACATACAGTACATAGACTTGAATGGGATTTTCAGTAAAATAGCAGGTAAGTTACTTTTGGATTACTTTTCTTACTCAGTGCTGTATGCCTAGATGCAGCACTGGGACATTTCCTGTAAACAGGTGAGTAAAAGCGTTTTTGTTAAATCGTACAATTTTAAAGAATTTCTTTAGGTTTCAAAACTCTACACTTAGAAACTTTTTCAGGAAAAAGTGTCAATGTTATCCTATGGAGGAAAATATGGTTATCGGTTTTTAGGTAAGTATTCAGTAGTGGGAGTTGAGGTTCTGGGGGTAGACTCAGGGGTCCCCCAGGGTCAGTGATGCACTCTTGTTACACCCTCAGCTGCACTCGGGCGGCCGGGTGCAGAGTGTTGAGGCCCAATGTTATCCAATGGGGGATAGGGGGCCTCCGGTTGGTGGCTGCTGGCAAGCAGGCCACTGGGTTGTGGGAGCAAAGCTCCTGGACTTTAGCTCAGGGCAAATGGGGAAACAAACTATCAATAGTGTTTTGGTTTTGAGAAATTAATCAAGAGTATAACTATTGATTAATTAGGTTATCATTAGTGTTTCATATTGCCTTTTTATGTGAAAGTCAATGCCTAAAAATAATATTTTATCATAAATGAGAACGTGTTGGTGTCATGCAGATTATCCAGTTTTCTCTCATCCAGCTCTCTCTCAGCCCAAAAATGTGGCATGCAATAGGCAAATGTTATGCTGACACTGTGTCTCAAATGTCATGCCCCCCCTTATTTATTACTTACAGAAAATTACATTACCGGTGCATCGCATTTAGGTATGTGGGTCCTTCGGTTGAGAACACAAAGGGCTTTAAGATGCAAAGAAGAAAACAGAATACTTATTTTTTTTGTCAGAACTGGTCATTTAAAGTGGGCATCTCTGCAAATATATCCTTTCCCTTAAAAAGAACACAGCAATCCAAAGTGGAAGCCTGAAAATGCATATATGCCCCCAAATTGTCCCTAATTGAAGTATTTTAAACTCATGTAAAATTAAAGTGACAGGGAAAATGGATAGCATACAGATACAGCTCTAGGAAAATGACAATGGGCAAATATGGGGCAATGTCTTATTATGTCCAAATATTTGAACATGGAGGCGGCAATAACTAACCTAAATATACACTTTCATTCTCATTTTGAACAAGCCAGTGTCATTACCAAAACAAAGCACTCAAAAAAACGACATTTTATTGATTTCCTGAAGCTTACAGAAAAAAGTCTGAATGTAGTTGTTTCTGTTACAGAAGCAAGACGTGCATGGCTGCCTCACTTTTTTCTCTCATGTGCATAGAATTCTGGAGCTCAAGTTCTATATATAAGTACAATGTGGGCTTCACCCACAAAGATATGATTTTAAAAAAATCTTCCCCCATGCACTGTACTGGAAAGCCGCTACAGAGTCTGGCCTGGCTGAAGATACCATATTTTTATGTGGCATGTGTTGGGTACTCCTATTTCAAATCTCCTGGTCACAGGGTGGGAAATCAATCCCCTTTATATAAGAGTTTAGGGAATTTGATACCAACTCCACTGATTTTTTTTCCTGCATGCTGCGAAATGGTAAATCGTCATGCCAATTTTTCAACTATATTAGTGAATGAACATATTAGGCATGGGTGAAATTTTAATTATGCCAGTGAAATTGCCAAATTTCATGTCAAGCGAGATTTTCAAAATTTCTCAAAATTGTACATTGTGCGATTTATAGTAATTTTCTTTAAGCAAGTGTGCACTCACATTAAGTCGTGAGATCCCGCCAACCACATTTTCCTATCAAAGTCTAATTTCATAGATTTTCATGAACTACGTGATTGTGCATACCCCTAAATGAAATTTGTGAGGTTTTAATAGTGAAAGTGTATAATCACTCCAATTACCTCAATTTTCTTAGTTTCACACAAACATTCTTATGCACCCGAACAGCGATAATGTTATTTAACACTCTCTTTCTAACTTTCTACCATAAACTCTCCCACTACTTCTCTTACCTCTTGTTTTCCTCTTAAGTTTCTTTCTCTAAGCTGTTTTTATTTCTCATATCTAAACATCTCCCCATCCTCACTTTTAACTATTTACATTTCTTTTCTCCTTTTCTCTTTGACGCTCCCTTTCCACAGTTTATTTCTATCCCTATGCCATTTTCTTCTTCACGCTACACTTGTCTCTTTTCTCCTTTGTCACACCCTTTCTTAACCACTTTCTCAGGCTAGGGTTGCCAGCTGGCGAATGTTATACCAACATTGTCAGTATTTTTATGTCAAGGCCAGCAATGACATTTTGAAATCTATCAAACACTGGGAATTTCATATTTAAAATGGAAGCACATGAGGTAATAACCTCATATGTTTTTTACGGCTGTCCTAACTAGTCCTATACGACTTGCCTGCCTTGTACAAAAATACAGAAAACTTAAAGAAAAAAATCATATTGAAGCACTAACCCATATCCCTTCTAGAATTTCAAACAATGAACCCATGGATGGCATTTTTATGGGACAAAAGTGGCAAACCATTTTTCTTCTCCATTTTTCTTCTCTCCCACTGTCTGTTTCTCTCTATGATTTTGCTCACCCCTTTGAGCCTTATCTCTTTAGTCCTCTTTCTCTCCCATTCTCTCAGCTGAAAGCCTCCCTTATTCTATAGATGGTCCCCTTTCATCATCTTTTTCTCTCCTTTCCTGTCTTCCCTTCTCCTTGTATGGTCTACTCCATGCATTCTCTCAGTTGAAAGTTTCCCTCACATATCTGTTACTCTGTAGATGGTCCTCTTGTGCATCTTTTCTCTTCCTCTCCCTTCCTCCCTGCACTCTCTCTACTCCTCTTTCTCTGCCAATTTTGGAACATTACAGCTGCACTGAGTTATTTAGGTAACTAGTTTATTGAGGAACAACCGCTACACAAGTGAGTACAGGTCAACCCCAGGCAGGACGATGTCAACACTCTAGAATCCTTAAACGTCGTTCCCCACCATAGAGATAGCCCACCCAGAATCTCCATGCCATAGCGTGCGAATACAACATCCCCCATACTAATATAATAACAAAGTCAAACACAACTACATTTTTTACAAGATAAAATACATGAGGTGTATAACCACCATGCTGATGTAACCACAGGACATACCCGGCAAAAGAAAATTCATGTGCATTGTCGACACTCCTGTGAAGAGTAGAGGATACGTTCAGGAAGTTGGACAAGTTGTTCTCCTTCAGTCACACACATAATCAGCCAATTTCTTTGGCTTCCTTTTCATCCGAACCTCCCTAACGAAAAGGAATCATTGACGCCCCATGAACCACAGTCTCTTCCTTTTCTCTCATCTCACTCCCCTTTTGTTCTATACATCAGGTTCAGTGGCATGACACCGCGTCAGCTTCCTTGTGTTCCACCAGTTTTCATCTTCCAAACGCATCACCCCACCTTTACTTTCGCACACCTTCTGGGGATCAGACCATTTGGAACAACCTTTCTAGACATGCACTCCAAGACGTGCTCTCACCCTTTCGTCCTGCTGGAACACTTTATTTTCTAAACACTCATTGTGATGATAGGCCTACTGACTTTGATAATCCTCCATTGTTTTTCTGGGGCCTTTGTGTCACATCTTTTCCCCGTGGTTCTTTGCATTCACGCAGGCACAGCAGTGGTCCAGTGCTCCCTTTCTTTTAACAAGAAAAATGGAGTCTCACCAGTGTGGAAATGGGTCGTAGTACGATAGCTCCACAACATGTTCCTTACTTCTTTTTTCCAGGTCAGTCCTTTACCTAATGCCAACTGAATGTTCTCCCTGAACACTCTGTTGAAGCGCACAACTAAACCGTTCTCACAGGGATTATCATTTGTGG
The DNA here is from genome assembly GCA_963921515.1 of Calotriton arnoldi. NCBI lineage: Eukaryota > Metazoa > Chordata > Amphibia > Caudata > Salamandridae > Calotriton > Calotriton arnoldi. The sequence continues at coordinate 92,711 of CAWUFW010000018.1, forward strand.
TCCTAAACTACTTGATTCCTTCTTTCTTATGAAAAGAGGTAAACTCTTCCCACACAAATAGTGGACCATTGTACGAAACAAATATCTCCTGACAACCCTCACGCCTGAATATCTCTTCACAAAATGAGATCACATTTGTTGTTTTCACCTTCCTCATGAACGCAACCTCAGCCCATTTGGAAAAATAATCCACTAACACTATTGCAAATCTGCTTTCATAGCCCCAACACTCGAATGGACAGCATAGGTTCACAGCAACTCTTTCCCATGCTCTATTGGTAAATGCTACTGGTTCAATAGGTGCTTTAGAAACCCTGTGTGTTTTGTCGCTACACGTGCAAGGCACACAATCCCTCACAAATCTCTCCACATGATTGTCCATGCCACGCCACCACAAATCATTATGCGATTTCCTCTTTATGGCAATACACCTCTATGTCCTTCATGCAATAAGGTTAAAAGTCTCTGCTGCAATCCCTCTGGCTTCACTAGCCTGTCACACCTCCTAACAATGCTTTTCACCATGGACAGTTCATCCCACACAGGAACATACTCACCCAACTCAGCTCTCTTTTCCTGACAACTTCTTAGTAACTTGCAATTCAACCTCTAGTGCTTGCAAAACCGGATCCTTTGACAACGCCTCCTTCCAATCCTCCTCCCAAACAGCTCCCTTATACACCTCACTGACTTCTGCCGCCATCCAATCATCCTCTTCATACTGAGTACCATCATCCACAGGCAGGCAAGAAAGACAATCAGCATTAGTATTATTGGAGCCTGGTACATATTTTATTGTGAATGTTTAATCTTGAAGGCGATACAACCACCTAGCTAAGCGTGGAGTAGCTTTTCCTGCACCATTGGTCGTGAACAAATCGATTGAAGGTTTGTGGTCAGTGCATAACTCGAACTGTGTACCCCACACTTACATCCTAAAATCCTGCACTCCCCACCAGTACGCTAGTGCCGCTTTTTCAGTAGTGGAATATGTAGTCTCCACACCCTTAAGTGTGCGTGATGTAAATGCTACCACCCTTTCCTTTAATGACTGACATAGAGCTGAACCCAGCCATAGAGTAGAGCAGCATACTAGATATGATTATCTCTCAAGCTGCTATCAATAGTGTTTTGGTTTTGAGAAATTAACCAAGAGTATAACTATTGATTAATTAGGTTATCATTAGTGTTTCATATTGCCTTTTTATGTGAAAGTCAATGCCTAAAAATAATATTTTATCATAAATGAGAACGTGTTGGTGTCATGCAGATTATCCAGTTTTCTCTCATCCAGCTCTCTCTCAGCCCAAAAAATGTGGCATGCAATAGGCAAATGTTATGCTGACACTGTGTCTCAAATGTCATGCCCCCCCCTTATTTATTACTTACAGAAAATTACATTACCTGTGCATCGCATTTAGGTATGTGGGTCCTTCGGTTGAGAACACAAAGGGCTTTAAGATGCAAAGAAGAAAGCAGAATACTTATTTTTTTTGTCAGAACTGGTCATTTAAAGTGGGCATCTCTGCAAAAATATCCTTTCCCTTAAAACGTACACAGCAATCCAAAGTGGAAGCCTGAAAATGCATATATGCCCCCAAATTGTCCCTAATTGAAGTATTTTAAACTCATGGAAAATTAAAGTGACAGGGAAAATGGATAGCATACAGATATAGCTCTAGGAAAATGACAATGGGCAGATATGGGGCAATGTCTTATTATGTCCAAATATTTGAACATGGAGGCAGCAATAACTAACCTAAACATACACTTTCATTCTCATTTTGAACAAGCCAGTGTCATTACCAAAACAAAGCACTCAAAAAACGACATTTTATTGATTTCCTGAAGCTTACAGAAAAAAGTCTGAATGTAGTTGTTTCTGTTACAGAAGCAAGACGTGCATGGCTGCCTCACTTTTTCTCTCATGTGCATAGAATTCTGGAGCTCAAGTTCTATATATAAGTACAATGTGGGCTTCACCCACAAAGATATGATTTTAAAAATCTTCCCCATGCACTGTACTGGAAAACCGCTACAGAGTCTGGCCTGGCTGAAGATACCATATTTTTATGTGGCATGTCTTGGGTACTCCTATTTTCAATCTCCTGGTCACAGGGTGGGAAATCAATCCCTTTATATAAGAGTTTAGGAATTTGATACCAACTCCACTGATTTTTTTCCTGCATGCTGCGAAATGGTAAATCGTCATGCCAATTTTTCAACTATATTAGTGAATGAACATATTAGGCGTGGGTGAAATTTTAATTATGCCAGTGAAATTGCCAAATTTCATGTCAAGCGAGATTTTCAAAATTTCTCAAAATTGTACATTGTGCGATTTATAGTAATTTTCTTTAAGCAAGTGTGCACTCACATTAAGTCGTGAGATCCCGCCAACCACATTTTCCTATCAAAGTCTAATTTCATAGATTTTCATGAACTACGTGATTGTGCATACCCCTAAATGAAATTTGTGAGGTTTTAATAGTGAAAGTGTATAATCACTCCAATTACCTCAATTTTCTTAGTTTCACACAAACATTCTTATGCACCCGAACAGCGATAATGTTATGTAACTCTCTTTCTAACTTTCTACCATAAACTCTCTCACTACTTCTCTTACCTCTTGTTTTCCTCTTAAGTTTCTTTCTCTAAGCTGTTTTTATTTCTCATATCTAAACATCTCCCCATCCTCACTTTTAACTATTTACATTTCTTTTCTCCTTTTCTCTTTGACGCTCCCTTTCCACAGTTTATTTCTATCCCTATGCCATTTTCTTCTTCACGCTACACTTGTCTCTTTTCTCCTTTGTCACACCCTTTCTTAACCACTTTATCAGGCTAGGGTTGCCAGCTGGCGAATGTTATACCAACATTGTCAGTATTTTTATGTCAAGGCCAGCAATGACATTTTGAAATCTATCAAACACTGGGAATTTCACATTTAAAATGGAAGCACATGAGGTAATAACCTCAAATGTTTTTTACGGCTGTCCTAACTAGTCCTATACGACTTGCCTGCCTTGTACAAAAATACAGAAAACTTAAAGAAAAAAATCATATTGAAGCACTAACCCATTTCCCTTCTAGAATTTCAAACAATGAACCCATGGATGGCATTTTTATGGGACAAAAGTGGCAAACCATTTTTCTTCTCCATTTTTCTTCTCTCCCACTGTCTGTTTCTCTCTATGATTTTGCTCCCACCTTAGAGCCTTATCTCTTTAGTCCTCTTTCTCTCCCATTCTCCCAGCTGAAAGCCTCCCTTATTCTAAAGATGGTCCCCTTTCATCATCTTTTTCTCTCCTTTCCTGTCTTCCCTTCTCCTTGTGTGGTCTACTCCATGCATTCTCTCAGTTGAAAGTTTTCCTCACATATCTGTTACGCTGTAGATGGTCCTCTTGTGCATCTTTTCTCTTCCTCTCCCATCCTCCCTGCACTCTCTCTACTCCTCTTTCTCTGCCAATTTTGGAGCATTACAGCTGCACTGAGTTATTTAGGTAACTAGTTTATTGAGGAACAACCGCTACACAAGTGAGTACAGGTCAACCCCAGGCAGGACGATGTCAACACTCTAGAATCCCTAAACGTCGTTCCCCACCATAGAGATAGCCCACCCAGAATCTCCATGCCATAGCGTGCGAATACAACACATCCCCCATACTAATGTAATAACAAAGTCAAACACAACTACATTTTTTTACAAGATAAAATACATGAGGTGTATAACCACCATGCTGATGTAACCACAGGACATACCCGGCAAAAGAAAATTCATGTGCATTGTCGACACCCCCGTGAAGAGTCGAGGATACGTTCAGGAAGTTGGACAAGTTGTTCTCCTTCAGTCACACACATAATCAGCCAATTTCTTTGGCTTCCTTTTCATCCGAACCTCCCTAAGGAAAAGGAATCATTGACGCCCCATGAACCACAGTCTCTTCCTTTTCTCTCATCTCACTCCCCTTTTTGTTCTATACATCAGGTTCAGTGGCATGACACCGCGTCAGCTTCCTTGTGTTCCACCAGTTTTCATCTTCCAAACGCATCACCCCACCTTTACTTTCGCACACCTTCTGGGGATCAGACCATTTGGAACAACCTTTCTAGACATGCACTCCAAGACGTGCTCTCACCCTTTCGTCCTGCTGGAACACTTTATTTTCTAAACACTCATTGTGATGATAGGCCTACTGACTTTGATAATCCTCCATTGTTTTTCTGGGGCCTTTGTGTCACATCTTTTCCCCGTGGTTCTTTCCATTCACGCAGGCACAGCAGTGGTCCAGTGCTCCCTTTCTTTTAACAAGAAAAATTGAGTCTCACCAGTGTGGAAATGGGTCGTAGTACGATAGCTCCACAACATGTTCCTTACTTCTTTTTTCCAGGTCAGTCCTTTACCTAATGCCAACTGAATGTTCTCCCTGAACACTCTGTTGAAGCGCACAACTAAACCGTTCTCACAGGGATTATCATTTGTGGTCCTAAACTACTTGATTCCTTCTTTCTTATGAATAGAGGTAAACTCTTCCCACACAAATAATGGACCATTGTACGAAACAAATATCTCCTGACAACCCTCACGCCTGAATATCTCTTCACAAAATGAGATCACATTTGTTGTTTTCACCTTCCTCATGAACGCAACCTCAGCCCATTTGGAAAAATAATCCACTAACACTATTGCAAATCTGCTTTCATAGCCCCAACACTCAAATGGACAGCATAGGCTCACAGCAACTCTTTCCCATGCTCTATTGGTAAATGCTACTGGTTCAATAGGTGCTTTAGAAACCCTGTGTGTTTTGTCGCTACATGTGCAAGGCACACAATCCCTCACAAATCTCTCCACATGATTGTCCATGCCACGCCACCAGAAATCATTATGCGATTTCCTCTTTATGGCAATACACCTCTATGTCCTTCATGCAATAAGGTTAAAAGTCTCTGCTGCAATCCCTCTGGCATCACTAGCCTGTCACACCTCCTAACAATGCTTTTCACCATGGACAGTTCATCCCACACAGGAACATACTCACCCAACTCAGCTCTCATTTCCTGACAACTTCTTAGTAACTTGCAATTCAACCTCTAGTGCTTGCAAAACCGGATCCTTTGACAACGCCTCCTTCCAATCCTCCTCCCAAACAGCTCCCTTATACACCTCACTGACTTCTGCCGCCATCCAATCATCCTCTTCATACTGAGTACCATCATCCACAGGCAGGCAATAAAGACAATCAGCATTAGTATTATTGGAGCCTGGTACATATTTTATTGTTAATGTTTAATCTTGAAGGCCATACAACCACATAGCTAAGCGTGGAGTAGCTTTTCCTGCACCATTGGTCGTGAACAAATCGATTGAAGGTTTGTGGTCAGTGCATAACTCGAACTGTGTACCCCACACTTACATCCTAAAATCCTGCACTCCCCACCAGTACGCTAGTGCCGCTTTTTCAGTAGTGGAATATGTAGTCTCCACACCCTTAAGTGTGCGTGATGTAAATGCTACCACCCTTTCCTTTCATTCGTCCACCTGCCTCAAGACCCCACCTAGCCTATAAGCACTAGCATCTGTCACCACTATGGAGGCATCCTTAGGATCAAAGGTTTAAGAACACCAGCATCAATGATCGCTTTCTTTATTTCCCCAAAGGCGGTTTGGCAATCATCAGACCACTCATACCTGTCCCCTTTCTTCATTTGTGTCCGTAGCATGAGTAACTGAAAAATGCATAACAAACTTGGAATAATATTCCACCAGTCCTAAAAAGACCCCAATTGTTACTTGTCCTTTGGTGTCGGCGCCTTCTCAATTGCCTCCACTAACTTCATATTGGTTTTGACACCTTGCGTGGGCAACGTGTGCCTAAATACTCCACTTCTTCTCTCAAATCTGCATTTGTCAACACCTATCGTCGAACCAGCCTGTTCCAATTTCACTAACACCTTATCCAGCATAGCATCATGATGTTTTCTGTCCGAACCCTACACCAAAATGTCGTCCTGGAAACACAAGACATTGGGCAATCCATGTAAAACACCCTGCATTATTCTCTGAAAAACTGCTGACGCAGAGGCCAACCCGAACGGCATGCATACGAATTGGAATGCCCCTTCCGGTGTAATGATGGCCGTCATGTGTTTAGATGTAAACATACCTGGTGATAAGCACTTGACAAATGCAACGTGGAAAACACTTAGCTCCTCATACATCCATCAACATTTCTCTAATCCTAGGTAACGGATGTCTGTCTATCCAGATACACTCGTTCACATCCCTTAAGTCTACACACGTGTACATTTCCATTGGATTTCCTGGCCAAAACAATAGAACTGAGCCATTTAGAAGTTTCTATGGGCTCAATGATCCCTTCTCTACACAATCAGTCAAACTCTTGTTTGCAAAGACCCCGTAATGCCAACGAAACGTTGCATACCTTGGGTATGGCCCCACCTTTGAGTATTATACGGGATTCAAAATTATGTAACAACTTGGGATATTTACCCTTTCAACCCTCTCTGGCGCCCTGTTAAGTAAGCAACACTTGTTCAGGATGATTTGAGTTGAGTACCCTACCTAGGGCCCTTTGTTCTTTCCACCCCAATAGCGTTCTCCCCTTCTCCACCACGTACTCCCTTTTGACTGCCTTTATATGACAAAACAGCATCAAAATACCCCTGTTAGGCAACTTGACCCCACTATAGCCTTGTGGTTCCAGATCCGTGGAAATCAATTCACGCTCACCAAGATCCTCCTATACTGCCTTGTCTATTAACGTGTAAGGAGAGCACGAATCTGCCCACATGGGAACCCACACACCATTCATTTTAATCACACACTTGAGCAGATTATGCTCCTCACATCGTTGACTAACATCCTCCTCTTGGTTGTCCTTTGCGCTCACAACGAACACTTCCACTCCATACTCATCACTATTCTCATCATCATAGATATTGTGCATTTAGACATCTCTAACCCAGTTTATTGTAGATTTGGTAATCTCAATATTGTTTGATCTGCATACTCTGGAGAAATGCCCCTGTCTTTTACACTTAAAACACCTGGATTTGGTTGTTGAGCATGCACTTGGCTCTGCAAAATGCCTAAAACATCCACACCTATAACATTGTTTCTTCTTAGTGCCCCCTTGCCACTGCAGGTCCTTACCCGCATATTGACCTCTAGTACATTTTTGTTTTCTTTGCAAAGTGTCTTATTTTGCACCGCACACATGCTCTTTCTTCCCATTGCTCCTTTTGGTTTCCTACTGGATCTTTACATCTTTCAACTCCTTCACATAGCGAGAAGTATTTTCAATCCGTTTCACTATGCCAATGGCTTTCTCAAGTGAGGGATTTCATACCCAACAATTTCTCTTGATTTTTCCTGTTATTGATCTAATAATCATCTGATCTCTTATCTCACTGCGCAAATCATTAAATTTGCATGACACAGCTAAAGTTCTTAAAGCTGATACATATTGCTCAACGGTCTCTCCTGATGTTTGAGCAACGAGAAAAACCTATGCCTCTCCACGACAATACTAACTTTCTTCCCATAGTTTCCTTCCAATGCTTTTACAGCCCTGGTATATTCATCTTCTGGCCCCTCATTAGCGTCTGACCCATCTGCTTTCTCATCCCCATCACCTGCAACAGGCAGCGTTTTTAAGATCCTTCTACCTTCTGTACCAAGATTATGATGTAACATAGCCAGTTTTCTCTTTGTGACATACACATCCCACCCAATAGCCTTGAGATAGGTTTCGAATGCCTCCCACCAGTACTCCCATGCCATCACCGGAGTACCTGGTTCTTGCAGAAACATAGGAGGTGCTATTAGAGTGTTTGTCGCCATGCTAGTTATTCCACTATCCAGCAAACACGTAACTGCGTCAAATTGGATTAACCAAGCAAAATAAACTAACACATTAAAGATAGACACCGTTGTTCAAACGATGCTGTTATCTTGCACTCACAATAGTCCCTGTAACATAAACAACAAAATAACAAACTAACAAAAATAAGGATGTCACCATTGTGCAAATGCTGTTGCATGGCATGCAGCTACTTAGCCCTGAACAGACTAATCCAAATCCTTCAGCAGTTTCGGTTTCTGTGCCACAGAGACAGCTCAAACCCACACTGCCCATCTTCAGCAGCACCAGCCTTCCTGCCCTGCGCAAGTTAATCCAAGTCCTTCCTTTGTTTTTGTGTGTGCCCCAAAGACACTGTAGCCAATAGGAACAGCCCCCTTCGTCCAATCACGGGCTAGCCAATAGGAAGTTTTCTAGGCTCACAATCACGTTTCGTCCAATCATAGTAAACCACGCCTCTTCCTTCCTTCAAATTCCTTCTCCATCGTGCTCCTGCTCCGGCACCACTGCCCCAATAGCTCCAGGATAACGAGGTATGGGTGAAAAATGCAGATACTAGACAGGATCCGACCCACACTGGGATCCGACACGCGGTTGCTAGGCGACACTTAACAATTGTCTGTGCCTCGCAGCATGTTAGGACGCGATCGTTGCTGCGCAACTGAGATGGCTGGGCATGGGAGAAATGCGCGTGGAGCCCTTTAGCTGGTCTCCAGTTTAACCCTCAGCTGCTCACAGTCCGCTGCACGCAACTCAGTCTCCAACGGCTGCAATAAATGTCTATGGAGAATATTCTGCTCCAAAAACCCCCTTCGCCAATCGCCGTACACTCAATCAGCAGCACCACATACCTTATTTTAAATGGCATCCAGCTCGCACCCGTAGCGCAACCGGTATTACCACACAACCAGATGGGGTTGCAACTTCATATGATTGTCTCCTTCACACCATAAAACCGGCATCCCATCCTCGTCACCACGTTTGGAGAGACACAGCTGCAATGACTTATTTTGGTAACTAGTTTATTGAGGAACAACCGTTACACAAGTCAGTACAGCGCAACCCCAGGCAGGACAATGTCAACACTCTAGAATCCCTCAACATCGTCCCCCACCATAGAGATAGTGTTGTGTAGTCCCGATAAACCTATATAGGATCTGCGCGTTTAGACAACATACACCTCAACTAGGTAAAAGGTCAGTCCTAAGAACCGTTATGTAGTGCAATATGAGGGCAATGTAGGTGAAAGGTGCAATTAGTACCTGAGCCGATACTGGGGTACCTATATGGAATATAACACCCACTCCTCATCCGACTGGACAACATACCAAAAATTCTAACGTACGGCTAAATATAGTACGTAAAATAAGTCTATAAAAAATAGTCCTTAAAAAATGTAAAAAAGTCTAAGAAATGTAAAAAAAAAAAAACACAACATGTGTAGTAGGCGATAGAAATCTAGAATATGTTTGTGGATATAGTTTGAACATAGAGTGACTGAAAGCCATGCAGCTTAGACTAAAAATGTCTTGTTTAAAATTCCAAATTTGGTTGTTTTGGAAAAAAGGCCTAATTTTCCCAGCACACGATGAGCCAAATGTTTATGTGTCCTGGCTGGGAGATGCAACATCGCTGTTGCCTGCATCCGCAGACGACGATCCCTGCAACACCTCGCAGATCAGGTCAATCGAGCATAGATGTTCCTCCGCATTCTTGTCCGCAGAACAGGCATCAGAGGACTGGCAGAATGCAGTCGATCCAGACTGGTCTAAATACCAAGACCCGCTTAGTTCTCGAAGTCGAGGTGTGCCCAGATGGATTACCCTGCGATCACGGTATCGGCGCTCCAAGAGCGTGCGTTCCATCTCCTTGGTGACTGGAACGTCCATTGCGCAGCAGAAAAAGGACAATCAGGATACCTGCTATTAGAAACAGGATCACCGGAAACCCTCCAAAAATGCTTCCGAATACAGAGTATATAAAGTTGGGAACAACTCAGAGGATTGTCTGAAAGGTGCTTAACAGTCCAGAACCTATTGTCTTAAATAGGTGGACATTACCCGTCATATCAGACATGTTAAAGATACGTTGTACCATTTCTGTGAAATGGAAAGGGCAATTTGTTCGTATCAGTGTCTGCATCTCGGCCGAAGACCTTGCAACCTGACGATCATAAGTTTCTCGGGCGGAGGTTAAGGGCACGGTTTGCTGTAAAAGCATGGCTTTCATTCGGCTCAGAGTATCAAACCGTATAAAGGAAACATTCAACGACGGCCATAACGGCACCTCCCTGATTGTGTGGGTCGGTGGAAACAATACTTGCATACAGCAAGTAACCCTGGAGTTTACAGTGACAAGATATGCGATGCCCGGAAGCATCCCACCACAACCTTGATCATTCAGCATCAAGTAACCCCCATTTGAAAGTAACTCGAATACCGAATTAATCACGGCAGCTGGGGTCCCTTTCAAGTGACAGGAAAAGTTTGCAACTGAACCATTATAGGCCCGTGAAGCATAATATCCTGGCATATGAGAGAGCCGTTTAAAGCGCTCTTACAGTTTGTACCACTAAAAAACACTTCTGTGTCCCCATTCCGGCATCGAAATCTGTACGGCAATTCCCAAGATTCCTTGATGAATTCCCTACCCATCGCTTCATGTCTGCCTGCCTGGTGTTGGTCTAGGCAATATTGAAATTGGAAAGTTGTGACCGGTAGTGTTATATGGCCATGAATTAACCTTTCTGTGGAAGGTGACTCCGCTACAGTAAAAGGTAACTTGTCAAGTTTTTCAATACGCAGCATTGTATATTTTGCTCCTCTTTGTGCCATTGTAATCTGTTTTTCAGCCAGATTGTATGCTGAAAATAGAGATGTACTGTTGATAAAACACCAAGGCACATAACCAGCGCGCAAAGATTGCAGCGTCCAGCTTAATAACATAATAGAACGCAGTTGTGATTGTCCGTGTTGTAGAATGGACAAGTCCTGTTCTAGTATATCAATAGCAGAAGATACGATGTTGCCCAGTGAATAAATCCTGGATGTTAATGTAGTCATACCATTGTCAACTACAGCTAACGCTTTCTCTTTGTTCATTCTATCTATTTCTTGAAGTCTCTCTGCAGCTTCTTTTTGAGAGATTTTCCAGATTTCATTATAGACAGCATAATAGACACGTTTCTGACGTGGCTTTCGGGGTCCTAATAAAACGTCCCTTAAATCCACCTCGTCTGAGAGTAAGGATAAGTGCTGTTTCACCTGGGACAGTGTTGAGGTTTTTAGCCAATCAAGACACAACTTCCCTACACTGTATGATGTCACTACCCCCGGATGTTCTCTCTGTACATATCGTGGGTCTGGCCTATGGATACTGAAACCTTCAGTTGTACCTCTGAATCTTGATTGACATCTATTTGTGTCTGTGGGCCAAACTAACCATCCCTTCCAATTGGGGTCTGATGTATTGTACTGCATGATGTCATCTACTGTATCCCCTTCACGTGATGTAAAAGTGATGTGTGAAGGTGTGCGGAACCATGGTGTGTTCAAATCTTTGTTCTTGGCTAGTCCAAGACAGGAAGTCTGTTGCACAGTTTCATTCAGAAATATTATTTGTTGCGGAATTAAGCGCGCTCTAAATAGAGCTTCTGTACCTTGAACTTGCCAATCCTTAGAACCCCAGACCGATTTTGTGTCTATTGTGTCTTTCCATAAGTCGAAACCCTGTTCAGACAGTTGGGCAATAAAGGATGCAGGATAAATCTGTTTGGTGTTAGTCAGCATATTTTTCTGTGCAGGTGTAGGTGCAACCTTATAGTAAAATGAGGTCGGGTCAGAAGTGTTGAACCCTGAAAAATATGAAAATTTCTGTGAAAATGTTTTCGAATTACCTTTTGGTGGTGTTGGACAATGTTCCCATTGATGGTATGTGTAAACATTTCTAGGGATACTTGATTTGTGTAAAAAGTGATGACCATATTGATGATAACAGTACATATTATCAAAATCAGAAGTGTCGTCTAACATTTCATTGCTGGAAAATGCAGCAGATTTTTCTAAATCAGACAACATATTATTGACAGTTTCAAAATCCCAATCATCGGAGAATGTACTGGAGGTAATGATATCATTTAGAGATATTTTAAATAAATGTGGTATTTTCAAATTTCTGTCGGGCCAAATACATCATAATCAACTTTGTCCCAAACAATACCATCAGGAATTGGAACAGCAGTAATGTTCACGGCAAACAAGTCTATTTGTTCACGATGAGATGATGTATGTGGTTTCAAGACCAAGTTCACATTGGATACTGCAGAGCATCCAGGGAGATATTTTCCATTCACTAGTAAGCAGAAAACAGTCACCAGGCCAATCCAGAACAGAAAAAAACAATATTGCAAATATTATCCAGAGCTGGAGCCAAGGTGATACTAGTAAGTCTTTTTCAGAAAAGTGTAGAACTCACAAATTTGTTGCTTACGGAAAACTGGAGCTAGCAGTGTCTCAGGTTCGCTGGATTCAAGAGAGAATGTATCAAAATCGATGAAGTAGCCAGAAGCAGTACGATCTATCTTTGGTAGCTCAGCAGGTGCTGTTGAACTTGCATGTGTCTCTTTTTGAGGCATATTGATGTAGATATCAGTATTCGGTCGAATTGATATTTGTGTTTCACTCGAGTTTTGATGTTCAATTTGAACAGGAACGAGTTCCATTTCATTGTTGGAAATTCCTTCACTGTGAATTGGTGATTCTTCAAATGTTATGAGTCCTTCAGTCTGAACTTCTTGTATGGTAGCAAGAGGAGAGCGTCGGCTACCCAGGAGCCCACGAGGCCTACTATTCAGTATCGGCCACATAGTGTGGTTTGATCAGATCAATGGAGACAAATCTCTTTTCTTTTTTACCGGCAAGAGGCGGAAGAAGTACTGTTCTTGTTCCTTCAACAGCCAGGACAGGTACAGGTTTTCTGTATGATGGCCCAAATTCTTTCTTGTCCTCGATCTTTTCTCTGACCAGACCCCGACTTTTGGGACTCAGACAGGTCTTGCCGTGACTGATTTGACTTCCCTAGTGGCGGTGCGCTTGACCTGCATGTTGCTTTGTAGTGCTCTGGATTCATTCAGATCCTGTAAAACAGCCAAACGTTTATTGATGTCAAATGGTTTAACATCCGCCACTGTGCCTTCACAATCGAGATCAGGTACCCACATTCTCGTCCCAAATAGGACCCCATAAGGAGTGATCCCCCCTAAAGAACTTCTTGGCAAATTGTTGAGGACACATTGTACCCCATATAGGTGATTGACCCAACTACCACCCGAACCTAATACCCTAGCTGTTAAAGACTGCTTTAAGTCACGGTTTTTCCTCTCCACAACCGAATTTCCCTCAGGATGGTACGGAGAGGAGTACCGCAGTGCTAGACCCAAACTTTCCATGGCTTCCTTGTAAGCCCTATAGCTAAACACGAGGGCACGGTCAGAATGTAATGTGCCAACTGCATATGTCCCTATAAAGACACGCAAGTCTTTTATATCAGTTTGAGCGTCAGCCGAGCGCTGAGGCCATACCCATAGTAATCTCAAGCATGAATCCACTGCCACCAAGATATACTTGTAAGCCCCATCCGAATGTAGAGGGCCGCAGTGGTCCAGATAGACACGCGAGTGGTCTGTCTGATATTAATAAAGGTGTCTGCGCTGGACGTGCTACGGTGAAACCCTTCATCTGCTGGCAGATGTCACAATTTGAGACAAAATTCTTCATCTGTTTTGTTAAACCAGGCCACCAATAGCGTTGTTTCAGTAATGAAACTGTTGCGGTAATTCCTGCGTGTGCAGAACCTAGAACCTAGACCCTCATGTGCAGCTAGAATTAAACCTAATCTGCGATCCATGTTTGGTATTACTCTATCCCCTACTCCAGGATTCTGAGCATTCGGAATGTTGTTCGCATCTAACTTGTAGGAGTACTTGAGTGGAAATTTTATTCGGTACAGTCGAGTTATTGCGTGTAGCAATGACAGCAACCATAATGTCTCCGTCTATTCTCGTTTTTAAACGAGTGATTGCAGCTACGGAAGCCGTACGTACAGCCCCTTTCGCAGCTTCATCAGCCAATGAATTCCCTGCAACGTGAACGCCATCACGTTGATGACACAGAGTGTGTATAACGTGAGCTCTTGGTAGTTCGTTTTTCAACTCCGCTACCTGTTCCCATAGCATTTTGTGCTTAATTGTGCCACCTTTTGAGTCCTCAAACCCATTCTGACCTTAGTAATGAAGATAGTCGTTGTATGACTGAACACAATAAAAGGAATCGCACACAATTAGTGTGGGGAATTTCCGATCCGTATTTATTAGGGCCAGTAATAAGGCTTTTAATTCTGCTAGTTGAGCCGTGCAGTCTCCTAGAGACTGTGTCTTCGTATCACTGGGATGGAACTTGCCTTCCCACATACAACCTTTTACAATCGCACAAGCGGCGCTGTATTGTTGTTTACTCCCTATGGCCGGCTGAGCAGATCCGTCAGTGTAAATTATAAATTCATACTAATCTAGAGGCATGATTTCATTTGGGAGAGGATATTCTTGTTCATATTGCAGAAATGCTTGTGTTTTTAGCCTTGGATCATATCTGTATTCCACATCTGTTGCAGTGAGAGAATTAGCCCATTGTATCCATCTTGGATGTAAAGCTTTAGCATTAGGAATGCTAGCCTTTAACAGCCTCTAAAGCTGGTACTGGAGTTGCGACAATTATGTGTTTCCCCTGAGCCAGTGCTCTTTCTCTCGCTACAGCGGTCTGTACTGCTGTCAGACTTTTTCTGTAGATGTAAAACGCATTTCAGCGTTTGTGTACAAATGTGATTTGTATGCTAAGGGTACTGCTTCGCCTTCATTGAAGGTTAGGTAAGTGTACCCGGATTGACCCGCTACAACGCGGATCACCAGATTGCGTACGTTTACGCGTGTCTGTAAGTGTTTTGAAGCTATCATGTCAGCTTCTAGGGAATGAAGGATATCTGTGTGTCCCTGTGTCCAATGCCTAACTGAGAAATCAGGTCTTATTAAGTCGTAGAAAGGTTTTACTCTTTCTGCGTAATCCAAAATGTATGTTCTGCCAAAATTTAAAAATCCCAATATGGATTGTAAGTTTTTCAAAGATTTGGAGGTTAGAGCAGCGTACACTTTTCTAAAAAGTTAGCTGCCAGGCTTTTACCTTCACTTGATAGCTCATATCCCAAAAATAGAACATTGAGGTGGGCTATTTTTGATTTTTTAAAGTTAAATTTGTAGCCCTCAGAGGCGAACCCCAAAATTATGTTGCTCACCCTGGTCAAGTGTTCCGTTAAGTCATTGTCCATCAGATAAATATCATCCACAAAGGACAATGCCTCTTCATCCAATTTTTGAAGTAATTCTGTTACCCTAGCGCTAAACAACCCGGGGCTATTCTTATACCCTTGGGGGAGTCTACAAAATTGACGCTGGGAACCTAACGCGGAGAATGAAGTCAGATACCTGCTTTCAGGCGCTATGTTTTGGCAGAAGAATCCATTTGAGATATCTAGTGTTGTTTTGAATTTTTTACGCACAATGTTATTCATTAATGTGGGACTATGTGCATTCTGTACTGCAAATGTCTTTGTACATGAGTTAAGATGTCTATAATCTAAAACTAGACGGTATGAATTATCGGGTTTCATAACGGGAAACAAAGGATTATTCATTGAGGAGGTGCAAGTTTCTATTACACCCTGGTATTCAAGTTGATCTAAGATCTCCCTGACCTGTTTTTTCGCTTTCTGTTTTTTGGGTACTGTCTCTGTGGAACTGGATTAGTTTTAACTGGGATTATATGGTGAGGTGACTCAGTATCCCACCCAACATGTTTGCGATAAAGTGCTGGAGCAAGGGCTACGGCCAACTCCCGTGCGTATGTATGTTTTAAGGAAATTGGAACGTGGTCAAAAAAGATGGTAAAATTACCGTTTCTCCCTTTGGGCAATCAATAACAATTGCAGGCGGCCAATCTTGTTCAGCTAAAAGTATGTCATAGCCGAAAGTCAAGTTCTTCCAAAAGAGACCTTTAACTTTTCTGGGTTTGTCCCCCTCCGTTTGGAGTGTTATCTCATGTAACCTATGTGGGACACTTACCCTCGTATCAGGTGTTTCCACCGTGATGTACTCATTCAACTCCGCTGTCACCAGAAATTCCATCAGGTTCTGGCGAGCTATTGTTACTTCTGCTGTGCTGTCTAGCATCGTAAGAGCCCATTCAGTAGTTGTGTCCTCAGAATTCTGGGCATGTCTAACTTTGAGACCTGCTACTTTCTTCTTTTTAAATTGAGGTTTAGATTGTGGCTTGTCTTCTTTTTTAGAAGTGTAGCTTGAAGCGCGTGCCATGTCTCTGGACTTTGTACGCTCTTCTTGTCTGTGTTCTGACCGTCCTTCTCTCACGGAGTTTCTTGGTGAACCCTGAAAGGAACGAGAGGAACGTGTATCAGTATCCTGATACCTGTCAGGTTTTTTAGTGTTATCCCTATTCCTAAGGTTGTATTTCCTTTCGGAAAGCTCCTGTTGAGGAGACCCACTCCTGGACTGACATCTGTTCTTATGTTTTTTATTATTATCCCATTTTTTCTTGGAAGAATCAGGTGCTTGATTTGTGTTATCCTTCTCAGGACCACTCATGAGTTGACGTTTTAATGCTCTAGCTCCCAAACTATCCCTACCTAATTCTGCATAGGTGCTTGTGATAATTTTAGGTAACTCACGTTCCTGTTGTAAAGGATTGAAATCCCTTAGGCGTTGGCGTATTGCCACTGCTGCTGCCTCCCCTTTTATATTTGCTAATATTATAGATGATACCTGGGTAAAATTGCCTAGCAATTTCATCCCTAAGTTCAGGGCAGGTTCTGTTCCATATTCAGTTTGTATTTGTCTTAATACGTCAGGTACTACTGCTAATGATACCATGAGCTCTGGTATATATTGCAGCAAAAACTGTACCCCAAGAGGTACAATCCTCTATCTGGGGAGCTATCCCCATTGGCAAGCAGATAGTAAGCATTCTGTGTTTTTCTTGAGGGCTTGTATGTGGAAATACTGCCTCTAGCTGTGTTATTTTCTGAGCTATCCAGAATGGTATTTGTTCGCGTTTAGTGGGCATTTTACCCATAACTGCGTTTAGTGTTTGTGGTGTTATTTTAGTTGCATTCCCCTGAATGGGTCCTGCTTGTGCAGCTCTTGTTGGCTGAATTGTGAGTGTTCTCATCACAAATTGTGTTAAATTTCTGTAAAGTTTTATTATTTCTTTGTGAAGTGTACGTAAGTCTGCTACTGGCATTGTGTCAATGTCTGGATGCGGTGTGTAAGCCGCAAGGACAGGCCAAGTGGCTCCCTCTCTTCCGAGCGGACCTAGTCTTGCTTTATTTCTTGTATGGGGAAGGGCGCCTTTAAACCAGTTTATATGCTCCTGGTAGGTGAGCGGAATCTCAATGTCCTCATATGGACTGTATTCATCTGGAGGTTCTTCTTCAGTGTAAGAATGAAATGTATGTGTTAGTGCATCTGCTTGTGGGAATGTAACCCAAGAATAGAATACCTCTGTTCTATATGATTCATGAGCCTCAATCACGAACGTTACTGTCCCACCCCTAGCTGGGAAATCATATTCTACTAGTTTTAAGGTAAGGGCAGTTCTAACATTTTCTGAAATGTTAATTTCCCCTTCTTCTTCCTAAACTAAAACGCGTTGTGTTGGCACAGCGGTGTCCTCTGTCATTGTTAAAAAAATAATTTCAAGGAAGAGTCTCAAGGAAACTGAGATAAGGTTTTATGCACAAATATAGGAACTGTTTGTCCTTCAAGCTTGATAAACCTACAGCCAATAAATAGGAATTTTTGCCTACTCAGCTGTGGCGGGATAGTTCCCTTCTCACTTCAGACGTCTCTGAAGTAATGTGAGTCGGGCTCTCTGAGAAAAGCACGACTGAACTACTCAGATTTGACTGTTAAATAAGTACCAAAACCAACGTTGGCGGCACCATGGCGTGTAGTCCCTATAAACCTATATAGGATCTGCGCGTTTAGACAACATACACTGAGGGTGTCCAAACTGATTCCGGACACCCCCACCGAGTATGTTAGCCTGTATACCAGCTAGCTCACAGTGCCACTAGAAACCCCTCTTACCAAGGAGAGAATAGTTCTTGGCAACTATCGAACATGACAACCCTGATCCCTCAGAATCGTGGAAACAGTGCTACTAGTCGCTCAGTCATTCGTGCTCACTTTGTCTCTGAGAGAGATGCACAGAATAAACGGTGGGGACGTTTTCCAATAAGTATTTATTGAACCAGCGTCATTCTAGTGTAAAATAGATGTGCTGACACAATCATTAGACAGTAACAGAAATAGATGATTATAAGCACTAACAGAGTAAAAGGATGGTAGATTTCTACCATAGTGCTAAAACGATAAATACAGGCAAGTCTAAGAATACATGACAGTAATAAAAGCGTACTTCTACGATGCAACCCTAACTAGATGTACCTAAGTGTACCTAGCATGTATGTAGGCGTGGAAGCCAAGAATTCCTCTAGGATAAAGTCAACCCCATTACCTGAAGTGAGAGACTGTGGGACCCCGTTCTGGTCTCAAGGTGGACACCCCGCAAGGGATGTCAGACCACTGCGAGCTGGAGTATCTGCATGCAGGAGCCTCAGCGTCTCGTGTCAGTGTGTCGGCGTGGAAGTCCTTTTCTCCTCTCTCTACCTTAGCAAGAGATGGTGTATATATACCCAAAGTAATACCCCCTGGGGATATACCTCGCTGTGTCTTGTCGAACTAGGATGACGGAAGGAATGACCCTTGTACATAGTTTTTATGCAGGAGATGTTCGGCCTGCTGTCCAGCTGTGATTCCAAGAATCCTCATGCATAATGAATGAGGCTTAGGCCTTTCGGAGAAAACCCCAGGTCCTCTAGTCATTACCTCAACTAGTAAAAGGTCAGTTCTCAGAACCGTTATAGTGCAATATGAGGGCAATGTAAGTGAAAGGTGCAATTAGTACCGGAGCCGATACTGGGGTACCTATATGGAATATAGCAATAGCCTACCCAGAATGTCCATGCCATACAGTGCAAATACAACAGCCAATCTATGAAATGCCAGTCTCTCTCCCTCCATTACTTCATATCGCTTTCATTTTTTTTCTCCTTTACTCATTCATCTACATAGGCACTGATGAACAGATGAAAGCAGCCTAAACACCTTCGTGAGGCACTATATTTTTACCACGTGAAGATCTCTGATCAGAGGGCTCCAGTAGTAGAAGCTCATGAGAGGCCAAGGTTGACCTAAGAGCAAGGGCATGAGTGGCACGTCTGGTCATTAGGTGCCCAGTCAGCTCTTCAACCATATCCGATGAAAAATCTGCCTTTAGCCACTCGTTAACTCCTTGTCTGGTTTTGCTCGCTAATCTTTCATTAACCCACCACCCCCTTTCAACTCCAAAACTCAATGTGGTCAGCTGACGACCGCAGGGCTTTCTTCATAGCACCCTGGCGGTTCCTCCCCTGTCTGCCTCTCCCGCGGATTTGTGCTGGCGCCGTCTCACATTCTGCTACAAACATTGGTGAGAGGTTGACAGCAGAAAAGCTGTGACCACAGTAGCATTCTGTATTAATGATAAACACTATTGTGTGTTTTATTTAAATATCTCTGACCCCATCACCTCCCTTATTTCCTTAGTTGGCGTGCTGGTGCTTCGCCAGCATGCACTGCGAGTGTATTATTGTGGTAGGAGGGTTTTAGGTTGTTGTTCAGCTTTTCTTGTGTTAAGAATAAATTATTTAACTCTATTAATTGTATTGTGTAATTAATACATGATTTAAACAAGTGACAAGTTCCCTGCATGTGCCACACCTTGAGTGTGCAGACCTGCTTAAATAATACTACTTGTGGAACATAGGCTGCGCACAGTTGCTATAGTTTGTGATACACATATTGCACATTCCTATCACTTTCACCTGGGCACCAAGCACGCTTTACACCCTACTGTCACTTATGTACATACACTTTAGTTTGTAATCGCAGATTATTAGAAATAATTTGAACAAACATTACCTTAGGGACCAATGTTCTTCGAAAATGACTAA
Source organism: Calotriton arnoldi (assembly GCA_963921515.1). Taxonomy (NCBI): domain Eukaryota; kingdom Metazoa; phylum Chordata; class Amphibia; order Caudata; family Salamandridae; genus Calotriton; species Calotriton arnoldi. The sequence continues at coordinate 112,771 of CAWUFW010000018.1, forward strand.
CTTACCCAGGTCTTTATGAATTTCATGGTTACCCTTGTGTTATGAAAAGCACCTTTGTGAAGAATGTGCCAAGGCAGAAAAGTGCAAAGTAAGAAGAATGTTTATTGAATAACACAGAGCCCCATGACCAGCCAGCTCTCCCCACTAATGTCCTGAATGAACTCCCCAGGAAACTGGAAAGAACCTTTGTGAAGAGACCGGTGATGGAAGGTGGAACGCACAACAAAAGTAAATAGGCAAGTAAACATGGCTTAAGCGGAGTAGCTACTGCCAGCCACGGGACACACTGTACATTACAAAATACACACCATACATCATCTTCCTTCTTAGACATAACAAAAATAAAATTACAATCCCTATTAATAAACATCAATGAGCATAAAAATAATTGAAACGAAAAGGCATGGAAACATCGCAAGTGGATCTAGAAATGGGAGATGGAACAGCAGGAAAAGCATGAACAAGATGCAGTGAGGCATCCACAACAGCATCATTCTCCAAAGTTGCAGAAATCCTTGTCGGACTGGAAATTGAAGAATTAGTCAAATTGGTTTTAGTTTGACTGAAGGTGACCAGATACACTGTGAAGATACGCTTGCGAGTGAGAAACTGAACCATTGGGCTTGAACAGCTATGAATTGTCACAAGCAGGACCGGATTCACTTGCACCACTGCCACATGCTTTCACAGACGATATTTTTCATGCTTGTACTGGAGTGAGCTGAACTAAACTTCTTCTACACCACCATCCCCTACCAGTAATTAATGCAGAGCACTTTGACAGTTTCACAAACAGCGCAGGTTCCATAAATTTAGACTCCCCCTTTTTAACTCTATTAGGTTTCAAGATAAGAACCCAATCATCAATAGCTAGGTTCACAACTTTGACATGGTGTTTCTTATCAAAATTATCCTGACTTTAGTTTGTTGCTGTTCAACACTGGCAACAATATCTGTTGACTGCTGAATAGGACCAGTGACACTTTTGTTCAGATCCAAGGTCGAATCATAGGAAACCATGGATCTAGCACTTCTCTTGCGTAGGAGTTTGAAAGGTGAAACACCAATGGTGCTATGGGGGATGAGCAAATAAGACATTGTCTTAATAAAAAACTTTCAACATCAGAACTCATTACCGGGGCTGTCCGTATGCTCTCCTCAAGGAATTTGTTCATCCTCTCCACCAATCCGTTGGAAGTGGGAGAATATAAAGCAACCTGAAGATGCATACTGTGATGGGGGCTGATAAAATTACTTATGGACATGAAACAGGTACCATTATCAGTAACAATTTCCCTGGGAGAAGCCTCAATTTCAAGAACCCTTTTCAAAGACTTTACGACAGCATCAGTATTGGGCATTGGTGTAAACTTAAAGTACACCTATTTCGAAAAGTAGTCCACTATGACCAGCAAGTACTTTTATTTTATAGGTAGAAGTTCAAATGGACTGTCAAAGCCCAGAGCTACCTATGACCGTACATCCTCAGGAAAGGGACCATAGAAAGTAGAGTTTTATGTGTTTTCCAATTCTTGTCAGATAACAAGCATGTACTGTGCTTGTCAATAAATTTAGACACCTGCAATTCCATGGAAGGCCACCAGCAGAATTGCTTTAGGTTTTTACAAGTAGCACTGACACCCATATGACCAGCATGTGCCTCTTTGACCAAAATCACTTACTCAAAAGAGAGGAACATATACATCAGGATGTAACAAAACACTCTTCTCAACAGACAATTCACTTGACACTTTAACAAAAGGACTTAAGGCGGACTTAACATTCATCTCTTTTGGCCAGCCCTCCTTCATGAACCGACACACAGAGTGAAGGACCGGATCATCTTTAGTCACTTCTTGTTACTGCCAAAAGGTAATTACCACTCTGTTATCTAAAATGTCTTCCACCAGGGCTACAACACATTCAACCTCATCATCCATGGGTTCCAGTTCAACATCAACATGCATCCTGGATAAACAATCAGCCCTAAAGTTTTCTCCACCAGGTATATACCTGACACTAAAGCTGAATTCTTAGAGTAGTGATAGCAATGTGACCAGCCTCAAGGAAGTCTTCCTAGTACCATTACCATTAAGCATGTACAGTAAAGGCTTGTGATTTGTTAAGAGATCAAAATGCGAGCCCCATAGAAAAGTCTTAAAGTTTTCTAAAGTCCAACAACATGCTAATGCATTCTCGCTCAATGGTAATTCAACTGGATTCAGATGGTCTTAAAGAGAACGATGTAAAGGCAGTATTTTGCTCCTTGTCTGCCATTTGTGATAAAACAGCCCATAGATCAATCGGACTAGCATTTATGGTTAGAGAACACTTTTTTAACCTGCAACAAATGGTGACTAGACGGGTGCAGAAACTATGAGGTGTTAAATTTTCAAAAAGGTTTCTCCCCTCCCTCCCCCTTGGTAGGTTGTCACAGAGCAGTCAGGCTTAACTTAGAGGCAATGTGTAAAGTTTTTGTGCAACACTTCAAGCAGTAGAACAGTGAAAAAACACCACAAAAAGAGCCCACAACAGATTTAGAAAAATGGAGTATGTTTTTATAAATAAAACAAGACAAAAACAACTAAATTCCAATTAGTAGAACTGGAGATATTGAATTTTAAAGTGTGTCCCGAAAATAGCGCCAAAAAGCACAGAGCGCCAGCTGTGGATATCTGGTCGCACCAGTCTGGTATATAGTCACAAGTTCAGGCCAACCACAATGGAGCACGGGCCTGCTACAGGGACCCAGTTAGGCCCGCTGAACAGAGTACCTTAAATCCTGGTTGCGCAGCGTTGCGTGGACCTGTGTCTAAGATGAGCCACGCAGCAGAAGTGATCCGTTGGTTCTGAGATGTAGCGAGGCTTCATGCGAGGTCCTTCTGCCTTATCGCGGAGGATCCTGTTGACGGGGCTTGCGATGCGAAGGCCGGCATCAGGGAAGCGGCACGCAGCTGGTGATGCGTCAGTTTTGAGGAGCTGAGAGGCTGCAATGCGGAGTCTGGTTTTGTCGTCGAGGCTGCTGTCGACGAGAGCTGCGAGGAGCTAGGCTGTGGATGTGCCATACCAGCTGGGTGATGCGTGTCTTTGGACGGGATCAAATCCACGAAGCAGTGGCGGTGCGTCAGTCCTGCTCGGGGATGTCCCGCTCATCGGAGGATGTGCGTCTGTTCTGCTCGGGGATGCATCATTCAGCAGAGAAGTTGCATCGATTCCACTGGCAAGCACATTAGCCAAACTTCCAAAGGTCCAGGACTAGAGTGGCACCACTTGGCAGGGTAGACTCACAGATGGCAGAGTCCAGGTGCAAGGTGGATAGTAGGCTGTTATGTCCTCAGACTGTAGATCAGGAGGACAACCAACTAGCCCTTGGAGTCACTCTGGATTGTTGGTTCAAGAGTTGCAGGTCCAGTTCTTCTCAACCAGGTAAGAGGACATCAGGTCAGCACAGCAAAGCGGGAGTCCAGCAGAGTGGCAGTTCTTCAGCAACACAGCAGTCCATCTTCCTGGCAGAGTATCCACAGGTCCAGAAGTGCACTGAAGTGGTGGTGTCTGAGGTCGTTTATATACAGTTGTGGCTTTGAAGTGGAGGAGCAGGGGTACTCTGTCTGTCCAAAGAAACCACCCACTGGTGGGACCTCTACAGGTGTGGCCAATGTGGCCTTAGGGGGCCAGTAGTCCCCAGAGGCAGGTCATAGACGATGCCATGATCTCCTTAAGTTGGGAGATAGACCCAGAGGGTCAGCTAGTTATTCCAGAGGGTGGGAGCCGTCACTCCCACCAGGTGAAATTGAATGGGATCTAAGTCGCTGCCCTGAGGGACACCGGGCCTAGCCAGACCATGACAGTGAAAAGGCTATTTTCCCCAGAGCAGTACACCAGCCAGGTGTGATGGGTAACTCAGTCCCATGGGCAGCACATTTTATGCCCTATGGCCCTGGTATCTCTGGAGTGGGGTGGGGGAGGTGACCCAGAGGAGGGTCATAGTTAGTCCACAGATGCCCGTAGACTGCATTCTGGGGAATGAGTTGCCCCCGGTGTCAGGACAACTGAGGGGCGGCTACCCTGGGCACCCTATTTTCTGGGGGTACCACTCCCAAGCGGAGGGTTCGGGAACTCAGACGGAGGGGCCGGGAGAGGGAGGACTCATTCCTGTCCCGCCTCAGGGTTGGCCAGTGGCAGGATACCACCCTTGAACTGGTGGGGGGTGGAGTGGAAGTAGGGTGCAAAGTCCCTCGGGCTACTGCCCCCCACTCAGAGAAACCACAGGAGCCTGTATGGGACTCCTTGCCAGCCCCAAGGCTGGAAGAGAGGCCTACCTAATATCCCCGCTTAGATACTCCTCCTTCTAACAGTGGATGGCTGCCTGGGGCCTGGCTCCTGACACTGATCGCAGTCAGTGGCCTCTGTTGGTTGCTGTTGTTGTGGGCAGAGCTTTCCTTGGGTTGAGGACAGAAGTCTGACACAAGGGGTTAAAAGGGCCACATTACTCTCTAGGCCAATGTGGTACTATCTGCCTACTGGGATGCATCTGTGAGCAAATTAGGGTTAGGTGCTTCACATATGGGGTCCACAGGTGAGGAGAAGGGTTCCCCATGGGTCAGCCCAGTGGCTCAGAAGAGTGTAGACAGAGAATCAATCTGAATTTAGAAAGGCGTAGAACCAACAAGTGTCCCTGCAGTGGAGGGCCATTGTCCATGTTCTATCGCCTAAGCAGGGAAGTCAATCAAGGTATTGATTAGTCTCCCCTGGCTTTAGGCTGAAGGGGGGGTCGAGTTGGAAATGGCCCTTTTTGCAGGGTCACCCCCCAAACATTTTGCCTTCTTCCACCTACTTTTTGCTGAATTAGTTTTTGTTGGCCTTGGGACTCTAGCAGTGGTAAAGTGCTCAAAGTGCATGTGCTCTCTCCTCTAGACATGGTAATATTGGCTCATACCCAATAGGCATATTTAATTTAATTATAAATCCCTAGTAATGTGGTACATTAAATGCTAGTAGTGGGCCTGCAGGACTGATTGTGCCACCCACTTAAGTAGCCCTTTAAACAGGTCTTGAGCCTGCCATTGCAGAGCCTGTGTGTGCAGTTTAAACTGCCATTTCGACCTGGCAAAATAAACCTTTTGCCAAGCCCAAACCTCCCTTTTTAATACATACGTAACCTCTAGGGAAGGCCCTGGATAGCCCAGAAGGCAAGTTAAAATGTATTTAAAAAGCAGGACCTGTATTTTTACATTTTACATGTCCTAGTAGTGAAAAACTCTTAAATTCGTTTTTCACTACCGCAAGGCCTATATCTCCCTTAGGATAACATTGGGATTACCTTATTACCTTTTATAAGTCTAATTCCCAAATGGGGTGATCGCGCTGCGCTAGCTGACGGCGCATTAGCCCGTTAAATCCGTCACAATCCTCGGCCCAGCAGGCAGATTGCGGGCGGCAGTGTGGCAGGGCAGAAGCAGTGACAGCGCGGTGTGGGCGAGCCCCGCGGACGTGGACAGAGAACCGTGTGAAGGCGAGTCGCGGTCCGCGGCTCGCGAAAACAAGATGGCGCCCTCCCGGGACCTGTAAGCTGGGGCCTTCAGTCGAGCTGCTCATCTGCGGTGGAGGGTGGTAGCGGCCCCAAACAGGCTACTGTGACTTTGCCGATGCCGTAGGAGAACTGCGGCGGAGACACAACGTGCGCCTACCGGAGTGTGGGAGGTTTGATCTGTGTGCGGCTCCGGAGGGCGACGAAGGTCAGTGGCACAGCGGCCGGGAGATCAAGCTGCTCCCCGGTCCCCGGCCGTGCGCGTGGTGAGCCCGACACCTGTGGGCCTGAACTGCTGACCATTGTGGCCTGAAAGAATTCTGGGCACTGGATATTGTAGTGCCTTGGCGGCCCTGAGAGATATCGGCAGTGTGGTCCCCCTCCCCCATCGGACACGCGCATGGGCAGAGTCTCCCGATCCTGGGCAGTGGAGACTGCCACTACGTCCTGACAACTCCTGAGACTTTCCACCACCTAACGGAGTGGTGATCCTGGCTTGCTGGGGTGTGCGAGGCACAGGTGCCTATGTAAAGGAGGAAGGCCTACTCCCTGCTACCCCTGCCTGGTGAGTGGAAACTGCGGCTTGGAGGTGGTAGTGGCATATGGCGAAACAACACCCTGTGCAGCCGGGGAGGGTTCCGTGAGGTGTCGGCGTCTGTGAAGACACCTTTACTCCTCGGGCAATACCTCAGGTGAACATTGGACTGCGCCATGGGCCACAATAGAGCGCCGGGGCTTGGACAGACCAACCAAATCGATAAGTACACCGTGGCCATGGGTCGTGAGGAGGGGCGACAGGAGGAGACCCGCGGGAGGACACCGATGACCACACCTCAGACCCATCCCTGAGAGACATCATGACGGCCATCAGGGAGCTGGAAGGCACTCTGGAGTCGAAGCTCGACTCCGTAACAGAGGAAGTGAATCTCCTGCGCGTAGACCTCCGCAAAAGTTCTGAGAAGGTATCCACGGCGGAGGTGGGCATTGGGGGCCTACAGTCAAAAACTAAGTGTCTCGAGGACCAGGTTGCCACTCTCACCAAAAATCAATCAGACATCTACGCCCAGCTTGAGGACCAGGAGGGGAGAGCCCGGCGTAATAACATTCGCGTGGTGGGAGTGCCGGAGGGAATGGAGGGACCGTCAACGGCCTTGTTCCTGGAGGACCTAATCATGAATCACCTGAAGCCTAAGCGCCTGTCGAACTTTTTCTCAGTAGAACGTGCTCATAGGGCTCTGGGAGGCAGGCCTCACCCCGGGACCCCCCACGTACGATTATTGCCCGCATCCTGAATTTCAGGGACAGGGATGCCATCTTGCAAGCGGCACGTCTGCATGGCGATCTCCAGCATGAAAATGCCACCATCCGCTTCTTTACGGACTTTACGCTGCACGTTGAACGCCAGAGGCACTCTTTTGATGCAGTCAAAAGGTCTCTCCGGGAACAAGATGTAAAATACATGATGCTCTTTCCAGCCAGGCTCAAAATTCTAGATGGAGTAAAAGCTTACTTTTTTGATATGCCAGCGGATGCCAGCGACTGGCTGGAGGGCTGGCGAACTGTCAGCCGCAAGGGAGGGCAACGCCGGTCCGGGACGGAGCAGGACCGCGAGGAGCTTGACCAAGAGACTGAGCAGTCATCAAGTGGTCAGACGCAGAAACTACGGACAGATAAGTGACCAGTGAGACGCCCAACAATCTGATGCAACTGAACTGCACTCTTCTGTGAACGCTCTCTAGTTACTCCTGACCTAGCCCGGGGCAATACATCATTGATTTTTATAGAAACCGAAGTGGAGGCGGCTTGTCACGGGGCAGAGGAGCCAGGGGACTATAATGGACACTTGACCCACTGGTATGATGCGCCTGCTATAGAACAAACTCTTCTTTTACAGCAGCAGGAGGACTGGAGGCAAATTCCCCCCCATCGTGTGGAAGTATAGCGGATACAGAATACTGTCTCTTTAACTGGAACGCGGAGTCACCTGACTCCTCCTCTATCAATGACGCGGACTGGAGCGGGCCAACAAAAAGAACGGAGACCCGGAAGGAGGTGTGTTACACCACTGGAGGACGAGAGAGCGCGGAGCAAGGAGAAGAACTGAGAGCAGCGGGAGTGACAGCGGGCGCCGGAGACGTCAGTGAAAGAGCGGAGACACTACGAGAGCCAGGAGGCCACCGGAACCACGATTCGCCCAGCCACGTTCCCGGAGGAGCATGGCTCTCAGAGGTACGAGGGCGGTTTGCGGGTTGGGTAGGGAGGCGGGAGAGACCCGACGGCTAAGGGAGACAGTCCCTACCTGACACTTCTAGAGGTGTTCTCCCCTCCCTGCACACACACTCCTTTTCCTAGACGTGCAGCACTGGATTGAAGTGTTCCCCTTCACCACCCCCTCCCTCCTTTGCACCACAGTGCACAAAACGCTCACAATATCTCCCCATTCCCTCCCTTTTCCCCGAGAGCCACCGGAGACCGGGAAGAAACTGGAAGGTCGGAGGACCAGGCAGCAGTTCCCCGAAGACGTCCCCCATCCAGAGGCGCCATTCAAGAGGAGAGAGTCATCTCAGTCCATCCTAACATTACGAGGAACTCTGGCTTCTAACAGGAGACGTGTACTCCATAAAATAAAACCCTGTCTGCACCAACCTGTTTCCCTGCCCCTTACTTCGACCCCGCCACACGGCTATTGCGCAAATGACTAGCAATAAGAGCCCCGATTGTGTCCCGGCCGATTTATATAAACTAACGCCACAGCTCTGGGCAAAAATCATAACTAATCTTCTAAATACGGCTAGTAAGCACGGATTTCCGCCATCCTGGTCTCTCTCGACCATTATCCCAGTGTTTAAAAAGGGGCAGAGAGGCGACCCAGGTTGCTATAGACCTATTTCCCTGATTGATTCAGTGGTGAAGGTTTTAGGTGGAGTTATTTTAAATAAACTTTCTGATTGGTTGGTTGACTATGGAATTTTAACAGATTGTCAATATGGCTTTAGAAAAGGTAGAAGTACCATAGATCAATGTTTAAATCTGCACCTTTTGGCAGAGAAATATACAGTGGCAAAACAAGGTACGCTGCAGCTGGCCTTTATGGACCTGTCTTCGGCTTTTGACCTAGTAAATAGAACAAAGTTATGGTCAATATTGATGGATATGGGGATGGACCGATGTTTAGTCTATTTTTTAGCAGATCTTCATAAGGATCTTTATGCTAGGGTCAGAGTCAACCAAGATGGTAAATGCACTAAGCACTTTAAAATTGGCAAAGGGGTTCGTCAGGGTTGTATTTTAGCCCCTTTGCCTTTTACACTTTATATAAATAACTTAAATACCTCCCTTAGCACTGCCACTTTAGATATTCCACGTATAGGGGACAGGGTTATTCCTGCTCTCCTATACGCTGATGATGCGGTTCTCTTGGCCCGCACTGCAGTTGGTCTGCAGAAACTCTTGGACTCCTTTGGATCTTTTATGCAATCCCTGGACCTTATTGTCAATAAAACCAAATCGCATACGATGACAATGGGGCAGAAGCCAAAAAAAATTTAAAACTTTTTATTGTGAAGAGGTCGAGCTGTCAAGGGTCTCCTCTTTCCCCTATTTGGGAGTTTTATTCGATGAAAGAGGCTCTTGGGCTCCACAGTTAAGGGCAAAAAAACTTGTAATGTCAAGGTCCATAGCTGCCATTCAAGGTTTTGCTTCCCGATTGGGAGCGAAGCCTCTTGAAGCCTTGCTCAAAATGTATGATTCTAAAAGCATTGCAATAGCATCGTATGGGTCTGCGATTTGGGGATATAAACCCGCAGTGGTACTTCAGCAAGTTGAAAACAAATTTATGAGATATCTCCTGGCGGTCCCCCAATCTACCTCTACTTTTGCTATTCACCAAGAGCTGGGTAGTGGCTTTGTTGAGGATCAAATTGGGATGGGTCCGGTGATTTGTTGGCTAAAGACATGGATTAATACAGAATTGGGACTGAACAGAGAAATCCTTAGGGACTGCATAGCATTGGACAATGTGGGCAACATCCAATGGATACAATACGTTAAGTCAACGCTCGGAAAATTGGGGCGACCGGAACTCTTTGCTACTCCGGAAAAGATAGTGAAAGAGGATGTGGCATGGGTTAAAGCCCAATTCTTAAATATGCTGTCTGTAGAGAGAGAGGCATTGGAGATTGTGAAACCCACGGTGAGAGCCCATTTGCTGTTAAAGACAGTCCCACGGATAGAACCGTATCTGTCAATTGTTACAAAACCTTTCCATCGATTTCTTCTAATTAGGTTCCGTTTTTTTCTTATTCATTGTCTTTTAGCAGATGTACCAGGCTGGAGCAGGGTAAAAGATCTAGGTTCCTGTACATGTGATAATTTTTCTTTGCAGGACACCATGCACTTTACAATGTTTTGTGAGCATTTTAGCCCCACGCGGAGAAAGTTTTTAAGACCCATCTTAAAGGGGAAGGGATTTGTGCAAGTCAGACCAGCCCTACTATATTTGCAGTTGTTAAATAACCCATGGGAGATTTTTAATGTTGCAAATTTTTTGGTGGCGGCAGTCAGACATAGGTAGAAAAGGGTTTTAGATATTTTAAAGTGTTGATTGATTTCATACATAGATATAATTGCTTTTATCGTATGATTAATGAACTATAAGTCATTTGTTTTTATCGGTTTCATTTTATTGTTTGCATGTGGTATATTTTAATGAATTTAAAATGTATTAATATGGTTTTATTCACCTTTTTATATAAATTGTTCACTGTGGTGTACTTTTATGGCTTTGGTTAGCCGAATAAAGTGGTTTGACTTGACTTGACGCTCTCTAGGGTCGCAGTGTGTCCTGGGAGGGAGGGGATGAGACATGGTGCCTCCTGGCGCAGGGGGCCTGCAACCTTTGATCAGTCTGCCACTGTACATGGCCCATTTATCCTTCCCTTTCTTGTATAGGGGTGCAGATGGGCTGCCTCAATGGTTAGTCATTGTAGAGGGCTCTTGAATGTTATAGTACAGGCTTATAATCTCCGTCAGCATACATAGACTACTTCACGCTGGAGGCTAGTCCACGGCTCCTCAGAAATGTTTTTTCTGCATAGTTTGGGCGTCAGGCACTCTGTACGTTTGGTAGGTGGGAGGTTGGGGACTCACCCAGCAGGGTTGCAGGGAGGGGGAGTTGGGTTTTGTTTATTTTGTTTGGGGGAGGGGATAAATGCTCGAGACCTTTATATCCATCAGTTTTTGGAGGCGGACACAGAGAATATTCTACCAGCGAGGGCACACTCCACTAATATAGGCACCACTCGCCATCATGGGAGACCTAGCTAACATGCAGGTGTGGACCTGGAATGTGAATGGTCTTGGGAACAAGATCAAGCGCACATTAGTTTTGCAGCACATTAAGAGACACTCCCCAGACGTAGTTCTGATCCAAGAATCGCACTTGCGGGGTAGTAGATGTAAGGCCTTAGACCGGTTTGGGTACAAACTGGTAGCCCACTCTGGGTTTACGCCCGGGGGGTGGGAATCCTGGTACGCAACACACTACCCATGGTCATCACAGGAACATGGACAGATAATGCAGGATGTTTAGTCGCGGCTGCAGGTAAATGGTACGGGCGTCAGATCGTATTTTGCTCTTGCTACATCCCACCGGGTCTTCACTCGGTCCTCCTCCCAAAGCTCAGTTCATTCATAACAGACCACCCCCTAGGTGTCCTCCTTATTGGAGGAGACACAAATGCAGTCATGGATCCAGAAATGGACCGGTCTGGCTCCCGGACTGGCAGGCAAGGGGAATGAGGCCTGGCATACTTCGTCATGGCGATGGGTCTGGTGGACTTGTGGCGGGCGCATAACCCTTCATTGAGACACTACACTTTTTACTCTGCACAACATGAGTCCTTCTCAAGGATAGATCATTTCTTTACCCGAAATGACAAGGTGGGAGACTTCCTCAACTCCAAACACATGGCACGGGGGATTTCGGATCACTCTCCAGTATGCGTCACTCTTAGAGGCCCGTTTATTGATCGAGCTGCATTTCCAAGGATTGACCCATGGCGTCTCCGGGACCCAACAATTGGGGATAAGCTCCGCAAGGGCTCTGAACTATATTTTAAGGAAAACATAGGGTCTGTAAAATCACACATTACCATGTGTGAGGCCTATAAGACAGTATTGAGGGGACAGGCACAGGCACTGATCGGAGCGCAAAAAAAAGAAGAGTCCTTGCAGATTCGGCAACTGGAGCAAGAAATTAGCCAGATGGAGGGGGACAGTGCAACTGTCTCATGTGCGGACTTGCAACACAGACTGGCGCTGAAACAGCGAGACCTTAGAGCCCTGGCAGATGGTGAGGCGCGGGCCTACGCGCTAGCTACGCAACATTGAGTATACGATGTCTGGTACAAGGCTCTGAAGCTCATGGTGTGGCTAGAACTCCGCGACCGAGATAGATCATGGGTGACAGGAGTGTGCGATGCGACTGGGTCGTTGAAATCCACCAGCCATGATATAGCAGAGGCCTTTGCCGCACATTTTGAGCGAGTCTATGCACCAGTCTGCACGAGATCGGAAGAGGACTGTGCAGAATTCTTGAGAGACTTTGCTTTGCCTGTGTTGTCCCCAGAAGCGCGTGCACAGCTTGAGGCGGACCTCACGGTGAAAGAGCTGGGCAAAGCTCTGGGATCCCTTAAATCCGGGAAAGCATCAGGTCCTAGTGGGCTCCCGGTAGAGATATATAAAAGACAAGCCTCGGTTATACTACCTCCGCTCCGAGAACTGCTGCTAGAAGCATGTGAAACAGGGCAGCTGCCGTCAGACTAGAGGGCAGCAACGATAGGAGTAATTTATAAAGCAGGGAAGCCACCCGACCAGTGTAGTTCCTACCGTCCTATCTCCCTCATCAATATGGAAGCCAAGGTTCTAGCTAAGGCCTTGGCGGACAGGTTGGTATCTGTCATCACGGAGCTGGTCCACGTAGACCAGTCGGGGTTCATGCCCAGTAGAAGTACCCGGCATAATCTACGTAGACTGTACGGGGTGCTGCACATGACTGGCGGTACAGAGACCCAACAGACGGCATTGATGGCGCTGGACGCATCAATGGCCTTTGATAGTATCAAGTGGCCATATCTGTTCATGGTTCTCCAACAGTTGGGTTTCGGTCCTAATTTCTGCGGTTGGGTTAGGTCCTTTGTCTGAGACGCCCACGGCCCAAGTGGGAGTTAACGGGGCACTGTCCAGATCCTTTCAATTGCGCAGAGGCACCAGGCAGGGGTGCCCTCTTTCCCCACTCCTGTTCGCTCTTGCGCTGGAGCCCTTGGCGCACTGGATTAGGAGGGATCCCATGATCTGGGGTATAGCGGCGCCGGGGGGATGGGAGGAGCGTATTTCCCTTTACGCCGACGACATTCTCTTGTACTTGGCACGACCTTATCATTCAATAGCGCGCGTACTACATATCTTTGAGCTCTTCGGTAGCTATTCTGGCTACAATATCAATTGGTCGAAGTCGGTGATCTTTTCATTGTCGGGTCCCCCTCCCCCCCCCGGGTTCCATCACAGTGCTCGGCTCCAGTGGTGTCTGAGGGATTCACGTATCTGGGCATATATGTTACGCGAGACCAGAAAGTGTCCTTGGACAGGAATCTTGGACCCCAAATGAGTCGCTTAGGTGCAGATGTAAGTCATTGGCGCACTCTCCCGCTCTCCCTCATGGATAGGGCGGCTTTTTAAAATGATGACGTTGCCGAGACTTCTTTATATTCTCCAGAACACCCCTTACCCGGTCCCCCCGACCGTATTCAAACGTATAGCGCAGGCAGTTTGGACATTGTTGTGGGAGGGTGGCTCCTAGAGAATTGCGCTCCACAGGCTACAAAAAGGGGTGTACGATGGGGGTTTGGCCATTCCAGACATCAGGCTGTACTATTGGGCATCGCAGCTTCAGGTCATAAATGACTGGATATATGCAGGCGAAGAGGAACCGGCCTTTAGGGTTGATAAAGCCATCATGCCACGAAGGAATTGTGAATCCCTCCTATATTCTCGGAGATCACATCCGGAGTGGCCTGAGCACACTAAAGTGGTGATACAGTGCTGGAGAGAGGCCAATAAACTCTTGGGCTGGGCGGGAAAACTGACCGGTAGGACCCCGCTATGGATGGGTGATCCGCTGCGTGAAGTGGCTGAGCTGACTGGTTTTAAAGGGTGGAAATTGATTGGTATTGAATACTTGGGGAACGTATGGAAAGGGGATTCTCCCCTCATGTTTGAGGTACTCCAGAAGGAATACAGCCTGCACCAGTCTCAGAGATACCATTATATGAGACTCATGCACGCTTTGCACACACACATACACAGTGGTGTCTCGGTTCCGGAATACTCCCCACTGGAGGATAGGTTGCTACTTAACCCCATCACTGAGAAACCGACTTCCACGATATACCGCAAACTGTTGAATAATGTACCGGACCCCCTGATTACGCTCCGGGAGGCCTGGGTCAAAGATCTTGGTAGCATTGATGACGAGGAGTGGCAGGAGGCAATTCAGAGCCCTAGAGAGATCGCAATACGCTCTAGGTTTCGACTGGTGCAGCTCAAGATTCTACACCGTACTTATTATCCTCATACACATTTATACATCTGGGGTAGAATCCCGACTGCGTTGTGTGTCAGGGGATGTCGACAGGAAGGTACTTTCCTGCATATTCTGTGGGAATGTCCCAAAATAGTTCGCGTTTGGCAGAAAGTCACAGACACTATGACCAGAGTGGTGGGAGAGACTGTCCCTTTGGAGCCAAAGAGGCTTTTACTAATGATCAGGGGTGAATATGACTGGTCTAGATATATGGGAATATGGTTGGCTCTGGCAGCGGGCATAGCAAAGCTAAACATTTCCAGGGGGTGGGGGGCACCTGAACCTCCGCGATTGGAGGAATGGAAACGTGAACTTGATTGGTGCCAGAGGGCCGAAGAAACAGTATACAAAAGTAGGGGCTGTGCTAAAAAATGGGAAAAACTGTGGGCGCCCTGGCGAAAGTATAGAGGGCTGGGAGTGGGTGAATAGATGCTTATTGGATGTGTACAATTCTTTTTTCTACCCTCATGAACATACTGCTATTGATCCTCTGTGTTCACTCCACGATGTACTAATGGAACTTGTTTGTGCTGTGTGGTCTCTTGAGCTTTGTTAATAAAAAGAATTTAAAAAAAAAAAAAGTATGGTGTCATGGGAAAGCTAATTAAAAATCCCAACTTGTGGTGGTCGGATTTTAAATTACAATTCTGAAAATGCCACTTTTTCTGGGACCTGCTCGATGTCGCCTTCTTCATGGAAACCTGGATGAACCCCATTTCAGCACCAGACATCGCAACCGCCATCACCGATAGCTACAAAATCATCCACAAGGACCGTGTCAACCAGCCAGGAGAAGGCATTGCCATTGTACACAAAAACACCCTCCGCCTCACAACCAGCTGCAATGACTACTCACCCAACATGGAACACCACCACTTCCAGATCCAGAGCAACCCAAACACCACCCTGCCCAGCACCTTCGTCTTCAGACCTCCCAGACCCCACCTCCCCCCTTCAGTGAAGCCATAGCCGACTTCATTGCCTACCACGCCTTCGCCTCAACGGACTACATCCTCCTTGGTGACCTCAATTTCCACCTGGAGAACCTCGACGACCACAACACTTCATCCCTACTGGAGAACCTCACCATCATCGGACTTAAACAACTGGTCACCTCTTCAACCCACTCAGCAGGACATGCTCGACCCCCATCTTCTCCTCAAGCAACAACATCTCCGTTAGCCACACCTCTGAGGCTTATTGGACAGACCACCACTGCATCCACTTCGCCTTCATCAAACCCACCGTACGCCACCACGTCCACCGCTATCTCCGCAGAAGCTGGAACAAGGTGACCGAAGACCAGCTCACCACCTCCCTCAGCAAACCTCCACCACCGACATCCACAGACGCCAACGCCTCACCACGCAACCTTTACTGCTGGATCTCCAACTGCGCCAACACACTGGTTCCCCTCAGGAAACCCTCAGTCAAGCAGCCCTCCATGAAAGCCAGCTGGTTCTCTCCCGCCCTCCAAGAGTCCAGGTGCACCTGCAGATGGCTTGAGAAAAGATGGAGGAGCAGCATGATCTTGGCAGACTAAGCAGCCTTCAAAACTGATGTCACCGCACACCACCACCTCATCAGAACAATAAAGAAAGCAGCCATACAGGAATGCATCAACGCCAAGGAACAAAACAGTAAAGAACTCTTCACCATGGTCAAAGATTTCGTCAAACCCAGCACAGAGACATCAGACATTCCCCCCACCCCAAGACCTCTGCAACAACCTCGCCACCTTCTTCCACAGCAAGATGAAGGAGATCTAAGACAGCTTCGCAACCCAAGACCCACCCACCTCACCTGCAACCACAGCACCCAATGACTCCAGACCCTGCCCAATTGGACCACCCTTACCTCTGCCGACGCCCTCAGAATCATGAAGAGCATCCACTCCGGAACCCCTTCAGATCCCTGCCCTCACCACATCTTCAACAGAGCCGGCACCTCCATCGCACCCGCAACTCTGCCACACTATCAACTGCTATATCGAGTCCACCACCTTCCCTGAAGACTGGAAACACTCAGAGATCAACACCCTGCTGAAGAAACCCTCTGCCGTCCTGACGGACCTCAAGAACTACATACCCGTCTCTCTGCTCCCCTTCCCAACCAAAATCATCGAGAAGGCCATCAACTCCCAACTCACCGAGTTTATCGAAACAAACCACATCCTGGACCTCTCCAAATCGGGCTTCAGAAGCAACCTCAGCACCGAGGCCACTCTCCTCGCCACTACAGATGACATTCGCACACACCTCGAGTGAGGTGAGACTGCAGCCCTCATCCTCCTGGACCTCTCGGCCACCTTCCACACCGTCTCCCATCACACCATCTGCACAAGACTACATGACAAAGTCCTAGAATGGATCCGCTCCTTCCTCACCGGCCGAACACAGTCAGACTTCCACCGTTCTACTTAGAACCCAGAGAGATCAGCTGCGGAGTGCATCAGGGATCCTACTTGAGCCACATCCTCTTCAACATCTACATGGCCCTGCTTGCAGTCATCTTCACAAGCCACGGACTCAGTATTCTACGCTGACGACACCCAGCTGATTCTCTCCTCCACATACGAATCCACAGCCGCCAAGAGCAACTTCCACGACAGGACGAAGGCAGTCGCCACCTGGATGAAGGACGGGTGCCTCAAGCTCAACTCAGACAAGTTCGAAGTCCTCATCCTGGGCTCCATCCCTTCTGCCTGGGACGACTCCTGGTGGCCTGCAGTGCTTCGACCCCCTCCCCCCCCACACCCACGGACCAAGCAAGAAACTTCTGCATTATCCTGGACTCCTCGCTCTCAATGAACTGCCAAATCAACACCGTCCCGTCCTCCTGCTTCCACATGCTCCGCCTGCTTCGGAAAATCTTCAAGTGGATCCCCACCCAGTCCAGGAAAATGGTCACCCATGCGCTCGTCAGCAGCAGACTCGACTATGGCAATGCACTCTACACAGGCACCACTCAAAAACTCTTTAAAAGAAACTGCAGAACATCTAGAACGCCTCCGCCAGATTCTGAACATCCCCTGCTGCAGCTACATCACCGTCCACCTGAGAGACCTTCACTGGCTACCTATCAACAAAAGAATCACCTTCAATCTCCTCACACACGCCTACAAAGCCCTCCACAATGCCAGACCTACATACCTCCATACCTCAAACACCGCATCTCCTTTTACATTCCCACCAGACACCTCCGCTCCATCCAACTGGCCCTGGCCACCATCCCACGGATTCGAAAGACCATGGCTGGAGGAAGATCCTTCTACCTCGTTGCTAAGACCTGGTACTCCTGCCTCTTCATCTCAGGCAATCACTGTCAGCGCCTTGAGACCCTAACGGGTGAGTAGTCGCGCTTTACAAGAAACCCGATTGATTGACTTTTAGAAAGCTGGCATTTTCTTGCCTTAGCCATTTGGGGGCTTATTTACACGCCCCTTGTGCCACCGGTGCGCCACTTTTTCCCACACAAAACGTGATGCACCGGCGGCGCAAGGGGCTTGTAAATAAGCCCCTTGGTGCCTGCAGTCTCTCTCTGGTCACATGACTAGGTGTAGTTGGCAGTTGGGCTTTGTGAATTCCTCCTAAACAGCCACACACAATGGGAGCTACGGTGTGACTGAATGGGCCATCACTGGCCCATGGGAGAGGGGGAGCTGGATGGGAGGGAGGAGCGGGGCCCAGTCTCACTTACACCTTAATGGGCTGTGCCTGTCCCCACACAAAGGGCTGAATACCCTCTGTAGTAAGTATGGAGCCAGGGAAGGCAGGGCATCTGCACTTCAAAGGCATGCCTCTAGAAGCTTCTCCCCACTTCAAAGGCACAAATGTGTATAAAAGGACCTCAGACACCACCATTTCAGTACACTTCTGGACCTGTGGATACCCTAGCAGGAAGGACTGCTGTGCTGCTGAAGGACTGCCACTTTACTCGACTCCTGCTTTGCTGACCTGCTGCCTGCCGCCCTCTTGCCTGGGTGAGAAGGACCGGACATGCACCTCTGGAACCGAGAACCCAGATTTACTTCAAGGGCTACTTGGCTTCCCTCCTGATCTGAAGCCTCAGGGTCATAACAGGTGTCCAAACACCTTGCAACTGCACCTAGACTCTGCCATCTGTAAGTCTACCCTGCCAAGTGGTGCCACTTCAGTCCTGGACCCTTGAAAGTGAGCCTAAGGTGCTTTACAGTGGAACCGACGTATCTTCTCTTCTGAGCTATGCATCTACTTGGCTAAATGGCACATCCTTGAGCGGGACCGATGCATTGCCACTGCTACGTGGATTAGACCTGTTTCAAAGACCTGCATCGTCCCAACAGCGCGGCTCATCCACAGCCCAGGTCCTCACATCTCTCGTCGATGGCAGCCTCGACGACGGACATCACATAGCAGCTCCTCGGAAGCGATGCATCGCAAGCTGCGCACCACATCCCTGACACTGGACTTCGCTTTGCAAGCGGGATGAATGGGTTCCTCGACGACAATGCAACAGGACTTTGCACCGCAGCCTCGCCGCATGTTGGAACCGACCCATTGCTTAGGCTGCGTGGTGCATCTTTAACACGGGTCCACGCAACACTCGCAACCAGGATTTACAGTCCTCTGTTCAGAGAGCCTAACTGGGTCCCAGTAGCTGGCCCATGCTCCATCACGGTCGGCCTGAAGTTGTGACTTTGTCCCGGTCCAGCTCGACCAGATATCCCTAGTTGGCGCTTTGTGCACTATTTCCACTACAAACTTTAAAATTCCATATCTCCAGGTCTACTCATTGGAAGTTTGTCGTTTTGGTCTTGTTTTATTTATTAAAACATACTCTATTGATCTAAATCTGTTGTGGGCTCCTTTTGTGGTTTGATTTCACAGTTTTATTGTTTGAAGTGTTGCACTAATACTTTACACATTTCCTCCAAGTTAAGCCTGACTGCTCTGTGCCAAGCTAACAAGGGGGTGAGCACAAGTTAATATGAGGTTTACTTGTGCCTTACCCT
This sequence comes from Calotriton arnoldi, assembly GCA_963921515.1. NCBI lineage: Eukaryota > Metazoa > Chordata > Amphibia > Caudata > Salamandridae > Calotriton > Calotriton arnoldi. Next base: position 131,932 of record CAWUFW010000018.1, read on the forward strand.
GACACAGATTGTGATTGCTGCTTGACCAGGGCTTACACCCCAGTCAACCAACAACCCAATTTCGTACACAAGTCAATACCCTGATCTCCATAAGCTTTGGGATGTACAGCAGAAATATAGTCTGGACCCCACTGTTTACGGAATAAAATGTCAGCTATAATGGTCATGGGAGTACCTGAGTTAGCCATCATATTTAGAGTAAGTACTGAACTTATAGTGACTTACACCAAAGACTTTTGACCTTGATTGAAGAATCGGAAACTACATCCAAGGTGAAAACCATGTTGGGAAGATCTAGAGCACAATCATCCTGATCCAAATCAACACTGCTCACTTTCACAGGAGTCCTGCCTCTTTTGCAAACACTGTGAAAGTGCCTTACCTTTTTGCACTTGTTACAGTGTTTGCCTTGAGCAGGAAAGTTTGGGTAATTACTCACATGGCTCTTAGATCCACACCTGAAACATACTGCATTATTTTTGTGTTGCCCATTGCTGTAACCCCTTTCTTTAACAGTAATATCATCAACAGTATCACCATCTACAATGGCATTGATCATAGGTACAGCAGATCCAACATTATGCTCCTGAGATACAAGTCAACTAGAGACAAAGTGTTCAATGCTCTTGGCGTTATTAATAACTTTTATTAAGGTGGTCTGCAGCATAAAAGCCTTTCTTAATTCTTTCTGGAACAAAAGCTGTAGAGAAATTGATCACGGATATAAGTATCGAATTAAGCTCCAAACTTAGTAGAGGCCAAGAGTCTCAGTGCCGAAATACACTTTTCTATGCTTTCATCTGGGCTCTGCTTTCTCCAGAAAAAGCTGAAATGTTCTAAAAGTATGCTTGGTTTCTCAGAAAATTTGTTTCTGAGCTGGGCAACAGCCTCAACATGCTCATCCCAGGCTCCAGACTGCCTAGGTGGAGCATTTACCTCATGTAGATTATTGAAAATTTGCTAGCCAAGATGACTAAATAACAATACCGCCTAGCGTTTTGGTTAAGAATTCGCCGTCCCTATGACAACTAAGTAATTCTCAAAGGTGCGTGTCCAGGACTTCCATTTCATTAGAGATTTACCTTGGTGTTGTAAGAATGGTGCAATCTGGAACAAATGACAAGATACTATAAGGAGATACACAATCTGAGCAATAAAATAATTATCACAGTACCTTCGAAATACGACTGGTTGGTAGTGCAGGAGAGAAATCTGGTGACCAATAATACAATCTCCTTCAGATTATCTTTGAAGTGTGCTGTGCTGATGTGATGGTGCACTAGATCAAGCTTGAAGAGAAATCTAAACCAAACTTTTGAGCAAGTAGCTAAACCAATCCAAAATGGCGGCAACACTGAAATGCCACGAGCGTGATAACATTTGCATGTTGAGTAGAAAGCTGAAGTGAAATGTAAATCACAGTGCTGAGTCACTGAGAAGTGGATTAAGACATAAAAGCCAAAGCAATCCAAGATGTCGGCCACACTGATATGTGACAAGCGTGGGTACTTTATTCTCTTTCGAACATTGTTGGGCCCAAAATGTAATCTGCCTTCCCACTGATACTGAAAGGAGAACCGGGAGTAAGGTACAAGTGAGAAGGCAGTGCGAAGCGTTAGAGTGTGTGGCAGCATCGTCTAAAAGGCAAAGGCAGTAAAGGTGTGAACAAAGCTGGCAGGAGCAGAGGAAAAGAGGAAGTTGTCGGTGGGCGCCGGCGAGGTGGGACCTGACCACCAAATGGGAAGAACGTGTGAAGGCAGAAAAGTGCAAAGTAACAAGAAAGTTTACTGAATAACAGAGCCCACGATCAGCCAGCTCTCATCACGAATGTCCTAAATCAACACCCCAGGAAATTGGAATTAACCTTCACGGAGAGGCAGGTGATGGAAGGTGGAACACACAATAAAAGCAAACAGGAAAGCAAACATGGCATGAGTGGCGTAGCTACTGTGAGCCTCGCAACACACTGCACATTGCATACTATTCAACCTTAGGCCTCATGTGCTCTCTCACATACAAATCTTTAACGGACTTTGATCAGCCGTGCTAAGTCCCTGGTAATGGGGTGCCTTTTTTTGTTCAAATCCGTTTTATTGACTTTTATACAACAGAGTGCAAGAAAAATAATTGCTTGTGACAACTTTTCGTCCAGTCAAGGCATCTGTATCAATACATGCATGTGTATTACATATCATCTTATCATAACCTCATATGTTGTCTACACATTACATAACATGACTGTCCAGCAAGTCTTGACGCCTATTTCTTCAAAGGAAAAGAATCTTATGCATCTTCCAGTTCTGACACCTTGGACTTATGTACAGATGAATCAAAATGAACAAGAACAACAAGAACAATGACCTGCCCATGGTATTTTTCCTCTCTTCTTTTTTGCGCATGCTTGCGTAATGCTTCTGATGCAGCGCGTACAATAAAAACTATTCTCCTCCTAGGTCACTTATAGGTCATCCAGGGGCAAACTATATTTTCTCACATCCACATGACGATGGGGCCCATAAACATCGCCTAACACACACGCACACACCTGGATTTCCTTTACACCTTTACGAAATTCTGTATTCCTAGGAGAAGCATGAGAACTAAATGGAAAACACCATTTATGTACCGCTGGAAGGAGCCGGGATATCTTATTACCTTAACTTACCGCTTTCTTTTATTTATTTCTTAAGATATTCCTGCTCATTGTTTTGTCGATGAATCATTCATGTAAAAAATTAGTTCATAGTGATTAAGACCAGCTGAATCACAATAACCAATTACTGATGTCACAATCATTTAGGAAAATAACCACTGAGTCATTTGATTTAAAGAATCTTAAATTTTATGTAATTTTAAAAGCATGAGAAAGAATTTAAACTTTTTATTCAATTATTCATTCATTATTAATTCAAATATTTATTAAGCATAATCAATTTATTGCAGAAAGGAAATTTTCGTCATGAAGCAAAACCCTAATTACCTGCCTACCTTCCTAATTTAGCCTAATGATTTCTAACCTAAGTTTAAGAATTAGAATTAACCTGATTCTCATACTCAACTGGAAAATTAAGACAGCAACAGAAACTTCAGCTCGTCAGCATCAGCTACCTGCAACCCGTCTCATCTAACAGTCTTTCAGCATCTCCCGCTCAGTAATGGATCGATCAGGACCACCAAGCACTGGAAGCCACCAACACCAACACGACTCTCCAACTCCGCTCCTGACTGTGACTGCGACTGACCCCCTCCCACTAAGAGTAGGCCCTCTTATACCCTAATTCTAACTTTGCTAACTAATTGTTGCAACATTAATAACACGCTTTTCTTTCATTGGTCCATGCATGTCATCTTATTCATTCTTTTAATCAAGTTCTCTTGGATCCAATGGTCCTTGGATCATTTCCTTTCTCACAGTTCAAGACATGTTTCCATCCGCTTCGATCAGTACATTTGTAACTTCTTTCGATACATTCGAGAACTCTGCAGGCATTGTCCTTTCTCTTAAACTGGTTTCCCACGGGTCTTTGCTGATCACCACGGAACACTATCAGTTCAATTAGGTCACATCAGCCTTGACCATTTCTCGCATCCTAGCCTCTCAGCAACATCACGAGGTTAGCTTTTCTCCGACTTCTCTCCCTTGTCACGTGTTTCCCTGCGCTTGCGCACATCACCAACTGGCAGCCATTTTATATCGCCACTCGGTTATACTTTAGAAGCACTATTTTGAAATAAACAAAACATTATTTAAATAGAGAAAAATAGCCTTTTCGTTTCCCTCCCGTCATCTACGTACCCCAATTAGTTATTACCTAGCAGAAAGCAACATTTAAGCTGTTTCTTACTTACCATCACTATTGTTTTTGCAACGACACGTTTATTTCTATGAAGCACAAAATCATGCATTTATTTTAAATTAGTACGCATTTATTTTTATGTTATAATTAGACACACGGACATCCATTAATAGATTATTCAGCACATACATTTGCGTATTACCCTTCCCACACGTACAGTGTTGATTAATACATTTAAACGAACATTTTATTAATTATTTATCAAATTTGTTAGGGGTTAAAAAAATTATTTTCTCTGCTCCATCAACTCCCCCCTTTGGTAATTTTTAAATCACCACATAAAACCCAAGTTATACTTCTTTTTCAGGCAGTATATGTCTTTCATCCTTTGCTTTTTGTTAGTTGCACATCTGTTTCTCCCTCATCTTGTCTTCTTGTCTCCTTATACATGTTTTCTTTCATTTTCTCTAACTCGATTTCACCCATTTCTCTCTCTCTCTCTTTCATTATTCTGTTATTTCTTTTTATCTTATTTTGTCTTACTTTTCTTTTTATACACGTTATTACTATTTTCAACACCATGGCTAACAGTATTACTACAGTTGCTATTATTATAACTTTCCCTATCATTAGTCTACTCATTCTGGTCAACCAACTTGCTACTGAAGAAAACCCTCTACCAAGTTTTCCCAAGACACTTTCAACCTCCAGTGGAGCTAGTTCTTTGTGCAAATTTGTAATATTCGTAATATACTTCTGTATATTTTCACTTTTATCAGGAATGTAAGTGCAACAATGTTGGACTTTCAGCATTCCACAGACTCCACCCTCTTTTGCCAAAAGAATATCAAGGGCAAGCCGATTTTGCATCACCATAGCTCTCATGGCAACCATTTCGGTATTTACCATTAAGAACCCTCCCGCAGTATCTGTAGACAACCTATCTACTACTGTGGATAATTTCCGAATTTTAAATGCATTCAAAGATATTCCCACTGCTGGTATTAATGCTCCAAAAATATCACCTACAATTTCTAAAAACTTTCCCTCTTTCTACGTGTAAAGCTATTAATCATCTTGTACGTTCCTTTTTCTTCTCTGTCCATATGAAAGATTTTTGGAATGACCAGGCCTACATAGCAAGTTCCATACCAATGGTCCGGTAACCTGTAATAAGCTCTATTCCCACAAATATAATAGATACCTGGAAATATTGGATCTTTTCCACCTTTGAATCCCCAACCTCCCAGAATTTGATAATTGTCATGGCAGATACTGGAACCTACAAAGTAATTGTCATAGACTGTCTTATTTCTTCTAATACACAACTTTCCTGTTTGCGGCCAATCTAATGTCATTGCTGCATTTATCTTTTTCCCTTCATGATTTCCTTCCTCAAACGTCCATAGATGTGTTCCTTCCTCTTTTATTGCTTCTTTTTGAAATTTCATTCTTCTTTCTTCAACCATTTCTAAAAATACCTTTTCTTCTTTCTTTAACTCACAGGTAAGATTGTTACTAACTATGTCTTCTAACGTTAATTTTCTATGTTCTAAAAAGAATTCTCCTAAAACTTTTGCTGGTTTTACTTTAAGTTCTGGTACTACTGGAATGTTTGCAAAAATCTTATCTATATTAGTATAATAAGATTCCAATCTACCTGTTTTATAAAATAAACTTGCCATTACACTACATGTTATTCCATAAGTTAGAGGTAGGTGATGATAAGTCACACCTTCTGACACTGATGCAGGCAACTGCATACAAACATAACAATCTCTCACATCCATTGTCTCTACATATTCGTACAACAATTTTGTAAAAACATTTTTAGAAAAGTCTGTTACTGACTTATCCTTATGTAACTCTGCACTACTTCTTAAAATAACTGGTTCTTTAATATTAGTTTCTTTTTCTGGTTTAGTATCATTCTTTGCTTCTATTACAGCTAAACTAATAGGAATTGTGATTGCTAAAACTATCCATATTGTCATTAATAACCCTGTACAAAAGCAGCACATTTTACACCATCTTTTTACAAACTCACATTTATCTCTTCTATCCCTAGTATTTTCCATTTTTCTTTTATTTATTTGTTAAGTTTCAGAAAATTGTGTCACTACACCTCAGAAATGACTTAGATGCCACTCTGCTTTCAAAAAGTCTTTGCTTGGTACTTTCTTTTAATTCTTTCCAGAATTCTTTCGTTGTCACATCCGGTGATTTGTCACATCCAGTAAAATTGTCATGTCCGGCAGAAGCACTATAAGTCTTCACTTCAGGTTTGTTGCATCTCACCTTTTCCCATTCGACTTCTTAGTCTCTGGTTCTCGTGAGTGTTTTCTTCTTCTTTGTAATCCGTCAGTGCGATATACAGCCACTCAGGTGACTTATACTTTGCATTCACTTTCTTCGTTCTTTTGGACTTTTGCAATCGTTTTCCACTTGGTTTTTCTTGTCCCTTTTGACTTATTTCATTCACTTGTTCAGCACTTTCGTCTCCAGCTCTTATTATTCTATATCTCAATTTTCTTATATAGCTGTTGGGCCAATTATCTCCTTTTCTTGGCCTTTTGGCTTCACCTTCTTTTTCTTCTCTTTCTGATTTCCAATTTCTTTTTCTTGATTCAGTTTTTGCTTTCTCCTCTTCTCCACTCTGTTCAGTTTCTGTTTCAACTGTTTCACTATTGTCTCTTATTTTGAAGCTTATGATCTCGTCATCTCCTACTGGTGGATCTGTCTTCTCCTTCTTGTGTTCCCTTATTACTGTCCCTCCTCGGTGTTCTTCCGATTTGGTGTTTTCCTCCCTTTCTACTTCTAAATTTCCCTGTTCTTCTGTTTCTCTATCTGTCCCTATTGCTCCTCGGGGTTCTTCTCGATTCTCTAACTTCTTGTGTACTTCTTTCCCTACTTCATCTATTAATATTATTTCTGAAGGATTTCCACCCTAACTTGTACTTGGTTGTTCATCTAGATCATTTTCTTGCTCATTTTCTTCTTGAATTGGTTTATAACCCCAAGTTCTCCTTCGGAATTCTTCACAGTTTGCAACTGAATCATCAGATCCTGAACTTGTGTCAGATGTTTCCAGATGTCGACTTACAGGTCGATCTTCAGGTTCTGGAACTTCTGAATTTCTTTCTTCTTCTTCTTCCTCTTCTTCTCTAGAGGTGTTTGCAGTTGGGGTTTCCAGATGTCGACTTTCAGGTCGATCTTCAAGTTCTGGCACCCTTTCTCTTATCCTTGTTGTCCCAGTCGTTAAACTTTTATCCCACACTTCCAGACGTCGACTCACATGTCGATCAGTAGGTTCTTGAACTCTGATTGTGTGGCTGGCATGGACCCAGTTCTTCACTCCTGCACACTTGACTGCAGTCGTTGTCACTAGGATTACCTGTCGTGGTTCGTCCCAGCGAGGAACTAGACAGTTTCTTCTCCTGTGGATTTTTATACGGACCCAGTCTCCTGGATTCAAGTCGTGGGCTGGTTTTCTTTCAAGAGTGGTCGCATCCGGTCCAACCTGATGAAACACAGAACGCACCACATCAGCCAGTCCCTTGCAATAATCCAGTACTAGATCATCAGTTATAGTCAATAACTTGTTGACAGGTACTTGTGCTTGTCTCATTGCTCGTCCCATGATCATCTCATGAGGACTAAGTCCAGTTTTCTTTTCAGGGATGCTTCTGATGGTCATCAGAACAAGAGGCAGTGCATCCGGCCATTTGAGTCCTGTAGATTGACACATTTTTCCTAATCTGTTCTTAATTGTTCCATTAATTTGCTCCACTACCCCAGAAGCCTCTGGTCTGTAAGCACAATGTAGTTTTTGTTTAATACTCAATGCTTCGCAAATCAATTGGATCAACTCATTTTGAAAATGTGTTCCTCTATCTGTCTCAACCGTGACTGGAAAACCATACCTTGGAATGAACTCTCGCAGCATAAGTTTTGCCACTGTTGTTCCATCATTCCTTCTAGTGGGGTATGCCTCCACCCAACGAGAAAACAAACAGACGACCACTAGAACATATTTTAGTCTGTTACTAGGGGGCATTTCTATAAAGTCTAACTGCATTCTAGTGAATGGACCTCCTTCTCGTCCTATTGTTCCTAGACTCACTACCGTCTTTCTTCCTGGGTTAAACTGTTGACAAATAAGACATCTTTGACAAAGACTTTCAGCTATGGCTCTGAATTTTGGGTTATACCAGGTTTGTCTAAAAAGTCTGATCATTGCATCTCTCCCAATATGAGCTTGTCCATGGTACATCCGTGCATGTCTGCAATCATGCTATCAGGCATAACTGGTCTTTCGTCTCTGTATACCCACACACCATTATTTTCCTGTCTTCTACATCCTGCTTTTATCCAGTAATCTTTTTCCTCATCACTTGCAGTTTCTTGTAACTGTCTTACTTCATCCCATGTCTCGACAGTATTAGTAAAAAGCAAAGGAGAAGAGATATGCTCCCTTTCTCTATTTTTGTTCATGGACACCATGTTCTCTGCACAATATTTGGCAATCTCATCGGCATAATTATTGCCAACGGCTATGTAATCTTCGTTTTTCTTATGCGCCTTGCACTTCACTACAGCTATTTGTTTAGGCAACTGTATCGCCTCAAGCAGCTTTTTAACAAAATCTCCATTTCTGATAGGTGTTCCTGCAGACGTCAAGGAACCTCTTTGTGACCAAATCTGACCAAAATCGTGTACGATGCCGAAACCATATTGGCTATCGGTCACAATCGTGACTCGTACATTTCTTCCTAATTTACATGCTTGAATCAAAGCAATCAGTTCCGCAACTTGTGCAGACCTTATTCCTTTCAGACAAGACGCTTCCATCACAGTTGCCACTGTGCACACTGCGTAAGCTGCGCTTAAAACTCCTTCTTTTGTTCTCAAACATGAACCATCTACAAACATGACATAATCAGATTCCTTTAACGGTTCATCTTTTATGTCAGCTCTTGGTTTCGTGCAATATTCCAGCACGTTCAGACAATCATGATCTACTTTGTCTTGTTCAATTATACTCTCCTCATCTGGCAATGATGTTGAAGGATTCACATTCATGCATCTATCTATGGTCACATTTTCAGCACTCAAGATGACTTTTTCGTACTTAGTCAGCCGACTACGTGTCATGTACTGTGTTTTTGTTCTTGTCCAAAGAATTTCTACTGAATGGGGAACATATACTCTCAGTGGATACCCCATCACTATACCTTCACTTTGTTCCAGACTTACACAAGTAGCAGCAACTGCTTTCAGACATCTGGGCAATGCTTTTGCTATAGGATCTAAAACAGCTGAAAAATAAGCAATTGGTCTTTTCATTGTTTAATGTTTTTGTACCAGTACTGAAAATGCACATCCATCTCTTTCACTGCAGTACAACTCAAAATCCTTCTCATAATCAGGCATGCCTAATGCAGGTGCCTCACACAATTTCTTTTTCAATTCTTTGAAAGATTTCATTTCTTCATTGTTTAACTCAAAAGGGTCTTTTACATCTTTCTTGGTCAACTTTTGTAATGGTTTTGCAATCAAAGAGAAACCACTTATCCATTGTCGGCAATATCCAACCATTCCCAGAAACATTCTTACCTCTCTTTGCGTCATTGGTGCTCTCATTCCTTGAATCATTCTTACTCTTTCTGTCGCTATCTTTCGCACTCCTTTCTCAATTTTATGCCCTAAATATTGAACTTCTTTTTGGCAAAATTGCAATTTTGAAGGAGACACTTTATATCCTCTTTTCTCTAGAGGGTTCAGTAAAGCAATTGTATCACTTACACATGCTTCTTTTGTTTTCGATGCCACCAACATGTCATCGATATACTGCACCATCACTGACTTTTCTGGCATTTTCAAATCTTCCAGAGATTTCTTTAAAATCTGATTAAAAATTGAGGGGCTTTCTGTATACCCCTGAGGAATTCGGCACCATGCCAAAATACGCTCTCCAAACCGGAACGCAAATAATGGCTGGCTATCTGGATGCAAAGGAATAGAGAAAAATGCGTGACACAAATCTATCACAGTGTACCACTCAGCTTCGTGTGGAATTTGATATAGAATTACTGCAGGGTTTGGCACTATTGGACAACAGGGCACAACTATTTTGTTGATCTTTCTCAAATCCTGTACTATTCTATATGTTCCATTTGGCTTTTTCAGTCCCATAATAGGTGAATTACATGGACTGCTCATTATTTCTTTTAGAATTCCCTGTTCAATCATTTTATTTATTACAGGAGTTATTCCTTCAATTATTTCTGGAGTTAATTTGTACTGTGGCGTATTCGGGTAAGTTGTTCCTTCTTTTACTGTTACTTTTACGGGATCAACTTCTTTCATTAATCCAATGTCTTCTCCTGTAAAATCCCACACACTTTCTTTCACTGCAATTTTTAGTTCTTCTGGAAGTTTTTCTGCATCAAATGCAGGAAATAAACCATTCATTTCAGGTTCCTGATTCATCAAAGTTACTTTATATAAGACATCTTCATCTGAGGTCTGAAATCCAATTCCATCTGGCGTACAATAAATTGTGCAATTCATCTTGCACAAGAGGTCACGACCTAAAAGATTTACATGACTACAATCGCACACTACAAATTTATGCATTTTGCTAAAAGAACCAATTTTTACTTCCACTAATTCAGTAAGTGGTGTTTTAATCTGCTGATTGGCTACTCCTACCACTTGGATGCATTCACCTGAGAGAGGAAGGTTTGGAATTTCCACTGATCTAACAGTAGAACGGGTAGCTCCAGTATCGACAAGGAATGTTACATTTGCACCATTCACTTCTCCATCCACAAAGGGACCAGACTGATCTACCTCTAGAGTTGCGCCAAGTACGCACTCTTTCCCTCTCCTGGGCACCGTCAGAATCTTTCATCCGGGTCATCCTCACTCTGACGCAACCAATACTGAGAAATGTTAGCTGCTCGAGGCAACTGTGTTACCTGCTCTCCTCCGTAGAATCCTGTTTCTGTACTGTATCTTTGCTGGTTAACAGTGTTGGGAAGTGGTGGTTGCGGCACCTGACTTTGTTGAACAACTACCTCATTCTGCACCTGTGGAGTTAATGATTGATTTTCCAGATTAGGTTTAGGTGGGAACTTACACTCGTTTCTCCAATGCCCTAATTTTCCGCAATTATGACAGGGCCATTTTTTCTTTGCTTCTTCTAGACTCACTTGACCTTTCCCTTTACCTATGTTAGGTCGCATTTTATTCTGTCCTGTTTCATTCCCATTATTATTGTCCAATTGAGCTTCTTGTTTTTCTGCCACCTTCACCTGTGCCCACATTGCCTTCTCTTTCAATTTACGCTGTCTACTCTCAATATCATCACTGCAATACTTAGCATACCTCAGCACATCATCGACTGTGCCATTCTGCCAATTAATCATATGCTGTTTAATCATCTCACTAATCTCTGGTTTCAATCCAAACACAAATCTGTACACAAAATGACTCATATCTTTTTCACTTAATTCCTCATATCCACTATACTGCTTGAAAACCAACAACAACCTTTCAAAATAGGCATGTACAGACTCCTTACTTTCTTGTGTAGTTTGATCGATTTTTACCCAATCTGTCTCTTTAGGAGGAATCTTATTCTTCAAAAAGGTAATCACCTTATCATACTTCTTCATCACATCAGGACCTGGAGCTCCTGTCTTAGGATCTCTTGGATATTCTGTAGTTGGCCAGTCAACTGTAATCTTACATTCTGACCACAAATCAGTTGGTACCACTATGTCAAATAATCCATCTAAATCTATCCACAACACTTTTGAAACCTTTACAAATCTCTCTACTTGTCGGTACCATTCAACTGGTTTCTCTCTTAGCTTTGGAAAGTCATTGGTAAATGACAGTATATCCTGCCTAGTCCAGGGAACATGCACATAACTACCACCTGGAGTTTCTCTCATAGGGTATTCTTTAGCAACAGGTTCTTTTTCAGTTATCATAAAAGCCAATGAACCTTTGTCTGTAGTTTTCTCATTCTTCTTTGTCCATCTAACCTTCCATCTGTCCACATCACCCCATTTTCTCAACAATACAATTAACTCTTTTATCTGTGTCAGCCTTCCTGCCGTGTTCAAATTCTCAATATCTTTTTCACAAAAATCTACTCTATATGGTTTCTGCAATGTTTTCACTTTCGCAAAGTCTATTCCAATTTCACTGGCCACTTCTTCTAGTTTGTCATGTAAATTCTTTGCTCTCCATGTAATACTTTTGCACAGAAACATTATTTCATCATCCTGATAATTTTTTATCTTTTCTGTACCAATCGTTCCTAGAATTAATTCTTCCATGTCAATTTTTAATCTAATTACATCTAATGGTTTTTCTTCTGGTTCTTTTATTTTAAATGCCTTCATCCACTCATTTAACTCATCAGGAGTCGGACCTATGGGTGTATTATTTAGTTCTACCCAATTACCACTCTTTTCAGGGGTTTCTGTTGCAGATTCTGTTACCATATGCATTTTCCTACCATTGCACTCATTCACCGTCAAATTTGTAGGTGGACTTGGTCTGTAAGTACTAGCCAAATTACTTGTACTTGCACTTTGTTCCATTCTTTCTTTTTCTCTCTGAAATTGTGAACTCATGGGAATCACCAAAGATCGTTCATCAATTTTCTGATTCTCAAAAACTGGTATTACTGGACCTATTGTTACAGGCACAGTAACTGCTTCCATATTTTTCGTTAATTCTCTAATCTTCTCAGTTAGTTCTTTTGTTGTCCTTGCTAATTCGCTTGCATTGTCGCTTTCTATTCCTTCATTTTGTGAAGTTCTCATTTGTTCTTGTGACCTATTTATTTCAATTCTTTTTTCCGGACTTTTATTTCGCATAGTCTCTATTAGCGGCGCATTTGGTGTCACCACTGTAGAACTCTGCTGATACGGAGGTGGATTTCTATTTAGAATATCTTCCAGCAATTCATCATCCGTTTCGCTCTCATGCATATATTTCTCCCTCTCCATATGTTTCTTTTTCTCAGTCCGTTTTTCTCAGTCCCTTCCTCAACTGTAAAAGCTGGAAACAAACCTCCTGTCATGTTAGCACATCTCCATCGTTTTATTCTGTCTTCATGATTTATTCCCCACATCCTTCCAGGCATAAACTCATGATCCCTTAAACCTCTGAATCTCTCTCGCTCATACATCTCATCCTCCCATTCCGTCAACGCTTCAAACTGTGTCGGTCTAGGTCTAGGTTCTAGATTTGTCATCTTTTCTCGCAAATTTCGCAAAACCGCTACACTAAATGAACCATTCTCAGGGAAAGCTAAAGCACCATCATTCTTCGTATACTTTGCCCAATTTTCCAACCATATGCATGTATGATATCCATATTTCAGCATCATATGTGAAGCTGCTGATTTCGGCGGAGGAATTACTTGTCCCTCTCTAGTCACGACCTTTTTGTCTTTCTTAAAGAAATTCTTTAATTTTGTCGTCCATGACGTTCTCTCCCTTTCATACTCGTAATACGGCATGTTTTCTATTTGTTTTTTTTTCTTTACGCTAACGCTGTTCTGTGTACGGAACTTCAACCAATTACAGCGCGACTCACACTAACGTACCAATCAGAACAATTCCCTTCGTCCGTGAACCAACCAATCCTAGCGCGGCACTTTTCTACGTCACTCCTGCTCCGTGTTCACGTGACTAGCGCACTATCCAATCCTAGCGCAGCACTGTTTTACGTCACTCCTGCTCTTTTACCCCTCCTTTACAAAATTTATCGGCAATTTTCTTTTCACTGTTTTCTCCGTTAGTTACAACAATTAAAACAATTCCATAGTCTGATTCGCTAAACATAAGTGACAGCTTTGTCCTTTTACACAAGAATCCTGTATTTCCAGTAGGCAGCGCTTACCTCTACCCTACCACAGAATTATTTACTCTCGCCGATAAAGTAGCACTTCCCTCTACCTTACCCTTCTTTCAAGCAAACAATTTACTCGTTTCTTTGGGGATAAGACACATGTGGAGACTAGGCTCCTGAGAATTAAGGCCAAAGTTTCACAAGAAAACGTGATTTGCTATTTCAGTTACACACTTTTCGTACAGAAAATCCCTAACATAACACAACCTGTGTTATTACCAAAATGAATTCAGACCATGTACCAAATTCCATGTGACTTCTCTTTCCACACGTGTTCCACTTCCTACATCCCAGAAGCGTGAAAACTCACATATAACATAACGCGACTCAACATATGTTAGTCATAAAAAAAATAATCAATAAACAATAATCACTAAACTAATCTATAGAAAACCATAACTCTGCTACCAAGAAATCTGATGCAGCGCATACAATAAAAACTATTCTCCTCCTAGGTCACTTATAGGTCATCCAGGGGCAAACTATATTTTCTCACATCCACATGACGATGGGGCCCATAAACATCGCCTAACACACACGCACACACCTGGATTTCCTTTACACCTTTACGAAATTCTGTATTCCTAGGAGAAGCATGAGAACTAAATGGAAAACACCATTTATGTACCGCTGGAAGGAGCCGGGATATCTTATTACCTTAACTTACCGCTTTCTTTTATTTATTTATTAAGATATTCCTGCTCATTGTTTTGTCGATGAATCATTCATGTAAAAAATTAGTTCATAGTGATTAAGACCAGCTGAATCACAATAACCAATTACTGATGTCACAATCATTTAGGAAAATAACCACTGAGTCATTTGATTTAAAGAATCTTAAATTTTATGTAATTTTAAAAGCATGAGAAAGAATTTAAACTTTTTATTCAATTATTCATTCATTATTAATTCAAATATTTATTAAGCATAATCAATTTATTGCAGAAAGGAAATTTTCGTCATGAAGCAAAACCCTAATTACCTGCCTACCTTCCTAATTTAGCCTAATGATTTCTAACCTAAGTTTAAGAATTAGAAATAACCTGATTCTCATACTCAACTGGAAAATTAAGACAGCAACAGAAACTTCAGCTCGTCAGCATCAGCTACCTGCAACCCGTCTCATCTAACAGTCTTTCAGCATCTCCCGCTCAGTAATGGATCGATCAGGACCACCAAGCACTGGAAGCCACCAACACCAACACAACTCTCCAACTCCGCTCCTGACTGTGACTGCGACTGACCCCCTCCCACTAAGAGTAGGCCCTCTTATACCCTAATTCTAACTTTGCTAACTAATTGTTGCAACATTAATAACACGCTTTTCTTTCATTGGTCCATGCATGTCATCTTATTCATTCTTTTAATCAAATTCTCTTGGATCCAATGGTCCTTGGATCATTTCCTTTCTCACAGTTCAAGATATGTTTCCATCCGCTTCGATCAGTACATTTGTAACTTCTTTCGATACATTCGAGAACTCTGCAGGCATTGTCCTTTCTCTTAAACTGGTTTCCCACGGGTCTTTGCTGATCACCACGGAACACTATCAGTTCAATTAGGTCACATCAGCCTTGACCATTTCTCGCATCCTAGCCTCTCAGCAACATCACGAGGTTAGCTTTTCTCCGACTTCTCTCCCTTGTCACGTGTTTCCCTGCGCTTGCGCACATCACCAACTGGCAGCCATTTTATATCGCCACTCGGTTATACTTTAGAAGCACTATTTTGAAATAAACAAAACATAATTAAAATAGAGAAAAATAGCCTTTTCGTTTCCCTCCCGTCATCTACGTACCCCAATTAGTTATTACCTAGCAGAAAGCAACATTTAAGCTGTTTCTTACTTACCATCACTATTGTTTTTGCAACGACACGTTTATTTCTATGAAGCACAAAATCATGCATTTATTTTAAATTAGTACGCATTTATTTTTATGTTATAATTAGACACACGGACATCCATTAATAGATTATTCAGCACATACATTTGCGTATTACCCTTCCCACACGTACAGTGTTGATTAATACATTTAAACGAACATTTTATTAATTATTTATAAAATTTGTTAGGGGTTAAAAAAAATTATTTTCTCTGCTCCATCACTTCCTTACTAATTTGTTACTCTACGTCTCCTATGTGTGGTGTCCACGTCTATTCACGTTCTTAAGTAGTCTATATGTGCCCATGGAATGTTGTGATGCGCCCGCTAGCGCTGCGTGTGGTTCGCTACATCTACTCTCCCAGGTCCCAGCTAGGCGAGTCTACAGGGTCGTCTCCCTCTATCCGCTGTAGCTCATTTAAAAGGTTGTCCCAACATGCTGCTATGGACTCTCGACGCAGTCCTAACGTTTCTTCACGTCTAATGGAGACGCTTTCAGCCTTGGCCCATGCCAACAACGAGTGGCGCCATGCCCGCACATGTGGCGGGTCCGCCGCTTTCCATCACCTAGTTAGGAGCCTTTTAGCTACTATTATCCCTAAATCTAGGAACCTAGACACTACTTTGGTAGCGGTCGTCCTCCTGAATAGGTGCAGCAAGTATACGGGCCATTCAAAAGGTAATTCTCGACCTGTGCAAATGTGTAATATTCTAGCTATCATGTTCCAGTATACCTCTATTCGGGGGAATCTCCATAACATGTGCACCAGCTCTGCTCCTGGTGCAGCACACCTCGGGCACTCCGCGTCTGTACGGTCAAAATATCGATTAATCGTGGCAGGCGTGAGATAGGCTCTGTGGATGATGTACAGCTGGATTTGCCTGAACCGCATATTTCTGGGTATACGCATCGGACTCTCAAGTATCCGTGACCATTCCTTATCTACTAGTTGTCGCCCCAGGTCTAATTCCCACTTACGACGGAGAGGGTCAAGGCTTATCGCTGTATGGGACCTGAGAGAGGCGGCAAACCATCGGACCAGATGCCTGCCACACCCCATGACATGTAGGTATTGTATGGTAAGATGGGACTGTGGCTCAGTAGTCATATCTCCCCATCTGGTCGTGAGGGTAGCCATTAGCGAGCGATGCGCAAGGAATTGGCCCGGTGGCAACCCTTCATCTTCCACTAGAGTCGTGTATGATATGAGAGTTCCGTCTCGAGTGTCTGAATGTCCCTCTCTAACCAGTCCGCAATCGATTGCGATGTGAGTACTCTGGGCCCACTCGGAGACCCTTCTACTGGTATCGCTGGTGCATAGGGAACAGTTCCTCTGGTGATGTAAAGAGACCTACGAAAACATGTGTGCCACCGCTAGTAGCAATGGTCCTGGAGTCTTTGACTTAACAGCGGGATGGAAGAGCCTGACGATTTGTGCTAGGGAGTATGGTGGCCGTGTGGTAGCCGTGTCTGCGCGGTTTCTGTCTGCAAGCCAGCGAGCTATCCATTGCAGCTGGGCCGCTAGGTAATAATGCTCGAAGCACGGTGCTGCAAGGTCCCCCTGATCTGTAGGTAAGTATAGCTTTGCCAGTGCCATTCTATGTCTTGTATTGCCCCATATAAAGTCTCTAACCAATTTACTTAATGTAGCAAAAAAGGACGCCGGGATGTATAGCGGTAGATTAGCAAAGTAGTAAAAAAGTCTGGGGAGAATTACCATCTTAGCTAGGGCTACCCTGCCTGATACTGTGAGTGGAAGTTTACTCCAGAATCTCATCTGTGCCCGAATCGCCGTTAAAGCGATACAAAAAGGGATGATGGACGGAACGTTTGAGCCAATCAAACACTCACCCCAGTCAACTGATCTGGGTTTAATCCATCATCATTCTTTAGCTCACTCCACCACCCCAGTTCAGACATGGCCATATGCAAATCAGTCTGACCCTGTGCCTCATGGGAACAGTCCAGCACGAACTGCCAAGCCATGTCTTCCCTGGACCGGAAACAAGCATCCTAGGACAGGTTTCTGGCATTCCAGCCGTCATCAGCCAGGCTTGCTTGAATCCAGTGGCAAAGTGAGCAAGGGACCCACGTCTGGGCATACCCCCGCCAACTTAGGGCGAACAAGCGATACAAAAGGGGATGATGGACGGAGCGTTTGAGCCAATCAAACACTCACCCCCAGTCAACTGATCTGGGTTTAATCCATCATCATTCTTTAGCTCACTCCACCACCCCAGTTCAGACATGGCCATATGCAAATCAGTCTGACCCTGTGCCTCATGGGAACAGTCCAGCACGAACTGCCAAGCCATGTCTTCCCTGGACCGGAAACAAGCATCCTAGGACCGGTTTCTGGCATTCCAGCCGTCATCAGCCAGGCTTGCTTGAATCCAGTGGCAAAGTGAGCTTGGCAGTTCGGGCTGGACTGTTCCCATGAGGCACAGGGTCAGACTGATTTGCATATGGCCATGTCTGAACTGGGGTGGTGGAGTGAGCTAAAGAATGATGATGGATTAAACCCAGATCAGTTGACTGGGGGTGAGTGTTTGATTGGCTCAAATGTTCCGTCCATCATCCCCTTTTGTATACGCTTTGGTCGCCCTAAGTTGGCGGAGGTATGCCCAGACGTGGGTCCCTTGCTCACTTTGCCACTGGATTCAAGCAAGCCTGGCTGATGACGGCTGAAATGCCAGAAGCCGGTCCTAGGATGCTTGTTTCCGGTCCAGGAAGACATGGCTTGGCAGTTCGGGCTGGACTGTTCCCATGAGGCACAGGGTCAGACTGATTTGCATATGGCCATGTCTGAACTGGGGTGGTGGAGTGAGCTAAAGAATGATGATGGATTAAACCCAGATCAGTTGACTGAGGGTGAGTGTTTGATTGGCTCAAACGTTCCGTCCATCATCCCCTTTTGTATCGCTTTGGTCGCCCTAAGTTGGCAGGGGTATGCCCAGGCGTGGGTCCCTTGCTCACTTTGCCACTGGATTCAAGCAAGCCTGGCTGATGACGGCTGAAATGCCAGAAACCGGTCCTAGGATGCTTGTTTCCGGTCCAGGGAAGACATGGCTTGGCAGTTCGGGCTGGACTGTTCCCATGAGGCACAGGGTCAGACTGATTTGCATATGGCCATGTCTGAACTGGGGTGGTGGAGTGAGCTAAAGAATGATGATGGATTAAACCCAGATCAGTTGACTGGGGGTGAGTGTTTGATTGGCTCAAGCGTTCCGTCCATCATCCCCTTTTGTATCGCTTTGGTCGCCCTAAGTTGGCGGGGTATGCCCAAACGTGGGTCCCTTGCTCACTTTGCCACTGGATTCAAGCAAGCCTGGCTGATGACGGCTGAAATGCCAGAAATCGGTCCTAGGATGCTTGTTTCCGGTCCAGGAAGACATGGCTTGGCAGTTCGGGCTGGACTGTTCCCATGAGGCACAGGGTCAGACTGATTTGCATATGGCCATGTCTGAACTGGGGTGGTGGAGTGAGCTAAAGAATGATGATGGATTAAACCCAGATCAGTTGACTGGGGGTGAGTGTTTGATTGGCTCAAACGTTCCGTCCATCATCCCCTTTTGTATCGCTTCGAATCGCCGTTAAGGCTCTGCCTAGGTTCCCATCGAAGAGGTCTCCCGGTTGACGATAGATCCGGATGCCCAGATAGCGGAAGGTGCCTTCTCTCCACTGCACTTCTCTACCATTAATGGTAAAATGTGGATCTCGGCCCCCTTCACAAAATGCATATATACATGATTTGTCAACATTCACCTGTAGTCCAGACACTTCGGCAAAATCCTGCAACAAACGCGACAGCTGGTCAGGAACCTTCTCAACGTCTTTGACGTATACTAGAAGATCATCCGCATATAAGGAGACTTGATGTACAGCATCTCCCAGAGGTATGCCATCTCCCAGCGTTGTACGCATCGCTTCAGCCAACGGTTCTATTGCGAGCGCAAAAAGGAGAGGGGATAACAGGCACCCCTGCCTGGTGCCTCTGCGCACCGGAATGGCTTCGGATATGTACGGTCCCAGGCGCACACGGACCGTTGGGTTCGTGTACAATAGATTCACCAGTTGGAGGAACCCCAGGCCTAAATCATATTTTGATAAGGTTGCCCCTAGGTAGCCCCATTATAGGGAATCAAAGGCCTTCTCCAGATTTAATATAAGACACCCTGCCCTAGGCCACTCCTGTACAGCATCCGTCGCCACTCTAAAGAAACGCCTTAAGTTGAGAGAGGTGCTCCACGCTGGTACGAAGCCATTTTGGTCGGTATGGACCAATGTTGGAACCACTGGCGCTAGCCTGTCAGCTAATACATTGGCAAGTATTTTATAGTCGGTATTGAGTAAGGCTAAGGGTCTACAGGAACCAAGAACCGTGGGATCTTTATCAGGCTTCAATAAGGATACTAGGTATGCTTCACACATCGAGGGGGGTAGCTCCTGTTTTTCTAAGGCAGTGGCGAACAATGCATGAAGCTTTTGTGTGAGGGTCTCACGATAAGCTTTGTAGTATTCTGCCGGCAGGCCGTCTGGCCCAGGCGTTTTCCCTGAAGCCATGGCTCCAATGGCGTCTCCAATTTCCTCCAATGTGAGCTGACCATTAAGTATTTCTTGGTGCGCCTCTGATGCTGTGGGCAGCTGTATGGATCCTAAGAACCCCTCCAGTGCATGATCGGAGCAGCGTCTCCTGGATTGATAGAGCTGGGAGTAGTGTTCCGTCATAGCCTTATGTATTTCATGTTGCGTGTACAGTAGAGTGCCTGCGGGTGTACATATAGCCCCTATCGGAGCACGATCATTTTCCTGACGTATTAGCCAGGCCAATAACTGGCCTGCTCTGTCAGCCGATGCATGTGGGCGGGCTGTGTGCGCACCGTAATTATGGCATCTTAAACGCTCCAGCAATACTGTATGCTCTGCACGCAGCTGTTCTAGGCGCCTCGCATCCCCTCCCCTCCCCTTCTTGCTCATGCCGTATCAACGGAGCTTCTAACTGTGTGAGCAAGATGGTCAACTGCTTGCAGATATTCCATGTGGCCCCTAAGCAGTGCCCTCTAATCGTCGTTTTAAAAGCCTCCCATTCTATTAATGTGTTGCTCGCTGTGCCCTCGTTGAGCTCAAAATATGCAAGGATAGCAGTCCCTAGTGAGGATCGAAATTCTGGGTCTTCTAGTGCGTTCGTCTGGAGACGCCATGTTGGTATGGGAGGCCGATCAGCCTCCCAACTAAGTTGCATCCACTGGGGGTTATGATCAGAATGTGTCCGACCCAGATATTCTATCTTCTTAATTAATGGGAGTAGTGACTGAGAACCCACTAGTCTGTCAAGTCGAACATGCAGACCATGAACTGCTGAGTAATAGGAGTAGATGCGCTCTGCAGGATGTATTGTACGCCACACGTCTATAATTCTCCAGTTTGTCTGCAAGTCTGCAAGTGCCTGGGCATTAGATACTGCGGATGTTCTGTTCAGGGGGGGAAACGATCTATCCATATCAGTATCGAGCACTGAGTTGAAGTCTCCACCTATTATCCAGGGAATACCAGCCCAGGGAGTCAGTTTTGTCGAGAGCCGTGTAAGGAAGGAGGGTTGGTCTACATTCGGAGCGTAGATGGAACCTAGAAGTATTGCCTGCCCATTTAAACGTCCGCGTACAAAGGTGTATCTACCCTCATCATCTACCACAGTTTCTTCGTGTGCGAAAGGGACCCCCGCCCTCACCCAGACTAACGTGCCTCTCGCGTGTGCCGAGTATGCGGTACCGAATATCTGACCTCTCCAGCACCTATGCAGCTTTTCTAGCTCCCTTTGGGTCATGTGCGTCTCCTGTAGGAGTGCAATTCCAGTCAAGTGCCTCTGTAGGTAAGCAAATATCGAGTAGCGCCTAGTGGGTGTATGCATTCCACGTATATTCCATGTTAGTATATTAACACGTGTCATGACAGTGGTATGTGAACGTCGATGAGTTTAGGAGCCAGCAGTGCGCTGTCGATCATGCAGCATAG
Source organism: Calotriton arnoldi (assembly GCA_963921515.1). Taxonomy (NCBI): domain Eukaryota; kingdom Metazoa; phylum Chordata; class Amphibia; order Caudata; family Salamandridae; genus Calotriton; species Calotriton arnoldi. The sequence continues at coordinate 153,564 of CAWUFW010000018.1, forward strand.
ATATGCAATGTCAGGCAGGTCAATCGCCTCTTAAACACCAGTTCCACCTTTAACCTCATAACAACTGGGGGCGAAAGCACCAGAGATGCCCATCCAAACATTGTATTAAACAATAACAATACAGAAACTATTCCAGCACTGTGCCTGGTGGGGTACGTGTAGTGTGTGGTGAACTACAACACTTCTATTCCCTTCATATTTAGAGAAAATGAGCAGGGTGCATCATTTGCTGGCCAGTTAGCCTAGTGCCTAGGTATCCAAATATTTAAAGTACTTGCGCGGGTAGCCGCACCTGCGCGCCCGAGGAACCCTCGCTCGATTTGCACAGTGGTGCGCAATGGGCCAACAGCAGTGCACGCATGTCAACATAGTTAGTGTTACCGCACATTTGGGCTCCTTAAATGCTTGTTTACGTGCCAATTAAACCTTTTGGGGTGAACAGCTAAGTTCAGTGTACGAGAGTCGCTTGAATATATTCTGCAGTCGCCCTCTACTAGCGCTATGTACGGGATACATCCTGTGCCGCCAAACATGCAAATGCTACCTAGGTCAGTAGAACGTTTATATATATATATATATATATATATATATATATATATATATATATATATATATATATAATTGCATAATTCAGCTTCTACTTGCGTGAACTGTCTCTGGCATACTATAGATCAGTGGTAACTCTTCAGATGAGATCGTCAGCAGTCTGTGGGGTCACGTTCGGGAGCCCCCCTTCCTCAGGATCGTCCGGTCCTGGGGAGGTCGTGCCACTGGCCGCTGCTGAATCAATGGAGCACACGTCGTTACGATCTTGATACTGCGCCCTCCCGAGTGCCGCAACAATGTCCAGGACGTCTGGACGTTCCATCCTACTGTGTTCCGGACTAGGTGCCAGAGCCGTTGCCTTCATGGTCCCTTGCATCTCGCGTTTTCTTCGCCGATGGGTTCTTCTGCCAGGGGTCTTGACACTAACTGTTTCCATAGGGCGGGTCCCCGACCATAGGCCCGATTCCTCTAGCCAATCCCATGTGTCCGCAGGCGAGTCAAAGAACCGAACCCCATTTTTCGTCACCACTCTCAGGCGGGCGGGGAATAGCAAGGAGTAGGGCAGTTGCAGCTCTCGGAGCTGGCGCTTCACCGCTGCGTAGGTGCTTCTGCGCCTCTGCACCAGCGCCGTGTAGTCCGGGAACATCATGACCTGGTTGCCGCTCACCTGTAGTTCAACGAGTTTCCGGGCCTCGCGCAATATTGCGTCCCTGTAGTTGAGAAGCTTGAAGAGGAATGGACGCGGTCTGGCTCCCGGCGGAGGTCTCTGGGTCGGCACTCGATGCGCTCTCTCAACCACAAAGTGTGACGATAATGTTCCCGGGGGTAAGTAAGTAAGTAAAGTAAGTAAGTCCATTTTTATATAGCGCAGCTACTCACCCTTACGGGTCTCAAGGCGCTGGGGGCCATCGTGGAAATTAAGTGAGCTATTGCCCAGAGTCACATGGTGCTGAGCTGAGCTGCCGCCGGAGCCGGGGATCGAACCGTGAACCCTGTGCTCCGAAGTCAGCTGCCCTGGCCGCTGCACCACACCTCTATACCAATATATCTTGTAGCCAACGTTCGACATACTGTTCTGGATTACGCCCTTCTTCGCCTTCCGGCAGGCCAACCACACAAACGTTGTTGCGTCGGGATCGTCCTTCTGCATCTTCCACCCTGTCCTCATGCGGTCCAATATATCCTGCAATGCTGCAGTGTGGTTTTGGGTGATAGGCTTTAACTCCGCTAACGACTGGCTGTGTGTGCTGACTGTCTCTGCTAATTTGTGATGGTCAGCACGCAGGAGTGTAAAATCCATGGTGCCCTTGTCGATTCTGGATTCTAGGGAGGTTCTGGTTTGGTCCAGTGCATTGCCAATCTTTTCCACTGCCTCTAACACAGAGTCAAGTTTTGCTGCCAACGTCGTATTCGAAGTGGCCGTGGACATCTCTCCTCCTGTGCACAGTGACTCCAGGCTGCCGGTGCGTGCCATGCCCTGATTTGTGTTACCACGTAGGCGCCCCATCACTATTTGCTGCGCTGTGGGCATTCACGGCTGTGTGCGGCTAGGCGCTCCCCGTTGCTCGTAGCGATGCGGCTCGGTAAAGGGTCCGACCCCTATGGCGTGTTCCTTGTAGCGAGTTCAGGTGTCAGTGTTATGATTTGTGACGTTAGTATGGGCGTATTGCGCACCTGAAGTCTCGACCCCGGTTAGTGTGGTCGCTGGTAAGTGATCTAGATCAAGCCGTGACCCCTCTTACCATGTGATCCAAGTTCAGCCAGGTGCGGTCATCATTCAGGGGCATCAGGTTCAGAGCTGTCGCCCACCGCGCACAGCTCCGCACAATAGTCTGGTACTCCGCACTCCGGGAGGTATGGCCTTCTTCGCTGTCTCGCAGACACTTCCTCAGTGTTGTCGTAGGCCTTGAATCACGGACAACCAACAGTTCCCTTCCCGTGAGCCTCCCGCTGCGTCATCTACTGCAATTCTGAGATGGGTGGTAGGTCGCAGGTTGCTTCAGCAGCAGGCAGCCACTTCTTCTTTGCACAGCCCCTCTACAACAGCAGGACCTCTTGCGCCTTTGCCAGTGTATCTGTCGGCAAGCGCTGGGCACACGCGTTGTCCTCAACCTCGCTGTATTGCTCTCTAGTGTGGCAGGGCAGCCACGCACAGGCCCGGTCGCGTGTGCACAGTCTTAATAAAATGCTGCCGGCTCTCTCCTCAACCTGTGGCGTGGTTCTGGACTTGTGGGCTGGGGGAGGGTGTCTATTGTTACCCACCGCTATGTCCGTAACCTTCTCTGGCGCGCACCAGCCTGTAGGGTGGCCCCAGTCTTCCCCCACTGGCTGCGACTCACGGGCTTCCAACGTCATATAAATGGGCCCCCTGAGGTCCTTCCCTTCTTGCACCTCCTACAGTGAGTATCAAACGCAGGTCACTTACAGTGTCCAGCCTCAGTATGGCATTGCCGGCCTTGTCGATCGTCGCGTAGTGCCTCAGCGTCGTCGTTTTCCCCCCCAGCAGCGGCCTACACCTTCGGACAGGCCCCGGCCGTTTCCACAGTCGCGGCCCGACTCTCTCCCCAGACGAGACCACAGCAGGGAGCAATTCCCCCGCACACACTTCAGGATGCCCTCCGTTCCTAGGGCTACGCGCGGCGGCCCCCCGCACGCCTCACTCCTCCATGCACGGAACAATTCGCTGCATCAATAGGGAACGCCGGACCAGGTCCGGGCCGCCTCGCACCGACTCTGCAGGGCCTGCCGCTGTGTCCTCGGCTGCACTTTCTTGCTAACGCTGCCCCCAGTTGGCTCGTAGGACGCCGAACGCACTCTCATTCCCGTGTGCCGCTTCCAGGTCAGAAGTGCCGGCTCCTGCCCGAGTGAGTTCCGTCCGCTGGCACCTCACTCCGTCTCCGCACAACCTCGCGGTACGTAGGCCGCAGCCCCCACCTCCGCAATGGCGCAGCTTACTCGTGTTTTTGGGCCTTTGCCCGCTAACTTCGGCGCCCGCCGCACATCGCCCGTCTGGTGTCGCACTTTTCCAGCGCGGATGGCACGACAGGAGGATAGGTATGCAGGATAACGAAGGGATGCCGGACGGAGCGTTAGGAACTCACGTCCCCCATGTTGGCTCGCTAGCCACGCCCTCCCTGCTAATGGGGTGCCTTAAGCATTGGCACCAATGTAGTGCACACAAGTGAAGTAAGTGGGGCAGAATATAACTATTGGGAGCTTTACTGCAAGCAGCTTAGAAACAGAGACAAGTGAAGTGTAGTTAAGTGTCTAAGCTTATCGGTTTGACCACAAGATGGAGCACAAGGTGTTTAGGGAGACTTTGACACAGCTGCTCAATGGAAATTAGAATGAGCAGTTTAAAGTTTTTTCTAAATGCACAAAGAAAAACACAGTGAGTGGAACTTTTTGCGAGGCTAAAAGAAAAATAATTTACTCATTGAACCGTTAATCTGAGGCATATCCATTTGTGTAAACAAAAAAAACCTTTACATGGATTTTCATTATTTTTTTGCTCCAAAATGATCAACATAGTTGGTGTAAGGAATGCTGTTGACATGCCGTCCAAAATTCTAGATGTCCCAGGAGTGCTGCATGAGTGTTGGTCTCAGTGGATCAAGCATTTTGTTTGGTGGCCATAGATGGAACAGAATACAGTGCTGCAAGGGAAACAAAAGGCACCCGGTGTATTCATCAAAACATTTGCAGGTATATTTAGACTATTGGCCATTATGTGTCCCTTCAAGGATGCTAATGGAACGATATGTGATCAGATAGTAATGTACACTACAAATGCTGAGGCTCAGGAGAGACTGTTCAGTCTCAGGGATCCCGCTGTGGAAAAAGCAATTTCAACAATGAAAAGCATAGAAAGATCAGCCAAAGTAATAAAACTTATAGAAAAAGACAAACAGCAGATCATCAAGCTATTGAGCATCATCCAAGGCCTGGGCAAGCATTAAGAAAGTAAATAGAAAGAATATGCTGTAGAAGATGATGATACTTTTGGTAGATGAAAACTTAGGAGATCTAGCGTTACTGGTGGCAATTTTAGGGAAAAAACTCAATGCCAGAAACCAACTAAAATATGACATCACAATGAACAAGAGAACAGTAACAGTTCAAGCAAACAGGATCAAAAATAATATTTCAAAGAAGGCATGAGAGAATGTCAAGGAAAAAGAACCACTGAAATGTAGCTGCATCATACCAGGGCCCCATGGAAGTCACAAAATCAAAGTGGAAGGTGTATCACAAGCAAGATTAACTTTGAAGGAAGAGAGACTGACAAGGTATATGTAATTGATTATAGAATGAATATCTTGGGTTGGGTGAAGCAACAAAAGTTGCAAATGTTAATAAAGCCTTGTAACATTGTGTTTCAAATCAGTGTGTTACCTGATTGATTTACACAGGGACTCTAGGTGTTCCATGGCATTCATTATACTGGAAGGAGAATATCCATTCTGGGATATGCCTTTTTATTTACGTTCAGCATGGTCAGTGTTTCCGTGGATAATGAACAGGCTATTCAATGGAATATAAGGTGTCAGAGTCTTCCAAGATGATGTTTTGATCTACAGTGAGACAATGGATGGCCTTATAACAATCCTCAGGAAGGTCGTGCAAAGGGCCCAAAGGAATGGTTCAATACTGCAAAAGAACAAATTAAAGTTTTGAGACCAAATGTTGAGTATTTGGGTCACTTTATTAGGAAAAAATTATGTTGCTTGAAAACCTAAATCACCAGCCCCTAAAAACCAGGAGTTGGCTCCATTCTTAGGAATGAGTAATTGTAGCATGTATAGAGCGTGTTAACCCAGGAGGCATCAAATCGCTAAACCAGAAGAGAACCATGTGAAAGGAGAGGACTTGAAGTAGATAAAACCTCAGCAACCAATCAACTCTAAGGAAGAACTAGTTAACAAATAGCCACGTTTTCACCTGCCCACGAAAGATTAGGTACACGTTTAAGCTCCTATTGTGTTCCGGGCAGGAGTTCCACAGCCTGGACAATGCCACAGTGAAAACCCGTTCCACCCACCTGGCTTTTCTGCACCTAGGTAACACTACCTTACTACGTCCAGTTGATCTCAGAGGCCTAATAGGAACATACCAATTAAAGGCTGTCCTGACAAAAGTCCACCACTGTAGAAAGCCTTATGAGATGAGCAAAGGGCTTTAAAAAACACTCGCTTCTGAATTGGCAACCAGGGTAAGGATCTGAATTCCTTCCTAGCTGAGAAGTGTTTTGGCAGTCCCAGGACCAAACGAGCTGCTGAATTTTGGATAAATTTGAGCTTATTTAGTGAGTACAGGTTGATATTTAGATAGAGGGCATTATAGTAGTCAAAGCGAGATGCAGTAAGTGCGATGACCACTGCCATCGTAAGCTCTTTTGGGAGAAAATGCAGTATTTTCTTTAGAATCTTAATGATCCAAGAGCAGGAGCTCACTTTTCTAATATCCTGGGTGTCAAAAGTCAAGTTGTTATCGAAGGTCACACGCAGGTTTTTGGTCGCAACAGCTGGAACAGGTAAAGTACCACAAGTGCTGGGCCACCATCGGTTGCCCTAGATAGAGCCGTCCATTCCAAAAACCATGACCTCGGTTTTCTCCCCATTCATGTTGAGCCAGTTCTCCCTCATCCACCTGCTGATTTCTGTCATGCAGGCCCTATACCTGCCAGCCACCTCTTTCCAGTCATCAGAGATCGAAACGATGATCTGGGTGCCATCCGCATAGGAGGACACCTGGAAACCGAAAGAACGCACAAGTTTTGCCAGAGGGGCGACATACAAATTGAATAGGGTCAGATGAGGGAAGACCCTTTTGGAACCCCAAAAATGGAGCTTGAAAGGTGCAAATTACATATTAAGTTCATTATGAATGATGCAGAATTTTTAAAAACATATCTTCTCACCGGAAGGACTTCCAGGTCAGTTGTTTAGCAGTAATGGGGCCCAGTTTCTATCCCAGGAGTTGACACAATGTGGAAAAAATGTATGCTATTGAGCACATTAAGGCTGCACTATATCACCATCAGAGGAACAGCCACACTTAGAAAGCAAACCAGTTGATAAAGGAGACCCAGTTGATAAAGGAGACTATCTAATTAGCACAGAAGCATGAGGTGCACATTGAAGCTACAAAAGGAATCAGATTATGGGCACACCAGCCGACTTCACACAGTGGCACAGGGAAACACTGTTTGATTTACTCCAAGAGAGATCTTTTTTTGCGGACTTTAAAAAGTATTACAAAAGCGGTGTATCATGTTTACAACATCTGGTTAATTTCATCCATGCTAGAATTAAGAACCTGGTTGATACTGATATCAGTTTTTTTTTTGTCCTCATTTGTGCAATGAAAGTCTTGGAAGAAAACAGGGGGTCGCGCTTTCTCACTGTACCAGGTGGATAATTTATAAAGCGAGTCCCCAATCTTCCTGTCCCATAAGAGAAAAGTTCTGAGGTCTCCAGCCCTCATCCCCAATACATGGTATTATTGCAGTATTGATTAATCATTGGACTTCCATACCATTTTACCCATTCCCCTGTGACCCGAGACTACAATTCTGTTTCCATATATCCCAAATATCATACCTCTTATTTTGCTCCCTACTCCGGTCCAATTTCCATATCGTTTGGACCGAGGCCAACCACTCGCTTCTCATAGGAGGGTTCTGGGATACCCACTTAATGCATATTTCTCGTCTAGCTAATAAAATTAACACAAATAGCAGATTTTTCTGTTTACTTCTTAGTTTAACCCTTAATCCCTCCTCATTCACAACCCCAAACAAGACTAGACTTATGCTTACCTCCAGCTCAGTACCCAACACCATCGAAAGGACCTTACTTACATCTTGCCAAAATACCTGGAGTTGTCGGCATTACCGGAACAGGTGCATGTCATCAGTTTCTTCCTCCCCACACTTGGGACAGCTCTTCACCATTTGTTTGCTGATTTTTGTCAGTTTTTTCGGTGTCCAGTATGCCCTGTGCATTGTAAATAAATGATTTTTCCTGAGTGGAGCTGCACTGATAACATACCACAAGGTAGACATTGATACTTGCCAGAGATTTTGCACTTCCAGTGACGGCTGGTCTTTTCCCCAAATCTCTATAGGTAGGGTAAACTCTTCTTGCCCGGCAAGTATTAGCATCCAGTACCAGCATGAAATCTACTTTTTCTGTGTTGAGCTATTCAGAAACTTTGCTTCGAGATTGTCATTCCCTTCATCATCCTTCTCCAGTGATTTTGCCCAGCTAGCCAACTGGTAGTACTTAAATCTGAAGATGCTACCATTAGTTATTAGTGACATATGTTCCCAGTCTACTAAGGTCTTTCCTTCAAGCAGTTGACCCCATCTCGTTATTCCCCCCTCTACTAACGGGCTCGAAAGCTTATCCTTTAGACACTCAGGGGTTCCTGGTGACGCCCAAATTGGGGCATAGCCACTATAATAAGGGATTTTTAGGGCTTTTCTGATTTGAAACCAAAGTTTACATGCCGATAATAGTATCTTCAGTTTCACCGTTTTGAAAAATTTCGGATGACCAAACTTATAAAGGAAAAAGTCACCCTCCAACTGTGTCATAGCCTGAAGATATGGAGCATAGACTTGGTGTTCCTCGAAGCCGAGGTCTCATACTTTTAAATTGGAATGCCCTGCAATATTGGAAGAAATCTGGACTCTTAATTCCTCCCTGCTCTTTCTTCCTTCAAAGTTTAATCCAGGCGATTCTTGTTGCTTTGGATGCCCAAATAAAACGGTTCAGATCACCTTGTAATTTTTTTAAACCAAACTTGTTTAAATTCCAGAGGTATTGAATTAAGCAAAAAAGTAAATTTTGGTAATGTAGTAATTTCTAAAATGTTAGCTTGTCCCAGAAATGATAGTGGAAGCCCTGCCCAATCTTTTAATGAGTTTCTTAGATTCCATTACTGCTTTCTCAAAGTTCAAACATGCTACATCTTCAAGATCCTTTGTCACCATGATACCCAAATATCTTATCTTCTCTTTTACTTGTGGGTTATTTCTTTTGGAATTCCATTCCATGATGTCTGTTTTCTGCCAGTTTACTGGATAACCTGAGAATTCCCCGAATTTGCCTAGGATGTCGAATGTTATTGGAAATGAGTGGCAAGTTCTTTGTAAATCGCATCAAGTTGTCTGCATACAGGGCAACTTTCTTCTCCCAACCCCGAAACTCGAAAGGGGGGGATTTGTTGAGTAGCCCTGATTTTACTGGCTAATGGTTCGATGTATAGAGTGAAAAGAAGGGGGGAGAATCGGCAGCCCTGCCGTGTACCCCTTGATATGACTATTTTCTGTGTGAGGCTACCATTAACCAATATCCTTGCAGTAGGGTTTTTATATATCAATTTTAAAGCCCCCTTAAACACCTCCCCTAAGTCGTACTGCTCCACGACTCTATGCAGAAAAGGCCAACTCATCCTATCAAAGGCCTTTGCTGCATCAAAAGTGATTATCGACAAAGGGGACCATCCTAGTGCTGCCATGTCTATTGCCCCAAACAACTCATGTGTTAGCTCGTAGATCTGCCTGCCTTTAATAAATCCTTTTTGATCTGGATGTACTAGCTTATCCGCCATCCTCCCCAACCTAACAGCTAAGATCTGAGTGAAAATCTTGTAATCACTATTTAGCAATTATATGGGTCTGTAAGACTCACAACACCTTGGATCTTCCCAGTTTTCAGCAAAAGACAAATAGTTGCCTCCTCCCATGACTTCGGTATATCTAGCCCGCTTGAAAAGGTTGAGTTAAAAAGTTTTGTCAAAAACAGGGAAACCTCCTCTTTTAGGGGCATATAAATCTCGCTTGGTAAGGCATCCGGTCCGGCTGCTTTCCAGTTTTTAAATTTCTCCATCACTCCCATCACCTCCTCAATTGTTATTTCCGAATTTAACACCTCCTTTTGCTCATTTGAAAGCATAGGGGTTACCATACCCTCAAAATACGAATCAATTTGATCTTTTGTTGCAGCTATATACTCTGTGTACAGGTCCTGGAAGAAATCTACAAAAGCACTCTTAATCTCTCTATCGTCTCAACTAATAACTCTCTGTCCCACCACCCAAATTGCTGGAATCTTATTCTGACTTTGTTCCGTTTTTAATTTCCAAGCCATTAGTTTACCACATCCTTCTCCATATTCATAGTGCGAGAATTTACTCGCCTCCCATTTCTTCCTGACTATTCCCCCCAGGATAACTGATATCAGTTTGTTGTACCTATTTGAGTTGGTAACCTGTGTAACAACTTTTTCCAGCTCAGCAAGAGCTATGAAAACCTTTGTCGTAATTAGCATTTCCTCCCATCTTTCCACAAACATCAGGGAAAGGTAGGAGGGCTCACTTCCTGCTGCATGCCAATGTGATTCCAAACTACAGGTAGGGAGAACTGTTCTAGTATTAAGTTGTATTAGGGGAACTTCTGCAGTGTGTGTATTGGCAATGTGCTAATCAGATCTCTCCCTCCAACAGGATCTAATGTATTCAATTCCTGTGTCCCCTTTCCTAACCCCTTCCCCAAACGTAGAACCCATTCACCAAATAGCATTCATTTGTGTCTGCTGAGAAGGTGTGGGGTGTGAGTGGTTGTGTTCTGCTCCAGCGTAAGTATTCTTGTGCTTTGACAGGACACGATGCCTTGTAAATGCTGTTAGTGAGGGACTCACCTCGAGGTTTACTATGTGGGAGACTTATTCAGCTGGCAGCAGCAGAATCGATTATGTTCCGAGCATGTTTTTATTCTTCCATTTCTGTGATGCCTCTTTCTGAGTTCCATAGAGCCCTTTATTAGGGTGGGAGTTGGGGACATTCTTTGACTGTTCACTGTAGCAGACACTGGGGTCATCACTGGAGTTTTTCTAGAGACTAATATTAAATGAATCTACTGTTGATATTTTGCCACACTGACTGCAGTCTCCTCTCCACACTGTGGACGATCTGGACTCACCATTTAAAACTAGCTTGGAGGATATTTTCATTCGCTGCTGGAGTATATTCGGGGTCTGTGTGGTGATGTGGTTGGTGTGATTCTGCCATTTGTGGACTCTGCCAGAGATCTGAATTTGAACCAGAGCAAGCTGAGAGCTGTAGAGATACTCGCAGCTATCGAGGACTGCTGCAGGAACTCTGCAGGAGGTTGAGGCCAGGCATTTGGGCCTACACTGCTGACTTCAGACATCCCAACATATTATGGCATGCATTTTTATGTCTAGTGTCACATTTCTAGACAATGTTCAGCTAGCTCTTGCTGCCATTCTCTAGAAACAGAAGAGACACTAGTCAATTTGCGGCAGGCTCATGGAACACAAGTAGTCTACCTTTACCTGTAGTGCACTGCACGCCTGTTAGAAGTGCAGGTGCAATGAAAGTGCATTATGCATTTCCTTTTAACTACTTCTTGCAGCTACTCCTGACAAACTACCAGTTATCCTAGAACTTAAGCGACTTTGCAGTTTGCAGCACTCATTAGGGTAACTGAAGTCTTGAAATTGAACTGATTTGCAATTGCAGCACTCCTTATCGTAATAGACATATTACTGGTTTAACTTTGAGCTTGCACTTATTTGCCGTTTATGTCAGCTGCAACGTTTCTGCTCAACCTTGTCAAAGATATACGTATCAGTTCTCTAGTTGTAAGCTCTTCTCATTAGTTTGTGCAAATAAATATTTTAATTTTCATACCCAATCTTCAATATCGACAATGCCAGCTATCTTATTTTCTTTAATAGTATTTTTCCTTTTTAGGACACTTATTTTTCTTGGGGAGTTATCCATGCAGGGTGTATGCGCACCACCAGTTTTTGGCTGAACCAGGCAGTACAAATGTGAGTTTGAAAAAGTGGTACAAATAATTTGCAAGATACCTCACTGCAGAAGGTGGCTGAAAATTTTACAAAAAAAGATAATTTGTATTTTTTTGTACAGTTTAACTAAACAACGGCTTGGTTTTGTGGTCGATATTGTAAAGGAACAAAGGTTCCTACAGGAAAACGTTATGCTAAAATCATGTCAATGAATTTAGTTATGACTCAAGGACTTAAATATAAAATTTAAAACCATATTTAACAGTCAAAAGAAGTGGATAGAGACAAAAGAACACAAAATAATACACTCAGCCAATTACAAGTGACATTTGTAGAAATGATTCCATTTATGTCACAGTACGAATAGCCACAAATCAGCCCTATCAAATTAAATATATAATAGAAGGTCAGTGTGCAAGGTCGACAACGTTTTGATCCTTTCTTAATGTAAAGATCATCATCAGGACATATCAATCCCTGAGATTCAACTAAGTAAATCAACATATAAATAACAAAACAGTCCAAAAGAATGACACGGGGGGAGGGGGAAAGAAGGTAAACGGAAAAACAACAAAAACACAAAGCTGGTTAGTTGCCGCCAAATGAAAACATAAATCAATCATCAGTACCAATTCTTATTTTTAAGCGATATTAAAAATTGTGTCTTGAAGCTCTTTTGTAGGGTCTAAGGTCAACTTAACACAGAAATTATTACACAGTTATCCAGTACAGAGCACTATCTTGTATTTGCCAAGAAGAGGGAAAACATAAGGTTATTTGAGTCAGAACGAATTTCTTTTCTTAAACACAAAAAAACCCTGTATACCAGTAATATACACACTGCCCAAGGTACACAGAAATCTTAAACCACCTCCAGGTAGACCAATAATCTATGCTTGTGGTTCTATTTTTTAACCAATTGGGAGATGCATTGATTTTTATTTTTAAGGATTTTGTTCCCAACACTACTTGCTACGTAAGGGATAGTATGGATCTTATAAACGAGATACAACATTTCCATTTTAACCAGACAGATTCTTTCTTAGGGAAGATGGACATTGAATCCCTGTATACTAACATTCAACATTTATATGCTACCCACATCGCTAGAAAGACACTTGATAAAAGAACCAGATCGCACCAAATCCCTATGTCATTAATCGATAGATTACTTAAACTTACTTTGACAAAAACATTTTTCTTTTGCAACAGTGATTTTTACCAACAAATCAAAGGCACTTCATTGGCAGCCATTTTCCCTCCCAATTTTGCCATTTTGTTCATCGATGATTTGGAATCCGAAGCCATGTTATCTAACCTCAATTTTGTCCCCAACCACATTGCAATTTGGAAGAGATATATTAGTGATATTTTTTTTTTTTACATGGTGAGGCAAAGATAACAAACTTGTTGAATTCCTCAACTGGTTACACACCGAATGTAAGGGCCTTAAATTTACTCTCCAATATAACAAATCTGAAGTAGCTTTCTTGGATCTGATGAATAAAACAAGAATGGGGAGTTATATCCTACCTTATACCGCAAGCCTACAGAGAGAAACTCCTTTTTAGCGTATTCTAGTCATCCTCTCACAGCCTTACAGGATTCACTTCCCTAATCCCAATTTTTGAGAATTAGAAGGAATTGTATGTATAAAAAGCCTTTTTTAACAAGGCAGAAACTCCTGTTTAGATGGTACCATATAAAATTAATAAAAAGATCAATAAAGCGGGCCTGGTATTGTCCCAGAAAATAGTTGCTTACCCCCAAGAAAAAAAAAAAAAAGAAAAAAAAAAGACTTTGACAGACTGGTATGTGTGACAACATTTTCACCTGTATCAAACAAACTGAAGAAATTTATTTTGAGACACTGGAATGTTTTAAACGAGGGTGGTCATACACTTGAGACCTATTTTTGCATTTCGCAAGAATAAAATATTAAGGATCATTTAGTGAGAGCAGCCCTTCCATATTCTAAGTACAAATCGTACTCAGTGATTAATGGGGATATCCTCCATTGATGGGTCACTTTAAATGTGGCCATTTCAGTGTCTGTGTCTTTACTGTTGAATCTAAAGAATTTATTTACAAGAATGGCAAGATCACTCTGGAATAATTCTCCAAATGTAACACTACCAATTTGGTTTATGTTATCTCATGCCCATGTGATTTAGTATACATCGGATAGACTACACAAAAAATAAGTGTCAGAATATGCCAACATAGGACCTTCCTCAGGTGAAAGGTCATTACTGCCCCATTGGTGGAATATTTTGTGCAGCATAATCATAATGAAGATTAACTCCGTTGGCAAGTAATCGGTGGCGTGAACCAGCCAAATAGAGGCGAAAGTCTCTCTCCTATTCTGAACAGAGTGGAACTGAAATGGATTCTACGTACAGAACGTCTGCACACAGGACTGAACAAATTGGAAGACTGGAGTTCCTTACTAGGATATACACCTTCCTTATCTGAATGAACTCTGTAGAACAGTTCCTTGTACAACACAATCACACCCAAAACCTTAATTTATTTCCAATGTTCTTGTCGTGTAGTTCCTATATTACCCATACCGGACCTGTGCGTTCGGATAACATAAACCGTGGGTTTGGTGGCAGACTGATTCTGAGCACCCCCACCGAGAATGTTAGCCTGTTTGCATTAGCTAGCTCCCAGTGCCACTAGTGTCTCCTCTTATCGGGGAGAGAATAGTTTCTGGCAACCTCAGAACATGACAACCCTGATCCCTCAGGATCGTGGAAACAATGTACTACTTTTCGCTCAGTCACTCGTGCTCACTTATCTTGTCTCAGAGATACACAGAATAAACAGCCTGGGCGTTTCAATAAGGGTTTATTGAACAGTTGTTATTCTCGTGTAGAATATATGAGCTGCAACAACCAATAGACAGTAGCAGAGATATATGATTAGCAGTACTATGAATATAAATGGATAGTACAGTTCTACCATCTTGCACTACGCATGAATAAATACATGAATATAAAATGCATTGATAAAAGAAAGCGCGTACTCCTACGATGCCTATCTAGATGTACCCAAGTGTACCTAGTATGTGAGTAGGTGTGAAGCCAAGAATCCCTCTAGGATTTAGTCGAACCCCATTACCTGAAATGAGAATGTAGGAGCCCCTCTTGGTCTCGAGCTGGACACCCCGCGAGGGATGTTCAGACCACTGTCAGCTGGAGCGTCTGCATGCAGGAGCCTCAGCGTCTCTGGTCAGTGTGTCGGCCTGGAAGTCTCGGTTCCCTCTGCCTAACACTAGCGAGAGGCGCTATATTTATACAGAAAGTATCTAGGGCTCCTTTGTCCCTTGTTGGGATGAACCATGTATGCAGATGTGGGGAGGAAGATGGTGTAGCCCCAGCCTGGTTTCTAAGAACCCTTATGAATATCCATTCATACTGTGTGAGTCTATTGATGGAGTTATAGGACTCTATTGTTCAGGAGAAACCCCCCTTCTGCACCCAGGACTAGAACTAGGTGAAGGTTCAATCCTAAAAAGGCTCGTTACAGTGTAGTGTAGGGGAGATAATGTAGGTGAAGGGGTATGATGTTACCTGGATCTATGTTACGGTACCTATATGAAACAGAACACCCACTCCTCTTCCGAACAGTCAACAATGACAAAAATGCTAGTGGACTATTATTTTTGTTAGATAGTAGTGCGTAGAACATTTTTCAATGAGCTTCGTTACAATCTTGTATTAAAATCGTCTTAAAAACAGCTTAAAAAATGGAAAAATTAAAAGATTTTACTACGGAAATTAGTTGTTTGGAATGGTCACTTAACCCCTTCGGTGCGCGGCCGATTTTCGCCCTGTGCGGGGCGTTTCATTGAGTGAACGGGTTCATGACGAGCTCAGCTCGTCATGCGCACACGAGCACTGCGCAGCATGACGAGCTGAGCTCGTCATGAGCACCGAAGGGGTTAAGCCACAGTCCTAATTGAGTTCGTTTATATAAGTTGAATGTCCACAAGCGTCAAAAGGCCATGCTTTTCAGCGAGAAAGTGTAAATTTTTAGGAAGTGTTATAAATTTAGTTAATATTAGAGAAAATTAAAATCCGAACTCTTTCCCAGCACACGATGAGCCAATTACAGATTAAATGTCCTGGCTGGGAGACGCAACATCATCGCTGCTTGCTGCTGCAGGGGACGGTCCTTGTAACAACTCACAGAGTACGTCAATGGAGCACAGATGATATTCAGTACTGCCAATAGCTGGTGTATAGGCAGCCGGTGCTGTAGTCGATACCGTGGTGCTAGTGGTGGAGCTAAAGCTTACTCCATTTGTAAAAGGCACCTGCGGATTCTCGAGGAATGCAGCCATCAAGATGTGAATACGCTGGGGACATTGCCGAGCATGGGCTCTCAGGGGTTCCAGCCTGGTATTCAAGTCCGCAGGCGTGTCCGTCGCAAGTGTCAGACAGAGGTCCAACACGCATTCTTCACCGCAAAACAGGCATCGAAGGACAGGTAGGATGCAGTCCATCCAGACTGGTCTAAACAATAGGAACCAAGAGGCACTTAGTTCCCTTAGGCGGGGTGTGCCCAGATGTTGTACCATGCGTTCACGATATTTCCGCTCCAGGAGCGCTTTTACCATTTCGTTGGTAATTGGGCCGTCCATTGCGTAGCAGGTAAATGACAATCAGGATTCCAGCTATTGATAGCAGGATCAGAGGTAGACCTCCAAAAATTCTTCCAAATACGGAGTGTATAAAGTTCGGGATAACTCAGAGGATTGTCTGAAAGGTGCTAAGAAGTCCAGACCCTATGGTCTTAAATAGGTGTACAATACCACTCGTATCAGACATATATCACAGTGACCAGATAGGCAATGCCCAGAAGCATACCACAGCAATTTTGATCGTTCAGCATCAAGTAACTTCCATTTGAGAGCAGCTTGAATACCGGTTTGATCACGGCAGCTGAAGTCCCTTTCATGTGGCAGGACAAGTTTGCTATCGAACCATTACACGCTCTGTGCAATGAAATGTCCCGGCACATGAGAGAACCGCTCAAAGCGCTCTTGCAGTTTGTACCACTTAGAAACACTTCTCAATCCCCACTCTGACATCGAAATCTATATGGTAAATCCCAGGATTCCTTAATGTATTCCTTATCCATTTTTTCATATTTGCCCGCCTGTCTTTGTTCAAGGCAATATTGAAACTGAAAAGTAGTGACCGGTAGAGTTATGTGGCCATGGATTAGCCATTCAGTAGACGGAGCTTCCGCTACTGTAAATGGTAGTCGGTCCAGTTTTTCAATACGCAGCATTGTATATTTAGCTCCCCTTTGTGCCATTTCAACCTGTTTATCTGTTAGATTATGTTCAGAAAACAGAGACGTACTGTTTATAAAACGCCAAGGCACAAAGCCTGCACCCAAAGATTGAAGCGTCCAGCTCAATAACATGATAGAACGTAATTGAGATTGCCCGTGTTGTAGTATGGCCAAATCTTGTTCTAGGATATCTATCGCAGAAGACACAATGTTGCCCAAAGAATATATTCTGGAGGACAAAGTTGTTAACCCATTGTCTACCACAGCCAATGATTTTTCTAAGTTAATATGGTCCATTTCCCGTATTCTCTCTGTGGCCTCTTGTTGTGATATTTTCCAATCTTCATTATAGGCAGCATAAATGCCAGCATATATGAAACGTTTCTGACGTTGTTTCCTGGGACCTTGTAAAAAATCCAAGTGTTGTTTCACTTCTGTTAGTGTTGAGGTTTCTAGCCAATCAAGGCACAACTTCCCAACACTGTAGGATGTCACTACCCCTGAATGTTCTCTTTGTACAGAACGTGGGTCTGGCCTGTGGATACTGTACCCTTCGGTAATACCCAAGAATCGTTTATGACATATGTTTGTGTCTAAAGGCCAAACCACCCATTTTCCCCAATTCGGGTCTGATCTATTGTACTGTAAAATGTCATCTACCTTTGCCCCATCCTGTGAAGTCGAATTTTGCCACCCTCCCATCTGTGATGGTGTTGGGAATCGAGGTGTGTTCAGGTCCTTGATCTTGGCTAATCCAAGACAGAATGTCTGTTGCACAGTTTCGTTTAGAAATATCATCTGCTGTGGAATGAGGCACGCTCTAAATAGCGCTTCTGTTCCCTGGACTTGCCAGTCCCTAGAACCCCAGACTGATTTTAAGTCTATTGTGTCCTTCCATAGGTCAAAACCCTGTTCAGACAGTTGGGCAATAAAGGAAGCAGAGTAAATCTGTTTGGTGTTAGTCAACATAATTTTCAGTGCCGATGTCGGTGTAACCTTATAATAATATGAGGTCGGGTTAGTGGTGTAAAAGCTGAAAAATATGAAATTTTCTGTGCAAATGTATGCGAACTACCTTTTGGTGGTGTAGGGCAATGTTCCCACTGATGGTATTCCAAAACATTTCTAGGCGAAATAGATTTGTGTAGGAAATGATAACCATATTGTTGGTAACAGTACAATGTGTCATAGTCTGAATTACCTTCTAACATTTCAGTGTTCGGAAATGCAGCAGTCTTCTCTAAATCAGACAACATGTTATTAACAGTATCCGAGTCCCAATCATCAGAAAATGTACTGGAGGTAATGATATCACTTAATGAAATTTTAAATAAATGAGACATTTTTAAAAGTTCAGTCGGACCGAATATTTCGAAATCAACCTTGTCCCAAACTATACCATCCGGTATAGGAACCGCTGTGATGTTCACTGTTGACAAGTCTCTTTGTTCACGATGTGAAGATTGATGTGGTTTTAAAATCAAATTAACTTTTTGTGCTGTGGAGCTTTGTTGAAGGTATCGTCCATTAATAAGCATGCTAAAATGTATTACTAAGCCTAACCAGAAAAGAAAAAAAAGAATCCCAGTAATTACCCAGAGTTCAATCCAAGGCGATACCAGGTAAGTCTTTTTAAGAAAGTTCACAAAGTCTTTAGCTTGCTGTTTACGTGATTTTTGGGCGGGCGTTGTTTCCGGCTCACTTGGATCCAAGGAAAACGCATCAAAGTTCATGAAGTAGCCAGAAGCAGTTCGATCAATTGTAGGAATTGCATCGGGATTTGTTGAAATCTCATTTTGCTCTCGTCGAGGCATGTTGACGTAGACGTCCGTATTTGGTCTGATTGCAACTTGTGTGTTGTTTTGATTTGAATTTTGAAGATGAACTTCTGGTTCAAGGGGAACGAGTTCCATAGCATTGTTGCTTAGTTCTTCATTCCGCACAGGAGGCTCTTCAAACGTGATGAGTCTTTCTGTTTGAACTTCCTGGATTGTAGCAAGAGGAGGGCGTCTGCTACTGTGGAGTCCACGAGGCCTAATGTTCAGTATCGGCCACATAGTGTGGTTTGATTGTCGATTGAGACAAATCTTTTCTCCTTTTTTCTGGCAAGAGGCGGCAAAAGTACAGTTCTTGTTCCTTGAACTGCTAGGACAGGTACAGGCTTTCTGTATGATGGCCCAAATTCTTTTTTGTCCGCTATTTTCTCTCTGACCAGATCCCCGATTTTTGGGATCCAGACAGGTCTTGCCGTGTTTGCCTTGACTTCCCCAGTGGTGGTCTGTTTCTGGACAACGTTCCTTTGTTGTATACTGGATTCATTTAGATTCTGTAAAACAGCCAAACTATCATGGATAGGCCACTGCGCCTTCATACTCAAGATCAGCTTCCCACATTCTCGTCCCAAATAGGACCTCATATGGAGTGACACCCCCTAGAGAATTTCTTGGCTGGTTATTAAGTGCTCTTTGTACCCCATAAAGGTGACTGACCCAACTACCGCCCTTGCCTAATACCCTAGCTGTTAAAGATTGCTTTAAGTCCCGGTTTTTCCTCTCCACAACCGAATTTCCCTCAGGATGGTACGGAGAGGAGTACCGCAGTGCAACGCCCATACTTTTCATGGCCTCTTTGTAAGCCCGAGAGCTAAACGCCGGGCCACGGTCAGAATGTAACGTGCCAACTGCGTATGTCCCGATAAAGACTCGCAAATCTTTTATAACAGTTCGAGCGTCAGCCGAGCGCTGAGGCCAAACCCATAGGAATCTTGAGCAGGAATCCACTGCAACCATGATATACTTGTAAGCCCTATCCGATTGTAAGGGGCCGCAGTGGTCCAGATACACGCATGCAAGAGGTTTGTCAGATATTAGTAATGGTGTCTGCGCCGGGCGTGTTCTGGTGGAGCCTTTCATCTGTTGGCAGATGTCGCATTTCAAGACATAGGGGCATATTCACAAGGAGCTATCGCCAAATTAACGGCACTTTATCGCAGCCAAAGTCGTGATAAATTTACCTCCCATTTCACAAGCCGGTGTTAACAGCCCACAGCACCAGTTTACCCGTGATAGCAGCCGCAAACAACATCGCCACAGAGGACCCACGCAAATATCGCTAATGAGATGCAGAGTGGGCGTTCCCGTGACAAAAGTCGAGACAACAGCACACCAACATTCACAACGACCTGCCACATCCGCGATAAAAACACAAAACAGGCGATAAGGCACGTTAGCACCAGGAAATCTACACCTGCTCTGACCTGGTGTAAAGTCCGACCACAGCCTGCACCACAAAAGGGAGCACAGCCCAGGGCTACATCAGATGGGCAACAGATGCCATGGAGTCACCCATCATGCGGCCCGGACACCCAAGAGGGCCACAACACCCACAGCCACCACTCCCAGGACCACCCCTCCCTGGCACCCCCCCCCCCGACCAAAGACATGCCACATCAGCCACACCTAAAATTGTACAAAATATTCCACTTGATGCCGCACAATCACAACTGGTGACATGGATGTGTCGTCACAGAAATGACCAGCACACATTCACTTTCGAAGCAACAAATGAAACTTTATTAAAATGATCAACGAAATGAAATGAAGACACATGGCCGCTCCCCTCTGGACAATACGTAGGTCACAGCCTGTAAGACAAAAAACATGATGAGAAGGTGTGTCCTGCGCACATCAGAGGACAGAGAGAGAGCGAAGGAGAGAGAGAGGAAGAGTGGGAGGGAGAGAGAGGGTAAGAGAGAGAGAGAGAGAGAGAGAGGAGAGAGAGAGAAGAGAAAAGAGAGGAAGAGAGGGAGAGAGAGAGAGGAAGAGAGAGGAAGAGAGGGAGAGAGGAAGAGAGGGAGAGAGAGGGAGAGAGAGAGAGAGAAGAGGAGAGAGAGGAAGAGAGGGAGAGAGAAGAGGAGAGAGAGGAAGAGAACGTGCCGCCCCTGTGCACCCAGGCCACACTGCTCACCTGCTGCCACCGGTGTGTCCCCAACCACGTGCCAGAATGCATAGCAGGACACCAGGTCACATCTGAGTCAGAGCCGTCAGCTGAAACAGAGCCCAGATACATGACTGGCACAGTACACACACTTGCACAAGACATCGCCTGCCCGCCCATGCACTCCCAGGCAGAGGCACCCCAACACCTCCCGTCGCCCATCGGAGCATGCCCGCCCATGCACACCCAGGCCTCAATGCTCACCTTCCGCCACCGGCGCATAGACAGGAGGTCCCACCACGTGCCGCTGCAAGCAACAAGCCCGGGGCCTGCGGACATGGCACCCTCCACATCATGCAGCCCCGCTCCGCAGGCCACCAGGTCTCACGTTTGGTGCTGGGTCTTGATTACTCCATGGCAGAGGACATACCAGTGCACCCGGCACCATCGCAGGCTGCACACCCGCTCAGCCCAATGGGTGCCACCAACTCTGGGATCCCGGAAGCGACGCCACGGGGCGGTAGGCCTGTGCTGCCCGTTGGCTCTGGCCTACACTGCGATCCAGCAGGGCACACAAAACCTGAGCAGTCCGGACCGCCGGGACGGGGCATCATCGCAGGCTGCACACCCGCTCAGCAGCTCAAGGTGCCACTGACTCAGTGCACCCAAAGACACCGTCCCGTGGCGGGGTGCCTTTGCCGTCCGCAAGGCCTCGGATGCCACTAACCCTGTGCAACCCCAGTCTGCGCCACGTGGTGGTAGGCCCGTGCCATACTCAAGGCCTCGGATGCCACTAACCCTGTGCAAACCCAGTCTGCGCCACGTGGTGGTAGGCCTGTGCCATACTCATGCCTCGGATGCCACTAACCCTGTGCGCAACAACTCATGGGCCCTATATGAGTGCGAACCGTGGAGCGTCCGTCAACCAGTCACCACCGGAAGAGGGGAATGTGATGTCGTCGGCCCCTTATATTGGCGGAGTCACATGGCCTTTGACGCCTGTGCCGGATGGGTGTGGTGTGTGTGAAAACCTGCCCTCAGGGAGTGGCTGTGACATGCTGACAGCTAGACCAGTGACCTGCACACCACCGAGTACGGCTGCGATGGGTAGCAATGAGGGCCCCCCCTCGGGTGTAAGCGGAGTGGTCTGGCCTGCCGTACGCCGGACCAGCGCAGGGCTTGCAACAATGACTTGTGGGATCTGGGCGTGGTCCAGTCCATGTCCGGACAAGGAGGTGACTGATGCGTGTGTCCCTGTTGTAGTGTTCACGGGACCCGGTACACAAAATGCAATGTCGCACCCTCTGACTGGCAGCCCACAGGATGAATATCATTGACGCAAGGGAAGGCACTGTCCCCACATTCATCCACACATCCATACATGAATGACGTAAGACATTACACAGCAGTGCGTCACTGGATGTTTATTTGCACATCCAGTGCAGTCATGCAGCTGGAGCGTTACAGGGCAATGCCGAGCACACTACACAATATGGGTCCGTGGAGGGCCAGCCAGTGTACATCCGGGGATGACCTGTACTGCGGAAGGGGAAGGGTACAGTCCGCAGTCTGTCCGCCGTGTCAATGGTCGTCAAACAGGATGTGGGAGTCCATGTCGCTGTCCACGGTGAGTGCATCGGAGTGTATTGGGGGTCAGTGGTAGGTCTTGAGGCCATGTGCGGCACCAAGCAGAAACAGGCAAGGTGGCGGACATGAATGCTAGTACCTCCTTCTGATCTCAATCCCATCCACGTCCTCGGATGTGTGCTCTGCCCCACCTGTGGGTGTTGCAGTACCTGCTGCGGCAGTGTGTGCCACTGACACATCAGGGGCTGGAGGGGGATTGCTGGCCGAACTGTGTGGCAGTGACATCAGGTGCCTGAGTGGATACGCCTGTCGCACTGGGAGGCACTGACACACCAGGGGGCGGAGATGTGGATGGTGTGGGGGCAGCAGCATTCATCATCGCCACGCCTTGTGGCAGCAATGCCATGATGAAGACATGCAGGACCTGGTAGATCCCAGCTACATTTCGCTGATGTGCAGCGGTGGCTGCCATCCTTTTCGCCTCCATCCGCACCATGTCCTCCATGGGCCTCCGCATGTGTGCCAGCTCACGGCTGGCATCGCTGGGGCCACTCTGAGCGGACAGGTATTCCTCCCTCCGCGTCATGACTCCAGCGATGTCAGTCAGGGCTCGTTGGAGACCATGGGGCGGACATAGACACCCAAGGATGGCGTCCAGTTTGGTAGCCATGAGGTCGAACCCCACCCGCACCTGCTCGGCCGTCTCCCTCTGGCCCTCCAGCACACGGCATTGGAAGGCCAAGTGTTGTTCCTGGGGGTCTTGGGAGAGTGCCGGGGCTGTGGGTGCCTCCTGCTGGGTGGTTTGGGTGGTGGTTGGGGTCTCATCGATGTAGCTGGGCTGCCCTGATCCTGGAGGTTGCTGGCGGATGAGGTCAATGATGTCTTGGATGGTTTGGGTGCCGATGCTGGTGTTGTCCTCCTCCTCGTCATCAGTGAAGAGTGGCTGTGACTGCTCTGCAGGAGGTGTTGACGATGCCCCTGCGATGTGAAGGGGAGATGGTGTATTACAATGTGTCTACATGTGTGTAGCCGCATGGTACAGGTTGACATTCAGACAGCATGGCATTGTACATTGTGACAGTCTGTGGGTCTGGGCGAGGACCCAGGGTCATTGTGGCTGTGCACTGTGCCCTGCTTGCTTGTGCATGTGTGCCATTGTGGCCATCTCCCCCGTCCCCCCAGTACCCGATGGTCACTCACCCTGTTGCGGTTGTGTTGTGTCCTGTCGAGCAGTGTCCGGTACCCCGACTCCGGCCACAGTATCCATACTGATGACTGTCGACACCGGCTCCTCCATGTCATCCAGCTCCAGCTGTGGCGCTGGGCCCCCACCTCCGGTCTGCGTTGCTGCCTTTTGGTTGGCGCTGAGTTTCTCCTTGGTCTTCCGCTTGATGTCATTCCATCGCCTCTTGACCTCGTCCATTGTCCGCTTGTGCTCTCCGACGTCATTCACCTGGTCGACGATGTCCCGCCATATTCCATTTTTGGTGCCCAATGACACGTTGGAGGTGACGAGGAGTTGTTGATGGTGTTCCATCACCTCCGTGACTATGGTCCTGTTCGCCTGCGGACTGAACTTGGTCATCCTGGTCTTCTTGTCCTTGCCCTTCCCTGTCCCCGAGGTCCCAGGCTGGTCGTCCGGGGTGCTTGTGGGGTTGCGCTCGTCCTCTGCGCCTGCTCCGGATGCCTCCATGGTGCTTGGGTGTTGGTCAGTTTGTGTGTGGGTGTTTTTCTACTTTTATGGTGATTTTTGACGCCTGCCAGGTGTGTGTTGCAGGCCTGGCGCTGCTTGTCGCTGGTTTCCTCATCGCGCTTTGGCCCATCGCGTGTTTTTTGGTGTTGTGGTTTGTGTTTTTATCTCCATCGTGGGGGTTGTATCGCAGACTTTGTCCGCGGTTTCAGCAGACTATCGCATGGTACCGCCTTGTTGTGAATTCCACGTTGACACGGGGTTATTTTCCCGCAATGGGCTGCAATATTGAAAGTTGCGTTACGCTACTCTTGCGGTAGTTATCACACGTTCTTGTGAATATACCCCTCAGTCTTTAGTTTGCTTTGTTAGACCGGGCCACCAATAGCGCTGTTTCAACAATGAAATAGTCGCTGTAACGCCTGTATGCGCAGAGGCCAAACCCTTGTGTGCTGCTAGTATTAACCCTTGCCTACGATCCATATTTGGTATTACTCTGTCCCCCACTCCAGGAATTTGAGCAAATGGAATGTTGTTTGCATCTAAATTGTAGGAGTATTTGAGTGGAAATTTCTTTGGTACAGCTCCACTGTTTTTGCTTGAAGCATTGACAGCGACCATAATCTCACCGTCTATCCTCGTTTTTGAACGAGTGATTGCAGCTACGGACGCTGTGCGTACAGCCCCCTTCGCGGCTTCATCAGCCAATGAATTCCCTTCAACGTGAACGCCATCACGCTGAAGACTCAGTGTATGGATCACGTGAGCCCTTGGTAGTTCGTTCTTTAACTCAACTACCTGTTCCCATAGCATTTTATGCTTAATTGTGCCACCTTTTGCATCTTTAAACCTGTTTTGTTCCCAATGATACAAGTATTCATTGTATGACTGAACACAGTAAAAGGAATCACACACAATTAGTGTGGGGAATTCGTGATCCGTATTTACAAGTGCCAGTATCAGTGCTTTTAACTCTGCCAACTGAGCCGGGAGGTCTCCTACAGATTGCGTTTTGGTGCAACTCGGATGGAACTTTCCATCTCGCATGCGACCTTTAACGATAGCACATGCCGCGCTGTATTGTTGCTTACTCCCTATGGCCGGTTGAGCAGATCCGTCGGTGTAAATAATATATTCATACTGATCTAGAGGCAATATTTCATTTGGTAGATGATATTCTTGTTCGTATTGCAGAAATGCTTGTATTTTTAGACTTGGGTCAAATCTGTATTCAACATCCGTTGCAGTAAGAGAATTAGCCCATTGTATCCATCTTGGATGTAAGGCTTTTGCGTTTGGAATGCTTGCCTTTGTAACCGCTTCTAAAGCTGGTACTGGGGTCACGACAATTATGAGTTTCCCCTGAGCCAGTGCTCTTTGTCTTGCTACAGCGGTCTCAACAGCGGTCAGTATTTTTTCTGTTGAAGTAAAACGCATTTCCGCGTTTGTGTACAGGTGTGATTTGTATGCGATCGGTACTGTTTCGCCTTCATTGAAGGTTAAGTAAGTGCACCCGCATTGACCCACTATTACACGGATCACCAAGTTGTGTGCGTTTACGCGTCTGTAAGTGTTTGGAAGCAATCATGTCTTCTTATAATGAACGTAGGATATTTGAATGTTCCTGTGTCCAATGTCTGACTGAAAAGTCAGGTTTTATTAATTCGCAGAAAGGTTTTACTTTTTCTGCGTAATCTAAAATGTATGTTCTGCCGAAATTTAGGAATCCCAGTATTGATTGTAGATTTTTCAATGATTTTGGTGGTTGAAGCAGCGCACACTTTTCTAAAAAGTTAGCTGCCAGGCTTTTCCCTTCACTTGAAAGCTCGTATCCTAAAAAAAAAGAAAAGACATTGAGGTGGGCTATTTTAGATTTTTTTTAATTAAATTTGTAGCTCTCATAGGCGAATTCCATGATAATGGTGCTCACCCTGGTCAAGTGCTTTTTTAAGCCATCATCCGTCAGATAAATATCATCCACATAGGACAATGCTTCTGCATCAAAATTTTGGAGTAACTGTTACTCTTGCTGAGAATACCCCCGGGCTGTTCTTATACACCTGGGGGAGACGACAAAATTGCCGCTGGTGATCCCAATGCTGAGAATGCGGTCAAATACCTGCTTTCAGGCGCTATATTTTGGCAGAAAAATCCATTTGAGATATCAAGTGTAGTTTTGTACTTTTTCCGCACAATGTTATTCATTAATGCGGCACTGTGTGCGTTTTGGACAGCGAATGTCTTTGTGCATGAGTTTAAATGTCTGTAATCTAAAACTAGACGATATGAGTTGTCCGGTTTTGATACAGGAAACAAAGGGTTGTTTATTGGTGAGGTGCATGTTTCAATCACCCCTTGGTATTCAAGTTGACCTAAGATCTCCCTGACCTGTTTTTAGCTTCTTGCTTTATTGGGTATTGCCTCTGAGCATTTGGTGAAACTTTTAACGGGATCACGTGGTGGGTTGAATCCTCATCCCAACCGGCATGATTTTTGTACAATGCTGGAGCTAGGGCAACCGCCCACTCCTGTGCATATGCCTGTTTAAGATGTATGGGAACAAGGTCGGAGAATGATGGAAAAATTACAGTTTCGCCCCTGGGGCACTCCATAACGAATGTTGGCGGCCAATCTTGTTCTGCTAATAGGATGTCGTAACCAGATGACAGATTTTCCCAAAAAAGACCTTTAACTTTCCTGGGCTTGTCCCCCTCCATTTGGAGTGTTATTTCGTGTAACTTATGTGGGACGCTCACCCTTGCGTCTGGTGTTTCCACCGTGATGTAATCATTCAAGTCCGCTGTCACCAGAAATTCCATCAGGTTCTGGCGAGCTATTGTTACTTCTGCCGCACTGTCTAGCATCATCAGAGCCCATTCCCCGTTCAGAAGCTGCGTCCTCAGAATTCTGGGCATGTCTGATCTTTATGCCTGAAACTTTCTTCTTCTTAAACTGAGGTTTTTCATTTTGGCTTGTCTTCTTTTTTGGAAGTATAGTCTTGAGCGTGCTGCTTGTCTCTGGACTTTGTACGCTCCTCTTTGTGTTCTGACCGTCCTTCTCTCTCTGACTTTTTCGTCGAGCCCTGAAAGGAACGAGAGGAACGTGTATCAGTATCCCGATTTTATTTGTTTGATCTTTTTGACATTTTATATTATTCATTACAGTAATGTTTAATACAGCTGTATGCTTTTGCCGTGTACATTGCACAGTTATAAATTCTGCAAACAGCTATAATCAAGTTAAGCAACACGTTCCATGGATTAGTACATCCAAAAACATTTTAAAAAATTGTAATGTTTATAGTGAGAATAAACATTCGCCTTTGTCTTCTCCTGTTACATTAACTCTACGGTATCCTCTGTTCCTTGCTCCCTTTGCCACTCTGTCATTACATTAGCTCACGTGTAATTCGTAGATCAATACGTATATTAAACCAACAATTTAAACTGCCACAGGTTACATCAGTAGTCGAAGGTCTCCCCCATGTTCATACCACGCACATATATAAAGTGTCATTTGTATCAGTATCCTGATACCTGTCAGGTTTCCTAATATTATCCCTATTCCTGAGATTATACCTCTTTTCAGAGGGCTACTGTGGAGGAGATCTGCCTCGGGATTGAGATCGGTTTTTATAATTGTTGTTTTTTATTCTCCCACTTCTTTTTAGAAGAAGCAGGTGTCTGCTTGGTAGTGTCCTTTTCAGGACTGCCCATTAGTTGTGGTTTTAATGCTTTCCCACCCAAACTCTCTCTGCCTAAATCTGCATACGCAGTTTCAATTATTTTGGGTAGCTTGTGTTGTTGATGCAACGGACTGAACTCCCTTAGGCGTTGGCGGATTGCCACCGAAGCTGCTTCCCCTTTAATATTAGCTAGTATTATGGCTGATAACTGGTCATAGTTATTTAATAACTTCATCCCTAAATTCAGGGCAGGTTCTGCTCCGTACTCGTTTTGTATCTGTCTCAATACGTCTGGTACTACTGCTAATGAAGGAATACCATGTGTTCTGGTATATATGGCAGCAAAGACTGTACCCCAAGAGGTGCAGTCCTCTACTTGTGGTGTTAGCCCCATGGGCAAGCAGATTGTTAGCATTCTGTGTTTTTCAAACAGGGTAGTATTCGGGAATACTGCTTCGAGCAGAGTTATTTTCTGAGCTATCCAGAATGTCATTTGTTCACGTTTTGTGGGCATTTTGCCCATTACCGCGTGTAATGTTTGTGGTGTAATTTTAGTTGTTGTACCTTGAATTCGAGTTCCATTTGTTGCAACTGATGTTGGTTGGACTGTGAAAATCCTCATGACATACTGTGTCAGGTTTCTGTAGATTTTAATTAAATCCTTGTGTTGTAAGAGTAAGTCTGGCTGTGGCATTGTGTCAATGTCGGGATGTGGTGTGTAGGCAGCTAATATTGGCCATGTTGCACCGTCTCCTCCGAGCGGACCTAATCTTACTCCGTTTCTTATATGGGGTAGGGCGCCTTTAAACCAGTATAGGTGTTCCTGGTAAGTGAGTGGAACTTCTATGTCCTCGCAAGGACCATATTCCTGTGGTGCATCTCCTTCTGTATAGTAGTGAAATGTCTGTGTTCTCGCATCTGCTGCTGGGAATGTAACCCACGGATAAAATATCTCTGTTTTGTTTGATTCGTGTGCCTCAATCACGAAAGCTTCTAAGCCACCCCTAGGTGCTAAACCATATTCTAGTAGTTTCAGGGTGATAGTACGTCTGAATTTAGGTGCAATGAGTATTCCATCCACCTCCACATCTTCTACTGAGAGGCGTCTAGCCAGCACCGGGTTATATTCGCCCTCAGTCATTTTGTAAAAAGAAAAGTTTTGTTCAAGGGAACTAAGATATGGTGTTATGCACAATTTGAGGAACAAAATGTCCTTCAAGCTTGATTAACCAACAGCCAATAAATAGGATTTCTCGCCTACTCAGCTGTGGCGGAGTTTGTGCCCACCCACTCCAGACGTCTCTGAGAATAGCACGACTGAACTACTCAGATTCTACTGTTAAATAAGTACCCAACCATCGTTGGTGGCGCCATGTCGTGTAGTTCCTATATTACCCATATAGGACCTGCGCATTCGGATAACAAACCGTGGGTTTGGTGGCAGACTGATTCTGAGCACCCCCTCCGAGAAGGTTAGCCTGTTTGCATTAGCTAGCTCACAGTGCCACTAGTGTCGCCTCTTATCGGGGAGAGAATAGTTTCTGGCAACCTCAGAACATGACAACCCTGATCCCTCAGGATCGTGGAAACAATTTACTACTTTTCGCTCAGTCACTCGTGCTCACTTATCTGGTCTCAGAGATACACAGAATAAACAGCCTGGACGTTTCAATAAGGGTTTATTGAACAGTTGTTATGTTCGTGTAGAATATATGAGCTGCAACAACCATTAGACAGTAGCAGAGATATATGATTAGCAGTACTATGAATATAAATGGATAGTACAGTTCTACCATCTTGCACTACGCATGAATAAATACATGAATATAAAATGCATTGATAAAAGAAAGTGCGTACTCCTACGATGCCTATCTAGATGTACCCAAGTGTACCTAGTATGCGAGTAGGTGTGAAGCCAAGAATCCCTCTAGGATTTAGTCGAACCCCATTACCTGAAATGAGAATGTAGGAGCCCCTCTTGGTCTCGAGCTGGACACCCCGCCAGGGATGTTCAGACCACTGTCAGCTGGAGCGTCTGCATGCAGGAGCCTCAGCGTCTCTGGTCAGTGTGTCGGCCTGGAAGTCTCGGTTCCCTCTGCCTAACACTAGCAAGAGGTGCTATATTTATACAGATAGTATCTAGGGCTCCTTTGTCCCTTGTTGCTTGTATTAGCCATTGTTGGATTTGAGGATGACGTATGGGATGAACCGTGTACGTAGATGTGGGGAGGAAGGTGGTGTAGCCCCTGCCTGGTTTCTAAGAACCCTTATGAATATCCATTCATATTGTGTGAGTCTATTGATGGAGTTATAGGACTCTATTGTTCAGGAGAAACCCTCCTTCTGCACCCAGGACTAGAACTAGGTAAAGGTTCAATCCTAAAAAGGCTCGTTACAGTGTAGTGTAGGGGAAGTAATGTAGGTGAAGGGGTATGATGTTACCTGGGCTTATGTTAGGGTACCTATATGAAACATAACATTCTCTTGAGATCACAGAGATGAAATCACATACCGTCTTCTGATTGTGGATTGAAAGATTAAGTATTTGTGCTCGATTTGAGAATCCCTTCATATACCAATAGGCGGATGGTAATGTGTGTACTTTTTAATGTTTTGCATTATTTTTCAATTTTCTCTTTCAGGGTGTACATACATTAATTAACTTTTTTGTTAAGTGTTTTTTTCTTCCTTTTTCCCCCTCTATTTGATACTCCTTACCCGGTTCATTTTTGGATTTTTTTCAGTAAGATTTTTTCAATATCTTCTTAATTGTGCTCATTGGACCCCCTTACTGCTTTTAATTCTGACTAGTCTCTTGACAAAACACTAGTGCTATATTTTCAATTGTACCACTCGGTTTACTATGATGTTCAATTAGTCCCTCTTTTGTTTTTCCAATCACGGCTCTTGGGCCCTTATTGCTTTTAATTCCGATTATTCTTTTGAAAATACACTACCGCGTTGTTTTCAACTGTACCAGGACCATTGCACTCCACTGACTATGGTGTTCAGCTCAGTTCTTTATTCGGCAGATAAGGAACAGCCATAAAAGTGCATACAATATCATATTAAAATACAATTAAACACAGTATATAAAACGTAATTACATAAAAGAATAAGAATTCAAAATAAAAATAAAAGAAGTGCCCCACCGTTTCTCTGGATCACAGCTAGCAAACCATGCTTTTCCTAAGATATAAAGCGCAACAATAAAACAGACATGAGGGTCTTAAAGTGCAAGCAAATAACTCAATGCAGTTTTATAATCTCTAATATTCTGTGCAAGGAGAACTGGTTCAAGATAATAGCTCCTGATCATCACAAGGACAGGGAAATGAGTCTAGCGGACATAGAAAGCAACTAAATGACGAACTATGCCTGCACCTAGTCTTGTCAGGACAAATCAGTGATGAGTGTTATTAACAAGCGACAAATAATGCGGATAGCCTTCCTGGGAGTTAACTGACATATAAAAGGCAACAGTTGATTTCTTCAGATCCTCCTTTATTCTGAACTCGTGCCTATACTTTAAAAAAAGGTTTATTTAATAAGACCTTTAGGAGATGTACCTTTGGATGGATCTTACAGTACAGGTATATTAAATAAAAGCAAGCCAGGGGATGTTAAAAACCTGGCCCAGGGCAAGGCAGTCCAGAATGACTGATTTAGTAAAATTCATTTAGTCTCTAGACCAAATAGAAAACCAAAGTATTAGGGGTTTTAATAGAAGCTGGTCTTCAAAAATTGCAAACCAACTTCCTTATGGGCAATCATAGATGAAGCGGAGACAGGTAAACATAGCATACGTTTTAGGAAGATATTCTCTTCAGCCTGAAGTGGGTTACTTGGGGTATAACCCCATACCCTCCCCACAAGTAGCAGTGGACACCCCTCTTGCCTTGTAAATATCAACCATTGCTTTAATTGGGCGACAGCCCAACCTTTGGACAAACCTAAAATCCCATGGCAGTTCCTGCTCCTTTTGGATCTTGCGTTAGCAACCCGTCGTGTCCATGTACCATTGCTTGAGACGAGGACCCCTAGAAAATAAAAGGAGCTGACTTTGTGACTGGTGAATCCCCAATAAAAAGGTTCTGCAGTTGGGTACCTTTTTCCCACAGATCATAGCGTAAGTTTTGGCTTTATTAATTACCATTTTCGTGGCCTCCATAAAAACCCCAAATGCATTCTTCAATTTCTGCAGGCCGATTGGTGTCCTGGAAAGTAAAACAGCATCGTCGTCATAATATAGGGACTGGACGCTCAGCGACACTAGGTGCATTGGCCTGTAGAACCTGTAGTGCACCATCAACCCCATTGATGAAAAGAGAACAGAAAAGGAGCAAAAAAGCAACCTGGCCTAATTCCCCTATGGGTCCCAATAGGAAGGGAGCATTCTCCATTAGGGTCATACCGAACCTTGGCAGACATATTTTCGTATAAATGTGGAAGAAAACAAATGATCTCTATTGGGGCACCAAGGCTGACCAGTGGATGGAAAGATCAACCAGGTCAAAAGCACTGCTTAGATCAGCGAAACAAGAAAAGAGATCCCTTCATGGCCCTAATAAATTTCCAAATCAACCATTCCAAAAAACACATTGCTGAACAGTCCCTAAACCCCTTATGAAGCCAAACTGTACGTCTGATAAAATAGAGTTGTTATATGCCCATTCCTCCAATCTCATCAGTAATACCTTGCTCATTAATTTTACAGAGGCATCAAGGAGGGAAATGGGACGATTACATTTGGAATCTGATTTCTCTCCCTTTTTAAAGATAGGAACTATAGTTGAAGTGGCCCACGAGGGAAGGATCATACATTCATGCATTAAAGACCTGTGTCAGGATGTGCCCCCATAAGTCCCTTGCGGCTATAAATGAGTCTATAGGGACCCCATTGGGGCCAGGTGCTTCCTCGCCTGCGGTCTGCTGCAGAGGGAGTGAAACCTCCTCACAAGTGATACATAATGGTAGTAAATGCTTAGGCAGCGCCCCTTCACCCTCAATCGACAAGCTCTCTAACTGATTTGGTTAAAAAAAATTCCCGCAAAGAGAAAACACCCATGTGTCACAGGAAACATAGGAGCTAAGCTCCGTTATAAAGGTCAATTTTCAGGAAGGGGGCATTGATCGTGCTCCAGAATAATTTGGCATCCCTAGTTTTGGCAGCCTGAAACAACGAGGACCAGGCCTTATCCTGGAGGGTCTTCTTCCTAACAGCTTGTCCCTGGTTATAATTTTTGCGAAGGCGCTTAACGGCTACATGATCCCTAAGCGAGGTATGTAATGCTTCTCTCAGGCACTTCAAAGCATGGGTACATGAATGATTAAACCATCCATGTGTGCTAGGTTTGTTAGATCTGTCTGGCCTTGTGAGTAATGAGTTTAAGAACCCAAGGATTTGATTAAAGGATGTCAAAAGCTTGACATTGTCCACTGCCTCCTCCAAACAATAGCTGAACTCCGCATGGTACAAACCTATTAAACTGTGTAGTGTACTGATAAGATCTATACCTGCCCTTTTTATTCGAACTCCATTAGGACTAACTGGAGAAATGTTAGCTACGTGGACAGTTTCATTAGCACTTTTAGGCCAAAATGAAAAAGGTAGGACTACAGGGTTATGATCACTCCTAGCAGTAGAAATAATGCGGGGGGAGCAGACCATATTGTTTATTGAGGTGGAAATCAAAATATGATCAATAACGGTGTGGGAATTTCTTCCAATAAATGATGGTATCCATGCCCCATTACCGGAGCATCTACCTTCAAGGAGCAGGAGATCATATTTGCAAATTAAAGAATTCAATGCCATAGTCATTATGGGGAAAGTATAAGAGACTGACTCCCTCATCATTAAAAAGCCTGCAAACCTACTTCGCTGGGAGGGGACATGCTTGAGTATTAAAATCTCCTGCCCATAATATAACAAAATTAGAATTAATCTCCTTCAGAAAACCTTCCAACACTTTGTCAAGGGCATGTACCAACGAACTATGAGAAGTGTCAAATACATTATTGTAAAAGCTACCCACCACTAATTTGGGCCGCCCTTGATTGACAACCAAAGAAACTGACATTTGTAATTTTCCTCATATTATTTGATATTAAAATCAGTAAACCCCCCCTTTGGCATGCCCTGCTGAGGATGGTATAGCACACAGGGAGTGAGTGAATTGGACTGAGTATGTAGGCACCTGGCATGCACTGACCTACTCCAGGCCTACAGCATTGCAGAGAACTGCCCTGGGGCCGGCGGGACTAGGGGATTGCCTTTGCCTTGCGAATAACAGCACATGTGGAACATGTGTGGGCGGTGGACTGGACCGCTCGCATACAGCTGTAGTTGATCCTGCAAGGTGAGCCCACTGCATATCCTCCTGGGTGCCCTTGCAGAGGTGAGTAGAACATACCTGCCTGCCCATGTGCGACGTCGGGGAACACAGCAGCCTTCTGGGGTGGGTCTGCCTTTGCTGCATTGCCAGGGGAGCGCTTGCCGGGGAAGATCCGAAAAGACACTTGCTACTACTGGGTCAGTGGACCGTTGCCTGCTCTGGGGACCTACGGTAAAATAGGGAGGCACTCTAAAAGGAAGAGGCCCAAGGACGACAAGGCAAAGGAGATGCATTTGCCTGTAGAGGAGGGGGAGGGTTCGCAAAGCCCTTACCAACTGCCTGGTGTTGTACAACCCACTTCACTGGTGGCCATCTTCCTGGCTATCCTCATGGCACCAGGGAGGTCTTAGCATGGAAAATAGATATTGTGGAGGCTGGAACTGGTCTCTTGCAAGATGGCTGACGATTAAACAATGAACGGATTCTGGCAGACCTAAAGCCCATGATGTGCAGTCTGCAGGCACAACATCAAGGGCTAGAAGGGAGAGTCTGGGTGCTGGAGCGCACAGCTGAGGATGCTGAAGGCCAGGCACGACGAAATAACATACACGTCGTTGGCCTACCCGAGCGTGTGGAAGGTACAAATATGGTTACTTTTCTAGAGTCCTGGCTCAAAACATTGGTAGCTCCTGAGGGCCTCTCTTCCTTCCCACTGGAACGGGCCCATCTGGTACCGGCAAGACCACTCCCTTGGTCGGCAGTGGTGAAGTTGCTTCTTTACAAGCATCACATTCTGACTAAAGCTTGTGAGAAAGAAGAACCTTTGCTGGACAACTGCAGGATAATGATTTTCGCCGACTTTACGATGCTCGTCAAAAAGCAAACAGCTTCCTTTTGTGGGAATTTGAAAATGCCTCAGGCAGATGGACATTAAGTATGAGATGCTTTTTCCGGCTAAACTGAAGGTAGCAACTGCTTCAGGCACTCATTTCTTTACAGATTCGGGTGAAGTATGGGACTAGCTCAACAAGGAAACAATGGTTCTGGACAAACTGGTAATTTGTCTGCAGAAACTTCAGGAGCGCTGGCCCGGCCTCCGACCTGACTCTGCAGGAAGTAGGGGGGTCGGGGGGAGAGGGACGACAAAGGGGGTAGGAGTATTTTCCACCAAGGAACAATCGCATAGGGACAGATTAAGTACAGTGGCAGCCCCAGGCTGGGAGTGGGCCTCTAACCATGAAAACCTGCCTTCAGTGTCTACAGACTCTGATTTGGACTCAGCTTCTGGGCTGGACTAGTCCAGGGTGACCCCTCGATCAGTAGACAACCTTGTGTGACTTGTGCTGCAGCGACATCAGGGCAGTAAAGTGATTTCTGTTGCCAATGCACTGATTAGTTATCTGCTACTATCCTGATGGGTGAGGGCCCTCTTGTCTGGGGGGCCGCAGGGGCAACGCTTTCGGTTTTGAGGTCATGATTGCCTTTACTGGATGATAGGTTGCGGTGCTGGGGGTCCAATTGCTGTACTGTACACCACCTCCCACTGACCTTGCCTATGTCCTTTACTGACATGATAGTTGCGTGATGTTTTTATAACTGGTTTGGTAGGAGGGGGGATGTTGCCTTTCTGTCCTTTGGTGGGGGTGTTGCAGTTCTTTCTATTAGGGGTTCGGTGTGGTGTTCGACTACTGCATGTAGCTGCTATTGAGTTGCTTGGAGGACAGTTGGAGGACTGTGTGGCTGTGGTGGGGGTATGGGGATTGTAACACGCTAAGGTGGCAGGGACCCACATGGACTACAAGGTTATATCCTGGAATGTTCGGGGGGGGGGGCTCAACAGCATGACCAAAAGATACAAGGTGCAGGCTTACTTGAGCCAACAGGGGGTCCATATAGCACTGCTGCATGAGACTTATCTAACTGCGGTGGAGGATGTGGCCCTCCATAAGCGCTGGCGGGGGCACACGTATTTTACCATCTATTCTGCCTTTGCACAGGGTGTCCTCATTTGTTGCACCCCGGTGTTCCCCTTCAAATCACAAACCAACTTGTAGACAAAGCGTAGTGTTAAGTTGTCCTCAGAGGGGGAATGGGTGGTAGGGACATCACATTGATCTATGAATATCTATGCTCCCAACACTGATCAGCCCGGTGTCTGGACAGCCTTTTGCATGTGCCTGCTCCCCATATGCCAAATGCGTTGCTGGTTGGGGGCGAAATCAATGGGGTAGCGGGACACCACCAGGATCGCTCACAGTCTCCTCTTCCTTGCGCTCTGATGGAGTGCCTGGCGAACAAGTTTTGAAACTGGCAGGGTCACCGGGGTATGGTGGATACATGGAGGGTTACTCACCAGCAAACCAGCAACTATTCCTTTTTTTTAAATCTGCATTACATAAGCTACACATTAGGCTGAATACCTTCGTCTGCCGCCAGATGTCCATGTGACGATAGTCCATTCCGATTACTTACCCAGACGTGAGCAGAACACGGCCCTTTTGTCATTTCACTGGCCTGGGTCAAGACGCGGACTACTATTCCTTCTTGGAGGTTGAAGACTGAGAATATGGAAGACCAGGTTTTTCACCACACTATTGGGGAGGTGATCCAGAAATACTTTGCGGACAATGCAGGAACAGCCACGTCGGCACAAGTGGAGCAGGATGCCTTGAAATCTGGTCAGAGGGCTGTGCATTGCAAATGTTGATGTGGTCTGCCGGACATTGGTGAGCAAGGTTAATGCACAGGAGGTATTGCAAGAGGTAGAGAAGACTAGGCTTGGGAATCTGAATCGCCAGGGTACACTGTTGGATGGGAGAAAAGTTAGTGGAAAGGGTGTACCGCCTCCAGTGTTTTGATTACAAACTGTATATGGTGCCCACCCATGCTGAGAGAGATAAGGTTGGGACAATGCTGGCATGGTTGGCTGATCCCAATAGAAGAGGCTCACAAATTCTGGAACTTACGCTGGCACTTACGCTTGAGGGGGGGGGGGAGGGAGGCGTGAGAGACTTGGGAAGTGACATAACCCTGCTGGAAATAAAAATGGCTGTTCAAGGCATGGCCAGAGGAAAGGTACCCAGTAGTGATGAACTGCTGGTGGCGTTTTACACTACCTACATTGAAACACTGGCCCCACGGCTGGAAGAGGTTCATAGGGCGGCTAGACATACTGGCAGCCTCCCTGCATCAACTAGGTAGGCACTGATAATCCTCTTAGTTAAACTTCGGCGAGACCATTGCGATGTCAAGGAATACCGACCACTGTCCATGTTGAATGTCGATTATAAAATAGGAAATTAGCAGCCTGCCTCCTCCCGTACAAGTCACAGCTGATACATACCGATCAAGTGGGATTTATACCAGGCCAGAATGCAGTGCTCAATATATGACAGCTAATATTCATACTACTGGATGCCCCAGCTATTGTCCCCGGCGCCACAGTTATATCTGTTGATGTCGAGAAGGCATTCGAGAGTCTGAATTGGTGCTACCTGAATGCAGTGAAGGCAAGGATGGGGCTAGATCCCGAATTTATCAAATGGATGCAATTATTGTATACCAGTCCCACAGCAAGAATTAAAACGTGGGGAGGGGGGGGGGGGTTCTGATGCCTATCGGGTGGAGAGGGGCACAACGCAAGGCTGCCCACTCTCTATGCTGTTTGTAATAGCAGTGTGTAGAAGTGACTCTTCAATGATGATGGTAGGTAGACAAAAGTAGATGCTGAAGAAGATTTATTAAGACACAACGTAGATGAGACCCCATCCAGTCAGACACCCAGCTTAACTGCCACACAAGCAGTTCAACCCAGTGCCTGGCAACGGACCCCACATTCTAGAACAAGAGGAATGTAGGCCTCAGATATATTCAGGACACCACACTTCCTCCCCCCTTTACCATCCAAAACAAGGTTATTAACTTTATACACATCTAAGCAAACTAAAACAGCATATCAAGAAATAAGTAAAACATTACATCAGAAATGCATGACAATAGGGCGCATAAGGCAAAAGACTTCAGAAACAAAATCTTGCAGATGGCGAGGAGTACGCTTCAACCGACAAGGCCTGCCACCTCTTACATTCACAATGGCATCTTCTTGAACAGGACTTTGATTCCCAGTGCGGGCAGTAGATGCACTGACGGTGGTGGACTTAATGGGACATTTCGCGACTCTTCCCAAATTCCAGATTTTATGGTCACTGGTCTTTATCGCATTTTTGAACACTTTGATTACCTTAAAAGGTCTACTGAATTTGGAAGTACCACTACCTTTCCTGGGAGACTTAATTTTTACCCAATCACCCACATTGACAACCGTACTCTTCACACCCTTTCTCTCATCATACCAAACTTTCCTTTTAATCATAACTTCCCTTTCTTTTTCCTTCCAGCCTTCAGTCCTTCCTGCTCCACCGTCCACTAGCAACCTCTTAGTGGTAACCCATGACGGGACAACTTCAACATTAGGAACCCTTCCTTTAAACAAGTGAAAGGGAGCTACCCCAGTGGAAGAATGGGAGGTGAACCTATACTCACGCACTTTTTTCTTAATTGCCAACTCCCAGCTTTCACCA
Organism: Calotriton arnoldi; assembly: GCA_963921515.1. Lineage (NCBI taxonomy): Eukaryota > Metazoa > Chordata > Amphibia > Caudata > Salamandridae > Calotriton > Calotriton arnoldi. Next base: position 192,080 of record CAWUFW010000018.1, read on the forward strand.
CAGGTAACAGCTTGTTGCATGGTCTCTTTGAGAACTTTGATAAACCTCTCTACGACACCGTTGCATTCTGGGTGGTAAAGAGCAGCTTTCTTGTGCTTAATTCCCTTTGAACTTAAGAACTCTTCCATGAGCCTTGAGGTGAATTGAACACCGCTGTCTGACAACAATGTTAACGGAAATCCTTCACGTTCAAAAAGTTCTTCTAAGAACTCAACTACCACAGAAGACTCGACTAAATTTACAATTTTAATGTCAGGCCACCGAGAAAACATGTCAATGCATACAATGACATAGCGGTCCTAAGTCGCACGGGACCTAAAATGTCTATGGAAATGTCTGTCCATGGACCAGAGGCTTGTTCTCTAATAACCATGGGCTGTGTTCTACATTTAAGAACCCTGTCAGAACATGCACACTCTGCACATTCACGTACCAATCTCTCCACGTGCACATCCACAGCTGGCCACCAGTATGCCGCTCTGATTCTTTCTTTTGTTTTTGCAATACCCATGTGAGACGCATGAGCACTTTCAATTAACTTGTCTCTTAAGACATGTGGTGGCACAAGTTTGCTACCACGCATGAGGAGACCGTCTACAACAGAAAGGTCCTCTCTAACATTCCAAAAACCCTTGAGCACTTCCTCACAGTCTTTCTTCTCACACCAACCACCACTGACAAACGAAATGACTTTCTGCAAAACAGCATCGCCAGCCAAACTTTCTCTCCAAAGACTCTCGGAAATAAGTCCCTCACCGATTACACACACATTGACTTCCTCTTCAAACTCCTCACCACCAAAACGCTCAACTTCATCAATCAAATCACCAACTTCACCACCTAGCCTAGAAAGGCAGTCCGCCAAAACGTTGCTAGAACCAGGCAAGTACGAAATGTCAAAATTAAACTCTTGTAAAGCCACCACCCATTTCCTAATGCGATGGGAAACAAAGTCAATCCCCTTCTTTGAGAAGACATCCTTGAGGGGTTTGTGGTTAGTAAGAATACTAAATTTCTTTCCCCACAAGAACTTCCTCAGTTTACGCACGGCCCAGAATACACCAAGTGCCTCCTTCTCCACTACAGAATTACTACATTCCGCACCACGCAAAGGTCTGGAGATAAACAAAACTGTTTTCTCCTCTCCATCCACCTTCTGCAACAGAACAGCACCCAAACCAGTGGAACTCGCATCAGTCATAATATAAGAGACTTTCTTGGGGTCGAAACTACGTAAACAAGGGGCATTGTTGAGGTGTTTCTTAATACAAAGAAATTCCTCCTCACAAGACTTTGACCAAACAAATTTGCATCCCTTCTTCAACAGTGCTCTTAGACCCAACGTTTTCCCTGCAAAATTCGGAACAAATTTGTGATAGAACTCAGCCATGCCAAGAAATTTGACCAGTTCTTCCTTATTCGTTGGAGCCCGCAGACTGTTGATAGAACTTACCAAGGACGCTTTAGGCTTAATACCTGTAGAAGAAAGAGTGACCAAGATATTCTATTTCTTTCACATCAAATTTGCACTTGTCAGCTCTAAGAGTGAGACCTGCATCATGAAGTTTTTTCAAAACGGACTTAAGTCTTGTGTCATGTTGTTCTAAATCGACACCAAAGATGAGAACGTCATCTTGGTACACCTGGACACCATGGATGCCTCTAAGAATGCCCTCCATTGCTCTCTGAAACACTGACGCAGCAGAAAAGAGGCCAAAGGGCATTCTCAGAAATCTAAAAGTCCCAAAAGGTGTGACAAAGGCAGTCAGATCTTGGGAAGTAGGGTGAAGCTTGACCTGGTGGTAAGCGGAGGTAAGATCTAATGAACTGAAATGTTTTGCCCCTTCAAGTGAACACAACATCTCAGTTATATTAGGTAAAGGGCAGTGATCACCGATGACAGCTCGATTGAGTTCTCTTAAATCCACACAGAGCCGGGCCTCACCATTGGCTTTACGGGCCATTACCACTGGAGAGACCCACTCCGTTGCTTCCACATCTTGAATTATCCCTTTGGCTAAGAGTTTATCCAATTCATTTTTCATGCTCTCTCTAACCAATAGAGGCACATTTCTTACTTTGGCAACCTTGGGAATGGCACTAGACTTTATCTTCATACGATGCATATAGTTCTTTAAGCAACCAAGATCACTTGCAAAAACAGAGGGAAATTCCTTGTCACGGTTTGAATTGTCCACCATCCTCACAGGAGGTAATTCTTTTAAACAAACCGAAGGACATTTGTTCTGATCGAGAAACACATGCAAATCTCTTTGATGGAACCAGCTTATAAGCGAATCTCCCTTCATCGAGACAAACTTTGCCAGGAATAACCCTTCCCTTGAAGTCAATTGTACACTAAAAATAGCCAAGTAGTTGTATAGTTACTCCCCCGTATCCTTTTGGTCTAATGTCTGGCTTTAAAAGGACAACCTTGCCCAAAAGATTACTTTCATAAAAGTGTTTTGGTACAAGTGTAATTTTTGCTCCAGAGTCAAAGAGCATTTTTACAGGGGCATGGTTGACCAAGACAAGTTCATCTGGACCATCACTAGTATCACCTGTAATTTGAAGAATTTCAACTTCCTCCAAATCTTCATCGTAGAGATCAACCTCACTGACTTTCTTATGACCCTTGCTTGAATGACAACATTTAGAGACATGTCCTTTTTTACCACAAACCTTACAAACAGCTTTGAATCCTGGACATCCTTTAAAATTCGCCAAGTGACCAGGGTTACCACACCTGAAACACTTTCCTTGAAAGGTTTTTGGAGACAATGTCTTCCGAGTGGAAATGAGTTTGGGTTTAGTGGAACTATCCACAACTACTTTAACGTCAGTATTTTCTTTCTTATCATTTGAGGAGTCTTTACGTATAGTATCAATACAAGCCTTAGAGTGTTCATGCGTCTTGGCTATAGTGAGAACTTCTTGAAGTGAAGGAGAATCTTTTTGCCACAAAGCATCTCTTGCTTGGTCTAGTGTACATCCCAACATGAATTGGTCTCTCAAACGTTCTTCCAAAGTTACAGGTGGAAGCCAATTTGTGTAAAATTGTTATGTATTGTTCAACTGTTTCATCCTGCCTTTACATTCTTCTTCCGAAGTGGTAGCGTTCTAGAACTGTGCTTACTTTAGGAAGAAAGTGCAGGTCTAATTTCTTTATGCAAATCTCATATTCATTTAGTGAGGCAGCATCATCATTAGAAAAATCTGGAAGAGGTTCAAATATTTCCTGTCCTTCTGACCCCAAACAATGTCGTAACAAAGAAGTGTGTCTCTCCGCACTTAAGGAAGTACCACAAACGCGGGCATAATGTGAAAATACTTTCTTCCATTTGAGCCAGGAGAGTGGTGGATCACCAGGGGTGGTCAGAAAGAACGGAGGAGCAGTAACATTCTGCATGGCAAAGGGTTAATGAAGAGAAGTGCAAAATAAGATATAACAACAACAAATAACCCAGCTTTGTTAAAATATTAATTGAAGTGTCATTGAAACTGTGCACATATGAATAAAAAGTAAATAAACCTTTGAACAGCTGTGCGCATCAGCGAACATGCAATCACCTGAGCGCGACACTTTTGTGCTTAATAGTGGCTGTGCGCATTAGCGAATTCTAACTGAGGTGTGTGCCTCACTTTCACACTTGTTAACAGCTGTGCGCATCAGCGAAGTGTGAATTATCTGTGCGCAAAACTTTCACCTTTGTTAATAGCTGTGCGCATCAGCGAAGAATAAGTTGGCTGTGCGCTGCAAGCATCCGTATTGAATTCCACGATACCTTCACACTCTTGTCAACAGCTGTGCGCATCAGCGAAGTGTGCAAAACTTTCACACTTGTTGATAGCTGTGCGCATCAGCGAAATAAGAATCAGCTGTGCACTGTTACCACAAGTAGTGAATTTCACGAAGTTTTAGGATTCGTTAATGGCGGTGCGCATCTGCGACGAATAAATCAGCTGTGCGCTGTGAATTGTTGAGCGTCGTCAAGACAGCGCTGTGATTACTCAGACAATGCCCCCTCAAAATGGCCGCCGATTGCGTGGTTAAGCAGCATGAATGAAGCGTCAGGCAAGTCAGGCAGTGACGTAGGTGGCCGCTGGAGACAAGCATGCGTGCAGCAGAGATCTCGTGCTCACCCACGCACACAAAGCACTCCACAACTCCGGACCAGCCTACCTCAACAGACGACTCAGCTTCTACACCCCCACCCGCCAGCGCCGCTCGATCAGCCTCGCCACAGTCCCCCGCATCCAGAAAACGACCGCCAGCGGCAGATCCTTCTCCCACCTCGCCGCCAAGACCTGGAACACCCTCCCCACCAACCTCCGACAGACCCAAGACCTACTGGCCTTCAGAAGACTCCTCAAGACCTGGCTCTTCGATCAGTAGCAGCACCACCCCCCTCTTCCCCCAGCGCCTTGAGACCCTCGCAGGTATGTAGTGCGCTTTATAAGTGACATGATTGATTGATTGATTGATCGCACGGCAAACTCGCGCGAGTATCTTGGCAGGTCAGGCAGTGACATAAGATGCAGCTGGAGACGCGCAGCAGCAGGGGTCACGTGCTTGATCGCACGGCAAGCTCGCGCAAGGATCTCGTAGGCGTGATCCCTCTGGCAGCTCTCGGGGACACCCACAATTTGTTAATTCGGAGTGACAGGAACAAAGCAGAGTAATGAAAGGGAAGGATCCCGTCAGCCCCCGTTATCAGCAGAGATGCGTCACAGAGAGGGGAAGAGTCCAGGCAATACCGGCAACCCCCATTCCTCCTTACTTGTTTTAATCAGAAGAAGCATGACGATCCCTCTGAAGTTTAAAGGTGAGCAGTAAAATGTATGACTCACTGCGCGTCGCTTTGTAAAGATAATTGTTGGGGTCTCTTAGGATCTGTCAGCTTCTTGAGATATGTTGATTGTAGAGCATGGGTAGATCGTCGCCAAAATGTAGAAGTGACTCTCTTCAATGATGACGGTAGGTAGACAAAAGTAGATGTTGAAGAAGATTTATTAAGACAACGTAGATGAGACCCCATCCAGTCAGACACCCAGCTTAACTGCCACACAAGCAGTTCAACCCAGTGCCTGGCAACGGACCCCACATTCTAGAACAAGAGGAATGTAGGCCTCAAGAGATATTCAGGACACCACACAGTGGAACCCTTGGTGAGCGTGGACCGCACGGGTATCCGTTGTGAGGGGTGTCCAGCCATGGCAGGCTGCATCACATCGCCTTATACGCTGAAGATTTTGCTCTCTCTCTGCGACAGGTGTTCAGATCTCAGAAAGGCTATACAGCTCTTAGATCAGTTTGGGTCTCTCTCTGGCCTAAGGGTAAACTGGCGGAAAACTTGCCTGTTTTGAATTCAGCCGACTATAGACCCAGCCCCTACCACGCAGGAAGTAGTATGTGAACACAAATTATTCAAATATCTGGAAGTCCACATATATAGAACGATAACTGGTATTGTGGAGGGCAACATTGGTGCTGCCATGGCCTCCATAAGAGCAGAGATAACATTCTGGAAAACACTCACACCGTCGGTGATGGAGAGAGTGGTAGTGGTTAGAATTGTGGCGTTGCCTAGACTCCTATATTTCTTTTAGTATGCTGTTGGTTGTGGTTCCCAGAACAATATTTAGGAAAATAGATTCCTTACTTGTTGCCTTCTTTGGGGGGGCAGGGAGACAGTGGGTGGCGCTCGCTAAACTTCAACACCTAGTGGCGGAGGGTGGCCTGGCTGCCCCAGACTTCGAGGCATATCATCTAGCAGCACAGCTGCAGTGGGTGAGGAGATGGGTGCGGGCGGGAGAAGAGGGGTTTGCCCAAGAGATCCTCGAGGACCAGCAGAAATGGTGGCTGACGCGGTTGATGCTGGAGCCCCGCCGGACACAAAGGATTTCTGAGTGGTTGCCAAATATTGCTGGACACGCTGCCTGCAAAAGACCAGAGTGAAACACCCTTAGTTCCCTGGTATGTTATTGCAATGGCTGGCTGAACTTCTCCCGTTGCCTTACCAGAGTAGGCAGGCTGCATGGGTGGAACAAGACTTTGGGACACTTGGGGCCTTGTATGGAACGCAAGAACTATTGCCATTTGACGACCGATGAGCGGACTTTGACCTGCTTGCGGGTCACTTCTTAGTATATGGGGCGGTGCTTCAAGGTTAATAGCCAGAGGAATTTGGAGAGCCTAGGACTCAGTGTTGCCACTCTATTTGTTCCTCCTCCATAGAAAATACGCTTCATTTACCCAAACAACTTAGCCCTAAGAAAACGGCAAAAACAAATCATGAACTGGAAACAAACAATTTGCCAGAAAAATATATATCAAATTGAAAAAAATTATTTTGCCACGGGACTAATTTCAAAGCAGATAAGGAGATCATAGTTTTGAGTAAACAAATAATTATTTTCAGGCTGATGAATCCCTGATCCACAGAGACTGCACTATTTAATCCCAGAATAATTTTTTTACTCTGACTCTTCACCCAAGCCCTTATATCCTCAATTTTTCATCTATTGCAAAACATTGTGTAAAAATACTACATTAAGGGGTCGATCCCGGTCGGAGGCGCACCGAATACCATTCGGTCGGGAAAAAATCCAGGCGAATGCCTGTTTCCCGACCAATCGGCACATACGTCCGAACGAGCAAGTACGATGCGCACAACTGCCAAAATCCCGACCCAGTCGTACTCACCCAATACAGGACCTGAACTCAGACCGAGGCGGATCCGGAATCGTCGAATCGAGCCGCACGGAAGCAAAAATGCAGCCCCGTACGGCCGGACAAGTACGATGCACTTTCCGTACGCGCCGAACCCGTCGCTACGCACGGCACGTCAAAGCATCCGGTCGAGGCGCACATAAGCTCCGATTCGCGCCACAACACGATCCACGGCTACGAGACGAACACACGCCAGCGACGAGGCGAAGCAAAGAGAAAGACGAACGAGACGAACCAACCATGAATCCCTTCGTGCCGATCCTACCAATATTCTACCTCTATTACCGCAACAGGCACGGACGCGTACGGCGCAGAAGGTAAGTCAGACACCAACAACAAAAACAAATTACACGTACCCGACACATCACACACAGAGGGATGCAGAAATACCTACACCAGCAACAGCAGCACCATAGGGGCGGGATGGCCCTCAACAATGCCACACATACACATAGGAGCCTGTATGCCTACCACTACTACCACCACCCCTACCCAGGGTGGGCTGGATGCCTGTCACTACTACCACCTCTACCCATGGGGGGCTGGATGCCTACCACCACTACCACCCTTACCCAGGGGGTGCCAGATGCCTACCACTACTACCACCTCTACCCATGGGGGGCTGGATGCCTACCACTACTACCACCCTTACCCAGGGGGTGCCGGATGCCTACCACTACTACCACCTCTACCCATGGGGGGGCTGGATGCCTACCACTACTACCACCTCTACCCAAGGGGGGCTGGATGCCTGTCACTACTACCACCTCTACCCATGGGGGGCTGGATGCCTGTCACTACTACCACCCTTACCCAGGGGGTGCCAGATGCCTACCACTACTACCACCTCTACCCATGGGGGGCTGGATGCCTGTCACTACTACCACCCCTACCCATAGGGGGCTGGATGCCTGTCACTACTACCACCCCTACCCATGGGGGGCTGGATGCCTGTCACTACTACCACCTCTACCCATGGGGGGCTGGATGCCCGTCACTACTACCACCCTTACCCAGGGGGTGCCAGATGCCTACCACTACTACCACCCTTACCCAGGGGGTGCCAGATGCCTACCACCCTTACCCAGGGGTGCCAGATGCCTACCACTACTACCACCTCTACCCATGGGGGCTGGATGCCTACCACTACTACCACCTCTACCCATGGGGGGCTGGATGCCTACCACCAACACCACCCCCACTCATAGGATGGACAATGCATGACACAACCAGCACACTACAACCTAGGGAATGCAAGAAAAAGACATCCCCCCAACACCATGACAAGCGTGTGTAGACTGTGTCAAATGCCTACAACACTGAACATGACTTTGAACATACAATGTGACCCCCTATCACATGTGCCACACATATATGTGTGTGGCCTCCACAATGCAAGCAGGCCATGACCATTGTGGCAATGGGATTCAAAACCCCATCATCACAGTGACCAAAAGGTAAGTGTGGGGTCCATAGCTGAAGCACATTTTGAACATTGTGGCAATGGGGTCTATCCCCCCCATCATCACAGTGACCAAAATGTAAGTGTTGGGTCAATAGCTGAAGCACATTTTGAACATTGTGGCAATGGGGTCTAAACCCCCATCATCACAGTGACCAAAAGGTAAGTGTGGGGTCCATAGCTGAAGCACATTTTGAACATTGTGGCAATGGGGTCCAAACCCCCATCATCACAGTGACCAAAATGTAAGTGTGGGGTCCATAGCTGAAGCACATTTTGAACATTGTGGAAATGGGGTCTAACCCCCCCCATCATCACAGTGACCAAAATGTAAGTGTGGGGTCCATAGCTGAAGCACATTTTGAACATTGTGGCAATGGGGTCCAAACCCCCATCATCACAGTGACCAAAATGCAAGTGTTGACAAAGAAAAAGCTGCAACTGCCAAACTGCATGGATGATTCCTGGTCACAGAACATAAAACACATCAGTGGCAAAGTAGTGCATGTGTCCCATTGCAACATAGATTGGGGGAGGCAAATACTGCAGTGCAAATAAGACATACCTTTGGCCATGTGCAGACAAACATCACCCATGGGGGCTGACACTGTCAACATTCATCAATGACACAATGACAGAAGTGACCATCAGAATGCAGACCCACATATTTGCACCAATGGGCACACAAATGCAGATACCCTGTGGAGACTGTAGATGTGAGGTGAACAGATACCATACCATGGCAGAAATGGGACACACAAACCATGATCATTGTGCTGACTGATGACCTAGGAGTCCCAGGGACAGCAGGGGAAACCCACCAAACAACATACAGCCAATGGCACACCAAAGATATGCCAATGCAGTGGTGCAGATGCACAAACACAAACAGGCAGACCCACACTGCACATCAAACACAACAGGTGAAGGGGGGGGGGGGGTGCCAGTGTCCCCAGGCAACCACACAACACATGAGGAGGCCTGAATACCAATTACACAGATGTGCATACAGTGCCACACAAAGGTAACTCATGGATCCAAATCCCCTATGTGGGCAATCAGGCATTGTCAGATGAGAGGGAGCACAAATCACACGTCACACAAGCATGTAGGAACAGCAACTGACACAGCAAGACACAGACACACCACAGCACTACCCCCAGGGCCCCCACAATGTGGTGACCCTGGGCTGCATTACAATCCCACTGTGATGACAAAGCTAAATGTCGTTCACACTGTGAACCACAGTCATGTGTCCTGAGCAACAAACTACCATCACACCTACACAAGCACAAATCAATCAGCACGGCCAGTAAGCCAAGGCCAACATGGAGGCAGGGGTCTAGCCGGGCAACAACTCTCATCTGCACACACTCAACACCACACACCTTGACCTCCAACAATGTGCAGCAGTGAAGCACACATGCACTGGTGACATTGCACATGCACCCATGACAATCCCAGGGTGGTGGGTGGGAACCAAGGTGCAGAAACACATCACACATGGCCACTCAACAAGACTCCTGAATGCCTGACACACTGCACACTACGCTGTACATGGACATGACGGCAATACCACACCAACCAATGGGATCCCAGCCACAGTCACACACCAATGAAGAAGCCAAGGTCACCCACAAAGAACACACATAGACAACTACCAACATTGCAGCCCGGACCCTGAGGAGTGCCAGCAGTCACACACACAACGTGTCACAATCACTGAAAGATAACACAAACTGGAAATCACATGACAGGTGTAAACAACAAGTGCCAAGGGGAATCCTGACTGTGACCCATCTGCGTCTGCACACAAACTCAGCCCTGACAGCAAACACACCTATGGGTGACACCCTGATGACCAGTAATGTGCCATGCACCCACATCACAGAGAATCCAGGGAGAAGACTTGGGGGGAACATAGGTCAACTCAGCAAGCATCACAAACAGGTACAACACTAGGGATCCCAGCATGCACAGCAAAACGGAAGTGAACACACAGACATGCTCATACAACACACACCTTGGGCGCAGGCAATGTCACAGGAGTACACACTGCCATGAGGGGACTCCACTCCTGTGTGAGGAAAGCTGTGCCATATGTTGCCTCAGTAGGGCTCCATCATGTCAGCTGAGCACTTGGTCACACAGTCAACAATTAGCACCAAATGAAGGCTCCCGTCACATCAGCCTGGTCATGGGAGTGCCAACGAATTCATCAGCACAGATCCAACACACTTGTATAGCAATGTTGCACTGACAACACAGATGAGTCCTTCCCCATTGATGCCCAAACCTGCATGTCCAGTGGAGATGGCCACACGGTCAGGGAAGTAGACTAATTGAACAATGGCAGGCACAACAGATGTGCAGGGGTGGAAGCCACAGATGTGAAATTGCTAATGTAAGTAGGAAATCCCATTGCCAAATATTGAACACATTACACCCTCAGATGCTGCTAAGGATGACATGGATACACCACAGGATAGGACACATTCCGCCTGGACCACATGTGTTCCTGCACAGTAACACTTCATTATCATGAGGCTAAATATCACCATCACTGCAGCAAGGGCATGGTTAGCATCATCAACAACATGTACATCAGAAGCAAAAGCACTAGAGAACAGAAAGGTGCTTTATTCAGCATATGTGGGTCTAACAGTTGATGTCCAGCAAAAAATTAACAAAGGCCAATGGCCAGTCCAACATGAAAGTCTAAACAGGGTGACAGTGGCAGATGTCACCCTACGCATGCCTGCACTGATGAAAACCAGGGACAATCCCCTCGGAGGGGCATATGGGGGGGCAGGCCAGGCACCGCAGGGACAGGATCAGGGCTCACCAGAAGGAGGCAGGGAAGGGGTGGTGGGTGCTGGAGAGCCACTGACAACTGCAGTGGAGGTGTCTGACATGGTGTGTGCCGGCACAAGTGGGGGGCATGACTCTGATGGTGTGGGTGCCGGCAAGACTGCAGGGGACCGTGCAGATGGAATGGACAGGTTCCCCACTGCAGTGCCCAAGTCAGACAGGGTGGTAGTGGACTCCACTGCAGTGCCTACCTCCAGGGGAGGAGAATGGGGATCAGGTAAGGTGGGCAGGACAGAGGGGGAGGACACCGTCTCCACACCAGTGGCACAGACAAGCGCAGCAGGGGGTGTGGGGCCGGAAGAGCAAGTGGCAGGGGGAGAAGGCCTGATCCTTTTGGGGATGGTGTATCTGTGGGTGGGGGAACCTGGGGCAGGGTGTGGTGGGGGCACCTGTTGAGTGGGGGCCTGAGGGATGGAGGAAGGAGACTTGGTGCCTGAGTTGCAGGGCGGCGGCGGGGTCTTGCTCTTCTGGGTCCGGGGGGACTTGCGGATGGGGGCGTCAGTCGGTCTGCGCCTAGGGGAGGGTGTCCGGTGGCGAGGGGCACTTCGCTCCGTGTGGGTGGGCTTCCTCTTCCCCCTGAATGCTGTATCAGCTGGATCGGAGGGGAAGAGGCCGAGGTCACTGAGGAAGAGCCGCTGGGTCTTTGGGGTTGCAGGTGAGGCAACGGAGGGGGCTTTGGAGGGAGAGGCAACTGTGGACTGCGCAGTGCTCGTGGATGCGTGTGTGTGTGACTGGGCCCCATCCCCTGTGAGTGTGGTTTCAGTCCCCTGACTGTGCGTGCGTGTGCGTCTTGTCTGTGGCGTGTGTGTGTGTGTGTGTGTGTGCTGCTCGTGTCTGTGCTGGTGTGTGCCTGTGCCGGTGTGTGTGTGCTTGGGACAGGTAAGGTGCTGGGGAGTGTGGATGGGGCAGAGACAGGAGGGGTGAGGGACTGTTGGAGGAGGGACACTGCTGCCGTCAGGGAGGAGTCCATGGACCTATTGCCCCTCTGTAGGGCAGACATGCCCGATGAGATGCCCTCCATGAACGACACCAGCTGAGTCAACAGAGTGGTGTGTGCATGGAGGACACTCAGCATCGCTGTCTGCCCTACATGGAGCTGGCGAAGGAGGTACACAGACTCCTCACTCAGGGCAGCAGGGGACACAGGGGCAGGGGGTGCAGTGCCTGGCCCGAAGGAGACACGCTCCCGAACATGGGAGCCTCCACGGACCTCGGGAATGGGAGCCGATGGGAGGGCGGTGGTGGTGGCGGGGACAGCAACACTAGGTGGGGTGTGGTGGCTGCTGACACCCGCCTCCATTAGGGAGTCATCCTCCGAGCTGCAGTGGTCCTCAGCTGAGGTGGATGGTGCTGAGGACTCCTCGGTGTGGCTCCCCTCGCCCTCCGTGCCACTGGGTCCCTCCGACCACTCCTCGGCTGCTGACCCAGTCTGGCTCTGCGGCTCCTCCTAGTCCGTGGAGCTGTCCCCTCAAGTGGCCGTGGATGTATCTGCAAACAATAGGGAAACAGACAGACATCAGTCACCTGCACCGAACGCACACACCACAGTAAGTTCAGCACAATACAGTGCAAGGCCTGGCATCCTTAGTTGAACATTGCTAAAATTGCCCAAACAGATTAGGAGAAGCCAATTGTCAGTCTGATCGTCAACCATGGCACTCACATCCCACCTGGCCTTGCACCCATCTGTCTGGCGTCCGTTGGCTGGCAATACCCCAGTGTGGACACATGCACCACCTACACAGTAGTTGGACGGTGCAGAGAACACGGTGAAGCATGTGAACATGCACACATCACAACACTTGCCACTGAGTCAGTACAGGTGTCCGGATGAAAGGGATGCCCAGAGTCAGATATATGAAATGCATGTGATGCATACCAGCGACAGACACCATGATGCACCCATGTGCGGATAGCCATTGCCACTATGGTGTGCATGTAGCACATGTCACTCCCCTGCAGGATCACTCATAGGAAGTCACATGCTATGGCACAGGCATGCCTGCTAAGTCATACATCACTGTCTCCAGTCACATGGGCAGGGCAGCCACACAACAACAGTCTGCACTGTGTCACAATAGTAGGTCATGGGGAATGCAAGTCCTGGAGCTGAACAAGTGCACATATACATCCCCCACACACCACATCATCTGAACCCTTATCTGTCCAGGTCATACTGATTGTACATATGGGTGACCTGTAACACAAGCCTCTGAACCTGAGCACCTCACAATCTGCTGTGAATGGGAAACAGCTGCATGGACTTCACATTCGCATACCCCAGTCTGCACGGTCAGGTGTTCAAACACCTATGTGTCACACAAGTATCGTCTCCTATGGTCACATCTCCGGTGGCATGCTGAGCCCCAACCGATAAACACCCCAGCAGTCCTGACATCGAATCCACAGCACACTGACACAGAGGCTGACACCTGAGGGGACATATCACTGAGCACAACGTGTCAGCTGATACACGGGAGTGGGAGAACAGAGTGCATTGCATGGCCTGGAGTAGGCATGACTGTCCTGCCCCACATGAATGAGGGATGAACCCTGGACAGTAGGCAGCTGGCTAAGTATGTGTGACACACGTAATATACACACTCCTGGGGCCCAAACATTGTTCCCACCCGCAGCTTGGGTGTGTGCCAGTTACCCCAGGCACATGTGGTGGATCAGCTCAGCAATTGGACCACATATCAAAGTAACACGCAGATTACATGTCAGAACACAGGCATTGTGTAAGCAATGGACCCACCCATGATGCCCACCACAGTTAGGGGAACAGATGCTGTCCCCCACCTTGAGTCAAGCAAACTGCAAGGACACAGTACCCAAGTGACACAATTCCCTGACTGCAAGGGCCAGACCTGGGTATCAGATGAGGAGTGGGCAGTGCACAATCGAGGGACATGGGTCCTGGACCACATGACTGATGTGCTGTGGAAGTTTAACCAGGCCAGAGGAGGGCACATAGCATGGCAGACAAAGTACACAATGCAGTCATGGACTCACCCCCTCCGTGCTGCTCCCTGGCCTTCAGCTGCCCATCCAGATCAGGGAAGACCACCGCCAGGATCCTGAGCATGTGGGGGGTCAGGGTCCGGTGTCCGCCCCTCCTGCGAGGAGGCGACAGCTTCAGCTGGACCCGTGCGATCCTCCGGGTCCAGCCCCGAAGGTCCTGCCACCTCTTCTGGCAGTTGCGGATCCGGCGCTTGTAGTCCCCCACGGATCTCACTGCCCGGACGATGGTCAGCCATATCTTCTGCTTCTGGTGGGCATCAACCTGTGAGGATGACAAAGTGAGAATGCTATTACTACACATGCAACATATCCGTGCATTTCACAGTTGTGTATACATGTCTCAATTACAGGGGCACATGATGTACACAGGCAGTGCAACGATGGCCATGGACAGTATGCCAGCAGTTACTACATGGTATCATTGCCTGGGAAGTAAAACCTTGTTTAAATGCACTGTCACTGCACTATACCTGTCCAGTGCATGTAACTACACACTATGGGGGTGAGAACTACTCAGTGAGCCTGCTAGCCAGTGGCGTGCAGACTGTTAGCCTTGCTAGTCAGACAACATGCACATTTAGGAAGGCAGTGGACAGAACACTCACCTGCTCCCCTGCTTTCCCATACAGCTTGCTGTACTGTGGAAGGAGGCTGTCCAGCAGGGCCTGGTTCTCCTCAGTGCTGAAGGCTGGGGCTCTCTCCACAGTATGTGCCATTGCAGGGTCCAGAGGGTGCAGATACAGCAGCAGTGGTGGTGGCAGATGTCGTCCTGGAGCATGTAGTGCAGGCAAGTGAGCTCTCAGGGGAACAGCCAGCATTATATGTGTGCTGCAGAGGCAGTTACTGTCCCATGTGTCCAAAGTGATAGGTCCAAGTCGTTAGCATCTTCTGAATCTGGCCAATCCATGGAATTGCACCACTTACACACGCCCACAGCATCCTTCAAAAGTTCAACTTCATGGCACCCATGAATTTGCAACATTGTTGTGGGTGACCAACTGAATTTCCAGCATCAGACTCGTTCAAGATTTGAAAACGCGTCAGTTGCCAGGCCAGGCCATAGCCAATGGGTGCGCACCGATCGGTCCATTGCTGTTCAACGCGTACCTAGGATACAACGCGTACCCGCACACATTGAATGCAATGGGCCGGCCGGGCACACCGATCGGTCCATTGCTGTTCAACGCGTACCGAGGATACAACGCGTACCCGCACACATTGAATGCAATGGGCCGGCCGGGCACACCGATCGGTCCATTGCTGTTCAACGCGTACCAAGGATACAACGCGTACCCGCACACATTGAATGCAATGGCCAATGTGTGCGCACCAATCGGTCCATTGCTGTCCAACGCGTATTGCGAATACAACGCGTACCAGCACACATTGAATGCAATGGCCAATGTGTGCGCACCGATCGTTCCATTGCTGTCCAACGCGGATTGCGAATACAACGCGTACCAGCACACATTGAATGCAATGGCCAATGTGTGCGCACCGATCGGTCCATTGCTGTCCAACACGTCCCTGTACATGTCACTGGCATATGTCACCATGCCTGTCACAGGTGAACATATGCCAGCCACATATACTTCCCAGGGAGTGAGGGGCACACCTACAACACCACAGCCTGTCCAAACTGTATCCTAAGGCATGTAAGGCTGCATTACCTATTCCGTGTATGGGGGTGAACATGTTGTTCTGTGGGTGTCACTTGTGGCAGCCACCCCCAGGCTGTGCACTTGTTCATGGGGACAGTATCCTTGGTGTTTCGTGTACATGACCAGTGTGATGTGCAACTGTTCATATCTGAGTATGTGGCATTGTAACTTTTCACGGTGGTGTATGTGTATGTCATGTCACATGCCCCCTGAGTCCCATGTGGGACGGTATGTTTAACCCAGGGTGACCCATTGGCACAATAGTGATGGTCCTCCACAGTCTGTGTGCATGTTGTGTTTACAATGTCTCGGATTCCATGTGCACAATGGGAGACAGTCTCCACATCCACGTTGTTTGTGCATGGACTTTGATGTTGTGAGTGTGTGTGTCACAGACGTCCATGTCTGTCCTGCCGAGGCAACAGGGACCACTACCTGTGGGGGTCATGGTTGTTTTGCTGTGGTGTATACATGATACGCCATGTCATGCCAGTGTCCATGTGGCAATACAGGGTCCCTGGGAATCTACCTGTCGTTGAGCTGTGATGCCTGGGGCACATCTGTCCTCTCATGTCACTGTGGGGTGTGTTTGTAACGTGGCAGCAGGAGATGGGAAATGTGACACGTCCTCATGATACCCAATGGCACAACCTGGGACTTATTGATGCCACTTGTTGAACTGTGATGTTGGATGTTGGCCATGTATGTGCCATACATGTCCTTACGGAACTGCACACATCATGTACTTGTGCTTCATAATGATGTATTGTGTGATGTTGAGTGTGTACAATGCCACATATGTGGGGTGAGTGACAATCTTTCTTTCTTCACCTATGCACTGCAGGGCACCAGCTGTCCATAGACCATTCCCTGACCTGGCAACGATGGTGGAACGTGACAGCATCCGACTGTACCGCTTCACCAGGCAGCTGATTGATGATTTGGCAGTGCGCTTGGCACCACACCTGCAACCTGGCCGGCCGTACCCTACAGCGCTGACCCCCAAGGTGAAGGTGATGGCAGCCCTACACTTCTTTGCCACCGGTACCTTTCAACACACTCTGGCGACTGCTGGTGGGATGTCACAGACCATGTTCAGCCGTGTGCTCTGCGATGTATTGGAGGCTATGTTGATATACCTGAACCAGTACATCTATTTCCCTAGACTCCAGCAACTCACTGACGTGAAGAGTGACTTCTATGCCCTGGGGAGGATGCCGCATGTCATTGGCTCCATTGATGGGACACATGTGGCTTTGGTACCACCAACGGCCCAGGAGCAGGCATACAGGAACCGCAAGCACTACCACTCGGTCAATGCACTGGTGGTCTGTCTTGCAGATATGACCATCTCACACGTGTGCCCGTTTCCCCGGTTCTGCACACGATGCCTACGTGATGAGGAGTAGTCGCATCCCGAGGATGATGTCACAGATGCGGAACCAGCGTGCCTGGCTTGTTGGTGTGTACTGACTTTGTACCATTGTGAGTGTTCTGCAATGTAGTGTTCCACCCTCTTTTCCAACTCAGCTAATGTGCAATTGTCTGTATGTAGGTGACTCCGGATATCCCAACATGCTGTGGTTGCTGACGCCCCTCAGGAACCCTGTGACACCAGCCCAGATGCGCTACAATGAGGCACATGGTCGGACGAGGAGAGTGATTGAGCGGACATTTGGTCTCCTGAAGAGCCGCTTCCGCTGCCTGGACAAGACAGGAGGGTCCCTCCCATATGCCCCGGCAAAGGTGTGCAAGATTGTCATCGTCTGCTGCATGCTACACAACCTGGCAGTGCGGAAGGAGTTGCCTCTCATCCTGGATGACGATGACCAACGTCCGCCACCTGTGGAGGATCCTGGCCTGGACCACGATGCCAGTGATGATGATGATGTCCGCACACAGCTCATCACCAACTTCTTCAGCTGAATGTAAGTATCCAGAGATGTCATGTAACTGATGTGAGTTTGCATGATATGTGTTGGGGGTGCTCTGGTGCTGTTTGAGTGTGTCCATGTGCTACATGACTGTATGCGTGTAGCGATGTGTCCTTACAGATAGTCTGTACTCCCCAACAGTGTTGACAGGCTAACTTGGTTCTGGGTGGGTATCTTGTGACATGTATTGGGCATGAGTATTGCAGTTCTGTCCTGTTCTTCAGTGCTTTTGACTGTGTTGTCATTTCTGTCCTTCACAGGGTACTTTCAGAGTCGTTTGGTCAACTGTGATCCCCGACACCGTGATTCGACTTCCAGGATGGTAGCTGTCGTGTCCCTACAGGTGATGTGCACCACACCCATGGACTTCCTTCCTTCTACACTTGTTGACTGTGTGCCCGCTGCCAGGTGGTATTACCTTGCATCTGTGGTGGTTACAACATGTTGCAAATGTGTAATAAACCTGTGCTTCACTTTGTGATGTGCGTTGTCTGTGGTCACACATCTGACTGACATTTGCTTACTGCACCAGTGGGCTAGTTAACACAGACTGTGAATAGGTGTTGGGTCTGTGCAATGCAACGTATTTCCTGGCAACATCAGTGTAGGCGATGAGTCAGATGGCCATGGTGTGTATGTGTTGTGTAGCCCTGGTGGTGTGCCTCCCTCATATGTGTGACGTCGCCATGACTCACATGCCGGTGTTGTACTTGCTGTAGCAGTTAGCATGCACAGTGTCATTTCCCAGATCATCATCGCCACTTCAGAGACAACGTAGGAATCACAACTGAGGCAAGTATGGTGTATTAGTGAGTTTATTGACATACATGTGTGAGTATAGTGCACAGGATGGTGGGTGCTGTACATTGTGATTGTAATCCAAAGTTCCTAGATGATTTGGAAGTCCTGGTAGCAGAAATGTCCAGAGTAAAGTCCATAGTCATCTGAGACATTGGTCCAACTTGAGCTCCCCATGTCATGTGGGAGAGTTGTGTTGCAGTCAACAGGGTGAACAGTTTGCGCACAAAGGTGATTATCCAGAACAGGTTTTGGCTTCCTGGGGGTTGCACATGGCCATCGGCCTCTCACTTGCCCCTCCTCGGACGGCCCTCTTCTTTGGGGGGGACCCTCAAGTGCAGGCTGCTGCGGTGCAGGGGACTCTTCGCCAGAGTCATCCGCCCTCCCTGTGGCAGTTGCAGTTGTTTCAGCAGCAGATGTTGTGGGCACACAGGGAGGTGTTGACTGGTTGCTGCTCATCTGGCGGAGGCATTGTAATATGTCCCTATGCACCGCCGTCATCTCTTGCAGTGTGTCCCACTTGGACTCCACGCGGGACATGTGTGAGTCCAAGCGGGCATGATGGGCAGCCTGCTACTGTTTAATGTCCCTGAGGAGCCCCACTACCTGGCTGAGCTCTCCGGTGCTGGACTGGTACGCATCGGCTATGCGTGCCAGTTGTGGGTCATCATGCAGTCCAGACCCCTCTGCGAGCAGCGACCTATGTCTCCCACCCCTCCCACCACCCCTGGCGACACGTGCAGTACCTGAGGTGGCACGCACAGGTGACCCTGGGCCCCCTTGGGGGTTGTTGGTGGTGTTGGTGTCCATGGCCCCACGTTGGTCCAGGGTCCCTGTGCTGGTGGTGGTGCTCCTTGGTCTTTCCATGTCGGCAGGGGTGGTATGTGTGTTGACAGTCGTTGGAGGGGTGGGTGCAGGGGGTGCAGCTGGTGGTCCTGCTGGTGCTGCATGATGACTTGCTCCGGAGGTGCCAGGTTGGTCTTCTTCATCCGAGGAGGGCAGAGGCTGTTCCACACCAGTGAGCTCCGTATCCTCTTGAGCCAGGGACGGGGACTCCTCTGCGTCTGCTGCTGTGTCCCCATCATCACCTGTTTTTACGAGACACACACAATGTATGTTATGTTTCTGCAGGCATCAATGGTTGACACACCTGACAGTTGTGACTGTGCCTCTGGATGCGGGCCTGTACATTGCATTGTCCTAAGTTGTCACAGTCAGGGGTTGATATTGGTGTAGCACATTGTCCTGCATTATTTGGGCATTTCTATGTGAATGTTGGGGTGTGTACATGGTCTGCATTGGTTGTATTTGGTTGACATCCGGCCCTCCTTCCCACCCAGCCAAATATCCCACCATGGAATGTGCTTCCATTGCAGGGAGTGCAAGTTGTCTTTCAGGATGTCAGTCAGTGGTGTCCTGCTGTTGGTTGGTGCACAGTTGCCAGCAGGGCCTTGTGCTCCCCACAGCAGTAGCCAGTGTCAGCCATCTTGTCAGTTGTTTTCCACTCCCTGTGATGTGGGCATGGTTCATGGTTGTGTTGATGTGCGCATTGTGAGGGTGAGCGATATCTGTGACTACCACTCCCATCATGCTATTGCCTCCACCCCCCTTCCCAGCATGCCCATACTTCCTTCCTTTTGAGTGTACTTCACTGTGTGTGGGTGTGACAGCAATAGCAAGATGGCTGACAGTGGTGTCCTGCTGTTGGTTGTTGGCCAGTTCCCAGCATGGCCTTGTGCTCCCCACAACAGTGCACCAGTGTCAGACATCTTTGAAGTGGCTTTTGACTCCCTGTGAGGTGTGCATGCTTCAGTGTGAGCTTGCTGGGCCATGTGGGTGGGGGATGTTGAGCTGTGACTACCACTGCCATCATGCTATTGCCTCCACCCCACTTCCCAGCATGCCCATACTTCCTTCCTTTTGAGTGTACTTCACTGTGTGTGGGTGTGACAGCAATGGCAAGATGTCAGTCAGTGGTGTCCTGCTGTTGGTTGGTGCACAGTTCCCAGCAGGGCCTTGTGCTCCCCACAGCAGTAGTCAGTGTCAGCCATCTTGTCAGTTGTTTTCCACTCCCTGTGATGTGTGCATGGTTCAGGGTGGTGTTGATGGGCCAATTGTGAGGCTGCCCAATATCTGTGACTACCACTCCCATCATGCTATTGCCTCCACCCCCCTTCCCAGCATGCCCATGCTTCCTTCCTTTTGACTCAGCTTCCCTGTGGGGTTGTGTGCCTGTGCTGACAAGATGGCTGACAGTGTTATCCTGGGGTTTGTTTTGCTACAAGTCCCATGTGTGTCCCTGTGCTTCACACTGCATGACCCAGGGTTGTGGTTCTTTGTGGGATATTTGATTGGTGTGTGAGGCAATGCTTTCTCCCAGGTGAGTTGTGTGTAGTTTGTGTTGGGGGGGGTGTGGGTGGAGCTGCTGGTGACTATGGTCAGTGCTGTGAGTCCTCCTTCCCACCCAGCCAGATTTCCCACCATGGAACGTGCTTCCATTGCAGGGAGTGCAAGTTGTCTTTCAGGATGTCAGTCAGTGGTGTCCTGCTGTTGGTTGGTGCACAGTTGCCAGCAGGGCCTTGTGCTCCCCACAGCAGTAGCCAGTGTCAGCCATCTTGTCAGTTGTTTTGCACTCCCTGTGATGTGGGCATGGTTCATGGTGGTGTTGATGTGCGCATTGTGAGGGTGGGCAATTTCTGTGGCTACGACTCCCATGATGCTATTGGCTACACTGACTTGCCCAGCATACACAGTATTCCTTCCTTTCAGTGAGCTTCCCTGTGAGGTGGTGTTGTGGTGGTGGCTACATGTCTGACTGTGTTTGTTGGTTATATTTGTGCCACTGCCTAGCTCTATTTGTTGTTAGGTTTGTACATGTCATGACACAGTTACATTTCACTATGAGCTGGCATGTATTGTGTTTATCTGGCTGACATACACATTTTGGGATGATCTGTTTTGGTTGGTGTGTATTTGCTAAGGGTGCATGGTTTGACTCTCCCCTTGACAGTGATGTGTGTGTATTGTGGCACAATATTGTGTACTCACCAGGCTCTGGGATGTTTTCTAGTCCATAGACGCTCACTGGTGGTAGGATGGCCCGCACCTTCTCCTCCCAGGGCCTGAGGTATACTGGTTTGGCAGGAGGGCCACTGCCGGTGTGTTGGCTCACGATGTAGTCCTTCTTCAACAGCTCCTTGACCCTCCTGCGCACGTCATACCACCTGTTCTGGATGTCTACCTTTGTGCGCAAACATGGTGATTGTGCGTTCACCCTGTCGACGATCCTCTCCCACATCTTGGTTTTCTGCGCCATGGGTGTCTGTTGGACCAATGTACCAAACAGCTGTGGCTCTACCCTGAGGATCTCATCTACCAGGACTTCCAATTCACTATCTAGGCACTTGTGATTCTTCTTTGGGGGCATGGTGTTGGGTGGTGCTGGTGTGTGATGTGTGTGTTGGTGTGCAAGTGAGGGTGTGCGAGTGTGTGTTTTGCTGGGTGTATGTGAGGGTGCTATTTGTTGTGGTGCTGCTGGTGTGTGGCTTGTGTGATGGATGAGCTGTGAGTGTGTGTGTGTGTGGTTGCTGTCTGTTGGTGTTGAGTGCTGGCAGGTAATTTGAATTTGCAAAGGATCATGGTAGGGATTTGTGTCCTTTTTATGGGTGGAGTTGTGGGTGTGTCTTTGTTCCCTGTTTCCCCCCCCAGTATTTATTTGCTTTGTGATTGCTTGTTTGGCCTTTTTTTGTGTTTTTTTTCCCTTGGTTCTTTTTGTGCATGTAGGAGACGTTCTTGTGACCGAGTTGGACCCTCCAGTTGTCTCGTGCGAGCCTCTCAGATTCGTTCACGCTGTGTTTGTGCTGTTTTCTGTGCTGCGTACGCATTGGTCGCGGTGTATTGGGTTGCTTCGGCTCGCAGTTTTGTATGCGTGTCGGTCGTACGGCTTGGGCTCCGTGCGACTCGGTCGTGTTTTCCACGCGTTGCATCGTACTTGGCGGGTAGGAGTTCGCGGGTACGTTTCGTTCGGGATTCTTCCTGGTGCTTGTCGGTCGGTTCGATTCGCGTGCTTTTCCGGCCGGATGGCTGTTTTCCGCGCGGTTCGGTCGTTCGGCTTGTGTTCCGTACGCGGTCGTATTTTGCACGCTTCTCATCGTACTTTGCGGGTCGGGCTGCACCGGTACGTGTCGGTCGGTATTTATTCCGGCTCCGAGTCGGTCGGTACGTTTTCCGGCCCGAATCGGAATCGGCCCCTAAGAGTTTTATTGCTTTCCCTTTAGTGCCGACCCTCTGTGATATGAAAGGTTAACCGTTCCCTTTAACCCCTTGCATGCGCTGGACAGCTGGGAGCCGTCCGACGCCACAGTGGGTGTGTGCAGACGGCTCCCAGCCGTCCTAGCACCCACCCACGGGGGAAGTGCCACCCCTTTTCGCATCATCTAATGACGTCAGCGCGCAGTGCTACCGGACGCGCTGGAAGCCATTTCCTTCCAGCGCATCTACGGGAGAAGGTGAGTTTCTCCTGGGGGGGGTTCAAACAAAGAGGCATCGGGGGAAAGGAAAGGGTTTTCCTTTCCTCCGATGCATCTTTGGAGCATTCCTGCGGCACGATTGCGCATGGGGCGCGATTGTGCAGCAGGAATGCCCACTAGACACCAGGGATTGCTTTTTTATTGGTTTAATTTTGGCGGGGAGCAGCCCCTTGGGAAAGGGTCGCTCCCCTTTGGAGAGCATTTTGTGCATTTCGGTTGTCCGTTTCTGCCCCCCCCCCCTCCCTCATGGGGGCAGATTGTCTCTTTTTTTTAAAGCCACTAGGCCACCATGGTTTTTTGGGGGGGGATGTTAGGGAGCGGCCCCTTGGGCAAGGGCCGCTTCCCATTACTGGGGTGATTTTGGCAGTTTCTGCCCCTCCGTTTGGGCAGATCGGCCTTATGTTTTAGACCCATCTTCCCACAAGGAGGGGCAGAAGCCACTAGACACCAGGGATTTATTGTTAATCAATTTTGGCAATGTCAGGGAGCGGCCCCTTGGTTGCTCCCTTTTATTGGGGTGATTTTTTGGGCCGTTTCTGCCCCCCAGATCGGCCTTATGTTTTTAGGCCCATCTAGCCACTATACACCAGGGATTTCTTTATAGATCAATTTCAGCGATGTCGGGGAATGGACCCGTGGGCAACATTCGCTTCCCTTTATGGGGTGAATATTTTGGCCGTTTCTGCCCCCATTGGGAGCAGACCGGACTTATGTTTTTATGCCCAGCCACTAGACACCAGGGACGTTGATGTCACTAAGTTTTTGGAGAGAGGCCGCTTTTGGTAGTGCATGTTTTGGCTTTATTTTTAGGCCCATCTGCCCCCCCAGCTTGGCTGGTAGATTGTGTGTGGACTGGTGCATTATTTGTGTATGGGATTGTAAGTTTTTATTTCTCCTTTTTATTCTAGTGCAAAGCTTTTGTTTCCGGTTTCGGTAGTGGTTGATCTGCAGTTTGCATAGTTGCAGGTGTTTGGTAAGAAAAACATTGTTGTTGTGTTTACTCCAAATGAGTATTATTGTCATGCAAGAATGAATTTTTTGTAAGTGGTGTTGTTAGCATATTTAGCTTGTTTTGAGTGTGAAATAGTTTTTGGCTTTGTGCACGATGTGTATTGCGTTGTCTCATGTAATTTTCTTTTTTAGTGGGATATTGTTGGTCCTTGCTGCGTCTAGCTGTTTCTGGCAAGGGAGTGGTATTGTTTTGGAGTACATAGGACTTTGTGGTAAAGCTACATTTTGTTTATTACTTATTTTACAAAGTGTTTGTTGTTGTTGACTTGTTTGTCAGGTTACCTTTATTAGTAAGGATTAAGGCTAGCCGTAGGATTACTGCTCAGCAGGTGGTTGGTAGGCTTTTTGAATCTTCCTCTGACCACGATTATGAGACTGACAGTGCATCTGAGGCAGAGGAGGAAGTGCAAAATTCTGGCAGTGAGTTTTCTGTCCACAAGGAATCATCTGATGATGAAGCTACTCTCAGCGTGGATGAAGCTACTCTCGGAGCAGAAGAAGTGCCTGTTTTAGAGGAGGACACTGATGTGTCGGTGCAGCAAGAGGCATCTGGATTGCAGCCTGGGGCTGCAAGGCATCCCATTGGAAGTGCTGGACTCTGGGTTGATCCAAACACGGTGCAGCCGGTGTTGCCTGCCTTTAGTGGTGATGCAGGGTGTAGAGTGAATTGTGAAATTTTTTTGCCTATACAGTTTGAGTTGTTTATGGATCATGTAATTTTGGCTGAGATTGTTAAGCAGACTAATTTGTATGCTGAAAAGTATTTGAGGGGCAACAGCGCCAGACTTAGGTCCTGCTCTAGAGCTACCCGGTGGACTCCCACAAATCTGGATGAGATTAAGAAGTTTTTGGGTTTAACTTTTTTGATGGGCTTGATAAGGCAGCCGTCCTATTCTTCATATTGGCCTACCAGTCCCATGACGGTAACGACCATATTTCCTGCAATTATGAGTCGTGATCGGTATTTACTTTTGCTTCGGATGCTGATAATGTTTCTGTGTTGCCACGAGATCACTGATTGGGACCGTGTTTTTAAGATTCGCCCTGTCCTTGATCACTTTGTAGATCGATTTTCAGAGATCTATATTCCAAGGAAAGAAATAGCTGTTGATGAGTCTTTGGTCCCGTTCAAGGGCCGTTTGGTTTTTAGGCAGTACATTCCTAGCAAGAGGGCACGTTATGGAATTAAGATGTATATGTTGTCTGAGAGTAGGACAGGACAGGTCTATAATTTCCGGGTGTACACTGGTAGGATTCCACTATTGACTCACCCCACCAGTTGTCGGTCCACTTTAGGAGTTTCAGAGAAAATTGTGTGGGATCTTGGTAGAGGACTTTTTAACAAAGGTCACTATTTGTACCTAGATAAACAATTGCACAGCAGTGTAGGAGTTAAGTAATTGTTAAAAGTGGACACTCTTGCTTGTGGCACAATCCACTCTAACCGTAAAGGTTACCCAAAAGAGCTTGTTTGCAAAAAGCTTGAGTGGGGACAGTGCAGTGCCTTGCATAGTGATGAACTGCTAGCTGTAAAATTTGTGGACTCGAGGGAAGTCTACATGCTGACTACCATGCAAGATGAAAGTACTTCACCTGTGACTGTTTGGGGTCAGCTTGCTGAAGTACGCAAACCTGTGTGCACTGTAGACTACAATAACCACATGGGTGGTGCAGACAGAGTAGATCAGAGGTTGGAACCTTACACTGCTGTTCTTAAGGCTTACATTTGGTAGAAGAAGTTGGCCATCCATCTCTTCAACTCAGAAACTTTTAATGCTTTTGTTGTGTTCAGGGAGTGTTCTCCAGTGTCAAGGATGGCTTTTGTTCAGTTTCAGCCTTGTTGTAGTGGAACAGGCAAGTGTTCCTAGAGCTGGAGGATGTGGCTAGATTGAAAGATCGCCACTTTCCCGATTTAATTTCTCCCACTACCAAAAAAAACAACCAATCCCTGTAAGAGACGTATAGTCTGTTTGCGAAGAGGTATGTGGAAGGAGAGTCGTATGCACTGTGCTGATGGTCCTTCTAATCCTGGGCTGTGTGCCCACATGTTTCAGATTGTATCACACAAAAGAGTTTTTGGGAGCAACCGCGAGTATAATAGTGAACTGCGTGGTCTGTATTGTTTTATATTTGTAGTTCTGTTTCACAGTTGGCATTAGAATGATTTATTTAGTTACCGCTGTTGTGTTTGTAGTTCTAGGCTTGTATCTATATGTTTTTTCTTTCTTGTTTAAAAATTTAAAAAAAATAAATAAATGTTGAGTGTGCACGGACCAGCGCTTGGCTGGTGGTGTGCACGGACCAGCGCTTGGCTGGTGGTGTGCGCGGACCGGCGCTTGGCTGGCGGTGTGCGCGGACCGGCGCTTGGCTGGCGGTGTGCGAGTAGTGTCTTGCTGCTGGTCACACACACACTGCTAGCCAAGCGCCACTGGACACACATCAACCGCCAGCCGGTGTGATTGCTGTGTCAGTCATGTGGGCATATGAAAGTGATGGGCCATTAAATGGTGGAGTCTGTTGATGTGAATGTAGTAATGTGCTGGGCCCGCGGTGTGAATGGTCTTGCGTGCATCACGTATTTAAGGAGTGTGAATGGCCTATAAAGAGGTTGGTGCCTCGCCGTGACTTTATAGCTCACGAGCTGCGAGTCATTGGTTCAGGTTTTTCACCATTTAATTATTAACAGTGCATTTCCTTTTTGTGAAATCTCTTGTTAATAAAATATACATTTTGAACCTTTCACTAACCCTCTTGCCATATCGAACCAGTATGTGTATGTACTTGAGGAACAGATGGATAGGCAGTAATATTTGACTTGTCTCTCTTTCTGTGCCAAGGTGTAGTTTGTCTCTAGGGAAAATCTATCAACTTTAGATATTTTTGTAAAGAAAAAAAAAAAAAAAAAATGAGGAGTACTGGGTGGTGTGCCTCTCATGGATCCCAACAACTTTTTCTGCTCACAATGCCATGCAAACCTCAAAATGTGACTATAGTCACACATTTTCCTTGCATTACTGTGTCATAATGTTTTGGTATCAGAAAAACCACAATTTTCCTACCACCCACCGTTCCCCCAGGTCTCCCGATAAAAATGGTACCTCACTTGTGTGGGTGGGCCAAGTACCCGTGACAGGGAAGGGCCCAAAACGTATTGTGGAGACATCAAAATTACCAATCACAAAAACGACCTGGTTTTGCAAAGGGGGCACATGCGTATTTGGTCCGGGGCTCGGCGGCCATCTAGGGAAACCTACCAAACTCACACATTTCTGAAAACTAGACAACCGGGGGAGTCCAGGGATGTGTGGCTTGCGTGGATCCCCCAACGTTTTCCTACCCAAAATGCCCTGCAAACCTCAAATTTAACTAAAAAAAAAAATAAAAAAAATTCACATTTCTGTGTGGGATCACTGTGCCGGCACAAATGTCCTACGACACAGCATTCCCAGTGGTCTCCTGATAAAAATGATCTCACTTGTGTGGATGTCCAATGCAGAATCGCCTAAAAACGTATTTTAAAACAAATATAGCACGTGGAGTTCGCTGTGCTATCCTCTCAATCCCTATGTTTTTGGCCCGTCCCAGTCTCAGGCCCTTGGCCCACCCACATAAGTGAGGTTCATTTTACTTGGGAGATGGAGGGAAACGCTGGGTGGGAGAACATTTGTGCCGGCACGGAGATCCCACACAAAAATGTGAGGAAAATGTTTTTTTTTAAACAAAGTTTGAGGTTTGAAAGGGATTCTGTGTAACAGAACCTGGTGAAAGCCACACAAGTCACCCCATCCTGGATTCCCCTGGGTGTTCAGGTTTCAAAAAATGTGTGGGTTTGCTAGGTTTCCCTCGGTGCCAGGCTACGGTTCAAAATCCACAGCTAGGCACATCGCAAAAAAAAGGGTCAATTTTCACGGGAAAAATAATGTGTCCACATTGCGTTTTGGGCAGTTTCCTTTCGCAGGCACTAGGCCTACCCACACAAGTGAGGTAACATTTTTATTGGGAGACTTAGGGGAACACAGAATAGTAGAACACTTTTTATTACCAATTGACTTTCTTTGCATTTCTGCCTTCCAAATGTAAGAATTTGTATAAAAAAAAAAAAAAAAAAAGTCATTTTGAAAAATGACCTTTAATTCACATGCTTGTATGGGTACCCACAATTTTGGGGATGTGCAAATTACCACTGCTTCTAAACTCTATATTTGTTTCCCATTTCAGAAATATATAGGTTTCCTTGGTACCTATTTTTCACTCTTTATATTTTACCAAATGAATTGCTATATACCTAGTACACAATGAAAAAACATTGCAAGACACAGCTCTGTTATTGGCTCTGGGTTCCTATGGTTCTTGTTGAACCTACAAGTCCTATATATGCCCACAACCAGAAAAGTCCAGCAGATGTAACAGTATATTGCTTACAAAACTGACTTGTCATACTTAGAAGTTACAGGTGAAACTCAATTTCAATATTTTTTATTTTCAACTGTTAGTTTCTATTAAAAAATCTTGAAGGATCTACACAAACTGACCCCTTGCTGAATTCAGAATTTTGTCCACTTCAGAAATGTATAGCTTTCTGGGATCCATTATTGCTTTCACACCCATTTCTACCACTAACTGGAAGGAGGCTGAAAGCACAAAACAATAAGAATAGACTATGTCCCAGTAAAATGCCACAACTGTGTAGAAAATGTTTTCAGACCAAAGTCTGCCTGAAAACTAAGAAGATGGTGATTTCAGCACCACAAACCCTTTGTTGATGCCATTTGCAGGGGGGAAAAAACAGACTCTTCTGCTGCACTTTTTTCCCCATTTAAAAAATAGAACAAATGTAGGTGTATTTTGGCTAATTTCTGGGTCCCCTCCAGGAGAATCCACAAACCCTGGGTACCTTTAGAAACCTATGGGTGTTGGAAAAAAGGACGCAAATTTGACGTGGATACCATATGTGGACAAAAGGTTACAGGGGCCTAAGCGTGAACTACCTAGCAGCGAAGGGGTTAAAGAAATTCTCTATGTGCTTTGAGCAGTTGCGATTGTTGCTACAGAGCCCATCTAGAGTAATTTCTCAAAGAGAAGAGTAATGGGAAGAGGGTTTTCAAATCTTCTAGAAATCGAGAAGCTATACAAGAGTTTCATATTTACTCTGAACTCTGCTGGGAAGTGGAATTGGGCGGGTTAAGAGGTAGGCATGCTGATGGAGCAAGGACTCACAATGAGACTTGCTCGGAAGCAATCCTCAGTATTAATTAATTTGTACTAAAACCTTGTAATGTCTTATTAATAACGTGCAAACACAAACATATTTATCTAGAAGATGCTTGCCTATGTGTTTTCCGCTAATAAGTAATCCTTGTCTAATCCAAAACGGCCGCTAAAACGCGGGAACTCTACTGCGCATGTGTCAACCATATCACGTGGTATGACGTCTTTCTTTGCTTGGAGGGAATCTTTTGCTTCTGCGCAGTGTATGCTAAAATGGCCGCTTTAATGTCCTCACATGATTAAGCTTACGCATTGCTGCAATTAATAATGTGGTATTTTAACACTATTAATGCGGGATAGTCATTGATAATTAAATGGGATTAGAGTAGAAGTAGGAGGTATACAGTGAAAACATTTATTTTTGATTTTAATATGTTTCTTCTTTGATTTCCTATTAGTTCGTAAACTGGGCCTGGGTTGACCGAACGGCAGCTCAAGAACCATGTGACTTGCGCATGCGCCCTGAAAACTAACAAAGGAAAGCGATGAAGTCAACTTGGAAGATGTCCAAGGACATGACCCGCTGATCACCTTCAGTGTTCATCCGAAATGTCCTACAAATTGATACATTTTGTATACACTTTGTATTAAAATTGTTGAGAAACGGGTGGGAAATAAAGCAAATGTATTAATTGAGAGGGGCGGTATTTTAAAACAATGGGCTTAAGAAAACTGAACTAAATTGACATGGTGTGAGGATCAACCCCCTGTCCCTGTCCAATCAGAATTAGTGGGCCCATAATTTTGAAACATTAATGGGAGGTACATGGGCATAGAAGGGTATAATAGATATAGAATTAGCTAATTAGTTAGCGCATTAGGAGAACAGACGGACATAGATGCTGTAGCCGAGAACCGATGCTATTACCGAACAAAGCAGACGGACTGCTGTCCGAAGAGGTCCTGAGGTGGGGGCGGCGGACTCTATTAGAGGAAGACGCGGAAGAACCGAGGAGGAACGAAGTGTCAGAGAGGGGACAGACGCAGGCGTCGTTGGTAGAGAGGTCACCTATCCTGTCCTGAGGTCTTGGTCTTCATCCTTCTTGGGACCCATCTTTCCAACTCCTTGGCCAAGGGGTTTGGTTTTCACACCTTTAGGTAACTATAAACGCGTAAACTTTAGTTTGTACTGCTGTCTCCATCTTCTCCTTTCTGAGGGACCGTCATTTGTGATTAATAGGTGATTATATAGTGTGCTTCCTCCTTGATATTTGATTGAGTGCCATGTGGCCTGTATTTACTCTGCTAAATAATTATAGATAAATATTTTAAAACTTCCTGAGTCAGTGGTTATTTCAGGTGTTTGATAAAATTATGTTTTGTATGTTCTCATTTCAACCCCAGTTATCAAAGGTCCATTGGTAAGTCATTAATCTTCAATCAGAAAAGGTAATTGGTAGCAGGGATTTTGATAAAGAGTACAACTGACTCCCACCAGCGGTGATTACCAGTTAGTGTGAATGAATGGGCCCAGGTGAGTATTTAGTGTATGAATGCTTGTTGCTAGTAACCCGCTGGATCAGTTTTCTGGCTATCAGAGGATGGTTATACTTTGTTAACTGGGTAATGAGAATTTTATTTTATGAACTAACATCCGTTTTAAAAGTTTTGTTTTATGTTGTCTAGAAATCCCCGGGGAATTTGAATTGCGGATGGTAAGTGGAAGCCATACTGCAGTGAGGTTATCTGTCAGGCAGAATTAGTACTGAAAAGTTAAGCAGGGCTATCAGTACTTGTTAGGGACTCTGTGTGTGTGAGTGACAGCAAAGGAATACGCTGGTGAAATTTTGATGTTATATCACCTAGAAAGGGTAACATTGGAGTAGCAGGTATTTCTGAAGCTTACGTGAAGAGTAAACGGAAGGGTTTTACTCGTAGTGTATGTCTAGTAAACAGAAGGGTTTTACTAAGCATGAGAAAATATATCCTTTAATTTAGGGAAACTGACAAGATAGCGAATGTTTTATGTTGTTACTGAAATTTAATGAAAAGTGTCTAAGAATTAAAGTTTGCGTACGATTTTTGTAAAGGGAGGGTCAGCAGCCGGAGTAGAAGCTGACGTCACAAGTGCCGCACTGGGATTGGCTGAAACAGCGGGCGTGGAACGAGTCTTGTAGAGGAGGGGTCAGTAGTCAGGAGTAATACTGACGTCACAGGTGCCGCGCTGGGATTGGTCGGCACAGCGAGGGACAAAGAAGCGCAGATTGTAAAGGAGGGGTTGTCAGATAGAGTAAATAGACGTCACAGAAAAACCGCGCTAGGATTGGTTCCGAGACAATTGTTAGCTGGAATTTGATTGGTTGTCAAAATAAAAGTCGAAATATTAGTGGATAGTGGAAATTGTATGTGGAAACACGATCAGACTTTGATAGGAACACGTCCAGACAGACGATATTTAGGTTTTGCAGAATATAATTCAATAGATAGATATTTACCCAAAATGTAGGGAGAAAAGAGAAAATTGTCATTCTTACAAAAGATGAAGAATTATTTTAAGAAAGATAAGCCAATCAAAACTAGGGAAGGAATTATCATTCCACCAGCAAAAACGCCCGCCTCATTCATGATGATGGAGGGGTTATCATACTTGTGTATGGTTAGAAAATTGGATAGAATATACAAAAGATGACAGAGTATTAGCTTTCCCAGAGAATGGTACTTTCAATGGGAGAATTGTTCAAAATTTAAGAATGAGAATGAATGAATTAGAACCCAGACCAAGATTAACGCAGTACGAAGCCCTAGAAGAATGGGAAACAGAAGCATTTGAACGTGATAGACCCCGGGGCAATAGGGGCTATAGGGGATTTTTCCCTAGATACCAGAATGGGACAAGAGAAAGTCAGATGAAACAGTGGAGACGAGCAATGATTAGTGAAGGTTTGTACCCAGTATTCATGGCTGATGAGCAGCTAGGGAGTAAATGCAAAGAAAAGACTAAACATATGACAGGGTTTGGAGAATCCGAAGATGAATTCATGGAGGAAATATTAAAGAACCCTCCACCATACCAGGAAGAGTTGGGTAGATGTTCTCCAAGCGCACCTGTTTTGAGAACACCATTAGTAACTCGAGTACTGCATAATCCACCAGTAAATAGAGTACTTCAGGATAAGGAAAAAGAGGCTTTAGACAGAAATAGAGCAGAGTTAATACAGAAAATAACTCAGTTGAATATACATCCTGATTCCCTGACTATACCTGTAACAATTGGTCCCGTAGTCCCTTTATATGGCGACAAAGTCAATTGCCCGAAACCTCTAGCTATGACTACACCTATGGATATTCCGAAACATGAAGCTGTAATAATTGATGATCATATCAGTGACTGTGAATCTATGATTTCACTAATGGATTTGCCCATTCGAGAATCTGCAAATAGCACCCCCAGAAGAACCACACCTGGCTGCTCAAAGGATGTAAATATAATAACATCTTCAGGAACTAAAAGTGCAACCGTAGTAACTCCGGAAGACTTAGAAAGATGGGCACAGGGAATAGACAGAGATCATCCCCAAAGATCTTGGACATTTATAAATTAAAAGTCGAGTTAGAAGAAATGATAGCAGGCAACGTAGGAGTAGATCGTCTAAATACCTACAGTGAAGAAGCACTATTGTTCGTATGTAGGAACATAACCAGAAATGTAAAAATATTCCATGAAAAATTAACGGACTTGGCTTCAGAGATGGGAATTGAAATAAGGAAGTCAAAAGTGTTGTAGAGACCATATAGAGCAGAATTTACTGACAAAGACTTACAAAATATGAATACATCTGGTAGAAAATTACAAGTCAAAGAATTAATGACAGTCTTACAGAAATGGGGAGAATTGGATAGATGGAAAACTAGATGGACAAAGAAAAAGGAAGACGCACGTTCAAGTAGAATGACATCTGAGTATTTATTGAAGGAAACAGGAAAGGTAGAACAGATGTATCCAATGCGAGAGGTACCAGGAGGAGGTTACGTCCATGTCCCATGGAGTAGGCAAGACATTTTGTCATTTACAAATGATTTTCCAAAGTTGAGAGAAAAACCAATTGAATGGTACAAGCAGGTTGAGAGGTTTGTGAAGGTTTCAAAGGTTTTGTTGAAGGATCTAGATGGTTTATTTGACATAGTGGTACCTGCCGATTTATGGACAGACTGTAAAATTACAATTGATTGGCCTAGTTAAGAATATCCTAGGGATCCAAAGACAGGTGCTCCATCAAATGATGTGATGAAGAAGTATCACCAGGTAATAACTTATTTGAAAGGGAAAATACCACCAAAAGAAACAGATTGGGTGAAAATAGACAGAACCCAAGAAGCAAATGAATCAGTAAATGCCTACTATGAACGTCTACTACAGGTGTTCAAACAGTATAGTGGTTTTGAAGATATTGGAGACAAAAATATGAGTCAGTTTGTCTATCGATTTGTTTATGGTCTAAAACCAGAGATTTGTCAAATGATTAAGCAACATGTTATGTTGGCAAGGAAAGCCTATTGATGAAATTTTGAAATATGCTAAATATTGTGGGGATGACATTGAAGACAGGCACAAGAAACTACAAGAGAAAGCGATGTGGGCTCAAGTGAAAATGGCTGAGCGACAGGGAATTAATTTAGATAATCCAACAGAAAATCAGGGAAAAGACTCTGGTTCTAATGGTAACACAGGAAATGGAGGAAAGGTAAAAGGACGAATGAGTAGAGAAGAGGCTAAAAGAAATTTCCTTGTCATGGATGCGGAAAGTTGGGACATTGGAAGAACGAATGTAAAAAGATTCAAAATAATAATGGCCCAAATCATAATTTAAATCCACAGACGCAGAACGACTCACAGCAGGGTGTAAATCCTCAGTCAGTTGCCACCTGCCCCTATACAGGGTAATGTAAGCAGAGCAAAGCACGGTACAGACATCGGATATCGAGGAGGAAGTGGTAAGAATGAATATGTAACTTCACAGTTTCTTTTACAGGATGATTTTAATCCATATGATTATCAATGACGGTGCCTAAGAGAGGGGGAGAAGGAGTGCGTACTTGGCGCATCCTTGCCGATAGATCAATCAGGTCCATATGTTGAAGGGAAAGTAAAAGGTAATATCATCACCTTTCTTTTGGACACTGGTGCTACCCGTTCTACTGTAAGAACAGCAGACATCCCAGACCTCCCTCTCTCTGGAGAAGCTATCCAAGTTGTAGGTGTAGCAAATCGAAAGATTAGAACACCGCTTACAGAACCAATGGAAGTAAGAATTGGAAACTTCCAAGAAATGCACCAATTTGTGGTGTGTGATTCCAGTCCAGTAAATTTACTGGGCAGAGACTTACTGTGCAAAATGAATTGCACTATTTTCTGCACACCGGATGGTGTTGCAATACAGACCCCGGATGAAGATCATGTTTACAAATTCATGATAGCCAAGCAAGGTACGGAGGTAGATGAAATATTCTCCTTGAGAACCAAAGATGAATTACCAGAAGAATTAAAAACTACAGTGAGCTCAAAGGTATGGGATTTTACTGGAAAGGAAGTAGGTCTGATGGCAAATATAGACCCAGTAAAGGTAACTGTAAAGGAAGGTGCAATTTTCCCAAATACCAGACAGTATAAAATGAGTGCTGAAGTGAAAGTAGGAGTTACTGAGGAAATTGGCAGAATGGTAAAACAAGGCATATTAAAAGAAGTTATGAGTAGCCCTTGTAATTCACCAATCATGGGGTTGAAAAAGCCAAGTGGAAAATATAGGATCGTTCAGGATTTGCGGAAAATTAATAACATTGTGGTACCTTGTTGACCTACAGTACCAAATCCTGCAGTGATCCTATACCAAATACCCTGGAATGCAGAATGGTTTACAGTAATTGATTTGTGCCAAGCATTTTTCTCAATTCCATTGCACCCAGACAGTCAATATTTGTTTTCGTTCAAATTCGAAAATCACGTTTATGTGTGGAATCGTGTTCCTCGGGGGTACACAGAAATTCCCTCCATCTTTAATCAGATACTGAAAAAGTGCCTAGAGAAGGTAGTAATGCCTAGGAACTCAGTCTTGGTACAGTACATAGACGACTTACTAATCGCATCTAGAACTTATGATGATTGTGTCACTGACTCGATTGTACTTCTCAATCATTTGGCTGAGGAAGGTCATAAAGTGTCACCTGAGAAGTTACAATTTTGTACAACAGCAGTTAAGTATTTGGGACACCAGATTGAGAGAGGGAAGAGAAGAATAACATCTGAGAGAAAAAAAATAATTAAGCAAATGAAAATGCCAGTAACACAAAGAGAAGTGAGAAGGATTCTTGGAATAGTAGGATACTGTCGACAATGGATTGTAGGATTTTCACTACTAGCAAAGCCTTTAATTCAGTTAACAAAAAAGAAAGCAAAGGATCCAGTTGATTGGGATGATGAAAGTGCCAGTGCATTCGTAAAATTAAGAAATGCTTTGTGTGAGGCACCTGCCTTGGGCATGCCTAACTACACAAAAGAATTCACATTATTTTGCTATGAAAGAGAAAGTTGTGCACTTTCAGTCTTAACACAAAGACATGGACTGGACAGACGTCCTATAGCATATTTTTCAGCTACATTAGACCCAGTGGCCGCAGCATTGCCAGGCTGTTTAAAAGCAGTAGCTGCTACTTGTATGAGCATTGAACAAAGTGAGTCAATAGTAATGGGACATCCTGTAAAAGTGTTCGTCCCACATGCAGTTGTAATCCTGTTGACAAGAACTAGAACTCAGCATCTCACACCTAGTTGGATGACAAGATATGAGCGAATAATTCTAGGAGCTGAAAATGTGACCATAGCTAGATGCACAGTTTTAAATCCTGCTACACTGTTACCAGATCCATATTGCGAAGAAGTTAGGGACGACACAGAACATGACTGTTTACAAGTCACAGAATTGTGTACCAAACCGCGCCCCGACATACAGGAAATGCCTCTTAAGAACCCAGACGGGGAGCTGTTTGTGGACGGCTCATGCCTAAGGCATGAGGATGGCAAATTGAGTGCAGCTTATGCTGTATGTGAAATTTCTGGAATAGTCGATGCATCCTATTTACCAGGAGTCAAATCTGCACAAGTAGCTGAATTAATTGCTTTGATCAAAGCCTCCAAAATTGGGAAAAATCTAAAAGTAACCATATTTACAGACAGTCGATATGGATACGGGGTTGTGCATGATTTTGGCCAACTGTGGATGCAGAGGGATTTTATGACTTCTTCAGGATCCCCAATCAAAAATGGGCAGTTTGTAAAAGAATTATTGGAGGCAATACAATCACCAAAAGAATTGGCAGTGGTGAAATGTGCCACACACCAGTCAGGAGATGACTGGGTGGTAGCCGGTAACAGATATGCAGACCTAATCGCTCAACACTGTGCCAGAAACAGACTGGCAGTAAACAGAAAAGTCGAAAGAATGGGAATCAGTTGCCAACTTGTTATGTTCAACACCTGAAACATGGAATGATGCGAGACGATTGCAAGATGATGCTGAAGCGAGTGAAAAGGATGTTTGGATGAAAATAGGGTGTACCCGAAGAACAGATGATGTGTGGGTATATTCAGATGGCAGACCAGTCATGCCCGATTGCCTCATTTCACAAATGGCCAGAATGCAACACGGAGACACACATGTAGGGAGAGATGCTATGATTAGACTTTTCAGACAAAATTGGTACAATCCAAAGTTTAGGGCTGCAGCAGAGAGTCTTTGCCAGAGGTGCTTAACTTGTCAAATGTACAATCCAGGAAGGAAAATAGTAATTGGTTTGGGAAAAATTGGAAAGGCAGAAGGTCCATTTGTGAGATTACAGTTAGATTTCATTCAGTTACCACCATGTAAAGGACTGAAATATGTACTTGTCATAGTGTGTCTGTTTTCAAGGTGGGTGGAGGCTTACCCTACCAGGAGGAATGACAGCATAACAGTTGCAAAATTGTTATTACGAGAACTCATTCCACGGTTCGGTTTCCCAGTAACTTTGGAATCAGATAGAGGGAGTCACTTCAATAATGATGTAATTCAAATAATCTGTGAAGCATTTAAAATAGAACAG
Organism: Calotriton arnoldi; assembly: GCA_963921515.1. NCBI lineage: Eukaryota > Metazoa > Chordata > Amphibia > Caudata > Salamandridae > Calotriton > Calotriton arnoldi. The sequence continues at coordinate 229,444 of CAWUFW010000018.1, forward strand.
AAATTGCACTGTGCATACCGCCCAGAGGCTTCTGCAGTGGTTGAACAAATGAATGGCACAATAAAATCAAGATTGTCAAAAATGTGTGCATCCACATCATTAGATTGGCCAGACGCATTGCCTCTCGTCTTAATGGGACTCAGAAGCATTCCTGATAGAAATACAGGATTGAGTCCACATGAAATCATCATGGGAAGAGCAATAAGACAAGCCCATGTACCTGGAAATAAACTGCTGAACATAACTGATGATATGGTTCTAGATTATTGCAAAGGATTGGCTGACATAGTGCGTTCTGTCTCTCATCAGGTTGGAGAAGACGCAGTTTCCAGGCAGCCTGAGCAAGAGCATGATCTGAACCCCGGAGATTGGGTGGTAGTGAAGCATCACACCAGAGAAGTGTGTCTATCACCCAGGTGGGGCGAACCTTGTCAGGTTATATTGGTTACAAACACAGCAGTGAAATGTGCAGGTTTACCTAATTGGATTCATGTAAGCCATACCAAAAGGGTGCCAGCTCCTGAAGAAATAGATCCTCAGTCAGCATCAATAGCTGAGGAAGCTGAAGGTTGGACAGCTGAAGAATCCCAAGTGATAGATTCAGGAATAGCTGAAGAAGAACAACCGAGCACAAGTCAGGACTGGATACCAGTGGTTGATATACCTGAAGTCTTTATCAAAACAAGGAGCACAGCAAGATTAGAAGAAATTAGTGAGGACCAGATAGGTGAAGAAGAACAAGCTCAGGATAGGGAGATTGAAACTATAAGAGAACCTGAGCAGGCCCAGATAGGGAAAGGAAATTGGGCTCAAATCGACAACGAAACAACAATATTTGAGCAGGGACAGACCGGTTCAGAAGAACGCGGTCAGGCTGCAGAAATACAAAGTGCAATAAGCCCTGATCAGAACCAGTTAGGACAAGAAAATCACGTTCAGGGAGAAGAAAATCAAGAAAACATTGAACATGAAAATATCAAGCAAGACGTTGTCAATCCTGAACAGGGCCAGTTAGCAGAGAATCACATACAGGCAACTGAAGAAACATCAATAAGACCTGAACAAGAGCAGATAGAGTGGGAAACTGAAATCAAGGACGAACAATTTGTGCCACACCTTGATAATAAGGAGTTTTTGGAAAAGACTCGGAAGGTGAAAATACAGTGCAAACCAAGAAAACCAGAAAGGGTGATCATTGGCCTAGTGTCATTAAAAGAGTGAAATACCATATAGTAACAAGAAGTGAAGATCCAGAACAAGTAAATGAAGTAACAAGCTTATCTGGACAAACAAGTGGGACTGAAAAACGAAAAAGCAAAAGATTGAAAGTTGTGAACAATAAGTTTAAAGGTCCTGATTGGACTTATATAATTCTCGAAGACTGCGAAAGTTCAGAAACAAGTGAAAGTGGTGACGAAGGAACAAGTGCAGAACTGACTTACGAAAAAGAAGTGAAACCACCTTGATAACGTTAAAATTTTTGAAGGAAAGAGAAAGAAGAGAAACCTTCTTAGTCAAAAATGGCTGAGGACAGAGTTTCTGGGAGACCGAAACGGAAATATTGTAAAAGATGCTGTGCTATATGCATATGTAGTCTGGTAGTGGTGCTTATAGTGTGGTTAGTTGTGATTGGAGCAATTCCTTACCTTATGATAATGGACAAAAAGAACAACGATACCAAGGGAAGGATAGATAACTTGAAAGGTGATAGAGTAGAAATAAAAGCAGAAGATTAACCAGATTTTCATCACATTGTAACAGATAACGATACTAGCTTAAATGTCTTTACTAAATTATTGTTTCAGTACGTAGATACAATGGATGTTAGTGACTTATGTCTGTATGAAGTTACCCGAATCAGTAGCAGACGGTCTAACATATCATCATTTGCCTTTAACTTATGGCATATCATGTAGTGTACTAACTAGTTTATTTTATAGAACAGGGAAACTTCAGTATTATTATTCAAATATAGATGTGATATTTTCAGAGGTTCCTATTCGAAAGAATCTGAACCCAGTGCTTAGTAGTCAAGATGCAGTTTATGGGAGAATTTTTCTTAACGATGAAGTCAATAGACATAACACATGCACATAGAAGCAATCTAACATGTTCATTACGTGAAGAAGAGAAGATATTTTTAAACTTAGTTGAAGATAGAAGACAGAATTTCCAAAAGAGGGCATCTGAGCATAAGGCTCATCTTCCACCTTGGGCTGAGAAAGAGGGTATCTATACACCAGGCAAAGCTCAAGCAGCTATGGCTCTAGATTTTGTAAAGACAGGGAAAATTTGTCTTCATAGGTTAAAAACTGAATATAACAATGTTTTTATTGGTACCAGTGAATGTGAACATAATTTCTTAATTCTTGGAGGTTGGGGACTAAAAGGAGGAACAGATTCAGTTTTTCCTGGAATATATTATGTGTGTGGGAATAAGGCTTACTTTAGGCTTCCTACACGGTAGTATGGAAGTTGTTATTTTGGAATAGTTTTTCCAAAGGTATACCACGTAAAAAGAAACACTGGGAGCAATGAAAATAATAGTGAACTAACACGAAGTAAAAGAGCTAGTTTTTCAGAAATTGTAGGTGATATATTTGGTGCATTGATACCTTCAGTGGGAGTAATTCTGAACTCAAGGAGAATATGTAAATCGTCTACAGTGGTTGATTGTTTATCAACGGATACTGCTGGAGGATTTCTAATGATTAATGCGGAGATGGTTGCGATTAAATCTATGGTTATGCAAAATCGACTTGCTCTTGATATATTAGCGAAAGAGGGCGGAGTCTGTAAATTGTTGAAACAAAACATTGTTGCACATATATTCCGGACAAAAGTACAGAAATCGGAACATATATAAAGAATATTAATAAACTTGAGAAGGAACTGAAACCACTGGAAGTTGATAGTGTATGGGAAAGATTGACATATAGCATAGCGTCAATTGGTTCCTGGTTTACTAATGTAGGGAAAGGATTTATAGGTCAAATAATAATACCCTTAGTAGGGATAGCAATAACAATATTGTCAATAATGATATGGTGCAAATGTTGTAGAAAGAAGGAAACATAGGGTGACAGGAAGAGGCAAGAAAAAGAAATTTGATGAGATTGAATTAGAAGACATGAGAAGTGAAATATACAAGAAACTGAAAGGAAAAGATAAGAATAGGCAGTGTAAAAATGAAAATGTGACAGAAATATGTTAAGTTGGCATCTGGTTGTAGGTAATTTTGATGGCTCAAACGCCATCAGAGAGGGGATTGATGGAGCAAGGGCTCACAATGAGACTTGCTCGGAAGCAATCCTCTCACAGTATTAATTAATTTGTACTAAAACCTGTAATGTCTTATTAATAACGTGCAAACACAAACATATTTATCTAGAAGATGCTTGCCTATGTGATTTCCGCTAATAAGTATTCCTTGTCTAATCCAAAATGGCCGCTAAAACGCGGGAACTCTACTGCGCATGTGTCAACCATATCACGTGGTATGACGTCTTTCTTTGCTTGGAGGGAATCTTTTGCTTCTGCGCAGTGTATGCTAAAATGGCCGCTTTAATGTCCTCACATGCTTAAGCTTACGCATTGCTGCAATTAATAATGTGGTATTTTAACACTATTAATGCGGGATAGTCATTGATAATTAAATGGGATTAGAGTAGAAGTAGGAGGTATACAGTGAAAACATTTATTTTTGATTTTAATAGGTTTCTTCTTTGATTTCCTATTAGTTCGTAAATTGGGCCTGGGTTGACTGAACGGCAGCTCAAGAACCATGTTACTTGCGCATGCGCCCTGAAAACTAACAAAGGAAAGCGATGAAGTCAACTTGGAAGATGTCCAAGGACATGACCCGCTGATCACCTTCAGTGTTCATCCGAAATGTCCTACAAATTGATACATTTTGTATACATTTTGTATTAAAATTGTTGAGAAACGGGTGGGAAATAAAGCAAATGTATTAATTGAGAAGGGGCGGTATTTTAAAACAATGGGCTTAAGAAAATTGAACTAACTTGACATGGTGTGAGGATCAACCCCCTGTCCAATCAGAATTAGTGGGCCCATAATTTTGAAACATTAATGGGAGGTACATGGGCTTAGAAGGGTATAATAGATATAGAATTAGCTAATTAGTTAGCGCATTAGGAGAACAGACGGAGCATTTTCTTTGTACCTGCCGTGAGGGGAACGGCGAACAGCAGCTTTCTTTCTCGCCCGTTGCCGTGAGGGGAACGGCCACCGGAGGGCACTTCAACCCCCAGCAGCCCAAGCGGCGGCGCCAGCCGTGACGCTGCTTTCCGCGCCCGGAGGCGCGATAAGGCTCGACAGGCCTTTTGCAGTGTGGGGAGCATTTTCTTTGTACCTGCCGTGAGGGGAACGGCGAACAGCAGCTTTCTTCCTCGCCCGTTGCCGTGAGGGGAACGGCCACCGGAGGGCACTTCAACCCCCAGCAGCCCAAGCGGCGGCGCCAGCCGTGACGCTGCTTTCCGCGCCCGGAGGCGCGATAAGGCTCGACAGGCCTTTTGCAGTGTGGGGAGCATTTTCTTTGTACCTGCCGTGAGGGGAACGGCGAACAGCAGCTTTCTTCCTCGCCCGTTGCCGTGAGGGGAACGGCCACCGGAGGGCACTTCAACCCCCAGCAGCCCAAGCGGCGGCGCCAGCCGTGATGCTGCTTTCCGCGCCCGGAGGCGCGATAAGGCTCGACAGGCCACACGCAGCGCGGGACGCGCGCGGGCGAAGCCCGGGCCAAGGGCGGGCCCGTCTGCACCCGTCCGAGCCCGGCTGAGACTGGACTGTGCCACCCCCCTTGCTTTTTACCCAGGGCTTCTTACGGCACGATTGAAGGTAAAGTGAATTTCATTGTCCCATATGCTAGATTGTGCGTTATTGAGCCATAACACAGGTGGAACGAACTGACCCCCAGAAATGTCTAACCGGAAAGGGGTAGTCGGGACTTTGGATGCCTTCATTGTGAGGGCAGAGTCTCTTCTGTCCCATGAAATTGAAATTACGGAGCGCCGATTGTCCATGGACCCTGCTACTTTGTTTTCTAGTTTGTCAAAGGGTGGACCAAAGGCTGTGAAGACATTATGCGCATCTCCTTGTAAGTTACCGTCTTTAGAAATTTGCGCCGCATCACCTGTTTTACCAGATACATCTTCTCTAATGCCGTGCCCGGGAGTCGTGAGTCAGGTTGCATCAGGTATTAATACCAGAGCACGAGGGGCATACTCCCACAAACTGAAAACACTGCCATCTAAACGCAAGAGGAATACCGGGAGTGATGGGTTGCCCAAATCAAAGGCTAAGCCCAAAAACTCTAAAACCGATCATGACAGTGCCAATAACCCGGGAGTTGTCTGCACAGCCTCAGTGGGGACACAGACTGACTTTGTTTTCGATTCTGCCGGTAATGACATTAACCTAGTTGCCAATATAGGCGCTGAGGGAGGCATTGCCGTTTCTCCTTCTGTTACCAGGCATATTGACATCACTCTGGGTGACATTAAGATTGCACTTGATAAGACCTTTAATTTAATGAAGGTGGAGTTTGACTGTTTAAAATCTGCACTGATTAATGTGGCCGACAGGACTATGACCTGTAATGTAGTACCCAATAATGATGTTGGTAATTTACTGCCCTCTTTAATCAGTCAAATGAGTAACAGACCTGGGGTAGAGTTGCATCCTGGTCTTGCTACCCAAAAAGGTCCCATTATTGTTACTCCGCATCTTAACTGTAGTCATGTAAACACAACTCACCAGACAAAAACACATAGTAAGCAAGGGGACAGAGGGGCTACTTCACAAAGACACATAGATAATCTGAACTTTGTATCGGGAAGCAGCTGCCCCATAGTTCAACCCCCCAGCATACTTGCATGTGATGTAAGAGCAGCTAGGGATATCCCTGATGTTCCCAGTAATGGCCTCCTGAGATCCAATCCCGATGTACTCGACTTACCGCCAGCCTCATGCCCATATGTGTTAGTTCTGGCCGGGGTTCCCTACTTATCTGGGGAGCAACGGGAATCCTGGGCAGACCTGCGTAATAAGGCCGTAGATTGGCTTTGTAAGCACAAGGGGTTCCACCCATCCAAAATGAATGATATCATCATGGCTAGAAGAGTCGGGTGGGTTGGCCATTCTCTCAAAAATATAGATGGCGACTGCATTGTTCTTAATTTTCGCAGACCTAAGTTTGTTCGCCATCTACTGAATATTTTTGAACAACCAACCACTCAAAACACCCATATTAGTGCACTCCCCTGAGTTATTTTTATAAGCCACTCAACAATCCTCAAAGGGACTCTCCCGTTTTGCCTCTGATAACAAATAGGTTTAACTCGTTATCTAACCTAGACACACAGGACTGACAATTATCAACCAGGGACGCTCAGCTTTCCCAGCAGCCCCTTCTGGAACAGCCCCTTGCCAGTACAGTTATAACCATTACTGATAACGGCGAAAGTCCGCCCACTAGTATTAATAATGGACCTGATTTGAACATCCTCAGCTGGAATGTAGCAGGACTGCACTCTAAGCTCGACGACCAGGATTGGTTGCGCCTGGTCAAAGACCAAGATATTGTCATGTTCCAAGAGACCTGGGCCACACACGATACACACATTGATGGGTTTCATTGCACTTGTGTCCCGGCATCCAGCCACAATAAAAGGTCGACCATCTGGGGGTCTTCTTATTGGTCTTAATGTAGCGACTGGTGGTAGCTATAAGATACTTCCAACAAATAGCCCTAACTTCCAAGTAATACTTTTTAAGAGAAGAGTCTCTCTTTATTTGGTTAACTTTTACAATAATGATTTTGCATCAGTCCCCAACAAGAGTTTTATTGAGCTTTTTGATTTTATTTCCAATCTAGATTACCAGGAATCCGGTTGGAATACTATTGGGATTATTCTGGCTGGGGATTTTAATGCAAAATTTTATGACAGGCATTGTGTCACGGAACCACACACTACGGGCCCTTCTTTTCGCAGGGGGCGGAACTGACAGCTCTATTGAGCTCGCTCAATTTAGTTAATGTCATGGAGCAGTTGGGTACATCTCATGCCACCAATAACCATCACCCGACCTTCAGAGGCAGGGGACATTCGTCCATAATAGACTTTGTTTTCATCTCTCCTCTATTGACGGATTATTTAATTACTGCAGAGGTTGTTGCCACTATTCAGGGGGATCACAATCCCATTAGAACCGCTTTCAGATTGGCACCCCGACACATGTTCCCAATTGAATGCGGGGCTAAAGATTTAACTCCATCTACCGACAACCTAACACTGTCATGGAGGGGTATTGATAATGGGGATCTGTTTAAATTACTTGTGAAGGACAACTTACTCCATATTACCTCCTGCTTGTCATCTGAAGCTCCCCATCAGGAGGTAGTTGGTGGTTTTTCTAAACTCTGTCAGGCAGTTAAAACTCTTCTGTTAAAGCCCGTTTCCTTGAAGAAACCGGGCCCTAGATGGTTTGATTCTGCATGCTCTGCTGCCAACAGGAACTTGCGTATGGCTTTGTCAGCTGACCCCAGGTGTTCCCATGATGTAATACAGGCTAGACAGATGTATAAACTAGCTATTACTAACCGGAAAGAGGCACTCGTAAGGGATCGTTGGGAAGCCCTATCGCAGGCTGCTACGGAAAAAAGGGGTAACTTATTTTGGACTGCTGTAAGGGATCTTAGATCCATGGGACAGCTATTAACACCAATTAGCTGCACAATCTCGAGCCAGTCCTGGGAAAATCATTTTTCAAATATTTATGCCACCCCGCAGGGAGAGATTGAACAGCTGGAGTATAGTCCCCTCAACACTCTTCAAATCACACTCCCTGAAATAGAAGAGGCTATCCATCAGTCTATCGGGAATAAAGCCCCTGGCCCGGATGGGTTACCGATTGATATTATCAAATGGATCCCGGATTTCTGGGCTCCCCTTCTCCTGAATGTTTTTAACCATTGTATGTTGGGCCCGCTCCCTGATACTTGGGCAAAAAGTATTATAGTTCCAATATTTAAAAAGGGGGATAGGTCGCAGCCCATTAATTACAGACCAATATCGTTGATTGATAACACTGTTAAAATACTGGGCAGAGTCGTATATAACAAGATCCTGGAATGGTCAGAGGAATATGGCATTTTAGAGCGCTGCCAGTTAGGCTTTCGTAGGAAGGTTGGTACCATCGAGCAATGTCTGAACCTCAGCCTTGTGATTGGGAAATATACCATTGCTCGTAAAACTCCCGTCTACCTGGCCTTCATGGATTTGTCCTCAGCTTTTGATTTTGTCAACAGGTCAAAGCTGTGGGCCATCCTGTTGGGCCATGGTTTAGACGCTCCCCTGGTTCATTTCCTGGCTTATCTTCATAAGGACCTTCAGGCACAAGTGAGAATTGGTAGAGGTGGTGAGGTTTCAGGGCCTATCAAGGTAGGAAGGGGGTCAGGCAGGGATGCGTTCTGGCCCCCTTCTTTTTATTATTTATATTAATGGCCTGAACAAATCATTGATAGGTGCAACCAAAGATGTGCCTATGATTAACGGCAAACCTTTGCCGGTGTTGCTTTATGCTGACGATGCGGTGCTTATAGGTCGCACCCCAAACTCATTGCGCATTTTAGTACAGTCGTTTGTTAAACATATGGACAGTCTGGATTTAAGAGCTAATTTAAAAAAATCATTTTTAATGTCTTGTGGCCCACAAAAACGCTCCCTTACCTCTATCTCCGTTGGCAGCCAAAAATTAATATGCACTGGTAAATTCCCCTACCTTGGTGTGGTCTTTGCTGCGAACGGCTCCTGGACTGAGCATCTTTCTCAGTCCAGGAGCAAGTTCTCAAAGACCATCAATTCCATTTTTAGCTTTCCCCGTCCCAAGAACACTGGCGTTATTTTAGCTATCTTAAATTTTTTTAAATTGCAATGCGTCCCAGTAGCTACTTATGGAGCGGAGATTTGGGGCACCACAAACAGTTCCTGCATTCAGCGGGAAGAAAACAGATTCTGCAGGAAACTGTTGGGCGCCCCAATCTCGACATCTCATTATGTTTGCCATAAAGAATTAAATTTAAATTATGTCACTGATTTTATACGTGCTCGCCCGGCTCTCTTTTGGCTGTCTGTCTGGAAGAATGAGGAAGCTATTCTGACTAGAGATATCATCATGGACTGTTTGAAGTGTGAGAAAGGGATGGATATCCCCTGGCTATCCGGAGTTTATCAGAGCTTATGCAGTATTAATCAGGGTTGTATTTTTAGAAACCCTTGTAAAGCTGAAACACTACGGAAAATAGACCTTAGGAATGCACTTTACCTATTTTACAGTACCGAGCGCATAGCTCAGGAATCACAGAAAACCCTTGTCTCTAGTTATATGTCACTAGTTCAATATTGTTATCCCCTACCAAACTACCTCACCTTACCTATGAGTCACTGGGAAAGAAGTCTGTTATTCCGTCTCAGAGCAGGGACACTCAAGTTTGTATTATGTTTTCCCCTTGGTTATCATCCCAAAATTGATTTGGTACCCTGCCCATGTGACGGAATTAGCGGACAGACAACCCTGCACTTTTTATTCTTTTGCAAATATTATATGAAATATAGCAAGGGGACACTCTATCCCTATTTTAAAAAAAGGAAACCTGTTAGCCTGGATCTGGCTTATACAAGCATGCTTGGTATGATCGATGAGGAGCTTGTATTCCGCTTAAGTACTTTTCTGAGAGCTGCGATCCGGGCACGTCAGTCCATGTCAGACCCTTGAATTCTTAACTGTGATTGGTTATGTTGTAAATAATGCATTTTATTCATCATATTTTAAGTTGTGAAATTGTGTCTGATAATTTTAACTGTTTTTTATGGTTGTACTTTTATGGATATACTGCCTATCCGAATAAAGATTATGAATTGAATTGATTGATTGAGACGGACATAGATGCTGTAGCCGAGAACCGATGCTTTTACCGAACAAAGCAGACTGACTGCTGTCCGAAGAGGTCCTGAGGTGGGGGCGGCGGACTCTATTAGAGGAAGACGCTGAAGAACCGAGGAGGAACGAAGTGTCAGAGAGGGGAACGACGCAGGCGTCGTTGGTAGAGAGGTCACCTATCCTGTCCTGAACCTGGTCAGGAGGTCTTGGTCTTCCTCCTTCTTGGGACCCATCTTTCCAACTCCTTGGCCAAGGGGTTTGGTTTTCACATCTTTAGGTAACTATAAACGCGTAAACTTTAGTTTGTACTGCTGTCTCTATCTTCTCCTTTCTGAGGGACCGTCATTTGTGATTAATAGGTGATTATATAGTGTGCTGCCTCCTTGATATTTGATTAAGTGCCATGTGGCCTGTATTTACTCTGCTAAATAATTTTAGATAAACATTTTAAAACTTCCTGAGTCAGTGGTTATTTCAGGTGTTTGATAAAATTATGTTTTGTATGTTCTATTTCAACCCCAGTTATCAAAAGGTCCATTGGTAAGTCATTACTCTTCAATCAGAAAAGGTAATTGGTAGCAGGGATTTTGATAAAGAGTACAACTGACTCCCACCAGCGGTGATTACTAGTTAGTGTGAATGAATGGGCCCAGGTGAGTATTTAGTGTATGAAGGCTTGTTGCTAGTAACCCGCTGGATCAATGCCTGCTCCCCTCTCTCCTCCACATCATTCCCTGCTGACCCAATCCCTTGATACTGCTTAATGCCTCCTCCACACGAGGATGGCACCCGCATGGAACTCTTCTCTAACCTTGTCAAATCAAAGTCTTTGTGAATCCAAATTTCATTATCATCAGGTCTGCTGTCTGGATTGATGGCTGCTGCCGCTCAGGTGATGGAAGATAAGGGGAGCAGCGATGTATCTTAGCTTCCAGAGGGCAGGGATCTTGGGTACCTCTCCCTAGCAGGGAGGTCCTGCATGTCGAGTTTACTTGCCTTGAATGCTTCACGACATTTACTTGTTCAATGTTTGTGGACGTATAGTGCCTAACCAGGTAGCTGCTGTGGGATCTGGTCATTTAAGTGTAGAGATGGCATTGCGCTCCCACTGTGCTTCCTTTCCACAGGACAAGCATACACACACCACATCTTGGGGGAGGGGAAATAGAGTCCTTCAGGCTCATTATGGCTAACTATTTCTCCACAGATTGGACTTAAGATAGAGTTCCTTAGCCCCCAGAGCCTCGATACCTGAGAATTCTCAAAAAAGACTAACTATTCTTCCACTCTTGTGCATGTTTTAATTTTAAATTTAATTTTTCTTCACTTTGTCATTTTTATGTATATCACCCGCATATTAGCCATAGCAACAATAATAACACGCTAAGCGACGCAGTGCTTATTTTATGCACCGCAATACTTATGAGCTGCATAGGATGTTAGCTCAATCACCCACAGGGCTCCGTGGGTCACGCACAGCCAATGTGGCTTTCTTTGTTCAGCGTTACCCAATGCGCACGGTTAACTCAATTGACCACCAAAGTTTGCTACTGCATGCATAACAGTTCTTGCATTTTAGCAGTTAGCGTGGGCCATAGATCACTGTAGTAGTCATACGGGCAATGACTACAACATCTAGCCACTAAGATTGCATTTTATGTTGCGATATTATATGTCTTGTCTTCTTCTTCCTTACAGGAATTTTTTCCAAGTGCCAGTAAGTACACTGACACTTTTTTGTCCACACACCTTAGCACGTGTGTAGGTACAGCACATTTATTCACGTGGCATCTTTCACTCACTGCCACTCACCTTGCACTCACCTGGTCCTGAAGAAAGCCCTCGGACTAATTTTTACGGGCTGAAACATGTAGACCGCCACACACAGACAACTAAACGATAAATAACTTCAGATTAGTTGCATCACACATTTTAGCTCCTTATATATCCTGAGCCGCCAACATTAAAAGTTAATGGCAAGGATTCTCAGAGATATTTTTAATTGTAAAAATATCACCTCACATCACATTTAAGCACCACACCCGCTCCGCTGTAGTCAGGCGTCGTAGCACAACCGGGGGGCGCTCGGCCGCCTGGTTGGAACCCCAATGATGAAGCATGACACCAACCAGGTTGGTGTGTGAGGGGTCTTTTAAAAGCACCTAATGGGTCTATATACATACTACATACAGTGACTACTCATTTTATACTTAGTGGGTTCGTCCACATTGTTTAAGATTAATACTTATTTGGGGAACAGGACGCAACCCATGCCCAATTCCTCGCTCTCCCCTTGTTTACTTTGGGGGAAAATATCTGCATCATAGCCGCAGTTTATCTCCTTGATGGTATATGCATTCAAGTTAGATACACCTATACTCTCTCATCAGCCTAAATATCAACCATCCTAAATACGTTAGAGTTTGCATACCCACATACGGTATTACACAAAAAGTACTAAAGCTATATGTTTCTGGGAAGGCCTATATAACTCATGTAGGGAATTGGTGGAACAGACAGACTATTTGTTTTTACATGCCATGTAGATTTCTATAGAAGTCTCCACTGGAGCGTTAAACGTCTACACCTCTGATGCATATGTGCAGAGTGGAACACAGTATTTATTACTACCGATGAGCGAGCGAAGGGGTCACGACTTACGAAAGACCAAGCCGAGTGGTTCATGCAGCCATTACACACTCTCAAAAAAAGGATACAAAAATAGCATATTACACTTTGCACAGCTGCCTATAGTTTATGCCATGCTGTTTTATCAGCTGTATATTGGTTATATACATTGGTATTTAGGAATACCAAGAGCACAATTTCATTACATAGACCCATAGTGTGAGCATTAAAGATCAAGGTAACAATCGATGCATGCCACCTGAACTACGGAAATAACATGGGTTTTGCCTTTGCGCTATAGCAACAGATGTTTGAATCTATGTTTATTCCTACACTTGATCTAAATAACATGTCTATTTGGCCATATTTATTTTCAATGGCATGGCATAAAAAAGTATTTTATGTAGTTTAGTTATACTTGCACAGTAATATTGTCTTTATAAGCCACCATAATTCTGGAGCTTAACTACCACTGTTTGCTAACAAAACATGCCTAGCTGAAACATTAAAAGGCCACAAGGTGGTGCAGAAGTTAAACAAATTAACATAACTAAAATAAAGATCGAGCTACAAGTGAAACAGAGCAACAGAGCCTTATTGCAATACAAAGGTACTAGAGGATGGAACTTGACGATATTAAAAGGAGAGTTCAAAGAAATCAAACAAGTCAAATAATACAAAGGAGACAGATTCGCTCTTAAGGACTGTTTTTAATAAGTGCTCAGTTAAGAATTGTGTAAGGACTTCAGAACAGATCGCAGACGTGCAGTGTTTAAGGTTACAAAACAGCACTTTGGGAAGGGAAAGAAAGGGCTAGTACCCGACTTCCCCCAACAATACCAACTTTGAATCTGCAAATTAAAATACACCCAGCAAGGTAGACAAAAAGGAAGTCATGTCCCATGCCATTAATGCTCCCAATAGTATGGCTACGAAGTCTGAGATCACCACTGGCAACAAGATAAAACGGAGAGCAAAACATAGGTTCTAAACTGGGCGGGGTTAGGTGACAACAAAGACGGACTCATGCTTTGAGAGGTAGCCTTTTCATTGAACGGACAGGAGGATAGGTGACATCATTTGACATTTTCACTTATTCTTAGTTAAGGCGCCGTAACAAATTTACTTGGTGCGCAGAAAAACATTTAACGAACCCTGTTTGAGCCAGTGCTCCATTCTTAAACGTAGTCCAGATGAGTTAGAGAAAAAGCACCTTTAACACTGCAGCAGCAGATGGGTCGAAATCAAAGCAGCTGACTTCAATGCTCAAAAACAATATCAACCATGCAAATATTTGCCTCTGTACATACTTCCACTCAGTTACCCATTACAGTTTGAACCTTACATTTTTGCTCCATTTTCATGTTTTTGTTTTAAAATTAAACTTGGAACTGCTCCAAACGTCTCCCAATTCATTAGAACGTTTACATAGAGCTAAGGACCCATGACACCTGTAACAGTTACTGTCCAGCATTTTATACCAACCTCACAAACATACTAAGGGGAAACCCAAAATTTCATCCCTCACTTAAAATTCTCAGAAAAACTTCTGAACAGATGCACTCCAACATCATGGGTATCACAGCAGCCTTTCAGAAAGTTCAGACTGAAAGTAGGTCGGGAGAGTGGCAAAACAAGCACCTTTGCCTATACATGGAATTATTATTATTATTTTGTAACTTTTGCAAGAGCACCTCCACTACATGATAAAATAAAAATAGCTTGATGTGTTAGAAAAATAAAAAGGAATATTGCTAGAGCTAGAAAGTCCACCTTCTGGGATGGTAGGGGAGGAGAATCTTGGTGGTTGAGGGAAATAGCCAGGCACCATCACAGGGGTATTAACATGTTTCTGGCACAGGAATTTACTAATCTCCTTCTGTAAATACCAAATGTACATCCATCATCCCAGATAATCTCAGGCATACCTTTCTTACGTAAAATTGCTTACCTAGCGATGTTCAATTTATTTTTAGAATAAAAATTCCATATCACAATCCAGAATTGAGAAATTAATTTGACAAAACAGCATTTTTTTTTTTTTATAAGAAAAAAAGGTATCTAGCTTGGTTCCAAAACAACGCATTCAAAACCGGCAACAGTGGAGACTGAAAGAGGCATTAGTGGCCACACTTGCAGAGAGTGATTTAGCAGAGGCACTAGGCTTTTGGATTATCCGTTTAAACGTAAAGAACGAGCCATATGGATTTTCTGTTGAAGAAAACTCAAGTCTTACAAATAAGAGAAAGGCAAACAAGAACCAACCAAGGGTTCTAAAAACGTTCGCTGCCTCATCCAAAGGGTGATCAATAACCCTCTACACAAAGAAAACTAATGCAAGTAAATCAGAAATACGGGTATCCTTCACATTATTTCTTAGTATAGTAGAATAGAGGACTTATAAATCAACTTAGTGAGGTAGAGTAACAGCTATGTACCACTGAAATAAAGTCAGTGAGCAAAAGATTGAACAAAACTCGGTCTTCAACTTTAACTTTGTATTTTAGAGAGTAAGCTGCCTCAAAGTTTGGTTTGTCTGTGGATGGTGCGAGCCTTTCACAATGAAGCCAAATTTACAACTATTTGAGGGTGGCTACAATATCAGCCTCTTACCTGTAGGATTGTCCATCTGAACATAAATAACCTTTCAAGTATACCTGCAGCTCAGGCTTCATGGTATGCCAAAACGAATATCTATGCGATATTTTGCACACCATAGATCCACAGGTTTGTATTTGTACTGCTTACCCACAAAAGGTTTCTGGTCAACACGCTACACACAAATCCTACAGTGCACAATGTGATATTGCTCGAATCAATACACTGGATCAAAGTAGGTGAACATATAACTCACAGTGGGATGGGGAACAATTGATTATCATGCAAGAGTAACACCTATAGGTCCATGCCTTATACCAGGGATGAACGAGACTCAACCACAGACATAAGTGTACAACACTTGTCAGACAGCAAGAAGGTGGGATAAACAGCTTTTAGTTGAGGTTACAGGGAGGTGTGCATTTTTTAGCTTCCAGTTGTGGAAACAGGGGGGGCTGTGAGAAGTAAACGGCTGAAGGAGAGATAGGCAGGATCAGTGGCCATGTGAGTCAATGGCACCTACTAAAGTGGAGATAAAGGAATGGAGAACAATCCATGTGCAGAACCTAGAGTATCAGGGATAATAAATTGGCACAATTTGTGTAACACAGGACACATACTTAGAAATTCCCAGCTTTGGTTAACCTCATGGTTGGCATTACAGGTAAATCCTTAAGAGATCAAGAGGCTAATGATGGGTTAGCAGTGAGTTTAGCTTGAATAAGAACATTTAAAACTGTGCACATATAAGGACCTCGACACAGTATAAGGATAATTGGGCAGTTTGGATGCCCCACCGCACAACATCCAAAAAGGTTGGACAAACTGGCAGTGCTTTTTTTGAAAATATGGCTCTCGATAATCTGACAAATGCTGCAATTTACCCCACGCTGAGCACAGCAGTAAACACAATGGAACTCTAAGAGCAAGCAGCGGCACATCAAGAAAACACGTGAAAGTATGTCAACACCAGGAGAGAAACCGTAAGAGACTCTTTAACCTCTTCCATGCATCGGACGGCCCCCGGCCGTCAGACGTCATGGTGGGCGTGTGCGTCGGACGGCCACGGGCCGTCCGATCTGCGCACGCGTGGAATTCGCCCGCACAGCGGGGGAATGTGCGCCCCGTCGAAGGGGTTAAAAAAACATTGAAACAGATTTTGTTTACTAACCAGGTTTCTCCAATGGATTCACAACCGTAAACTTGCAAAATTCGTTTTTTTCTAGGTGCAAGAAAGCTTAAAATTGCAGAGCAGCTGGTAAAAAGAAATCTGTCAGAAGTTATTGAAGAAAAAAAAAAAAAAAAAAGATAAAAGGTCAATCCCCATTTGTTTGAGGAAAACGTTTTTTCCAGGTATAAGATAGACAGACTTCATGTACTGGAAGAGATACAAAAGTAATAAAACGGGGCATATATCCTAGATTCGATAAGCAAACAAAATTGTCTAGAAAAGCGCACGTGCTACTAAAAATATAAAATCAAATATTCATGGGTGAGGTCATATCTGTAGACGGTAGCATGAAGACATGTCTGTTCAATCTTTTCTGAATATAAGATATGTATCTATGGCTTAGTCCAAAGACCATGAATAATAATAACAATGAACAAGCTATAGCAGGGCTGTGCAGGTGCTGCAATGAGGTGATACTTTGCATTTGCCGCATGGCGTACAACCTGTGTAATTTATAAGAGCATAAGTTGATAAATTACAAACGCATCATATGCACATTCTTACAACACCCCCAGCCGATAGGTTACATTGTACTTCAATAAAGCACGCTGAAGGGCTGCAGAATTTAAACTTTTTTTGGGACAGACATCTTCGGTTCGTAATATTCAAGAGCCCACAACTGATGAGGTCAGTATGTGGCCGACGAAATTAAAGGCCTCTGCTAATGCTTATAGTGTGCTTTGCTGATGAACACCACAAAACTAAAGGGTACAATTTTCCAGAACAGACTAATCTTTTAGATAGGCTAAATTCGCTTCCAAAAATCCTACAGAATTCGGAAAGAACACCCTAAATTTTGTCTAATTTTGATACTCGTACCCTGCAAGAAACATTTCTAGGTAGATATTGTGCGACTCCGATTCTAAAGAAGGAGCAGAGGCTTTCAAGTTAACTCAAAACAAACAACACACCTGTAAGGCAGCGGTAATTAGCATATTACCACCATGCTTCGAAAACAGGCGGACAGCAGAGTAAAACGAAGCTGTAACAAGGATTCAACCAAACCACTTTCTCTCACCAGTTTCAACAGCAGGAGGCGGTGTTACAACAAGTTGGCCATGGTGAGGTTCAGGCCATCCAGCAAATCTTTGATTAGAGGAATGGTTAAAAAAAAAGCAGAGTAGATATGTTCTGTACATAGGAAAGCCAGCCAAATATACGAAACCGTAAAGCATTCCATTTGAAATTCACTCTAACACAATTACAATTGCAAAGGCAACATGTTTGAGAGACTTCAAGGAACTCCCAAGAGAGATCATAACCCTACATTCCAACCCACAGTATTATTTAAAATTTTCGATTGGCAGGCCAACACAAAGCTAGGTGTCTTCAATGGGCAAGATTGCTTACTGCTCACCAGATTTTAAGCTCAGCCATTTGCAGTTCGCAGACTTTAATTTTAAGAAACGATCTGGTTTTGCGCTGATCTTTATTATGTAATTAAATACTTTGATAGCAGTCATTTTGTAATTGATTTAAATACAATAAATTACCAACCTACTAGTTAACACTTATTTTGTTACACTGGCAATTACTTATCGAGATTTGAAAAAAGTCTAACTTGCATTAGAACCCAGCCTTTTTAATCGAGGACTAGCAAGAGTCATCACTTATTTATGTGCATTGGTGTGTTCACTGTGGGCCCAATATTGCCTCATTCCAATCCAACATCTACTTTGGATTTCAAATCAGGCAGCCTTTCTTTTCTGAAGTTGGTACCGGTCTAAATGGAAAGCAATCCGTTCCTAAGAATATAATTATTTAAGTAATCAAAATAAAAATAAAGGATACCTAAAGATTTTATTTTTATTATATCCATGGGATAATAAAAAAATTCAACAAAATAATTCATCTCTATTCTGTCCTGTTATAGGTCACAGTATGAAAGGGCACAGCTATACTGTTACACATGAGAAAAACAGTGCTGGTATCACAGTATAATCCCAGTTTAGACACTAAAGCAGGGAACAGATGTTTAAATTAATAGTGTTAACAGCAGCAAAGGTTTCCATCCCACCAACATGTGCTTAATAGCAGTAATTGATTAAGATTTTATAAAATTGGAAAATCTAATCCACAGCAAGAAATGCATAGCAATGATCATTGGCAATTCAGAGTCTGATACCCCACACAGAAACCATCAAGTCGTTTATACACCAAAAAGGGGATGGTATCCAAGAGATTTCATTCTGCAACATATCCTTGCCTCAAATACTCCCTGCACAAGCCTATCAAATTCTATTCAAGGAACTGCTACCCGTTTTGAAACTTGTGTAGTTCACCTGAAAAAACATGTTTAGTCACAACCTCACGGCATTGTCCGGAGCAAACGGAGGTAAACAAATAAGCGGCACGTCACTCCAACGTCGCATTGGCTTTTGAATAGAACCATATGTTAAGTGCTGAATGACCGTAATAGATGCTCCTAAATATGCCACTTCACATAAATATGCATGCAAATGGCATGATAAGTATTTTAGAACGCCTGAGGAAACCAAAAACCTGCAATATGCCTTCTGGACTAGCACCATACATAGCAAAGGTGAGTCTAATGAATATATACACTATACAACTTTATCAGTAATAATTTGGGCATGAGTGGGTGAAGTTACACCTATGATCAAGACAAGTTGCAGTTTTTGATTCAGATAAAAAGTATTTTGAACTACAAGTAACTGCACGAGTTAATTGTGGTTAGCTAGGGCGGTCCAGGTTCCAAGAAGTGAGAGAACATAACACATGGGTGCTCACAAAATGGGTAAGTACTCCAAAGCACAATAGCAGCCTACCCTCAACTTCATTATATCATCAAACTCAACAATGAAAAGGAAGGGATATCGTATTGGTCCAAATACTGATTCAAGGAGACTTCCTGTACGCTCACAATGGTATAGCCATTCATCTAATAAATGGGGTTTTTGTGAGTTCATTCAATGCCTCATCAAGAAAGACAAATGGCTGTGTTATACTGGCTGACCATGCGATACACGTTCAAATTGTCAAAATAACTTATGTTCAATACTTTCCTTAGTCATAGCCCCTAAACCTAGCAAGCTCTGCCAAGTCAAGATTTCTTGAGGTCAGGACCACAAAGGCTACGATTAATGTCTACAATAACTAGCCTGGGATTCGACCTGTTCAAAATAGTCACAGTTATACTGCTCTAACAGACTTGGTTTGCTTTAGGCAGAAACCAAGAAGTCAAATTTAGGACAAAAATAAAATCCAATCCTGAACGAGTTTTTCAAATACCTGCACAGACCTGTGAAATGTATCAACACATTAAAGCGAGAAGCGACTAATAAGATCAAATTAGTTTCAGGGGGCAATATCTGACCTGACAGATGGCCTCACATGACAGAAGCACATACAAGGTTTCTTTAAATAAATAAAACTCTTACAAAGAAAAGAGCCATAAACTGCCTTTGGTGTTTTCTCTTTCAGAGTCGCCAGTAATCCACAAAAAGACATCTGAAAACTCATGACTAAGTGTCAGTGTAGAAGAGTCTAGTCCAGCTCAATGACAAAACAGAATCACTAAACAAGATCTTTTCAAATTTCACAAAAAGGACACCTTTTTACCCCACATACATTAGAAAACAAGAATGTCCATAAACCATTTTTATTTAAACTTCTCATTTAGGTTGATATTTCAGCATTAAAAAAAACAACAACAAAAAACACGTGCTGGGAAAGACAATACTTTGACCGAGCTCAGGGGAGCAGTCATGATTAAAATTTCAATTGAAAACATTTTGAGTTGAGAGCCTACCCTAAGGATATGGTTCTAGAGCACAGCACAACATGATTGGTCCAAACTTTCATTGAGTTTGTGACCAACATGTGCCAGATTAAAGTACACCAGTTTTATCATGAATGCGGCACATTACATCTACATGTTAACAATCTGAGAAGTAACAGTCGACATATTTCTTGCTACCTCCTTCAGATAAGAGTTGATTCATTAAACAATTTAGTCTTGGAACAAAAATCAGAACCCAAGACCCATCTTTAGAACAGGAGCGCCCATGATACAACTATAACAGAATTAGGTGGGGGCGGGTGGCTGTTAAATAAAAAGACAAGAGTGGTGAGAAATCACAGACAACAAAAAAACTATCGTTTTTGTTCAGCAAACACAGCTTAAGGCAAGAGTTATAAAGGTAATCCCTGAAAACATGCCACTTGTCAATTTGTTATAATAAATTGATGAATATGAAAATCCCTAGGTTATATGAACAGTGTTTTTCATGCATTTTCATTTCAGACAACATAAAAAGACAGACCAGCTAAGCACTGAGGTACCACTTCAGTTAAAGCAGAAATAGCTTTACCATTAAAATGTATAGACTTGAGACCCACCTTCAAGCTTTAGGTTTAGACTAGGAAGGAGCAATCTCTTCTCACTGCCATCTTGTAGAAGCTCACTAGATAATATGTTGTTGCCTATCACCATAATGTACCTAACTGTGGCAGCTCTTGTGGCTCAATCTATTGCATAGGAACAATTGCCCAATTCATGCACTCCATGTCTACAGGCCCCAGACATCTAGCTGAAATTAAACACAACGCACTGGTATTAAACACAATACACCATCAAGGCCCTGAACAGGGATCAGATCCTACATTTTGGTTACTTCCTGGCTGAACGAAAATATGAAGACAAAAACAATGCAAATCTCTTAAAAACCTAGATTATGCAAAACATTTAGCATATGCATTCAACATTGTTCAGTAGTTCATATTTAATGACCAGCATGAGCCTTTCATCATTTCCTGGCAGGACTATATCACATCAAACACACAAAATGTATTGGGAGGAAAGCTTGCAAACAGTCTAAACCCCTGGCTCTGGGTAGCATTCCAAACCATCATTTTTCACAAAGAGTGCCACTCTAGATAGAGGCCCACCTCATCCAAATAAGCCTGCCTCTGTTCCTCATTAGGAAAAGTCCATCCTGAATGGCCAGGCGAGGTCCTCTCCAGAGGGGACAACAAGCACCCAAATTCGGAATGACATCAATAGAAGCTAGTACTGACTGATTTCTATTAAATTCAAGCAGGTTGCAGATGAGTTTTTATAAGCAGCAAGGGTCCTTGGCAATAATCGGATGTAAGATTGCGTAATTTACCATAAAAGATCATTAGTAATTCCTGGTAAAAACCAAATTTGAAGTACAAATTCATGTTCTCAACCTTGCAGAAAAGGGTGGGAGATCATATCCTAAAAGATGATGCACAAGGAACACAATCCATTATGATAAACTGCTCCACAATGTGCTACAGGGTGTAGTGGGAAATTAATTGTGGTAAATAATCAATAAGAACATTAGTCAACTTGTAATCACCTCTACACTAAAGCCAGTAAAAATGAGCAAGGTTAAGAATGACTTTGCAGTCAGTCCTGGTTAGTACAGAAGAATTGCTCTATCAACTTTAAGTCGAATAACGTCTGTCTTTGTATGTACAGTAGTTTCAATAATCTAAAACCTTTATATTGAAGTTTTTAGGATTTACAGGTATGGTCGTCTTAGTAATTCACACTTAAATTGCGGATTACAAGTAATCAGCAGCCACATAAAGCCTTAGATGGCAGAAACTGCAGTGTGTGTAACATGACTGGATGTTTACAGAGTTGAAGAGGTGAACACAAGCAGCCAACACCTGCTCTCTCAATATCTCGCAGTGCTATTTAAACACAAATGATAAACTATGCAAGAATACCATCAATTTACCTGCAAAGGTTTGTTTTCTAGTGCATCAGCAAGCCTCAGGTCAGCACCGTAAACTGGAATTTTCTGGTGCATTGTGGGCAGTGGGAATGGTCACATCAGCTATTTAGGTCTAGGCTCCAGAAGAAGCTCGGGGAAGCAATCTAGTAAAAGACTGAAGCTATTGTGCCTTGGAATATGACCAATTCTCCTGCAGACTTAAAGGCACTAGCTGTGATCATGTTGTGCATTACACACAATCCACCAAGGAGACAGACAAGGCTGAGGAGAAAATCTTCTAGCTTACTGTTGCAATAAGTGACGGAAATAGTTTTGATATCTATATACATTTTTTTTTAAGCACGGTGGTTCAGTTAAGCACTAACTTAAGATAGATACTTTTGGCTATGTTAGCACTTAGCTGTTATGTACCTCCGCTCCCTGTGAGAAAGAACTAATATTTTAAACACAATCTACCAATATAATTAGAATTTTTTAACCACTGCTTAAAAAGTTAAACTTTCCCTTACAAAACAAATACCAGGAGATTAGTAATCTCCTGTTAAGAGTCCACAGCTCACAGAACTTGTAAAAGCCCCACTGGGTGAAGGTGAAGTTACCATTACACATCACTCTTTAAAGGACAGTAAACTAATGACTTGCGACAATGTGGGTCCATAATTAGATCCTCAAGGAAGTAACTACCATCACATTCTTCCAAACGTATCTCCAAATAGACGGAAGCAGAGCTAGCAGTTATTCCAGGGGAAGGAACAGCATCGGGCATTTCCCACAAATCTTTTCAAATGCAAGATACAAGGCTGTGCAAAAATCGGCTGTACATAACACAAATGGCCGCTCCGTTTAATATGAACTTTTGCTTGAAGTTAAAATAAGAAGACCAAATCAAACCGCAGTGAGAAAGCGGAACACGGAACAGATTTCCTAAAAGGACATTAACACTGATGATCAAAGGTTTTCTAGTGAGGGCGAGGAAAAACAAATACATCTGCAAAACAAAGGAACACTCGGTAGGTCATGAGGGGCAATGTAACACCTACAATGCGGGAACACTTTAAAAAAGTATTTTTTATGCTCCACATTCTACATAAGCAAAACAAGTGAGGGACTGCACCTAAGAGATATATAGGTCTTTGAAATGTAGTAACTGTTTAATAAGATAATCAGTTCTCTTGTGTTCTGGCTGGTTTCTTAATGATACTTGTGACTGGCATCCCCATGTCAAGGCACCCTAATATAATGTCATCTCCACTTGCATTTGCCTTTCCCCAACTGACTGGAAGCTTCCCTTTCAGAAAAGACCCACTAAAGGAATCGACGGATGAAAATAGAAAAAAAAAATATGGGAAACTTGATATAAGAATAAGAAATCCATCCCAAATGCAGATTTGTTTTCCTGTATTGTTCCGTGTAATACATCCACAAAAAGGGGACTTGTCAAATAAAACGTCCATTTCCACATAGTGATATCCGAAGAATATGATCCGCAGACAGAACCTGCAATTGGTGGAAACATTAAGACATGTGGGGTTGTTCTAGAATGGCACAAACCGTTATAATCATGCTTATGAGCCAAGTCTAGGTAACCCACGCTTTTTAAATTCGATGGAGAGGTATGGTTGAGGAACTGAGAGAAGGGGAGCCTGTTGAGGTCACTTAATACATTTTCATAAGTCTGCAGAAATGTTTACAGGTTTTTCTGGAGTCTAAAATCCATTGCAGTCAACTTTTATTAAATAACTATGTATAGATATATATATTTATGTGTGTATATATTATAACCAATCCCCCCACCCCCCCTAATTATTCAATTTCTGGCTTCTCAAGGCAGCAACACACTCCCCAGATGCAGGAAAGCTGCCCGTGATGTCCTGTTTTTGCAATAGGTCGGATGCTACAGAACGGTAACGTTTACAAGTGCTTCATGATGGTCAATGTGCAGCGGGATCCATGGCTTCATCATATGTGATTATCCTTTCGGGATCTAGCAAAAGAAAATGTGAAACAGGGAGTTAAAAATAGATCAAAACACTTTTACAGTGCAGTGAACAATTCAAAGACAATGAAGAACTCACTATAAAGAAATGTCTTAACTAGCTCACAGTTCTGCTAAGAAGTGCTGCCTATCCGAATATTACTTGATGCAAGCCTCAAAGGACTTTTGATGATTTATTTTGGAAAAACTGCCTTTCACGCAATCGAACAGACTGAAAATATTACGTCCAAGTTCAGACAGTACTCAAACCGATGTATATTACAGTCGTATTGCAACATACTAGTCAGTAATATTGAAACAAAGCAAACAACTTTTCTGCTTGATCCAGGAATTTATTGTCTAGAAATGAAGCTCACACAAATTATATGCTTAATTCTTGGTTTAAGTTAAAATAGAAAAGAAGCTTTCATCTTTTTAACAGCAAAAGTGTTTCATGGGAGCTTATCAAGACGGATATTTGTTGGATTAGTAGACGGCACCAGACAGAATAGCATTGAACGACCAAACTAATTAGCATCAAAGAAAAAAAAAATCTTCATTTCTGAAAAAAAAAATTGTATATTTTATTAATGATGAAAGTGAAACGTGTCCAGTAAAGGAAAAAAGTTAGAACTTACAGTAAGAAAGCTGCAACTTACTGTGTGCTAATAAGGCGATGTGGCAATCGTCAACATGGAAAATTAATAGTCACTGGTAAGACGATTACATAAAGGTATGCATGGAAACTTAATTATATATTACCGGAGATGGCACATTCCCAGAAATGTTAATTGCAAATTAGTCAAGTGCCAAGGCATACAGCAAAAAAACAAGTTACTTACCTGTACATTGTAGTTCTCCAACATTGATACCTTTCATTGATTCACATGTTTCAATCTTACGTTGTTGATAGAGGGGATGGTGTGTATGGAAGAGGGGGTGGTGGGGGAAATGTCCTGTGGTAATTATAATAAGCAGTAGAAGGCCAAACATCACACAGTAAAGCCCATAGGAATGACATTGTTAGCCAATTCACATAGTTTTAGGAAGAGCCAAACTCTAGCCAATCGGAGAACAGTTCTTGATTCATCTTTCCCCTCAAGGGTCACCACACCTCAGATTTCCAAGCACGCGTGTCCAAAGGAAGTAAATGAGGTATTCAGTGTGGTGAGCCTCACAAAGGGGAGGAGAGAGGGTTGCATGTGAATCTATGAAAGATATCAATACTAGAGAACCACAGTGTAGTAAGTAACTTGTTTTTTCTCCAGTATTGAATCTTTCATAGATTCACATGCATGAATCAAATAGTAAGCAGTAATCAACCCGAGAGATAAAAAAAAAACATATGGAGGTGGGAGAAAAACATTGTACAACATGTAAAAAATGTATTTATAGTAAAAGTGGTGTCACCTCATTGAAATAGGTTACTTAGAACCACTTGTACCACAGCTACATCTTGGTTAGAAGTAACGTCTACACAGTAATGCCTGGTGAACGCATGCAGATTCATCCACGTGGCTGCTCTGCAGATATCAGGCAATGATACTCCAGCAAACAATGCCGTAAAGGCAGACATACTTCTGGTCGTGTAAAATCTGACCTTAGAGTCCAGTGGTCTTCCTGCCTTTTTATGACAAAGCTACAGCGGCTGAAACCCATCTGGCTATGATGGACCTCGACAAGGATTGTCCTTCCATGGAGGTGCAAAAGAGACTAGAATCTGGTCAGATTTTCAGAAGGGTTTAGTTCGGTCGAGATAGAATTTGAGGCACCGTTTAACATCCAGAGAATGCAGCACTCTTTCAGCTGTATTTGAAGGATTTTGAAAAAATGCCTTTAAGACAACTGTTTCATTAAGGTGAAAGCCTGTTGGAACCTTTGGAATGAATTGAGGTTTAGTTAGTAAACTAACCTTATCCTTTCCAAATTGCAATTAAGGTTGCTGAATTGTAAAGAGCTGTATTATGCTACTTTTCTTCACCTTCACCAATGATTTTAAAGGCCTTCTCAATAACTGGGCCTGTACTGTATTAAGCTGCCATGCAAAACAGAGGCTTCTTGTTTGGAGGGTGATCTCTAAATAGTCCTTGTAAGAATTCCTTGATTAGCCTGTCAGACCATTCAGACCTTTTATTCTAGGAACATCTGAACCTTGAAATCTCTACAAGGTGAACTTTAATTGCGCTGAGAGGCTAGACTGAACCAAGTTCAGCAAATATGGTAGAATTTGCGCTGAGGTTGAGGAAAAAGGATGGCAATTGTTAGTGGAACATCAACTGCAAAAAGTTGAGCCACTACCCTCTGTATGATTTGTTGGTAGAGTCCACCCTTCCTTTAACAAGGATGTCTATGCACTGTTTAGGTATTTCCAGTTTGGGAAATTCATTGTATTCTGGATCCAAGCCGGCTAAACTGAGTGAATCCGGATTCGCATTAACCACCTGGCCATTGTTCCTGGAAAGCATTCCTGGGACTGGTCCGAGTGGAATGTGTTTCTGTTCTGACAGAAGGTAAGTTCCGTGAACGAAAATTGCCTTAGCCATGCTGGGGCTATTAGAATGATTCTCAGGGGCTGGTCATGGTAGAGGGTGCTCGGCTGGCCGCTTCCTCTTCCCAAACCCCACCAAGAAGTCAAGGCTCCTGATGTGACCACTGGCAAGATCATGGCAGATGTGAAGGTTTCTTTCCCTCAATAGAGAACCCCCAGTGGACACCTGCACGGAATGAATTCAGGTAAGAGTACTCCCTTCTTCCTGTTTAGCTGTGTGGGCCAATTGGCAAGCTTCACTCACAACTGGAGCGCATGAACAGTGGACGCCTGGATCCTGCAGATGGTGGATGGATTCCAAATAGAATTTTATGGCACCCCATCCCAACCAAGCAGGCCAAGACCCCCATCACTCAGAACGGGAGGTGTATCTTATCGACCAAAACGTAACAGACCGCTTGGCAAAAGGGGCCTAACAATCCAACCAACATCCATCCAAATGGTTTGGTGATCAATCTTTTCTTAGTAGAGAAACGAGATAGAGGGCAGCAGCTAGTCATAAACCTCAGAGTTCAATGAGTGCCTGATGTGTTGCCACTTCAAAATGAAAGGTATCCATCTGTAGTGGGACTTGCTCAGGTCAGACGAATGGATGGCTCGGCTGGATCTAAAGGAAGCATACCCGACTATCTCCATCTAACCTCTGCATCACAGATTCCTACAGTTCCTTTGGAGAGGTCAAGCTCTCCAGTTCACAGCGCTTCCATTCAGTCTGTCTTCTGCACCATAGTGCTTGAAGAAGGTGCTAAAACCATTTGTGGAATATTGGCGATCCCAAAATATTCGACTCATTGTCTACCTGGACAACATTACATCTTATTGATGGACCTGTGTTCAAGACGGCTGTCGCAACACCTCAAAATGGCAGTTCAGTTGCTGGAGGAACTAGGCTGTCATCTACGAGACAAAGTCACTTCTCACACTTGCTCAGAAGACTACCTTCCTGGGGTTTGTCAGACTCCATAGACGAGACTTTACTAAAGGAAGATAGCAAAAATTAATCAGGAACTGCATAAGACTCTCTCACGACAATCCATCTCGCTGCAACAAATTGCTCGCCTGGTGGGTCTGTTGTCGTCCTCGAAACAAGCCATATTTCTGGGCCCCCTCCAATATAGGGCATTTCAAAACAAAGCCCATCATTTAGGAAAAGGACTAACTTAATCCGAAAATGTTTCCCTGACAGATGAGGTCATGGAGGAGAGGAGATGGTGGTGGGCGCACCTAGAGGCTTGGAACAGATGAGCAATTCTCAGTTCAAGCTCGGACATAGTCAGATGCCAGCTAAACCAGTTGGGTGCAAGATGTCGCGAGCTGCCCACAGGAGGAAATTGGACTGCTAAAGAACAGCACTAACAAATTGTCTGGAACGAGTGCGGGCTCCTTTGTATTACAATTCTGGACCAGAGAGAAGGTGAATTGCTGCAGCCTGCTGGAGATCCACAGCATCTCGGCCATGAGCTATACTAACCACTGGGGGTTGTGAAGGGGCGGGCGCTATATCGATTATTATGGGAGGGGCCGCAATCGAAGATCCTAGCAGATCTGGCCAGGAAGTTCTGGACCTTCTGTCTGGACAAAAAGGAGTCGGTCACCTCAGAATACCTTCCCAGCAAAGCCAACAATGTAGTGGACTGGTGTTTACAGAAATGGCAAGACATGAGCTTGTGGAAACTATATCAGTCAGTCTACAGAACACAAATGGGGCCCGTTCACTGTGGACCTGTTCGCTTAGAAACAGGACAGCCAGTTGGAAACCGGTATCTGCTAACAGTAGCGACGGATGCCTTCCTTCAGGACTGAAGTAAGTAACATGGATACGCCTTTCCTCTATTTGCAATGGTCATGAGATTGTTAACAGTCCCGGAGCCAGAAGGCAACCATAGTGACTGTCACGCAGATATGGAGATCACAAGTCTAGTTCCCAGTTCTGATGGAACTTTCTTGGGATTCTCCAATCGGTCTATCCCAATCTCCAGATCTGTTCAAGGATCCCCTCGGGAACCTTCATCCCCTGGTGATGGAAGAGAAGTTACCTTTCATGGCCTAGAGGCTTACAGGGAACGATGGAAAGTCCAAGGCCTTTTGCAAGAGGCTAAACGACTTTTGGTTAGATCATGGGTAGATGGGACAGTTAAGCGATATAGGTCAGCTTGGACGAAGTGACAGCGTTGGTGTATGCAAAGGGATACAGATCCTGTCGGGTCTGACTTTGTCCACATCCTAAATTTCTTATCCTATTTGACTGCTGAGAGCATGGCTTACAGGTCAGTAAATAGCTCAGCCATTTCAGCAGTTTCCTCCCAACAGACTGTTCTCCCATCGGAAAACACCCCCTTGGTAATTAAGCTGATGAGGGAAATTTTGTTGTCCCTTCCCCCTGAATGGAGATACTCATCCCAATGGGATGTCAGAGTCCTCAATCTATTCCTTTTGTGGCAAAATAATGAATCTCTCTCCAGGATGGAACCATCAGATAAGATGGCCATGTTACTGCGTCTCATCTTGTGTAGGAGAGTTTCCGAAGTTCATGCTCTGGATAGCACAGGTAGGGTATTTACCCCTGGCAGGGTAACCTTTCACATTACTAGACGAACGAAATGCAACTCTAGGGTGAAATCCTACCCAGCCTCCAATAAGGCTCCCAACCTATGAGTGGTAAGGTGCCCAAAGGCTTACAAAAATATGACTGAGGAGCTGCGGCCCTGTAAGAAAGCGACAATTCCCGATTTCCATTCATATTACCTTCAAAGTGGTTCTGTTCCCACTATCACCAGATGGGTGCGGTGGACGATGCAGGAGGCTGGTATAATCTTTAGAGAGAACTCTGTTCACAGAGAAATGGATTCCAAAGCATTTTCATTGGGAGTGAGATTAAAGGACATAATTAACACAACAGACTGGTCTTCGGGCTCTATGTTCGAAAAGTTCCACTTTAAACCAGTCCTATATATGGCATCAATAGTTGTGGATACATTTTGAATGAACGAAATCCTTGTCTCCGGTTCCAAGATAGAACGTAAAAATGTCCTACCTTTTGTAATGGAAATTTTCAATTCTATTAAGGACATGGAGGCGAGGGTTTTCCCACCCGACGATCACAAGAGATCGTTCCCCACCCTCATGTACCGGTGACTTACAGGGGATGAAAAGAAAGGTGCAGCTGTAACGAATCCTTGTACGGTATAAGTATCAGATTACTTTCCTCTGATAAAGTAACTGATTATTGAAGTAATGTCAAAAGATCTTCATATAAAACATGTTTGACATGTAGCTGACATAGCATTGATTTGTCTATGTAAGATTGTGGAATTGGTGTTTCATCCTTGTAGGGAATGAAACCTCCAAACACGAGTAAAGAGTAAAACACTACCAGCCACTGCAACATGAAGAAAAAAGGGAAGGACAACAGATTATAAGTGGCTTGAAGGACTGCGATTGGTTAAAGTTCCTTTGGTTCCTTCATGGGAAAGATAATTTTCGGATTGTTGTTTTTGAAGACTGCGGTATAAATAAAGTGGAGAAAAAAAAGCATAATCCTCACCTCCATGTAATTAATACAATTGAAACTTTCTATTACGAAAGCAGGGAAATGTTACTTTCTCATGAGCTTTGTGGGCACTGACAGGGGCATGCTGCTGTCATTAGGATGCCACCCTCATTCAAGTGGAGAAGCAGGAAAATGCTCATAAGCATAACTATCGATCAATTCCTTAATGAACATTTTTTTACAGTATTGCTCTCAATTTGGAAAACAAAATTTCCCCTCCAATATGTAGCTGGCTAAGTCATGCAATATAACTGGAAACAAGCATTGGAAATGCAATAGGTCTCGCATTTGTTTGAGTTAGAGCTATTGGCATTGGAAATGGCAATGTCTTTTACCTATGTGTTATGGAGTGTATGTATGTGGTGTGTATTGGAATGATGTGGGTTGGATTAGTTAGTTTTTGAATTGTGTGGCATTGAATTGCGTGTTGTGGAGTGGATTTGTGTAGTGGAATTATGTGGCATGGTCTGCTGTGGAATTATGTGGTATTGAGTGTACTTGAATTATGTGCAGTGGGATTGTGTGTTATAGAGTAATTATGTGGAATGGTATTTTGTTTTGTGGAGTGTATGTAGTGGAGGTTAATTATGTGGTGTGCTGTTGAATTTTGTGGCATGGTGTGTAATTTTGTGCTGTGGATTGAATGTATGTGGTGTGCAGTGTAATTGTTTTGAGTTGATTTGTGTGGTTTGGTGTTGAATTATATAGTGTGGATTGGAAATGTGTGGAGTTGAGTTGTGTGACATGGAACTCTGTGGATAGCTTTGAATTGTTGGTGTCGGAAAAAAAAATAGGTACGAGCTTTGCTTTAGGTCTGTGTCTTTGGGTTTTAAAGAAAATGAAAAACTGATGTCTGGACACATAAGTGGAGCCTTTATGGGGCTCCTTGTCATATTTATGGGCAGGATGGAGTAGCGACAGAGGGAAAAGGTGCCACCTACCAGAGTAGATAAGGTATTGAAAGAGTTACCAAAGAGTTACCAAAGAAAGAAATAGGTAGATGGTCCCACCAACCAGAGTAGAGAAGCTATTGCAAGTAGGCTGCCCCAGAAAGGCTGGTGGAGATTGACAAGGAAAATCACTAATAGCCAAAAAGACTGCAGCTAAATGGTATCACATGCAAACGAAATATCATTTTTGTCATCACATGCAATTCCATTTCCCTAACATATTTCGGCAGGTTTGCACTAAATAAGCAGCATTCCTGTACTACGGATAAGCAACACGTTTTACACAACCCACACTATTTAACCGAACAAGAGCATTTCTATAATGCATGTGTTCTTAAATCTGTTAGTAACAAAAGATTAATATCTCCATTCGGATATTGAGGTCGTATGTTAAATGTACATGTTTCTTTTAATTTCTTTTGAACATGTACGTTTCTTCCAGCTTTGTGCAAAAGCACCCAATGCCTGCATGTCTTGGTGCAGCCAAGATTTACAAATATTATGTACAGGAAAGGCCTGGAGTGCGAGGAAAATTAAACACCTCCATAAATACGGGCAATCGGAAGCAAACGATGTGCAGATGAAATATAAAGCACACCTAATTGCTACCTAATATAGAAAAAAAAGATAAACATCCACACGCATTCTAAATTTTGACAACTTATCACAAACTTTAAGTTACATTTAAAAAAAACATACGTTGGCTAGCAAGTTGTGATCGAAGTGAATGCATCATACTACTTGGCTCCTGAGTTGTAAGCATAAAGAATGTGTTTGCAGAGCTTAGTGAAAAGGTGTAACAAGCAGTAGATCACAGAGTCTTCAAAGTGACTCGAAACAAGCATTGGCCGCGCGGCCGTGAAAGTGACACGGCCGCGTTAAAGTAATCGCGAGCGATGAAAGCCGCTGCAAGTGTAAGGGTGGGAAGCCAGATGGCGCCTGATCGCGCGTGCACGCGATCGTGAACGCAAGCTGGAGGCCAGCAAAAGCCTGTGGGTAGCACTCTAAAAAGCCACTTACTAAAAGTCTCGCCAGTCAGCGCATGCGCTGGCTCAGGCGAGACCTAAAAACCTTTTGAGGAGGCGCAGGGCTGTGAGAACATAGTTCTTAATGGCCTGCAAAATCTCCAACAATTTCTCCAGGGGCAGGATAAATGTCATACATAGAAAGACAGTTTCTAATCTTGCATCCCATTCCATCCTCAATGGGATGTCATTCATACCATGTACTCGATTAGAGAAGGTAAGAAGTTAATCGCTATTGAAGCCTATTTTCCCTTTTCCTTTCTTTTTGATACACTCATTAAAGGTCTATTAAAGCACTTAGACTGCAACTGGGCAGACGTAAGACAATTTACAATTTTGGAAAGAAAAGGCACAAGCTTAATCTAAAAAAAAAATTTCAATTTAATGACATTTGCTATGCGAAGCACATACAAAGAAACACCATGTGTCAGGACTGCCAAATTCTCTTCACCTTCTATATGTTCACATGAATCAGATGGCAAACCTGGTTCAATGCCTCTTTGGCCATCATGCACATTCAATCACATCTACTAAGGCAATATCAAATTATGTGTTGTGAGCCTACCTTGCTTCTGAAGATGCCAGATGGACTCCATTTCTGTAAGAAAAAGAAAAGGATTACATTGGCTGTGTGGGATATTAACCAATGAGCTGCTGCCATGCAAATACAATAATGACCTGCATCAAACATCTTTTTAAGTTTTTACTAAAGGGCAAACCATTAATTTCCAATGTTGGCATCTGTCTCTCAGTATGCCAACTCTGTGTAAATAGGCAAATGATAATAGCAGAAACATTAAAAGAGAACCATAAAACTCAAATGAAGCTATTAAACAAGAGCACTTCACTAAACTAAAAGCAAGTACATCCACTTGAATGTATTCACAGTGAGTCCATGTTTCCTTTTTTTAGTTATCTGAGCCAACAAGCAAAAAAAAGCCTCTGCTCAGCACCTTTTTCTATTTATCTCTTAAAGTACCGTACTAAATTTGCAAAAGCACCTCAAATAAGTAAGCACTCTTGTGCCTGAAGAAATGGTTTGTTTGCTTAGTGGCACCAACTGTTCCAGGAACTGGAAATGCTTCTAAACTGATAGCAGTCAAAGATACTTGACCACTCTTAACCATCTAGAGCAGAGGTCTTCAATCTGTGGGCTGCGACCCCCAGGGGGGCCGTGGAGTCATAAGAAGGGGGTCACGTTCTTCATTTTGCAAAAAGACAACATCCCAGACGGTTAATTCCGGTAGGTAACATACTTCGGCTGGAGTGTTATTCAGGGACTCTGCTGTGCTGTAAAAACCAAGCCAGGCAGGCAGCTAAACACGCCTTACTGCCAGTGTGCTGCTGTCCTGAAAGAAATACAAATGTGCACAATGAGTTAATCTGCAAATCCTTTACATTTACAGATCAACTAGTTGTGCACATTTGCATTTTTTTCAGGCCAGCAGCACACTGGCAGAAAGGCGTGTTTAGCTGTCTTATCACAAAAAATACTCCTATAGATTAACTGATGGTTAACATAAAAACTGTGTTACCTAAATACGATAGGGAGGTGTCTATGTGAAGATCTAGAACTGCAGACACCCAAGGGTGCGCAAGGAAGCAATTCCTTTTTGTTTAGTTACCCTCACACACCCTAGTGGTGTCATGCTTCATCATCGGGTCACCCCAACGCCTATAAGTTGGGGTGGGCTCAACCACAGTGTTGGGAAGCTCTTTGGAAAGTGAAGACCAGGGGATTATAGATAAAAATCCTCCGACAGGCCCCGGTTTCCCTTATTATTGGGTCTGTCAGGGATATTAAAAATAATTAAAAAGAAATGGGTCAATGGGAGTGATAATGGTCCTATGACCCTATTGCCAACATGTTTCAGTCCTGGGATGGCCGTAAAGGTCCTGGACTTTCTTCAGGGCAGAGGTCGTCCTCCCTGGGAACAACAGTGAAAGGGGAGTCCCTATCCTGTGAACGAAAAAAGGGCAGAGTAGCTGCTCCTTTTGTATAAATAACAGATGATTAATCTGTTATACGCAGTCCTTCATCTCTGAAAAACACAAGAAACAAAACAAACACCATATCGTTTCCATTGCATAAACATCATTTGTGTAGTTATTAACACCCCTAATTAGGTGCTGCCAACTGTGACCCAACATTTAAATAAATGCCAGGTGAGTGTGCAAATGGAAATTCTCATTTACATCATACTCATGCCATACACAATTATATCTGTAACATAATAGTGCTATGTGGCAGATAAATGTGCGGTGGCGATTTTACTCGCATACTGACATTATCAGCATGCCAGTGTGTGTACTTATTCCAAAGTGAAAATATCGCGTGACAGTCTATAAGAACAGCACTAGGCTGCTATCAAGCAGTGTACTATTGTGCAGGTATATACTCGCATCTTTGCTTTAAAAATACTAATCATAATAAAAGCATCCATTTTCTTACCCATTTTGCGGAGAAAAACTGTGTCACAGGGGCCCGCTAGGCGTGATGGAATAGCCCTGTAGTCACACTCTGTTGTATTGTTTGGGGGTGGGGAGAAGATGAAGTATACCGGAAGTTTTTAGTCAGGGCAAACAGTCTGTGTTTAGCAAAGTAACACGACTAAACCTGTTGTAACCACCTGTCACCCCCTACTTACTTCTTCAAGGGTCCTATCCCGCCTGTGTACCTACTTGGTCCGAGTCCCCGGCTTTCGCTCTTCACTGCCGTTGAACAGGGATATAAATACCTTTATTTTAGCGGGAAAAACCTCAATTGAGTGTCACGCCCATGGTATACTCAAGTGCCGTTAGGCACGTAGATGCGTGTGTGATGTGCCATAGAGGATCATGGGATTTGAAGTCTTTTACAAAATGGTGTCTCGATCCGAAAAATCGGTTCGCATTGGTGTTAGATATACCGAAGAAGCCTCGATGTAGGGCTGACTCAACAACGTAATTCTAATATCGTGACACACTTAAATTTACATATGTGTCATACAATATCTACATACGGGTGGGAGTTTGTTGGCAGATTAAAGAAAACAAATTTTCATGCTCGGAAATCAGTGTATAATTAAGATGACTAGCAAGATGTCAGTGTCATGATGGAAGGGGATAATGGGAACAATAGTTCCTTTGCATTTAGATGGAACTCGAGCAGTAAAGTTTTAGTCTATTATACTAGTGTGTATAAATGAGTATTTAGAAATGGTCACTTTATACATTTTAATCAGAAAGGAAAAACCAAAAGACTATCCAAAGATACTGTTCATATAGCATCTCCATTTGTCATAACAAGAGAGATAGCAGAGATGATATCTTTTGAAGACATATGAAATTGGTCTGAATTATTCTATACCTTGGAATCAGCTAAATAAATAAACATTACTGAGCTACATATCATCTCTGCTATCTCTCTTGTTATGACAAATGGAGATGCTATATGAACAGTATCTTTGGATAGTCTTTTGGTTTTTCCTTTCTGATTAAAATGTATAAAGTGACCATTTCTAAATACTCATTTATACACACTAGTATAATAGACTAAAACTTTACTGCTCGAGTTCCATCTAAATGCAAAGGAACTATTGTTCCCATTATCCCCTTCCATCATGACACTGACATCTTGCTTGTCATCTTAATTATACACTGATTTCCGAGCATGAAAATTTGTTTTCTTTAATCTGCCAACAAACTCCCACCCGTATGTAGATATTGTATGACACATATGTAAATTTAAGTGTGTCACGATATTAGAATTACGTTGTGGAGTCAGCCCTACATCGAGGCTTCTTCGGTATATCTAACACCAATGCGAACCGATTTTTCGGATCGAGACACCATTTTGTAAAAAGACTTCAAATCCCATGATCCTCTATGGCACATCACACACGCATCTACGTGCCTAACGGCACTTGAGTATACCATGGGCGTGACACTCAATTGAGGTTTTTCCCGCTAAAATAAAGGTATTTATATCCCTGTTCAACGGCAGTGAATAGCGAAAGCCGGGACTCGGACCAAGTAGGTACACAGGCGGGATAGGACCCTTGAAGAAGTAAGTAGGGGGTGACAGGTGGTTACAACAGGTTTAGTCGTGTTACTTTGCTAAACACAGACTGTTTGCCCTGACTAAAAAACTTCCGGTATACTTCATCTTCTCCCCACCCCCAAACAATACAACAGAGTGTGACTACAGGGCTATTCCATCACGCCTAGCGGGCCCCTGTGACACAGTTTTTCTCCGCAAAATGGGTAAGAAAATGGATGCTTTTATTATGATTAGTATTTTTAAAGCAAAGATGCGAGTATATACCTGCACAATAGTACACTGCTTGATAGCAGCCTAGTGCTGTTCTTATAGACTGTCACGCGATATTTTCACTTTGGAATAAGTACACACACTGGCATGCTGATAATGTCAGTATGCGAGTAAAATCGCCACCGCACATTTATCTGCCACATAGCACTATTATGTTACAGATATAATTGTGTATGGCATGAGTATGATGTAAATGAGAATTTCCATTTGCACACTCACCTGGCATTTATTTAAATGTTGGGTCACAGTTGACGCACCTAATTAGGGGTGTTAATAACTACACAAATGATGTTTATGCAATGGAAACGATATGGTGTTTGTTTTGTTTCTTGTGTTTTTCAGAGATGAAGGACTGCGTATAACAGATTAATCATCTGTTATTTATACAAAAGGAGCAGCTACTCTGCCCTTTTTTCGTTCACAGGATAGGGACTCCCCTTTCACTGTTGTTCCCAGGGAGGACGACCTCTGCCCTGAAGAAAGTCCAGGACCTTTACGGCCATCCCAGGACTGAAACATGTTGGCAATAGGGTCATAGGACCATTATCACTCCCATTGACCCATTTCTTTTTAATTATTTTTAATATCCCTGACAGACCCAATAATAAAGGGAAACCGGGGCCTGTCGGAGGATTTTTATCTATAATCCCCTGGTCTTCACTTTCCAAAGAGCTTCCCAACACTGTGGTTGAGCCCACCCCAACTTATAGGCGTTGGGGTGACCCGATGATGAAGCATGACACCACTAGGGTGTGTGAGGGTAACTAAACAAAAGGAATTGCTTCCTTGCGCACCCTTGGGTGTCTGCAGTTCTAGATCTTCACATAGACACCTCCCTATCGTATTTAGGTAACACAGTTTTTATGTTAACCATCAGTTAATCTATAGGAGTATTTTTTGTGATAAAATATCTTGACTTGGGAGGTTATACTCCAGTATGGAATCCTCTCAACCCTCTGGGCATTAGGGGTCACTTCCCCATAGCCCTATGTTTATACGTGTTTAGCTGTCTGCCTGGCTTCGATTTCACAGCACAGGACAGTGCTGTTGCAGTTAATTGATCGAATCACTTGAAGCTTTTTGAGTGGTAGTGCACAGAGTTAACTGAGCTGTGAAGTGCTTGCTTTTAATTGTCATTGTATTTACATAGCACTTACGATCCCCGAGAAGGAGTTGAAGGGACAGTTATGTAAAAAATTGCATTACATAGGGTTTGGGTATTAGTAAAATCTATGGGCCTCATTTACAATGAAATGGTGTAGGGCAGCGCCGCAAGTATTTTTGCTGTGCTGCCCTACGCCAATTCTATAGGGCAGGAATGGACCGTATTTTTAAGATGCGGTGCATTTCTGTCTTTTATGCCGGCACATAATTTGGTGCCTAGCTCCAACGCAGGCACCCTTGCACCATAGTGCAAAAGGTATCTGCATTGTTGGCAGGATTGTTTTTGTGCAGGAAGGCACACCTTTCAGCACAAAAAACAATCTATGGAGGCTTTTTCCTCTTTCTATTTATGCTGCACATAGAAAGAGGAATTGAGGAGAAATAAAAGATATTTCTCCTCACTACGCACCCCCTGGGGTAGTGTACAGTTTTGACGCATCCTCAGGGTTACAGATCCTTGTAAATCTAGGAAAGTGTCAAAACGCATGAGTGTTGTGAGGGAAAACCCACCACAACGCCCATGGAACGCCCCCGACGCAGTGTAAGGCAACGCAGTGGCTTGAGCTGCGTTGCCTTACACCATATCTTCGGAGGCGATGAAAAGCCTTGCAAAGTGACTTTACGTGGTCTTGTAGATAAGGGTCTGCACTCTGCGCAACCAGAGCGTCATAAAAAGTGAAGCACTGGCAGCGCAAGGGGCTTGTAAATCAGCCCCTATATTTTGGAAGGACCATTTTATCGTAAAGCATATCGCGCATTTTGTAGGGGTCGATCTTATACTGTGCGTAATTCAAGTATAAAATAAAGACATTTTCATAGTGCTTTCTATCACAGGCTGTGACTTCATAGCACTAAAAATACACAAGTCACTATTCTCCACTGCACCAATCGAGATTTAATTCTGTGGCCCTCTGGTTTCACACAGACCTTCACAGTGCATGAACTAAAATAGGTTTCATAATGTAGTAAAGTTCATTTCCCACTGAGTAACAACTTTTATTTATTTATTATTCATTTAAGCGGCCTTTTATTTTATATGTAGCTACCGGACACTGAAAGACCTAAAAAACACTGAATATTTTGTTTTTAGCCACACCTTTGACCCAGCCCACTTGTTCAGACTGTCAAGGCCCTCCAGCCCCCCAGAAAATAACTGAAGTCAACAACAGCAGCAAACTAATATAACCAGGAGTCCGTTTTTGCTAAGATAGTAACATTTATTTTCATAATGTTAAAAATAAAAACCTTTTTAGAAAACCAGTATGAAGGAAGATTAAGGGACCAATTCCTACCCTGGAATTAAAGCATGCTACTTGGACCTTACAGGTCACCATTAATGATTGTAAATGGGATGTTTTCATTATGATGAATGATGTTCAGCTAACTCCAGTTATATGCAGCCGTAAATGCCAAGTCATCAGCATCTCATGAAATATAGTATGGTTTTCCTCTAATGCCGTGCAATAAAGTTGCAGCCCATGCATTACAGCTATTATACCAAGGGTCACTGGGATTAGGTGATTGTGCGGCCGCAGCAATTTTAGCATAATTACAGATTTGCTGCATTTGCCACATAATGCATTACCTGCTGCATAATCTGCTGATTTTAACAAAAAACTTTTTTGTTTACTAAAAAGGTTCCAAAGTTACTAAAAAGCAGCACCAGGTGTTGCCGCTCAGTAGATGGCCCTTTGTAAATCTGCACTGGTCACTTTTGTGTTGCTTATTGCTATATTTGGGTGTTAAACTGGTACTCATGAGGTGCAACCACAGATTGACCGTTTCTCTGGAGAACATTTATGGTTGTCAATGATAAGGAGTACCAGGTTCTAGAAATTTGTCAGGAGGGGGTCCTTACGCCTAAAAACTTTTGGCAGGGGGGGTTTCGGCATCAAAAAGTTTGAAGGCCACTGGTCTAGAGTGTTCTCAGCTTGCATGTTAGAAAAACACACAACCGGCTGAATTAACTGGTTTACATAAATGCGGTGCAACCTTAGGAATAAAGTACAAATTAGTTCTCATGACCAATCTATCTTTGTGTACCTTAACGTAGGATTATTAAAGCCTGTACGACTCTCACTTTATACAAGGATGTGACTGAGATTACAAAGGCTGCTTTAAGTCTGAAGTATTTGAGCTCTGCTACAAGCATTGACTCAAAGAGGTCTCATGAGCTAAGCTAGCACCAGCTTAAAGTCCACAAGAGAGCAGCACCTGATCTTGGTGAACAAATTCTTTTTGCCCCTTCAAGAAACCTCTTAATTACTCGTGTAGCAAAATAATTGTTTCCTGAAGATTCTTGGTTATGTGCAACTGAGGCGGACAGGTGTACTCGTATAGAGAAATAAGAGTATTGAGTCAAGTAGGTGCTTCAAATATTTGAGAATTGTTATGTCCACTGTTGAGTGGTTTAATAGTTTGTTTTTTTAAAGTTCTTGCACACGTGAATATGCCAAGTCCACTTAACCGCATAGCATATGCTTATAGTAGGCCATCTAGCCTCCAATAATAATTCTATACACATGTCTGATAGGCTTAAGTACCCAAACAATAGGCGTTCAGGAGCCAAGAAACCAGACGGCGGTTGGCTCATTCTGGGTGACGCACACTTTCACCCTGAAAGATTAGGTTGTTTTAGAAAACTTTTATTTTTATTGTTCCATTTATTATCGTCTGCTTTCATTCAGTCCTTACTATTGATAATCGTGGCACTGATGGAAAGGTGTAGGCAAATGTTCCTAACCAGTCTATCAACAGTGCATTTGCGTTTTCATGAGTTGCATGTAGGTCTATCTGCGGAGTTTCCCATTCTTCAAGCTGCCCCATGTAGGTGTCAGCTGCTGTTTTGACTACTGCATTATATAATGTGACTATCTGGAAGTGAGGATCTTGATGGCGAGTATGCTTCTACCTCCTTCTATAGGTCCTTCTTCCCCTTGTGAGAACTTTTATAACAAGGGTTAATATTTCTCACAAATACTCCTGTTGCTTCTGCAGTGGCTCTGGTGTTGCAGAGAAAGCCTTTACATCCATGGGAGACTCAACTGTGCCTTTTTTCGGTTTCCTCTGGAGGTATTCAATAGGATTTAAGAATCTCATCAAATGTTTCATTTGGAGCAATGCGGCCACGTCTGCCCCAAGACAATGTTTTTACTTCTCAGGGTCTAGCGCTTATCGTTCAACATCAATTACTGAAGTGCACTTCTTTAAGGTGTTATTGTATCATTGCCGTGTTCTTGTCCTTCCTCAGAACCCCTTTCAGAGTTAAGACAGAGTATGAAGGTTTGTTCCAACTGGTGTATTTGGTTTTCTCCCCAGAGGATTACTTTGTGTCGGGTCATGTGCTGAATACTTTGACAGCGAAGGTTGCTTGGCTGACTACAAGTCTGAATTTCTTGATACGGACATATTACAACCATGCAGTATATTGCTGGTAGGCTTTTTCCAGCTTCAGCATGTTTTTTCTGGCAACTTTTCAGTAAAGCACACAGATTCTAAATTTATGAACCAAAGTCCTCAACGTCAGATTATTGCTCTTCCTGGGGCGCTTTGGTTTCCTCGAGAATCTCAGGTCTTTTATGGTTACCCGTTTAACTTGTGCTACTGCTGACCTAAAAGGTTCGTGGGAGAAAGGTTTTGTAGTCCTTACAGGTCTCCGAGTTAATATCCTTTGAAAGGTACGGATTGCAAATGTTTCAGGTGTCCTCCTGTGCCAATTCATGATGGCAATTAAGGCAAAATCTAAATTACCATAACTCCCTAATCATGAAGTCAGAAGCAGCCATGGGATTGTCTACCCCCAATCCCAGGCAAAGCCCAATAGAAAAAAACAGTCTCCCTTTTGATTTTCTACATGGATCTCTGGTATTCCCAACAGTTTCTTGATTTTTCACTGACTTTCAGTACCATCATTTTATCTGAATCTCGGGGGCCATATCAACTGCTTCTTTCAGAGGACAGTCAACCCAAAGCCCTCAACATTGGTTCTGAACTCTTCGGGGAGGGAGGGGTTGACGATTGCTCAGTTATCACTTTGAAATTATTTCTTGATATATTAAGCCAGCACTAATGGAACGACAACGAAGTCTGACCAAATTGTTAAATTATGCAAGAGAACAACCACATACTAGCTGTAACTTGTTGGTATTCAACTACTTATGACAAAACGCTTTTCTAATCCAACTATGTACCAACTGTATTCTAGATTGCACAAGGCTCGACATAATAAAAAATCAATAAAGTGTGTTTTAAAAAAACATTGGTTCTGAACTCAACGATGGAAACATTATCTGAAGATGGCAACCACGTATTGAAGCACTGAGGGCTTACATTGAAAGTCAAGGGCGGGTGGGGGGCACATGACACTTCTGATCGAGGTCCAAAAGGAGTGAAAAATAAAAAAATATATAGGGGTCAACCACTGGAAGACTGAATAATGTGCAGCACGTGAATCGAGAAGAGATTCACGCTGTAAAAGTGTTCATACGGTGCACCCACAGATGTCTGCTTTTGTAAAGAGCAGGCTAGCCCCTCTGTGATTTTTGTGAAAGTGGAAACTGTTTGCGCTCCAAGCACAACACTGTGAGCAGTGCCTCGCCGGTGTCCATGTTGGGTCTCTGCAAAGCAAGCATAAACGGTTATTCTCTATTGTACAATAGATTTGATAACTCTGTGAATGTTCGGAGTCGTGGTTTGGCCAAAGCTCCTGTTTTGCACTGATCTATACTGATAAAAATGAATCCTGACCCTATAATGAGCGGTCTTGTCTCAAGACATAGATGCCATTGGACCCATATCATGTTCGATACCAGACAGTTATGGCTTTGCACTTCTTTGGATATCTCACTTGTGCCATTGTAAGTATAGGAAGAAAGATTCCAGTTTGGAAAAAGGGGTGTGGTAATAAACCAGGATTGACTGACTGCATCACACAAAATTGAGTCACATGACAGCTATGTGAAGAGTGCTTAAGAGAATAAAAAGGCCTGTGCAGAAGATAGCAACCCTATTGTGTGTACTAAATGCAGGGAGGGATGGAGCCAGCGCCATATTTGGCCATTTCTCTCCCCATCTACAAAACAGGGAGTGAATTGTAAGTGTCACAGCTGTTAGCCTCCTGTTTATTAATATTAAGAAGGGAACCTGTGTGAGGCGTAGATTTTGGCTGCTAAACAAGTACCATTTGCCACCCACTTTACAATAATTTTCTTGATGGAGAAACTGGCAGAGGCATACATAATTTCCCAGAGGGTGCCACAAAGTTGTTCTGATGTGCCTATGTGCTTTGTAGATCAAGAGAAGAATTGGTGAGGTGCTATTGTAAAATGATCACCATTTGTGGTGCAAAGAAACAGGGCCTGGCTTCTCTCCTCTACATCAAACCACCACACATGCAGCAAGGGAGACCTGCTACTCAGGGGACATGTTGGGGCAGAGCTCTCTCCAGCTGAACTCTTCAGATTGTAGATGAGCAAAAGCAGGGCCTAACAACTCTGGAGACTGATGTGTGGCTGTAAAGACAGGTGCACTTATGCCGCAAAAGCCAACCCAACTTTAGTACCCAGGGAAACAGTCCGCTGTCCAATGCAAACAAAAGTGGAATGGGTGAGAAAAACTCACAATGTACATGTCCACAGAGGGGAGGTGGATGCAGCTGCTTATATCCCTCTGAGACCAAGTTACAAAGATAAAGAGGATACTTGCATAGTAATGGACACCTAACTGGAACATGGCTATACCATGCATCTAACTGGGGCACTGAGCTACTATCACAGCAGTGTGATCAAAAATGGGGCAAATGTAAACACTGGCATGGAAACGTGTACCTAATTTGAGCACTGTGATACTGTCAATGTAGAATACCCAAGACAAATGTGATCTTGGCATTGCAATGTGCAATTAACTGGGGCAAATATTAACCAAACGGGGGCCTTAGGATACCTCCATGGAGATTTGTTTCAAATTGGGACATCCTGATAATACAGCAATGTACATCTAAAACGGATAAATGTGACATGTAGAAACTGGCGAGCTTCCACATTAAACATTTGCCAAGAGCGCTTATTAGTGATGTGGCAACATAGCTGCAAGGTACACTAGTAACACCCCACCAAAATCCCCATTAATTGTCACGTCTGCGATCAGATGGTGACTAAAAGGCAGGGCCCCACCTACTTAATAAGGTGCCGCCTTCCAGACAATGCTTTAAGTGGGATGAAATGCAATGGTGAGCCCTAAAGCATCACAAATCAGTATTAATTTTGGAGGCCTTGCCAGTTTTTTTGTTTTTTGTTTTTTTTTTAAACAAAAAATAGAAAACACAAAGGATTTTGGGTGACTAATCTTCACCTGCTGGTAAATTAAGTTGACATTCACATTTTGCTTACGACCACCACAGCATACAGGATGGGGAAAGGGGATGTCAGCGACCCCTGACCTTGACTGGTAGGTCGCTCCCCCACCACACAGCTCCGTCTGTGCGCCCTGCTGCTGCCCCCGATTGTGCTCGTTTTTCCTTTCTGTGCCCCCTTGCTGCCCCCGATTGTGCTCGTTTTTTCCTTTCTGTGCCCCCTTGCTGCCCCTGATTGTGCTCGTTTTTTCCTTTCTGTGCCCCCTTGCTGCCCCGGATTGTGCTCGTTTTTTTCCTTTCTGTGCCCTCCTTGCTGCCCCTGATTGTGCTCGTTTTTCCTTTCTGTGCCCCCCTTGCTGCCCCGGATTGTGCTCGTTTTTCCTTTCTGTGCCCCCTTGCTGCCCCGGATTGTGCTCGTTTTTTCCTTTCTGTGCCCCCTTGCTGCCCCGATTGTGCTCGTTTTCCTTTCTGTGCCCCCTTGCTGCCCCTCATTGTGCTAGTTTTTTCCTTTCTGTGCCCCCTTGCTGCCCCTGATTGTGCTCGTTTTTTCCCCTTTCTGTGCCCCCTTGCTGCCCCTGATTGTGCTCGTTTTTTTCCCTTTCTGTGCCCCCTTGCTGCCCCTCATTGTGCTAGTTTTTTCCTTTCTGTGCCCCCTTGCTGCCCCTCATTGTGCTCGTTTTGTTTTCCTTTCTGTGCCCCCTTGCTGCCCCTGATTGTGCTCGTTTTTCCTTTCTGTGCCCCCTTGCTGCCCCTCATTGTGCTAGTTTTTTCCTTTCTGTGCCCCCTTGC
Organism: Calotriton arnoldi; assembly: GCA_963921515.1. Classification (NCBI taxonomy): domain Eukaryota; kingdom Metazoa; phylum Chordata; class Amphibia; order Caudata; family Salamandridae; genus Calotriton; species Calotriton arnoldi. The sequence continues at coordinate 274,255 of CAWUFW010000018.1, forward strand.
TGCCCCTGATTGTGCTCGTTTTTTTTCCTTTCTGTGCCCCCTTGATGCCCTGATTGTGCTCGTTTTCCCTTCTGTGCCTGTTTCCCGCCGCTGCGCCCCTGCCCCCTCACTGCCCATTCGCTGCATCATTCCCTGCTCCTCCCTCCCACCTCCCCATTTATGGCGGCCGCTGTGCGGCCGCGCAGCGGACGTGCGCAGCGGGCTCGCCGCTGGCGCGCCTAAGGCAAGCGCGTCTGCGCCCGTCCGCGCCGTGACCGCGCCCAGCGCCAGACCCCCTGGTCCGGGCATCCCCCGCGCCCGCCACATCAACAGACGCCGATACGATGCCAGCACCCTCCACGCACTCAACCCCGGAAAAGATCACGCCTGCTACCAGGCCACCCCGAAGCGCACCCAAGGGCCCTTCACCTGCCGGAACTGCAGCTTCGCCAGCACCCGCCCCGCCAAACCACCGCCCAGGAAAGAACCCAACTACCTCAGATGCTCCGCATCACAACACCCGCTCCGCCCGCAAACACGCCATCGAACTCTGGGACCTTCTCGACTCAACCTCCCCAGACGTCGCATTCCTGACGGAGACCTGGCTGAATCCCGCTTCAGCCCCCGACATCGCCACTGCCATCCCGGACGGATACAAGATCACCCGCAGGGACCGCACCAACGGAGTCGGAGGAGGCATCGCCATCGTCCACAGGAACACCCTCAGAGTCTCAACCAACACCGACGACACCCTCAGCACCGCCGAACACATGCACTTCCAGATCCACACCGATCCCAACACCACCCTCAGAGGAACCCTCATCTACAGACCCCCGGACCCCGACCACAGTTCAGCGATTCCATCGCTGACTTAGTCAGCACACACGCCATCGCCTCCACGGACTACATCCTCCTCGGGGACCTGAACTTCCACCTCGAGAACAACAAGGATACCAACTCCACCACCCTGATCGACAACCTCGCCACCCTCGGACTCAGACAGCTCGTGACTACACCCACCCACGCCGCCGGCCACACGCTAGACTCCATCTTTTCCGCAAGCCCACACGTCTCCTTCAACCACACCTCCGAACCCCACTGGACTGACCACCACTGCATCCACTTCACCTACAGGAAGCCCACCACGCACCACCGCACCGAACAAATGCCTCGCCGCTGCTGGAGCAGAGTCACGGAAGACCAGCTAACCACAACCCTCGCCCTGAGCCCACCCTCCGACCCCGACACCGCCGCCCGCAACCTCAGACAGTGGATCGACGACTGCGCCAACACTCTCGCCCCGCTCAAGAATCTGCCCAACAGCCACACCAGCAAGAAAGCCACCTGGTTCACCGAAGACCTCCAGGCCTCCAAACGAACATGCCGAAAACTGGAGAAGATCTGGCTCCACGAACGGACAGCGGACAGCTACGCCGCCCACAAGAGCGCCACCCGCAGTCCCCATCACCTCATCAGATCCGCCAAAAGGGCCTCACTCAAAGACCGCCTAGACAACAACGCACACAACAGCAAAGAGCTCTTCAACATCGTGAAGGAACTCTCCAACCCCAGCTCCAACACCAACGACATCCAGCCGTCGCGAGACCTGTGCGACTCACTGGCCACCTTCTTCCACCGCAAAATCGCCGACATCCACGACAGCTTCAACACCACGACCGCCCCGGCAACCACCGAGACCACTGCCCCCACAACCACCAACCGCCTGCTCTCCTGGACCAACATCGACGAGGACACCAGTGAGATCATGAACACCATCCACTCCGGTTCACCGCTAGACCCGTGCCCTCACCACATCTTCAACAAAGCCAGTACAGCCATCGCGCCCCATCTCCGGAAAATAATCAACATCTCCTTCGAGACAGCAACCTTCCCGGAAAGCTGGAAGCACGCCGAGATCACCGCCTTACTCAAGAAACCCAAGGCAGACCCCAAGGACCTCAAGAACTTCCGACCCATCTCTCTGCTCCCGTTCCCCGCGAAGGTCACCGAGAAAATCGTCAACAAACAACTGACCCGCTACCTCGAGGAGAACAACATCCTGGACCCTTCCCAGTCCGGCTTCCGCAGCAACCACAGCACCGAAACCGCCCTCATCGCCGCCACCGATGACATCAGGACCCTGCTAGACAACGGAGAAACAGCAGCCCTCATCCTCCTGGACCTATCAGCCGCCTTCGACACGGTCTGCCACCACACACTACGAACACGCCTTCACGACGCCGGGATCCAAGAGAAGGCCCTGGACTGGACCACATCCTTCCTTTCCGGCAGAACACAAAGCGTCCGCCTCGCCCCCTTCCGATCCAAGGCCACCAAGATCATCTGCGGCGTACCCCAAGGCTCCTCCCTCAGCCCAACGCTGTTCAACATCTACATGGCACCCCTCGCCCACGTCGCCCGACAGCACAACCTCAACATCATCTCTTACGCCGACACCCAGCTGATCCTCTCCCTCACCAAAGACCCTCACACCGCCAAAGCCCACCTCCACGAAGGAATGAAGGCCGTCGCCGAATGGATGAGGACCAGCCGCCTGAAGCTGAACTCGGACAAGACGGAGGTCCTCATCCTTGGTTCCAACCCTTCAGCCTGGGACGACTCCTGGTGGCCAACATCACTGGGAACAGCCCCGCCACCCACTGACCACGTACGCAACCTAGGGGTCATCCTCGACCCCACCCTCTCCATGACTAAGCAGGTCAACGCCGTTTCCTCATCCTGCTTCAACATCCTCCGAATGCTCCGCAGGATCTTCAAGTGGATCCCCACCGAAACAAGAAAAACAGTCACCCAGGCCCTCGTCACCAGCAGGCTGGACTACGGAAACGCCCTCTACGCAGGAACGACGGCTAAGCTCCTGAGACGGCTGCAACGCATCCAGAACGCCTCTGCACGTCTTATCCTCGACATCCCCCGACGCAGCCACATCACACCCCACCTGAGAGACCTGCACTGGCTCCCTGTCAACAAGAGGATAACCTTCAAGCTCCTCACCCACGCACACAAAGCACTCCACAACTCCGGACCAGCCTACCTCAACAGACGACTCAGCTTCTACACCCCCACCCGCCAGCTCCGCTCGACCAGCCTCGCCCTCGCCACAGTCCCCCGCATCCGGAAAACGACCGCCGGCGGCAGATCCTTCTCCCACCTTGCCGCCAAGACCTGGAACACCCTCCCCACCAACCTCCGACAGACCCAAGACCTACTGGCCTTCAGAAGACTCCTCAAGACCTGGCTCTTCGATCAGTAGCAGCACCACCCCCCTCTTCCCCCAGCGCCTTGAGACCCTCGCGGGTATGTAGTGCGCTTTATAAGTGACATGATTGATTGATTGGCTCTTCTCACTGTGAGCGACAGTAATTTTGCACAACATCTTGTGCACAACGTTCACACATTTCCTCTTCAGCATGGTTGGCTAGTATGTCATTATGATTTTTTAAATACATTTTCACTTTTACAATTAGGTGTTTCTTCCCTTGTGCAAGGGAACAGCAACCTCCACACAAAGCTACCGGGCCACTCACTACGCTATGAAGGGCACCATATTCTTTACCCTTTCAAAAAGGCTCACATATTCCTCCCAACAAGTTAGCCATCTTTGAAATCTAAATATTGATAAATAATTGGGGAAAGGCATTCAAAGATGACCACCTGAGAGTTTGACTGCAGAGACTGCTATCTTTGACCGCTTTTGCTCTTCTTTAATCATTACTTTAACATTCCAAGACGGGCAGACAGGTTTATAGGTCACGCTTGGAAACAATCGTTGGCAAAGTTCACAGCTCTGCAGCAGGCTAATAAAGGCTAGAAGAACAAATTACTTACCAGTGGTAAAGCTTTTTCTGGTAGAGACTATCTAGCCGCAGATTCCTCACCAACCCTCCCATTCTCCCTCTTCTGTCCAAGAAACTCAGGTGGTGCCAGAACCAGTTGCGAGATCGCCTCCTAAGTGGGCCGACTTTAAGGAACGGGGCTGTTGGCACCATGCATGCACTTTGACAGGAGTGGGAATGGTGTGAAGGAGCAGAACTCCCCAACGCGTTCCTATGTTTTTTATACTTACTGGAGGACACTTGGGCAGTTCCTGCGCCTTCGGATGAATTGTACATATAAAAAGGATTACTTCAAAGAAGTGTCTGTATTACAAAGCAGATTGATCAGCAGAGGTTACCTGCGTAAAATGGTACAAGCAGCCCAGAAGAGGGCTTGGTATAGCCACAAAGTGGAATTTCTTCAAGGGAGAATCCAAATATCTAGTGACAAATTAGTGTGTCGCCCACATTCTATCCCCACACGAACAAGGTTAAAAGTTTCATTAAAATGTATTGGCAGGGGGAGTGGCCAACTAACATGGCCGATCAGACGTGTTCCTGATCGGCTCCGTCCCAGGCCCCGTTATAAATCCTCAATCACGGCATGAAGATAGCATCCTGAAGAACTATCTGCATTCCCCCGATCGGCGGGATGCCCAGGAGTGCGAAAGGGAAAGCCTAAATTACCTGTGAAAGGAGGGAACTGCTGTGACGAGCGGACGATGATCGGAGCTCCCATGGTGGAAATGGCGCCTCGCGTCGCGGCGGATTCCTCGATGACGCTTCGCCTAGACCCCCTGGACTCCCGCTGATGAATCGGATGTCCAGCCTGGCCCATAGCCGACGGTGAGGGTGCTCCCTGGGCTGCACGAACGCTGTACCGAACCCTGGGGCTGTGGCGGAGACGGCGGGACGGGGCACTGCTGCGGGAGCCCTGACAATGCAAAATGGCAGACTCGGCGCGATAACGAAGACGCCGCCGAGGAAGCGCTGATCCCGTATCTGAGGCCGCGCTGACTCCTCACAGCAGGCCAGGCATCCCCTTTTCAGTTAGGCATGTTTACTAATCACACTGCAGGCGGTCCGTAACAAAGACCTGTAGCACCGGTTAGCCACTGCTGAAGGTGTGGGCACCTCGGAGGCATCGCTCCAATACCCCCAGGAAGGCAAGTGCGACGCGACAGGGGGGGCGGATTCGTGCTGGCAGTGGGGATCCGGTGACTGAGGCGGACACAGCGTCGCTCTGGGCCCCCATCCAGATGGAACTGCGAAGGCCGGCTGCCTGACCCTAACATGGCCGCAGAGTAGGAGAAAGAAGAGCTCTAGAGGACAGCGAATGCACCACGTGGGGAGCTCTGTGGGTCCCCCCGCTTGCCCAGTGTTGAAGAGGAGGGCCCCAGTGCTCTCTTAGACCAAGGTACACAACCAGGCCGCTGAGAGGTTCCTCGAGATGGCCTGCGTGACCACAGAGATTAAGTCTGACGGGGGAGGATAGGCAGCGTGGGTCTCTTCCATAAGTTCGGACGCACCACACTGCTTAGGCGAGGCGGAGGGGGCGGCCTGGAGCTGACCAGAACGCGGATCCCCTTATGCCGCCCAAAAAGACCCCCAACAACAAGGTCTCCAACTATTTTGCCGGCACAGGGGTGGCAGGCGACATCATCGTCGGGACCATGGCGCTCACTAAAGAGGACCTCCTGTCTTCCCTGCGGGAATTTAAAACGGAGCTCAGGTCAGAAATCAAGGCCGACATGGACGCTTCCTTTGCGTCATTCCGAGCAGAGATGAGGGAGAAAATGGTATCCTTGCAGGCCGATGTGGACTCGGTGGGCACCCGCACGCTGGACCTTGAAGCAAAGCAGCAAGAGCTGGCCGCTCGCCTCACACCCTGGGAAGAAGGCGCGGCGGATCTCCGTAGCCAACTGCAAGCCACCATGCTCAAATGCGAGGACTTAGAAAATCGTTCTCGACGCGATAACATCCGAGCCAGAGGCCTAGAAGAAGAGTGTGAGGGCCCAGACCTAGAGGCGTTCATGGTGGGCTTGTTCTCCTCTGTGCTCGGAGACTCGGGACCTGAAATCCGGCTGGAGAGAGTCCATAGGGTTGGACCGCGGCTACCAGGAGAAAATAGTCGGCCACGCGACGTGCTGGCGAAGTTTAGCTCGTTTAAAATCAAAGAAATGGTCCTTCAAAAGGCGAGAGCAGCTGACAAGGTCACCTTCCAAAACGCTTTGTGTGCACTCTACCAAGACGTGGCACAAGCCACGCTCCTGCGGCGCCAACAGTTCCGCCCGATCACCGAACTTCTGAGAGACAAAAAAATCCGATACCGATGGATATATCCCTTTGGTATAACTTTTCACTGGGACAATAAGCCTCATCATTGCACGGAGCTCAAGGAAGCTGCGGATCTTCTGGGAATTGATCTCTCCACCTCCAGTGACAAGTCCTCTTCACAAGACATGGAAGGCGGACGGCGGCGACAAGGCGGAGGCCAATGGTGTACTATGGGGCCAGGGGGTAAGACATCCACCGAGTAAAGTTAAGATCTATATGCCTAGATTTTTGTGTATACAAGGGGCTAGGGGAACGGGAATGGTAACGTTCCTCGAGTGTGTCTTAATCGGGGAATTTCCCTCTAGGAGGGAGATTCTCCACACTCGTTTTTACTGTTTGTTCAGGATAGTTAGGTTAATCCGATGTCATGGTGCCCTTCTTATTTTGTTTGTGGGACCGGGGGGTGGAGGGGCGGGGTCCAGGGGCTTCCCTTCGGCAGAGACCCTCGTCCAGGGGGGTAACCTCCCCAACAGCTATTAATGGCGGTTAAGGTTTTAGCTGGAATGCCCGGGGCATGAACTCCCCCAACAAACGCCACAGTTTCTGGAAATACCTTCTGGATCACAATGTCCAGGTGGCGGCTCTTCAAGAGACACACCTCAAAAGATCCGAGGAAAATAGGTTGCATCATAAAGCCTTTCCCCTTATATTTCGATCTTCCCACTCTTCAAAACAGAACGGGGTGGCGCTGCTGTTTCACAAGGGGGTCCCGTTTCAAGCACAAGACACCAAAACGGACAAACAGGGGAGGTTCCTTATGGTTCGGGGTGAGCTTAGGGGCCGCCAATGCACCTTTGCAGTCATCTATGCACCTAACACGGGCCAGCAGGACTTTATTCTCTCCTTCCTTATGTCTTTGGAGAATTTTGCTCAGGGGGATATTTTGATGTTGGGGGACTGTAATCTTGTTTGGGATCAGATGTTGGACTCGTCACATTCACAGAGAGCTCTGGGTGGAGTTTTCAATAAGGCACTTAAGTCACAGCTTCAGCTCATGGGGGTGGTGGACGTATGGAGAGAGACCAATCCCACGGTCCGGGACTATTCTTTCTTCTCCCCTTCCCATAGAACCTACTCCCGAATTGACCACATTTTCATGAGCCAATCCCTGCTCCCCATGGTGTTGCAAACACACTTTCACCCGATTTGTCTGTCGGACCATGCCCCCTTGGTGATGGCAATCACCTGGCCAAATCCGCGCCCAAAACACGCGCGCTGGTACTTCCCCAACTTCCTTTGCAGGGATAATCTTCTCCGCGATGATCTCCGCAAAACTATTAAGGACTTTTTTGCCCAAAATGACCCGGAGGCTACTTCCCATGCAATCACCTGGGACGCTCTCAAAGCAGTAGTCCGGGGTAAATGCATTGAGATGGCCACCACCTTGCGTTCACAACAATGCACGGAACGCCTCCGATTAGAACGGGATTTAGTAGCCGCAGAACAGACCCATATGGCCAATCCCTCGGTTCCAGCAATGCGGAAAGTCACAGCTCTAAAGGGGAAACTTCAGGCAATCTACACCAACAGAGCAGAAAAAACCATATTACGCCTACAGTCCAAGGGGTATGAGGGGGGGGGGGGGAACAAGGTGGGGTCCCTACTAGCCCGTCAACTACGGGCTAAACAGGAAATGGAATATATCAAACTTATTGTAGATAGGGATGGCGTTTCCCAGACGAAGGAGGAGGGGAAGGCACAGGCCTTTGAGAAATTTTACAGGACGCTTTACACCTCAGAGCTCCCTATATCGCACGACCAAGAGGAGTATTTAGATTCCTTGGACCTCCCCCAAGTCACCGCTAGCTCCAATGACGACCTGGCACAACCCATAACCAGGGAGGAAGTGCAGAAGGCGATCGACTCACTTAAACTCCAGAAAGCGCCAGGGCCGGACGGTTTTTCAGCCCATTTTTATCGCACTTTTGCACCGGAACTAGTCCCCTTTTTAACTCTTCTGTTCCATGTCATTTCCTCTACGCAACAAGTCACCCCCTCCATGAGTGAGGCAATCGTGGCAGTGATCCCCAAGCCGGGCAAGGACCCCACGGCCTGCTCCTCTTATCACCAGATAGCGCTCCTGAACCTCGATGCCAAAATCTACTAAAAAAAATGTTGGCCTCCCGCCTCGATTCAATCCTCCCTGGCCTTATCGACCCTGACCAATCGGGTTTTATTAAGGGTCGACAGACCCATGATCATCTCCGTCGCATCATCCATTTAATTGAAAAGGCCCAAAGGAAAAACATCCCAGCGGCGCTTCTCTCGCTAGACGCGGAGAAAGCTTTCGACCGCGTGGAGTGGCCTTTTCTGTTTAAAGTACTTCAGCGCTTTGGCTTCAATGAAGCCTTTATAGGGATGATTCGAGCCGGTTATCATTCTCCCAGCTCCCGGGTCCTGGTCAATGGCGTTGCTTCCCCTCCTTTCCACTTGGCTCGCGGGACGAGGCAAGGTTGCCCTCCATCCCCCCTTCTTTTTGCTTTGAGCATAGAACCCCTATAGCCCACAGGATTAGGAGGAATCCAGACATAAGAGGGATACGTTTTGGCACGGCCGATCATAAGATTTTGCTATTTGCGGATGACGTGCTTCTCCCAGTCTCAGAACCCCGGATCTCCCTGCCGGCTATCCAAGACGAACTGGTGAGGTTCGAGCGGATCGCAGGATTTAAGATCAATCTAACTAAGTCCTTCCTACTGAACTTAACCCTCCCCAAAGAAGAATGGAAATGGGTACAAGAGAGGTCGCCTTTTTGTTGCACCACTAAAGAGATCACCTACCTAGGGGTTCAGCTCACCCCTCGCATACAAGACCTTTATAAAGCTAACTTCCCCCCCCTCCTCCGTCAGCTAAAAGCAGATCTTGGTAAATGGAGTGTAGCATACATTACCTGGCTGGGCAGGATTAATGCCATCAAAATGAATGCTCTCCCTCGTTTGCTCTACCTTTTTCAGGGGTTGCCTATCCCAGTGGAGAATGGTCTCTTCAGGGAGCTTCGCCACATGGTTACTAAATTTATCTGGCAAGGGAAAAGGGCGTGTCTGCCTTATGGCCTGCTCACGAGACCGCGCAAAGAGGGGGGCCTGGCATTGCCGGATTTTCAGGCATATTATCGGGCGGCCCAACTGCGAGTAATCACGGAATGGTCATTGCGAGTCTCGGAGAAGCATTGGCTTCACATAGATAGACAAGTAACGGGGCATACCATCTGGGATCTTTTATGGAAAACAAGGCAGGATAGACCACTCAACGCCTACATCAGTACACCCACTTCTACCACTTTAAGGGTTTGGGACGTCCTCACTAAACAGTTACACCTTACGACTTTCCCCTCCCCCTACACACCTATCCATTTTAATGCTGCATTCCCCCCTGCACTTAAGGAGGGACCATTTGAGGCCTGGAGGGTTGGTGGGTGCTACATGATTTCACATTTATTTGACAATGGTGAACTCCTTACCTTCCAAGATTGCAAGTCACAATTCGAACTAACTGCCAAAGAAGAATACCATTACTTGCAGCTGAAACATTGGGTTCAGCAACCCCTGGTGCGGCTGGCCGCTACCAGGGCTCTACTCCCCATTGAAAAATTCGCCCAGTCTGGGTCCACCTCCAAGGGATGTATTTCCTTCCTATATGCTCTTATACAGACCCTGAGCCCTGGACCGGCACCGCGCTTTAAGCGCTTCTGGGACGCACTTTTGGACTCCCCTTTGGAGGACAAACAATGGGAACATGTTAGTAGGGATATAGTGAAATACAATCGCTCCATGTTCCTAAGGGGGGCGCACTACAAGCTTATGTACGATTGGTATCTCTACCCTCAAAAACTCCATAAGATCTTTCCTACCACGTCGGACCGGTGTTGGCGGGGATGTGGCATGCTAGGCGACTTCAGGCATATTTGGTGGGACTGTCCCTCCATTCAGCCTTTCTGGAAAGAAATCCTATCCCCAAAAAAACTTATTCTAGGCTACCCGATTCCTAGCTCGCTGGAACACACGTTATTGGGGTTACGGGATCCCTCCTTGAAACGCCAAACACACGGTGATAGATCGGGCATGTGGCTTTGTCTGGGTGCAGCGAAGATGGCAGGGGCTGCTGCTTGGAAAAAACAGGACGCACCATCGCTAACCCAATGGCATGCGAGGTTGTGGAAGGCGCTGGGGAGCATGGCTGACATTATTGATGACGCCAGAAAAGGTTTTGAATATATTTGGTCTCCGTTGGTGAGCTACTTTTCAGAGGGGCTCCCACTGACGGCATGCGCCCGCGCCTTAGGGCACTCAACTTGTTCCATATCTAATCATTCCACAGCTACAGGGGGCATTATGCGGTGCAAAAGCCACCGGAGTGGTACTCCCGGCCTCCCCATAATCCTAAACACGGTATTATGATTTGCATCATGACATCAAAGTTTTGTTCTTTGTTAACTACCTGTAAGTTTCTTTTTCACGTTACTCTCTTACGAGAGGTGACGGATGTTCTTAAGTAATAGACTGATTGCAACATGTACTGATTGTGCAGATATCAAAAGCTTATTCGCCACAGACCTAGTGAAGCAGCTGTAACCGACATGGGAGATCTGTAACTCTGGGCTGCTTTTTTTGTTCTTTTTACTGGACTATTGCTGCATTTGTCATACTTCTGTTACACTCTCTAAGAAAATTCTAATAAAAAGAATTTGAAACAAAATGTACTGGCACATAATACAGAGCTTGGATGCACCTCTAGAACTGCCCTTATTTGCTGTTGAAAGGGTTAAGAATCTCAAAGATCACCTGGTAAACTGTCAATATATAGCACACTACGACCAACACACTGGAGAATGTCTGGGGTTTACAATCGCTGCAAGGCAACTATCGTTGTAGGAATGGTGTAGCACGTCAATACACTATGAATACAATAAAGGTTTGCACATGAAAAAGTGGATGTGAAATTGAAACTTTTCCAATTGCAATACACAATATAATTGTATTGAATATGGTGCCCTTGTCAATGTACTTATATAGGACAGACAACTCAAGAAGTGAAAACTAGGATTGGATAGCATCGGAGCAGGATAAAATGCAAGGTTATGAATGCACAATTGATGGCACACTTTACTGAGTAGAACCATTCTGCTGATGACAGTCTGGCAAGTGACTAAGGTTGCTCAACCGCCAGACAGAAGTAGAGATCTGCTACACATGCTCCAATGGAATGCGATTACATTTTGGAAGGACTCAACACCACAAAGGAATGGCAAAGCACTGCTCAATGACTAATGGTCTACCACTGTTGATTAACACTTGTTTTCACAGCTAATGGTTGTTGGCGGCAAAGATCTGCAGCACACTACACCCATGTGGGTAAGTATGCAGAGTTTGTTTCACTGCACCCCAGTGTATATATGCGTGACCTCCAATGGTGAGACTGATTGAGAAGATTGGACAGTCTTGAAAATTGTTAGCTGGTTACTAGACTATATTACTAATCAGCCCTACACAGGCCTAGGTTATGACTGCTTAGTATGTGCTTTCTAATTGTTGCGGACTGGAACTCATGGTGCGTACCTAGCCTCGTTTTCATCACTGTTAAGAGGAAGAACAGTTCCACATCTTCCACTTTGACAAAGTGATCGCAATCCTGGTAGAGTAGACCAGACCTCACCTTGTGGCCTCCCAAACTGGGGCGATTGTGCATCTTGCATTGATTCACAGCAGATTACTTAACGCGCTAAACCGCCTGCTCACGGAGTGAGCCATAACAGAGTTCCCCACGTTGGAGCTCTAGCTGCGCAGTGCTTTGTTTCGGTCCCACTAAGGGTAAATCTTAATGTCGCTTGTGCAACCTAATCCTTATCCTCAATACTGTTTGAAATGTGCCTCATGCCCTCTTCCACTGCCCTCAAGGTCCACTGCCCTCACTCCCCCTCCCCCCCCCAAATCATCATCAACACAATACAAACAAACCTAAAGAGCCTGACTAAGGCACACAAGGCCTATGGAGTTAAAAATTCAGGGGTGTTAAAATACACACTCTTATCCCCATCACTTTCTTGGATTGTTTTTGCGGTCTGGTGGTTCTGTTCACTTGGGACACATTGCACTGCATGAGTGGTTGGGATAAGTATGAAAAACTACTATAACTGCGAAATGGAGCGATGGTCGTTTTATTGATGGTTTGCATTAATTGAAAACAGTAATTGATGCTGATAAATTCGAAGAAAATAATTAATGAGACCAATGAGAACACCGGTTACTTTGAATAATTGTTTACCCAGGTACCCATGGGGGTACGCTTGTTCTTGTGAATAGGATATACCGGAGGACATGGAGAGCGATGAACAGCGGCCTCTAGAGCGGCTCTGTCGACTCTGGGAAAGGGAGTTGGACAGTGACTGGGCCTTGGAGGAGGACTTGGAGTGATCCCAGCTCTGCATCTTCTTGTGCTTGGGGACGTAGAGTTTCACCTCACGTTCCCAGGTGGCCTTCAGGTTTGACACAGTCTCTGCAGGTCTTGGAGTCTTGGCTTGACCCCAGACACCACAGGTAAACCTGGAGGGGATCTGTCACAAACATCTGTTAGCGACAGTCATTACATGGTTTAAAATCGGTTGTCTTACGGAGGTAACATCCCATGTCATCACCAAATCAGTGTGGTGAATAGGTGTTAACTCTGCGTGTAGAAAGCATAATGGGCTCGAGGAGAATTGTACTGCACAGACAGATAGCCATGCAGCAACTACTGATTGGAGGGCTAACAAGATGGAGAATGGAGCTGTGCCAACCAGACATTGAAGTGATTTAGATGAATACTCTGAACGTTCCTAAGTTCCCTATGTAGTGAGACAGGCTTCTGTGAATGGAAGATGAAGGACAATTATTCCATTTGAAGTATAGGAACAGCCTATGCTAATTTCAGCTTCACTCTGCGACAGAGATGTGCTGCAGAGTTTTGTGTAGCAGCCAGCTAAAGACTCCCCTTATATTCTGCCACTGTTTCAAATCATCCAACAAAGACAATCAGCTCCAACCCCTTTCCAATAAATATGCAAATGAAAAGATTAAAGCTGAGCAGTCTGTGCAAACAGAGGAAACACCTCTGAAAGCAGACATCACACAAAACACAGAAGTGTTCTAGAATTCACATTTTTGTCTACCAGCCAGGAATAAATACTGGGTTTATATCTCCTATTAGTGTGTCAAAAAACACTTCACCAACAAGCTCCAGGGCTGGGCTAATAGACGGCCAGCCTCCTTACCAAGTCAGGGACAAGATTTAGGGATCCTGCCTGATTTATCCCTTTAGCCAGTGAGTCCTGAGAAAGATGCCAGGAGGCAGATTAAGGCAAGGAATTCTTTTTTACTTAAGCATCTTACAACATGAATGGCAGGGAAGCAGGTTCACGGAAACTATTCCCTGGCTGTTCAAACAAACATTTGCATCTACATAAACATTCCCCTAGGTCAAGCACATAACGCTACACAATACATCACCATATTTCAACAGAACAAAACCAAACGTCTATCCCCTTTAGGAAAAAATAAACAACAAAATGAACAAGATACTACCCTAATACAAATATGCATAAAATACACTATCTTTATTCCAATATTTACTATAAATCAAGATTCCAGCATGTTCACTCACTTTAACTGCCCTATTTGGTGAAGAAAAACAGAGACACTCCGTACTTTCCATTAGAAGGAAATTTGACCCTCACTCAAACTCATTCCTTCACAATCACTTGGTAATATCCTATTTTTATATATTTCTCCTGTGCTTTTTTCAGTTTCTCACTCACAGCTTGTGTTACAGTTTCCGGGGGCATTTTCGTTTCCATCCATGACCTGTTCGTTTTTTCAACCAGGCGTTCAACAATACAAAAGGGGAAATCTTCGTATCTGAATTGGGAGTGGTAGTAACATGTTTAATACCAAGATTCTTTAGAAAGTCTTTAATCTCATAGGACAGAAATTATGGCCCATTGTCTATTACAATTTCATCCAGTACACCTTCTCTGAAGAACACATTTTCCAATGCCTTTTTCAATTTAGAAGTAGATGCAGAGTTCAAAAAAGCTACATCTGGCCATCAGGAATAATAGTCTACCACTTCAATACTATCGTTGATTTGCTCACATGAAATACTCAAGGGACCACTTATATCAATTGCCAACTTAAACCACGCTTTACCAGGCACAAGGACAGCGCAAATAGAACTTGGTACTGTTACCTAAGCTTTGTCGCTTGCGACACAAAATCTACACTGCCTAACTGATCTATTTCCCTGTCAACACTTGGCCAACAAAACAATTTTCTGACTCTCCTTTTCATAGCATGCATAACAATGCGCCCTGTGTGTGCAAGTTCCACAAAGCTTGATCTTAAGGATTCCAATTCAGGTACAACTAATACATCCAATCTACAAAAAAAAAAAACATAGACAATTCAGGCGCTACATGCTGATAAGCATTCACACTAGCATCAAAAATATTAGAATTTGGCCATCCTTTATTTACATGATCCATCAAGACTTTCAGCATTGTGTCGTAGTTTAGAGTTAATGACTATTCCGCCTCAGGAATGGCATTCTTGGTCACACAATAAAACTCACTGACAACCACTTCATTGTCCTCTTCGAAAGACAGGTCTTCTTAATCAGACTTCAATCGCAATCTAGATAAGCAATCAGCCATTAGGTGGTTTACTCCAGGAATCTACTCAATCCTGTAACGAAATTCCTGAAACCTGAACTGTCACTTAGCAATTATAGGTGTGGCTTTACCTGCTCCTTTCGTGGTAAATATAGCCAACACCTACCACAAAATCATCCCCACAAGCACTGGCGGAAATAATTTATACCTCACCAGCATGACAAAGCCTCACATTCTATCATCGAATATAAAGTTTCAGCTCCTCAGACTGCGAATGGCAAAAGCGATTACCTCTCCCTTTGCAACAAAACAGCATCCAAACCATACTGACTTAGCATCCATCATAAAAATACTGGGACCGTTAGTATCAAATGGTTTAAACAATGACTTACCACATCCTCCTTTATCTGGTTGAATTCCTGCATGCATTCATCATTCCAAACAGTTTTTTCCTCCCTTTTTAAGTAAAACACACATTGAATGAATTTTCTCTGCATACTTGGGAATAAAACAGGAATAAGATTCCATTAAACTCCTAAAATGAACTCAACTGATCCTTTCCCTCTGGTACAGGTGCATCCACGATAGTCCTTACTAGAGATTCTCCTTTGGTTAAATGCCCAGTGCAGACAGCTTATGGTCTTATTAATCCGCATTAGACATCAAATTTACATTTTTCTGCCTTAAAAGTAACACCCTTAGATTCCAGGATGGATAACACGTGCCAATTTGCTATCATGACTAGTATTGCTTTTCGCATAGATCCACAAATCATCTTGAAAACAAGTGACATTTTCAACATCTGTAAACAGCATATCCAGTAACTGTTGAAAGACCGCGGATGCTGAAACCAAACCATAAGGCATTCTCTTAAAACAGACCACTACTTCTGGAGCGAGAAAGGAAGTTAAAAGACGGGATTCTTCATGGAGAGGAATCGGATGGTGTGTAGATGCCACAGAGGGTAGACAATATCTTGGCTCCCAGAATCAATATTATATTAGGCAACGGATGCCTATCTACCCAACTCCTAGAGTTAAGGTCTCTGAGATCAACTCACATTCCCAAACTTCCATTTGGTTTGTGTGCCAAAACTACAGGACTTAGCAATTCAGAACTCTTGATAAGTTCTATGTCTTATTTGCACAGTTTGTCCAATTCTTTTCGTAGTTCAACCTTAATTAATGGGACTCTTCTGACTTTGTGAACAACTGGATGTGCCCCGATTTAAATTATAATTTTGTTTGAAACCCTTCAATCTTTTCAAATTTTATGTGAACATCTTTTGAAATCTCATTCCCCACTCTGAACATTGCAATGCCCACACCCCCAAACACTTTTGTTTTGTAAGTACTTGTTCAAGACTATTTGAGTCCAAGAGTGGGAGAGGCATGTCGCAGCGGCCAGGGCAGATGACTCCGAAATGCAGAGCTCACGGTTCGACCCCCGGCGCCGGTGGCAGCTCAGCACCATGTGACTCTGGGCAATAGCTCACTTAACCTTCCCGACTGCCCCCAGCGCCTTGAGACCCTTAGGGGTGAGTAGTTCGTGCTTTACAAATACCAGATTTAGATTTGGAATGAAGATAATCTCTAGATTTCTTTGTTCTAACCACACTAACAATTGAAGGGGCATATTTTGCTACATACACTGTGGTAGGTGTGACACTGCCCTTTAAAGAATACAGTGATATCAAATTCACCCAGAAACTATTGATTTACCCCCATACGCCACAGGTTTAACCATAGATTGTTTTAGATCAACGTTTGGAAATATTTTCACTTCTCTACAACTATTAAAGTAAATGGTGAGCCAGAATCCACCATCATGCTCACATCTAAGTTAACCACACTTACTTTTCAATAAGGTCTTCTCAAACTTTTGGTATCCATTTGCATAACATTTTCCTAATATTTCTTCTAGTGAAAACAATTACACGCTAAACACAACACTTTCATCACAGGATTTTAGATTGACATCTTGTTTGCTGATAATATTAACTAACTTTGTTTTTTTGACTTAATGGAAATGCAGACTTTTGCAAAATGATCTTTCTTTCTACTGTTCCTTCATACTTTATCCATGGCAGGACATAATATTGGATTTTCCAAATGACTGCTACCACCACACCTATAACACCTTTGGATTTGCTTGCTGTGAGAGTTTTATTTTACTTAGATTTGGGACGGACGTCTGCAACCACCTCATGAGTCAATGATGCATGCTGAGATGAGGACATTTACGTCACATAAAAAAGCAATGCTTTTGATACCTGCAGCTTTGCTACCTTACTCAAAGTTAAATTAGGTGCAGCTGGTGTAGAGGCTAAATTAGACAATCGTCCACCTTACAGTAGCAATTCCATGTCGCCCCTGCGCACAGAGCAGGTGGCCCTAATGCTCATAGACATGCAAAAGGCTGGCAAGGGACACCGAGTGATACCATACAGCTAACGACACATGGTTCGATCCTTCCGCTGCCCCATACCCACTCTTATTTATTTTTTACCCCCTACCTTTGTTTCCGAGATGTCATCAGGAGACACTGTTTTGACTTACAGATAGCACATAGACTACACTCCAGCAGTACCACCAGATCGACAGCCATTGGCCTACTCACTCGGTTGCTTTACCTGGCTCAAGTTGCTTTTTCTTGGTTTACAAGTTCTCTTTAATATGCTAAAGTTACTCCTGAGTCACACTGCTTGAAAAATGTGATTGCTGCGTGTCAATGGCCTGGACAAGGGTATTGAATATGGAAATTATTGCCTGCCTCAATGTGAGCTTATGGTGAATGATGACATGATAAAAACAAATTAAGAGCTACAGTGAAAGAAAAACAAAGGAAAATAATAAATTTTATTTATGTCTACCAAAGTGAACAGAGCTCCGAATCTGGATAGCATTCCTAACTCAGTAAGCCCCCAAGCGTGGAGGAGATCTACTGCTGCCAGTGTTCTGAAATGTTCTGAAGAATTGGATTATGCCTGCTGGCTGGTAAGGATCAATCATTGAGCCTATTCACAAGAATGGGCCCAAGCCAGACCGTGCTTCTTACAAACTCATCTCTTTGGTACCCCCACAAAAATCTCTGTAAGCATCTTGTAGGCACATTTAGAAGATGAGACAAATATTAAAATGTTTCAAACTCAGGAACAGACAGAGTTCCATCACAATATGACTGAATCCATCAAGGTTCTTTACATGGTGTTGCTTGGACTAAAAGTATCTAGCTCTTAATAGGAGTTACTGTTGTGCTTTCTTTGTGGATGCCTGCACAATGTTAGACTGTAAATCAGGTGTCATTGTGGAGGACATTGATCAGCCTGAATATTTCCAGTATTCTGCTGCACGATGTGTTACATCTAGGAACTTTGCACACATTCAATTAGGTGAATAAAGGGGTATCATAGGGATAATGTTCCTTACCCAGTAAGCATCTGTTGATGGCATGTAGAGCTGTAGATTCACATGCTTTGCATACTCCTGCCATCTAGTGTTGGGTCCAGATGTTTGCAAGTTGTTTTTCTTCAAAGAAGTCTTTCCAGTCACGAGGTAAGGTGACTTCTCCTTTCGCTGATAGTGCGCATGGACATCGACTCCATTGTTAGATTGTTTCCCCCCCCCCCCGAGGTTGAAAATGGAGTTAGTAGGTGTAGAATAGAGATGTCCATGTGTATGTATGTAAACTGAGAACTGCAACAACTACATGAGACTGGGGAGGCGGGTGGGCACATGTGAATCTACAGCTCTATATGCCAAGAACAGATGCTTACTGGGTAAGTAACATTATCCATTCGAGGTATGTGAGTTGCAGATCACATGCTTTGCATAGACTATACAGCAGTACACTCCCAAAGCGGTGGCTAACCTGTAGTTGTTGTAGGCCAGGCAGTACTTAAAACACTGTTTCAGACAACTACATTAGCTTGTTGCCTCTCTAACACATCTACACAATATTGTTTGGTGAATGTATGCGGTGTAGACCATGTTGCTGCCTTACAGATGTCAGCTAGGGGAAGATTCCCGTAGAAAGGCCATAGTAGCCCCTATTTTGGAAGTGGAATGCGCTCTAGGGGGTATTAACAAAGTTCTTTTTGCTTTCATATAAAATGTCTGGATACATTTTACAATGCATCTTGCAATGCCAGATTTAGATATGGGATTGCCTTTGCGTGGTGGAGAAAAAGCAACAAAGTTGATTTATTTTGCGAAATTCTTTTGTTCTTTCCACATAATATAGTAGCGTGTGTGTGTGTGTGTGTGTGTTCTGCTACAGAATCAGGTTGTGGAAAGAACACAGGTAACTCAACCAATTGATCAATATGAAAAGCAGAAACTACTTTATGGAGAAATTTAGGATTGGTTCGAAGAACCACTCTGTCTTTGTAAAGTTGAAAGAAGGGCTCTTGTATAGTTAATTCCTGGAGTTCACCAACTCCCCTTAGTGAAGTTATTGCTATGAGGAAAGCAACCTTCCATGAGAGGAATTGTAATGGACACCTATGCATTGGTTCAAATGGTGGACCCATTAGCCTTGTAAGGACTATGTTTAAGTTCCATACTGGTGCAGGTGGGACTCTTGGTGGTATCACTCCTTTTTAATCCTTCCATAAAGGCTTTAAATCACTGGTACTCTGAATAGAGATAAGTGTTGTCTGTTTTGTAAGTATGCAGCTACTGCTACTAGATGTAAGCAAATGGATGTGTAGGCTAGTCCATATTGCTGTAAATGTAACAGATGTTCTGCACAGAAGCATCAAGAGGATTGATATTGTTACAATAGATAACAAACAGTTTC
This sequence comes from Calotriton arnoldi, assembly GCA_963921515.1. Lineage (NCBI taxonomy): Eukaryota > Metazoa > Chordata > Amphibia > Caudata > Salamandridae > Calotriton > Calotriton arnoldi. The sequence continues at coordinate 293,848 of CAWUFW010000018.1, forward strand.
CATTTTGCTGCATAACATGCACTAGTAGTAGGCTTTCTAGCTTCTTTTAGGATATTGATACAGTTTGGTTGTGAATAACCAAACTATGACATCAGGAGCCAGGTTGAGTTCTTTGGGATTTGGATGCCTGATTTCTCCATGGCTCCGAGTAAGGAGACTGGAGGTGAGATGCGGCTTTTGGTGTGGAACTACTGATAGCTCCAGCAGGGTGGACGTGCCCATGTGGGAGCTAGGATAATCAGTGTGAGGGAGGTTTGCCTGAGCTTCCGAACTACCAGTGGAATGAGTGGGAGAGGTGGAAAAGCATAAGCAAATATTCCTGACCAGTTCATCCATAGGGCATTGCCTTTGGAGAGCTGGTGTGGGAACATGGAGGCGAAACTTGGGCATTTTGCGTTTTGTGCTGTGGCGAACAGGTCTATTTGGGAAATCCCCTTCCTGAAAGTAGGGGAGGAGAAACTGAGGATAAAGTTCCCACTCGTGGTTTTGCTGCTTCTGTCTGCTGAGAAGGTCTGCAATCTAATTGTTTACTTTTGGAAGATGCTCTGCCAGGAGATAAATCTTGTGATGTATGGCCCATTTCCAAATGTCTTGTGCTAGGGGTGACAGTTGGAGAGAGTGTGTCCCCCCTGTTTTTGTATATAATACGTAGCGGTCATGTTGTCTGTGCGAACTAAGACAGCTTTGCCCATGAGGTGAATTTGAAAGGCTCGGAGCGCTAGAAACACTGCTAGTAGTTCTAGGCGATTTATATGGAGACTTTTGTGCTTTAGACTCCACAATCCTTGGATTGTGTGATCGCGCAAATGAGCACCCCAACCAGTGAGCGATGCGTCTGCTGTTAGCACTGTCTGTGGAGCAGGATCGATGAAGGGCCGCCCTTTGTATAAATGTTGTGGGTTTCACCACTACAGAGAGCGATGGATGCGGCCATCTACCAACACTAGATCGGTCAATTGACCCTGCAACTGGTTCCACTGACTTGCTAAGCATTTTTGAAGGGGACGCATATGAAGTCTTGCATGGGGACCAATCATGATGCAAGACGCCATCATTCCTAGCAGTTGCATGAAGACTCTTGCTGGTAATGATTTGTTGGGCTGAAACGGAGTGAAAAGAGACTGAATACTGAGAATTCTGGCTGCATTGGGAGAGGCTAGAGCGCTTTGTGTGTCTATGGTGGCTGCCAGATAAGTGTGTGTTGGAAGGCTGCAGATGGGACTTCAACGCATTCACTGTAAACCCTAGTTGGTGTAGTAAGAGAATTGTGGCTTGAGTGTGTTGGAGACATTTCTGGTAAGTGCTGGCTTTGATGAGCCAGTCATCCAGGTATGGGAAGACATGGATGTGCGGTCTTCTCAGATGAGCTGTGACTACTGCCAGGCATTTGGTAAATACTCTAGGATCAGTGGTGACTCCAAACGGTAGTACTTTGAATTGGTAATGTTGACCCGCTATCACAAATCTTTGCGATGAGCGGGGTGTATTGGAATGTGGAAATATGCGTCCTTTAAATCTAGAGTAGAGATAAAGTTGCCCTGCTGTAGAAGTGGGAGCACGTGTTGAAGTGTCACCATGTGGAAATGTTCTGACAGTATGTAGTGGTTTAGTTCTCTGACGTCCAGAATAGGTCTAAACGAGCTGTCCTTTTTGGGAATTAGAAAATACAGGGAGTACACTCCTGATCCTTGATATTGTAACGGTACAGGCTCTATGGCTCCTTTTATCAATAGAGACTCTGTTTCCTGTTTGAGCAGGTGTAAATGTTCTGGTGACATTTTGTGAGAACGAGGTGGAATGTCTGGGGGATTGGTGGTAAACTCCAGGCAATAACCATGTTGGATAATTCCCAACACCCATTTGTCTGTAGTTATGGATTGCCAAATGGGGAGGAATTGTAGAAGTCGTCCCCGACGGGTGTTAAATGATCAGGGGGAAGGATAGGTAAGTCACTGCTTGTTAGGGGAAGAGGAATTACATGGTGTGGAACCCTTGCCCCTACCTTTGCCATTGTTCCCTCTGTATCCTCCTCTAAAGAAGCCTCTTGAGGAGGAAGATTGATTGCTGTCTTTGTACGAGGCAGCATTAATGTCAGAGGATGTGGTCTTCGACCCCCCACGGTAGAAGGAGCGACGAAAGGAGCCGCGATTTGAAGGAGACTGTAGGGCTCCCATTGATTTAGCTAGCTCATTGTCTCTTTTTATTTTCTCCAATGCCTGATCTACTTTGGGCCCGAAGACGTGCTTTTTGTCAAATGGGGAATTTAAGATGGACTGTTGGACTTCAGGTTTAAAACCAGAAATCCTTAACCAGGCGTGCCTCCTGAGTATCACACTAGTGTTAATCTCCTGAGCTGCAGTGTCAGCAGCATCTAAAGCACATCTAATAGAGGAATTGGAGATGAGCTTTCCTTCTTGTACTAAATCCTGAGCTATAGGTTTGTGCTCATCTGGGAGATATTGGAGCAATTGCTCTATCATACCTGGCTTATAGGGCTTGGGTGTTGGCAATGCGCCAATGATTCACTATTTTGACTATGTCCAGAGGAGGGGGGGGGAGGGGCATCCCCCGAAGTTTGTGAATTGGCCAGTTTACGGGATATAGAGACAACCAGCGAGTCTAGTGGTAACCGCCCCTTAATAAAGACTGGATCCGACGGAGCAGGATTATATTTTTGTCTATTCTGGGAGTGAGAATACGAGCATCAACAGGGTCTTTGAATAGATCATCGGCATGTCTCATCATGCCTTTGAGCATAGGGAGAGTCTCACTGGATCTATGTGTACTACTTAAGAGTTTCAAACAAGAAATCTTCTAGGGATTCTTTGTGTAGTTGTACCCCGTGATATTCTGCAGCTCTAGCAAGTAATTCTAAATACCCTACATTGTCGTCAGGAGGGAAAGGCTTTGCAGGGTAAAGGTCTGGGTCATTGTCAGTAGGTGAATCAGTATTATAGTCTCTCCAGGGATCTACTGGTAAAGGAGTATCTCCATTATCTCCATCATCATCATCATCATCAGGCTGTGGTGGTGGAGAGTTAGTTGGTGTGATAAGTAAATGTTCTAATGCTGGAGCAGGTAGTGAATGTGTAGGGGAATGTGGTGGAGGAGGAGGAGAAGGGTTAGTACCAACATTTTTCCTCTTTAAAGGAATCGTATAATGTATGTCCTCTGACTCAGGTTTGTGCTTCTGGGGCAGTTTGGTAAGAAGATGTCCTGTATCAGGATTAATGTAAAGTTCCTTTAGTTTTGGGTCCGATAAGGGATGTCGAAAATCGGAACCTGCAGTTTCAAAGGATCATTCTTCTGTTTCAGCGCCAAGGACTTCGGTGCCGGGGTGGAATTACTTTTTGGCGCGGAAGGTTTGGGTTCCGAAGCAGTTTCTGATTTCAGCGTCGAGGGTTTGGGCTCTGAAGCAGTCTTGGGCTTTGAGCCCAAAAGTTTTGGCTCGGTGCCGGACTTAGGCAGACTTGATCCCGAGCCGGAAGGCTTAACGATGTATTAAAGGCTGAGCCGGGAGGCGGGGCGCTAGAAACATCTTATTGGTGTCGACCGGGGCCCAAAGGCGGAGGTGGAACCGAAGCCTTTTGTTTGGTCTGAACTGGATTTCGGGGCAAGGGGTGTTCGGTACTCATGATACATTGACCTTGCAGCATATCGTCTTCCATCTCGGAGTCAGATTCCAGAATAGATACAGGTCTTCCTGCTCCTCTTCGGCCCCTTGTCCGTCGAATTCTTCTTGCTCGGATCCTTCACCGAAGATGTCCGGCGTGTATTCGATGTTCTGGCTTTGCATTTCACGACGTAGAGGACGACGATCGCGGCGCGTTTCTTCGATCGAAACGATCTGCACACGTTGCAGTCCTATTCGTTGTGCTCCGGAGATAAGCACAAGTTGCACACTTCGTGTGAGTCGGTGCGCGGATACTTTGCGTAGCACCCAGGACAGAATTTGAATGGAGGCCATTCCATCGACTGCGAGGTGGACCGACGCGGTTAGGCCCGACGGCCTTACTCGAGTGTTCCGATCAAAATAAAAATTTTCTTCAACCGATACAATACGCGGAGAAGTGGGATATGCGTACGAAAACAATATCGACGCGGGTAGAGTGGATTGTGCACCGAGGGAAACCCGAAAAACGATTACGAACCGGAGCGCAGCAATACACGTCCGAACCAGATGGCGGAAAAAAATTATCTAACAATGGAGTCGATGCCCATGCGCACCATCACCAAAGGAGGAGTCACCTTACCTCATGACTGGAAAGACTTCTTCGAAGAAAAACTTGCAAACATCCGGACCAAACACTAGATGGCAGGAGTATGCAAAGCATATGATCTACAGCTCACATGCCTCGAACATAAGAGTTTAATCTCTAATGATCTTAAACGTAGGCATCTCATATTTAATATTTAATTGTTTGATTTGCCCAAGTGCTTGGCAAAAGCAAAATATTTTCCACCTGCTTTCTTAAAGTCTGTAATGAATGCTAAAGTCTTCGGAGACAACGCTTGTCTTTTCAGCCTCTTGCCAACACGGTTACAGCATTAGATTGATAGATTTGCCATTTATTGTTCTGAAAATTAATTGGTACTAAATGTGGCAAAAACTAAAGCATTTTGGTATAATCTTCACAAGGACCTCAGCATAGAACGTACATAGGAACATTGTTTGAAATAGCATAGTGGTGGCAACTAAAGCATTGGTAAAATTGAGATATGCATATGGAACGGAATTGTACCCATTTAAGACTAATCAAGGGAAAGTGGTCCTATAGATAGAGTTGTATAGCTCAGGTTACAGCTCTGTCAAATATTCTTTGCAGACCTTTGCAGAAAGAAAACAATGTATCATCCTAACAGCTCAACATCGTAACCTCTAAGACTTGAACTTGGCTGAAGAGTCTTAGGGCCAGATGTATCAACGCATTTTGCGATCTCCAAAATGCGTTTTGACATGTATCAAGCAATAAGAAATCGCAATATGGGTAATCTTAATTATTTGCGATTACCTAAATTGCGAATGCAGTTAGGGAATCGCAATTTACGATTCCCTAAATGCTATTCTTGTAGCCTTCGCAAATTGCGATATCTCTTTAAGGAATCGCAAATTACCACCAACTTCAAATTGGTGGTAATTTGCGATTTTCTGTTAAAATGCACCGTTTTGCATTTTTTTTAAGTGCCATGTGGCGCACATACATGTCCTTAGGGCATGTATGTGCGCCACATGTGCACACATGCATATTTCAGGGGTGCAACAGGGTGTCCTTTTAGAACCCTCGCACCTTTGAAAATGCATGCGCAATTTGCGAGTACCTATTGGGTACTCGCAAATTGCGCATGCAATTCCCATTCATTCCTATGGGCCTCTTGGCCCATAGAAATGAATGGGAAGCCATTCCTTATTTGCGACTCGCAATTTGCGACTCGCAAATAAGGAATGCGTAGGAATCGCTATTTGAAATGCGAATCCTACATACATTGCATTTTGCGAGTCCTTAATAGCGAATCGGTAAAATTCGCTATTAAGGACTCGCAAAATGCAAGGTGGATACATCTGGCCCTTAAAGTGCAACCGGAGATGGAGACTGCTGAAGAGAGTTTGATATTTAATGCCTCATTGTGAGCAATTGTTAAGATGCACTTTGAAAAATATTAATGGTATGGCTGCCAAAATAGAGAATAGGAGCTGAAAACATTATCTGTCTGACAATCTTTTATCCTGTATTTCAGGAAAAATACAAATAAAAAAATACTACAGCATAGGTAGTCCAGAAAATGTTTAAAGCCAATCCACGCAAGACCCTGCAAACAAGCTGTGATGTGTCTTGCTCAAGCCAAGACTCGGTCTGCTGATAATAAGTCTGGTAAAGTGTCATCTTGTATGTGGAGGTAAAGAGCATCTTAAAGAACTTCTCACTATTATCAGAATGGTACAGTGTCAGCTGCAATGGACTCATTACTAAGCATGGAATCTCCAAACCGGGCAGTCCCTATGTCAAGAAATCTAAAGGCAATATCGCAAATGGAAGAGTCTACCTAATCTAGCTGGAAGAGCATTTATTTTTATGAATGTATTAATATGTTTTATGTAAAGTAATGCTTATTACAGTGTAGACTACCAAACTATAAATAGTATCGAAAAAATTATATATTAAAACTTTACGACCAATGCCAGGACCGATTCCTATTAAATATAAGAACAAGTATTACTTCATCTAATAAATTCTACAGAGGATTTAGAACAACATCAGGGAAAAAGCACTTGATTTTAAAAAATAAGAAAATAAAAAAATAAATATATATATATATATATATATACACATATACTTTGAAAAACAATAGGATTAGACCAACATGATGATTAGAATTAACCAGAACAAATAAATCAATTAATCCTACACAAGGACAATTTATGTTCCATAACGACTGTTGCTGTAACCAATAAATTCCTAAACATGAAATGAACGGTTACCTCTAGTGTGGTAAATAATAGCAGCTTTTGGGTCAAAGGTACCCCAACTATGGTCCTTCTCTATGCTTCCTGGGCATCGCTGTTCTTTGGCTGAGGCTAACAAAGCATTTGTTGGAGAAGCCCGGAGGGAATCTATCTCGTAGTCCTTAGAAAGAAACAGTAATGCGTCCGGAATCCCTGGATCAGTTTTCTGTAGTTCACCTATATGGTGTGGCTCGTTGGCTAAAACAGCTTCCAGGTTCGGGACTCCAGACTTCAGCAAGCTGCTCAGAACTGGAGGGCTAGTCCGTTTGTCAAGCTCGTAGGCTTTAGGAAAAACTACTCTTCTCTGTCCTGAGGATGCGTTTTCATCACTGTGTGATAAAATACCATCAGTATAATTCTCCTGAAATGTGAGGTCCATTTCATCCACAGGTTGTGCAGCCATAGACTCTGGACCAGCACTAGGCTCATTGATGAATGATAGCCCCCACTTGTTTTGGAAGATCTCCCCTAGGCTCTGTTGATTTGTCTGGCCAGAGATGTCAGTCGGAGTCATGCCGACCAGCACAGATTGCATATTGGAAGGGTAAATAAAAAGACTGGTCTTTTGTTCTACAGCCACAGCAGCTGTGTTGATGTCCCTACTGGCTGCAGAGGCAGAAGGTGAAACCAAAGTACTGGCAGCACTGGTGAGCATGGCTTGGCTGCCTGGAGAATAACTTGTTCCATCAGTCCCTGCCAAAACCGGGCCATTAGAAAAACTAGCAGATGTGACGGATTTCATGGCAGACATGGGGACATGCGTCAGGCGGCTCGAAGTCTGCAGTTGGGCCTCCCCACTGGATGAGGAGGAGGATGACGACGACGAAGAGGAACACAACAGAAGTGACTGTGTTTGGGCTGCTTTGTTGAGATTCTCTTTCACTTTACTTGCATAACTTATCTTCGGAACTATTTTTGCACTACTATTGTCTACAGGGAATACAGGGGGAGGCTTGAAGAGAGTCCATGAATCGTCTTTCGAGGAGCCACCAGAAGTACCTGTTACAGGCTGTTTGCACTTAAGTCGCTCATCCAACTTTTTACCAAGGTTAGGCTTGCCATCAGAGTTTTTTCTTTGTACCTCTGCAGCTCCAGGCTTTCCACGGACAGAGTCCCCAGCCTCATACCTCCAGGAGGCTTTGGTGTAACCAAGTTGGCTGCCTTCACGCTCCAAAACGTGATCAGATTTGAGATTCTCCAGATCCTGTGTTAAAGCAAGGCTAGCAGCTTCTAGCTGCATTACCCTGTCCTGCAGCAAACCTAGGTCCTCAGTGCGCTGAGCTTTGCGTTTTTTGGGTGTATTGTAGCCACTCTCAGATCCACTTCCATCGTTGTCAGCAGTCTGCCCTCCACAACCATTGGCAACACATCCAGAATCGTTTTTCTCTATACCATTGGTTAAAGGCAGCACCTCTGTTTTGCCAACAGGAAGGATATCCTTTTGTTTATTTTCATAAACTTTCACATTCTTTTTGTCAGCAATAGTTTTCTGAATGACATTTTTAGTTTTGATCGGCCCTCTCCCCAGAAAAGAACCACCAGCCTGGACAATCTGCTTGATGTTGTATCTGGAGTCTAAGTTACTGACTGCCATTGGAACAGTTGCCAGACAGCAGGCTAGAATAATCCAAGGTGGGGGAGGGAAGTGGGTGTCTCAAGGGAGTACCTCTTTTTTCCGCATTCCAATTCAGCGCTCCATAACCTGGGGGGGAAAAAAGATAGATTTAAATTCTTGCAATCTTATAGAAAATTAGATCATTGGCATTTTTAAACAGCAAAAAAAGAAATCTACAACATTTGAAGGGACCGACAACATTAGTGGATCTAAATGTAGAAAGTGATGTAATGAGGACAGTGGACTGATATGCCGATTTAAATATACTTTACCATTAAAAATGGGCAATACAATTCATATGTGTTTGACAGCACTTTAAAAGGATCTTCGTAGATTGCAAGACAAAAAAAAATGAAAGTAAATTAAAGTTTAATATTTCTAAAGCACCCTTAAGCACTTCAGTGAAGATTAAGAAACTAAAATCGGAAGCAGAAAGGAGGGAGGATAGAGAATAGTGGTAATAATTAGATCAGGTTATGAGATTTTATTACGATGGTCTTAGAGTACTTTATGAACAATTGCCTTCCAATTCAATTGTAGTAATAACTGAGAAACTCAACAATAAATTATAACATAAAAAAAAAAATCAGATCAATTTTCAAGAAATGAAATACCTAAGGCCTGATAATCTCAGATTATCCTTGCATTTATACACTTTCTACAATTCACAACAGCCTCCAGCTTGTGATCATAGTGATGCGCATGAGGTTGGTTGCTCAGATTAAAAACATTAAACAATATATCAAACCAGGTTGTTTATGTTAGTATTTTATCGAGCACTTGATCACCAAACTGCTTCCTGTCGCTAGAACGGATTTGAAAGAGATAAATTGTGGTTGTCGGAGGGTAATTACATTTTAGGGAACCATCATGTTTTCAGATGTTTGCAAAATAGAAGCGAGTTCCAAATTCTTGCTGCAATGACTGAGAAAGCGAAGTCATCCGATCAGAGTGTCAGAACCTCAGGATAACCAAAAGTCTTGCTGTGGAAGACATATGGGTCCGAGAGGGGGAGTAAAATTTGAACGTGCTGCACAGAGAAGAGGCCCCCAAGAATGGATGGGTTTAAACACCATACAAAATGATTTAACAGCTATTCTCTGGACTATTGGGAGCGAATGTAGGGTATTTATGGCCTTCGTAACAAGTGCGCGACTGAAGGTCTAGAGCAAACCCTAGAGCAAACCGTGCAGTTAAGATTCTTTAACTTCAACCATTGCAAGAGCAGAACGATGTAGTGCAGGACACCCAAAAACAAAGAGCAACAGTAATCCAGCCAGCTAAGGACAGTAGCCTGGACGACCACTGAATGTGAAGAAAGTAGGAAAGAATCTTCCATAATAGTGTGAGGAAACAAATACAGCTGGAGGCCACTTTGCTACCTTAAACAGTTAAACAGATTATGATCAGTGAAAAAACAATATTGGTCCTGACTAGGGAGGGGGTGAGAGAGTGTCCCAAAGGCTGAGAGATTAGAGCTCAGGGGGATCTGTGGGCGGGAAAAAACAAACATTCTCTCTATCTTTTCAGTATTAAAGTTAAAGTGAGATGTTAAACATCCATTAGACAAACGAGTCATGCAATACCAAAATTTAGGAGAGCCCTGCTTGACAAGGTCATAAAGAGATAACAGTATCTGATTATTGTCTGAATAACTCAGGGGTTAGAAACCAAATAAGTTGAGTTTGAGACAATGAAGAGGGTAGGGCTGAAAGAAGAGCCCTGGGGCATTGGGACAGTCCTTGTGACAAAGTTTTGATACAGAACTGGAAATGGGATAGGAAAACAGCATGAAAGTGGTCTTGGAGACAGGATTTAATCCATGTCCAGGCTAAACCCTGAATGCCCGTTTCAAAAAGCAGAGAAAGAACAATGCAATAGGTCTAGCATTCGTAAAAGTTAGAGCTCTTGGGGTTTTTTACTTTTGTCTTTTTATTTGCAGTGGAGAAATTATATTTGTATAGCGCTATTGCCATTTGTATGACTTTGTGACCCTGGAGAACCTGGAAATAGGTTATGAGGGTGGGGATGGATGATTGATCTGCTGCCTGAAAAAAAAAAGTAACAAAATCCTTGAAAAGGCAGACACTTATAGGTAATGAAAGATTAAGTAAAACATGTGAAATTTAAGCAGAAAGAACATGGTTACTTTAAAGCTTTTGGTAATTAGAGCCTGTTAGACTTGGCACCATTGGCGTGGGTCTCCCTTCCATTTTTTTGCTGTTGCCTCTTATGTTTTGCTGGTTTTAGATGCTTTTGGGCACTGTGCCACTGCTGTTCAGTGCCACAGTGCAAGTGCTCCCTACTGTAAATTGTGTTATGGATTAGTGACTCCATGATTGGATGATTGGTTTACTTGTCAGTCCCTAGTACAGTGCACTGAGTGTGCCCAGGGCTTGTAAATCCAATGCTGCTGGTGGGCTTGCAGCACTGGTTGTGCCACCCACAGAAGCAGCCTGTAAAGTGTGTCTCAGGCCTGCCATTGCAGAGCCTGTGTGCAGCCTAGGGCTGCCATGTCGACTTGGTGAGTGCACCCACTTACCAGTCCCTAAACCTTCCCTTTACTGCATGTTGGTCACCCCTAAAGTAGGCCCTAGGGCAGGGTGCATTGTAAGTATAAGGTAGGACATGCCCTGGTGTGTGTGGCATGTCCTAATAGTGAATTACAGCCATTTTCGTTTTTCACTATTGCAAGGCTACCTGCTCCCCATAGGCCAGAATGGGCAGACTGACTATTACACCTTATAGTCAGAACTGACCCAGGGAACATGGTAGAAAAACGAATTTAGTATGCCTGAACTCAGAATGATAAAATACATCTTTTAGTGAAGTTGGTTTTAACATTCTGTGTTTGAAAATACCACTTTTAGAAAGTGGGTATTTTCTTGCCTAAAACTTCCAAGCCTGCCTCTGCTAGGTTGTGTATTCCTTGTCTAGAGATTGAGTGACAGGGGCTGGGGGTGGCTACAGGAGACAGGGTGAGTCAGCACAGGGCTGAATAGGAAGGCCTGCATCCAGAGTGGAGGGAGGAGTTGCACCTGGGTCTGAATAGGGCTGTGCCTGCCTTCCACAATGCTGGCTCCACCTCCTGCCGGGCGTCTGATGGCTCTGCCCCTCACTCACAAAGGAAAGAAGGAGTCAGAAAAACAAAGTGCTCCAGGACTGACCAGAACTGGTTTTGGACTAGGCAGAGGCCTCTCTGCCTTCAGAGAACAAAGGGAAAAGGTGTATAAAAAGGGGACCCAGACCCCTAGGAAATTAGATCACTTCTGGGAAATCAAGAAACCTGTTGCCAAGGAGAAGAACCGGAGAAGCTGAAGGAGGAGTACTGCCCCTGTGCTGTTTTGCTGATTGGGGTTGGCCTGCAGTGGTTGCTTTCTGCCAAGGACAGGAGAAAAGACTTTGCTGTGCTTTGTCATCTTGAAGAAGGGAATCTCCAAGGGCTTGAACTGAGCTTGCCTCCTGCCTGAAGTCACAGGGACACAAAGACTTCACCCCTTCTGTTTGCCTGCATCTGGAACTGCTGTTTTAGCTGCTAACAGAGGGAAATTGCAACACCGACGCCGGCGAGCGACGCCGTAACCTGCACCGAAGCCGTGGGCACCGCTCGTGAAGAGCACGACGCACCGCCCGACTTGCACCGTAGGCCCGACGCCTGCCGACGCCGTGCGACATCGACTCCGAAGCCGTCATCGAGGCCGCTGCCTGCACCGGAGCCGAGGACACCGCTCGTGACGCTCACGACGCACCGTCCCGACTCGCACCGCAGCCCCGACTTCACCGACGCCAGGGCTTCATCATCGCGGAGCCGATCCTCGACGTGGGTGACCCCCGAATCCATCGACGCCGCACCATCGTAAGGAACCGACGCCTCGCCGCCATCCGTGACGTCACCTCCCCGACACAGTAAGGAACCGACGCCTCACCTCCCCTGCGCTGCAGTAAGGAACCGAGACATCACCTCCCCTGGGGTCGTAAGGAACCGACGCCGCCGGCGCCAACGAAGCATCACCTCCCCGACGCCGTGCACCGTCTTTGTTTTCATCGAATTCCAGGTACTGTTCTTTGTGGGTCTGCTCGACTCCGGGCCCGACGCCGCGCACCTCGCGGTCGGCGCCGTACTTTGGGATTTCCACCGGTCACGACGTCGTGATAACTCCAAGTGGAGTTATTTGTTGCTACAAGCTTTATTTGATTGACTATCCTATTTTTGAAGATAACGTGAACTGTCTCTATCATTTTAAGTCTATTTTTGAGTACTGTATTGTGGATTTTTGCTATTGGGTCTTGTGATAAGTCTATATAAAGATTACTTATTTTTACATAAACGACCTGTGTGGTGTCCATCTGTAGTGTTTTCACTGTATTACTGTATGTGGTCACAAATGCTTTACACACTGCCTCTGAGATAAGCCTGTCTGCTCGTGCCAAGCTACCAGGGGGTGAGCAGGGGTTATTTTAGGAGTGTTTCCCCCTTATCCTGACTAGAAGCAAGGGTCCCTATTTGGACAAAGGTGCAAACCATTGCCAACTAGAGACCCCCAGTTCTAACATTGGTGGTCAGCGGTGAGGATTTGGACTTGCATTTGTGATTCATATACAGTGAGTGGTGTACACTACTAGTGAGTGCAGACCAATACGCGACCACATACATTTTGATAGGACTTTTTTCCTTGGAACCTTTATTTTTGTTGAGAACTGCCAATTTTCACCATGAGCAAAAAAGGATCCATTGCACCTGCAGATATTGAATTTGAAGAAGATAGGGTTGATACCTACACTGTGACAGAACTCAAAGCTGTTTGCAAAAAATTTAAAATCTCTATGAGAGGCCTCACCAGGAAGGAGGAGTTTCACAAAGCACTGAGAGCCTGGTTGGAAGCACGGAATGCCAGTGGGCAGTCCGAGGAGCCTGTGGAGGAGGCAGAGAATTTAGATGGGCAGCTTGAGGGGCCATTGGGCTTAACTGGGAGGAGAGCGCCTTCCAGGGAGGGCAGCAGTGTTTCTCAAAGGGCCTGTCTCCAGAGGAGCTGGAGGACAGGGACAAAAGCAGGATGCATGAAATGGAAATGGCCAAACTGAAACAGGGAAGCCATGATAGCCTTGAGCATAAGAAATTGGAGTTAGAAAGTAAGAGGTTGGCCATGGAAGAAAAGAAGATGCTTTTAGAGCATGAGAGAGTGGTGAGGGAGCTAGAGCTAAAGGCTAGGAGCCTAGAAATCACTCCCTCTGGTGGCAGCACACCTCCAGTGCCTGTAGAAAGTAGAGTGTACATCCCCAAGGAGGTTATTAAGGATTTCATGAAGGGGGAGGACATTGGGCAATGGTTTAAAGCATATGAGATCGCCATGACATCACACCGGGTCCCTGAGAAGGATTGGGGAGCGGGGTTGTGGGGCCGCTTTGCAGGTGAGGGAAGGGAAACCTTACTAGCCTTGCCCACAATTGATCAGATGTCCTATGCCCACCTGAAGGAAGCTTTAGTGGCAAGGTATGGGTTAACTCCAGAGCTTTATAGGCAGAAGTTTAGGAACTGCAAAAAGCTGGAGCCTAGTACCTGGGTGGAGTATGTGTCTTATTTTTGCAGAGCATTGGATGGATGGGTGAAGGGTAGCAAAGTAAATGACTTGCAGGAGTTCTATGATTTAATTGCATGGGAGCACTTGTCCAGTAGTTGTTTTCCAGAGCTACGCCAGCACCTTGTTGACAGTAAGCTGACTAATCCTAGGAAGCTTGCTGAGGAGGCGGACCGCTGGGTCAGTACCCGGGTCCACAAGGGTCTTGTGGGAGACTCCGCCAAAGGTGGGCAGGGTCCCCAGCAGAAGAGTGGGGGGACAAGGGTAAACAGAAGGAGTTCCAAAAAGGGCCCCAAAGTAAACCCCAAGGGAACCAAGGTAAGGGTTCCCAGCCTACCACTGAGAAAAGACCATGGGTCCCAACAGATAAGTCTGTTCAGAAGGGGCCCAAAGCATGTTTTAGTTGTGGTCAGGTGGGTCACTTTGTAGGAAGTCCCAAGTGCCCCAATACTGTGACCACTGCACCCACTGGTGCACCACCCCGGCAGATGGCTAGTGTAGCCCTGGGGGAGGAGTTGGGTGCCCAAGGTGGGTGGGGTCCCGCAGAGATGTCCCTGGTCTCTTTAGGAGACAGTGAGATGGTCCCTAGGACCCAGCTGCCTGATAACACTAAAAAATACAGGCAGTGGGTGACCATCAATGGCCATAGGGTGGAGGCTCTGAGAGACACCGGGGCCAGTGTGACAGCTGTCAGTTGTCGGCTGGTGTCTGAAGAGCAGGTGGTCCCCAACGTATTCTACCCGGTAGTTGCCGCTGACAACTCAGAGAGCCACTGCAAGGTGGCCCAGGTTCCCTTTGAGTGGGGGGGTCTCAGGTATCCTTCAAGTAGCTGTGAGGCCAGCCATGCCTGTTGACTGTCTGCTAGGCAATGATTTGGAGAGCTCCCCTTGGGCGAAGGTGGAGCGGAGGTCTCATTTGGAGATGTTGGGTCTGCCAGAGTGGGCGTGTGTGACCACTCGGTCAATGGCAGCCGGTAAGGGTATTCAAGAGGACCTGGAGCCTGGAAGAAGGGCCCAGGTGCCTGCCTTAAAGAGAGGAGGCAGGGGCGCGGGAAACCGGCCCCCGAAGTTCCCACGGTCCAGGAGGAGGCAGACCTTGAGGGGGATGCCCTGGAACCTACAGGGGAACAAGTGGCTGAACTGGGGGACCTGCCTGAGCTGACCCATTGGCAGCAGGAAGGAGGCCCCTCCAGGGAAGAATTCTGCGAGGAGCAGAAGAAGTGCCCTTCTCTTGAGGGCTTGCGGCAACAGGCTGTAAGCCAGGCAGCAGGTGATCAGTCTGGATCACACTGGATCTACTGGGAGAATGGTCTCCTGTATAGTGAGCCTAAGGTTGCTGAGCCTGGGTCAGCCCGTGTGCTGGTGGTACCCCAGCGCTTCAGAGCCTTCCTACTGGGTCTGGCTCATGATGTGCCTTTAGCAGGACATTTGGGGCAAGACAAGACCTTTCAAAGGCTTGTCACCCACTTTCATTGGCCCCAAATGCGCAAGAGTTCAGATACTCATTGCAGGACCTGTCAGACTTGCCAGGCAAGTGGTAAGAGTGGGAGGAAGCACAAGGCTCCTCTCCAACCTTTCCCTGTTGTCAGTACCCCCTTTGAGAGGGTGGGTATTGACATTGTGGGGCCTCTGGATCCCAAGACAGCCATGGGCAACAGGTTCATCCTGGTCTTGGTGGACCATGCCACCCGGTACCCGGAAGCCATCCCTCTTCGGACAGTGACGGCCCCCGTGGTGGGACGTGCACTGATGGGGATTTTCTCCCGTGTGGGGTTCCCCAAGGAGGTGGTGTCTGACCGTGGTACTAACTTCATTTCCAAGTATATGAAGTCCCTGTGGCAGGAGTGTGGTGTAACCTATAAGTTCACCACTCCTTACCACCCCCAAGGTAATGGGCTGGTTGAGAGATTCAACCGGACCCTTAAGGGCATGATTATGGGTCTGGAAGAACCCATGAGGCGTAAGTGGGACGTCCTCTTGCCATGCCTGCTCTTTGCTTACAGAGAGGTGCCCCAGAAGTCCTTAGGGTTCAGTCCCTTTGAACTGCTGTACGGCCATCCTGTAAGAGGACCTCTGAGTCTGGTCAAGGAAGGCTGGGAGGAAGCTCCCAGGAAAACTCCCCAGGATGTATTTAGTTACATGCTGGCCTTCAGAAACCAGACTCGGCGTTTCAGACAACTCGCTGAGGCGAATCTGGAAGCCAGCCAGGAAGAGATGAAACGTTGGCATGATCAGAATGCCACTCTGATCGAGTTTCAGCCTGGACAAAAGGTGTGGGTCATGGCCCCAGTGGAGCCCTGTGCGCTCCAGGATAAGTGGACCGGACCATTTGAGGTGGTGGAGCGCAAGAGTGAAGTCACCTACTTGGTGGACTTGCAGTCTCCCAGGAACCCCTTGCGGGTCCTGCATGTGAACCGCCTGAAGCCCCACTTTGAGAGGTCTGAAGTGGGCATGCTCTTAGCAACAGATGCTGGGATGGAAGAGGAGACTGAACCTCTTCCTGACCTCCTGTATGCAAAAGAGCAAGATGGGTCAGTGGATGGTGTGAACCTCTCTCCCACCCTGACCCCGGAGCAGCAGAATGACTGTCGCCAACTGTTGGGGCAGTTTTCTGATCTGTTCTCCCTGGCTCCCAGTATCACTGAATGGTGCATCCATGATGTGGACACTGGGGACAGTCCTCCTGTGAAGCACAAAACTTACAGAGTGACTGACAGGGTGAGAGCTTGCATCAAGGAGGAGGTCTCCAAGATGTTTGCCTTAGGGGTGATTGAGTCCTCTAACAGCCCTTGGGCCAGCCCAGTGGTCTTGGTCCCAAAGGCTGCCGCGCCTGGTGCCACACCCGAACTCCGGTTCTGTGTGGACTACCGAGGACTCAATTCAGTCACCAGGACTGACGCGCACCCCATCCCCAGAGCTGATGAGCTCATTGATCGGTTAGGGGCTGCCCAGTACCTCAGCACGTTTGATCTAACGTCTGGATACTGGCAAATCGCCTTAACTGATGGGGCCAAAGAGAGGTCAGCATTCTCCACACCAGATGGGCACTACCAATTCCGGGTGATGCCCTTTGGGATGAAGAATGCCCCTGCCACCTTTCAGAGGTTGGTCAACCAGGTGTTGGCTGGGCTGGAGGATTTCAGTGCCGCCTACCTGGATGACATTGCAGTGTTCAGCGCCACGTGGGAGGAACATCTGCACCACCTCTGGGAAGTGTTGAAGGCGCTGCGGAGGGCAGGCCTCACGATCAAGGCAAGTAAGTGCCAGATCGGGCAGGGTTCTGTGGTGTACTTGGGACACCAGGTTGGGAGCGGCCAGGTGGCGCCCCTACAGCCCAAGATAGATACCATTCTGGCTTGGGAACCCCCAAAACCCAGACAGAGGTGAGAGCCTTCTTAGGACTCACCGGGTATTACAGGAGGTTTGTCAAGGGGTATGGCAACATTGTTGCACCCTTGACTGAGCTGACTTCCAGGAAGCAGCCCAGGAAAGTGAACTGGACTGATGCCTGCCAAAAGGCTTTTGATGCCCTGAAATCTGCCATGTGCACGGCGCCCGTGCTTCAGGCGCCCAACTTCTCAAGGGAATTCATTGTGCAGACAGATGCTTCAGAGCATGGTGTTGGGGCTGTGCTTTCACAGATGAATGAGGAGGGCCTAGACCAACCTGTAGCCTTTATTAGTAGGAGGTTACTCCCACGGGAACAGAGGTGGAGTGCGATTGAACGTGAAGCATTTGCTGTGGTCTGGGCACTGAAGAAGTTGAGACCATACTTGTTTGGGACTCACTTCCGGGTTCAGACAGACCACAGGCCCCTCAGATGGTTAATGCAGATGAGGGGTGAGAATCCAAAACTGTTGAGGTGGTCCATTTCCCTACAGGGGATGGACTTTACGGTGGAACACCGCCCTGGTACAGAACACGCCAATGCTGATGGTCTGTCCAGATTTTTCCGCCTTAGTGATGAGAACTCCCAGGAGGAAGGGTAGTTCTCCCCACATTTCAGCTGGAGGGGACACGTGTTAGACTTGGCACCATTGGCGTGGGTCTCCCTTCCATTTTTTTGCTGTTGCCTCTTATGTTTTGCTGGTTTTAGATGCTTTTGGGCACTGTGCCACTGCTGTTCAGTGCCACAGTGCAAGTGCTCCCTACTGTAAATTGTGTTATGGATTAGTGACTCCATGATTGGATGATTGGTTTACTTGTCAGTCCCTAGTACAGTGCACTGAGTGTGCCCAGGGCTTGTAAATCCAATGCTGCTGGTGGGCTTGCAGCACTGGTTGTGCCACCCACAGAAGCAGCCTGTAAAGTGTGTCTCAGGCCTGCCATTGCAGAGCCTGTGTGCAGCCTAGGGCTGCCATGTCGACTTGGTGAGTGCACCCACTTACCAGTCCCTAAACCTTCCCTTTACTGCATGTTGGTCACCCCTAAAGTAGGCCCTAGGGCAGGGTGCATTGTAAGTATAAGGTAGGACATGCCCTGGTGTGTGTGGCATGTCCTAATAGTGAATTACAGCCATTTTCGTTTTTCACTATTGCAAGGCTACCTGCTCCCCATAGGCCAGAATGGGCAGACTGACTATTACACCTTATAGTCAGAACTGACCCAGGGAACATGGTAGAAAAACGAATTTAGTATGCCTGAACTCAGAATGATAAAATACATCTTTTAGTGAAGTTGGTTTTAACATTCTGTGTTTGAAAATACCACTTTTAGAAAGTGGGTATTTTCTTGCCTAAAACTTCCAAGCCTGCCTCTGCTAGGTTGTGTATTCCTTGTCTAGAGATTGAGTGACAGGGGCTGGGGGTGGCTACAGGAGACAGGGTGAGTCAGCACAGGGCTGAATAGGAAGGCCTGCATCCAGAGTGGAGGGAGGAGTTGCACCTGGGTCTGAATAGGGCTGTGCCTGCCTTCCACAATGCTGGCTCCACCTCCTGCCGGGCGTCTGATGGCTCTGCCCCTCACTCACAAAGGAAAGAAGGAGTCAGAAAAACAAAGTGCTCCAGGACTGACCAGAACTGGTTTTGGACTAGGCAGAGGCCTCTCTGCCTTCAGAGAACAAAGGGAAAAGGTGTATAAAAAGGGGACCCAGACCCCTAGGAAATTAGATCACTTCTGGGAAATCAAGAAACCTGTTGCCAAGGAGAAGAACCGGAGAAGCTGAAGGAGGAGTACTGCCCCTGTGCTGTTTTGCTGATTGGGGTTGGCCTGCAGTGGTTGCTTTCTGCCAAGGACAGGAGAAAAGACTTTGCTGTGCTTTGTCATCTTGAAGAAGGGAATCTCCAAGGGCTTGAACTGAGCTTGCCTCCTGCCTGAAGTCACAGGGACACAAAGACTTCACCCCTTCTGTTTGCCTGCATCTGGAACTGCTGTTTTAGCTGCTAACAGAGGGAAATTGCAACACCGACGCCGGCGAGCGACGCCGTAACCTGCACCGAAGCCGTGGGCACCGCTCGTGAAGAGCACGACGCACCGCCCGACTTGCACCGTAGGCCCGACGCCTGCCGACGCCGTGCGACATCGACTCCGAAGCCGTCATCGAGGCCGCTGCCTGCACCGGAGCCGAGGACACCGCTCGTGACGCTCACGACGCACCGTCCCGACTCGCACCGCAGCCCCGACTTCACCGACGCCAGGGCTTCATCATCGCGGAGCCGATCCTCGACGTGGGTGACCCCGAATCCATCGACGCCGCACCATCGTAAGGAACCGACGCCTCGCCGCCATCCGTGACGTCACCTCCCCGACACAGTAAGGAACCGACGCCTCACCTCCCCTGCGCTGCAGTAAGGAACCGAGACATCACCTCCCCTGGGGTCGTAAGGAACCGACGCCGCCGGCGCCAACGAAGCATCACCTCCCCGACGCCGTGCACCGTCTTTGTTTTCATCGAATTCCAGGTACTGTTCTTTGTGGGTCTGCTCGACTCCGGGCCCGACGCCGCGCACCTCGCGGTCGGCGCCGTACTTTGGGATTTCCACCGGTCACGACGTCGTGATAACTCCAAGTGGAGTTATTTGTTGCTACAAGCTTTATTTGATTGACTATCCTATTTTTGAAGATAACGTGAACTGTCTCTATCATTTTAAGTCTATTTTTGAGTACTGTATTGTGGATTTTTGCTATTGGGTCTTGTGATAAGTCTATATAAAGATTACTTATTTTTACATAAACGACCTGTGTGGTGTCCATCTGTAGTGTTTTCACTGTATTACTGTATGTGGTCACAAATGCTTTACACACTGCCTCTGAGATAAGCCTGTCTGCTCGTGCCAAGCTACCAGGGGGTGAGCAGGGGTTATTTTAGGAGTGTTTCCCCCTTATCCTGACTAGAAGCAAGGGTCCCTATTTGGACAAAGGTGCAAACCATTGCCAACTAGAGACCCCCAGTTCTAACAGAGCCAAACACACTTTACCGCCAGCCCACAACTGCTCGCCTCTAACAAACGCAACGAACTACTGCAGCGGCAGTGGTCTCAAACCATGGATTCATGCCAAAATACGATGACGAGAGCTACATTAAAGAAGCGGGAGGGGAAAGAGGACCGCGCCCACGTCTGATTAGATGCAAATGCCATGTGTGATAATGCAGTAGGGGGAAGTGCACGGAACAGGACCCTCGAAAGCATCTGATGAGTTAGGGTTGGGGGGGGGGGGGGAGGGAGGGGAGTGCGCAACTGTGCCTGCAGCATAACGGACAAAGCTGCCGTCTTTAGCCCTGGGGGACCAAGTTCTAGTTTCGCCGTGGAGTGTTTTAAAAACGTGTACGGTAATAAATAAATTTAAACTTAATAAATATTATTAAATGTTTGAATATGTGCAATTACACAATGTTAACAAAAGGAAACAAGCGGGCGGGGGAAGTGCACCGTGTCCTCGGAACGCGTCTGCTAAGATGCAAATGCCGTGTGTGATAATGCAGTAGGGGGAAGTGCACGGAACAGGACCCCCGAAAGCATCTGATGAGTTAGGGTTGGGGGGGGGGGGGCGTAACTGTGCCTGCAGCATAACAGACAAAGCTGCCGTCTTTAGCCCTGGGGGACCGGGTTCTAGTTTTGCCGTGGAGTGTTTTAAAAACGTGTACAGTAATAAATAAATTTAAACTTTATAAATATTATTAAATGTTTGAATATGTGCAATTACACAATGTTAACAAAAGGAAACAAGCGGGCGGGGGAAGTGCACCGTGTCCTCGGAACGCGTCTGCTAAGATGCAAATGCCGTGTGTGCCAATACAGGAGGGGGAAGTGCACGGAACAGGTGCCCTCTAAAGCATCTGAGGAGTCTGGGTTGGGGGAAGTGCGTGGCTGTGCCTGCAACGCCAGCTATGATGAAAAAGTGATAAACAAAAGAGTGCTTTGAAACTGTAAAAAAAAAAAAAAAAAAAAACATACAGAATCATTTTACATGTAACAGCGGCAGTCCTTCTGGGAGATAACAGTAGGAAAGGAGGGAGTACTAAAGAAATTAACCAAAGAAAAAAAGCATTTCCAAAAGACAGTCAAAGGAACCAATATAAAACATGTTCAGAGTTTAAAGCCCATATTCTGAATACAGCATGTCTCGAAAAGACAGTGCAAGCACTGTAAGGCGAGACCTAAAAATGGAGGGTAAGCTCATATGAAAAGCACCAAGGATTTGGCCTATCAAACCAATCAAACAGCACCAAGGATTTGGCCTGGTCTGCTGGTAGTCGAAGATAGTCTATGGCTGAGACCAAAGTGTTTCTGTACTATGGGGCTGGACAGAAGCCAGACTGGAATCTGTCCAAAAGTTTTGTTGTTCATAAAAATATGAGAACTATGAAGGGAACTTAAATGGAGGCACTGCGAAGCATTGAAAATACAGGAGACCTAATCTTCATAAAATAACACTTCTTCAAAAGGTTCAATAGAGCCAGATTAAACACAATCAGGCACTTGCCTCAAAAACAAGCATAAGTGACAAGGTACAGGAAAATATGATGGTCGACCCCAATTGCTCCTCCAAGGATGACCTAATCTATTCTTTGACCTCCATTCAGGAACATGGCAACATACCCTCTGCCTCCCTTCGAGTTTCATAAAGAGATACAGGATCTTTCTCAGCTGGAAGTTAGACAGGACTCGAAAAATCCACTCGCTATGGCGAGCCAGGTTTATTCAGGACAAGCTATTTTTAGTGCCTACTCGACTTTTCTGGCGAGTAGGAAGTAGAACTGACTTCTGACGTCTGTCTCTGAAAGCAGAGCAAACGTGACAAGCAAACAAGACCGATGGGTATCTCCATTGCTCACAAAGTGAATGAGCAATAAAGATGCCCCTAAATCCTGCCACATCTGCTCGGCCCTCAGAGACGGAGGGCAAGTAGGTTACAGTTAGGTCGAGGAGATTGTTTATGTTACGAGACCTGCCGGTCTAGTAACATTTTTGGGATTTTTCTTGCCCTGTTAGAGCACTGGCCAAACTGTGGCTGACGAATGTGGGTAACAGCTGCCATTACGGCGATACCAAAGGATGCAAGTACCTATTCAAGGTTGCACCATCTCATTAACAAACATGAATTATATGATTATATTTTAGCTAGTATCCAGTACTCTACCCAGATTAATGCCTCACTGGCTAATCTAAAACCGATAGGATTTATTGGAAATGGGATGAGATAATAAAATCACTTTCCATACTACATACATCTCAGACACCCAGGAGTCTATCTTACTAGTTAAACGGAGGGAAGGTTTTTGAACAGGTTAAGTGGTCATTCCTCAGCAAGGTCAGACCATAGTATGTCAGGAAGAGTAAATGGTATCCTATTGGATGCCTAGGAACCTCGGGGTGGGGGGACCACAAAGCAAAGCTGCCCCACACACTTCCTTTCACTCTGGCAATTAAGACATTTCTGCCCTCCGCAGGCTCAGGTAATTGTGGTAAACGAAGCCTTCATACTGTGTTTGGGTCCTCATCTGCGTAAGATGGTGCCAAGGAGGTCCTTAGATCCTCGTTGGAGCAAGCCATGCACATAAATGTGTTCCAGGTTCAAGCCTGTCTGGCCCTGAAGGCATTACTCTCTTTCATCTCAGTGGGCAACATCCAGTTTCTGTCAAGCAACAACACTACCGTCCAATATGCCAACAAACAGGGCAATGTTGAGTCATTGACCCTATGTTGGTAAGAGATTAGTCTATGGCAGTGGTACTCAAAGTACAGCCCTCCTGACCTTTAAGTGCGGCCCCTGGTTGAACAGCAGCATTAGGCTGCTGTTTACTTTACAAAGCACTAATACCCATAAAGATATTAAGTAAATGGGAAGCATTTATTCACAGTTGAACTGAACTAAATAAAAAAGCACAGAAGCTTTACTGCACCTCTTAACTTTAACACTTTGATTTTTAAAGAAATTTGCAGCCAACGTGTAAAAATACGATAGTCCCTTCAAAATTCAAAAAAGTGTATTTAATTAACCTGTAGAAGCCTTTCACCATAGTGCATAAAATTATAAAAGTGACTTGGAATTTTTTTTTAAAGTGACAATTTTCAAACATGAATTTAGAAACAAACATTTATGCCTCCCCTCCCTGGATAATAATGCCAATAAGCAAAGTAAAATAAAACAATTGCCAGGATCACACAGTGTGCGGAAGCTGGGAGTGCTCCCAGGTGCAATTAATCCACTAGATTTATGTGTCCATTCCACTACGCTCACCTTACACCTTACACGCCCCGACCACCACCATGCTGGCATCAATGCGGCCCTCGGTCACACCACAGATGAACTTTTTGGCCCCTGGGAAAATGTTTGCATGTACCCATGGTCTATGGGCATGGACAGAGCAGCTGAGAAGTCTTCCTCATAGTGGTAAATTTCACATACTCCCTCAATGTGAAAGCGGAGGCCGCAGTCATCTTTCACTAGGACTACAAGTGGGAGCTAAACCCCAAGGTGATCTCACACCGAGGCTTCCCTTAGTGGTACCCTTCGCATGGACTAAAAAGTTAGTGTCCTCAATTTTATGTAGGTTCAAAATTCACACTCATGCGCAAGGTTCCCACTAGGGAGCAGAGGTTGTTTCAGTTGAAAGGGATTAAATGCCCTAGCACCGCTACTGTTCCAGATTTGGCAAGGAGGATTGGCATGCAGCCATCGGTTACCACTCAGCATTAGTCCGCCTTTTCCACTCCACACATAGTGGAACTACTCCTGCGACAGGATATCAGATGCTACACCCTAATCCACAGACACTGTAGCTGCATTTGTGGAGAAGGAGCAACGCTTGATAGAATCCTTGTGCCTTCATGCCATATAAGGCTGCAGAAGTTAGCCTGGTAGTCAGGAAGCCTGCCACCATATCCACCTAAGCAAGCCACAGTATCAAGCTTGCACAGTGGTGTGGGCAACAAGATATTATTCCTTTTGCATCTCCCCTCTCCCACATCTTCAGACTTACACGGTCTCACAGCAGGGTCTGGTGATGCCTGGAATTAAAGGCAACCGGACTACTCTGCATGCATTTGAGTGTCATCCTGACTGGCCTTCACTGTGTAAATTGCATCTAGTGGCACGTTTTATGAAAGGTTTGCTTCATTTGTTCTCCCCCGGTCAGTTTTTTTTTTCTCCGTGGGTTTAAGACTTATTGTGACTTGCTTGATGAAATCTCCATATGAGCAATGATTCGTTGACCTGTGCCACTTCTTACTATAAAAACAATTCAGTTGGTTGCAGCTGCTTCTGCTTCCAGGTCGGAGAACTTCAGGCCCTTTCGGTTTGTCCACCTTTCAAAGTTTTTTTTTTAGTTTTTTTTACCCAGATTAATTCAACATCTGTTCCACCTTAACGCAAATTCTTTTCTGCATTTGTTATGGGCCAAGTCTATGACATTTTTATCTTAGTTCCTTCCTCCTCAGCTCATCAACAAGGGTGAGACTGTAGGCATGTGAGGTCATACTACATCGATAGCACATGACAGGACAGAGATTATAACCAGCTTTTTGTGTGCATCACTGGAGCTAAAAATAGCACAGCTGTGCTCAAACGCACCACTTAACATCGTCATCTTCAAAAGTTTTGCTATGCCCTTGTCTAGAAAGATCCTCGATGGCATGCAGGCACATTCCACCAGGATAATTGCTGCTCCCCTAGTTCTTTTCAGAGGGCTCCCAATTGCCAACATCTTTGGGGCAGCTAAATAATAGACCTTGAATACTTATTCAAAGCACTACTTCCTCACATATCAGGCATGCAGTGACGGGTACTTGGAGCACATGCTATGTTGTGCAATTTCCTTGGTTAACTACTCCACCAATCTGTAGTTCTGTGCCTCCGGCATCACAGGCTGCAACAAAGCTCATGGTCTCCAGCACCTCGTCTAACTCCTTTTGTGTGCATGCTATACAGTTATTCCATCTGAACTGCCTTAATGCTTAAATCTGGAGCACTGCAGGAAGAAAACAAGCATTGGCATAGCCAATAGGTCTCGCCTTTGGGACCTTATAAGTGTTTAGCTATGCAACAATTGTGCTGTAGGGTAGTAGTAGGGGGGTAGTTGGGTAGTGGGGTAGTAGGGGTATTAGTGGGGTAGTGGGAAAGAGGGGTAGTGGGGTAGTAGAGGGGTAGTGGGGTAGTAGAGGGGTAGTGGGGCAGTAGTAGAGGGGTAGTGGGGCAGTAGTAGAGGGGTAGTAGTAGAGGGGTAATAGAGGGGTAGTGGGATAGTAGAGGGGTAGTAGGGTAGTGGAGTAGTAGAGGGGTAGTGGGGTAGTAGTGGGGTAGGGTAGAGGGGTAGTAGAGGTGTAGTGGGGTAGTAGGATAGTAGGGGGTAGTGGGGTAGTAGGGTAGTAGGATAGTAGGGGGTAGTGGGGTAGTAGGGGAGTAGGGTAGTGGGGGTAGTGGGGTAGAGAGTGTGGAGGTATAGAAGGGACAGAATGTGAGAATGGGGTACAAACAGCATGTCGAGGTGAGAGCGCTTCAGTACGCATGAAGTTTCTGCCTAAAAGAAGTGTGTGTTGTTGCAGTTCCCTCGATTGTGCGGGTGAGAAATAAGCGCATAAAGTTTCGGGGTACAAACAGCATGACGAGGTGAGAGCGCTTCATTACGCATGAAGTTTCTGCCTAAAAGAAGTGCGTGTTGTTGCAGTCCGCTCGATTGTGCGGCTGACAAATAAACGCATGAAGTTTCAGCATAAACGGATGAAGTTTGTGCCTAAGGGTCCTTTTATGAGGGGACCAACTTTCTGCTGATATCGAGATGAGGGGGGCGTGTGGTGCATAGTAAGTGATAGAGGTGAGAGTGGGGGGAGAGTGTGGAGGTATAGAAGGGACAGAAGGTGAGAATGGGGTACAACAGCATGACGAGGTGAGAGCGCTTCATTACGCATGAAGTTTCTTTTGAAAAAAGTGCGTGTTGTTGCAGTTAGTTCGATTGTGCTGGTGACAAATAAACGCATACATTTTCGGGGTACAAACAGCATGACGAGGTGAGAGCGGTTCAGTACGCATGAAGTTTCCGCCTAAAAAAAGTGCGTGTTGTTGCAGTTAGCTCGATTGTGCGTGTGACAAAAAATAAACGCATAAAGTTTCGGGGTACAAACAGCATGACGAGGTGAGAGCAGTTCAGTACGCATGAAGTTTCTGCCTAAAAAAAGTGCGTGTTGTTGCAGTTAGCTCGATTGTGCGGGTGACAAAAACGATTGTGCGGGTGACAAAAAATAAACGCCTAAAGTTTCTGCATAAACGCATTAAGTTTCTGCCTAAAAGAAGTGCACGAAAAAATCAGAGTCCGGCCTCAGCGAAGTGCAGTGCGTTTCTATAGTAACACAGTGGTGGCAGATGGAAGTCAGGCAGTAAAAGTCATGCCGATGCACGTGCACGCGTAACCGCAAGCTGGTGGCCGCCAGTAGCACTTCCAACAAGCACGGAATCGAAACGGAAGAGCGGGGACGAGCGAGCGCGGCAGCCTGCTCAGCTGACCAGACGCTCGTGCGTCATGGCCTTTTGCCGGCATGTGTTTACAATTATCGCGCCCGCGTCTGGGCACGATAATTGGAAACACATGTTTGCCGCGCGTACCCATCTCAAAAAGGCCAGCCACGACGCACGAGCGTTTTTGGGACTGCTTTCAAAACTCACTTACTAAAAGTCTTCGCCTCTAAGCAGCGCTTGCGCGCTACTCGAGGCTCGACCTAAAAACGGTAGCTCTTAAATTGCGGTAAGACTAACAAAGGCTATGCACTATGGGAGAGCCTACCACAGGTGATACAGCTCCTCTGAAATGGGTTTGTAAGCTAGTAGAAGGCTGTTGGGTAGAGACGACAGGAGGGTGATTGGAATTTAGCGTTCAAGTTAAGAAAGTGAGTGTGCAAGCAGACTGATAGACCCACTGCAGTGAACGAATGGCTGTGCACCGAAAGGAATCAAATGTTGAAGGCAGGCCAAGCATGCCATATTAGCCCAAGCAGGTCTTTATGCTTCGAATATATTCTTTTTCTAAATTTTCCTTGCGTTTACTACGTATTCTCACTTCCAAAATAAGAAAGCAAAAAAAACCTCTTTCGGATAGAGGAAGTAGCAATGCTTCTAGTATTAGCAGCTCGCATAACGCCTTTCGTGAGCATGCTGAACAAATCCTACCGTCCAAACTGGATTGATGCAGAAAAAAAAATCTGCAGCTATGCCAAAAGTGAAAACTCAATTAACGTTGGCTCTTTCTTGAAAGGGCTTTGCTGACGCATCTCGTTAGATAGCAGATATTAAATATATAATGCATCACTGCAGTATCGGAGTCTAGACTTCTGCCTTTTACTGCTAAGGCAGCAGTCTACATGTTCTTACAGCTTTCATTTTATCTTTAGAATTGTCCACTATTAAAAAATAAAAAAATGAGCAATTGGTCAAAGTATACTGAGACAGTAAAAGATAAGATGCAAAAGCCACAATAATGAATAGCGTGCAATGTGTACACAAGAGCTTGCATTTTGCAACCGCTCATTAGGGTTTCACCTTTAAATGTCTCCTTAAGAAGTCAGGCAAAAAGTAATTTGCGAGGGAGTCCAACTCCCTGAACAATTCCCACATTCACAGTAAACCAGCGTAGATTACGTTCAGCAAACAGACGCAAATTAAGAACCTTATTTATAAAACTAATCAAGTCAGATGTATGGACTGCATTTTTATTCCGTTTAAGAAATCCTAGAAAAAACTGGCAGTTCCTGATAAAGCACTCATCCATGGTTAAAATACCCTTCAAACAAGCACTGGCAAACCTAACAGGTCGACACCTATATGGGCTTGGAACAGAAATAGAGCCGGGAAGAAGGCGTTTTGCGTCACAATATTATACATGATTTCTAGACAGGGGAAATGGATCTGTGGTGGTACTTCTTTCAAGTGTGCTTCTCAGGTCGTTCTTCAGACACCACCTGTGTGCAGAGTGATACTTTTCACAGCAGGTAGAACTGAGCTGTTTCCAAACTGAAACACTCGCAACACAGGCACATTGAGGTATGAGATTTCTGTACTGGCTGTCATTGGCCCAAATGAAGACGAACATAATCAGGGACAGAAAAGGGCAGGCTTCATCTACCAACTTCCTTCCCTCACAAGAGAAACTGCAGTTGCACCCTCATGCATACCATCCACTAAACGGAAGACTAATCAGCAGCTGCTTGCTAACAAAGGCTGCATGGAATATCTAAAGGTAGCCCTGTCTCCATCATCATCATCATCACTTCAGTGTCTGGTTCGCCTCCCCAAACTACAGGAATGCAGGCAATTCGTATTCACTGTCTGGGAGGACAGTCCACATCCTCCACCTGGTGCTGTGCCAGGCCTGGGGCATCCAAAATAGATCCCACTGGCCTCCATTACTCGGATTCACTCACACACAACTTATTACTACATGTTACCTGCACTACTTGTGCGCACACACTCAACATATACAAGTATTGACAGCACAAGATTCGGCCATACACAAGCTAATGAAATGTTACTCACGGTGATGCCTCCCTGGTCTCAGATACCAATTTAGAGCCATACAGGTCCAGATTTCCATTCTCATCCCCGTACTGCCCGTCTAGGGACAGCCCTCGGCCCCTGATTTTCTTAACCCAGACAACCTCCTACACCCCAGATCCGCTGACTGGGTTCCGGCCGAAAAGGTGGCCACCTACGTGGCTGAGAGACTCGGGAAGGCCATGGATAAAGAGGTCCCCAACCGCCTTAAGGTGGAGTGTCCCCGTCCCCTCTTTGGCGAATAAAGTAGCCCTAACGCACAAGTTACTTACCTTCGGTAACGATATATCTGTAAGAAACATTAGTAGTGATAGATTCCTTACCTTAGAATATCCCCAGGCGTCAGACTGGATCCGGAAAGTTTGTGTCGTCAGTACCCCTGCGCGTCCGGTAGGGACGTCGTGCGGCTCCGCGTCCGTCGTTGGCGTCGAGATGACGTCGCGGGCGCTACTTGGACGCCGCCCACGCGCGCTGACGTCAGTTCTGTACACGACTTTTCGCGCCAGGAACGCAGAGCCATGCAAGAGACGGACCACTGGTGCATTGAAACCAGGGCCCTGAAAGGGATGACCTTAACCCTAGAAATCAGTTCGCAGAACGGGGAGGATGGGTGGGGTGGTAAGGAATCTATCACTACTAATGTTTCTTACAGATATATCGTTACCGAAGGTAAGTAACTTGTGCATCTGAAAGAAACACAGTGATAGATTCCTTACCTTAGAATAGATACCCCAGCAATACCAACCCCGGTGGTGGGTCTGCGAACAAAGATCACACCAGAAAGTCACAGAGAACAGAACGCCCAAAGAAGCGGTCTCTCCGGACTTGGCTGTCCAGGCAGTAATGTTTGGTAAACGTGTGCAGCGAGGCCCACGTGGCTGCCTGACATATGTCTTGCAGGGGGACACCACGTCCCAATGCAGTAGTGGCTGCAGTAGCTCTGGTGGAATGAGCACGCAGCCCCACCGGAGGTTCTTTTTTAGCCAAAGAGTAACAGGCTTTGATACACAAGACAACCCAGCGGGAGATGGTTCTCTTATGGACCGCCCGACCTTTCTTGGTGCCAACGTAGCCAACAAAAAGCTGGTCATCCACCCGGAACTGCTGTGTGCGGTTAAGATAAAAAGAAAGCGCACGTTTTGGGTCCAGATGGTGGAGCCGCTCTTCCTCTCTGGAAGGATGCGGAAAAAAGGTGGGCAAGGTAATAGTCTGCCCAATGTGAAAGGCCTTAACCACTTTTGGCAAAAAGGAAGGACGGGGCCTGAGCACAACCTTGTCCGTATGGACTGAAAGGAAAGGAGGCTTACAGGAAAGAGCCTCTAGCTCACTCACCCGCCTGGCGGAAGTAATGGCCACCAGGAAGGCAGTCTTTAACGTCAAAAGACGAAGAGGACAGTTGTGAAGTGGCTCAAAGAGAGCGCACATCAAGTACGTCAGAACCAGATTCAAGTCCCACTGAGGCATTACGAAAGGAATAGGAGGAAAAAGGTGAGTAATGCCTTTAAGAAACCTATTTACAACAGGGGACTTGAAAAGAGAGGGCTGATCAGGGAGCCTGAGAAAGGCCGAAATAGCAGAAAGGTAGCCCTTGATAGTGCCCAGAGCAGAACCCTGCTGGGCCAAAGAAAGAAGGAACAGTAGAACCTCAGAAAGAGTGGCAGAAAGGGGATCCACAGCCTTTGCTGTGCACCATGCCACACATTTGTTCCACCTGCAGGCGTATACCACTTTAGTAGAGGGACGCCTGGCTGCCAGAATAACGTCACAAACTTCAGGAGGCAAGTCGAAGGGAATCAACTGCCTCCACGCAAAGAGGTGGAGGCTGGACAGGTTCGGGTGGAGGACCGTCCCCTGCTGCGACAGAAGATCCTCCCGAAGAGGCAGTCGGATCAGGGGATCCACGCTCATACTGAGTAGCTCGGGATACCATACTCTTCGAGCCGAGTCCGGAACCACAAGAATGACTTGGGCCCGGTCGCGCCTGATCTTCTTCAGCAGTCTGGGCAGAAGTGGTATAGGCGGAAAGGCGTACAACAGACCGCAACTCCACTCATGACGAAAAGCGTCGCCGATCGAGTGCCGCCTTGGAAATTCCAACGCGCAGAACTGATGACATTGCGCGTTCTCTTCGGTGGCGAATAGATCTAACCAAGGCTCTCCCCCACTGCTGAAAGAGACCTTGCGCCATCTCCGAGTGAAGACGCCATTCGTGATCGAGCATGCACCTGCGGCTGAGTTAGTCCGCCCTGGCGATCAGACAACCTGCCAGGTGTTGAACCACCAGGGACATGCCCTGATGTTCCAGCCATGTCCAGAGACGCAGAGCCTCCTGACAGAGGGTCCACGACCCCACCCCGCCTTGTTTGTTGCAGTACCACATGGCGGTGGTGTTGTCTGTGAACACCTGCACTACTCTCCCCTTGACAGAGGGAAGGAAAGCCTTCAGTGCAAGCCTGATCGCCCGCAGCTCCAAAAGGTTGATATGGAGCCGGGACTCCGCCGGAGACCTCTGATCTCCGCCTCTCCAATGTGGCCGCCCCATCCCAGGAGGGACGCATCCGTCACCACTGTGAACTCCGGTTGGGGAAGGGAGAGGGATCTGCCATCGACCCAATGCCGGTTCGTGAGCCACCACTGCAATTGTTGTGCAGTGCCCTCCGAGATCTGGATGTGATCGGACAGGTTTCCCTGATGCTGCGCCCACTGGAACTTCAGGTCCCACTGCAGAGCCCGCATACGCCACCTGGCATGATTGACCAGCAGGATGCAGGAGGCCCTGAGGACCAGCAGCCTCAGAGTCACTCTGACCGAAACCCAGGACAAGGGCTGAAAGATGGGAATCAGAGCCCGAATGTCCCGTACTCGCTGTTCGGGAGGATAGACTCGAAACTGCGCCGTGTCCAGAACCGCTCCGATAAAGAGGAGCTTCTGGGAGGGAATCGGGTGCGACTTCGGCACATTGATGGAGAACCCCAGCAAGTGCAGGAGGTCGGCCGTAGTCTGGAGGTGGGAGAAGACTGTCTGGGGCGAGCCCGCCTTCAACAACCAGTCGTCGAGATAGGGGAAGACAGACCCCTGATCTGCGCAGATGAGCTGCGACCACCGCCATCACCTTGGTGAACACCCGAGGGGCGCTGGTAAGGCCAAAGGGAGCACGGTGAACTGAAAGTGCTCGTGGCCTACCATGAACCGTAGGTAACGCCTGTGGGCTGGCAGGACGGGGATGTGGAAATAGGCGTCGTGCAAGTCCAGCGCCACCATCCAGTCTTGTGGGTCGAGAGCAGACAACACCTGAGCTAGAGTGAGCATCTTGAACTTCTCTTTGCGGAGGAAGCGATTGACGTTCCGGAGGTCCAAGATAGGACGCAGGCCTTTGTCCTTCTTGGGCACCACGAAGTAGTGGGAATAACAACCACGACCTACTTCGGGCGTCGGAACGCGCTCGATGGCCCCCTTGGCCAAGAGGGCCGCAACTTCCTGCTGAAGAAGCACCAAGTGATCCCCCAACATGCAGTGGTATTGAGGTGGCATGGCTGGGGGGGTAGTCTCGAAGGGGAGGGAGTAGCCCCTCCGGACTATCTCTAAAACCCACTTGTCCGAAGTGATGGTGCGCCAGTGGGGGAGGTGATGGCGGAGCCTGCCGCCCACTGGCTTTTGATGGGCCTGAAAGTTCGGACTAGGAAGGTTTGGAGGCAGAGGTGGCGGGGTGGTGGTGGTGGTCTGACCCGCCCGCTGGCCCCTTTGTCCGCCACGGCGGAAACCGCATCCGCGGCCGTGCTGGGATGACTGTTGCGCCGGCCTGTTGCTCTGTTGCGAACGCTGCGGGCGCCCATTCCTGTGCCACGAAAGGAGCGAAAAGCGGAAGGCGGAGGAGGGCGGACTGCCGAGAGTCCCAAGTACTTGGCCGTAGCCCGTGAGTCCTTAAACCGCTCCAACGCGCTGTCCGCCTTGTCGCCGAAGAGGCGACGGCCATCAAAGGGCATGTCCATAAGGGTGTTTTGGACATCCCCTGAAAATCCAGTGGTTCTCAACCAGGCGTGGCGGCGAACCGCCACCGTCGTTGCAATGGATCTGCCCAGTGAGTCGGCGGTGTCTAGACCACAACGGATCATGAACTTGGCTGCGTCTCTCCCCTCTGCAACAGCCTGGGCGAGAGTAGGCTGGGCCTCCTCCGGACACTGAGACAGCACGTTCGCCACCGTATCCCACAGGCAGTGGGAATAACTGCCCAAGAGGCATGCGGTGTTCACGGACCGCAGCGCAGAGCTGGTGGAAGAGAAAATCTTCTTCCCGAACTGATCCAGCTTCTTGGATTCCCTATCCGGTAGTGCGGAAGGGAAGGCGGTTGGGGAAGCAGAGGCTTGGACAACCAAGCTCTCGGGAGTGGGGTGTTGGGAGAGGAGAATGGGGTCACCCGGAGCCGGGCGATGGCGTCGGGCCACGTTCCTATCCACAGGAGCCCCTGTGGTGGGCCTGGACCAAGTGCCCAAAAGAACGTCTGAAAGGGCTTCATTAAAGGGCAGCAGCGGCTC
Source organism: Calotriton arnoldi (assembly GCA_963921515.1). Classification (NCBI taxonomy): domain Eukaryota; kingdom Metazoa; phylum Chordata; class Amphibia; order Caudata; family Salamandridae; genus Calotriton; species Calotriton arnoldi. The sequence goes on from CAWUFW010000018.1 coordinate 327,051, forward strand.
CGCAGAAGTAGCTGCTGGCTGAAGTACCTCTGACGGCCACAGTAGGGAGCTGGAGGTGTAGGGCCTCCGCCGCCGTACGCAACACCACTGCATAACTGTCTCCCTCCTCCGTAGCCACGGTAGGAGGAGACAGCATGCCAAGGTCTGGTGAAGTATCCAGATCACTGGCGTCCCCAAAGTCCTCAGCCCAGTCCTGTTCAGACTCGCAGGCTGCAGCGAGAGGGTCCTCAGACCCCTCCCAGTCCTCCCTTTGCTCCTCAGGCTGTTCAACAGGCCTAAAAGTATAAGGAGCAGGGACATGGGGATAGAAATCCCCAAACGGCGTCGAGAACGGCATCGACCGACGCCGGAGCGACGCCGCGTCGGGGCTGAAGCTGAGGTCAACGTCATCCCGAGGAGCGGGCGGCGTCAGGATCGGTGCCGGTGGAGTCGACGTTGGTGGAGGCGTAACAAGGTCAACCGGCGTCGACCGGGATCCAGGCCTGGATCAGAGGGTGTCCTGCGGCGCCGGAGCCGACAGCGACGCCGGAGCCGCCGGCGAGGAAATGCGAGGACACCCATGCGGGACCGCGGGGCCCGAAGGCGCACCGGCGGGACCAGACGGCCCAAAGAGGCGAGCCATGGCCGACAGGAAGTCCTGTATCTGGGCTGGAGTCGTTGACGACCCCGGGAAGGGCAGGTAGTCAGGCGGCGACTCCATGGACTGCGCCGGAGCCGCGGGGGTGGCACCACCCTCAGCCGCGTCGCGCGAGGGGAAGTCTAAGAACGATGACGTTTCGACTTCTTGTGCTTCGTCTTACCTCACCCCGAGTGCGAAGACTTGGATCCCGACGATCGTCGATGATGATGATGATGATGATGACGACGACTCCGCGCAGGGTCCCTCGACCTCCCTCTGGACCGGGACCTCTCAAGGCGCGGAGCCGACTGCCGGGCTTCTAGCAGCTTTCGGGACCGCTCCCGCAAAGACTTCGGCGCCATTGACCGGCAGTCGGGGCACGACTTGGGGTCGTGGTCACACCCCAGGCAGAAGAGACACACGCGGTGCGGGTCAGTCACCGACATCATGCTGTGACAGTCCTCGCAGGATTTAAACCCGGGCATCCCTAACTGCACCAGGAGTCGAATCGACTCGAAAAAGATTGAGAAAAAGATCTCAAAAAAACGTAGTCAAAAAAGACTAGGGGTACCGCTCTCTCCGGATCTGCGCTTGCTGGCGCGGAAAAAGAAAGAACTGACAGCGCGCGTGGGCGGCGTCCAAGTAGCGCCTGCGACGTCATCTCGGCGACCACGACGCCAACGACGGATGCAGAGCCGCACGACGCCCCTACCGACGTGCAGGGGTACTGCTGACGAAAACTTTCCGGATCCAGTCTGACGCCTGGGGATATTCTAAGGTAAGGAATCTATCACTATGTGTTTCTTTCAGATACCAGAGTTAGACCACCGCATAGCGACTTTCCCCGCCAAGTACATTTGTGACCACAAAAAGGACTCAGATCGATCCTGGCGGTCCTGTCAGGACAAACTTCTTGATGTAGCTGGCTCGCTTACTAAAATTCTTGGTATGGTGGAGGATGTCAAGACCTCCGGCTCCCTCATTTCACCAGAGGTTCTTTCTGGATGGGCTCAGAGGGCAATTCTATTCCTTGGCAACGCCAACTGTGCCCTGTCTACCTAGAGAAGAAGGTCCCTTCTAATAAAGATCGACCCTACGCTTGGGGAATTAGCAACCTCTGAAGCTGGACCAGTGACACAAGGCAGCTTGTTCAAGGAGTCCTTCATCAAGGAGTTCACTGAATTTGTTCAAATATTTAACTCGTCAGACAAGGTCCACTCCTCTATTAAAAAGATCTTCTATCCCCGGGTTTTCACGGTGAGTGTCATTCCTTTCACTCAAGTTAATTGGGGGGCAGAATTCGCACATAACTGGAGGGCTCCAACTTCAAATGCTTGGGTTCTACAATTCATCCAGTGATTTCACAGTTTTTTACGGCTCCCTCCCGTCAGTCCAGGCCTGCACAGTCCATTCACTTGTTAAGTGTTTTATTCTGTATGCAATCATAGTTCATGCAGTTGTGAATAACGTTTGATTCTCGTCGGGCGGAGCGCTCAATACGGTCTTCTATTGCAGGAAACTGCGAGCAAGTAGGAATAATGGTTGATCCTGGTTGTTCCTCGCTCGAAGAAAGGACACGGTCTAGGGATTATGAGGGCCCTGGGACGTCCTGATTGGTTGACTTCTGTTGAACTCTTATGAACTTCATCCCTAATGTTCATGGGATTTGTGGTTTTTAATGGCTGCTATTTGAATAAAGCGAAGAAAAGAAAGCACAATCCTCACCTCAGAGTCCTGAATAGAATTGAAACTTTCCTTTGTGAAATCTAGGAAATGTTATATTTGCAATAATAATAATAAAACATGCAGTTTGATATTCCTTGAGTGAAATAGTGGTCAGAGACTATGTACCAATCGTCACATACGTTTATTTTAATGCAGTTGAAAACAAAAGAAAGTCACCTGAAGATACGATTAGGACAGACTAATACGACTTACCTACAATGTGAGACAAACTACCTCAGTCCTGCGCACCATCTTTATCTGTAAAGAGCACTTTCAACTATTGGGGCAATTTGGAGCTGAATAACAGATGTTTTGCGTTACCCAAGTCAATGGTACTCATTTTATTTACCTCAGAAGAATGAAAATCAGGATAGTTATGTTTAGATTGACATAATAACCCTCATGCCCGTATGGCCAATAACCTTCACACAGTGACAACTCCCTGGGTGAGTTTAAAGGATCAACAAGGTTTTGTTAGACTCCCTTCTATTTCTTCTGAGAAGAGTTTGAACTGCAATGTGCGACAAGTAGGTTTGCAACATCACACTGATGTTGCAAACAATTATCCTACTTTAACCCCTTGGATGCTCATGACGGAGCGGTTCCGTCATGAGCATCGGTTGGGCTGTGCTAATAACGGAACCGCTCCGTCATGGCACCCACCCATGGGGGAAGCGCTGGCGCTCCCCCCATGGGCAGCCCAACATGTTGACACCAAGGGGGATGGCAGCGGAAGAGCTTCCGCTGCCACCCACGACCCCCCCCCCCACTCGGTGATCCTGTGACGTCAGCGCGCACAGCGCACGCCATCAGGAATCGTTGGGACGCCTGGAAGCCATTTGCTTCCAGGCATCCGGAGGAGAGGGTGAGTGTTTGGGTCCTCCGGTGGGGCAGGGGAGGGGGGGGGGGGATTTGGAGACGCATTGAGGCATCGGGGGAGAGGAAAGAGTATTTCCTCTCCCCCGATATCTCCATGCAGGGCATTCCTGCTTCACGATCGCGCACAGCGTCGCGATCGTGCAGCAGGAATGCCCCACTAGACACCAGGGATGTCCTTTTTTGTTAAAAGGAAGCGACCCCTTGGGCAAGGGTCGCTTCCTATGGGGGCAAATTATTTTAAAGACTTTTCTGCCATTTTTTGGCCGTTTCTGGTCCCAGGGGGGGGCAGAAAAGCCCACTAGACCCAGGGACTATTTTTAAATTTAAATGGAAGCAACCCCTTGGGCAAGGGTCGCTTCCAGGGGGCCAATTTGTTTAGTTTGGGAATTCTGCCCCCCCCCCCCCCGGGGGCAGATCGCACCGTTTATTTGGCCTTTCTGCCCCCAAAACCCCCACTAGACACCAGGGAAATATTTTAAATTTTAATGGAAGTGACCCCTTGGGCAAGGGTCACTTCCAGGGGGCCATTTTTTTTTGTAATGGGAATTCTGGGGCAGATCGGCCCGTTTTTGGGCCTTTGAAACCCCCACTAGACACCAGGGAATTATTTTAAATAAAAATGGAAGCGCTTCCAGGGGGCATTTTTTTTTTTTTTAAATGTGTATTCTGCCTCCACCTGGGGGCAGCTCAGCGTTTCTATTGGGCCTTTCTGCCCCCGGGGGGGGGGGCAGAAAACCCCACTAGACACCAGGGACTTCTTTTAAATTAAAATGGAAGCAACCCCTTGGCCAAGGGTCGCTTCCAGGGGGCAGATTTTTTTTATATGTGTATTCTGCCCCCCCCCCACCCCCCCCGGGGGCAGATCAGCCCATTTTTTGCCCTTTCTGCCCCCGGGGGGGGGGGGCAGAAAACACCACTAGGCACCAGGGATTTTGTTTTGTGTGTAATGGAAGCGACATGGTTGCTTCCTGGGGACAGATCTGCCCCTTTTTGGCCTTTCTGCACTAGGCGGGAGGGGGGAGGCAGAAAACCCTACTAGGCACTAGGGATTTATTACTTTTGCAAGGGGGGCACATTTCTGTCTGCTGTTTTCTGCCCCACCTGGGGGACAGATTGGCCTGGCAGACAACCTCACCTGATCCCTTGGGCAAGATCACCCCCCATTTTTCTCAGCCCTATTTGAAGGCCCATCTGGCCGATTGACCATTTGGGTAGTGACATAGCGTGTTATAATGTTGATTGTTTTATTTTTTTGAATTGCAATTGTAATGCTTTATTTCTCCCTTTTTGTTCTAGTTCAAGGCTTTTGCTCTTTAGACTGTTCCAGGTTGCGGTTTCGTTACTGGTGGTTCTGCTGTTTGTGTAGTTGCATGTGTTTGGTAGGAGACTTTTTGTACAATGTAAATGGGTTTCATTTCTCTGCATGAATGTGTCTTTTCCAAATGGTGTAATAATAGCAGTTTGTTTAGCTTCTGTTTTTGAGTGTCAAAAACTTTTTGCATTTGTGCTCGATGTGTATTTTGTTGTCTTGTGAGTAATTGGTTTTGTTTTTTTCTTTCTAGTGGGATATCGTTGGTTTTTGCTGTGTCTCTGCAGAGTAGGTGCTGGCGAGTGTAGCTGTCTCTTGTAAGTGAATCGTATAGTTTTTGAGTATATAGATCTTTGTGATAAAGGCACACATTTTTTTTACTTACTTATCTTGCACAGTGTTGGTTGTTGTTGACTTGTTTGTGCAGTCTCCTTTCTTAGTAAGGATAATGGCTAGCCGTAGGATTACTGCTCAGCAGGTTGTTGGTATGCTTTTTGAGTCTTCCTCTGACCATGGTCCAGAGACTGACTCTGATTCTGAGGCAGAGGTGGGAGGGGAAGATTCAGGCAGTGAGTTTTCTCTTCACTTGGCATCATCGGATGATGAAGCTACTCTCAGTGCGGATGAAGCTACTCTTAGTGCGGATGAAGTGCATGTGTTAGAGGAGGACATTGATGTGCCGATAGTGCGGCAAGAGGCATCTGGGCTGCAGCCTGGGTCTGCAAGGCTTCCCGTTGGTGTAGTGCGGCAAGAGGCATCTGGGCTGCAGCCTGGGGCTGCAAGGCTTCCCGTTGGTATAGTGCGGCAAGAGGCATCTGGGCTGCAGCCTGGGGCTGCAAGGCTTCCCGTTAAAAGTGCTGACGTCTGGGTTGCCCCAGGCATGGTGCAGCCGGCATTGCCAGACTTTACTGGTGTTCCAGGGTGTAGAGTGAATACTGAAAACGTTTTGCCGATAAATTTTTTTCAGTTGTTTAAGGACGATGTATTTTTGGCAGAGATTGTTGAGCAGACTAATTTGTATGCCGAACAGTTTTTGAGGGACAACAGTGGCAACTGCTATATTTCCGGCAGTCATGAGTCGTGATAGGCATTTGCTTCTGCTTCGGATGATGCATTTTGTCGATAATGGTTTAGCGTTGGCACGAGATCACCCTGATTGTGACCGTCTTTTTAAGATTCGGCCGGTCATTGATCACTTTGTTGATCGATTTTCTGAGATCTATGCTCCAGGGAAAGAAATAGCAGTGGATGAGTCTTTGGTGTTGTTCAAGGGCCGCTTGGTTTTTGGGCAATACATTCCTAGTAAGAGGGCACGCTATGGAATTAAGCTGTATATGCTGTGTGACAGTCGGACTGGATATGTCTCTAATTTCAGGGTGTACACCGGTAAGGAATCCAGGATTAACCCCCTGGTTGTCCATCCACTTTTGGAGTGACTGAGAAAATTGTGTGGGAACTTGGTAGAGGACTTTTTAACAAAGGCCACCATTTTTATATGCAAATAACTTCTACACTGGTGTGCGGTTGTTCAGGGAATTGGCCAAAGTGGACACTGTTGCTTGTGGCACAATCCGCTCTAACCGTAAAGGTTTCCCAAAAGAACTTGTTTGTCAAAAGCTTGTGCGGGGACAGTGCAGTGCGTTGCGAGGAGCTTCTAGCTGTGAAGTTTTCAGACAGGAGAGATGTCTACATGCTGACTACCATCCATGATGAAAGCACTTCACCTGTGACTGTTTGGGGTCAGGTTGCTGAAGTCCGCAAACCTGTGTGCATTTTAGACTATAATAGGCACATGGGTGGTGTTGACAGAGTAGATCAGAGGTTGGAACCTTACGCTGCTCTTCGTAAGGCTTACATTTGGTATAAGAAGTTGGCTATCCATCTTTTCCACTTGGCAACCTTTAATGCTTTTGTTGTATTCCAGGATTCTTGTCCCGAGTCAAAGATGACTTTTGCTAAGTTTCAGGAGTCTGTAATAGGCAGCCTTGTTTTAGTGGAACAGGCAAATGTTCCTAGAGTTGGAGTTGTGGAGGATGTTGCTAGATTGAAAGATCGCCACTTTCCTGATCACATTCCTCCCACACCCTCAAAAGACTTTCCCAGTAGGAGATGTAGAGTCTGTTGGCGAAGAGGTACGCGGAAGGAGACTTATGTACTGCCCTGAGTGTCCTTCTAACCCTGGGCTGTGTGTGCCTGCTTGTTTTAGAATGTACCACACGCAAAAGAATTTTTGGGAGCATCCATGAGTGGTAAAGTGAACTGCCTGGCCTCTATTGTTTAATATTTTTTGTTCAGTTTCAAGGTTGGCATTTGTGTAGTGTATTTAGTTTCAGATTTTGTGTTAGTAGATTTGTAACTATTTGCAATTTGTTTGTGTTTTCTTATTTGTATAAAAAAATCCTAAATCTGATGGCGGTTCGCATGGAGTGGCGCTCGGTTGGCGGTGTGCGTGGACTGGCGCTCGGCTGGCGATGTGCATGGACTGGCGCTCGGCTGGCGGTGTGCGAGTAGTGACTAGCTGCTGGTCACTACATACACTGCTAGCCAAACGCCACTCCACGCAATCCGTGAGCTGGTGTGGTTGCTGTGTCAGGAATGTGGGCGTGTGAAAGTGATGGGCCCTTGAATGGCGCTGTCTGCTGGTGTGAGTGTTGTAAAGTGCTGGGCCCGCGCCCGCGGCTGGCGGTGTGAATGGTTTTGTATGTGTCACACGTATGAAAGGTGTATGAATGGCCTGTAAAGAGGTTGGTGCCTTGTCGTGGCTTTACAGCTCACGAGCTGTGAGTCAATGGTTCAGTTTCTCGTCCTTTCAATTATTAACAGTGCATTTCATTTTTGTGAAATCTCTGGTTAATACAACTGTATATACTGAACCATCACTCACCCTCGTGCCAAATCCAACCAGTATGTATGTGTGTTTGAGGAATAGGTGGTTGTGCAGAAAAATGTGTCTTTTCTGTTTTTGTCAAGCAGGGTATACCTTGTCCCTTTTTGTGAATTTTGTAATGTGTTGATTTTGTGCCTGGTGGTGTGAATGGTCTTGTGTGTATCATGTATGAAAGGTGTGTGAATGGCCTGTAAAGCGGTTGGTGCCTTGACGTGGCTTTACAGCTCACGAGCTGCGAGTCACTGGTTCAGTTTTTTGTCCTTTCAATTATTGACAGTGCATTTCATTTTTGTGAAATCTCTTGATAATAAAATTATATATACTGAACCATCACTCGCCCTCGTGCCAAATCCAACCAGTATGTGTGTGTGCTTGAGGAATACATGGCTGTGCAGTAATCTGTCTTTTTTTTCTCTCTGCCAAGGTGTACATTTCATCTAAGAATAACCTACCAACTGTAGATTTTGTCGTAAACTAAACACCCATGGGAGTACATGGTGATGTCTCTCTTGTGGATCCCAACAAGTTATCTTACCCACTATGTTCTGCAAACCTCAAAATGTCTGTCACATTTTCCTTGTAATATTGTGCCAAAATGTTCACGCTGCAGAAAGAAACAACAAATTTCCTACCCCTTCGCCTTTCTCCAAGTATCCCAATAGAAATGGTACCTCACTCGCGTGGGTCAAGGACCCGTGACAGGCAAGGGCCCAAAACCTTCTGAGGCGACATCAAAATTTGCCTATCACAAAACAACCTGGTTTTGCAAGGGGGGGTGACCTGGGTTTTTGGCCCTGTGCTCGGCGGCCAGCTGGGGAAACCTACCAAACCCACACACTTCTGAAAAGTAGACACCCAGGGGATTCCAGGGAGGTATGGCTTGCGTGGATCCCCCAGCGTTTCCTTACCCAGAATCCCCTGCATACCTCAAATTTAGCTGAAAAAAAATCACTTTTTCCACACATTTTTGTGTGGGAAACTTGTGGCATCACCGGGCTGACACAAATTTCCTACCACCCAGCGTTCCCCCGGGTCTCCCGATAAAAATGGTGCCTCACTCGTGTGGGAGGCCCAAGTACCCGCGACAGGCAAGGGCACAAAACATTTTGTGATAGGCAATTTTGATGTTGCCTCAATACGTTTTGGGCCCTTGCCTGTTGCGGGTACTTGGGCCTCCCACACGAGTAAGGCACCATTTTTATCGGAGACCCGAGGAACGCTGGTGGTAGGAAATTTGTGTCAGCCCGATGATGCCACAACTTTCCCACACAAAAATGTGCGAAAAAGTGATTTTTTTCAGCTAAAATTGGAGGTTTGCAGGGGATTCTGGGTAAAGAAACATTGGGGGATCCACGCAAGCCATACCTCCCTGGAATCCCTCGGTGTCTAGTTTTCAGAAATGTGTGGGTTTGGTAGGTTTCCCTAGATGGCCGCCGAGCACGGGGCCAAAAACCCAGGTGACCCCCTTGCAAAACCAGGATGTTTGGTGATAGGCAATTTTGATGTCGCCTCAATACGTTTTGGGCCCTTGCCCGTCGCGGGTACTTGGGCCTCCCACACGAGTAAGGCACCATTTTTATCGGGCGACCCGGGGAACGCTGGGTGGTAGGAAATTTGTGTCAGCCCAGTGATGCCACAAGTTTCCCACACAAAAATGTGTGGAAAAAGTAATTTTTTCAGCTAAATTTGAGGTATGCAGGGGATTCTGGGTAAGGAAACGTTGGGGGATCCACGCAAGTCATACCTCCCTGGAATCCCCTGGGTGTCTACTTTTCAGAAATGTGTGGGTTTGGTAGGTTTCCCTAGGTGCCGGCAGAGCTAGGGTTCAAAAACTACAGCTAGGCACTTTGCCAAAAAACGGTCATTTTTCACTCTGAAATTGGGGTGTGTCCACGTTGCGTTTTGCACCATTTCCTGTCGCGGGCACTAGGCCTACCCACACAAGTGAGGTACCATTTTTCTCGGAAGACTTTGGGGAACGCGGGGTGGGTGGAAATTTGTGGACCCATGCAGATTCCAGAACTTTCCACCACAGAAATGTGAGGAAAATGTGGTTTTTTTGACAATTTTTTAGGTTTGCAAGGGATTATGGGTAACAGAACCTGGTGAGAGCCAGTCAAGTCACCCCATCCTGGATTCCCCTGGTTGTCTAGTTTTCAAAACTGTATAGGTTTGCTAGGTTTCCCTAGGTGCCGGCAGAGCTCGGGTTAAAATACTACAGCTAGGCACTTTGCAAAAAAAGGGTAATTTTTCATTGTGAAAATGTGGTGTGTTCATGTTGCGTTTGGAGCCGTTTACTGTCGTGGGCACTATGCCTACCCACACAAGTGAGGTACCATTTTTATCGGGAGACTTAGGGTAATTCAGATTTGCAAAGTAACTGTTATTACCTATTGACTTTTGATGCATTTCTGCCTTCCAAATGAAAGACAATGTGTAAAAAAGAAGTCATTTTGAAAAATGACCGATAATTCTCATGCTAGTAGGAGTATTCCCAATTTCGGAAATGTGCAAATATATACTGTTTCTAAACTCTACATTTTGTTCCCATTTCAGAAATACATAGGAGTCTTTCATACTGAATTTTCCATGTATACATTTTCCCAGAATAATTGCTATATACCCGTAACATAATAAAAAACCATTGCAAGACTCTGCTCAGTTTTTGGCTCTGGGTTCGTCGGGTTCTTGGTGAACCTACAAGTCCTATATATCCCCACAACCAGTAAGGTCCAGTGGATGTAACGGTATATTGCTTTCAAAGAGCTGTCATAATTAGAAGAAGTTACAGGTGAAAACGTTGACACAAAAGGCTGTTTTTTTCAACTAATTTTCAATTTTTCCAATATTTAACTGTTAGTTTCTATAAGGAAACCTTGATGGATTTACACAAATGACCCCTTGCTGAATTCAGCATTTTGTCTACTTTTCTAAAATGTATAGCTTTCCAGGATCCATTATTGCTTTTATACTCATTTCTACCATTAACTGGAAGGAGGTTGAAAGCACAAAAAAATAGCAAAAATAGGCTGTGTCCCAGAAAAATGCCAAAACTGTGTAAAAGATTTTGGTTTTCTGAGAAACGTCTGTCATTCCCTAAAAGCTGGGAAAATGGTGATTTCAGCCCCACAAACCCTTTTTGATACCATTTGCAGGAAAAAAAAACAGACGCTTTCATTTGCAGCACTTTTTTCCCCATTTTTCCCCAAAAAAACAAAATGTAGCTGTATTTTGGCTAATTTCTGGGACCCCTCCAGGGGAATCCACAAACCCTGGGTACCTTTAGAATCCCCATGATGTTGGACGAAAAGGATGCAAATTTGGCGTGGATACCTTATGTGGTCAAAAAGTTACAGGGGCCTAAGCGCGAACAACCCCAAATAGCCCAAAAAAGGCTTAGCACAGGGGGGGGGGGGAAGGCCTAGCAGCGAAGGGGTTAACACTGCCAATCTTGGAGGAGGGTGAACACAAATAAGACTTGATAGAAAATGCAAAGAATTTTAAAACAGTTGGAAAATGTAAAACACCATGCGACGATCATCCATATGTTAAGTCAGAAATATAAATTGTATTCACCCAAAATATCAACTGAATATTTCCCCCATCTGCAAGAGCCTAGAGTCTACTTAGCGCACACATCGAGGAGAAATTGGTCTACTTAGACCAAGACAACAAAAGGAAAAACACTAACACAAAGGGCAACATAAAAGCTAAAGAATGTTGGGATGGTTAGCACTCTGCCATGCAAATCACAGTAGAGTGAAGATCACCATGGAAAGCTGGATGACAGCTATAACATGGGCTGGCCAGACCCATTTAGTTTGGGAATCTGCGATTTATTCTTTATATCTTGCGAAGTATTTAGAGTCAAATGAACCAATGCAATTGACTGGGTTTGAAGTAATTAACTGTAGGATTCAGATGAACATAGGTCAATAGGGTAATGTGTGAACATTAGAAATCCACTCCTGCTTTTCAATAGACTGATCCTATCAAACAACCAATTTTGGAACGTTTTGCAAGTGGTCATGTAATGCCCATGCTCAAATAAAATTCATGGACCTCATTGAGGAGGTGACTGTGGGTCAATTTATTGCACCAGATGATGTACTAATATAATTGGATTGAAATGGACTGATTGAGCCTTTAAATCGCAGGTTATACAAATGCGAAACATTTTGGCTTCAGGGTTACTGTAAGATCACCATACGTAATTGAAATAAATAGAGAAGATTTGTGGTTGAAGACGGTTTGTTCTTTTATGGTTATTCTTTATTTACGGATTGTTATATTAATAGGAAATATTATGGTGCTTCCTGTGCATATAATATAGTGGCAAACTAGGCCCCAGTTGGGTAATAAGTGTCATCGGGTACTGCACTCCTTTGGCTTTAGCGCTGTGTCAATTAGTATGCATTATTACCTGTGCTTTGTAGTTTATGCTGGGCTTCTGGCGAAAATGGCAGCAGTCTAAGAAACTCCATCACACTGCACCCACAGCCTCTTCCAGCCAGGTCCGGAACACAGGTTCCATACCGAGGGTATCCAGCATTATCTTCTGCAACATTTGTACACACCACCACAAAAAAGCACTTAACAGCTTCAAGGGCAAATCTCCCTTTGGTGTGCTTGGGCAGCAGAGGCAGAAAAAGTCCAAGACAGCAACGGCAGCTATGGCTCTAAGGTAGCTGTTGCGAGGAAGAAACAGGGTGGATTTTTAGTGTGAACAGGCATAATACATCACACACCATTCTCTTGCATGGAGGATAAAATTGGTGTCACGAAAAGAAGGAGAAGCAGGGTATAATGTCCATTCCTAAAAATATCCAAGAGAATAGAGCTTTGTGGAGGACAGTAGAAGAAATACAAGAAGAAGATCATGAGAAAAGAAGCCTGAAGGAAAGTACTATGCTGAGTGTACCTTATATATTGTGATGCTGAAACCACTAAACACCTGTAGCGGATAGACCCTGCTATATCCGTTTGATGTTTATGAGAAGGAAGACTAGAGTGGGAGAATGAGATGCAGTTGGGGGTATAACTGTGCCTCAGAAGAAAGGGTAGGAGAGAGGTCTAAGTTAGGAACATAAATAATTTGTGAGAATGCTTCAGTGTTCTTCCGAGTATGATGGTGGAGGACTGAAAAGGCGCCATCTAGAAGCAAAATAGGATCGCTAGAGCTGGGAAAGTATGGCACCAAGGACAAACCTGCCTGTTTGCACGGGAAAGAAGTCATTTGCACTCCTCTCAGGTCTTTATGTCGTAGCACTCTGGGAAAATGAGGCAGAAAACATCACTCATTTCAACAGTCTCCACAACTGATCTGCTGAACAAAGAGTATAGGCAAGAGTTCATAGACAATAAGGTATAAAAAAAAAAATGCACAATCGAGGCACCTCGGGTCTGACAAAAGATAATCTATGTTAACCAACTAAATAAAGACATTTCTAAGACCCTGTCCAACTGTTTACCACAGCAGCGCATAAGAACTGAAAAGAACAATCCAAAATAATACAAAGAGGATAAACTACAGGCTATACAACTCATGAATCAGTCCAGATTAACCTTCATATTAATCCTAGAATCACAAACTAAGTTGCTAATGATAAAGGAGGAAAGACTGAGCACAGGACCTGGAAGGGCAAAATAATTTTATAAATCTTAGACATAAAAGGGAAATGTCAAACTGCATGCCAGTGACACCTTTACAGGAAATATTAAAAGAAGCACCCTTCCAATATGCATCAAGAGAGCCCATCGAGCAGCTAACAAGAGATTTGAGGGCTATAGAATGACCTAGGGACATTTTGGTGAAGTTAGTGTTGTTTACTCTAAAAGACAAAATTCTCAAAGACAGATAAGTGAATGTAAAACTACTTCAATAGTTTCAATACCAGTAGTTTGTATAGTAGGATGCGCTTAAAGCACACTTTAGTGGGAAATTTATAGCACCAGCAGCCCAAACCAAAATAGAATAAAAATCAGTGGACAATAAGATACAAAAGTGATTAGTTGGGGCAGTGCCAAAGATAAAACTTAGGAGCTCCTGAGGAAGATCCATGGTCTTAAAAGTAAAATCAATGTCTTGAACATGCACAAGCCTGCATCCTAAGATTGAGTAAGGAAAATGTTACTTACCCTGTAAGCATCCGCTTGTGGCATCCAGTGATGTAGATTCACATGCTGTGCATACTCATTCCATCAAGTGTTGGGCCCGCATGTGTCCAAGTTGGTTTTCTTCGGCATGTCTTCTCAAGTCATGAGGTAATGTGGGTCCACCTCTTGCTTGCAATGCGCACTGGCTCCATTCTAAGATTGTTTTTCGCACGAAAGGTGAGGATGTAGCTTGAAAAAAAGCGACGAGAGAAAGACTCAAAAAGATGACCATGCAGGAGGAGCGATAACTGCAACAGCCAGAGGCATACGGGGAGGAGGGTGGGCGCATTTGAATCTACAGCACCTCATGCCACGAACAGATGCTTACAAGGTAAGTAACATTTTCAGGTCAAGGTATGTGTGGCTGTAGATACCCATGCTGTGCATAGACTATAAAGCAGTCCTCCCACAAGCGGTGGCTAGCCTGTAGATGTTTCAGAAGACTGAAAAAGGGTAAAAGTACAGCATGACCAACATTGGCTTGTTAGCGGGCTTATACGCCCACACAGTAGTGTTTGGTGAAAGTATGTGGTGTAAACCAAGGTAGCTGCTTTACAAAGATCAGCTATGTGGATGTTCCCGAAGAAGGCCATAGAGACTCCTTTTTTTCTGGCTGAGTGGGCTCTAGGAGGAGCAGGCAAATCCCTTTTAGCTTTTGAACAACAGGTTTGGATACATTTAACTATCCATCTGGCTATGCCCGTTTTCATAGAGCATTCCCTTTATCTGGTTCAGAAAAAATAATAAAACGTTGTTGAGTTTCTCTAAAGGGATTTGTTCTATCCACATAATACATAAAGGCATGTTAAGTGTCTAAGGTATGAAGACCCCTTTCTGCAACGGAGTCAGGTTGAGAAAAGAAGACTCTTCTTAAGGTGATCTCTCCTTTCCACCTTAACCAAAGTTAAGGTTAGTGCAAAGGACAACCCCATCCTTAGATACCTGAAAGAAAGGTTGTTCCAAAGTTAAAGGCTGAAGCTTACGGACAAGTCTTAGCGAGCTGATGGCCACCAGAAAAGGCACTTTCCAAAATAGAAATTGTAGGGGAAACAATTGGAGACACTAAAAGAAGGGCCCATGAGTCTTGTGAGGACAACGTTAACATCTCACACAGGGCTGGAGGCGCCCGAGGAGGAATGACTCTTGACTCCCTCCAAAAAGCTTTAATGAATGGAATCCTGAAGGATTGCGCTGCCTATTTTGGAGATAAGCCACCACAGCAGCCAAATGGAGGTGAAGGCTAGACAACAGGTCTGGAGGTGTAGTAAGTAACAATAATCTGAACGCAAGTTGGTAAAGGGCCAAATCTATTTCAAAGGCAGTAGCAGACAAAACATTTTCGTTTAGCAACATAGCAGGCACAAGTAGTGGGCCTGCATAGTTCTTTAAGTATATTCATGCATTCAGGAGGTAGATTGAGGTAACCAAACTCTAGGACTTTAGGAAACAGATGGCAAGGTTGAGACTCCTGGGGTCGGGAAGCCCGATTTCTCCATGGTTCTGCATGAGTAGGTTCGGCCTGACCAGTTCATTCATAGTGCACTGGCCATGGACTGTAGAAATCTGGAGGCGGAGTTTGCCCAATTTGCGTTTTCTGCCGTGGCAAAGAGGTCCACGTCTGGAAACCCCAGTGCTGGAAGTAATGAAGGAAGACTCTTGAGTTCCCACTCGTGGACTTGCTGCCGCATCCTGATAAGAGGGTCGGCAAAGTTGTTGTCCACCCCCAAGAGGTACTCCGACAGTAGATGGAGCCTATGGTGGAGAGCCCGGCGCCGGATGGACTGAGCTAGTTGAGAAAGCTGGGGATAGCGAATACTTCCCTGCTTCTGTATGCAATACATAGCTGCCATGTTGTCCGCCCGGACGAGACCACCTTTCCCACTATGTGAGAAAGGAAGGCCTTGAGAACTAGATGGACAGCGTACAGCTCCAGACAGCTGATTTGGAGGCCCCTGCGAGTGGGATCCCACTGATCCCGGACGGTCAGGTTTTGTAGATGTCCCCGCCGTTCCTCCCTCATCATTGAGGATGGCTCCTAGATGGGGCTGGATTTGAAGGGGTTGAAGATGGGACTTTACAGCGTTGATGGTGAAGACCAAATTGTTAAGCAGGGTTATAGTGGCGTGGGTGTGTACACAACACTGCTGTTGTGTAGAGCTCTTTATCAGCCAACTGTTCAGGTATGGGAACAAATGGATGCCCTGTCTTCGCAGGTGCGTGGCTACCGCTGCAAGGTCTTTTGTAAAAAGTCGAGGTGCGTTTATAACCACGAAGGGCATTACTTTGAACTGGTACTGTGTGCCACGTACCACAAACCTGAGATAGCCATCATAACCTGGTTGAATCGGGATGTGCAAGTAGGCGTCTTTAAGGTAGAGTGCAGCCATGAAATTGCCTTGCTGTCGCAGAGGAATTACATCCTGAAGACTGACCCTTTGTAAATGTTCCGACAGGATGTACTTGTTGAGGGGCCTAGCATTCAGAATGGGCCTGATGGACCAGCCCTTCTTGGGAATGAGGAAGTAGAGAGAAAACACCCCTGAGCCCCATCGGTGTTGTGGCACAGGCTTTATATCCCCTTTCAGAAGAAGCACTTGATCCTCTTCCCAAAGCAGGCGTTAATGTTCCAGGGAGAGAACATATTTGCGAGGTGGTATGAAAGGGAGTTCTAGGCACTAACCATGTTGGATGAGGTTTAACACCCACCTGTCTGAGGTGACGTGTTGCCAGGTGGGAAAGAATATCAGAATACATCCCCCAACAGGTGTTGTGTGGGTGGGGTGAAGGAGTGGAAAGTCATTGCTTGGCTGGGAAAGTCCCTTTGGAGAAGCTACCCCTTGCCGTTATTACCACGGTAGGCACTCCTAAAATAGACTCCCGTGGAGGTTTGCTGGGCTGGTTGATGCTGGAAAGACATGAAGGCTTCGGGGGAGGTGGCCTTGGAGCAGCCACGAATCAGCTGAGCGGCGAAAGGACCCGTGAGGGGTAGGTGTTTGTAAGGCGCTCATGGCCTTCGCGTCTGTCTTTTTTAAAATCTTCCCCAACATCTCATCAACCTGGGGTCCAAAGAGATGTTCCCCGTCAATGGGCAGGTTGAGTAGATGTTGTTGAAAGTCCAGCTTGAAGCCGGAGACACGGAGCCAGCCGTGTCTGCGAAGTACCATGCTGGAGTTGATGCCCCAAGCAGCCAGGTCAGCAACATCCAAGGCAGATCGAATGGTGGTATTTAAGATGAGCTTGCCCTCCAAGACCAGTTAGTGCCCTCTTTTACGGGGCTCCTCTAGTATGAGATGGAGGAACTTTTCCAGTATTTCCCAGTGGGCCCAGTCAGACATGGAAAGAAAACTAATTAAGTTGGTGATGCACCAGTAATTAGCAGACTGTGCTGCAACACGCTTGGCAGCAGCATCCATGTGTTTACTTTCTTTGTCCAGCGGAGGGTACGGGTGCCTTGTGAGCCTGCGGGTGGTATGCACCACCAGGGAATCGGAGGGCGTAGGCCCCTGATATAGATGGGATCCGAAGTGGAAGCTTTGCACTTTTATCAATCTGGGGGGTGACAACTCGAGCCTTAGTCGGCTCTTTGAAAATGTCAGGAGTGGGTTTGAGCATCCATTTCAACTTGGGCAGGTTCTGTGTGGAATGGTGGGCAAAGGAAAGAGTTTTGAAGAGGAAATCCTCTTCAGACTTTTTATGCAGTTCTACTCTAAGATATGCTACAACCCTACCCAAGACCTCACGGTAGGAGGTAGTATCCTCTGGGGAGGAGGGCAGGCTAAAGGTCAGGATCCATATCCCCTTGTGGATCCACATCATAAGGGTTCCATGGGTCTCCTTGTGGGGGCATGTCATATGGTTTCCCCTCCACCGTGTTCGCCCAGGTCTGAATGTGGTGAACGTGAGTGGGTCAGGCAGAGAAGGAGGTGGGAATGGAGATACTAGAGATCTGGGTAGTGTGGTAGAGAGGACAGGCAGTAGGGGTTGGGGAAAAGAACTTGTGGCCTCGTCATGCTTCTTCAGTGGTAGCTCAAGAAACTCCTTGAAGAAGCTAAGCAGATGATTTTCCAGTCTGCAGTGAGTGTTTCAGTGCCTGCGTCGATTTGGTTTTCGGCGCTGCCAGTTTTAGATTGGTAGGTCAGGTCGGCTCCAAGCTGGGAGCCAGCACCGCCGATTTAGCTAGCTTCAAGATTTTCTTCAGATCCTACACCCAGCTTTGGCTCTGCACCAAAGTGGATGGTTGGTGCTGACCATGGCCCAAAGGCAGTAGCGGCCCAGAAGCCTATCTCTGTGGTCCAGAGCAGCTTAACGCCCTTGTGGCCTGGAAGCTCAAAGCGGTGTTGAAGGTGAGAGGGAGCAGAAGCTGTACTCATGAACTGTTGAGCTATTGGGAGGTCTTCAATCTCGAGGTCAGTGCCAGAACTCTTATTGGGCGAGAAAGCCTACTCGTCAGTAGGCTGCTCCAGATGATGTTCCCCTTGATGTCCTGGGTGCTGAAGAGGTCTGATTAATTTTCAACCCTCCTGATCCACATCTTGAGTCAACTGGTCAGGCAGTCTCGGAGAGCCTTTTTCGCCTGAAAGGACCAGCACGCATCGCAAAAGGCCTCGTCGTGCTCAGGTGATGTGCAAAGATTACAGACAGGGTGGAGGTTGGCCCCGACAATGGCAATCTTGAAAAGGTATCTGTTCCATTACAGGGAAGGCACAATGAGAGCACAGCGCGTGGAAGGGAAAGGAGGTCCAAAAGAGCGAGAGCCCACCGGAGTTGACATCGATCAGAGATCCAGCCTGGACTAAACTGCAGTTGTTGATCGGATAAGACTGGGGAATGCATGCTAACACAATACCCACTGAGGGAGAGGAACGGTGTAAGTCAAAAAGAAAAGTGCAATGGCGTTGATCCGGAGTACATGGCCAAACAAGACAGCAGAAAGAAAATAGTACAACAATGGAGCCCATGACTATGTGCTTTGCAAGCAAGAGGTTGAGTCTCATTATCTTGTTACTCTAGAATAATTCATCGAAGAAAAACAACTTTCACATGTCCAGGCCTAACACTAGATGGCAGGAGTATACACAGCATGTGCATCTACAGCCACAAATGCACTGAACAATATATTATGAATAAAGTAAATAAGGAAAATACTTCATACTTTGAGGCTGAGAGTAAAACAAGATATCACATGTAAAGGAAATTAGGAACTAGTATGGAGAAGCCGTCAAAAGGGAGAAAACATGTACCTGCCAAGCATTTTATCAAACATTGTGTACAAAGAAGAAAGGATGAAAGCACCAACATACCACAGCTTACACTGGCTCAAATTCTGACTTTAGAAAGACCCACTGAGCTAGAAAATAAGGAAGGGTTTACCAGCCTAAGACTTAATGAATCCCTTTTATGGAGCATGCAGTACTGACATTTATGGAGCTGCCTTACACTTTTAGAGTAGCTTGCAAAGCCATAACATCAAGGTAAGAGGCTGACACCACCCACCTACACAAACCAGACAAAAGATCCAAAACACTGCAAATCATACAGACTCGTAGTTTAGTTATATTACATGCTATTTCTTTAACTTAAGTGTTGTTTCAAAGACGTGATAAGGTACTCCCTATCTGGTGAACGTAGCACAATTAGGCTACTAAATAACACCAAACGTATGACCATATTAGAAGGATAGTACATAGTGTAGAGAAGGTCCAGAACAAGCATATACCAGCTATTTTCATGGCATTAGATGGTGAAAAAGCATTTGAAAATCAGATGAAGGCTCTTGCAGGCTGCCCATAAGACAATGAGGCTTGGTGTGAGGCTTCTAGCCTGGGTGATGGCAAACTACTTAGAACAACATTAAATGGACAAAGGTCAAATGAAATACATTTGGAAAGGGGAACTAGGCAGGACTCATATCTAGCTCTGCTTCTATTCGCCTCTCCGAGAGTTTCCCAAAAAGAATTATGAGATCCAAAAAATGTGGGGTTACAATTTGGCATAGAGGAACACAAGATTAGCATATCTGCGGATGAGTTTACTTGTTATCCTTATGGGCTCCATAGAAGGAACTGACAAAAGCTTCAGGATTTTTAATAAACCAACGAAAACCGAATATCTGCAGTCATATCTTGAGTTCCAAGAGTACACAAGTACTTCATTACCTCACCCCTTTCAGATGGGCATCTAAATTTGACCTAGCATTTGAGTACCAACCTCACAAGAGCTGATGACTGAAAGACTAAAAGCAAATATCCATTAAAATGGCTTGCTGAGACTATTTTTTTCCAGGCAATTTCAGTCTATATGCCAGACAGGAAACTAATAAAGAAAACTGGTGAGCCCATATGGGCAGGTAGGATTAGTTTTTCTCCAAACATTTTTATCTCCTAAAGATAAATTTGGGATGGCTTGCTAAAACAACCTGGAGCCTCGAGCAACTTCTCTACATCTTTAATGCATGGTCTAAGTGAGACCCATAAAAAAAACGATTTATGGGGGACAGATTGTTGCAGGTAGGGCTATTTGGAACATTATTTGCGCTCAGCCTTAAATAAACGCATTAACCCATATGGAAGTCTGACTACCAATGCTGGAAACTTGGGAAGTGTTGGGTCTAAAAATAAGCAGCACTGGCAAAGCCATCAGGTATCAAATTTGGGACCGATTGGCTTTGCCAATGCCTGTCGACAATGATGTGCAACATGGCCCAAGCATTACAAAAAAAAAAAAAAAAAAAAAAAAGGCACAATGATGTGGCCACAGTTTGTAGTCGTAAACATGTTCACACACTCGTCATAATACATGCAAACATACAAAATGAGGCAGGCGCCTTTATTTTTTTTTTGTAAGGCAGAGGAGCTGGGAGCATTTGGAAAAGACAGTGAATGGGGAGGGGTGGAAGCAGCACACAAGGGAGATCAGCACGGGGGTACCAATAGAAGCCCATGAGCAAGAAAGGAACATGGAGAGCAGAGGAGGAAGGGAGTTTGGCTGGGGAGAAGCACAAGAGAGAAAGCTTGCAACATGCGGTAGACCGCAACCCCGAGGAGGAGGGGGCAAGAAGCATACAAGGGAACTGTGCTGGAAAACTCATGCACTCTCATGGAGTGCTTAACCAAAAAGAAAAAATTAGCTACCCAAGAGTGAGTAGTGGAATGATAGAAGTCAGCCAGTTAGAGAGATGATAAAGAGGCTATTGCCCATGGGAAATATAAACACAAGATAGACAAGCTTGGACAAGGAAATCCATCGAATAAGAAGAAAGTGTCATGTGCCAGAGTTCGGCCTGGTAGGAAATAGTGCCATTTTACATGTACATGGTTCTTTCCTAAAGTTGCCTTCACTTTGTCACATCGACTTTTGACATACATTTGCATTTGACACACTTGAGTTAGTTTCTTGGAAACACTGACCTTGCTGACACGGAGAACTCCGTGAGAACAATATCACAGTGCCTTGGCATTGTCTACAAGGCACTCATGTGTGTTATACAAATGTGTTAGCTATGTCACCATTTGGACGTAATAACAATCTGGGGAATACAAACAATGACAGCCTGATCATAATCGCAGCCCAAGGCAAGGATGCCTTTTTCTATATATAACTTTTTGTTTCCCAAAGTATAATCAGAGACACTTCTGCTGACTTCGAGGGGTCCCTGCATGCTAAAGCTTTCGCCCAGCAGCTGACGGACATCTCCATGAGGGGTGTCCAGTTCGTGATCAAGAGAAGGTCCTACACTTCCAGAAGGGGGGTTTCTTGGCAGACCATACATTTACACCTTAGACACATAAGTTGGGGATTGCATCGTAGGAGTACACTGGATTGTTATAGTACTGTATATTAATGCATATATAAGTGGTCCAAGTAAAATGTTGAAACTCTTTGCTTTATCCACTGTCTTGACACTTATAACTTTTGTCTGCTTCAGTCTGTTGATCACTGCAGCACATATTTTCTATACAGGTTCAATAAATATTGAAAAATGTCCCTTTGTATATTCTTTATACATTTCTCGGAGCGAAAAAGAGCAGAGCGTCCGAACGAAATGTTCTAGATCTGTCACCACAGTTCCTGAGGGAACAGAGCAGTCATGTCCAGTAGCTGCCAGAACTGTTCACTCCCTGTCTAGGTTAGGGGGTCTAACAGTGGCACTGTGACTATCTGACACTATCCTAAGTTTGTCGTCCACAAACGCTCAGTTTCTACGGATTAGTGGAAACTACACGACAAAAACGAATGAAAAGTGAGAATAAAGTAAATCAATAGTAAGCAATGGGTGGGCTTGTAAGCGCTTTTAAGTTCTTGGTAAGCCCACAATAGATCTTTTTCAACCAGACAGCTTCCGCTGTTTGGTAGGCTCGACCTAAAAATGAACTTACTTTCTAGTCGCATAAACTCCTACACAGTAAAACCCTGAACTCACACTGGGGCAATAGTTAGCTCCCTTTACCATTTAAAGAAGAAAACAAAAAAAAGTAATTGCTAAATTCTTGACTTAATCACAGCCACTGGTCAATCCTCTGCACAGCATTCCAACACTTTTGCCCACATGCCAGCTCAGACAAGAATAAGTTATATGCACATTGGACGTATGCAAATCAGTCTTGGTCCTGTTTGAAGAGGAACAGTCCAGTCCAAACTGCCAGGACCCCTGTGAATTGGAACACAAGCAACCCGAGGAGGCCCAACTAGGATTAAGTCAGTCTGAGCTTACTTGTATACCTGTTCACCTGGAACCTGGCCTCCCAACTCAAGCGGAACTGTTCTCATTAGAGCAGGATCAAGGCCGATTCCCAACTGAGATGGCATAGTGGGCAACAATAAAAAAAAAAGACTAACTGGAATGTGGGTCATAGTAATTACCGGAGGCTAAGACTAATTCAAGAACTCCATGTTTTGCTTTTCTCTTTACCATTTAACTGTGGAGCCTTCAGGAGGAAATGGTTTCAACAATTTTAGAACGCCTTCACCTTACAAGAAATGGAGAGGTTGAGGTACATGCAAATAAGTCACCTGGTTAAGTATCCACCCAAATAAGTAGTAACCGCAAAAAAACTGACCATTACAGAAGTTTGCCAACAGAAGCAAAATATTTCATCTCTGGCTTTCTAATTTTGAACAGAGGAGGGAAACTGCCATACTAGGTACAATGTGAGACATGGCACAGGAGAACTATTGGCAACATGGAATGGGAGGATATGGTGTGCGATCTATTGCAGGGATCTAAAAAGGTCGAACATGAGGTACATTCATGTTTAACTGGTGCCCCACACCTTTAAACACTTGAGAAAAGGTTTCCATGGATATCGGGCCAAACAGCCGTGTAGAGGAGACAATGATTCACAAAGGATGGTCATGTCCTAAACTGATGGTCTTTCGGAAGGACATATTGAGTGTAATAAAAGAAATACTCCGGTGTTGGCAGAGCAAAATGTTGGCGAATGGACAAGAAAATTGCTAACATGTCAGAAGAATAGACTGTTTGTAGGTCGCCCTGTTTGTATTGTAGATGTAGTGAATGCAGCTAACTGGAACAAAGGCAGTAACCCAAAACTGTTACAAAAGCAAACAGGCTTATGCCTACATTAGCAATGGAGAAGTTCACCAACAGAGTGTACCACAAAATCACTTCAGTAAAGTCTAGAAGTCAGTTCTGGACTAAATTGATAAAATGGACAGAACATTGCTCTGCTTTGCCTTGCTGAAAGCATTAGGTATGTTTCACTGCATATGTGGGTGATAGTCTACAGTGGAAATTGTGGTTAAAAGAGAGAAAGAGGACTTTTGGGTTGGGGGGGGGGGGAATAGGATGGTGTGCTCATGTGGGAAGAATGATAGGTCTGCCTACAGAAAGAGAATGGGGCAGCAAGGTTTGTTACTGGTTTGTAGTTTAAGGAAAGGAGCAAGTTAACAGAATCATAGTCAAAGATAGCTACTTGAAAAAAAGGTTTGACAGTTATGCCGTCCATGTGGCAATTTTAAAAAAAGCTCGAAACAAAGTTGCAGCATGTCCGTTTTCTTATTCCTGTGCTAAAAGCTATAAATCATGCCTTTTTGGATTGTGTTCACAATGGCTTATTGTAGGAAACTGGCTCTTTAGATAGTATACCAAAAAGGAGGTATACTGTGCTAAGAGTCCAGGTATTCCCATATGAGTGGACAGGGGCTTGCTCTAGCAATCCCAAGGCGCTCTTGTATGGGGGTAGTGTGGTAGAGCTGCCTTAGGTTTATCAGAGAGGAGTGTTAGACATCTGCAAAATACTCTCACAGTCAATAAATGATGAACACGACTCAATAAGGAGATCCACACCAATTTATAAAAATAACACGGATCTTTATATATATTTTGACACCAGAATAAATACGTTCAGGTGAGTACATGTCGAGAAAGAAATACTTTAAGTTTTCAAATGTCGACAGTGCAATTTTTTGAAGCTGCAGTGTTATCCAATGGGAGGAAAAGCAAATATGGCATACAGGTAGAGTACAGCAACTTACGAGACCATTCTCCTGAACTTAAAAGGGAGTAAAGGGCAACATTTAAGGCAGCACCGATAGGTCACACCGGGCGGCAGTGGGACGGCCGGGTGCAGAGGTGCAATACGGGTGCCTAATGTTAGTCTATGGGGATCGGTCTTCGTGAAAAGAGGCTGCACGTCTGGACTGGGAGGTCAGTCGGGCTGAACCAACAGGGGGGCTCTGGCCTCACGATGCTCGGGGACATGGGGACACCTTTGGTCTTCTCCACGGGGCAGGGGCAAAGGGTGCAGAGGTGTCATGAGGAGTCAGATTTTCATCAACAGGAGCACTTGCAGTCAAGGGGGCCTGCAGAGGTTGCAGACGGTGTCGGTGAGTCCAAAGTCGACAGGTCCCAGGTGGGCTTGGTCTTTGGAGGGCCGAGGGACCACGCTAGAATGGTTGGCCCACTTCAGCTTGGGCTAGGCGGCACAGATAGAGTGGTGCTTTCCGGTGTCAGGTTTTGGCAGTCCAGAGTCCTCACAGGTCCCCTGGGGTCCCCGAGGGATGCAGGGAAGCAGCTCTGCTGCTACACGGGAGTTCCTGGTTCTTGGGTGCGGTGCTGGCAGGTCCCTAAGGCTTTAGAGACGCTGCAGGACAAGTCTAATTTGGCGAAATTGTTGCAGTCAACAGGCAGGCAAGGATAGCGCCAAGTCAGTTGCTGGTCTTCCGTTGTTGCGGCTCTTCACTCTTCTTTCAGGTTGGCAGGATCAGAGTTCCTGGTGCCAGGGGCTCTCCTAAATACTAGATTTGGGGGCGCTAGGGGACTGTAGGGTAGTAGCCAATGGGCCACTTATCCTTGGGGCCACTACGCCCCCTGTATGACCATTTCCTGTGGGAAGTGGGCATAACCCTGTCCCAGAGTTCGCCATCACAAAGATGGCAGACTCTGAAATGTTGTCTTCACTTCAGGTAGCCCATCTTAGGGGTGGAACTAGCCTGCAGGTGAACAGTCCTCTCTGACTACTAATTTTTTGGCCTTGTCCAGGGGCCAAATGGGCCCTGGTCAAAAGGGGGGGGGGGTTAAAAAGGGTCGGCATCCTCTCGCATCTTTATTTTTAATGGCCTCCCTGGACCTGGCCCACCCGGGGGCCTAAAGTAACCGAAGAGCGGGAGCCCGTGTTTTTTTTTTTTAATTTCGGCCGGATTCACGGATCCACCAAGAATCCAGCTGAATTTTTATTTTATTTTTTAATGCTTTTTTTTTTAGCCCTCACATGCCTAGGGGGTCAGGGTGCTTTTTACCCTGACTTTTTTTTTTTTTTTTTTAAACATTTTTGCTGGTCACAAGATGGCTGCCAACACTTCCTGGTTTGAAGAGTAGGCAGCCAATCAAATCTCAGGCATGAGATCGGGAGGGTTCATGGCTCCACCGCGGCCACAGATGTTTATCTGAGAAATCTTTACATTTCTCAGGAACTACTAAAGGGATTTACACGATTTAATGAGAATAGTGCTTTCTGGACCAAGACCTACCTTTCTGCCAAATTTGGTGTAATTCCGTTCAGCAGTTTGGGCTGTAGACGGGTTTAAAAGTTTCCTATGGAAACTAAACATGAAGAAAAAGAGTTTTGGGAACCCCCGTTTTTCTCGGCCCCGCTTGACGGGTCACCCCGGAACTTTCAACACAGTAGCTAAAGTGAGTGGCCCATTAGTTTTGAAACTTTCGTGAAGATTCGTCAAAAGGAGCAAAGTTATTGGCAAATCAAAACACACTTGTCTTATGGAAACTAGGTCCTAACTATAGCTACCTACTGGTGACCGCCAGTAGGAGAGTGTGTGTATATAGATCTCTTCAATCACAGCACCAGCAGTAGAAGGGCCCTAATCAAGATAAAGCCATCAGTACTTGGTCCTTGCTCCAGCCGAAAAAAGAGGAAATAAAGCCTGCTGGTGCTGTCCAATTAGAAGGCAACAAATGCGAATGACAATAAAGCCCACAAATGGTAAGCAATGTGCGGGCTCCAAGCACAGAGTGGACCTTACGTTCAGCAATGACGTCGCAGGGCGCAGGCAATAAGACAAAGTAACTGTACTCCCTAGAGCAGGGAGAGGTGCTCAGACTATATAATTTATGGGCAATAAACGATTTAAGGAGCAAGTCTGCAGTGTATTGGGCTGGCTTTCACACTGGTGTTATATTATAGGCTGTTTGTTCTTTTGAAGAATGTACTATATTCATCACTGTCAGAATGTTCTGTCCTCTGCATTCTGTTGATCTGGTCGGAATTTAGGTGCACCATTCAAACCCTGGATGCATTACTGGGTGGCAGCTAGAGCAACAGCTGTATTATGATCCTGTGGGCCTTTTCCGTTATTTGACAAACGCCTGCTCATCTTTTAATTGCTCATTGCTGTATTCAGGTGTTAAGCTGGTGCCAGTGAGACAACATTAATGTGTGTTAAAATGACAGCATAGCAAAAATAAATACAGCTACAGAAAGTGGCACATTATGCCGCATAATTTGCCTTTTCATGACACAATGCAGTCAATCATGTTTTATTATTTTAGCCTTCAATGCTGCATAATTCCAGTGTTTTCAGCTGTAAACTAATGTTCATAGCCTGCCATTGATAACTGAAGGGCACATAGACGTGTGCATTTCATGTCCATTCCAATCATTTTTGCTCTGATCATGCCACAATATTAAGTTTTTATTGGTTTTAGATTCTAGGCTGAAAACAGTAATTATAGTTTCAAGATACATGAGCCAACTACGGGTTGCAGAGTGGGTCAACGAAAGTACAACAGGGTCTGCAATGATTGCCCATTCTATAAAAGAACGGACCTACAGTGTGTTTCTAGGTTCCTGGTCACCGGATAGGATGCAGGTACCCAGCAGATCCCACTGTATCCTGCCTTTTTAATAACAATTTGAAATCTTTTAGAAACAGTCGCAGCCACGGTATTAACCACTATAAAGAAATTGACATTTCCGGTAGATGGAAACAAAGAGCCCGGCCTGCACAACATAGATCTCTTAATGTTCGATGGCAAACTCGCATAGAATAAGTTTCACGCTAGGTGGCAGCAACACACATTCCACATTTCTTTCCGATTCTGCAAACTAATGTTTGATAAAAACAAGCGACAATTATAAATATTAAATTGCTCATGGCTAGATTATTCGTGCTTTAAAAAAATAAAAAGCACTATGGAAGGAGCAGCAGGCAGGGCGAGGGGGGGAAAATTGTACCATGAGATCGGGAGCAGCGGACGGGTACCGATTAAGTTTGATTAATCTGTGCTTGGACCCTGCTCCACAGAATGGATCAGCAATTACGTCTGGACAGCACTGGCCAATAAAGGTGGCAGCAAAGAAGAGACTTTGCAGCCAACAAACGGTAAGTTGTAAACAATAGTGTCTCACAAGCGAGACGCTATTCATGCTCTCGCAGGCCCTGCCCTGAAAACGTAGGAGGAACATAACAGGCTGAATGAATTGGGAACTCAGCATCACTAAATTGCTGGTCTCAACCAAAACAGAGCAGAAATTGACTTAGTTTCTTACAAGTAAGCTCGCTGCACATCCTATTATGTATCATATGATAATTAATCAGGGATGTGGAATTCCTATAGCCCGACGCCCAGGACATATTGTTTGGGGTCAAGGGCAACTAGGTTTCATGTGTATTTTGTCCTTGGGACAAGTAGGCCCAACCTCCTACAGCACAAACCCTTTGGCTGCCAGTTTACAGTAACACATTATGGATCAGGGAAGGGCATTGTCTGCAGTTAAGTTAATATTTGTGTCCATGTGTTAATGCTGTTCAAACTTGTATTTATGGTTCATTAATGCAAAACCTTTATTATTAGGGTGAGCTCTCCAAGTAAATGTTGTAAGCGCGGACTGCACTTCTGACAGTGGTTCCAGTATAAAGAGGAGTGCACGTTTTCAAAGTTTTGCAATATGAGGCTATGTATAATGCTCCCAGAATGCTCTGATTAGATGCAAATATTTACAGAAGCTTGAAAGCAAGATTGAGTCTTTGCTTTCAAAATAAAATGTTCACAAAAAATGCAAGTAGGTAAAAAAACTTAGCTAAACTACTGGAAAACTTTAGGTACCATTTCTTTGCAGTATCATTAAGTAAAATGTGTTGATGTATGCTAGTGTTTCACAAAGATATTCATAATGGAAAATCAGTGTAACCAGTTTCAATAAAGATTATGGGAAACAGGCATTGGCAAAGCCTTTTGGTTGTGTCAATGTGTGACTTGTTTTGGCATGATTTTTGTAAAACCTTATTGGTGTGGGAGCTGTCGGGCCCTCACATAACAACAAACATTGGCAAAAGCAGAAATTGCTTTTGGTATCAAAAAGCACACATTGCCACAGTAGTTCCTGGCACTGAACAAAACTACATTGTGTGCAGATATGCTCCTTGTGAAGAGCGGAATGCTGTCACTCACAGTGAAGCCAGCCGATAGATGGAGAGAAAGAGAGACAGAACTTTAATAAACACAAAAGTCATGGTTAAAGCCAGACCTAATTAGGGGCCCAATTATTAAAGAAAGTCTCAAAAGTGCACCCATGGTTTATGTCCTTGCATTGAGTGCAAATATACAACTTCAGCGAATTCACAAGAATTTACAGAAGTAGGCCAAGAAATAGTACTCCTAGAAAATATTTGTGAACTGCATTTTAGCATGAGCAAATAAGCATGTGTAGATTTACTCGTGCGAAAATCTGAGAGTTTGCAAGTTCACTTTATCTCCAACCACTTTTTCCCAACCCAGGAAGGAGTTTCACATCTGCCATTTTCAGGAGTAAAGTTCCAACCTTTCTCAGTATGGGAAAACATTAGAGAAGAGTTGGTGAAAGCCCTTAAAACATGCAAGTTAGTAGGCTTGCACAGACTCAAAAGGGCATTTTAACCCTAAAACTATTACATACCGCTACTTTCTGCCCCAGAATGTTGATCTGCAGAAATGTGGCAACATAAGGGAATTACTAGTATTCAAAACCTTACTATGGTATGAGCCCTGGCATAATCAGAGAGGCTATATCAGAGCTCTTATATAATGAGATTGCTGCCATAATTTGTCGCCGCATTACATGGCACAAAAGGGACAAGTGGATTTTATAACAGGCAAGTAGATTTTTGAAGCAACCTGCCTCCTGGACAAGTAGATATTTTATTAAATTCCACACCCCTGTTAATACAATGGTGTTGCATATGTCAGCTATGATTGTAATTGTGAACTGTATTTATATAGAGCTTCCTACCTCTTGCAAGGCATTAAAGTACTTTGTGGCGAGTAGCACGCTACTCCAGAACCCAAGATTATAGTTAAATTGTTAAAACTGCGTGGAGGCTAAAGTGTTATTACATTTACTGACAAGTCGTAATCCGTTTTAAATTAAACATTTTAACATATCTCTCCCCAATAAATATCAATGTTTACGTGCACATCAAAATGATCATGCGTTGAACAAAGCAAATAATGACAGTTACCTTTTTGGCATTCACATTCGTGAGAGCAACATGAATAGTTCACAGTTATTACTGAGCAGGCTCTACGCAGGATACGCGTTTGCCCAAATTATGTCATTGTCAAGAGGAAATAAATTGCAAGGAATACTGAAGGAGTTTGAAGTATTTTAGTGCAGCAGTACTTAACGTTTTGACATTTGTGGATGTCCAATGATTCACTATTGGAAGCCAGGGACCCCGCCTAAGCAATTTCAAGGATTTAAACCTCAAAACAATACAAAAAAAATACAGAAACAAGTATACATCAAGCAATTTATGGAATATTTTATTTACAAACAAAAAATGTGATCAAAAGTTTAATTTTAATGGGTACGTTGGAGCTTTTCAAAATGCAGTTTTATTTTTAAAAGACGAAGCAGCATGCTTTCTTTTGTTGGCGCATACTAGTGCTGCATCAATCGTCCCTTGTAGATTCCATTTGCTGTACTTGTGCTGCTCCCCCAAAACTTAAAGGACATCAACTTAATTGTGAGCTTACAGTTTAAAATTTTAAGATTTTCAATTTATGTACTTTATTAATCTGCTAATATCCAATTTTACAAACAGTTGCAGGTTCAAAGTGGACGTCTCAGGGGTGAGCAAACCACAGGTTAAGAACCACTGTTTAATTCAAACTTAAGAGGGTCTGCACTAGTTCAGCCGGAGCTTTTTAGAATTCAGCAAATAGGAGCCATTTTGAAGGCAGCACGTTATTCAACCATGGATGGATTTTTGTTAACCTCTCAGATTGGTTGTAATGCAGGAGATGTTCGAATTTGAACTCCTGAGAGTTTACTATTACTTTTGAAAACTATTTGGACTTGCCGAATAACAAAATAACGTTGAGGCAGACTAACTGCCATTAGCCTGCAATTAATCAGTATTACACTAGCTCATGGGTACTCAAACATTTTTTCGGATGCTAAAACATACAGTCTGGTGTGTGCCAACAGGCTGCATTGATGCCATGGTATTCCCAAGTTAACAGGGTAGGGTGGAACATTATGGGGTTGGAAAAGAAAAGATCATATTTTCCAAAAATTATTAGAAAATGCTTTCTTTCAAATCTTTTTTGCACATTTTGCAGCAGCTTATCCTATACTGTGTGTGCCTTATAGGTTTTGTAAATTATGTAGCCTATATTCTACAGCGGGTAATACATTTTTAAACTAATGAATGGCATTACCGTCACAGGATAGTACTTCATAGCATGATAAATAGGTACCACATTGCCCAAGTGCACCAACCAAGTTTTAACTCAGTAACCCTCCAGTTACTCGCACATCCTTATGAATTCTATTGTGATTGCAGAGCTTTCCTACCAAAACAATGCATAGCTTCAGATTACTTTAACTTGTGTTCATTTTTATTTGAGGTGAATTATATATACACATTTTGTTGCTTGCAGGTTATAAGATCAACAAAATCGTTGCAGAAACATTTGTTCATTTAAACTACCTGCCTAACACACCTCCAACACTCACTGACCCTGCCCCACTGTACTCATGATCAGTTTCCTTACTATTTTTTATTTTTATTTAAATGCACCTCCACTGTCCTATTAGCTAAGCTTTCGCCTATGAGCAGGGATGTCTTGCTGAAAGTACAAGCAGCAAATTCACTGAAAAAAGAAAAAGAAAAAAAAAATCAAAGGTTAAAGTGAGGTTATAGTTAAGTGAAAATGTCACGTAAAACATACCATTTGAAACTAACAAAACCACTGAAATAACTATAGTAACTATAACTTGCGCCTTTGCCATGCACTGCTTTTACCCTCGCATATTGACTCACTCATGACATTCATTGACTACATTTATAACATCCCTAATCACATCTGAAATGCCAAAATTATTAATACTGTTCATGGAGGGGGCACGAGTTAGGGTTACTTTGGGGTACGAGTTACAGTTACTTGAGATAACTATAACTGGTGAATTTCAGTGGCTTTGTTAGTTTCAAATGGTATGTTTATTGTGACATTTTCACCTAACTAAAACATCCCTTTACCCTGGTTTTTTCAGTAAATTTCTAAGGTTTTTTTAATGTAAAGTTAGATATTCTTACAATTCCTAACTATAGCACAACTTTAATCTGTTTTTTTCTCAGTGAATATATATATGTGTATATATTTTACACTGTGGTGGCCACCATTGTGTATTATAGTTTTATCAGTATTTGCACAGGCAGAGGGTTTTTTGTTCTAATAATGTTGGCGCCCTTTGACGAATCTTCACAAAACTTTGGGGGGGTGGTTCCTTCACCACAGCTCAATCCTGGAAAGTTTCCAGGAATCAGTCAAGCCAGAGGCCAAGAAGAAGAGGAGAATCCCAAAACGTTGACTTCCCATGTTAATTGCCACAGGAAATTTTGGGACGTGGCTAAAAAGAATTATACCAAATTTGGCAGAAAGTATGAACTTTACTAAGAAAGCGTACTTTCGTAATTGGTGTAAATCTGCTCAGCATTTTGAAGAACTTCATATTGAAAGAGGTGCTGGGATGGGCTTGAAAGTGTAAAAGGTATTTCGGGACAGTTTGTCCTGCGGGAGTGCTGCAGTACCAAAATTAAGATAATAAAATTGAGTTCTGATTGGTTGAGGAAACTTTTTTCTCCCATCAGCCAACTCAGTCCCGTGGGACCGAGAGATCTGATTGGTCTGCGGGATGCTGGCAGCACTCGGCCTGGCCACAATCCAGGCCCTCTACCAAACACCATGCTGTGCACATCCTGGTTGCAGGCCAGGCAGCCAACTTCACAATACTCAGGGCCAAAGGGCGTATGTTTTCCCAAACCCGCAGGGCGCACAGCCAAAGGCCTATAGTGAAGTCGATCGCCCCTGCTTTCAAACAAATATGTCTGAAACCTCAGAATCTAACAGAGCAGTTGACCACCGAGTTCAAACTGGGAAAATGCCAGCCCCATACTGCATATGGCAAAAGGCCATGCGCAGAGGGGGGTTGGCTGTCCGCTGGGATATCGGCCGCTCATTGAGGGCAGAGTACAGGGCCTGTGTGTGGTCAGCCCTGCGCCCAACCCCACACTGCACACAGCCGAAGACCTATAGTGGCTATTAAATGTCCACCCCTTTATTATAAGCGCCCACTTTTGGCTTGGGGAAATTACTCTGGAGTAGGCCTTTAATAGCCAGTATAGCCTGCCCTGGCAGGCTACACCAGTTTAGAAGGACGTTTGGTCTTCCTAGAGCAGAATGTTCTTATACCTTTACAGTCAATTGTAGCAGATTATTGCAGTCAAAATCTCATGTTATAGGCGTTTGCCTTTAGCTTGGTCCTATAAACAATAGATTGGGCCATCTATGGTCCCTGTAGCCTTCCCTGGCAGACTACAAGGATATAGTAACATTAACAGACAGACGTGACAAAGAACAAGCTCTTTTTTTTCTTTTGATGGGGGAGGAGGAGAAGAACTTTCTTTTGCACAGCTGTTCATATGCAGTCAAGAGCTGGTCCCTGCTAAAGTACTTTGCACTCTTAGTAAAACGTTCTGCAATCTAAGCAGAAAAGCGCAATACACTCAGAGAGGGTTTCTTTCCTGTTGAAGGGGGGCTGCAGCTTCTGAAGGAGCACTATCACCAGGCTGGACAGTATGTTCTACATCACCAGATGTAGAGGCTGCATTGTCCTCCTGCCTCTTCCTCTTAGCAGCATTGAGCTGCCTGGTATGCCACGATTTGAGGTGGTTCAGCATGTTGGGAGGAACCAAATGAATATTTGAGGTACCTCTGGAAAATTGATTGTCACAGAGGCTGCATGTGACAATCATCACAGATATTTTTCCCCCACCAGCTGAAATTGTGAAAAGGTACCAGACGATGGACTGCGAGGTGCTGCCTGGGCCTTTCTAGTGCTGCTTCTCATCGTCAGAGGTGTTCTTGTTCTACAGGTGGAGATGAAATTATTTTTTTGGGTTGCACTCTCCCCCGCCACCCATTTGTTTTCCCCCAAAAACAGAAACAAAAGGCATAAGACTCTGCACAGGGTGAGAGTAGTGTTAACTGCCACTCCCTATTAAGAGTAAGAGCGTGAGAACATCCTGTCTGTACATCAAGCTAATAACATTACCAAACCGGATGGTGTCTCTCATTCGGTCATAGGTATAGTGGTACCATTTTTCGTGTACGGTGACACCAAAAAAAAAAAAAAAAAAAAACACTCCTAGAAATATCACTAAAACCTTCAAGACAACATTCTTATTTGGTTGGGCCAGTGAGGAAACCTCTAGGCTCAAACTTTAAATAACAGTACCTATTAATAGTGAAAACAAAATTTGTTTTTTAAGTTGTGAGTCCTACAGTACTCCCGCAGGAACTAGAAGTAAACAAACACAGGATTCCCACTGTACCCACTCACTCTTTCTATGGGTCCCACAGAAGTACTGCAGTATGTTAGGGAGGTAAAAATAAAAAAATAAAAACACAAAGTTGACTGACCACTCAGTAGGCACTACTCAAATATATAAAAATAAGACCACCACATCCTTTAGAAACTACCTCAAATGATTTTGTTAACCACCATTACTGGATTGGTGTTTAACAGAAACAATTTGCAGTAAACGCAATCCGAACCCACAATGGCCTCAGACATAACTGGAGGCCACCAAACACCAAGTGCATATTCCACCAGACCTATGCAAGGTACACCATCTGAGGATGACTACCTCAATGATTCTCCCCCAAGCACTTCTGCAGCACCACAAAAAGCAGGGGCAAGGCCGTAAGGTTTGTGTCTACAACTATGAACAATTTTCTATTTACCTTAGTGGGATTACCCACTTAAATACTTAACAAGTCTCACAATTTTATGACACCGGTTTACATTTTTGCCACAATAAAAACACTTTCTTCCAGGCCCTCTGGGCAGCACTCCGTAGATCAGTAAAATAAACTACACACATTCCTAAGATAGGTTCAGTGGCATACAACCTTACAGCCATTCTTGCAATACCTGTGAGAGATAATCCATTTCTAAGTGGGACACACCTCCATTATTCAACTCTCTTCAATGCCTTAAAATTTTGAGTGAAGTTCTGGAACTAAACACACTATATAAACATCCTCACTACAGCACTGCATTACAACTATTTAATATGAACATGTGCACAGATATCCACTGGTGAATAATCTGTCAACAGGACGTTTTTGGCTTTAAGCCTTAACCTACGTTCAAAACATACCTGTGTAACTGATTTTAGGTGCACTCAGCTTTTACCTTGAGTAACGGAGTAGCACCACAAACTAGTGATCGGTAAACTAAGCACCACACAACTTGCAAAAGGCACAATCATGCTTGCATCCAGGACTTAAGCTATTACCATGCTATTGACCCACACATGTAACTATGCTGTATATAACTGAGGTGTTATCAGTAATGCCATTTAAAATGTTATGATTAATGTATTGTGTGAAGTCATAAGCATTGCAGGTGAGCAAATTAAAGTTTAGCTCAGTAAACAACTGGTGACCAGTTTGTTTTTCAAACGTTAGTCTAACATCACTTTACACCTTTGTTTTTTTCAGTGAATTTCTAGGATTTTTTACGTAAGCTAAATCTTAATACAATCTTATAACTTTACCCAACATGCACATAACTGACCAACCCTAAACAAATATAAGTAGTCTGTCCGGATACATGGCTCTATGGTCCAGCGCCAATAGTTTAAGTTGTAAACGTATGGTGTTCAAACCAACAGGTCCTGGTTTTAGAATGCGCTTCCCTCACCCGCACACTTTCTTTTGTTCCTGCAAGAAATGAACACACAAACAGAACTAGAATGACCTGTATTATACCGTTTACAAGCCCGATACAAGCTGGCCACTGACCTTGTTAAGTGCTATAATCCAAACTCTATAGCGGAAACGCGGACACACACACAAAAAATTGAATAGCCTTCCAAGTTACTTTTTCCCCCCCTAGACAGTGGAACGGATCTTTAAACAATGTTTTCGACCAAGAAATACTGAAGGTAAATTTTAAAGCGGAAAGCCAAACACAGAAGTGTGAAGGTCACTTCTTCAGGCAAAAATGCATCCTCATAGTGCTGCACTAAGCAGTACCTATAATAAGCAAGGCCTTGATGTAGTATTCCAGAGTCCTCTCAGCATATCAGAGTATATCCTGTGCGCATCCCAGACCTCTCAACATATCTTCCAATCAAAAACATACAATACAGAGAGAAATAACGCCATACAGTAGACGCAACTTCGTTTTAGGTAGCCTAATCGCTCTCGACCTGCAATTGATAGTATAATCTAACCCAGAGTTACTCATATCAACAGGGCGATAGAGAACAATTTCAAATTAAACTAACTCCTTCCTTTGGAGTTAGAAGTAAAACGTTTCAATGGAGTAAGAAAGAAATTAATAGATACTTAAGCAGCAGCAGCCACCAAGAAGTCAATGTTTGCAATGCTTTACTCCTTTGATGAGCTCTAATCAGTAGAAAACGCGTCATATAATGAAGGATCCCATCAGAAGCAGATGTGTACCTGTGTGGTCGTCCATTTTTTTTTATGTTTCAATTACCAAAATGTTGATAATGTGCTCTTCAGCCTTGGAAACTCCCATTACATCCTGTAAACCCACAAAAAAAACAAAGATTCCCGCTAATGCAGTTGGGGCCTGGGTAGTCTCACATTTTATAATGTACTCTAGATAAAGTTAAATTCGGAATGACAAAATGAGTCATCTGATCTCTGATTTGCTTGCAAGTAATCCATGCAGTCACTGGTAATTGTCAATGGTTTCATCAATGGTTTACTACAAAAAAAACACCACAAAAAAAAAAAAAAACATACAACCAAGCAAATATTTGACATTAATCTGCCAACGCAAGAAAACAGACAATTACAAACGCTATTTGTGTGTGTCGCATGCACAAAAACTGTTGATCGCATTGAACACTGCTATGGTGGCTTTGTCCACTAATAGGTAGACATTAAAAAAAAAAGTGTTTTGTGCAGAATGCATTTATCTAAATAAACAAATGAACGTGACAAATAGTATGATGATTAAGTGTACTTTTCAGATGTAAAAAAGTCCTCCATCCATTCCAATTAGAGCCTTTCCTGGAAGGCAGAACAATATACCAAATAGCCAATGGCATAAGGTGAAAGAATACTCCTGCCTTGGATGGGGGTAAAGGTCGCTTTACGTATATTTTATAGAATTGGTAACAATACATCCTGCACCGTTATTTAGCCAGACCTAAAATAAATCTCAGAGGGTAAACCACAATTTCAATAAATGCTGCCATCTGCTAACCCAAGGTTACTCGCCAAACGAACACTGTCCACAACATCGGACAAAAAAAACTTCTCCAGAACGTAGCTCAAAATGCCATCCGATCACTGCATTCTTTTAAATCACTATTTTCTGGTATGCCTGGACCAGATAGAGAGAAAAAACGTAATCTTCTCTCCCCTTAGAAAAAAATCGTTCCTTTCCTTTATAACAAATATCTTCCGTGTACACGTTAAGGGCTAACAAAATACAAACAGCAGAGAGGAATCTTTCATTATACTGTCCAGAGAATTACTTAGTGATTAACAGTGCAAAGCCGTCCGACCTCTCATAGAAGAAGTTGTGAGGAAGAAAGATAAGAATTGTTTACAGTTGTTGGCCTTTCAAAACAGTCTCAGACAAAAGGCACAGCCAAAGACTTCTGGCATTATTGCCTGGAGAAGGGAATAGCTGTCACTGCGATGAATCTGCCAGGATGTTCCAGAAACATAGCAGACTGGAGTTCCCAACACCTGAGGAGACTCCAGCAACTGCCAACCGCACCTACAGGTGTTCCAAATTCTTTGTCACAGATAGGGCACTCCGGCCAGAATTTATTTGCATCCAGTCTGAACACTCAAGTATCACAGTTTTTCAGATGGAGACTGGACCCGGAAGCAACTCAGGGAGACGCTGTAAGTTATTGATTATTTGGGGTGGAGGACTACACATGTCAAAGATTAAATCACAGCCCTTGTAAGGATGGCCAAAGTCACTAAATTAACCAGCACACAAACTCCTAGTAACTATGGGACAGAGCAGACGGGCTTAACTTAGGGCAAAGCCGAAAGCATTAAGAATAAGATGTGCCAAAAACAGCAATAAAAGTAAAAATGCACGGCAATAAAAAACACAAACCAAATTAGAAAAATAGAGTAAAATATACTAAACAAACAAACTAAAATGCTAAAACTCCAAAAGGAAGAACCAGAGGCATGAATTTTCAAAGTTTTAAGTACGAATTGCACCAAAAAGCCTGTATGTAGTCAATGGTCGTGGAAGACTGGGACCTAGGTGCAATTTGACAGTGACCGAGACAGAGTGAAGGTCAGATGCACCAACCAGGTTTGTTCCGGTCAAAACTTTTACTTTCCGACATTAGTCCTTTAAGTTCTATTCTACCACAGAAGGACACTTCTAAATCCCCTCCCCTCACCCCACGATTTAGAGGGAGGCACGGAGAGACTCACTGGGTGACAGGCAGAGTCTAAACAGCAAGATACAGTCCAAATCCAGTTGGCACTGGTAATCTGGGTAGCTGCAGGAAGAATCCTCTTCTAGCTTGTTGTGTCCCTGTAGCTTTAACTGGATGATCTTATTATGCCTTATGAGCTTTGGAGTCCATTTCTTTGTTCTATGTACAAGAGAGCAGGTTCAGTCCTTTCAGGGCGCTTCTCACGTCACAGACTTCAGATTCAGTCCTCTTGTGATCTTCCTTCAGTGCAGGATTGTTCTGAAATGGGTGTCTGGAGGGGCCACGTTTATGTCCGGCACGAGCTACTGGGTGGGAATGACTCGTAGGCACAACCAACCCAATGGAGTAAAAGCTCCTGGGGGCA
Organism: Calotriton arnoldi; assembly: GCA_963921515.1. Taxonomy (NCBI): domain Eukaryota; kingdom Metazoa; phylum Chordata; class Amphibia; order Caudata; family Salamandridae; genus Calotriton; species Calotriton arnoldi. Next base: position 365,473 of record CAWUFW010000018.1, read on the forward strand.
GTCATACACCCTGTGGGTATTTACAAGATGGTGGAAGCCTTCAACCACACTAAGCTTGGGCTCTGAGGGCTGGGGATGTGTGGGGGAATGTACAATGGGAATCCTAGTGTTCTTCCACTTCTAACATTAAAATCCAGTTTTGTGCAGAACTCTGGTAGAACAAAACAGGGTTTTCCAGCAACCAGACAATGGATATTCAAGAATTATTTTGAGATCCTGTTTTCGCACTTTGAAATGCGCCCACAGGTTATCTGTAAAACCCAAGCAGGATTTGACACCAATGTCAAAAAGAGGCCCACTGTGATTGGAGCCTGCATGACTTTGGGAGGGAAGGGAGGAGGAAGTGCTCAGCCCAGGTGTCAACTAAATAAGCCTGACAAAGGGAGCCTCTTTGAAGTGTTCCCCAAGCTTTATATGTAAAGCCACAGAAGATCTGTTAAGCAGGATGTGACATTCAAGCAGGATTGGACACTGTAATGTCAAAAAAGGGTGCAAACAGCCCCACTCTGCATAGTCAGTCAGGTTCAGAGGGGCCATCTCTGCACATTTGGATCAGCCTGTTTAGCCCTAGGAGGCATTTCACAGCTATTCAAATGCTAATTACTGGCTGGCAGAAGGGGGTGAACAAAATCAAATCGGCCTCCAGAGGATTTAGGCAGCAAAAAGGTAACTTTGCAAGAGTACCTTCTTAATATTTATCCAAAAACAAACTTCACCAATAAATTGGGGTTTTAATAATTCTTAACAATAGTTGCTTAATTATTTTTTCTAGCCGTTTCCTAAAGAAAATAAGCACTATTCAATATAATAATGTAACCCAGTGTTCTATGAAATAGTCAGCCTTGCTACAATTGAAATACATGTTGGAGCATTTTCATTGTAAAAACAATTAATACTTTTAAATAGCATGCACCCTGCCTTATGGGCAACAAGGCCTACATTGAGGTGACCTAAATATTTAAAAGGAAGCTTTTGACCGGTCAAAGACCTACACATGGAACTCAATGCATGTATATGTCTGGGGTGTGATCAATGATGTCATTTAACGTTATAAGCTATGTCATATGTGAAATCATAAGCAGGACACCGCAGAGGCGCAAGTTAAAGTTTAGCTCAGTAAACAATAACTGATGGACTTCAGTTTGTTTTTAAATGTTCATTTTTATCTTATTTTAAACACCCAACTATAAAATCACTAACTTTTTCCAGTGAATTTCTAGGGTTCCTTATGCAAGCTAAAATCTTAGCAAAGGGGGTTATTTTGACATCTCGGGTTATTCCAACAGGTAGACTTTGCAGTTTAAAACTACAATGGTCAGGCTACAAATGGTAGGCCTGCAGTCCTGTTTACACTGTCACTCTAGTGGGTGGTACAATGGGTGCTGCAGTTCACAACTGACATTTAACTTGCATGCTCTGGGTACACTTTGTACGATATACTATGGACTTATAGGCAAGTTAAATTTGCCAATTGGGGATATGTCAATTTCACCATGTTGAAATGTGGAGGACAGGCAATGTATCACGGATTAGAAAGTTTAAAATGCACAGTTCTACAGCCAGCAAAAATGTAGGGCCCAGCAAAAGGCCAAAAATCCGAGGTGACTTTGCAGAAAGGGCAAATTTCCTACAGTTGCTTCTAACAGGATTGGAGCTAAGGCTTGAACTACTCCTTCTCACCATTCATCGTGCTAACCATGGTAGCAGCTCAAGATAGACGTCAATGAGCAGAGATGATCCTAGTGACTCTGATCTGGGGAGCTCTGCCATGGTTCCCTTTGCTTCTACAGATGTCGTGCGATCAACCAGTTATGCTTCACACTCCAAGACATCTCGCAGGGACCAGAAGGAGAGTTGCATCCATTGATTCTGAACAACCTTCTGGCTCTCATGGCTTGGCTGATCTCGGTCAGGGATGGAACTTGTCAAGACTTTCGCAAACAGCTTCCTTCTTCATGGAACAAGTACTGTCCTCAAGAGATAAAGCCATGCCTGGCCAGCTTGGTGCAGATGGTATATGAAGAGGCACATGGATCCCATTGGGGCTGACACGGTGTCCATTTTGAATTTTTTTTCACAACTGGCAGCAGTGGGAAGAACATATTCACCATCAATTTGTTGAGCTACACCAACGTGGCGAGACATCTTCCAGTAGCAGGTAATCTGGTGGCCTCTCAGCTCTCTGGGTGTAAATTCATGATGGGTAGCTGATAATCCAGCCCCCCCCCCCCTCGGAGTCCCTAGTATTCAAAAACCTGGGCCGTAAATAAAGTGCTGCACCTCTTTGTCATTGGGCCAGAGAACTGTGACTTTTCTAGAAAACAACTCTTTGCTTAACACTGACCATGCTTCTTTATCTCATTTCCTGTAAAAGAGTTTTGGACGTGCCGACTTTCCAGGGCGATTATTTATCTCAGAAGTGGAAGGGTTCCCATCACCAGATGAATCAAGTGAAACCCACAGATGGTTAATTAGCTTTTCCCAACAATCGAAAACTGTATGTAGGGGGATGTTTACAGGAGAATTCGAGTTTTTCATGTGATGTCAGACCATGAGGGATCATCAAGTGTTGATTACCATCACTAAACCCCATACTAGACTGGAAGATATACTAAAGACAGCTGACTGTTCATCAAACTGCGCCTTCAAAAAGTTCTATTATAAACCACTGGCAAAATTAGTTACGTTATTGGAAAATAAGCTTTGAACAAGCATAATCTGAGCCTCCAGTCCTGACCTAGAGCAAAACATTCCTAAGCCAATGTGCAGAAAAGTTTAAATTCTGTTAAGGACACGGAGATGAATTTTTATTTTCCCCTAGCCCCCGCCCCCAAAAAGATCCATTTGAGGAGTCCCACCCAAAGATCTGAGCTCACTGTGCTACGCTGGGTATAAGTCTATTGGTTCCCTAATAAGATTTTACCTTGTGACAAACTTTGTAATGGTAATGCATAATAAATATTCAATAGCAAGCATAAGGCTGCACTTTGGGAACTGTGATACCGTTGGACAGATATAATCTAAGAAGTCTAATTGTTGGTTTATTCTCACAGTTACTGAGAATACTAGCTTTTGCGGCATAGTGCTGCTCATCATTCACTGTTACACGAAGGAAGGATAAACACATGAATGTAGCCTTAATGAATCTATAAACAAACTGTGCTATTCTGTCCCGCAGTAATCTACTTCTCAGACTTTATCAGTGGCCACGAATTACTTAAATCTTTGTTCAGGCTACAACAGAGAAGACACCAAATGGAAATGATGCACAATCTCAAACACAGCACTGGCAACAATGAGCGCTACTTAACAGAAATTCTACTTTATATCCCGAAACATCTGACCTCCTGAAGTGGGAGGGGGCAAGACATTGATAGTGGATAGCTGAATCCTACACCACACCAACTATGTGAGACGTTTGGGCTTTTCTCTTAGATCCTTCAATAAATTAGATGAGGGTTTAATGAGCCCCAAATAAGAGGTAACCCCTTTCCCTCACAACAATTTTCCTGTCTTCCTCACTACAATGTTTTCTTTATTTTCCTTTTCGCTGACCTGGAAATCGTATTGTTGTATTTTGCATAATGCTACCAGGCAACAAGGTTTTTGGGCTTTGTAACTTAGGTGCTGTGCATCTTAGGATCATCATTTTGGTTAGCCAAATAAAAGGAACCACAATATGTGGACTTTAAATGTTAGAACATTTTGAAATGCATATTCTAAGGGCTCACTGGCTGCCTTGGTAAATGTCTGATTGGTTACTGTGATGGTCATCGACAGGTGTCAAAAGCCTCTGGCATCACAAGCTTTGAAGAACACCCAGTCCTTGAACAGTTATGTCAAAATCTATTACTGTAATTATGCAGAAGACTCCAAATTTGTTATTTAGCTTCTGTCTACTTTCATTTGCTTATGTGCTTTTTTCCTTCTCTCCATTGCTGATTCACAGTTAAGCAGTTATGGGACATAACTCAGTAAGGCAGACAAAACAGTACAAAATCCTCACAACCCATCCAGTGGTTGGTAACCGACAGGATTTTAGTGTACTCTTCAACTCACAACCCAGAGGGACAAGAGAGTACATCTTCTCTCGCTCTCCCACGAGATCAATGTAACTCACACAACGAGATGGGCACAAACAAAAAAACAAAATAAACTAAACATATAGTGCATGGGGAGAGAAGAAACCAAGGAAAAGGAAATTTAAAGACATGGCCAACTAAATGTCTGGCCATAGCTACCCAAGCTATCCTCTAGTTGATCTGCAAAACCCAATGGGTTTTAAAATTACCCTCACCCACTAGATAGTGTCATGCTTCAGCATAGGGCCTGCTAACACACCCTGGCGCCAGCCAACATTCAGGGTAGAGTGCAAACGAAAATGAAACCAAATGGTTTCAAACAAGGGATCCCAAATGCAAAAACCAAATGAATCAAAACTGTCTAAGTGGGTACCTGCCTATTTTATTATGGGTCCCTCTTGACAGGATTAAAAACGGGTATATGTGAGAACCTACAACTCCATTACCCTGTCTGCTGTACCGACATGTTTCAGCCACAGTTGAATTACAAAATTACATTATCATTGTGGAAGAAGCCTTAACGAATGGTTGAAAATCGGTAAAAGAGAGGCAGCCTTTTTATGGAAAGAAAAACCAAAGATCCCGTACTTTTATATTCTACCTTAAGTACATGAGGCAGCAAGACCTCCCCCGGAGAGGCCCATAGTGTCGGACATTGATTCTCTATTGGAACCGTTATCCCAGTTTTGTGATTTTTTTTCTCAGGCCCATATTTCAGAAGATACCATCCTACCTGAAAGATACAAGGGAGGTGCTTAATCTGATACAAATCTAGATTTCAATCCGAATGAAGAATGTCTAATTGGACTAGACATTGAATAACTCTACACTAACATCCCACAAAGAGAAACACAGAGTGATTGAGAGTATTCTCTTTTCTGAAGAATGAAACTTTTAGACCCCGAGGCACTTCATATTACTTCTAGCAGAACTGGCACTTACTAGGAATTACTTTCAATATGAAGATACATTGTATCTACAGACCCATGGTACCTCCATTGGGAGCTCCTGTGCACCTAGCCTGGCATGTCTGTATGCGTCATACTTTGAAACTGAACATATTTTTTCTAGAACCAATCAATTTGTAAATTCTATAAAATTGCAGTGTCGATATAGCGATGATGCCTTTTGATTTGGCATGGGGACCGGGGCAGTGCTGACGAATTCCTAAGGTGTCTGAACAATAGGAATCCCTACTTGTTCTTCACAGCCAGCATCTCGACAGAGTCCCTACCATTTCTGGATTTGATCATCAAACCGGAGCGAGGAAAATTGAACAGTGAAGTCTTTCACAAACCCACAGATAAAAATAACCTGTAATCATTTCAATCCCTGAGGGAGAATCTCCCATATGGGCAATTCCTCTGCTTGAGGCGGAATTGCTCAGAAATTCGGACATTTGAGCAAGAAGCGAAGATCTTAAGTGAAACTACAAAGAACAAGATTATCCTGAACATGTAATCAAAAGGGCCTGGAAACAGGCTAGAAATAATAACAGGGATTCCCTCCTAGAAACAAATGAAAAACCTAGGGAGGATAGAAACATCTGTGTTACCACTTTCAGTTCTGCCTCCAACTGTGTGAAGATGATAATCAGTCAAAATTGGCATATTCTCAATTCAAATGGTCTCAATTTAAAGAATCCGCTGTTTAGCTTCAAAAGAAGTGCAAGTATAAAATATTTTGGTCCACATGAAACCGAAGACAATAAAACGAAGGGAAATAGTAGAACGGACCATGTGGGATCTACCTCCCATTACAGACCACAATCCTTGTGGTACATGCAAAGCCTGCCCTTTAACATCTAATAGCAAATCTGTCGACTTGTGCCTTGAGTTTCCGTGGGAGCTGAGAAAACATACCACCTGTAATTCAGAGAGTGTCATCTATCTGATAAAATGCCCATGTGGCTATCAATACGTATGCATGACCACAAGACGTGTGAAAATAAGGATACTGAAACATATGAGCAATATAAGAAGTCTGTGACAAAACTTACAACACATTATTTGGAAATGAATCATTCTGAAAAAGATCTCCGGTGGATTGTTATTGACAAACCCTTTATCCCCATGTCTGTAAGAAACATAACACAATTTTTGTTACGAGAACAGAGATGGGTGTACAGACAACAGAGCAGTGAAAAGGGTCTGAATGACCATCCTGTGGCACCATTTGAATAGCATAGGGTAACGGTTTAAGTAAGAGATGGACACATCTTATCCAATAACTTAAGATGGTCCAATGAGGGTGCCCGGGCAGGTGGTCATCAGAGAATATAAGGCTACGTCCCAACTTCTTCCATTTCTATATCTTCCCTCTGCTCTCGCAATTTTTGTATATATAGAACGGAGGGCATTGAATTATGTGCACTGAAGTGTGTGCTCCATTCAAAACTTATGATGAGGCTGTAATTATTTAGAAAATAAGTGTTCTATGGCAGGAATTGATTAGAATTAGTCATCCTTGACAAACACCCTCTGATGGGAATGGTGCGCTTCGTTTCTCCTTTTTTCAAAGAACGATGTGAGGGTATTATATATTTTATCGTTCCATATGCTACTAATTCTATAAAATAGATGAATATACGAGTAGGGGCTAAAATGAAACTTTATTGGGGCTTTGGAATTCTTTTAAGGTGGCCGCCAAATACGCCCGTTGAGTATTGAGAGGCTACGGCCATGACGCGAGATCACATGACTTTCCGGAATAGGACGGAAGGGGATAACTACTTCCGTATTCCGGTTAGTCCGAGGTCGGCGGAGGGAACGGAGTGGCAAATTCGGCCACGTTGCACCTTGACGAAGTAAGTGAATGTTTACCCAGGGGGCTTAACATCTTGGAGAAGCTGAGCAGGGGACCAACTGGGACAAGTGAAGGACTGGCTCTAAAACGTCAGCAGTCTGAGTATTATTATCGATTGAGAGTATGGACGGCGGCCATTAGCATAGCAATCAGCAAGGAGCAGGACAACGGGCCCGTTCTGATTGGTTGGAAAGATTTGAAAAGAGAAGAATAGCAAAAACTTGCAAAGACATTTGAATACATAGTTAAGAGTGATTTTAGGAATACATAAGATGTATACATAGAAGAATCTTTCCTTTGTAATGAAGATATTGTCACTCCCACATAATAGGTAATAACACAGGAGACTTGAGAGATCAGCTGAATCGCTAAGTTACGAGACTTTTCAACATCTATTATAAAATCCAATTTTGTAATAAGGAAGATCAACTACTTACCAAGTGACAGGATTTAGTCTCCCAAGGGTAATATAGACATAATTTTGCCTATTGCACACAATACAATATTGTTTTAATTATTTATCTCTGGTAGTGTGCGACTACAGGGCAACGTGCTCACTCGATCCCCGGGTTCAGACTGCAAGCAGTGAAACTTGGTTAAGGAGAGGGGCCTATTCCCTTACCATAAGTAATTTCTCTTGGCACTATATAAATATAGCACATTTAGTAATCTGAGTGTATCACACGAGGCGTTTTATCTGGGTATATTTTGGGGTAAGCACAGTATAATAGTAGGTCTCTGTGTGTTTTGCTGTAATTAATATTAGCAGAAGGATTAGGGGTGTTTCCAAGGGAGGGTTATAGACTATGATTTTAATTTTGTTAGGTATGCCATTTGAAGTGCATCTAATAAGGGCAAGTATGGCCATCGACACCCTGCCTCATGTATAGTGATTGACTAGGAGGGGGTGCGAAATAGATTTAAGGGATCTGTATCCTGAGGAAGGCTTTTGATCCTGTTGGGCAACAATGATAGGCTGAAACAGGTCGGTACAGCAGACAGGGTAATGGAGTCATAGGTTCTCACATATACCCGTTTGTAATAAGTTTTTAATCCTGTCAAGAGGGACCCATAATAAAATAGGCAGGTACCCACTTAGTTTTAATGCATTTATTTTCTGCATTTGGGATCCCTTGTTTGAAACCATTTGGTTTTATTTTTATTTGTGCTCCACCCTGAACATTGGCTGGCGTCAGGGTGTGTTAGCGGGCCCTATGATGAAGCATGCCACTATCTAGTGGGTGAGGGAAATTTTAAAAACCCATTGGGTTTTTCAGATCAATTCGAGGATAGCTTGGGTAGCTATGGCCAGAAAATTAGTTGGCTAGGTCTTTAATTTTCCTTGGTTTTTTTCTCTCTCCATGCACTATATGTTTAGTTTAATTTGGTTTTTTGTTTGTGTCCTTCTCGTTGTGTGAGTCACAGGATTTTAGTGTTTTCTCGTAGAATAGTGTGCTCCCAAGAAGAACATACTGGGGTTTCAAAAAGTAATTTCCACTAACTTAAGGAGCACGTAAAGGTCACCAAATCTCAGAGTATTCGTTTTCTTTAGCATTAAGAAGCAAGTGTCCTTTTTCTGTCAGTGTCAGAAAAAAAAGCTACAATTCAGTCAAGTCAAGAATAACTTTATTCGGCACCAAGACCACAAAAGTTTGACAAGCAGATAATACATTTAAAAATATTAAAAATCCTTGTTATTAGACAAAATCACATATAAAAGAGATGCATAAACGACCATAAAATTTCATATTGGATAAAATAAGACCCTAAGAGACATTTCTCCTGCCCCTTCAATTACAGTATTTCATAACGTTTTCTAATAGACATAGCAATTTTAATAAAGTTTGACACTGCAGTACAAATAGCAGGACTGGTCAGCGATTGCAAATAACTGAACCCCTCATCATATGTACATGGACGAATGTTCTTTAGTAGTGGTACCAGAAATCTTCTCCTTGGTTCCTTGTAAAGTGAACAAAAAAGAATAAAGTGCTCCGTGCTCTGGGTTGTATTGTTGTCACAAGGAGAGGGAATGAGATTGCCTATCCACCCAGATTGTCTAGGAAATGCGACTAAAAAGTGCAGAGTGCCTAAGCGGAATCTTGTTAAAAAGAAACGTGTCTGACTATTCGTAGTGAAGGATAAGTAAAATTGCTGTTTAGGCGTAAAAAAGCAACTAGGGCCTATCGCCTCCAATTGAGTGTGTCGCGAAGTTGCCCAAGTGTAACGCGCCTCTTTTATAATGACCTTCGCATTTGCGTGAATACTCTTCAGAGTGTCAAAATACTCACCCAAGCCAATTTCAAATAACCTCTTCCTCACAAAACGGAGCCAGGGGATCTTCAAAGAGTTATCCAAATTAATACAATCTTCGATAACCTCCCTGGAAAACATTAACTCTTCCGACCCCCATATTTTGGTCCATAAATACAATTCAGTCATTTCGTCCTGGAACAGAGTTAACTTATTGTGTGTAATACTAACATTTTACTGTACAAACCTGCACTCATTTCAACTTTAAGATGTTGCCAGGTATGTACACTTACTATCTGGGAAGTGCCATTAAGGGGATTTGGAATGAGCATCAGACAGTGACATACTGGAGAAACCGAACTACTAACAAGAATTAACCAAAAAGAAATCCAAACAATTGTATTAAAAAAAGATTTAAACTAAAAGTTCAATATACGACTACAGCTCCCATTACAACAAAACAGGCAACATTATTCAGAATGTCACTCAATCAATCAATCAGGGGTTTGTAAAGCGCGCTACTCACCCGTGAGGGTCTCAAGGCACGGGGGGGCCTCCGGATCAGTCGAAGAGCCAGGTCTTGTGGTCCTTCCTGAACGTGTGCAGGGTCGGGGAGCGTCTGATGTTCACAGGAAGCTCATTCCAGGTTTTGGCTGCGATGTAGGAAAAAACTCTCCCGCCGGTTTTGTTTCTGCGGATGCGGGGGACCTCTGCCAGGGCGAGGTCGGCGGAGCGGAGGTTCCTCCTGGGTACGTGGAAGGATATTCGCTTGTTGAGGTATTTAGGTCCGATGTTATGGAGGGATTTGTGGGTGAGGAGTTGAAGGTGACCCTCTTCTCGACGGGGAGCCAGTGGAGGTCTCGTAGGTGTTGGGTCATGTGCTCATGGCGCGGTGTCCCGAGGACGAGTCTGGCTGCGGCATTCTGGATGGTCTGGAGCCTGTGCAGGAGAGTCTTGTTGATTCCGGCGTAGAGGACGTTGCCGTAGTCCAGCCTGCTGGTGATGAGTGCGTGGGTGACGGTCCTTCTGCAGTCTAGGGGGATCCACTTGAAAGTCTTACGGAGGATGCGAAGGCAGTTAAAACTAGTGGCGGCGACGGCGTTGATCTGGCGGTTCATGGAGAGGGAGGAGTCCAGGATGATGCAGAGGTTCAGAGCGTGGTCCGTAGGGGTGGGTGGGCTCCCGAGGGCGGAGGGCCACCAGGTGTTGTCCCAGGCGGAGGTGCAGGGACAGAGGATGAGGACCTCGGTCTTCTCTGAGTTTAGCTTCAGGCAGCTGTCCATCCAGGCTGCCACGTCCTTCATACCTTCCTGGAAACAGAGTCTGGTGTCTTCGGGATTCTTCGTGAGCGAGAGGATGAGCTGGGTGGCGTAGGATACGATGCTGAGCCCATGCTGTCGGACGATGGCGGCGAGGGGGGCCATGTAAATGTTGAAAAGCGTGGGGCTGAGTGATGATTTCTGGGGTACTCCGCAGTTGATTTCAGTGGGTTTGGAGAGGAAGGGAGGGAGTCGGATCCTCTGGGGTCGGCCGAAGAGGAAGGATTGGATCCAGTCGAGGGCGGCTCCTTGTATTCCCGTGTCGTGCAGTCTGGCTGCGAGAGTGCGATGAGACACGGTGTCGAGGCTGCGGAGAGGTCTAGAAGGATGAGGGCCGCGGTGTGTCCCTGGTCGAGTAGCGTGCGGATGTCGTCGGTGGCGGCGAGGAGGGCGGTCTTGGTGCTGTGGAATCCAGACTGGGAGGCGTCTAGGATGGAGTTCTCTTCTATGAAGGTGGTCAGCTGGGCGTTTACGAGTCTCTCGGTGACTTTGGCCGCAAAGGGCAGGAGAGAGATGGGCCGGTAGTTTTTCAGGTCCGTTGGGTCGGCCGAAGGTTTCTTGAGGAGGGGTTTTACCTCTGCCCGTTTCCAGTCGTCTGGGAAGATGCCTGATCTGAGGGAGGCGCTGATGGTGCGTCCTAGTTCGGGTGCGATGATGGTGGCGGCTCTGTGGAAGATGTGCGGTGAGCAGGGGTCCGTTAGGGCTCCTGAGTGGGTTTTCTTCATGGTCGCTGTGATGAGTTCTACTGTAGCAGGATCCCAGGACGTGATGGTCGGCTTATCGGCGGCGGTGGGTAGGGGGGTGGTGCTCGTCGTTGGTTCGCTGAAGTTGTCGTAGAGGGCCTTGATCTTGAGATGGAAATAGAAGCTGAGCTTGTCGTAGAGTTCCTGGGAAGGTGTGACGTCCGTGGCTTCGCAGGTGGGTTTTGCGAACTGCTGTATGACGTTGAACAGTTCCTTGGTGTTGGTCACGTTGGTCTCGACTTTGTCTCTTATGAAGGTCCGTTTGGTGTCTCTTATGCGCTGGTGGTATTCCTTCACGGGGCGCTTGTGGTCGTTCCGTGCTTCCGTGGTTTTCAGGTGTCGCCAAGTTTTCTCTAGGCGTCTGTAGGAGCGTCTGGCATCTTGAAGTTCTGTGGTGAACCAGGTGGCTTTCAGCGGGCGTTGTTTGGCGGGGGGGGCGAAGGGGTGCAAGCTTGTCGGCGCAGCTGGAGATCCAGCGGTGAAATTCCCTGGCTGTGGAGTTGGTGTCGGTCGCAGCGATGAGGGGGTAATGACGGATGGTGGTGTTGAGGTGCTCCTCTGTGACCTTGCTCCAGTTCCGTTGTGGCGGGCGTGGGGCGGGTTTGGGTACGGTGGTGGTGTTGAAGGTGAAATGAACGCAGTGGTGGTCGGTCCAGAGGGGCTGGGTGGTGTGGCAGAAGCGGACGTTTGTTCCTCCTGCGAAGATGGGGTCGAGGGTGTGACCCGCTCTGTGGGTGGGTGTGTTGACGAGCTGCTTCAATCCAAGGTTGTCGAGGAGAGTAGTGGAGTCGGGGTCGTTGCTGTTGTCGAGGTGGAAGTTCATCCTTAAACGTATATCAAGTCTTCCCGGAATGGATGCATGTATGTATAACGATAAACATGTTGTGGAATAAACATTTCATGCTTTTGATAAAGTACCCTGCCTACCCTAAGTACTAAGGGTTGTGCATATTACACAAAACATATAATGCAGTTTTCAAGGTATTAAATACATTGCAACGTGTTTTTTAACAATCCAGAGTTACAGTATAAAGGAGCTAGACTGTGTGATACTATGCTACTTACAGTAAGTCTCCATACAACTGACAGTATTTTCAAAACACAGAGTTACAAAACAAAAAAAACAAAAAGGGCTGAGGTACAGAGGAGGACTGTTATCCTTAGTGGCCACAGAGAAGCAGTGTACAAAGTAACTGCATGAAAGTCAGCAGGGTATGCATGATAGGGAACTGTGTTGCCAACAATCCTTGCACTGTGGAGCTAGGTCTAAGGATGTGCAGGCTCTGCACACGAGACCAGTAAAGGCAACCATGAACAGCTCCCAACACTGGCTTCATGCAGTACATAGACTCTAGATCAGGGCATTTGCACTCGCATACCCTCTTCCCAGAAATTATCCTCCAATGAATGTTTCCCCTGATCCCAGGCAACTCACTTACAACCAGGGCACAAGTCCTAAACAAGCATTTGCAATGCAATAGGTCTCGCATTTGCGAGAGATGCTGCTATTGGCATTGTAAATGACAATGCATTTTATTTATGCAACACATAAATAAAAGGCATTGTCATTTACAGTGTCAATAGCTCAAACTCTCGCAAGTGCGAGACCTATTGCATTGCAAATGCTTGTTCCAAATTGGGGCAGTTTTGAACTTGTAAAGAAAAGCTCTATAGGTGCTTTGCAAGGTATGCAAGACTTCATGGATTTGATCTTCCTACAAGCAATGCTTGTTTTAATATCAGGGAAAGTGAAAGTCAAAACAGAGCAGAGCAGGCAATAAAACAGGCCAACAAACAGCCCCACACATTGACCTGTCCGAGCAGCCTGTCAGTCACTGCTTGATTGCCTAGTAGGCCTGGTCGACCCTGGAAATGACTGTAGCTGTTTTCCAGTCATTTGGGAAAGTACAGGATTCAAGAGAAGCATTTCAGATGTTAGAGAGTACTTACAGATCATGTCTAGTACTTTGTGGAACATTTGTGAGGGCAAGTGTTTGAAAGGGAGCCAGGCCTAAACGAGGGGTGGTGACAGGCAGGTGCCCAATATATTGTTACTAACTTAGTGGTACTCATATGATTAACCTCGGAAGGATGACAGGCTGAGTAAACCTGCCACAATATGAACCTGTAATCACGAGATCAAACACAGACTGGTAGAGGGGATTCATTAGACCACTGAGCCATCTTTTGCTCAATGGAATAATGAATTAACAGGAAATGGAGTGGAGCAAACAATATATTTTGCTGCAGGATTAGTAGTACGTGTTAGCAGTGCAGGGACCCTTCCTGTAATCTCCATGTATGGGCAGGGCCGTACTAATGAGGTGAGCCCTGTGCCCACATTGTGTTAACGTGCGTAAAAATTACAAAAGGATAAGGTAATAAAACCCATCAAGCTGTCTTATGCGCCTTTTCTTGGTTTAGTAAGCCATGCCATAGAGTTTGGTCCTCTCTTGCTTTATAATTGCAGTGACCCTGGGTATAGGCAAACGTTCCTAAGAGGGTGCTCGTGTTCAAAGGGTGGCGTGTCATGAGCACACTGGTGTTTGTCCCCAGAGTCATTCAAACAAAGGGCGCTTTGGAGAAATGTACAACTGGGCCCTTCTCAAAAGGCATTTTAGGAATTGCAAGAGTTTGTGGGCCATAGTGGAAATAACATGGACTCATAGGTCAGCACGCCCGCACCAGTTGGGGAGTAAGAGCTATTTGGGGCCAATGAGACGCTCTCACCCATGGAAACCGGTGCCACTGCACCTGCTGTGCAGTTGATAGATGTGCCCCTAAAAACAGCTTGCGGTTTTTCGGCAGGCATTTAATTTAAAATTACAATTACCGCCCTCGTTCTATAGTAATGGAGGCAAAGCAAACCCATGAAGCCAACGGGGAAGTGAGAATGTAAGTATTTAGGAGCGCTTGAGACAAAATGAGAGGGGGGAGAATTAGATTTCAGCCTGCCGATAACTAGTTTGGTGCCACTGCACCTGCTGAACTATTGATAGCTAGCCCCGGCCCCCTGGAAAGTTCACGAGATAATGGGGTGTAGACATTCTAAACCCCATTTTACCTTCAACACTCCCTCCCCGCGCACTGCTGCAAAGTGACACTCGCTTGCCAGTGTTGAGAAACAACTGTTATCCCGGAAAACAGTTTACACTCAATTTTAGTAAAACTATTGTCCTTCCTACCTTCACGGTACTCCTCTGCAAGTGTTCCAGGTACCGCAAAGTGCAGTTCACACCGAACTGCACAAAACGCTCTCGCCACCGAAGGACACAAGTTGATGACTCTCGGTAGGTTAAAAACAGTTTACTCTGTGTGAACAGTCCGCGGCGCGGAGTCCACCAGCCAGGCTCACCGTCTGTGCACGCTGAAAGCACCCCAAGCCCTGCACCTCTGCCGATGGGGTTGCACTGAACCACCAATACTGTTAAACTCGGACTCAACAGACATCTGAGAGCCCCCGGAGCAGGGGCACTCACAGTGTCCGTCCCGCCTGCCTCACTCGGCCATTTCTGGCTCACGGAAGTAGCTAAACACAACAAGCGATCCAAGGGGCGTGGTCTATATAACTCCTCCAAAGGAACTCTCATATATAGCCAAGGTTTGGTGCGATGAACGGAGCGCGGTGTCTCTAAAGCGGGCGCCGCGCTCCGAAATTAAGTAAAAATAAAGAAAGAAACAGAGCACGGTGTAGGTTGGACGGCCCCGTCGGCGCCCGAGGGAGATGGCGACAGGAGGACGCGGCGCCGCTTGGGGTCCGTAAACAAGCTGTCGCCATTGTGAGAACCAGCACCTCTGCCAGTCCCGCTACGTTGTGAATTTCCATACTTGACAATTGATCTAGACACAGCTTCGTAAAACGAGGACGGAAGGGGGACAGGAGATGTGCACATCGCGTGTCTGTACGTGCGTGTTCACGTTCACGGGCGCGTTCACAATTGCAGTCCGTCCTGCGCGTGCACATCTCCTGTCTCCCTTCCGAAGCAAGTCGACGACAATAAGTCTCGCTAGCGACAGCGCTTCGCGCTGCGTCGCTAGGCGAGACCTAAAAAAGAAGTGGGGGGACTCTCCAAGTTAGTTAGTGTTACAGGAAGTGACATCACGACAGGAAGTGACGTCACTTCTGACATCATGACAGGAAGTGACATCACGACAGGAAGTGACATTTCATGTGCAGCAGATCTATCATTTGCACGTATTGCAAGATTTAACAATTGAAGCTGCTCAGTGCTTAAGCCTGTGACTTAAGGTCCCTGTATAGAGGAATTTACAGCCCAAATGTGGATGAAGTTTGGTGTACACCTACATTAGTAAAGACATTAAGTGCTGGGGGTCCAACAATCCTGGAGACTTGTGTTGTGGAAGATATCTATTCATTTTAAAGTGCAACATTTGCAACATACAGAAACACCAAAACCCATCCTTGCACCAGCAGCGATCCACAATCAGTGGGTAAAAGAAGAGCTAAAATTACAACAGCCACAGAGGCACACACAAAATTATCCAAGAGTATCAATATTTGTGAAACTGAGGCATATTAGACATAAACCACGGAGAGAGAGGAATGATAGCCAATAAGCTGATGACAAGAACAGAACCTTCTTCATCCTAGCCTACTTCCAAAACTCACTAGGAGGGTGGCTCAGCGAGCCAACTACTCATTCAAGATACATGGTAATCTGTAGTTTACTAGTTCAAATCATGGCAAAAACCAACTAATCCTCCCGGTTCCGGTAAACTGAGTACCAATCACTTGGGTAATAATAATGATACGTGCTATTTCCAGCACTTAGTAAGAGAGCTTCGACATGGGGACTTCCCACCACCCACAAACAGACTAAGCACACCCACACCGCCAGGAGGTGATTGCAGTATTAATACAACCTACGGAATGCTGTCCAATGGGTAATTCCAACACTTCTAAACAGTAGCTTAAATAGACTGACAGCAGCGTCCAGATGCCAAGTAGTAGGCAAACAATGCGCTATACAAAAACCATTAAGAAGCAGGATTTCGTACAGAGAGGCGAGAACATGGCAGGTGGGCCACTGCGAAAGCTGATTTCTGCCTCACGGCTGCCCTCTCTCTCCTCTCCAACAACCGATACGTGACAAGGAAGTTGTAACCACCGCTCGGGTAATGTCGGTTTGTCACTTGTAACACCAACAGCGTGAACAAAATGCAAGATCTTCCAAAGTGCAGCACTGTTTGGCTTTGAATTTGCACGTGCTGGTGTAGCAGGTAGGACTCTGAAAAAAAGCAGCCAAGAGACGTGACGGTCGCGAACGTCAAGGAAATATTTACTGCCAGCTATGAGGCGTGTGTAAACAAAACTACAGTAACGCTATTGACCAACACACAACGCATTTCCTGTTCATTGATATCTCGCACTGCGAAGGGCCCCAGAGGCGAAACCCCCTGTACTTCCAGGCGCAGTCACCCCCCCCCCCCGTCGTGTGTGTCAGCCCGGGCTGAGACAGCTTCCCGGGCACACACACAGCCGCACCCGAGTACTTCACAGGTCTTTGAAAGACCATCTACGTGTTAACGAGGCTTTGTTGCTTGTCACCCCTTTTTAGAGCCCCTGCATCTCCACTCTGCCTTGGCTGGAAGAATTTGCCCCCCCCGACATTTTTTCTTAATATCCCCCCTCCCCCTCCTGGAATTTGTCTCTAGTTGCGCCTCTGACTGGGAGCGAGGATAACCTTACCAGGATTAAAGTCCCGTAGCCGGGAGTGTTGAAGCTACGCGGTAGCCAGCCCTGTCGTTGGGAGATCGACGGGTAAGTCAACGGCCGCCATCTAAGAAAGTTAGGGGCGGCCGTGAGGGCAAGTGACGCCATCATAGAAAGTTCAGCTTTTGAGCAGGGGGGACGGCGTCCACCCGCGTGGTACCCCGACTCGTGCCCTGTGTACATATATAACCTTGGCATTCGAGACCTTTTGTGGGCCATGACTTAAGGACCGCAGGGATGTGGTATTCCTATAGACTGATGCCCAGGGCATATTGTTTGGGGTCAAGGGCAACAAGTTTTCATTTGTATTTTGTCCTTGGGAAAAGTAGGCCCAACCCCCTGCAGCACAAACCATTTGGCTGCCAGTTTGCAGTACCACATTATGGATCAGGGAAGGGCACTGTCTGCAGTTAAGGTAATATTTTTGTCCATATGTCAATGCTATTAAAACTTGTATTTATGGTTCATTAATTTAAATCCTTCATTATTAGGGTGGGCGTTCTAAGTAAATAATGTAAACTGACTGCACTACTGACAGTGGTTCCAGTTTAAAAATGTGTACACACATTTTCAAAGTTTAGCAATGTCAGGCTATGTATAATGCTCCCAGAATGCTCTCTGATTTGAAGCAAATATTTGCAGAAGCTTGAAAGCAAAAGTGACGATTCCTTGGTTTCAAAATAAAATGTTCATAAAAAATGAAAGCAGGAAAAAAAACATTTTGCTAAACTACTGTAAAATTTCAGGTACCATTTTTTACAGCATTATTTAGTAACATGTGTTGATGCATGCTAGTATTGCCCAAAAATATTCATAATGGGAAATCAGTGTTACCAGTTTCAATAAGATTATGGGAAACAAAAATAAACAAGCATTGGCAAAGCCAGTAGGTCTGAAATTGGTGGTCAGCTTTTTAGTTTTGTCAAAGTGTGACTTGTTTTGGCATGGTTTTTGTAAAACCTTATTGGTGTTGGAGCTGCCAGGCTCTCACCATTATAACAAACATTGGAAAAACCAAAAATAGTTTTTTTACTCTTTAAAAAAAAAAAAAAAAAAAGCACACTGCCACAGTAGTTACTGCCACTGAACAAAACTACTTTGTGTGCCGATATGCTCCTTGTTAAAGAGCAGAATGCCGTCACTCACAGTGAAGCCAGCCGATACAGAGAGAGAGACAGAATTTTAATAAATACAAAAGGTCACGGTCAACGCCAGACCAAATTAGGGGCCCAATTATTAAAGAAAGTCTCAAAAGTGCACCCATGGTATATGTCCTTGCATTAAGTGCAGCTATACGGCTTTCGTGAATTCCCTAGAATTTACAGAAGTAGGTCAAGAAATAGTACTCCTAGAAAATATTTGTGAACTGCCTTTTAGCATGAGCAAATTTGCATGTGTAGATTTGCTCATGCAAAAATCTGAGTGTTTGCAAATTCACTTTTCCTCCAACCACTTTTTCCCCAAGAAGGTTTACGTCTGCCATTTTCAGGGGTAAAATTCCAACGTTTCTCAGTATGGGAAATATTAGAGAAGAGTTGTTGAAAACATTTAAAACATGCAAGTAAGTAGGTTTGCACAGACTCATAAGTGCATTCCAACCCTGGAACTATTGGTTCCCACTACCTTCAGCCCCAGTATGTAGATCTGCAGAAACGTGGCAAAATAAGGGGATTACTAGTATTCAAACACTACTATGGTCTGAACCCCGGCATAATCAGAGAGGCTATATCAGAGCTCTTATATAATGAGATTGCTGCCATAATTTGTCGCTGCCCTACAAGGCACCAAAGGGGCAAGTGGATTTTGTTACAGGACAAGTAGATTTATGAACCAACCTGCCCCATGGACAAGTAGATATTGTATTAAATTCCACACCCTGGGACCGGCAAGGAGAGAGCACTGCATTCCAATGCACGCCCCATGATGTACAATGGTCAGTCTCCTCACTGTTAATAGATACCACTTTTTGACATTTCAGTATGTTTACAGTGTCTCAGGGTACTTGAAAGTGACACAAAGATTAAATATTAACTATGCATAAAAGACCTAAACAAATGCAGCAGAGCCTGCCTTATGCTCAGCCCCTTGCAATGATAGAAGTTTTTTTTAATTCCACTACCAAAAGGCAGACTGTCACCTCTCGAGTCCTGGTAGCACCGTGCTAGTTTGAAACACACCAGCAGCTATCCTTTAAAACAAACAGGAGACAGGGGCATCAATCACTGAACAACAACTATCGTGAATGGAGTTATCACCAGGAATTATATCATGTATAGGAGATATGTAGCTGATAAGTAAATAGAATCCATCTCAACACAAAGCATATAAATAAAATACCCACTAACATCTCAAAAGTAAATTGTTAATATACTTTAATGCAGTTTCTAAATGTAGTCAAGGTGTGATCACAGTTATATAAATTGAAATACACAGTGTGTATATACAAAAAGGAGTTGAACAGATGACAGTATGTAGGCAGGACATACCTCAGTCCACAGTCAAAATGTATCATATCAACCCAAAAAGTTGACGTCATTTCAACCCTCATTTATATAATGCATGGTCATTACCAGCACAATAGCCCAAGCACCGTTGCTCAGCAGAATTGCCCCCAAAAAAATGGAATCTACATACTCAATTGAGACACAATATAGTGATGCACTCTTCTGAATGGTGCAAATGGCCTGGACCCACCTTCTGAAGCAATTCCGTAACTGTGCCTTGTGCCCTTCATCATTTGCAAATTACATCGACTTTACTGCTGCGCTCTCCGGTGCCTCTCGAGCACAATACCTATTATCACAGGACTACACTTCTCCCACTTCTAGGTAAGCTTTTCTCATATTTCCTGGAGCGTACTCAGTCCATGGTCATTGTGATCACCTTTTAACCATATACACTAAAGCTATTTCATGTGTTACACTGTGTCTGGCTAGCACATTACCTCCCCTGATGACCCTAGGAATTATATATAGTTGAAATGCCATCAACACAGGGAATAGGATGATAGAGTTGAACAATCAATCTGTGATCGATATATTCTCCCACTTACGGACGTCATCAGTACCTCAACTCCTTTTTGTGTATACACATTCTTTAGATCACTGAGAGATCACCAGGGCACCTTGGCTACCGACTGCTCACATGACCCATCACTGCCAGAGAGGCCCAGATCAGGTATAACACTACACAAATTTAATGACACTTCAGATCATGCCAGACACCTCACTGCTTCACCTAACCTACACAGCCCTCCTCAGTACTGAGGGCTCCTAGCGTTGCCTGGGAGTCGAATCCTCTGAATTGCTAAGTGAGAAACTGGAACATCTGGGTTCAATCCCAGGTTTACTGCTTGACCAAACTGTGTGATCCTAGACAAATAACCGATTTAAGCGAGTCCTTTTTTTATGGTCACATATGAGACCAGCTTCAAATACGCGAGTTCTGAATCATATGTCCAGTACAAAAATACTCGATTAGGTTTGATTTAATAGCCTATAGCATTGCTCCATTTATAAGAATCCAGGCCACCTATAGGCTGCACATGACAAAGAATTTTTCGCAGTGCCGTTTAAAAAACCTCTACATTTTAATGTCTCTCAATACAGATATTATCTAATGCAGTATGGTGAAACACTTCCACGTGTTAATACATACACTTTTTGAATAGCATATTTTACTCGGAGTTTGTGGCATGGTTTACATGCCAGATGTTTTAAGGCTTGGTTGTTTAATAAAAACACATTATAGCTTGAAAGCTACTGAGCATCGGGTGTTAGATCTAAAGAAGGAAACTTGAGTGGTCTCTAAAGATAATGTACTTATAAAAAAAACACCAGTAGACAGTTTCGATTCCGTATGACAAATCCTAGGTTACATGCACTATGTAAAAGCGAGACTTTGTCCCATGCGCGGATTTATGCAGTCACCAAGAAAACGTAGATGCGAGAAGCTAGCGGATTTGTAAGTGAACCGGTCTACCAATCAGACTCATCCGTGCCCATTTACAAGTGTCACTGTATATTAACAATTTAATCTCGCTTTTCACTGGAGGCTTTCCTGAACTCCTTTCTGGGGACAAGCAGAGGCCCGGCTGAAAGGGAATCTCTATTCTCTACCTCGCAGTTTCTGTGACCTGCGCCAGCCCCCCAGTTCCCGGCGAACAACTAGGCCTTGGCTCCCGGGAAACGGGAAGAAAGCCCAACAAGCTGGCGTGGATTAAAGCGCTGCGACATACCAATACGCGTCTTTATTTATCTTCTAGAGCACTCGAGCTCCTCACAGCTGACAGGATCCAGGAGCGGCTGGGCGGTAAGTGCCGGGCTGGAGGGTAGAGGGACACGGTGCACACATGCCAGCCCTCCCGAATCCGGCGGGAGGCTCCCGGGCGCGGGCCTTACCTCCCGCCGCCGCCCCCGACAGAAAAGCTTTAAAAAAGCCGATTGTCTCTACTTTGCTTTCGACTCTAACCGACTTCAATACGTAAAGACAGGGAGAGGCTGTCGGAAAGCTAGTTTATAGTGATTGACAGGTAAAGGGACGGCACTAAGGAGGGATTTGGTGACTGAACGGCCCACTGAAGCCCAGGATAGGTTAGAAAATATTGATCCGCCCAGGAACGCCAACACATCCGCCCCGGAAGAAACTGATCCTCCTGCTGTCCCGGAAGAGAAGTCCTGCCGCTACGGAAGGTTTACCCCAGCTGTCCCGGAAGAGATCGTGGCAGCTGCTCTTGGCTGGGTCTGTGATATATGCTGTGTGCCACGGGGCATTTCCTGAGGAAGCATGTGCTGCCGCCCGTGTTTACCGGAGCTCTTGAGTAGACTGACCCCGGGAAGGTCTGAAGTCCTGCGCCATAAGAGGAAGCTCCTCAAATTACAGATAGATCAGTGCTGACGATAGGCGAAACGCAACTAGGGTGTTGGGTAGAAGAGGAGCGGGTACATGCGTTTTGAAGTTCGTATCGACCATCGTGTCAGCAAAAGATTAGTCAGGAGCGTGCCGTTAGGTGACTGGGGAGTGAGTCCTAATTGAGACCATTCTCCGTTATAACAAGGCCGTTAATTGCAGCCAAGCGGGTTGGGCGTCAACTTAACTTTTACACGCTTATTCGGTTTCATTAGTAGCGCCCGGTTTTTCTAACTATTGTTGATACTCTATCAGAATTAAGTTATTTCGTCTTCGAGGCGATCCTTGCCACCTTTTCAAGAGAACTTTAGGCCATCTGTTCACGTATTAACATTCCTCAGACCCATGCATGGTTCTTATGTAAAACTTTGTATGAAATTGTCACTCTTTATTTATAACATGCCTTTCAGTCTTTGTACACTTTATTTATTAGGCAGGACCATTAAGGCATTTACTGTTTAAAGTATGTAGTGAAAATAAGCAGAAATACCTGCTAATTGGATTTTGTTTTTGTAGCGGTCGGGCAATAAAATGTTTGTATATAAATACTTTATTTCGGCCTACGTGCCATAAAAGTTTTCACATCTTCGTTATCCATACAATAATAAAACACAGGGGAGTTAAAATATAAAAGCATATCTCATGGTTAAAAGGTTTTTTTAGAGATGACAGCTTTAAGAACATAGCTATAAGTAAAAAGGTGCAGAGCCATCTAGATAATTAAGATGCAGAGGTGTACAATTGATAGACATGTAATAAAATTAACAAATTCTAGACTTTTGTGCTTATCTCTTCGTGCCCCCCTTGCATCCCTGGAAATTGGCTACAGCCCAACGACAAGGATGGATGGCAACATGTATCCTGGATAAGTAAAATAAATGCATTAAAAGCGTATCATAAAAATAAATAAGCACTGGTCCTACTAAAAAGATAAAATAGAAAATGTGCAATAAGTAGACATCTAAAATTGACACACTCCGGACTTTTGAGCTTTTCTCCTGATTCCCCACATATGACGGAATTTGGCAACGGCACAAGTAAACAGAGGTCTAGCATCAGATCTTAAAATTCGCAGGGCTTCTACATGATTGCGAGTTCCCAGCTGCTTTCAAATAGGATTTATAGTCAGTTTGCTCTTGGATAAGTGTGTGCCGGGCAAGCAAACATTACATGAACAACAGATTCGATAGATGCTTTGCAGCCAAAACAAGTCCAAGATGTCGATCGTTTAATGTGCCATCTGCCTGTGAATTCATTCAGGGGGTGTGTACCAAACCTGAACTGGATGTAAAGTCACCTATCATATGGTACTTGTATAATGTCTAGGTAACTCTCCAAAGAACTATCCAGTTTGTGGTCCATAAATTCAGATGTTAACCTCCCCGAAGACGTTAGCAAGATCAACTTGCACTGCCCAATCCTAATACCGTGATTTTACTTGGCATTTTGAGGGGAGCAGTGAGAAGTCAGTATTTTCCCAAGTTCCCTAAAACCCAGTATCAAATAATAATCTCCTCGCACTACTCGACCAGCTCATTTTGTTGAATTAATCCAGGAGTCTGACTTCCGTTAGGGCATAAGCTTACGGGAGCAGTTCAGCAGTGGACCTAATTCTCATCCAAAATAACATTGAGCAGAGCTTGGCTTTGTCAGCAACAGATTGCCTGCCCATATCTAACTTGAGGGTGAAGTGGGATGCTTAGAGGCATTAAAATAAATACCAGTCATGCTTGTATAAAACTGGGGAGGTGGCACCCAAACGGAGGAAAGACCATGAACCGCCCTGTCTCAAACTGATGAGTCGTGAGACACAGGGTTTTTCTTGAGCTTTTCTGGCAAGAGCTGTTATACCTTCTGTGTTCTGTCTGGAGGAGGCCCACCCCCCCCCCCACCACTGCTTTACTGGCTTGGTCGAGGTTTGTGCAACAGAGAATATCGAGACATCCCCATGCCGGCTGCGTGAGTGAAGACCGCCGGCCCTGATCCGCCTGCTCCTGACCGGGAAAGTGGCGCTAAACCAGGCAGCTCCCCCGGTCTGAGGTGCGAGGCCTGAATGGGGGCAGAGAGCTGAGGGACGGGAGCATTCCCACCTCACTTTTCCTCCCGGAGAGCGGCGTCGCAGGGTATCAGCCTGCCACATGTCATGCTGGAGCCACCTGGAGGGCCGAGTTATGGGGAGATCCCGGAATCGCGGGGATCCTCTGGACCCTGGGCTGTGCTGGCTGGAGGAGGCCCCCCTATCACTGCTCTACTGACGTGACCGGGATTGGCGCGGCGGGGGGCGCTGAGACGGAGGTGGAGGCTTGCCCCTGGCCGGGACCTGGGGCCCAGAGCGGACCGGCTGACTGGGACCATCACACCCGCCAGAGAAGGCATGGGACTTGACGTACAGAGGTCCTCGAACCGCCAAGGCACCCATTGACGCTGGAGGGGCGACCCCACTGCCTTCCAGGAACCGCCGCAGTGAGACACATACACCGGACAGCTTCAGCCAGCCGAATGGTACTGCCCCCACCCCCACTTTTTCAGACTGCAACAATTGTGGGTAGGTGCTTCCCTCCCTCTTCTTGATCTCCCGTTGCAACTCCATTTGTAATTCTCACAGACGGGGGGACATGGAGGAGAGAGACACCCCACCGGATCCAACGCTAGGCGGAGCTCGGAATGCCAAGTGGCGGCGGTCCACCCGCCCAGATGAGGTGAGCCAGGAGGACGGGCGGAGGTACGAAGCTGTGGAGACCCGGGGCGGGCCCGGGCCCTCCCCATGGGCCCCAGCAATGATTTGAAGGCCTGTAAAGGAGAGTGGCCACAGTGGATCTCTGCGGGGATACAGCCAGCCTTGAACGCTGCTCTGGCGTACACATAGACCTGTCCCTGCTCGTTGAGGGGAGGGAACCCCCTGCTGGAGAGCAGCCCTCGTCTGCCTGCTGTGTGAAAAGGAGCCACACGAGCGAAGGCGCTCCCTAGAAATATGGAAATCCGATGTCACTGCAAAATTCATCCTCCTTTGCCCCCAGACGTCCAGCCACATCAGTCCAAGTCTTGCTGAAGTGACCCGTCCAACAAGTGTCCGGAGATTCAAGGGCAACGAAGAAAGGTGACTCCAAGGTATTGGATTTCTCCGTGACCGCCGCATCCAGGGATTGCTATAGGCTGCTGTAAATGTACAGTTTGTGATTTCACGGAGAGATGGAATCATGGTATTACTATCTCCGGCTAAGCAAGACTTGGACTGATGTGGCTGGACGTCTGGGGGCAAAGGAGGATGAATTTTGCAGTGACATCGGATTTGCATCTACATGCGCACAGGCAATGCTTTTAATTTTCTAATATTCAGCACTCATTACGAGAACATTGGGACCGAAATGAGACACTTACCTGGCAGGCCGTTATGGTGCTTGCTGGGATTTGAAGTTCACCGATGTGGGCTTCAATAATGCTCTAATCAGAAGTCGGCCCAGCTGAGCCACAACCAATGGGTTAACAGCATAATTATTTAAAAGCAGCGTTTGGAGCCAAAACCGATGTGAAGGCATTTGATAAAGACAATTACTGTCGAAACGCGTCATGCCACATTTCCTGCAATAAAGAGTGTTCTTGATGCCCCCGCTGTGTCCTTCCGATTGCTTCCCCGTGAAGAGGTCGAATATTGGATATGTTTGCGCGCTAGCCCCTGGTGCGCTGAAGTGACCCGTCCAACAAGTGTCCGGATATATATATATATATATATATACACACATTTGAATGTTGTTCATTTGACATCTGGGAAAGCCTTTTTGTTAGAGAGTGTTGCACAAATAAAACCCAATGCCTTATTCTGAGAACCGTGTTTTGATGGGTTTCATTTTATAAAAGTTAAATCCCTTTCCTGGTGGTGGTGTTTTTTTTTTTTTTTTATTGCTTCATGGTGGTTGAGCCTCCGTGTGGGAGGGCGGTATTTTCTATTATCTGTGAGTGCGAAGCAATACACTGGGTCGACGTTTAGGTGCCCGGCGACTCTCGAACTGGACCTCTCAGTTGGGACTCTGTGATGTTTGGAGAGTGTGGAACCCTCGACTCCACCAATATACCCATACATCCACGGCCCATCACTCCGACTCCTGCATTGATATGATGTTTATGTCCGCCACAGACTGTCGCATGGTGACATTCGTCCAAAAACTTGTTCGAGGAATCTCCGATCACTCACCTCTACTCCTTTCTATGGGGAGATCCACTGGCAGGCTTCGCCCTATTTGGCAACTTAACGCCTAGCTCCTCCAGAACAAAGATTGCAAAAAGGTCCTCGGGGAGGAGCTCAAGCAGTACTTCCAACGAAACGAAGGTACAGTGGACTCACTGGGCATGTTATGGGTGGCTGGTAAAGCCGCTATCAGAGGCATCGCTAAAGGTTGCGTCATAGCAATGCGCCGATCCGATGAGCGTCTTTCTCGCCTGGAAGCTCAGGCGCTCCGGTTGGAGCGCGCTACGAGCGCAACAAAGAGCCATGATGTCTCACCAGCTCGAGCTCATATGCAAGGAAATTTGCCATCTCTCCCTAGAATCAGCCAAACAAATATGGAGGTCCTCCACGGCCTGTGTTTATGGGTGGGGGGACAAAAATGGTAAACCTTTGTACTGGCTGGCGTCCCACCTGTTAGCCAATCAGATAATTCCTGAGATCGTGCATATTAATGGATGTATCCAACAGACTCCAGAAGCAATAGCCCAAGCTTTCGCAGACTACTCCAATACCCACACTCCAAAGGCAGAAGACTCTGCTGCCTTCTTGTGAAACAGCCGGCTCTCGGCTCCAGGCCATTGATCAGCCAATCACTAGAGAAGAAATAGGCCAAGCCATATTAGAAATAGCTCCCGGTAAAAAACCGGGACCAAACGGTTACCCGACGGAATACTATGCAGTGTTTCGAGAAACCCTGACACCGCATTTGTAAACTCTGTGAGGAGGCAATAGAATCGGGAGGTTTCTCTCGAGACATTGATATGGCCACGATTGTGGTCTTGCCCAAATCTACGACACCATCTACCCCCTGCTCGGAATACAGGCTGATCTCCCTTATTAACACAGAGGTTAAAATATACGCCAAGATCCTCGCCACACCCCTCAAGCTGGTACTGACTACTCTGATACACTCCGACCAGTGTGGATTAATGCCAGGCGCAGCACGAGGCACTGCCTTAGGAGGCTGCATGTGGCGCTGGCTCACCGGCATCTCCTTTCGCTGTATCTGGCGCTCCTTCTGATAGACTTCAAGAAGGCCTTTGATACAGTGGACTGGCGATACCTAGAAGGGGTGCTGGTCCAAGCAGGTATCGGCCCATACTTCAGAAGTTTGGTTTAAGTGCTATACTCAAATCCCTCGGCTCGGGTGTTGATCAGTGGGACCCGCTAGCAGGATTTCCCGATCCTGCGAGGTACAAGGCAGGGATGTCCCTTATCCCCCTTACTTTTTGCGTTAGCAATTGAACCCATGGCCCGCCTTATCAGGTGTGATGTCCAGGGCTGGCGCTGGAGCGCTTCTCATGACAACTGCATTGCGCTATATGCTGACGATATCCTGTTTATGGCGGACCTGGCCTGTACCGGGCGCCGGTGTCTCGGGCTCCTCGAACTGTTTTGAGAGGCATCGGGCCTAAGACTTAATCCAACTAAATCGCTCTTGGTTCCCCTTCATAGCTCCAGAGAATGTATTAACTGACAATCCAGTATCCCCATCAGGCGCCTTAGCTTCCGCTATCTGGAGATTTGGGTAGCGCTACACTTGGAATTGACCTGGTCCCTCAATTTGACCCCTTTAGTTAAAAGAACTAAAGATGATCTGCGCAAGTGGCAGAAACTGCCACTGAACCAGATGGGGAAAACGGCCCTATATAAAATGATGATACTTCCACGCTTCCTGTATGTACTGCAGAATCTCCCGCTGAGCCTTCCGCGCAAATGGTTTCTGTCTCTCGAGCAGCTTATGATGTCATTCCTATGGGGGCAGTATAGGCCACGGGTAGCACTAGCCCACTGTCAGAGGGCACCGTATGACGGAGGGATGCGCACGACCAACCTCTTTCTCTACTATATCGCGACGTGAGTTCTGATCATTAACG
The DNA here is from genome assembly GCA_963921515.1 of Calotriton arnoldi. Lineage (NCBI taxonomy): Eukaryota > Metazoa > Chordata > Amphibia > Caudata > Salamandridae > Calotriton > Calotriton arnoldi. The sequence goes on from CAWUFW010000018.1 coordinate 393,416, forward strand.
AGTGGTTCACTCCGGGGTGGTCGGACCCGGCCTACCAACTAGAAATGGATAAATTAGGGTTCACCCAGATTTAAGCGATGCTATACAGGTCGCCTATTCCTCGCAGTGTTCCGGCGGTTACCAGAACGGTCCTCTTGGCTTGGCGGGTGGCAATACAGCACACTCGATGGGACAGCAAACTTACACTCCATACACCGTTGTGGCGGGGCACGTGGGTCGGAGATGTGGCAACTCTAGAAGGGTTTCAAAAATGGGATCTCATTGGCATCTCCCAGATTGGTGATGTGTGGGCAGCCGGGCATATCCGCACCTTTCAGGACCTGCAGGGTCTCTACTCCCTCACCCACACACAATTTTATATGTATTTGGAGCTTCGGCACACCATGGCACCACACTACCAGAATTCAGCTCCTTGGAGGCTAAGCTTTTCATGCGCGCCCTGGGGAAAGGCAAAGTCTCCCAAGTTTACAGATCTCTAGTAAATAACTCACCCACTAATTTAGATCAAATGAGGTTCCATTGGGAGGGATGGCTGGGTCCCCTGGAGGATGTGGACTGGCGAGATGCCCTCATGGCTCCTCGAACAATCACCATTTCAGCAAGGCTGCGATTGATTCTGTTTTACTACCTTCACTATGCATACCTCACCCTGGATGGGCTTCACCAAGCAGGGTATTTACAGATTCCTAGTTGCCCCTGGTGCAAGGACACGCCCGCAGACTTCTGTCACATGGTATGGTTCTGCAAGGTTATAACAGTATTGAAAGCAAGTGGTTGTGGAACTGACAGAGGCATTGGGATGGGAGGTTCCCCTTACACCTCAAGTCTTGATCCTGGGGGTATGGGAGTGTGTGGGAGGCACGAGGGCAGACGCGGCCTTTTTGGGGACGGCCACCATGGTGGCCAAAAGAGACAACGCAACCAAATGGAAAGACACCTGCCTACAATCTCTCAATGGTGTAGGGGACTGGACTGGTGTGCTGCTCAAGAGCGACCGGTATACGAAGCCCGGGGATGTCTGACGAAACACAAGAAAATATGGGGCAAATGGTTGGGTCTGCTGAGCTAAGACACAGAGAGGGAAGGCCTAGATCTGATATAGGGACTGGGTGGAATATGTGTACAGTAAAGATTAATCACATGGAAATGATTTATGTGTCCGATGGTTTATATTTTGTTAAAACTAATAAAATTGAGTATCAAATGTGAGAAGAAGGGGCATTTCGCACGTGTGTGCAAAGTGAACATTGGTCAAAAACCCAGCCCTTCACAAACTGTCAAGACCATTGAGGAAGATTTTGATGACTTTGAGGAAAACAATGTGGTGCTAATGTTACCTCCCAGTGAAAATGTGGTGTTGTGGAAATCTCTTCTATACACTGCACACGTAAAAGGAAACCCCCATCATGTGTAATTGCATTTAACAACAGGGACATCACTTTTATGGCAGACCCTGGTTCTCCTTTCACATTAATCAATGTGAAGGATTTTGAGGGTTTGGGAGAAGTTCAGGTACAACAATCGTGCATTAAAATGTTTGCGTATGGGGGCAAAATAGTTGAGGTTATGGGCAAATTTGACGCTAGCCTGGAATTTGCTGGAAGTTGTGCTGTAAGCCCTGTTTACATTGTTAAGGAGGGGGCAAATTTGTTGGGATGGAATGAGCAAGGAGAGCTGGGTATTGTTCTAGATCCCAATCACCCCGATATGGTTCTGTCCAGACACCGAGTGTGTGGGGTGCACTCAGCACCGCCTGAAGCAACAGCTTCTGGGTTTTTTCATGCGTGAGCTGAGCAATGGGTCAAGGATTATCCTGAAATCTTTAGTGAGAGGTTAGGAAAGCTTAAGGGGTTTCAATATCATATAGTTCTTAAGGAGAATGCACAGGCTGCAGCTCACAACGTTCGCAGGATGCCATTGAGTTTGCATAGTGAGCTTAAATCTGAGTTAGAAAAGTTATGTTCCACTGGGGTCATAGAGCCCATCGAGGGGTCAGAATGCTTAGCACCAATCGTCCTGGCACGTAAAGCAGATAAGTCATTAAGGCTTTGCTTGGATTTGAGGGATCTCAACTCGAATATTTGGGTGGATCACCAACCCCTACCTAAAATTGGGGAAATGTTAGCGACTGTGGGTGGTGCCAATTTCTTTACTTCTTTGGATGTATCTTCAGCTTACCACCAAGTTGAATTTAGCAGGGATTCCAGACACCTTAAGTCATTTGTTACACCGGAGGGTGCCTACCCCAACGTCTGCATGCCATTCGGTCTAGCGTCAGCATCTGCTGTGTTTCAACGGTTAATGAACAACCTTTTTAAGGACACCTCTGGTGTTAAATTTTTACAGGACGACATCTTGGTTTTTGGCAAGATAGAGGCAGAACATGATGAGAGGGTTAGAGGTGTTCTGGAAATCATTAAGGCCAGTGGTTTAACACAAAACAAGTATAGGGGTAAATTCTTTCAGGAGGGAGTGGACTATTTGGGCCATCATGTCTCAAGTAGGGGTATTGAACCAAAAGTGAAGGTTCTAGAGGCCATTCAAAGAGCACCTGTGCCAAAAGACAAAGACCAGCTTCGTTCATTTTTAGGGTTGGTCCAGTATTATGCCAAATTTGTGAACAATTTCTCTGACAGAACTGCGAATCTACGCAAACTTCTTAAGAAAAATGTAAGATTTGAGCAGGGTGAAGACTGTGATGTTGATTTTGAGCTAATCAAAAGTGAGATTGTGTAAGCTCAACTACTTAATCCTTTTGACATTAATGATTTATGCATAGGTTCCACAGATGTGAGTAATGTTGGGCTCAGTGCTGTTCTTTTGCAAAAGAGAAAGGATGGACAGGAGGAAACCATAGATTTTGCCTCCAGAACTTTGAGAGGGGCAGAGGTCACCTACTCTACTATAGAAAAGGAGGCTCTGGGTTTGTGGTGGGGAGTACAACATTTCAAGAACTTTTTTATGGGGGAATGAATTTATCCTGAGGACTGATCACAAACCTTTAGTGGATCTGATTACCACAAGAGGGAGTGGTAGAGCCACCCCACGTATTGCCAAATGGCATTATAGGTTGAAAGAATTCCACTACAAATTCACTTATGTGGCTGAAGCCCTGAATTTTGTGGCTGATTGCTTATCAAGGTTGCCATTGGAAGAGAGTGAATGTGCATGTGAAGGAAAGGATGATCTTGAGATAGTGGGTGCAGTCAGTTCGGTGATCGAGACAATGAAAGGAGCCTTGTCTGAACAGGAATGGCTGGAAGCCACATCTAATGATAAGGAGCTTCAAGAGGTGGCGGGTTATGTTGCAAATGGTTGGCCCTGTACCAAAGCGATTTCCTCTGTTTTGGTTCCCTACAGGAGGGTTGCAGAGGAAATATCTTCTATTGGGGGAATATCATGCATAGGGGTGGCTTGTTGATATTTCCAGTGTGTCTTATGAATAAGGTTCTGGATTTAGCCCATGAAGGGCACATCGGTATTCGGGCCTTGAAACGTAGGGTTAGAGAGGATTTTTGGTGGCCTGGTGTGGACAATGCTATTGAGCATCATGTCTGTGAATGTTGTATGTGTGTTCTCAGTGACAAGTCTCAAGTGACATGTCCGTCTCCTGTCTCACCGGTCACGGTTAAAAACTCGCTGTGGTCCAAGTTGGCGTTTGATGTGTCGGGCCTTTTGAAGTAATTGGCAGCACACCCAATTATGCATTCGTTTTTGTGGACTACATGACCAAGTGGCCTGAATTTAAATTTGTGGACAATATCAATACTGAGGCTATTATCCGGTTTCTCAGAGAAGTGTTTTTGAGAGAGGGTTTTCCGGAGGAGGTGGTAACAGATAATGGTACCAAACTGGTATCCAAGGAAATGGAGAATTTTTTAGACAAGACCGGCATCAAGCATGTTTTAACTTCCCTGTGCCATCCCCGCAATAATGGTTTGGTTGAGAGTCAACCGTGTCATCAAGGATCGGCCTCAGCTTGCACTCATTAATGGGTTGCATTGGAGGGATGTGATTGATAAGATGTTATGGGATGTGAGAACAACACCACACATTAGCACAGGTATGTCTCCTTTTATGTTATTGAGGGGGAGGGTTGCCCGGTCCAAAATAAACAAGGAGTGAATGTCTTGGAAAACTGTTGATATTGACAAAATGTCGTGAGTTGTGGATGTGAGGTCTGCGGTGCAGGAAAAGTACAGTACTGTAAAGGATCACCAAAGGACGCTGGTTGTTCTTGTCGGTGATTGGGTGGGAATTTGGAGACCTGGTTTTGTGCACAAGGGCCTGTCACGCTTTTCTGCAACAGTGTGGGTGAAGGAAGTCCTGGATCATGTGGTCTTTTTGGAGAATGGGAAAGTGTGGAACAAATGTTTTGTTTCAGTGGTGCCTAAGTCCAAATCTACATATGTTCGCAGTCAGATGGGTGTGCAATCCGACATTGAGCATGTCGGCAGGATTCTAATAAAAGGGTCTCTGGCAGGATGAGGTCGAGCCCGAGACGATTTGCGGATTGTGCTATGTATTAACATGTTATCAAATGTTCACATTTATACATGCTTTGTTTGAAGTAATTTTAGGAACTGAATGTTTATCTCATTGTATGTTATTTGTTTAGTCTACCATTGCTATTTTATTGCTTACCTTTGTTATTTGATTCCTTGTTATGTTCTTCTTTTGTTGTTATGAAGGAAGGGGGGTGTGATAAGGCGCACGTTGGTGTATGGAATGTGGTGGCTGGACATTCCAGACTCCAGGGGGGAATTTTGGGGGTGAGGGTTCTGAAGGCAGTTGCTGCCCGAGCGTTGAGATGACACCATGAATAAAGGTTTACTCTTACCTGCGTCTTGAGCTTCCTTTCAGTTTGCCAGTGAGCTTTTAGAGATTGGTCTTTCATGTTGCTTCCCCTGTCTGTTGTAAATAGGTCTTATTTGGAGCTGTGCTACATTAAGTTCATAAAAGCTGTTAAAACACCAGTAAGTCTGATAATTGTCTTGAGAGTGAAAGGTGTACACATTAAACAGTGAACAAACAGCATGTGGCATGATCCCTTACTTCTGTGTGTCGGGTTAATGTGTACTTGGACATGTCCCAGGCATTTTTTTGAATGAGCCTGAGTGCATAGATGCCATTCTCTGTCTGCCTCCGTCCAAACCCCAGGCTAATTTCAACATGCAGCCTTTATTGGGCAGGAGTAATTTGGTTCTATATAAGGAGTCTAACTCCTAGTTGCTCAGCATAATAAGGTATCATTTTTTTTGTTTTGTTCTTGCAGGCCGCTCAGATAAAAGTGGGAGAAAGGGGGCGGGTGCAGACGATAATACTTCAAAGGTAAAGAGAGTAAGAATAATAGCGTTAACACACTGGGCCCCCGAGTGACAGTGACGAAACACATCCATGAAATTTTCATGAAGGGTGACTTTAAAGAAAACCACATGTCCAGGCTCTCCCATCTCCCTTTGATTTTTAAGTCCTAGATGATCTAACGCTCTCCAGTAGTGTACTAACATCAAGCCTAAGAACGAGAACCTCGAGAGAAAGAGCCCTTGGGCAGGAGGAGGATCATAGGTGAGGGAGAAGGTTGAGTATAATTTCGCAGTTAGTGGACCACAAGCACCCTTCGTTCTAGCAGCCAGGGTATAGCTTCCTGTCAAGGGTCTACATTGAGAGCACAGACCAAAAGCAGGTCCGATCCAAAAAGCAGGCTCTTACAACTTCAACTGCTACAAGTAGCAAGATAAGAAAAACACACTGGAGAAATTAGTTTCATTAGAAAGTTTGGCAGATGTCGCACCTCCTCCTCTAATCACAACCCCCATCCAAACATTTCATAAAGATTCCCTTTCAATCAAGGATAAGAAAAGTGCAGAGAATAAAGAGAGAACAGTGAATTATGCAAATCCTTCAGTGGCAGGAAGCCTTGTATGGCTGGAAACTAATATGTCATTGGCAGAAAGTACCAGGTTGAAAGATATAATTCAAGACCAAGATAAAATTCATTATCACAACTTTAAATCAAGGACTCCTTGGGGTAGAGCCTCCATTATGAAGTTTTTGACAAAAAACTCAAATATGGAAATGCATTATTGTGACGTGAATATCCCATTTAAAAAAAAATTTTTTTAAGAACCATGGTATTGTTAAATCTTAACACAACTTGAACAGCAAGAGAGATTTAACAGCCAAAATTTCTCTCCTCTTCTCTCAAGCAACTAGGGTGTTTATGGTAGGGAAGTTCCATACAGGGTGTACACACAAGCCTGAAGACAACTGCTTGCTTCCCCGGTTTATTCCCCCTCCTCTCTGTAAGCAAAGCGGCAATAATTTTCCAACATGTGGACCAAGGTTACCTCTATTAGTAATTTGTCAGTTGGTTGGCATTTTTATTTTATGCCCCTTTTGTCTATGAAATGATTTCAGTCTCATCTGACATAACTCATTTTATTCTTTTGAGCTCCCTCCCAAACTCCCTTGTCAGATTGTTTGTGCTAATTAATGTAAAAATAAGTGCCTTTATGCTATTCTCTTGACTTGCTTGGCAAGCTTAATGCTCTTTGCTAGGTGTAACATATGCTCAACTTTCACGCTTCCGTGGATGCAGTTTTCTTGTGTAGAATTTTAGTTGAAATCATTTTTCTTTTTTTTTTTGTTATCACAATTTGAATGTGTAGCCTCAAACTCGTACTTCTGGTGATAAGCCTCTGCATGTCACATCTTGCCTTGTTTAATTTGCTCATTGAATGTTTTGTGTAAGAATGAGACATTAAAACCCTAAAGGTAAATGTGTTTTTATAAAATCTGTAAGGCTTGGACTTTGTACAGTATTCTTCTGTGTGATGGTCTTCAGTAAGTAACTCCTTTAATGTGTGTGCTACATTATAACTTCCTTAGTCATCGCTCAGGTTGAAGGCAAGACATATCCATGATAATAGACATTTTATTTGATGGTGTGCTTGTTATAAATGGAATCTGACTTGCCCTTCATATGAAAACAGCTGTCACGTAAGAGTTATCTTTATACTCCTTTCTCACCACGTTACATTCATTCATCATTGTTAGAAATGGGGTCTCTAGTTGGCAGAGGTAGGTACCTTTGTCCAAATAGGGACACTTTCTTCTAGTCGGGGTAAGGGGATACACACTTTAGATAATCCCTGCTCACCCCCTGGGTAGCTTGGCACGAGCAGACAGACTTATCCCGAAGGCAATGTGTAAAGTATTTACTCAAAACACACAGTAATACAGTGATAACACCACAAATGGACACCACACCAGTTTAGAAAAATAAAGTATCTTTATCTAAACTCAACAAGTCCAAAACGACAAAAATCCAACATACAGGTAATAAGATGTGACTTTAGAACAGTTCTTGCAAAAATAAAGGTTTTAGAAAACAAATAGCTTCACCTGGGGCTATTGCGACATCGTGACAGCAATAAATCCAAAGTATGGCGCTGACCGCAAATAGCGCGGCATCGGGCACGGAGTCACACGGACCCCCCAAACAAACAGTACCTTAGAAACGAAGTGTATGATGATGCACTGCGTCGTGGAGGTGAGGCGTTGGTGCCGAGGTTGAGGCCGGCTCCCTGGCTGCCACGGGGAGGCGAGGCATAATGTCCGCGAGGAGGCGACGTGTCGTGTCCAGGACCGGGGAAGGCGGTTTCCGTGGCGGTGAGGCGTCGATGCAAAGTCGGCGAGTTCGTGGAGTCACCCCCTGCGGTTATTAGCTCCGCGATAACAGGATGCAGGCACTGGCGATGATCGAGTCGGTGCGAGCGCTGGCGTCGGGCATGGCTGACAACTGCAGGCGTTAGAGACGTCGAGGCTGCGGTGCAGGCCGGGCGGTGCGTCGTTCACTCCACGGCGGTGCCCCAGACCTCGGTGCAGGTCGCTGACGGCGTCGGAAACAGGTTTTCTTACTTCTTTCTAGTTGCTCCCAATAGCAGGAATAACCTCCAGAGGCCCAAAACTGGAATAGGCACCTCCTGGCAGGTCAGAAATCTCGGCAATAGAGTTCAGGGGAGCTGGGGGTGAAGTCTTTGTGGCCCTGAGACTTCAGAACAGGAGGCCAGCACACATAGGCCCTTGGAGATCATCTTCAAGCAGGTTCAAAGCAAAGTTCCAGTCTTTGTCCTCTCCTTGGCAGAAACAGCAACTGCAGGCCAACCCCACACAGCAAAAGGGGCAGTACTCCTCCTGACAGTGCTTCAGCTTTTCTCGGCAGAGGTTCCTCTTGAGTCCAGAAGTAATCTAAAGTTTTGGGGTGTCGAGTGTAATACGTATGCCCCAAAATGTCTTTGTTCTCTTTGTGCAAGGGTCTTTGAGCCCAGTCCAAACCAGTTTGTCCTCACTGGTGCAGTATGACCACAGGGGGTGGAGACATCATTGTGCAAGGGGACAGGCCCTATTCAGGTCCAAGGAAATCTCCTCCCACTACTCTAAATGCAGCCAAGCCCCATTCAGCTCGGAGTCATCCAGGAAACGCCAGGCACACCTCTCCTCCCCCCCCCCCCCAGTGGCTGTCTACAGTGAATGCACATCCCCAGCCCCTGTCACTCCAAAACCAGACAGTCAATACACAAACAGGCAGAGGCACACAGAATGGTTAAGCAAGAACATGCATACTTTCTAAAAGTGCCATTTTCAAACATACAGTTTAAAAACCATCTTTACTAAAAGATGTGTTATTAAATTCTGAATTCAGAGAGCCTAAACTTTATTTTTCTATCTTGTCCCAATGGGAAGTTAAACTTGTAAGATGTTACAAAGCATTTCCCATTCTATCCTATGGGGCAAGATAGCCTTTCAATAGTGAAAAACGAAATGGGTATTATTTCACTATCAGGACATGTCACAAACAACAGTACATGTCCTACCTTTCACATACACTGCACCCTGCCCATGGCGGTACCCTGGGCCAACCATAGGGGTGCCTTACATGTATGAAAAGGGAAGGTTAGGGCGTAGCAAGACGGTGCACTTGCCAGGTCGACATGGCAGTTAACAAACTGCGCACAGACACTGCAGTGGCAGGTCTGAGATACCTTTTCAGGGCTACTCAAGTGGGTGGCACAAGCAGTGCGGCAGGCCCACTAATAGCATTTGATTTACAGGCCCTGGCACACTTAGTGCACTTTACTAGGGGCTTATCAGTAAATCAAATAGCCAATAATGGAAACACCAATCCATAAACACAATTTACACAGAGCATATGCAATTTAGCTCTGATTAGCAGTGGTGGTGTGCCCAGAGTCCTAAAGCCAACAAACACAGGTGAGGAAAAAATAGAAGAAAGAAGCTAAAAGTTTGGGGATAACCCTGCAAAAAGTGCAAAGTCCAACAATCATATTCTCGCCATGCATACAGAGCTAGCTACATTTTGCAGCAAACACACTGAAGACAATATATTACAGATTTCCATTCCTTCCAGTAAACAAACACAAAGAGGGAATAATGCTACCCCAATCCGGGCGCCAAGTCATAGGCTACATGCCACTGCACTCAAAATCGGAGTATTCAGGTTTAATACTTGCGTTAAAACGTAGCCTTTTTAAATTGGTTTCCATAATATTTTTTCTTTATCTCCAACACGACTTCACTTCACCCAACAAAGACTTATTACCTCATTGTCCCTCCCTCACTTACCTTCATTACTATATTGAGGCAATCCTGCCTCGCCAGACACCGATACCACTTGATTTTCCCAAATAAAAGACCCACTCCTACCCCTTTTCTCCTGTATTAATTTCGTCTTACCAGAAAGCGTTGTACCGCGCCAGCTGTGTGTGGTGCTGCGGCTGTTTCTTAGATTTTCGTATGAGTTTCGGTGTTCGAAGCAACGAGGAATTGAGAATTTGCTTATGTTGCTGGTCGGACACTGCAGAGCCGGCCCGATCAGTTTGTCGGCCAAGATGCGCTGCTGCAGGGGGAGGTACGGTGCGGTCTTTGCCGGTGTGTTTGGCACAAGCCGGAAAAGCAGTGTTTACCTGCTCGCGGTAGCTGGGGCTGAGCTTCCGGGTGACTGACGGAATACTGAAACTGGCAGCGATTGGGAGAAGGCGAGGCTCATCTGCTCGCCGGCTGTGACACTTGCAGTAAGGGCCTCACATGAGGTCATTTTTACATTTTTATAAATGTTACTGATGTGGTGTAATTTTGTAATTTGTTGAGTTGGGTACAGCCAGTTTCATTGATCATCTGGCAATGATGTATTTGGTAGTCTTTTGGGACTGGTTCATGGTGGATTTACTTCCTATATAGACAGGGCAGTTTGTTCCTATCTAGTAAATGTGATAATGGTGGGGAAGAGAACATCGAAGAGGAGGCATGTCTTGTCTTCTGCAGCTGAGCCAATTCCAGCTCGGAGAAGCAGGTCTGGGGATTCTGCTGACCCTCCAGCATTGATCTCAGCAGCAGAAGTCCAAGCGATGATTGAGGCAATAGTGGCCAGGGCTTTTGATGAAAGAGCTAAACACAAACCCAAAGGCAAACATCATGCTGGGGAGATTGTGTTTTCTCCCTCTGTGGATTCTTCGGCTTCAGACACTGAACTCCCATCCACCTCTACTGGGACACGTGCTTAGAGAGGAAGTTCCAGATATTCTTCAGCACATTCGGGAAAATTTGGGTTTTTCTACTTTTCCAACTCAGGAAGCGTCCAAGGGCCTTTTTCCTCAAAATATCAAGCCTTCTGCTTTTGCAATACCTTTTCATGGCAGAATTGAAGACTTGTTTACTGGAGAATGACAAGATCTGGACCGCTCCTCTGTTCCCAGATTTTTGCAGAAGCTTTATTCACTAGAGGAAGGCGAGGACTCTCTTCCGCATAATGTTAAAGTGGATGCCATGCTGGCTACTCTGATTGGTAAATCGACCTTAAACCCTGAAGATTGTTCTCCGTCCGATGCTACCAATAAGAAGGTGGAAGGGGCTCTGAAAGGAGCCTTTTCCACAGAGAATCTGACTCTTAAACCTGGTATTCATTCTGCTCACACTGCCCAGTCACTTGCCTCAGACTTTGAAAAGTTGGCCACAGCATTTGAGGAAGAGACAGATTGTTATGAATTGCTAGTAAATATGGAACAAGGCAAAGTTTTTGGCAGACGTTTCCTCAGATATCTTGAAAGCTTTGGCCATGGCAACAGGTTCGATGGTTTTGGCAAGAAGAAATTTGTGGATGAGGGATTGGAAAGCAGACTTATCAGAGAAATCTGCAATGCTAAAAATTCCTTTTGAGGGCAAGTTGCTGTTCAGTGAGTAATTGAACAGTATGAAATCAAATTAGTCTTTATTTCGATATTTTCAATCATTAAAGACAGAATAAAAGCAATATATTACAAGACATTGTTTTTCACTGATACATACTAAAATGTTGCAAATACTAAAAGTGATTGTATTACAAAAGTAATAAAAATATTAAAAAATTAAAAAGATTTTAGCATTTGATAATATTGCACATATAATCCCCGATATAAATATAGCAGCCTTAGATATACAGTTTTTCATGGTCTCGTCTACTAGTTAGCGTAAGAATGAAACACAACCTATGGAAATCTAAGACTCCCCAATTAACAATGCATAAGAATACTTAAAAATTATTGGAAGCAGGGTTAACATCAATTACACCTAGTTTCTTCATATTATTCCTTCGAATACCCCACATCCAGCTCAGAAACTTTGCCATTGCTATTACTATATCTTCATGCAAATTCGTCTTCAATATACGTAGTGCAATTTTACTTGATCTAGTACCAAGATTTGAACAAATCGGCTTTAGCCATTTGTCTCTGGGGCACTTATATGCTGGGCATACAAACAATATATGCATGATAGACTCATCCATTGTTTGGCAGGAAGGGCATTTTGTATCCATTTTGTTTTGCCATTTTAATGTGAACGAATTTATAGGGAGTGAGCCTACTCAAGTGGTGAAACAGTTTCCTATCACATGGTCTAGAAATATAATTCCAGTAAGCCTCAAACCTTGTTTCATACTTATGCTCAAGGAAGATACCAGTAAGGGAGGTATTTTGTATAGATGACATACGCTTGATGTTAACCATATTCCAATATGATACCTTGTAATCTTTTTTTGATGGAAACAGGCTACCAACTGGATCCTCCCACAAGTGGCTGAACCCCATGTCAACCAATGTGCATTTGATTTTTTGTAGCCATTGGATTTTACATGACGAATCAGCTTCTCTTACATGTTTTAGTGCATTGCGTAGGGTAGCAGCTCCGGCGTAGTCCAGAGCCTTCTCCAATAAGCTATAGGCCTAAATCGTGCTATCTCCTCAAATGCTGTACAGCCCAGATCTAAGAAGAGGGATTTGAGAGGAGTGGATTGTGGGAGACCTGTTAGGGTTCTAATGAACTTATTCTGGGCTATGGCTAAGGATGTTACATTTTCGAAACCCCAGAGCTCGGCACCATATAGGATTGAAGCCCTGATCTTAACATTATAGATCGTTAATGCAGGTCCAATCGGCTTGGTTTGTGAAAGTCGATGCTCTTTTAATAAGACACCTGCAAGTTGGGCATGCCTAAGGGCCAGTAAGTCTATCTAGGGTTTCCAATTCAACCTCTTTCCCAGGGTGACCCCCAAATATGTGAAAGTGTCAGTTTGTTCCAATAGAGCATTATTCATAGCTACTCTTCCCTTCACTATTTTATGTTTGTGTAAGACCATGAATTTTGTTTTGTCTACATTAACTACTAACTCATGGTCACTGCAGAAGACCCCAAATCTATCCAAAGCTCGCTGCAGCCCTGTTTGTGTTTTAGATAGAATTAGGGTATCATCTGCAAACATTAACAGAGGTACCTTCATGCCTGCTAGTATAGGTGCATCAGTCGGGTATGTAGAAAAATAATTCACAACCCTGTTAATGAACAGTGAAAAGAGAGTGAGGGCCAGGACGCACCCTTGTCGAACCCCTTTAGTTACAGGGAACCTATCCGTTACCTTTCCCTGGGTACCCCAACGAACCTGGGCGTAATTAGACTCATGTAATTTAACAATTAGGGCAAGTAATTCTGATGGCATCCCTGATTCCTTTAATGATTCCCATAGCTTATTGCGGGGGACTAAATCAAACGCAGATTTTAGATCTAAAAGCTGCGTATATAGTTCCCCCAGCAATAATTACAGTACTCCAGTAGATCAGAATAAACCTGAAGACTTGGTCGATGGTACTAACATGGGGACGGAAGCCAGCTTGTAGTGTTGATAGGATATCATATTCACCTATCCAAGTGTTAATTCTGCTCAGCACGAGTCTGGCCATGATCTTTTGCATCGTGTCTATTAAACTTATTGGCCTGTAATTACTTGGACAGGTGCGGTCCCCCTTTTGTATATTGGTATAATTTCAGCACCTCGCCAAGATTCGGGGATTGGAGCCCCTCTGGCTATTGCATTAGCAAGTGTGTGAATATACTTAAGCCAGTTGGCTCTATCATACCTGAATAGATCGGCCGGAATACAGTCTGGGCCAGGGGCTCTTCCCGTTGGTATCGCGTCCAGGGCAATTTCAACCTCCCCAATCCCAAAAGTCAACGTGGTGTCAGGAACTATTATAAAATGATTATTGGAACTATCTGACGTGGCAGCAAATTGTGCCTGAAAATAGGAAACCCACTGTTCAGGTGCTACATTATTATCCGGGGCTTGTCTAATTTCACCACTCCCCCACTTTACTGTCTGCCAGAATTTCTGCATATTTTTCCCATTACTCGCTTGCAGAAGTTCATTCCACCTTTTCTCATCAAACTCCTTTTTCGCTACTAGTTGAGCTTTTTTATACGCAATCCGTGCGAGTTTGACATCCTCCATTGATTTTATTCTTATAGCTTGGGACAGCTGCTTATAAGCAACTCTACAATCCTTATTATACCAGTTTGCTGACTTTTGAACTTCACGACTGCTAGCCTTTTTTGTCTTAAGAAAAAAACATTTAAGGTTTATAAACAGCTCTTCGCGGGCTTGGATAATGACAGCATCAGTGTCTTCTTGGGTGTCTAAAGTTGACATGACTGTTAATGTATTTTCCACCGCTGCCTTCATTTGTTCTAGGGTGTTGTCATTTCCCATTAATGTTGCCCATTTTACCCTTCGCATATCATTTGACACAATAACATCTGCAGTTACTATCTCCGTTGGCTCTGACTGCATATCCAACCCCTTCATCTGTAAAGTTAATAATAATGGGTTGTGATCGCTCTCGGTTCTCTGTTGGACCGACATATCAACAAGTCTGGACAGTATGATTAACAAGGCATTCAAGGATCGGCAGCATGCTATGCCTTACAAAAGGAAGCCCTCTTCCTCGCAACGTTTCTGGGATCAGCCTTCATCTTCATTTTGTTCGTCCAGGAAGGTCATTTTCGCAGTTTAAGAGGAAGTTTCAGCCCAAGAAGTAGTCTTCCTCAGCGGGAGCAAAAGGGCTGCAAGGCTCCTCAAAGCGAAAGTCCTTACAATTATGGAGCAGGGGCCTTGGTTACATTGGGAGGCAGACTTTTTTTCTTCAGGAGGCCTGGGAAAAGGATGTTAAAGATCAATGGGCCTTGAATATTGTCAGGAACTGCTATCTTATAGACTTTACCAGTCAGCCTCCCAAATGGGGCACTATCCATACTTCTATCCCCAAGAATTCGGAAAGAAAACAAGCTCTTTTGGGAGGGGAACAGACCTTCTAGTGAAGAGAGCAGTAGTTCCAGTACCCATGGCAGAGTGGGGAGAAGGAACTTATTCAATTTTGTTTCTGGTACAGAAGGTTTCTGGAGATTTCAGGCCAGTTCTGGATCTCAAAAGGTTGTATGTTTGGATCAGGACGGTTCATTTCAAGATGGTTACCTTACAGTCCATAGTTCTCTTTATAAGTGTCAACGACTTTATGACTTCGATACATCTTCAGGACTCTTACTTGCATGTTCTTATGGCAAAAGTACATAAAAATGTTCCGCGATTTTCAATAGGGGTAGATCATTTTCAAATTGCAGTATTGCCATTCGGTCTGAAGTCCGCTCCATGGTTGTTTACAAAGGTTCTGGCCCACTTGGTGGTGTTGGCCTACAGTCAAGGGATCTTCCTTCATTTCTACATGGACGATTGGCTGGTTCACGCTCCCACCAAGGCTTTGGCTTGCAAACAAACTGGGGTGGTTATGCCATTTTTCTGGGACACGTTTTGTTTTTATAAATTAAGGAAAATCCAACCTTGTGCCAGAGCAAGATCGTCAGTTTACTGGGGCAACACTTCCTATGGATTTGTGGTTTGTCACCTTGCCAGACGTAAGAGTAGCAAAAATTCAAGCCCGCATTTTGTGTCTTTTGGCCCAGCCCATTCAGGAGACAGCTATTTGCCTGCAGGTTCAGGGGGATTTGGCAGTGATAGTGTTACTGGCTCCCTGGACTCGCTATCATCTACACAAGCTGATGGCTCACATCCTGGCTTATTGATCTCCCATTTGTCAACCTCTGTCCTTTCAGATTCCTTTCTCTCCTCAGGTCAGCAGGGACCTGGGTTGTTGGCTGGAAAAGGAGAATATCCTGAAAGGAATCCCCCTCTCCCTTCCTGCTCCAAATATTATCACAACAGATGTCATTCTGTCGGGTAGGGGGGCATGGATGGGGGTACATCAGATATGGGGTTCTTAGTCCCATTATCTCTGAGGGCATTCTCTCTATATCTGAAGAGAGAAGTTATGATAAGAACAGACAATGTTACAGCGAAGGTTTATGTTAACCGACGGGGGACCAGGTCTCTTTCCCTAGCAAAGGTTGCATGCAAGCTGTTTCATTGGGCGGACTCCAGACTGTTGGCGGTGTCTGCAATGCACATCCAGGAGGTATCCAATACTCTAGCACACCATCTCAGTAGGGAGATTCCGTTGTCAGTGTATTTTTGTATTCAACAGGAGATGTTTGTAGAAATTACATCTCGGTGAGGAGTCCCAGTGATGGATCTTTTTGCAAGCTCTCTCAATGCCAAAAAGCCGAAGTTTTGTTCAAGGTCAAAGGAGTTTCTGGCTTGGATAGTGAACACTCTGTCATGCAGGTGGCCTTGGGGTCTACTTAATGCCTTTCCGCAAATTCTCAGGTTCCTTCTCAGGGTTAGGAAGGACAGAGTGTCTGTAATTTTGATTGCCCTAGCTTGGCCCTGCTGCTTTTGGTATCCTCTTCTAGTGGACATGAAGCATGCTATTCCCAGTATTGCAGAGGGATGTTCTGTCCAGGATGTGGTTAGCAGCCTGGAGTTTGAACTGCTAGGCTTGCTGCATAAGAGGGTGCCAGCTAGGTTGACTCAGACTCTGCAAGCTTCTAGGCACTCGCCTACTAATAAATCTTACAGCACTGGTGTTCCTTCAGTAAGTGGTGTCAGGGTAAAAGCTTAGACCCTACTTCTGATTTATTTGATGTGATTGTGTTTCTGCAAGACGGTGCTTCATTGGGGTTGAAGGTAGCCACCTTTAGGCTTCAATAGGCAGCTATTAACCCTTTCGCTGCTAGGCCTTTCACCCCCTTTTTTTGGCTATTTGGGGTAGTTCGCGCTTAGCCCCCTGTAACCTTTTGACCACATAAGGTATCCACGCCAAATTTGCGTCCCTTTCTTCCAACATCATGGGGATTTTAATGGTACCCAGGGTTTGTTGATTCCACTGGAGGGGACCCAGAAATGAGCCAAAATACAGCTAAATTGTGTTTTTTGGGGGGGGGAAATGGGAAAAAAGTGCTGCAGACGAAAGTGTCTGTTTTTTTTCCCTGCAAATGGTATCAACAAAGGGTTGTGGTGCTGAAATCACCATCTTCCCAGCTTTCAGGGACTGGCAGACTTTCGTCAGAAAACCAAATTTTTTACACAGTTTACTGGGACACAGCATATTTTTGATATTTTTTGTGCTTTCAACCTCCTTCCAGTTAGTGGTAGAAATGGGTATGAAAGCAATAATGGATCCTGGAAAGATATACATTTCAGAAAAGTAGACAAAATTCTGAATTCAGCAAGGGGTCATTTGTGTAGATCCTTCAAGTTTTTTTTTTTATAGAAACACAGTTGAAAATAAGAAAAATTGAAAATGAGTTGAAAAAACAGCCATTTGTGCCAACGTTTTCACCTGTAACTTCTTCTAGGTATGACAGATTTTTTAAAGCAATATACCGTTACATCCGCTGGACCCATCTGGTTGTGGGGATATATAGGACTTGTAGGTTCACCAAGAACCCGAGGAACCCAGAGCCAATAACTGAGCAGCGTCTTGCAAAGGTTTTTCAATGTGTACTGGGTATATTGCAATTCATTTGGTAAAATATAAAGAGTGAAAAATAGGTATGAAAGACACCTATATATTTCCGAAATGGTAAAAAAATATAGAGTTTATAAACAGTAGCTATTTGCATATCGCCGAATTTGTGGGTACCCATACTAGCATGTGAATTGTAGGACATTTTTCAAAGTGACTTCTTTTTTACACATTGTCTTACATTTGGAAGGCAGAAATGCATCAAAAGTCAATAGGTAATAACAGTTGCTCTACAATTCTGTGTTCCCTTAAGTCTCCCGATAAAAATGGTACCTCACTTGTGAGGGTAGGCCAAGTGCCCAGGACCGGAAACGGCCCAAAACATAACGTGAACACTCCACATTTTTACAGTGAAAACAGACCCCTTTTTTGCAAAGTGCCTAGCTTTGGATTTTGAACCCTAGCTCAGCCGGCACCTAGGGAAACCTAGCAAACCTATGCAGTTTTGAAAATTAGACACCCAGAGGAATCCAGGATAGGGTGATTTGAGTGGCTCCCACTAGGTTCTGTTACCCAGAATCCCTTGCAAACTTCACACTATGTCCCAAAAAAAAAAAATTCCTCTAATTTCTGTGATGGAAAGTTCTGCAATCTGCGTGGATCCACAAAATTCCACCCACCCCGCATTCCCCAAAGTCTTCCGATAAAAATGGTACCTCACGTGTGGGTGGGGCTAGTGCCCACGACAGGAAACGGCCCATAATGCAACTTGGACACACCACATTTTTACAATGAAAACTGACCGTTTTTTTGCAAAGTGCCTAGCTTTGAATTTTGAACCCTAGCTCTGCCGGTAACTTGGGAAACCTAGCAAACCTATACATTTTTGAAAGCTAGACACCCAGGGAATCCAGGATGGGGTAACTTGTCTGGCTCTCACCAGGTTCTGTTACCCAGAATCCCTTGCAAACCTCAAACTTTGTAATAAAAAAAAACACATTTTCCTCACATTTCTGTGATGGAAAGTTCTGGAATCTGCGTGGATCCACCAAATACCACCCCCCGCATCCCCCAAAATCTTCCGATTAAAAATGGTACCTCAGTTGTGTGGGTAGGCCTAGTGCCCGCGACAGGAAACGGTCCAAAATGCAAAGTGGACACACCACATTTTTACAGTGAAAACTGACCCTTTCTTTTTGCCAAGTGCCTAGCTGTGGATTTTGAACCCTAGCTCTGCCGGCACCTAGGGAAACCTACCAGACCCACACATTTCTGAAAACTAGACACCGTGGGGAGTACAGTGAGGTATGGCTTGCGGGGATCCCACAACGTTGTCCTATCCAGAATCCCCTGCAAACCTCAAATTTAGCTGGAAAAAATCACTTTTTCCACACATGTTTGTGTGGGATCACCGTGCCGGCACACATGTCCTACCACCTAGCGTTCCCCTTGGTCTTCCGAGTAAAATGATACCTCACTTGTGTGGCTGTCCAATGCAGAATCGGCTAAAAACATATATATTTTTTTTAAATCTAGCGCTTAGAATTCGCTGTGCTATACCCTCAATCCCTGTGTTTTTGCTCTTCCCGGTCACAGGCCCTTGGCCCACCCACTCAAGTGAGGTATAATTTTACTCGGGAGACCGAGGGGAGCGCTGGGTGGTAGGACATTTGTGCCGGCACAGTGATCCCACACAAAAATGTGTGGAAAAAGTGTTTTTTTCAGCTAAATTTGAGGTTTGCAGGGGATTCTGGCTAGGAAAACGTTAGGGGATCCACTCAAGCCATACCTCCCTGGACTCCCCAGAGTGTCTAGTTTTCAGAAATGTGTGGGTTTGGTAGGTTTCTCTAGATGGCCGCCGAGCCCGGGGCCAAAAACCCAGGTGCCCCCCTTGCAAAACCAGGTCGTTTTGTGATGGGTAATTTTGATGTCTCCACAATATGTTTTGGGCCCTTGCCTGTCACGGGTACTTGCCCACCCACACGAGTGAGGTACCATTTTTATCTGGGGACCTGGAGGAATGCTGGATGGTAGGACATTTGTGTCAACCCGTTGATCCCACAACTTTCCCACACAGAAATTTGAGAAAAATGTGATTTTTTTTCCAGCTAAATTTGAGGTTTGCAGGGGATTCTGGGTAGGAAAACGTTCGGGGATCCACGCAAGCTGTACCTCCCTAGACTCCTCAGGGTGTCTAGTTTTCAGAAATGTGTGGGTTTGGTAGGTTTCCCTAGATGGCCGCTGAGCCCGGAGCCAAAAAACCAGGTGACCTCCTTGAAAAACCAGGTCGTTTTTGATAGATAGGTGGGCGCCTGTGTTTTTGGTCCCGGGTTTGCAGACATCTAGGGGAACCTAAAAAACCCAGACATTTCTGAAAACTAGAATCCAAGGAGGTGTGACTTGCATTGATCCCCCAACGTTTTCCTTCTAAAAATTCACAGTAAACCTCAAATTTAGCTAAAAAGTCACATTTTCCTCTAAGATCTGTGTGGGAGAGTTGTGGGATCACCGCACAGCAAAAATTTCCTACCACTCCCCGTTCCCCTCAGTCTCCCAACTAAAATGATTCCTTACTTGTGTGGATGGGTCAAGTGCCTATCGAAGGGCCACAAACATGTAGAGATTGAGGGTGCCCAAAGCGGGTCCAAAAGGGCAGTTTGTTTATACGTTTTTAGGCTGACGCTACTTTGGGCACCCATACAAGTGAGGTATCATTTTACTCGGGAGACCAAGGGGAATGCTGGGTAGTAGGAAATTTGTGCCTGTGTGGTGATCCTACAACTTAACCACACAGAAATGTGAGGAAAATGTGACTTTGTTAGTAAATTTGAGGTTTGCGGGGGATTCTGGGTAAGAAAACGCTGGGGGATCCATGCAAGCCACTCCGCCAGCCAAGACTCAGTACACGCAAACCACCATCCACACACACCACCAGCCAAGCGCCATCCATGCACACCGCCAGCCAAGCGCCATCCACGTACACAGCCAGCCAAATGCTATCAATGCACACTGTCAGCCAACCAATATCCACGCACACCGCCAGCCAAGCGCCACCCACGTACTCCGCCAGCCAATCGCCATCCCCGCACACTGCCAGCCAAGCAGGGCCAGACTGGGAACAGCAACCAGCCCTAGCAGATTGCTGCTCGACCAGCCCTGGCGGGGCCGGAGGTGTGCTAGAAAAAAGCACCGCTCCTGCTTTTGTTACTGGGGCCCGCTATTGCAGCACTGCTGCAAAACCAGCTCCCAGTGACAAAACCGCCCCCCACAGCCAGAAAACCGGCCCCACCCCTCCGGCCCACCGGGTAAACGTACGGTGCCCGCTACGGCCAATCCGGACCTGCAGCCAAACAGCATCCATACACACAGCCAGCCAAGCCCCAGTCCACGTACAGCTCCAGCCAAGCACCACTCCACGCACACCACCAGGCATGCGCCAATCTACACACACACAGTCATCAAGCGCGAATCCACCCACACCATTATCCAAGTGCAGGTCCGCACACACCGCCAGCAAAATGCCAGCCAAAGGTCAGTACACGCAGACCATCAGCCAAACTCCAGTTTACCTACACACAAACTCTCCCTGGTTTCTAGAGGTTTTCTGCCCCCGCTTGGGTGCAAATGAGGAGAATAATATCACTGAAACAGCCAAAATGTGTGCCTAAGAAAAAGGGAGCGACCCTTGCCTATGGGTCTTCTCACTGGCATGCCCATAAACATATCCCTGGTGCCTATTGGGCTTTCTGCCCCCGTGGGGGGCAAATTGGGGGGCTATTGCCCCGATCTGCCTTCCGGTGGGCGGCAGAAAGCCTTTTTTGGCAGTGGGGGCATTAGCATGCCCATTCTCGGCAGCCACCACCCCTATGTATAAAAAAACAACAAAATCATTGGTGCATAGTGGGCTTTCTGCCTCTCCCCCCCCAGAGGGCAGAGTAGGGACTATTGCCCCCATCTGCCTCCCGGGGAGGCAGAAAGGCTGTGGCAATTTGTTTTGGGGGAAGGGGGCATTGGCATGCCCATTTTAGGCAGCCCCCACCTCTACGTATAAAAAAGAAAACAATCTCTAGTGTCTCGTGCGCTTTCTGCCTCCCGGGGGCAGATCAGGGGCTCCCCATCTCCCTCCTGGTGGGGGGGGCAGAAAGGCTGTGGGATTTATTGGGAGGGGCATTTGGCATGCCCATTTTGGCCAGCCCCCACCCCTATTTACATTTAAAAAAATCCCTGGTGCCTAGTGTGCTTTCTGCCCCCCCTGGGGGGCAGAATGGGGGATTCTGCCCCATTTGCCCCCGGGGGGTGGGGGCATTGGCATGCCCATCTTGGGCAGCCCCCACCCCTAAAGCAAATTAAAAAAAAAATCCCTGGCTTCTAGTGGGCTCTCTGTCCCCCCGGGGGGCAGAAAGACTGTAATTTTGCAGGGGTGGGGGCATTGGCATGCCCATCTTGGGCAGCCTCCACCCCGAAATCAAATAAAGAAGAAAAAAAACTGGCTTCTAGTGGGCTTTCTGCCCCCCCCCCCGGGGGGCAGATTGAGGGCTACTGCCCCCATATGCCCGCCAGGGGGTAGCGGAAATACTGTAATTGTGCAGGGGTGGGGGCATTGGCATGCCCATCTTGGGCAGCCCCCACCTCTAAATTAAATGAAAAAAAATCCCTGGCATCTACTGGGCTTTGGCAGATTGGAGGATACTGCCACCATCTGCCCCCCCAGGGGGGGGCAGAAAGACTGATTTTGCCCAATTATTTTTGGGAAGAGCAAAGGCCCTTGTCCAAGGGGCCGCTCCCCCCTCCCTGGTGCCTAGTGGGTGGATCCCTGCTTGGGGATCGCACTCCTGGGGCGATCCCCAAGCAGGGATCCACAAGGGAGGACTGCCATTGGAAAGGGGAGATTCTTCTCTTTCCAACGATACCTCTCCTGTCTTTCTACGTGCTCAGGGGCTGAGATAGCCCCCTGAGCACGTAGAAGGCTTATTGGCTCATTTCAGTTTTGGTTTCTATGAAATGACGTCAGCGCGACGTGCGCGCTGATCGTCATTTCACAGAAACCAAAAATACAGCCTCTGGAGCTGGGGAAGCTCTTCCCCAGCTCCCAGGCTGTGGGGGGAGGAATAGGGAATCCCTCTAGTGCCCGCACCAGAGGGATTCCCTGTGCCATGGCATCGGACGCTCGGGAGCCGTCCGAAGCACATGACCACTTATGCGTTGGACGGCTCTACCGTGTCCGACGCATGGAAGGGGTTAAGGCTTTTACAAGTTCTTGGAACGATCTGTCAGATACAGAAGGTTTGGTGGGTCATTTGTTTAAGGGTTTGAAGAATGTTCTTCCTTCTCCTAGGAAGCATTTCCCTTTTGCGATCTATCTGTTGTGTTGGCGACTTTAATGGGTCCCCCGCTTGAAACCCTGGCTTCCATTGATATCAGAATGTTGTTGTTTAAAACGTTCTTTTTACTGGCAATTTCTTCAGCTAGGCATTTGGGTGAGCTGGGCGCTTTATCTTTCAAGCATCCCTTTTGTCGGATTTTTGATGAGAGTGATTTTTGAAATCTCTTTTCTCCTTTCGTCCCAGGGTTGATTCCCAGTTTCATAAATACCAGATGTTGATTTTACCCTCCTTTTTCGAGTCTCCTTCCTCTGAGGAGGAAATACAGCTACATTGTGTGGATGTCAGGAGGACTTCTGATATATTTGAATAGGATAGCTCGTATTCGTCTTTCCGATTCACTGTCTGTGAATTTTGGTCCAGTGCATAAGGAGTTGAAACCTTCCATTTCCTCTGAGTCGGTGGGTTCTGGCCTACAAGGCGTCAGGTCTCTCCTTTTGGTGTTCAGGGTAGAACTGCAAGATCAATGTCTACCTCTTGAGCTGAGATACAGGGGGCTTCCATTGCTGAGATCTGCAGGGCAGCCACCCGGTCATCTCTGTTGATTTTTGCCTCTCATTATAGGATTGTTCAGGAGGTTGAACTGTCTGATGTGTTTTGCTCTAAGGTGTTGGCCACTATGATGTCTAAATAGTGGTCCATTACTTTGTTTTTGTATTTGATAAACATGAGTTTGTGTATTTTCTTGTTGGTTGTCCTGTTTGGCTTTGTACATCTCAATATAGTAACGAAGGGAAGCGAGGGAGGGACCACGAGGTAATGCCTCAATTACTTACTGGTAATTGCATTATTCTGAGACCTCTTCTCTCACTTATATTTATTACATCTCTTCCTCACTCCTAGGTAGTTTAGGCCTACCAAAACTTGGAGGTTGTGTCGGGTTACGTTGTACATACTGGAGGGAGGGAGGGTCTTTTATTTGGGAAAATCATGTGGTATGGGTGTCTGGCAAGGCAGGATTGCCTCAATATAGTAATGAATAGAAGCGAGGGAAGAGTACTCCAGTAAGAAATTGAGGCATTAGCTAACAGTTGCCCGTAGTTGTACCTCTGATTCCAAGAAACACTTGAATAGTAGCATATATTAAACTATGGCAACTTCTGCCTCAGAATGAGGCTAGGGACGCAACATCTGCCCTTTCCATAACAAGTGCAGCTGTGCCCTGTGCTATCACTGTGCATCCTGAGCTTGTCCTGCTGCTATGTGGTCATTCTTGTGGACCCCAAGAAACAGCAGTCCCATTGTCAGAACATTGACACCATTTGAGGCAAAGGATGTGATACAGCCCTGGGTGTTCCTTCTGCCTGTGAATGCGGCAGGTGCCATGTTTGCCTCGTGCTGTGTTCATATACACAAGCCAGCCCTGCTTCAATGCAGTGCGCAATGCACACTGCCCTGTGAGAGATGCTATTGTTTGAAAGAAACCACAGAAAAAATGGCTTTCTTTTTTGCATTGCAAGTTAGAGGAAGCACTGGGTTTCTGATGTCTTGCTTGCTTCTCCTCCACAAAGCCATGATTAGGTCATAGCGGTTGGTTGTCCTACCCTATTATGAGCAGGACCGGCATCACTAGTATTCTCTACCTGTGATTGTCTTATAGGAGCATGGCGATCACCGGCAGGGAAATTGCTGAATGGTGCCCAGGAAGTAAATGGCCTGCACTTCGTGGACCCTGATCTTTGTTTTTTTTTGTTTTTCAAGAATTAACTTGTGCTTTGGGAGCTTGTTCTTCAAAACCAAAAACTTTGCCAGGCAACCACATCAAAGCTTCAATAGAGTTGCAGCAGCTGCTTCTTCACTGAAGGCAGTGAGATTCCCAACTACCTGCAGGTATTTAAGTAGGGTGGAGAGTCTTCTGCCTCTGCCAACTTGGTGAACTGCCTGCTCTACGCTAAATAACCCCATAGGTTCCTTATCATTCTGTATGCGCTTGCCCCTTTCACGTTTTAAAGACATTTCAAATCTGCAGAAAATTATGGGCATTTCTGCAGGCATATTTTCCAAAATCTATAGTTCTCTTTTGAGCCTTTGACTGTGAAAGGATGAGTGAAGACTCTGGTAAGTAGATTATTCCAATAATAAGAAGCTGACTGCGGACAGCATCTGACCCCGATTTGTAACCAACTGCCAGATACTTGCATGACCCAACATTCCCTATTACATAGGCTGGTTCTACGTTCTATATTCCAGTCTAACACTTGGAAAATGCAATGCACTGTCACCTTACTGGCTAGTTTCAGCATCCGCTACTCGGGATGTAGAAATAACCCCAGACGATCCAGGAGATGGTTTTGTAACTTCAGCCTCATCTAGTTTGAGCTTGATGTTCGAGTCTTTGGGACCTCACCCAGCAGCAGGTGAGCTCTCCAGTGTGGTAACGCTGAAAACAAGCACAGCAAACCCAGCCACCAGTAGTTCTAAGTCCTCTCAATATTAATGAGGCGGTCTGGCTTATGTGAGTTGCATTCTAAAACGTAACCATCTATCAGACTACATAAGGTTGTACTGTCGCTAACTCCTTTAAACCGTCTGCCTAACCAATGTTTTACCCTCCACCTCTACCACGTGTACAGTTTTGCTCAATTTCCCCATCTGGCTTGGGGCAGGTGCTATTTACACCCCTTACACTGAGAAAGAGGCAAGCCCTTTAAGGAACCCATCCGCTGGATATGGGCATGGACACTCAATTTTCGATGACCACGCTGGTTAACAGAGCACTTTAGCCCACAGGTGGCTGTGAACTCTAGGCTTTGGCCCCTCTGAGCAAGTTCTCACAGAGACTCAGTGTGGTCCTCGTGATTCAGAACCTATTCTGAATGTATTTGAATTTAGAAAAAACCTTCAGAACATACAACTATTCCCTTTCCGCCACCCACTAAAGCACATAAATGACACGGAGAGATTTAGAAATAGCAGATAGAGCAAAATGTTTAAACCAGTCAAAAGACAGCTATAGATTGTTCAAAATTCAAATAAAAATATTTAAGATGGCACCAGCATGTGTCATGAAATTGTATATGGTTAAGTACAGCTAACTAAGGCTCTACAGCTAGACTAAGTATACAAAAGTGAATTGTTCTTGCCTTGTAAAAGAAACATTTGGCTAAGAATTGCGCATCTCCTGTTTTTAGTCTTTTACACAGTATATAAACATTGACATACAAGATGAGAATGCATGGGGTTTTGAACTTTCTAGATCGGCATGAGAGTAGACTCACTAGTGATAAATAGTATCCTCTTGGTTTACTATGGCAAACTCTCTTTTACGGTCATGTTTGTGGATCCGGTCAGCTGCCGCTACCAGTCAATTTAATCTCTGACCCTTAAACTAAAACATTGTTCTTGAGTCTATATTGCACATCCGATTTCCATACCGCCAAGGTCCTTGTCAACATATCATGGGGGTCTTAGATGAATTGACATAGTCCACAGAAAAAATACTGTCTGTGCGCCCTTTATGCAGCCCAGGCTCTGCATCCATATGAGCATAGATTACTGAAACAAGACAGAGGGTGCCATCCATTCAATAGTTGGTGTACCTATTGGATGTCAGGCAGCACAACTAAACACTGACTCCTGGCCACCAGACTCAGCAGGCCATCAAGGGAAACAAAAATCCACTCAACCTTGCAACTTCACAGATGTGCAAAGAGTGTTTATATATATGAAAGTCTTAGAACGTTTTGTGAAAATGAGTGAAAGAAAGAAAAAGCAAATAAGTCTTTATTACAGGCATTGAAAGAAGCACGCCCTTTCAATGAAATGTAATGCACCATGTACGCAGGTATAAATGATCTTTTAAATTTAATTGTAATATCAACTGGATTGAATTATGGCACTTAATAGGTTTACCACCCAGCTCATTGACATTCATTTTTAGCAACAACTGAAGATTGAAGACCTCCACCAATTTACATGTTTGCTCTTTGGTAAGTTGTGACCCAAAGTTACACAAGGATCAGTGTAACAACCACATGAACCCAGTGATCAAGCTTACTAGGATTTGAAACTCTGACATGAAGGGTATACACAGTGATGAACAAATGGCACATCAACATTGCAACTCAACTCCGAGACGGGCGATAATAATTTGCAGATAAAACAACAGTACATGTACATTTATAAGTATATACTCTGTGATGAAAGTTAATGTACAGGGGCACAAAGCTTTTCCTCTCGCAGGGAAACTGTAGGAAGGTGGAGTATTATGAGGTGATGCTGGTTATGTTTCACCGCGCAATACTGTGAAAGGCAGCGAGTCTTCTAAGACCCTCAATGCTGCCCGGTGCAGGGTTCCACCTCTAATTCACTTTGGGTTCGCTATCAAAATAATGAGGCAAGCGCTGGAAACTGGAAGACAAGAAAAAGGTTTATTTCTCATGAGGAGATCACGTCAACTGCAGACACCGGGATGTCTGAGGGAGGTGTTCTGCTGATAACTCCTTTGGCTCTTCCTTTTATACAGGTTTGACACAATGCATTGGTTTTATCAACATGGTTACACAAGCTTGGGGTCCCCGCCCCGGGCAGGTTGTCACACAAGCCCAACAGTAATTCTCTTCCCACCCAGGTCAAACAGACAATCTTATCTTGCAGCTGGACCTTGCTTCAGGGTCTAAAACATGTGAGACCGGCCAGATCTAAGAGTCCGTTCTGTTGATAAAAACAGGTCCCATTGTTGGTAACAACAAGTCTTGCTGTTTGCAGTGCAATAAATCATGTTGCAAGAGTCTTTTTGGTGTTTGGAACCGGTTTGTGTAACTAGGTGCAGTGAGGGATAGAGTGTCCAAAGGTTTGCCTGAAAACAGAGATGAGAGGAAAAACGAGTTTGTGGCAGCAAGTGGCGCTGAGGTTTGTTGCGGCAAATAGAGTTTATAGCCCCCAGCACACGTACCAGGTCGGTCAGAGGGTCAGAGGGATGCTAGTAAGGGCAGGGTGAAACAAAGGTGACCAACAGAGTACAAAATGGCTGTGATAGATTAAAATGACTGCAACTTATGTGCACATAGAATTCCACCAGACAAGATGGCGCAGGTAATGTTCACGATTGTCGTTTTGCTTTTAACAGTACTGTCACAAACCCCAAGGATGGTCCTTGGATTCACACTAATAAATCCTTAGCTCAGTCCTGGTAGTGTGGCAAAGAACAGTCAGGCTTTACTAGAGGAGCATGTGTTAAGCATTTCAGATTACCAACATGGACGATAAGTAATAGAAACTACTTAAGGGGAATCCGGCATCAATTTATAAAAATAGTGTATTTTTTAAATCTCAATTTAGACACCAAAACGAACAGAATAGCATACATATTAGTGGAGCTATAGATTTTAGAAGCAATATAAAATCAGTGTAAAATAATACAGTCAAAATGTAACATTGCTGTCAATGTGAAAAACCACTAGTTACAATCGGTCAATTGCTGGTTGAGTTGTGTGGTACCCTTGTTGGGTAAAGGTGATGCCGGTCCCAGGACCAGACCACCACAGTCCGTTCAGTTTTACCTAGCCCGGTTGAAGAGTTGTCCTGGTGCTGAATGGGAGCTGCGGGAGAACTACTTTTACCGCTTACACAGTCCTTCGGGAGAACGAGATGCAAAAACACAACAGGGTGGTTGCTGACATCGGTCAAAGTCCGAAGGAGTTCCCTCTAGGTGCAGTATCGAGTGAAGGGATTGGTCACCGGACTTGCGATTAGCAAGCCTTGGCAGCCGTAATCCTTGAAAAAACGTACATCAGCGGCCAGTGGTCCCGGGGAACACGGTAGCTGCCTGTATCTTTGTGGAAGGCAGGACTATAGTTTCTGAAATGCACTAGACCATCTGGATTTGGGCAATTCCACAGAGGGCCCGATGGCCAGCGATTCTTCGAATCTGAAGCATTGTTTTACAGGCAGTTTGCAGAGTACTAGGTCCACTAGTCCAGAAGAGTCTGAAGGTGCTTCAGGCTTCCACTGGGGTCCCTTTGGGGGAACCGAGAGTAGGACGAGTCTCGATCAGGCAGTTCCAGGAGCATTGCCATAGGTGCAAAGTATCCCTCTTTTGCTTTGTGCAAGTCCTGTTTTCGCAGACACGGGTCTCTTATGTCCTCTTCAATGCAGGTTGTTCAGAACTGAGGTTCTGTTGTCAGAAGTAGCCCACCCTGGAGATGTGGCTAGCCTTCTGGGGATGTACGTCTCCTTGACTATCTAATTTCCCGTCTGCCCAGGTGTAAATGTGTCTGGGGCAGGGGAAGGGCTGTTTTCTCCTCTGGGAGTCAGCCCTGATGCTTATCAGAGGCTGTACTGCCTTTGAAGCTCACTGCCCTGATTTGCCACTTCATTATCCTTCCTGGGAGGGGGGAGGTGGGAATGATCACACTGCCTGGCAGGAAGTCAGAATCCTGTCTAGGCGGCAAGAAGCGTGGGCTACCAGTCAGAGCACAGAGAAGCTGGGGCAACCTCTAAGGTAGCCACCTGGGTGAATGCCACATCGCCCTCAACATGATATTCGTGTCAGGGTGAGAAGTCACATTGTATGATAACAAACACAACATATTTAGGCAGTACCATATTGGAGCTGCCAATCTCGGGTTTGCCGGGGTGCCACCCCATGTTATCCTATGGACCGTCTATCACTTATTGTGTCCTTTAATGGTAAAGAGCACTATAGGGACATATAAGCTTGCATGTACGTGCCCATACCCCTAAAATATTGCACCCTGCCTCCTGGGATTAAGGAGGCCTTCGTAGGGGTGACTGATATATATTACAGGCTATACATTGACTCTGCCACACATGGTGAGGGTGGAGTCGAGTTTGAACAGTTTTCACTGCTCATGCAGTGGCAGGCCTGCTGTCAGTAGTTTACGTGGGTCACTCAGGGTGGCACAAACAGTGCTGCAGGCCCTGGTGAACCCTTTACCACCCATTCCCTTGGTACCCCTGGTTCTAGAGACTTATGAAAGGGGTAAAGGCCTTGTCAATTGGGTATGCCAATTTATACATAACAGTTTTAGGGAGAGAGCACTGGGATCTGGGCAGCAGACTCCAGTGGACTATTAGACATAACCATCAGCATTGGAGCAAAAGGTGTGGGGGGGACTTGACCATACAAAAGGGCACTTTCCTACAGAAACCCAAATTGCAACAATTGCAGTCACTTGTGGGCCAGCTTAACTTTATAATTTGAGTGACTGTTTTCCAGATGCTTGTCCAGAGCCACGATGTGCCTATAGTAAAGCCATCATTTTGCAAACTCAGCACAGATGTTAGAGATGACTTATAGGTGTGGGATTAAAAAAATGGAGAAGTTTAACGGGTGTGGTCAGAACATTTGGTGATGCTTTGAAATGACGCAGGTGGGAGTGTGACTTTGGAACCTTCTTCAGCAGCAAGCGGTGCCCAGCAGAGTGGCTAAAGGAATACAAAGACAGACAGTAACTTCATCTATGTAGAATTGTTCCCAAGAAAGATGGCTGTCGAAATCTTGAGGAAGGTGCTTCCAAGCAGGAGCAGTGTCTTTTGGTCAGATAGCTGGTTGATAGCACAGATACTAAACAAGCACTCAGCAAGATGCCTGCACATCCTCAGGTTGCTTAGAACACGAATCCTTAAGTTCTAAGGAAGAATACTGCATTTATGGCAAGGTTTATGGGGGTTCGGAGGGGGGGTGTACATGACTGATATAGCTGACTTTCTTTCACATTTCAAATGGAAGACATTCAGAAGATTGACTTCCAAGACAGAGGGAGAAATGACACTTTCAGCAAAGTTTCTTAAGTATTGGTTCCTTGGTTGATTAAGCTAGTGGTGAGGTAAATATCACAAGGGATACTATGTAAGTATGAGATGGACATTGAGGATGTCAGGAAGCGGCACACAACAGTGTATAAAAGGTGCACGTCGGCTGACTAGCAGCTCAACAGCAGAGTTTGTATTGTGGACACGGAGGAACAGAAAGTAGATGTTTTGTGTGGGATTGAAGGTGTCCGTGATAGCATTATTCATACCAAACCGAGAGCTGCTGAATGGATTTAAGATAAGGAACATGCTAAAGTAGGGGGGCAAGAGGGAAGGATTCCCAATGGAAATGTTGGCTTAAATTCTAGTGAGCCTGGAAAGTGTGTGCACTGATTTATTTGAGACCTTATTCAGATGTGCATTCATGATGTGCTTTTATAGGGCAGTGAGGGTAGTTCAAGAGGTTCAATGCCATACAGAGGAGGACAGAATTAATTCAATATTCAAATATATAAGACAGATCAAAGTTTCAAGGGTACCTGGGCCACTTTGATCAGACACAAAGATAAGATGATTTGGTGGTGATAATTTTGAGCTAATACCTGACAGCAAGGTCACTGGAGGGGTCTTGGTTCATGAAAATAGGTGTACATTTAAGTTGCACCTATTCAAATAAAAATTCAAGAGGTGCCTGGTATATTGTAGTTTTGATGAGAAAGGCTTGGGCAACAATTTATTCAACAGCTGCTGGATTGCCTCAAGGCAACATTAAAAAAGTGGAACATTGAAGTTCCAGTTATTTTAAGCTTTATATTCGCCTGATAAAATAAAAGGAGGGCAGAAGAATCTTTTTTGAAGAGATGTTAGGTAAGATATATACAGTAAAGAAACCTGCTGGTTGTTGAAGGCATTTAGCAGGGGTGAGCCCTGGGCATGCTAGTTGCATAATACAGAAAAGGTACCTTAATTATTCTCCCCTTGATGGGAAAAGGCATGTTTCAGGGAGGGAGTTGTCCAGGTCACTAAAAGCAAAAGGTTGTTTAAATGGCTAGATAGCCCCGATAAAGGGGCTAGTGTGACTGTGTTATTTTCAGGGGAATTGGTGGAGGGGTGTACCACCCTAGTCCTGCCACAGCTGGCTACTCAGCTGTGGCAGGACTAGGGTGTCACCTGGTTGCACCAGCTATCTGATATGCAAGGACAGGAGTAAGGCAGGATCATTGGGAGGTTAAAGCTCAGATGTTGGAGGGCAGGGCCCCCCTTTTAGCTTTCAGGTAAAAGGTCAATGGCCTTGGGTACAGGCAGTGTACTGGTAGGGAGCCTGTGGAGAAATTTTGAATAATCCCAATCCAACGAGAGACTAAAACATCTCAGGCCAAAATTTTGGTAGACATCCGGCTTGGTGTCCGCTGCGCTCTAGTCCGAAGGCTTCCCCCGAATATTGTAAAGCATAATATTCCATAAATATATTGCAGCCAATTTCAAATCCGAACCATATTCTTAGATTCTGTATTGTTTCCTGAGTCCAGTTATTTTGTGTCTCCACGTCAAGGTGTGTGATGTATGAGAATTGAAGGCATTGGCCTTACAGCAGCAAAAAGGAAAAGGGGGTTGGATGGCTCAGGCAGCATCCTCTCCTCAGCACAATGTTAGAACCAAAGGTGGTACAGTAGGAGCTGCAGATTAGTGAAGTGCCTTGTTTTGTACAGTGAATGCAGGTGTCTTGGGATTCAGTGGGTAAAACCTGGTTGTTTGGGGATACATTCACGCAGTAAGAAAAAATCACACTGAAGAGATCTTGTGACTATTAGGACAGTTGTTTCACTGCGTAAAGTAATTGTTTTAAGCAATCTGTGATCCAGTAAGAAGTGTTTGCCAAGCCCAGTTGTGCTGTACTCTGGTAATAAGCTTGAATTGGACAACTGCAGTGTAGTGATAAATATGTGAATGTGCATTTATAAGTACAGTTGCTCTAAATAACGTGTTACTGGGCAGTATTTATTTTCCTTGGCATATACATATTTATGCCATGACAATGAAAATAAATGTAGCCCAATGACTCCTGTTAGTTAGGTCTGTTCTGGATCCTCCCAATCAGCAGTTGTAAAGGGCTTTCCTCATGCTGAGTAAATATCGCACACGGAAGTGAGGCAAGCGAGCAGGCTCAACCCATCTTTATGGCATTTTAAAACAACAAAAGATTATTATTAGTGCTGTCTTACTTTCTTGCTATAATTTGCTCTTTTTTCCCCGGTATGCTGGATGTTTCGGGCACGCCCACCTCGCCATTTGCTTAGTGATCTCACAGTTTTATTTCAGTGTGGGGGGGGGGTCGTCACAAATGCACTTTAAATGTGCGGGCGTAGTATGAAGCAAGCCTGCTTCGGATAACGCTCAGCAAGCTTTGAATTTAGCAAATCTTTTTCTTTTAATTCGAACCTAGAGGCGTTAGCAATGGCATGTCTCTAATTCAACATGGCTGCAACTTAACCGCCCGTTCCCGCAGTAGCACACAGCAGTAGCGCACAGAGTCGCCCCTTAAAAGAGTCAGGAGAAGCAGAGCATGAAACAGTCTTTCACAAAGCTGTCTCTTTGACATAACTGTGTTGAGGATGTGGCATAACATACAAAGTTGCCGAATTTGGAACTGGGGACTTGGGTTCGAGTCTCTGTGTCGACTCTCCCCAAGCCTGGAAAAAAACAACAATGCAGATACATACCGATAAAAAAACAAAATAAAACAATGGCGTAAACCAGAACGTAAACAAAATGACAATTGCTGATTGTAAGTTTATTATCAATTAGGCCAATTTAAAATTGAAAGCAATTCAAGATTAAGAACAAACAACGTAGACTGACATGCACACAAAATCCCTGCTAACGGGGAACTTTCCCAAAACACGGGCTGGGCTGAAAACAACGAAAAAGAAGTGAGCGTACAAAACCGTTAATAGCCAAAAGTGAAAGGATACAAGTACTAGGCCACTACTCCATGGAGGGACCAAAACAGCAAAAGGAGAGACCAAAAACACACAGCCACAGAAAAGAAAGTTTTTCGGAAGGGCATGCCAAGAAATGAATGAAAAGCGATGGACGAGCTGTAAGCCCACAGAGTAGATACGCTCAATGAACAATGGGGTAACCCTGTGTCCCTCAGAACCTGGGTAAAGGATTATAAAGGTACAATGGTTCTGTCGGGTATAGGCACAATATTTCTTATAAATACAATGTTTTCATCTAATTCAGTTTACATGGACAGATTATTTCTTAAACAAACTGAATGAAAATACATTAAACAAAGGAACACATAATAAGAGTGAGGTAATCCGGTTGTGTGGGAAATTCAATATTTAATATAAATTACATCATTTATATTAACCCACATTTTATATTGCATTAACAGCTGCCAAAATCGTGATCAAGTGACATAGTGTGATAAGTGACACAATAAGTGCATAGTATATACAAAAATGATTAAAATATATACAAAATGTGAAAGGCCAGAATAGATACAATGACCCTACTACTCTGTATAATTTCAGTGTTTTTCGAGTAGGGACTTGAACTGGACCAAAAGGTAGCGTCGACGTTTCAACCCTATATGTGCGATTTTAAATCATCACAGCGGGTCTTCATCAGGACTGAGATAAGGAAAAAAATGGCAGCCTGCAAAATCAGTTAAAACGTGCATTAGCATCATGGTGTGTTCCAAATGGCCATTAGCGAAATGATGTGTAAGGTCGTAACGACTCACCTAACAAGAACCAGAATTATTACTGGTATGGCTCAGGTCAGGGATGATCAAAGGCCCATCTAGTGATCATCTAGAGATAAAGAGGTAAGGTCAGGAATAGATTTATAAACAACAAATTTTAAAAGACCCAATAGGGACTAGGGCCGCACAGGTGAATTAATACACCACGTGTACGCCAAAGACACTCGCTCATATGTATTTAGGCTGTGTAAAGAAGAACTATATCAAGCGCTCAAATATTAGAGCAAAATCAGAGGTAATGGTAGAACCCACCCTCACTAGTCAGACATTTCCTAGAAGTCAAGGGGGCTAACACAACCCACAGAAATCCGTTTATATTAAATAATCGGAAACCAGGTGCGAGAATCAAAAGCAGTAGAACACCCTGGGAGATCACATACTCTATGAGAACTAATGCGGCAGTAGGACGCTCACGAATTGTGCCGATGGGCGTTAAACTGCGATGATATAAGTCGCATACTCTATAAACAACTCATGCAGTAGTTAAGCGCTCGCCACATGTGCCGGTAACTATTGTACTGCAGTGATAAAAAGGTTAGAACTCACCAAGGAACTTGTAATGAGTCCTGTGTGACTAGAAATTGTAAAACGCGTCTGGAAATAAATAGAGAAAAAGCGCCGATTAATCCAGCTCTTGAGTTTAAAGAAAAATTAGGTGTTCCTAAGTGTGGGGAAGCGTGGCTCACCTTAGTTATTCAATGTAGAATAGAAATCCAACAAGCAGTGGAAACTCCTGCCCGGTGATCGCAACCAGTCGACCTGCAAGGGAGCGTCTGCCGAGCAGAAGATAAGCGTCCACGAGCACGTCAAACAATGACGTGTAACGTGCAGCAGCTAATTGTCTGCATACCTGGTTGCCAAGCAACTAACAACAAATGCTCGTACAACACAGTGTCAACGTCATATGCGTAGGAAGAGGGGCCGACTTTCGCAAAATCGTATTTAATCGCTGTGTACGAGAAGGACTGCCCAGCAGCTAATAGGCGTCCAAGCACACAACTAGTATTGGCGTGTAGCGTAAAACAGCTGAGTGTCTACATGCCATGTTGCAGCGCACAGGCGCGCAGTGCTCACCACAATGACTATATCGGCAAGTGTATGCGTGAAGGTGGAAAAGAAAATGCAAACCTGAGCGAGGGTATGAATCACAGATCTTCTCAGAAAAGGATGATAACTGCTTATCTATACCCTGATTAACACATGGAACAGGTCTAATGCACGTTAGAAGCATGAAGCAAATAGACATAATGAATGTACTTTGCAATGCGGTCAAACTGAAAAATTATTATTATGACAGTGATTCACAATACAAAAACAGCACATTTTAATCTGCACCTAAGCAGCAGCTTACAAGATTAATTACCTAAATTATACATATTGGATACATTGTTTTAATAATCCAGTGTAAAAGATAGTACAATGAGAATATAAAATCTGTTACTTTGCACAAGTGTAGCAAATTGCCAAATGAAAATAGCTCGCTAAAGCATAGTAAAGAACCAGCAATGAAACATTACAGTTGACCCATTTGTCTAGATGTTTCCTCAAATTCATTCAGCCCCTCCGTTACAGTATTCAGAGAATGTATCCACCTGCATTCTTTTCGGTTCAATGCCACTGAGATTGACCCACCCCTTGGTGCAGGACAGACTTTCTCAGCCACCCACCATCTTATACTCTCTGGCTGGTGTTGCTGCAATAAGAAATGGTCAACCAATGGGGCACCCTGTACCTTGCATCTTATGCGGCTCATGTGTTGCAATATTCTCGCCTTTACTTTCTGGATGGTCTGACCTACATAAAGTAAATCACAGGGGCAACAAATGACGTATATTAAGTGGGTGCTGTTGCAGTTTGTGAAGTCTGGTAACTTATATGTTCTATTGTTGTGTGTAAAGGTGGAGCCCTCCACCGTCAGTGAGCAGGCTTTACAATGGCCACATCTGTGATGGCCAGTAATGGGTGGAAGGCCCAGTTGGTTTCTCAAATTCATTGGTTTGGGGGTTCAAGGTACGTTCTGACAACATTGTCTTTTATACTCCTGCCCCTTTTAAAGGCAAAGAGTGGGTCCTCGGTGGTATGCAGTTCACTTGCGACCAAATTCCAGTACTTTTTCACTATCTTTTTGATGGCATTGCTTTTAGCGTTAAATGTAGTCACGCACACAATTTTGTCAATCTTTTCTGGTTTTTCTTTTACTTGCAGCAGTTGGTCACGCGGGCAGTACCACGCTCGTTTGCGCGCACGTTTAAGTAGACCTGTAGGGTAACCTCTATTTTTCAGGCGCATCGTAAGGATCTCAGTTTCCTTAAAAAAATCTATTCTGCGAGTACAATTCCTTCTCAGCCTAAGAAACTGACCGTAAGGTAAGTTGTCCCTCAGGCTGCGAGGGTGATGGGATTCATACTTGAGCAGCGTATTCCTTTCAGTGGGTTTACCATACAGATCACAGAACAGGGAACCATCATCCACTTTAAATGTAAGATCAAGGAAATCTATAGACTCATTATTGCTGGTCATAGTGAACTGGATGTCACACATTCTGGTGTTAAGCCAATCGCTAAATTGCTTAAGATCTTCTTCAGTTCCTGACCAGATCATTATGATGTCGTCAATGTAACGCTTCCAAACCGAAATTTGGTTTAAGTATGGATTGGCGTAGCTATACAGATGCTCCTCCTCGTATGCGTCCATAAAGATATTAGCCAGACTAGGTGCGTAGGTAGCCCCCATCGCGACGCCCTTGCACTGATAATAAAATTGTTTCCTGAAAATGAAGTAATTATACTTCATAGCAATTTCCAAGAGGGCAATCAGGAAGTCAGTGGGTATCCAGTGCGGCCTTGTCCTTTTGTCCAGTGTGGCTCTGATGACATCCAATGCCATACCCTGAGGGATGGAAGTGTACAGGGAGGACACGTCGAGTGTGACAAGTAATTGAGTATGGATATCGTACGGTTGGCCTTCCAACAGATGGATTATATGCATTGTATCACGTACATATGATTTAGTTTCTGGTATCCACGGTTGTAGAAAATGATCAATAAATTGATTCAGCGGTTCTAAAATAGATCCACATCCAGACACGATGGGTCTGCCAGGCGGTTTCTCGAAGCGCTTGTGTACTTTAGGCAGAGTGTATATTGTAGGAATCCTTGCTTCTGTTTTATTTAGGAAATCGCTTTCTGGTTGACTCAAGAATCCCTTTGCCAAACCATCAGATGTTAGCTTCATGATCATCGATTTAATCTCGGTAGTAGGATCCTTAGGTATGGGGCGATAGCTGTCCATTACTCCCAACTGGAGTTGTATTTCTTCCACATAGTCACTGGTATTCTGCAACACCACGGCCCCGCCTTTGTCTGCGGCCTTGATGACGATGGCGTCATTAGTTCCTAGCGTGGACAATGCCATTCTTTCCAATTTACTGATGTTATGTTTTATATACCTCTTTTCTTCCATAAGTTCCATAGTCTCGTGCAGGACAATCTTTTCATAGGCTAATATCTTCTCACTCATCAGATATGCGCCTGGTGTAAAAGTTGAAGGGGGTCTAAATGGTGTAGCTGCTGATGAGGGGCAATAGGTATTCTTGTTAAAATAGTACTTCAGCCGGATCTTTCTAAAGAACCTCTGTAGTTCAAGTTTGACATTGAATGAGTCAGGCAGTACTGTTGGAACAAAGGACAGCCCCTTGGAAAGGACGTCCCTTTCAGCTGTCGACATTATATGATCAGAAAGATTGATTATGGGGTCCATACTACTCGGTGAAGGTACCACAATAGCAGTTTCCTGCTGATTAATCATATCAACTCTGAGGCGTGTATCTAGTTCTGTATTATTCTTGCTCCTGATCGTTTGAAGTTGCTGGTCTTCTGGTTCATTTCCTTGCATTTGGTCTAAGACAGCCTGTTGGTGGCCTGTGTCAGACCTAGTTGTTTTCAGAATGGAACGAACAATGTTGATTCTCTGATGCGAGTTA
The DNA here is from genome assembly GCA_963921515.1 of Calotriton arnoldi. Lineage (NCBI taxonomy): Eukaryota > Metazoa > Chordata > Amphibia > Caudata > Salamandridae > Calotriton > Calotriton arnoldi. The sequence goes on from CAWUFW010000018.1 coordinate 431,516, forward strand.
CTAGTTTGGGGGAATATGGCATCTGTCAATTGAGACACGTCGCGGTCAGATTGGTTAGTTGTAACATGTGGTGAAACAACATCGAGTGCTGGACATTGTGTGTGTATTCTCACCATTTGTATGTTTGTTTGCGAGTTGAGATCTCCCCGTGTGCTTCTGGTTGGTAAAGCGAACTCGGGAGTTGCTCTGCCGTGTGTTCCTGCCCTTGTTCCATCCCCTTGCGCGTTCCCAATCTCTGATCTGAGCCTCCACCCCTGTTGGACTGTCGGTAGCCGTCCCCTAAAAAATGAGACCCCTGGTTACCTTGGCGACTGGTAGATGGTCTCTCCGTATCAGATTCAGAGCTACTTCCTACTGAGGAATCAGAGAAGGTGTTAAATCTCCTGGGACCTTGCCTACTTCTATTAGAGAAGAAACCTTGACTATCCTGCTGATAGTAATCGTCAGACAAGTACGGGTAGGTAATCTTCTTGTCGTAATTTTTTATGTCTTTTGATAGTTTCTCTAGCTTTCTGTTGAGGGTTATCGTATTAAAATCAGCTAATACTTTCTCAGCTCGATCTAATGCTTCCTCGCGTTTGAAAGGGCACTGTCCTCAAGAATCTCTCTCTTTAGATCTGCGATTTCTATAGTAAGTTTTTTAACATATTCAATTGCAGTTTCAACTCCCAGCACCATCCAGTGCCTGGAACAATTATTGGCCACGTAACTGAACCCTTCCCTAAATTTGGGGACATCTATAAAGATCGCAGGCTCATTGCGAACTTGTAGCCCCTTGGGAATTATATTTGATTGTAAATATTTGGTCAGTACGTGCCCATGAAGTCTTGATCGAATTAGTTTTTTCTCCAATCTTTCAATTTTTGCTAATTTCTCATTTAGGCTAGCATCTACAGATAGTCTATCAGAACCTAACAGGAAATTAGATGCTCCCTGTTCCTGTATGAGTTTAGCTATATACTCTTCGCTGTATGTCAGGGTTTCCTTATCTGACATAATCTAACAGAGCAAACAATTCAACAAAAGAACAATCACAGTGTACAAACAAAACACTAAATGAGAGTAAAAACCCTCGCAGATAAGCACCTGCACAAGTTAAGCTCAATGAACAATGGGGTAACCCTGTGTCCCTCAGAACCTGGGTAAAGGATTATAAAGGTACAATGGTTCTGTCGGGTATAGGCACAATATTTCTTATAAATACAATGTTTTCATCTAATTCAGTTTACATGGACAGATTATTTCTTAAACAAACTGAATGAAAATACATTAAACAAAGGAACACATAATAAGAGTGAGGTAATCCGGTTGTGTGGGAAATTCAATATTTAATATAAATTACATCATTTATATTAACCCACATTTTATATTGCATTAACAGCTGCCAAAATCGTGATCAAGTGACATAGTGTGATAAGTGACACAATAAGTGCATAGTATATACAAAAATGATTAAAATATATACAAAATGTGAAAGGCCAGAATAGATACAATGACCCTACTACTCTGTATAATTTCAGTGTTTTTCGAGTAGGGACTTGAACTGGACCAAAAGGTAGCGTCGACGTTTCAACCCTATATGTGCGATTTTAAATCATCACAGCGGGTCTTCATCAGGACTGAGATAAGGAAGAAAATGGCAGCCTGCAAAATCAGTTAAAGCGTGCATTAGCATCATGGTGTGTTCCAAATGGCCATTAGCGAAATGATGTGTAAGGTCGTAACGACTCACCTAACAAGAACCAGAATTATTACTGGTATGGCTCAGGTCAACAATAGAACATATAAGTTACCAGACTTCACAAACTGCAACAGCACCCACTTAATATACGTCATTTGTTGCCCCTGTGATTTACTTTATGTAGGTCAGACCATCCAGAAAGTAAAGGCGAGAATATTGCAACACATGAGCCGCATAAGATGCAAGGTACAGGGTGCCCCATTGGTTGACCATTTCTTATTGCAGCAACACCAGCCAGAGAGTATAAGATGGTGGGTGGCTGAGAAAGTCTGTCCTGCACCAAGGGGTGGGTCAATCTCAGTGGCATTGAACCGAAAAGAATGCAGGTGGATACATTCTCTGAATACTGTAACGGAGGGGCTGAATGAATTTGAGGAAACATCTAGACAAATGGGTCAACTGTAATGTTTCATTGCTGGTTCTTTACTATGCTTTAGCGAGCTATTTTCATTTGGCAATTTGCTACACTTGTGCAAAGTAACAGATTTTATATTCTCATTGTACTATCTTTTACACTGGATTATTAAAACAATGTATCCAATATGTATAATTTAGGTAATTAATCTTGTAAGCTGCTGCTTAGGTGCAGATTAAAATGTGCTGTTTTTGTATTGTGAATCACTGTCATAATAATAATTTTTCAGTTTGACCGCATTGCAAAGTACATTCATTATGTCTATTTGCTTCATGCTTCTAACGTGCATTAGACCTGTTCCATGTGTTAATCAGGGTATAGATAAGCAGTTATCATCCTTTTCTGAGAAGATCTGTGATTCATACCCTCGCTCAGGTTTGCATTTTCTTTTCCACCTTCACGCATACACTTGCCGATATAGTCATTGTGGTGAGCACTGCGCGCCTGTGCGCTGCAACATGGCATGTAGACACTCAGCTGTTTTACGCTACACGCCAATACTAGTTGTGTGCTTGGACGCCTATTAGCTGCTGGGCAGTCCTTCTCGTACACAGCGATTAAATACGATTTTGCGAAAGTCGGCCCCTCTTCCTACGCATATGACGTTGACACTGTGTTGTACGAGCATTTGTTGTTAGTTGCTTGGCAACCAGGTATGCAGACAATTAGCTGCTGCACGTTACACGTCATTGTTTGACGTGCTCGTGGACGCTTATCTTCTGCTCGGCAGACGCTCCCTTGCAGGTCGACTGGTTGCGATCACCGGGCAGGAGTTTCCACTGCTTGTTGGATTTCTATTCTACATTGAATAACTAAGGTGAGCCACGCTTCCCCACACTTAGGAACACCTAATTTTTCTTTAAACTCAAGAGCTGGATTAATCGGCGCTTTTTCTCTATTTATTTCCAGACGCGTTTTACAATTTCTAGTCACACAGGACTCATTACAAGTTCCTTGGTGAGTTCTAACCTTTTATCACTGCAGTACAATAGTTACCGGCACATGTGGCGAGCGCTTAACTACTGCATGAGTTGTTTATAGAGTATGCGACTTATATCATCGCAGTTTAACGCCCATCGGCACAATTCGTGAGCGTCCTACTGCCGCATTAGTTCTCATAGAGTATGTGATCTCCCAGGGTGTTCTACTGCTTTTGATTCTCGCACCTGGTTTCCGATTATTTAATATAAACGGATTTCTGTGGGTTGTGTTAGCCCCCTTGACTTCTAGGAAATGTCTGACTAGTGAGGGTGGGTTCTACCATTACCTCTGATTTTGCTCTAATATTTGAGCGCTTGATATAGTTCTTCTTTACACAGCCTAAATACATATGAGCGAGTGTCTTTGGCGTACACGTGGTGTATTAATTCACCTGTGCGGCCCTAGTCCCTATTGGGTCTTTTAAAATTTGTTGTTTATAAATCTATTCCTGACCTTACCTCTTTATCTCTAGATGATCACTAGATGGGCCTTTGATCATTCCTGACCTGAGCCATACCAGTAATAATTCTGGTTCTTGTTAGGTGAGACGTTACGACCTTACACATCATTTCGCTAATGGCCATTTGGAACACACCATGATGCTAATGCACGTTTTAACTGATTTTGCAGGCTGCCATTTTTTTCCTTATCTCAGTCCTGATGAAGACCCGCTGTGATGATTTAAAATCGCACATATAGGGTTGAAACGTCGACGCTACCTTTTGGTCCAGTTCAAGTCCCTACTCGAAAAACACTGAAATTATACAGAGTAGTAGGGTCATTGTATCTATTCTGGCCTTTCACATTTTGTATATATTTTAATCATTTTTGTATATACTATGCACTTATTGTGTCACTTATCACACTATGTCACTTGATCACAGAGTAGATACAGCATGTCTCGAAGATACAGCGCATGCGCTGCCTGGGCGAGACCGAAAAATGCTGTGGCATAAGTCATATATACAGATGCGCACAGTATAATAATCGATTTATTATCATTGTTGTGTGGGAGGGTGGTGGGGCATTATTACCCACTCGTGGCTTCACCTCTCGTAAGTCATGGACTTCTCTACAGAGTCAGCAACGTCAATCACTAGCATATTTCCTATGGCAGCATTATGGTGGTTAGTTTAATGGCAGGATGGGTACCAGCCTACATCTGGGAGGATATCAGGCTATCCAGTCCCCAAAATATGTCTTAATAGTAGATAAAACATTCCCTGAAAGACATAAGGACATCTAGGGAGTACCACTATTTCTGCTGACGCAACACTGGTAATCTTGGATTAGGCATAATTTTGTCCAAAACATCGAAAAGATCTAGGAGAATTGAAACGCCACTTTGTGCCTAAGTTCCCTTGGGGAATATTCTTGATTTCAGCCAATTAGTACAAAGTCGCTATAGAGCTCACTATTTATCCAGCTGGTTCAATAGCAATGGCCCAGAGAGAGTGGTGTTCATTAAAAATACCAAGGTGTTGCTGGCATAAAAGGACTATGTATCATGTTACTAATCCCAGGCCATTATGTGCGGTTTTAACATCTTGCCCATGGCTTCCTCACCAAAGCACATAATAGCAATAGTGGGAAGCCTTGACGAGCGCCCCGCTCCAGTGTCCATCTGTCAGAAATCACTCCACCACTTCTAACACCTGCTTGGAGTTTTGATTAGAGGAGTTTAATCCATCTCCGGTCACAAGGGCCAAAATTAAACTGACCCTCTCAGTGTGCACAGAGACCACTGCACATTCCTCTTAAGCAATGTCGAAGAAGTATGGCAGTAGATGAGTTAAGCCCTAATCCGTTTGGTACAGTAAACAGTATGGTTAAATATCATGTATAGTACATGCAGTGCTAAACTTTGAGCAACTCCCTACTATCCAAATCAGAAAAATAGTTTCCAAATGTGAGGGGTATGGCACACAAGTGTCAGCAACTCACCTAATGGAATGGAAGTATTTAAAAGTGCAAATATGCATAACCTAAGGTTCAGGAAAGCAATTGGGTCAATAACATTAAATACATTACTATTTATGCAAGAGTTTGAAAAGGAGTGCACATTTTAATTAATGCAGAGTGCTTTCCCTATAGTACAATGAGCAACCGCAGTAACCAAACGTTTGGTGTGTCTTGACTGATAAAAAACTGAAAATGTGTCTGCACAGCCCAATAACATAATATAAAGGACTTCAAAGTGTGGATTTGCTGAGTTGTACATCTGAAGAGTGCACGTAGTGAGGGTACATGAATTAGAAGATCAGCTAACACGTTTCATTCTGGAAGAAACTTTTTTAAGGCTAGTTGAGGGTAAAAAAATTAAATGCAGTATATCAGCGTAAAGAATTTGATAGACAAAATCCAAAAATAAAGTTGAGTCCATGGAATTAAAGTGTAAAAACTTGAAAGTATAAAAAGTTCTTCAAGCTTTCATGTAGAAAATTGACCATAACCCATCCATCAACCATATCTCAAACCAACCAACAAACACACCATAAAAGAGGCAAAAGGAAAAAATAACAGCTGCTTATTGTCCTCTTAGTGTCCTAGCAAATCCACCCTCGTCCATGGGTCCCACGGGTGATGGTGGTGAAGTTCCGGTTCTAGTAAACAGAGAGTTTTGAATGACTCGGTTTGGTCCGAATTCAAAAACATTTCTCTTAGGGAGTCTGAAATAACAATTCTGACAGACACCTCCGGGTCTCCTTTGGATATTTGTCCTCCTTATGTATTAAAGTTAGTGGCTTCTACTGTGAACCCTGTAATTAATGATCTGTTTAACCAGTCACTAGATACTGGAACTTTCCCTTCAGACTAGAAAAAAGCTTTGTTTTGACCTCTTATGAAGAAACCTAATACTGAATTTGTCTTGTTGAGTAATTTTAGACCGATTTCTCTGCTTCCAGCATTAGGTAAAATGTTGGAAAAATTGATAAACAGCTTTCTGAATTTATTGGGACTAATGATGTTTAGCATCCCACTCAATTAGACTTCCGCTCTGGACACAGTATGGAGACAATCCTTTTTGAGATCTCGGAGTTTATTAAACCTGGATAATGGTAAGAATGCTGTCATGATTTTTTTAGATCTCTCTGCAGCTTTCAATGCCATCACCCATGACATTCTGCTAAGCCGTTTGGAGTCAACTGGCATAACTTGGAAAGCCAATAATTGGCTAAATTCTTACCTAACTAATAGAGTTCAGGCTGTCTTTCTTCCCCCTTTTAGTTCTGGTTATAAAGAACTGGAATATGGGTATCGTCAAGGTTCAGCCCTGAACCCAACTCTATTTAACACGCACCACTGGCCGAAATAGTTGATCATAGTGGTTTGAACTTACGGTCATATGCGGCTGACACACAACTTATGCTCTCCTTTGAGCAAGTTGATAAAGAAGTAACTGAGCGCATCCAAGTTGGCCTTTCTGAAGTGGCAAACTGGCTGCAAAAGGACTGCCTGAAGCTCAATTTTGGTAAATCTGAGCCTCTTTTTTTTTTTTTTTGAGAAGTACAACCCTTTTGACCTGCTACAATGGTGGCCAAATACCTTTGGCGAACCACCTGCTTCGGCCAAGGTGGTAAGAATTCTGGGGGTAAAGTTTAATCAAGAACTTTCTTTTAAAGCCTAAATTAGTGCTTTGAGAAAGAATCTGAATTTTTATTACCACTCCAGACTGATTGTGTTAGCCCTGGTCACCTCTAAAATGGACTATGCGAGCTCCCTCTACATGGGGGTTCCCGATTACTTGATTAGGAAGTTCCAACTGGTCCACAATGCTACGGCCAGAGCTTAAGGTTGCTAAGACACAATCCATTCATGCTGGCTTAAAGCAACTTTATTGGCTCCCTATTAAAGACTGGATCAAGTTCAAAGCCTTGTTAATCCTAGTCCGGGCAATTCAGAAAAAGGCCCTGCTTACCTTAGGAACAGGTTTTGCATATACCGTCCTTCTAGAGCTCTTCGTTCTGCTAATTAATGCCTTCTTCATGTTCCAAGATTTAATAAATCCAGGATGGGAGGTCATTCCTTCACTTGCTTCCAGATTATGGAATGAGTTGCCAGCGAGCTTAGCATGCTCGACTCTGAAGTGCTATTCATGAAAAGGTTAAAGGCCTTCCTCTCAGTGGACAAGTAGGATTCAGCAAATTTCTTTAACTGTGGGCTAGCTGCGGGACGCTTTCTTGTGAAGCAGCTGTAGAGCTCTATAAAATGTCAATCAATCAGGCACTTTTCTGACAAACTATAGTGGTGTTGAGCGGCTGCAAATGTCCCAATCTTTCTTAGTTTTATGCAGTCTGAGGTGAGACCAACTTTAGAGGGGAGCATCTACGGTGAATAAAAAAAATGTAAGTCACACAGTTCTAAGAAAGTTACTGTGCTACAGCCAAAGTACCTTGTTCCAGCACAGTCTACATGTATGCAGAGTGGAAACTAGTGTTACTGTCAAGTCCCTGCTACTCTACTGAACCATCTTGCCTGCGACCCAATCGATATCTAGCATTCTTCTTCCAGCTTTTCTTCTTGGCAAGGCATGTTTTTTCCCCAGCCATACAACCAGTTCCAAGCAGTCTCTTGTCTGGTGGAGATGCCACAAATCTCCATCTTTCATGATCCTCCGTTTTGCTTGGAATAACCATAAATGCTTCAATCCCTCAGTCTTTCTGTCCCAGATTCAAAGTGCCTGTCTGACACTGGTTGGCCTGTATGTACCTGGGGAAAATACTGATGACAAGGTCCTTGCTGTCGAGCCACAAAACCCAGTGAGTACATTGGAGGATAACACCTTTATTTGATGATTTAGGAAGTGAACAATGATTCCCCACAGAACAGTTTCAACAGCCCTTTAGGGTGTAGAATGTCTAGGATCCACCTCTCAAGTAACAGTTCAATTAAAAGGTCATCTTCTTCTCTGGAAAGCCCTGAGAAGCAGAGGGTTTTGCAGAGATCCTCTCTGTCACAATCTTGAAGTCAAGCACACGTTTAGTTTTCTGCATTTTAATTAGCATAGTTCACATCTTAGAGGCATTGGACGTGTTTCATCTGCGTCTACAGCTTTTTATTTCTTTTAGTGACCTTCATGAAGTCAGGCCTCTTTAAGTTAATTTCTCTTGAGACCGCTTCTATTTCGTGTTCTAAAGTGGACCTAGAATATTTACTGGCCATCAGTAGGTGGGAAGAGGTTGGTTCCATTGACTCAGCCTTATCATCCACACTCGGAGCGGGTCTCTACAGCAAGAATCTCCTCAAGACGGTCGTGTATTGCTTTTTTTTCAGTTTACAAAGATTTATTGACTTTGTCTCTTCATATCGTTCAAGCTTAATGCAGTAGACTGAGGTCAGGACCGCTGTGCAGAACACAAAAATATAGAGTTTTGCACAGTGTGCACAGCCATTGGGCACAACTTCCATGCAGTCTCAGCTCGAGTTCGTTGGCTGGCTGTACAGTAGGGTCATTTGCTGTGTGTGCACGTTCAGACTTCAGTTCGTAATTTATGGAAGCAACCTGAGTTTCACAGCTGGACCAGCAGTAGAGACCACCAAGGTTTATTAAATAAATTTTAAGTGCAATACAGAAGACAAAAATAATAGGTAGTCAAAATGCAGGGTAAATCAATTTTAGCATAAGGCTCTGTCTAATGCAGCAAAGAGTCTGACTTCAAGTCAAGTCTCAGAGTAAACTATTCTAATTCCTATGTAAGAAACAGACTAACAAGAGTCTGCTCACAAACAGTCTGGGCAAAACGGGCTTGGCTCCTCTCCCAAAGGGAGCCCTTATATAACAAAATACACAGTGAAAATCGCATTGTCAGCTTAAGGTGATCAAAGTGACATCAGAATACAAAATGTAATGCGGCATCATTGAAACACCATTCCCTAAATGAATATTAATATAACTGCTTCTGATCTATTGTCATTGGAAATGACAGTCCAAATCTAGTTACACTCAAAACAATGACAGTCTCATATTATGAATAGGCCTACAGTGGCTCAGGTGGAAGGTCCTTGAATTGAGTTACAAATAAGAAAACTTCCATGGGTGTTCTTTGAGTCAGTAAAGAAGTGCACATTTTACTATGCAATGAGCAGAGAAACGAAAACACTTGCATCATGGCTGATTTAGAATTCAAGATGAAGGTTTGGCCTATTCTGGGCCAAATTTAGTAAAACACAGGAAAATACAATTCTGCAAAATTCAGTGTTTTCATTTTAGTGCACAAATGTTAAGACAATTAGGCAGACATTTAAAAAAATCTGAATCATCTCTATCAGTCCTCCCTCTGATTGACTAATAAGTTATAGAAATCCCACTTATCTCTATTTACATCAGTTTCCATCATATTCAGCTTTGTGTGTTTTGATTCTTTCAGAGGCTTCTGGCCATCATAAATACAAGCCTTTATGCTTTCCATCTTCTCAAATTAAACATCACGTTTTTTCTTTGTAGATGTCTCTGATACCTTCTTCACACAACCACAATTTAAACCCCATTTAAAAATATTTCCTTAGGAAATTTTAGCAAAAGAATGAGACTGATTATACATATTGAAATAATAATTAATGAAGTTAATGATTTCTTAAGAACACCCCATCAATACTATCAAACCATTTACTTTGCAAATTCTTTCCAATCTCACTGAACCACACCCCAACTGATTCACATACCCCTTCTTCTTCAAGAATGTTTGCCTCATACCAAATATTAGTTAGATTATCAATGTAGTTATTAATAAGCTTGCTGTTATCAGGGAAGAAGCAACTCTCCCCACAAGGCAGACTACACCCTCTTTCCCAAGAATAATGTCTAATAAAAGGCGGTTTTGCATAATCATTGCACGCGTAGCTATAAGCTCCTCGTTTATTCAGGTTAATGTCCCACCATTGTTAGAAGCCAAGCGATTCACCAGAGAAGACAACTTCCTAATTTTCACATCATTTTGGGCCATACCAATAGGAGGAATCAAAGCTAACCCTGGGCACGAACTCCGCTCCGCTGGCAGAGTTTGCGGAATTTTGCATACTCCACGTTCCGCGGAGAACGCGAAGTTCCTGCAAAACTTCCGACTCCGCAGTGGAGCAGAGTTCAGCCCTGGACCCTCCCACCTCCCCCCTCCCCACCCCCGCAATAAATATTTTTAAAATAAAATTTACAATTAAAGTAAAATAAAAGCGCACTTACCTTATCGCGGCGTCCCGGGCTGCCCTCCTCGCCGTAATCCCCTACGTCAGACGTACGTCATGGTAGGACTGCGCATGACGTACGAGATTACGGCGAGAAGGAGGAGGGAAGCCCGGGGCGCCGCGGTAAGGTAAGTGCGCTTTTACTTTACTTTAATTGTAAATTTTATTTAAAAAATATTTATTGCGGGGGGTGGTGGGAGGCGCGGAGCGGGTCTCCACTGAGTTTTTGGCCAACTCCGTAGAGCAACTCTGCCTGCTCCGCCCGGGGTTAATCAAAGCACCAAACACATCCATCCGTAGTTCAGAATCAACTTTATTCGATCTAAATAAATAGACCATAAAAGTACAATAAAAAGTACATAAAAATGTGATAAAGTCTTTTACAATATATTATAAAAACAGATCATTTAGAGCACTGTAATACCTTGACACACCCCCATCTTTGACATTCAAATGACGATGTTGTGTATTAAAGTCGAGAGCAAGTGGAAAGGGAGGAGGGCAAAAAGCTCAACTATGGGTCCACTCAGCGCTCCTGCCAACCTGGTTGTCAATTCAATTCAATACTTTATTCAATTTTGTAATAAAAATCATAAGAGTACAATAAATTACACTTTTAAATAACATATTTAAAAAAATGTTTTTGTAAGAACAGATTAATGACGTGTCATAAATCGATTAGTCACTTTTAAACTATAACACAGAGCTGATCAAAAACACTATAAAATGTTCTTTCTAACATAAAAAGCAGCCCACAGAAAACTTGACATACCACAACAAATCTCCACAGTAGGCAATGATTGTAAGTAAAGAAAGGCAGGGTGGCATTGTATAAAATTTAACGGTATTGGAAAGGGTAAATGTTACTATAAAATTTACAAAAAAGTACTAAGTGCCATCGTGCAGTCGCAGGGACAGTGTGTTAGATTTGTGGACCAGTCATTTATTTCAGGGAAGCTAATCAAACGATGGAAAATATCCAATCTTAAGCGGGTCAAAATGAATCTATGCCTAGAATTTAATACAGCTTTAAGGTAAGGTTGCATTTCATATGTAGTTAAAATAAGTTGCTTTTTTAAAACAGTGGACTTTGAAATTTCAGTGATCAGTCTAAGATTCTCAAGGTGCACGATAAATTCATTTTTCAATACTGTTCTACTAATGGATTCTAAGGATTCAGGCTTCTCAAAGTAGTAGGGGTGCCCCAGGTCACAGAAAAAACGTTGGATGTATGTCAGACATGGCATGCGTGAAAACAGACTCGAGTTGAGGCAATCCCCAATTATGGAACGGTTTAAGCCAGTGTACTCTGATGTCCAGACTTTATGCCATAGTAATATGGGCTGCATCATTATTAGGTCTGTGAAAAACAAAAACCCCAGTTCAGCATGACAAACATATATGGGGTCACTTTTAGGGATGTCAAGTAAGTATCTCAAAAACTAATTCTCTACTATTTGCAGGGCCGTGCATTTGGTGTGCCCCCAGATTCCTGCCCCGTATAATGCTACGCTGAGATATTTAGCTTTACAAATCACTATCATCTCTTCGGGGGAGGGAGCATACCCAACCGTCTGGCAAAATTTCGTAAGGCCATACATGCTTTTTTAAATAGTAAATTCCTAGTGGAAATAGCTCGGTTCCATGAGCCTTCTTTATCAAATAAAATACCTAAATATGAAAAACTATTTGTGAAGCTTATATTAGAGTCCTTGATTTTTATGTCACGATAAGTAGCTGTTCTCCTCCCACACTTCATTATAAATGTTTTCAATTGGTTAACTAGCAGGCCAAGATCCCGCATGAACTCAACAACATTTGTGAGTAGGGTCTGTAGGCCAAGGGGAGTAAGTGCCATAAGAACGGCATCATCAGCGTAGAGGAGGGCCTTGGAAAGGGCGATGTCCCACCTTTAGGAGGTCTTTAGAATGTGTAGCCAACACAGAACCAACACTATATAGAGAGAAAAAAGAAATGGAGCTAGGACACAGCCCTGTCTTACCCTCTCCCCACGCTGAAAGGTTGAGTGCATTCTCCCCTGATACCGTATCTAACCCTGACTCTGCATCCTGAGTACAGGTCTCTTAGAGAACTAATAATCGATGGCTCCACCCCAATATCTTTCATGGTCATCCATAACTTAGCATGGATGCGGCAATCAAAGGCCGACGATAATTTGAAAAATGCCATATATATGTTCCCCCCCTTAATCTTAGTATACTTTCCAATTAGCATGCTTAGGTTAAGACCCTGCTCTATTGTCCCAATCCCGGGCGGAACCTGTATTGTAGGTCTGACAGGATATCATGAGTTTCTGCCCAATCTTGTAGTCTATTCAAAATGATGTGGCCTGCTATCTTTGCTAGAGAGTCAAGCTGGGAGATCGGTCTATAACAAGCAGAGTTATGCCAATCTCCCTTTTTGTACATTGGGACAATTGTTGATTCTGCCCACGTGGGTAAAAAGCCTGTATTACAGCATGCCCTCAGCACCATGGTTAGAAGGGGACCCCATAAAGCTGAATTGGCCTTATACAAATACGCTGGGATAGTGTCGGGCCAGGAGCTTATCCACCTTTACTTGCATTTATTGCTCTGTTAACTTCCTCCAAACTAAACGGAATAATAGTGGAAGTTTGGGTAGAGGCTTAAGTTTCATTATGATTATATTCATGATGTGGGAGTGGGAAGGGAGTAGATACCAGTGAAATGTTTTATCCAATCTTCTTCCGGTATCGCAACCTAAATCCTAGGACCTTCATCTGCTCTCAACGGTGCGGAATTAGCTATCCTTCAAAACGCATTATTATCATTATTAATACTTGCTTCATGTAAAGCTTCCCAGGCTTTCTCTCTCAGCCATAGTTTCCTTTGTTTCACCACCCGTTTATAATCTGTTCTACATGTCTAGACCTCAGTTCTTCAACTAGGAGTTTTATGCAGTGCCTCCTTTAACCTCTTGTGGGCCTTGGTACATAGTGAATCAGACCACCCTTTTCTCTCTTGTCTGTGTTTTTCCCTGGTGACAGAGAGGCTCTCTTTTACCTCCCTCTCTTTTACCTCCTGTGTAATCGTCAGGAAGGCCTTAATAGTCGCATTTGGGTTCAATGTTTCATCTAGGCAGGTCTCAAAGGCTTCCCTTTTACTGGTAATTAGTTGTTTTAAGAACCCCTCACAAATAACCTGTGACCATCGCAGAGTATATCCGTTAAGAGTTGCTAGCTCAATTTCTTCAGTCTGGATGGTGATATGACTACTCTGCAGGTTAAAAAATAGAAAGGAGGGAAAATTTGATGGTCTGGGGAAAATGGTCACTTAATGAGATAGAATGTGTATTAAAATTAAATGCGTGGACACGGCATTTGTTACACATTAGAACATAGTCAATAGTGCTGTGGGCATTTCTCCCCTTAAAAGTACACTTAAATGGGGCATATGGGGATGAGATTTTGTTAGCAAACGCCAGATCATAATTTAAATATAAATAGTTCATCTTATCCCCATACTGATTATGTTTAAATGTAATTGGCTGACATTGTCTAAATTAGTCAGTCCACATATTTTTTCAGGGGGCAAATTGCACAATTCTATGTCAGGACTAGAGGCGAGGATTATGCCTTCTTTCTTCACTTTATTTAACACAGCAGCCATTCAAACAACAAGACTACATTTCCCATAAACCCTGGGGAAATCTGTAGTCAAACAAATTGTCCAATTGGAACAGTCCTGGATCCACCAACAAGGAACCTCCAGCCTCCACATAGTCTGCCCTCACTGGCCCTTCCTCCTCTTTCTTCGCTGCTGCGCAGCCGAGATAAGTGTTTCCTCATCACTCTCTATTGTGTTGTTATTCCTGCGTATAAGGATAATTGCTATTGCCATGTTTATATGCGCATTTTGTGCTTACTTTACGCTGATTTGTTCTTAGTGTACGCTTGTTTGCTTATTATCCGTTTTGACTGACATTGTGTCCCACTTTGAGATGGGCCTTTTTTCTCGGTTTCCCTTCCGGTGTGCATTTCTCTGAGGCGGGCAGCGTTTCTCACCTGGATTTCCTAGCGGGATCGCCGCTCCCGCCTCTGCCACCGGGTTGTTGTGCCGCGTCCCGGTGTTGGGAGCCGCGGGAGCGTTTTTCGCTCCTACGGGGCTCATCTGGTGCACTCGCGGACCTCCCGCCGTCCGGGAGCGCGTGAGGCGTTTTGCTACGGCACGCGCATTCAAACCCTGAAGGGCTTGTGCGGCGCGCCGTAGCTGCGAGTCTGGCCTGAGGAGGACACCTCGAGGGGTGTATGATTGCCGCGATCGGACCGTTAGCGTTTTTTAAGGCCGGTCTGCGCTTAATTCCCACGCTCCACTTGGCACAACGTTTGTGGAGTCAGTATCATCTATTGCTACGCCCGTTTGGGTCTTGTATTTAGCGTTTCAACGCTCAGTGGGCACTTTTCTTGTCCCAGGCCAGTTTTTTCCTTTTTTATCCTGCTTGTCATATATTTTCCTAAGCCACCAGACTCACGTGCCCAGGGCTCGGCCCCAACTTTAAAACTGCGAGTTTTCTCGCCCTTTCATTCAGGCTGACAACCAGCCTCTCCATAGACTGGTATTCCTCAGTCAAGTCTGACACCCAGACCTTACTTCTTATCCAACTCATCTGCTCAGCTTATTTTCTGTCCATCACCATGGAGTTTGAGTATGATGACGACGCCCAGGGAGGGGAAAATGCCCTGACCGACCTCCAATGGGACGATGAGTTCTATGAAGCGGTGGACGCTTCCATTTACAGGGCAGTGGGGGCGGCTATGACCCCACTCGAAGAAAGGCTAACGCAAAAGATAGACCAAGAGCTTGCGCGCCTAGCCAGCCTACCTGCGGTCCCTCCGCCTCCTGTGGCTCCTACTCCGTCCATGACAGCGCCGGACCCCCTTTCCCCCCCAGCCAAACACGCAGGGGACACGGGGATGGACTCCACTGCTTTTGACCGGCTTAAACAAGCCTTCCTAGCTACCCAGCCAAGTTTGCCACTGGGGAGCCCCCTGCCTCTTCCCCAGAGCGCGGCAGGGAATAATGACTGTGACCCCGGTCCTTCCAGACCCCTTCACGCTTCACCTTCTGCGGATGTGTCGGATATGTTCGACCCAGATGAGATCATACATCCACGCTCTTCTGACTGGGCTCCAGCGGATAAAGTAGCAGAGTACGTGGCCATGCACATCAGGAAGCCATTGGAGAAAGAAGCTCAAAACTGCCTACGGGCAGAGTGCCCTCGTCCTTCCCTAGAAGGTAAGGTCGCCCTGACCCCAGAGATCGACGCCCGTATGGCGACCTTCCTCCAGAAATTTATGCGTGACCCCAAGAAGGGGATTGACAGATCCTGGCGAGCTTGTCAGGATAAGCTCTTAGACGCGCTGGGCCCACTAACGAAAATTCTCGACATGGCTGAAGAAGCCAAGTCATCAGGTTCGCTCATCTCCCCCGACTCTCTTTCCGGCTGGGCACAGAGAGCCATCGTGTTCCTCGGCAATGCGAACTGTGCTATATCCACAGAACGTCGCCGTTCTCTGCTCATTAAAGTGGACCCCAAACTCTGGGATCTTGCCGATTCTGGAGCAGTGGCTCAAGGAGGTCTTTTTGGCGACCCGTTCGTCAAAGAATTGGGAAAATTTGTGAACACATTCACTTCCCTCGACAAAGCGCAGACCACTATCAAAAAAGTTTTTCCCCGGGTTTTCCGTGGGGCTGGCCGAGGCAGGGGCCGCTCGACCGGCCGTGGTGCTAACCAACAGCCTAGAGGGCAAGACTCCAACAAAGGCCAATATCAGGACCAGTCCCACTTTGGCAACTTCTATCCCACAAGAGGTAGACACGGCAAAGGACGAGGTAACCGAGGAGCTGCATCCTCTTCCACTGGTGAGTGTCCTCCCTTCTTCCCACTTAAAAATAGGGGGGAAGCTGGGGAATTTTTTCCAGGCATGGACTTCTGTCACAGGGGACCCATGGGTTTTGCAAACCATCCAGGGCTTCCACATAGAGTATCTGGGGGACCCCTTCCAACGCACCAGACCCCATCCTATTCAGTTTTCCCAGCAGGACTCCACTTTGGTAGACGAGGAGGTTTCCTCCCTCCTTGCCAAAGGGGCAATAGTCCCTATTGCGCTTCATCCACGGGGTTTTGTCAGCAACCTGTTCCTAGTGGACAAGACCGATGGGGGCAAACGCCCTGTGATCAATCTAATCGAGTTCAACGAGTGGCTAGTTTATCGCCACTTCAAGATGGAGGGCATCCATCTTCTCAGGGATGTGCTGCGTCCTGCCGACTGGTTGGTTCGCCTACACTTAAAGGACGCCTACCTGGTGATTCTGATCTTTCCACCCCACCGGCGCTTCCTCCAGTTCACTTGGCGAGGTCAAACTTTCAAATTCGCCTCCCTCCCGTTTGGCCCGTCTTCGGCCCCTTGGTGTTTTACCAAGGTTCTCAAACCGGTAGTGGAGTGGTTGAGAGCTCGGGGTATTCGGATGATCGTCTATCTCGACGATCTTCTTCTTATGGATGCTTGTCCTCGACAACTTCATCAACATCTTCAGCTGACAGTCAATCTCCTCCAGAGTCTGGGGTTTGTCATCAACAAAGCGAAATCGATGCTCTCCCCCTCACAATGTCTGACATTTCTGGGCTTCGTGATCGACTCAAGGTCCTCTACGCTCAGCCTTCCAACTCGGAAGGTCGCCAAGATCCGCCACGAGTTGCGACGGACCCTTGATAAGAGTCAGGTATCTCTCAGAGATCTAGCTCGGTTAGTTGGACTGCTCTCGGCTTCTATTCAAGCGATTTTCCCAGGGCCCCTGCATTATCGCACGTTGCAACGACTCAAAGCGCTCTACCTGCAGAAGGGGTGCCCTTACTCCCACAAGGTGACCCTTTCAGAGGAGGCCCGAGGGGAGGTCCATTGGTGGCTTCAGCACATGGAAGCCTGGAACGGTCGAGCAATCTTTGGTTCAGCTCTAGACTTAGTTATCGAGTCAGACGCCAGCTCTCTAGGTTGGGGAGCCAGGTGCGGCGACTTTTCTACCGGAGGGTTGTGGCTCCTGGCTGGCTCCTTTGCAGTGCGCTGTTGGACGAGGGAGTCCATTCAGTCCTCAGTTCTTCTCAAGATGGACAATATCTCGGCGGTCCGTTACATTAATCATTTTGGGGGAACGAGGTCCAAAGCCCTCTCCGACCTAGCCGCCAGCTTCTGGCAGTACTGCCTGGATCACCACGTTTCGATGACAGCGGAGTATCTCCCTGGCCAGGAGAATATGGTGGCGGACTTTCAATCCCGCAACTTCAGGGACTCCAGCCTGTGGAAGTTGGACACTGGCATCTTTCAGAGGTTGAACAACCTTTGGGGATCCTTTTCAATCGACCTGTTTGCTTCAAGGCTCGATCACCTACTGCCCCGGTTTTACAGCTGGAGGCCGGACCCCTTGGCAGTGTCCACAGATGCCTTCCTCCAGGACTGGAACCTAGAGACTGGGTATGCGTTTCCTCCCTTTGCGATGCTCACCCGAGTCACAGCGCAGGTCCGGAGGCAAGGAGCAGAATTGGTAGTCCTCTCTCCCCTTTGGAGATCTCAAGTGTGGTTTCCAGTTCTTCTGGAACTTTCCTGGGATTCTCCAATCCTACTCCCCCTTTTTCCACATCTCCTTCTCAACCCGACCAAGTTCCCCATCCTCTAGTTCTGCAGAACTCGTTGCGACTTGTGGCATGGAGGATTACCGGAGACGCTGGGAAGTCCCGGGCCTTTCGGCTAAGGCTGAGGAACTCATGGCTAAGGCGTGGGCAGACAGTACCGTCAAACGTTACAGATCCGCTTGGGGCAGATGGTTCCGTTGGTGTCTGCGACAGAGTACCAATCCCTTGGACGCAGATATAGTGTACGTCCTGAATTTTTTTGCCCATTTGGCCTCTAGTGGCCTGGCATACAAATCTATCAACACCTTTTGTTCCGCTATCTCTGCTGGACATGTACCTCTTAACAATTCCCCTATCGGGGAGCACCCTCTTGTGTGCAAGCTCCTCCGGGGCATTCGGCTTTCCTTGCCCCCTGAACCTCGTTATTCAGCACTATGGGATGTGAACCAGGTTCTTAACTTGTTTTTGTCCTGGCAACCTAACCGGTTTTTATCAAGGAAAGAACTCTCAGCCAAACTGGCGATGTTGCTTTGTTTGATTTCGTGCAGATGACTGTCCAACGTTAGAGCTTTGGACATCACTTCCCGGATGTTTACTCCTTCGGGAGTGACCTTTACTTTACATAGAAGAACCAAGTGTCACACCAGAGTGATCTCTTATCCGGAGTTCCCGGATTCCCCCAAGTTGTGTGTTGTCCGCTGTTTGAAAGCTTACGAAGAGATGACGGAAGAGTTTCGGCCTCCAGGCAAGCGCCAGCTTCTCATCGCTCTCCGCAAGCCTTTCAAGGCTGTCTCTTCTCGTAGGAATTGCCCGGTGGGTTATGCAGGAAGCAGGCGTCGGCCTCAGGGATTTCGGAGCCCACTCAGCTCGAGGAGCAATGGCCTCGAAAGCATTTGGCTTGGGTGCCCGTTTGGAAGACATCCTTAACGCGGCAGATTGGTCTTCGGACTCTACCTTTAAAAGGTTCTACTTCAAGCCGGTGCTGGACATGGCTCACCTCGTGGTGAGCAAGCTTTGAACTAGCTTAATCCTCGCCTCCAGTCCTGACATAGAATGAAAAATTTCCTAGCTATCGTAACGGAAAGTTTCAATTCTATTAAGGACTCGAGGCGAGTGTTATCCCGCCCTAGGGATCGCTAGAGGATTTCCCACCCCGTACTACAGTAAGTAAATGAGTTTGGTTTCTGTTTCTCTTCGTAAGGGTGGCTTACGTTTCATGGTCTTATGACAATGTTCACGCTTATTACTGTTTTGTTGTTCCTAAGATCGAATTTAGCTCTGCTCTGACCAAGGTTCACGTTTTCTGTGACGTCTGCCTCATTGTATTTTTATCTGGTCGCATCAGTTTCCTTTCGTGAATTGATGGCTCCTTTTGTCCATGTAGGTTCAGAGGCGAATAAACAAGACGCCTGAGGATGGGTTCCCAGCTGACTTCGCGCAAAGAAAGAGGAGGAAGGGCCAGTGAGGGCAGACCCTTGACCTTGCCAGGTAGGTCGCTCCCCCGCCACACAGCTCCGCCTGTGTTGTCCTGCCCGCTGCTGCTGCTGGTAAGCTCGCCCCGCTGCTGTTGCCTCGGTGCCCGTTTTGCCTTCTGTTTCCCCTCGTGCCCCATCTCCTGTGTCCATTTTGCTTTCTGTTTCCCCTCGTGCCCCCATTCTGTGTGTCCATTTTTGCCTTCTGTTTCCCCTCGTTGCCCCCATTCCGTGTGTCCATTTTTGCCTTCTGTTTCCCCTCGTTGCCCCCATTCTGTGTGTCCATTTTTTGCCTTCTGTTTCCCCTCGTTGCCCCCATTTTTGTGCCCGATTTTGCCTTCTGTTTCCCCTCGTGCCCCCATTCTGTGTGTCCATTTTGCCTTCTGTTTTCCCCTCGTGCCCCCATTTTTCTGTGCCCAACTTTGCCTTCTGTACCCCCGTTGCCTCTCTCCACTCCCGCCGCTGCGTCCCTGCGGCCCCGCCCCCTGACTGCCCATTCGCTGCCCCTGCCTCCCGCCTCCCAGCTGCTCCTCCCTCCCACCTCCCCATATATGGCGGCTGCTGCGCGGTGAGGAGAGCGACCCTTGACTTTGCCAGGTAGGTCGCTCCCCCGCCACACAGCTCCGCCTGTGTTGTCCTTCCCGCTGCTGCTGCTGGTAAGCTCGCCCCGCTGCTGTTGCCTCGGTGCCCGTTTTGCCTTCTGTTTCCCCTCGTGCCCCATCTCCTGTGTCCATTTTGCTTTCTGTTTCCCCTCGTGCCCCCATTCTGTGTCCATTTTTGCCTTCTGTTTCCCCTCGTTGCCCCCATTCTCTGTGTCCATTTTTGCCTTCTGTTTCCCCTCGTTGCCCCCATTCTGTGTGTCCATTTTTGCCTTCTGTTTCCCCTCGTTGCCCCCATTTTTTGTGCCCGATTTTGCCTTCTGTTTCCCCTCGTGCCCCCATTCTGTGTGTCCATTTTGCCTTCTGTTTTCCCCTCGTGCCCCCATTTTTCTGTGCCCAACTTTGCCTTCTGTACCCCCGTTGCCTGTCTCCACTCCCGCCGCTGCGTCCCCTGCGGCCCCACCCCCTGACTGCCCATTCGCTGCCCCTGCCTCCCGCCTCCCAGCTGCTCCTCCCTCCCACCTCCCCATATATGGCGGCCGCTGCGCGGTGAGGAGAGCGACCCTTGACCTTGCCAGGTAGGTCGTGCCCCCGCCACACAGCTCCGCCTGTGTTGTCCTGCCCGCTGCTGCTGCTGGTAAGCTCGCCCCGCTGCTGTTGCCTCGATGCCCGTTTTGCCTTCTGTTTCCCCTCGTGCCCCATCTCCTGTGTCCATTTTGCTTTCTGTTTCCCCTCGTGCCCCCATTCTGTGTGTCCATTTTTGCCTTCTGTTTCCCCTCGTTGCCCCCATTCTGTGTCCATTTTTGCCTTCTGTTTCCCCTCGTTGCCCCCATTCTGTGTGTCCATTTTTGCCTTCTGTTTCCCCTCGTTGCCCCCATTCTGTGTGTCCAATTTTGCCTTCTGTTTCCCCTCGTTGCCCCCATTCTGTGTCCATTTTTGCCTTCTGTTTCCCCTCGTTGCCCCCATTTTTTGTGCCCGATTTTGCCTTCTGTTTCCCCTCGTGCCCCCATTCTGTGTCCATTTTGCCTTCTGTTTTCCCCTCGTGCCCCCATTTTTCTGTGCCCAACTTTGCCTTCTGTACCCCCGTTGCCTCTCTCCACTCCCCGCCGCTGCGTCCCTGCGGCCCCGCCCCCTGACTGCCCATTCGCTGCCCCTGCCTCCCACCTCCCAGCTGCTCCTCCCTCCCACCTCCCCATATATGGCGGCCGCTGTGCGGCCAAAGGCGCGCCTAAGGCAAGCCCGTCTGCGCCCGTCCGCGCCTGGACCGCGCCCAGTGCCAGAACTCCTGGGTTGCGCGCCCCCGCTCCAGCCTCGAGGACCGACGCCGTTACGATGCCACCTCACTCCACGCTCTCAACCCCGGACAAACACACAACTGCTTCAAGGCCGCCCCGAAACGCACTCATGGCCCCTTCACCTGCCGGAACTGCAGCTACACCAGCCTCAGAGCCACCGAAGCGCCCGCCAAGAAGGACCTCAACCACCTCCGATGCATCCTACTGAACACCCGCTCCGCACGCAAACACGCCGTCGAGCTCTGGGACCTGCTCGACACATCATCACCAGACGTCGCCTTCCTGACAGAGACCTGGATGAACGACTTCTCCGCACCCGACATCGCCATAGCCATCCCAGACGGCTATAAGATCACCCGCAGAGACCGCATCAACGGAGTAGGAGGAGGAATCGCCATCGTCCACAAGAACTCCATCAGGGTCTCGACCAGCACCGACGACCTTCTCTGCACCGCCGAACACATGCACTTCCAGATCCACACGGACCCCAACACCACCCTTAGAGGCACCCTTGTCTACAAACCCCCTGGGCCCCGACCCCAGGTCAGCGACTCCATCGCCGACTTCATCAGCACGCACGCCCTGACCTCTACCGACTACATCCTCCTCGGAGACCTGAACTTTCACCTGGAGAACAACAACGACAGCAACTCCACCACCCTGATCGACAACCTCGGACTGAGACAGCTCGTCACAACACCGACTCATTCCGCCGGCCACACGCTCGACCCCGTCTTCTCCTCAAGCTCCCACGTCTCCTTCAGCCACACCACGGAACTCCTCTGGACCGACCACCGCTGCATCCACTTCACCTTCCAGAAACCCACCACACACCACCGCACCCAACAGATCCCACGCCGCTGCTGGAGCAAAGTCACCGAAGACCAACTACGGGCAAACCTCGCTCTCAGCCCTCCCTCCGACCCATCCAACACCGACGACGCTGCCTGCAACCTCAGACGATGGATAGACGACTGTGCCAACACCCTCGCCCCGCTGAAAAACTCACCTACAGCGACACCACCAAAAGAGCCAGCTGGTTCACCCCGGAACTCCTAGCTTCCAAGCGTACCTGCCGGAAACTAGAGAAGAAATGGCACAGTGATAAGACACCGGACAGCCACGCAGCCCACAAAGATGCCATCCGTAACCACCACCACCTCATCAGGTCCGCCAAGAGAATCTCCTTCAAAGACCGCCTCGACAACAACGCACACAACAGCAAGGAGCTCTTCAACATCGTGAAGGAACTCTCCAACCCCAGCTCCAACACCGACATCCCGCCGTCGCAAGCCCTGTGCGATTCCCTCGCCACCTTCTTCCACCGCAAGATCGCCGACATCCATGACAGCTTCAACACCCAGACAGCCCCTACTAAGATAGATACACCAGACCCGCCGCACACCATCGACCATGACCCCTTGCCAGCCTGGGCCAGCGTGAACATCGATGACACCATCAAGACCATGAGCACAATACACTCCGGCTCCCCGTCAGACCCTTTCCCGCACCACATCTTCAACAAAGCCAGCAGCTCCATCGCACCCCACCTGTGCAACGTTATCAATCTCTCCTTCGAGACCGCGACCTTCCCAGAGAGCTGGAAACACGCAGAGATCAACGCCCTACTCAAAAACCCAAGGCGGACCCGAGAGATCTCAAGAACTTCCGGCCCATCTCCCTGCTTCCGTTCCCAGCCAAGGTCATCGAGAAGATCGTCAACAAACAGCTAACCCGATACCTCGAAGAAAACAGCATCCTGGACCCATCCCAATCAGGGTTCCGCAGCAACCACAGCACTGAGACTGCCCTCATCGCCGCCACCGACGACATCAGGACCCTGCTGGACAACGGTGAGACCGCAGCCCTCCTCCTGCTGGACCTCTCCGCCGCCTTCGACACTGTCTGCCACCGCACTCTACGCGCACGCCTCCACGACGCAGGGATCCGAGACAAGGCCCTGGAATGGACCACCTCCTTCCTCGACGGCAGAACCCAGAAAGTCTGCCTCCCACCTTTCCGATCCGAAGCCTCCGAGATCATTTGTGGCGTACCCCAGGGATCTTCCCTCAGCCCAACACTGTTCAACATCTACATGGCCCGCTCGCACGCATCGCCAGACAGCACGACCTCAACATTATCTCCTACGCCGACGACACTCAACTGATCCTCTCCCTCACCAAGGACCCCCTCGCCGCCAAATCCAATCTCCATGAAGGAATGAAGGCCGTCGCCGATTGGATGAAGATCAGCCGACTAAAGCTGAACACGGGCAGGACAGAGGTCCTCATCCTCGGCTCCAACCCCTCAGCCTGGGACGACTCCTGGTGGCCAACGACGCTGGGAGAGGCCCCGACACCCACCGACCACGCACGCAACCTGGGAGTCATCCTCGACTCAACGCTCTCCATGGCCAAGCAAGTCAATGCAGTCTCCTCCTCCTGCTTCAACACCCTCCGCATGCTTCGCAAGATCTACAGGTGGATCCCGACAGATACAAGAAGAACAGTCACCCAGGCCCTCGTCAGTAGCAAACTCGACTATGGGAACGCCCTCTACGCGGGAGCCCCGGCCAAGCTCATCAAGCGACTGCAACGCATACAAAACGCCTCTGCACGCCTGATCCTCGACGTACCACGCCACAGCCACATCACCCCCACCTGAGGAACCTGCACTGGCTCCCCGTCGACAGGAGAATCTCCTTCAAACTCCTCATCCACGCACACAAGGCACTCCACAAGACTGGCCCAGCCTACCTCAACAGACGACTCTTCTTCTACGTCCCCAACCGCCAGCTCCGCTCCGCCGACCTCTCCTCGCCACCGTCCCTCGCATTCGAAGAACAACCACCGGCGGCAGATCCTTTTCACACCTCGCCGCCAAGACCTGGAACACCCTTCCACTAAGCCTACGACAGACCCAAGACCTGCTGACCTTCAGGAGGCTACTCAAGACCTGGCTGTTCGACCAGTAGCAGCACCCCCCCCCTTTTTTTCTCCCCAGCGCCTTGAGACCCTCGCGGGTAAGTAGTGCGCTCTACAAATTCTGTGATTGATTTATTGATTGATTGACTATGTGGAGGCTGGAGGTTCCTGATTGGTGGATCCAGGACTGTTCCAATTGGACAATTTGTTTGACTACAGATTTCCCCAGGGTTTATGGGAAATGTAGTCTTGTTGTTTGAATGGCTGCGGTGTTAAATAAAGTGAAGAAAGAAGGCATAATCCTCACCTCCGAGCCCTTAATAGAATTTAAACTTTCCGTTACGATAGCTAGGACATTTTTCATTGTGTGTTAAAATCACCCCCACCCCCATAAAATGATCAAATTATTGCTACTGCTTGTGTCAAGACACTCCAGGTCTTCATCCAGTTTTCGCAAGATAGCTGTTATTTCTCACATTATAACATTATTATAAAAATGTATTGCTGCTAACCATGCAACACTCAAGCCTTCACAAACAGCTATTTGGTAATAAGGATTGTGTGACACCATAGCTATTCTGACAAATTGTAAACTGTAAGAAACAAAGGTGCATAACACACCCTTTGGTCTACCGAGATTTGGAGAAATAGCTGGAGCATGATATGTTCTGTACCCATTTATATGTAGGGGCTCCATGAGCCAGGTCTCTTGTAAGCAAATAAAATGGAAGCCCTCTATAAACTCTAACCATTCAGGGTTATTTATTTTATTCCGGAGACCTGCCACATTCCAAAACATAAATCCAAAAAGTTCAGGGGGTCTTCAGAAAAACTATCTGTTTGATTATTGATTGGAGCAGCCAAACTGGTGCTATTAGTTAACTGCGAGGTAGTTTCAAGTAACTGGATACTTAGCTCACTCGGTAGCTGAATGGGTTTCCTGTCTTTGAGGCTGTCCGAAAAAGTTACAGTTTTTAGCTCTCCCTCAGGGCCCACGCAATGCTCCCCATCAAGTCAGTCTAGCCCATCCAAATTTGATAGGTTCTGAAATCGATTATATGTTGGTATGTTATAGTTTGAATTGGTAAGCTGTCTCGAATTAGATGTTTTCTGGGGTCTAATAGTATCAGGTACATTGGTAGGTTGATGAAAATAACCTAAGGGAAACAGTACTAATAGAGACATTTGCAGCCCTAGTCCTACTCAAAAACCGCCTCCACCAGCCGTGGGGTTCTAAAGGATAAAACAACACAATCACCTGGCTGAGATTTCCGAGCCCTACCCACTTATTTAACTCTCCTTACCATCTTTATATGGTCGAAGAGGTAGTCGGTTAGGCCCGATCCTACTCCTAACCAATTTAGGAACTTAGGGGCCCATTACGATGGCGGGCGGAAGCACTACCGCCGTGCTGGCGGATGCAAAAACCACCAGTTACCGCCGGCACGCAGCAGTCCACACGCCCGCCCAATTACGATGCGAAAAGCAGGCCAAACACCGCCGGCAAGCCAGCAACACCGTCCGCCATCAAAGTGCGCCCGCACACGTAGCGGCGCAGCACAACTGACACACACCGTCCGACGAAACACGTCCCGCCCGGCGCATAAATTACGATGCCGCAAACAAACGGCTCCCACGGCAAAGAGACACCGCACGTGAAAGAGAGGCGGAAACACGGACGCAGAGCACGGACAACGAAGAAGCGGCACCCCGGGCATGAATCCAGCACTGCAGGCCCTTCCCATGCTTCTGCTGATGCACCACCAAGGACGCAACGTACCGCGGAGACGCAGGTAGGCACACACACAACAAGTGCACGCAAACAGCGCACACAGTGCAAGGGCGGATAAAGCGGACAACCCCCCACCAGCGCGTGCACACTACACATCCACCATTGCATCCACATATGACACACAGGCCAAATCCTAACATCGCGGAACACATGTGTACACACCACCTGGGACTAGGAACCAACCACCCCGTCACGGCCCCAAAGCGCCGATGACGCCGCCACACATGCGCACAACGCAGAGGCCAACCGCAGCGCCATGCATGCGTCGCACACAGACACAGGGACACAACCAAGCAGCACACACACCAGCCCCACCCCGAACGCACATGACACGTGACAGGCCTGCCACAGACATGTCCCCAACGCCCAATTCACGGACAACACCCAACGCCACACAACCGACGCACACATGTCAGTTAAGTCACGCAACAGCAGGACACACCCCAGTGTAACAAACATGGCGAAGCACACAGCGGCGGCAACACCAACTAGGAGAAGCAGGGCTCCCTTCGGGAAGAGGAACGCCAGTACCACACTGAAAAACCCATACCACCCTGCACATATGAACAAGACACATGAAACGGAACACCAAAGAGCCCGGGGACCGACAACAGGTGGCCCAAGAATTACATCCACACACAAGGCCCAACGCAGAGCGGAAAGGCAGCCTGCCGCCCACACAAGGGAGAGCAGACAGCACTGAATGACCTTCCATTCCAACACCGAAACCACAGCCCTACGACAGAAGCCGGTGAATACAGCCATTGTCCAAGAATAGACCAACACAGGCATGCCGAGGAGACCGACCACACGGCAGATAGCGCATATCACAGAAGCACACAACGGACGGGGAGGAAAGAAGAAAACACTCCCCCATGTCGGCCACATGCAAGTTAATTGGAAGGAGTCACACAGCACCGACCTTGAACTGTCTGAGAAGCATGTGGGAAGAGGGCCCGTGTCCTCCAAACAAGCCAACAGAACACAAGTCCTGTCTCCCCACGACTACACAGAGCTCACAGCAACCCCGGAGCGTGCACATTGCAGACTGCACACACAGCCGGAGCACGCCACCTCTACGAACCGCTGCGAAATGGCAACCGCAACACACCTACCCAACTACGCCGAAGAGCTCAAGCTGTACCAAACCAGCACGATACATACATTGGGATGCGATCTCCTGTCCCTGCTGAACGTAAGTTACCGACTGACTTACCGCATCACATTGTTCAGCTGCGTCATGCCCGTCTTCTACTGTCGGAGGTGTCCCTACCAGCATCCCGTCGAGATATGCCTCTCCAACCCGGCATGTCTGAAGGCGGACCTGCTACCACTACTCCTCCCTCTGGACGCACACGACAGGGCCTGCTCTGCCTATGGGGGCATGGCGTATGTGGCCAACATCGCACGCGCACTGAAATGGAACCACTGTGCCTCCACACGACGGATCATCGAGAACAGCTACATCGAATGTCACCCAGCATGCCCCATCATGGTCCTCCAAGGGACAACCTACGAACAACACCTTGACAGCCACCATCCGCTTCATTGGCTGGCAAACATGTACACCACCAATGACATGGAAGCCCTGCTGGACGGCATCGCATACCTGTCAACCTGTAAATACGTCGGACCACAACGCAGGTTCCCCGAGTGACCTATGAAGTCCAACCCCGCACCCATGCTCAGCTTCCGCACGGACTGGCCAGTCACCACCACAACAGCCATACCAAACGACCGGCAACTGTAACCACACCATCAACGACATCGCCATGACATCGGATATGACCGGGACATGCACACTGTTCCCCATCACATCCAGGAACACCGCATGCATCGTGGGAGGCAGTGGCATGGGCTCTGTGCATCGCACCCACATGGACGGAACTGCACGAACAACCAGGACACGACATGGATCCAGCGCCCATGGACACACACACCGCTCAGTGGACATGAATAGGTCGCCTGGAGTCTGTGGGTGCTGCACCCCTCCCACCCCCGCCCCGGGAATCCCATACCAGGACCTTTGCATGGACGACAAGTGCATACAACAACAACACGACCCCAGTGACTGTGACATGTCCAGTAACCACCACAGTGCAACAACAAGTGGCACGCCGCTGCATGCACGCAAGCACATGCCCTGATGTCATCTCACATGCACGCGTGCATGAGGAACAACCGCAGCAAACCTGTCACATGGAACTGAGATGGACTGTGCCCATGATGCCGAGCGGTCTGGTAGGCTACATGTATACCGTCTGTGTCAAAGTCCGCAGCTCCGCAGCTATACGTAAATGTACATTAGCACAGCCTTGGCCAAGCAGATGTAACCCCACACCCTATCCCATTTGTAATCATGCTCAGTATATCCTCAACATGTATTCCGCTGCCAGTAGTGTCCACTATACTGCATCACAGAGGACAGAAGACTCAATATAATGTTTGAAACCAGAACTGTCTCCGCTGACTCATTTCACAAGTACGAATGAGAGAGGATGAGAGTATGTGAAGTACACGGCAGTCGTGACATGACCATGTAGTCCACTGGTATTGGATGTCAACGCAAATGAGTAGCACTACTGTGGAAGACACACATGTGTCGTGTGAAGTCGTATGGACGCAGTGCTCAGGTGGGTGGGTGCGACGGGTAGATGCGCACATGCCAAGTTGGAGCACGCCGTGTTGGGAGGGCTCATGAACAGTACACCACCGCTTCCCTGGGCATTGTGAGAGGACACCTGTCGGGGGGAGTGAACACGTGTGTGCACAGCAGCCGGGCACACGTACAAAGCGGTACCAGGCGCACCTCAGCCCACCCTCTGTGGACAAGCTGGATCCTGTTGTGCGCCCGCCATGCCCCTTGACAAGGCACACACAGCCCCAGTCGACCAGGTGTAACCCCAACATAGTCAATCCGCACAGGCGATACAGGGCACGGGATGGCAGTGGAGCATGGTGTGTGAGAGGTCTCCTCGCGCTCCTCCTGGTCATATCACGCAGGCAATAGAACCTCAACGTCCAGCATGGCAAAAAGTCAAATGGAAGTGTAGGGGACGCACCACAGCACGAGCAGCACTGACGTCACGGGAGGTGGCTCGCACCATCCCATCCATTGCCCATCATACCAACCACGCCACATGCCATTGCGACTAAGTGCAAGCGCGTGCGCCACCACCCCTGAGCCCTCCCCAGAGAGGCCAAAGAGTGAATGTGTGGGCCATCAGCCACAGACGGACGCGGCATGGCCGCAAGGGCAGCCACAGCCACTGGGTGTCGCAGGTGGCGGATCCGGAAGGCGAAGACTGTGATGCATAGTCCATGCAGGCCGGGTCTCCATTTGGGGCACCACGCAGGTGGACGGCGTCCCGCCACACATCATACCCTGAGACAGCCCACTCGTGCAACTGGACCCACACATACACTCCTTGCCCTCTCTGGTGCGAGCTTGGGGCTGCCTGTGCAAGCGCTAGCCTCGCAGGTGAGCATGCATATTGGGGGGCGAGGGGAGGACATGAGGGCTGGGGCGAAGATGACTGTATCACTGTCAGTTAGTACAAGGGATGACCCAGATGTGGAAAGGAAGAGACGTGTCCCGTGTGTACTGCAACTAGTCGCCAATCCAACTACCCCCCCATGTCCGGAATGTAAGCCCGCACCTAGGCCCGCCCATCCGCCACATCGAACATACCACCAGCACGACAACCTTCCCATTCGAAACACTGACTGGGGGTGGCGACCAGTGAACAATCATGTGTAGCCTACCCACGCGTACATGTGGGCCCTCCATGATCCATGTCACCTGCGGCAAAGACATGACATGCGCAATGAGGGAAGTGAGGAGAGCTGTCCGCCCCACGCGCAGAAGGTGCATCAGCTCCACAGACCCAGCAGCGAGTCCAGCAGGGGTCACATGTGCAGGGGCAGCTGTGCCTGGTGTGAAGGCACATGCATATAGACAGCACATCGACCAATGTGTAGTCTGCCCACATCCACAGTCCATCATCATGCGGACATAGGAATTGAACACAGGGCAACACATCTTAGCTGGTGCACCCACCGTGACCAACAATGCGCAATCATCGACGTACCCGCCCTGTGCATGGCCCCCCACCCAACGGAGGCACATCCAGTGCCACCATCCCACACACACAAGCCTTCCACGGAACATGCTGTGTCCAATGGTCAGTACAGAGTCAGCGCCCATCTGGTGGATCCTGAACAGGAGACACATGCACACACATGCCAGCTCCCACTATGTACGACTGCCACCTGGCACGTGCAATGTAACCTCTCACCTGTGACGTGTGACTGCAAGCACACAGCCGTCTTGGCATGGGGCTGTCAATGTGGACACCAGTCAATGTTTCGGGAGCTGTGATCCGTACAGTGCTGTACATAGGGTGCAGTGCTGACACCTACTACTGTCTCATATCCCCTCGTGCCACAGGTCCCACTTGTATTGGCCGCTCAGCCCGTGCCCACATCGTCGTCGCCGTGTGCCATACTCATCCAGCCTCGGAAGCAGTACCATGCTCAGCAGACACTCATGTTGCCGTGGCGTTGCCGCTTGACGAATATGCAGTCAGTCCCCATCAGCACGCCCGCAAGTCATTGGGGCCTAGATCCCCATGTGCATGCACATGGCAGTGGTATGTCTCACTTGCCATTGCCATTGTTGGGAGACCTGTGTAAGTGTATTGTGGCCGTGCCGTCCCAGCTTGACAGCTGGGCTGTGGCCCATGTGCTTGCTCAGTCATGTCAGTGATGTGTATGCGAAATTGCTATGTGCCGTGTTGCTTTGACATGTGTCCTCTGCCATTTAACCCAGGCGGAGACCGAACATTGACCGCCCATACCAATTGCTGGCGGACATGGACGATACAGAGGTAATCAGGAAGTTTCGGCTGGACAGGCCAACTCTGCATCGACTGTGTGCCATGTTAGAGCCCCATCTCCGTCCCCGCAGGGTGTATCCGACTGCTGTCACCCCCACGGCTAAGGTGATGGCCGCCATGCATTTCTTCGCCACTGGGTCATTCCAGCACACAGTGGGCAGTGGAGGAGGGATGTCCCAGCCCATGTTCAGCAAGGTGCTGAGGGATGTACTGGCAGCCATGATGCTGTACCGGAACAGGTACATCAGATTCCCCAGGGCTCGTGAATTGGCGGCAGTGAAGGGTGCATTCTATGCCCTTGGCAGAATCCCACACGTCGTGGGAGCCATTGACTGCACTCATGTTGGCCTTGTTCCACCACAGGCCACTGAGCACCTGTACCGCAACAGGAAGCACACGCACTCCCTGAATGTGCAAGTGGTGTGCCTTGCGGACATGGTGATCACCCACGTGTGTGCAAAGTTTCCAGGCTCGGCCCATGACGCACACATAATGCGCAACAGCATCTTGCCACGACTGATGGCCAATCTGCAACAGGATCGTGGCTGTATTGTCGGTGAGTATGTGGAGTGGTGTAGCGTGCTGGTTGTGCGATGCTGTCCCCTGTCCAGTTGGAATAGCAACGGTTCTCTGTGTCCCTCACACCCAGGTGACTCTGCGTATCCGAATGGGGCATGGCTGCTCAGTCCATTGAGGAATCCTCGCACCCCAGCAGACGATCGATACAATGAGGCACATGGGAGGACCAGACGTGTGGTCGAGCGTACCTTGGCCTCCTCAAGTCCAGGTTCAGGTGCCTGGACCGCACCGGGGGTGCACTGGCGTACTCCCCACAGAAGGTGTGCCAGATAGTGGTGGCGTGCTGCATGCTGCACAATCTGGCCATTCGGAAGCAGATCCCCCTCATTGTGGATGACGGAGATCAACCAGGGCCCCAGCCCGCAGACCAGGACAGCTCGAGTGAGGTGGACAGCGGAGAGGAGGAAGCTGGGAATGTGCGCCAGCAGCTCATCGCCCGCTACTTCACTTGACGGTGAGTGTCCATGTACGACGGATGATGTGTCTGTATCTATGCAGGTGTGTGTGTGCTGTGTCAGGGTGGCCGTATGTTCACTGCGTGCAGTGTGTCAACGCTCCATGGCCAGGGTAGTATGCCACTGTTGGTGACTGTGGCATTGTGCCCTATTGCTCTGTGCGATGTGTGTACATTGCTTGTAGTTGTTGACATGTACTGTGTGATGGGTGTGTGACACACTCATTGAATGTGCTCCTGTTCTGTCTCCCACCCCTAGGTCCCTACAGGCCCTCCGGATTCCATTTCCATGCCACGCATCAGGTGCCTTTCCGCCCAAGGTGGCCGTTGTATTCCGTACAATAAAGACACAGGGCACAAACAGCAGTTAGTGAAAAAGGTGCATTTATTACAAACTGTGACATGTGATTGTGTGTAAGGTGATGACAAAAGTGGTGCGTGCAGTGACAATGAGCTGTCGGTCATGGCTGCGTGATGATCAGGGTGTACCCACTGGTTCTATGTCCATAGTCCAACACACACATGCCATCCAGATGGCTGTGTGGAGTGGGATCGTAGAGCAAGTCAATGCAGTGGCTGGTCAAGGAAGGCTGGCGGAAGGCTGGCTGGCTGCCTCACTTGCGACTGGAGCGTGCGAAGTCCTCCCGGGAGATCTGTTTCCTCTTCGGACGGCCCCTTCCACGTTTGGGAGGGGGTGTGTGGTGGCGACCTGCTGGTGGTGGGTGAGGTGTGCTCACTGGCTGTGGACGCAGGGGAAGTGGACACTGCTGCCCGAGCCTGCGCCCTAGCAGGTGGTGGCGGAGGTGGTGTTGCTGGCCTTGCCTGTGACCCCACCGCCACCACCAGCTGGCCCATGAGGTCCACGAGTTGGTCCATACGGGACACGAATTGGCCCATATGGGCGTCCATGGACCTCAGCACCCCCAGCACCTCCCGCGTGTCAGTAGCAGACCTGGCCCATTGTCCTTGGGCCTCTTCATAGGCCCCAAGGACTCTGGCCATTTGAGGCAGGGCATGGCTCCCAGGGGAGGCTGGCGTTTCCCTGACCCTGCTCCTCCTACCAGTCCTGCTGCCACCGGCCTGCCCACTAGCCACATTGCTCACCACGGTCCTCGCTGTGGCTCCCAGGGTGGATCCAGTCGGCCGGGCCACCACCTGCGCTGGGGCTGGTGCCAGCGAAGACGTGGTGGTGGTGGAGGCGGTGGTGGTCGGTGCGGCGATGGTGGCGGTTGCGGCAGTGGTAGTGGCCGCAATGACCGTGGGTGTGGCCGCAACGACAGTGGCAGCAGGGGACTGGGACTGTTCAGCATCCCTGGATGATGGGTTGGTGGGTAGGAGGGGTCCTGGGGAGCGGCTGGGCCCTGCCACGCCAGATGGGCCAGCTTGGTGGTCCGTGTCCGAAGAGGTGGACAGATCCTCCAGATCCGTGTGTCCTCGTTGGGGGCTTGTAGGCTGGCTGTGCTGGCTGCTGTCTCCATCCCCAGCGTCCAGCAGTTCGTCACCTGTGGAGAGAATGAGATTTGTTATTGTGTTGCACCTGGCGAAGTATGTATTAGTCGTCTGACATTGGCAGTTCGTGCAATCTCGTACATGGGTTTCCCGGAGGCGAGTGTGTGGCTGTGGCATCTGTAGGTGTGTGTGCTAGGCAATGGGACTGTGTGCTGTGCACATGTGGCATGGGACGGATTGGCCATGCCGATGGGTGTGTTGCTTTGCCCCTACTCATTGTGACTCTGGTGTATGCGGGCTCCTGGCCCATCCTGGGTCTGGTTTGTACTTTGCTTTTGGAGTTCAAATGGAACGCTTAGGAACGCATATGGCAACATGGGGGCCATGCCCCAGATTCGCATTTGGGATGGAATATGCTTTTGGGGTTCAAATGGAACGCTTAGGAACGCATATGGCAACATGGGGGCCATGCCCCAGATTCGCATTTGGGATGGAATATGCTTTTGGGGTTCAAATGGAACGCTTAGGAACGCATATGGCAACATGGGGGCCATGCCCCAGATTCGCATTTGGGAGGGAATATGCTTTTGGGGTTCAAATGGAACGCTTAGGAACGCATATGGCAACATGGGGGCCATGCCCCAGATTCGCATTTGGGAGGGAATATGCTTTTGGGGTTCAAATGGAACGCTTAGGAACGCATATGGCAACATGGGGGCCATGCCCCAGATTCGCATTTGGGAGGGAATATGCTTTGGGGTTCAAATGGAACGCTTAGGAACGCATATGGCAACATGGGGGCCATGCCCCAGATTCGCATTTGGGAGGGTATATGCTTTTGGGGTACATGCTGTGAGCCATGGGTGCCGAACGTGACATGTGTTGTGGCAGCATGACAGTGCATGGTCTGAGGTGTGTGCATGCCTGACATGCCCTGCATATTTGCTGTCTGTTGTGGTTACTGGACATGGCATTGGACGCATCGTTATGAGTGAGTGATAGTTGTGTGCCAGCCAACGTATTGCAGTTGTCCCATCTCCTTGGTGTGCGTGCTGCCCTGTGCCATGTGCATCACTGCAGTGCTCGGGGGGGTGTGGCCCATGTTGTGTGTTGTTGCTCACAGTGTGTCGTGCGCTTAATTGACTTCTGGCACATGGTTGGTCATGGGCATGTGTCTTAGCGTGACTGCTGTATGTGTGGCAGCTGTGCGGATGACATGCCTTTCATGAGACTGGGGCTGACGGATGGGATGGATGGTATGTTGTATGTGCATGGTGTGTCTGTGTGTTTGATGGGTTCAGTGGTGTTCGTGTGCATTTATGTTGTTCCGCTCTGTTGCGTCTAGTGTTGTTTGTCTTACATAGGCGTAGTTGTGGGGTGTGTGGTTGACAGGCAGTAGGGGCTACATGGACAGGACTTCAATGGTGTTTCGGTTGTGTGTGATGAGTTGCACAGTGGCTGCCGTGTGGGACTATATTCAGTGTGGCTTGTGCATGCAGACGTGGCTCCTTGGGTGTTGCTATGTCTGTGATGGGTCATGTGGGGTGTGAGTCTGCTGTTCATGTCCGTGTGCACATTGTTCACTTGTTCGTGACGGTGGGCGGTGCTGCGTGTTCGTGTGCTACGTGACATGTCCCATGTGTTGGTGGTGTTATGGTCCTCATGCCTCCAGTAATCCAGCCCTGTCCAGTTTCCCACCTGCAAGTTGTTCGTGCGTGCACTGTACTGGATGCCACATGGCTCTTAGCGGGGGGTGCTCCATGTTGCAGGTCTGTGGGGGTGGGGGGTGTAGTGGGTCGTGGGGTGGCTGTACACCCACTGACACCGATTGCTGTGGACCGTGATGTCTGCCTTTCGGCTGTCGTTGTGCACTGCGGTGGCTGACACGTGGGTGTGGGGTGTGGGGATGCTCCTCCTTGCTGTGCTGTGGGACTGGGGCCTGGTGTGTGTTGTACTTGGGCTGTCCACCGTCCCACCCACTGCACTTTGTGTTCCTGCCACTTACCTGTTACTTGTCGGTTGGTGCAGCTGTGCCTGACACATGGGTGTGGGGAGTGCTCCACCTTGCTGGTCTGTGGGAGTGGGGGCCTGGTGGGTGTTGTACTTCAGCTGTCCCCCTCCGACCCACTGCACTTTGTGTTCCTGCCACTTACCTGTTACTTGTCGGTTGGTGCAGCTGTGCCTGACACATGGGTGTGGGGAGTGCTCCACCTTGCTGGTCTGTGGGAGTGGGGGCCTGGTGGGTGTTGTACTTCAGCTGTCCCCCTCCGACCCACTGCACTTTGTGTTCCTGCCACTTACCTGTTACTTGTCAGTTGGTGCAGCTGTGGCGGACACATGGGTGTGGTGGGTGCTCGTTGTGGCGCTTCTGGCATATTTGGGGACCTGTTGGTGGTTACGTGGCTGGCTTAGTGTACACATGTCCCCACGCATCTTACAGTTGTTCGGTTTGGCCTGTGTGTGGTAGTGTCTGTTGCATGTGCGTGTGATGTGTTGTGTATTGTGTGCTGGACATGGGGGTGTTTGTCCCTGGGAGCTGTGGCATGGTGGTTGCGCATGTGTGTACATAGCGGTGTGCTGGTATACATTAGTTTGTACTTACCAGCCTCCACTCCTCTGCTAATCCGGCGAGGATCTCCGGATGTATTACGACTCGCACCTTCTCCTCCCACGCTTTGAAGGTCTTAAAGAGCGCGGGATTCCCTCCGCCAGTGACGGCAGCCAGCTCTCTGTTTTTGCCCTCCTTCTTCTTGACCAGGCTCTTTACGTCATTCCAACGTTTGTTTATCTCGGTTCTGTTCCTGGGCAGGGTCCCGACTGCATTGACCTGGTCTACGATCCGGGTCCACATTCTGTTTCTGGTGGCTAGTGGTGTGTGCTGGACCATGTTCCCATAGATTTGTGGGTACACCTTGATGATCTCGTCGACCATGACCGTCAGCTCCATGGGCGTGAACTTGGGCATCCTTTGTGGTGCCATGGTGTTTGTGGTGCTGGTGCGGTGTGTGTTGTGTAATGTGCAGGGGGTTTGTGGTGCCGGTGTTTGGTGGTGGTGGTGGTGGTGGTTGTGATGTGTGCGTTTCTGTGGTGTGCTGCTGTCCTTGCTGTGTCACTGTGTCCTCTCCTCTCCTCTCTGGTTTGCAATGTAGCAAGGGGTTGTGGTCTGTGGGAGTGCTGCTTTTGTACTCACCTATGTGGGTGTGTCCTCATGGTCTGTTGTTTTCAGGTGTGTTGTGTCTGGGGTTCTGGCCTTTGTATTTTTTGTTTGTCCGGGGGTGTTTTCGGGATGTGTACTGTGCTTGTGTATTTGTGCGTGCCTTGCTGTGTGGACTTGTTGGCCATGTTGTGTGCTATTGGTTTTGTGTGCGGATGGTTTCTGTGCAGGTACGTGGGCGCCATGGCTTCTGCCGTGTCGATTCTCATCGGCGTTGTTTGCGCTGGCGGGCGGTATTTTTGTTGTTTTTCCGCGCTCATGGCGGTGCGATCGTAATTTCACGTGCGGTGTGTCGGCCGTGTGGGCGGGCGGTTTTGTGTTGTCGTGCGTGTTTCCGTCCGTGGCGGGCGGTTTGACTCCGACTCGGACGATGGCGGGCGGTATTTTGTATGATTTTTCCGCCGATGGCGGTTTTCAGTTTGTGTACTCATAATGGCGTGGTCGGTGTTCAGGCGGTGTGTGCGGGCGGATTTTTGCCGCTTCCATGCCTGGCGGATTTTTTTACGCCGGGTATCGTAATGTGCCCCTTATTTCTTAGGGAGATCCAAGTTTCCTTAGTGTACAAAGGTAAGGTGGGAACGTTTGCCACAACGATTACGTATGGAGTGGCGGCTGGAGGGAGGTCCAAGAAGTCAGTTATCTGGCCCAAGGGCTCTCCTATGTTTGTCAGTGACTGGGGTAGCTACGGCTTGGCAAGGATTTTCCGTCCATTTATTCCTCTATTGGACATATCATGAGACGAAGTCTCTCATGGATTTTGGATACGCATGTAGTTAAGTGGGCCCTTTGTACTTCCTGTATGTGTGTTATTGCTAAGTGTAGCCTTGGTTGAAGAATCATCTGTGAGCGGGCAAGTCAATGTATCTGAAGTGGCTAAAATTTGCCTTGCTGCTAAAGTATTCAGCAGATCCAAGCAGGTCGTGGATTTAGTTTCTACTTGCTTTAAACGAGTATTTATAGACTCCAATGTATTTTTCACAAATTGTTCTAAAGATTTTACTGCCTCATATAGTGAGTCACGTTTTTGATTGTTTGTATCACAAGGATCCTGGTTAATTTCAGCAAAATATTAGTACTGACCGATTAGAAGACTTATATTGAGGATTTGTCTGCTTATTCTGAAATACCTTACTATTTGGATCAGTAGTTATAGGGCATTGTTGAGGCTCTCTAATACATTTGGGTGGTGGTGGGGAGTCAGTTTTAGGTGAAGAGATAGTTTCAGATACATGCTGAATACACTTATTTTCCCCCTTATCACTCATTGGGGCTATAGCTTCACCACTGGTTATAAAGTTTTCTAGGTCATTAGTAGAAAGATGAGTTGGTAACATGGGAGCCACTATATGGTCTCCACAAATTAGTAATGTTTCTTCAACAGAGGAGATTTGCTTATCAACAGCCCCCATAGCTCCTGAAATATATTTTAGTAAGAATGACTGAGTTTTATCTGGTGACTGGGGCTTACCAGCAGCTGCAGGGTGTTTCCTCTTGAACATACTCGGAGAGGTAAAAGCAAAAAAGTTGAGGTCTGAATTACCGGGTAGTGAAATACAAGGTGAAACAAAAACTAAAATAATAGAATGATTGCTCCACCCCCCTTCAAAGCTGCATCTTAAGTTCTCAAACCTCTGATAAATTGGCAAATATTTTATCCCGTAAATCAACAATGAATTTTTCCGCCCTGCTCTTATATCACGAGAGTTCATAGAAATTGTATTATTACTGGGCGAGTAGTTAAAGTTCTTAATGTCGTACTTCCTTTGTTAATCAGGTTACTGTTAGCGGCTCGGTAAGTTTAAATCCAGCTGGATCCGCTGCTCTTGGATGTCAGTCAACCCCACTCGAGGTAGTCCTAGGGGCAATAGGGAAAAAATCAAATATAGTATAGTGAAAGAAAAGTACCTTTCTCTTGTGACAGAGGAGACGTCAGGTAGCCCAGCCCAGCCTCAGACGGGCACTTACTGTGCCGCCCCCAGCAGCAATTTGAAGAGCGCCTCTGGGCGTGATGCGGTGTCGGTGACGGCTTCCTGGCGCAAGGTATCCTGGGGCTTGTGGTCTGCCCCCACTGGCATGTGCTTGCTCTCTCTCCCCACGCTGCGGGACCCCCAGCAGCAATTTGAAGAGCGCCACCGTGCGTGATGCGGTGTCGGCAGCGGCTTCCTGCCGCAAGGTATCCTGGGGCTTGTGGCCTGCCACCACTGACGTGTGCTTGCTCTCTCTCCCCACGCTGCGGGACCCCCAGCAGCAATTTGATGAGTGCCACCGGGCGCGATGTGGTGTTGGCAGTGGCTTCCTGCTGCAAGGTATCCTGGGGATTTTGATCTGCCCTCACTGGCGTGTGCTTGCTGTCTCTCCCCGCGCTGCGGGACCCAGCAGCAGTTTGAGGAGCACCTCCTGGCGCGATGAGGAGTCGGCTTCCTGCCGCAAGGTATCCTGTGGCTTGTGGTCTGCCCCCACTGGTGTGTGCTTCCTGTCTCTCTCCATCAGTAGCTGTACAAAGTACTTTGATCTCTTAACATCCATATCACTTATTTTCTCTAACCTCCTTCACATAATATACATGCGGAAAGACCAAAGCAAGATAGCAGCTTGCCACCCAGTTACATGAGAGGTTAAAATGGGCAGTCTTAACACAAACCTAATAAATTCCTTTCGGAATTCAATCAAAAAATCATTATCAACTACATAAATCACATTACACTCACTCACAAATTCAGCTGACTCAGCATTTTGATATTTCTCAATCACCATACACATTACTCCTTTCATTTCCTGTTCCACGTTCCGTCTAGGATACATTATTGATTGTCTGAATTTTTCTTTAGCCTTCTCTTCTAATTCATTCTCTCTCATTTCTTCCCAATTTATGCTCATTCTCATCTTTCTCTCATTTTACTGTTTTATAAATTTATGCTCCATATCACCCAATTTACACACAAACTTGTTATATCAATCTCTAAATTAAAACACATAATTGATCTGAAGTGATTAGAAATAGATTTTAAATTTAAATTTCAGGAAGAGCTTCCAAAGATATATTGTAGTCCGTAGGTAAGGTGCTAAAAATTCTTGATCAACGAAAACATTAACAAAGACATTGTAAGACAGAGAATAAGTCAGTCGATTTTTCCAAATAGGTTACACCCCTGACACATAAGTTGAAAGAAATGGGCAAATGTAGCAATTTTCGACTTTCTTAATATTTGTGTATTTTAACAACAAATTCATATAAACATTCTCATTAAAAATGACTAAAAACCTAAAAGTATGTGTTAACTTTGTGTCTGTCATACCAAAATATGTATGTTATTCCAATATATGTAGTGTTTAATTCTTTACTCTCATATTTTATATCCAACTGGGGAGACCAAACCCAACAGTGAGCCAACTAGAAATACTTTCAAAACTGATTAAACTATGCATAATTTTGAGCAGCATCTCTGCTTGCTAGTTGCTATACTCCTATGGAAATAAAACAAGATCTAAAAATCTAACACTAGTTTTAAGGATACATGTAGAAAAGTAGGCTCTATTTTCATGGTTACCCCCACTTTTTGCTTGGTCTCAGTGTGTTTTTGACCTAGTCTGCTGGGATCCTGCTAATCAGAACCCCAGCAACTGTGCTTTTCTCACCTAATTTGATATGGTAAGTACTTTGGTACCTCCAAAATTGGCTAGTGGTGTACCCTTATAGGTCCCGAGTAAATGGTACTAAGGTGCCCAGGGCATAGGTACACCAGGGGTCTTCCAGGAGCTGCAGCATGTATTGTGCCACCCATGAGAGTCCAATTAAACTGTGACTACAGGCCTGCCATTACAGCCTGGGTGAGTTGGTGCTTGCACCTCTCATGACATATAAGTTTCCTTATATGTGAGGTCACTGCACTTAAGAGAAGTCACCCCTATGGAAGGCTTTTCTGTCTCGAGGGCAGGGTGCTTGGTTATAAGTGTGACTGGGTGCCCCTGCATGAGCAGAACACCCCTACAAATCCTGGAGTCGATTCGCCATGCTTTGTAAGTGCGGTCAGCCATTCTAATACATATAGTGGACATCAGTCATTACAAGATGTCTAACTGTATAGTGGCTGCACCGAACCCGGTCATGTTTGATATCAAACATGTTGGAATCATACCCCAACACTGATTCCAATGTTGGAAGTATGATCTCATGTACTGATGGGCTCCTTAGGGGACCCTCCTGTACTCCAATAACAGCCTTTCAGGGTCTGCAAGCAAGCTAGTGCTGCTGCCGACCACAGGCAAGATTCTGCCCTCCTGCTGCTAAGCTGAGCTGTGCTTGAGCAGGGAAAGGTAGAGCAATGGGTTTCCTGTCACAGGGAAGTGTGAACACTTTCCAGA
Source organism: Calotriton arnoldi (assembly GCA_963921515.1). NCBI lineage: Eukaryota > Metazoa > Chordata > Amphibia > Caudata > Salamandridae > Calotriton > Calotriton arnoldi. The sequence continues at coordinate 472,538 of CAWUFW010000018.1, forward strand.
CAGGACTTAGTGTATTAGGGTGCGGTGGGGGCACTTGCCAGCGCCACCAGACTGCTTTGAAGGGCACATTTCGTGCCCTCCTTGCATACTCCAGTTTGAACCAGTTCAGGGAGCCCTTGGCTCTTGCGCAAAACTGGACAAAGGACATGCGAGTATCCTCCTCTCTGTCCAGCACCCCCTCTGGGATGGGCCCTGAGTCGTCCTAACCCTTTACTTAGGGTATTTAATGGCTCCCCTGTTGGTGGGTCCTCAGATTCATCATGGGACAAGACTCAACCCTGAAACTATGTTGCTCTTCAGTCGTGCGGACACTTGGACTTCGTTGGACTTTGACAACCGAGACTGCAACAATGAAGTCTCCTGCTGCTCCTGGTCTCGCTGTTCTTCAAGTCTTCTTCGTCGTCTGTGTCTGTGCTTCACCCAGGTTATTCAACAGACCTGTGGGCATCAAGGACATCCAAAGAAATCTCCCTTGGAGTGAAGGAGTCACTCTCCTGCATCTACAGGCACCGCAATGAAGCTGGCTGGTCTGCTGCTCCTGTTGTCCTATGGACGTCCCGAGGCCCAGCAACGCAGGTGGTGGTTCTGCAACTCCCTCGAACCTGACCTGTCCTCTCTGCAATTTTGAGGCCAGTATCCCTCGTCGGAACCACTGGGACCAAACCCCTGTGCACCGTGTCGACTTGCCAATGCCAAGGCTTATTGGCTCTGCACTCCAGAGACCTTCAGGCTACAAGAAGCTCCCACCTCCAGCATCTCTTCCCTCAAAGATCAGCCTCCTCACTGCATCCTCTGCACCGTGGGTCTTCATCTTTGGTGAGCTGCTGCGCCTCCTGTGTCTTCGGCATGTGGGTCCTCCTGAAGGTGTTTTACTGCTTCAGTGGGCTCCCCTGCTTGCTCGGTGCCTGCTCTGACTCTCCTGCTTGTGGTGAGTACCTTGGACCTTGTTGGTCCTAACGTTGCTCCTTTTTCGTCTTCCACGCCAGTTACGGCTACCAAGGCTTGTTGGTGCTCCCGCCAGACAATGACTACCTTGTCACCGACATCTGACGTGGGAAGGCTTGTACACGGCTCCTGGTCTACCTCAGCGTTAACTGGTCCTCGCAGCTGCAGCGACATGGTCACAGTCGACTCTTCAGAACCTCCCGACATTGGTGGGCATTGTGTCTTCGTGCCTCCTGGTTACCTCCTAGTGGCATAGCTCTGTCCCCTCTCCTTGCAGGTTCTTCACTTCCAGAATTCACCCTTGGATTCCATCATACTCTTTCACAGTCTTCTCTAGAGGCATCTTCTTCGTAATTATCCATTGTTGTTTACCACAGGTTCTGACATCATTTCACCCCTATGCACCCGGCTTCCCTGGTGTAGGTAACCTGGTTCCCGGGGCATCCACAGGTGGGGTGGCTCTCCAGCCTTCTGTCTTCCAAAGGGTTTCTTCTGGGTTCTCTGGAAAGGGTCCTTCTTCAAAACTGCAACCGCAACTTCTCAGTTGACTTCCATTGGGCACACAGCTGTGTTTCCAGTCTGCACACAACCTCCATGCGGTTCCTGGGTACTTACCTTCGGTGACTCCTTGTGTCCCCTGCTCCTCTGGGTCTTCTGGTCCAAGTCCTGTTCTCCTTTGCAGTTCATATTCCACATTCTTAGTATATGGTTTGATCCTCCCCTGGAGACCACTGTATTTTGTGTTACTTACCTACCTAATTGCTTTTGAAGTATTCTTGTGTAGTGTCTTGATATCTCCAGGTAGGATATATACCAATGTGATAGTGATATTGCGTTGTAATAAATAGACTTATTTTTGCTAAACACTGTGTGGTTTCTTTTCATCTAATCTACACTACAGATTAAACTGGTAAAACAAGTTGCTTAACACTCCTTCAAGATAAGCCTGAAGGCTGCTCTATACAGCTAACTCTTTGAGAGATTTCTATGGTTATCAAAGACCACTAAAACCACCATAAGGGTTGCCTGGATTAGTGCAAGGTGCACATTGTGAATTAGTGTGCACCATATACTATACTAAGCCAGATTCTACAGTACAAAATCAAGAAAATTTCAGTATGTTTTTTTTCTTTCAAACATTCAGTTCTTTGACTCAGTCCATGTGTTAAGAATTCCCAGAAAACCCTTTAATCTTCGACTGGATACCTAAGGTACAGAAAAATAAAAACTCCATCCGTGAAGCATTGTGCACAAACATCTTGTTCATTAATCAAAAGGGAAAAAGAGCTCTCTTCTTTTTTTTTTTATTCAATAGTTCATTGTGGTTTTTCCTAAAAATAAACCGGCAACCTATTAGATCTTATACTTCCACTTCATCTTCCTCTCATTCTGTATTTGCTAAACTTCCAAGTTTCATTTTTCCCTTTTTTAAACACTTCCCATTTTCCTTTAAGGAAAATGGGCTGTTTAAAAAAATAAAAAATGATTGTATTATTTAAAAGCAATCACAGGCATGGTGGTTTGCTGACCCCAGCAGGCCACCATCCCTGTGATAGCTGCAATTCCTAATGGGTTGCAAATTGCAACCTAACTCAGTAATATTCATGAGGTAGGTCTGTTTGTGACCCACTAGGATTCGCTAATAAAACTTAAAAGAGTTTCATACATTAGAAATAGCAATTTCCTAATTGCAATTCGCAGAAAATCGCAATTAGGAAATTGCTTTTCAGGACTTTCATACATCTAGCCCTTAGTTCTCATATACAGCAGAGTGTGATGTGCTGGCAGACTAAAAGTATTTTTGAATTTCTCAAATACGTGAAGTACTGTAGTGATTGCTTTTTGTGAAGCAGAGGAAGTTGAAGGAGAAATTAATTATTGTGCAGGCTAAGTATTTCCATAAAAAAGGCTAGGAGTCAGGTGATGGATTCAGGTTTTGATTCTGTTGATAGTGCTAATTTGAACATGCAGGGAGTAAGTGTGCAGGGAGATAATGTGTTGAATGTTGCTCCCCAGGGTAGAAGCAGAGGTTTAGTGAAACACTTGAATGTGACCAATGCAAGCATTAACATGTTGAAGAAGAGTACCCCTTTCCATTATTGTGGATGACTTGGACACTGTAAGCGAGAATGTAGACAGCACTCAGATCGAATTGAAAATTATTTTGTTGCCCAGATGCAGCCAATTGGGATAGTTGACCCAGCCCAACTGGCTTCTGTGCAGAAGATGCAAAATCAGAGGCAATTCAATGTAAATAATCCTGAAGCCACAATGATACAGCAAAGCATGTTAAACAAAATGCCTGTCTTACAGCAAAGTCCTTTAATGATTAATAATACTTTTTCACATTTTCCAGCAACTGTGATTACTTCTCAATGATGATGTCTGAGGTAGGAGGAAGATTGCATGCTTGGTGCAGTCCTAGAGGAAGACCAGAGTGGCCCACATGTAGATAGCGAGGTGAATGGTCACCCAGTATCATTTTTGATTGATACAGGTGCTACCCACTCCAAGGTTCACTCTATGGAGGTTCCAAACCTACCCCTTTTGGGAAAACAAGTCCAAGTTGTTGGTATGAGTAATAAACAAATAACTAATTGGATTTCAGCAAATGACCCTGTAAAAATTGGCCCACAAGAGAATGATCATGACTGTAATATTTGTGATAAGGTTCCTGCAAACTTATCAGGTAGAGAGATTCTCTGTAAAATGAATTACGTGATTTATTGCACACCAAATGGCCTTGCAATTTAAAGGCAGGTTGAAGATTCTGAATTTAAAATAAGGTCACAATAGTCAGAAGTCCATTTGTTCCCAGTTCTCACTAAAGATGATTTGCCTACTCATGATTAAAGACACATTGAAAGAAGAGGTATGAGATTTATAGGTAAAGAGATAGTTCTGATTAAAAGTGCAGAGCCAGTGAAAATTACAATAAAACCAAATGCAGTTTACCCTCAAATTCCTCAGTATAATCTAATACAAAAAGCAGAGGAGGGGATGAAACCTGTAAGTGAAAAGATGATAGAGCAAGCATTCTAAAAGACTTGCTAGATAGTCCTTGGAATAGCGCCTTATTTAAATGCACTATGACTAGAGACTCATTCTACCTACCCACGGCCTGTGCAAGCACAAACCTGAGACATGCCTACGACAAAGACCTAATGGACTTGCTAATAACCTCTGCGGTGAAAATGGTCCTTGCCAACTGGAAGGACACGAGTAAGACATCATATAAAAGCAGGATAAACTGGATCATCCACCTCAGAGGGGCGGACAACATAGCTTTACAACACTCCCCATGGAAACCATCATCCAGGACACTGTGGAACTCTCTAGACACGTTTCTAGACTCCTACGAGCTTCCATGAACAAGGTGTCCTCCACGGCTCATATCCTGAGACCTATATGCCACTCCACCGGAAATAAGTGCATTGAGTGTGACGCACACTGTTACCTGTACCAAATTGTTATACTATGTAAAGATGCCAATACTGGCTGCCCTTGTGCCAGCATATGCATAAGAAAGCAAAGCGTTACTATAGCCCGCCTAGCCGTTGCTCTCCCCCTTCCCCCCTATTCTTTCTCTCTCCTTCTCTCTTTCTTCTGCCTATCCTCTTTTCTTCTGGCAGTGCCCGCTGAGATTAGCTCAAGGTTTCCACACAGGCGCACTATCCACATTCGATTACTAAACATGTAAACCTTGCCTGTGTTACACTATGTTACGCTGATGTATGCCTTCTGTATACCTTGTGAAACCAATAAAGTATTTTGAAATGTAAAAAAAAAAAAAAATCTCCTATGATGGTATTTTTTTAAAACATGAGCGGAAAATGGAGATTGGTCCAAACCCTGGGAAAATTAATAAAATTGAGGTATTGTGTTGTCCGGTGGCCCTAAATCCTGGTGTGATATTTTCTTTTCAGATCCATGTGGATGTAGAATGGTACACAGTCATCAACTTCTGCCAAGCGTTTTTCTCCAGATGTATCTTCAGCAATAATAGCAGAATTAATTGCACATACAAGAGCATGCGGCTTATCTGATGGATGAGTGTTACAATCTACACTGACAGCCATTACTGTTTTGGTGTGGTCCATGATTTTGGACAACTGAGGTCACAAAGGGTTTTCATGACATCTGCTGAACTTTGAAATTGTTAAAAGCATTGCAACATCCAAAAGCAACTTCTGTTGTGAAATATGCTGCCCATAGATAAGGAACTGATATGGTTACACTGAGAAATCGCTACGCAAATGAAGTAGCAAAAGATTGTGCCCTCCTCACCGCCACAGACGACATCCGCGCCCTCCTCGACCGAGGCGAAACTGCAGCCCTCATCCTCCTGGACCTCTCAGCCACCTTTGATACCGTCTCTCACCGCACCCTATGCATAACACTCCACGATGCTGCCATCTGCGACAAAGCCCTGGGATGGATACGCTCCTTCCTCACCGGCCTGACACAGAGAGTCAGACTACCTCTGTTCCTCTCGGAACCCACAGAGATCAGCTGTGGAGTACCTCGGGGCTTTGCCCAGAGCCCCACGCTTTTCAAAATCTACATTGCCTGCTCACAGCCATCTTCAGAAACCACGGACCCAACATCGTCTCCTACACCGACGACACCCAGCTGATTTATTCCCTCACCAACGAACCCACAGTCGCCAAGAACAACTTTCATAACGTAATGAAGGCGGTCACTGTCTGGATGACGAACAGCTGCCTCAAGTTCAACTCAGAGAAGACCAAAGCCCTCATCATGGTCTCCACCCCCTCTGCCTGGGATGACTCCTGGTGGCCAAAAGCACTTGGAACCTCCCCCACACTCACAGACCACACGCAGAACCTCAGCATCATCCTGGACTTCTCGCTCACCATGAACCGCCAGATCAACGCCGTCTCATCATCCTGCTTCCACACACTACGCCTGCTCCGAAAGATCTTCAAATGGATCCCCACCGAGTCCAGAAAGATGATCACCACGCACTAGTCAGCAGCAGAATCAACTACGGCAACGCACTCCATGCCAGCATCACCCAGAAACTCATCAAGAAACTGCAGAACAACTCAACTTCAACATCTTCTGCAACAGCCACATCACCAGCCACCTCAGAGACCTCCACTGGATACCCAGTAAACAAAAGAATCACTTTCAAGCTCCTCACACACACCTACAAAGCCCTACACGACGCGGGACCTGCGAACCCCAACCATCGCCTCACATTCCATGTACCCACCAGAGAACTTCGCTCTGCCCAACTGGCCCTGGCTACCGTCCCACTTATCCGCAAGACCACAACCGGAGGGAGATCCTTATCCTACCTCCTCATCCTACCTCGAAGCGAAGACCTCGAACACCTTGCCTCTCCACCTCAGGCAAACACGTCACTGCCTCAATTTAGGAAGGACCTCGAGACCTGCCTCTTCGACTGAACCAAATCGCCTTCGACAGACCAGCAGCTCTTCCCCTCTCCTCCTCTACCTCCAGTGCCTCGAGACCCCTACGAGTGAGTAGTTGTGCTTTACAAGCCATTGATTGATTGAACCTGCTATGATCTGAAATGAACAAGAGCAATGCAAAACTGAAACTGAAAATTGTTTCTTGTTGACTTCAATTCAGACATTAAGCGAGTTAAGGGAGCTCCAGGATGAAGCACCAGAAGATGAGGAAAAATAATGGAAAATAGCAGATTGTACGAAAACAACATGTGGGTGACAACTGGGAAACAGTACATTTCAATGTTGTTTCCCATGAGTAGACAAATTCATGGTTCGACTGCATTGGTCAAGATTCTATGGTTAATAAATATTGTTACAATATACACTTTAGATCTGTTGCTGAGAATTTGTATGAGAGTTGTGTTACCTGTTTGCAGAATAATCCTGGGAAAAGAACTTTGGTGGTGATGAGTCACATATGCAAGTCAGATGCTCTTTCACCCAGATAAAATTAGATTGCGTATAGCGGTCAGTTCACAATAGTCTTAGGTACATTCTTGTGATTGACTCAGCGAGGCGAGTTGGCAGCATGACAGTAGACAAACTATTAATAAGGGAATCGATTGCTAGATTTGGTTTGCCAACTCCTTTAGAATCTGACCAAGGTACTCACTTCAAAAACGGAGTGATGAAGTTATTATGCACAGGTTTACAAATTGAGCAAAGTTTCATAATTACAGACCAGATGCATCAGGGATTGTTGAGCAAGTGAATGGTACTCTAAAGTCTAAGTTGACTAAAGTGTGTGCTTAACATCGCTGAAGTGGCCAGATTCACTTCCACTTGTGCTTTTGAGCATGAGAAGCACAACAGTGAAGAAGATAGGATTCTTTCGTCATGAGGTTCGAATGGGGAGGGACATGAGGATTCCTCACTTCCCATCAGCGACACTTGTCTCTATTGGTGATTACATTGTACTGCACTACTTCAAAACTCTGGCTGATGCATATTCTATCTCTTATCAGGTGAATCTGGCAATGCCTTCACCAAAATATGTACTGTGCCATACCCTCCAACCTGGGAACTGGGTACTAGTTTAGAAGTAAGTACAATAGCATTATCTGGAGTCGAAGTGGAAGGGCCCCTACCAAGACATTGTGACAAAAACTACTGTAAAATGTGGAGGATTGCCACAGTGGGTCCACACATCTCACACAAAGAGAGTGAGGACTGCAGATGATGAATGATGACAACAACCACTGATTCAGTGTCAATCTTGAGTTTGCTGTGCGGATCCAGAGGGCGGTGATGAAGAACACAATCAAGAAGATCAGACAGAAGTTCAAACAAAAAAAACAAAATTCAAATACTACTGTTGAAAATTCAAGTTTCCCAAATACCCAGAGGACAGACTGCTGTGGAAGACGATAATCATATTGTTTCAGACAGAACTAAGAATCAATTGGCAATTGATGATAAAGATACAGCAGTTTTCAAAAGTGAATCTGAAAATGAGAACATGCATTGAGGAGATAAGTGGCTGTACAAGAAAGTTCAAATACCGGAGACAATCAGAGAAGAACCAGAACAAGACTCTGATCACATTGAAAGTGAGCCGCAGCCAGCAGTGAAGGAATCAACAAGAGTGAGGGTGCTTAACAGAAAGTATGCAGCTCCACTGCCTGCTCTTAAAAAATATTCTACCAACCATTTCCCATTTGCGAAATGGGTTACCACCAACTTTCAATTGGCGGTATATTGCGAATGTTTTACGACTGCATTTCAGTCGTAAAATATTTGTACATCCCATTCCAATTCGGTATTTGAAAGGGACGTTCTCAAAACACCCCTTCCAAATACCAAATCACAAAATCCAAATTGTGATTTGGTAACAAGTTACTGAATCACAATTTGGGCTTTGTACATCCCAAAAAGCATTTTTCCTGTTACAAACAGCCGGATTCTGCAAATTGGGCTGTTTGTGACAGGAAAAATGCTTCATACATCTAGCCCTAAGTTCCAAATGTAAACCCATTGTGAAAACTGATATGAATCCACTAGTACCTTCTTTTGTCAGATCTTCGACTCCACTGTACTTTCTATAAATCTGCATTAGCTTCCTGTACGAGACAAGCACTGACAATTTTGGCTATTGAGTTGCCCTCATGAGCTTTATGATCTTTGACCAATTCACCTCTTTTTTTGGAGCGCAATCACTTATTTATATTTTTCCATAAAAATACAAATAAGTGATTGCGCTCAGAAGAGTGAATGATCAAAATCATAAAGCTCATGAGGCAACTGAATAGGCACTTTTGAACTCCACAGAAGAGTCTCAAAAAGTGCCTATTCAGTTGCCCTCATGAGCTTTATGATCATCTTACAGCAACTTTGCACTTAGCTCACAAGTCCTTAAGGACAATTTCAAACAGTGTATTCAGCACTACCCAAAGCAACTTTGAAATTGTCACTAGTCTCTCTACCTCCATATACCATTTGTCCTGATCTTCTCTTAGCTTTGGAAAGTTTTTCGTTAATGCAAGGAGATCAGATCTCTGCCAAGGAACATGCACAAAAATCACCTCCATGCACTTCTCACAAAGGAAATCTAGGCACAACCAATTTAACTTCAGGTTCACTCGTGCATGCTTTCTTTTCTTTTTCCGTCTTTTTCTTCTTTGCATTCCCACTCCTTTCTTACTTCATTTTGCTATGTAGCTTTTCAAATTGAACCAATTTTTAATACTATTTATTAGTTATCGAATATGCGTACCTATAGCTGTGAAACCCATTTCTTTCCCTATCTCATCACCTAGATCCATTGTTTAGTATCAGCACCATTCTTTTTTATTATATAGATTAATGTCATACTCTTCTGCAAGTTCCTCAAACATAGCATATGCATTATTCGATAATCTAGCTGCTTCTTTACTCAGAAATCTCAATTAATTCATATTACATGTAGTCAATTTGGTAACCAGTCACAATATCGAAGTTTAAATATCGATATGGCAAAATATCGAGTTTAAAATATAGAATGGACATAATATCGACTTACAAAAATATAGTGGTGCAGAATATCGAAATACAGGTAAGAAATATCGTTTTTCATAATATCGAAGTTAGTAATATCGACAGTCATAATCTAGTTGTTAAAAATATCGATTTTTTTATAGTGTTTTAAGTGTTAGTATATGTGTTAAAAGTATGTATTATTTTTGTAATGTATGTTTGAATTTTTAAAAGTAATGAATTTTAATTAAATAAATTTCTGCGTAATTTAATTCCGTAGCGGGTTGTGGGTTTATAGGGAATAGGGTGGGAAGTAATTTAATTATAATATATTTTTTAGAATTATTTACAAATAATTAATTATATGTTAAATATTTTTGCGCAATTTAATTCTGTAGTGGGTTGTGGGTTTATAGGGAATAGGGTGGGAAGTAATTTAATTGAAATTAATAATTATTTTATTAATTAATAATTTTGTATTTAATAATTTATATTGTTATTTAATTAATTTATTATTAATTAATTATAAATTGATTAATCACAATTAAGAATTACTTAGTAATTATGTTAATTGTGTTGTTTTTTTATTAATTAGTAATTAATTAGATATTAATTATTAATAATGAATTTGTAAATGTTATTTGTGTACTTTTTTTTAGGAGTGGGGTGAGGGTTGATAGGGGAGTAGGGTAGGAAGTACTTTAGTTTTAATGTAATTTTTATTATTTTTTATATTATATTTATTAAAAGTTATTTTATAGTGTTAATTTTGTGAATTAATTTAGATTTGATGGTTATTAATGTTATTGTTAATTGTAATTAGTTAATTAATTCTTTTTTAATTAATTATGTTAATTTATTAATATTTTACAATTTTGTAGGTGACGTTTATAGGGGAAATGGTGGGAGGTAAATTAATTTTGAAAAATTAATTACTTGTTAATTAATTATATTGCAGGAGTGGGTATACTAAATTAGTCCCCTACGCTATCCAACACTTTCCCTACTGTTACACTTGGTGGAGTGGGAATATTAAATTATTCCCATCCGCTATCCAACACTTTCCCTACTGTTGCATTCGCTGGAGTGGGAATATTAATTTTTACCCTCCCGCTATCCAACACTTTCCCTACTGTTGCACTCACTGGAGTGGGAATAATAATTTTTACCCTCCCACTATCGAACACTTTCCCTACTGGTGCACTCACTGGAGTGGGAATAGTAATTTTTACCCACCCGCTATCCAACACTTTCCCTACTGTTGCACTAACTGGAGTGGAAATAGTTATTTTTACCCTCCCGCTATCGAACACTTTCCCTACTGTTGCACTCACTGGAGTGGGAATAGTAATTTTTACCCACCCGCTATCCAACACTTTCCCTACTGTTGCACTCACTGGAGTGGAAATAGTTATTTTTACCCTCCCGCTATCAACACTTTCCCTACTGTTGCACTCACTGGAGTGGGAATAGTAATTTTACCCACCTGCTATCCAACACTTTCCCTACTGTTGCACTCACTGGAGTGGTAATAGTAATTTTTACCCTCCCGCTATCCAACACATTCCCTACTGTTGCACTCGGTGGAGTGGGAATAGTAATTGTTACCACCCGCTTCCAACACTTTCCCTACTTTTGCACTCACTGGAGTGGGAATAGTAATTTTATCCACCCGCTATCCAACACTTTCCCTACTGTTACACTTGGTGGAGTGGGAATAGTAGATTATTCCCACCCGCTATCCAACACTTTCCCTACTGTTGCACTCACTGGAGTGGGAATAGTAATTTTTACCCACCCGCTATCCAACACTTTCACTACTGTTGCACTCACTGGAGTGGGAATAGTAATTTTTACCCTCCCGCTATCCAACACTTTCCCTACTGTACCACTTGTTGGAGTGGAAATAGTTATTTTATCCCCTACGCTATGCAACGTTTCCAGTAATGTTATATTTAATGAAGTGTAAAATATTATTTTGTTAAACAAATATTTATTTTAATGTTTTAACTTATATATAATTTATTTTTATATTTATAATATAGGTTTATTTATATATATGTAATTATATTTTAAATTATGTTTTTAACATTTTATAATTAAAAATATTAATTATTTTTAATATTATTAAGTTATTATATATAATAAAAAATAAAAATGATGGGTTTTTTACATTATATTTATTATTTATTACTTTTAACCTTTTAAAATTATTTTTAAGTATGTTTTACTTAATTATATTGATTATTTAATTAATTTTATATTACTTTTAAGACATTTAAAAAATCGATATTTTAGCAAACTAGATTATTGACAACGATATTTAGGATTCGATATTTTTGTACTTACCTGTTTGTAGATAGGAAGTCGATATTCTGTCATTCTATATTTTTTCATCGATATTCTGGCATCTCGATATTCTGCTCCTCGATATTCTGTCAGTGATCCAGTCAATTTTTCTATGCCAATTGTACCTCGTAAAATAACTGAAATTCAGTCTTTAATTGAAGAACATTAATTTCTCTTCTTATCAGTTCACTCAGTTGTACTGTAGTCACAGCAGTAACTGTGCCAATAATAGAAGCAGATGTATCATGAAAATGAGCAGTAATAGGTTGGACCTGCTTCATTCTGGGGCAGCACAGTAGGCACTGCCAGTGCATGCATACTCATACTCTGCTCTCCTGCTCCCAAATCTTGAGGTGGTCTTGGGGTTTGTAAAACATATTGAAGAGGTCTTCAGTCTAATAAATCATCTAAAAAGTTATCCTCCATATCTGAAATGATTCCTTCGTCTTTTTTCTCTTTCCTGTTTTTTATTTTCAGCCTTTTTAATCATCAATTTTCTGCTATCTAACTCATTGGCAATTGAGGGGACACACCCACATCGAGCATCATATGTTATCTCCATGCTCGTCTCTGAGCTTCCCATTTTGAGTATAGCCAATGGCTCCCAGCACTTACAACTTGGCTCTTCATTTTCTTTGTTCTTTCCCAATTGTAACACAATCCCATTCATTCAATGTCTCAAGCTGTATGGGTCTAGGTTGCAGTTTTCTCTCATAACTCATACACCTCAAATAATCAAGCTTTCTCACACCAAAGAACCTTCTAAAGGAAATTGCCTGTCCAATGTCATCTCATTCCATTCTTTTAACTACATGCACGTTTGCAGACCTAAATACAACATCCTTTCATATGCAGGAGACTTTTCTGGAGGAATCTATTTTCAGGAACGTTAGAATTGTTCAACTTAGAGCGCGCACGGCCGCCGAGCAAGATGGCCGCCTAGTTTAGGAGCTCCTCACGTCGTCGGACGAACGGAGCAGGCTAGAGCCGATTATTTAATTAATTTACCACTTAGGCGGTGATTATGAGCGTGGGAAGGCAGGGTGAGCCATTATTCATGATGAACTGATCTTTTGGAGCTTTTTCCGACCTTTATTAGGGCCTTTTCTTTTTTCATCATACGGAGGCCATTTTAGATCTATTTGGCTTCCATCTGAAGAATCTATTTTTCCACCTACATTTTCTGCTGTATTCATACAGGAGGTTCATTAACTTGCTCCAGCATATTCGTTGATTTCTTATGATGCCGTGTACGCCTCTGGCTTTCTTGTTGTACCTTGCATGGCTTATTTGAGGCTCATCACACTGAGGTAATATTTCCCTCTTAAATCTTCTGCGTCACTTTATTTTATCTGGCATTAGCAGCATGGGTCTGTTCTTTCCGACCAGTTCTCCTTCCTATTCTTTAGTAACGCTCCCTTGCACGCTTTATGGGCAGATTGAAGAAATTCAAGGCATCTCCTCTTCACAGAAACTGTAGTCATTTTTAAAGTCTGCCAGTTATCCAGTGAGGTACAATTCTTCTACAACAAACATGTCATCCTCATCATCCTCCTCTGCTAAAACTGGTCCGGTTGCATCCTCGTCTCCCCACAAGAGAGTTAAACAGGATCCTCCTTCCCCTGAGAAGTCCTCTTCTCCTATTTATCTTGACCTGGTACTTGAGGAAATCCGTGTGCTCCGACCTTTCGGAGAAGAAACCAATATGCGCATCCAGAACTTGGACGACGAATGGCCTCATATGGAAACCAGAGTTACGGTTCTTGAACAGCGCATAAGTGATGTGCATGATGAGTCGTTGAAAATTGCAGTTCTGGAACAGAGGGTAGCGGCATTGAAGGCTCTTTCTGAAGATTTAGAAAACAGAAATAGAAGGAATAACCTATGCCTCCATGCCTTCAGGAAGGACTGGAGGGAATTGATCCGATCTCCTTTTTTTATCTCTTTTCTACCTCAGTTGGTGGACCTACTTTCCTCCACGTGTTTGAATATTCAAAGAGGTCAATTGTCTAGGTCCTTACCCTCTTTCATCCTCCTCGTCATCCAAACCCAGAGGTGTCATCATCTTTTTTCTGGAATTTACTAACTTGCTGAAAGTTCTCAATGCAGCGAAATTTAAAAGGCAACTTTCATGGCAGGGAAATAAAAAATGTATTTCACAGGATATCTCGAGAGCTACAGCCGCTAGGCGGAAGGAGTTCCTGGATCTTCGTCCTCAATTATGCTCTTCGGGTGCACGATTTGGACTGTTTCACCCTTGTCTCTTCAAAGTGACATTTCAGAATAAAACTTCCTCCTTCACTGCTCCTGCAGACCTGCGAGAATTTCTTCGCTTGCACTCTTCCAGCTCCATGGAGACTTCTGCTTCTTCAAGATGAATGCTCTTCGTGTTGGAGGATCTTCTCCTGCATAGTATCCTAATTTTTGATGTTGTCTTTCTTATGCAGTCTTATGCTCGCTCTTTTATGCTTCTTTTATGACTATTGTGCTCTTTGCGGTTACTGACTAACCTTTACCTTCTTTTCAGACTTCTTGATGTTTTTATCCACTCATTATCTTCTCATGTTCCGTTTGTCTATCGACACGTCTCCTTTGCTGTGCCGTCTTCCTAGTGCTGTCGTTGACGCTTACCCCGTGCTCATCCTCATCAGATATGTTTTTGCAGTCGTAATTTTTTGCCATGTACTGTGTCTCTTTTTTGATCTTCTCTTCTCTTTCCTTCCCTCTAATCTCTTTTCTTTTTCTTTTCTTTTTGTTATCCTTTTCGATGTCTTCCCTTTTGATGTACTTCTTGTCCAAAAAGACTGACTTTGTGTATATATTGACATGTGTTACTTTATTCAGAGTTATTTCTTGGAAAGTTAAAGGAGTAATTAACCATATAAAGAGGCAGAGAATTTGATCTCATTTGGCTAAATATTCTCCTGACCTTGTTCTTCTCCAAGAAACTCACATCTCTGAGCTTGAGGCCTTGAAATTAAAATGAGGGTGGGTGGGTTCTGGTTTTTTTCTCCTTCTTTAACCCGTTTGCTGCTGCTGTCGGCCAACGGCCGACGCGAGCACTACCTCGGTAGTGCTGCGCACGTCCGTTGGCCGACGCGGCCCCGCCCGTTTAATAGAACGTTCCGCACTGGCGCGGAACGTTCTAAACAGCAAACGGGTTAAATAAGAAAAATGCCGTTATTCTTCTTTGTCACAAGAATTTAAAATTGGTTACTGTTTCTCAAGATGTTGATTCTGAAGGCAGATGGCTTTTTGTTAAGTTAATTGTTAATGATATCCCCTTAACAATTTGTAATATTTATGGTCCCACCCAAGCTGATAATTCCTTTTGGCCTAACATTTCAAAAAAATGTATACAGCATGCTGATGACTTTTTTATTTTGGGCGGTGATTGTAATCAAGTAATGGATCCCTTTATTGATCGTCAATCCCCAGTTAGGTTCATTCCCCAAAACATGCATAAACAATTTCTTTCCTTTATTTGCCAACCCCAACCCTCAGGTGAGGGAGGCGAGGTAAAGCCCACTCTTCAGTGCCAGCCATCTTGCAGGCACTCGTCAATCAGGATTAGGGATTGTGCACACTCCCCCACGTGGGGTGAGCACACAAAGCTTGTAGTCCCCCTAAGGTCAGTAGCCAATTGGCTACTACCTCAAGACACCTAAAACGATCCTAAATACAGTATTTAGGGAGCAGCTCTTAACCCAGCAGGCAGATTCCTGCAAACTACAAAGAAGAAGGACGGAAGCAGTCTCACAGCAGAGGAGACTACAGAGAAGAACTGACTTGGCCCCAGCTCTAGCGGCCCATCTGCAGTTTCCAGAGGTCCTGCGCCAGAAGTCAACTTGTCCTGCAGCCAGTGAACTCTAAAATCCCTGGGAGGACTGACTGCCTTCAACAAAGACCGGATCTCCTTCGAACAGCAGCTCTGTTCAAAAGAAACTCCAAAGACACACTCTAAGCCTGCTGAGGATGAAGAAACTCGATGCCTGGAACCACCACTGCCCCCGTCACCTACGGCCCGAGTGCAAGTGGTCCACCGGTCCCAGCGAGGTGCACTTCACCACTCCAGAGTCCGAGTCCACCGTGGGTTGACCACTCCAGGACTCCCCGACGTCGCCTGCAGCCTCTGCACGGAGTCCCCCCCCCAAACCGCGAGTGGGCCACTAAGGTGAAATCCGACATCAAAAGGCACCCCTGCATCTGGTCGCCCTGCGCCCTGGAGAAGAGGACCTGAGGTGCACCTACATCCCTGAGCCCTCCAACTTACCTGCCCTGCTATTGGTTCCTCCCGGAAGACTTCCTGGACCGAGCCTGCAGCCAAAATCCAAAATCAGCAACCTCCATAGGATTTCATTGGGCTCCCGACCCCTCCTAAGCACCCAGCCGGCCCTGCCAAGTGTCGACTTGGTGCTGAGCTGGGACCCCCTTTGCCCTGACTTTAACCCTTGGAACTTGAATGAATGAATGACATGAATTTATAAAGCGCTCAGCTACTCCAAAAGGAGTGTCCCAGCGCTACCGAATCACACAATACTGTCATAGCTTGGCTTCCGAGACCGAGTGGCCAGGCCCGTGAGCAGCCCCCTAACCGCATTGGCTAACATTGGCATCCTGCACTCTGCACCCGGCAGCCCTAGTGCCACTGGTGATGCAATTTGAGTGATTACCTAGACCTTGGGGAACCTTGGTCCTAACCCCCAAATCTCCCACTCGTAAGACGTGTGCTTACCTGAGAAACTGCTAACACTTTTTCTCCCATAGGAACCCATGTTATGAGATTTTGGGCCTAAAATGTTGTAAGTGTTGAACTGATGTTTGTATGGAGAAAAGAGAACTAAAACTGCAAAGTATGAAAAGTCTTACTTACCTTGTATTGTGAGATCCCAAAGTGTGGTATCTAGGCAATACCACCCCCAGTACTCAAAGTAATCAAAAAGTAACTAAAAGGTATTCTGAAAGTAATTACTTTGTAATTCAAACTGTATTTTAGAGTGATACAAACCTGTAACAACTGAAAATCCATCATCAATTGCATTTCTGTGTAAAGGTGTACAACTGAAAGTATATATTACCTACCTGTACCAAGTCCTGCATGGTCTTAGAAATAAATCACAAGTATACCTTTTTTATACTTACCCAATTGGTCTGGATTCAGTCTCTGAGTGTGTGTATCAGTCTTGATTGAGTGAATACAATAAATGCTAAACACACCCTCTGGATAAGCCTAACTGCTCATCCACACTACCACAAAGAGAGCTGTTAGTACTTACCTAATTTAGCCTCTGCTATACCTCTGGGGACTCCCTCGACTCTGTCCACACTATACCTTACTTTGGTATTGTATATACAGAGTTACTTTCTAGGACCAGAGCCGGGGGGCCACTACCTCAGCCCAACTGCTGGTTTTCAACCTTTACCAGTCTTATCTAGTCCTAAATGCCCAAATCTTTCTATTAAAATAAAATATGTTCATCAGTCATCTTCATCTACATATACCCCCTACTGAGAAGGTGTACAAAAACAAGTAATAATTATATGCAAAAAAATGTGAGTGAAGGGGAGAAAGTACCTCACGTGCGCCAGTGTGCCCACGTCTTCTCATCATCAGCGACTTTCTCTCCGAAAAGAAAATAGTGTCCAGTAAAAAGAATTAAAGAAGGTGTAGATGGTGATCTTATGTATGTCCAAGAAAAGACCTCGTGAAGTGAAAGTATTTCACCAATTAAAAATTGAGTTAAGACTCACATCCACCCAGTCTCAATTTTATTCCAATTTGTGAGCTTACTCAAAATTTAAAAACAACTGCATGTTGCAGACCCTTTTATGTAGGTGCCAACATGTTTCATTGCCTTTACTTCGTTACGGCAATTTCATCAGGGCTCGAGGTCGACAGACACCTCCCTGGACTCCAACCTTAAAATGAAGGATGACTGATAAACAAAAAGAGACACTCATTATAACTCCCCACCAGTTAGGGACCCTCCAACACATCAACGGTGTATATATCACAGAGTGATTACAATGTATTTACCAAGTGGTAGCCCAAGTCATTCGTACCGGCTCCCCACCGCATATAGGGGTGAGTTTTCATCAACTGTAGTCCCCCTTTCTGTCACAACTCGTTGCCTATGGTATACTTGAGGAAAATATGCAGCAGACGTTTATTGCATGTTTTCAAGTCAGTACAATGCATCAACTGCCTTTACCACTGCCCCGTGGTGCTCTAAATATCACCAGTTCCCAGCAGGATTCAAGTTACTGGACTGCACCAAGCGCAGTACTTCCATCTTGTCCAACCATTTATACACTGCTTTACTTCAAGCCTCATTACAACAATCATGCACTTGAGCGAATTGCAGTTTCTCATTTCGCAATGTTACGCCCAGTAATTGTCACTTCCACTCGCAGTATTCCTGACCGCCTGCATACCCTTACCGCCTTCGTCAAAGTCCCCTGGCGTTATCTCATTCCGGCATCGCTTCTATCTTCCCGCGCTGCTTTTTTCTAGCGCTCCCCGGACGGGCACAACATCACGTGACTCACCGTCACTCACAGGCCCAATCGCAACAAATTCTAGGCCTACAATGGGCGCCATCTTTAAACGCTAAACTTTCCATTAAGAACATAAAGCCACCCTGCTTTCTTGGTTTAGAACTCCTCTCATTCTGACTGTATGTATGTTCTTATCATTTCATTTCTTTTTATTCAAAACATAGGCAGTTTGTCAGAATTCCTATGCGATGTTTGTAACAAAAAAACTCTATTATTTTCAACAAAACTTTATCAATGTCTAAATCATGATATCTTGTTAATCCAGCTTAATCAGTATATAAAAATCAATGTCCATTCATTATCAATCTCTACACAGGCAAACCAGTAACTTTGTGGTCTGAGCATCCACAGAATATCCCTTCAATAATCCCCATGTTACATATAACATAGAATGTTGTAACACAGGGCAGTATGTCTAGTTACCACAACTGTTGTTATGAATATCAGAGCCATCAACGTAGTTCCAAGTGCAACGATCTCAAGAGTTACATGGAACCATAAATCACATTTTAACTGCTGACCTTGTTCCATTCTATAAAATCATTGAGTCCAATTTGATATGCCTTTTCAAAATAGATCCACCGCGCCTCTTTTTTTGCAAGGGTCCTGTCAATATTGCATGCCTCACCAAACACTTTCTCCAATACTGTCCATGTTAACACTCTATGGTCATGGTGCTGTTCCTGGAAGTGGCGTACTAGCCGTGTGGTTAATTTCCCAGTCTTTATTGTACTCAAGTGCTCCTGAATGCGTACCTTGATTTTCCAACAGCATTTCTAGTTCTTTCTCAATGACTTTTTGCAAGTGAAAAGCTAATCTGCTGTGCCGTTTGGCAACAGGGTGAATGTCCTCATTAATTTGAAATTGCACTTTCATTGTCTTGAGCCTTCCTATACCATGAAACAACAATGGAAACTGACTAACAATTTGAGATTGAGTGTGGGGGTTGTAATTGAGAGATATCAGTCCCATGTCAGCAGCCGTAGCAAAACTGATTAGGCATGTGCTGGATGAAGTTCCTTGAAGAACGTTGATTGGCGCTTTCACTGATACTGCTTTATGTCGCATTGTCGCTTTGAATGACCCTTGACTTTGTTTAGAAGCAGCCCACGTGCATACCTTCGTGTTTGACGGGTTGAGGCCTGGTACAGGAGAAAGACTATTGAACTTTTCAACTGCCATGCATGTTAATCGACGCACCACTGTCTATGATAAAGGTTGTGGGGCAACCATTGACTTTTTTTGTAATTTTAGGGCGGTATCCAAATTAACTCACATGTTTCATTTGGTGGTTTGCCTTTGCCTTTTGCTCTTTCTTGGAAGCAGCTACACTTTCATGTGCCTGACGTTCCTTGGGTGATATCATCATCGCACATCCATCTTCTTCACTGGCGATTGATAATGACATTGAAGAGTTTTTATAGGATGAACTTGACAACGATTGACTTTGTCTGGTTTCTACTTGTCGTAATTGACTTTGCCTTGTGGCTTTGTGGGTGTGGGGAGAGTGCTTCTGGGATCTTCTGGCACCCATTTTCTCTTCTTGCTGTGATGTATTTGGTTTCTCTTTCACTTTGCAGACTGTTACAAAGTGTTTTTCTTTCCCCTTGCCTTTGCATGTTTGTCCTATGTCGGACATTTACCTTCATGACGAAATGCAAAGCCACATCAGAAACACAACTTTTCTTCTCCGTAGAAGTCAATTTGTGTGCATCTACCATGTACCTACTTTTCAGATCAACAAGGATTCCCCTTGGGTTATTCCAGCTTCCATATCAGCAACCTGTTGATCTGCATGTTCCTCTGCCCTTGCACCCATTAGCACTTTCTCTAAACTAAGTGTCTCTCACAACATGCGTCTTCTGAAAGAGTCTAAAAGACAACCTTCGATGATTCTAAGGTGCATGGCTTCTTCATCATTGAATTCATTGAACTTGCAGTGTTTGTTTGATAAACACAACTTGTCTTAACCTAGCTCGCTTTTTATCTGGTGCAGTCAGCTCGAGGAAAACCTTATTCCTGTATGATGTGTATTCTCACGGGCTGTTCCATCACTGGTTTTTTTAATCTGCATTTTATTCATGCTTTTAACCGGCTGTTTTTAATTGATTTTGTATGGTGTTTTTTTATGGGTTCATGTGATTCCTAATAAAGATCAATGAATGAATGAATGAATGATAAGCACGTAAAGTCTCGCAACAGACTCCTCCATCATTTCACCAGCTTGTTGTCTCGCTTGATTGAAAATGTACCTTTTGATAGTCGACATTTGGATTCGGATTGAACTTGGTTCCCAATGGTTATTTGATCTGATGGTATGATATTGCATCAGTCTGTGAGATTTTCTTCAGTACTTCTTTCACTCCGTCACAGGCAAGGTTCTTTAAATACTTTATGATTTTCTTATCATCTACTTCTTCCAGGGCCTCTATGAAGTCATCGAACATCTTGATCCATGCAGTCCACCCGGCGCAATATTTCGCTTTTTGACAGTGTCAAATGGTGGTGGTGGTTTTAGGACCGTAGCTGCAATATACTTCGCGCTCTCTTCTGCAGCCATTAAAAAATGTCACTATTTCAATGGCTTTCGTTCACTGGATGCCAATTGCCGCTGTGCACAAATCAGCCTCTCACCTGAGCCTGGGTCATCACACCCAATTCGAGGTCGTGTGGCACTTCCCTCGTTGGTGCTGGTAAGTATGTGTGTACTTTGGCATCTGGTTATCACTGCCTTTAGCGTTTGCTTTGTATGGATGATGGCTGTTTGTTATGGCGCAAAGCAGTATTTCTTCTTGCAACCTTACCAATGGATTCTGGGGGCTTTTTGAATGTGCTCCTGTTGGACTTGGCCTTTTTGCAGGGTCATCCCTGAACTTTTTGCCTTCCTCCTGTATTTTTTCTGACCTGTTGTTGGCTGTTTTATGACTCTGGGCACTTTACCACTGCTGATCAGTGCTAAAGTGCATATGCTCTCTGGTATAAATTGGTGTATAGATTAGTGATTCCATGATTGGTTGGTTTGGTTTACTTGTCAGACCCTAGTACAGTGCACTGAGTGTGCCCAGGGCTTGTAAACCAAATGCTGCTGGTGGGCTTGCAGCACTGGTTGTGCCACCCACAGAAGCAGCCTGTAAAAGTGTGTCTCAGGTCTGCCATTGCAGAGCCTGTGTGCAGTCTGGTACTGCCATGTTGACTGGGCAAGTGCACCCACTTGCCAGTCCCTAAACCTTCCCTTTTCTGCATATTAGTCACCCCTATGGTAGGCCCAAGGGCAGGGTGCATTGTAAGTATAAGGTAGGACATGCCCTGGTGTGTGTGGCATGTCCTAATAGTGAATTACAGCCATTTTCGTTTTTCACTATTGCATGGCTACCTGTTCCCCATAGGCCAGAATGGGCAGTTTGATTATTACATCTTATATTCCTAACTGACCCAGGGAACTAGGTAGAAATTCGAGTTTAGTATGCCTGAACTCAGAATGATAAAATACATCTTTTAGTGAAGTTGGTTTTAACATTCTGTGTTTGAAAATACCACTTTTAGAAAGTAGGTATTTTCTTGCCTAACTATCCAAGCCTTCCTCTGCTAGGTTGTGTATTCCTTGTCTGGAGTTTGAGTGACAGGGGCTTGGGGATTCCAGGAGACAGGGTGAGTCAGCCCAGGGCTGAATAGAGAGATCTGCATGTAGATGGGTGGGAGGAGTTGCACCTGGGACCTGAATAGGGCTGTGCCTTCCCTCCACATTGCTGGCTCCACCTCCTGTGGTGCGTCTGATGTCCCTGGCCTACACTGTGAAAGGAAAGAAGGAGTCTTGTAAACAAAGTGCTCCAGGACTGACCAGAACTGGTTTGGACTAGGCAAAGGACTCTCTGCCTTCAGAGAACAAAGGGAAAATGAGTATAAAAGAGGGGACCCAGACCCCAGAACTTTAGATCACTTTTGGGAAACAAGAAGAACCTTTGCTGAGGAGAGGAACCAGAGAAACTGAGGAGGAGACTATCCCTAAGCTGAGTGCTGTTTGGGGGATTGGCCTGCAGTGATTGCCTGACTGCCAAAGAAAGGAGAAAGGAACTTTGGGGGTCATTACGATGGAGGGCGGACAAAGTCCGCCCGCCACCATAACGGAATGCGGAACCGTCCGCAAGGGGTGCGGCGGTCCCGTACCTGACATTAGGAGGCCACCGCCACCGTGGCGGTGGGACATCCTATTCCCAGCATTGTGGCGGGCGGTGCTCACAGCACCACCCGCCACAATGTTGTGAATGCAGGTCGTGCATTTGCATGCACAACGTGACAGGCACCGCGCGGTGCCTGCCACCTTGTGCATACAAATGTATGGTACCCCCCATGTGCACCCCCCACCCCCTCAACAGCCTGGGGGCCCGCAACGGGCCCCCAAAAGCAAACACTGTATGCCTTTCCACTACGCCGCCATGGAAAGGCTGCTCTCCGCATGTATCGTAATATGGATGGCGGTGTCTTGCAGACACCGCCACCATATTATCCTTGTTTTCTGCCGGTCGACGAGTCAACCGGCGGAAAAGCGGCGGACGGTCTTTCCGTCCGCCGCGGACCCCCCAGCCATCATAATATGGTGGGGGGTCTTTGCTGTGTGGATGGCGGGCGGATCGCCCCCCCCCCGGGCCGGCGGTGACTACCGCCAGCCCGGCGAGGGCGATCCGCCCGCCATCTTAATGACCCCCTTTGTGTGTACTTTCATCAACTTGTCAAGGATCTCCAAGGGCTTGAGATAGAGCTTGCCTCCTGCTGAAGTCTCAGGGACAACAGACTTCACCAACCAGCTCCCCTGCCTTCCCTTGCTGGGAATTGAAGTGCCTGCTGTTGAGCTGGGCCTTCTGAGAGACTGCGTGTCGCTGGGAGCTGGAAGCGCGACTCAAGACGAAGAAGCGTGACGCCGCCACAGCCGTTGTCGTCGCATCACCGGAGAAGAGTGTCGCCGTCGCAGCAGACGCCGTCGCATCACCGGAGAAGCGTGCCGCCACTGCTGCTGTCGCCATTGCATCACCCGAAGCGCCTCGCATCACCGGAGAAGAGTGTCGCCGTCGCAGCAGACGCAGTCGCATCAACGGAGAAGAGTGTCGCTGCTGTAGCCGCTGTCGTTGCATCGCTGAGAAAGCGTGCCGCCGCTGCCGCTGTCGCATCGCATCACCGAGGTGCCCCGCAACCCTGGAGAAGAGTGTCGCCGTTGCAGCAGACGCCGTCGCATCACCAGAGAAGCGTGTCGCAGGGCCTGTCGCGGCTCAGAAGAATCATTGAGTCGCCGCACGGCCGTCGGGCGTGCACGCATCGTTGTCGCATCAAGAAGAAGACGCCATTTTGTTTCATTGCACTGGATCTTCATCGCATCACGGCGCTGCTGGTCGCATCGCCACGGAAGCGCAGTAAGAAACCGACGGATCACCTCCCCACGCGGAGAAGAACCGACGCATCCCCTGCGCAGCAGTAGGGACCCGACGCATCACCGTTCTTGCGTGTAAGGAACCGACGCATCACCTTCCCTGCAACACTTTCGTTGTATAGCGTTACGCATCCAAAGGTACATTGAACTCAAAGTGTCGCATTGACCATCTAAAAGAGAACTAAGCTAATTCTACCATTTTTAAGTACAGTATTGTGGATATTTTTGTCGTTTGTGGTCTTGTGATAAGTCTATATAAAAGATACTTATTTTTAATATACAACCTGTGTGGTGTCCATCTGTAGTGTTGTCACTGGGTTACTGTATGTGTTCACAAATGCTTTACACACTGCCTCTGAGATAAGCCTGTCTGCTCGTGCCAAGCTACCAAGGGGGTGAGCAGGCATTATTTTAGGAGTGTATCCCCCTTACCCTGACTAGACGCAAGGGTTCCTATTTGGTCAAAGGTACCTACCTCTGCCAACTAGAGACCCCCAAATCTAACATTGGTGGTCAGCGGTGAGGATTCTATACTTGCATTTGTGACTCATGTACAGTGATTGGTGAACACTACTAGTGAGTGCAGACCAAACGCAACCACATACTTTTGGTAGATTGTTTTTCCTGGGATTTTCTATTTTTGCCAAGAACTGCCAAGTTTACAGCATCCATAGCATCTGTTGATCTTGATTGGGAAGAGGAGAAACTAGAATGCTACAATGTGAAACAGCTGAAGCACTTCTGCAGGAGATTTAAAGTTGCTATGACCGGTCTCTCCAAGAAGGATGAGTTCCAAAAGGCGCTGAGGGCCTGGGTGGAAGCAAGGAATACCCCTGAGAATGTGGAGGGGGCTGAAGATGCAGATGAGCAGCTGGAAGGGCCATTGGGTCCAGGGGGGAGGAGAGCACCTTCCCCAGCATGTAGCAGTGTTTCTTCCAAGGGCCTGTCCCTAGGAGAGCGGGAGGACAGGGAGAAGTGTAGGATGCACGAGATGGAGCTGACCAAGCTCAAGTTTAGTGGGCAGATAGAATTGGAGTTACAAACTAGGAAATTGGCCCTAGAGGAAAAGAGGATGCAAATGGAGCATGAGTTGAGAATGAGGGAGCTTGATTTAGAGCTCGAGAGGCTTGAGGCCATGAGTGTCTCAACCCAGCAACAAGAAACGTGTGTAGCTCAGAGAGTGAGCTTTGCTGAGTTGGAGGTGGAATCCAGCTCAGATGGTGGCAGCAATATTGAGTTATCTAGTGCTGAGGGAGTAGTACACACACCCAGAGATGTGGCGCCTGACTTGGAGGGGGTTGATTTATGCCAGGAGGTTCAAGGACGTGAGGTAGCTCCAGGGGTGCACAGTGTCCCTGAGATAGATTGGGGAACTGGCCCAGGGGTTCATGGTCCTAGTGGTGGGAGGGACACTCTACTGACTCTAGATGAGAGGTGCAGGGAGAGGGGTTCCCCCTGGGTTGAAGTCCTGGTGTGTGAGTGTGAAGACCGCCCAGAAGAGTGTGGGTTGTGTGACAGAGACAGTCAGATACTGTCTTGCCAATCTCAGGAGAGTGGTGTGGAGTACGTGTGCGAGGCACAGGATGGTGAGGTGAAGGATAGTTTGGTTAACCTCTGTGGGGGGCTGTGTGATCCAATTGTGGGAGAGCATATTGTAAGTCCCTGTTTTCCAGAGCTATGCCAACACCTATTGGAAAGTGAGTTCTCTGACCCCAGGGAGCTCACCAAGGAGACAGACCTCTGGCTACGTGTTAGAGGATCTGAAGAGGTATCTGCTGGTGATCCTAAAGAAGGTGGCTCAGGCTTCTCCCAACCAAGTGAGGTGGGGGAAGAGGTTCAGAGTAGCCCAGCTAGGTCCCAGTGTAGTGGGAGGGGTGTAGGGACTCACGTCCTGTCTCAGTGGAGAAGGAGTGAGTGGGGGGCTGCGTGTCCCAAGGTGCCCGAAACCCAGTCTCAGAGCCTGGATGGTTCTGTTAGGGAACACCAGGTGGGGAGCCTAGTCTGTCCTGAGGGGCTGCCCGTTGTTGGGGATCCCCTAGTGTCTAGTGAACTGGGAGTGTCTGTAAGCAGGCCTCCATCAGTTCTGGTGTCTGGCAGTGCCACTCCTAAGTGGAGGGTGCAGAAGTCCAGATTGAGGGGTGAGAGGGTGAAAGAGTCCCCAGTGGAAGAACCAGTGGGTCAGGGGCCAGCCAGAAGGGCTGAGTCACCGGTGAATGACCATGGTGACACCACTTCTGTCCTGGGGGATCTTCACGCACTGTCAGAAGGACAGGGGTCGGGAGATCTGCGCCAGGCAGACTGTCACACGACATATGAGTTGTGTGTCACCCTCGGGGGGGCATATGTGCTCCCCAGGAAGTCCTGGTGCGGCAGGCAGATTCTTACACAACTCTAGAGGAGTGTGTTTTCCTTGGGGGGTTGGTGTACCCCCCTGGAAGTCCTGGGTTGCCAGGCACAGGTCCAGCCTAAGGGTACAGACCCTGGGTTGGAGGGCCAGGTTCAGGGTGTCCCCCCTGACCTGGAGGAAGGGTCAGCTGCTAACAGTGGCCCTAGCAGTTTGTCTTCTGGGGGTACCGCTCCTGATGGGAGGGGGCAGTACTCTGGAAGGGGGTGCAGAGGGAGGGAGTCCTCGCCTCTGACCCCGGTTCAACTGGAGGGTTTAGACCCTAGATTGGAGGACCAGGTTCAGGGTGTCCCCCTGACCTGGACGCCCAGTTGCAGGATAGAACCCCTGAACTGGTGGGCGAATTGAGCAGGACACCTGCCACAGGTGCCCTGGCAATTCTGGAAGGGGGTACCACTCCAGGTGGGAGGGTACAGAGCCCCAACAAGGAGGAGGAGGACCGGGTGTGGGAAAGCCCACGCCAGTCTCCAGTCCAGCCGCCGGGTACAGGCCCGGGGCTGGTAGGTCAGTGTCAGGATGTCCTACCTGACCTGACAGGAGGGAGAGTGGACAAAGGGTGCCAAGCACCTGGGGCCACTGCCCCCCGCTCTCTGACGCCACAGAGAGTTGAGAGGCCTGAGAGGCATAAGGCCTGGGTCTCATCACTGACTACGGTCAGTGGCCACTGTGGCTGGCTGTCTGTCTGTTGGGACTCACCTGTGAGCAAGTTAAGGTTAGGTGTTGCACAGGTGGTGTCCACAGGTGAGGAGAAGGGTTCCCCATGGATTAGCTTGGTGGGCCCTGAGTATGGACAGAGGGATTCCAATAGGCTCAGATTGGTGTAGAACTGGAGTATGCCCCTGCAGTTGCGGGCCAGGTCCAGGTTCTATCACCCAAAGCAGGGAAGCCCATCAAGGTAGTGATTGGTCTACCCAGCGTTTTGGCTGGAAGGGGGTTGTGTTGGACTTGGCCCTTTTTGCAGGGTCATCCCTGAACTTTTTGCCTTCCTCCTGTATTTTTTCTGACCTGTTGTTGGCTGTTTTATGACTTTGGGCACTTTACCACTGCTGATCAGTGCTAAAGTGCATATGCTCTCTGGTATAAATTGGTGTATGGATTAGTGATTCCATGATTGGTTGGTTTGGTTTACTTGTCAGACCCTAGTACAGTGCACTGAGTGTGCCCAGGGCTTGTAAACCAAATGCTGCTGGTGGGCTTGCAGCACTGGTTGTGCCACCCACAGAAGCAGCCTGTAAAAGTGTGTCTCAGGTCTGCCATTGCAGAGCCTGTGTGCAGTCTGGTACTGCCATGTTGACTGGGCAAGTGCACCCACTTGCCAGTCTCTAAACCTTCCCTTTTCTGCATATTAGTCACCCCTATGGTAGGCCCAAGGGCAGGGTGCATTGTAAGTATAAGGTAGGACATGCCCTGGTGTGTGTGGCATGTCCTAATAGTGAATTACAGCCATTTTCGTTTTTCACTATTGCAAGGCTACATGTTCCCCATAGGCCAGAATGGGCAGTTTGATTATTACATCTTATAATCCTAACTGACCCAGGGAACTAGGTAGAAATTCGAGTTTAGTATGCCTGAACTCAGAATGATAAAATACATCTTTTAGTGAAGTTGGTTTTAACATTCTGTGTTTGAAAATACCACTTTTAGAAAGTAGGTATTTTCTTGCCTAACTATCCAAGCCTTCCTCTGCTAGGTTGTGTATTCCTTGTCTGGAGTTTGAGTGACAGGGGCTGGGGGATTCCAGGAGACAGGGTGAGTCAGCCCAGGGCTGAATAGAGAGATCTGCATGTAGATGGGTGGGAGGAGTTGCACCTGGGACCTGAATAGGGCTGTGCCTTCCCTCCACAATGCTGGCTCCACCTCCTATGGTGCGTCTGATGTCCCTGGCCTACACTGTGAAAGGAAAGAAGGAGTCTTGTAAACAAAGTGCTCCAGGACTGACCAGAACTGGTTTGGACTAGGCAAAGGCCTCTCTGCCTTCAGAGAACAAAGGGAAAATGAGTATAAAAGAGGGGACCCAGACCCCAGAACTTTAGATCACTTTTGGGAAACAAGAAAAACCTTTGCTGAGGAGAGGAACCATAGAAACTGAGGAGGAGACTATCCCTAAGCTGAGTGCTGTTTGGGGGATTGGCCTACAGTGGTTGCCTGACTGCCAAAGAAAGGAGTAAGGAACTTTGTGTGTACTTTCATCAACTTGTCAAGGATCTCCAAGGGCTTGAGATAGAGCTTGCCTCCTGCTGAAGTCTCAGGGACAACAGACTTCACCAACCAGCTCCCCTGCCTTCCCTTGCTGGGAATTGAAGTGCCTGCTGTTGAGCTGGGCCTTCTGAGAGACTACGTATCGCTGGGAGCTGGAAGCGCGACTCAAGACGAAGAAGCGTGACGCCGCCGCAGCCGTTGTCGTCGCATCACCGGAGAAGAGTGTCGCCGTCGCAGCAGATGCCGTCGCATCACCGGAGAAGCGTGCCGCCGCTACCGCTGTCGTCATCGCATCACCCAAAGCGCCTCGCATCACCGGAGAAGAGTGTCGCCGTCGCAGCACACGCCGTCGCATCACCGGAGAAGAGTGTCGCTGCTGTAGCCGCTGTCGTCACATCGCTGAGAAAGCGTGCCGCCGCTGCCGCTGTCGCATTGCATCACCGAGGCGCCCCGCCACCCTGGAGAAGAGTGTCGCCGTCGCAGCAGACGCCGTCGCATCACCAGAGAAGCGTGTCGCAGGGCCTGTCGCGGCTCACAAGAATCGTTTAGTCGCCACACGGCCGTCGGGCGTGCACGCATCGTTGTTGCATCAAGAAGAAGACGCCATTTTGTTTCATTGCACCGGATCTTCATCGCATCACGGCGCTGCTGGTCGCATCGCCACGGAAGCGCAGTAAGAAACCGACGCATCACCTCCCCACGCGGAGAAGAACCGACGCATCCCCTACGCAGCAGTAGGGACCCGACGCATCACCGTTCTTGCGTGTAAGGAACCGACGCATCACCTTCCCTGCAAAACTTTCGTTGTATAGCGTTACGCATCCAAAGGTACATTGAACTCAAAGTGTCGCATTGACCATCTAAAAGAGAACTAAGCTAATTCTACCATTTTTAAGTACAGTATTGTGGATATTTTTGTCGTTTGTGGTCTTGTGATAAGTCTATATAAAAGATACTTATTTTTAATATACAACCTGTGTGGTGTCCATGTGTAGTATTGTCACTGGGTTACTGTATGTGTTCACAAATGCTTTACACACTGCCTCTGAGATAAGCCTGTCTGCTCGTGCCAAGCTACCAAGGGGGTGAGCAGGGGTTATTTTAGGAGTGTATCCCCCTTACCCTGACTAGACGCAAGGGTCCCTATTTGGTCAAAGGTACCTACCTCTGCCAACCAAAGACCCCCAAATCTAACAGCTCCTCAGTAGGGCCTTCAACGTCCTCAACGGCCGTGTCTGGGCTGGAGCACAGCTTTGACTACACATATGCCAACTTCAGATTGCTTTGTATTGACTTGGAGCGTACGTGGCACACACTAGCAGTTTGCCGTACCGTTGCAAACTCCAGGGAGAGCAGTCTTGTTTCTTTGGGGCACGTATCCCCTACTCGTCACCAGATGTAGTGTCCTTCCCAGCCTAGAAGCATGCAAATGAATACGCCACACACTGAGCTCTGTAACAGACATCTTTATTCCTTGGCATATGATCACACACACACTGCACTCTCATTACATAAGCGTTAATAACAACTCCCAGCAAGTTACGCAATTCCTCAGTTGAGCCACCGTTCAACTGGCGCACAGTCTCACGACACTATACGTTACATTTCCCGATCCCTTATGGACTCTTGGAACTGTACTGATTCTCACAGGTAGAGGTGCAGCATGAAATAGAAGGGCATGGAGCTGATAGTCTCTTTTCTCCATACAACACACAATTTACCTGCTCCTCTCCAGGAGGCTGGGCATCTAGACACTCTGGCTCGTCAAAGCATGTTGGCAAGATGCCTAAAAAGGGGGGCTGGGCCTCCTTGAGAATTAACCCACCTACAGGGAAAAGGGCATGAAACCAACCAAAGCTGGGCCTTTTTATTCCATCTGGTATTTTCCCAGTGGTCTGGAGCCATTGTAGGTTTGTTTTTTAGGCCAAGGGCCACTACTTTTGCCTCTGTTACTCTCCCAGATCCCCGAGATTACTTGCAGCAGGCACAGGGATCCTTCATGAGAGAGGGAGAGAAAGGGCTGGGGAGAGAGCTAGAGATCAGAGAGGTAGGAGAGGGAGAGAGAATGGTTAGATGGAAAGAGAGATATAGGGTGAAGGAAGAAAGGCTGCTTTTGGTTTCCCAACCCGACCATGAAACCAACCAATGAGGGGGATACCTTTCCTTCCTTTGGACATGCCTCTCTGTAGGTGAACAACCTTTCCAGTGCTGACTTTACCACGCATTGCTTTTACAATATAGGTAAGATAAGATCATTTTTATTGCACAATTCATTAAAATCATTGCAATGAGGCCACATATAAATGTACAATATAAAGTGCATATGTTCCAATATTAAAAAAAGTAAAAAAACTGGTTATTTCAATCGATTGTGTGAAAAAGTTAAAAACACTGCTTAAGCCACTCACTATAAACATGATGCCTTAAAAAGAGAAAAAACTAGACCCAGCGTTATAAGTTATAGTTCTGTGCAATGGTCGGAGTCAAAAAATGCCCTTACTGCCATCAGGTATTTCAAGAAGCGTGCCGCCAGCTGTGCTGATTCGCCTTTCATGCACTCGACTAGGGCAGCTTGACATGTCCGTATATTTAAAATACGCCAGATTGGGCGGAGCCAGTATATTCTCAGCGGACGCAGTGTCTCACAGATGCACAATATGTGAGTTAGTGATTCCTCTACTGCTCCGCATGCTCGGCACTTAGTAGCTACAGACTCTTTGTAACCTCACCCATATTTGTATGCCAACAGTGGGATCAATCGGAACCGCAATTTCATTAATTGTCGCTTCATTATTGGTTTTAATGTGGAGGACAGATAATATGGCAAGGTCCCACTAGTATAAAGGTTTGAAGCCCAGCTTCCATGACTTAGGTTTTTTAATGTTTGCATATCACTGTCGGCAGACAGTAACTTCGCCTGTTTTGTTAAAAGTCTTGTGGCCACTGGTATGGGTAGGGGGGCTGACCATATTTCCTTTGCTTCCAGTACCTTGACACAATGGGCTAGAAATTCGCACCATGTGGACCCTCGGGTGTTTATCATTGTCCAGATATGTTTCTTTAGTGTATTTTCTCGTGCTTGTTTAGCTTTTAGACAATACGCAATAAATCTAACTTTCAAGATCCACTTTTGGGATGAAAGGTTGAATTCCCTACGGATTTGCGCATGAGCTGTCGTGGTCGGTAGGAAGAAGACTTTACGAAAGCAGGCCGATTGTGCTCTGTCTAGCCATGTTGTCATCTTGTCTTTGAAGGCTATTGCACCATGGGCTACAAATGGTAAAAATTTTGCCCCCATTATTCGAATTAAGGGAGTGAGATCAGGTGAACTAATGGCTTTCCTTGCTCTGCAAAAAATGCCTTCCAAGGATTGAGCTATTCCTTGAATTGCAGTGATGTGAGCGGAAGGCTGTCCTTTATGGTTGATCCACACTCCTAAATACTTATAGGTAGTCACTATCTCGATGGGTTTACCTTCGATGTTCCATGCACCTTTCCTTTTTTGTGTCACGAGATTATCATTGCCTTTGTTTTTGCCGTGTTTATTTTTAAATTGTTCTCTCTGCAGTATAGAAACAGTGCCGTTAGCAACCGCTGTAGACCAATCTGGGTTTGGTCGAGCAATATCGTGTCGTCCGCATATTGGAGCGATTGAATTTTGGTATCAGCTAATTTGGGAGGAAACGCTCGTGCTTCAGCCAACCATTCCGGTAAATCAGCCAAGTATAGATTAAAAAGCATTGGGGCCAATAGGCACCCTTGCTTTAAGCCTTTGTTAGTTTGTATTTTTTTAGTGGTGGAGCAGGCTGTTGTAACTCTAATCTTGACCCAGGTGTCCGAGTATAAAGCAATCTGTGCTGTTAAGAGCGTGTTATCAATGCCTCAATTTGTTAATTTCCCCCATAGTCGCTGACTGGAAACACTATCAAAGGCAGTTCGGAAATCGATGTATGCAAGATACAGGGCCCTGCCTTTTTTTGCCAATGTTGTTTCGATCAAGTTGGAAATGCAGATCAGGTTGTCTTCAATGTGTGAACCCTTTTGGAACCCTGTTTGCGTGTGAGGGATCAATTTGCGCGTTTTGGCCCAAGCCTTCAGTTCTTGCAGCAGTATACTAGCGTAGCACTTCCCATCCACATCTAGGAGCGCAATCATTCGATAGTTTTCTGGGATAGATCTTGAGCTTTTTTTGTGTATTGGGACAAGCAGGGATCCCCTCCATGACTCAGGGATACTTCTTCCCAGCCTGTACTCCCAGAATAGAGGCGCCATGATTTTTGCCCACTTACATACCATCCCTTTATAAACCATGGGCGGAGTAAGAGGTAAGTATTTGTGCCTTTACCATATGTGTTAAGTATGTAAGGTAAGTGCATATGTGTGTGCAGTGTATGTATATGTATACACTACACACACATATATGCACTTACCTTACATACTTACCACCACATATACTTATATATACATTACCTACTGGCAGTCGCCAGTAGGTAGTTATAGGTAGGACCATGTTTCCATAGGAAAGGCGTTTTTTGACTTGCCTATATCTATCATGTCGGTTGACAAATATTCACAAAATTTTCCAAACAAAGTGCCCTGGTGATTCTAGTTATGCATGGAAAGTTTCAGGGTGATTTGTCAAGTGGGGGCGAGACAAATGGGGGTAAAAAAAAGTGTGTTTCCCATGTTAACTCCCATAGAGATTCTAGACACAACTACAGCCCGAACCGCTAAACAGAATTACACCAAATTAGGCAGAGAGGTAGCTCTTGGTTCAGAAAGCGCCCTTTTTAGGTCTCGCCTAGCGACGCAGCACTTGCGCTGCTCTCCTTGGCGAGATCTATTGTTTTCGACTTGGGTGCCAAAGGGGGACAGGAGATGTGCACTTTCCCAGACAGCCGATGTGCACGAAATGAAACTGTCTTCTCTGGCGTTCTCAGCTTGCACCCGGACAGCCGATGTGCACGCTCACGGCGTGTCTTCTCTGGCGTTCTCAGCTTGCGCCCGGACACGCGTACGGCTTGCTTGCGGCGTTCCTTCATTTTCTCCTCTCGGGTACTATTAAACATATCAATGTAGAAGGTGGAGCCCCGCCCGCGACACAAAAGAAATCGGCCGCGTGTCTTGTTTTCCTTGTGTATGTCTGGAAAATCTGTGTAACAGGAGAACTCCAGCAAACAAAGTTAATCGTTAATCTTGGCGTCTCAGCTGACGCGCCTGTTTCTTTAAATACTTCCCCATTCTCTCGTTTATCATCCCGGGAACTTTACGGCAGGGCCACAAGTGCCGTGCAAATACAGAAACCCGCCTCATTTTCCTGCAGCTTCTAAGCGGAGAAGGGCGAGCGAGGCGTGTGCAGTGAGGTAAGAAGCGGTGAAGTCGGTACGAGTGACTACTCTGGGTCCGAGGCAATGGGGTACAGCTGGCTGTGAGGCAGTGCTCTTGGGCTTCTCTACCTGGGCACTAAAACACAGTGCTAACAAGTTGTCTAGTATCACGTGTGAATGCCTTTATCATTGCTCGCTCATACTTTGCATTCTTTTCTTGTAACTATAGTCCTGCATGTATAATGAGGGAAACAAAACGACAAGTACCTGAATGCAAAGCTAAAAGGAACATTAGCCGTACACTCCCGAGAAGGACACATTAAGACTCCTGGCCGGTGTATTTTTTGGGGGGAGGGGGAAAGGGGGGGGTGTAAAGATGGTGTCTACCTGTGCGCGTAAATTATGACCCGCTTCAGCTTTGATACCAAAATGAGCATGCCGATTTCCTACTATTCAGTTTCTTTAACTTACATTATTCTGTAAGGCTGCGGTAAGGTGCAGTTTTTTGGGTGGATTCAAGGTTCTATTTTGTGTTATCTTGTCAGTGACAAAGCTCACTGTGGAAAAACAAACCCATGGTACTGCACACATTAGCTTGCTACTTGCCTCAATTTGTTATGCCCGGTGTTCTATTTGTTTTAAGCACAGAGGAATTTACTGACGCAACACACACTTGAACAATACACTCACTTGCCTGGGTTCTGTGGATCCGCCTAAACTGCTACAGCGGAGACTGCTTTCTCGTGGGGCGTTTTAGAAGTGAGTGGAAAACCGGTGGAGTATCTATCCCATGCTTAAAATGGGGATTTCTAATGCCATCGCCAGCTCTTTGGGAGGCGGTTACTAGAAGGTGTCGGTCAGCTTTCATCACGTATAAGCGCAGTCCTCTGCTGGGAGACTTCTTCTCTGGATGGGCAGGGTTCTTGTTGGTTCACGTAGAGGCCCACACCATCTATACTCTAGCCTCGCTGTGACCTGAACTCTTCTCTATATACTACGCAAGGAAACACGGCATGATGATAACTAAAACAAGCATTTGCAATACAATAGGTCTCGCATTTACGCGAGTTTAAGCTATTGGCATTGTAAATTACAATGCCTTTTATTTATGTTTTAAAAACCAAAACATAAAAAAGGCATTGTCATTTACAATGCCAATAGCTCAAACTCGCGTAAATGCGAGACCTATTGCATTGCAAATGCTTGTTGTGAATTGGTGTAAATCCGTTCAGTAGTTTTTGAGATATTAAGGGAAATCCGTTTTTGCATATCTAGGAACATGAAGGTTCCATGAATCCCCCCCCCCTGCCCTCCTCTCCCCCTAATTTCGTGCAGAGATCTGATTGGCTGCCAACACTTCAACCAGGAAGTGTTGGCAGCCATCTTGAGACTCAGCTTTAGCCGAGTCCCAGAAAAAGACGTTTAAAAAAAAGAAAAGTTCAGGATGGACAGGAGAAATATGCAGCCCAGGAGGTTATCCAATGATCGATTCAACCCAGGTCTGTGACTGGGGGTGAGTGTCTGAAAAGTTTCAGAGCTCCGTCCGTCATCTCCTTGTGTTTGCTTTGTTCGCCCTAAGTTGGCAGGGTATGCCCAGACGTGGGTCCCTTGCTCACTTTGCCACTGGATTTAAGCTAGCCTGGCTGATGAGGGCTTTTAGCCCGAAACCGGTCCCAGGATGCTTGTTTCCGGTCCAGGGAAGACATGGCTTGGCAGTTCGGGCTGGACTGTTCCCATGAGGCACAGGGTCAAGACTGATTTGTATATAGCTGTGTCTGAACTGGGGTGGCGAAGTGAGCTAAAGAACAATGATGGATTCAACCCAGATCTGTGCCTAGGGGTGAGTGTCTGAAAAGTTTCAGAGCTCCATCCGTCATCTCCTTGTGTTTGCTTTGTTTGCCCTAAGTTGGCAGGGTATGCCCAGACATGGGTCCCTTGCTCACTTTGCCACTGGATTTAAGCTAGCCTGGCTGATGAGGGCTGTTAGCCTGAAACCGGTCCCAGGATGCTTGTTTCCGGTCCAGGGAAGACATGGCTTGGCACTTCGGGCTGGACTGTTCCCATGAGGCACAGGGTCAAGACTGATTTGCATATAGCTGTGTCTGAACTGGGGTGGCGAAGTGAGCTAAAGAACAATGATGGATTCAACCCAGATCTGTGACTGGGGGTGAGTGCCTGAAAAGTTTCAGAGCTCCAGCCGTCATCTCCTTGTGTTTGCTTTGTTCGCCCTAAGTTGGCAGGGTATGCCCAGACGTGGGTCCCTTGCTCACTTTGCCACTGGATTTAAGCTAGCCTGGCTGATGAGGGCTGTTAGCCCAAAACCGGTCCCAGGATGCTTGTTTCCGGTCCAGGGAAGACATGGTTTGGCAGTTCGGGCTGGACTGTTCCCATGAGGCACAGGGTCAAGACTGATTTGCATATAGCAGTGTCTGAACTGGGGTGGCGAAGTGAGCTAAAGAATAATGATGGATTCAGCCCAGATCTGTGACTGGGGTTGAGTGTCTGAAAAGTTTCAGAGCTCCATCCGTCATCTCCTTGTGTTTGCTTGGTTATCTCAGAGCCATTTCTGGGGGCCAGCGGACTACACTCCCCCCTCCCAGTCCCACTGTGGTCACACTATCACTTTTGTATACTGCACTGACGACTATGGTCCAGCGTGGGAAAATCACATGGGTGACCATGCTATGAGACTCGGCAAGCCTGGGCACATTGACCTTGCAGAGGGACTTCGATAAATGGGCCTGTCCAGGGTGGGGGACATGTGGAAACAGGGTGAGGTACTTACAGTTGAAGAGTTGCAAAGAGATTACCACGTGGCACCCACTGAAATCTACTGCTATCTACAAATCCGCCATGCCCTACTGAAAGTTATGCCAAAGGGTGAGGAACTCTCTGAATCCTCTAGGCTTTTAGATGATTATATGCCAAAAAAGGTGATATCGCTTACGTATAAAAAACTGTTAAATAACTCCCCTGACCCATTGATCCACCTCCATAAGAAATGGGAGTGGGATTAAGGGTGCCTGGAAGATGATGAATGGCTAAGATGGGGAAAACAGAAACAGTATTGCGCCCCAAGAAATGTGGTCAGGAGGGATCATTTTTTCATATGCTATGGAACTTCCCAGTGCTCCAAAGGTATTGGGACAAAGTAATTGAATGTCTCAATAGAGTACGTGGGAGTGGCATAGAATTATCAGCGAAATGGTGCCTCCTGAATAATTGGGACGAAACAGATCTCACCCATATGGACCGTCTCTGGCTTACACTGGGGTTGATGGTCGATAAACGCAAAGTGGCACGTCTGTGGGGTGCTAAGTTGCCACTAAGCCTAGGGGACTTGAAGAGGGACATGGACTGGTGTATGCAGTTGCCTATGAGGGCAGGGGTTGTCCAAATAAAGGACTACATTTTCAGGTAAATGGAATGCATACCAAGGGCAGCTGTGTACCCCAGTTTCTAAAGTTGCCAGGAATGCCAGGGATCACAGACATCCGGACTTTATTGCTTCCTTATGAACTCTTGGGGGGGGATGCAGGGACAGCAGGAATCTCCAAGTTTGGGGGTAAATCTCTCATCATATGTTTATGTTTTTCTACTGAGTAACATGCTGCCAGAAGTCACCACAATCTTGTTTGTTGCATACCCAATAAAAAGATCTTTAAAAAAGCGGGGCAAGGTAGAAATAACCTGACCCCCTACCGCTGGTCATGGGGTCTCCCTAGGCCCCCACAGGGCCAAAAAGCTTTTTTTTTTTTAAATTTCACCGAAAATCGCGATGGGTCCGCGCCTCTGGTGAAAAAAACAAGCGCTGGCTCCCGCCCTTGTTTTGAAAAGATCTCCGGGGCAAACCAGGTCCTGGGGGCATTTTTAAAACAAAGAGGGGGGTGCATGAGGCCCCCCTCCTAAGGCTCTTTGAGCCCCAGGGACCACCATCTCCCCAGGGCTTTATTTTTTATAATAGGAGGGGGACCCACGGACCCCCCCTCCTGGGCTTTCCTGCCCGCTATCTTGCGGAAAGGATTAATCCCACACAGAGGGAGCTGCATGTTTCGCAGCTCCCTGTGTGTCGGAGCAATGCTGTCTCCCACTGGAGACGGGAAGCTGGCAGGGACTGCAGGGGCATTCAGGCTCCACCCGCGGTTCCCAGCGGTAGAGACTGGGTGCCCTGGGTAGGCTCCAGGGCACCAAGCATAACAAGGCCGGGCCCTGGGGGATTGGGTCCTCGGGCCAAAATCGGCCCGGGCAGAGGCCCTGTGGCCCTCCATACACATTCAATTGCGGCCGAGCCCTGGGGATGGGGTCCCTAGGGCCAAAATCAGCCTGGGGAGAGGGGCGCGCAGCCCCCCTCCCTGTTTTCCTTAATAGTATGCAAAGGTCTTCTCCCTTTTCCCACATCGATGGACAGCTTAACAAAAGGCCCCAGAGTGTGTTTCCAGACTATTTTGGTGGTTTTCTATTGATGAAGAGGAATACGAGGACATCTCCACCAAACAAAGAAGCACTTACTTAATTTAGTCAAAAGAAAGTACCCCTGTTTGGTAGAAATTAACCTGTTTGTATTCTCATTGTCTTCTCAGTACCAGGATTGAGGTTAACACAGATTTGTGGATGAAGACGTTCGAGGAATATTGCTGAAATTAGATGCACAGAAAGTCACTGGAAATATGAACTTGTGGTCCTTCATGCAGCTGTAGTGCAGAATATGCACGAGACGTTTACCCAACAAGGTAGCACTTACTAATTAACCCAATGAAAGTACTCCAGTTGGGCAGACGTTTTCTGCAAAACTGAGGACTCTTCTTGGAAAAAATGAGGTTCCATTCTGACCCTGGGTCGCATTTCACAGCAATTAAACCTCAACGGTAAGCACTTACAAATATAAACATAGCAGGTGCCCCAGTTGAAGCTCCACTTTAGTAAAGCACAAACGTTCATAACTTTTTGGGCTTCGCAAAGGCAAATCAAATGTGATTCTGTAGAAGTTCAAATGGAGGAGGCAAACAGGTAAGTCGAAATAAAGTGTATTTATTAGCACTCTTCGTCAGGGCGGGGATCCCAGCCTGCTGTCCGCATCAACTGCCTCTCCGAGAATGCTGTGCCTCCGTGGAATGTCAAAGAAGAATTCCACAGTGAACACGCCATCCTCACGAGACGCAGTAGAAAGGACAAGCAGACTTACAACATATCCCCTTTCGTTATAAAAGAACAAAATATAACACATAATATTAATAAATTCAAATACAATGCTGAAAAGGGAGAGAAGGGGAAGAGAAGGGAACAACAACAAAAGCAAGCAAAAATAGTGGCTCAAACGGAAAGACAATCAAGTCATAACAAAGTCTTTAAATCTTTCACGTACATGACATAACCTTGGTTGTCTACGAACACAAGTAAGACCACCACCCACACCCTTTTCCTTAATAACGGTTGGTGAAACATGTTTTAGATCCGAATTATGACAAGTGACAACATTTCTTTTCTTATACAAAGCTAATCTCCTGTAATTCCATTTTTGTCCATTCTCTAGAACAACATGCCATTTGTGGACTTCTTTCACCCTCATGGGGTCGGAGAACTTGTTCGGACCATGATCCCTCCTGCCCAACTTCACTTTGATCAAATCACCAACATCAATGTTGCCAGAATGCTCAATGTTAACAGCGCTCCTACTGCACTCATGCATCCAATGAGGAGTTAATTTAGTTTTAGGTGCTCTTCCTCTCATTCTTGTAAATGGTATCTCATTGGTTACACTATGCACAGTAGTGTTGTGAGCCCAAACCATGTCTTGTACACACTTCTGAACATTTTACCCCCCTTGTATAGCCATTTGAATGGCACCCTTGACAACCCTGTTCATGCGTTCAACCATGCCATTTCCCTGAGGGTTGTACAAGGAAGTACACATATGCCTTATGCCATTATTCATGAGAAACCCACGCATGACATGGGAAGTTAATTGTGTACCATTGTCCGTAACTAAAATGTGTGGGAAACCTTCTCTCTTAAATATTGAGCATAAACTCTCAATAACTGTAGTGGTGGTAATGTTCCTTAAGAATTCTACTTCAATCCACCTAGAGAAAACATCCACTATCACCATGGCAAAACGTTTATCACCAGGAATAAAATCCAAAGGACCAATAAAATCGAGACATACCTTTTCCCAAGGTGTACCACCACAGTTGCCAGAAATGGAGCCCATGCTTTGCGAACCGACCTTCAGTCGCTTTTCACTCTCTCTACATAGTGAACACCCTTCTACCCAAATTCTGACATCTTCATCAAGACCTGGCCACCAAAAATTGTTCTTGAGGCGTTTCATGGTAATGGTCTGACCCAGATGCCCTTCATGAGCCAACATGAACAACTTCTTCCTAAGTGCCCTGGGAGGAATGAACCTCTCACCCCTCAATACCAAATCGTCAGAAACACCAATGTTAAGTTCCTCTTGCAATTTGACATAGGTACGTAGAGAAGGTTTAACAATACCTTCACGCCTCCAACCTGACCGAATGGAATTGACTAATTCCAAATAGTCAGGATCATCAATGGCAGCTTGATGCCATTCATCCTTGGAAATGGATTTAAACTCATCCACACAGGCATCTTCAATACTAGCCACCATACAAACCACCTCATCATCAAATTCCGTATGCTCCTTCACTACTAGAGGAAGTCTCGATAAGCAGTCCGCTTGGACATTTTTCCAACCGGATATGTATTCAAGTTTATACGTGAATTCTTGCAACTTAGCTGCAAACCTCATCAAACGAGGAGAACCATTACTAGCACCTCCTGGACTTAAAATTCTGATCAGGGGTTTGTGATCAGTCCTAAGTGTGAAGTGAGACCCCCATACATAAGTACGGAAATACTGAACACCCCATGCTGCAGCTAAAGCCTCACGCTCGATAACAGCATAGTTTCGCTCAGAACTGCTGAGCGTACGTGAGGCAAAAGCTACAGGTTTTTCCACACCACATTTAGTTTGCGACAAGACAGCTCCAACACCATGAGCACTGGCATCCACTGTGATGAAAGTATCTCTGCCAGGTTCAAATGGGGGTGAGAATGCCGGCACCGATAATTCCATTTTTGGTATTCTGAAAAGCTTGAGCTTGCGGAGTATCCCATGAAAATGGTGCACCTTTCCTCAACAACTGCCGCAACGCCTCCGTTTTGTGTGCAAAATTACTGACAAACTTAGAATAGTACTCGATTAACCCCATAAAGGATTTCAACTGTTCCTTGGTGGAAGGTGTGGCTGCAAATTTGATTGCTTTTAACAGATCTTCCTTAGGTTGTACACCTCCTTCAGAGATGGTATATCCCAAATAATCCACCTCTTTCATCAAAAACAAGCACTTATCCTTTCTTAAAGTGAGACCAGCCTTATGTAATAAGTTTAACACATTAGCCAAGGTGACATTGTGATCAGCTTCATTTTTCCCAGTGATAAGAATGTCATCTTGGAAATAGTGAACATTCTTGATACCATTAAGTAGTTGATACATCATGCGTTGGAACACACTAGCAGCTGAGGCAAGGCCGAAGGGAAGCCTTTTAAATTGAAAAACTCCCTCCATGGTGAGGAAAGCCGCTAGGTTCCTAGAATTGGGATGTAAGACAACCTGATGATAAGCTGATCTTAGATCGAGCTTAGTAAAAAACTTTGCCTTATCCATTAAGAGGACCATTTCAGAAATGTTTGGGAGGGGAAAACTGTCGACAATAATATTCTGGTTTAGCGACCTGAGGTCCACACAGAAACGAAGTTTGCCATCTTTTTTCTTTGTGACAACTATCGGAGAAAGCCACTCCGAGACCTCAACAGGTTCAATAATGTCTTGTTTCTGCATATCATTTAACATCTCCCTAACCTCATCACGAATAGAAATGGGTATTTTCCTTAGCGGATGTCTGACAGGATGAGCATTCTTCTTGAGTTTAATTTCATGCGTGTATCCGACAAGTTTTCCTAAATTCATGCGAAAAATATCATCATATTTAGACAAAACAGAGTCAACTGTAGGATAATCTTCATCTACTAATACATGTTCGGGAGACCTGGGGTCAATGATGACATGCAAGTCATGCTGTTGCACCCAACCTAGGATAGCAAGACCATCATTAGAGATGTACACTTTGCCTAAAGCACTTCTACCCTTAAATTCTAATTTTGTTTCCATGACACCCTTGATATTAATAGCTTCGCCACTGTATCCCTTTGGAGAAATATCACTGTTGGTTAAGGTAACATTAGGCCAACATTCTTTAAAAATGCGAAACGGAATGATAGTAAGCATGGAACCTGGGTCTACCATTAGAGATAAATAGACACCATTCAAAATGAAAATGGCTTTAGGTCTTTGTAGAGTACATGGATGGTCATCCTCAACACAAAGAGGAATGTCAGGTGGAACGCAATCATCATCGATAAAGGCAACTCTATTCCTATTGGGATTTTTGCAGACAGTGCTCAAATGACCTCTCTTACCACACTTTCTACAAGTTTTATCTCTAGCAAAGCAACCAACAAAGTCTGCGGCCTGGCTCATACTGCCACATCTATAACAGCCTGTAAATTTGCTTTTATTATCGGTAGGCACCCTTGGTTTGAATTTAGGGAGTTGCTTGTTTTTGTTATCACTGTCCGAAGAAGCATCCTTCTTCATCACCACATTTACGGTATCCTCTTTCTTTAGTTCCAAAGAATGCATTTCTTGCATACATTTGTCGGACTCTTCAACTACCTTAGCAATGGCAATGGCTTCAAGTAGTGTTGGATTTCTGGCTGCCCAAAGTTTTTTCTGCATCCTTTTATTTTTACACTGTACAATTAATTGATCTCTAATTAATTGATCGGTCATAGCGCCAAAGTCACACTTCAAGGCAAGTTCTCGTTAGGGGTGGGCGGACAACTCCGTTCCGCCCACGGAATGTGCGGAATTTTGCCTGTTACGCGTTACGCGAAGTAGATGGAGCAGGCCAATCTTCGCACACTCGCGGCGGAGCGGAGTTGGCCTCCCACCCGCACTATTAAAACGTTTAAAAAATCTATTTAAAACTCCATACCTTATCGGCGGCGTCCCCGGGCTGCCCTCTTCCGCTATCGCGACTTCTTCATGAAAACTGTGCATGCGCAAGCGCATGCGCATTTCTCACGAGGAATGCGCATGCGCGGGTGCCCGCGCATGCGCAGTTTTCATGAAGAAGGCTCGATGGAGGAAGAGGGAAGCCCGGGGATGCCGCCGATAAGGTAAGGAGTTTTAAATAGATTTTTTTAAACATTTTAATAGCGCGGGTGGGATGCGGGTGGTGCGTAGCGGAGCCACGCGGAGTGTGCAGAGATTGGTTCCGTCTCCGTGGCACTCCGCGTAGCCCCGCTACGCCCACTACGCCCAGCCCTAGTTCTCGTAGACGAGTAACCATTTGGTCGACAGTTTCTTTTTCTTTCTGAGGTAACGTATAAAATTTGTGGCGCTGCATGACAATATTGACTTGTTTTCCGAAATACTTGGCAAGTCTTTGTTTGGCCTCAATATAAGGATTGTCAATAGGCTCACCATCCGCACCAATAATTTCAGGAAGAAATTTAAAAGCATGTTGGCCAGCTTTCCCTGAAGAATTTAGTAAAATAGCTCTCTTCCTGGATGCTTGAAACCTAAGACCATCAATGGCTTCTAAATAATTTTCAAAAATGCCAATCCATTCTTCCCATTCTATGGAAGGTGTATCCCCTTCAGATAAAAACGCTGGTGGAGGAGAAATCGTTTGATTGGCAGCCATATTGAGTAAGTGATGAAATAGTAAAAAAAAATAATAGTAGAAACACTCAACAAAAGAGGTGTGCAGATCACCGTGTTAATATTGTAAAAATGCGGTCAGAAGAAATACTAAATGCAACTAGAAATGTGATCTGCAAGTAAGGT
Source organism: Calotriton arnoldi (assembly GCA_963921515.1). Lineage (NCBI taxonomy): Eukaryota > Metazoa > Chordata > Amphibia > Caudata > Salamandridae > Calotriton > Calotriton arnoldi. Next base: position 516,130 of record CAWUFW010000018.1, read on the forward strand.
GTGCAGATTACCATGTAAGTATTGTATTATAGAAGTACAGTTGGTAGGACGCTTAATGAAACTTGAAATGTGATCTGCCAGAAAGGTGTGCAGATCACTGTGTAAGTATAGTATTGTGGAAATCCAGCCAGGAGAACGCTTAATCCAGCTTGAAACGTGATCTGCCAGGAAGGTGTGCAGATCACCATGTGAATATCGTATACAGAAAAAACATACGCTGAATGCAGATCGAGACGTGCCAGCTGACTGCCAGATGAAAGACAAAAACGTAACAAATGTAGCGAGCCAAGAAAAGGAAATTGACACAAAATGGCCGCACGTTACGTGTTGACGTCGGCTAGGGCACGGAAATGTTAGCCCAATCCAAAATGGTGGCACGTTAGCGTGTACGCGCTGACGCCAGTACGAACAAAAGTCAGGCACAGAGAGTGACGTTGATGTTGCTAGGCAACGTGTTGTACGAAGAGATGAGGGCGCGAGCGAAAACGGCTCGAGCGCGGTTAAGAAAACGCAGATATAAAAGAAATAGTACCTTGATGAGGATAATTGCGCAGAACGAGTCGTGCCTGAATAACTGGAGCTCACAGAAGAAGAAGCAAGGAGGGTTTCCTAGAACAACAGAAGCTGCACTCGAAAAGCTGCACAGGATCCGCGTGAATCCTTTCCCCACTGGCGAAGAGCTGGAGCAGGCAATCGTCGCCAAAATGTAGAAGTTCAAATGGAGGAGGCAGACAGGTAAGTCGAAATAAAGTGTATTTATTAGCACTCTTCGTCAGGACAGGGATCCCAGCCTGCTGTCCGCATCAACTGCCTCTCCGAGAATGCTGTGTCTCCGTGGAATGTCAAAGAAGAATTCCACAGTGAACACGCCATCCTCACGAGACGCAGAAGAAAGGACAAGCAGACTTACAACAGATTCCTCTTGTATTTCATGTAGAAAACAATCTGAAATCCTTAATGGAGGTGAATGCATCATTGATCTAATGGAGTGTAAGCTGATCTGTAGTGACTGTGACGAGTGGTTTCTTTCTTGTTGAGAGCAGAGTCCATGGTTCTACCTTTCAACCCCTTCTGTGCTGAGGACGTAATGGTTATGCCCTCTGCAACGGTGGAGTTGTGCAGAGGACGTAACCATTACATCCTGGCACGGTTCCGCGGGGGAAGCGCTTGCGCTCCCCCCGTGGGCTGCCCCTCTACATGCCCCCACTGGGGATGGCAGTGGAAGCGCTTCCGCTGCCTACCCCAATCCCTCCCTTGGCAATCGGAGGACGTTGGCACGCTCACGGCGTGCCGACATCATCATAGGCTGCCGGGGATGCTCTGGAAGCCATTTGCTTCCAGCCCGTCTAGAGAGAGGTAAGTCCTTCTCTCGGGGGGGGGTATTTTGGGGAAAACAGACACGGGGGAAAGGAAAGAGTTTTTCCATTCCCCCTGTGCCTGTTTCTAATGGATTCCTGCTCCACGATCGTGGGTGAGGCCCTTGATCTTTGAGCAGGAATCCATCCACTGGACCACCAGGGTTGTTTTTTTTTGTATTGTTGGGGGAGCGACCCCTTAGGCAAGGGTCGCTCCCCTGGGGGCATTTGCATCCATGTTTCGGCCCCCCCGGGGGGCCTAACCCACTAGGAACCAGGGAATTTATATTTGCGCATTTTGGGAGCGACCCCTTGGGCAAGGGTCGCTCCCATGGAGGTGATTTTTTTTGCCCTTGTTTTGGCCCCCCATGGGGGCTGATTCAGCTGTTTTTAGGCCGGCCAGCCCCACCAGGGATTTTATATTTGCGCATTTTGGGAGTGACCCCTTGGGCAAGGGTCGCTCCCATGGGGGTGATTTTTTTTGTCCATGTTTCTGCCCCTCCTGGGTCTGATTCAGCCGTTTTTAGGCTGATCAGCCCCGCCCCCCCAGGGGGCCGAAACCCACTAGGCACCAGGGATTTTATTTTTGAGCATTTTGGGAGAGACCCCTTGGGCAAGGTTCGCTCCCGCGCGGGTGATAATTTTTTCTCTGTTTTGGCCCCCCCCTGGGAGCTGATTCTGCCATTTTTAGGCCGATCAACCTCCCCCGGGGGGCCGAAACCCACTAGGCACCAGGGATTTTATTTGTGTGCATTTTAGGAGCGACCCCTTGGGCAAGTGAGGTATCATTTTACTCGGGAGAACAAGGGGAAAGCTGGGTGGTAGGAAATTTGTGCTGGCACAGCAATTCCCCCCAGAAATGTGAGAAAATGTGATTTTTTTAGCAAAATTTGAGGTTTACAGGGGATTCTGGGTAAGAAAACGTTGGGGGATCAACGCGAACCACTCATCCTTGGACGCCCCTGGGTATCTAGTTTTCAGAAATGTCTTGGTTTGATAGGTTTCTCTACATAGCCGCCGAGCCAAGGGCCAAAAACACAGGTGACCCCCTAGCAAAACCAGGTCATTTTTTGATTGATCATTTTTGATCCCTCCACAATACGTTTTGGGCCATTTCCTGTCACAGCCACTAGGCCTACCCACACAAGTGAGGTGCCATTTTTATCGGGAGACTTTGGGAAACGCTGGGTAGTAGGAAATTTGTGCTGGCCCGGTGATTCCACAACTCTCCCACGCACAAATTTGAGAAAAAATTGAATTTTTTAGCTGAATTTGAGGTTTGCTGGGGATTCTGGGTAGTGAAACGTTGGGGAATCCATGCAAGCCACACATCCTTGGACTCCCCCACGTGTCTAGTTTTCAGAAATGTCTGGGTTTGGTATGTTTCCCTTTATGGCCGCCGAGCCAGGGGCCAAAAACGCAGGTGACCCCATTGCAAAACCAGGTCGTTTTGTGAATGATCATTTTTGATGCCTCCACAATACATTTTGGGCCATTTTCTGTTGGGGGAACTAGGCCTACCCACACAAGTGAGGTACCATTTGTATCGGGAGACTTGGGGGAACGCTGGGTGGGTGGAAGTTTGTGGCTTCCCGCAGATTCCAGAACTTTCCATCACAGAAATGTTTGGAAAATGTGGGTTTTTTTTTACAAAGTTTGAGGTTTGCAAGGGATTATGGGTAACAAAACCTGGTGAGAGCCACACAAGTAACCTAATCTTGGATACCCCTGGGTGTCTGTTTTTCAGACATGTACAGGTTTGCTAAGTCTCCTTAGGTGCCGGCTGAGCTAGGGTTCAAAATCCACAGCTAGGGAAATTGCAAAAAAAGGGTCAGTTTTCACTGGAAAAATGTGATGTGTCCGCGTTGCGTTTTGGGCCATTTCTTGTCACGAGCACTAGGCCTACCCACACAAGTGAGGTACCATTTTTATTGGGTGACTTTGGGAAATGGCAGGTGGGTGGAAGTTTGTGGCTCCCTGCAGTTTCCAGAACTTTTCATCAGGAAAATGTTTTTTTTGGGTTTTTTTTACAAAGTTTGAGGTTTGCAAGGGATTCTGGGTAACAGAACCTGGTGAGAGCCACACAAGTCACCCCATCCTGGGTTCCCCTGGGTATCTAATTTTCAAAAATGTGTAGGTTTCTCTGGGTGCCGGTTGACCTACGGTTCAAAATCAACAGCTAGGCACATTGCAAAAAAAAGGTCAGTTTTCACTCGAAAAATGTCATGTGTCCACGTTGCGTTTTGGGCCGTTTCCTGTCATGAGCACTAGGTCTCCCCATACAAGTAAGGTACCATTTTTATCGGGAGACTTTGGGAAATGCCGGGTGGGTGGAAGTTTGTGGCTCCCCAAAGATTCCAGAACTTTCCATCACAGAAATATGAGGAAAATGTGTTTTTTTTTTTACAAAGTTTGAGGTTTGCAAGGGATTCTGGGTAACAGAACCTGGTGAGAGCCAGACAAGTCACCCCATCCTGAATTTCCCTGGGTGTTTAGTTTTTAAAAATGTATAGGTTTGCTAGGTTTCCCTAGGTGCCGGCTGAGGTAGGGTCCAAAATCCAGAGCTAGGCACATTGCAAAAAATGGGTCCATTTTCACTGGAAAAATGTGATGTGTCCACGTTGCGTTTTGGTCTATTTCCTGTTGCGGGCACTAGGCCTACCTACACAAGTGAGGTACCATTTTTATTGGGAGACTTCGGAGAGTGCTGGGTGGGTGGAAGTTTGTGGCTCCCCGCAGATTCGAGAACTTTCCATCACAGAAATGTGAGGGAAATGTTGTTTTTTTGACAAAGTTTGAGGTTTGCAAAGGATTCTGGGTACCATGACCTGGTGAGAGCCACTCAAGTCACCCCATCCTGGATTCCCCTGGGTATCTAGTTTTCAAAAATGTATAGGTTTGCTAGGTTCTCTAGGTGGCAGCTGAGCTAGGATCCAAAATCCACAGCTAGGCACATTGCAAAAAAAGTGTCAGTTTTCACTGGAAAAATGTGATGTGTCCACGTTGCGTGTTGGGCCGTTTCATGTCGCAGGCACTAGACCTACCCACACAAGTGAGGTAGCATTTTTATCGGGAGACTTAGGGGAACACAGAATAGTAGAACAAGTGTTATTATCAACTGACTTTCTTTGCATTTCTGCCTTCCAAATGTAAGACAATTTGTAAAAAAAGAAGTCATTTTGAAAAATGTCCTCGAATTCACATGCTTATATGGGTACCCACAATTTTGGAGTTGTGCAAATACCCACTGCTTCTAAACTCTATATTTTGTTCCCATTTCAGAAATATATAGGTTTCCTTGGTATCTATTTTTCACTCCTTATATTTTACCAAATGAATTGCTATATACCCAGTACACAATGAAAAACCATTGCAAGATGCAGCTCAGTATTGGCTCTGGGTTCCTTGGGTTCTTGGTGAACTTACAAGTCCTATATATCCCCACAACCAGAAGAGTCCAGCGGAGGTAACAGTATATTGCTTTAAAAAATCTGTCATACTTAGGTAAAGGTGAAAACGTTGACACAAATGGCTGTTGTTTTCAACTCAATTTCAATATTTTTTATTTTCAACTGTTAGTTTCTATAGAAAAAACCTTGAAGGATCTACACAAATGACCCCTTGCTGAATTCAGAATTTTGTCTACTTTTCAGAAATGTATAGCTTTCCAGGATCCATTATTGGTTTCACACCCATTTCTACCACTAACTGGAAGGCGGTTGAAAGCACAAAAAATAGGAAAAATAGGCTATGTCCCAGTAAAATGACAAAACTGTGTAGAAAATTTTGGTTTTCTTACAAATGTTTTGCTGTTCATGAAAGCTGGGAAGATGGTGATTTTAGCACCACAAACCCTTTGTTGATACCATTTGCAGGGAAAAATAACAGACGCTGTCTTCTGCAGCACATTTTTCCCAAAAAACCAAAGTTTTGCTGTATGTTGCCTAATTTCTCGGTGCCCTCCAGGGGAATCCACAAACCCTGGATACCTTTAGAATCCTCAAGATGTTGGAAGAAAAGGACACAAATTTGGCGTGATACCTTATGTGGACAAAAAGTTATGGGGGCTTAAGCGCAAACTACCCCGAATAGCCAAAAAAAAAGGCGTGGCACGGGGGAGAAAGGCCTGGCAGCGAAGGGGTTAAATACCTTAAGTATGCAAATGCCCAAAATATTTACATGGCTTAGGGGTGGGTAGTGGTGAAGGGTGGTAAGTGTAATTTTAGGGTATAGGGCTGATTAGTGGTAAGGGGAATTTTAGAGTTGAGGGATGGTTAGTGGTAAAGGGTGGTAAGGGTAACTTTAAGGTTAAGGGGTGGAAAGGGTAATTTTAGGATTTAGGGGTGGTTAGTGCTAAAGGGTGGTAAGGGTAATATTAGGGTTTAGGGGTGGTAAGGGTTGTTTTAGGATTAGGGGTGGGTGGTGGTAAAGGGTGGTAAGTGTAATTTTAGGGTGAGTTGTAAGTTTAATTTTAGGGTTTAGGGGTGAGCACTGGTAAACGGTTGTGAGGGTAATTTTATGGTTTAGGGCTGGGTAGTGTTAAGGGGAATCTTAGGGTTGAGAGGTGGTTAGTGGTAAAGGGTAGTAAGGGTGATTTTAAGGTTTAAGGGTGGAAAGGGTAATTTTGGGATTTATGGGTGGGTAGTGGTTAAGGATGGTAAGGGTAATTTTAGGGTTTAGTGTGGTAAGGGTAATTTTAGGGTTGGGTACTGGTAAAGGGTGGTAAGAGTAATTATAAATTTTAGGGTTGAGTAGTGGTGAAGGGTGGTAAGGGTAATTTTAGGGTTTAGGGCTGGGTAGTGTTAAGGGGAATCTTAGGGTTGAGAGGTGGTTAGTGGTAAAGGGTAGTAAGGATGATTTTAAGGTTTACGGGTGGTATGACGGACGAAGACACATATGAAAAACGACTTGACTTTCTCTCCCTCCATAGGGCCTTATTTAGAGATTAGAGGAGCGGGATAGCCAAGATGAAGTCAAAAATATCTTTGCTAGTGCACATCAGTTCTAACCTGCAGGTCTCCTCCCCATCCACATCATCTTCTCTCCCAATCCTCAGACACCCACCAAGATCAGAGTTAGTGCAAGATGAGACGAACACCTGGGCCCACCAAGAAAACCTTTACCAGAAGAGAGCCAGGGCCATATGTTGCTTTAACTAGAACTTAAAAACACTTGAAGCACCCCTGGTAACCCTGCTACCTCTTCTAAGGCATTAGGCACTGGAAAGATCACTCTTCACAAACAAGTCCATTTGACAGTGAATCACTGTTTTCCCGACACCGCACACACCAATGGGCCGTCCTTCCATCTGTGAGATTGTGTGTTATTGACTTTTCTATAATCTTAGCAAACACTTTGTTAAAGTGGATCAAACATCTCCATGGTAACCAGACAGTTTGCTCTTAAAAATATCAAAACATTGAAGAGGTTTAAATGGCACCAGCCATTGTCCGCAAATATCAGTGTAGTGAGATTTGCGCAAAACATCCACGTAAATAAGGGGAGATTATTATTCCAGCACGGACCCTTTAAAATATTTTGTGTCTTTAGCTCACACTATGGAAAAATGTTGTTCTCATCCTGTAAATAATATAACATAACCACGCAGTACTAATCCTCACAAACACAATACAAGGTCACAGGCCGGCCACCGCAGAGCCAAAATCACAAGGGACGTTAGCATGACCAATAGGTTTGGCTTTAATGTACTAAATACAAAACATGGGCAAGTAATGTTCACATGATTTAGCACATTATAGCCAAACTTATTGAGCCACAGCATGTAGAGTGCACCTTACAGGTCAAACAGCAGTCACACTGCCACCCACACCTGTCACTCTACCCACACACCACCTATCGCACTCACGCTGCTCCCCCAAAGCATTCACACTGCTCAGCCAGTAGCACTGCATTCCAAACTCCACGCACAACACAGCTCCCACAGCACTTTGCATTACTTACACTGCTCTTACATTCTAAATCCCGAGCCCTCACACTGCACGCTCCTGCACAGACACAACATATACTATACAAGATGGAGGAATAAAGCCACAAGTAAAATAAAACGTACATGATGACACTCACCACCTCAATAGCTAAGTGATGGATATAAGAGGTGGACTGACTGAAAAGCCGTCAAGTTGACCAATGCACATGATGATCCTGTTCCAAGATGGTCACCATCGAAGGATGGTTGGCGTTGCAGAGACCGGCGGTCCCTCTGGAATGGGGCACAGTAGGATGGCAGACAAGTATTACAGCAGGGGCTAACTGTGCTGGAAGGGAAGTAGCAGGCAGGGAGAAGCAGGCAATTCAGAGGGAATCTGTGTGTGAAGAGGACATAAGTCAAATATGTCCCTTATGATGCCTAGGTTAGCCTCTTTGGGGATGTTAATATATAATGATTGGATATCCATGTAAACCAAGATGTGTGATTATTTATTGAATGAATATCCTCTATGGTATTAATAAGGTCTGTACTATCCCTTTCATATATGCTCAAATGTGAGGCACAAACCGTTTGAGAAACCAATCTATGAATAGATTTTGGGGCTCCAACATGGTTCTTCAGCAGAACACTCTAGCTCAGCTTCAGGGGTTGGGGAGGGGTTTGGAAGGTGAATGTGAATTTTGGCTACAGTGCAAATTACTGAAATCCTTGTATACTGTTTGTTGAGGAAGGCATTGTTTTTACCAAGCATGCCTGAATCCCTTAATCCCGAATAAATGTGCGAATTTCATGCCTGGGATCGCTCGTCATTTGTTTTATCAGATAGACATATTAATAGTTGTCTCTTGATTACTTAATAGTAATCGAATGTATTCTGGATCATAGATGTATTCTGAATCATGACCTCTCCATTGGCCTGGTGGTTTAAGCAAAATGTTATTCTTTTGCACAAATGTAGCTTCTTTGTTTGCTAATATCCTCAAAGTATTTTAGGGTAACTTTCACAAATGTTACTATTTCAACTGGAATAATGTGTGGAGGTGTGTTAAATGTGGATGTGGGTGTAAGCCTGTCACATCTTGGAAAGTATTTTCCTTAAAATAGTAGTTCACTCTAATCTTGCAGAAAAAATTGTGCATTTTCAATTGTTTAATCACAACAGTGGATGGAGAATTAGCAATATTCATCAATGGCAATACTGACCAAGGGGTTATGGAGCTTTTGTAGTTGAGTCTGCTGACTCAGGGGTACCATCATTAATAAGGGCTCTGTAGTGCAATTGTGTAGTTGACATATGCTGCAGGCATGCCAAAATCAAGCACATGCATGCAAAGACTAGGCCACACGCACACCATGTTGCCCATTTCACCATCCGGCTCTTGCCAATTTTCAAAGGCCCTACTGTTACTGATGGAGCTCAACCCACTTTCCAACTCGTGCTGTCTTCTGAAACTTTGTAGGTAAGTATACCCTGCTAATTCTCCTTTCTGAGATCCTCTGCACTGAAAGGTCTGATACTGAATATCAGATTGCTCCCTAAGCACGACGCTATAATTTATTATCTAATTTTAGCAGAAACCCATGATCTCTTAGCAGTTATGGAAACATGGCTTTATCCATGTTCCGTCCTAAATGTAGCCTCTGCTGTTTCTAATGGCTATAAGATTTGGCACTCCAACCACTTCCTCATTTGAGGAGGTGTGCCCTTTATAGTGCTCAAATAGCTTCAGGTTACTTTGGTCCAAATTCAAGTTTTAGTTGTAGCAGAATTCTAGCCATATGGATACAGCCTTTTCCTCATAGTTCCCTGCAATGCATCATTCTCTATAGCCTACTTGGGTCTGCACCTCTTTCTGATTAAGCACATGGCCAGTTTTTAGTTTCCTTTGTAGCACTCTCTGCTCTTGTGATGCTTTTATGAGACATTAATAAATAGGTCGACCAACCTAAACATCTGGACGCCCTGGCTTTTCATGAATCTCTAGCTATCACAAACTTGGAACATCACTCCTCTGACCTGACACACTGTTCTGCTCTCTATCTAGGCCTCATTTTTTCGTGCTAGTGCTTCCCTAAGGATACTAATAGTATTCTGCTCCTTTTTGATGGGTCCCTTTTTATTGCCTGGCTGCGGACAGCTTACTCTGTCTCTTGCAAAAGTTAATGTGATAAATATAGGGTGACTACATTTTGTGTACTCTGTACCATTGATTTTACATTATTGCTTTAGTGCTGCCGAAAAGGAGTTCCTTTCTGCTCTCCCGCCCAGCATCCTGTTAGACTTAATAGAAGCTTTCCATCCCTACATTCCAGTCAGGGGTGGAATTTGTGCTCCCTTTTTTTCTAACATCTCTGCCATTACCTCAGTCTAAACTAACACCAGGATGTTGATGGCACTTAACTACACCTTACCCATCCAACAGCCTTTAAGCGTTCTCTCCCTTCTGCACTTTGTTTCTCGTTAGACCCTGCGGCCTTTAGAACAGACAACAAAAAGATCAAATGACCATGGCGAAGAAACTATGGCCATCCATCGAAAGCACACTACATGATTTAAAATTAATCTATCTATAAAAAAGCTATGGGCCTCATTATAAGTTTGGCCCGCTCCCGCACCGCAAAACCCATGTTCAAGCCACCCGCCAGATTAGGAGTTTTCTCCTGTCTGACGAGTGGTTCTTTGACGTGCCCAGGGTGGTGCCTATGAAATGGACAGTGCAATGGGAACGTCAAAGGCAGTACCCCACCAAGCCCGCCAAGCATATTGCGGCCTCAATACTGCCGCAACACTGCCAGGGATCTCTGATTCCTGGTGGTTGCGGTGGTCCCAGGGTGGCCCGACCGCCCTGGTCGTAATGGGGCGGTGGGAAGATCACCACCACTGCGCCCCTACGAATCTGGCGGTCTGTGGACTGCCAGACTCGTAATAAAGGCCTACGTTTTGTACACATAATTAATACTTTCTTCAGCATATATGTACTGCTCCTAATTCTACTAGGCCTGTCTTTAAGATAGTAAAATATCTAAATGGCCTGGCATGCCATTATTCCTTCTGAAAACCTGTTAGAAACCCTCTTTATTTTTTCACAGGAAAAATCTAAGGATCTGGAACCCACTGCTCCCTACCTATTAGCTTATTAATTCTGACTATCTTAGCCCCAGCCTCACCACCCCTTCCAGCATTTCCAGCAACCTTTTCAGACCCTTATCTATTGGAGAATTTAAAGAGTCTTGTTCTCCTCTTCATCATTGTTCTCCTCTTCACCTTTGACCATTAGCTCCGCTAAAAAAAACTCTCTCTAATCGTGGCTCCTATCTTTGTCAACTGCTGAATAATCAGTACAACCAGTTCTTTAAAAGCCTACTGCCAACACCAAAGATTTGGGCAAATTTTGTCCCATCCCCTGCCTTCCTCCCGTGCTAAACCTATTGGGAAGTCTGTTAATATCCATCTTACACATTTGCAGGACTCTGCTTCGATGCTGCTGCGTCATGCTTTCAACCAAGCCACAGTACATAAACCATATCAGTGGCTGCGCTGGACATTGGGCAAACTGTGGGTGACGACGGTGTTGCTCTCTTGATTTTATGAAGCATGTCGGCAGCTTTTGACACCATTGTTTATCTAAGGTTCTGGCACGACTACAACGAATAGGCATAACCTCTTAAACCCTTAAATGGCTTGCATCTTTCTTGAACAACAGAGCCCAGGCTGTGTCTCTCCTCTATCAATACAAATGTAGGCCCCTTCTTCGTGGTATGTTCCAGGACTCTTTGCTGAGCCATTTTTTTATTTGTATTTTGTGTTTGATATTATAAAGTGTGGCTGCTACCAAAATGGTGTCCTAGTGCTACATCACATAAAAAACGAACACCATTGTCTTCGGCTGAAGATTTTCTAGATGGATTAAAGCCATGTTTTCAGTGCTTTATAAAAGGAAAGTAGTTGATCATGTTAGAAGGTGGCTATGGGAAGAACATTTCAGATCTTAACAGCTTGAAAAGAGAAGACCCTGCTTCATGATCGAAGACTTTGGATCTTAGGGATGTTAAACATACAGTGGTCCGGGAATCTGAGAGGAGTTGGGGTACATCCATATGCTGTTTAATGCAAATGCAGCCATCTTAGCAGATCTCAGTAGATTTCTTGGCATCTTGTGTTTTGCATGTGCTGATGTTATGTTATGTTATTTTAATTTTATAAGGCGCATAGCTACCCTAGGGTTTCCCTGCGCCGCCTGAAAGGAGCCAACGCAGACAGAGGGATCTACATGTTAAATAACCACGTTTTTAAACCCCTGCGGAAGTTCTCATACGAAGATTCAATTCGAAGATCAAACGGAAGGGAGTTCCATAAGGAGGGTCCCAAATGAGAGAAGGAACGATCGCCCATGCGCACTAATCTCGTCCTAGGAACAATAAACTTGGCCTGGGTAGCTGAGCGCAGAGCACGAGATGGCACATAAGGATGAACAAGAGTCTTCAAGTAGGGAGGTACCTTTCCAGATTTTATCTTGAACATGAGACTCAGTGCCTTAAACTTAATGCGGCTTTCAATCCTGATGACACCTAAACCTTGGTGCGTCTTGATGGTCCTTGAGCCAACTCTTGATCTCTGCTGTGAAATCGTCTCACTGATGTGACCAAATGAATGACATTGAATATTCTTCAAAGGAATTCTGAAGTAATGTTATATTCCATATAGGTTCCCCAAATATAGGCTCGGGTAACATCCCAACCTTTCACCTATATTCATCCCTACATTACATACATAACGGGCTGTTAGGACTGACCCTTTACCTAGTTACAGTACTGCACACAGAAAGTGGGGTTTTCCCTGAACACTAGCCTCATACATTATGCATGAGAATCCTTGGATTCTTGGAAACTCAGCAGGACTACCATCTCCTGCATAATAACTATGTACAAGGTTCATTCCCGACGTCATCCTAAGTCCGACAGTGGCACAGCAAGGTAGTACCCCTGGGGATACCTTCGGGTATATAAACATCACATCTTGCTGAGATAGGGAGAGGAGATCACGACTTCCATGCCGACACACTGACGCGTGACGCTGAGGTTCTTGCATGCAGATACTCCAGCTCGCAGTGGTCTGAACATCCCTTGCGGGGTGACCAACTCGAGACCAAGACGGGGTCCCACAGTCTCTCACTTCAGGTATTGGGGTTGACTTTATCCTAGAGGGATTCTTGGCTTAACACCTACACACATGCTAGGTACACTTAGGTACATCTAGTTAGGATTACATTGTAGGAGTACGCATTTTATTGTCATGTATTTTATATACTTGCCTATGTTCATGATTATAGCAAAATGGTAGAAATCTACCATCCTTTCACCTTCTTAGTGCTTTTAATCATTTATATCTGTTACTGTCTAATGGTTGTTTCAGCACACCTATTTTACACTAGAATAACGACTGTTCAATAAATACTTATTGAAAAACGTCCATACTGTTTATTCTGTGTATCTCTCCAAGACCAAGTGAGCACGAGTGACTGAGCGAAAAGTAGTACACTGTTTGTCATGTTCGATAGTTGCCAAGAACTATTCTCTCCTTGATAAGAGGAGTTTCTAGTGGCACTGTGAGCTAGCTGGTATACAGGCCAACATACCCGGTGGGGGTGTCTGGAATCAGTCTGGACACCAAGCCCGCAGCGTATGTTCTCTAAACGTGCAGATCCTGTATAGGTTTTATAGGAACTACACGACAGTAATGGTAATGTCTGACCCTCCTTCAATATGAACCTCTGCCTGATGTCCTTCTGATTTAACCTGAGCACCTACCCCCATGACCACAGAGTGGAGCTTAGGTGTCACGTTTGACACAGAGCTGTCTTTCACTACCCGAGTACATAAGGTGGCAACAAACTGCTTCTATTAGGGAAAATGTCTACCTTTCCTCGATCCAGAAGGGAAGCAACTTGTTATTCAAGCATCTGTCCCATCAAGTTTGGCCTTTGGCAGCACCATATATTTAGGCTTGTCTAGTCTGCTTATTTCAAGTTTAAAGTGTGTCCAAAATATGGTTGGCAGTCCTTTGTTTGGCTTCAGAAAGTCTGAGTCTGCATCGACATTTTACTGGCTTCCAGCGGTCAAAGGGATCTCGTTTGAGATACTATGTATGTTCCACCAGGCAATTCCTGCGACAGAGCCAAAGTAAAATACATCAGGAACCTATTCTTTTGCTATAGTCCAGAACAAGGTCTTACATTTAAAGAGACTCTTGTGCACTCTTGAATTAAATGCATCTATCTAGGTGATTGCTTCTTCTGTTATGCAGGCATAGTTCTGTGGAAGTCGATTTCTCTTTACCCCTGTTTTGTTTGTGATCTACCTAGCTTTTGCAAATCTTTGAATATTTTCTTGTTCACTGCTTAATTAGTCAACGGACTCCATTGCACCCGCAGGTAGCAATGTACTGTGTAAGCTTACATTCATCTTAATTAGATTTATTTCAGTTTAATTTGGTCAATCCCGGTTTCTACGAACATTTCGTTAACAAAGCTGGAAGTCTCTCTATGCCTCTCATTGTATGAAATAGAAACATTCTCTTAATTCAGACTATTGAAGATTGAACGTTCTCCTTGCCCAGTATTTATGTGTGCAAAAGCTATTTAGTTAATGTAAAATTGTGATCTGAATGTATGGTGCCATGTTCATATTCTATTTTATTGTTTAGTAAAGCATTGGTTTGTGATAGATAGCTTCTACTTAGTGCTGATAACTGTGGAGAGGCTTTTACCGTGCTTGCCAATCCCTTCCCAGTTTAGGGATCTCTTGATGTAAGATCAGTAAAGGTCAAGCCGCTGGTCCTTTTGAGGTTCAGTCCCGGTAGTTTTGATGTCAGTATGTGACAGGTCAATAAAGAGGTTTGTATTGAGCAGATGCTATTTTCAGGTGTCAAAAGGACTTTATGTAATATGCCACAGTATGTGGAACTTTATCACCTATCAGTTGTTGCCTCCTCTCAGACCACCTGATATACCAAGTGGATGAGATTACCTTGTTACCCTCTATAGAATGAGGTACCAAGGAAATGCAGGCATCAGAGGGGATAAAAATTGATGGGAAAAGTGTAGATTAGAACTCTTGGAAACGGACTAACATCACCTTCTTAGAAGAGGGGAGCAGAAACTGTCTAGACGAGAGGAGATCAGGGCCTGCCTGGAGTAGATGGAAATGGGCCCTGCCTTGGTGCAGAAGAAGGACGTGCAGAGAAGACAGCCAATGGACCACAATCTCAGCATATGCCAGCTTCAGGGTCTCCAATGCCCACTTCTTTATTTTATTTATTTACTTATTTACTTATTTTTTTTATTTCTAGAGCACTCAATCAGGTAGGGTGCTTTATTAAATGCTAAAGTTTTTTTCCAATTGTCGGGCCCACTCCTTCACCGGTAGAGTGTAGCCTAGTTCGGCCAACTTGGCATGAAGGGTGTGTCTCTATTATACTGTGTAAAAAAGCTCTGAGAGTTTAGGAACAGGGGGATTCAAATAATATTAAGCTTTATAAAGATCTATGAAATTGCTTCCAGAAGGCAGGTGTGAACTGTGTCAGACCCTTTCTACCCAACATATGGCTCATGACTGCTTTGTTGAGTGAACGGGAAGCTTAGCTGGCCTTATCTCTGCTGAGTTGGGGTTCCATATACCCTGCACTTCCTTGACCTAGAGCATCCAAAAACATCCAGGTTCTGTAGAGATGTGTGCTGGGTGGAATTGAGAACTCTTCTTAAAAGAGGATGCTATTCCTCTTCGGCTCATTTGAGTGGAAAGCCTTAAGCATGAGGCCTGTTGGTAGCTTTAGTCCGAGTCCAGGAAAACAGTCACCCATGCGCTCGTCAGCAGCAGACTCAACTACAGCAATACACTCTATGCCAGCACCACCCAGAAACTCCTCAAAAAACTGCAGACTGCCCAGAACGCCTCCGCCAGACTCCTCCTGAACATCCCACGCTGCAACCACATCACCAGCCACCTGAGAGACCTTCACTGACTACCTGTCATCAAAAGAATCACCTTCAAGCTTCTCACACACGCCTACAAAGCTCTCCACAATGCCAGACCTGCATACCTCAACCACCGCCTCTCCTCCTATACTCCCACCAGACATCTCTGCTCCACCCAACTGGCCCTGGTTACCATCCAATGGATCTGCAAGACCACGGCTGGAGGAAGATCCTTCTCCTACCTTGCTGTGAAGACCTGGAACTCCCTGCCTCTGCACCTCATGCAATCACCATCACTGCCACAATTCAGGAAGGACCTCAAGACCTGGATCTTCGACTGAACCTCAGAAACTCAGTGCCTTGAGACCCTCATGAGTGAGTAGTCGCGCTTTATAAGATTACTGATTAATTGATTTAGAAACCAACTGGAGACCTTGTGGAGTTGGTTGCATCATTCGAGAAGTCAGGAGCATTTTGAACTGAAGAAAAGTTCCTCTGAACTTTATCAGCCTATACCCGCCATGTTCACCTGCCCTTCTTTTTGTTTTGCAATTTGGGAACAAGTTATACATAGATTAGACTTCGGTATGCCATCCCTCCTATCAGCCTGTCAGATTTTGGGCACTCAATTTTGCAGGGTTCAACCCACCAATTTTTCTCTTCTTCCACAGCATTCAACTGTTTCAAAATTACCAGCTGCTCCTCGAGATCGCGGTCTCGAGGCTGGCCCTTCCTGTTTGCCTTTCTTGTTGTGATTGCCTGGGACTCGGGAGCTACCAGGGTGACAGTCCTCGCTCCCTCTGTAGGTATATTACTATTGTCAAATGCCTGCTGCCTTGTATTTCTGCTATCTGCCAGCAATAAGTCACTGTGTTTTTTCTCTGTTTAGCAGGGTCGTCGTGAATCCCCCTCTTTAGCAGCTACAGTGGGTGTGGGGTTTTTTATGGGATTCGTCTATCTGCAGCTCAGCAGACAAAGCTCATAATTAACGCTAGAAGAAAGAAAGAAAATGGGTTGATTACAGAAAATGGAAAGAAGGATGGAAGGTTGAAAGGAAGGAATGGTAATAGGATGGATGGGTGGATGAATGATTGGGTGGATTAATAGGTGAATGGATAGGTGGATGGACGGGTGAAAGGATGACAGAGTAAAAGGAAATCTGAGAGGGTGATGGATGGACGGGTGAAAGGATGACAGAGTAAAAGGAAATCTGAGAGGGTGATGGATGGACGGGTGAAGGATGGCAGAGTAAATGGAAATCAGAGTGGCTGGATAACCAAAAGGATCAATTGATGGATGAAAGGCTTTATTGATGGATGTGTAAGTCAAAGGATAGAAGTATGCATGGATGGATATATGGATGAATGCATGTATGGATGATGGATGTGTGAATGGATGGATGGAATGGTGAAAGATGGAATGAAGGATGAAAGAATGAATGACAATGTGAAGGTGAAATAGTCAATATCAGCGGGTGGATGGAAAGTTGAAAGCAGTGGCGGCTGGCGCAGGTAAGCGCGGTGCGGCAGGGGTGGGACAGGGAGGCAGGGGGGAAGGTGACAGACGACGGAATAGGTAAAATTAAATAAATAAATAAAACCTGTTCTGTTGTCTGTCGACTCCCTCCCCCCCCTCCCCTTCCCGCTCCACCGCCCCACCGCGCTTACATGCACCGACCGTGACTGGTTGAAAAAATGAATGAATAGATGCTTGAATAGAAGAGACAAGGGGTCTCTTCTAGGGAGGCTCATTTGCTTCATTTTCTTGATGCAATAAGAGCTTTGGTTCAAACTGGAGGATATTTTAATTCCCTGGCTACACCCTTTCAGGTAACAGTTGCCTTCTTTTCCATAAAATTTAAAGCACCATGCGCAGGGATGGGAATTATTCTCCCCATGTCACTGCAGAGGTGTTGTGTCAGCTCCTCTTTAAGGGTTGTTTGCAAGTAGGATGGCCGCCTCACTCCATGTCATCACGGACACAGTTTACCATACTAGGCTTTCACGTTACACATCATAGTTAGCAGGTGTATTGGTCTAGCTAGCTCAATAGAAGCAAAGCAAGGCTACAACATCTGGAATGCATTAGGTTTTCGCACAAAAGCCCAGGATTTGTCTGTAGTGTCACTGATGACACCGAGATAGCGCCCTAGTTTGGCAGGTCTTCTGCTCCTGCAAGAATGCAAGCCTGTGCTACTGTAGGTGTAATGTCCTGCCGGCCTCAGCAAGGTCTTCACATATTTACAATTCAGAGTTTCAACATGACCCCATGCATGTCTATTATGGGTAGCAACTGCCTACCCTGGCTTGCCATGTAGTGGCTCTGGCACTGCCCTTGCTACCCCCTGGCCTCAAAACCATAAAGCGTGCGACAGGGACAAAAAGTAAGCAGGGTAGGAAGAGCCCTTGCTTCTTATGGTGCCTTCTACTGCTCTCTCGAACAAAACCCCTATGCAGTGAATAGGATGCTGTTGAAAGGTGGGAGGGGTGGAGGGCAAGGTAACAGCTTTGTGATATCACTGGAGGTCAAAGGGTGTGTGATGTCATTTCTGCTGCCCTTGGTATTTTGTTGAATCGACGTCTATGCTGTGCTCTGGCGCAATTTAAATAACTCCGGCCTCCACTACAAATGCCTCGTTATTTTGGGCTCCCTGCGCAAACACTAGTCTACGCAGGGGTACCAATTAAAAGAAGTCAGAACCCCCGTTAACAATTAGAAGGTGCAATTTAACAGGTGATAAGTGCGAGATGATTACAAGGACAAGCATATTTTGGTGCTGTAAGCAACAAAAAATGCATGTTATTCCCCATTGTTAGAACTTGTAGAAGGTGCTATATTCCGCACCATGGTGTCGCCATTTATCAGGTGCAATTAATAGCACACGTGCTCCGAGGCACTCGTAATCGGGGTCTACAAAGGGTGGCTGCAGCTGTGCACTGAGATATCTTCCAGACAGAGTTCACTGACCTACAAACTATTTTTAGCTGTGCCTGAGCTATTTTAGTCTCTGTTTAGCTACTGCTGTGCTTCATGTGATGGCGTTGAGGCACCAAGGACCCCTGCCGTCTTTGCTCACTGAAAGTCTAATGGAAATGGCAGGCTGGAGTCAAAATTGCTACTGGAAGAACAAGCATTTGCAATGCAATAGATCTCGCATTTGCAAGAGTTAGAGCTATTGGCATTCTAAATGACAATGTGTTTTACCTATGTGTTTTGGTTTGGAGTGTAGTGGACGATGAGGTGTGAAGTGGAATTATGTGGGTTGTATTGTAGTTTTTATTTGGTGTATGATGTGTATGATGTGTAAATGTGTGGTGTGTCTTGGAAGTATGTGGTGTGTTGTGGAATTGTGTTGTGTATTTGAAATCTGTGGGTTGGTGTGGAATTATGTGGTGTGTATTGGAAATGTGTGGAGTTGAATTGTGTGGAGTGGAACTGTGTGGCATTGAGCGAAATTATGCTTATTGGAATTATGTGTTATGGTTATAAAATGCATTTATGTGGGGGTGTATTTACGTTGTGTTGAGTAGAGTGTAATTATGTGTAGTATAATTATGTGGCTTTGAGTGGTATTATGTGGAGTGTAAATAGGTTGTGTGGTGCAGAATTGTCAATATATGACATCCCAACTAAAGGCTTGAACTGGCCCCAATAAAAAAGCAAATAAAGCCAGCAAATAAAAAGCCAGAAAATGAGAGTTACAAACTACAAAGTCAATGGTAACCAACGGGTGGAATGCATTCTGAATGTCCCGAAGATGTCTTTAGCAAACCAGACAGCTGTGCTGTGTGTTAGTCTGCAACCTAAAAATGGATAACCCAAAAATATTGACACAAGAGAAACAAACACTGGCAAAGACAATGGGTGTGACCTTGGCGCGCTGGCGCAATGGTTTATCTTTTGTTGCAAGCATATGCTGCAAAAATAAAAAATAAATTATGCTAAAATAAAAAAATATTATGCTATCACCTAAGCATGACTTGCTTTATATTTGCAAAAAAAACCAACCAAATAAATGCAACATTCACCAATGCAGCGGTTTTACTAGTGAAGTTTTAAATTTAAATAACAAGTCTTTCAGCTCTGCTATGCATTGTTTTATTATATGTACAGTAGACAAGAATAAATCCCCACCTAACCAACCTCTCACATTGCAGGCAGCTACAAGGTCGCTTAAACACTTTTTAACATAAATGTTAAAAATGAGTGAAGAAAAAATAGGTATATGTAAAGTTATTATAAAAAAATCCATCAAACAAAAAAAGCATACTTTGAACCAGCTTTGCGACTGAAGAGAAAGGAACAATTTGTAGGTGGATGTGAACAATCTACAATCAGATATTTTCCCCATGCAATGGGGCAGTTGCAGTCTACAAGCTTTCTACACAATAGGAGCTGCCATTATTCAATAGTGACATCGGAAGGATGAAAGGGTGAGCCGACCCTGCCTGAATTCGGACGTGCAACCACAGATCACATGTAGGTCAGAACTTAGCAGCAACGCAACTCACTGACCGATCCTGGCACCAAAACTAGCAACACACTGTCAGAGGAAGCAACTGGCATCAGAAAAGCAGTTTCAGGGGAAAGAAACCATTTGAGCTGCCCAGAATCGCACAATGCTCAGCCACAGCCAGGATAAAACTCGGCTCTGTATTCTCTAAAACGCTCCATTCCATGATGTAGACATCTGCCATGCCCCTTCCGCAAGTCCCTCTCCTCCACCAGTACCATTCACTCATGCCGATGATTTTAGAAAGCATACTCTTCTCTGAACTTGTCCTTCCTCAGAAGTGCTCCAACACAAAGGGATAGTGTTGGCATCATATAAACATTCAAAAACACAAAACTAAACGCTTGTATTATTTTCCTAAGGCTTTCACATTTCCGCTTAAATATTGCAACATCTCTCACACAAGAGCGCCCCACACGCCCTATGCAATCCACTCCAAGTGATGAAAAGACTGCACAAAACATGAAAATGACTTTTGCTATTATTACTCACTATAAGGTTGGTATTGAAAACATTTCCAGGGCTACTTTTAGCTCCCCGTTCCATCTCCTATTTTCCACGTCCTGATTTCAGTATATAGTAGGCGTAACAAGACAACATGGATAAATGGTTCTTCTGCTTGTCCACATGTAGGACAGGTTCCAGCACTGGCAAGGGACCTCTAATACTAGCTGAAGGCGATCCAGATGTTTGTGAGGTTTATTGTGTATTGCAGATTATGCAGTGCTAAATGTGTGCTGGTGTCATCTCGAGGGGCTATTCCCTCATTTGCATGAGGGTGTGGCAACATGCACATTATGAAATCCTTTACCTTTGTGACCACGATGCATTCTAGATGCAGGCGCCGAGGTAAATAAGCTGCCTGGGGCACGTTGATTGTGAGCCAGATAGAGGTGGTGCACAGTCAGTGGGCCCCCACCGAGGCACTTCATTTGAAGGGGGATTAGGGGGTCCTATGGACTCCACTGCAAGCTTGTGCAGTCTCTCACTGTAGCCACCTTTAGGAGGATCACTGAACCCCTTAAAAACGCAGGCTGCGTTGCTGCCTACACAATGAAGGCCAGACCCAGTGGCTCCCACTGCTGGCACAGGTTTGCTCCTACACTACAAACCGTGCATTCTTTGTGGCAGGGCGCACTGACCCAGCCTGCTAACGGGGCACCAGGTAAAGGTGCACCTATCACATACCAGGGAAGTGCACCTTTTCGGTAATATGGGCCCAAATATTTTAAGCACACTATATGCCACCACAGCTGTGCCTGAAATCCAGAATCAAAGACCTACTGTGTTTCTGATTTCGGTTTTGATGTGCATAGGGATTCAGGTGCCACTAGAGCCTATCAGCAATGCTATGCACCACCACCCTCCAATGGGACGCAGCCACCTGCCCTGCATTTGTTATATTGTGTTATATTTATAACACAAAAACCCCAAAGAGGACCCTCCCTAACTATAACACTTTGGGTGCAGGTGAAACTGACAGCCAGAGAAGGGCTTTAGGAGTGTTGTGGATATGGGACCGCCTCTTTAAATCAGTGGATGTCCCATTTGCCAAACCTGGGGTTCCTCAGCCTCGTTTACAGGTAGCGGAACTGCTTGGTTTCCGACAGCAGAGCCCAACTTGCTCCACGCTCAGAAACTTTTAGCTGGTGGCCCAACCATCTCAGGTCCATTGGCTATAGAACACTGGAAGGACTGCCTTCCTTAGGGCCAGCCTTCAGATGCAGAATTTTCTGCCCCCATTCCAAATGTAAACATCAAAACATGTCCCGGACACACAGTGAGAAAACTCCTTTGACGCCAGGGACATTTGTATCTAGTTTTTCAGAAACAGCCCCTGCCTGGTCATTTATTTCTGGGGGAAAAAATAAAACGCATGCCGAGCGGGCATCAATCACATGGTGGCCTGCCCCACATTTTTTTTTTTTTTAAAAGCACTCCCGTCTTATAG
Source organism: Calotriton arnoldi (assembly GCA_963921515.1). NCBI lineage: Eukaryota > Metazoa > Chordata > Amphibia > Caudata > Salamandridae > Calotriton > Calotriton arnoldi. The sequence goes on from CAWUFW010000018.1 coordinate 537,872, forward strand.
CAGAAACACTCTGGGTGAAAATGAGCACTTTCAAAAACAGGTGGGATCCCCAAATCCTACACCAGACTAGCAAAGGTAGGGCGGCCAGTGCGTGATTTGCGCCAGTGGTTTCCAGCGCTCAGTACCAGCACTTAATCATCAACACGGCTCTTTTCATAAGCACCAGTTAAGGACACATTAATTTACGGGGAGATTAAGTGATTTTCCCAGAATCACAGGCTGCTTTAGCAGACGCCGAGACTCGAATCTGCTCCAAGTTGGCAGCTCTGGTCATTACGCAACACCCTCTCCCCACTTTCTTTGTAAGTCTCAGTGGGCTGTCAGGATACCCACCAAACTAAAAATATGCGTGGGAGTGTTTCCCAAAACACTGGTGAAACTTCAGATATCGGGGTCAGCCCTTCCATAAATCGAGATGACGCAGAAGCCTTAAGACCCCAACTGGTGTGAAATTACTACAAACGGTTTGACAACTGCCTTTTGGGGAGTTGTTGTTAAGGCGAGAAATGCTTCTTACAGTGAAGCATTACATTCAATAAATGTAACATATAGCAGGTGTGTAGAGAGTGCTCCATGAGACAACATTTTATTTTGTCTTGCGCTTTGAAAAGCTTTGATTGCCTCGGTTCTCACCCTATCTAGCAGACCATCACATTATAAGAGTTCAGTTCTCTACTGTTGCTTAGAAGGAGCATGGGGTGGGCCCAGCCGCAATTACCTTGCTTTTTCCCGCATTATATAAATACCCCCATGCAGGTCCCATGCAAGAGCTTTCAAAGTACCAAGCAAAATTAATTTTTTTTGCGTTTTTGAGCTCCCAATCCCCTTGGAACTAGGCCATGTTTGAGGCTTTATTTATAATCTGGTAGCTCCTTGTTGTTCCGTCATAATAGGGCCCACTGGTATAGGCTTTAAGTGGCGTCGGAATGGCATAACTAATAAAAAAATTATGTGGGGAGGGTAGGGCTGCGGGGTGCTGTGGGGTGTGCACGCTGTGCAGTTAGCAGGGCAACTGAAGTCCTAAATAAACATCAATTTACCCCCCAGTCACCGGGGCCCCAGTAAGTGCGGTCCCTTTAGAGTGAAATATGCGCCATTTTGTTGTCTGCCTGAGAGAAACAGTTGTCACTAAAGCTAACAGAGAAAATGTTTATTTCAAAATGTTAAATTTAAGAAACGCCTTTCAAATGTAACGGCAGTTAGACTGATGAAAGGTGTGTGGGGGCCTGCTGAAACCTTGACGTAAAAGGAGTACAAAATCTGCTGTGCCGTTAGGCAACACAAGTGGAAACTGCTCAGTAACACCTACCTGACCGAACCCACACAGGGAACGGGGGCTGCAATAAAGGAGCCAACAGCGGGAGGGGCCGATACTGGATCCGCTACGGCCACAACCCACAAACTGAGCAGGAGAGGGCGGGGCGCGCTCATGGCAGAAGGGATGCACAACATAAGAGGATCTACAGGAGTGTTGTAGTGAGCCTCAGCAAGGCCTACCAGTGCTTAGGGGTTCTCCCTTCTCTGCACAGAGTCCTCAGACACTTAGGAAGAAGTTGGCACAGAAACTGAAATATAAAAGACAGAGTTTATTAAACCTTATAAGGTGGAGCTAACATTCACACATCACCCTTCAGTAATGCATGAAGTAGCACACTGAATGGAAGGATCCTGGTCCTTTTATACCCACACAGGGGCTCAAATGAAGGCGGTACAAACACAAATGCTGGTTGTAGGTACATATAAGGTCATACAGAGAATGCACAGTCGACAAGTGGGTGGAGATAACAGTTTCTACTTTTAGTAGATACATCCTGACATTTATAAACTTGAAACAGCTGCAAGCTCAACTGAGCATGTGCAAAGCAAGAGGAACTAAAGTTAACTTGTCTCTAGGCAGATTTCAAGAGCAGTTAACAGGAAGGTAGGACAGAGCACATGGCGAGCACATGGTAGCACATGGCAGCCAAAATGGCTGACAGAAATACAAAATGGATTCCACAAAGCGGACAATTTAGCCTCTGAATACAGGCTGTCTTTAGCCAATGCTTAACTTAAGTGCTGCCAAATTACAACAGACGGCCCTTTCAGCATTGGCTGAAGACATTCGTTTATCTGGGGTAATCTAAATATTCATCCCGTACATCTATTAACATTATTTCGGCCACCTCTTTATTCAACATTTGTTGGGCCTTTGTTTCAGCAACGTTCCCTCTTCCCAGGTATACAAGCAGAGATGCAAATGGAGCAAAGCATTGGACCACATTGGATACATACACAGCATGTAAAAAGTATTAATCATTACACACAGGATAGTCAGTAGCTTCCAGCTCCAAGCAGAAACAAGAGTCCAAAATCATCTAGTCTAATTCTAAGTTTCAGGGCTCTGATGTATTTCAGTGACTATCTATTTCAATTAATAGCCAACAGCACATACTTAATAAAAACATTTTCAATAGACTTTTCCAGTATTTCTTATGAGGGCTAAATTATCAATTAATATACTTAAGGAAAGAGTAAAGTAACATGCTCAGATGAACTTTTCTTGTGCAGAATAAACATTACTCTTAAAAAATATTAAAGCAATCAGACATATTATTACAAAAAACAATTGTGGCTCCGGGGGACCAGGAGGACCACACAGGGCCATAGGAATTAGGACAAGGAGCCGCAAAGGGCCGCTCCTCCAAAAAAAATGGGACGACCAAAGGGGTACATTACTAACAACAACAAAAAAGTCCTTGAACCAACCAGCCAGAGGGGAGTCTTCTCCCTGTGTCCGTTTTGAGCCTCACAGGCAGGCTCTTGTTGTTCCCACGGTGGAGCTGCACAACTGCAACTCAAGAATCACGGAGAAGAAAAAGTCTTTCTTTCAGGATAGGGCAATCACCCCCCCAGGGCAAATACCCTCAATGATCCTATCCAGTGTCTCAGGCAGTGCACCAGTTTTCTTCACTTTAATCTAACAGGCACCAAGGGCATAGCACCTGTACCCTAAACTCAAGTCCTTCCCTAACTCCTGTATTTGCACTTCTGGCGCACTGCTCTTTTGTTGGGGCCACAAATTGTACCCAATGTGCTCGGGCATCTCTTGATCAACAAACAAAGGCGTAGACTTGCATTCACTTTGGGACCAGGATTAAGAGGCCTGAAGCAACCCTTGTTTCAAAGGGGGTCACCTCAAGCAAAAGCCTCCTTGCCGTCCTTATCGGTCTGTGACTCTCTCAGCTGGGCGGCATCAAAAACTGGATCCACAGAAAGATTTCTTCATCCTGATTTGTGACCCCGTCTTTCGCCCAAGACAGTGGCAGGGGTACACACTTCACGTCCCAGTGCTTCCGCCTTCACTGAGGTCCTAGTTGCCAGCAACGCCTGTGCTGGTTACCTTCACTTTGGCTTCAAGCTGCAGTGGCGCTGACTCCCCAGGCTGGATCTGATGTCCGGGCCCCTCTGGCAATGGTTGTAAGGCAGCAAATATCTATTGGTGGACAGAACAAGAGGTCTTTAGACAAGGCACAGAAATAATCTAACAACAGAGAGGATAGTCTCAGAATACTTCCTTAGTCTTGGGGCGCCCCATACATTAGCAAGGCACCCAAGAACCACTTCATCTATCTGAGAGTAGAAAACCCTGGACCTATTGGCAAGTATAAAAGGAACGTTTTGGTGAACTGACAAGAGTAATACATCACCCAATCCCAAACAGCCAAGGAAGTCTGTGTTCATTTACTAAATTCTGAGGAAAAGAGAAAAACAATACAGACATACTCCAAATACTTACATTGGTGTATTCCTATATTACCAATCTGAAGAACCCTCAAGAAAAAGGAAATGTTCTACACTTTTACTCATAGATTTTACATTACTTGTACAGGACTGCAGACACTTGTAAAATAATTTCTCTTACATGTTATGCTTAGGACCATGCTCTCATGTTATAGGTGCAGCAGGAAAATCTAAAACTGCTAATCTAACAGGGATTCTTATTGCAAAAAGAACTAAACTTCAACATAGTGGGTACTTTTTCTTCAGCAGAACATGTTATGGCAAACAAACTCCTATAAAACAATATTTTCCTTCAAAATGTTTGCTAAGGATCACATGAGCGTCTTTCCTGCATTGTACTTTTCACGATCTGGACTATGCAACATCATTTTCAAAAGGAAAAAAACCCTATCTCCAGCTCTAATAAGGGCTGTCAGCTTATTTACACAGGCTAGCTAATAAAAGACTAGCAATGCCCTTGCAAAACTGTATAGAACATGAGAATAACATAAACAATAATAGTGTTGCCACCTGAGATTTTTGAACAGAAACCCCCACTATACAATTTTCCTTAAAGATCAAATAAGGGAACATCAATCTGTTCTACTCATTCTTTCATACAGGATGGGCAGTAACATAGCTTATGTGTTTCATCTTTTTATTAATTCTAACAATTTTAAAACAGTATTACAGAATAGCCAATTGTAATTGTAATTGTAAGTAGCATTTATATAGCGCAGCTGTCACCCAACGGGCATCCTGGCGCTGGGATTACCTAAATCACTGTGCAGCTATAAAACTATGAATCATCATGCGCCAATCTCTCAAGGCTATTCTTTTGGAAAGAGCCTGGTTTTTAGCTTTTTTCTAAACTGCAGTAAGTCATCAGTCTGTCTGAGTTCACTTGGTAGTTCATTCCATAACCTTGCGGCTGCATAGCCAAATGATCTACCTCCTAGTCGGGTTTTCTTGACTCGTGGGGTACATACTAGGTGGGCTGCCAAGGAACGAAGACTTCTAGCTGGGGAGTACCAAGTAAACATTCTCTGTAATGGTTTAGGCCCCATTTTGTGTGCCGCCTTATGAACAATGCAAAGTGCCCTAACTGTCACATGGCCATTTCCTAGACAGCTTTAGACAGACTCAAAAAAAGTGAGAAAAAGAAGAGAGAAAACATAATTTTGCCTACTCTTAATTTGTAGAGGAGCTAGCCTCCTTCCCCATTTTGACAGTAGGAAAACCTGAAACAGGTTTTACTTCTGTCAACACTTTCAACCCCTATTCATAGCAACTGGGCACAAACAAACTTGTAGGAGATATCTTAGAAAGTGGCTATTCTCTGATTCAGTCTAACACAATGCAAATTGAGTTAACTTTAAACCAATTTTTCTACAGCAATTGTACTAGAGTAACATGAGGGCGCATGATTGCAAACTAAAATCCATTTCCTCCTTATCGTAGCCCCTACACAGTATTCTTAAAACAAAAACCATTATTTTATATAAATGGCAGATCAATGTTCAACTGAGGGTTGTCTTCCTTCGTGGCATAGGACTGCGCAAAACGTGTGTTTGCCAAAAATAGGAAGCAAAGCTTCTCTTTCTCTCTTTGCGCTATCATCTCGTCTTTCAAAAAATCTTTCGAAGGTCGAAGTATCCAAGCAAACATTACCCTTCAGCCTGCTAAGTAGCTAAATACAGAACTCCGACCTTTGACCCGTTCAGCAGCTGCTCATTTTTGTGTGCAAGGCTTGCCATGCGGTTTTGTAATGCAAAGCAACTCTGGAGAATCACAGCGAAAAGCAGTCCTATACTTATTTTCATTTATGTACAGTGGTGTGCAATCTAGTAATGCAGAGGCAGCTGTTTATTTTATACTTGCATATGTATACTTTTATTGAAGCCTAAGAGCACGTTAAAACTGCCTTGAGTGGTAGAACTGCTTGTAAAATTGTGAATTTTAGCTCAATTTCGACTTTGGTGGTAGGGGCACTTAAAAATGAATATCCTACAATATTTTTGCATAATAGGAACCCCCAGAGTGTTCTCTAGATAGCCCAGGAATGGGAAATCAGAAATGCATAAGATATACCCTTTTAAAAACAAGTTTTGTACGGCTGGGTAAAGTGACATTTCACATTTAAGTTCCCTTCTTATTGCGGTACAGCACTGCTTAAATTCAACTTTGATGCTAGGAATTCACAGTATGATGATTAGGCTTTATAAAGATGAAAAAACGAATTTAAAGCATTTATTTTTAGCAATATATTTTTTCCCATATAATTAAATTTTATTTTTTATCAATAAAACCAACCATTTTGATGATTCCACATTGGAAAAGCAAGCTTCATTCGTAGCCTATCATATTTAAACACATTCATTCATAACCCTAAGCACAGAAGCCTTACTTGAAACAGGAAAAGTCTGCGCCACTTTTAATGGACAGTTATCATTTAACATCGGAACCACAGATATACTTATGTAAAGAAGGCATTAAGAAAGGAAATCCCTACTTTCAATTTTGTTCTCTGTTATCCAAAATAATGAAACTGGTTTTTAGAAACTTTTAAAATAGGGCAGGCCCTTATACCAGGTTTACACTGACTTAAAATATCGCTGACACAGCATTCCTGTCTGTGGCCGTGAGCAGGAATAGCCATATGCTATTTATGCAGCTGTTGTGTGTCAGCAGGCGTCGAATTTTCACGCCTTTCTCAGGAAAAAAACCTTTATTATTTGAAATACCCTGACAGAGTTAAATCCCCATTTGCTGTGTCAAACGGTGTCTTTCAGTTAGTCAGTTTAAACACAGCTGTCGGAAAGCTTTTTTCTCGGGTGCTGAGAGAAAAGCATGTCACAGTCTATTTAAAAACTGAGGCATTTCAATGCAGTCAAATCTATCTTTCTATAATGTATATTTAGTTCAGCAACGACCAAATTCACTCATATGATGTGCATGCCTTTTAATGTCTAATACAATGTATTTAAGGAAAAGGCCGTAACATTGTGTATTTAAGTCTATTGATTACAAAACACACAATTTCGTTTTTTTTTTCTCTGTATGAGGCCTATTTTAATCCTATTGAATACGAATTCTAATTTTATGTTTAGCATTGTGGCAAGTTGCACACATGTATAGTGTCTTACTCTGTCAATTTAAATAGTAACATGCAGCTGTTTAGCATATGTTACATAATTTATTTCTGGATTTTTATTTAATATGTAAGTAACTAAATGACATTTTGCATAACAGAATAATGACAGCAAAAAAAAACATAAACAAACTCATTGAGCTCATTCAGACAGTTACAGAAGGACACAACACAGCGCGCTTAAAGCCAGCCATTCGTACACAGAGTACTCACACAAGTATTACCAATGTCAAACCAAAAACCCCACATAGACATTGAAACACATATTTAACCCACAAATCAATACTTAGGACAGCTTACAAAGTGTACGCAAGACCAACCTATTTGTAAATACTAATTGTAAGTCATATTTACAAGAAGAGCTCTCAAAAGTAGCCCAAAAAACTGTTCCATGGTCAAATTCGCCAGTTTTGGCTGGTAGAACACTCAAAAAGCGCTCTGCATATCACCACTTATGAATGTTACTAAGTGCGCAGATCCGGATCCGTTTTATGTACATATTTAGTTCCATGGGGTACTTAGTCACCAAGGAAGAAATATCTTTTTACTATACCTAAACCTATTTAGGTATCCCCTCTGAGGGGAGTCAACTAAGTACTTACTAAATCCATATCGGTACCTCCAAAACAGCAACACTTTCTGCGAAGTGTACTGGAAACAGGCATGCCAAAAATAGTGCAGAATATGCAGTATTATAATCAAAGTAGCGCTTAAGGTACTCTTTGTACGTTGCGCTGTTCAAACAATTTCAAATAGAGAAAAGTCTCCTCATTACCTGCCTATATGAATTGCAATGCATATATAACTTACAAAACAAATTCCAAAATTGGCCAATCATACAAACAAAGCCACAGTAAGTGTTACTAAAACTACCTTACCAATCAAAGGCATCAAACCAACAGCAAGTGCCGCAAAACGGCTCTTACCAATCAAATGGTGTCCAGGTTCCAACTGCCAAGTTCTCAAATTGACCAAATGGTCACTGCACGGCAAATCAACAGAAGAGATCTCAGTCAAGGACCGGCGCCGCCGGGCTGGTCAGATCAGAAAGAAAGGAAAAACGCCATGGGTGCCAAGACTCAGGTCTCCTCAGGCAGCGATCGCGTCCAAGAGCGAGATTCCAATCCTTCATCTCGACCAGTCCTTCGGGCATCCGAGTCACTGATGAGTCCCACGTTGGAAGCGCCAATTTGTTGTAGTGAGCCTCAGCAAGGCCTACCAGTGCTTAGGGGTTCTCCTTCTCTGCACAGAGTCCTCAGACACTTAGGAAGAAGTTGGCACAGAAACTGAAATATAAAAGACAGAGTTTATTAAACCTTATAAGGTGGAGCTAACATTCACACATCACCCTTCAGTAATGCATGAAGTAGCACACTGAATGGAAGGATCCTGGTCCTTTTATACCCACACAGGGGCTCAAATGAAGGCGGTACAAACACAAATGCTGGTTGTAGGTACATATAAGGTCATACAGAGAATGCACAGTCGACAAGTGGGTGGAGATAACAGTTTCTACTTTTAGTAGACACATCCTGACATTTATAAACTTGAAACAGCTGCAAGCTCAACTGAGCATGTGCAAAGCAAGAGGAACTAAAGTTAACTTGTCTCTAGGCAGATTTCAAGAGCAGTTAACAGGAAGGTAGGACAGAGCACATGGCGAGCACATGGTAGCACATGGCAGCCAAAATGGCTGACAGAAATACAAAATGGATTCCACAAAGCGGACAATTTAGCCTCTGAATACAGGCTGTCTTTAGCCAATGCTTAACTTAAGTGCTGCCAAATTACAACAGACCGAGCAGCGCGGCAGGCACTAGAGTCGCCACTGAGCCTCTTGTGCCCCTCGCTTTGACACGCACACACTGAACGGGCACTGTCATGGCGGAACAAAGCGCGGGGACGGGAAACTGGCAGAAGGGGCACAGAGCACAAGAGGAGGGAGGAAAGTTGCAGCGCGGCATGCAGAAAGACAGGACGGGGCACACACTAGTGCTCATTAAAAGTGACTTTAGGAATGAGACGCAGCGCGCACGACGAGCAACAGACAACGAGTCCAGTCCGGGTGGGCGGGGCCTAAGGGAGACAGGGCGGACACAAGCCCCACTTCCAAAGAAGCCCGACACAAAACCGACAGTAGATATCGCCAAGGCGAGCAGCGCATGCGCTGCAACGCAGGCGAGACCTGCAAAAGCAGGACGTCGACATGACTGGCAGTGAAAGCCGCCGTGCCCCCACAAACAAGCAACTGTTTGCAGCAGGTGTTCTCAACTTTTCCCCCATTCAGTTTTTTTCTCCCCTTCAATATGCCAAGAATTCCGCTTTTCTCTCTCATCGCAGTAGTTCCTGACCCATTTCCCTCCTCTTCATCCTCTCTCCATAATTCCCTGAAAGATCTCCTCCACTTATTTCAAATTTCCCGCTCATTCATCATTTAATACACTTCCTGCTTCTAAGTCCCTACTTCTTCTTGTCACCTTTTAGCTAAGTCTGGGCGGTGAACTCTGCTGCGCTTGCGGAGTTTGCGGAGTTTTCCGCACTCTGCGTTACGAAACAGAGTTTTTTTCCTCGCTCGCATTCATCAACGTCATTCATGTTGGCGAGCGAGAAAAATCCACCTCCCGGCGAGATTTTTCCTTGTTCGCGATCGTCAAGAGATTTCTCAACGCGGGCGGTCAGATTTCTCATTGCGAGTGGTCGTGTATGCTCGCGACCGCTCGCGATGAGAAACCGTCCGTTCGCGTTGAGAAAGCTGCAGCTCGAGTAAAAATCTACTCGAGCGGCAGAAAGGAAGCAGCGCCCGCTTGCGCTGCGCATGGTGCCGTTCGCGATGATTGCACAGTGCGGACAAGCACCTGGCACTGAAAATCACCGTGAACGGCATTTATCTAACGCACTCCGCACTTTGCGGAACTCCGCGATCTCTGCCCAGGCTTGCTTTTAGCTCTTCGCTGCCTTCACACCTCTCCACCATGCCATTCATATCTGTGTCAAGTAGTCCCAAAACACTGTCTTCCTGTGAAGGCTATGTTTTTAGGTGGCAGCAGTCAATTGAAAGCAATGAGTTTTACTTCCAATCGTCTATCGGGATCAGGGAATATGCAAGTCCCAGAATGCACAGTGATGAGGGTTAAAAATCCAGCACTGGCTGAAGATCACGCATGACCTGGGACCACTAAGCAGCTATGCATACCATTGTACCTAAGCCCTCAATAGTTTGAAATATATCATACATATAATCAAGCTTTTCTTTAAGCATCTCAGATTGTCAAGATTTTAAGGAACCATCTGGTGAATGATGTTATGTTATGTGTCTTTGTATAGTGCACTAATCACACATAAGGGTATCCAGGCGCTTTGCAGGTGACTGGCAACTGTCTCCTCCTGAAGTTAATCGAAGTGCTAAGTCTTAAGCTTCTTGTGGAACTGGAGAAGCAACGAGGAGGCTCTGATGTGGTGCGGGAGGTCCATTTTCTGAAGGTCACCAGATCCTTCCTAATGTTTTGGGTATATATTAATGTCATCTGCATACATATGGTGTCTGTTTTGATGGATAATCAGGATGCAGTTTGATGGGATCGTGCAGAGGTGGACGAGGATCAGTGGAAGAGCTCATCCCTGAGGGATCGAGCAGTCAATCTTTCCTGTTAAACAGTAGTGCGGGTGTCCATTGCTTCAGAGGCCTTGCTAACTGCCTACATCTTGCTCACACAGAAGCTGGTTCTATATTCAGTTCCATGTGCAATAGGTCATCTGAAACTGCATCATTTGAAGTCATGATTTATACTCCGCTTTCTCAGATGATTTACATTGCAAATTTATTTAAGCCACTTGTCTTTCCCTAGCAAAATTAGGGAAATATTAACATTATCCACAATAGGGGTGTGTACCACTATAAAGATATGGACAGCTATTGGTTATAATTAGGGTTTCATCCAACCAAGCACAATATATTATTATGCTTTACAAATACCTTTTTAACCAACATGCATATCCGGCATAAGGCAGATGGAAGAAGGTTTTGTAAATGAAAACAAACACTGAAGAATGGAACTCTTCCCTCAAGTGGCTCCATATGGCCATTTTCCTAAGATGAAGAACACACTTCTACACCAACTTGTATTATGCCTTCAAGAATATAAGTAGATTTTCCCTGCTAAGGCATTTTTTCCCAAATGTAAAATGGCAAACGTGTAGCTTTTTCATATGCTGTTCCAATTTCACTACCTGGAAGCATATTGGATGGGCATTAGTAAGAACTGAACGCACTAGGTGCGATAAGACAATAAGTTAAGCCCGAATGCTTGTTATTCAGGAGACACGCAAGAATATCAACACATTGATCAATAAATTATGTTTTTGTTTAATTTTGAAAGCTAGGTTTCAGATTATGGAGATGTGAATAGATTTGAAAATTGCAACTATGCACTGATGGTGGGGGGAAGGCATCATGTTGCAGTGGCTAGTGATGTGCACATATGATCTTTGGGCCAGATAGGTATGGACTTTGATGGAGGGTTACTAACCTAGACGTTGCTAGTTTAGATGAAGATTTTGAAGGCTTTTACGTACACCTCTTTGTGATGACCCATTTGTTCATGTGTCACTTCGCTTTTAAAAAAAAAAAATTTTTTTATCTTTTGTATTAAACAGGCTCATGAAGTTATACATAATGAAAGACGAGCACATGCATTCAGATGTTTAAATATGATAACAAATTACATTGTAACAGGGTCTATACGCTACCATCATCTCAGTCTAAATCTGATAAATTACCGCACAGTTAGGTCCTAATTAGATTAGGCAGTATGTTTGACCTTGTGCCTTCCTCATTCATGAGCCGCACGTGTACCCACATACGCATATACTGTTGATTCCTCACCCATGTTTCTATATTTCTCCCAGGGGGACCATATTTTATCATATTTTTTCTTGCAACCCTTATTGTCATATATAACCTTCTCCGCTTGGTGGCACTAATCAAGATCGGTCTCCCATTCTGTCACCGTTGGGGGGATATGTGACCCCCACCTGTGCGTGATGTTACGTTTTGCCACTCCGGCGGCTAAGGCCAGCCAGATTCTCGTGTGCCTAGACCAGTCTTCCTCCCCCTTGATCATCAGTAAAAGTCCCTTGGCGTTCACAGGTACCTCCTCTCCCGTGACCCTTGACATTATCATCGCCAGTCCCTGCCAAAAATGGTTAATAACTGGGCATTCCCATATAATACGAAAGAAGGATCCCTCAACCTGGCAGCCACTTATGCAGTGCGACAACTGTATCTTTCCCCATCTATACAGCAATGTGCGGGATTAGTATGAGCGGTGCAAGACCCTGACTTGTATTAGTCTGAATCTTGATCTAATCGCTATCTCTCTAGGGCTCTGCGTCGCCTCGATCCACTCTTCATCCTCTATATTACCTAAAACAGCCACCGTGGCCGCTCGGAGGGAGGTCAGGGGATCTGGTGCGTTATATATTCGTTTTTTGTATATTGTAGAGGTCCCTTTGTCAGGTATGGGGTCTGCTAATAGCCGGTCTTCCAGGGGGGAGTAGTCGGGAATGGTCTCCCCTCGTTTTATATGCCTATTTAGTGCGTGTGAAAACTGCGTGTAGGGGAAGATCTGGGTAGGTGATAGTTTAAATTCGCTTTTCAAGTCCTCAAAAGACACCGGTGCTGCTCCCCTCCACACGTCCCCTAAGTGTTCAATACCTATGGTCCTCCACCCCGAGAAACCTGCCAAGGTGGTTACTTCCCTCAGTTGGTCTCCCACCCACAGTGGTGTCATCGCTGTCAATCGGCCATGCCATCCCAAGTATTTATTCGCTGCAGACCAGCATTCTACTACTGTTGCCGTATGAGCCGGTAAATCTCGAGGGGGCTTTCGGGCATATAGAAGGGCTTTGTGGTTTCCGTTAGGCATTGCTTCTCTATCCATTTTGTAGGCCGGCTCCTCTCTCTCAGTGTATATCCACTCATTTACTACCATCAGCTGCGAGGCCCAATAGTACAGTCTAGTGTCTGGGATCGCAAGCCCACCGTCATAGACTCTTCTTGGCAGTTTGTTCAGCGCTATTCTGGGTCTTCCACCTTGCCATATTAAGATACAGAGTTCCTGAGCTATCAGTCTAAAAAAGGAGGCCGGGACCGGGTAGGGTATGTTTTGTAACACGTAAAGGAGGCGCGGGAGAGTCATCATTTTGTACAGCGCTGCTCTTCCCATCAAGGACAGAGGGAGCGCGCGCCAATGTCTTGTATCTGCGCGGAATCTTTGCAATAAGGGATAGAGATTTTCCTGTAGGAATGACTCAGGGCTTCGAGTTATGTATATGCCTAGATACTTAAAGCCTCCCTCTACCAAAGGGGCCGCACAGTTTGCCAGCAGTCTCGGTGGAGGTCCCACTAGGGGTAGAACAGTCGATTTTGTCCAGTTTATAGTGAAGCCCGAGTAGCTACCAAATAGCTCAAAAATGTGGAGCACTCGAGCAAGTAGGGCCTTGATAAATATAGAAGTATGTTGTCGGCATAGAGGGAGATGCGTTCTTCCCAGCCTCCCGGCACCTGAATACCCCATATCATCGGGTCTCTTCTGATCCAATGCGCCAATGGTTCCTGTGCCACAGGAAACAATAGTGGTGACAGGGGGCAGCTCTGTCTGGTTCCCCTACCAAGCGAGAAATGGCACGACAGTGCCCCATTGACTCTCACCTATGCGAGAGGGCCCTGGTATAGCAGTTGTACCCTGCTACAGAATTTTGAGCGGAAGCCCAGCTTGACTAGCACTGCAAATAGATAGGCCCATTCCATGCTGTCAAAAGCCATTGTGCATCTAATGCCATCAATGCCGATTGGGGAGATGCGAGGGTGCCGTCATTTGTAGGACTCTGTAGAGTCGCCGTAGGTTATGGCGGGTGCTTCTGTCACTTAAGCGTTGCTGCTCTTCTAGTTACTCCATTGCTCTTTTATTCTAATGCATCATGACCTATGGATGTCAAGGTACAATGATTATACTCTTGATTGATCAATACTTCCAATCCAGCCATTATGTTGTTCAACAATGTGTTCCTTTGAAAGAGGGCCGAGGTTTTTAAGGTACCTGCTAAGATGGCTAGAGTACCAGGGTTATAATATTAAAGGAACCTGAGCCTGCACCATTCTCAGTACAGCATTTTGGGGAGAAAATTGTTCACATCATCTTCTACCCTCAAAATATTAATTTTATTAAACATGCTCAAAATGCCCTATAGTATGTCAACACCAACAGTTAACTTTTATTCCAGCACATTTTTAAAATCATCATTTGGAAAGACCTAGAAATGATTTCCACAAGGAAAACATTTGTAGAGGTTTTCCCTAGATATGACTTTCCTCTGCCTTCCTCATACTAGAAAGGAGTTTCCTCTATACCACCACACTCAAACTTGAGAACCGGCTCTTTAGCCACCACTTCCTTATACACCATCTTTGCACATATTAACACAACCCTACACACAATATAATGACCTCTATTTTAGTATCCATAATAATTCTTTAACAATTGATAAGCTGGCATTCATAACAGTCTGATGGTTTGTTAAGTTCACCTCTCAGTTCTCCAAATCTGCAGTTCACATCCAGTTCTTTGAACTCATTACCTGTTCACAATTCACTCATTCTACACATGTTTCCTGTTAAATACTGTGAAGTAGATCTCACACTCTCTTTGAGGCATAATGATTTTTGAGAACTTTTAAAAGCCTATAACAATATCAATCAAATGTGTTCCCTCTGCCACGGCAACCAATGATAAATAATTTGGCCTTCGAGGCCCAGAGACTGAGCCAGAAACACTCTTCTTCTGACAGTTTGTAAAATTCATCTTCTATGATAGAAATTTAGTTTTGGATGTGTTCCTTCAACTACATCCTTGGTAGTAACTAATCACTTGGACTAGACAAGAATGACTGCAGTGGAGCAATACTCATTGAGTACCATGCACAGTGGATTAATTCAGTGCCCATTCTTCAGCAGTGACCAGTGCAATGAAGTGTGGGTCCACCCAGAACCTCCAACTTCTTATCTGCCTGTTAACTCACAATCGCACATTGTCTGCCTATCACACCCTTCCCAGACTTTTATCTCCTGCCTAAGGTCCTGTATTAGAGTTTGGCGGATGGCTACTCTGTCACAAAGGTGGCAGATATCACATCCGCCTTATTACGCGTACATTAGGATACAATTCACTTGTAATACGGCAGACAAGATATCTGTCATGTTTGCTAAACTATAAATCAGGGCCTACATCTTGTTGCAACAGAATATGTAAAGCAAATCCCCACACTAGCAGTATGTCACTAATTTCAAAGTGGAAATCATAAAATTCCACAAAGGCCCAATTAGTTTGTACCATAAGGATGCCAGTGCTCCTTACTGTTGGTTATTAAATCAGTATTTTCAAAGGAAGGCCTCAGAGTGCTGTCCTATAAAATCCATGTTTTATGTCTCACTAGGACACTAAAAAAATGTCAAGAGCATCGTAATAGCCAATGAAAAAAGATTTTACTTTTTGAAGTGCATTCTCCAAAAAAGTGGTCCGTTTTACATGAAAACGGTCTCCATGTTTACTCGTGCCGTCAATTGAAAGAAATTTTCAGAATGCAATGTTCAAAACTCCCAGCCAGATTGTTGTTGGGAGATGCATCCCTACATATCTGGTATAGTGCGCACAGTTTAATACAATAGTTCGGTTCGGTTCAGCAAGCTTTACTCGGTATGTACAACAACCAGAAAAGCAGTAACAGATATAAAAAATAGATACAATTGCTAAAAAACAGATTTGATCATGCAAAAAAATCCAATTAGTTATATGTAAAATCAATTAATAATAACAATACCTTTTCTCGCATAAATTGATTTTAGGATATATGATGCAACATAGAAACATATCCCTGGGTCATTTAATGTAACAAGTAAATTCAAGCAGCATGTGTTGTTCTCACATTATATTCTTTAAACAATGGCTTTAAATAAAAACGTCTAAGATACATATAAAAATTACAGAAGAGCAAAAAGTGCATGGTGCTCTGTTTGGAATGCTCATCGCAAGGGCATAGAGATGTAGGCCGCGTTTTCATTTCAGGGAAAGCAACAAGGTGGTGTACTATTCCTAATCTCAGTCTTATTAATACAAAACGGTGTGAGGGCTTAGTGACTATAAACAAATAGTCTTGAAAACCGCTTCTGTCTACAATTGCTTTGTAAAATATATATGTAGTTTGTTTCGCTACAATTTTCATACGTATCTCATTTTTATGGTCCAAGAAGGTCTCCTTTATTTCCTGTTTCGATAAGGCTATCACATGTTCTAGGCTTTCATGGATCTTAATCTTAAATAATTCATTGTGTAAATCAGTGATATATTTTAGCCAGGGGATAAATGAACTTTTGTCCAATTGTAGACAATCCTTAATGATTGTTTGTGTAAATTTTGTCTCATCCTTGGCCCAGATAGATCTCCAAAGCATTAACGGTCGCATGGCAATCAGGTCTGTTAGATATCTAATTCCCACTTCTTGGTGCGTTATTTCTGTGGATGCGGAGGAAGGCAAGCATAAAAGATATTTTAGGAAGGAATTTTCTTCTTGTTGTAGTACCTGACTGCAACTATGTCCCCACATCCCTGCACCATACAAGGCAATGGAAGCACATCTAGCCTTATATATATCTATCATGTCCTTTATGCGACAGTCTCCCAATTTTAATGCGAAATGGAAGACCCCCATGTGCACTCTTGAGCATCTTTGAACGAACATTAGTTAATTCATGCGACCAGTTACCCTTGCCTGAAAAAGTTATTCCCAAGTAGCAGAAGTTATTAACGGTTTCCACTCTGGTGCCATCAATAAAAAAGATTTTATGTTTCTTAGGTTTAGGACAACATACCATAGTATAAGTTTTTGTTTTGTTAATTAACAGCTTCCTGCTAATAATAAAAGTTCTAAACTTGTCCATTAGTCGCTGTAGGCCAACCGGAGTTCTAGACAGAAGCACAGCATTGTCTGCATAAAGCAGAACCGGTATAGGGCTACCTGCAATTTGGGGTGCATCCGCCTGCACCGACTGAAAGGCTTTGTCAACCTCATTTATAAATAATGTAAAAAGCAGTGGTGCTAAAACGCAGCCTTGGCGAATGCCTCGTTTAACCTCAAAATTTGGGGTGCACTCTCCACGTTGCCCATACCGAACTTTGCATGTCAGTCTCTCATATAACCTTGCGAGAAAAAAGATGATAGGTTCAGGAGCTCCAAGGTTGAGCAAGGTTGGCCAAAGGACAGCATGATCAACAAGATCAAAACCACTGCTGAGGTCTGCAAAGCATAAATACAAAGTCCCCTGTTTTGCACACGTATATTTACCTATTAAAAGCTCTAAGTTAATACAGTGCTCTATCGTTCCTAGCCCTTTCTTAAAACCATATTGTGCTGGTGATAAAATCTTATTCTCTGTGACCCACTCTTCCAATCTTGCCAATAGCACTTTGCTCATCACTTTTACTGAGGAGTCTAAGAGCGAAATGGGACGGTAATTTTTAGCTTCCGATTTGTTCCCTTTTTTAAAAATGGGAATGATTACCGATTGGCCCCATGTAAGTGGTGTACCCTCTGTCATGGCTAAATTAAAAACTCTTGTAAGAACAGGGCCCCATAGGTCTATAACTGTTTTATAAACATCTACTGGGACCCCATCGAGTCCCGGAGCTTTCCCTCCCCGACTTCCCATCAGTCCTGCCTTAACCTCATCGAGTGTAATGTTTAGAGGTATAACTGGCCACTTGCATTGTGTTGAAATTTGGGGTCTAGATATTATTTCATCAGATGGATTAAAAATACTAGAAAAATGTAACACCCATACTTCACAGCTAACAAGGGACAGTAATTCTGGGAATGAGTCACTTTTTAAAAATGGTGAATTAACAGTTTCCCAAAATAGCTTATTGTTAGCTGTGTCTGCTGCCAGTGATAGTTTGTTCCATGCTTGCTCCTGTAGCTCTCTTTTCCTTACTTTAAGGGCTGATTTATAATTAAATCTTACATTTTTAATTAATTCGGTATTCCTAGGTTTATTATTAAGAGCCTGTTTCAGCTGTTTAGAAGCCTGAGTACAAGTATTGTCGAACCATCCCCTACATTGTAGAGTTTTTTCCCTAGGGGGAAAAGTCAATATCCCATCAATAATGCTATTAATTTTACAGAAGTTAGTCAACATCATGGTGGGATTAACATCCTGCTTAAGGCAATATGAAATCTCTGTCCCACATTTTACAACAATGTCATGCAATACTTTTACCGGGTCTACCCCCTCCCATCTGATTTGTGTTCCATTTAATCGGGGCAATATTAGCAATAACATCTTGTTGGAATACAGTTTTGCTGCCCCATACCAATATTGACATTACGATACAATTATGGTCGCTAAGTGATAGCTGTGCGATCCTTGGTTTAGAGCACAAATAAATA
The DNA here is from genome assembly GCA_963921515.1 of Calotriton arnoldi. Lineage (NCBI taxonomy): Eukaryota > Metazoa > Chordata > Amphibia > Caudata > Salamandridae > Calotriton > Calotriton arnoldi. Next base: position 556,281 of record CAWUFW010000018.1, read on the forward strand.
ATACTCGTGGAAATTAACACATGATCAATCACAGAAGTTGCATTCCTGCCTATATAGGTTGGTATCAGACCGCCGTTAATGTCACGGGCACATTGTAACAAATCAAGGTCATGCTTTGCCATTGTTGTATTTAATGCTCCTCCACAATTGTTGTGTGGGAAATGTGTACAATCGTCACCTTCGTCATTCTTGTACCCACAGGCTTTGGTCATAGACAGTGGGCATATTTGCGTGTTAAAATCCCCGACCCATATGATTGCAAAATTGGTATTATTTCGCCCCTATCAGTTTATCAAGCCCTTTATCTAGCTCGAATACAACATTGCTGCGAGTTGAATCGAACACATTGTTATAATAATTGACCAAGATCACATCCCTGCCATCTTTACAGTACAACCACAGAATCTGCAAGTGTTCTCCTATTGTAATCACCCTTTTGACAACAACTGGGATTTTGTTTGATATGAGAATTAAAAGCCCTCCTTTCGCTCTGCCCGCAGGAGAAGGTACTGCCGGTAAGCCATATGAGGTAAACCCTTCTATGTAAACATGATCAATGCACCAGGTTTCTTGCATACAAATTATGTCCTGTTCGTTAATGAAATCTATCCATCCTAGTGAGTCCTTTTTACTCAATAGGCCAGCTATATGCCACGTGACAATTGTATAACCATTTTCTAATATTTTTCCTGTTTTATCGCCAAAATATTCACATTTTCTTTCTTCATCCCTACTTGTATATGGGGTCTCTTCATGTAAGCTCTTTACATTTAAAGGGGCATTAGATATGGCTACTAATAGATTTTTAGCATTTAATACTCCAGCTCCCGTTAACCCGTCTCCAGTAGAGTCATACTCCACATTGGATAAACGGGCAGCACTAAGTCAGTCGTTTTCTTGTAAAGAACTCAGAGCTTGATATCTATTTGTGCATATTGGGAATAAATTGGCAACACAGGGTTCAAACTGGGGTGCCCTCATACAACTCCCCTAATGGGTACAGGCCTTAAATGTCTATAGAAAAAGACGAGGGGTTGTAATGGCACATTCTGTTCGGAGTGTAGTTGTGCAGCTGCTCTGTCCAGAGTGTTCCTTGCCCAGCTTGGACTTCTAAAATTAATGATTATGCAATCTCCTTCAAGACTCTTAGCTAAGGGGCCAATCCAACTTACTCTTATTGTTAGGAGTATCTGGCTTGCTCCTTCCACTGGGTAGCCACAGTTCTTATCTAGCCAGTGGACCACTTTATTGTTTAGGGTATCGTGTGGTTCCCTTTGGCCCGGCTGTAACGGAGGCACATTAACCATAACTGGCACATACGGGCAACATTCAGGTGGTAAGTTTATGGAGACGCCAGCTCCTCCCTCAGAAACCCCATGTTCTCCTTACTTATTATGTTTTGTGGTTGATCGATTCAACTCAGACATATCCCCTCTGGTTTGGCATGATTGGTTATTTGGGGTCTGTTGGCTTGGTTGGGGGCGATTTAATGACTCATTACGTCCATTTTTGCTCCCTATAGGTACTTTGTCACGGGGTCCCCAACCTAAATTACTGCCCATTGCCATACTTGTTGCCATACTTGATGCCTTTTCAGTGGCAGCTATTACATGGGGAAGCTGTTCAATGGGGCCCCCCTTTGCTACATTTTTCTTTTCCTCAAGACTGTCACTGGTATTCCTTAGCAAACCACTAGTGTTAATTAGTTCGCTAGTCAGTTTATCCAATTTATTATAGAGTGGTTTTAACAATTCTTCAATCTTTATTGCTACAAGGGTTGCAATTTGTGTGTCTTGTAAATTTACAGGGGTCGCTTGATCAATTAAGCCATCACTTGCTTGATCTGGCGAATTCTGCGATGGTCCTTTCTTACTTTTATTACTCCCTACCGTTGCCTGGCTCTTCTTACAGCCTCTTTTTCTTTTCGGGGTGGGTGATCCGTCAGGTGTATGACGGGGGGTATTAGTCTGCGTATTTGATTCTATACCTGGGACTATTAAGCTTTCTGTTGTCCTTGAGGCACCTTGTTGCTCAATATGAGTAAATTCCCTTGGTTGTGGATTCTCTTTCTGGGCTAGGCGGCGTTCCACTCTATTTCAACATTAATCGCGCTAACTGCACGCACTAGGAAGGAGTCAATAGTGGTGCATGGAGGGTCAGCTACCAATTTTTGCAATTTACGCTTCACCATTTCTGACTCACAATATACACAATACCTTGCCCCACAGAATCCCGAAATAAACAAGTATTAAATTGTAAATATAGGGTTGTGAGCATAAGGTGTCTAGTGCAGGTTACAGGATTCACTGCAAATTGCAGTGCACAGTGCTAAAGTGCAAAGTGTAAAGTACAGAGTGCAGGGTATTAGGGCTAGGAAAGGGCCAAGTGCTAATAAAAAGAGCTAGGTTCAATACGCAAAAAAATACAAATTTTTAAATCCACAAATAAAAATGGGTTAAAAAACAAGTTAAAAGACACTAATTACCACTAAATATTCACAGAAACATCAATGGGGGCATTTAAGATATATAAAATACGATATTTAAAATGAAACACAATTTAGCTGAACCGTTAAAACCTAAAAATTATGGAGAAAGATTTGTTAAAACACGACTAAAAGAAGACCAGTTCTGGTATCTTGCTGCTAACACCTGCCGTTTATAAACCCTTACGGGTCCTCCCTGCTACCACAGCAGTAGAAAGAGCTTCACCAATATTTAGTTGGGTAGGCACAGAGTAGTTAATTAATCTTTGAGTCTCACCGCCTTTTCCGTTATGTTCAATGTCTAACCCCAACTATATTCCGCTGTGTCCTCCTTAAATGTTGTCCAGGTTTTAAAAGCTTTTTAGCCCCTGAGCCAAGAGGGGTGACCCTGCCCTGCCTCGTCCGGCCGCGGACGGGTGCAGACGGGCCTGCCCTTGGCCCGGGCTTTGCCTGGGTGCGGCCCGGGCACGCCCGCGCGCGTCCCACGCTGCGGGAGTGCTCTGGCAGGTTTAAAGGCGCCGGGAGGGTGACGTCACCTCCCGCGCCGTGCAGAGAGTGGAGCCTGCTGGGGGACCGCGTCCCACCCCAGCGCTGGAAACGGCTCCGCCGGTTGCCTGGACCCCCTGTGCAGAAACAAACAAGCGTTGGGGCTCCAATAGCCCTGGTGCGCAAAACCCCCGCGGCGGAGTTGCTCTGGCGGGTTTAAAGGCGCCGGGAGGGTGATGTCACCTCCCGCGCCCTGCAGAGAGTGGAGCCTGCTGGGGGACCGAGTCCCACCCCAGCGCTGGAAACGGCTCCGCCGGTTGCCTGGACCCCCTGTGCAGAAACAAACAAGCGTTGGGGCTCCAATAGCCCTGGTGCGCAAAAACAATAGTTAAATATGCGCGTACTACATGCATGGTCTTACAGCTAATAAAAGATCTTTTATCAAACTTTTTACCATTGTTGCCCTTAACCTGTTTACATTTGTTGATTGATAACTTAGAAACACTAGTATCCACAGCAATAAGGAGCAGAATGAGTCAGACAATTTGACTTCACTGAAGAGTTTGATGATAAACTACAGGTCACTATATCTCTGGTATTTTCTGCCATCAAGAATGTAATACGAGGTTTCACAGGTATACGGTCTTGTAATACTATAATGCCCTGTAATCAATGCCAATGCTTGCTTACAATGTCCTAAACTTTCCCACTCTGATTCGAATATCTGGTTCGCAATCTAACCTCCAGATCTTACTCAGCTTGTTTCATATGCACATTTTTACTGTCACGGCTTAATAAAGTTGATCTGCCTTTGTAATCCGCTTTTCTTCTAGCTCCCAACAATTTATTTCTACAGTTTCCCTGGTCCACACATCTCATCAGTATCTCAAGTTCCCCTGGTCCACACATCTCATCAGTATCTCATCAAGTTCCCCTGGCCCACACATCTCATCAATATCTCATCAAGTTCCCCTGGTCCACACATCTCATCAGTCTCTCATCAGCCCCTTCTTGACATTGAGCCTCACCAGAACAGCTTCTTTTCACTCTGATAAGCTCAACCTAGAGAGTACATTGATAGCACTGCGTACACAACAACTATCCGGGCTCAACACTGAGATGGAGGCAGTTTCTTTTACCAAAAGGACATCTACAGCCACTGGTTAATGACTGATTTTTTATCTAAAAATATCTCTATTATCCTGGACGATAGTATAATTACATTTGGGACCCTTGATTTGGTATACTTGACTAAAATTGAATGCAGGCTCAGGCACTGTTCCTAGCCGTTCCCTGAAACAATATTGAGTTGAGAGTAAAATGTTGTTTCGGGCACAAGTACATATTCTATTATATATTACTCTACCGATTATTCTGACCAAGGTATCAATGAGTGATATCAGGCAATAACATCTAAGGTCCCCCTGGTCACCCTTTTTAAAGATGGGTACAATTATGGACGAAGTGCAAGAACCCGGGAGATTATTATCATCTAGTTTGTTGTATAGGTTAGTCAAAAAGGGCACCCAAAGTTCAACGTTGCACTTGACTAAGTCGATTGGCATAGCATCAGGGCCCGTTGCCTTGTGATCTGGGAAGAGATCAATTGCCTCCTTAACTTAGTCAACCATAATTGTCAACTTAAAGCCAGAGACATCTTTATCTTCCAGGACCGTAAACTGGGATCCACCCTCCTCGATTCTGTACAACGCTGAGAAGTGATCAACCCATTCAGCGGCACTAATATGGCAGCTAAGGGGCGGGGGGCTTGATTGAGGGGTGTAATGTAAACCCTGGCAGTAGCCCTGAATTCCCTTGGGTTTTTCATTTTGGCAGCGACTGCCATGCACGCCTAATTCACTTCTAATTTAAATTCCCTCAAGGTTTCTTTATAGATCCTGCGAGCAGAGAGCACTGCAGCAGGAAGCCTAGGGCATGCTGTTAGGGCAACCCTCAGTTGCTTGTTAGCCCTTGAGCACTTCTAGTCAAACCATTTAAGGTGGAAAGTAGCTGTCCTCAGGGGCTTCATGGGGTCATGTTTAATGAAAACACCTATTTTTTTTATTTATTTTTTTAGTTTTATATAGCGCGAACTAGACCTGAGACATTGGGTATCAGAGCGCTTTACATAGCACCAGTTTCGTTACACAAGGACACATTAATTTTTTGCTGGGCATGGGGAGATTAAGTGATTTGCCCAGAATCACAGGATGTTGAGCGTCGTTGCCGAGACTCGAACCCGGTTCCCCAGCTTCGAGGTCGACCGCTCTAACCGTAGGGCTACATCCTCTCCCCAACTCCTAACTCCTCCAAAGCCTAGAAGGAAAGAGGACATAGAAGGAAAGATTCTAAATTGGCACCGAATTAGGCTGCTCGATAGGCAGCTTGGATTATCAATCCTACTGAGCAGTCTTAGAGCTGTATTAGATTGAATAGGTTGTGCGAGGAATTTGCTGGAGGGTGTGGATTTACAAAACCAAAACTTAAAAAAGGTAAACAAAGATTTGTGGTCACCCAAAAAAAAAATTGACCACCACTTCTCCATACATAATGTTATTAATCAAATTTCTTGACACAAACCCCTCTCCAATAAGTTGGCTGGTCACGTGCTACAGCTCCAACATATTCCATCACGTTGATGAGATCCAAATCTGCCAGATAATAGTCCAGCTCAGTACCTCTGATGTCACCACACCTTGGTTTGATTGAAAGAGCTGCCTGGTGGTAAGTTATAGTATCAGTACTGATCTTAGCATTAAAGCCCCTTCCCAATATAACAGACGGGAAAAAATTATCAAAGCTGCTCATATCCACTAAGGTAGATAACTGACCAAACAGTGTAGCATAGTTAGAATTTGGATGATTAGAAAAATCGTTATTGTAATAGTAGTTGCATTTATATAGCGCTTACCTCCCCTGACAAGGCGTCAAAGTGCTTTTGGACGAGTAGCACGCTCCTCCGGAACCCAAAAAGGATTAGTGGTGATCTAGTATTTGGAGATATGAAATTCATTTGAGTGGTAGACATGTGAGTTTGTTATTTGGATTCAAAAAGGATAGTGGAGGCATAGAAGAGGGAAGGGATTGCATTTATATAGTGCTTGCTACCCCTGATGAGGTGTCGAAGCACTTTTCGGCAGGTAGCATGCTACTCCAATACCCAAACAGGATTATTGGGAAAATAAAATTGAGAAATATGAAATTAATTAGAGCGGTGGACATGCAAGTCTGTTAATTGGATTGAAAAGTATAGTGGAGGGATAGATGAGGGAAGGATCTAAAAAGTGTTTTTGGGAAATCATAGCAGTAGGAGGAGGTTTGGGATGGGTGAGGTAGAGGGGAAGAGTTAGAGGGAAGGGTCTAGAAAGGCTTGTTTGGGAGATCTAAATTGTAAAAGAGGTTTGAGATGCTGCAAGGAGTGGTAGAGGAAGGAAGAGTCTAGAATGGGTTATTTTGGAGTCCATTGTAGGAGAATGGGGTTTGGGATGACTCAGAGAGTGGAGATAGAGGATATATTGAGTGAAAAATAAGGTAGTGCATTAGAGAGAGTAGTAGAATGAGGTTTGGGATGAGTCAGAGGGTGGAGGTAAAGGATATATTGAGAGAGGTATAGGGTGAGATCTAGGGTAGTGCATTGGAGATTCTGAATAAGAAGTAAAGTAATAAATATAAAGATACATAAGTACATGGAAGATATATATGTATAAGAAGGTAATATATGTAGATTTAAGTTATATTTAATAAACTCAGACTTTCAAGTGTTGCTGTACTTTAAGCTAATTTATTTGTTTTTATAATTACATTTTATTTTAATTCAATAGGGAAGCATTTGTAGATAGTTATAATAAAAATTTACTTATTTATGCAATGACCTATACACATGTTAAATATAGAATAATATAACCATAAGTAACATGTACATTTCTTAAACAGCACCAACGAATATCCGTATATTAATAAACATAATTATTATACACGTTTATACAAAGGAATGCACATATCTAGGTACACATATAGGGTCCAAATAAATGCTTATATACACAGGGATATGCTGTATATATATGTCTTAGTATGGTGGTTATGTCGGGGAAGAGCCAACTCTTGAGTAGTCTTCTGAAGATAAGGTAGTTATTCGTGGATCTTATGTTCGGAAGTAAAGAGTTCCATAATTTGGCTGCTTGAACAGAGAAGGATGTGCCATCTATGTTTTTTTTTAGGCGAGTTGCCAATCTAGAGCGGAGGTTCCTTTGTTGAATGTATTTGGTGATGCTATTACTGATAATGAGCGGTCCTGTTCCATGTATCGCTTTGTGAGTAATACAAAGCAGCTTGAATGTGGATCTTCTGGCAACCGTAACCAATGTAGGTCTTTCAAGGCAAGGGAGATGTGGGCTTGTGGCTTTATATGTATGAGTAGTCTGGTAGCAGGGTTCTGAATCCGTTGTAGTCTTTTCATAGTTGTTAAAGATGATCCGTGGTACAGGCTATTAGCATAATCGAGTTTAGACAGAAGAAGACAGATAGTAGCCTGGACCTTGTGTGGAAATGTCAGGTGAGGCAAGATGTGCTGCTGAGTTTTTATAGTAACGAAGCCTGATCTTGCTAGTTTGTCCACTTGGGCATTCATTGATAGCTTGGCGTCCATGGTAATTCCGAGGTTTCTTACTTCCTTAGATACTTTAGGCAGCGTTCCCAGATCGTCAGGCCAGGCGGTGAGTGGACCATAATTTTTCCCATGGCCACATGTGAGTATTTCTGTTTTGTAAGTAAATGTTTAGCAAATAAACCTTATTATTTTGATGCCACCTACATAAGATAATTTGGAATGCTAAACTCTCTGAATCCAACCATTCGACTCCAACATTCAAGGAGAGTTTTAACCAAATTGATAGGCAGGCCTTCGTCCACCCAACTAGAGATAGTAAGGCTGGTATTTAGTGACAGGAAATGCCCTTGTATGTGACCAGAGTAGTCGCCAATGTCTCCTGGAAAACACAAATCTCATAAGCTTTAATGAGGGCAGTCCAGTCTGAAGACTGTAACTTGGACCTCAGCCCCGCCACATTCCAGGACAAGATTAAGATGAGTTGTAAATATTTATATTAATGCCAATTCCTGTAAGTTTACATAAACCTGTGGGGGCTGTTCGGTCAGTTCGAGGGTTGCTTCTCTGGGGAAACTCTGAGAACCATTCATAGTATAACAGTCAGAGAGTGGTTGGAATCAATTGGCCAAAGAAAAGTTGGATCAAAATGGGTGCATAAAAACCTCCTGATTCCTTACATGTTCACAAGTTACCAGATATTTCGACCGCAAAAGAGGCGGGCCTTGTTAAAGAACCCTAAAAGAGCAGGAGCAATTGTTCCACGCTGCGTGCTCCATTGTTTTAGATCCAGTAGCAGATTTTTCGAGGTTGCCGGGTCTCTAAAGTTTGCAGCAATACAATCCCCTGGCACATCTTTAGGAGAAGATCCAATCCAGCTCACACGTCGTGACAGAACGATCGGCACACTGTCAAGCACATCAAAATCCCTATTTATCGTTATCCAGAGGAGGGCTTTATTGGTCAACTGTTCACCAGTTTCAGCCTGGCCTTGCTTGAGGGCGGGATCTCCATTTAACACCACAACATAAGGACATGCAGCGGAGGGAAGATTTAATACAGTATTGTTGGGTAAATAATCTGCCCCATTTTCCATCCCCAAGCCATTCATTCTGGTAATCTGTGACCTGCCTTCCAACCCAGGGGAGCAGATACCATATCAGATTGAAGCTCCCGGACCAACAGGCTTCCGATAGGTGCCGTTGTGTTGATTGATTGAGTTGATTCCAGGGGCCCAATATTTGTAACACCGGCCCAGGCTAAATACATATCTGGACCCGCATGAAGGGCACCTATGGGGTACGTGGATATAGGCATGGTCTGAGGATGGACAAAATCTCCCAATGTGTTGGGTTCCCCACAATGAGTTGTGGCTAGAGCTGAAGCTGAAACGGAGGGGATGAGACGAGATTTCTCAATAAGTGTGACAAGTTGAGACTCAATACGGTCCAATCGCCAACTTGTAGCAGGGCAGTCAAATTTGGAAAACTGTCCTCCATGAGCCTTCAACCCAGACCCTGTGCCAATACTGCATCAGGCTCATTAACAGTCTTATTGGTAGATGGTTCGTCCATTGTGGGGTTACACACTCTCTTTCTTTTACTTTTGGGAGCTGGGACCGTGGGTGAGCTGAAGCCCTCATTGGATGTGTGGCATGTCTGATTTGGAGTTAAAGCCGATGGATTCATTGCTGTGAGGGCATTAGAGCAATCGACCTCACTTGGTGGATCAGCATAAAGTTGATCCTGCCTGAGTTCCATAAAACGTCTTCCCTCTGTAAGAGCAATTTTGTTGCTTATCAGACCCCCCACCCTTTCCGACATTTTATCGATAGACGTACCACTATAGGTTGCGCAGTTGCTGCCACCGGTCCTTACGCCAGCTAGGCAATCCCCAAAACGAAAATGAAATAGAGCTGGCTTAGCCCAGCCTCCTCCGGGCATGGGCGAGTGGAGACGGGCCTGCTCTTGGCCTAGTGTTTGCCCAGGCACCCCGGTGCACGTCTCGCAAAGTGGGAGCAGGAAGCACTTGAAATAGCGCTGCTGGCAAGTCCCACCTCCTGCAAGAGGTCAGAGACAAGGGGCAGTATAGATCCTGAAGTTTTCAGCCACTCTCCGAGGTAACAGTCAGTAGCGCGACCCCGCTTAAGTAGTTCCTTAAGATCACAGATCTAACGACTCTTTTAAAAAAAAGTTTGGTATTCTTTTGTAAACCATCATCACACATGACTTCACAACGTAAGGACACCACAGGTACACACTTGCTCCTAAATTTTTGTTTGATCAGTAACACGCAAATTAGTTATGATCTGCAATTTTGAGATGTGAACAGCATTGGATTTTAAATTGTACAGTAGAGTGGCAAATCACATTGTAGTGTAAGATAAAGCAGCACGGTGATTAATGTTAAGGTACTGATATAAGTTTGCTTTCTGGCTTTGTACTGTGGATAGAGGAAGCAAATTCACTTTTACTCAGGATACTTTAGGTAAAACGTGTTTGAGAGCAATGCGGACCTTCTGGGGATCTTCTATGACTCAAAAATAAACCAATAGATTTGATCAAGTTCTTTTAATGTTTAAATTAGAAACCTGAATGATACCATTTGCTGAATTCAAAGGACAGATTATCTTATTTGCAACATATGGTAGAACATTTAGAGTAACTCGAGATTGGTCCCAATAAATAAATGAAGAGTTATCACAATCCATCTCAAATAATTCTGACCACCATTTTATTTCTTTTATTTTTCTTGGTCTGGGTCAAATGGGTTTACATTGATTAATAATGTAACACTAATAGTAAGTTTCAGTAAATACATTGCCAAGTCTCCAGGGGCGTCTCGAAGCAATGACTGGCTTTTGTTTCAGGCAGCAACACACAATGAAGCCATTTTGGTTCGACAAACGATGATGTTGAACTACCAAACTCGTGGAGAGCATTTCCAGTGAAAATATAAGAATAAGAGAAATTGAATTAAGCAAATAGTCGTGGTTGCGTCCTATTTCCCTGAATGTGGCTTATCGTCTTTGCAGAAAACTGTTTTTCAGAGGTTTGCACTGTGGGGAAATCAGATGGGGATGCAACATGGCAATGAACCGCTTCCTTTCCATATGAAGGTTATTCGAATAACTAAATGCTTTGAAGACAATCAGTGAGTTGAACTACTGGGGTGCAGATTGAACTGTTTAAGAGAGAGTGTGGTATGAGGTGATCATCCTCCACTAGAGTATAAAGAACTGCTTTGCTGGTGGCTAGGTGTTACATTGCCAGACTTTGGTGAAGTAGACTACTCAGAACTTTAAGGACTGGTGCAGTATTATGGATTGGTGCATGGCCACTAAAAGGGAAATGTACAATAATATGGGATGCTGACGCAAATTCTTGAAAATTACGGAATAGTCGGTAGGATTCCATGATCGTGTGTGAAGTGATAAAAAGCATGATATTTTGCAGCAAAAACGATTGATGGGAGATAACTGCAGTGTGATAGCATGCCTATGCAGGGTTTCTGGGGAGGTGTAAATAATTTATTTCGAATATAATATTATAATCTAATTCAAGGTGACATGCTGCATTGTACCTGTTGTGCTATTTGCAGATTCCGATTAATGTGAAGATTGTGCCCCAGGAAATACTTGAGCTACTAATAATGTTCATTGTTTCATGTACTACTTCAAGGTTAAAACAATAAAAACTGTTTAAAAAGGAAAATCAAAAAAAGGGGGTAGCAACAAATGAGGACTGATCTGGTACCTGACCCACTACCCACGTTTGCATACCCTAGTGGTGATCTGTGTTTTGAGTCGCTCTTTTCCACTCGGTGTCCTCTGCACCACATTACCTGCCAAGTTTATCGATATTTCATGTTTTGGAATGATTTGGGAATCAAATCACACAAAGGTATCACCCACCAAGGATTTAGGATAGGCCTATTGCCCACCTCTCCTACTTCTTGGAGTGCTCCTAAGGTCTTGTAGAAAGGGCCTTCCAAAGCCCAGAACTTTCTTTGTGGTGAACCCCCAGATGGTGCTGAGAGTCTGCTTTTTAAGAGACATAAGCCCTTTCCACACTCTACCAACCCCTCTAAGAGCATTCTTAGAAAGGGAGAAAGGCAGCTCACACTTCCATCCACATTTAACTGATTTAACCGATTACTTACTCATACAAGACACATTGGCAGCAGGCCCTTCCCAAGAAGATGTTCAGATCACCTTGCATTGGCTAGGGGCAATATATCAGTTATTCAACTCCCTCTAGGATATATATAGCTGTGCTGCTCAAGGAATACAACTGGAGCATGCACTGGCTCACATTCACCATCCTAATAATAGGATGCAGAGCAGTGGCAGAGCCAACTTGTTCAGTGACTCTGTACACTGCGAGCCCCCGAATTCTTGAAAATATATTAAATGAATTAAACAGTGGGAACCTATGATGTGTGCAGCTTGATTCTGCAAAAAGATTTACTACAAACATGCATTATCGCAGTGAATTTCTATACCTATTCTGAAAATAGTTTTGATTTTTGATGCGCGACATGAACGAGAGAGCTTGGGGTTAGTGTTTCTTAGGTTTCCGTTTACCCCTCCCCGGCAGTACTAGTAGAGTTCAGTTTTCTAGGTATGCTATTCTGGGTCATCCACGGATTAGGCATTCTCTATCTGCAAGAAAATATCTACATCCCAGGCACTTGCAAGACATCGTAGGTCGTCTGATGTGAGAACTCCGATCCCAGTCAAGGGCTAATGTAGAGTCACAAGGAGCCTATATGTTCTCTGTAGAAGGACCGCACCTATGGAACTTCCAGTTTCAGTCTTGTTGCCCCCCCACATCCACCCCCCATTGCATCCATCAGAAATATGCTGTTGTCTGCACTCTTTTACAAAGATCTACATGTGTACCCTCATTACACCCCTGTTGTTATTGCTGGTGTGGCAGTTTTTAAGAGATTATGTTACAATTTCGTGTACCTGGCCAACTTGAAAACAAACATAAACACGACTCACTCCACATTTTACCATTTAGTTTTCCTCACTATTTTGAGCTTCATTGTTTTATTTTTTATTTTATGTTATGTAATGCGCTATGTTGTAGTGTTCAGTGTCACAGGATTAGTTGAGATGATAGATGTAGGGATTTCACTTCAAGGCTTTGGAGTGGCGGAGCACAGACTTGCTATGATCTTAAACTGAGCTTCGACACTGCATAAACACAGGGGCCAAACTAGGGTAAACCAGTTTCATAAATGGTAATTTGGCCTAACTTTTTATAACCTTGCTTGATGTTCAAGAGAAACCTTCGGAGGTACGTATGTAGGAGATGAGATGAAACAACAGGAGCAACAGTACAGTAAAGAATAGAATCATCAAAGAACAAACCAACCAAGCTGAATTAAACAAAATAATCAGTAATAAAAATGCCACAAAACGGATAAAGTGGAAAAAATCGAAAGGGAGAAAATAGTCCTTGCAGTGGCGCCTCGCAGAGGGAGTGCTGCGGGCCGGTGGGGCGGGGAGGGGCAGGGTGGGGGGGTAGTGGAGTCGGACATACGACGGCCAGGAGTAAAGTAAGTAAATAAATAAATAAAACTATTTACCTTGCGCTCGCTGCATTGCCAACTCGGCGATGCAGCGAGCGCAAGGTAAATAGTTTTATTTTTTATTTGCTTACTTTACTCCTGGCCGTCATATGTCCGACTCCACTACCTCCCCACCCTGCCCCTCCCCAGGCCCGCCCCACCGCCCCGCAGCACTCCCTCTGCGAGCGGCCACTGAGTCCTTGAAAGGCTAATATAAATGTGCTCAAAAGCAACAGAGGAGTAAATTATCAACTATATCCTCTATAGAACAGAGGTGCAACAGGAATGTTCACTAGAAAGTGTAAGAAATAAGGTTATTATATGGGGTGGACGAATACCCATCTCAAGGAATAATCACAACCCTTGTCAGGATGAACCCTCCAAGTCACTAAATTTACTAAATATGTGTCTTTGTAAAGCGCACGTTCACCCAGAAGGGTATCTTGGCACTAAATAACAGATGTTTATTGTTACCCAACCCAATGGTACTCATTTTATCGACCTCAGAATGATGAAAGGCTGAGTGGACCAGGCGGAATTCGAACCTGTGACAAGGAGGTCAAACACAGGCCCCTACAGTGGACACATTAGTCCACTAAGCCTCCAGACCCGGCCTGCTTGAGCTCCTTCCCGTGGTAGCTATGGCACAGAACGGACAGGCCTAACAAAGGGCAATGATTAAAGAATATATGCAGTACCAAAACAGTAATAAAGTTAAAATGCAAAACAATGAACATCTTAATTGGTAAATAGAGTCAAATTTTATAAGCAAAATGACACCTAGGTGACAGAAATCCAATAAAAGGAACCATTGATATGAATTTTTAAAGTTCTATGTAGAAATAGTGGCAAACATCACAAAGCGCAAATGATAGTCAATGGTTGCGGTAGTCTGGGATCTAGGTGCAGTTTGAGGCTGACAGTGATGGAGAGCAGATCGGATACACCAACTGTGTTCGTCCTGGTCAAAGATTTTATCTTTTTACTGAGTCCTTTAAGCCCCACAGGAGTACACTTCTAACCCCCCCCTCCACCCCCAACATCTCTGTGGAGGCACTTAGAGACTCACATGGTGTCAGGGAAAGGCCAACAGCAGGGTCCAGTCTGGGTTCATCTGCCGCTAGTCAACTGGGTACTTCCAGGAAAAGGCCTCCTGTTACTTATTTTATTCCTGTAGCTTGAACAGTAGGCCAGCCTTATGACAGCTGGAGTCCACCTCCTTGTCAGTGGTACAAGAGGCAGCAGGTTTAGTCCTCAGGGCTCCTGTCAGGTCACAGGCAGCATGTCCATTCCTCTTCTTATCTTCCACCAGTCCAGGATGTGTTCTGGAGTGGGTGCCTGGAGGTGCCACATTTACGCCTGGCACTGGCTAGTGAGTTGGAATACTCCTAGGCACACTCTAACCAATGGTGTAAAAGTTGGGTTGGCCAGCCCTACCACTTTTGGGCATTGTCAAGATGGCAGAAACCTTTGGCTGCACTAAACTTGGTCTCTGAGAGCTAGGGGTGTGTGTTAGGGGCGTATTACGGTATTCCTAGTGTCCTCCCGCATCTAACACTAAAATCCAATTTGAGGCAGCCACTGTACCCACAATACATTTAATTCAGAATCAAAAGTCTGGAAGAACTTAAGCAGAGTCCTTCAGCAACCAGCCAGTGGATCCACAAGAATTGTCTTGGCATCCTGTTCACTTCCCTTTCAAGTGTGTGCCCCAAGTGTTATATGTGAACCCAGCAGACCTGTCAAGCAGGATTTGACACTGTACTGTCAAAAGGGATACCCACGGCCAGCACCCTGAATATTCGGTGGGATTCAGAGGAGATACCTCTGCCCATTCAGGTCAGCCAATTGCTTGGTCTTGGGAGATATTTCACACCTATTTAAAGCTAATTAGAACATTGGAATGGTGAGATCTCAATTGAAGACAATGGAGCTGCAGTTGTTAAAAGCAAAACTACAATTGTGAACATTACCTGCGCCATCTTGTCTGGTGGAATTCTATGTGCATATAAGTTGCAGTCATTTTAATCTATCACAGTCATTTTGTACTCTGTTGGTCACCTTTGTTTCATCCTGCCCTTACTAGCATCTCTCTGACCCTCTGACCGACCTGGTATGTGTGCTGGGGTCTATAAACTCTATTGCCACAACAAACCTCAGCGCCACTTGCTGCCACAAACTCGTTTTTCCTCTCATCTCTGTTTTCAGGCAAACCTTTGGACACTCTACCCCTCACTGCACCTAGTTACACAAACAGGTTCCAAACACCAAAAAGACTCTTGCAACATGATTTATTGCACTGCAAACAGCAAGACTTGTTGTTACCAACAATGGGACCTGTTTTTATCAACAGAACGGACTCTTAGATCTGGCCGGTCTCACATGTTTTAGACCCTGAAGCAAGGTCCAGCTGCAAGATAAGATTGTCTGTTTGACCTGGGTGGGAAGAGAATTACTGTTGGGCTTGTGTGACAACCTGCCCGGGCGGGGACCCCAAGCTTGTGTAACCATGTTGATGAAAACAATGCATTGTGTCAAACCTGTATAAAAGGAAGAGCCAAAGGAGTTATCAGCAGAACACCTCCTCAGACATCCCGGTGTCTCAGTTGACGTGATCTCCTCATGAGAAATAAACCTTTTTCTTGTCTTCCAGTTTCCAGCGCTTGCCTCATTATTTTGATAGCGAACCCAAAGTGAATTAGAGGTGGAACCCTGCACCGGGCAGCATTGAGGGTCTTAGAAGACTCGCTGCCTTTCACAAATTGGCGCCCAACAGTAGGGCCCATCAGCGACGCGTGGGTCCGGTAGAGAGGTCCTAACGACGGAGTGAACGACTAAACGATTGGGGTATACCTGCCTGAGAAGACCCTTGTCTGGCTGCCGATCGACTGAACTTCACCGGTTCCGAACGGACCTCTCTCGAGTGACCTGCGGTCCTGACTGGGACCTTAGAGGAACGCCGCATTGATTGTTGGAGTGAGAGGACAACCAGGCACTGGAAGGGGAAGACGAAGAACTGTCCATACGGTCCGGGTAAGGTCGTGAAAAAACGACTTAAATTGATTGATTGATTGAATAGTTTGATTGAAATACTAGTATTCCTTTTTTGATATTGAGTTATTTACGACATTTCCCTGCTTGCAAACAACGAAGAATAGGAATATTCTCTCTCTTTGCAGGCAGCGAAGGACAGGTAGTGCAGACTTTTTGTCTAAATTGATTGATTGAGATATTCATTTTTGACCGATAAATACGTCATGCCTGTTTTCTCTAGATTGTTTGATTGTAATTGTTTTGGACCAGACCGTTCGTTAGAGGTCAGTCAGCCGGCACCGCCGGAAGGCACCCCTAACAAGGACATGTACGTAAAGTATGGATTAGCCACCGTAGCTTATAGCAAACTATGGCATAAATACACTAGGAAGGACCAGGTAAATCAGTGGCCACTGACGGGATCTTTCGATCCCGCTAAAATAGAAACGTTAGAATTAGCTCTCCACAAAAAGAAAACTAGACCAGCCATGTTTGACAGTTTTGGTTTATGGCGAAAAGAGGCAGCTCAAAGAAAGAAAAGGGACGAAGCTACACAAGATAAAGAAACGCGAAAATCAGCTTACCAAGCCTGTAAAAGATTAGAAGAAAAACTAAAAGAAAAGGAAATCGATAAAAAGTAACAGGAATCAAAAATATCAGGTCAATGCCCTGTTAGAACGCCCTCGACTCTTTACCCCAAGTTACCAGCAAAACAAAGGGTAGATGATGATTTATTGTTAGGTCCCCCAATCATATACATGCCACCCCCTTACGCCCCTACTCATCCCGTAGTACAGCGCCAGGACCACCAAAGTATAGCCGGAGATGGCACGATCGCCTCAGTCTCCACCCCCTCTGCTCCCACCGAGTCACCCACACCAAATGCCTCATCAAAGGATACAGTAGTAGAGGTAGGATCAAAAGAAAAAGGAGCGCCCAGGGTCCCGCGATTAAGTAAAAATGAGCGAGCAGGCATTGATAAAATAGTTAAATCCCTCATAGATAGGAAGGAGACAGAAGAGTATGTAACTGACATATGCAACTCCTATGTTGAAAACCGCAAACGATACTTTATTGTACGTCTCTGTTACCACACTCTTACTGCATATGAAGAGAAGTACCAAGATGTAGGGCCCGAGCGGCTAGTGGCTCTCTATAGGAAGGTAGACACCGGAGATGAAGGCGACAACGATGTTACAGAACTCTTTTCATCCACACTGGAGGTATTCCATCACCTCGTGGAACAAGGACGGATAGATAAGGACAGGACATCTAAGATAGCAGGACCCCCGGTGGAAAAACCAGATAGCATGATGCCGATAAAAGAAGCTGCCCCTTATTGGGTACCTCCTAGAGGACAAGGGACTCATGACGATATGAACCATCAAGACGCTAGAGGAAGGGTGGTCTACAATTGGGTGTATCAACCATGGGACAGACAGGACATTTTGACGTTCCGTAAATCTTTACCGGATTTACGAAAGAACCCCACCGCCTTTTACACCGAGCTAGGTACCGCTCTGGGATCAACAATAATGACACTTGCCGACATAGACTTGTTCTTCGGGTTATGTTTGCCAGCAGATGTGTGGAAACAGATTAGGAAAATAGACCATACCGAACTGCTTGGTCATACCTGGGAACAACTCAACACACTAGATAAACAGCGGAACCCTGGTCAAAAACCGGTTAAAGCAATATTGCACCTCCCTGACAAAATAGTGCAGAAAGTGAAAACGCTGATCCCAGAGAAAAAGATAGACTGGTCCATAGTAACCGCGTGCCGCCAGAAACCACAAGAGGATGTCTCAGAGTATTTCTCCAGATTTGAAACGGTGTTCTCCGATTACAGTGGACAAGACATGTCCACCGCAACCGGAAACCACTTATTTGTGCAGAACTATGTCAAAGGACTACTGCCAGATGTATCCCAGAAATTACAAGCCAGCGAAAGTAGTTGGGCAGCATCTAAACCGGCGGCCATTCTCCAAATGGCCCAGTACTATGAGCATCAGAGAAACTAAAATGACAGGGCTACAGAAAGGAAAAAGAAGGACTTGAAGGAAAGGGTAATGGTAGCACAACTCCAGGGGGCGAATACAGGAAGGGAGCAATATAGGGGAGGATACCAGCAGAATACCCCTAGAGTACAGCCACCTAGAAACAATTCATCGACATCATATGTAGGACGCCAAGACCTAGGACAGGATCAATGTGCATTTTGCAAAGAATATGGACACTGGAAAACCCAATGCCCGGCTTTGTTAGGAGCTGGTAGGGGCAGAGGGGCGAGGGAAATAGCAAGTGGACAGAGAGGAAGAGGACGTGGGAGAGGGTACGCGAGTGAAGCAAGCGAGGAAAGGCCAGGAAGAGTGAACACATTTGACCATCCCAAACAGAATCAGTACCAACAGACAGATTATGACAATACGTACGACTTTGCATAGGACAGCCAGGGGCAAGGGGGGGATCAAGTCGAGCTCTATGTTGATCAGCAAGGCCCTTATGTTACTGCTGAGGTCCTGGGCACAAAGTCGCCATTTCTGGTAGACACGGGAGCAACACGTAGTGCACTATCCAAACGACTGATTCCAGGGGCACCCTTGTCAGGCTCACATGTGACCTCAATAGGATTTGACGGTACGCCCTCCACCAACCCTTTGTCCCGACCGATCCCTTTGTGACCAGGTCACAAGCTGAACGATGGACTGACGCTAGGACCACTGTAAGGGACATACAGACTACAGGCACACAAGACGAATTGACCGAGTGGGAAAAGGTGGGACTAAAAGACGAGGAAGATTGCTGGAGAACTAAAGACGGAAATAAATGGCTGTTACCCAATGCCTACCTCATCCCCATATTGACCATGGCACATTTACCAGCACACATAGGCTCCACCCCCATGATTGAACTAATCACCAGAGTATGGCATAACGTCAAGATAGCACAATCTGCAAAACGCCTAGTACAACAATGTATAGTCTGCCTACAACACAACCCAGGGAAGGGGACAGTAGTACCACGGGGAGGGTTTGGAGTCCCTGACTACCCCTTTGAAATCCTTCAAATGGATTACATTCAACTAGAGAGATGCCTTGGTCTAAAATATGTCCTGGTGGTTGTGTGCGCTTTTAGCAAATGAGTGGAGGCATATCCCACCCGCGACAATACCGCCTTAGCCACTGCAAAAGTATTGCTGAAAGAATTCTTCCCCCGATACGGCCTTTGCAGAATTTTATGGAGCGACAACAGCTCCCCACTTCGTAGCCGAGGTGATACAGAACATACTGAGAGGGTTGGGGGTAAAACAAAAGTTCCATGCCGTCTTCCACCCCCAATCAGCGGGCCTGGTAGAGAGACACAATGCAACGTTGAAACTAAAACTATCAATCAATCAATCAATCACAGCATTTATAGAGCGCGCTACTCACCCGGGAGGGTCTCAAGGCGCTGGGGGAAGGGGTAAGTTACTGCTCGAACAGCCAGGTCTTGAGCTGCTTCCTGAAGGAGAGATGGTCCTGGGTTCGCCGAAGGTGAGTGGGGAGGGAGTTCCAGGTCTTGGCTGCCAGGTAGGAGAAGGATCTTCCTCCGGCGGTGGTTCTGCGGATGCGTGGTACGGTGGCGAGGGCGTGGCTGGTTGATCGTAGCTGGCGGGTGGGCGTGTAGAAGGTCATGCGGTCGTTGAGGTACTTTGGTCCCAGGTCGTGGAGGGCCTTGTGTGCGTAGGTGAGGAGTCTGAACGTGATTCTCTTGCTGACGGGGAGCCAGTGCAGGTCTTTCAGGTGTCCGGTGATGTGGCTGTGTCGGGGGATGTCCAGGATGAGTCGTGCGGAGGCGTTCTGGATGCGCTGGAGTCTTTTTTGAAGTTTGGCTGTGGTTCCGGTGTAGAGGGTGTTCCCATAGTCCAGTCGGCTGGTGACGAGTGCCTGGGTGAAGGTCTTCCTGGTTTCAGTGGGGATCCATCTGAAGATCTTGCGGAGCATGCGCAGGGTGTTGAAGCACGAAGATGAGACGGCGTTGACTTGTCTGGTCATCGACAGGGAGGAGTCCAGGATGAAGCCCAGGTTGCGTGCGTGGTCCGTTGGCTTGGGCGCGGTGCCCAGGGCCGGGGGCCACCAGGAGTCGTCCCAGGCGGAGGGTGATGAGCCCAGGATGAGGACTTCCGTCTTGTCTGAGTTCAGTTTAAGGCGGCTGTTCCTCATCCAGTCGGCGACGTCTCTCATCCCGTCGTGTAGGTTGGCTCTGGCGGTGGTGGGGTCGTTGGTGAGGGAGAGGATCAGCTGGGTGTCGTCGGCGTAGGAGATGATGTTGAGGTTGTGTTGGCGTGCGATGGCTGCGAGGGGCTCATGTAGACGTTGAAGAGGGTTGGACTGAGTGAAGATCCTTGTGGAACGCCCCAGATGACTTCGGTGGCCTCGGATCTGAACGGGGGAGGCGGACTCTCTGGGTTCTTCCGGCGAGGAACGAGATGATCCATTCCAGTGCTTTCTCTCGGATTCCGATGTTGCTGAGGCGCTTCACTAGGGTGCGGTGGCAGACGGTGTCGAACGCCGCGGAGAGGTCCAAGAGGATGAGGGCTGCTGTTTCCCCGTTGTCGGTTAGGGTTCTGATGTCGTCGGTGGCTGCGATAAGGGCGGTCTCGGTGCTGTGGTTGGCCCGAAACCCGGACTGCGAGGGGTCGAGGGATCCATTCGTCTCGAGGAAGGCGGCAAGCTGTCTGTTGACGGTCTTCTCGATGACTTTGGCCGGAAACGGAAGGAGCGAGATGGGACGGTAGTTCTTGAGGTCGGTGGGGTCCGCCGTTGGTTTCTTCAGGAGGGCGGTAAGCTCGGCGTGCTTCCAGCTCTCCGGGAAGGTGGCGGTGTGGAAGGAGGAGTTGATGATGTCCCGGAGATGGGGTGCGATGGTGGCGTCGGCTTTGTTGAAGACGTGGTGTGGGCAGGGGTCGGTTGGTGATCCGGAGTGGATGGAGTTCATCGTGCGGGTGGTGTCTTCGGTGCTGATCGGGGTCCAGTTGCAGAGGGTGGTGGTGGCGGGCGTTGGTTCGGCGGTAGGGTGCGTGGTTTGTGCGTCGAAGCTGTTATGTATGTCGGTGATCTTGCGGTGGAAGAACGCGGCGAGTGAGTTGCAGAGGTCTTGCGAGGGGGTGATGTCGTTGCTTCCGGCGCTGGGGTTGGAGAACTCTTTGACGATGCTGAAAAGTTCCTTGCTGTCGTGGGCGTTGTTGTCCAGTCGTTCTTTGAGTGCCGACTTCTTGGTGGCACGGATCAGCTGGTGGTGTTTGCGGGTGGCGTGCTTGAGGGCGGTCCTGTTGTCTGTGGTCTGGTCGAGTCGCCAGGTTTTCTCGAGAGTGCGGCAGTTCTTCTTGGATTCCTTGAGTTCGTTGGTGAACCAAGGGGTTTTCTTGCTTCCGGGTCTCCTGGGAGGGTTTTTTAGTGGTGCGAGGTCATCGGCGCAGGCGGTCAGCCACTTGGCGAGGTTGCTGGCTGCTTCGTTTGGGTCCGTTGTGTTGGTGGGTGTGTTCTGGCTGAGGGAGGCGGTGAGCTGCTCGGCGGTGATCTTGCTCCAGCTCCGGCGGGGAGCCTGTTGCGGGTGGTGGTGGGTCGCAGTCTTTCTGAAGCTGAAGTGGACGCAGCTGTGGTCGGTCCAGTGGAGTCCGGTGGCGTGGCTGAAGGAGATGTGCTTGCTGGAAGAGAAGACGGGGTCAAGCGTGTGGCCGGCGTAGTGGGTGGGCGTGTTCACCAGTTGCTTGAGTCCGAGGTTGGCGAGGTTGTCCAGCAGGGCGGTGGTGTTTCTGTCGTTGTTGTTCTCCAGGTGGAAGTTGAGGTCCCCTAGGAGGATGTAGTCGGCGGAGGGCATGGCGTGCGGGCTGATGAAGTCTGCGATGTCTTCGCTGAATAGTGTGCGTGGTCCCGGGGGTCTGTAGATGAGGGTGCCTCGGAGGGTGGTCTTGGGGTCAGTGTGTATCTGGAAGTGTAGGTGTTCGGCGGCGGTGAAGGTCTCGTCGGAGTTAGTCGAGATGCGGATGGTGTTCTTGTGTACGATGGCGATGCCTCCTCCCGTCTGGTTGACGCGGTCCCTCCGGGTGATCTTGTATCCGTCCGGGATGGCTATGGCGATGTCGGGCGCTGAGGAGGCGTTCATCCAGGTTTCGGTGAGGAAGGCGATGTCCGGTGCTGTTGCGTCGAGCAGGTCCCAGAGTTCCACGGCGTGCCTGTGGACGGAGCGGGTGTTCAACAGGATGCATTTCAGGTGGTTGCTGCTGGTGCTCGACTTGGCGGAGGTGGTGCACGTCCGGGGGCAGGTGAATCGGCAGGTTTGGCAGGTGAAGGGTCCGTGGGTGCGTCTCGGTGAGGCTCGGTAGCAGGCAGGGTTCCGGCCGGCATTGAGTGCGGTGAGGGTGGCGGCGTCGTAGGTCCGTCGAGTAGTGTTGCATCGGTGGGATCCAGGGGTTCTGGCGCTGGGCGCGGTCCAGTCGCGGACGGGCGCAGACAAGCTTGCCTTAGGCGCGCCTTCGGCCGCGCAGCGGCCGCCATTTATGGGGAGGTGGGAGGGAGGAGCAGCTGGGAGGCGGGAGGCAGGGGCAGCGAATGGGCAGTCAGGGGGCGGGGCCGCAGGGACGCAGCGGCGGGAATGGCGAGAGGCAGCGGGGGCACAAAAGTACAAGGGGAGAGAAAACAGACAAAAAATACGGGCACAACGCAAATGGGGCAGCGAGGGGCACAGAAAGGAAAATGGGGGAGAAAAACAGACAGAATTACGGGCACAACGCAAATGGGGCAGCGAGGGGCACAGAAAGGAAAATGGGGGAGAAAAACAGACAGAATTACGGGCACAACGCAAATGGGGCAGCGAGGGGCACAAAAAGGAAAATGGGGGAGAAAAACAGACAGAATTACGGGCACAACGCAAATGGGGCAGCGAGGGGCACAGAAAGGAAAATGGGGGAGAAAAACAGACAGAATTACAGGCACAATGCAAATGGGGCAGCGAGGGGCACA
The DNA here is from genome assembly GCA_963921515.1 of Calotriton arnoldi. Taxonomy (NCBI): domain Eukaryota; kingdom Metazoa; phylum Chordata; class Amphibia; order Caudata; family Salamandridae; genus Calotriton; species Calotriton arnoldi. Next base: position 579,472 of record CAWUFW010000018.1, read on the forward strand.
GAAAGGAAAAAGGGGGAGAAAAACAGACAGAATTACAGGCACAACGCAAATGGGGCAACGAGGGGCACAGAAAGGAAAATGGGGGAGAAAAACAGACAGAATTACAGGCACAGCGCAAATGGGGCAGCGAGGGGCACAGAAGGAAAATGGGGAGACAAGCAAGAAATACGGGCACCGGGGCCACAAGCGGAGGGGCGATCTTACCTGCAGAAGCAGCGGGCAGACAACACAGGCGGAGCTGTGTGGTGGGGGAGCGACCTACCTGGCAAGGTCAAGGGTCGCTCTCCTCACCGCGCAGCGGCCGCCATTTATGGGGAGGTGGGAGGGAGGAGCAGCTGGGAGGCGGGAGGCAGGGGCAGCGAATGGACAGTCAGGGGGCGGGGCCGCAGGGACGCAGCGGCGGGAATGGCGAGAGGCAGCGGGGGCACAAAAGTACAAGGGGAGAGAAAACAGACAAAAAATACGGGCACAACGCAAATGGGGCAGCGAGGGGCACAGAAAGGAAAATGGGGGAGAAAAACAGACAGAATTACGGGCACAACGCAAATGGGGCAGCGAGGGGCACAGAAAGGAAAATGGGGGAGAAAAACAGACAGAATTACGGGCACAACGCAAATGGGGCAGCGAGGGGCACAGAAAGGAAAATGGGGGAGAAAAACAGACAGAATTACGGGCACAACGCAAATGGGGCAGCGAGGGGCACAGAAAGGAAAATGGGGGAGAAAAACAGACAGAATTACAGGCACAATGCAAATGGGGCAGCGAGGGGCACAGAAAGGAAAAAGGGGGAGAAAAAACAGACAGAATTACAGGCACAACGCAAATGGGGCAGCGAGGGGCACAGAAAGGAAAATGGGGGGAGAAAAACAGACAGAATTACAGGCACAGCGCAAATGGGGCAGCGAGGGGCACAGAAGGAAAATGGGGAGACAAGCAAGAAATACGGGCACCGGGGCCACAAGCGGAGGGGCGATCTTACCTGCAGAAGCAGCGGGCAGACAACACAGGCGGAGCTGTGTGGTGGGGGAGTGACCTACCTGGCAAGGTCAAGGGTCGCTCTCCTCACCGCGCAGCGGCCGCCATTTATGGGGAGGTGGGAGGGAGGAGCAGCTGGGAGGCGGGAGGCAGGGACAGCGAATGGGCAGTCAGGGGGCGGGGCCGCAGGGACGCAGCGGCGGGAATGGCGAGAGGCAGCGGGGGCACAAAAGTACAAGGGGAGAGAAAACAGACAAAAAATACGGGCACAACGCAAATGGGGCAGCGAGGGGCACAGAAAGGAAAATGGGGGGAGAAAAACAGACAGAATTACGGGCACAACGCAAATGGGGCAGCGAGGGGCACAGAAAGGAAAATGGGGGAGAAAAACAGACAGAATTACGGGCACAACGCAAATGGGGCAGCGAGGGGCACAGAAAGGAAAATGGGGGAGAAAAACAGACAGAATTACGGGCACAACGCAAATGGGGCAGCGAGGGGCACAGAAAGGAAAATGGGGGAGAAAAACAGACAGAATTACGGGCACAACGCAAATGGGGCAGCGAGGGGCACAGAAAGGAAAATGGGGAGAAAAACAGACAGAATTACGGGCACAACGCAAATGGGGCAGCGAGGGGCACAGAAAGGAAAATGGGGGAGAAAAACAGACAGAATTACGGGCACAACGCAAATGGGGCAGCGAGGGGCACAGAAAGGAAAATGGGGGAGAAAAACAGACAGAATTACGGGCACAGCGCAAATGGGGCAGCGAGGGGCACAGAAAGGAAAATGGGGGAGAAAAACAGACAGAATTATAGGCACAATGCAAATGGGGCAGCGAGGGGCACAGAAAGGAAAAAGGGGGAGAAAAAACAGACAGAATTACAGGCACAACGCAAATGGGGCAGCGAGGGGCACAGAAAGGAAAATGGGGGAGAAAAACAGACAGAATTACAGGCACAGCGCAAATGGGGCAGCGAGGGGCACAGAAGGAAAATGGGGAGACAAGCAAGAAATACGGGCACCGGGGCCACAAGCGGAGGGGCGATCTTACCTGCAGAAGCAGCGGGCAGACAACACAGGCGGAGCTGTGTGGTGGGGAGCGACCTACCTGGCAAGGTCAAGGGTCGCTCTCCTCACCGCGCAGCGGCCGCCATTTATGGGGAGGTGGGAGGGAGGAGCAGCTGGGAGGCGGGAGGCAGGGGCAGCGAATGGGCAGTCAGGGGGCGGGGCCGCAGGGACGCAGCGGCGGGAATGGCGAGAGGCAGCGGGGGCACAAAAGTACAAGGGGAGAGAAAACAGACAAAAATACGGGCACAACGCAAATGGGGCAGCGAGGGGCACAGAAAGGAAAATGGGGGAGAAAAACAGACAGAATTACGGGCACAACGCAAATGGGGCAGCGAGGGGCACAGAAAGGAAAATGGGGGAGAAAAACAGACAGAATTATGGGCACAACGCAAATGGGGCAGCGAGGGGCACAGAAAGGAAAATGGGGGAGAAAAACAGACAGAATTACGGGCACAACGCAAATGGGGCAGCGAGGGGCACAGAAAGGAAATTGGGGGAGAAAAACAGACAGAATTACGGGCACAACGCAAATGGGGCAGCGAGGGGCACAGAAAGGAAAATGGGGGAGAAAAACAGACAGAATTACGGGCACAACGCAAATGGGGCAGCGAGGGGCACAGAAAGGAAAATGGGGGAGAAAAACAGACAGAATTACGGGCACAACGCAAATGGGGCAGCGAGGGGCACAGAAAGGAAAATGGGGGAGAAAAACAGACAGAATTACGGGCACAGCGCAAATGGGGCAGCGAGGGGCACAGAAAGGAAAATGGGGGAGAAAAACAGACAGAATTACAGGCACAATGCAAATGGGGCAGCGAGGGGCACAGAAAGGAAAAAGGGGGGAGAAAAAACAGACAGAATTACAGGCACAACGCAAATGGGGCAGCGAGGGGCACAGAAAGGAAAATGGGGGGAGAAAAACAGACAGAATTACAGGCACAGCGCAAATGGGGCAGCGAGGGGCACAGAAGGAAAATGGGGAGACAAGCAAGAAATACGGGCACCGGGGCCACAAGCGGAGGGGCGATCTTACCTGCAGAAGCAGCGGGCAGACAACACAGGCGGAGCTGTGTGGTGGGGGAGCGACCTACCTGGCAAGGTCAAGGGTCAAAATAGTTGCCACGACCGGGTTGAAATGGCCCGACGCCCTCCCATTGGCATTGTTATCGATGCGCTCCACCCCAACCAAACACCGACTGACCCCGTATGAGGTGGTCTTCGGCAGGCCTATGAGCATTTGGGCGGCACCACCTCCATTAACGATGTCCCGAACATATTAATGTCGGATTACTTGCATAAATTGACAAACGAGCTAACAATTATCCACCAACAGGTGCAGCAAGCCTTGCCTGACGTATCCAGGGGCCCGGGACATGAAATAAAGCCAGGCGACCATGTATTGATTCGCAACTTCCAAAGAACGAAGAATCTGGAGCCTAGGTGGACGGGCCCCTGGCAAGTCCTGATCACCACCCGAACTGCCCTCCGAGTGGAAGGAAAACGAAACTGACTGCATGCCCATCACTGCAAACGAGTCCCTCCAACCCTGGCAACCTGTGAATGGGTGGAGGTGCAAGAGGAAGTACTCGCGAGAGACCGACCAGCTCTGAGTTGCTACCCACAAGAAGACACCCTCGAACTATCAGAATTTCCCGACCCCACGGTGCCATCCAGGAAAGGGTACAACCTAAGATCGACGAAAGGAGGGAGCTCCAACGACCAGGCCACTAACTAAGTCAAGGTCTCAGATCGGTAGCACAGTCAAACAACGCTACCAGGAAAGCGCCAGACAAAAGTCTGTGGTCCTAACAGTTGTTGAGCTCCTCGAAGATGATGGAAGAAACTGAACACCTGCAAAACCACCGCAAAGACACCAAGACTGCTAACCTGCACAGCACAAAGACAATTGCACTTGTAGCCGCATTTCTCACCTGTCTCCTGCTAATGGTCGCACTCTGGATCATTGAAGAGAATGCACCTGCATACAGAACATTGTCACCCACCATGCAACCAACCACCAAGAAAAAACACTACCTGGTATCACTAGCGCCACATCTCCGAGAACGACGCAAAGAATTCTGGAATAATTCTTTCGTGCAGATGTTGCACCAGCACAATCTTGCCACCAATGCTACCAACTGTTGGGTCTGTGGGCTGTTACCACATGCCACTGAACATTCCATCCCTTTCATCCCTTCGCCCTTTTCTATTCACGGATCTTGCCTTGCCTGGATGATGCTCCTACAAGAAAGTTACAAAGACAATGCCACTTCCGACGGAACAATCGCCCAGTTCTACAACGAGTTCTGGCGAAACAAAACAGGAAGGACAGCCGCCCCCTTCTGCCCTCACACCTTCAATGCGACATCCCAGATTAATGTCCCCTCCAAAGAACGAGTGGAAATGCAAGTGTTCAATAATCCTAACAGAGCCACATTTTCCTACCTGAAGAAAAGAACTGCTGCAACACTGACTGTGGCCCTATCTGTGGTGAACGTCTCTGGCCTTGTATGCATTGAAGGCCGTGGGACTAAGAATGTGGGTCACAGCACCTGTAGCATTGTAAGGACTTTGAACACTGCCAACCCCCAGCGCTTGTTGCATCACCCAATATGTACTTTGTTTGTGGAACCAAAGCCTACACCTGGCTCCCAAGAAACTGGGGGGCACGTGCTACATCGCCTTTGTTTTGCCACCAACCTACACAGCCCCTGCAGAGCATCATCATCAAGGATCAGAGACTTGGACAATTGGAAGTTGGCTTTGGGGCATCTTGAAGGAGTGGGGTTGGAAAATATCAATGATTCTCTTGGTCCCAGTATTGACAATATGTGGTTGTTGTTTGGGTATACACTGTATACCACCTTTGTGTTCTCTTTGCATAACTACCTTGCACCCTAAGACTATGGACACTCAGCTAACAAAAATGAGAGTAATGTATGATCAAGAGATACAGGGCATTATGGAGATCGAAATAGACTGACAAGCTGGCTAGTTATGTTCAAAGGGGCCACTGTTAAAAGCAAAACTACAATTGTGAACATTACCTGCGCCATCTTGTCTGGTGGAATTCTATGTGCATATAAGTTGCAGTCATTTTAATCTATCACAGTCATTTTGTACTCTGTTGGTCACCTTTGTTTCACCCTGCCCTTACTAGCATCCCTCTGACCCTCTGACCGACCTGGTATGTGTGCTGGGGGCTATAAACTCTATTGCCACAACAAACCTCAGCGCCACTTGCTGCCACAAACTCGTTTTTCCTCTCATCTCTGTTTTCAGGCAAACCTTTGGACACTCTACCCCTCACTGCACCTAGTTACACAAACAGGTTCCAAACACCAAAAAGACTCTTGCAACATGATTTATTGCACTGCAAACAGCAAGACTTGTTGTTACCAACAATGGGACCTGTTTTTATCAACAGAACGGACTCTTAGATCTGGCCGGTCTCACATGTTTTAGACCCTGAAGCAAGGTCCAGCTGAAAGATAAGATTGTCTGTTTGACCTGGGTGGGAAGAGAATTACTGTTGGGCTTGTGTGACAACCTGCCCGGGGCGGGGACCCCAAGCTTGTGTAACCATGTTGATGAAAACAATGCATTGTGTCAAACCTGTATAAAAGGAAGAGCCAAAGGAGTTATCAGCAGAACACCTCCCTCAGACATCCCGGTGTCTCAGTTGACGTGATCTCCTCATGAGAAATAAACCTTTTTCTTGTCTTCCAGTTTCCAGCGTTTGCTCATTATTTTGATAGCGAACCCAAAGTGAATTAGAGGTGGAACCCTGCACCGGGCAGCATTGAGGGTCTTAGAAGACTCGCTGCCTTTCACACAGTGGCCTATAAAACCTGACATAGGATCTCTGTTCTCAACATTACAACGCCCAAATCCACAACCTCTACCTCTCTCTTTCCCCTGCCTCTCCAAAATCTATGGATTGGGAAGGGCAAGGGGAAAGAGAAAGGCATAGCCTGTGCAGTAGGATACACAAAAGCCTTCCCTTAGCCTTCCTCCTGTTGCTCACGGTGTCACTTGAGCCTCAGAAAGATGGAGGGGGGAATTCTGCTCAGCTCCTGGGTCTCCTTGGTGTGGGTGAAGGAGGAAAAGAACTTTAACTGAACCCAGGGAGAACCAGGGGCTGACTTCAGCCTTTTTTCACAGCTATTGCTGTGAATGTTCAGCAGTCAACAGCAATGGCCATGTGCATGGCTGTTAACTGTTGAAATCTCACAGCAACAGCTGTGAAACAAAGGCTTTGGAGCCGTAGGGAGTATGTGGGGGGCTGAGGGGATGTTTCAACCACCCTGGCCTTCAGGAGGCCTTTGTTTTTTTTAAATTAGGACATTCTGACTTCATGGAGTGGAATGTTCTATTAGCCTTATAATCACAAAAATAGGAGAGGGAGGGAGAAGCAGAGATTTATTCGGCTTCCAGAGTTAACGTGCTAATAATCAATGGGAATGAATCATGTGTCGTTTTTTCCAGAGGCTCAAAAAATTGTGATGGAGACCCTCAACCACACTAGCACATTGTGCGGTATATCTTGAATCTCCTCTGTGTGGTTAGGTGGATAGCATCATCATCGGGTCTTAACACCTGCGTGTCCAGTTCTCCAGGTGCTCTGCTGTCCTCCACCAGGAGGGAGACTGTCTGGTTCGCAACAGTCGTGAGTGATGAAAACAATGAAATGATCTACTCTCCTGTGTGTTGTGTCTTTATTGTTCAGGAGAGGGATAAAATTTAAAACCGAGAATGGAGGTGCTTATATGGATACTTTATTGGTCCATTGCACCTAGTGAACGGTCGACATGTTTCACTCAGGTTATGCCCGTACCTGTCAGGTGGTTTTCATCAGGACCAAGGGAAAACGGTCTCTAATGTGAGATTGCTGTGCAGGTATTCAGGTAAGTTGAGTCACTCACCTCTCTTCATCACTGAGCTCAGTGACTCCAGTCCCCCCCCCCCCATCTTCGTGGTGCCTCCGATTTTTCTAGAGTCCAACCTCATGGCCTCCTCTAGATGGAAATATACATGCGGAAGCCGATTGCACCTAGACTGGCTAAAACGGTTCTAATGAACAGGTAAAAGTCACTTTAAAGAATATATTGTTCTTCAAGTCTGTTGCACAGGCAGCCATAAGAATTGTCTACGTGGGGCAGGCTTCAGATCCTTCTAAGCAAATGGTGGTGAGCTCAGGGACTGGTCATTGTTGTTTCTGAATGCAGGACCAGAGCTTCTGAGGTCTTCCATCCAAACCATTTTAAGTAACTTAAAGTGACTTCTTGGGCCCCGTGTACCTGGTGGGCATGTTGCATATAGGTTTGCATCCCAGAAGGGCTTACTGAAGGTACAGAAAGTAGAGTTGTGAACCTCCAGTTTAGCCGCTAATGTGGGCCTTGCCACTGGACCCAGTTTTCTGGTAATCTGTGTCTCACTAAAACATGTATTCATTTATATTAGCCTCTTCTGTCTGCAGGTTATCAGACAAAAGATAATAAACACCCCAAGGGAATGCCAGGGTAAGGCTAAGTGGTCAGAGTTAAGGGCTGCTAAGAGGGCAGAGTACAGAAGTCAGAGAAAGAAATTATGAAAACATAAAAAAGTACCGGCAACGAAGCAAATAGAGCGCGTGGAAAAAAAATAAGGCTAGTAATGAAAGAAAGATGGTAAATGGAAAGGAGGAAGATAGAAATAAGGTAGGGATGAAATGTTGAAGTAGGGTGAGGAAAGAAGAAAACATCAAAGGAAGGAAAGGTGAAAAGAACAAACGAAGAATGCAAGGATGAGTTGAAGGATGAAAAAGTGAAATGATCAATTGATGAAAGGATGGATGGAAAGAAGGGTGAAGCTTGAGAGGGTGGATGAAATGATGCTCGGGTAACAGGATGAATGGGTGGAAGAGTGGAAGAGTGAAATGATGAATAGCTATATGATAGAATGGTCATTGGATGGATGGATTGTTGGAAGATAGAAGAATGAAGAGGTGAAAGGATGATGGGTGGGAAAGGGTTGACAGATGAATGTGTGAACTGGTGGATTAATGGAATGGTCAATGGATGGATATAATGGTGAAATGGTGGATGGAAGGGTGGAAGGACGGAAAGGTTAAAAGAGGGATTATAGATGGTGGATTGAAGGGTGGGAGAATACATAGATAGATGGGTGGATGCAGGGAAGAAGGAAACTATTCTAGGAAGGGTCAGGGTTGCTTGTTTTGTTCATTAAGAGTATTTACAGGTTTGGTTCAAAGCAAGGAGTATTTTAATTTTCTGGCTACTCCAGTGGCTACAGATTTTGAATGTTATTCTGTTATCCACCATGAGCCAATAGAGAGATTGGATCAGAACACAGTAGTTGGGAAGAATTATATTTGTGTACATCAAGGTGAAGATAAGTGTACAAACTCAACATTATTGGCACTTTCAATTTGCAAAAGGAAAAGAAAGCCATTCTTTCTGGTAGCAACCTACACAAAGTATAATACTGTTTGGGCTTGTTTGGTCTCACTGTAGCGGTTGCGATATGTTTAGTTCGCACAGAGTAGTTTAAATTACAATCAAACAACCCTAGTTCGTCAAGAGAGCTGAGATACCTGGGGGTAACCATGAACTCAGATCCATGTCTCATACCACGTCAACCAAGTCACAAGGAGCTCCTTCTACATGATAAAACCACTGAGGCACATCTCCCCATACCCTGAATATTAAAAAGCTACAAGCTATCCTCATGATTCAGATTCATCATATGCAAAATACATTGAATCCTAAATGCTGTGGCAAAACTCCACCTCTACCTCCATCCCAGAGAACACACGACACCTTACCTATCGCTAGACCATCAATGTTCAAGGCACTTTGTATCGTCCACAGAGTCTCCCAAGGAAAAGGACCGCTATAACCACAAACTAAATTTAAATAATACAAACAAATTAGCCACTGTGCTCCAGGCTCGCACCATGGATCATCATACCGCCTTACAGTAAGTAATCCATAGTAGCCTCCACTTTCTCTGGACAAGCAACGAGGCTCTGGAACTCATTGGCGGCCAAGATTCAAAGCATTCAGTACATTTAAAGTTCAGAGGATAAGTAAAATCCTGGTTGTTCACGAGATAATTACATCAACTACTAACCCTTGTATAGGAACAAGAAAAATAATCCCTCCCATCAATATAAGTTCGGTCCAAAGCTATGGATCAGTCCAGACCAGCACACCACACCAAGAAGAGAGATGCAGGAATTCTCTTTCACTGGCAGGCATTGCTGGGTGCCAATCTGTTTTTCATGTACCCTGCACATTATTTCTTATATTTTAATGAAAATTATTCCTGGCACATGCCCGCCCCCTCATCTTCTGATCTTTACTTACAGTGTCTGTAGTAAGGATGTTCGGATCACGATTGCAGTAGGATGTTGCTTAACTGCTCAAACGTTGTTTTACCTTTTTTTTTTTTCGGAGTTTCATATAGCGCGAACTAGACCCGGAGGTATCAGAGCGCTTTAAACGAACACCAGTTGCGTTACAGAAAGACACATTCATTTTTGTTAGGCACGGGGAGATTAAGTGATTTGCCCAGAATAACAGGACGCAGAGGGTCCCTGCCGAGACTCGAACCCAGGGGCCTATTAGGATGGCGGGCGGTTCGCCCCTGCCGGGCCGGCGGTAGCCACCGCCGGCCCGGCGGGGGCGATCCGCCCGCCATCCACGCCTGAATGACCCCCGCCACATTAGGATGGCTGGGGGGTCCGCGGCAGACGGGAAGACCGTCCGCCGCTTTTCCGCCCGTTGACGAGTCGACCGAGCGGAAAAGGGGCTCAATATAGTGGCGGTGTCTGCAAGACACCACCATCCATATTAACATGCAGGCGGAGAGCAGCTTTTCCATGGCGGCGTTGCCGCCATGGAAAGGCATGCGGTTTTCACTGTTGGGGGCCCGTTGTGGGCCCCCAGGATGTTGGGGGTGTGGGGGGTGCACATGGGGGTACCTATGGTACCCCCCTGCATTTGCATGCACAAGGTGGCAGGCACCGCGCGGTGCCTGTCATGTTGTGCATGCAAATGCACAACATCCATTTTTTACATTGCGGCGGGTGCTGCTTACAGCACCGCCCGCCGCAATGTAAACAATGCGGGATGCGCCCGCCAATGTGGCGGGCGCATCCTAATTTGAATGGCGGGACCGCCACACCTATGGCGGGCGGTCCCTTTTGCCGTTGCGGTGGCGGGCGGACTTTGTCCGCCCGCCATCGTAATAGACCTCCCGGTTCCCCAGTGTAGAGGTCGACCGCCCTAGCCGCTAGGCCACACTCTCTCTTTGCTTAAATTTATCATCTCCATTTTCTGTTCCTTGTACTTTTGGGGTTGCTGCCATTTACTTTCTCTTTTTTTAACTTATTATTTTAATCACTTAATGCAGATAAGTTGGTTTTTACACTTTTTTATGAGTTAATATTTCTCCCTTTTATTTTATCTATCTGTTTATTTCTCAGTAGCCACGACTGGGAATGGGTTATCAGTCACAGGCTGCATTGCTGATTGTCAGCCTATTTTTCTTTTTCCCTGGACAGTATTTCTTTTATTTTGATGATACTCACATTGGGCACATACCCCACCCCCTCATTTTCTGAGTCCCTGCTTACATGGTGTGGGGGCGCAGGTGCGTTCAGGTAGTGGGAGGGGGTTGGCACACCTGGGTATGTCAAATCCAGTGAACTTCTGCACTGGTTACCCTAATGTCTCCGCCCCAGAGTCGTCCATACCCAAGTACTTGTATTGTATTATTCTTTTAGAATCTAGATATGTTTTCTTATAGTAGACTGTTTTGATTTATTCATGTGTGAGGTAATCCGCTCAGTTTCACCATTTGATCAATTATTATTTTGAAACAATACACCGCTGATCGCTTTGTTGTGTATGTATTTAATGATTGGATATTTCTTCTCGTGACACATGAATCTCCTTGAGGCTCCTTAAACAGCACCCTGCCCCTTTTCTGCTCCCTGGGTTTCACCATCCCCTAAAGAAAGGTAAACATTGTGAACACCTGGGGTGTTTATGGAAAACTTTATATTCCACATTGGATGAAAAACATTTACCAAAACGCCTTGTGTGACTATAAAACTCTACAAAACTAAAGACGTTTTCAGCATCTTTAACAATCTTTGTTCTCTGGAAGCGTGTAAATTAAATTCCCCCTGTACCCCATCTCAAATTCTTTGTGATAATCTCTCCAACTAGTTCCGGGATGAAATCCTTAATCTTGTACAGACACTCAACTCCACTCCTATTGCGCCCAGTTCTCTTGTGCGATCTGTCATTCCTACCAGCAAGGCAGCTTTTCCACTTTCCCCACCCACTGATTTAAAAATTCTGTTTAATAAAATTAACCTACTTTCTTTGGGCTCACCATTGGACCCTTATCATGTGAAATATCTCAAGTTATGGGCTCCTCCAATAACCCCCGCTAATTATGGTCTACAATCTTCCACTTTCACAAGGTAGGTACCTAAATCTTGGAAGCAAGTGCTTATTGTACCCCTACTTAAAAAACCTTGTGCAGATTCAAAGGTACTAACCAACTGTTAGACTAGAATCCTATATCACTTTGCAGCTTTTGCGCATTTAGAAGATTCTCATCACCTGGAAACCCATCACTCAGGCTTTCGTCCCTCTTTCAGTGCAGGGACAGTTCTACTTGGAGTTCTCAGTGAGATCCGTATCAGCCATCATGCCGGCAATAGTGCAGTCTTAATTCTTCTTGACTTTACCGCCCGCTTTGACATGGAAGCGGTCTTGCTTCCCCTTTTCCAATCTGATTTCAAATGCATCCAGTATGGATGCCACAAGGCACAGCTTTAAGTCCACACGTCTCAATCTCCATGTGGCACCACTCGCATTTATTTTACAATCAGTTGGCTTCAATTTTTTCCATGTGCTGGCACCCAGCTGATTCTAAGGATGGAAAGGGACAGTCTGTCCCTTCAGTCCGAGTTTGGGCAATGGATGTAATCCATTGAAACCTGAACACACTAAGATTCCCTGAAGTTTAATTCCTCAAAAATAAAAATCCAGCTTTCCAGAGCCTCTTCCGTCTGGATCACCAACTGGTAGCTGGCGGAGTTAGGAACTGACCCTCTATCAGCTTCCCCCTACAAGTTTGTTTCAGCTAAGCATCTCGGGGTCATTTTTGATATTAGTTTATTAGTCTGAGAACATATCTCCAAACTTGTATGCAACTGCTTCTTTCTACTGAAAGTCTTAAAACATGTCCTCCCTTTTCTTCCTGTCGTCATTGAAAAACAGTAATCGAAGCCACTATTGCAGCAAAGTTTAACTACTGCAATTCCGTTTTTCTTGGATTACCCAAAAAGCTTTTCTATCGTCTTCAGATCATCCAGAGCTCAGCAACCCACTTACTTCGAGGAATCAGAAAGCATTGCCTGATATCGCCATACCATTGTGCCTTTCATTGGCTTACCACTGAAAAGAATTGCAGTTTTAAAGCTCTTTGTATCTGTCATTGATTTGTCAATTCTACAGGTGCTATCTGTCTTTTCGCCATTTACGCTCAAAATCTGCCAATCTTCTGTATATGCTTCATATTTGCAAAGCAAAAGCAGCAGATCATTAATTTTATTACTTTATTGCTAAAGTCTACAATCAGCTCCCACTTGCCCTCACCTCTATTATATCCCTGACCATCTTTCAGAAACAACTTAAAAGTCACTTGTTTACACTATAGTTACTTAGTCATTCTCAATAACGCTTTTGGCCAAATTTACTAAGTTTTCATGCAACACATCACACAAACCTAAGTTGTTGCTCTACATTACGTGTAAGAAAGAGAGCAGAACAACGTCATAGATACTGAGATATGGTGCTGTTTCTCTCTGTTCCTCTGCTGATGAACTTTAGGGTGCCTTTCGCCACGACACACCCTTTCACCATTGTGCAAAGGTGTTTATGTGATGTCAAGCATAGCTTTTGTACTTAAAGGGTACCCTTCCTGTACAAACTACCATACTTTGGCAAAGTTTAGCATTTCCCCACTTTGTATGTGTGATGTATATTGCGGCACACATGCAAAGTTGGAAAAGTTCTGGAAATAGAAAACGTTTCTCAGTACTCTGAGAATACTTTGTTTATTAAACTTTACATCTCCCTCAAGAATGCAGAAATGTTTGGCGTAAATCCCTGTCTACCAATATTACCAAATAATTATTTGCATCCAAACCCATGCGTGGCTGTACCACCTATGGAACACCCTACTGAAGCAAAGGAGCATGCCTCACTTTACAGTTACTTTCAAATGCAAATCACGATTTGAGTTGGAAAGTAATTCCCAATACAACACTTTATGCTGGGTTTTGCATCACAAAATGCAAAGTGTTAGTGAATTTCCCACTTTGTTTTTAGATCTAGCCTTCTTTCTGCATCCTTAACTAGTACAGGACTATCCTATGGATACCAGTGTGCTTAATAAATGGCATATCAAATCAACTCTAAGCATAGTCCCCCCCACATGCATCACAGACATAGCAAACAATGCCTGTCTTACCTCTAACCACAAGATGGAGCATAGTACTTCAAGTATTTCTGATGGTCTTCTCAGTCTTAATCTGATAGAATCAGTGTCACCATTCGATATAATATTCCAACTCCCTACCTGATCCCTCAATATCATCAGCACAGGTATATAATGTATGAAAGGTCCTGTGGAAATTTGCTGACAACTGGAGGGCACAGATATGGCTATACAAACCTGTTTTAGAATCCACTCAATAATAACCTGACAGGCCTGCGAAGTCTTGAGACATCTGACACACATTAATGGCTGGACTTGAACATACACCAGCCTACAGGTCCTGTATAGTCACATACTTTTACCACAGACATCCTATAATCTCAATGAACAGAAATGAATAAACTGTCCTGCATCTTGGCAAATCTTACTCATAAAGGCAAGTAGTGCTTAATTTGGGCTGGTGGATGCTGGTGGGGGCCCCAGCACTCATTTTGGGGACCATCAGACATTTCCTATGGGGAGAAAAAAAGAGGGGAAACACACAAATGGGAAAGAAGGAGGAAGACAGACAGAACAACTGTCACAAAAGGAGAAAGCGGAGAGCTTCATGAGTGAGCTAAAGGGGTAGGGAGTGTCTGGCAGTGAAATAAAGAGGCCTGAGGTGGATTCAAGACTACACAGCCTTGATATTCAGCACACAGCATTTAATCGCTGCTGGCTTTTGACCTTGGGCACCGGCACGCATTATGTTGCAAATTAAGCACTCATATAAAGGAGGACTTATAAGACAGTCTATACCAGCAGATGTCTGATTCCCCTCACCCTTTCTCTCCACCTGTTACATCTTCCAGATCCATATTATCTCAGAGTGGACAACTTCCTGCCACAGCCAGCATAGGAAATCCGTTTGAGAACATATAAGTAAAAAATACCAACACAATAAATGGACTTGCAGAGCTGCCAGCAAACCACAAACTATAAAAAATGTGAGTCCATCTCTCACACTTGAGGGCCCGTTTTAGGGGTTTATAAAGCCTCAGTGTTTTGGAAAATATTTTTCTGGCAGAATCCGCCCAGGAAATGTTATCTAGTAGCTAGGGTTCTCCCTCTGCCCTGTATCCTAAATTAGCAGTTTCCACTCTTAACCCTGTGGTTAACACATTATTCAATCAATCCCTAGAAACAGACTGTGCTCCCACCTACTGGAAGAGGGTGCAGGATTTTCCCGTTTTAAAGAAGCCGAATGCTGACCCAACAAACCCAAACAATTTTAGACCAAGTTCTTTACTGCTGGATCTTTCCAAAATACTGGAGAAACTAGTGAACAGTCAGCAGCTGTCGCAATACTTGCAGGACAACTCGCTTCTCCATAGGTCACAATCACGGTTTCCGTCCAGGTTTTGGACCAGAGGTTACCTTGCTGCAAGTATCTGAATTCATACAATTGAGCCTAGACCAGGGCCTGAAAGCTATAGTAATCCTTTGGGACCTGTTTGCAACCTTCGACACTGTGTCTCACCCTATCCACCTTGAACAGTTGGACAAAGTGGGAGTGGAATGTATAGCTATATAATGGCAGAAATCCTCTTTGCCTGAAAGATAGCAAACTGTAATCCCCCCCCGCCCCCCGTATTTCTCATCGTACAAGGAATTGACATACGGTGTCCCTCGGCGTTCAGCCTTGAGCCCTACCCTATTTAATATATATTTGGCCCCGCTGGCAAAAGTAGTAGAACCTTGCGGTTTCAACATAGTGTCATACGGGGGTGACACTCCTCAGCTGATGCTAGCATTCAACTAGCAGACAAACCATCGCTGATAGATACCAGGTCTGTGTGTGTGCAGAGCAGCTGCTTGAAGCTGAATGCTGAGAAAACAGAGATTCTGTTCTTTGGGAAATGACCTCCATTGGAAATACAGAACTGGTGGCTGAAAGATCTAGGTACACAACCGACTGCCACCTCTTAGGCCAGGAATCTGGGCTTGAAACCTAATCAAGAGCTGTCTCTCCAACCTCAAATTCAAGTTGTCTCGGCTACCTGCTTTGGGCATCTAAAAGCATTTTTTAAAAATCTCTAAAATACCATCAAGTCCATACTCGGAAAACAATTGTACATGCCCGGGTAACTTCCAGACTGGAGTAGCCAAACTCCTTTTATCTGGGAGCCTCATTCGTAGGCTTCAGAGAGAACAGAATGCGTCCACCAGGATGGTCTTAAACTTCCCAAAAGACAATCTATAAACTGGCATCAAAAATCTCTACACTTGTTGCCAGTGCAAAAAGAATTCCCTACATAGTCCTAATGATTACTTTCAAGGCGCTACACAAAAAAGGTCCTGCCTACTTCAGGAATAGATTTAGAGAATAGGGCGCCACAAGAACACATTGTTCATCAAATCTGAGATTATTAGTAAATAATCCAGAATAAGAAAAGGCCGGGGGAGGTGGTCGCTCATTTACTTATCTGATGGCATAAATGTGAAAAGCTCTGCTGGCCAGCCTAAGAAACTCCAGCTCTGTAACCCTTTTCAGGAGAGGCCTTACACCTTCCTTTTAAGGAGTAAACTTAAGCGGACAGTCTAGTGTGGTTGCTGCGATTTCACATGCTGAAAGTGAGGGGATGCTCCATTTTGAAGCAGCTGTTCGCGGTATACAAATGGAAACCCAATCATTCATTCATTCATTCATTCCATCTCACCACCAAGTGCTACGTCCACTAACGGGATAAGGTAAGCACATGGAAACATTTCCCACATAATCCTAAAGCAAAGACAGCACTTTCAGCTACATAATCAATCCCACTGTGTAGCGTATCATCCATGTGGATGAGTGCTCTGTGCCCCACATAGGGGTAGTGAGCGCTGTACAAATGCAACACTACAATATCTTAAAACGAATGCACACTATTGATCGGTATTATATATGATGATTGGGATTTAAAAAAAACTTTGACTTGTTACATGGACCAATGTTCAGACTCCATACGTTTTGTTTCTTCAACTGACCACTAGGAGGCACAGGAGGAAAAGAAAAGAAATGAACGCGCTACAGAAACCTATAGAAGCTGTATAGTAAGGCGTGCGGACGGCAGGTGTCCTTTGAGTGGTGGCCTGCCTTAGAATAATCATACGGTGCGTGTCCATAGGAAACGCTTTGTATAGTTACATAGGAAACATACCGCGGCATAAGCTTGCTACCCGGAAACAAAGATTTAACAGCGAATGAGCACAGAAAACCTTTCAAAAGATGTTCATTAAACCCACAGGACGTTTACAGGATGCTGATAAATTCAAAACAAGTATCAGAAAAGTCTGTATGTCCCAGAATTAAAACAAGCAGTGGTAAAGATAACATGCCATCCGTGTTGGATTCGGATCACAATGAGGCCTGGGCACTCCCAAAAACAGTGGCCCACGTTCCCGAATCGTTAATTATTGGTAGTTCTACATAGTGTGAAATCAGCCTCTGGCAGGAAAAGGAGGAGAACAACAATCAATCAATCAATCAATCATGTCACTTATAAAGCGCACTACATACCCGCGAGGGTCTCAAGGCGCTGGGGGAAGAGGGGGGTGGTGCTGCTACTGATCGAAGAGCCAGGTCTTGAGGAGTCTTCTGAAGGCCAGTAGGTCTTGGGTCTGTCGGAGGTTGGTGGGGAGGGTGTTCCAGGTCTTGGCGGCGAGGTGGGAGAAGGATCTGCCGCCGGCGGTCGTTTTCCGGATGCGGGGGACTGTGGCGAGGGCGAGGCTGGTCGAGCGGAGCTGGCGGGTGGGGGTGTAGAAGCTGAGTCGTCTGTTGAGGTAGGCTGGTCCGGAGTTGTGGAGTGCTTTGTGTGCGTGGGTGAGGAGCTTGAAGGTTATCCTCTTGTTGACAGGGAGCCAGTGCAGGTCTCTCAGGTGGGGTGTGATGTGGCTGCGTCGGGGATGTCGAGGATAAGACGTGCAGAGGCGTTCTGGATGCGTTGCAGCCGTCTCAGGAGCTTAGCCGTCGTTCCTGCGTAGAGGGCGTTTCCGTAGTCCAGCCTGCTGGTGACGTGGGCCTGGGTGACTGTTTTTCTTGTTTCGGTGGGGATCCACTTGAAGATCCTGCGGAGCATTCGGAGGATGTTGAAGCAGGATGAGGAAACGGCGTTGACCTGCTTAGTCATGGAGAGGGTGGGGTCGAGGATGACCCCTAGGTTGCGTACGTGGTCGGTGGGTGGCGGGGCTGTTCCCAGTGATGTTGGCCACCAGGAGTCGTCCCAGGCTGAAGGGTTGGAACCAAGGATGAGGACCTCCGTCTTGTCCGAGTTCAGCTTCAGGCGGCTGGTCCTCATCCATTCGGCGACGGCCTTCATTCCTTCGTGGAGGTGGGCTTTGGCGGTGTGAGGGTCTTTGGTGAGGGAGAGGATCAGCTGGGTGTCGTCGGCGTAGGAGATGATGTTGAGGTTGTGCTGTCGGGCGACGTGGGCGAGGGTGCCATGTAGATGTTGAACAGCGTTGGGCTGAGGGAGGAGCCTTGGGGTACGCCGCAGATGATCTTGGTGGCCTTGGATCGGAAGGGGGCGAGGCGGACGCTTTGTGTTCTGCCGGAAAGGAAGGATGTGGTCCAGTCCAGGGCCTTCTCTTGGATCCCGGCGTCGTGAAGGCGTGTTCGTAGTGTGTGGTGGCAGACCGTGTCGAAGGCGGCTGATAGGTCCAGGAGGATGAGGGCTGCTGTTTCTCCGTTGTCTAGCAGGGTCCTGATGTCATCGGTGGCGGCGATGAGGGCGGTTTCGGTGCTGTGGTTGCTGCGGAAGCCGGACTGGGAAGGGTCCAGGATGTTGTTCTCCTCGAGGTAGCGGGTCAGTTGTTTGTTGACGATTTTCTCGGTGACCTTCGCGGGGAACGGGAGCAGAGAGATGGGTCGGAAGTTCTTGAGGTCCTTGGGGTCTGCCTTGGGTTTCTTGAGTAAGGCGGTGATCTCGGCGTGCTTCCAGCTTTCCGGGAAGGTTGCTGTCTCGAAGGAGATGTTGATTATTTTCCGGAGATGGGGCGCGATGGCTGTACTGGCTTTGTTGAAGATGTGGTGAGGGCACGGGTCTAGCGGTGAACCGGAGTGGATGGTGTTCATGATCTCGCTGGTGTCCTCGTCGTTGATGTTGGTCCAGGAGAGCAGGCGGTTGGTGGTTGTGGGGGCAGTGGTCTCGGTGGTTGCCGGGGCGGTCGTGGTGTTGAAGCTGTCGTGGATGTCGGCGATTTTGCCGTGGAAGAATAGACCACTTTATTCAGTCAGGCTCAGTATATGTACGTAAATGCTGTAATAACAGCCTTTTACATTGTGCACTTGCAGTGGAGTTAGGGGGGTGGGGGCACTAGCTGATTGAACTCCTTAGTCCACCCAAAAAACGGCCACCAACTGGCCTGGGCAACAGGCCCATTGCCCATGTCCGATTGCCCGCCTTGCCAATCCGAGCCTGCATGCCATTGGTATTCATGCAAGCTGCACAGCATCCCAGATGCTGTGGCGCGTGGCTATTTTTTTTTTAACTTAAGCCTTTGACGTGACGGCTTTCTGTTTCTGTTATTTATCCGAGTTGGATCAGTATCTAAAAAGAAATAAAATGGGCAAAATCGTTTCTTTTTTTTTTAGCAGGTGGGGGGAAGCAACACAGGGGCTGCGGGCGAGAGTAACATGGAGGGGAAGCAGAGTCAGAAGCAATACAAAGGGCGTGAGTGGGGGAAAGCAGCCCGGAGGTCGGAGGGTCAGAAGCAACATGTTGGGCGCAGGTAGGAGAATTGCAAACAAGCGATAGAGGGGAATTTGGAGCTGGGAGGGAGAGTGCACAAGCGAAAGAGAGGAACATAGAGTGCAGTGGAGAGGGAGTACCTGAGGGAGACAGCTGGAAAACACATGCACTCTTGTGAATTGCATAAGAAAAAAGAAAAAGTAGTGCGTGGAATGCGAGTAGTGGAAGGAGGCGAGTAATGAGTACATGCTACAGGGGAGAGACAAACACAACAAAAGGAAGGAAAGCCTACACAGGCTGATTATTAGGAAGCAAGTAAATGAAAGTAATAAAGCCAAAGAATGCTAAGCAATGGGTGGGCTCTAGACCCACCGTAAGGTAAGAATACATCATGCAACAGACAGGGCTGGACTGGAGAACCAAAAGCAGCCCTGGCAAAAATGCTAAAACCTGCCTGCTCCCTTTGTCTCCTCATCCATCTTCTTTCTCCTTTTCTCCTCTTTCTTCTCCCTCTCTGACCGCTTTCTTTCTACCTTTCCCCTCCCTCCCTCTCTTTCTCGCTCTCTTAAAACATCCCGTGCTTGCTTCAGTTAAGCTCTGGGAGCTGCTGAAAGTGACAGAGGCACCAGGAGCGGTCCCGGGCTTTCAAAACTGGCCTCCAAGAGCTCGAGGCCACTGGGGAAATGCCCAGTGGAATAAAAGGCCTGTCTGGCTATGAGAACAGACTACGTGTGGGCTGTCTAATAGGCGAGACCTAAAAACACTGATGCAGTGGAAAACAAAAAAAGGTTGTTGTCTATATACAATGCAGCCATGAGGTAAAAAATGTAATGTACGAGAGTTCAGTTTACTTTTGAGATGTCTAATAATCCGTCGTGCATTACAATGCCAGCATTTTATGGGAAGTGGAATGACAGACGAAGCAGCCTCCAGCATGAGTTGCAAGAGAAATACTCCTATTTTAAGGAATTGGTAACAATATGTCTTGCAGATGCGCTACAGTGGACCTGAGTGGACATTGCCCATTCCCTGTTTTCAGAGAGGGCATGCCATTCCCACTTACTTGAAATCACAAGATGAGCGGAGACAAACTCCTTGATCACCTTTGCTCACCTTGTGAGCCTCCTCAACTATTCTTTTGCATTCGTTGTAAACCTGAGCTCACAGAGTTCTTGTAACACCCTCAAACGCGGTCTTTGGAGCACTTCCACACAGAGGCAACTGTCCAGTATTTACCGATTCCTTTCTGTACTCAGGGCTTGATGAGGTGAGAAAAGAATGAGTGAGACACTTAACTCTCATTTAAAAACATCACCAGGAAACAAAAGCATCAACGCAAAAAATGTTTCTTTTAAATGTAACTACCAAGTACTACTGGTCTGATTAAAAATATTTTCACTGAGTTATTTCTAAACCAGAATAACACTTTTTATGTTAAAAACATACGTGAGTTTCAAAAAATAAAATCTAAAATATGCTTTTTGTGTGACTATTTATTATATTTGCTAGTTTTATATGACACTCATTAAGTCATTAAGTCGTTTGTATATCAGATTTGTGTGTAAACTAGCCAAGTGAAGGGTCCGATACGGCTATGGCATCACTTCTTCTGACGTAATTGTGCATTATACTTACATTTTAGGGCTTATGCCCTGGGCACTCCATATGCATGATCCCCTTCAGTCTCGTTTTACTCTGTCCCCATTCTCTGCAGTCTCCTCGGTAGGGTCTTCACCCCTCCAGCTCCCTGACAATCCCTTTTAGAGGCTGAATTGCCGCAGAATTTGCTTTCATCCTGCTACCTTGCCCACTCACAGTGCCTGCCCACCTCTCGTTGTATTCCCTCCACCTGAGTACCTTTGACTGTCGCCAATCCACCCCGCCTCGCTGTCCCGCCCTTTTCTCGTCTTCTTTTTCTGTCCCTCCTCCCTTCTCTCTTCTCCTCTCTGGCCACGGCGCCCTTTGCCCTTTCCTTCCAGCCACAGAGTGCCCTCTCTTGCTCTCTTTTACACTCCATGTCACTCCCCTCTCGTCCCGCTTGTGCACTCACTGCTCCCGTCCCAGTGTTTGTCCATCCCATGCCCCTGCTAGTCTTCTTCCCCCCTCTTAGTGGTACCTATGAACTTGGTGCATACATATGCGAAAGGTATGTCACGTGCAGGGCACGAGTCGGGGGTCCACGCGGGTGGACGGCGTCCCCCCACTTCTTTCACAGGGTGGATGCCGTCCACCCTGCCAAGAAGTTGGGCCCCACTAAAAAAGATGCTGAATTCGTCCCGGTGTAATTTCCAAACACGGGACACATTCAGCAGCGCCTGCACGTTGTTGTCTGCTTTCGATCACAACAACGTGCAGGCGAGGACGAGGCTCTCTTATTTCTGACTCCTGCTGGGATACTTGGCCATAACAAAGGCCGAGTCTCAGGGGTCATCAAGCCTCCTTTTGTTGGAGTCTCCTGGCTGGCAGCAGTCAGGAGCCTCACACCTGATGCAAATGCAGCAGAGGAGAAACAAAGACTCACACCTTGTTAGCACTTCACACATACTTTAAAGAGGCAGCTTTTCACTTTGTTCAGGCTCTGTTTAGGAGTTTTGCATGCACTGTTAGAAGTAGGATGTGTTGATCTTTCCCAGTATTTGCACAAAATAAATTGAATTTATATAGAGCTTACTGCCCCTGAGGAGGCGTTGTAATGATTTAAATATCACTATTTCTTTTAAAGCACTATGGCTATAGAAAGCTTAACGCTGGCAAAAGGTAACATTGTTTTATATGTAGCGTACAAAAGTGTGAATCTTCTGCCTAAATCAGGAGGGTTTGCAAGTATACTCGAAATGTGCTCAAATGTACTCATGATACACCTGCTAAGCATATATGTGAGGGCTTAAGATCTGATATCACTTCTTGTGATGCCAGTTCCTGTGATGTCACGTGCTGTGATGTCACGCGCCGTGATGTCACGCGCCGCGATGCCACGCACTGCGATGCCACTTGCATACAGATTAACTAGGTTAGTCCCCCCACTTATTTTTTTTAGGACTTGTGCCCTGGTCACGTGTCATGAAATACCTGTTACATATGTAGGTGAGGAAAGGGGGTGCCCCAAGGAGAGGATGTGGTCCGTCGGCTAGACTGCCGACTTTGGTGCTGAAAACCAGGGTTCGAGCCTCAGGGTCGCGTCCACATCCTGTGATTCTGGTCAAATCACCTAATCTCCCCGTGCCTGAATGGGTAATGTAAATACGGTGCTCATGTAAAGCGCTCCAATACCTTCGGGTCGAGTTTGCGCTATATAAATATGCAACAAAAAAAGCTTTAATGCCATAGGTCCTTGGCTGGAAGAGACAGCCCCCGCCCAGGGCGTCCACATTGAGTTGCCGCACTGGGGCTCCACCCTGGTGTCCCAAAGAATGTCTGGATTTCTGGAGCAATGGGGAGAGACAGTAAATTTGATTTAGACAACAGCACTAGTAAAGACTGGCCTTGAACCTACAGATACAAATGGTAGTATATCACTTTTATATGTGCTGCTTCACCCCACTCTTACTCGCAGCCATAAGTTTGGAGCAACACGTTGGAGGATACCTGACTTCCAGCAGTTTTACTCCTACCCAGTAGAATTGCTTGCAACTATCTGATCGGAAAACAATGTGAATCATACCCTCGGACGACAATCACTGTTCAGTGCTCCACTGCTTCATAGCTAGGTTTGTGCTATATAGTTACCACATACACAGAGTATATACATACACCCATCCAGGCTTGACTCATGGCTCCAAAACTCTTCCCACACAGGCCACATTATAAAGCCATACAGAACTATAAGAGTAGCTTCGAACAGGACCTTCAGGGACCATCAGTCAGAAGCCTCTTAGACGGCAATACTGGTCTGGCACACTGGAGAACAATAGAGACGTCAGGATAAGAGACTTCTTTATATTCCTAAGCCATGCTTGAAAAAAGTGCCTTGACTTAAAATTAACAACTGTTTCTCTTTCCTTCCTTTCTATTGATCGCCCTCTCCTTAGCCTCCATCATCTGCATGCCTTACTCTGAGTGTAGTCTACCCCAAGCCTCATGCCTGTTTGCCTATTATTATTGTATTTCTGCAATTACCCCACACCTCACAGATCATAGCCTCGTTCTTTGAAACAATATCCCTGCAACTTAACAATACCCAGTCTCCACCTGCCTATCCATTCATCCTACCAACCAGTGCATGAACTCACATGGCCTTACATACATCCACTAAGCATATCCAATTCCTAAGAAACTGGAGTAAATGTATGAAATTGGTTTCTTGATAGAGCAAGACTGATCCCAACAACCAATACTAACCAATAACCCACCAATAACTTTGGGTTCTGGAGCAGCGTGCTACCCTCCTTAATGCACTTCAATGCTTTGCCAGTGGTAGTAAGCGCTATATAAGCACAATTACGACACAAGATGGTAACTATACACTTATGCAACTTTTCCCTCTCATATCTCCACACTCCACTTGCTACTTGCCACAGCATGTGTGGCGCACTCATCTGAAACTCAAGCAGGGTACCAGAACTCTTCCCACAGATGCCACACTGTAAACCCCCATTCTGTCAATCATGCACAACAAATGGTTTACCCACTTACTCGACCACCGGAGCTCTTCGGAGGCATCACCACGGCTTCAAGGTGCTTTAGAAATGCTACATTACAAAGCACACAATACGAGAACACTCAATCTTGTTAAGTGGAGAAGAAAAGGCCCACTCAGCTGAAAGCAATAAACGGCTGTCAGGGCCAGAGGGCACTTTGAGACAAAGGGCCATATTTACGAACACATTTTCCCATTGACACAGAATGGATAAAACCCTGTAATACATCTGGTCCAAAGTCCCTCATTTAGCACAGAACATTAAATCTGGTGCTAAAACTCCAGGGCGCCAAGGTTTTGAGCCCGAAATAGGGGAGTGTTGAGGTAGCAAGGGTGCCATGGGCCCCTATTTAGGGTGAAAAGTGTAACTGCAACAAATGATGGACGGAATGCTGAATGATTCAAACATTCTTCCCCAGTCAAGAGATCTGGGTTAAATCCATCGTTCTTTTGCCCAGTACGCCACCCCAGTTTAGACCCAGCCATATGCAAATCAGTCTTGACCCTGTGCCTCATGGGAACAGTCCAGACCAAATTGCCAAGCCAGGTCCTCCCTAGACCGGAAACAAGCATCCTGGGACTTGTTTCGGGGTATGTCACCCTTCATCAGCCAGGCTAGCTTGAATCCAGTGGCAAAGTGAGCAAGGGACCCATGTCTGGGCATACCCATCCCACTTAGGGCGAAAAGTGTAACTGCAACAAATGAAGGACGGAATGCTGAATGATTCAAATATTCTCCCCCACTCAAGAGATCTGGGTTAAATCCATCGTTGTTTTGCCCACTACGCCACCCCAGTTTGGACCCAGCCATATGCAAATCAGTCTTGACCCTGTGCCTCATAGGAACAGTCCAGACCGAACTGCCAAGCCAGGTCCTCCCTGGACCGGAAACAAGCATCCTGGGACCAGTTTCGGGGTATGTCACCCTTCATCAGCCAGACTGGCTTGAATCCAGTGGCACAGTGAGCAAGGGACCCATGTCTGGGCATACCCATCCCACTTAGGGCGAAAAGTGTAACTGCAACAAATGATGGACGGAATGCTGAATGATTCAAACATTCTCCCCCAGTCAAGAGATCTGGGTTAAATCCAATGTTCTTTTGCCCACTACGCCACCCCAGTTTGGACCCAGCCATATGCAAATCAGTCTTGACCCTGTGCCTCATGGGAACAGTCCAGACCGAACTGCCAAGCCAGGTCCTCCCTGGACCGGAAACAAGCATCCTGGGACCGGTTTCGGGGTATGTAACCCTTAATCAGCCAGACTAGCTTGAATCCAGTGGCACAGTGAGCAAGGGACCCACCTCTGGGCATACCCATCCCACTTAGGGCGAAAAGAGTAACTGCAACAAATGATGGACGGAATGCTGAATGATTCAAACATTCTCCCCCAGTCAAGAGATCTGGGTTAAAACCATTGTTCTTTTGCCCACTACGCCACCCCAGTTTGGACCCAGTCATATGCAAATCAGTCTTGACCCTGTGCCTCATGGGAACAGTCCAGACCGAACTACCAAGCCAGGTCCTCCCTGGACTGGAAACAAGCATCCTGGGACCGGTTTCGGGGTATGTCACCCTTCATCAGTCAGGATAGCTTGAATCCAGTGGCACAGTGAGCAAGGGACCTACGTCTGGGCATACCCATCCCAATTAGGGCAAAAAGTGTAACTGCAACAAATGATGGACGGAATGCTGAATGATTCAAAGATTCTCCCCCTGTCAAGAGATCTGGGTTAAATCCATCGTTCGTCACCCCAGTTTGGACCCAGCCATATGGAAATCAGTCTCGACCCTGTGCCTCATGGGAACAGTCCAGACCGACCTGCCAAGCCAGGTCCTCCCTGGACCAGAAACAAGCATCCTGGGACCGGTTACGGGGTATGTCACCCTTCTTCAGCCAGGCTAGCTTGAATCCAGTGGCACAGTGAGCAAGGGGCCCACGTCTGGGCATACCCATCCCACTTAGGGCGAAAAGTGTAACTGCAACAAATGATGGACAGAATGCTGAATGATTCAAACATTCTCCCCCAGTCAAGAGATCTGGGTTAAATCCATAGTTCTTTTGCCCACTACGCCACCCTAGTTTGGACCCAGCCATTTGCAAATCAGTCTTGACCCTGGGTCCCTTTCTCACTCTGCCACTGGATTCAAGTTAGCCTGGCAGATGAGGGCTGTTAGCCCAAACCGGTCCCAGGATGCTTGTTTCCGGTCCAGGGAAGACATGGCTTGGCAGTTCGGGCTGGACTGTTCCCATGAGGCACAGGGTCAAGACTGATTTGCATATAGCTGTGTCTGAACTGGGGTGGTGAAGTGAGCTAAAGAACGATGATAGATTCAACCCAGATCTGTGACTGGGGGTGAGTGTCTGAAAAGTTTCAGCGCTCCGACCATCATCTCCTTGTGTATGCTTTACGGGCCCTAATGCCAGCAAAAAATATGAGATTCGTAGTTCCATGTTGAGTATTAAAAAAAATTCATAATTGTGGTGCAGAGATCTTCTCACAACCCGGGCTATGGTGCCAATGTACCTGCTCAACCACTAATAGATAGAGCACTAGGAATTGGTAAAAACGATTTTAGCACCCTTTTGTGTTTAGTGCTAAAGGTAAACAAGGATGACATTACCATTTTAGCCTTTGAGGCTTTTGCCTGAGTGTGAACAGACCGCAGGGGGAAACGAGATAGATAGATAGATAGATAGATAGATAGATAGATAGATAGATAGATAGATAGATAGATAGATAGATTGATTTTTGTGGAGAAAGGTCGCAAGACACCCCCACGTCCTAAATGGGAGCCTGTCGCCTTTCTGAGACACCAAGCTGAGAGGATATGGCACCAGCATATGCTGCGCCATATACGTAACACGCCACAGAGAACTCTGCTGCAAGGTGCACTGTCAGCAGCCGCGTGACACATTTACATCTATGAGTTGGGCGCTTTCCTGAAATGGTGACTATTTTTGGCAGCCAGGATTAGTTCGCGCTGAACATAGGTTTTGTGGTTAGTGACAATAAACCGAGTTTTAAGGGATTAGCGGTGACTCATGAGGTTAGTCAGGGTGTTTTCAGAGCAAGGTTTAGAAAGCATTGTAGAGAGAGCGGCTTAGAGGGGTCAGAAAGTCAGGATGAAGGAAGGGAGATGCCGAAAACGAAAGAATGAAAAAGAGAGAAGCATTGGATAAGAGAGAGAGAGAGAAACGTGAAGCAAGTGGGAGAAAGAAAAACAAAGGGAGAGAGGAAGAAGAGAAACAAGCGAGGGGAAGAAAAACCAGGCAAGGAGAACTGAAGAGAACAAATGGGAGGGGAGAAAAGCAGAGGAACAAAGATGAGAAGCCAATGCGAAGAAGGAAGGAAAGAAAAAAGGAAGAAAGGAAAGAGAAGGACAGATAGAGGAAAACAAGGATAAAAGTAGTATTACTAATGATTGCTTTAAACGAGGGAACAATCTAATAAGCAAAGAGTGGAAACTGAAAGAAAGGCATTGAAAACGAAGAACAAATGTGAGAAAAGAAATAGGGAATGTATGGAGGAAGTATGCATGGAGAGAATGTACAGTGAAATAATCGAGCTAAAGGAAGGAAAGAGAAGGATGAAAGATCAGGAAGTAGGAAAGTGGCATGCAACATGCGAAGTAACTAAGGAGAAAGAAGGGTAGGAAAGGCAAGCAGAAGGAAGGAAGGGGTGAAACAAAAAAATGAAATGCAGAACAAGGGAAGAAAAGAACGAAGGCCTGGTAGAAAGAAGAAAATGTGAAAATAAAGCATGCTGGACTAACGGAAAAAAAGAAGAATGGATTATTAGAAGCAATACTAGGGTGAATGGGAAGAGTTGGGGCCGGAGTTCCAGAAAGTAAGGCTAGCCAGCATGCGAAGGATAGCAAATGTGTAGAAGGAGATCAGGGGAGTCCGGAGGAGAGTGACAGGGTGCATGAGGAGAATAAACTTGCAAACATCCTCAAGATAAAGATGTTAGAGCTGGAGACTGTGAAGGTATTTCGCACCCCATCTTTAGCTCCCACAACAAGTAGTCCGTTCATTTACCATCTTAAAGTTTTCGAGTACCCACCTGCACCACTGGTGTGATGTGTTGGTATGACAGGAAACATTTGGGTTGTGTGTACAGCACAGAACTAGGTTCCACTGAGCCATCTTCCCCTCAGTGGGAACAAAGCCATCCTGAAGTTTAAGGAGAATGAACTCCTGGAGTATGAATGAATGAAGGATGCTGTGATCAAGAGGATTGGGCTGACCCAACCTCAAAGTGAGAGAAAAATTAAGAATCAAGGTAAGAGTGTTGGCGTCCAATTGGAGACCTGGCTGCATGCGCCAAAAAGGAAACGGAATGGATGAGCTGAAAGACGGAAGGCTTTGGATTTTATTCCAGTAGGCACACTTTTACTGGCTCAATAATTCAGTGATGAGACTCATCACACCAGTGACCCAATAGAGGTGTTCATGGTGTATCTTGATGAGTTGGACGCTGACACTAAGATCATAAAATCAGGCACCTCTCAAGAAAGAGCAGTACTTTAAACTAACCGTGAAGGTGAACAGTGGGTCGCTGCATCCTGAGATAGTGCAGTCAGCAAGACCATGGTCTTGGAGAAGTTAATAGTCTCAGGCAAGCTTGTTTCAGGTTTAAGGGGTAAAGCCAGTGTGCCTGTCAGTGAGGTCTTCATCTACACAATGGTGCATGTACAGTCCAGGAGCGGGACAAGAGAGTATTGCTGGAAAACAGGGCAACCTTGGTAACTGTATGTTGAGCAGTGACCGGAAATTGGGGATGGTGGATGGAGCCCTGATTACCAATGAGAAGGTGATACCTGAAGAGAAGTTATCCCAACTGTGAACGCATCATGTCAACGGAGACTCCAATAGTACCCCACTGCAGAGTTCAAGATTGCCTGCTTCAAACAAGAGGATATCGAGCATAGGTGATCAAGAGCTGGGGTATGAGTTCATCCCAGAATTACAGGAGTTGTCTGTTATTGGTGGGCTTCCTAGGAATAAGTTTTGGAAAACCCTGTCAGGGTGCTGCATTCTGTTGGGTCTCCACGCCAGGCAGTGACTCAGGTTGAAGGTGAAGCATCAGGGTGCTTTAAGCCTGTGATTATCAAGATGCTTGTGGTTTTCCAGGTACATACAAGCTTCTTGATAGAACTGGGTCCAGAGCTACCCTTAGTTGGACACCTGGGCCTGAAAAAGACGAAGAAAATGCTAACCTCTTGCACCGTTGGCTTGACATGTACCCGAACATTCAGAAGTTTTGCAGGAACTGCACAACATGCCTTTCCAGTAAAAAGCTAGCAGTCAGGCCATGGCACCAACTGTATAATTGCAAGTGGTTGGGGTCTCATTTGAGAGTTTGGGACTACACAATGCTGTCCCCATGAATTCTATGACAACATCAGGCAACAAGTATACACTTGTTAGGATGAAGCATTCCATCAGGTCTCCAGAGGCTGTGTCCCTGAGAAGCACTACTACTCCTGTGTGGTTTAGCCCTCTCTTCTGGATTTTATCCTGAGTGGTATTTTCCCATGACTGTGATATCCCACAGAGGAAGTATCTTCATGTCTACCAACATGCAGGCTACGTGAGATGAATGTAAACTATTATTTACATTCTACATAATTACTACAACTTACAAACTGAAGTGTTATAGAGAGGCTTAATAAAACCTCGAAGAGGAACTCCTGAGGTGAAAGTGGAACATCCTCTTGCCATGCTTCTTATTCACCAATCGGAAGGTGACCCACAAAGGAGCAGAAATCAGCCCCTATGGAAACCAACTATGTGGCCGCTGACTCTGTTGAAAGAAGGATAAGAGAGAAACCTGATGTCCTTGCCCATGATATGTTTGGCTATGCACTGGCCTGATTGATGATCATTGCAAAACACAACATACTTGCCAATCAAGAGATAATAAAGAAATAGTTTGACCAGAAGGCTACCCTTACTGGTTACCAGGAGGGTCATGTATTCATATTCCTGAAATTAATTGGGTCTCAGTCTTTGGAGGAAAAATAGTGAAGCTCATTTAATAAACATGGATGCCACCAAGCAACATCAAAGGGTTTACCATGTAAAATAGTTAAAGTCCTACCTCCATATGGAAGAGGTGACAGTACTTCTTGATAAATGAATAGGTCGAGAGGGGCAATGAGCCACCCGTCACCTGCTACAAGGAACAGAGAATTATGGCTCTGTAGAAAAAGTTAATCTTGCATCTAATCTGACAAATGTCCATCAGGCAAAGTGTAAGGTAGTACTGGGCCGCTTTACCATCTGTTTCCACTGACCTGGCTAATTGCATCCTGTGTACATGATACAGATACAGAGGACACATTTGCAGTGAAGAGCAAAACGTACAGGATATCAGACCTTGACCAGGGCAAAGGCAACCAATATGCTGGGCCTGAGAGCTGTATAGTGCTCTCATAATCCATGGCCCATCCCTGGGGTTGTAGAACCAGAGCCTCTACCGGAACTATCGCTGCCTCATAATTGTTAGCTAAACAGACGCCTACCCTTTTTCCTCAAGCTGACAAGCATGTTGATAAGTTGGGCCCAGCAAAGTATGTCAATACTTTTGATTTGACCAGTGGCTCTGGCAAATCGCCCGGTGTCTGGGCCCAGGGTGATGATGGTTTGCTGCTATATTTGTCCTCAGCGCTGAGCTACCCCTACAGGGGTTATTCGTGCACAATAGAAAATTAAAATACCATAACATGGAATTCCTCACACCGAAGAGTTAAGGTGATGCTCCTTACTCCCTGGTTGGTGCCCCCAGTCTCCCGTGATTATTCAGGGATCAATGCAAGTGTGGAAGGACTGGACACACCAGCTTTGGTGGATGCCCTGTGGTGACTAAACTTTATGAAATTTATGACAAGTTGGGCAGTGAGTAATACCTTTTCCAAAATTGTACTCTGTCAAGAGATTCCTGTGAAGGAAGGCAGTCAAAAGAGACTTTCTTGCGTATGGGGCAGTTCATTGAGTTTTTTAAATTTTTGGTTCACTTTCTGCTTAAACAGACTTGTTTAAAAGGGCTGTCAAGGAGACTTGTAAGATATCTGTGTAGGCTTCAGGTATTGTGACATGGACAAGGGTCTCTTAATTCTAATGCTGAATTTACTTTTAAGAGGAAAATCTTTCTGGTGTTGAATGTTGTGAAGTTGTTGCTGAGGTCTTGATTTGTTGAGGTGTGTGGCTGGAGGGGGCTGGCAGTACTGGTGAGGGCTATGGTTGTTCTCATAGTTTGAACTTTTTCAGTGAAGACGGTGACTAGCGTGTCTGTGTAATTGTGAGAAGGAAGATGTGACGAACTGAGAGAAGATGGTTCTGTGTTTAACAGATCGTAAGGATTATTGAAGGCTTCTTTTTTGACTGAATGCTAGTTTTGTGGTATGTGGTTCATGCATATTTAAGGTTTAGGAATATTTAGGGGTTTTGTTTTATGCCAGGTGGTGAGGGTTTGTAGTTTATGCCTATGTTAATCGGGCAGAGCAAGAGAGGAGAGGCTGGAGGACAGTGTTTAATGAGTGTGTGTTCTGGAGGAGAAACATCCTTTAGCCCACAGTTACAATAACGAGCTGCAGGCACTACCCCGACTGCGAGGTTACCATGCGTGCCTTTAACCCGCAAGTCATTACAACAACTTGCTTAAGGGGGTGCGCTGTTGGACTGGTGTTGGATTTTTAAGTCCAACACCTTCCATACTGTTGCATAAACTGGAGTGGGAATATTTATACTATTTCAAAGTCCAGCACCCCCAAAGCAAGTTGTTGTAAGCACTTGCATGGTGAAGTAACACGTGTTAACATCACAGTCGGGGTAGTAACTGCGTTGTAAAGGCATGCAGGGTTCTGTCATACAACTGTTCTGGAGCGAAATACCAGCGTTGCACCATATGAACTGAAAAAAGCAATGTGGCTGGAGCTGTAGTATTCATCCGCAATGACCTCAAAGGATTAAGAGTTTGGAGATATTGTGATTGGGTCTCCCTCCCATTTGCCTAGAGCTGTAATATTTGGGTCTCACTCCATTAGCCTGAGAGAGAAGGGCTGAAGGATTGGGAATGGAGTGGGCAGTCAGGCATACTCAGTGAGAGAATCAGTGATGCCTTGTGGAGGACAATGAGTGCTCTAGATGTTTGTGCCCTCGTGTGGAGTGTACCAAGGACTGGAGGGTGCAGGTGCATAATGCAAGCTGCTGCAGCACCTGCAACTTCACAGGCCCACTATTTACCCTAAGGCCTATGGATATCTGTGAGAACGGGGAGCTTCATAGACCATTCTCCACATTCTGCAGGGTACTACATCATTTTGTGTTACACCACTGGTAGGGTGGGATGCTCCAGTGAAGAATACAGCTTTAGTTTGCCCTGTGCAAATCATAATATAAGAAATAAAAAGCCATGGAGTCTTCCCATTAGTGAATGGTTGCAAACAGGTTTCATACCATGTTGAGCATTCAGTGAAAATATTGTTGCATTTTTGCCTCTTTTGAAGTCCATTTCTTGTGACTATCAAGTAGGTCAATTAATTGCTACATGAAGTGTTGGGTGGGAGAAGTGATGGGGCTGGACGGAGAGGCAAACTATTTTATACATGGTATTACCTATTTCTAGAGGTTTTATGTATTGCAGGAATATTTTAGCCACTAGAGTGGGCTTCGATTAATGATTTTAGAGGACTTTCTGATTCTTGAGGCATATGCTACCCTATTACTAGCAAGGTGGAGGCACTGAGAGCCATCAACGCTACTGAACATATCTTAGTGAACTACTGAACCATTGCCAGGTTATTGAAATGGGATTTTTTAGTATAAGATCCCCCATCAAAATATTCAGTTTATTCCATTGTGAAAGGAAGTATAAGTTGGGATCACTCTAGTGACTGAGGATTTGCCTGTCTGTGAACATAATCAACAAGCTGCAGATATAGCTTTGTAGGAATTGTATTATGGGGCTCTAAATAGTTAATGGTGAGTTACAAGCACTTAAGGTAGGTTAATCTTCAATGTGCTCCCTAATTAGTCTCACTTGCCAGACAGTTTTTGGCTGTGTGTAGGTAAAAGCCTCTTGTGGACATACCAAAATCTTAAAGTGAGCTTAGAGCCTGCCCGCTTACTATTGTTTAGATTTATTCTCACTCTCAATCCCTTGCATGTTATTGGATGGCTTGCCTTCCTCTTTTTGTGTTTGTCCCTCACCTGGAGCATAGCTTCTGTCCCACCGTTTTGATTGGCAGACTTGTATCCTTCCACTACTTCACAACTCCCTCGATGTTCAAACAGATATGTGTCAGAAGCGGAACCCCAAGGGTGGACCTATTTGCAAATGACAAGAATGCCCTAGCGTCTTGTTTTCTATCCCAGTTTCCCAAGAAGGAAGCTTAGGTAGTGAATGAATTTATATTTCCATGGCCTCCTCTTCTCCTGTCTGCCTTTTCTCCTGGTACACAGATTTCTAACACTTTTTTTCAGGGTGAAGGCAGAAGTCATTATAATAGCCCCTTTCCGTCTCACATACAATGGTTTTCACTTCTGAGGACAATGCAACCATGACATCTTGGCAGGTACAGAGCCATGTCTACAGTGGTGTTAAATATGCTGTTGCAGATGACCGAGAAATGACTCTCACATTAGGAAGTCCCAACCTCACAGCAGTTGGCAATCTGTTTTATGTGCCATTGTACCATAATCCATAGCCTCCAAATCCGTCCCTGTCCATATCAGTAACTCAGTAATCCCCTAGGTAAATTATGGCACAATTCCTCTTCTTGCACATGATATGACTACGTGAGGCGCCATGAAAGCCCTTCCTGGCGTGTCTCTATGTTGAATTCTTGACACTTGCGAAACATAGGCCTCTCTTCTTCCTTGGCAGCTTCTGATCAGGTGTCTACGAAAAGCTCTACTTGTAGATCCTATGATCATCATTGGTCTTTTTTTGTCTTCTGGTGTCAGAAGCAAGTTTTAGATCCCTGTACCTGTGAACTCAGATGCATTCCGCAATTCCAATATGATGAATTTAATATGGGGTTAGGAGTGGCTAATCTTAAAGTCTGAAGGAAGTGACCCGATTAGGGTCACCGGGGTCACTCACGACCACCTCTCTGCCTTCCCAATAAATGAAGAGTCGTTCAGACAGTAGAGAATACAAACCAATTAGTTTATTGCTGATACGCTGCAGCGGAGTCCAGTCTGACCAGTCTCCTGAGATGATTGCCGAGGGACTGACCCCCGTTCACACGGAAACACAAAATATACATTTCCAACACCTCTAAAATCCCTCCCAAACTGGAATTTTCAAGCTCAGGGCATGGTGAACAAAGGAGGCAAAACAACAACAAAGAGTCCGCGGGTCCTGAGGAGGGATATATACACAGACGAATAAACAGTACACCCCCACAGGAGAACACAAAAAGAGGGGAGTCTCAATCAAGAGGACGGAATCCCATTGTTGTAATTTGGCAGCATTTAAGTTAAGCATTAGCTGAAGACAGCCTGTATTTAGAGGCTAAATTGTCCGCTTTGTGGAATCCATTTTGTATTTCTGGCAGCCATTTTGGCTGCCATGTGCTACCATGTGCTCGCCATGTGCTCTGTCCTACCTTCCTGTTAACTGCTCTTGAAATCTGCCTAGAGACAAGTTATATTTAGTTCCTCTTGCTTTGCACATGCTCAGTTGAGCTTGCAGCTGTTCCGAGTTTATAAATGTCAGGATGTGTCTACTAAAAGTAGAAACTGTTAGCTCCACCCACTTGTCGACTGTGCATTCTCTGTATGACCTTATATGTGCCTAAAACCAGCATTTGTGTTAGTACCGCCTTCATTTGAGCCCCTGTGTGGGTATAAAAGGACCAGGATCCTTCCATTCAGTGTGCTACTTCATGCATTACTGAAGGGTGATGTGTGTGAATGTAGCTCCACCTCATGAGGTTTAATAAACTCTGTCTTTTCTATTTCCAGTTTCTGTGCCAACTTCTTCCTAAGTGTCTGAGGACTCTGTGCAGAGAAGGGAGAACCCCTAAGCACTGGTAGGCCTTGCTGAGGCTCACTACTACAAATTGGCGCTTCCAACGTGGGACTCATCAGCGACTCGGATGCCCGAAGGACTGGTCGCGACGAAGGATTGGAATCTCGCTTTTGGACGCGATCGCTGCCTGAGGAGACCAGAGTCTTGGCACCCACGGCGTTTTCCTTTCTTTCTGATCTGACCATCCCGGCGGCGCCGGTCCTTGACTGAGATCTCTTCTGTTGATTCGCCGTGCAGTGACCATTTGGTCGATTTGAGAACTTGGCAGTTGGAACCTGGACACCATTTGATTGGTAAGAGCCGTTTTGCGGCACTTGCTGTTGGTTTGATGCCTTTGATTGGTAAGGTAGTTTTAGTAACACTTACTGTGGCTTTGTTTGTATAATTGGCCAATTTTGGAATCTGTTTTGTAATTATATATGTATTGCAATACACATAGGCAGGTAATGAGGAGAATTTTCTCTATTTAAAATTGTTTGAACAGCGCAACGTACGAAGAGTACCTTAAGCGTTACTTTGATTATAATACTGCATATTTTGCACTATTTTTTGGCATGCCTGTTTTCAGCACACTTCGTAGGATGTGTTGCTTTTGTAGTGGTACCAATTTGAGACTTGACGAAGCACAACCAGCCTCCCGGAGGGGACGCCTAATAGGGATATGTATATTAAGTATGGTATTTCTTCTATAATGTACTGCACGTTATGGAACAAATATACTAGTAAAGATCCTGAGTTGCGTTGGCCTATGTATGGGTCATTTGATTTGCGAAAAATTCAGTATGTGGAACAATGTATGTTTAAACGAAAGACTAGGCAAGATATGTTTGATTGTGTGCGAATGTGGGAGAAAGAAGTGCGTGAGCGAATGAAGCGTGAGCAAGCCTTGATTGACAAAGAACAGCGAAAGACCATTTATGCGAAAGCATTAGAGTTAAAAAACAAGGAGATGAGAGAAATTAAAGAGAGGGAAGATAGGGAACGCCATTTACAGGTAACTGGCCAATACGCTGTTAGGCAGCCCCTTTATCCTATCCTTAATAAACCGCAAGATGATTTATTGTTATTAGATCGTTCTCCACCTCCGTATATTTTTTCTTCCGCTCCTCATGAGTCAGATGAGGACTCTTTTTCAGACCAGGACAAAGCTCGAGAAACTCGCTCCATGCTATCTGCTGAGCGTGCATCTGACATTAGATCTACTGCGCGTAAAGCCGTTCGTAGTACTACCACTGCCTCTGAACTTTTAGATAGTATAAAAGGATGGCAGGAAAGGGAGCAAATATATTTTACCGATACATTTGCTGCAGAGGTTATTGAACAATTTAGGAAGTATTCGGTAGAAATGGAGCCCGATGATGTAGCAACTGATTGTAAACAATTACGTGACGGTCTTTTTGTCTTCTCCCAGGTGGCTGACACGATCAGACGCTTGGTTAAACTGCGTGTTGAAGCAGCCCGTTTGCGAGAGGAGAAAAAGGCAGCAGAAACAGCTGCACTAGCATCTCAGATCAGCATGGCACGAACTTCTACTCCTGAAACAGATAAGAATGTTGTAATTCATGTGAAACCCATGCGGGAAGCCGCGCCTTTATATGTTCCTCCTAAAGGAACGGGTACAGAGGATGATAAGACTTCTCTTAATGCGAAAGGGTACTTTATTTATAATTGGGTTTACACTCCTTGGAATAGAGCAGATGTTATGGCCCTTAAAAATGCATTGCCTGACCCGCGAAAGAATCCAGCAGCCTTTTATGAGGAAGTTGAGGGTGCAATCAGCTCTTGTACTATGACTTTGTCGGATATTGATTTGTTTTTGGATTAATATTACCACCTGATATGTGGAGAACTGTGCGCAAAATAGATGATAATGCGACATTTGGAGCATTGTGGAAAGATTTAGAGCGGTTAGATGAAGATAGAGAACCTGCACAGAAACCGTGTCAGTTAATTTTAAATCTTCCGGCAGCTATATTAGTTAAGTTAAAGACGATCATTCCCCCTAAAAAGATAGATTGGACAGTGCTAGCGTCTTGCAAGCAAAAGGTAGATGAATCAGTTTCTGACTTCTTCACACGCTTTGAAGAAGCATTTCACGATTTTAGTGGCCAGTCATTGACAGATGACACGGGTAGGCATCTGTTTGTCGATAAATATGTCGCAAACCTTTTGCCAGGAATAGCTAGTCGCTTAAAGGCCAGTGAGAGTTCATGGACTACATCTTCTCCGGTTTCTCTTTTAACTATGGCCCAGTATTATGAGCGGCAAGAATTAGAAGCCAAAGGTAATGAGGACAAAAAGTCTAAAGAGTTGAAAACAAAGGTTATGTTGGCTCAAGCTTATGGTCCGCCTTCTAGAGATAATGATAGAGGTGGACGTGGATCTTATGGTTCGTCCTTTCCTTCCTCTGCCCGTTCGAATTTGTCTGTTGATCAGTGTGCGTACTGCAAAAATTTGGACATTGGCTTTCTGATTGTCCAGTGCTGCGTGCTCAGCAGAATCTACGTGGTCGGGGACAAATGAGAAATCGTTCAGGATATCAAGGGCCTAGAGGAAGCGCGAATGATCGTGCTCGGTTTGATGCTAATACACGTGGGCAGAATGGGTTTAACACTTTTGATAGAAGGAACCAATATCAAATGTCTGACTATGCGCCCTCTGATTTTCAAGATTCTGCTTATGCATAGGATTGCCTAGGACGGGGTAAGGAATCAGTTGAAGTTCCAGTAGATCAGAGGGGTCCCTATGTTACAGCACATGTTTTGGGTTCTACTGATCAGTTTCTGGTTGATACAGGAGCTACTCGTAGCGCCTTGTCTAAACAATTGGTTCCAAGGGCTCCCCTGTCTGGCTTAACCATTACATCGATAGGTTTCGATGGAACACCTTCCCTTAGCCCATTGTCACAACCACTTGCATTTGATATTGATAAGTTTACTGCTCCATGTCCGTTTTTGCTTTCTCCAAACACACCAGACAATATTGTGGGTCTTGATATGCTTAAATATTTTAGGGCTACGATACGGTGTTCTCCGGAAGGAGTACGGGTTATTTTGAATGACAACTACCCTATGATTGAGAGATCTTGTATTGTTAAAGAGGACATTGCACTAGCCTCACTCCCTAGTACTTTGTGGGCTACTTCGGACACTGATGTAGGACAAATGGTTATTCCACCAGTACATATTAGTGTTAAGGAGGGCGCTTTATTGCCAAGACTGCCTCAGTATAAAATTTCTCGAGAAGGAGAAGAAGCACTCACACGTATTGTACATGATTTAATTAAGGTGGGGGTTGTGGAAGAAGTTCCTTACAATGTCTGCAATAGTCCGAATCTTCCCATTTTGAAAAAGATACTTACACTAGGATCTATAGATTTATCATCGATTTGAGAGAAGTCAACAAGATTGTAGTACCACAGTACCCTGTAGTATCTGACATAACGACATTGCTTACCTTGGTCCCTCCAACAGCAACTACATTTTCGGTAATTGATCTGAAGAACGCTTTCTTCTCGATTCCTATTCATCCTGATAGCCGATATTTGTTCGGTTTCACTTTGAATAATAGATCATACAGATTTTGTAGAGTTCCTCAAGGCTATACTGAGAGTCCTAGTATTTACAGTCAAGCATTAAAAAGACAGCTTGATTCCTTTACCTTGTCTAAAGGAGTGGCTCTCATACAATATGTTGATGACATCTTGTTGGCAGCTGATACACCTGAGCAGTGTGAGAAATGCACTTTGTCTTTGCTTTCTTTTCTTGCTACACACCACCATAAAGTATCACGGAAGAAATTGCAATATTGTAGACCGAAGGTGACCTATTTAGGACACCTTCTGTCTAAGGAGGGCCGTGCACTGACACCAGATCGCATTCAAGCAATTTTAGACACCCCAGTACCTTCCACGCAGAAAGATGTCCGTGCATTCATTGGTCTGACTTCGTTTTGCAGGCAATGGATGTTGGGTTTTTCACACATTGTTAAACCCTTGCTAGCACTTTTGACTAAAAACACTCCGATCCCCCTTCCATGGACAGATGAATGTCAAAATGCTTTTTGTCAGTTGAGACAAGCTCTTTGCTCTGCACCAGTGTTATGCACACCAGATTACACGAAGGCTTTTACACTCTATGTACATGAGAAAGAAGGATGTGCATTGTCAGTTTTAGTACAGACACACGGGGACAAACAGCGTCCTTGCGCATACCTTTCTGCAGTTCTTGACCCTGTTGCTCGTGCATTACCTGGGTGCTTCCGTTCAGTTGCAGCGACGGCTGTGTCCATACGTCAGAGTGAAGGGATAGTTTTGTCACACAAACTGTTGGTGCTAGTACCCCATGCAGTAGATGCCCTTTTGAATCAGACTAAGACTCAGCACTTAACTAGTGCTCGTTTGACAGGATACGAATTGACACTGCTAGCACCTCATATTACCTTGAAGAGATGTGCGACACTGAACCCCGCCACTTTGTTGCCATATCCTGCGACTCAGTCTCAGTCAAAGGAGCCTCACGATTGTATATTCGTTACTGAGGAACAGACAAAGGGTCGCATCGATTTGCAAGATACGCCCCTTTCAGATGTAGATGGGGAACTGTGGGTTGATGGGTCCTGTCTGAAGTTACCAGATGGCACGACTTCAGCTGCTTATGCAATTACCACGCTTGAGACAGTAGTGGAAATAGCTCGCATACCTCAGAAGTCAGCTCAAGCAGCTGAACTAATAGCTTTGACACGAGCGTGTGAGCTTAGCACTGACTTGTGTGTGAACATTTACACGGATAGCCGCTATGCTTTTGGAGTGGTTCATGATTTTGGCCTACTCTGGAAGGAAAGAGGCTTTCTTACATCCCATGGGATGCAGATAATGCACGGAGAGTTAGTGCATAATCTCTTGACTGCACTTACATACCCAAAGAGAGTTGCTATTATGAAGTGTAGCGCACACAAGAAAGTGACTGACAAAAT
This sequence comes from Calotriton arnoldi, assembly GCA_963921515.1. Classification (NCBI taxonomy): domain Eukaryota; kingdom Metazoa; phylum Chordata; class Amphibia; order Caudata; family Salamandridae; genus Calotriton; species Calotriton arnoldi. The sequence goes on from CAWUFW010000018.1 coordinate 619,407, forward strand.
AGGACAAGGCAATGCCTTTGCAGACCGCGTAGCCCGTGAGACTGCGATGCAGCGAAGCACTACACCCATGTACGTAGTGAAATCACAAGCTGAGCGTTGGCATGATGCTAGAGAGGAAGTATTGGATATACAGAGATCTGCTTCTGTGGAAGAGCTTGAGCAATGGTCTAAAGAAGGAACATTAGATGATGAGGGTTGTTGGCGTAACAAAGAAATGAATAAGTGGAAATTGCCTGCGGCCTATTTACAACCTATGGTTCAAATGGCACATGGGCTGGCACATGTGGGAGCTCTAGCAATAACTAAATTGCTTACACAAGTTTGGGAGCATCCTGAAATTGACAGCCAAAAGGGTAGTACAGTCCTGTCTGATCTGTTGGCAGTATAATCCTGGAAAAGGGACACGAACTCCTACAGGAGGGTTTGCTACACCAACCGCACCTTTTGAAGTTTTGCAGATGGATTACATCCAACTCGAACGCTGCAATAATCTGAAATATGTCCTAGTGGTGGTATGTGCCTTTAGCAAATGGATAGAGGCATACCCTACGAAGGATAATACTGCTCTCACCACAGCAAAGGTGCTTCTAAAGGAGTTTTTCCCTAGATACGGTGTTTGCAAACTTTTGTGGAGTGACAATGGACCTCATTTTATTGGGCAAGTTGTTGAGCATGTCCTGAAAGGATTAGGGATCAAACAGAAATTCCATACAGTTTTCCACCCGCAATCAGCAGGATTGGTGGAAAGGTATAACGCTACTTTAAAATCAAAGTTGGCGAAAATACTGGCTTCCACGTCTCTAAAGTGGCCAGATGCACTACCTTTGGCATTACTATCCATAAGATCGGTGCCACATTCACGATCAGGTCTTACCCCCTATGAGGTGGTGTTTGGGAGACCGATGAACATTTGGGGAATTCCTAAGCCACGCCCCATACATGATGTTCCTTGTGTTCTGATGAATGATTATTTGGCACAGTTAACTGACAGTTTGATTTCTATTCATCAACAGGTTCGAGAAGCTCTTCCTGACAGATCTACAGGTGAGGCCCACGAACTCCGTCCTGGTGACCATGTAATGGTCAAGGTCTTCGACAGATCGAACAGCTTGGAGCCAAGGTGGCGAGGACCAGAGCAGGTGCTCCTTGCGACAAGGACAGCAGTTCGAGTGACAAACAGAAAGAATTGGATCCACAGCACACACTGCAAACGTGTGTCGCCTGCCTTGGTGGAACCTGCTGTGTTGACCGACCATCGAGAGATTCTGGAGACGGAGAAAGGCCAAGCTATCTCACCTGACGAATCTGCGGAAGTCTTCCCGGACCACACGATCACTGGAGTATCCAGATATCAATTGAGACCGAGGAAAGAATCTGCAGTTTTGAAAAAGACTGGTTGAGCTACCGCCCTGGGTTAGTGAAACGGAGAGCCATTGTGGCAAGGGGAGGGGGATCAGCCCTGTATTAGTGTAGTGACACCCGCTTTGGCCCATGGTGAAGAAATCAGCGGCTGCCCAGGGAGAAGAGCTCCAACGACTGTTTTCAACAAGTTTTCAGAAAAATCAATCATTACTGCTGCTAAAATGACTAACAAAAGAGTCATTTGTGCTGTAGGGTTTGTTGTTGCTATGGTGGCTATGGCAGCAATTACATGGTACATCGAGAAGGTGGCTCCTGTTCGACAGCTTTTTGTTGCCACTACGCCAGTACCCGTGGAACACCACTACTTTACTCTTCCTTACCATGAGCAAAAGCATCGACAATCTTATCTAAACAATACTTTTATCCAGATGTTGCACCATACTCACAATGCTACAAATACTACCAACTGTTGGGTGTGTGGGATGATACCTGCACATCAAAAGAAAGGAGGAACACCTTTTATTCCTCTTCCATTTTCTCACAATGGTTCTTGTCAAGCTTGGTATGCGCTCTTGTTTGCATATGGAAAGCCTTCAGTAGGTGGGATTATTTTTCAACTTAATAAAGTATGTTATCAAAATAAAGAAGGTTATCCACAAGCCAAAGGGACTAAATGGGAATGGGAAGAGTATCAACCGGACAATATTTCAACACCATATGTTTTCACAAATGTGAGAATAATAAAGAACATTGGACCTTTTGTGATTTCTGTGACAAAAGCTAAAGCAGATTTGTGTATTTGTAGTGTTGGAAGAATTCCAGTGGGGAGGAGCGAGTGTACTGTAATCCTGACCATTGAAGGTGCCAATAAGAGCACTTTCACAGCCTCGCATAACACGTATTTTGTGTGTGGAAATAACGGATATTATCAATTACCTGTTGGGTGGTCAGGAATCTGTTATGTATCTTTTCTGTTGCCCCCTGTGTTTCTGGCACCTGCATTGTATCACCGTGATTTTAAACTGTACAATGACATTTCCAAAAACAGAAATAAGAGGACAATAAGTATGGATGAAGTTGACCAAACCGACACTACCCTACAACAATATGTTGATTTCAACTTGGGCTTATTTTTCTTTGTGGGTGCTGCATTAAACAGCAGGAAAATCCGACGACTAACTCGTGTTGTGGAAGCTGTTACCAATCAGACAGCTATGGCACTTGGGAACATTACAGAGGAACTACAGATTGCAAGGATTGTAGCACTCCAGAATAGGATGGTGCTAGACGTAATTTTGGCTGATCGAGGTGGTGCATGTCGCATCATCGGTAGCAGCTGTTGTGTATTCATACCAGATCACTCACCTTCAGTATATGACGCAATATCAAAATTGCATAAGATTGCTGCAGAAATTCATCCAGAGACTGGAACTTGGGCTTTTGCTGGATGGTTTTGGACTCTTGTTTCTGCTTGGGGCTGGAAGCTACTGACTATCCTGTGTGTAATAATTACAATATTTTTTACATGCTGCGTATGTATCCAATGTGGTCCAATGCTTTGCTCCATTTGCATCTCTGCTTGTATACCTGCCAGAGGGAACATTGTTGAAACAAAGGCCCAACAAATGTTGAATAAAGAGGTGGCCGAAATAATGTTAATAGATGTACGGGATGAATATCTAGATTACCCCAGATAAACGAATGTCTTCAGCCAATGCTGAAAGGGTCGTCTGTTGTAATTTGGCAGCATTTAAGTTAAGCATTAGCTGAAGACAGCCTGTATTTAGAGGCTAAATTGTCCGCTTTGTGGAATCCATTTTGTATTTCTGGCAGCCATTTTGGCTGCCATGTGCTACCATGTGCTCGCCATGTGCTCTGTCCTACCTTCCTGTTAACTGCTCTTGAAATCTGCCTAGAGACAAGTTATATTTAGTTCCTCTTGCTTTGCACATGCTCAGTTGAGCTTGCAGCTGTTCCGAGTTTATAAATGTCAGGATGTGTCTACTAAAAGTAGAAACTGTTAGCTCCACCCACTTGTCGACTGTGCATTCTCTGTATGACCTTATATGTGCCTAAAACCAGCATTTGTGTTAGTACCGCCTTCATTTGAGCCCCTGTGTGGGTATAAAAGGACCAGGATCCTTCCATTCAGTGTGCTACTTCATGCATTACTGAAGGGTGATGTGTGTGAATGTAGCTCCACCTCATGAGGTTTAATAAACTCTGTCTTTTCTATTTCCAGTTTCTGTGCCAACTTCTTCCTAAGTGTCTGAGGACTCTGTGCAGAGAAGGGAGAACCCCTAAGCACTGGTAGGCCTTGCTGAGGCTCACTACTACACCATCATCCACCGAGGTGGCATGCTTCATCATTTGGGATCTCCTCTTGGCTGCACGCTAGTGCAACCAAGGAGCTACAACTCCTTGCTAGTGTAAAGGAGGAGCTCGCAGATGTTTTGATGTAATCCGAAACTAGATCACCTAAGATCGATGAAGCAAAAAGCAATGTGGTGAAAAAACGTGATGCAGTGTATATAATAAGTGTGTTAAAATTGACTACCAGGAGAAAAAAAGGTTTATTAGATATCTCGTGGTGTCAAAGGTTAAAAAGCAGTAGGGCGCGATCTGAATAAATGTGCGAGCGCGCTGGTGAGAAGGTCTACATGTTTCAGCCAACCGTGATCTTACATTGATCGTAGCTTTCTTCAGGACCTAGTTGTAACTACTGCACTCTAAATATGTGAAAAATTAACACAAACACAACCTTATAGGAACGATACAACCATATACCTGTGTAATGTTTTATGTTGAAACTACAGGCATAGGTGTTGCACTCCTGTTGAAAGAAGAAAAGAGTTCATGGATATAAATCTGTATATATAGAAAGAAAACATTTCACAGCAATGTAGAAATGCTACAGTTCTCAAAATGAATGCAAGAGAACACTATATCAGCCATCTTACCCGTATTCAATCGGGAGGGAACCCACCGCTCCTGGCAACAGCTCAGGGCGTGAGGCAACACTCTGTGATAAAGAGAAAAGAAAAAAGAACTAAACCCACAAAGAATGTGAATTTATATTAAAAACTTGTGGGCCGACATTGCACCACCAATATGGTTTATTAAGATTCATAAGGGTTTATCAAGAACACCGTTACGTATACAGTTAAATCACTGCTTAGGTGTTTTAAAAGTAAGCAGTCAGTTGCGCTCTGCCCTCTCCTTGTGAGTAACAAAACAATCAGGCAGTTAGAGGACAAAAATGTAATTCGTACGTCAGATAGGGGCTCTAGGCAATATTGCGGCAATAGATGCAGAGTATTAAAACCCCCTTGTCCTAGTTGTGCGCTACATCTAGGAACCTTGCCAAATGCCAAGAGTATAAAACAGAGTGACAAGCTCGAAACTCGAGCGGGTGAAAAAGCAACGCTGCAGCAACCGTTACGCTTACCTACTCCGTCGCTACCCCGGGCCGGATCCTGAGTATCGCAAGCGGTAGCGACCGGAAGGAGCGCGAGCTTAAGTACAGATACCGGGAGTCTTAAATTAATCACACCTGTAAGGGGACATTGTGATAACGCCATCCCCGGAGTGCCAAATCATGTGACACACGTCGCGGTTTGATGACACGCAACGCGGTCAAAGAGAACTACCCAGGAGCGTGGGAAACTTGGGAAATGTAGTGTCAAATGCACGTCTAGCATGTTTGGATATAGACATCGGCTAGAACCATGTGATTGGTTCGTAATAAAAAATCCGAATGTGGATCATTATGAATTCCCAAATGTGCTTCGGCTCAGTACAGGGAAACAAAATCAAATAGATGTATATACTTCAAGTCAGTACAATGCAAGTCCGAAACTTAAAATTTCGTGTGAGTACAAAGTACTACCAGAAGGTGTCACGAGACTAAAATATGTAGTTTAACAGACTCGTCATATGTATCGGTTTAAAGAACTGTTAAGCCAACTGTTCTTGAAAGTGCATGAAGGGCGCAAGGGAAAGGTCACAAGCAGCCACACGATTACTGAAAAGAGATGCCCACACACATAACCAAAAGCCTCATGGCCCAAATGTAACTAGGGGCTCTACAACTTCATCATACAGTTTGTAGATAGCGATAGTAAACTATATGTTATATTGTCCTAAACACAGGACCGTTAAACCAATGTGAGAAGTACCAGTGCAAATAGTGCAACATCTAGGACTCAAAGCTATGGATAGAGTCGTCCTGGCACCATCATCACGTAGTAGTTGATACAAGGTATATAGATGGCACCAGCAGAATTGTTGATCTCTCTGAGTGAGAACCCCCACCATGTAGGAAAAATCAAGGCGGCAAGACGATCTGCTCACTGAGGGTGCAACTACTACCACAAATCAGCAAGGTTAAGGGCTCAAACGAAGCTCCAAGGAATCTCATCATTTAACCCCTCCGCATCGCTGCGTAACTTGAAAACCCAGCGTTGTTCTTTCCTGAATAAAAATTTGGCCACGTCAGTGATATGCCTTGGTATGTATGGCTGTTCAAGAATAGTCCAAATCATGTCCTCAGGCCTATGGTTTTGTTCAAGGAAATGGCTGGTTAATCGAGTGGATTGTTTCTTGCACCGAATGGTGCTTTTGTGCTCCATGATCCTTTGTTTGATCTTGCGCGTCGTCATACCAACATACTTTTTCGAGCACGGGCATGTTATTAAATAAATAACTCTCTCGCTGTTACAATTGGTATGCTTAATTTGCCTCCATGGTCTCTGAGTTCCAATATCCACCTCCGTGGTGTGCTTGGTTTGTGGACATACTGCGCATGTGCCGCATGGATAATGTCCCTGGACCGCTGGCATATTCCAGAGTGTGGTTAGTCCAGGTGCAGGGACATCTCTCGGTCGTGTATGGACAAGACAGTCACGTAAGTTTCTGCTCCTTTTAAAAGAAAAAGAGGAGAGGTATCTTGTTCTGTCCTGCGTTGAGAATGCGCCAATGCTTGCGCACAATCTTTTGGATTTGGTTCGACTGGGTACTAAATGTATTTACACAAGTGAGTCTTGTAGCGGAGGTTTTGGCGCCGCAGGTTCTATGAGTGCTTCACGATTGTTATTAGAAGCTCTCTTGTAGGATTGGCGTATCAACCTCTTAGGGTATTTTCTGGCTCGCAGATTGCGAGAAAGCACAGTGGCATGTTTCCTAAAATCCTCAGTAGTCGAACAATTCCTTCGAAGCCGGAGGAACTGGCCGAATGGTAGCCCTTCACGTAAGGATCTAGGATGGAAACTGTCGTATGTTAACAATGAGTTCCTGGCCATGGGCTTAGTATAAAGTTCGCTCTCTAGACCTCTTGCCGATGGGAAAATGCGTAAGTCAAGAAACGGCAGACTCGTTTTGCTCACATCTATTGTGAAATTAAGGTAGTTGTTCTGTGAGTTCAGCCAGATATGGAAAGAGTTGAGTGTGGCAATATCCCCTCTCCATATGACAAGTATATCGTCTATATAGCGCTTCCACTCAATGATGTGGCTGCAAAAGGGGTTCTGCTCAACAAGTACACAATTTTGTTCAAATAAATGAACATACAAATTCGCCAGACTGGGGGCGAAAACACTGCCCATCGATGTACCCGATGTTTGGAGGTAAATCTGGTCTTCAAATCTAAAAAGTTTTCAGTCATAGCCAGCCTGGCGCAATCCATGATGAAAGGAACTGGTGTACTTGTACGTGCCTGGTCTATGATCAAGAAGAGCCCTGACAGCATCTAGTGTTTCTACCTGGGGATGCAAGTATAGAGGATTCCACGTCAAAACTGACGAGGAAATCCGTCTCGATGTTAAAGTCGATACCTGGAAGAAGTTGTAAGACATCCTTAGTGTCTTGAAGATAAGTAGGCATCGCTTTGACTAAAGGTCTTAAAAAATGGTCCACAAAAGTGGAAAGAGGTTCAAGAAGCGAGCCTAGACCCGAAATTATGGGTCTGCCAGGTGGAGGACGCTGAGGCTTGTGCACCTTAGGTAGCACATAGAAATAGGGCATCACGGGGTGAGTGGTTACAAGGAAACTGGCCTCATGGATAGACACCCAACCCTCTATTCTGGCTTCCTCTACTAGCTCACTAATCTCATTCAATGGTCGATGGTCAACAAGCGATAGGACCTTGTGTCCGTCAGTTGCCGAAGGCATTCATCACGGTAATCAGAGGTATTCAAGATGACAATAACCCCGCCCTTGTCGGCGGGCTTAATAGGATCTCTGGAAAGGGAATCAAGCGCTTGTTTTTCTAAAGCAGGAAGATTCTGATAATGATTCTTGGATGTCGTGCTCAAATTGGAAACTTCATAAGTGACAGCTTTCTCAAAGGTTAAAACCTGATCTGGTACTGCGTAGCTAGGGGGACTAAAGGTGGATTTTGGTCTCAGGCCACTGTCTGTGTCCTCATCTAGGGGCTGGGTATCGTCTTCAAGTATTAGTTGGAACGAACCCCAACTTTTGGGGTTCGTTCCAACTAATACTGGCGACCTTTCTAATTCAATGTGAATTGGCAAGGTTCTTTTGTAAGATAAGACTCCACTTTTTCTTCAAGGACCGGATTGAAGACGATACCCAGCCCCTAGATGAGGACACAGACAGTGGCCTGAGACCAAAATCCACCTTTAGTGCTTGATTCCCTTTCCAGAGATCCTTCGATCACTATTAAGCCCGCCGACAAGGGCGGGGCTATTGTCATCTTGGATACCTCTGATTACCGTGATGAATGCCTTCGGCAACTGACGGACACAAGGTCCTATCGCTTGTTGACCATCGACCCCACAGCCAGACTCATGAATGAGATTAGTGAGCTAGTAGAGGACGCCAGAATAGAGGGTTGGGTGTCTATCCATGAGGCCAGTTTCCTTGTAACCACTCACCCCATGATGCCCTATTTCTATGTGCTACCTAAGGTGCACAAGCCTCAGCGTCCTCCACCTGGCAGACCCATAATTTCGGGTCTAGGCTCGCTTCTTGAACCTCTTTCCACTTTTGTGGACCATTTTTTAAGACCTTTAGTCAAAGCGATGCCTACTTATCTTCAAGACACTAAGGATGTCTTACAACTTCTTCCAGGTATCGACTTTAACATCGAGACAGATTTCCTCGTCAGTTTTGACGTGGAATCCCTCTATACTTGCATCCCCCAGGTAGAAACACTAGATGCTGTCAGGGCTCTTCTTGATCATAGACCAGGCACGACAAGTACACCAGTTCCTTTCATCATGGATTGCGCCAGGCTGGCTATGACTGAAAACTTTTTTAGATTTGAAGACCAGATTTACCTCCAAACATCGGGTACATCGATGGGCAGTATTTTCGCCCCCAGCCTGGCGAATTTGTATGTTCATTTATTTGAACAAAATTGTGTACTTGTTGAGCAGAACCCCTTTTGCAGCCACATCATTGAGTGGAAGCGCTATATAGACGATATACTTGTCATATGGAGAGGGGATATGGCCACACTCAACTCTTTCCATATCTGGCTGAACTCACAGAACAACTACCTTAATTTCACAATAGATGTGAGCAAAACGAGTCTGCTGTTTCTTGACTTACGCATTTTCCCATCGGCAAGAGGTCTAGAGAGCGAACTTTATACTAAGCCCATGGCCAGGAACTCATTGTTAACATACAACAGTTTCCATCCTAGATCCTTACGTGAAGGGCTACCATTCGGCCAGTTCCTCCGGCTTCGAAGGAATTGTTCGACTACTGAGGATTTTAGGAAACATGCCACTGTGCTTTCTCGCAATCTGTGAGCCAGAAAATACCCTACGAGGTTGATACGCCAATCCTACAAGAGAGCTTCTAATAACAATCGTGAAGCACTCATAGAACCTGCGGCGCCAAAACCTCTGCTTACAAGACTCACTTGTGTAAATACATTTAGTACCCAGTCAAACCAAATCAAAAAGATTGTGCGCAAGCATTGGCGCATTCTCAACGCAGGACAGAACAAGATACCTCTCCCTCTTTTTTCTTTTAAAAGGAGCAGAAACTTACGTGACTGTCTTGTCCATACACGACCGAGAGATGTCCCTGCACCTGGACTAACCACACTCTGGAATATGCCAGCGGTCCAGGGACATTATCCATGCGGCACATGCGCAGTATGTCCACAAACCAAGCACACCACGGAGGTGGACATTGGAACTCAGAGACCATGGAGGCAAATTAAGCATACCAATTGTAACAGCGAGAGAGTTATTTATTTAATAACATGCCCGTGCTCGAAAAAGTATGTTGGTATGATGACGCGCAAGATCAAACAAAGGATCATGGAGCACAAAAGCACCATTCAGTGCAAGAAACAATCCACTCGATTAACCAGCCATTTCCTTGAACAAAACCATAGGCCTGAGGACATGATTTGGACTATTCTTGAACAGCCATACATACCAAGGCATATCACTGACGTGGCCAGATTTTTATTCAGGAAAGAACAACGCTGGGTATTCAAGTTACGCAGCGATGCGGAGGGGTTAAATGATGAGATTCCTTGGAGCTTAGTTTGAGCCCTTAACCTTGCTGATTTGTGGTAGTAGTCGCACCGTCAGTGAGCAGATCGTCTTGCCTCCTTGATTTTTCCTACATGGTGGGGGTTCTCACTCAGAGAGATCAACAATTCTGCTGGTGCCATCTATATACCTTGTATCAACTACTACGTGATGATGGTGCCAGGACGACTCTATCCATAGCTTTGAGTCCTAGATGTTGCACTATTTGCACCGGTACTTCTCACATTGGTTTAACGGTCCTGTGTTTAGGACAATATAACATATAGTTTACTATCGCTATCTACAAACTGTATGATGAAGTTGTAGAGCCCCTAGTTACATTTGGGCCATGAGGCTTTTGGTTATGTGTGTGGGCATCTCTTTTCAGTAATCGTGTGGCTGCTTGTGACCTTTCCCTTGCGCCCTTCATGCACTTTCAAGAACAGTTGTCTTAACAGTTCTTTAAACCGATACATATGACGAGTCTGTTAAACTACATATTTTAGTCTTGTGACACCTCCTGGTAGTACTTTGTACTTACATCAGTTTTTTGTACTCACACGAAATTTTAAGTTTCGGACTTGCATTGTACTGACTTGAAGTATATACATCTATTTGATTTTGTTTCCCTGTACTGAGCCGAAGCACATTTGGGAATTCATAATGATCCACATTCGGATTTTTTATTACGAACCAATCACATGGTTCTAGCCGATGTCTATATCCAAACATGCTAGACGTGCATTTGACACTACATTTCCCAAGTTTCCCACGCTCCTGGGTAGTTCTTTTTGACCGCGTCGCGTATCATCAAACCGCGACGTGTGTCACATGATTTGACACTCCGGGGATGGCGTTATCACAATGTCCCCTTACAGGTGTGGTTAATTTAAGACTCCCGGTATCTGTACTTAAGCTTGCGCCCCTTCCGGTCGCTACCGCTTGCGATACTCAGGATCCGGCCCGGGGTAGCGACGGAGTAGGTAAGCGTAACGGTTGCTGCAGCGTTGCTTTTTCACACGCTCGAGTTTCGAGCTTGTCACTCTGTTTTATACTCTTGGCATTTGGCAAGGTTCCTAGATGTAGCGCACATCTAAGACATGGGCGTTTTAATACTCTGCATCTATTTTTAAACCCGGCCCTCATTGCTTGCCGCAATATTGCCTAGAGCCCCTATCTGACGTACGAATTACATTTTTGACCTCTAACTGCCTGATTGTTTTGTTACTCACAAGGAGAGGGCAGAGCGCAACTGACTGCTTACTTTTAAAACACCTAAGCAGTGATTTAACTGTATACATAACAGTGTTCTTGATAAACCCTTATGAATCTTAATAAACCATATTGGTGGTGCAATGTCGGCCCACCAGTTTTTAATATAAATTCAGATTCTTTGTGGGTTTAGTTCTTTTTCCTTTTCTTTTCTCTTTATCACAGAGCGTTGCCTCACGCCCTGAGCTGTTGCCAGGAGCGGTGGGTTCCCTCCCGATTGAATACGGGTAAGATGGCTGATATAGTGTTCTCTTGCATTCATTTTGAGAACTGTAGCATTTCTACATTGCTGTGAAATGTTTTCTTTCTATATATACAGACTTATATCCATGAACTCTTTTCTTCTTTCAACAGGAGTGCAACACCTATGCCTGTAGTTTCAACATAAAACATTACACAGGTATATGGTTGTATCGTTCCTAAAAGGTTGTGTTTGTGTTAATTTTTCACATATTTAGAGTGCAGTAGTTACAACTAGGTCCTGAAGAAAGCCACGATCAATGTAAGATCAAGGTTGGCTGAACCATGTAGACCTTCTCACCAGCGCGCTCGCACATTTATTCAGATCGCGCCCTTACTGCTTTTTAACCTTTGACACCACGAGATATCTAATAAACCTTTTTTTCTCTTGGTAGTCAATTTTAACACACTTATTATATACACTGCATCACGTTTTTTCACCACATTGCTTTTTGCTTCATCGATCTTAGGTGATCTAGTTTCGGATTACATCAAAACATCCGCGAGCTCCTCCTTTACACTAGCAAGGAGTTGTAGCTCCTTGGTTGCACTAGCGTGCAGCCAAGAGGAGATCCCAAATGATGAAGCATGCCACCTCGGTGGGTGATGGGATTCCGTCCTCTTAATTGAGACTCCCCTCTTTTTGTGTTCTCCTGTGGGGGTGTACTGTTTATTCGTCTGTGTATATATCCCTCCTCAGGACCCGCGGATTCTTTGTTGTTGTTATATATGGTTAGGGGATTCATCCGCGCAGGTCTGTAAACTTCCTCAGACCCTCTCTTCTCATCTGGTTTTATATTGAACAAAGGTGGCAAACAAGGATGAGCCATGGCACAGGGCTGGATACATGCTATCTCGGCCCCAAGGCCGCTCGGCCGGTGCCTACCATTCTGAGATATGGGAACGAGTCTATCTAACAGCAAAGGTATGCAAAAATGGATAGTACATTCATTAGTGCAACGACGCTTCAACCTTGAGAAGTACAAGCTGGAGGCGCAGAGGCAGCCTTTCTGCTGAGACAGGCGTTATGAGACAGGAGCTCGTTCTCGGTTACAAAACAAGATGGCGCCAAGAAAGATGGCGCCATGAATGCTAACTTAATACGAAATAGAGTATAAGCATTGCAAAGAGAGCATTTCAAGTGTGTGCATCACTGGAATAATATTTCAAATCTAACAGACCCTCCTTTTAGCATTCATGCTAAGCTTTATTGGTGCCATCAGGTAAGGGTCTTTACAATTCTAAAACGGGGCAAAGAGAAACATTCGCACATACACTAACATCGCTAACATAGGGACTATCCACGGAAACTAATACTCTAAATGCTGGACACATATAATCAATATTCGAAAATACCCTCATCGATGTTTAACAGATCCTGAATACCCTGTATCATCATAGCCTTTGTATTAGAATCACGCCTCGGGGTCCTGGGACGTGCCTTGAACATTGATACACAGCAGGCACAACAGGCAGCGTATACACAGACAACAGGTCAAAATAATATCTGCTACAGCGACCAGGAAAATAAGGATCTTCCAACCCCAAGTGGCGAACAGACTCCAGAACCATCCCGTGAATGACCATGTGCCATTCTCCTGGTGTATATCTGAGGCTATTTTATGCAGTTTCTGTATGGCAGCGTACACAGTGGGGGCGTGGTCAGGGATGTACACACAACAGCTACTGCCGATGATGCGACAGGCCCCACCCAGATCAGCTAAGATAACATCTAAAACCATACGATTTTGAAGGGCTACAAGTCTCGTAGCCTGAACCTCTACTGTGATATTTGTCAAAATTCCTGCTGTTAGATTAATGACTCCTTCCACCACCCTAGTGAGCCGTCTAATATTAAGACTATTAGCCATAGGACCGCAGAACGGTATGATGCCTTTCATGGCGTCCATGAACTGCTGCAAGGTGGTGCCTGTCTGATCTATGTCATCAGTGCTAATCATTCTCTTAGTCTGAGGCACAGGGGCGCCTCTACGCTGCAGGCGGTGGTCCCTATGGTAATTAGGAGGGGCCATATACACAGGTGGCAAGAGGTAAGAAAGGTAACACTTTCCCGACCACCCTTCAGGAAGCCAAACATAACCATGGGCCCCCACAGACAAAATAGACATTAGGTGGCGGGATCAGGGGTGGACTATTTGTCCCTCTCAAGCTATAAGTAGTGTTACATCTGCTCTCTCCCACCTCTATTTCCCCAGCCCCCTGGACACAGATAGGAGCCATGACATCCACCACTGACAAGGGTATCGGTTTATCTTCAGTAACGTTGCGGGTCTGAAAGGACTGGTAGTATTCTAATGCGATAAACTGTAGAAAGTTGTCCCTTTCCGCCTGAGACCAATTTCCTTTCCTTACTCCCTTGTACCCATGCATGCAAGAACTCAAGAACAACCTGCCAAACGGCTCTCGACCTGTGAGAGCACTGGGGGGTACTCTATGCTGGAAACGGATATTCTGTGTCAGGGTACGAGAACTAGTACTCTTTCGTTCTAATGTGTCAGCCTGTTGAAATGAACGGACCATGCTAAGTAATGCAAACCACCCTTCACAACTACTCACATATGACAAAGGCATGGATAGCAAGTTCTCACTTCTATGAGTTACTGAGGGCAGCAGCCCACATACCCAACATTTTGTCGTATTATAAGCAGCGTGCGTTTGATGCAGGGTCTGAATGAACACATTATCTTTATAGGACTTCCTGTGCTCCTCCTTGTGAGGTGCCAGGGTAACAAAGATATGCTCTGGGGGAACAGGCGTAGTACCAATCAAAGTGTGCACAGGATATTTCTCCTCAAGAAAGTACGTTACCCCAAGTATCAATATTAAGGAAATCAAAATAATTGCTACGAACACAACTTTACTTTTTACAGACCAGAAGGACCAAACAGGCCCATCCCGATCAGAACGCAGAGCTGCGAAAGGCTGCTCCTCCTCTTGAATGGGACGACCAAAGGGATACATTCTTGTAAAGCAGCGGAAAAGACTTACACTTGGAGCCAAGCTGGAATAAAAGCAAGAAATTAAGGCAATATATTGTTCACTAAACGTAGGCGCTGTTGAGCACCGGCGGTGGAGCTGTCCGTCTAGCTCGGATTCAGATCCCACGTTGCAGGGCAAAACACCTTTTCCTCGGAAACAAAGTTAATTTGCCCTGTTCGGTGACTGTCCGAATAACGCACCAATCTCCCTGTCCCTAAGCTCTCGTTGGTACCACGGGCAGGGTAGGTTCGCCCTATTCTACAGCAATGCAGTCCATCCCTACTAACCTGACTTTCCCTTTGGTGCACTGTTCCTCTTACGGGGGCGCAAATTGTACCTCAACACTCCAGGCACAGCAGGGTCAGAGAACAAGGGGTCAGGCTCAAAGGAACCAAGGGGACCAAGAGGCAAAGGGTCGGACTCAGGCAAGCCGGTGGATTGGGGCTCAACTGGACATGACTCAATCGCAGGTGGGCTAACAGGCTGGGGCTCCTGGATAGCCTTAATTTCAGGTGGCACTGCCTCATTCAACACTGCATGACTCTCCTCCTCCGTCTGTGTCCATGTGAACCGGGCATCCGAAAAAGGAATGAACCGTGGCACCTGCTCCATTTCACAATCCCCAATCCTGTCCACGACCCACTGGTCGTAGGTCAGCGGGAGGGGCACCCTCTTGCAGTGAGTGCTGTGTATCCAATTCCTCCGACCGTCGACCTTCACCGCTGCCCTAGTGGCCAGGAGGACCTGCAGGGGTCCTTTCCAGCGTGGCTCCAAGCCGCTCTTCCGTTGAAAATTTCGGACTAGTATCCAGTCACCTGGCCGTATCTCATGGCCCGGACCCTCTGGATGTTGCTGTAACGTCTCAGCAATCTGTTGGTGAATAGAACACAAATTTTTAGTCAACTCATAAAGGTAGTCTATAAGCAAGGGGTATCTATGTCGGAAAACCTATGCGGTCGCGGGACGCCCCAAACATCTGCCGGGCGCCCAAACACGACCTCGTATGGGGACAATCCTGTTCTAGAGTGGGCTGTAACTCTTGTGGACATTAGTGCTAGGGGTAAAGCATCTGGCCACTGCAATCCTGTGCTCTCTTCGATCTTGGCCATTTTCAGCTTGAGAGTACCGTTACTTCTCAACCAGGCCTGCTGATTGGGGTGGTTCGCTGCATTAAACTTTTGCCTAATGTGCAACCCGTCGCACACCAATTGGATGACCTTGGCATTGAAGTGGCTGCCATTGTCACTCCAAATCAAACGGGGCAAACCAAAGCGCGGGAAGAACTCTTTCAATAGTACCTTCACCGTCGCCATGGCGGTGTTCTCTTTAGTGGGGTAAGCCTCAATCCATTTACTGAATGCACAAACAACCACCAACACATATTTCAAGTTATGGACTCGTTCCATTTCGATATAATCCATCTGGAGAACCTCGAAAGGGAAGGAAGGCGGGGTGAAACTGCCAACAGGAGTGGGGGTACCCTTCCCAGGATTGTGCATCAGGCAAACCATGCAGTACTTCACCAGGCGGGCAGCAACTTTGGGAATATTGTCATTCCGCCATACGGGGTCTAGCAGCTTACAAATCCCCTTCGCACTAATGTGGGCTGGCCCGTGCGCCATGGTAACCACAGGGAGGACATATGCATCCGGTAGCATCCATCTCTGCTTTCCGGATTTATCAACCCGGCACCCATCCTCATCCAAACTAGCCGTGCTCTCCTGCCATATTGCTAACTCCTCAATTGTCGCCTCACTCTGAATCTCCTTAACGTTTTCCAGTGTGTCCTCAAACATCCCATTTTCAGGCACCCATCTAGCTGGACCTGCCACAAACATCCTCTTCATTTTAGTTTGTGCTGTCTCCTTCGCTGTCTGATCTGCAAATGCGTTCTCCCTCCCAACATCATCAGTTATTGCCTTGTGAGCACTGCACTTCACTACTGCTAATTTCTTAGGGAGTGCCAGGGCTGACAAAAGTCTGTGTATTAATGGGCTGTTCTGAATTCTCATTCCATGGGATGTTAGAAACCCCCTCTCCGCCCAGAGCCGCCCAAAATTATGAGCCACGCCGAACGCATACTGGCTGTCAGTATAAATATTGACAGCCAGTCCCTCGCTCAACTCGCAGGCACGAAGAAGGGCCACCAACTCTGCAGCTTGCGCTGACTGATAGGGAACCCGTGATGTCTCAACTACAGTGCGTAGGGTGGTGATAGCATAGGCCGCTGTTGTCGTGCCATCTGGTAATTTAAAACAAGAGCCATCGATATATAGCTCCCCTTGGGGTTCAGATAGGGGAACATCAGTCAGGTTCTCCCGTCCCATCGTCTCTTTCTCTGTCCGGAAGATGCAAGCATGCACATCCGTCTCCTCACTCTCAGAAGGGAGGGGTAGTAACGTGGCTGGGTTCAGAGCTGCACATCTTTTGATGGTGACATGTGGTGCAAACAGGGTCAGCTCATAGCCAGTCAGACGTGCACTGGTAAGGTGCTGCGTCTTTGTTCTGTTCAAAAGCGTGTCCACAGCATACGGGACCATGACTGTGAGGTCAGTATCAAGGATGAGCCCTGCCGATTGTCGGATAGAAATGGCCACTGCCGCGCCCGCTCTCAGACAGTTCGGGAGGGCTCTGGCGACGTTGTCAAGCAGCGCAGAGAAATAGGCACATGGCCTTTGCTTACCTCCAAAGGCCTGTGTTAAGACAGAGAGCGCGCAGCCAGCCGTTTCGTGTTCATACAACACGAACGGCTTCTGATAGTCTGGAGTGCCAAGCACAGGTGCAGAGCGCTATTTTTAGTTGCTCAAAAGCATGCTGACAGTCATGTGTCCAAGGCAGGGGTTCATGCACATCTTTAGTAGTTAGGCGCAGATACGAAGTGATACCTATAAA
This sequence comes from Calotriton arnoldi, assembly GCA_963921515.1. NCBI lineage: Eukaryota > Metazoa > Chordata > Amphibia > Caudata > Salamandridae > Calotriton > Calotriton arnoldi. The sequence goes on from CAWUFW010000018.1 coordinate 636,686, forward strand.
GGTTCGCACATCTCGTTGCGTCTTGGGGATGGGCATCTTAGTTATAGCAGCAATGCGCTCAGGTGTTAGTCTCCGTCCCTCCTTCGACAGTAGGTGACCTAAGTAGGTGACCTCCTGTCGACAATATTGAAATTTAGAAAGGGACACTTTATGTCCATGATCGGCCAAATGTAACAATAATTTAACCGTTGCATCCTTGCAACCCTTTTCAGTATCCAAAGCGATCAGGAGGCCATCTACGTACTACAATAAGACATTACCTGAGGGGAGGACGAGGGAGTCCAATTAGCCTTTCAAAGCTTGGCTATAGATACTGGGGCTTTCAGTATAGCCCTGAGGAGCCCGACAGAATCTAAAACTTCTGCCGGCCAAGGAGAATCTAAACAAATACCTGCTCTCTGGGTGTATGGGGATACTAAAGAACGCATTCTTCAAATCAATGACAGAAAAGTATGTGGCAGAGGGAGGAATCATGGTCAGGAGAGCAGTGATATCAGGACAACAGGGAACTGAGGGACCACAATCTTATTCACCTCACGCAGATCAATCACAAAGCAGTAGACATCGGAATGATCATCTGGGGAACCCGATGGAGCCCTCTTTAAGATGGGAAGAATAGGGCTATTGCACACATTCGCAGTCGTCTCCTCAACAACCCCAGATGCAATCAAATCTTGTATAATCTGCAATAGCACCCGTTCTCCTGCCTTTGGTATCTTGTACTGGGGAAGACGAGGCAGGACAGCATTGTCCTTAACTCTGATGGAGACCGGGGGTATCTGCAACAACTCTACGTCCGTATCACCTGTAGCCCATAATGTCGTTGGCACCTCCTTAAACTCAGCAGGAAGGGGCTGATCCTTTGACAAACATTGCTTGGTATTCACTACATTGGGTCCTATTGTCATATAGACGCCATCCGGGGAGCACGAAATAGTCGCATGTAACTTTTTCAACAAGTCCAAACCCATTAAATTCTCCCCACAGTTGAATGCCAATAAGAATGGCGAATCTACAGTAAAAGGGCCAATAGTCAGGGCCAGTGGCTCAGAGATGGGGCTCACAACCGGTATACCTGAGAAGCCTACCGAAACGTTATTTTGGCCAGACAGGGCTGCCCCAGGGACCAGTGAACGAGAAACAGAGCTATTCATTGCACCTGTGTCCACCAAGAATTTCTTCGCTGAGCCCTGCAGATCAGCAGTAACATAGGGTCCCCGCTGATCCACAGGGATCTGAACTGATCCCTCACCCTGCCCTTTGCTGTCCTAGCCGTGGGTAAGTCCCGTCACTTCATCCAAATCATAATCGTCATGGTAATACTGTCGCCCCCTGGGATCATCAAAATAGTTCTGATCAGACCGACCTGGCTGCTCCTCACTTCCCCGGCCTGCGTCGTATCCACCTGGTCCCCGGCCCCTTCCCCTGGACCCCCGTCCCCTCGGGGCTTCAACCCTTTGCAACAGCGTCGGACACTCACTACGCCAGTGCCCCTCCTCCTTACAATATGCACACTGGTTCGGCCCCACGGGCGTAGTATTCCTACCAGTGCGGGGCAACTGTTGGGCCGGACCAATGCCCCGTCCTCTACCGTACCCCCAGGGACGCCTGTTGCATCAACACCTTCGTTTTCAGCTCCTTATTCTTCTTCTCCACCTTCTCCTTCTCTTCGTTCTCACTGTGCTCATAATACTGTGCCATGCTTAATATCACCGATGGAGAGGAGGTAGTCCAAGTGCTCTCCGAAACCTGCAACCGAGTTGCGATCTCAGGAAGCAGGTTTGTAACAAACCTGTTAACAAACAACCGGACACCTCCCTCCATCGACAAATCCTGTCCACTGAAATCCAAAAACACCCCTTCAAACCTAGTGAAAAAGTCGGATACACTTTCATCTTTCTTCTGGCGACATGCTGTTAACTTATCCCAATCTACTCTTCTAGGTGGGATCAAGGAGTGCATATACGTACTTATTCGGCCCAGCAGAGCTAGAATCTCAGCCTTAGGCTTCTCGCCAGGCTTCCTCTCCTTGTCCCATGCCCTGATCTCACCCCAAGTGCCACCCAACTCCACTACATGGTCCTGCGTGTGCACCTGCCGCCAGTTGTCAACCGGCACCAGCAAACCGAAAAACATCTCGATGTCTGCCAACGTCATCACCGTCGATGACGCAGCATCTGTCAACTCTTTGTAATAAGCAGTCGGATTTTTCCTAGGGTCAGGCAACTGAGTCTTAAGAGACAAAACCTCACTCCTTTTCCAAGGAGTATAAACCCACTGTTCCTGGAAACGGGCCTCTACACGCTGCCTGATGACTTGGTCCTGCCCATTTCGAAGCTCTGGTATTTCGGGGTGGTAGATGGGATGCACTTCCCTCATCGGGAACTGAGACACTACAGTCGGGCTCTTTTGGATCAACCTACCTCGGTATCCAATCAACGTGGCAACATTACTAAAGACGTCATTAGGGGCCATGCCAGCTGCATACACACTGTCCTGAATATCATAAATAATTTGGGGGGCAACAACATTAAAACACTGCTCCCACAGCCCAATCAGAGTAGCCGACATATGCTTGAGGGCATGCTGTTGCACAAACGGCTCGTAATCTTTCAGTACACTCCACACATCCTCCACACTGTAAATCGGATTCCGGGCCCACTGGGAGCCACCATCTTCTTCTCTGCATCACCCACATCAGACCGAATCAACACTTGCCCCATTCTCTCCTTAGCAGCCGCCCACTCCCCATCATCCAGGCCCCGCACCGGCGTCCCAGCACACAACAAGGGCGAGGAAAGGGAGTGAGGGGAGGACACACTCGCGGATGTTACGGGAACTAGAGACACCAATGTCTGTGTGGTGGGTGTAAGCGAGGGGGGTAGAGAAGAACTGGAGGTAATGGGTGCAGTAGATCGGCCCGTAGTCGCTGCAACCTTGGCCAATGGAGCCGAAAGGGAAACAAGGGGTGCTCCATCTGAAGCAGCCGAGTCAGGAGCAGGGGAACCAGAGGCGGGAGCATGGGAGGCGAGGTGTTGGGTCGGCGGGGCTGCCGTATATATCCTCTGCGGGGCATAAGGAGGTGGTGGCCGTATATCTAACAGATCCTCCACAAAGGGATCGCCTTGAGGGGCGTGGCTTAGACGCCGATGAAGACGGTCGCGTGAGCCGAGAGCTCCGCGCCGACCTCACCACTTATCCTGTAAGGAACCCTGAAGTGGTTCTTCCGCGACATTGGGAGGGCCCCCCCGGGTGCGGAGACCTGCACAGCGGGGGTTTGAGTGCCCCGTTGCCGCTCAGCGCCGGGTTCCGACTCCGTGGGCCCGGAGGCTCGGACTGCACACTTTGAAAATGGCGACCCTCTCCGCGAGTTATTAAGCGGGGAGCGGCCCGGAGGGGGCGTAGATCGGTGCCATTGCGGAGTGGGAGCTCCCCTCCTCGAGTGCAGCGGATGCTGGATATGAGACCCTCCTCCCCCGGCGCGACCTAAGTTACCGGCGTAGCTGGCCCAGCTGGTCAGGTGCCTGAATGGTCCCGGGAGTGTCCGCCTGCAGGTGAGACCGGGACTTCTGACGGTGGGGAACTGAGGAGGATCGCACTCAGCCGGGAATCCGGAGGCAGAGACAGAGCGGTGGTCCCGGCCCCGGGGGCTTCGGGGAAGGGACCCGGAGCAGCTGAGCGACGACCAGGGGCGAGATAGGCCTCTAAGTGTGCCCGGAGAACGCTTGCTACCCTACGCCCTGATGATCGGACCGAGGCCGGGATCCCAGACCTGGTCAATGAGCGGTGTTATCCTGCCTACTGAACGGGGGAAGGTGACGGGGGCCCCTGCGGAGCACTGATCGAGCCTGGCCTAGCAGACGAGGGGAGACGTGAGGGCCGGTTCGAACACGCTAGCGGACCGAGGCGGGGGCCCGCCAGCCGTTCCCTTGTGAGTCACTGATGCAGTGGAACTGACCGAGGATCTGGACCCTTCCTTTGTCATCGCCGCTGGAGACCGCGAGTGGCGCGGCTGCCCATCGAGCGGCGCGGCCCTGGGCTGCGGCCCTCTGAGGAGACCTGGCCTAAGGGATGTAAGTGACTGGATGCCTTGTGGGATCCCGGTTGGCGGCGCTGCTGGCAGACCGGAGAGTTTGCTCCCTGCACCTTGAAAGGCCCTGGACTTGGAGTGGTGCACTTGCTGGGTGGCCGCAAACGGAACCCTTCTGTGGGGGCACTGGTTATCAGGCCTTTGGACTCGAGTGCCCCGCTGGACCAAACCGTATACGGGGTTTACTGCTGAGGCGCCTGCTGGTCTCTTGGGCCTGATGCACCCCCACCTGCCGACTGGAGGTCTTACCTGCTAATGGACTGATTGGTGCGTGACTGCAAGTAGCAGAATCGAGTGAGGAGCCTTAGGGAGCGTACTCAACAGCCGGAACTGGCGGCTCGGGGCCATTATGTCCTAGACCAACGAGGCGACCCGTGTTCACTTACTGTAGGAGGAATTGTATGGTGAGTCTTGTCCTGGAGGCCGCATTATCTGCCACGTATGGGGAAACCACGAGGCCGGCAGGGGGGGAGCTCTCCCGGAGCCGGAGGGCGAGGTGATGGAGCAGCGGAAGCGCGACGTGGTTGACCCACCCCAAGAGGGACTGATGCAACAGCAGGTGGATCAGATCCTCCGAGCTATCACGGACACAAAAGAGGCGCTCCAACAAGACATTGTGCAAGTATCGCTGGGACTGGGACTCCTACGAGCGGACCATGGGAAATTGGCTGATCGAGTGAAGCGTGCTGAGACCACTCTGGAGGTATTGGAACCAACTCAGAAAGCATTGGAAGTCCAGATGGGAGAGGTCACTCGCAGGCTCCAAGTGCTGGAGAGGAGGGCTGAGGACGCCAAAGGGCGTAACAGAAGGAACAACATCCGAGTGGTGGGCCTTCCGGAGGGAGTGGAAGGGGACAGCATGGTCGACTACTTGGAACAGTGGCTGCGCTCTGAGGTGGCTCCCGAGGGCTTGACACCATTCTACACTTTGGAGAGGGCACACAGGGTGCCTGCCCGACCGCTGCAACCTGGGAGGCCGCCCAGGCCGGTGGTGGCTCGCCTGCTCCATTACAAGGACAGAGATCTCCTACAGAAAGCATGCACCGCAGGCCCGTACAGAGTGGACAATAACAACGTCTCCCTGTTCCCAGATTACACTTTCGACGTACAACGACATCGAGCCTCGTTCTTGGCGGTGAAAAAGGCCCTCCGAGATTAAAGCATTCAGTACTCCCTGATGTTCCCGGCGCGTTTGAGAGTAACTTTGGACGGTAAAACATTTTTTCATAATGACCCCGATGAAGCATGGAGCTGGTTGGAAACCTATCTAACAGGAGCGGGTGAGACCAGCGGCGCTGGCGGGCTACCGGCGGGGGCCCCCGACCCGCTCGCGCACGATGCTCCAGAAGACGACGATAGGCGACGCAGAAGCCTTCTACATCTCAGACGGAGACGGAAAGGTCAGCAGCGCTACAAGCCGTGACGGAGATTTAACGGGCGAGTGGCTCACCACTACTGGGTGTCACAGAGTCCGAAAAAGGATCAGCAGGGACGGATTCCGACGGAACAGACACTGGGAGTGTCACCCTGCCTCGCATCACTCCGGGGACAGCGGACGAGATCGTTGATGCCTGACCTCGTGCACTGTTTCCAATGGCTAGTAAGGAGGGTTGATTGGTTTGGGTCCCATAGGCCTCAGTGGGAGACAATTGGGACATACAGGGTGATTTGGCGGGCTTGGACAGAGGGGCATTTATGTTGGACAGCCCCCTGCATGGTCGGGACTTCCTCCGGGGGAGCTGAACACTCTCTTATAGTGAGGTTTGGTGCTAGGATGTCAAGAGACCACTGACCAGATCTTCTTGGCGCTAGGGCTTCCCCCCCTAGTTTCGCTCTTAGAGTGACCCCTGGTAATTACCAGAGGGATTATTAGGGAATAGTTTGGATGGGTACTAGCTGTTTAGAGCCTGTTCTGGGGAGAGGGGGGGGTCATTTAAGAGTTGTTGTTTTTGGGGTAGTTAGAATCACCGGTGTGCCGATGCAGGGAGTGCAGTTGTGGAACAAAGATAAATCGCACAATGGGCGCTTCACTTGAGTTCAAATGCATTACGTGGAATGTACGGGGGATGCATACGATGTTGAGACGCCATAGGGTTCATGCCTATTTAGTGCGACGAGGGGTACAGATAGCGTTTCTTCAAGAGACCCATATGGACCGAACTGAAGGCCAGGCATTGCAGCGCAGGTGGAGGGGGCAACTCTTCCACACCACGTATTCGGCTTTTGCAGGGGGTGCACTGATTTGGGTGAGGGCGGGGGTTCCCTTCCAGCCGACTCAGCAGCTAGTGGATCCTGAAGGGAGGTTTGTGGCTGTCATAGGGCGATCGGACGGGAGATACGTTACATTATGTAGTGTGTATGCCCCTAATGTGGATCAGACGTCCTACTTTGCTAGACTATCAGGGAAATTGGCACCATTTCTGACCGGTTCAGTGATTTTAGGGGGCGATTTTAACTCTATAGCAGATACTGTGATGGATAGGTCGTATCCGCCATTACCACAGGCACCCATACATAGGCTCTCGAAAACCCAGAGGGACTGGCAAGCTGAGTGGGGGCTGATAGACACTTGGCGAGCGCAGCACATCGGGGAGCGGGACTATTCTTATTATTCTGTCATTCACGACCTACACGTACGGTTGGATGCTGTGTTGTGTTCCCCAGATGTTCACGCGCTGGTCTACCATAGTGAATACCTGACGAAGACAATATCAGATCACAACCCACTGCTCTTGGTGCTGCGATGGTCCCGGGAAGACCTGCCATTCCTAGCTGGCGTTTACGCCCGGAAATTTTGGAGGACCCGGTGTTTCGTGCAGAGGTGCAAGAGGGAATAGAGCACTATTTTCACGAGAATGAGGGGACGGCTTCAACCCTGGCACTAGAATGGGACGCCTTTAAGGTAGTGGTGAGGGGTTTATGTATTGCCAAGGCGACAGGGGTGCGGAGAACGCTGTTGCAGGATATTGAGAGAGAGGAACTGCGACTGCGTCAGGCGGAGAGAGCCCACCCCGAGCGCCCGGAAATGCAGGCCGAAGTCCTAGCCGCGAGAGAGAGTGTGGCGCTGCATGTGGAGAGATTGCGCTGTTTTGATCACAGAGAGTACCTGGCATGGGCGCATGCGGAGAGGGATAAGGTGGTCACTCTCCTGGCTTGGTTGGCTAACCCGGTACTGAGGGGCACACCTATACTGGCCTTGACCTCCCCAGCGGGTGTACCGGAATATACTCAACGGGGAATTAACTAGCTGTTCCTGGCCTATTATGCGGACCTCTATGAGAGTAAGCTGCGGGATGAATGTGATGGCCTGAGTGAGTTCTTGGCTGAGGTACGATTGCCGTGCCTTGAGCCCGACCAAGGGGTAGCGCTGGGACAGGGGATTACGGAAGGGGAAATACGAAGTGCGATAAAACACATGGCGCGCAAGAAAACCCCGGGGGCCGATGGTCTGCCGATCGAATTTTATGCGACATATATTGATATCCTGGCCCCCAAACTGCTGGCGGTTTATCAGGAGGCCTGGGACTTGGGGAGACTGCCAGCCTCCACTTGCGAGGCTATCATTATTCCGTTGCTGAAACCGGGCAGGGACTCACTCGGTCGGCTTACCGCCCATTATCTATGTTAACCACCAATTACAAGATTTTGAGTAGGATTCTTGCAACCCGGCTTCTTCCCTACATGGCGCACTTGGTCCATAGTGACCAGGCGGGCTTCATCCCGAAACGCACTACCGCGACCAACGTGCGCCGCCTATTACGGATACTGGGAGAGGACCATAGTTCAACCCCTGTTGCAGCGGTCCTCTCTGTCGATATTGAAAAGGCCTTCGACAGCCTAGAATGGCCGTATTTATATCGGGTCCTTCACGCGTTCGGACTTGGGGACTCCTTTGTGGGATGGACGGCGCTCCTTTATAGATCAGCGACGGTGCGAGTGCGGACGGGGGCGACGGTTTCTTCACCATGTCGGGTGGGGCGGGGAACGCGACAGGGCTGCCCGCTCTCCCCGTTGTTGTTTGCCTTGGCCATTGAGCCTTTGGCTTCCCATGCCCGGTCGGGGAGACATTACTCTGGTTTATCCCTCCGCGGGGATATGCAGTTTATTTCCCTCTATGCGGATGATTTGTTGCTCTTCCTTGCGAACACGGATGTGGCTTTGGAGGGCACGCGGCGTTTGCTCTCCATGTTTGGGCAGTATTCAGGATTGGGGGTGAATTGGGTGAAGACTTGTTTGTTTCCGGTGGTGCCGGCTGATGTGACTCCATCGCAGGTGGCGGGCATTCGCTGGGAGCCACATTGTTTACCTTATTTAGGTGTGAACATTTATCATACCACAGAGGACTTACTGGAGGGTAACCTGGGTCGGACCATTCGCGGACTCAAAGGCAGCTTTAAGTTCTGGAGCACGTTACCGCTGTCAGTGGTGGGCCGGGTAGCGCTCCTGAAGATGGTGGCGCTCCCACGCTTACTGTATAATTTTCGGACGTTACCGATTTGGGTGCCGGGCTCCATTTTCCGGCAGCTCCGTTCCATGGTTGGTGGATTCCTCTGGGGGACGGGAAGGCGGCGAGTTGCAATGACGACTATGATGCGCCCGAGAGCTGACGGGGGTATGGCGGTGCCCGACTTTGAGTGGTACTATCTGGCAGCACAGCTGCAGTGGCTTACGCAGGCGGTAACTCGGGAGTTCCGGGGCCCGGATGGCCCTGAAGGGCGGTGGGTCCCGCGTTACATCTTGTCCTTTATAGTACTCCAGCAGAAGATGCGTCTCGACCCGCTCACCGTTGAGGAAAGAACGCTACGATTGTGCTGGAATCGAAGCCAGCGACGGGCCGGATTCACCCGCCCATATGCCCCAGAGATACCGCTGGGAATGTGTACGGCCTTCCCCCATGGTGGGGATTGGACCGCATTGGCTAATTGGGAAGACCTGGGTATACAAGTATTAGGAGATCTTTACGAGAACGAAGCCCTGCTGTCCTTTCAGGAGCTGCAGCATAGGTATGATCTCCCACGTGGGGATTACTTGTTACACGCAGCGCTTGTCTCGGTAATTCTGCGCCACTTGGGGATGGGACTGTCGGAACCACGGACCTCAATGGCGTGCCAATATGTGGTTATGGCGGCGGGGACCTTTAAGGCAATATCGTGCCTTTATAGACGCATGCTAACCGAAGCTCTAGAACCATTGTGCACATTACAAAGGAAGTGGGAAACGGACATAGGTAGAGACATTCCTGAAAAGACCTGGGTACAGCTGGTTAGGAGAGCCTGGAAGTGTACAAGGAATGCCAGGTTTCAATTGGTAAATTTCTATGTCCTGCATAGGGCGTATTTGACACCTGCTAAGCTTAATAAATATTTCCCTACGACGGCTGCTCAGTGCCCGAGGTGTGGTTTGGAGGGAGCCGACTTCCCGCACATGATGTGGGGCTGTACGAATTTGGGAACGTATTGCGAGGAAGTACTGGACCTGCTATGTAGTATAACTGACCGTACCCTGGACCTAGATCAGGGCACTTGCTTACTGCACTGGTTCCCGCACACCGCTAAAATAAAAATTACTAGTAAATTTCTAGTCCTGGGCCTAGTATTAGCCAAGAGAGAAATTACAATGCATTGGAAATCAGCGAGGGGACCAAGTGTGGGGACCAAGTGTGGGGAGATGGAAGACAGACTTATTTAAGTGGGCGACCAGTGAGGGTACTGTCAGACTGCAACAGGCGCTGCGTACCGATAATGAAAAGGCACTGGAGGCGGCGAGGGCTTGGGAGGCCTTAGTTACGGCATTGCAGGTTCTGGACACAAGCTCGGAGCAGGATTTGGTGGTGGCGGATCAGGGAGATCCAACTGATACCTTAACACACGGAGACTAAATTAGAGCATGCTTAGCGGAGTGACAGGAGTCCCCAGATAACAATTTATACCCTGTACTGCTCTCCTATTGGTTGCGATTGTTATTGTAATATTTTATGACGCATCCTTTTGGTTGTACTGCATGTCCTGGGCACACCGGTGGTGGGGGGGAGGGTTGGGAGGGAGGGATACAGAGGGAAGAAGTGTGTAGGATGCGTTGATGCTGGTTATCCATGTGCTATTGCAATGCTTCTCTCTGTTGTTGCTTGGCTGAAATTCAATAAAACAGATTTACAAAAAAAAAAAAAAGGGATCGCCTTCTCCACGTGTAACATAAAACTTGTCACATTGCAATTGAAACTTCCGGTCAGCACACTCTATACCCTTCTCTATCTTCTCCCTCTCGTACGCAATAGCCTTTTGTGCTACTGTCTGCGTCTTCCCTCTCCGAGCCTCTTTCTCCGCTCTTATTCGTCTCTGCTTAGCTTCCTTCTGCCATACCTGAGGATAGTGAAACATCGACTGTCTACTTCTTTTTGCAAACAATTTATCCTGCAAGAAGTTCAATTTCTGTTCATCAAAGGTACCTGTCAAAGGCCACTGTAACTCGGCGTTGTCCCTCGTATATTTGTGCCATAATGTACTAAACATAATAGGGCCAAGGCCGTGCTTCACATACATGTCGAAGTTCGGGGTGCCTTCCGGAGGCGCAGGCTGCCTCTCTTCCAATCGAGCATCAGCAGAACAACAACGGCACCCCAAACAGCAAACCTTGCTAAAACAGGGCATCTTCAAAAATAAAGACAGAAAGAAAATTCGCTACTTGTGCCCGACAAATGACTTACCAATTCTTCCCCACAGGTCCGTCCTCGGACCGTATCGAACGCTCAAAGACCAATGAGGAAAAAAAAACCCCGGTCCGCAGATCGCACCAATTCGTCAAATCAGACTCTGCATCACAAGTCCCAAACACTAGTCAACCCCAGGCGTTTTCAAGAAGAAGAAGAATTACCATGTCGCCTGGCAGAGGGTCCTCAGACACCCTGTATCTCCAAAGCGGTCCGCAGACCTATCAAGTTCACAAACAAACCAAGAAATGGTCTCCAGACCATATCCAAAACTATTCAAGACGGCGCCATATTTACCAAGAATCAAGACAACTCACCTGGTGCACACAGGTCGAACAAAGTTATTCTCCACTGCCGACTCTTCGGACCAAGCAGCCAATTCCAAGGGTTTCGCCTTTCAGGGCCCCAGCCGGGATGACCACTAGACGAGGCGCAGTCCAATCAGACAGACGGGGCAGCTGCGAGTACTGAGCTCGGTCGTGTGGGGATCCCCGATCCACCAGTCCGACCTGACGCAGCCCTGTCCCCCACACCCGGTTGCGGGCGAGGATGGGACACCCGATGGAATCCCTGTTCGGGCGCCAAATGAAGGAAGTGACCCGATTAGGGTCACCCAGGTCACTCACGACCACCTCTCTGCCTTCCCAATAAATGAAGAGTCGGTCAGACAGTAGAGAATACAAACCAATTAGTTTATTGCTGATACGCTGCAGCGGAGCCCAGTCTGATCAGTCTCCTGAGATGACTGCCGAAGGACTGACCCCCGTTCACACGGTAACACAAAATATACATTTCCAACACCTTTAAAATCCCTCCCAAACTGGAATTTTCCAGCTCAGGCCATGGTGAACAAAGGAGGCAAACAAGAATGAGCCATGGCACAGGGCTGGGTACATGCTATCTCGGCCCCAAGGCCGCTCTGCCGGTGCCTGCCATTCTGAGATGTGGGAACGAGTCTATCTAACAGCAAAGGTATGCAACAATGGATAGTACATTCATTAGTGCAACGAAGCTTCAACCTTGAGAAGTACAAGCTGGAGGCGCAGAGGCAGCCTTTCTGCTGAGACAGGCGTTATGAGACAGGAGCTCGATCTCGGTTACAAAACAAGATGGCGCCAAGAAAGATGGCGCCATGAATGCTAACTTAATACGAAATAGAGTATAAGCATTGCAAAGGGAGCATTTCAAGTGTGTGCATCACAGGAATAATATTTCAAATCTAACAAGTCCACTGGGCAATTAAAGCTATTCATCCCCCTTGGGAAGCGGTTGGGAACATGAAAGAGTTGGGTTCTCGTCTTTTTCGACAGTTTTCCAGGCAGACGCCTCTTTTCAAGTATTTGTCCCCCTCTTGAAATCTATCTTTGGTACTCAAAGGTTTACTGCCCCCTCCTTTTGAAACTTTAGAAGCAGTACATTTATGTTTCGGACTCTAAAGACTTTCTTTCTTGTAATCACCACGTCAGCCCAGAGGCTTGGTGAGTTGGGTGCCGCTTTCAATTAGGACTTTATCTTTGGCTCTTTTCTGCTAGGATGGTCTTGTGATTAATCCCAATTTGTGTCCAAAAGTAGTTTCTATTTTTCATACTGTACAAGAAATGACTCTGCTATCCATTTTTCCTAATCTCCCCTAGGAAGAGGAGGAGAAGCGGCATCTTCTGCACATGGTTAGAGTAGGTCAGATTTTTTTGCAAGCTCAGCGGAGATAAGGCTTTCAGAAAGCCCTTTTGTCAATTTTGGGGGTTTCAGGAAGGGGAAGCTATCTTCTTCCATCGCAAGCTGTCGGATTAGCTCTGCCGTTTCTTTAACCTGTGTCTCCCAGGAAGTCCCCTTAACTGGTGTCATTCAAGGTAAATCTACCCAGAGAATTATGACTTAATGGGCAGAAGCAGGAGAGCTTTTCCTCATGACATTTGTCGAGCTGTTGCATGGGCCACTACTTCTACTTTTGTATCTCATATATAGACTGGATGGTGGTGATTTAAAGGTCTTGGAATTTGGAACCCCTGTTCTGGCTGCTTTTGGTTCTGCTTAAAGTTTTTTTAGATGTGTGACATTTACAATTATAGTGGTGTATTCTTTTTTGGATCAAGTTGTGATATACTGCTTCAGGGTAGTAGGGTTGAGGAGGTAATGTCCTGATTACTTACCGTAGTCTTCATTACTCTGATCACCCTTCCTTGTCCCAGTACTTACACTTCCACCCTTCCTCCTTTTGACAAACTTTAGATCCCTAATTATTGGGTACAGCACACTGTTGGGAGGGCTTATGTATGCTTCATGGGCCTAGACATAGATGGATCCAGTGCACTGCAATCTTCAGTGTTTTGCATCTCACAACACAGAAAATCATACAGGACTAGAGAGTTATTCTGCATTCGGTTGAGTAGGACTCAGATGAAGGATGTAATGCTTCATCTGATACATACCTCACCTAGTGTTACCAGCATTTACCAGGTGCGTTATTCCCTCCCAAAAGAAGAGGCAAATTCTAATGAGGGCCATAGTTCCATATTACGATTTTCACAACAGCACACATGTATATATATTCACTTGCACTGCTCAAATCCTGTTCACACTCACCTGTACAGCTACACATACCACAACAGCTATATGCACACACACTAAATTGTAACACTTGCACGCACATACATGCACAGACCGGATATTGAATAGAGGTTTTACTATGAGGGTGGTGTTCTCAGCACAAAGCACATATCTCATTTTGTCCAAGGTCAAATTTGAGCTGGTTCTCCACTTCTGTTTTTTGATTGTTGATGTTTAGAGTTATTTACCAGGCTGAGTCTGGTGGCTTAATGCCTCCACTGTAGAGGCCTGTGTTCAACCTCATGGTTACAGGTTCAATTCCCAGCAGGGTCCACCTCGCCTTTCATCCTTCTGAGGTCGATAAAATGCGTACCGTTGGGTAACAATAATTCAGCGCCATGATACCCTTGATTTGTGCTGAGAACACCCTTGGGTGAACGTGCGCTTTACAAATACACGTTATGTTATCAATTGTACATTAAGGATTGCAAATAACAAAACACGGGATCACTGGAGATCTCGGTCCTGAAGTGAATCATGTTGCAGTCTTGCATGGCCTATGGGTTGAACGAAAATATCGCTGCTCCTGCCCTGGTGATAGTTTTGGAATCTGAGCCGAACAGGGGTGAATCATGATAATACCGATGCCCTAATATCACGCTGATAAAATGGTAATCTGTGCCGAGCACTGACTGTGCAGAGGTGGAGGGAATACTGATGCCGTGATGTCATCACCCTGATAAAGCGTTAATCTGCCCTGCTGAGTTCTGCTGTGGTGTTGCTGCTCTGCCTGCTTTAACCGGTCTGATAACATAGCGACAGTCAGCAAAGCAGCACGCCTTTCATTGGACGGCCCTGTGGACCAATGGAAACGCAGACTCCTTTCAGGCGGGAAAGCAGTGACGGAAGGACGTAGGGGGAGAAGGGTGGCTCCAAGTGCTGAAAATAGCAGGAAGGAGACATTGCCACAAAAAATGCCCCCTAACAGAGCAAGGACGTAGAGTACCAAGACAGCGAGACGCAGAGAAGCACAGAGAGGGAAACATACAGAGAGGGAGAGCCCAATTGCAGGGCGGTCACGAGGATAGGGAGCCAGCAGCAGAGCCATTTTAGGAATGAGGGTACAGAGAAACAAGCACCGTCAGCCGTAACAGGAGCCGTGGCAGAGCATGGGAATATGCCGAAAGAGGGGCAGAAACCGCAGTGTAAAGGGAAGCACGGAATGGGGCAGAGGTGTTGTGTCCTTAACATAATTTGCAAAAGTATTGCTCGATGGGGTGAAAATGTTCTATTATTGCCTCAACTGTGACGATGTTATAGTAAATTATGTCAGGCGATATTTTGCTTACCATATTATATATGGTACCATACAGAACACAGAGAAGAGGAGTGAAGAGACGGCAGACTGCCACAGCAGAGCAGAGAAACAGCCATAGCAGAAGAGAGACCGCCATAGCAGAAGGAACAGAGAGACAGCCATTGCAGAGGAGAGAGACAGCTGTAGGAGAAGGAACAGTGAGACAGCCATTGCAGAGGAGAGAGACAGCTGTAGGAGAAGGAACAGTGAGACAGCCACTGCAGAGGAGAAAGACAGCTGTAGGAGAAGGAACAGTGAGACAGCCATTGCAGAGGAGAGAAACAGATGTAGGTGAAGAACAGTGAGACAGCCATTGCAGAGGAGAGAGACAGCTGTAGCAGAATGAGCAGTGAGACTGCCACTGCAGAGGAGAAAGACAGCTGTAGGAGAAGGAACAGTGAGACAGCCATTGCAGAGGAGAGAAACAGATGTAGGTGAAGAACAGTGAGACAGCCATTGCAGAGGAGAGAAACAGCTGTAGCAGAAGGAGCAGTGAGACAGCCATTGCAGAGGAGAAAGATAGCTGTAGGAGAAGGAACAGTGAGACAGCCATTGCAGAGGAGAGAGACAGCTGTAGGTGAAGAAACAGTGAGACAGCCATTGCAGAGGAGAGAAACAGCTGTAGAAGAAGGAGCAGTGAGACAGCCATTGCAGAGGAGAAAGACAGCTGTAGGAGGAGGAACAGTGAGACTGCCATTGCAGAGGAGAGAGACCGCTATAGGTGAAGAAACAGTGAGACAGCCATTGCAGAGGAGAGAGACAGCTGTAGCAGAAGTAGCAGTGAGACAGCCATTGCAGAGGAGAAAGATAGCTGTAGGAGAAGGAACAGTGAGACTGTAATTGCAGAGAAGAGTGACAGCTGTAGCAGAAGGAGCAGTGAGACAGCCATTGCAGAGGAGAGAGACAGCTGTAGGAGAAGGAGCAGTGAGACAGCCATTGCAGAGGAGAGAGACAGCTGTAGGTGAAGGAGCTGTGAGACAGCCATTGCAGCACAGGGAGACAGCTGTAGCAGAAGGAGCAGTGAGACAGCCATTGCAGAGGAGAGAGCCAGCTGTAGGAGAAGGAGCGGTGAGACAGCTATTGCAGAGGAGAGAGACAGCTGTAGCAGAAGGAGCAGTGAGACAGCCATTGCAGAGGAGAAAGACAGCAGAAGGAGCAGTGAGACAGCCATTGCAGAACAGAGAGACAGCTGTAGCAGAAGGAACAGTGAGACAGCCATTGCAGAGGAGAAAGACAGCTGTAGCAGAAGGAGCAGTGAGACAGCCATTGCAGAGGAGAGAGACAGCTGTAGCAGAAGGAGCAGCGAGACAGCCATTGCAGAACAGAGAGACAGCTGTAGCAGAAGGAACAGTGAGACAGCCATTGCAGAGGAGAGAGACAGCTGTAGCAGAAGGAGCAGCGAGACAGCCATTGCAGAACAGAGAGACAGCTGTAGCAGAAGGAACAGTGAGACAGCCATTGCAGAGGAGAGAGACAGCTGTAGGTGAAGGAGCAGTGAGACAGCCATTGTAGAGGAGAGAGACAGATGTAGCAGAAGGAGCAGCGAGACAGCCATTGCAGAGGTGAGAGACAACTGTAGCAGAAGGAGCAGTGAGACAGTGATTGCAGAGAAGAGTGACAGCTGTAGCAGCAGCGAGACAGTCATTAGAGAAGAGCGTGACGGCAATGGAAGCAAAGAAAGACAGTCACAGCAAAAGAGAGAAACGTCTACGGCAGAACAGAGAGGTTCACTGCAAACCAGGGAAACAGCCACGGCTGAACAGTGAGACAGTCATTGGAGAACAATGAGACAGTCATTACAGAACAATGAGACAGCCATTGCAGAACAGAGGAGCATAAGGTCAGCTATGACAAGGCAGAGAGGCATGAGATCTTAAGGTATGAATGAGACACTACGCCAGGGCATAGCTGGGAGATGAGTAAGTAAGGCGGGAGGTGATTTATGGAGCTGTAAACGTGGCCTGGAAGGGAGCCCTGGAGGAGTCATTTGCCACTGTCCCTGCAACCAGTGACTCGCACAGAGACAGCAGACGGGCGCTGCCGATGAGGTCAGTAGCTCGTGCCTTTGTACAGTAAACAGTTTGTTTGTTATGCAGGGCAGTGTCATGGGGGCGTGGAGGATGGAGTGGCGAGCCGCCCTCTGCGTTGACAGGGGTTAATTGTACACAACATGAATTTAGGGCTGGGCGGAAGAGAGGCAGCAAATCATCCTCATCTATTTAATATGCATTACAGAGACCATTTCTGGGTGATATATCTTCATTAGTATGTTTATTGTCATATAAATACATACATCAATGTTGATAGTTAAGTTTCAGTTATTTCGAGTACATATTTATTTATTGCCAAACTTATTTTTTAAGCCCATTTTTACATTGTGGACACCTTCATGACAGGATTTAGGGTTTGCTTGATCTTTGGTTATTCCTGTAGAAAGTTTCATGGACTTATTGTTGGAGTGAACAACGTTTCAACGCTTGAGCATGAGTTTTAAATCCTGACTCCCATACTTACCCGCACTGTGTAATCCTGTTCAAATTATTTCACACTCTTAGGCCCTAGTGGGCCTAGTTTCTCTGTTTTACAAAAGTAGAATAGCGTAGACACAGGCTATATACACCGGTATAAAGTGATGTTTAACCCCTTTCGTCCAAATCGAAATATTACAAACGTGGCAGGGCATTGCATGAAGAATGGAGCATGTAGCAGAGTACACATCAGCACGTGTAAAACGTATTTTATCTATTTATTTTTGGTATTTGATGTAGCATGCACCTAGCCATTCAGAGCAGCGAAGTCCTTCAAAGAGAATATTTCTATTGCAGCAGGAGCATCTCAAACATGAGGTGTTGTACGTAGAACAGTATTGTATGTGTGGGTTCTGGTTGAAACTAAAGCCCAGTAGGTCAGGTAGAACCCGCTAGCAAAGCAGCAGTGCAGGAAACATGTCTGGCACGCGGCGTGCTGGCCATTTTTAGGTCTCGGCCTGCACCAGCTCTTGCGCTGGTCTGGCCGAGAGTTTTAGTAAGCGGGTTTTGGAAGTGCAAACCCACTGGCTTTCGGCTGGCGACCAGCTTGCGTTCACGATGGCGTGCACGCGCGCAGCTGCCATCTGGGTTTCCTATCTCTTCCTCATTTCCTCGTCATGGCTCATTAACTCTCTGGACTCTGATGTTTCAATCGCAGCAGCAGCTCACATTACCAACTGACGGCCCTGGACTAAAGTCACATGAAAAACAACAGCGATTAGCATTGAAATGCAAGCTTTTTTGTCTAGTTAGAAATATTGCTTCGGTGGGTTGATTTCACCTTATATCGCTATTTGTTTTATATTGGGAGTCACAGCCTAATTACCAGTATTTTTGTCTCACTCTGGTTTTTAAAAAAATATTTATTCGCGCAAAGCACAAAGCTATATTTAAGGTTACTTTTTCCGCGTCACTTCTTCACTCTATTTAAACTCCACACCCCCACTCTTATTGTCTCTCTCCTTCTCTCTCTCTCCCCTCTCTAATTCTCTCTCTACTTAATTAACTCTCCCCTCTCTATCTTTTTTAGCCTTTCATTCTCTCTCACCCCTTTATCTGTTTCTCTTTCAAACTCCTTCATTCACTCTCTCTCCCCTTCTTTCTCTCTCTCTATCCCGCTCCACTCTTTATTCTATGTACACCCTTTCTCTCTCTTTCTCTCTCACCACCCTCTCTAATTGGGCATTATATCTTCACTCTATCTCTCACTCGGCAACACCACAGCATCACTCAGCATCACCACAGCATCACTCAGCGCAACCACAGCATCAATCAGAGCCAGCACAGCATCAATCAGAGCCAGCACAGATTCACTCAGCACCAACACAACATCTCTCAACGCCATCACAGCATCACTCAACGCCATCACAGCATCACTCAGTGCAACCACAGCATCACTCAGTGCAACAACAGCATTACTCAGCACAACCACAGCATCACTCAGCGCCACCACAGCATTACTCAGCAGCACCACAACATCACTCCGCGCCACCACAGCATCACTCAGCACCACCATAGCTTCACTCAGCGACACCACATCATCACTCAGGGCCAACACTGCATCACTCAGCACCACCACAGGATCACTCAGCACCACCACAGGATGACTCAGCATCGCTCAGCACCACCACAGCATCGCTCAGCACCACCACAGCATCGCTCAGCACCACCACAGCATCGCTCAGCACCACCACAGCATCACCCAGGGCCACCACAGCATCACTCAGGGCCACCACAGCATCACTCAGGGCCACCAGAGCATCACTCAGGGCCACCAGAGCATCACTGAGCACTACTACAGCATCACTCAGCACCACCACAGCATCACTCAGGGTCACGACAGCATCACTCAGGGCCACCACAGCATCACTAGGCGCCACAATAATATCACTCGGCGCCAACACAGCATCACTCGGCGCCACCACAGCATCCCTCGGCGCCACCACAGCATCACTCGGCGCCACCACAGCATCACTCGGCGCCACCACAGCATCACTCGGCACCACCACAGCATCACTTGGCACCACCACAGCATCACTCAGCGCCACCACAGCATCACTCAGCGCCACCACAGCATCACTCAGCGCCACCACAGCATCACTCAGCACCACCATAGCATCACTCAGAACTACCACAGCATCACCACAGCATCACCCAGTGCCACAACAATATCACTCAGCACCACCACAGCATCACTCAGCAACACCACAGCATCACTCAGCGCCACCACAGCATCACTCAGCGCCACCACAGCATCACTCAGCGCCACCACAGCATCACTCAGCGCCGCCACAGCATCACTCAGCGCCGCCACAGCATCACTCAGCGCCGCCACAGCATCACTCAGCGCTGCCACAGCATCACTCAGCGCCGCCACAGCATTACTCAGCGCCGCCACAGCATCACTCAGCGCCGCCACAGCATCATTCAGCGCCGCCACAGCATCATTCAGCACCACCACAGCATCGCTCAGCACCACCACAGCATCGCTCAGCACCACCACAGCATCATTCAGCACCACCACAGCATCATTCAGGGCCACCACAGCATCACTAGGCGCCACAACAATATCACTCGGCGCCACCACAGCATCACTCGGCGTCACCACAGCATCACTCGGCGCCACCACAGCATCACTCGGTGCCACCACAGCATCACTCGGCACTACCACAGCATCACTCGGCACCACCACAGCATCACTCGGCACCACCACAGCATCACTCGGCACCACCACAGCATCACTCAGCGCCACCACAGCAACACTCAGCGCCACCACAGCATCACTCAGCGTCACCACAGCATCACTCAGCACCACCACAGCATCACTCAGAACTACCACAGCATCACCACAGCATCACTCAGTGCCACAACAATATCACTCAGCACCACCACAGCATCACTCAGCGCCACCACAGCATCACTCAGCACCACAACAGCATCACTCAGCGCCACCACAGCATCACTCAGCGCCGCCACAGCATCACTCAGCGCCGCCACAGCATCACTCAGCGCCGCCACAGCATCACTCAGCGCCGCCACAGCATCACTCAGCGCCGCCACAGCATCACTCAGCGCCGCCACAGCATCATTCAGCACCACCACAGGATCGCTCAGCACCACCACAGCATCGCTCAGCACCACCACAGCATCATTCAGCGCACCACAGCCACCAGAGCATCACTCAGGGCCACCACAGCATCACTCAGGGCCACCACAGCATTGTATTGTATTGTATTGCATATTTATATAGCGCATGCTGCCACCCTGCGGGTATCCTGGCGCTGTCACTTAGCAGAGGAATTCGTCAGTCTACAGTGCTTCTCAACCTCAGTGCATCACTCAGCACCAAGACAATATCACTCAGCACCACCATAGCATCACTCAGCGCCAAGACAATATCACTCAGCACCACCACAGCATCACTCAGCACCACAGCAGTATCACTCAGCAAGACCTGAGTATCATTCAGCATCGTCTCCGCAACAGTCACCACCACCACCACTACCACCTCAGCATCACTCAGCACCACCTCAGCCTGCTCTCGGAATCTGGCATCTGTTGATTCTCCCCTAGCGTCTGGCCGCTGCTAGTGTTATAATACAGGTACTAGTTCCCAACCTTCACCCTCCGATTGTTTATGCCCCCTCAAAAAAAAAGCTTTAACAAACAACCATTGCAATAGGCAGAAACAAGTTGCCAGCATTGCAACAACAAAAGAAAACTAAGGAAATTTTTTATTGTAAATACTTTTTTTAATATGGTTGTTCAGTTTTACATAATGCCTTCTTGGTCATATATAAAGTAACAAAAATGCTTCTGACACTTTTTTATTATAACTTTTCAGCATGCTGCACAGCAGCCACACTTCTCTACAGCACAGCTTGAAGACATTGGCAAAGTCAATAGCTCTGGCTAAACACTTATAAGGCCCCAAAGGCGAGACCTATTGGCTATGCCAATGCTTGTTCCACTTTGCAGCATCAACACATTTACTGTAATTACAGGGAGGCGTGCGTGACAGTAACACCGTCACACATATGAGTAATTATCAGAAATATCTCTGGCATTTAAAGGCTACAGGAAGCAGGATCGTCTGAATACTGCAGCAATGACTGCCAGCAATACTAATAGTTTTCCCGCCAATAACACCAAGTTTATAGCAAGATCAAACGATGTGATGAGGGTGGCTGTAAACATATGAATGGAACAGTATTAGACAACACAGTTATTTGGAAATATTTTTACACAGCGAGCACAGTGAGATACAGGGATGTGTTCATTTAGAAAAAATGTAGCGACAAGCATGGACATCAGAAACAGTATCACTGACGTTGAACTGTTCCCAATAGACAAAAGACATAGCAGGAACATAGTTCTGCAATTTATTAACAGTCTAACACATGGGTACTCATTTTCCAGGAGGCCAAAAAGTTTGTCCTGTCATGTGACCGAGGGCTGCATTGATGCCAGGAGGGTGGCAGGTGTTGTCCATGTTTAATAGCAACCCAGGCCACTCAAACGGTGAACATAACAACTGACTTACCCCTTAGTTAATTATTTGCATTGTTGCCAGGGTCGGAGGAAGCATGGATGCTTCTAAATTCTTGTTTGCAAACTATCGCTTAAAAAAATACTTCTCAATGCACTGATATACTAAGTTGAAACACTTCTGCATGTTAAAGAAATGCTCGTTTTAAGATTTTTGTAGAGACTTTCACATTTTTTTCATGTTTGTTGCAAGATGTCTTTAGAAAAGAATGTGTTTCAAAAGTTATTTTAAAACACACAAGATGAGAGGCAATTTATAATATACAGAATCATATCCGCAACAATTTTTGTTGAAATATTCAATAAGTCAATTTGTTCTTGCAATTTCTCTTTAGTTCTCATACGTTCTTCTTGAAAATGGAAAAAAACATGCAGCCAACGCGTTTTGCCCAGCATATGGGCTTCTTCAGAGCAATGGAATTCTACTAGCTAAAGTAGTATATTCAGAGAACGGTTGCATCTCGCACACTTTTAGGGTCACAAGATATCAAACAACCAGTAAGAGTCCAAGACATAATGTCTTCTCACAGTTCTTTGTCCCGTAATATTTGGGTACATTTTAGAATCGATATGCCGTGTTTGGCAAACGGACCGACCCAGCCACGTTCGTGCAGCAGTGTCGAGTGTTAAAGTTAAGTGGTGCAGGGCACCTTTAATTCTTTTCTATTATGTTAGGTAACAAGTTAGTTTAGTTGGAAATAAACGCTTGCCCCCTTAGTTAACATAATTCGGAATATTAGTGCTCCCTCAAATAAACAGCAGTTCAGCGCTGCTGTTCACCAGGGGTCTGCATGTAAAGTTCAGGGGGCCATACTTTGAGTATCACTGGTCTAACATTTCCCTTATCGCCAAACCAGGAAATCAGCTTCTAAATGAAGGTAGGTTCGTTTATAGGTGAGAGCGGCTGTAAACAGAAGAGGAGACATGGAAACTCGAAAAGTGAGGGGCTAAGGCTAGGAAAGTGGTGTCCACCTAAGGCCTCCGACAGTGATCGCAATCTTTCTGTAACGTCTTGGGATAGCCTATACCTTCATAAATACGTTATTAGCCTGATGGAGCAAGGTTTCATAAATGAAACTTGCTTGTATTCCATCCTCCTCACAGTATTAATTTATTAAACTTGTATTGTTAATACTAACCTTTGCATTCACAACACAAAAGAAAAAGATGCTTGCCTATGTGTTTTACTAATGAATAACGCTTGTCTGTAATCCAAAATGGCCGCTATGCGCGGGAAAGCTCAATGCGCATGTCTCAACCATATCACATGGTGTGACGTCTTTCTTTGCTTGGTGGGAAATTTCTGCTCCTGCGCAGTGTGCTTTAAAATGGCTGCTTGATGTTTTCACATGCTTCTGCTTGCTCTCATGTCATTACTAAATTGTCGTTTCCTAACGCTACTACCGCGGGATAGAATATATAATTAATCGGGAATAGAATAGAAATAGTGGGTATACAGTGAAACATTTTATTTGTGATTCTAATATTTTCTTCTTGCACTTTTATTAGTTCGTAAACTTGGGCCTGGGTTGGTGACCTGAAACTCGAGAGGCAAATGGTTCTGCGCATGTGCCTTGTGTGCCTGCCAAATGAAGTCAACCTGGACGAAGTCCAAGGCCGTAACCTGATGGCCGAAGATGTTGTACTAGTGCTTTCCTGTCACACATTGATACAATGTCTATGAAAATTGGTTTACATTTGTCATGAGACGGGTGGGAAAAAAAGCGAATGTATTAATTTAAAGGGGTGGGAACGTAAAGACAATAGGCTTTACAATTTAGGCCAAATCAACATGGTGCGAGAATCCACCTCCTGTCCCTGTCCAATCAGAAGTAGTGGTCCCATATTTTAGCAACATTAAGGGGAGGTACATGGGCGTAGAAGGGTATAACAGATATAGAATTAGCTAATTAGCTAGAGCTGACTCTCAGAACACACAGAAGAGCCCCAGACTGCCAAGCTGATCGATTGCTGACTGAATCCCTGTCCAGAAGAGGTCCTGAGGAGGGGGCGGCGGAGTCCATTAGAAGGAAGGCACGGGAGAATCGAGAAAAGTCGAGTATCAGAGAGGGGAACGACGCAGGCGTCGTTGTAGAGAGGTCACCGGTCCGGTCCTGATCCTGGAAGAAGTCTTTGCTCTTCATCCTTCCTGGGTCCTATTCTTTCAACTCCTTGGCTAAGGGGTTTGGTTCTCGCACTTAGGTAAATATAATGCAACCTTTAGTTGCGCTGCTGTCTCTATCTTCTCCTCTTCTTTAAACACCGTCATTGATTAGCAATAATCATTTTTATGCTTAATCTTGGGTATTGCGATTATGTACCATGTGGCTCTGTATTTTCCTCTGCTAAATCTTTAGATAAACATTTTAAAACTTCCTGACTCAGT
Organism: Calotriton arnoldi; assembly: GCA_963921515.1. Classification (NCBI taxonomy): domain Eukaryota; kingdom Metazoa; phylum Chordata; class Amphibia; order Caudata; family Salamandridae; genus Calotriton; species Calotriton arnoldi. The sequence continues at coordinate 660,848 of CAWUFW010000018.1, forward strand.
GGTTATTTCAGGATTTTGTATTATAATGAATGTCACTCATTTTAAATTTCCCAATTAGCAAAGGATTCATTGGTAAGTCATTACTCTTCAATCAAAGGTAATTGGTAGCAGGGATTTTGATAGAGAGTAACAACTGATAAAACACAGCGTAAGTATTAGCGTAGTATGAATGTATGGGCCCAAGTGAGTATTTAGTGTATGAATGCTGTTTGCTAATATCGCGCTGGATCAGTTTTCTGGTTATCAGAGGATGGTTACTTTTTGTTAATTGGGTAATGAGAATTTTATTTGTATTTTTATGAACTAACATCCGTGTATTCAAAGTTTTGTTTTATGTTGTCTAGAATCCCCGGGGTAAAAAGAATAGCGGATGGTAAGTGGAAGCCATACTGTAGTGAGGTTATCTGTCAGGCAGAAATAGTACTGAAAAGTTAAGCAGGACTTTCAGTACTCGTTAGGGACTCTATGCGCGTGAGTAATAGCAAAAGGAGTACGCTGGTAAAAATTTGATGTTATATCACCTAGAAAGGGTAACATTGGAGAAGTAACAGGTACTTCTGGAGCTTGTGTGAAGAGTAGACGGAAGTGTTTTACTCGTAGTGTATGTTTAGTAAACGGAAAGGTTTTACTAAGGATGAGAGAAAATCTATCTTTCCTATTTTAGAGAAACTGGCACGATAGCGAATGTTTTATGTTGTTACTGAAATTTAATTAAGATTTATAGAGAAAATAAGTTTGCGTACATTTTTGTAAAGGGAGGGTCAGTTGCTGGAGAGGAAGCTTACGTCACAAAACGCCGCGCTGAGATTGGTTGAATCAGCGGGTGTGGAAAAACCCTTGTAAAGGAGGGGTCAGTAGTCAGGAGTAGTACTGACGTCATAGGTGCCGCGCTGGGATTGGTTAAACCAGCAAGGACAGAAAAGAGCAGATTGTAAAGGAGGGGTTGACAGATAAACGTCACCAAAAGGCCGCGCAAGGATTGGTTCAGAAATAAAAGTTAGCAGAGACTTGATTGGTGGATATTTAGAAGCTAAAATCTTAGTGGATAAAGATTGCATGTTAAAACGCGATCCGACTTTAACAGGAACTCGTCCGGATTGGAGATTCCTAGGTTTTGCAGAATATAATTTTGTACACCGAAGATTAGATAGAATGTACGGAGAGAAGAGAAAAATGTCCTTTCTGCAAAAGATTAAGAACTATTTTAAAAAGGATAAACCACTCAAAACTAGAGAAGGAATTATTATTCCACCAGCTAAAACGCCCGCTTCATTCATGATGATGGAGAGAGGTTATCATACTTGTGTATTGATGGAGAATTGGATAGAGTATACCAAAAATGATGGAATATTAGCATTTCCCGAGAATGGTACCTTCAATGGAAGGATTCTTCAAAACTTGAGATTGAGGATGAATGACTTAGAAACCAGACCTAGATTAACTCAGTACGAAGCTCTAGAAGAATGGGAAACCGAGGCATTTGAGCGGGATAGATCTAGAAGTAATAGGAGTTATCCAGGATTTTTTCCCAGATATCTACGTGAGTCTAGGGACGGTCAGATGAAACAATGGAGAAGGGCAATGATTACAGAAGGATTATATCCATTGTTTTCAGCAGAGGAGAAATTAGGAAATAAATGCACAGAAAAGACAAAACATTTAATGAGAAATGAGGAGTCTGAAGACGAATTTATGGAGGAAATGTTAAGAAATCCCCCACCATATCAGGAAGGGACAAGTGGATGCACCCCAAGTGCACCACCAAAAACTCCATTAGTGCCACAAGTAATGCATGAATTCACCCCGATTAGAATACTGCATGACAAAGAAAAGGAAGCCCTAGAAAAGACCAGAGCAGAATTAATACAGAAAATAACCCAGATAAAAGTACACCCTGATTCGTTGACCATGCCAGTAACAATTGGTCCAGTAGTTCCATTATATGGTACTCAGGAAGCTGTCCTCCACCGATACTTACACCTACTGCTGTGAATAATCCAAAACCTGAAGCTCCAGTTATAATTGAGGATCAATTTAGTGACTGTGAATCCACAATATCACTCATGGACTTGCCTATTCGAGGTTCTGTAAATAGTACTCCAAGGAAAGATGTACCTGGAGGTTCAAAAGATGTAAGTTTAATAACTTCATCAGGAGCAAAAAGTGCCACCATAGTAACACCTGAAGATCTAGAAAGATGGGTGCAAGGGTCAGTTAAACAGTGCACACCTCCGAAAATAATGGACATTCATAAATTGAAAGTCGAATTAGAAGAAATAATAGCAGGAAATGTAGGACTAGAACGCTTAAATACCTATGATGAAGAAGAATTATTGTTCCTATGCAGGAGTATCACCAGAAATGTAAGGTTATTTCATGAAAAATTATCCAATTTAGCACTACAGATGGGAAAAGAAATAGGGAGATCAAAGGTACTACAGAAACCCTATAGAGCAGAATTTTCAGACAAAGATTTAGAAAATATGAATGCCTCTGGAAGAAGATTACAAATAAGAGAATTAATGTTAGTTTTGCAAAAATGGGGAGACCTAGATAAATGGAAAACTAGGTGGGCCAAGAAAAAGGAAGAAGCACGAACAAGTAGAACAGCATCAGAATATGTGATGAAGGAAACAGGGAAAGCAGATCAAATGTATCCCATGCGAGAAGTTGCAGGAGGAGGATATGTACATGTCCCATGGAGCAGACAGGATATTTTGTCATTTACGAATGATTTTCCAAAGTTGAGAGAAAAACCAATTGAATGGTACAAGCAGGTTGACAGGTTTGTGAAGGTGTCAAAGGTATTGTTAAAAGACTTAGATGGTTTGTTTGACATAGTGGTACCTGCCGATTTGTGGACAGATTGTAAAATTACAGTTGATTGGCCTAGTGATGAATATCCTAGAGATCCGAAGACAGGTGCCCCGTCAAATGATGTAATGAAAAAGTATCAGCAAGTGATAACTTACCTGAAAGGGAAAATACCACCGAAAGAAACAGATTGGGTAAAAATAGATCGAACTACCCAAGAAGCTAATGAATCAGTACATTCTTACTATGAGCGTCTATTGCAGGTATTTAAACAGTATAGTGGATTTGAGGACATTGGAGACAAAAACATGAGTCAGTTTGTGTATCGATTTGTTTATGGTTTAAAGCCAGAAATTTGTCAGATAATTAAACAGCTTATGCTGTGTTGGCAGGGAAAGCCCATAGATGAGATTCTGAAGTATGCAAAATATTGTGGAGACGATATTGAGGATAGACACAAGAAATTGCAGGAAAAAGTGATGTGGGCTCAGGTGAAAATGGCTGAGAAACAGGGAATTAATTTGGAAAATCCCAGTGAAAATCCAGGAAAAGATTCTGGAACGAATGATGATGCTGGGAATGGTGGAAAGTTTAGAGGACGAATGAGTAGAGAAGAAGCTAAAAAGAAATTTCCTTGTCATGGATGCGGAAAATTGGGGCATTGGAAGGATGAATGTAAAAAGATTCGGAATAATAATGGCCCAAATCAAAATTTAAATCCACAGACGCAGAATGACTCACAGCAGGGTGCAAATCCTCAGAGTCAGTTGCCACCTGCACCTATTCAGGGTAATGTAAGCAGAGCAAAGCATGGTACAGACATCGGAAATCAGGGAGGAAGTGGTAAGAATGATTATATGACATCACAATTTCTTTTGCAGGATGATTTCTGTCAATACAGTCCATGACGGTGCCTAGGAGAGGGGAAGAAGGAGTGCATACTTGGCGCATCCTTACAGGTAGATCAGTCAGGTCCATATGTTGAAGGGAATGTGAAAGGTAATAATATTACTTTCCTTTTGGACACTGGTGCCACCCGGTCTACTGTGAGAACAGCAGACATTCCAGACCTTCCTCTCTCTGGTGAAAATATCCAAGTAGTGGGGGTAGCTAAACAGCGGATTAGAACACCTCTTACCGAACCAATGGAAGTTAAAATTGGAAACTTCAGAGAAATGCATCAATTTGTAGTATGTGATTCCAGTCCAGTAAACTTATTAGGTAGGGATTTATTGTGCAAAATGAATTGTACAATTTTCTGCACACCGGATGGTGTGGCAGTTCAGACACCAGATGAAGACTATGTATATAAAATTATGATTGCAAAACAAGGTACAGAAGTAGACGAGATGTTTTCGTTAATAACAAAAGATGAGTTGCCAGAAGAATTAAAAGGTACAGTAAACCCCATAGTATGGGATTTCACCGGAAAGGAAGTAGGACTTATGGCTAAAATAGATCCAGTTAAAATTACTGTAAAGGAAGGTGCAATTTTCCCAAATACCAGACAGTACAAAATGAGTGCAGAAGTAAAAGCAGGAGTCATTGAAGAAATAAATCGAATGGTAGAACAAAACATACTAAAAGAAGTAATGAGTAGCCCATGTAATTCACCAATAATGGGATTAAAGAAACCTAGTGGAAAATATAGGATTGTTCAGGACCTGAGGAAAATAAATAAGATTGTAGAACCATGTTGTCCCATAGTACCAAATCCTGCAGTCATTTTATACCAGATCCCGTGGAGTGCAGGATGGTTCACAGTAATTGATTTGTGTCAAGCGTTCTTTTCAATACCATTACATCCAGACAGCCAGTATCTTTTTTCATTTAAATTTGAGAACAAGGTCTATGTGTGGAATCGTGTTCCTCAGGGGTACACAGAAAGTCCTTCTATTTTCAACCAGATACTGAAAAAGTGCCTTGAAAAACTAGTGATGCCAGGAAGCTCAGTCTTAGTCCAATATATCGACGACTTATTGGTGGCATCGAACACCAGAGAGGACTGAGTTGTTGATTCCATAGCATTATTAAATCTTTTGGCAGAAGAAGGTCATAAGGTCTCACCTGAAAAATTGCAATTCTGTACAACAGCTGTTAAGTATCTGGGACACCAAATTGAGAGAGGAAAAAGAAGAGTAACAGCTGAAAGAGTAGCTTTAATAAAGAAAATGCAAATGCCTGTAACACAAAGACAAGTGAGAATGTTCCTAGGAATAGTAGGTTACTGTCGACAATGGATACCAGGATTTTCCATGTTAGCTAAGCCCTTAATTAACATGACGAAGAAGAAAGCAAAGGACCCTGTGGAGTGGGAGGATGAAAGTGTAGAAGCTTTTGTAAAATTGAGAAATGCCCTATGTTCAGCACCTGCCTTAGGCATGCCTGATTATAAAAGAGAATTTGCATTGTTCTGTCATGAGACAGAAAATTGTGCACTTTCTGTCCTAACTCAAAGACATGGACTAGAAAGACGTCCTATAGCATATTTTTCTGCTACATTGGACCCAGTAGCAGCCGAATTGCCAGGATGCTTAAAAGCAGTGGCGGCTACTTGTTTGAGCATTGAACAGAGTGAGTCAATTGTGATGGACACCCTGTAAAAGTGTATGTTCCACATGCAGTTGTCATTCTGTTGACAAGAACCCGAACTCAGCATCTTACTCCTAGTTGGCTGACTAAATACGAAAGAATCATAATGGGTGCTGAAAATGTGAACATGGTAAGGTGTACTATAATAAATCCAGCAACCTTACTACCAGACCCACGTCATGAGAGGATTAAAGATGACGAAGACGATGAACATGATTGTATACAAATCACAGAATTATGCACAAAACCACGCCCAGATATAGAGGAACAGCCTTTTAAAAAGCCAGACAGGGAGCTATTTGTTGATGGTTCATGTCAAAGACATGAAGATGGTAAACTAACTGCTGCCTATGCGGTATGTGAATTAACTGGAATAGTTGAAGCATCCTATTTACCAGGAGTCAAATCTGCACAAGTAGCTGAATTGATTGCGTTGATAAAAGCATGCAAAATTGGGAGGAATCAGAGAGTGACCATATTTACAGATAGCCAATATGGTTACGGGGTTGTGCACGATTTTGGCCAACTATGGATGCAGAGGATTTCATGACTTCTTCAGGATCCCCCATTAAAAATGGACAATTTGTAAGGGAATTGCTAGAAGCAATACAATCACCAAAAGAATTGGCTGTGGTGAAATGTGCCGCACACCAGTCAGGAGATGACTGTGTGGTAGTCGGCAACAGGTATGCAGATCTGGTGGCTCAACATTGTGCCAAAACCAGAATGTCAGTCAATAAGAGGGTGGAAAGAATGGGAATCAGCTGCCAACTTATGCTGTATATGCCACCTGAAACTTGGAATGAGGTGAAGAAATTGCAAGATGAGGTTGATGAAAGTGAGAAGAATTTGTGGATCAAAGTGGGTTGTTCGCAAAGAGGAGATGATGAAGTATGGATCAGTGCTGATGGCAGACCAGTCATGCCAGACTTTTTACTCTCACAAATGGCTAGAATGCATCATGGAGACAAACACATAGGGAGAGATGCAATGATTAGGCTGTTCAGACAAAATTGGTACAATCCCAAATTCAGGGCTGTTGCAGAGAGTCTTTGCCAGAGATGTCTAACTTGCCAGATGCATAATCCGGGGAGGAAGACAGTAATTGGATTTGGGAAAATTGGAAAGGCAGAGGAACCATTTATGAGACTTCAGTTTGATTTCATACAGTTACCACCATGTAGAGGGCTGAAATATGTACTAGTCATAGTGTGTCTGTTTTCAAAGTGGGTGGATGCTTACCCTACTAGGAGAAATGACAGCATTACAGTGGCAAAATTGTTGTTACGAGAGCTCATACCTAGGTTTGGTTTTCCAGTAACTTTGGAATCAGATAGAGGAAAACATTTTAACAGCGAAGTGATTCAAATAATCTGTGAAGCATTTCAAATAAAACAGAAACTGCACTGTGCATATCGTCCAGAAGCTTCTGGAGTGGTTGAACAATTGAATGGCACTATAAAGTCAAGACTGGGAAAAATGTGTGCATCAACATCATTAGAGTGGCCAGATGCATTACCACTCGTTTTAATGGGACTCAGAAGTATACCTGACAGAACCACAGGATTGAGCCCCCACGAAATAATGATGGGAAGAGCAATGAGACAAACACATGTTCCCACAAACAAACTGGTGAATATATCTGATGATATGGTTCTGGACTATTGCAAAGGATTGGCTGACCTAGTGCGTTCTGTCTCTCATCAGGTTGGAGAAGACGCAGTTTCCAGGCAGCCCGAGCAAGAACATGATCTGAATCCTGGTGACTGGGTGGTAGTGAAGAATCACACCAGAGAAACGTGTCTATCACCTAGATGGGGCAGACCGTGTCAAGTCATACTGACAACGAATACAGCAGTGAAGTGTGCCGGACTTCCTAATTGGATTCATGTAAGTCACACCAAGAGAGTACCAGATCCAGAGGAAGAGAATCCTCAGACAACGCCAATCACTGAAGAGGCTGAAGGTTGCCCAGCTGTAGGATCTCAAGTTCGAGATTCTGGGGAAGCTGAAGAAGAACAACCGAGCACAAGTCAGGATTGGATACCAGTGGTAGAAGTTCCTGAAGTATACCACAGAACAAGAAGTCAAGTGAAATTGAAAGAAATTGGAGAAGATCAGATAGGTGAAGAAGAAGCAGTTCAGGAACAAGAAGAAAAGACATTAAGAAATCCTGAGCAAGGTCAGACAGGGAAAGAAAACTGGACTCAAAACAGTAAAGACCTAATAGACTTTGATCAGGGACAGATAGGTCTAGAAGAATCCGGTCAGGCTGCAGAAGTTCACAGTGCAATAAGCCCTGATCAGAACAAGTTAGAGCAAGAAGAGTGCACAGAAGAAGAAAACGTTGAAAATCATGAACTTGAAGAAATAAACAAAGAACAAGGTCAGTTATTGGAAACTCACAGCGGAGCTGTTACAGAGAAACCATTCAGACCTGAAAAAGACAAAACAGAAGAAAAAGTGATCAAAGAAAACAAAGCAGTACTAAGCAGTGAAATTAACGAGATCTCTAAAGACGAAAACAAAGAAACAGTGCCAACAAAGAAAACAAGAAAAGGAGATCATTGGCCGAGTGTCATTAAAAGAGTAAAGTACCACATAACAACCAGAAGCGAAGATCCAGATCAAGTGAATGAAGTGACAAGTCAAACTGAACAAGAACATAAAACTGCGAAAAGAAGAAGTAAAAGACTGAAACTTGTGAATAACAAATTCAAGGGTCCTGACTGGACTTACATCATCCTTGAAGATTTTGAAAGCTCAGAATCAAGTGACAGTGGTGGCGATGGAACAAGTGCAGAATTGACGTACGAAGAAGAAACAAGACCACCCTGACTAAGCAAAAGAATAAGCTAAAGAAAAGAAGAAAAGATAAGAAGAGCAATCTTCCTTGTCGAAAAATGCCTGACGATAGTTACTGGGAGACCAAAACAGAAATGTTGTAGAAGATGCTGTGCAATATGCATATGTAGTCTAGTAATGGTGCTTATAGTATGGTTAGTCCTGATTGTAGCAATTCCTTACCTGATGATAATAGATAAAAAGATTAATAATGAAACTAAGGAGAGGACAGCAAACATAAAGGGCAATAGAGTAGAACTAATGGTAGAAAGTGAACCAGAAATTCATCATGAAGTAGCTGACAACGATACTAGTTTAAACGTTTTCACAAAGTTATTGTTTCAATATGTAGACACCATGGAAGTTAGTAATTGTTACGTCTGTATGAAGTTACCCGAATCAGTAGCAGAAGGATTAACATACCATCACTTACCACTGACATATGGCATATCATGTAGTGTTTTGTCTAGTTTATTTTATAGAACAGGGAAACTTCAGTATTATTATTCAAACTTAGATGTGATATTTTCTGAGGTTCCGATTCGCAAGAGTATGAACCCAGTGCTTAGTAGTCAAGACGCACAGTTTATGGGAGAATTTTTCTTAACAATGAAATCAATAGACATAACACATGCACATAGACACAATCTAACATGTTCTTTACTTGAAGAAGAAAAGATATTTTTGAATTTAGTAGAAGATAGAAGACAAGATTTTCAAAAGAAAGCTTCTGAGCATAAAGCTCATTTGCCACCTTGGGCGGAGAAAGAAGGTAGTTACACACCTGGCAAGGCTCAAGCTGCTATGGCTCTGGATTTCGTAAAGACAGGGAAAATTTGTCTTCATAGGTTAAAGACTGATTATAACAATGTTTTCATCGGTACCAGTGAATGTGAACACAATTTTTTAATTCTTGGAGGTTGGGGACTCAAAGGAGGAACAGATTCAGTTTTTCCTGGAATATATTATGTGTGTGGGAATAAGGCTTACTTTAGGCTTCCTGCACGGTGGTATGGAAGTTGTTATTTTGGAATAGTATTTCCAAAGATATACCACGTAAAAAAAACCACTGAGAGCAATGAAAACAATAACGAATTAATACGTAGTAAAAGAGCTAGTTTTTCAGAAATTGTAGGTGATATATAATTCTGAACTCAAGGAAAATATGTAAATTGTCTACAGTAGTTGATCGTTTAGCAACAGATACTGCAGGAGGTTTTCTAATGATTAATGCGGAAATGATTGCGATTAGATCTATGGTGATGCAAAATCGACTTGCTCTTGATATTATATTGGCAAAAGAGGGCGGAGTCTGTAAATTATTGAAGACGAAACATTGGTGCACTTATATTCCTGATAAGAGTGCAGAAACTGGTACATATATACAGAATATAACTAAACTTGAGAAAGAACTTAAACCACTGGAAGTTGATAGTGTATGGGAAAGATTGACAAATAGTATCTCGTCAATTGGAACCTGGTTTGCTAATATAGGGAAAGGACTTATAGGTCAAATATTAGTACCCTTAGCAGGGATAGCAATAATAATATTGGCAATAACAATATGGTGCAAATGCTGTAAAAAGAATGGAACATATAAGGTGACAGGAAGAGGAAAGAAACGAAAGGTAGATGAAATCGAACTTGAAGGGGGGGGCGGAGTCCATTAGAAGGAAGGCACGGGAGAATCGAGAAAAGTCGAGTATCAGAGAGGGGAACGACGCAGACGTCGTTGTAGAGAGGTCACCGGTCCGGTCCTGATCCTGGAAGAAGTCTTTGCTCTTCATCCTTCCTGGGTCCTATTCTTTCAACTCCTTGGCTAAGGGGTTTGGTTCTCGCACTTAGGTAAATATAATGCAACCTTTAGTTGCGCTGCTGTCTCTATCTTCTCCTCTTCTTTAAACACCGTCATTGATTAGCAATAATCATTTTTATGCTTAATCTTGGGTATTGCGATTAAGTACCATGTGGCTCTGTATTTTACTCTGCTAAATCTTTAGATAAACATTTTAAAACTTCCTGACTCAGTGGTTATTTCAGGATTTTGTATTATAATGAATGTCACTCATTTTAAATTTCCCAATTAGCAAAGGATTCATTGGTAAGTCATTACTCTTCAATCAGAAGGTAATTGGTAGCAGGGATTTTGATAGAGAGTAACAACTGATAAAACCCAGCATAAGTATTAGCGTAGTATGAATGTATGGGCCCAAGTGAGTATTTAGTGTATGAATGCTGTTTGCTAATATCGCGCTGGATCAAGGCTATTGACCTACAGGGCAATCACGCAGTGCCTGAAGGGCTAGTATGATAGGTCAGACTGGGCCTGTTTCTTGTCTGTTTGTAGGCCTGTTTTATGGTCTGGCAGGCCCGTTTTTTACTGTTGATTTCTAAGATAATACCAAAAACATTGCCTACCGCAAGCACATATGCATGCAGGCTCCCATACCTTGCACAACATTTACACAGTGTGTCTTTACAGGTTCAAAACTCCCCTGATTTGTAAATGCAGGCCACTATTTTAGGCTGACTTGCTAATTGGGGCCATTTTTAGGTCTCACGCCTAGCGTTGCAGTGCGCAGCACTGCTCGCGCAGCGCGAGACCTCTTGTATGGGCTTCAGAAAGCTAACCACACGCTCGTGCGTGTGGTTTTGCTTTCGCAGGCTGGCATTGGCGGTAGCGTGCTTTTAAAAAAAAAAAACGGCACGCAATTGGGCAAAGGCGGGCGCATGTCCTGCCTTTGCTCCGCCCATTCCCGTCCGTGTCTAGGATGTGCATCAGCACTCGGCACAGACGACAGGCTCCCTCGCCCCCCGCTCCTCTGTGGTGCGCGCGCACCACGGGTTTCGATTCCCGCGGTCGGCTCCTCTGTGGTGCGCGCCCACCACAGGTTTCGATTCCGTGCGATTTAATTAGCGATTGTCTTTGCCTGCGCTTTAAATCAGGGCTGGGGGTGGGGGTGATCCGGGCTGATTCTTCGGTAAGTGCTGGCGTGTTTGCTGCACCCCCTCCCCCTGTATGCCTGCAGGGGTACTTAATCTCCCCGTGGTGATCCCCGAGGGCGAGGTCAACAGTCCCTGCCCAGTGGTGTAAAAACTCGGCTGTCTCTCTCCCCTTCAGGCAAGTACGAGAACCATTCATTGTTTTTGCGTAACCCGGTATGGAGACAGTGCAGTACACAAAGATATACCGTATGAGCTCACAAAACACACCCATCCCCTTTCTACACATACAGCTTTCCAGCAGAACCCCCAAGCCGCCTGGGTCTTCTCACCCTAAGATTGTGATTCTCAGTTTCACTGTGAGGCTTACAAGGCATAATACAGAGCTAGACCGCTACCCTCTAAGCACTTCACAGCAGCATATATTATTAATACACTTAACCAAAATCCTGCACTCGCATCCATAGCGTATATGGACCTTCATTTACGCTCTGCTCCTTACTGAGGTCCGTTGCGGTCGATAGCCGTGCAGGGATCTGGTGACTGGCATTCTCAGAATCGTGTTTTAATTAAGTAGTTCACTCCTTTACAACTTCATAATATAACGAATAACTAAAACACTCTTTTTCACATTTAAAACCAATATTTTGTGCCATTTCCGGAATTATATCACTAAGAAATGTCCGCAAATTACACAATGATTCTGCGCGCGCTACTTGTTATGTGACATTTTGTTGCTAAAGCCTGTTACAAATTTGAATAAAGTGATAGGAATTGGTGTCCTTTGTTTATGTCTACTTTCCGTTGCCACTTTCCAAGCACTCACATGAGGACTTTGTAAATAAGTACAGCTGACTTCGAATTGGGTTTTCAGTCTTCCGCAAGAGGCGGGGTTTGGCTCTTGTTAATGTGGCGTGATTTCGTTTCAGTGTGAACAGAGGATTGGCAACCCTTTTGTCTGTTGTTCCTTGCTGTCCGTCTGGTTATCCTCTGCATCATGTCTCCCACTATCCATGGAGTGCATCACAGCTGCGACCGAACTGGTAATGCCCCAACTACTTCATTCTTACCTTGAATGTGTGACTCAACTTGGTTGTACATTTCTTTTAATCTCACACGGCCCCTAACCCCACACGTGGGCCGCAGCTGCTATTTGCAAACACTTGTTTCTTATTTTCCAATGGAGCAATCCATAAGAATGTAAAGTTTTGCAGAGCTTTTTCTTTTAATCCATCCACTATCTCACTCAGTTCACAATTTACTTAATATAGCGGTGTTAAATCTCCCCAAGGGCATTAGTACCAACTTACATTACACCACATCCGTTTCATTAATTTATAACTTTAAAAATACAGCTTTGTTGTAACTCAGCTGAAATGCGTTAGCCACAGCTAATTATTGAAGTCACCCTATTGTAATGTTTCTCTGATTTCATTTGCCAAACTTTCTTTTCCTGTAAGCCATCTGCCCAACACACCCATCCCCCCAACCCTTATATCCCATTCACCTTTTTTATACGGTGCAAAATCCGCTCCACGCCATTGGAGCAATTTGCATAAGTACCGGATTACATTAACATGGTCACTTACATTTATCTATGTATTTCAGAGCACTGCCAAAGGTCATTTTGGTAAACAAAGTCCTTCTCCTATCTGTATATAAACTGGATTTGAGTGCCCTCAAAAATAAACCCATATAGGTTGCAGGACAAGGGGAAGCAGGAAAAAATGCAGCTTTGTTCTTAGCTGAAAAGTGACAGACACAAATAATAATTAAACCGACCTTTTCGTTTAATTTTTCCAATTTCAATTGCCAAACGCTCCTTTCGTGAAAAGCAAGGGCAGCTATAAAATATTTTTAGGAAACTTCAGGCAATTACATTACGGGATTTAAAAAACGAGTCAATAGACAGATTGGAAAATGTGCACCAAACCAAACAAAAGACATGCACCAAACTTCTCATTTCATGGCGAGCTGTGCTGGCTAGAGTTTTTGCTGGAACAAATTTAGGTGGAGAATAATTTTTTTCGGAAATATATTAACTGTTTTAAGCAATTGAAAAATGTAGCACTTTAAATGCTATTTTTTTTATGACATTGAACTTTGACTACATTGTATTACTGCTCTAGCATTCAGGACATTTTACATTGGGACATCATTTCACCTAAACGTTTGAGGGCAGGGACTAAAACTTTGCACATCATATTTGACACAGCTATATGGTGTATTTTTGCAAAGGGGTGGGGGGATTGGACGTACACTAATAAATAGAAGAGCACTAGTCCACGGACACCATCATATAAACTGTACACATGTATCAACTGATAGGCAGGTATGGATGCAATTAACCATCTTCCTTAGAGTTACTGTGCTCCCTCTTCTGCCACTGTGCCCCCGCTTTCACCGCCGTGCTTCCTTCTTCTGCCACTGTGCCCCCCGCTTTCACCGCCGTGCCTCCTTCTTCTGCCGCAGTGCCCCACTCTTTCTCCGCTTTGCCTCCCTCTTCTGCCGCTGTGCCACCCTCTTCTGCCGCTGTGCCTCCCTCTTCTGCCGCTGTGCCTCTCTCTTGCACCACTGTGCCTCTCTCTTGCACCACTATGCCTCCCTCTTGCACCGCTGTGCTCCCCTCTTCTGCCGCTGTGCCACCCTCTTCTGCCGCTGTGCCTCTCTCTTGCACCACTATGCCTCCCTCTTGCACAGCTGTGCCATCCTTTTCTGCCGCTGTGCCATCCTCTTCTGCCACTGTGCCTCCCTCTTGCACCGCTGTGCTCCCCTCTTCTGCGGCTGTGCCATCCTCTTCTGCCACTGTGCCTCTCTCTTCTGCCACTGTGCCACCCTCTTCTGCCGCTGTGCCACCCTCTTCTGCTGCTGTGCCACCCTCTTCTGCCGCTGTGCCACCCTCTTGCACCGCTTTGCTCCCCTCTTCTGCCGCTGTGCCATCCTCTTCTGCCGCTGTGCCTCCCTCTTCTGCTGCTGTGCCTCCCTCTTCTGCCGCTGTGCCTCCCTCTTCTGCCGCTGTGACTCCCTCTTCTGCCGCTGTGACTCCCTCTTCTGCCGCTGTGCCTCCCTCTTCTGCCGCTGTGCCTCCCTCTTCTGCCGCTGTGCCTCTCTCTTCTGCCGCTGTGCCGCCCTCTTCTGCCGCTGTGCCACCCTCTTCTGCCGCTGTGCCGCCCTCTTCTGCCGCTGTGTCGCCCTCTTGCGTCACTGTCTCCCTCTTGCGCCATTGTGTCTTCCTCTTGTGCCGCCATTGATTACAAACCCCACAGCTGTCAGTACCTGTGTGAAGGGGAAAGGGGAAGGAGTACCTGCACTTCTATATTTCCAGTTTAAGGACTGGGAACAAAAAGAGGTTTCGTCTTCAGAATGAAATGCATTTTATTATGTTATGTTACTGGTCCTTTTGTTTTTTTGGTTTTTGAGCTCTGTGCGGCATGGCTCTGAACTGTCTGCAATGTGTTTTGCAGCACTACTCTGTGCTGCCTGTACTAAGGGTTGCTGCATAGTTCTGGTATATACACACCAAGTAAGTGAGGATTAGTGTGCAAGGGTTTTGGTAGTGCAGTTGTATTGGTTTTATGTGTGTGTGTTCTTCAATACTTGCTCTTTTTCATAGGTCATATTTCGTGATGGTTTAACGTGGTTGCTTCTGTGGTGTGCTGCTTTTGACAAGTTGGCGTTCATTATTCACACAGTTCCACCCCACACAATTCAACTCCACACATTTCCAATCCACACCACATAATGTAACACCAAACCACATAATTCAATTCAACAACACAATTACAAAAACACACCACATACATTAAATACACCACAGAATTCCACATCATGCCCCAAAATTCAACAGCACATCACATAATTAAACTCCACTGCATACCACTCCATAACACAAAATACTATTCCACATAATTGCAGTCCATAGCACAAAATCCCACTCCACGCAATTCCAATACACCAAATACCACTTAGTTACTAGCCACATAATGCAACTGCATACCATACCACATAATTTTACTACATAATTCCACACCACACAAGTCCACAACTAACAATTTCAATCCAGCCCACATAATTCTACTAAACACCACATACACACCCTACATAATGCATAGGTAAAACACATTGTCATTTACAAGGTCAATAGCTCTAACTCAATCAAATGCGAGACCTATTGCATTTTCAATGCTTGTTATTTTAGTGCCTATTTTCTGTCCCAGTCCAACCCTGTGCCCCAGTTCATGTTGTAGTGCCAATTCCCGAGTGGTAGAGAAAATACTAAGTGTGGCAGAGGATAACACTAATATTATTCAGAATTAGTGTCCAGATCTCAGGAATGCGTAGTAAACCACTAATCCAAGTCGCATCTCCCGGAATGAGTGCTGCAGCTGGGCACCTATGTCTCCATATAGAAAGGAATCTTCTCTTGAATATCATGGCACACTATTATAGTGGACAAAATAGAGAGGGACAAAATATTGAAAGGTAAGAGCACAGAGGGAAGTGTAGAGTTACTATTCCCAACTCCACCTCTATGTACCTTACAGATATGTATATTGTCAAGGTACATAGATGTGGAGTTAGGTTTAGAAAATCTATAAAACTTTACTTTCCATATTTTGCCCCTTGATATTTTATCCACGATATTAGTGTCCCGTGATATCCTGTTGTTGATACTCAGGAGCCACACCATTGACAAGGGACATTCAGCTGTGCACAGATCGCTGCATGAAGAGTGAAGAGAATAGCAGGCACAGATCACCGCAAGCAGAATGCCACATGTGTCGGAGTACAAATAAGTGCAAGAAAATGGAACACCTATCTATGAACAAAGCACTGGATGTAGAATGGAGCATGTAAAGGCGCGCACATGACTGTTCGAAGACTATGCCATGTAGCAACTCACAAATCAGTGCGAGTGGACAGGAGCCTGTACCAGTATACAGATCACTGCATGAAGAGTGAAACAAGTAGCATGACACAGATCGCTGCATGAAGAGTGAAACAAGTAGCATGACACAGATCATTGCATTAAGAGCGAAACAAGTAGCATGGCACAGATCACTGCATTAAGAGTGAAACAAGTTCCATGGCACAAATCACTGCATTAAGAGTGAAATGAGTAGCATGACACAGATCGATGCATTAACAGTGAAACAAGTAGCATGGCACAGATGCCTGCATTAAGAGTGAAACAAGTAGCATGACACAGATCATTGCATTAAGAGTGAAACAAGTAGCATGACAGATCGCTGCATGAAGTATGAAACAAGTAGCATAACACAGATCACTGCATTAAGAGTAAAACAAGTTCCATGGCACAGATCACTGCATTAAGAGTGAAACAAGTAGCATGGCACAGATCACTGCATTAAGAGTGAAACAAGTAGCATGACACAGATCATTGCATTAAGAGTGAAACAAGTTCCATGGCACAGATCATTGCATTAAGAGTGAAAGGAGTAGCATGACACAGATCGATGCATTAAGAGTGAAACAAGTAGCATGGCACAGATCACTGCATTAAGAGTGAAACAAGTAGCATGGCACAGATCACTGCATGACACAGATCATTGCATTAAGAGTGAAACAAGTAGCATGACAGATCGCTGCATGAAGTATGAAACAAGTTCCATGGCACAGATCACTGCATTAAGAGTGAAAGGAGTAGCATGACACAGATCACTGCATGAAGTATGAAACAAGTAGCATGACACAGATCACTGCATTAAGAGTGAAACAACTAGCATGACAGATCGCTGCATGAAGTATGAAACAAGTAGCATAACACAGATCACTGCATTAAGAGTAAAACAAGTTCCATGGCACAGATCACTGCATTAAGAGTGAAACAAGTAGCATGGCACAGATCACTGCATTAAGAGTGAAACAAGTAGCATGACAGATCGCTGCATGAAGTATGAAACAAGTAGCATAACACAGATCACTGCATTAAGAGTAAAACAAGTTCCATGGCACAGATCACTGCATTAAGAGTGAAAGGAGTAGCATGACACAGATCACTGCATGAAGTATGAAACAAGTAGTATGGCACAGATCGCTGCGTGACACAGATTGCTGCATGATACAGATCTTTGCATTAAGAGTGAAACAAGTAGCATGGCATATATATCGCTGCATGCAACAGATCACTGCATTAAGAGTGAAACAAGTAGCATGACACAGATCGCTGCATTAAGAGTGAAACAAGTAGCATGGCACAGATCACTGCATGACACAGATCGCTGCATGAAGGGTGTAACAAGCCGCATGGCACAGATCGCTGCATGACACAGATCGCTGCATTAAGAGTGAAACGAGTTCCATGGAACAGATCACTGCATTAAGAGTGAAACAAGTAGCATGGCACAGATCACTGCATTAAGAGTGAAACAAGTAGCATGACACAGATCGCTGCATGAAGTATCAAACAAGTAGCATGGCAAAGATCGCAGCATGACACAGATCACTGCATTAAGAGTGAAACAAGTAGCATGACACAGATTGCTGCACGAACAGTGATACAAGTAGCATGGCATAGCTCGCTGCATGAAGTATGAAACAAGTAGCATGGCACAGATTGCTGCATGGCACAGATCGCTGCATGACACAGATCACTGCATTAAGAGTGAAACAAGTAGCATGACACAGATTGCTGCACGAACAGTGATACGAGTAGCATGGCATAGCTCGCTGCATGAAGTATGAAACAAGTAGCATGACACAGATCACTGCATTAAGAGTGAAACAAGTAGCATGACACAGATCACTACATTAAGAGTGAAACAAGTTCCATGGCACAGATCATTGCATTAAGAGCGAAACAAGCAGCATGGCACAGATCCTCCCTGAGTCCAACACTTTTTAACATTTATCTTAGCCCCTTGGCACATATAATTCAGGACTTTGGTCTCTCCATCGTGTCATATGCCGATGACACTCAACTAGTGTTCTCAATCTCAGACTCTCTTAACTCGGACCATAGGCAACTCGTCCCCTGCCTGGAAAAAATCGGGTCTTGGATGGCGGACTGCAGCCTCAAACTGAATGGGGATAAAACAGAGCTAATGATACTGGGCAATAATTTCAGTCCCCGCGCGGAGATCCCCTGGCCTTCTAAGTGGGGACTGCCTCCTCCTCCTAAAACAGCAATAAAAAACTTAGGTATGTGGTTGGACCAGAACCTGACAATGGAGGTCCAGGCCAAAAACTATCAGGTACCTGCTTTGGGATACTCCGCATGATTAGAAAAATAATGTCCCTGCTCCCAGAGGAGTCTAGGAAAACTGTAGTCCAAGCCCTGGTGGTATCAAGGCTGGACTACGGCAACTCTCTCTTTCTGGGCTCCCCTAAATATGTCACGAATAGACTGCAGGTCGTACAAAGTGCAGCTGCCCGACTGCTGTTGAACATACCCAGACACCACTCAGTTAGACCCGCACTAAGAGAGCTTCACTGGCTTCCGGTCCATGCCAGAATCAAATTTAAGTCCTTAAGCCTGGCCCACAGAGCCATGTATGGGAGAGGACCCGCTCTGATTCAAAAGTTGGTCTCACACTACTCCCCCTGTCGACAACTTAGGTCCAGCGCCAACTTCCTGATGAACTCTACCACAGTGAAGAGAGCCAGATGGGGTGGAAGGTCATTCACCCATCTGGTGCCAAAACTCTGGAACAGTTTGGACCCAGAACTCCGACTAATTGACAATGAAGTGGCATTCAAAAAAAGACTGAAAACATGGCTCTTTCCCTAAACCCAAGTGCTAAGCAGTCTCCGTCCTGTATCATTCCAGCGCTGAGATGCCCATGGGTAGTCATGCGCTTTACAAATCTCATAAACATAAACATAAACATTAAGAGTGAAACAAGTAGCATGACACAGATTGCTGCATTAAGAGTGAAACAAGTAGCATGACACAGATCGCTGCATGAAGAGCTAAACCAGTAGCATGGCACAGATCGCTGCATTAAGAGTGAAACAAGTAGCATGACACAGATTGCTGCATGAAGAGCTAAACCAGTAGCATGGCACAGATCGCTGCATAACACAGATCGCTGCATGACACAGATCGCTGCATGAAGTATGAAACAAGTAGCATGGCACAGATCGCTTCATGGCTCAGATCGCTGCATGAAGAGCTAAACCAGTAGCATGACACAGATCGCTGCATGAAGAGTGAAACAAGTAGCATGACACAGTTCGCTGCATGAAGTATGAAACAAGTAGCATGGCACAGATCACTGAATGGCATAGATCGCTGCATGAAGAGTGAAACAAGTAGCATGGTTCAGATCGCTGCATGAAGTATGAAACAAGTAGCATGGCGCAGATCACTGCATGGCACAGATTGCTGCATGAAGAGTGAAACCAGTAGCATGACACAAATTGCTGCATGACACAGATCGCTGCATGAAGAGTGAAACAAGTAGCATGGCACAGATCGCTGCATGAAGAGTGAAACAAGTAGCATGGCACAAATCGCTGCATGAAGAGTGAAACAAGTAGCATGGCACAAATCGCTGCATGAAGAGTGAAACAAGTAGCATGGCACAGATCGCTGCATTAAGAGTGAAACAAGTAGCATGACACAGATCATTGCATTAAGAGTGAAACAAGTAGCATGACAGATCGCTGCATGAAGTATGAAACAAGTAGCATAACACAGATCACTGCATTAAGAGTAAAACAAGTTCCATGGCACAGATCGATGCATTAAGAGTGAAACAAGTAGCATGGCACAGATCACTGCATTAAGAGTGAAACAAGTAGCATGACACAGATCATTGGATTAAGAGTGAAACAAGTAGCATGACAGATCGCTGCATGAAGTATGAAACAAGTAGCATAACACAGATCACTGCATTAAGAGTAAAACAAGTTCCATGGCACAGATCACTGCATTAAGAGTGAAACAAGTAGCATGGCACAGATCACTGCATGACACAGATCGCTGCATGAAGGGTGTAACAAGCCGCATGGCACAGATCGCTGCATGACACAGATCACTGCATTAAGAGTGAAACAAGTAGCATGACACAGATTGCTGCACGAACAGTGATACAAGTAGCATGGCATAGCTCGCTGCATGAAGTATGAAACAAGTAGCATGGCACAGATTGCTGCATGGCACAGATCGCTGCATGACACAGATCACTGCATTAAGAGTGAAACAAGTAGCATGGCACAGATTGCTGCATGGCACAGATCGCTGCATGACACAGATCACTGCATTAAGAGTGAAACAAGTAGCATGACACAGATTGCTGCACGAACAGTGATACAAGTAGCATGGCATAGCTCGCTGCATGAAGTATGAAACAAGTAGCATGACACAGATCACTGCATTAAGAGTGAAACAAGTTCCATGGCACAGATCATTGCATTAAGAGCGAAACAAGCAGCATGGCACAGATCGCTGCATTAAGAGTGAAACAAGTAGCATGACACAGATCGCTGCATTAAGAGTGAAACAAGTAGCATGACACAGATCGCTGCATGAAGAGTGAAACAAGTAGCATGGCACAGATCGCTGCATGACACAGATCGCTGCATGAAGTATGAAACAAGTAGCATGGCACAGATCGCTTCATGGCTCAGATCGCTGCATGAAGAGTGAAACAAGTAGCATGACACAGTTCGCTGCATGAAGTATGAAACAAGTAGCATGGCACAGATCACTGAATGGCATAGATCGCTGCATGAAGAGTGAAACCAGTAGCATGACATAGATCACTGCATGAAGAGTGAAACAAGTAGCATGACACAGATCACTGCATGAAGAGTGAAACAAGTAGCATGGCACAGATCGCTGCATGACACAGATCGCTGCATGAAGAGTGAAACAAGTAGCATGGTTCAGATCGCTGCATGAAGTATGAAACAAGTAGCATGACACAGATCATTGCATTAAGAGTGAAACAAGTAGCATGACAGATCGCTGCATGAAGTATGAAACAAGTAGCATAACACAGATCACTGCATTAAGAGTAAAACAAGTTCCATGGCACAGATCATTGCATTAAGAGCGAAACAAGCAGCATGGCACAGATCGCTGCATGAAGAGTGAAACCAGTAGCATGGCACAGATCGCTGCATGAAGAGTGAAACAAGTAGCATGGCACAAATCGCTGCACGAAGAGTGAAACAAGTAGCATGGCACAAATCGCTGCATGAAGAGTGAAACAAGTAGCATGGCACAAATCGCTGCATGAAGAGTGAAACAAGTAGCATGGCACAGATCGCTGCATTAAGAGTGAAACAAGTAGCATGACACAGATCATTGCATTAAGAGTGAAACAAGTAGCATGGCACAGATCATTGCATTAAGAGTGAAACAAGTAGCATGACAGATCGCTGCATGAAGTATGAAACAAGTAGCATAACACAGATCACTGCATTAAGAGTAAAACAAGTTCCATGGCACAGATCGATGCATTAAGAGTGAAACAAGTAGCATGGCACAGATCACTGCATGACACAGATCGCTGCATGAAGGGTGTAACAAGCCGCATGGCACAGATCGCTGCATGACACAGATCACTGCATTAAGAGTGAAACAAGTAGCATGACACAGATCATTGGATTAAGAGTGAAACAAGTAGCATGACAGATCGCTGCATGAAGTATGAAACAAGTAGCATAACACAGATCATTGCATTAAGAGTAAAACAAGTTCCATGGCACAGATCACTGCATTAAGAGTGAAACAAGTAGCATGGCACAGATCACTGCATGACACAGATCGCTGCATGAAGGGTGTAACAAGCCGCATGGCACAGATCGCTGCATGACACAGATCACTGCATTAAGAGTGAAACAAGTAGCATGACACAGATTGCTGCACGAACAATGATACAAGTAGCATGGCATAGCTCGCTGCATGAAGTATGAAACAAGTAGCATGGCACAGATTGCTGCATGGCACAGATCGCTGCATGACACAGATCACTGCATTAAGAGTGAAACAAGTAGCATGGCACAGATTGCTGCATGGCACAGATCGCTGCATGACACAGATCACTGCATTAAGAGTGAAACAAGTAGCATGACACCGATTGCTGCACGAACAGTGATACAAGTAGCATGGCATAGCTCGCTGCATGAAGTATGAAACAAGTAGCATGACAAAGAACACTGCATTAAGAGTGAAACAAGTTCCATGGCACAGATCATTGCATTAAGAGCGAAACAAGCAGCATGGCACAGATCGCTGCATTAAGAGTGAAACAAGTAGCATGACACAGATCGCTGCATGAAGAGCTAAACCCGTAGCATGACACAGATCGCTGCATGAAGAGTGAAACAAGTAGCATGACACAGTTCGCTGCATGAAGTATGAAACAAGTAGCATGGCACAGATCACTGAATGGCATAGATCGCTGCATGAAGATTGAAACCAGTAGCATGACACAGATCACTGCATGAAGAGTGAAACAAGTAGCATGACACAGATCGCTGCATGAAGAGTGAAACAAGTAGCATGGCACAGATCGCTGCATGACACAGATCGCTGCATGAAGGGTGTAACAAGCCGCATGGCACAGATGGCTGCATGAAGTATGAAACAAGTAGCATGGCACAGATCGCGGCATGAAGAGTGAAACAAGTAGCATGGCACAGATGGCTGCATGAAAAGTGAAGAACGTTGCAGGCACAGATCACCACAAGCAGCATGCCACATGGGCCGGAGTACAAATAAGTGCAAGAAAATGGAACACCCATCTATGAACAAAGCACTGGAGGTAGACTAGAACATGTAAATGCGCGCGCATGACTGTTCAAAGAATGGACCATGTAGCAACACACAAATCAGTGCGAGTGGACAGGAGCCTGTACCAGTATACAGATCACTGCATGAAGAGTGAAACAAGTAGCATGACACAGATCGCTGCATGAAGAGTGAAACAAGTAGCATGACACAGATCATTGCATTAAGAGCGAAACAAGTAGCATGACACAGATCGCTGCATGAAGAGTGAAACAAGTAGCATGACACAGATCATTGCATTAAGAGCGAAACAAGTAGCATGACACAGATCGCTGCATAAAGAGGGAAACAAGTAGCATGGCACGGATCGCTTCATGAAGACTGAAACAAGTAGCATGGCACAGATCGCTGCATGACACAGATCGCTGCATTAAGAGTGAAACAAGTAGCATGACACAGATCGCTGCATGAAGTATGAAACAAGTAGAAAGCAGCAGATCACTGCATGGCACAGATCGCTGCATGAAGAGTGAAACAAGTAGCATGGCACAGATCGCTGCATGACCCAGATCGCTGCATGATACAGATCTCTGCATGAATAGTGAAACAAGCAGCATGGCACAGATCACTGCATGACACAGATCACTGCATTGAGAGTGAAACAAGTAGCATGACACAGATCGCTGCATTAAGAGTGAAACAAGTAGCATGGCACAGATCACTGCATTAAGAGTGAAACAAGTACCATGGCACAGATCATTGCATTAAGAGTGAAACAAATAGCATGGCACAGATCGCTGCATGAAGTATGAAACAAGTAGCATGGCACAGATCGCTGCATGAAGAGTGAAACAAGTAGCATGACATAGATCGCTGCATTAAGAGTGAAACAAGCAGCATGACACAGATTGCTGCATTAAGAGTGAAACAAGTAGCATGGCACAGATCTCTTCATGGCTCAGATCGCTGCATGAAGAGTGAAACCAGTAGCATGACACAGATCGCTCCATGAAGAGTGAAACAAGTAGCATGACACAGATCGCTGCATGAAGAGTGAAACAAGTAGCATGGCACAGATCGCTGCATGACACAGATCGCTGCATGAAGTATGAAACAAGTAGCATGGCACAGATCGCTGCATGAAGAGTGAAACCAGTAGCATGACACAGATCGCTGCATGAAGAATGAAACAAGTAGCATGACACAAATCGCTGCATGAAGAGTGAAACAAGTAGCATGGCACAGATCGCTGCATGACACAGATCGCTGCATGAAGTATGAAACAAGTAGCATGGCACAGATAGCTGCATGAAGAGTGAAACCAGTAGCATGACACAGATCGCTGCATGAAGAATGAAACAAGTAGCATGACACAGATCGCTGCATGAAGGGTGAAACAAGTAGCATGGCACAGATATCTACATGAAAAGTGAAGAATGTAGCAGGAACAGATCACTACAAGCAGAATGCCACATGTGTCGGAGTGCAAAAAAGTTCAAGAAAATCGAACACCTATCTATGAACAAAGCCCTGGATGTGGAATGGAGCATGTAAAGGCGTGTGCATGTCAGTACAAAGAATGGACCATGTAGCAATACACAAATCAGTGCGAGATGACAGGAGCCTGTACCACTAGATAGATCACTGCATAAAGAGTGAATCAAGTAGCAAAGCACAGATCACTGCATGACACAGTGAAACAAGTAGCATGGCCCAGATCGCTGCATGAAAAGTGAAATATGTAGCAGGGCACGTATCTCTGTATATTAGATCACAGATCTCTGCAAGTAGAAAAGCACAGATCTCTGCATGTAGCATGGCAGGCAGCTCTGTTGTTTATTACAGCACGGATTTCTGCAGATAGAAAAGCACAGATCTCTGCATGTAGCATGGCACACATCTCTGTTGTTTATTAGAACACATACTTCTGCAGCTAGAACACAGATGTCTGCATGTTGCATGGCACGTATCTCTGTGTATTAGAGTACAGATCACTGTTGCGGGGTACGAATATCTGTGCATTACAGCACAGCTCTCTGCATGCAGCAGGGGACGTGTTTGTGTGTATTAAAGCACAGATCTCTGCATGTAGGAGGGGACATATCTCTGTGTACTGGAGCACAGATCTCTGCATGTAGCAAGGCGTGTATCTCTGTGTACTGGAGCACAGATCTCTGCAGGTAGAACAGCACAGATCTCTGTATGTAGCATGGCACACATCTCTGTTGTTTATTAGAGCACAGATTTCTGCAGGTAGAAAAGCAAAGATCTCTGCATGTAGCATGGCACACATATCCGTTGTTTATTAGAACACATATCTCTGCAGCTAGAACACAGATCTCTGCATGTAGCAGGGTACATATATCTGTGCTTTAGAGAACAGATCTCTGCATGCAGCAGGGCACATGCCTGTGTGTATTAAAGCACAGATCTCTGCATGCTGCAGGGCAAGTATATCTGTGTATTAGAGCACAGATCCCTGCATGTTGCGAGGTACGTATATCGGCGCATTTGAGCACAGAACTCTGAATGCAGCAGGGCACGTGTTTCTGTGTATTAAAGCACAGAGCTCTTCATGTAGCAGGCATATATCTCTGTGTAGTAGAGCACAGATCTCTGCAGGTAGAAAAGCGCCTCTCTGCATGTAGCATGGCACATATCTTTGTTGTTGAATATTAGAGCACAGATCTCTGCAGGTAGAAAAGCACAGATCTCTGCATGTAGCATGGATCACATCTCTGTTGTTTATTAGAGCACATACCTCTGGAGCTAGAACACAAATCTCTGCATGCAGCAAGGCACATATCTCCGTGTATTAGAGCACAGATCTTTGCATGTAGCAGGGCATGTATCTCTGTGTACTGGAGCACAGATGTCTGCAGGTAGAAGAGCGCAGATCTCTGCATGTAGCAGGGCATGTATCTCTGTGTATTAGAGCACAGATCTCTACAGGTAGAAAACCATAGATCTCTGAATGTAGAATGGCACACATCTCTGTTATATATTAGAGCACATACTTTTGCAGCTAGAACACAGATCTCTGCATTTAGCAGGGCACTTATCTCCAACTAATAGAGCACAAATCTCTGCAGGTAGAAGAGCACAAATGTGTGGATTTAGCAAGACATGTTTCTGTGCTTTAGAGCACAGATATCTGCATGTAGCAGGGCATGCAGCTCTATGTAATAGCGATACCAAAGGGGATGATGGACGGAGCGTTTGAGCTAATCAAACACTCACCCCCAGTCAAGTGATCTGGGTTTAATCCATCATCATTCTTTAGCTCACTCCACCACCCCAGTTCAGACATGGCCATATGCAAATCAGTCTGACCCTGTGCCTCATGGGAACAGTCCAGCCCGAACTGCCAAGCCATGTCTTCCCTGGACCGGAAACAAGCATCCTGGGACCGGTTTCTGGCTATTCAGCCGTCATCAGCCAGGCTAGCTTGAATCCAGTGGCAAAGTGAGCAAGGGACCCATGTCTGGGCATACCCTGCCAATTTAGGGCGAACAAAGCGATACCAAAGGGGATGATGGACGGAGCGTTTGAGCTAATCAAACACTCACCCCCAGTCAACTGATCTGGGTTTAATCCATCATCATTCTTTAGCTCACTCCACCACCCCAGTTCAGACATGGCCATATGCAAATCAGTCTGACCCTGTGCCTCATGGGAACAGTGCAGCCCGAACTGCCAAGCCATGTCTTCCCTGGACCGGAAACAAGCATCCTGGGACCGGTTTCTGGCTATTGAGCCGTCATCAGCCAGGCTAGCTTGAATCCAGTGGCAAAGTGAGCAAGGGACCCACGTCTGGGCATACCATGCCAACTTAGGGCGAACAAAGCGATACCAAAGGGGATGATGGACGGAGCGCTTGAGCTAATCAAACACTCACCCCCAGTCAACTGATCTGGGTTTAATCCATCATCATTCTTTAACTCACTCCACCACCCCAGTTCAGACATGGCCATATGCAAATCAGTCTGACCCTGTGCCTCATGGGAACAGTCCAGCCCGAACTGCCAAGCCATGTCTTCCCTGGACCGGAAACAAGCATCCTGGGACCGGTTTCTGGCTATTCAGCCGTCATCAGCCAGGCTAGCTTGAATCCAGTGGCAAAGTGAGCAAGGGACCCACGTCTGGGCATACCCTGCCAACTTAGGGCGAACAAAGCGATACCAAAGGGGATGATGGACGGAGCGTTTGAGCTAATCATACACTCACCCCCAGTCAACTGATCTGGGTTTAATCCATCATCATTCTTTAGCTCACTCCACCACCTCAGTTCAGACATGGCCATATGCAAATCAGTCTGACCCTGTGCCTCATGGGAACAGTCCAGCCCGAACTGCCAAGCCATGTCTTCCCTGGACCGGAAACTAGCATCCTGGGACCGGTTTCTGGCTATTCAGCTGTCATCAGCCAGGCTAGCTTGAATCCAGTGGCAAAGTGAGCAAGGGACCCACGTCTGGGCATACCCTGCCAACTTAGGGCGAACAAAGCGATACCAAAGGGGATGATGGACGGAGCGTTTGAGCTAATCAAACACTCACCCCCAGTCAACTGATCTGGGTTTAATCCATCATCATTCTTTATCTCACTACACCACCCCAGTTCAGACATGGCCATTTGCAAATCAGTCTGACCCTGTGCCTCATGGGAACAGTCCAGCCCGAACTGCCAAGCCATGTCTTCCCTGGACCGGAAACAAGCATCCTGGGACCGGTTTCTGGCTATTCAGCCGTCATCAGCCAGGCTAGCTTGAATCCAGTGGCAAAGTGAGCAAGGGACCCACGTCTGGGCATACCCTGCCAACTTAGGGCGAACAAAGCGATACCAAAGGGGATGATGGACGGAGCGTTTGAGCTAATCAAACACTCACCCCCAGTCAACTGATCTGGGTTTAATCCATCATCATTCTTTAGCTCACTCCACCACCCCAGTTCAGACATGGCCATATGCAAATCAGTCTGACCCTGTGCCTCATGGGAACAGTCCAGCCCAAACTGCCAAGCCATGTCTTCCTTGGACCGGAAACAAGCATCCTGGGACCGGTTTCTGGCTATTCAGCCGTCATCAGCCAGGCTAGCTTGAACCCAGTGGCAAAGTGAGCAAGGGACCCACGTCTTGGCATACCCTGCCAACTTAGGGCAAACAAAGCGATACCAAAGGGGATGATGGACGGAGCGTTTGAGCTAATCCAACACTCACCCCCAGTCAACTGATCTGGGTTTAATCCATCATCATTCTTTAGCTCACTCCACCACCCCAGTTCAGACATGGCCATATGCAAATCAGTCTGACCCTGTGCCTCATGGGAACAGTCCAGCCCGAACTGCCAAGCCATGTCTTCCCTGGACCGGAAACAAGCATCCTGGGACCGGTTTCTGGCTATTCAGCCGTCATCAGCCAGGCTAGCTTGAATCCAGTGGCAAAGTGAGCAAGGGACCCACGTCTGGGCATACCCTGCCAACTTAGGGCGAACAAAGCGATACCAAAGGGGATGATGGACGGAGCGTTTGAGCTAATCAAACACTCACCCCCAGTCAACTGATCTGGGTTTAATCCATCATCATTCTTTAGCTCACTCCACCACCCCAGGTCAGACATGGCCATATGCAAATCAGTCTGACCCTGTGCCTCATGGGAACAGTCCAGCCCGAACTGCCAAGCCATGTCTTCCCTGGACCGGAAACAAGCATCCTGGGACCGGTTTCTGGCTATTCAGCCGTCATCAGCCAGGCTAGCTTGAATCCAGTGGCAAAGTGAGCAAGGGACCCACGTCTGGGCATACCCTGCCAACTTAGGGCGAACAAAGCGATACCAAAGGGGATGATGGACGGAGCGTTTGAGCTAATCAAACACTCACCCTCAGTCAACTGATCTGGGTTTAATCCATCATCATTCTTTATCTCACTCCACCACCCCAGTTCAGACATGGCCATATGCAAATCAGTCTGACCCTGTGCCTCATGGGAACAGTCCAGCCCGAACTGCCAAGCCATGTCTTCCCTGGACCGGAAACAAGCATCCTGGGACCGGTTTCTGGCTATTCAGCCGTCATCAGCCAGGCTAGCTTGAATCCAGTGGCAAAGTTAGCAAGGGACCCACGTCTGGGCATACCCTGCCAACTTAGGGCGAACAAAGCGATACCAAAGGGGATGATGGACGGAGCGTTTGAGCTAATCAAACACTCACCCCCAGTCAACTGATCTGGGTTTAATCCATCATCATTCTTTAGCTCACTCCACCACCCCAGTTCAGACATGGCCATATGCAAATCAGTCTGACCCTGTGCCTCATGGGAACAGTCCAGCCCGAACTGCCAAGCCATGTCTTCCCTGGACCGGAAACAAGCATCCTGGGACCGGTTTCTGGCTATTCAGCCGTCATCAGCCAGGCTAGCTTGAATCCAGTGGCAAAGTGAGCAAGGGACCCACGTCTGGGCATACCCTGCCAACTTAGGGCGAACAAAGCGATACCAAAGGGGATGATGGACGGAGCGTTTGAGCTAATCAAACACTCACCCCCAGTCAACTGATCTGGGTTTAATCCATCATCATTCTTTAGCTCACTCCACCACCCCAGTTCAGACATGGCCATATGCAAATCAGTCTGACCCTGTGCCTCATGGGAACAGTCCAGCCCGAACTGCCAAGCCATGTCTTCCCTGGACCGGAAACAAGCATCCTGGGACCGGTTTCTGGCTATTCAGCCGTCATCAGCCAGGCTAGCTTGAATCCAGTGGCAAAGTGAGCAAGGGACCCACGTCTGGGCATACCCTGCCAACTTAGGGCGAACAAGCGATACCAAAGGGGATGATGGACGGAGCGTTTGAGCTAATCAAACACTCACCCCCAGTCAACTGATCTGGGTTTAATCCATCATCATTCTTTAGCTCACTCCACCACCCCAGTTCAGACATGGCCATATGCAAATCAGTCTGACCCTGTGCCTCATGGGAACAGTCCAGCCCGAACTGCCAAGCCATGTCTTCCCTGGACCGGAAACAAGCATCCTGGGACCGGTTTCTGGCTATTCCAGCCGTCATCAGCCAGGCTAGCTTGAATCCAGTGGCAAAGTGAGCAAGGGACCCACGTCTGGGCATACCCTGCCAACTTAGGGGCGAACAAAGCGATACCAAAGGGGATGATGGACGGAGCGTTTGAGCTAATCAAACACTCACCCCCAGTCAACTGATCTGGGTTTAATCCATCATCATTCTTTAGCTCACTCCACCACCCCAGTTCAGACATGGCCATATGCAAATCAGTCTGACCCTGTGCCTCATGGGAACAGTCAGCCCGAACTGCCAAGCCATGTCTTCCCTGGACCGGAAACAAGCATCCTGGGACCGGTTTCTGGCTATTCAGCCGTCATCAGCCAGGCTAGCTTGAATCCAGTGGCAAAGTGAGCAAGGGACCCACGTCTGGGCATACCCTGCCAACTTAGGGCGAACAAAGCGATACCAAGGGGATGATGGACGGAGCGTTTGAGCTAATCAAACACTCACCCCCAGTCAACTGATCTGGGTTTAATCCATCATCATTCTTTAGCTCACTCCACCACCCCAGTTCAGACATGGCCATATGCAAATCAGTCTGACCCTGTGCCTCATGGGAACAGTCCAGCCCGAACTGCCAAGCCATGTCTTCCCTGGACCGGAAACAAGCATCCTGGGACCGGTTTCTGGCTATTCAGCCGTCATCAGCCAGGCTAGCTTGAATCCAGTGGCAAAGTGAGCAAGGGACCCACGTCTGGGCATACCCTGCCAACTTAGGGCGAACAAGCGATACCAAAGGGGATGATGGACGGAGCGTTTGAGCTAATCAAACACTCACCCCAGTCAACTGATCTGGGTTTAATCCATCATCATTCTTTAGCTCACTCCACCACCCCAGTTCAGACATGGCCATATGCAAATCAGTCTGACCCTGTGCCTCATGGGAACAGTCCAGCCCGAACTGCCAAGCCATGTCTTCCCTGGACCGGAAACAAGCATCCTGGGACCGGTTTCTGGCTATTCAGCCGTCATCAGCCAGGCTAGCTTGAATCCAGTGGCAAAGTGAGCAAGGGACCCACGTCTGGGCATACCCTGCCAACTTAGGGCGAACAAAGCGATACCAAAGGGGATGATGGACGGAGCGTTTGAGCTAATCAAACACTCACCCCCAGTCAACTGATCTGGGTTTAATCCATCATCATTCTTTAGCTCACTCCACCACCCCAGTTCAGACATGGCCATATGCAAATCAGTCTGACCCTGTGCCTCATGGGAACAGTCCAGCCCGAACTGCCAAGCCATGTCTTCCCTGGACCGGAAACAAGCATCCTGGGACCGGTTTCTGGCTATTCAGCCGTCATCAGCCAGGCTAGCTTGAATCCAGTGGCAAAGTGAGCAAGGGACCCACGTCTGGGCATACCCTGCCAACTTAGGGCGAACAAAGCGATACCAAAGGGGATGATGGACGGAGCGTTTGAGCTAATCAAACACTCACCCCCAGTCAACTGATCTGGGTTTAATCCATCATCATTCTTTAGCTCACTCCACCACCCCAGTTCAGACATGGCCATATGCAAATCAGTCTGACCCTGTGCCTCATAGGAACAGTCCAGCCCGAACTGCCAAGCCATGTCTTCCCTGGACCGGAAACAAGCATCCTGGGACCGGTTTCTGGCTATTCAGCCGTCATCAGCCAGGCTAGCTTGAATCCAGTGGCAAAGTGAGCAAGGGACCACGTCTGGGCATACCCTGCCAACTTAGAGGCGAACAAAGCGATACCAAAGGGGATGATGGACGGAGCGTTTGAGCTAATCAAACACTCACCCCCAGTCAACTGATCTGGGTTTAATCCATCATCATTCTTTAGCTCACTCCACCACCCCAGTTCAGACATGGCCATATGCAAATCAGTCTGACCCTGTGCCTCATGGGAACAGTCCAGCCCGAACTGCCAAGCCATGTCTTCCCTGGACCGGAAACAAGCATCCTGGGACCGGTTTCTGGCTATTCAGCCGTCATCAGCCAGGCTAGCTTGAATCCAGGATGCTTGTTTCCGGTCCAGGGAAGACATGGCTTGGCAGTTCGGGCTGGACTGTTTCCATGAGGCACAGAGGTCAGACTGATTTGCATATGGTCATGTCTGAACTGGGGTGGTGGAGTGAGCTAAAGAATGATGATGGATTAAACCCAGATCAGTTGACTGGGGTGAGTGTTTGATTTGCTCAAGCGCTCCGTCCATCATCCCCTTTAGTATCGCTTTGTTCGCCCTAGTTGGCAGGGTATGCCCAGACGTGGGTCCCTTGCTCACTTTGCCACTGGATTCAAGCTAGCCTGGCTGATGACGGCTAAATAGCCAGAAACCGGTCCCAGGATGCTTGTTTCCGGTCCAGGAAGACATGACTTGGCAGTTCGAGCTGGACTGTTC
Organism: Calotriton arnoldi; assembly: GCA_963921515.1. NCBI lineage: Eukaryota > Metazoa > Chordata > Amphibia > Caudata > Salamandridae > Calotriton > Calotriton arnoldi. The sequence goes on from CAWUFW010000018.1 coordinate 693,176, forward strand.
CCATGAGGCACAGGGTCAGACTGATTTGCATATGGCCATGTCTGAACTGGGGTGGTGGAGTGAGCTAAGAATGATGATGGATTAAACCCAGATCAGTTGACTGGGGGTGAGTGTTTGATTTGCTCAAGCGCTCCGTCCATCATCCCCTTGGGTATCGCTTTGTTCGCCCTAAGTTGGCAGGGTATGCCCAGACGTGGGTCCCTTGCTCACTTTGCCACTGGATTCAAGCTAGCCTGGCTGATGACGGCTAAATAGCCAGAAACCGGTCCCAGGATGCTTGTCTCCGGGTCAGGGAAGACATGGCTTGGCAGTTCGGGCTGGACTGTTCCCATGAGGCACAGGGTCAGACTGATTTGCATATGGCCATGTCTGAACTCGGGTGGTGGAGTGAGCTAAAGAATGATGATGGATTAAACCCAGATCAGTTGACTGGGGGGTGAGTGTTTGATTTGCTCAAGCGCTCCGTCCATCATCCCCTTTGGTATCGCTTGTTCGCCCTAAGTTGGCAGGGTATGCCCAGACGTGGGTCCCTTGCTCACTTTGCCACTGGATTCAAGCTAGCCTGGCTGATGACGGCTAAATAGCCAGAAACCGGTCCCAGGATGCTTGTTTCCGGTCCAGGGAAGACATGGCTTGGCAGTTCGGGCTGGACTGTTCCCATGAGGCACAGGGTCAGACTGATTTGCATATGGCCATGTCTGAACTGGGGTGGTGGAGTGAGCTAAAGAATGATGATGGATTAAACCCAGATCAGTTGACTGGGGGTGAGTGTTTGATTTGCTCAAGCGCTCCGTCCATCATCCCCTTTGGTATCGATTTGTTCGCCCTATGTTGGCAGGGTATGCCCAGACGTGGGTCCCTTGCTCACTTTGCCACTGGATTCAAGCTAGCCTGGCTGATGACGGCTAAATAGCCAGAAACCGGTCCCAGGATGCTTGTTTCCAGTCCAGGGAAGACATGGCTTGGCAGTTCGGGCTGGACTGTTCCCATGAGGCACAGGGTCAGACTGATTTGCATATGGCCATGTCTGAACTGGGGTGGTGGAGTGAGCTAAAGAATGATGATGGATTAAACCCAGATCAGTTGACTGGGGGTGAGTGTTTGATTTGCTCAAGCACTCCGTCCATCATCCCCTTTGGTATCGCTTGTTCGCCCCTAAGTTGGCAGGGTATGCCCAGACGTGGGTCCCTTGCTCACTTTGCCACTGGATTCAAGCTAGCCTGGCTGATGACGGCTGAATAGCCAGAAACCGGTCCCAGGATGCTTGTTTCCGGTCCAGGGAAGACATGGCTTGGCAGTTCGGGCTGGACTGTTCCCATGAGGCACAGGGTCAGACTGATTTGCATATGGCCATGTCTGAACTGGGGTGGTGGAGTGAGCTAAAGAATGATGATGGATTAAACCCAGATCAGTTGACTGGGGGTGAGTGTTTGATTTGCTCAAGCGCTCCGTCCATCATCCCCTTTGGTATCGCTTTGTTCGCCCTAAGTTGGCAGGGTATGCCCAGACGTGGGTCCCTTGCTCACTTTGCCACTGGATTCATGCTAGCCTGGCTGATGACGGCTAAATAGCCAGAAACCGGTCCCAGGATGCTTGTTTCCGGTCCAGGGAAGACATGGCTTGGCAGTTCGGGCTGGACTGTTCCCATGAGGCACAGGGTCAGACTGATTTGCATATGGCCATGTCTGAACTGGGGTGGTGGAGTGAGCTAAAGGATGATGATGGATTAAACCCAGATCAGTTGACTGGGGTGAGTGTTTGATTTGCTCAAGTGCTCCGTCCATCATCCCCTTTGGTATCGCTTTGTTCGCCCTAATTTGGCAGGGTATGCCCAGACGTGGGTCCCTTGCTCACTTTCCCACTGGATTCAAGCTAGCCTGGCTGATGACGGCTAGATAGCCAGAAACCGGTCCCAGGATGCTTGTTTCTGGTCCAGGGAAGACATGGCTTGGCAGTTCGGGCTGGACTGTTCCCATGAGGCACAGGGTCAGACTGATTTGCATATGGCCATGTCTGAACTGGGGTGGTGGAGTGAGCTAAAGAATGATGATGGATTAAACCCAGATCAGTTGACTGGGGGTGAGTGTTTGATTTGCTCAAGCGCTCCGTCCATCATCCCCTTTGGTATCGCTTTATGTAATAGAGCACAGATATCTGCCGGTAGAATAGCTCATATCTCTGTATTAGGGCAGAGATCTCTGCAGGTGGATGTGCACAGATTTGTGCATGTAGGGGCACATATCCCTGTGGCTTAGAGCACAAATCTCTGCATGTAGCATGGCATGTAGTACTTCTCTTCAGGTATAAGAGCACAAATCTCCATGTAATAGAGCAAGATCTCTACAAGTAAAAGAACACGTCTCTGCATGCAGCAGGCCACATATCTCCATGTTATAAAGCATAGATCTCTGCTGGGTGGCAGAACCCAGATGAAGGCTTGGCTCGCTTGTGCTCGAGGGTCCAAGGGACTTCAAGCTGAACCGGAGCCAGCCATCTGGCTGAGCCTGGCTTGACCCTTCAGTAGCTCGCCCACTTCTATGACCAGTCCCTGAAGCAACGAAGCCAATATGAAGTAGATCCAGAGATCCCATCCACTGCTATTCAACTGATCAAAATAGAATGATCAGCAGTGTTAAAGTCTGCAGATGAATTCGAAATTATCAAGCCTGCAAACAGTCTGAATCCAAGATCATTTACAGGTCATGTAGGACAATCATCAGGACGATTTAGTCAAATGGAAGGTCAAAACCCATTTGCAGAAAGTATAAAAAGCTAGATGGCTTGGTCCTGAAATGTGGTTGGTTCCTCAGGTCCAGGTTCGGTTTCTTTAGCAGCAGGAGGGAAATGGCTCTCTTCAGGGGAAAGCTACAGTATCCCAAAGGAGATCAAATGTTTTGGATTTTAGAACCATTGCTGATTCAATAGATTGTATTGCGATGAGAGGACATGGATACCCTGGAGAGTCAAGCATAAAGTCAAGCATTATATCCTTCAACGAAGAGAGAATTTGAGGCTTTAGAAAGGAAATGAAATCCATTACATCTGCTGACTGCCTAGGAGGGCCCTCACTAAAGAATTAGCAAAACAAACTCTTCATGCAATATTATGATTTTGTGTGGAGTGGGTGTTGGGACACAAAGCTAGATGTTAACATAATCATTTACACTGGATGAATTAAGTAAGCTCAACCACAGTTTAAATAAGCTACACTGGCAATTTATCATTAACTTCCTCTTAATCATAAACAATCTGTTGATAAGAGTTATAGACTGTACCTTTTTCAGAGAAAATAGTGTAAAATAATTCTTAAACACTGACTATACAATATTTACTTTGACTTTTCATGATTACTAATGCCAAACTAAATATAAAACGAGGGGTTGCTGAGCTATTCACTACTGATATTGGACAACTTAAGATCTCTGCACTGTATGAGCTGTCATACCTGACTGTCTCTCACAAGTCAAAACTACCTCTGGCCTACGCTACTGATGGGATGTCCTATCTCTGCACTGATACTACAGACCTCTGGAAGGTTTTCCAAGGGGGGGGGGCGTAGGAGTACAAAGAGAGACAGCTAAAATCAAGGGCCAGCACCAACTGCAAAAATAGAATATAAGGACTGCTGTAGGCGAGGACTGGCTACCCCTTTTCACATTGGCACTGGAATCACAATGGCGAACAAGTAATATTTGTGTTGAGTGAAAGACACTAAGATTGTGAGACACAGCCATTAGCAAGAGGAGACACAGGCAATTTTATAGTAGATGCCCATTGAGTGGGAGCGATAGCTGCAGACACAGAGGGAAGGAGACAAATAATCAGATCTGGAAGTGTGAGAGCCACTAACACTGAAAACAAGACAATCCAACATGGATATATGATTAAGACACACCAACACTGGCACAAGAAATAAAAGACACCTAAAGCAACACTAGGAATGACCAACATGAAGCAGCAAGACAGCAACCACTTGCCAAACACTGGCTTGCTTGAAAGCCCAAATCGTCACAGAAACTTCCCTTCTGGAAAAGAGGCCATAGAAATTGAGCAAGAGCACAGGATCAACAAAAAAGAACTCATTTCTATGTATGAACACGGATCAACTGTGTCCTTAATTGAAAATGTTCCTAGTGTCCGGTGACCACTTTCAAAGGGACACACAATTCACTAACAGAACTTGGTGCTCACCAGCCCTGCAGGTAGTATATATTTTTACAGGAAAGCCCTCAACCACCATGGTGTTATTGGAGAAGGTTGTGGTGATCGTTTACTTACATTTTTTAAATCTTATTTTTTTATCATTGTGTGTGATAAGGTTGCCATCTTCATCCTAGAACAGTTCTAATAGGTTATAAAATTTCCAAGTTACTGAGGCACTCGGACACAATTTTAATGAAAATAGGGTAATTAGCCTGCCATTGTCTCCCTAACATTTTGACATTGCCACTCATTGCATTGTACTGCATTGTGTGTCCTCTTCATAGTTATCAGTGGATAAATACAGTCTTTTGAATTAATGACTTGGTTGATCCAGGCTTGTACATTGAGTTGAGGTCATCTGTTAGCGAGGATAGGAATTCACCTCAGTAAAAATTGCCACTTGCCCCCCCCCGCCCCCCCTCCCCCTGGTCTTGGGCCAAGAAGTTCACTATACAAATACCAAGTAACATAGCATAAAATGACATGAACAATCTTGAAATCTTTGAGTCTTAAGTAATCTAAAGTTTCTTTCCAGAGGAAAGTGCTGGTCAGGCCAAGGTTGTTTCCTATATATTGGGAATCACTTATAAACTGAATTCTGGCAATAGAAAATAGTTGCATATCATGCACTTTGTGTTTTCTCTGGTCTCTTCTATGTATTTTACTGATGAAGGAGATATTCATATAGCAGTGCTCTGTGCAGTCATTCAAACACTCAAAAGGTGATGGGAGGAATGCTTGCAATATGTCTAACCACTGGCAATTGGTTGGGGTAGCATTCCAACCCTTCTCTTTTTTTGCCCACAATGGCACCTCAGTTTAGACCCAACCATATGCAAATCACTCTTGACCCATCTCCAATAGGAACAGTCCAGTCCGAACTGCCAGGCCAGGTCCTCTCTGAACTAAAACACAAGCAACCCTAGGCCAGTTTCGCCCTGATTGGGTCTCTTCAGTCTGGTGTAGCTTGGTTCCAGTGGCACAGTGAGCATGGCACTTAAGTCTGGACATTCTCTTGCCACTTAGGGTGGGACATCAAGCACACAAAAGGTGATAGGAGGAATGCTTGCAATGAGTCTAACCACTGGCAATAACCCGGGGTAGCATTCCAATGCATCCCTCTTTTGCCCACCATGCCACCTCAGCTTGGACCCATCGTTATGCAAATCAGTCTTGACCTTGCTCCATTAAGAACAGCCCAAACTGCCAGACTAGGCCCTCTTTGAACCGGAACACGAGCAACCCAAGACCGGTTTCACCCTGATTGTGACTTGTCAGTCGGGTTTAGCTTTGTTCCCCAAATTTACACAAATGGACCTTTAGAAGAACCTCTTTCAATTTGTCAGTCCTGAAACCCATGACGGTACCAAGTTGTCTAACTCATGCATTCACATGTAAAGAGACATCATAAAGACCCTTACTTAGATTCTCCAAACCATGGCTTCAAGTCGCTCATCATTTCACCAGCTGTTTGTTTTGTATACCAGCACTCACCCTGCACAGTGTTCCATCAGAAATTCCACATTTTAATATCGTCCTCCATGGATGTCGACTGCAGAATATCGAGTACCAATATATCGTCATGGTAAGTATACTATATATATTTATCTTGTGGATATAGTGTTACTTGAAATACTGGAGTCTATATCCCTGTAAGACAATATTGTGGTACTCAATATCCTGACATACAACCCGCTAGCCCCAGCCCTCACCATGTTAATATCATAAATATACAATTAGATGTTATTGTATTAACAAATGCAATATTTAGGGCCACAGCTGGCCCATTACATTTTGACCCCTACACAAACACCTGTTTGTGCAGGCATCTAAGTTATAAGTTGTGCGATGTTTATAGCATCTGGTAATCGCTAGGTGCAATAAAATCACACCTTAGTTATATTCCAGCAGGTCAAACCTGACAGAATTTAACAAGGAGTTAAGTTCTGGTATTTATAGGGATATGCGAAGGCTATTTATCAAAAAGTCAGAATAGGTGATAATTATTGCATCAAATACATTCTGAACACCTCAGCGTTGGATTTTACCGCATGCAATAATTATCCCATCTCGGCTGTGGCATTCATAATAAGGCCCTTAGTAGGAGGAAACTTCAGTTTGATATCTGGCTTAATATGAATATTTTATATTTACCTTTAGATGCCAAATAGTTACAAATGGTGTATGGCAAATGCTAATCAATAAGGAAATAAAACAAACATTGGCAAAGCCAGTAGATCTGGAATTGGCTGCCAACTTTTGGCTTCGTAAATGTTTGTGAATGTTTGCTATAAACGTCTGCATTCCAAAGGCTTCCGCCTGGCGGAAGTGACGTTAGTATTTCGCACCCCTCCCCCCCTTCCGTTGTTTTCTGTTTCCGGGTGACACAATCAGCAGCAGGATCAGGAGTACGCAGAAAACGTGCTACAAGATGTACACGATGTGTGCAGGTGTTTCTAGGTGGTGGGCACAGAAATACATATTTTCGTTATCAGACTGACCCAAAGCATGAGAGAGAAAGGTAGGAAAGAAGAGGAAGATAGGAAAAAAGTAAAGAAAACATTGGTATAAAAGGAACTCCAAGAGTGAGAAAAAGAGTGAGAAAGTGTATGTATGGTGGTGGAAGAATGAGGCAAGAGGTGCAATAAAGATTAGGCAGCCTTGGTATTTGGTCGCCCTGTCATTTGGATGCACCAGAGGCAGGCTCCTAGAAGGACTTTAAGCACTTATTACAAAGTAAGCAGGTGTTGAATATGTTGTTTTCTGTTCTGAAACTTCCCATCTTTAAAAATGGGACTGTTTTACAAAATCTTCACACTTGAGCAAGGTAAATAAATGAAAGATTGTATTGTAGCATGTTTATACCACTTAATACCCATATGTGGGGCACTGATGTGCTTAACCACACAGGTAAGTAAGCTAAACCGTGTATGGTGTGTGGGCGGGTGGGTGCTATTTTTGTTTTGAGCCTATATTGGAGTTGTCATGTGCGTGATGACCACTGAGGTGCAGTTATCGTGTTATGGAATGCACCGCCTGGCAATTGTGATGGGTTAGGATATGTAAGAAATAGGCGTGCAAATTATAATTATAGTAAGGACTAACCTGCTTAGCCTCAGGGACTATGGGATGCTCTGTGCCCCTACACCTAAAAGGGAGGTCCCTTTCGCAGCAGTTATGTAGCATAGTGAAAATATGTTTTTCTATTAGCGTCTTAGATTCTTGAGACACTAAATGTATTCATTAAGCTCGGGCTGCCCCAATATTCTGTGCAGTCAATTTCCTTCAAAGTTTAACATGGTGCAGTCATTCTATTTTTCATAAGGCTTTGATAGCCATAACATCCAGAAGTGATTGTAAGTAGGCTTGTATTGCAAGGATTGTCCATAAACTGGCACAATAGAGTGCAGGTTTTAAATGTTTTGCAGCCTCGCTGCTGATTATACCCAGCTCTAATCCTAATGGTTCGGTTAGTGCGCCTAAGAGCAACATACTTCATGGAAAGTGATTTTCTGATGTTTGTAACTCATTCTCCTGTCTGTGATCCCTTAATTCAGCTCCATACATAGTTGCAGACACTGCTATCATTTTGTAAATTCGCAAAATGGGTGTGATAGTGAGGAGGGTGTAGGTGTCCCATGAACCCCTCCAGTGTAGACAGCCGTAGGCTAGGGTGATCTTTGTAACTCAGTTTATTACAGATAGAGGTCAAAATTATGCACAAACAGTTCTTTTGAGTACAAGAATTATTGCACCAATGTCCTAGTTCGTCCAGGGTTGTCCATCTCGGGTTCTTCCTGGTGATTACTTCCCCGGTGGGGAGACGGGACGCCAAAAGGGGAAAAAGAAAGACAAGAAAACAAGTGTTAGGCCACTGGCCTTTGATGCTTAATGGGGGGGGGGGAAGGTTTGTGCACGCCTTCACCAGTGCCCTAAGAGTGTGGCGCCTAGGTGAGGGATTGGGTGATTAGCTGGGTGCTTTTCTTAGTCCTGCCCACCAGCCCTTTAAAGAAAAAAAACGTGCAACTGGCACTTGCCTGTGTCCACGACCCTCTGGGGCCGTGATGAAGGGAGATCCAGCCTCCTTAATCCCCTCAGGAGTACCGGTCTCAAGCACAGTGCTCTGGGAGCGTTCCTCGTAGTCCTCAATCGTCTCCTCCTCCTCTGGTTCTTCTGGGGCCGATTGCTCCTTGATACCGCTCTTCTCCACCTCTCTTCTTCCTCCGCTGCTGTCCCGCCTCGTCCTTTCGTGCCGTGGTCCTCCGTCTCCTCCCGACTCCGGTCGCAGAACAGCTGTGTCTTTTCCCAGCGTTCCTTTTCTCCTCTCCTCGCCCGTCGCGTCTCCGTCAGGACGTGCCTCAACCACTAGCACGCTACCCTCACTTCCTGGTTGGGTATATTCGCCACCATTTTGGAAATCCCGGGATCGGCCGCAAACTCATCACATTGCCTTCCCCCTGAGAATGGACGGGTGGGCCATTCGGAGACGGGGAACCGAGACAGGAAGTCCACGTTGGCTTGTAACTTCCCCGGGACGTGCATGATGTTGAAGGTAAAAGGCTGTAGGGCAAGAAACCAACGAAGGACTTTAGGGTTAGAGTCCTTATGGAGAGACAGCCAGGTAAGTGGCGCGTGGTCTGTAAGCAGGAGGAAATGTCGACCTAAGAGGTAATATTGAAGAGCTTCCACAGCCCACTTAATGGCCAGACATTCTTTTTCAATTGTGGCATACCTTGTTTCTCTAGGAAATCATTTTCTGCTGAGATAAAGAATGGGTCGTAGATCTCCAGAGTCATCAGGTTGTGATAAAATAGCCCCTAGACCCCTCCCTGAGGCATCGGTTTGTAGGAAGAAGGTTTTCTGGAAATCAGGACACGACAGGACAGGGGCGTTACACAGGGAATCCTTTAGCTTCTGAAAACTCTGTTCTTGGGACTCTGACCAGCTGAAGTGTCTATTTGTATGTGACTCGATGAGAAGATCAGTGAGAGGACTTGCTATGGTGGAGAAGTTGGGTATGAACCGTCGATAATATCCAACTAGGCCTAGAAAGGAACGGATGTCTTTTTGGGTCTCGGGACGAGGGATTTTTGTGATTGCTTCCAGTTTGTTTATTTGGGGTCTAATTTTCCCTCCCTGGATGTCGTAACATAGGTATTCAATGTGGTCCGTACCAAACGTTGTTTTTTTTGGGTTGAGAGTGAGATCCGCTTGTCGTAGGGTCTGAAGGACTTTCTGTAGATGAAGCATGTGTGTTTCCCAGTTGGGGCTGTGTATGACAATATCGTCTAAGTAGGCGACAGCATATAAATGGTGGGAAGAAAGGATAACGTCCATCAGTCTCTGAAATATGGCCGGGGCGCCATGAAGGCCGAAGGGGAGAACCTTGAAATGAAACCACCCGAAGGGGGTAGAGAAGGCCGTCTTTTCTCGGGCAGAGGGAGATAGTGGAATCTGCCAATACCCCTTCGTGATATCTATGGTGGTCATGACCCTGGCATCTCCAAGATGCTCTATAAGTTCATCCACCCGGGGCATGGGATAGGCATCGAATTTTGATATAGCATTTAATTGGCGGAAATCAATACAAAATCTGATGCTTCCATCGGGCTTGGGTACCAGGACCACTGGGGAGGACCATGCACTGTGTTACGGCTCTATGATGTCTGCCTCCAACATAGCCTTGATTTCTTGTTCTACTGCTTGCCTTCTGGCAGCTGGGATGCGATAAGGCCTTAGCATGACCGGCCTGGAGTTTGTAGAAATAATGTCATGCTCAACCAGATCCGTTCTCCCTGGTACCCCGGATATTACATCGGAGAAGGAGGCACATAGGGTTTGTAGTTCTGTTCTCTGCTCTTTTGTTATTTGTTTCCCCAGCTGAAGGGGTTTGTCTCTATGGGAGTTTCTGGAGCCAGGGATATTTCTAAAGGTTTATCTACCGTCACATGGTGTATGGGCAGTGTCCTACATAGCGACACCGGGACTGGACCATCCCAGGCTTTTAATAAATTGACGTGGTATATCTGTCCTAACCTGTTTTTATGTGGTACAGCTACCCGATACGTGACTGTAGTGACCTTCTCTAATTCTGAATAGGGTCCCTGCCAAGTGGCCAATAGCTTCTTCTCAGTTGTGGGCAGGAGTATCAACACTTGGTCCCCTACCATGAATTCTCTTAGTTTACTGCTTTGATCATATAATTGCTTTTGGTGTGCCTGGGTCTTCTCCATATTGGAATGGACCTCTTCCCAGAGTGTCGACAAGGTCTCCCTAAAGGAGCTACTGTACTGTAAGAGGGGCTTTCCCTCGTCTTCTTCCTCAGACCATTGCTCTACAGCCATGTCCAGGAGGGTACGGGGTTTCCGTCCAAACAGTAACTCAAAGGGAGAGAAACCCGTGGACTTTTGCTCATGTGTCCTAATTGCGAACAATACGAGAGGCAGTTGCCTGTCCCAGTCCCTTCCGGTCTTGTTTATGCTTTTCTTCAACATTGTTTTTATGGTTTTGTTATACCTTTTGACCAACCCGTCTGTCTGAGGGTGGTATACTGACGTACGTATCTGTTTTACTCCTAGTAACGCACATACCTGTTTCATTAACTTAGACATGAACGGTGTACCCTGGTCAGTAAGTAGCTCATGGGGAAACCCTACCCGAGAGAAAAAAGTGATCATGGCCTGGGCTATTGCAGTGGTATTAGCCGTAGTCAATGGGAATGCCTCCGGATATCTGGTGGCATAGTCCACCAATACGAGGATATATTGATGGCCTCGGGTGGAAGGAATTAGGGGTCCCACTAAATCCATCCCTACTCTTCGGAAGGGAACGTCTATGATAGGGAGGGGCTGTAGGGGGGCCCGTGGAAGAACAGGGCTGTTGACTAATTGGCATCTATTACAAGAGGCACAGTATCTAGCCACTTCTTGATATACTCCTGGCCAATAGAAGCGGTCTAAAAGGTACATAAGTGTATGTTCCTTCCCATAATGTCCTGCCCCTGCTTGACTATGGGCCAGACACAAGACCTGTCCCCGGAATGCTTTAGGAACCAACAACTGTTCTTTGACTTTGTTGTTTTCTCGTGATACCCTATATAGAAGACCTTTTTTTAAACAAAAATAGGGGCCTACCTTGTCGGGATCGTCCTCTTGGATCTGTTCCCAATCGTGTTGTGGTGTGGAATCGTCCTTCTGGGCTACACGAAAACTCAGTGTGGGTGCTTGTATCCCGTCTGAGGAAGTAAGGATAGGAGAATGTATAGTGCGATATGCCAAGTTATATGATTCCCTCTCTTCACGTTTTTCCCTGCGTGTTTTTATGTTTTTTGTTGCTAGGCTCCCCTAGGTCCTCTGTATAGAAAGGAGCAGTCTATAACCAGTTCGCCAAGGAAGTCGGGGGCTTCAGGGTCTGTATGTACTCTTGCACTTGCAATGGCATCGGTTAGACGCAGTATTGCGGTGTCTTGTACCTGCTGGTTTGTGGTTAAGAGGGAGGATTGAGCCTCAATGACCGAATGCAGTGCCTCTCGCTCTTTGTTTGCTTGTTTAGTCTGTTGTTCCAAGACTAACTGTAAATGACGTTGGCCTTCTGCCAACTGGGTTATGATCGCCTCCATTGTGATGGGTTGAGTCATCACGGCTAGACCACTATCCCACTTCTGACACCACTGTGATAGTGAGGAGGGTGTAGGTGTCCCGTGAACCCCTCCAGTGTAGACAGCCGTAGGTTAGGGTGATCTTTGTAACTCAGTTAATACAGATAGAGGTCAAAATTATGCACAAACAGTTCTTTTAAGTACAAGAATTGTTGCACCAATGTCCTAGTTCGTCCAGGGTTGTCCTTCTCGGGTTCTTCCTGGTGATTACTTCCCCGGTGGGGAGACGGGACGCCAAAAGGGGAAAAAGAAAGACAAGAAAACAAGTGTTAGGCCACTGGCCTTTGATGCTTAATGGGGGGGGGGAGGTTTGTGCACGCCTTCACCAGTGCCCTAACAGTGTGGTGCCTAGGTGAGGGATTGGGTGATTAGCTGGGTGCTTTTCTTAGTCCTGCCCACCAGCCCTTTAAAGAAAAAAAAGTGCAACTGGCACTTGCCTGTGTCCACGACTCTCCGGGGCCGTGGTGAAGGGAGATCCAGCCTCCTTAATCCCCTCAGGAGTACCGGTCTCAAGCACTGTGCTCTGGGAGCGTTCCTCCTAGTCCTCAATCGTCTCCTCCACCTGTGGTTCTTCTGGGGCCGATTGCTCCTTGATACTGCTCTTCTCCGCCTCTCTGCTTCCTCCACTGCTGTCCCGCCTCATCCTTTCGCGCCGTGGTCCTCCGTCTCCTCCCGACTCCGGTCGCAGAACAGCTGTGTCTTTTCCCGGCATTCCTTTTCTCCTCTCCTCGCCCGTCGCGTCTCCGTCAGGACGTGCCTCAACCACTAGCACGCTACCCTCACTTCCTGGTTGGGTCATATTCGCCGCCATTTTGGAAATCCCGGGATCGGCGGCGAACTCATCACATTGGGCTTTATTAATTTTCCGCTAAAGTTATTCATTTAGTGTAGGACAGCTCCGGTATTCTGGCTCATTATTGCCACATTTTTCCACTTTGCTTCACCCATGACAATTTATGGTCAAAACGAATGCCCAAATAGTCTAACATATAATGCTATGCTATGTAAAGGATTTCTAAAGCACATGGCGACCCAGAGGCATCCCAGCGCTGGTTAGGAGAAGTTACGCCACTGAAAGAAAGAAAAAAACCTTAAAAATCCAGATTTTAGAAAAGCCAGGATTTAAGAGCTTTTTGAAAAACGCAGCTCATTGGCTAAAGCTTGGATAGCCAAGGGAAGAGAATTTCAGAGCTTGGCCACATTGACACTAAAGGACCATCCTCCACTTCTAGCTCTTTTAACTGCAGGGACGTTGACCAAGTGTAGGTTGGAGGATCGGAATGACCTATTAAGATTGTAGGGGGTGACAAACTGATGTAAGATAGACGGGTCTTGTCCATGTAAGGCTCTGTTGGTAACGCACAGAGACTTGTATTATATTCTTTGGACAATGGGAAGCCAGTGAAGGTCCGTCAGCTGCTGCCTGGCTGACTGAGACCTGTTTTGCACAGATTGTAGTTTCCCAGTAACTACCTTGGTGTTGTATTCCTCTTAGGGTGTCCGTATATAGGTTTTCCTGTATCATGTCCTTATATAGGCACAATTCGCCCTGCCCTTATATAGGCATGAAATCCCAGTCCTTATTTAGGCATTAAACCATGCACTCAAAATACAGGCATGGTCTCAGACATCCATCCACCCTAACGTCACAACGAGTTCTTGAAGAACAGACCCTTAGGCTTCGGGAGTTTCCCTAGCACAGGACTATTGATTTCTTCAAGGACTCATCTATTATGCATGAACCGTTATACCTTAGGGGTTCATTCATGACGTCTTCCGCTGTCCGATTCACGTCAATGCTAACATTCTGAGGTACCTCTCAGGTATAAATATACCTTCCCTAGCCCCTGTAAATCAGAGGAGACCTCAACTTCAGAGGAGCCCGTTTCCCGGCCTGACGCACTGAGAAGACGCTGTCATCCCTGCACGCAGAGAGCCCAGCTTCCAGTGATCTGACTTCCCTCGCGGGGTGTTGGAGTTCGAGTCTGGCAAGAGATTCCCACCTCTCATTCTCAAGGTATGGAGCTTGATTAGATACCTAGAGGGACTCTTGGCATACTAGGCATAATGAGCGTAACATACTCTTAGTATACCATAGTAAGGAATACTTCACCTACTTCATACCTCTCCCTACACCTAGGTTAGGTTAGGTACATTGGGGTAGAACTAGCTTAGAAGCGCATCGTATGAGTACTCGCATTTTTAGTTTATGTTATTTATGTAAATGAATATCTACTAAAGATCATGCTAGCGCAGTATTATTTATTTCTACTGCTTACACTGTACATTATTTATCTTGCATACTGTCTTGTGATCGTAACAGCACATTTTACTTACACGAGAAACAAGACTGTTCAATAAATCTTTTATTGAAACGCCCGTCTATTCTTTCTGTGTAACTTTGAGGAAAACTAAGTATGCACGAGTGAGCTGAGTGAAATAGTTATCTATTGTTTCCACGACTCTGGGACACGTTCTGATTCTAAAGGGAAACAAAGTGGTCATGTTTTGCGGCTGCCAGAAACTACTCCCCTCTTGTTAATCAAGGAGTTTCTAGTGGCCTCTGAGCTAGCTGGCACAAGTAATTAAGTTTAATATACTCGATAGGGACATACCGACCTCAGTCCTATGTCAAACCTATAGGGTATATTATTCCAATGCGCAGAGCCTATTAGGGAAATAGGAGCTACACTACATGGCGCCCAACGTTTGGTAAGGCGGTAATTCAACGCTAGATACTGAGTAACTCAGCCGTGCTTTTTCTCTCAGAGACCCCTATCCATATACTCCAAAAGACGTCTGGAGTGGGCAGGGTTAAGTATCCGCCACGGCTACATAGGGAAGCACCCTATATATTAGCTGTTTGGTTTGCTCAACTTTGAAGGATACAGTTTTCCGAAATATTGTGCACCTTATCTTTGTTTCCTTGAAACTTGTTCTACATTTTTCAAAAAACAAAATGCCTGACTCCGACAATGACACCGGAAACGGTGGTGCTGTGGCTAATCCAGCCCAAGCAGCAGTTTTTAACATTACCGGTTTAGATGGAACCGAGGAGGGTGTCATAGACATCCATCCAAACTTAAGAAGAGCCATCACTCTAAAACTCATAAAACACGGCCTACCACCAAGAGGTGGTAGAGCAGTTTTCGTGATAGAGGCACACGAATCCTTTCAGACAGAGGTATTCTATTCATGGGTAATATTTCCTGAATCAAATTCAGTTACAAAAATGTTTCACTTCTACAAAGAAGATGATCCACCAGAGGAATACATTCCTTTCGAGGATATTGAAATTCCATTAACATACCAGGAGCATCAACTCTGGTTTAAAGGCGCCCTAAAACATCACAGAAATATTACCAGGCTCGGTCCACTAGGTAGACCAGGAGCAACGTGGCCGATTCTAGCCAGCTACACACCTCATCCTGAACTTGAAATAATGTCAGATGAGGAACTACTTGTTCAACTACAAGAATTAATAAAAATCTACAGACAATTGGTCCAATATGTCATGAGGACTTTCACAGTCCAACCACCATTAACACTTCCAAATCAAATTCCTCAACAAGGGAATACACTAAAAATTACACCACAGACTATATACGCAGTCATGGGAAAAATGCCCACAAAACGTGAGCAGGTTCCATTTTGGATAGCTCAAAAAATCACTCAAATCGAAGCAGTATTTCCAAATACTAGCCCGTATGAGAAACACAGAATCCTAACAATCAGTTTACCGATGGGGATCACACCACAACTGGAAGACTGCACCACTTGGGGCTCAGTCTTTGCTGCCATCTATACTAAAACACATGGCATTCCATCAATTGCGGTAATACCTGATGTCCTGAAACAAATTCAAAACGAATTCGGGGCAGAGCCTGCTCTAAATTTAGGTATGAAATTACTGAAAAATTTCGACCAGGTCTCAACAATAATATTATCTAATATTAAAGGAGAGGCAGCAGCAGTGGAGATCCGCCAAAATTAAGGAATTTGATGTTACAGAACACCAAACTGAGCTACCCAGAATAATTGAACAATCTTATGCAGAATTAGGCAGAGATAGTTTGGGTGGAAGACCAGTGAAGCCGAAACTATCTGAAAGTCCTGAGAAGGACACAATTAAACAAACTCCCACATCTTCTAAAAAGAGGTGGGAGACTAATAAACAAAATTCAAACGAGAAACGTTCTCAATCTCGAGGTAGGTCTCCTCAAAAGGAGCTCCTCTGAAAGGAGGTATAACCTCAGGAATAGGGATAATTTGAGAAATCCTGACAGGTATCAAGATACTGCTACACGTTCCTCTCGTACCTTTCAGATCTCATCACAGACTTCGGAAAGAAGAGGACGGTCAGAACATAGAGAAGAACGCGTGAAATCCAAGGAAGAAAAACACGCTCCAAAAAATAAAACAAAACCTCAATTCTCCAAAAGAAAGTAGCAGGTCTAAAGATCAGACATGCCGAGAATACTGAGAACACAACTCAAGAACGGAGAATGGGCTCAGACAATGCTGGACAGTGCAGCAGAAGTCACAATAGCTCGCCAGAACCTGAAGGAACTTCTGGAGATAGTGGACTTGAATGAGTACATTACAGTAGAGACTGTAGACACCAGGGTTAGTACTCCACAAAAGTTATATGAAATAACACTCCGGATGGAGGGAGACATACCTAGACAGGTGAAAGCACTTTTGGGGAAAAACTTTCAAGGGGCTATGACATACTTCTAGCAGAAAAAGACTGGCTACCACAATTTGTCAGGAGTGCCCACACGGCGAGGACATTATTATGCCTGCCTTCTCCAACCATATTCCAATACACCTAAAATATACATATGCCAGGAAATGGGCAGTAGCCCAGGCCCCAGCATTATATAAAAATCATGTAGGATGGAATGAGGACTCCCCTCACCATAAAATACATCTGAAACATGAACCAACTGCACAGAGGCAGTATCCAGTTAAGCAAGAAGCTAAAAAACAGGTCAGCCCCCGCGGTGGATGGAGGAGAGTGGTGAAGGGGGCTCTGCACCTGACCTCCGGGGAGACCTCACACAGCCCCAGGTACCGGCAGCATTGTGGGGCTGGAATTGAGAAGCTGTGGTGGCACAGCCTGGAGGCATACACCGAGACTGCGTCTTGGACTGCGACCGGAGTCTCACTACTGTCTCTGGTTTGGGCCGTACTGCGCAACCTGGGAGCGAGTCGATGCGCTGTGGTGACCCCCGTGACTGACTGGTGAAACCGTGCCGCGGCCCTGCGTGGTTGGCCGCCACTGCCGTCGCACTGATATCCATTGGCCACCGCTGATCGCCTCCGGTGGCGCGATCCTGTCCCTCCACCTGCAATACTGCGAGTGCACAGTTGCGGTAAGCACCTTGGGCGGTCTGACGTTGGCCTGAACACGCTCTAAGGCGGGAAGTTCATTGAGACGCGGCATTTGCGACAACGCCCTGGCCCCTCGAGGACTGGCTGGGGCAGAGGGAAGACACCGGCGACTCTACTCCCAGACACTGCATATTGGTCCCCGGGTCCTCAACAAGGGAGTACGGTAGAAGAGACCTGCATCCAAGATGGCGGGGGTCGCGGCTCAAAGGCAGCCCTCCAGGCTAAGCTGACGAAATTCGCATGGGATGGAGGTCCCAGCCCGAGCCCTAAAGGGGGTCCGCCGTTTCCGAAAAACCTGAGACTGGAGGGAAGAGGACAGACCCGACATTGCAGGACATTCTGGACGCCATTGTTACCGTCCGTACGTCCTTGGAGTCGCGGATTGACTCGGTCTCCACTGAGGTGTCCCTCATAAGGGAAGATATGCGCACCATGAACTCCCGACTAAAAGACGTGGAAACCAAGGCTACCTCCCTGGTGGAAGATACATCCGAGCTGCATAGGAAGGTGGAGGACCTGCAAACACATGCCGCAAAGCTGGAGGCACAGCTGGACGACTACGAAGGGCGCTCCAGGCGTAATAACGTCCGTATAATTGGTGTACCGGAGCACGCGGAAGGACCGTCTGCAGACCTCTTCGTGGAAGATCTGATCGTTAACCACCTCAAACCACGCGGGCTCTCCAACTTCTCTTTGGTGGAGCGCGCGCATCGAGTGCCCGGTGGCCGGCCGAGACCTGGAGCCCCCCCACGGCCGCTTCTTGCACGGATCTTCAACTTCCGCGACAGGGATGTTATCCTGCAATGTGCCCGTTCTGCTCCGCCAGTGGAATTCCAGAACAGCCGCATCACCTTTTTTCCGGACTTCACCCTCAAGGTGCAACGACGAAGCTTCCTGGAAGTAAAGAAGGTGCTCCGAGAGAAGGAAGTGAAGTATGCGATGATGTTCCCGGCCAAGTTGAGGATGGAATCGGAGGGCAAATCCTGGTTCTTCACCACCCCGGAGGAGACCTGGGACTGGCTGGAGGGATGGCGAACGGCGAGCCGCCGCAACCACCGTGCCCGGGGTGTGAGGATGGACGATGAAACCCTAGCTTCTGGTGGCGGCTCGCCGCAGACGGACTTGTTGGGGGATACGGGCGGCGCCGAATAATTGGTCTGTATGTTTTTGGGTTTTTTCTTCTTCCCTTTGGTGGCTTTGATTGACTCCAGGCGGACAGTGAACATAGGGGTCGGATTCAACTGCGCATAATGAGACTGCTGCACGTCAGACGGAGATAGTCTGTCTTAGCTATTTTTGTGGCCCTGAACTTTTGCCTGTTCCCCTGCTGCCCATGTGGGGGGGTTGAGGGGGTGTGCCTGGCCCTTGACAATGCCCTCAATGAAGACATGTCCAGTTGCGCTGGTTCAGACTTGGGACAGACACAGACTCCTTGGGGATTTGTGCTTGGATTCGGCCATACGGCCCCGTAAGTTCTTCGAAGGGTGGGCGATAGGCACTCTGCTAGTTTGGGGGCGGGAGGTTGTGTCACCGCCGAGCAGGGAGGCAGGGAGGGGGGTTTGGGGAGTACATGCTGGGGCAAAGGGGAGGGTGGGGGGATTGTTGTGGGATGTTATTTTTAGTATTGATTTTGTTTAGACATGTCCTCTCCATTTGGATATTTGATCTACTCTCTCTGGCCGCACTATTGTTGGTACTGTTTTTGGATCCAGACATGTTCTTTGTTGTTGGTGTTTGTTTTGTTTCACACTGGTACACAATATTGTTCACCTCTCCATTTTCACACTCCTTTCACATGTCAGCGGTGCAGGTGGTGTCCACCTAGAGTGACCACACCCCGGTTTGCCTATCCGTCATTACTCGACTCCCATTAGATGGACGTGACGACCCGTGGTCTGACACTTAACTTGTCCACTTGGAATGTTAACGGATTGGGAGACAAAATTAAGAGGGCATTGTGTTGCAGTACATTAAGCGCAACGCTCTTGACCTGGTGCTACTACAGGAGACGCACCTGATAGGGAATTCCTGTGGCGCTCTGAACAGGAAAGGGTATAAAATGGTGGTCCACTCTGGCTTTACCTTGGGCTCTAGGGGGGTGGGGATTTTGCTTCGAAGGGGCTGCCCCTACATCATCCATAACTCCTGGACTGATCCCCGGGGCAGATATGCCGCGGTCTCGGGTACCTGGGAAGGGCGTGTTGTTAACGTCGTTTCTGTATATGCCCCCCCGGACTGCAGCGCCTGACGCTACGTGACATAGGGACCCTGCTGCTAGACCTCCCACTTGGGGTGCTGGTGCTGGGAGGGGATTTTAATCTTACAATGGATGGCTCTCTAGACCGACTTCCTCCCCGAGTGGACGCATCGAGAGGATCTCAATTGTCCGAGTTTGCGAATGCCTTGGGGGTGGTGGATGTTTGGCGGTGGTTCAATCCGTTGCACACCTGTTTCACGTTCCAGTCTGGGGTGCACGGTAGTCAGTCGAGGATAGACTACCTATTTACTCATGCCCAGGATGTTCAGCACTTCACGAGATCCGGCTGCCTGGCCCGTGGGATCTCCGACCATTCCCCCGTTCTGGCGACTCTGGGATCTCGCAGTGGGGGACGCCCCTGCTCTATTTCCCTACACCCGTGGGCACTCAAAATTCCGCACATCCGGGACGCTCTCCGTAAGGACACTGAATATTACTTTGCAGAAAATGTCGGCTCAGTCGACACTGCAGTGACACTGTGGGGAGCCTTCGGGGCGGTCATTAAGGGCAGCGCTTTATCACTCATGGTGGGGCATAGGGCTGAGCGAACTAAGAGGATATTGGAATTGGAGGCCGAGGTCTCGAGATTGGAGGAGTCGGTCACCCGACACCCTGACTCCACTACAAGTCATAGTCTTGCACTTAAAAGACAGGACTACTGACAACTTCTCTTTGAGGACGGGACGGCGCGTTTACTAGCCTCCCGCCACAGGATCTATGAACAGGGAGAACGACGGGCAAGCTCTTGGCGTGGCTTGAACGACGGGAGCAGGCTGCTAGATGGGTCCGCGCGATAGCGAACTCAGAGGGTGCCCTTATTACTGATCCCCAACAAATAGCGGACATAATTGCTAGCCATTTTGAGGAGGTATATACTAGCTCTCCCACGTCACAGGCCCCCCTGTCAGCTGACCTGTTGGTTACACTCGATATCCCCACTATCCCGTCGCAAGATAGAGAGACTTTGGAGGCAGACATTACAGTGATGGAGTTTCAAAAGGCCATACAAGACGTCCGGTCCGGGAAAGCTATGGGCCCCAACGGACTTCCCATCGAACTATTTAAGCCCCTGTCAACATTATTAGCTCCCCATTTGCTCAATCTATATACTGAATGCTTTCAGTCGGGTGTTCTACCCGCAGAGATCCGCACTGCCGCTATTGTGGTCATCCATAAGCCACATAAACCTGTCGATGAGTGTAAATCATATCGCCCTATATCCCTTTTAACGGTTGAGGCTAAGATCCTAGCCAAACTCCTAGCGAATCGCCTCCTTCACTATATCACTGACCTAGTCCACCCGGATCAATCCGGATTTATGCCGGGGAGAAATACGGCCTGGAACCTACGTCGGGTACATGGGGTCCTCGGCAGGCTGCACACCATCGAGGAAGACGCGATTCTTCTGTCACTGGACGCCTCCATGGCTTTTGACACCATTGAGTGGGAGTTTCTTTTCGCTGTATTGGCCCGCCTGGGGTTCGGCCCCAAACTTATTCGTTGGATTCAGCTACTGTATACTCAACCCACGGCTCATGTGGTAGTTAATAACCATCGCTCCGCTACTTTTTCGCTCCAGCGAGGCACGCGGCAGGGCTGCCCCTTGTCTCCGCTCCTTTTCGCCCTTGTCTTGGAACCGCTCGCGGTGTGGGTCCGGGGAGATCCGGCGATCCGGGGGCTTAAATGGACGGCATCTCACGAGGACCGCATCTCGCTGTATGCCGACGATATCCTCTTATACTTGGCCTCCCCTGCACGATCGCTGC
This sequence comes from Calotriton arnoldi, assembly GCA_963921515.1. NCBI lineage: Eukaryota > Metazoa > Chordata > Amphibia > Caudata > Salamandridae > Calotriton > Calotriton arnoldi. Next base: position 714,456 of record CAWUFW010000018.1, read on the forward strand.
GACGGGTGCTCCATATTTTTCACATTTTCGGCGCTCACTCCGGATATCAGATAAATTGGTCTAAGTCCCTGATGTATGCGCTATGGGGTTCCCCCCCGGCGAGTCCCCGGGGCTTAACATCCCGGTTGCCCTGGGGGGCTTCCGATACCTGGGCATTTTCGTCACGCCTGACTCTGATCTCTTCTATGAACACAACTTACTCGGACCTCTCCGGCGTTTCAAAACTGACGTAGTGCATTGGCGTTCTCTCCCCCTCACACTTCTTGGACGTGCGTCACTGTTCAAAATGTTAGCGCTCCCACGCTTTCTCTATGCCCTGCAAAATACCCCTATCACAATCCCAGACTCTTATTTTTCCCAAATTAACGATGCGTTGCGGGTACTCTTATGGGAGGGCCGTCCGACACGGATCGCAATGAGCAAACTCACCATGGGTTGGTATGATGGGGGCATCGGCTTACCGGATCTCAGGTTGTACTACCAGGCATCTCAATTGACTGTAGTTAATCGTTGGGTGTTTGAGCCTCGCGATGAGCCTAGCTTCCGTACAGACCACTGGCTTTTGGGACAGGGTGGCTACAACAGAGCACTCTACACCAACCCCCGTAAACTTAACCTAACATGAGGTTACCAGAAAACTAGGATGGGGTAGGCGCCTGACGAAGGCGACCCCCCTGTGGGAGCCCGATATTTTAGGTCATCTCAGCGCTTGCCCAGGGTTTGACAAATGGGATTTGATTGGAATCTCCACGGTCCGGGACATCTGGGCTAAGGGTAGGCTAGCATCGTTTCCGGAGCTCCAAGCTAAATATCACTTGGCTCCATCAGAGACGTTCAGATACCTGCAAATCCATCATGCGGTGTCCTCCGCCCTGCCGAGGGATAGTCCTCTTCCCGACTCGTCCCCGCTGGAGGACCGCCTGCTGTTAGATCCCATGGACCGAAAGGCCATCTCGCTCACTTACAAAAAGCTGGTCAACAACCGCCTGACCCGATGCTGAAACTGCGGGAGGGGTGGGAGAGAGACATGGGAGAGATGGAGGACGATGCGTGGCGGGACGCTCTTGCTTCACCCCGAGAAATTGCCATTCCTATGCGCATGAGACTTCTCCAACTTAAGATCCTTCACCGAGCATATTTTGATGCCAAGCTCCTGTTCAGGCTGGGCAGACGCCCCGATCCACTCTGTCTCCGGCACTGCGACCAGGAGGGTACATTTTTCACATCTTATGGGACTGCCCACATATTCAAGACTACTGGGTGACAATCGCTCGTCAACTTGAGAGGGCGGGAGGCAAACCCTTGGGGTTATCTCCCCAACTATGCTTACTTAATATTTGGGGGACGTCTGATCTTACACATGATGAACAGGCATGGGCCTCTATGGGCTTCATTATAGCGAAGCGGAATATTGCACGACACTGGGGGTGGCGACGGTCCCACACATGGTTGACTGGGCAAGGGACATGGATACCGCCATGGTGGCCGAAAAGCAGTTTTCAAAGGACGTGACTGCCCTAAGAAATGGGATCGGAAGTGGGGAAATGGAATAGGTACAGAGGGGACGTCTGCATCTCCCCGACGGTGGAACTCCAGAGAGAAAGGCGAACACTAATGGCCCAGTTGACGGCGGAGGTGCTGGCCTCTCCTCCTTAGAGGTGGCGCTCTCGATCTCTCCATCCACCTGCTTACTGTTGCGATCTGTTTGTAGTTTATGCATACCGTGATCCCTTATCGCTGCCTGGTGAAGGGTTTAATGAGAATTGCTCTGCATGGACCCACATTACACCACGAGATGAACAACACTATATTTCTTCTTGTATGTGGAAGATGGGGTTCCTCTTTCAGTGACTTTATTTTGTATGTACTGGTTTTTGGGTTTTGTGTTAAAATGCAATAAAAATTTAAAAAAAAACAGGTCAGGGAGATCTTAGATCAACTTGAATACCAAGGGGTGATTGAAACATGCACCTCCTCAATGAACAATCCTTTGTTTCCTGTCTCCAAACCAGACAACACCTATCGTCTAGTTTTGGATTACAGACACTTAAACACTTGTTCTAAAACTTTTGCAGTGCAAAATGCACATAGCACAGCATTAATGAATAATATTGTGCGTAAAAAATATAAAACAACACTAGACATCTCAAATGGTTTCTTTTGTCAAAACATAGCACCTGAAAGCAGGTACTTAACAGCATTCTCCATAATGGGGACCCAGCGTCAATTTTGTCGACTCCCACAAGGGTTCAAGAACAGCCCAGGTTTATTCTCAGCAAGGGTAACGGAGTTACTACAAATTTACGACAATGAGGCATTGTCCTATGTCGATGATATCTATCTGACAGACGATGACCTGGAAAAACACTTGAACAGGGTGAGTACCATTATACTGGGATTCGCCTCTGAGGGCTACAAATTCAACTTCAAAAAGTCCAGAATTGCCCATCTCAATGTCCTATTTCTAGGATATGAGCTTTCAAGTGAAGGCAAGAGCTTGGCAGCTAACTTTCTAGAGAAATGTGCGATGCTCCAACCTCCAAAAACGCTAAAAAACTTACAATCCATCCTGGGTTTTCTAAATTTTGGAAGAACATACATTCTAAATTACGCAGAAAGGGTTAAACCTCTCTACGCATTAATCAAACCTGATTTTTCAATCAAAAATTGGACACAAGAACACACAGAAATCTTGCGTTCACTCCAGGCTAACATGTTAGCAACAAATCACTTGCAAACACACGTAAGTCAACGCAACCTGGTGATCCGAATAATTTCGGGTCAATGCGGATTCACCTACTTAACATTTAATGAGGGTGAAAAAATACCAATCGCATACAAATCTCATTTGTATACACAAGCAGAAATGCGCTTCACTTCAGCTGAAAAAATTCTGACAGCAGTTCAAACCGCTGTAGCAAAAGAAAGAGCCCTAGCCCAAGGGAAACGCATTATTGTCGTAACCCCAGTACCAGCTTTAGAAGCGGTCACAAAAGCAAGCATTCCAAATGCTAAGGCATTACATCCAAGATGGATACAATGGGTTAATTCTCTTGCTGCAACAGATGTTGAATATGTTTTTGATCCCGATCTAAAAACACAAGCGTTCCTGCAATATGAACAAGAATGTCCTCTGCCCACTGAAATTCTGCCTCTCGATCAGTACGAATTCATAATTTACACTGACGGATCCGCACAACCCGTAGCGGGGGTAAGCAAGCTTACAGTGCAGCATGTGCAATCGTTAAAGGTCGCATGCGAGATGGCATCTTCCGACCTATGGTCACAAAAACCCAGTCGCTAGGAGATTGTACAGCTCAGCGAGCTGAACTACAAGCATTCAAACTGGCACTTGAAAGTACAGATCGAGAATTCCCCACACTGATAGTGTGCGATTCATTTTACTGTGTTCAGTCGTATAATGAATATATACAAAACTGGCTTGAAAATGGTTTCAAAGATGCGAAAGGTGGCACAATAAAGCACAAAACGCTTTGGGAACAAGTAGTTCAGTTGAAAAACGAACTACCAAAGGCTCACGTGATCCACACACTGAGTCATCAACGTGATGGCGTTCACGTTGCAGGGAATTCATTGGCTGATGAAGCCGCAAAGGGGGCTGTTCAGATGGCTTCCGTAGCTGCGATCACTCGTTCAAAAACAAAAATAGACAGTGAGATAATGTTGGCTGTCAATGCTACAAGCAAAGGCAGTGGTGCAGCGTTACCAAAAAAGTTTCCACTCAAGTACTCTTATGTAATTGATGCGAACAGCGTTCCTTTTGCTCGAATCCCTGGAGTGGGGGATAGGGTCATTCTAAACAAGGAACGTAGATTAGGACTAATCCTAGCAGCACACGAAGGGATAGCTTCTGCCCATGCAGGTGTTTCTGCAACAGTATCTTTACTCAAGCAAAGATATTGGTGGCCTGGCATTAGAAAACAAACAAAGAACTATGTTTTAGAATGTGATATATGCCAACAGATGAAAGTCTCAACAGTGAAACGTCCTGCGCAGACACCCCTGTTAATTTCAGACAAACCATTAGCTTGTGTTTACCTGGACCACTGCGGTCCCCTGCCAAGGGACGGTAACTATAAATATATCATGGTTGCAGTGGATTCATGCTCTAGGTTCCTATGGATATGGCCTCAGCTCTCGGCTGACGCTCGAACTGTTATAAAAGATTTGCGAGTCTTTATCGGCACATACGCAATAGGCACGCTACATTCTGACCAGGGCCCCGCGTTTAGCTCTCGGGCTTACAAAGAAGCCATGGCCAGTCTGGGCGTTGCATTGCGGTACTCCTCTCCATTCCATCCTGAGGGAAATTCGGTTGTGGAAAGGAAAAACCGGGACATAAAGCAGTCTATAACAGCTAGGGTATTAGGTTCGGGTGATGGGTGGGTCAAACATCTTTATGGGGTCCAATGCTCATTAAATAACCTGCCAAGAAGTTCTCTAGGGGGAGTCACTCCATATGAGAATGTGGGTACCAGATCTCGATCACGTAGGCACAGTGGTGGAAAATAAACCGTTTGATATCAAAGAACGTTTGGCTGTTTTACAGGAACTCAATGAACTGAGATCAAAACAAAGCAACGAATTCCTGCAGCCAACCACCACTGGGGAAAAACCGGCGGTCCCAGCAAGGCATGTCTGGATTCCAAAAGTTGGGGATCTAGTCAGAGAAGAGATTGCGGACAAGAAGGAATTTGGACCTTCTTACAGACAACCAGTACCTGTCCTAGCTGTTCAAGGAACAAGAACAGTACTTCTGCCGCCCCTTGCTGGAAGAAAGGAGAAAAGATTTGTGTCCATCGACCTCATCAAACCACAGTATGTGGCCAATACTAAATAGTAGGCCTCGTGGACTCCGACCTAGTAGCAGACGCACTCCTCTCGCTACTATCCAAGAGGTTCAGACTGAAAGACTGATAACAATCGAGAATTCAGCTGTAACAGATGAAGGACTAAGCAACAATGCAGTGGAACTCATCCCTCTTGAAACCCAAGTAACAGTTCGTCCAAATACACCTGTCTACACCAATGTAGCAAGTGATCAACTGGTTCCAGCGATTTCTACAAATCCTGATGCAATTCCAACAATTGACAGAACTACTTCTGGCTATTTCATTAACTTTGATACGTTCTCAGAAGATCCGAGTGACCTGAAACGACGCCAGCATCATTCAAACTCAAGCAGCAAGTACAAGACTTTCTTCACTTTATGAAAAAGACTTTTCTGGTTTCACCATGGATTGAACTCTGGATTATATCTGGACTATTTGTTTTCCTGCTCTGGCTAGCTTTGGTTACAACTGTGAGCATGCTTATAAGTGGCAGATACATCCATGTGAACACTGAAGGAAAAGATGTGAACGTACTTTTGAAACCACATAAATCTTCCCATCGTGAAGCAAGAGACTTGTCATCAGTGAACATCACAGCCGTTCCTATACAGGATGGTATAGTGTGGGACAAAACAGATTTTGATATCTTTGGCCCGACGGAAAAATTGAACATTCCACATTTATTTAAAATTTCACTAAGTGATCTAATTTCGTCCAGTACCTATTCTGAGGATTGGGACTTTGAGACTGTTAATGACATAATGTTTGACCTGGAAAAATCTGCTGCATTTTCTAAAAATGAATATTTAGAGGGTTCATCAGACTATGAACAGCTGTATTGCTATAACCACTATGGTCATCATTATTTGCATAAATCTGCATACCCTAGAAATGTGTTTATGTTTAACCAATGGGAGCATTGTCCTACACCACCACAAGGTAGTTCAAAAACATTTGCTAACAAGTTTCCATATTTTTCAGGTTACAATACATCTGATTCAGAAACGTTTTACTATAAAAATGTAAACAAAACAGGACTGAAAATGATGTTAACTAATACGAAACAGATTTACTCTGCAGCATTTATTGCCCAACTGTCTAGACAGGGTTTCGACTTATGGAAAGACACAATTGACACAAAAACTGTGTGGGGTACTAAAGACTGGCAAGTGCAGGGGATAGAAGCTTTATTTAGAGCCTGTATTATTCCTGAACAAATAATGTTTTTGAATGAAACTGTCCAACAAACATCTTGTCTTGGACTAGCCAAGATTAAAGAGATGAAAACACCTTCTGTACCAACACCTGCAAGTGATAACAATACACAGGCAGCGGTGACAGTTGACAAAATACTACAACTCAACAGATCTAATCCTGATTGGAAAAAATGGTTGATCTGGCCCACAGACACGAACAACTGTCAGGAAAGATTCCTGAATAAAACTCAGGGCTTTACTATTCATAGGCCAGACCCAAGATATGTCCAAAGACAGCATCCGGGGGTAGTAACAACATACAGTGTAGGAAAATTATGCCTCGATTGGCTGCAGAAATCTACACTACAGGATGTGAAACAACACTTATCCTTACTTAAAGACGACGCAGACCTTAGGGAATTCTTGCTTGGACCAAGAAAACCGTGTCAAAAACGTTTCATATATGCTGGCATCTATGCTGCTTATAATGAAGCCTGGAAAGTGTCACAGATGGAGGCCGCAGAACGAATACGTGAACTTGATCGTATTAATTTAGAGAAAACACTCACTGTGGTCGACAATGGGTTAACAACTTTGTCCTCCAGAATATATTCATTGGACGGCATTGTATCCTCTGCTATCGACATACTAGAACAAGATTTGGCGATGTTACAGCAAGGCCAATCTCAATTACGTTCTATTGTGTTATTAAGCTGGACGCTGCAATCTTTGCTTGCGGGCTATGTGCCTCGGCGTTTCATCAACACGTCAGCTCTGTTTGCAGAATACAATCTAACTGATAAACACATCGAACTGGCACAAAGAGGAGCAAAGTATACAGTGCTGAGCATTGAAAAACTGGAAAAGTTACCATTCACAGTGGCAGAAAAACCAGCTACAGAATGGCTCATTCATGGCAAAATAACGCTACCTGTGACTACTTTTCAGTTTCAGTATTGCCTCAAACAGATGCAAGCAGGCAAATATGAAAGGTTGGGTAAGGAATACATTAAGACATCTTGGAATTTACAGTATACATATAGATGTTGGAGTGGAGATCGTGATTTTGAGCGGTACACACTGTAAAAGTGCACTGAGCGGTTCACTTATATGTCAGGACATTTCTTTACACAGGGCTTGCAATGGTTCTGTGGCAAATTTGTCTTGCCATCAGCAGGGTACACCAGCTGCTGTGATTAATCCAACGTTTGGACAACTTTCTAATGGGAGTTACCTCATGTTGAATGATCAGAGTTGCTGCGGCATGTTGCCAGGCATCCCATATCTAGTAACGGTCAACTCCAGGGTCACTTGCTGTATGAAAGTATTGTTTGCCCCAATAGGCACAGTCAGGGAGTCGCCTTTGTGGCCTTCGCTGAACGTCTCTTTTATAAGATTTGATACTTTAAGCAGAATGAAAGCCATGCTTTTGCAACAATCAGTGCCTTTAACCTCGGCCAAAGAAACCTATGATCTACAAGTAGCAAGGACTTCGGCTGAGATACAGACTTTAATACGTACAAACTGCCCTATACATTTCGTGGAAATGATAGGACGTATCTTTAACATGTCTGATACAAGCGGAATTGTACATGTATTTAAGAGCATCTGTTCCGGTCTGTTAGCACCTTTCCAGGCAATACTCAGAATCATCCCGAACTTTGCACATTCGGTGTTTGGTGGCATACCATTAATTCTAGCACTTGTTGCCGGAATTCTATTTCTCTTCCTGCTATTTCGCTATGGCCAGCCTATTCGCCGACATCACTCCGAGCGAAATGGAGAAAGCTCTCCTTGAACGAAAGTGCCGTGAGCGAATAGTACAGCTTTTGGGCATGACTCGTCTACGGGACCTGAATACCACGTGGTTCCTGTCATTCAGACCAAGATGTCCCCGCAAGTGGCCAACAATACGAACTCGGAATGGCTGATCCATTCCTTAGAACAAAACATCCCTAAGAAGACAGTAATTCAAAAATCTAAAAATAAGTCCGCCCCCTGGTACACCCCCCACCTCAGAACTCTTTAAAAAAAACTGCAAGATTGCAGAAAGGGAATGGAGGAAGGATTATGGGGAAAGCCAAAAAACATTATATCAGGAGAAAGTAAAGATATACCACACAGAAATTCGACTAGTCCAGGCTTCTTATTTCGAAACTAGAATTAACTATGCCGTTAATTCTCCTAGGGAGATGTTTAAAATTACAAACATCCTGTTGGAACCTACCACCAATGCACCATCCTCTGAACCTTTTAATGATAAGTGCAACATTCTGTCTACTTATTTTGACACCAACATTTTGGAGATCTATTGGTCTTTTCAAGAGGTTCATGGAAGCTATTATCCTAGCCCTGTGAATACTAGCAGGGATAGGTGTTCACCCATCCTCTCCCAATTCCCTCCCCTTTCCCTGGATGAGTTTAACACTCTTTTTAGTAAAATTAAATCTGGATACCCCATTGACCCCGCACGATTCTTGCCCTTGAGCATGATATTATGTTCTCCATTCTGCTTGACATGGTTAACCTTTCCCTGGAGACGGGAACAGTGCCTCAGCCTTGGAAACATGCGATGGTCAGAGCCATCTTAAAGAAATCCAATCTTGATCCTTCATGTCTAGGGAATTTTCGTCCAATCTCCCTGCTCCCAGGCTTCAGTAAAGTGGCAGAAAAACATGTCAATGGATGCCTGTCAGACTTCCCGGAGACCAATTACTGCCTGAACCACATGCAAACTGGCTTCCAACCTCAGCACAGTACTGAGACCGCACTCTTGGTGGTGGTGGAGGATGCTAAAAGGAACCAGGACCAAGGGGCCATGGTACTCCCAAATCTCAGTGCTGCCTTCGATACTGTTGACCACCCTACACTTCTAGATAGGGTTGGCAAGGTTGGAGCTGCAGGAAAAGCCCTGGACTGGGTTGGTTCCTTTTTGAATTAATGAACATTCCAGTTCTACCAAAAATGTATGTGGTTGCATATTGGTCTGCACTCACTAGTAGTGTACACCAATCACTGTATATGAATCACAAATGCAAGTCCAGAATCCTCACCGCTGACCACCAATGTTAGAAATGGGGGTCTCTAGTTGGCAGAGGTAGGTACCTTTGACCAAGTAGGGACCCTTGCTTCTAGTCAGGGTAAGGGGGCTACACTCCTAAATAACCCCTGATCACCCCCCTGGTAGCTTGGCACGAGCAGGCAGGCTTATCTCAGAGGCAGTGTGTAAAGCATTTGTGAACACATTCAGTAATACAGTGAAAACACTACAAACGGACACCACACCAGTTTAGAAAAATAAGTAATCTTTACTAGACTTAACACAAGACCAAACGACAAAAATCCACAATACTGTAATCCAAAAATAAGACTTTAAAATGGTAGAAATAGCTTAGTTCAAGGTAGATGGTAAATGCGACACTACTCTCAAAGTACCTGGGATGCGTCACACAATGCAAACAAAAGGGTCGCAGGGAAGTTGATGCGCCGTTCCTTACACTCAGGGGAGTGGATGCGTCGGTTCCTTACTGCAGCGCAGGGGAGGTGATGCGTCGCTTCCTTACTGTGTGGGGAGTTGATGCGTCGTTTCATACTGCGGCCCGGTGACGATGCGACAAGATGGCGCCTCGATGCGATGTGACGATCCGGTGCGATGCAACAAAATGGCGTCTTTGATGCGATGCGACAACGTAGATACAATGCTTGCCCGCCCGACGGCCGTGCGGCGAAATCGATGACCTTTGGAGCCGCGACAGGCCCTGCGACACGCTTCTCCGGTGATGCGACGGCGACATCTGCGGCGGCGGCACGCTTCTCCGGTGATGCGACACGCTTCTTCGGCGATGCGATGGCAAACAGCTGCGGCGGCGACACGCTCCTTCGGCGATGCGACGGCAACTGCTGCGGCGGCGTCACGCTTCTTCCTCGTTGCGTCGCGCTTCCAGCGACACGCAGAAACTAGAGGTACCCAGAACAACAGCAGGCACCTCTCTGCAGGTAGAATTCCCAGCAAGGAAATTCAGGGGGAGCTGGTGGTGAAGTCTTGATGTCCCTGTGACTTCAGACAGGAGGCAAGCTCAGTTTCAAGCCCTTGGAGATCTTCCTCAAGATGATAAAAGTACACAAAGTTCCTTTTCCCTTTTCTTGGAAATGAGTAACCACTGCAGGCCAACCCCAGACAGCAGCCAGCACTGGGGCAGTCTCCTCCTTCAGCTTCCTTGGTTTCTCTCCTTGACAAAGGTCCGTCTTGATTCCCAGAAATGATCTAAAGTTCTGGGGTAGAACAGTTTGGTAACCCAGTCTCCGGGGGTTCAGGTAAGCACAGGGGGAGCCACAAGGCAGCACCAAACTTACATCCTCAGCGGCACAGGGGTGGCCAAGTGCAGAGTGCCAACACAGTGTTGGGCGCTCAATGCAAACAAATGGAGAATCTTGAAGTCGGATAAAGGCTGCAGGCTCAGGCCAGGAGGCTGGATGAAAGAAACTTACAGCTGCACATGTAAGTTGGAGTGTGCTAATCTCCCCAAGGCCCAGGGGCTCCGGTTGCATGGGTGTCCTTTGGCGTAGAAGTCAGCTTACTGGTGCAGGTCGCGGTTGAGGGGGTTGCCGTGCAGAGGCTGCAGGTATTGATGTGGAGTCCGGTAGGGGTCAACCCACGAGGGACTTTTGCTCAGGATTATTGGGGAAACTTTTCTGGACTGGTGGGCCACTTGGACTTGGGCTGTGGGCATCAGGTGCAGAGGTGGTTAGCTTCTCTGTTCCATAGGCAGAGCACTTAGTTGGTTATTTCTGGACAGGTCCTCTGCCCACAGGAGATTAGGAGTCTTTTTTGAAGGCAGGCAGTCCTTTCAGGGTTGTGGAGGTCGCTGGGTTTCAGGAAGAGTCGCTCTTCTGTAGCAGGGTCTATGAGGGCTGCAGATAGGCCGGTAGGGCTGGGGCAAAGTCCGTTGGTGTCTTCAGTCTACGCTGCTGCATGGCTCTTCTTTGTCCTCTTCTTTGTAGGTCATAGGTAATCTGAGGATTGAGGTTCAGGGGTGCCCCTAAATATTCAATTTAGGGGCGTTACAGAGATTACAAGGTAGTTGCCAATGGGATACTTACCTTTAGGGTGCCTACACCCTTTGTATGTCCACTCCCTCTGGGGAGGGGGCATACGTCTAACCCTATTGACTAGCATCCTCTAAAACAATATGGAGGATTTTGGAAGGAGGGGGTCAGTTCAGCTCAAGGCACCTTAGGGACACACCTCTCCTGTTTACTAATTTTCTTGCCGTCCTTGCGGCCAAAAGTGGGGCTCGGCCAGGGGGCAGGCATCTTCACTAGCTGGAGAGGTCCTGATCAGCATGACAAAGGACGGGAAGCCTTTCAGGCTCCCCGCCTTACAATGCTGTTCCTGCTTGGGGGAAGGTCTGAAGCACCTCCACCCAGAGTCAGGGAGTCGGAAACATGTCTAGAGGTGGCAGGCTGGTGCAGACCAGGCAGGCACACACTAGTGGGTTGGTAGGTTTTCAGGGGGCACCTCTGAGGTGCCCTCTGAGCGTATTTATTAATGAATCCAGCACAGGCATCAGTGTGGGCTCATTATTCTGAGATGGTTGGTACCAAACATCTTGGAATTCAGTGAAGCCATCATGGAGCTGTGAACTTGTAGTGATAAGCTCCCAGCCCATGTACTCAGTATGGCTTCACTGTGCACTTATAATGTCTAAGAATGAACTTAGACAGTATAGGGGCATATCTGCTCATGAATTTATGCCCTCACATGAGGTGTAGTGCACCCTGCCTTAGGGCTTTAAGGCCTGCTGTAGGAGTGACTTACCTATGCCTCTTGCAGTGCTGGTAGGTCTGGCACACAGGGATGTGTGCCAGGTCGACTCATCACTTTTATCTGCACCATAACATGCAGGCTGCAGTGGCAATGTGTATATTTTTGGTGAGGGGTCTCTTAGGGAGGCACAGTACATGCTGCATTCCTTAGAGACCCTCTCAGGTCACAGTGCCTTTGGTACCACTGGTGCCTTTTACAAGGGACTAATATGTGAGCCAGAGGTGTGCCAATTATGGAAACAATGGTACAGTTTTGGGAAAAAACACGGGCACTGGGAACCTGGTTAGCAGGAACGCTTTGCACACTCAGTCAAAGATGCATCAGAGTCAGGCAAAAAGTGGGGGAGTGCTGCAACAGAAACCCACCTTCCTACACAAATTACCTCAAGACTTATAAGAAGGAGAATTCCTAAGTACAGAGTGGGGTAAAAAAAACTGCGTGAACAGAGCTTACATGTCTTATCCTACTACTCCGGTATGTACAGCTTGTCTGTTTGACTTAACACTTTCATCTGCTCCACATAACTTCATGAATGAGACTCGGGCAGAATATCTGATAAAAACTTTTTCGGATCACAATCCTCTGCTGCTGCCACTTACAAGGAGCACTAACCTACCAGGCCGAGCATCACTACCTGGAAACTAGGTACCCTGGCCCTCAAAGACCTGATCTTTAAAACAGCACTAGAGGACACAATTTGGGTCTATTTCATTAAAATACAGGCACGGCCTCCTCCCTCCTGGTTGGGAGGCATTTAAGACAGTGGTGCTCAGCCACTACATTGCCAAAATGGCAAGGGTCCAGGCACTACACGTGGACATTATGCACCGGGAAGCACTTCTGTCCCGTCTGGAGCTGCCTCGGACTGGTGCCCCTGCTCCCCCAGATTGCCTGAGAGTCGTAAGGGAAAACATCCTTGTGCTGATAAAACAGCTTAAAATATATGACTACTGGGCCTATATCACAAAGGAGCATAACGAGCGTGACAAATATGGGAGGATATTGGCCTGGCTGGTCAACCCTGCTCAATGCAACTCTCAGATCCTCAAGATGACCAGAGCAGATGACAGCCCAGTATACACACAAACTGATATTAACAAGGTTTTGGTGGCATATTACTCTCACCTCTATACCCAGCAGGAAGGTGCAACGGCCCCAACAGCGCTGGGATGCCTGGCTTCACCCTGGGGGTGCCCAGGAGTGGACATTTCACAGGGAAAAGCCAGGAAGGGTTCCACAGCGGTATGCGTACAGCGCCAGGACACCTCTTTGGGGGTATAAGTGCGCTTTACAAGTACGAATTTCATTCATTTCATCCACAGGCCCTTCATTATTATGTCATAGCTGTTGGAACATCCCGACTTTCGATGGCAGTGGCAACCTCTTTGGGTGGGGAAATTACAATTAATAGTTTCAGAAAGCCGTTAATGCACTAGCCAGAGGCAAAACACCTGGCTCAGATGGTCTACCCATAGAATTCTATGCTACTTATCTAGACAACCTTCTTCAATCGTCACAAAACCTTACAATGTGGCTAAGGCTTCAGGATCCCTCCCACCGACGGTGAGGGAGACCTTTCCTTTAAAAACATAAGGCTGTAGATCAGGCAGCCTTCTATAGGCCACTGTTCATCCTGAATGTCGATTATAAGGTCTTGAGCAAAATACTGATTAATAGATTACTGCCGCATGTGAGTACCCTTATTCACCCCGACCAGACGGGTTTTATACCTAAATGCAGCACAATCGCCAACATGTGCCAACTGGTGCTGGTTCCCCACACCCCGATGATAGACTCTCCTAATTACCTCGCAATCTCCATAGATATCGAAAAGGCCTTTGACTCTTTGTAGTGGGAGTTCCTGTATGTCACAATAGCCGGCATGGGGTTGGGCAGTGATTTCCTTGTTTGGACTCGTCCCATTTACATGAGCCCACTGGCCCATGTTAAAACTGTTACTGATATCTCAGAAACCTGCGTGATTGAGAAGGGCACCCATCAAGTACCGATTCTGTTTGCATAGTGATGGGACTGTTCAGCCTCACACTTTGCACAGGAAAGCACAATGGAGGACTGCACATTGAATGCAATCTCTTTATGCAGATGATCTTCTCTTGTACTTGCTAGGTGAGCACTTGGACATCGTGGGCTTACACGATGCAATAAAGCCCTTGGCACTCTCTCAGGACTGCGTGTTAACTGGGCAAGTCAAATGCAGACCCATTACATACACCGGTGTCATGGGACATCCCCCATGAAATAGAACAAACCTTTAGTTGGGAACCACACACGTTCAGATACCTGGGTATCAATGTTTACCATACTGAAACCGCTCCATTAAAGGACAACGTTCAAGTGGCGCTTGCTTCCTCACGCCAGTCTGTACAATTCTGGTTGACATTGCCATTGTCGGTAATGGGAAAGGTTGCGCTGGCAAAGATGAGTTTTCTACCGTGGCTACTATATTATTTCTCAGCCCTCCCAATCCGGCTTCCCAAATCATTCTTCCGGGAAGCGGACAGTTTGCTAATACATCTCCTCTGGGACGTGGAGCGCTGCAAGATTGCCCTGCCTTAACTGCGTCTCCCCACTGAAAAAGATGGGCAGGCGGTTGTAGACCTTGAACTTTATTATTTCGCTGCCCAACTGAAATGGGCGGCTAATTGGGGGGGATCAATGCTGAGAATGGGGAGGAGAAGCGTGGCTATGAATGCAAAATTCATACCAACTCACCATACACTGTTTCCCCTCTTGCTCATCACACTGCAAGCCAAAAGACGGGATCACCCCGATTGATTACTACTTACTACCTTCCAGTTTGTGTGGACTAACGCCCTACAGCGCGCAAAGACAAAGGTCCCCTTTGCCAGGGACCTTCCCCTAACAGCTCTGCTGCACCTCTCCCATAAAAGTGACTGGTCAAGATTACACGACAAGGACCGACAGGACTTATCCACTCTCGGGAATTGGTATGCCTCTCGGGAATTGGAATGCCAATGCCGAAGTTTCAGTTGACAAATGCATGCTCCCCCCATAGTACTTCTTACTATATGGGACAATGTCATTGGCCAAATGGCAAACTTTGGGAAATGGCAAAATAGAACCCCCGGAGCTCGAGTGTCTAAAACCAATTTGTACTACAGCCGGCCACACACTTGCAATCACTATTCTCTATAGTGTACTACTTTCCCAGACTGGGGGAAAACTACTCAGCCTTCAAGACCGTTGAGCGGCTGACATGGTAGGGAGCTCACAGACTGAGCCAATATTTTGTCATTTACCCCCCAGGTATCACGTAATGCCCGCTTCAAGTTGATCTAGTACTATTGTTTACATACATACTGTGTACTTGACCCCCAACCGCATTAATCTCATGTTTTCTGACACTCATACGACCTGCCAGTTGGAGGGGGCAGCCTTTTATCACGTGTTGTGGGACTGCCCCACCTTTACACCCTAATGGAGCACGTGCTGCGCCATCAATGTGGCTACAGACTGGACCCTTGAGGGGCCCTGTCGGTATGTCTGCTAGGATTGTTCCCTAGACCCAAGGTAGAGCTCCTCACTACCAGATTCACTGACCTTGCACTTGTCATCGCTAGGTGACAACTGTCTATGGCTTGGAAATCACTCTTGGGTCCCTCACTGCTGGGGTGGAGGCTCAAATTGCTTATATGGGCTGAGTGTGAGGGGGCCCTTGAACTTGGAGGCACAGAAAGGGCAGCGTAGTCCTGGGCATGCACAGGCATGGAAATTGATTCTCCAGGACTACCTGGCCTTTGACAACCGCAGACAGTTGTTCTCGTGTTGATGTTTATTCTGTAATGAACTACATAACCATTGTTGACTCTTCTATATTCGCTGTGGACTTATCCATGTCAGATAATGCTCCGTGTCATTGGACGTTTTTTATGAATTTATAAAACCTAATAAAATCTGTTTTAAAAAAAGTCAAATAATGTTGGTGCTAATACACAGCTACGACGTACTCCTAGTTGTATTGAGAAGTCTGGTGTGCGTTCCTCTTTTGTTCCATAACTGACCCTGGCAGTGGTCTTGTGATGTATATGTTGTAATGCAAGCAGAATATTTCCTGGTATCCCCTGATCTCTCAAAGTAGACCAAAGAAGACTTCTGTCAACTGAGTCAAATGCTGATTTCAGGTCTATAAATACCAGATATAAGGTGGATTTCCTCAGCTTTATGTATTTAAACCGCACGAGATAGAGTCTCATTGATTGATCAATGGTTCCCACTACTTTTCTAAATCCTGCTTGGAGATTCAAAAGTATCTAGTCACTTTCAGTCCTGTTTTGGATGCAATTGAGAAGACGTTTTCCATAGAGTTTCCTGACCCCCATCACTGTTAGTTACTCAGGTCTGGGTCTGACTCCTCATTCCTGACAGTCAGAAACTCTTACAGTCTTGCCTCTCTTTTACACAAACAATAAAGATGTTTGGTTCCCATTTAAAAGTAATTTGACCCTTAAATCCAAATTATGGAACCATCACCACACAGAACCTTCTTTCATGACCTTATGTGAGGATTTGGTCTTAATGAAACAGGCTTCTGGATTCCAATGCTAATCTGCAAACCTCCACACTCAGATATACACATGGCCACAAGATTGGATTGAAACTGGAAGCCCACACTCTGCTGGGGAAATTAAGGAAGAGGTTTTGAGAGGGATACTGTAGTCGACTTCTAGTGAGTTTTGTTCATTGGATTCGGGTGTTCTCAAAATTTTAAAAAATCAGTACGATCTTTGTTTACATTTATTGGGCTGTAATAAATCATGGGTACACTGTTTTCCACTGTTTCTATGATCCATTCTTCCTTTCTTCTTTCTTGCTCCTCATTTCATTCCTTTTACCCTTGCCTTGAATCTGCTCTTTTATATAACTTTTTTAATTCTCTCAGCTCCCTACTTGTGTTCCTTCCTTGCAGGTCAATCTCACTCTATGTCAAGGATCTACATGACTGGAGATTAGTTGCACCTCATTAAGAATTGATTGCAACAGATGCAAAATTAATGGCGGGCACCAAATGCATAATCCTGCTACACTCGTCTTCAGTCAAATAGCACTGATCAGCTTAATGAACATTTTCAACTTAGTACATGGGATATTTGTTGTGAGATGCTCATTGCTCACATATTGCAAACCAGAGTTACTTTGTCTTGTTCTTTGTCTCAAAATACAAAGAAAGGGCTGGGCTTATAAAGCATTATTGTTGTATGATCCGGGGACTTTCCAGCTGTACATGGTCATAGGGGAGAAGACTGTTGAGGAATGAATATGCCCACAGTTGGCTATATGACCTTTGGTGCCAGTGCACTGTGGTGCTGAGGTCATAAAGAAAAATTCATAACATGCATTAGTCGTCTGGTTGTTTGGCGCTGTAGGTCACACAATGAGCAAAATGAGACTAGTGTGGCATCACGGCTGAACTGGTAAACATAGGAAGATCACCAAGGCAAAGTCCGTGTACTTCTGTGAAGCTTTTCTTCCCTTCGCCTCATGTTTATTTTGCATAATTGGACCAGGCATGCGGGATCTTGTGTTTAAATGAATATCACCATGTGGACTGCTAACCTTTGATATTTACCGCTGCTGAAATGGTGCGCTCTGCAGCACATTCATTAACTTGGTGTGTATATGAGTTAAAGCATAGGCTGTAGCAGCACAACTCTGAAACATTAACTAGTGGTTGCTTCTTTGAATTATTTAGCTGTACTGACTGCAGCACATGCACTCACAATAAAAAATACAAAAATGTGCTTGATGGAATGCTTGAAGTAATCTCTGCCACTGGTAATTACTAGACCTGGGCGGAGTAGCAGAACGTCCAGAAGTGACCAAAAAACTTCGCTGCGCTACGCAGAGTTTCGCAAGCAGCGGAGTGCGTTAGGTCGCGCTGATTTTTAGCGCCGGGTGTTTATCCCGCACTGGAAAATCAGCTTGAACAGCACAATGCGCAGCTCAAGAGGGCACTGCTTCTTTCTGCCGCTCAAGTAGAAGTTCTACTTGAGCGGCAGCTTCCTCAATGCAAACTGAAGTTTTCTCAACGCGAGCTGCCCACCTAGAGAAATCCCGCCGGGAGGTGGTCTGGAGTAAAACTTTTCTCACTCGCTCTCACCAACTTAATGTTGGCGAGTGTGAGCGAGGAAAAAACTCTGCTCCAAGTTTTTTGGGGCTACGCGGAGCATGGAGTGGGAAACTCTGCAAACTCCGCAAGTGGAGTGGAATTTCACGCCCAGGCCTAGTAATTACTAGGGCCACATCCCAGTCCATAATTTTTTTGCCCACCATGTCACCTCAAATTATACCCAGGCATCTGCAAGTCAGCCTTGGCCCTACTTCAATGGGAACAGTCCAGCCTGAGCGTTCAAGCCAGGTCCTCCCTGAACCTGAACACAAGAAACCCAAGACCTAGTTAGGCCTCTTCAGTCATGTGCAGCTTGATTTCAGTGCACAGTGAGCACGGTACCCACACTTAGGCATACTTGTAGCATGTTATACCTCCTGCTCAGCATGTGGGTCTGTGGAGTGGAATGTTGGTGTGAGAGCTGGTAATGGAATGTTGGATGAGAGAGAGTGTCAGTTGGAGGAAGGGCTGAGCAGCAGGGAGGCTGCTCCTGGTGGGGTTCTGCATAAGATCTTAACTTGGAATAAATCTACATAAAGAAACTACATAGAATGGACTTACTTATTTACAACATATATTGGCGATGTTTTATGGAAGAACCTACGTGTACAAGTTGAATGAACTACTACTCAAGGAAAAGGAACCCCTTCAGAAACTACAAACTGCGTACTTCAAGAGGCTGGCAGCCCGGAGCCCCACCAGTGACCACTCCATCGGTCGCCCCAACCTGTGAGTGTCAGTTCCTCTTGGACTTTCTTCCCCTACCCTGCTGCCTTGGAAGACCTGTTTCTGTCATGCTGCGTTGAAAGAGTTGTTCCAGTTCCTGCTCTACTTTCCTGCTCCCTCTCCTGCTCCTTAGTACAGTGGTCCCTGTCCTGCCACTTTGGGACAGTGTTTCCAGAAGTGCAGTTTCCCAGATGAGCGACCTGTTCTTGCTGCCTGCTTGTCCTGCTACTTGCCTGCCTTCCTATTTCTGTTGACGTTATTGCCAACTGTCCTCTAGACCCACAACCCCATTGTCACGGTTGTGTGTAGAGAAGCCCTTCATTCCCAGTTTGCTGGTCGGAGGTGTCCCTCGTTTGTCCTTCATTAGGAGCAACTATTGAG
Source organism: Calotriton arnoldi (assembly GCA_963921515.1). Lineage (NCBI taxonomy): Eukaryota > Metazoa > Chordata > Amphibia > Caudata > Salamandridae > Calotriton > Calotriton arnoldi. The sequence goes on from CAWUFW010000018.1 coordinate 733,587, forward strand.
CCTCCCTGACCCATTGCAAGAGCGAAGTTTTTTTTGTGTGGTATGAAGGAGGAATTCCTGTCTACTGAACTTCAGACCTTATTGTGCAGAGTGTGTCGTCTGGGAGTTTCGTTTTTGCCGCTTTCTCTTATTTCATTTTTTTTTTACATTACTAAAGGCAACTGGGAACTGTTGCCCACCGTTTATTTTTAAAATTCTGCTCGCGCACCTACCATCTTTCTGCCGCGCGCCAGAGCAGAGGAATCCCTGATGACGTCTTTTCTCCTTCTGTGAGGTCCCCATCACGCTCCTGGCTCTACGCAGCTTTCTGCCTGCTGTTGCACGCTTTGCTGCTTTCTTGCGCCGTGACCCACCCGGCGCATCGTGCTGTACGTGCCGCCATCTTGCGGTTGGAAATAGCCGTATGTTTTGCGCACTTGAAGCGCCAGTTTGTGAGTTTCTCGTATTTTACCCCAGACATGCAGCACTTTAGAAGTTTCTGAAATGGGGAATCATCAAAATACAGGTACTGCTGTGTTTCTTTCCGCCTTTCTGCCACATGTTTTTCAAGCGACATGCCTTGCCTTAGAGTCATATTACGGAGCTGATGTGTGCATTTCTTCAAGACTTAATGCGACTGTGCACTCCCATCAGCAACGTTTATGTGCACTGGACTCACTTGCCGAGTGACTCCATTTTTTAAAAATTAAAACAGAGCTACATGTTGAAATCATTTTGTTCATGGGAACTTGGAGAGGTTCAATGCTTTGCTGTTTTATCATTTTCCTTTGACATTTTTCACAGAGTGTTACTACGTATTCTTTCTTCACGTCTCTGGAAACATTGGTCTACGTTTTTTTTTTAATATTGTCATGGTTGAGTTATTTTATTTCATTGTGATTTGTGCTGTTTTATGATGCCTTATTGCTTGTTGTCTTTCAAAATGATAGTTAATATCTTATGACCTATGCTGTGCTTTATACATATACTTGTTGAGTGCTTGTAATTCCTTGTGGTCCACATTACTATGTGATTGTACTTACTTAGCTTATAATGTTTGTGTGCATTACGCCCCTTTCCCTTGCATGTCAGGGTTTGCGTTGGGAAAGTTCCTTGAATTTATTGCTGTAATGTTGGTGTGCTTTACACTTTCTTCCTTTGCACGCCAAGGTTTGCGCTGTTTGTGTTTTGGTCCGTGTGGAGTCCCTTCCACACATCACAACCCAACTTTATGTTTGGGTGGAGTTTCTGCTTGGTCTGTTCATGTTCCGTGTGGACCGCCTTTTTCCACACGTCACAACCCAACTTTCTGTTGGGTGGAGTTTTTGGTTGGTGATGTTTCTTCTTGTATTCCAGGATATGTTTTTGGGTGAAAGGTTTATTCATGCTTGTTGTTGTGTTGGTGCAGTGTGTTACACCCTTACAGGTTCCGTGTGGAGCGTATTTTCCACACATCACAACCCAATTTTCGGTTTGGGTGGAGTGTATGCTTGCTTTTCAACAGGTTCCGTGTGGAGCGTATTTTCCACACATCACAACCCAAATTTTTTGTTTGGGTGGAGTTTCTGGTTGGTATGTTCATGTTCCGTGTGAAGTGCATTTCCACACATCACAACCCAGCTTTCTGTTTGGGTGGAGTTTATGGTTGGTGACCGGTGTTACATGACTGGTGTGACCTTTACGAGTTCTGTGTAGTGTGTTTCTACACATCACACCCCATTTTTTTTTCATGGGGGAAGTACTGAATCCATTGTATCTGAGTGATGTTTCCTGTCGCGCCTTTTAGTTGGGACCCTTCCTATCTCTTGTTGGCCTGGCCAGCCTTCTTGTTTGTTTTTTTGGGTTTAGTTTGTGTTTTGCTGGCGTGGTAGTGTATGTGTTGTTTTGGCTTGGTTTTAAGGGAGCGTGGATTTTGTTTTTGTATGAGAAAGGGAGAGGTGGTGAGTGTTAGAATTGCTGGATTGTGTAATCTTTTACTTCTTCCAAATATTTATCTTTTTGCTATTTTGTATACATGTATTTCGCCATCTACATGTATTGCATGTTGCCCCTCTCTTGCATGTAATTATTATTGCCATCTTATACATGCATCTATTTTATTGTGATTTTTTTGCTGATGATTTTTATTGGTATTAAGAAAGGGAGATGTGTTATACCTGCTGCTCAGCCTGTGGGTCTGTGGAGTGGAATGTTGGTGTGAGAGCTGGTTATGGAATGTTGGATGAGAGAGAGTGTCAGTTGGAGGAAGGGCTGAGCAGCAGGGAGGCTGCTCCTGGTGGGGTTCTGCATAAGATCTTAACTTGGAACAAATCTACATAAAGAAACTACATGGAATGGACTTACTTATTTACAACATAGCACTTATGGTGTTGCAATGAAAAATATTTTAAAAAGTGATGGATGGAATATTTGAATTAATCCCAGCCACTAGGAATTACTCGGCCTATATCCCAGTCCATTGTTTTTACCATGCCTTCTCAGATAAGGCTCAGCCATATGCAATCATCCTTGTTCCAGTGGAAACAGTCAAGACCAAACTGCCAAGCCAGGTCATCTCTGTACCAGAACACAAGAACCCCAAGACATACACTCATAGCGCAAAATGCAAGTTTCTGATGCATGGGTGGAATTTCATCAGGGAGTAAGTTCTAAATAGCACAACCACCTCCAAGTCTGTTATAATCACATCTGGCTTTCTCTGAGGCACACAATGTGTTTATAAGTGCTAATGCAGTGTGAAGGAAACCCGCCTTTGCTGTGTGGTCACTCTGGATTTTTTTGGCTTTTGCTGAACCCTATATTTTTGCATCCTTTAGAACTCTGTGCACTTTACCCCCTGCTAACCAGTGGTAAAGTGCCTGTGCTCCTCCTTTCAACATGATAAAACTGGTATATTCCTAACTGGCATATTTCCCTTACTTATAAGTCAAGAGTATATGGTACAAAGTGTACCTAGGGCGTGTAACGTAAATGTTACTAGTGGACAGCAGCATCTATTGTGCCATCCACTATAGTAACATCTTCAAACATGGCTTTGGGCCTACCAGTGTAGCCTGATTATAGCACTATAAAAACTGCAATTCGATCTGTCAAACTAAGCTCTTTTGAAAAGTCCAAACCTAGCTTTAAAATATAAATAAGTCACCCCCAATATAGGCCATGTAGCCCACACGGTAGTGTGCATGGCATTTAAAAGCAGGGCATATAGAAATGTATTGTTAAATTGTCCTTACAGTGACTAGCACCCAAATGCTATTTTTTTACTAAGGCAGCTTATCTGTCCTATGTAGAAAAACAGAGTACGGATTAAAATCCTAACATTGTATCTCAGGAATGGGACTAGCTAGAAAAATAATTAAAAACCTATTTTGATAATTATTGAAAATCCAAGTTAATGGTGGTCAGATTTTTAATGAATATTAAGGAAAAGTAACTTTTAGAAAGTTACCTTTTCCCTACCTGAAGCTCCTGAAGGCTAATCTGCATTTGCTCTCCAACTTCTCCCAGCCCGAGGTTAGCATTTGCATAGGCATGACAAAGGTGTGAAGTGTCTCCAAGGAGCCACATAATAGGTCACTGCAGTTGACTGTTCACCCTGAATAGGCAGGGATGACTCATTCCAGCTCAGCAGAAGGATGTCTGTGAGCATCATTTTTTACAGTAAAGTGTCCCATCCTGTTTTAGTGTAAAAGCCTGCTTGACAGGTGGGCTGTGTTTTACATATAACACTTGGGGTGCACTTGAAAGGATAGAAACCGGATGGCAATACAATTCTTGTTATCCACTATCTGGTTGCTGGAAAACCCTGCTTTTGTCCTACAAAACTTATTTTTGGGGGGTTTATTTGGGGTACAGTGGCTGCCACAAACTGGATTTTAGTGTTAGGTTTGGGAAGACACTAGGATTACCATGGTACACTACCCACACACACTCCCAGCCCTCAGAGCCCAAGTTGAGTGTGGCTGAAGACTTTCTCCATCTTGAAAATGCCCGAAGTGGGTAGAGTTGGCTCTGGGAACTTTTACATTGATTATGGAGTGCCCAGGAGGCATTTCAACCAACTAGACTATGCCAGGCATCCATGTGGCATCTCCAGGCACCCACTTCAAAATACTGCTGGACCTGAGGAAGAAGAGAGGAGGACTAAACCCGCTGTCTGTGACCTGAGAGGAGCCCTGAAGGGCTGGGCCTGCTCCTTCTTGTACCCAGGACCAAGGCTGACCTCCTGTTCAAGCTACAGGGATACAACAAGCTACTAGAGGCCTTTCCTGGAACTGCCCAGCTGACCAGCAGCCACTGAACTGGGACTGGATCCTGTTGTTGGCCTCTGCCTGTGAGTCTCCGAGTGTCTCTCCTGAGGTCCTGGTGGGCTTTAGAAGTGTATTCCTGTAGTGTATTGAGACTTACAGGACTAAGTCAGAAAGTAAAAATTTTGACCAGGACAAACCTGGTTGGTGTACCCAACCAGCACTCCATCACAGTCAACTTCAAACTGTGCCTACATCCCAGTCTACTGTAATAACTGACTATCATTGGCGCTTTGTGCTTTTTGGTGCTAATTCTACTTAATAATTTAAATATGCATATCTCTGGTTCCCCTTATTAGATTTTTCTCATTTTGTGTATCAAATTTTAGTCTATTTCTCTAATTCAGTTTGGGATTCCTATTGTTTTGCATTTTAACGTTATTACTATTTTAGTACTACATAAATACTTTACACATTGCCCTAAGTTAAGCCTCTCTGCTCTGTGTACTAAGGATTTGAGCTGAGGTTAATTTAGTGACTTTGAGGAATCACCCTGACAAGGGTTTTGATTGTTCCTTGAGGTGGGTAGTCACCCATCCCTAATAATAATAATCCAATTTCTTACACAGGTGCTCAAGGAAGCTTGATTAATGGCATATAATGTACAGATTTTTGTAAGGAATCTTTAATGCCTAGCAATGTATTATACACCATGGAAAAAGGTAAATCTACAATTAAGTCCATGGATATATTGCTACAGGAATGACTATGTGTGAGTAGGGGCCTTTATTAACCATATGGTCAGCTTTGGATTGAACACAGGGATTACGAGCTTTAACATATTTTTTACAGAGGTCCGTAAGTTAGGCCACCAGGTGGTTCTTGTGATGGGTTCAGTTGTTCTCTTATTCACTGGATGCCCTGATAGTGGCAGGGGAGATATGTTATCTAGTTATCACCCATTCATTTGGAATAATAGCATCCTATCTTAGTTCCTTTTTTCAAGATTCTTTGTGTATCCTCCTTACATCATTGATTTGTGCCTGTTCTCTTCAGACAGTTGCTATAAATGTACAGGTTCATTTTGGTACAGACATTTGAAAAAGTCCTCAACTTCCTTACACTTTGTCCCAGGATAGTTTTAAAGTATCCCTATTAAAAGAAAGAGCTGATAAAATACAACACCAATGATGTGCACAGACCATGATTTACTTCATAAATGGCCTTGATGACTTAGCACCACAGAATTTGCGGAAACAAAAGTACCGGAAACCTTCGGCACCTTGGTTTTCGCCCCCCCTGGTCAATGAACAACTAACCTGCAAATGGTTGGAGTGACGATGGAGATCCAGTTATCTCTTTATTGATAAAGCTATTTACAGAGCTGCTATTAAGAAATATCATAATTTAATTAGGAAGCAAAGAAACTGTATTTCACCTTAAAGGTACATTTGGCTAATAATGGCCCAAGGGTAATTAATCAAATAGCCAATGACTTTCTCCATCCTAAAGCCTGTGCTCTAGACTTAGACCCTTTGCAAGAGTTGTGTGATAATTTGGCTGAATACTTTGACCAAAAATAGAGGTGATTCAAGCAGGTTTTAATCTAAGTAATCAAATAGATGAGTATATGCAAAGTGTTTATTCTAGTTGACACCCAAGTGGTAAATTATTTGGAAACTCACAAGTTCCTTCCCACCTTCCTTAGACCAAGACACTACTCAGAAGCTGCACTTTTGGAAGTGTCAGAATCCATAAAGTTTACGTTGGATAATGGCAAGGAATGCCATCCTAATTCTCCTTGATTTATAGGCAGCTTTCAAAACCATATCTCATGACATCCTATTACAGCATCTTGTCAACATTGGAATACTTGGAAAGGCTCAGAGTGGATTCAGTCCTTACTAGACGATAGGAAACAAGTAGTAATAATGAGTTCTTTTAGATCAAGTGAAAAAAATCTAAAATTCGGTGTCCCTCAAGGCTCTTCTTTGAGCCCCACCTTGTTTAATGTTTATATGTCCCGGCTAATTGCTCGGATCAATTTATTTGGCATTTCCACTATGTCATATGCAGTGAAACTCAATCTTGCCACACGACAAGAACTTTTGAAGTTCCAAAATGAATTTAAAAACTGTCTTTGTCAGGTCATCAAATGGATGAATTGAAACCATTTGAAATGTAATATGAGAAAAAAGAATTCTTGTGTTTTGGAAAGAATAATCAATTTTCTGGATTCAACTGGTGGTCTGAAGGTCTCACTATGCCTCCTCCCTCCAATGATGTGGCCAGAAATCTGGGTGTTAAATTTGATTCTGATCTATCTTTTCATCACCAAGTCATTGCTGTTGCAGGAATTTGTTTATCAATGATTAAGGCACAAAATAATTTTGGGAATTTATCTCTAGACGCTAGGAAAACAGTTGCCTATGCTTTGATCACATCCAGTATTGACTATTGTAACTGTCTTTACCTTGGTGCAGCTAGGTATCTGATGATTAATAAGCTTCAGGTTGTTTAAAATGCTGCAGTACGACTGGTACTTAAACTCCCTCACAGGACTTTTATCACCAAATGGTAAAGGGAACTTCATTACTTTCGGTGGATAAGAAGATTTTGTTTAAACCACTAATAACAGTTCATATCCTCATTCTTAACTAATCGCCTATTTGGATTGCTCCAATGTATGCCTAAAATATAATCTAAGATTAAGCTGGCAGTATACACTAATGATGTTCTGTCCATTTTAGAGACCTTTCAAGGTTCCACCTCCAGCTTGACAAGACAGAAATTATGCCCTTTATTTATAATGCTGGATTCTTCTACAGAGGTGGTCCAAGGGGAGCCACAGCTGTCTTTCAGTCGGGCCAACATTTTTGTCAGAGCGATTCACATTATATATTCCCATAAAACTCGGCAAATGCCAAGTTTTTAGTTATTCCCAGGTTCGGCTTGAAGACTAGAGGAGGCAGTTCTTTCTCTGTGCTTGGTGCAAAGGCTTGGAATCAGCCTCCTCTTTCCTTGAGGCAAGCTGAAAAGTTTACCAATTTTAGAAAGCTCCTTAACACCTGGCTTTTTTCCCAGGCATAATTTGTTCCTTTTAGGGCGTGAGTTTCAGTACTTGTAATTGTGAACTCAGCGCTGGGGGGTGACCGTTGCACTCTGCAAATTCCAAATAACATAACATATTTGTTGGGCAGCTGCCAGACTCCTGGGCAAGAAGGCTAACCAGGCTTCCAGTTTCATAACATAATGATATCTGGACCTGTAGAAATCTCTAAGAAAGAAAATACCTTATGGAATGGATATCCAGTACCACTAAATCTGACCATCAAACGTCTGTGTAGAATATAATAAAAGGAGAGATTACAACAATCTCTAATAATATAGTTCTATTTGGGAAAGTTGAGCGTACAATTATAAACCAAACTTGGGGTTCATTCTTGGTAGGGGTATACATTTTCAACTGGTAATAAAAAATTACTAATAATCTTATTGTCAACTAAACCCACTTGCCTTGGTAGTGACAGGCATTGAACCTCAATGTTATTTAAAAAAACAATAGTCATGCTACTCTTGTGACTCATATTCAGTGGAAAATGCAATCAAATGCCAAAATACCTTTTCGCTTTCTGCTTGTTTAGGTGAAAGATGCGTTCCTGTAGGCAGCAATAAAACTCCCTTGCTACTTAATGTAGGTATAAATTGTTTTGCTTTTGGGTGGAGTAGAAAATCTTTATCGCTCCAAGATGAAAACTTCAGTACCGTATATTCTTAAGTGTTAACATCTTAGTAAATTTCTCCCATCATTGAAGTCTACAATGAGTATCATTGACATCCCCACCCCAGTTGTAAGCAGACACCCAATTCCATATTAGTGGGTTAATATAATGTAGGGAAAGCCCATGGAAAGAATAAAGAAGATGAACAATATATGTGGGAATGCAGCCATACATCTGAATTCTAGGCTGTGCCTACATCCGCATAGAGAGAGAACAATGTCTCCCTGAGGGAACAACAATCGTCACTCAGTCCACCATTTACCACAACAACAGTCTTCCAAGGCTTATACAAATTACTTTGAGCGAGACAGGTTGTCATCATATAACTATCTGAAATATACTCTAAAGTTTAGCCCACACCCAAAAAAAGATGACTGTGCATATCACTAAAATATCCGAAGGAATTACTGACTTCATAACACTCATGAACTCATCAAACCTGTTGTCCATGCTTGTCATCCACCCATGGAGCAATTTAATCCTTAACAACAACAAGATGTAACTCATTTAGTGCAATGGCTATTAGACTCTGAACAAGCCAGAAGTATGAGAACATATTATGGGACTGTAATCACAAAGACATTGATAGTCAATTTTTCCTTCTCATCCCTACAGTTCTTGTTCCCATTGCCACTGGTTATCACGAATGTCCCTCGATGAAAAATACCATATTTGACATTAAAATCTCTATTTTTGAGTGCTGTCCTCAAATCCAGAATGCTGTGGATTCAGATACATCTTGCTTGGTGAAGGTCTTATTACCAAACCTTACCATTCCAAACTGGAATGGCAAGGTGAGCAAAAAAACGATGGATATAGGCCCAGATCTCTGTACTGGGGTGAATGTATGACATTGTTCTGCATTCTGTCCATCAATTGTTCTTTTTGCATTTGCGGCCCAGTAGTACAGGGCAGATTTTCTTTAAAGGTGAAAGCGGGCACGTTATTTTTGTTTGGTGAAATTTCCTCTTTCACTTTATTCGGTACGGAGGTACTGCCAGATAACCCTTTGGGTAAAGTCCCCGGAAATGGGTTGATGATTAATACAAGGCAGATAGAAGGGCCTTAGGGATATAGCCAATTTGACTAATTACGCAACGTTTTTTCCTGTACGTTTTTTTAAAATCTCTGACTCCCAAGTGGATTAGCCCGTGTGTGGAGATTTCCACCACTATTTATTTGACTGCGAAGGTGTGAGTGAGAGTGGGGAAAAAGGACAAGGACAAGACATACCCTCCTCTAGTACTTTTCACCTCTCACCCTCCCTAAAGAGTGTGTAAAATCCTATCTTGTCACTTTTGGTGTGGTGAAGGACACTATCTCAGCTCCCATTCAGAACATACAAACCTCAAGATACTCACAGTTCTTTTTTCTTCTTTTTGAGCCGCCTGGGGATTTCTGCCTGGAGAAGAATTACCTGTAAAAAGCGGAAAGAGTGGTCAAGCAGAGAAAATTAGGAATCCAGGAAAAGACATTAAACATTTCCTATGTGAAGTTCATTCTGTGAATAAAGAAGCAAAAATTGAGAAGCATATCAAGCTTCCTAGCTTCTATTTCCGCCCGTCCCTCCCACACAGCATCTCTACGGGAGGAAGACAGCCAGTTACGAAGTAGTGCTCAGAACGGAATCTTGCCTGGCCGATATCCAGCATACCCCAGAAGGGAAGGGACACTGCAGCCGATCAGGAGCCCCTAAGTAGCCTAGTGGAGCCCGGAGAATGTCGAAGCTGCCCTGGAGTCCAGAGGCTGCCAGCAGGACGCAGAGCCCAGCCACGTTCCAGGAGGAGCGTGACTTAGGAACGGGCTCGCTTATTACCGCAACAGGGGAACTGGGAGGGGACCAGCACGGGGTCAGGTTGGGATTTACAATATTTTGAGTCTAATGGGTCTACTTGTGAGCAAGGGTGAAAACGTTGCACTCTTTCTATACTGCGTAGCTAAATGGCATGAGTTTTTTTTAATGTCTCCTGTCCAAGCGTGTTATAAGAGAAGTGACGTAACGCGCACTATCTGCAGATTCTTCCCATAATACAGGGAAATACTAGGGAAGGCTAAAACTTACAGGGATGCTATCTTACAAACTGGTACTGAAGAAGGTATTCAGGTCCTAACCTCTTATTTTTCCTGCTTTCTTTTGCACACATTCATTCAGTGACTGTGGCACAGATATAAGGCACATCCTTTCTATTCCTATACTATTCCCAGAACTACTAAAAGGAAAGGAATTCTTCTTTTAGAGGACGTACCGGATCAGAATAACTTAACTGTAAGAATTTCTCTTATTCCGAGGGGTGCGGATACCAAACGCCGCTGGTCAGTATTCCAGGATTCTAAAGGAAAAGAAACAAAGCAGGAAGATTTGAGAAGAAACCTAACTTTAATCTGGCAAACAAATAAAAACTCTATACTTAAATCAATGAGCATTTCATTGTTAATCCCGCATAACTAACATATGCTAAAATGTTGAAAGCTATTTTTTTCCCCTTGAATCCTACTGCTGTGGCTACCCTTGGTCCTCCTCTGTAGAAGAATCCAGCATGATAAATAAAGGGCATAATTTCTGTCTTGTCAAGCTGGAGGTGGAACCTTGAAAGATCTCTAAAATGAACAGAACATCATTAGTGTATACTGCCAGCTTAATCTTAGATGATATTTTAGGCATACATTGGAGCAATCCAAATAGGCGATTAGTTAAGAATGAGGATATGAAAGGTTTTCATGATTTTCTGTCTAAATCACTGAATAGAGACTCAGTCATTAAGTAGGAGATCTAGTATGCCCAACAGTTAGACTCAAAAAATATCATTACTCTACTCACAAGTTAATCAAGAGCCAAGGATGAGAATTGCATACTTTGAGGTACACACAAGCATCTGAAATTAATCTGTTAGACATGGAGTAATGGAGCATAAGCTGGGTCCAAACTGGAATGGCATGGTGAGCAAAAAAACGATGGATATAGTCCCAGATCTCTGTACTGGGGTGAATGTATGACATTGTTCTGCATTCTGTCCATCAATTGTTCTCTTTGCATTTGTCACCCCGAGTGGGACGGGTATGCCCAGACGTGGGTCCCGTGCTCTCCATGCCACTGGAGTCAAACTATCCTGGCTGAAGAGGGGTGAAACCCCGAAACCGGTCCTAGGATGCTTGTTTCCAGTCCAGGGAGGACCGGGCCTGGCAGTTCGGGCTGGACTGTTACCATTGGGCGCAGGGTCAAGACTGATTTGCATATGGCTGGGTCCAAACTGGAATGGCATGGTGAGCAAAAAACGATGGATTTAGGCCCAGATCTCTGTACTGGGGTGAATGTATGACATTGTTCTGCATTCTGTCCATCAATTGTTCTTTTTGCATTTGTCACCCCGAGTGGGACGGGTATGCCCAGACGTGGGTCCCGTGCTCTCCATGCCACTGGAGTCAAGCTATCCTGGCTGAAGAGGGGTGAAACCCCGAAACCGGTCCTAGGTTGCTTGTTTCCAGTCCAGGGAGGACCTGGCCTGGCAGTTCGGGCTGGACTGTTCCCATTGGGCGCAGGATCAAGACTGATTTGCATATGGCTGGGTCCAAACTGGAATGGCATGGTGAGCAAAAAAACGATGGATTTAGGCCCAGATCTCTGTACTGGGGTGAATGTATGACATTGTTCTGCATTCTGTCCATCAATTGTTCTTTTTGCATTTGTTACCCCGAGTGGGACGGGTATGCCCAGACGTGGGTCCCGTGCTCTCCATGCCACTGGAGTCAAGCTATCCTGGCTGAAGAGGGGTGAAACCCCGAAACCGGTCCTAGGATGCTTGTTTCCAGTCCAGGGAGGACCTGGCCTGGCAGTTCGGGCTGGACTGTTCCCATTGGGCGCAGGGTCAAGACTGATTTGCATATGGCTGGGTCCAAACTGGAATGGCATGGTGAGCAAAAAAAAAGATGGATTTAGTCCCAGATCTCTGTACTGGGGTGAATGTATGACATTGTTCTGCATTCTGTCCATCAATTGTTCTTTTTGCATCTGTACTACTGGGCCGCCTGCAACAGATATGTAATACGATGTGCCATTAATTTAAAAGATCAGTGACAGTTCCTTAGAGTCTTCCTTCCCCGCTCTCACAGTGTCCAACCCCGCTCCCACAATGTGCGTCCCCGTTTAAAAATGTCCCTGTTCAGATACGCCTAGCTAATGGTCACTCACCGCCCGTGCCGATACTCTCCTGAGTTGCGGAGGCAATTGTGCATCTCTTGGGGGAATCTACCAGTCTTCACTTCACTCCTCAGCGTCTCCTCTTTGTCCCCGGAGTCTTCCTCTGGTTCTGTGTTTCCACCGTTAGGTGCTCCTTGTGGGCTTCCCTTCTTGGCGTTCTCCAGTTCCTTGTGGCTCCGCCTCTTGACCTCCGCTCCGAACTCTTCCTGTTCCGATGTGAGGACCCTTTCTTCTCCTTGCGGGGTCCAAGATTTGCCCTTTCCTGGGTGGGCTCCTCCTCCTTCCTGTATAGGAGAGGCTGGGAGGAATGGTTTAACCCTTTCTTTCTTATCTTCCAGGTTTATTGATGGTCTCGGCATCCTCGGCGTCTTCCCGTGGAACAATGGATTTACCCCTGGTAAGTAGTGGGCTGTGAGGGACTCTGGGTCGGGCTCTCTCCCACATCCCACTTCCCTAACTTTATTGCTTGCAAGAAACGGATCCAAGGGGTACCTAGAGAGATAGCGTTGGTTTGTTCTTTTCCTTTTCTATGATGGGTAGTGAATCGAAAGGGTTGTAAGGCTAAGAACCAACGCAAAATCCTGTCAATATGTCTCTTGTTTCGGGAGAGCCACTCTAGTGGGGTGTGATCAGTGTACAGAGTAAACTTCCGGCTGTCAAGGTAATACCTTAGAGATTCGGTGGCTTATTTTATGGCCAGGGCCTCCTTCTCCACTACAGCATAATGTTTCTCCCTGGGAAACAGTTTACGGCTGATATATATTATAGGCTTTTCTTGTTCTTAGGAATCTTTTTGGGACATGGCAGCCCCTAAACCATATTCTGAAGCATCAGTTTGTATTATGAATGGTTTAGTGTAATCGAACTGAGAAGTACAGGCTTGGTCGTAAGGGATTGCTTTAACTGATAAAAGGCCTGCAAGGCTCTCATGGAGGGTTGTTTAAGCTCCTTTTCTGTTCTCACATCTTTTTTTAGGAGATCGGTTAAAGGGGTAGCTATTTGGGAAGAGAAGGGTATGAACCGTCTATAATATCCCAAGATACCCAAAAAGGCTCGTAGAACCTTTTTTGTATGGGGAAAGGGTAGATTAGAGATGACTGCTCCCTTCTTTTCTTGTGGTTTAATGTACCCCTCACCTAAGAGGTACCCAAGGTATTTCACTGATAGGGCAGCTAGACTGCTTTTGGCTGGATTTATGGTTAGTCCTCCTTCCTTTAATGCCTGAATTACTTTCTTAAGTGGGTCAAGTGTTGTTACCAGGAATCACTATAAATGACTATATCATCCATATAAGCTGCGGAAAAGGCTGCACATGGTTTGAGGATCATATTCATAAGTCTTTGAAAGGTGGTGGGAGCCCCTTGTAACCCAAAAGGGAGCGTGCGGAATTGATATATATATATATGATATAGCCCCCCTGGTGTGGAAAAGGTGGTTTTTTCCTTGTCTTGTTCCCGTAGAGGCACTTGCCACTATCCCTTACACAGGTCTACGGTACTAATGTACTGGGCTTTACCCAGTCTCTCAATCATTTCATCCACTCGAGGTAGTGGGTATGCATCAAATTGGGATATTTTATTGACCTCTCTAAAGTCAATACAAAACCTGATAGAGCCATCAGGCTTGGGTACTTTGACAATGGGCGAACACCATTCACTGTTAGAGGGTTCAATTATCTCCATTTTTAACATTTGCTGAATTTCGTTTTCAATGGCCTCCCGCCGGGACTCAGGTATACAATAAGGACGTAGTCGTATTATCTTTCCTGGGGTTGTATGTATTGCATGTTTAATCAAGAAAGTTTTTCCTGGGGTTAAAGAAAATACACCCTGCAAAGGGAGTAACCATTCATTCAGCTCTTGTTGTTGGCGAATAGACAAATCAGAATCTATGCTTTGTTGATATATGGGAGTGTGGCTCTCTATCTTCCCTATTAGGGCAGGTCTAGCCCCCTCCCATTTTTTAAGCAGTGTGATATGATAGATTTGAGTATTCTTTTTGTTATTAGGGTCCAGCTCCAGACGATAGGTTACAGGGGTTACTTTTTCTCGGACTTTAAAGGGGCCCTGCCACTGACCTATCAGTTTATGGTCAGAAGTGGGCATCATCAATAAGACTAAGTCGCCTATGTCTAGGGTTCATTCTTTAGTTTTTTTGTCATACTGTTTTTTCTGTGCTTCTTGGGCCTGTGTAAAAGGGTCTTAACTATACTCTGGATCTGATGTAAGTGGGATTTCAGGTTACAGACATACTCAGGGAGCGGCTTAGTTCCGCTGGGTTCTTCCTCCCATTCTTATTTTACCATATCCGACAAGGTACGGGGTTATCTCCCATATAGAAGCTTGAAAGGGGAATACCCAGTACTTTGTTGTTGTTTGCAACAAATGGCAAATAGGGCTAAGGGCAACATGTCCTACCATTTCCGGGTTTCTAATTCTAATAATTTTTTTAGAGTTGTTTTAAGAGTGGCGTTATACCTCTCTGCCAATCCATCTGTTTGTGGATGGTAAGCAGCAGTGCATATCTGTTTCATGTTCAGCTATTGGCAGACCTGTTTCAATAAGTTGGAGACAAATGGTGTTCCCTGATCAGTTATGATCTCCTTCGGGAACCCTACTCTGGAGAAAATATTAATCATGGCCTTTGCTATCTGAGTGGTGTTAGGTTGTCTTAAAGCAATTGCCTCCAGAAATCGGGTTGCATAGTCTACCAAGACTAAGACATAACGGTGCGTACTACGTGATGGAAGAAGGGGTCAGATTATGTCCATTCCAACTCTGGAGAACGGTTCTTCTATTACCGGTAGGGGCTTTAACTGAACTTTCATTGTAAGGTTCTGACTGTTTTTTTTGAGAAATTGGGCATTTTCTGCAATATTTACGGACTTGGTGGTAAATCCTGGGCCAATAAATCTTTTCTAAGATAGACTTCTCCGTTTTCTCCCCTCCAAAATGCCCCCCCCCAAGTAAATAGCTATGTGCAAGGAACAGGACTTATGCCCTGTATGGCTGGGTCACTAATAATTGAGGTGTGAGGTCTTTTCCCCCCTTTCGGTATAGTAACCCTTTTTTTACAAGAAACTGGGGACCTACTTGATGGGGATCTTCAACAGGAGCTGCTCTTTTCCAGGCCTCTTGAAGTGTGGGATCTTTTTTCATTTTTTTAAATTTTGTTTTTATTAAAGCATACAGTAATACACATGTCATCACCAGTTAACACAGCATATCACCGGGTGTCCATTATGGAACTTCTTTTCTTAAGCGATAACGATAACCATTTTGTCAGCATATTGGGCTCGGCAAAGCACATCTTCCTCATCATACACATTTCCATAAATAGAACACATTCAATGCATTTGTTTACATAAACCATTATATGCTCCTTCGTATATTTACTGAGAGTCTATACGCAGATAGACTCAATACTCCCCTTGTTTTGGGCACACTGGACAATATTACCTACTTAGCTTATTCTGCCTGGTCGATTACACCGTTCTCTACCACTATTTCCTTACTTATCAGATATGCTTGATACGGGCCCCACCAGTTTTTAGGCCGACTTTTCGGAGGAAGTAGCTTGTTAAATACACCCGATTGTGTGTTGCAATACAATAAATCTGTGTGCCAGTCCTCTACCTTTGGGATCGGGCCCTTTCCCCACCGCAAAGTCACACGCCTTTTGGCAAGCAGCAAGCCAATAGCCACTAGAGGTCTGTTGAGTTTTTCAATACCTAAGTCATATCCCAAAAGTGCTAATTTCGGATCTGGCTCTATGTCTGTCCTTCTGATAGCACTCAGCTCCTTAAATATTTCAGCCCAATACTCATTTATTCCAGGATATAACCAGGCTAAATGCAGGAATCCCTCTTTATCCTCCCGGCACCTCCAGCATCGCTTGTCTTCTCGCAGCCCGTAACTGTGCTGCTTCTCAGGGGTATAATAGACTTGATGCAGATATTTAAAGTGTATGAGCCTGTGTCGTCCATTTAAGGAGATAGATTTGGTTTTAGCACACCAGTATTGCCAGTCCTTATCATTTGTGGTTCCCCCTAGGTCACGCTGCCACTCAAGCCGCACCCTCAACATCATCGGTTTACGTGCCTCTTGTGCATTTGTGTAAAATCTTGTGATTAGTTTACACAGTGTTTCTATCTGTATGAGCGTTGAAAGCGCCCCCACTGCCTGTGGCTCCAGCAGCTCTTCCCCTAGGAGTTCCTGCCATGTGTCGGTGATAATGGTACTTAGCTAGCATTGACATATTAGGGCACCTCTCCTGAATCACATCCCACCTACCAATCACCCCATCAATGAAGAAATTGCCCAACGTGTTTATCCCCAAGGTGCGCAGGGCCTTCCTTGCCCCTCCTTCCTGTCCCATCAGAAACCATAGGCACCGGTGTAATGGAATATATGGGGAGTATAGCAGCACTCCGTTCTGTCTACTCAGGAGCGCATGCCATGCCTGTGTTGTAGTTGCCAGGGAGTCGAAGACTCCCCTTTGCCGGGACGGATTGCTGAACAATGTCTGCTGTAAAGTGGTTGGGTTCGCTGCCTCCCTCTCCAGATGCAAGTGAGGCGTATCATGTGGGCCATGGATCCAGTAATGGGCGAATGTACTCTGGGCAGTCCTATAATACATTTCCAAGTCTGGGGCGTTTAGGCCCCCAAATCATACAGTAATGTTAATGAGTCCCACTGCACTCTGAGTTGTTTTCCTGCCCAGGCTAGCTTAACCAGTAACGTGCAGAGACGTTTGAACACAGTGTTTGTAAGTGATATTGGCATGTTTTGAAAAAGAAATATAAATCTGGGCAACACCACCATTTTCATTACTGCTATGCGCTCCAACAGCGACAGTGGGAGCCTAATCCATCTGTCCACATCTTCATTCAGTTTTTGTATTGCCGTCCCATAGTTTTCTAGTAATACCACTGATGGGTCTGTATGCACCCGAATCCCCGAGTAGCGCACCGATTCTGTTGTCCATATCAGGGGGTACTCAAGTGTCGGGGACCTTGTGACAGAGGTAAGTGGGAAAATGATCGATTTATCCCAATTTATTTTCAAGTCCGATAGTGCTCCGAACTGCACCACCTCGTTGAGTATAGGGGTAAGATTGGTGTCTGGATTATTTACGTACAATAGGGAATGATCCGCACAGGCCGATATAATTAGCCTATAGCCCGGGAAACACAGTCCTCTGTGACTGTGGTACTCACGCAAGGCACAGGCCAGTGGTTCGCCCACCACTGCATACAGCAGAAGGGACAGCGGGCACCCCTGTCTGGTGCCCCTGGAAACAACAAATGCGTCGGAGACCACCTGCCCAACTCGCACTCGGGCAGTCGGTGCTGTATATAGTGTGGAGACTAGCCTCATAAAGATTTCCCCCACTCCTATTTTACGGAGTACTGCAAACATAAACCTCCACTCCACCGAGTCGAAGGCCTTCTCAGCATCTAAAAATACCGCAGCGGCCCTGACTTCTGGGTTCAAACGCTGCATGACTCCAAATAGTGTGCGTAGATTGTAGGATAGGTTTGGGCTCGGAACGAATCCTGCCTGCTCCGGACCTACTATCCCTGGCAGTAGGGGCGCTATTCTATTTGCCAGAATTTTTGTGTAAATTTTAGCATCCACGTTAAGCAGGGATAACGGTCTATAGGATGAACAATGTATTGGCGCTTTGCCTGGCTTCAGTACTGTAACTTTAATGACTTCTCTCATAGAGAGGGGCATTACCATGTTTTCAGCCATCTCTTCGAATAACGTTTTAAGGTGCAGTGCTAATAATTCTTGGAACGTCTTGTAGAATGTGACTGTCAGCCCGTCGGAGCCAGGTGCTTTTTCGGCTGGCATGTTCTGTAGTGCAGCGTGGATTTCGTACAGTGTTAGGGGCGGCATTAGGTGCTCCCTGTGCTCAGGGGGCAGCCATGGCATTTTAATGTGGGTCAGGTAGTCAGCTACTGCATCCTCATTGTGCTGTATTTGGGAGCTGTATAACTTTTTATAGTACTGGCTACATTTCTTTACAATCTCCTCAGGAGTGCTCAGAGTACTTCCTTCATCATCTATAACCTCTGTGATCACATCTGACGCTCTTGGGGGTCTCAATATGTTAGCTAGAATCGCTCCTGCCCTGTCTCTCTCTCTGTAGGCCCGCGCCGTGGCGTATTTTCCCATATGCTTAATCTCGTCATTGGTTGTTTCCTGGAATTCTGCCAGCTTATGCTTGATGTCAGCCCTCTTTTGTGTCTCTCCCTCTTCCTGCAATGCTCCCTCCATGGCAGCTGTCTCTTTCTCCAGGGTATGCAACCTGCCCCTGATAGCACGCAGCACTCCCGCATTTTTGGAGATTGCTATTCCCCTGATATAGACTTTGAACGCCTCCCACACCATCGCAAAAGTGTCAACTGAGTCTATGTTTTTTTCGAAAAATTGTTCTATTGCCTGCTGCAATTCCACTTTGAAAACTGTGTCTAACAGGGAGTATGGTGGGAACCTCCATGTGAAGGCTGGGATTCTGGGTGCTGCATATGCAAGTGTGTGCTGCACTGGGGAATGATCTGAATACGTTCTAGGGAGGTGTTCGCAATCAGTCACCCTCACTTTCAGTTCACTGGATATCAGCCAGTAGTCTATACGGGTGTGCGTGTCATGCGCAGCTGAGTAATGCGTGTACCCCGCCTTGTCTATGGACCTTTGCCTCCATATATCTGCAAGCCTTTCCTCTGCATCATGTCCAGTATAGCATTGGCTTCCTCTGAAGGATGCCTGGGGTGACCTTTAGATCGATCTACATCAGAGTCAAGTATACAATTGAAATCCCCTCCCCATATCTGCGGTACGCCCCCACTGGTGCACCCTAGCCTCCACTACATGATAGAATTGGGGATCGTCGTAATTTGGGCCATATATTCTAATAAGTAAGAACGTTAGATCTTGCTTCCAGTTGCTGAGGCGTCAAGATGGCGGTCGCACTCTAAGAGTGCTCCGGACCCCTCCGTCATCCGCCTTGCACCCATCGTCTACAGCTGCTGCAATCCTCCCCTACCTGACCACAGAGCTTCCCCGAACTCTCCGCTCTGCCCCGATCCCCTCGGACGGCGGATCGGAGCACTGGTTCCCGAGGATCGCCTCCCCTTCTGCTGCGGCCTAGTGACGACGAGCCTGCCGGCGTCCAGCCCAAGGCCGATATCCTTCCCGGCCGGCCCGACTCCCCCCGGCCGCATCGCGGCGGCGACGGGGCCGGGGCACATCTATACCCCCCGAGGCCGGAGGTCGTGCGGTGGTGGGCCCTTGGGGTCGGGTCCTTCCCGGCCGCGCCAACGCCGAACCTGCGTGGAGCGCCGTGAGGGCGGAGCTGGGACTGAGGAGGCTGCCGCGTCCCATCCGGATCGGACCGGGGCCTCGGCGGGACTCCCGGGGCTGGCTGCATCGGGGGACTTGTCCGGATTGTGTTCCCACCCCTGACACCTGATTTCGGCCGCCATTGCCGGGCGGCGGCGTTGAGGCCGGGACCCTCCTCCGGCTCGTCCACGTGTCTCCCTCCCGGCCCGGTGCCCAGTTGCCTTCACGGGGACGCCCGGTGCCTCTCATGGGGCCGGCGCGGAGCCCTGGCGGCCCTAGAGGGGGCGCTACCTCTGACTTTCCGGGTGTGGCCCAGGAGTTGTGGGCCTCTGGGGGGCCTTCCACACGGACACCTGATGCCCTGTGCCGCTGCGGCCTCGCTGCTGATACCAGGGAGGACCTCGGGGCCATCGCTACGTCGGTGAGTGGGGTCTGGGGTTGGGGATCGGCCATCTTTTCGGGTGGCGGTGCGGAGGGGTAGCCCAAGTACCCCCGCCCCCCCTTCCCCCGCCGCTCTTCCAGCCCCCCCCTTCCTTGTGGACCTGGGCCGGCTCCTGCTACCTGTTGCCTCGGAAGGGGCGCGACAGCTGGTGCAACTGCTGTCGCATGAGGAGCTGTGGGCCCCTAACATTGTAATTCCTGGTGGGGTCCCCCTGGTGTGGCAGCTGGGGCGCCCCTGGGCTAGAACTCGCCCACTATTGCATCTCTACGGGGGTACGCCGGCTTCACTGGCGGTTGGCCCCGAAACGGGCGAAACTCACTTGTGGCCCCCACCGTGGTGCACCGGAGACCTAGGGATCGGCCATTGGGGCGTATGGCGGCACAGAGGGGTATTGCTGGGGCCTCCACCCTCCCTTCCCCCTGGCTGCTCTAATTCCCCTCCGCCCATTACGTTCCACGTCAAGAGACCCTTGTTGGGCAGTGCCGGTCTGGGGACGACCGATCCGGGATGGTGACAGAGTCCAACACAAAGTTTCGATCCTTCATAATCCCCGTCTGACCCCAACCACCCTCCTGCTGGACAGAGGGTCCGTGCTATCGCCCTGCCGTTGTCGTTGGCCTGGCCTAACCTCCTCCTGCTGGAGTGCTCCTGCGGGTCCGCCGGTGACCCCGAAACTCTTCACGGCGGATCGGCGAGGGGGGTCCTGGGCGCCCGGGTCTGAGTATCGACGATCTGGGTGCCCGAGGGCCCCTCTCGCCTTCCTCTTTGGACTTGCGATTCATCCCCTGCCCAGGCGGTAGACGGACACCTTCCTTGGTGGCGATGGGCCGGACCCGCACCTTGCAGAACCCTGCCCCTCGACCCAGACCAAAATGGACCAATTTACCACGTCAGACCGCTGTCCTGTGGGTGGGTCGCCGGAGGCTCCGGTCCCCACCGGGGGTGACCTTTCCACCATCCTTCAGGCGATCGGCGCGTCACAGGCCTCCGTGGAAAACAAGATTGGCGAGGTGAGGGTGGACATGGCCCTTATTCGCCAGGACCTACGCAACGCCACGGCGCGAATTACGGAAGCGGAATCCAGAATCTCCACGACCGAAGATGATATTGGCCAACTCAAGACCCAGGTGGCTCGCCTCCAGTCCCAGACCTCGGAGCTCCACCGGCGAGCCGAAGACGCCGGAAATAGGTTGAGGAGAAACAATCTACGCCTGGTGGGATTTTCCGAGGGGATCGAGCAGGGACAGGCGGATACGTTCGTGGAGAATTGGGTGCGTTCTTGGATGCCCAAGGAGTCCCTCTCGCCCTGGTTTGTCATCGAGCGCGCGCACCGTTCCCTGGCCCCCAGGCCTCCGCCTGGGGCTCCCGCTCGACCCATTATCCTGAAGGTCCTTAATTTCAGGGACAGAGATGCCATCCTCAGGGAAGCTAGGGCACAGGGTCCACTGACGTTCCAAAATACCAAGATCATGGTTTTCCCGGACTACACCAGGGAGGTGCAGGCCCAACGTCGGACATACGACGAAGTTAAACAAAAGCTTTGCAACCTGGGTCTTCGCTATGGTCTCCTGTTTCCGGCCCGGCTGAGTTGTCTTTCAGGACAAGACATTCTTCTTTGACAGCCCTCAGGCGGCATGGACCTGGCTCACGGAGGAGCGGCCCACTCTGGGTCGGCCGGTGCCCTCTATCGCCCGCCGGGACCCCCCGCAGCCCCGCCCGGCCCAGCCGAAATCTCAAAGACGCCGGACCAGGTCTCGCAGGAAGGGTGATCGCCAATACTCATTTATTCCAGGACATAACCAGGCTAAATGCAGGAATCCCTCTTTATCCTCCCGGCACCTCCAGCATCGCTTGTCTTCTCGCAGCCCGTAACTGTGCTGCTTCTCAGGGGTATAATAGACTTGATGCAGATATTTAAAGTGTATGAGCCTGTGTCGTCCATTTAAGGAGATAGATTTGGTTTTAGCACACCAGTATTGCCAGTCCTTATCATTTGTGGTTCCCCCTAGGTCACGCTTCCACTCAAGCCGCACCCTCAACATCATCGGTTTACGTGCCTCTTGTGCATTTGTGTAAAATCTTGTGATTAGTTTACACAGTGTTTCTATCTGTATGAGCGTTGAAAGCGCCCCCACTGCCTGTGGCTCCAGCAGCTCTTCCCCTAGGAGTTCCTGCCATGTGTCGGTGATAATGGTACTTAGCTAGCATTGACATATTAGGGCACCTCTCCTGAATCACATCCCACCTACCAATCACCCCATCAATGAAGAAATTGCCCAACGTGTTTATCCCCAAGGTGCGCAGGGCCTTCCTTGCCCCTCCTTCCTGTCCCATCAGAAACCATAGGCACCGGTGTAATGGAATATATGAGGAGTATAGCAGCACTCCGTTCTGTCTACTCAGGAGCGCATGCCATGCCTGTGTTGTAGTTGCCAGGGAGTCGAAGACTCCCCTTTGCCGGGACGGATTGCTGAACAATGTCTGCTGTAAAGTGGTTGGGTTCGCTGCCTCCCTCTCCAGATGCAAGTGAGGCGTATCATGTGGGCCATGGATCCAGTAATGGGCGAATGTACTCTGGGCAGTCCTATAATACATTTCCAAGTCTGGGGCGTTTAGGCCCCCCAAATCATACAGTAATGTTAATGAGTCCCACTGCACTCTGAGTTGTTTTCCTGCCCAGGCTAGCTTAACCAGTAACGTGCAGAGACGTTTGAACACAGTGTTTGTAAGTGATATTGGCATGTTTTGAAAAAAAAATATAAATCTGGGCAACACCACCATTTTCATTACTGCTATGCACTCCAACAGCGACAGTGGGAGCCTAATCCATCTGTCCACATCTTCATTCAGTTTTTGTATTGCCGTCCCATAGTTTTCTAGTAATACCACCGATGGGTCTGTATGCACCCGAATCCCCAAGTAGCGCACCGATTCTGTTGTCCATATCAGGGGGTACTCAAGTGTCGGGGACCTTGTGACAGAGGTAAGTGGGAAAATGATCGATTTATCCCAATTTATTTTCAAGTCCGATAGTGCTCCGAACTGCACCACCTCGTTGAGTATAGGGGTAAGATTGGTGTCTGGATTATTTACGTACAATAGGGAATGATCCGCACAGGCCGATATAATTAGCCTATAGCCCGGGAAACACAGTCCTCTGTGACTGTGGTACTCACGCAAGGCACAGGCCAGTGGTTCGCCCACCACTGCATACAGCAGAAGGGACAGCGGGCACCCCTGTCTGGTGCCCCTGGAAACAACAAATGCGTCGGAGACCACCTGCCCAACTCGCACTCGGGCAGTCGGTGCTGTATATAGTGTGGAGACTAGCCTCATAAAGATTTCCCCCACTCCTATTTTACGGAGTACTGCAAACATAAACCTCCACTCCACCGAGTCGAAGGCCTTCTCAGCATCTAAAAATACCGCAGCGGCCCTGACTTCTGGGTTCAAACGCTGCATGACTCCAAATAGTGTGCGTAGATTGTAGGATAGGTTTGGGCTCGGAACGAATCCTGCCTGCTCCGGACCTACTATCCCTGGCAGTAGGGGCGCTATTCTATTTGCCAGAATTTTTGTGTAAATTTTAGCATCCACGTTAAGCAGGGATAACGGTCTATAGGATGAACAATGTATTGGCGCTTTGCCTGGCTTCAGTACTGTAACTTTAATGACTTCTCTCATAGAGAGGGGCATTACCATGTTTTCAGCCATCTCTTCGAATAACGTTTTAAGGTGCAGTGCTAATAATTCTTGGAACGTCTTGTAGAATGTGACTGTCAGCCCGTCGGAGCCAGGTGCTTTTTCGGCTGGCATATTCTGTAGTGCAGCGTGGATTTCGTACAGTGTTAGGGGCGGCATTAGGTGCTCCCTGTGCTCAGGGGGCAGCCATGGCATTTTAATGTGGGTCAGGTAGTCAGCTACTGCATCCTCATTGTGCTGTATTTGGGAGCTGTATAACTTTTTATAGTACTGGCTACATTTCTTTACAATCTCCTCAGGAGTGCTCAGAGTACTTCCTTCATCATCTATAACCTCTGTGATCACATCTGACGCTCTTGGGGGTCTCAATATGTTAGCTAGAATCGCTCCTGCCCTGTCTCTCTCTCTGTAGGCCCGCGCCGTGGCGTATTTTCCCATATGCTTAATCTCGTCATTGGCTGTTTCCTGGAATTCTGCCAGCTTATGCTTGATGTCAGCCCTCTTTTGTGTCTCTCCCTCTTCCTGCAATGCTCCCTCCATGGCAGCTGTCTCTTTCTCCAGGGTATGCAACCTGCCCCTGATAGCACGCAGCACTCCCGCATTTTTGGAGATTGCTATTCCCCTGATATAGACTTTGAACGCCTCCCACACCATCGCAAAAGTGTCAACTGAGTCTATGTTTTTTTCGAAAAATTGTTCTATTGCCTGCTGCAATTCCACTTTGAAAACTGTGTCTAACAGGGAGTATGGTGGGAACCTCCATGTGAAGGCTGGGATTCTGGGTGCTGCATATGCAAGTGTGTGCTGCACTGGGGAATGATCTGAATACGTTCTAGGGAGGTGTTCGCAATCAGTCACCCTCACTTTCAGTTCACTGGATATCAGCCAGTAGTCTATACGGGTGTGCGTGTCATGCGCAGCTGAGTAATGCGTGTACCCCGCCTTGTCTATGGACCTTTGCCTCCATATATCTGCAAGCCTTTCCCTCTGCATCATGTCCAGTATAGCATTGGCTTCCTCTGAAGGATGCCTGGGGTGACCTTTAGATCGATCTACATCAGAGTCAAGTATACAATTGAAATCCCCTCCCCATATCTGCGGTACGCCCCCCCACTGGTGCACCCTAGCCTCCACTACATGATAGAATTGGGGATCGTCGTAATTTGGGCCATATATTCTAATAAGTAAGAACGTTAGATCTTGCTTCCAGTTGCTGAGGCGTCAAGATGGCGGTCGCACTCTAAGAGTGCTCCGGACCCCCTCCGTCATCCGCCTTGCACCCATCGTCTACAGCTGCTGCAATCCTCCCCTACCTGACCACAGAGCTTCCCCGAACTCTCCGCTCTGCCCCGATCCCCTCGGACGGCGGATCGGAGCACTGGTTCCCGAGGATCGCCTCCCCTTCTGCTGCGGCCTAGTGACGACGAGCCTGCCGGCGTCCAGCCCAAGGCCGATATCCTTCCCGGCCGGCCCGACTCCCCCCGGCCGCATCGCGGCGGCGACGGGGCCGGGCACATCTATACCCCCGAGGCCGGAGGTCGTGCGGTGGTGGGCCCTTGGGGTCGGGTCCTTCCCGGCCGCGCCAACGCCGAACCTGCGTGGAGCGCCGTGAGGGCGGAGCTGGGACTGAGGAGGCTGCCGCGTCCCATCCGGATCGGACCGGGGCCTCGGCGGGACTCCCGGGGCTGGCTGCATCGGGGGACTTGTCCGGATTGTGTTCCCACCCCTGACACCTGATTTCGGCCGCCATTGCCGGGCGGCGGCGTTGAGGCCGGGACCCTCCTCCGGCTCGTCCACGTGTCTCCCTCCCGGCCCGGTGCCCAGTTGCCTTCACGGGGACGCCCCGGTGCCTCTCATGGGGCCGGCGCGGAGCCCTGGCGGCCCTAGAGGGGGGCGCTACCTCTGACTTTCCGGGTGTGGCCCAGGAGTTGTGGGCCTCTGGGGGGCCTTCCACACGGACACCTGATGCCCTGTGCCGCTGCGGCCTCGCTGCTGATACCAGGGAGGACCTCGGGGCCATCGCTACGTCGGTGAGTGGGGTCTGGGGTTGGGGATCGGCCATCTTTTCGGGTGGTGGTGCGGAGGGGTAGCCCAAGTACCCCCGCCCCCCCTTCCCCCGCCGCTCTTCCAGCCCCCCCCTTCCTTGTGGACCTGGGCCGGCTCCTGCTACCTGTTGCCTCGGAAGGGGCGCGACAGCTGGTGCAACTGCTGTCGCATGAGGAGCTGTGGGCCCCTAACATTGTAATTCCTGGTGGGGTCCCCCTGGTGTGGCAGCTGGGGCGCCCCTGGGCTAGAACTCGCCCACTATTGCATCTCTACGGGGGTACGCCGGCTTCACTGGCGGTTGGCCCCGAAACGGGCGAAACTCACTTGTGGCCCCCACCGTGGTGCACCGGAGACCTAGGGATCGGCCATTGGGGCGTATGGCGGCACAGAGGGGTATTGCTGGGGCCTCCACCCTCCCTTCCCCCTGGCTGCTCTAATTCCCCCTCCGCCCATTACGTTCCACGTCAAGAGACCCTTGTTGGGCAGTGCCGGTTTGGGGACGACCGATCCGGGATGGTGACAGAGTCCAACACAAAGTTTCGATCCTTCATAATCCCCGTCTGACCCCAACCACCCTCCTGCTGGACAGAGGGTCCGTGCTATCGCCCTGCCGTTGTCGTTGGCCTGGCCTAACCTCCTCCTGCTGGAGTGCTCCTTGCGGGTCCGCCGGTGACCCCGAAACTCTTCACGGCGGATCGGCGAGGGGGGGTCCTGGGCGCCCGGGTCTGAGTATCGACGATCTGGGTGCCCGAGGGCCCCTCTCGCCTTCCTCTTTGGACTTGCGATTCATCCCCTGCCCAGGCGGTAGACGGACACCTTCCTTGGTGGCGATGGGCCGGACCCGCACCTTGCAGAACGCTGCCCCTCGACCCAGACCAAAATGGACCAATTTACCACGTCAGACCGCTGTCCTGTGGGTGGGTCGCCGGAGGCTCCGGTCCCCACCGGGGGTGACCTTTCCACCATCCTTCAGGCGATCGGCGCGTCACAGGCCTCCGTGGAAAACAAGATTGGCGAGGTGAGGGTGGACATGGCCCTTATTCGCCAGGACCTATGCAACGCCACGGCGCGAATTACGGAAGCGGAATCCAGAATCTCCACGACCGAAGATGATATTGGCCAACTCAAGACCCAGGTGGCTCGCCTCCAGTCCCAGACCTCGGAGCTCCACCGGCGATCCGAAGACGCCAAAAATAGGTTGAGGAGAAACAATCTACGCCTGTTGGGATTTTCCGAGGGGATCGAGCAGGGACAGGCGGATACGTTCGTGGAGAATTGGGTGCGTTCTTGGATGCCCAAGGAGTCCCTCTCGCCCTGGTTTGTCATCGAGCGCGCGCACCGTTCCCTGGCCCCCAGGCCTCCGCCTGGGGCTCCCGCTCGACCCATTATCCTGAAGGTCCTTAATTTCAGGGACAGAGATGCCATCCTCAGGGAAGCTAGGGCACAGGGTCCATTGACGTTCCAAAATACCAAGATCATGGTTTTCCCGGACTACACCAGGGAGGTGCAGGCCCAACGTCGGACATACGACGAAGTTAAACAAAAGCTTTGCAACCTGGGTCTTCGCTATGGTCTCCTGTTTCCGGCCCGGCTGAGTTGTCTTTCAGGACAAGACATTCTTCTTTGACAGCCCTCAGGCGGCATGGACCTGGCTCACGGAGGAGCGGCCCACTCTGGGTCGGCCGGTGCCCTCTATCGCCCGCCGGGACCCCCGCAGCCCCGCCCGGCCCAGCCGAAATCTCAAAGACGCCGGACCAGGTCTCGCAGGAAGGGTGATCGCCAAGGGGAGGCATCCCGCTCACCTGGTGCGCCGTCTCAGCGCCCTCCTTCCCGAGCGTCTTCACGGAGGTCCGCCACTCCCAGTCCAACCAACTCTCTGATTGACTTGAGCCAGATCGCAGACCCCTCGGCGACCCTGCGTCCTGCCTTATCCGAAACCGACTTGTCTCGGAGCCCTGTGCTTCGTGGAACCGGAGAAGACGAGGGAACTTGAACTCTGGCCTACAGCAGGGGTTCCCTAATTAGTTTTCCGAATAGCTCCTGTATTCAAGAGTGTTAATTCTTCTTACATTTGGGGTGATTCGTTTTCAATGTACTCATGTTCTGCAGAATGTTCTAGACTTTACCTCCTGGACTTACTTGTATCCCTTTGATGCATAATCGTTTTAACAATATTTGCAGCTGTTGACAAGTTCTTATCCGAATCTAAGGAGGGGGTCCATCTCCGCCATGGCCATGTTTAGCTAAACGTTTTAGCTTAGCACCTAGACCTATTGTGGGTTGTTTTTTTTATATTTCTTTTTATTAAACAAACATAAATACAATAATACATTACAGAGGAGTCAATCGCTTAATGGCATGAGGTATCCTGGGGGAGGAAAATCATTGTACCTAATTACAGGAAATGAGGAATGTTACGGTGAGGGCGGGTCTGTAATGTCAATACAGCGAGGCGGTGTGCAGATGTCTCCTCGGTATATATTCCAAGAGCCCCATACACGGGACCACTTTTTCGGGCAACCCCTGGCCAGGTACACCGTTTTTTCCCTATACATGCACCAGTCTAGATCCCTCTCCCAGGCCTCTATTGTGGGAGGTTGCTCTGCTCCCCATCGCTGCGCAATATTCCTCTTTGCTAGCATGAATCCCAGTGTGGACCATTGTGTCTGGGCTGTATTCAAGTCAGTAGGTTCCCAAATATTCAGGAGGCAGCGTCTCACCTCAGGGCGAAGCGAGAGCGAGAGTACCGAGTTGATGACACCTTGAACCCTGCGCCAGAATGTGCTGATGACTGGACATTCCCAAAGAATATGTATAAACGTTCCTGTGTGCCCACAGTTCCTCCTACACTCCCCACTCATCTCCCTTCCCATGTGTACTAGTTGAGGCCCAGTCATGTAAGTCCTGTGTAGGATTTTAAGCTGGACTAATCTGAGACGCGCTGATATGGCTACCACCCTGGGAGAGGATATCGCCTCCTGCCAATCCTCCTCATCCAATTCAATCCCGTCCCGTGTCCACTTCTCCCGCAGTGTTTGGAGCTGGTCCTCCCCATTGTTGATTAACTTCTTATATATGAGAGAAATGGTTTTCTCGGGTAGTGACCCGTCTAGTATTCTATCTTCCAGTGGTGAAGCGTCGGGAGGGACGGAGTCTCGTGTCAGGTGCATACGTAGTGAGTGCACGATTTGTACATAGCGGAAGTGTTCAGTGTCTGCCAGCTTATATTCATTTTGGAGGTCTACAAAGGGTTTGATCCCGCTGGTTCCCAACATATCTTTGATGTGTGAGATTCCTATTAGGTCCCACCTGTCAAACCCTTTCGTCTTCCACAAACTACCTAGCTTCTCTGAGTCCCACAGTGGAGTGGCTAGTGTCAATGTATTGCCCCATCCCAGTGAGGTAGTTGCGCTGTGCCAAACCTGAACGGTGTGTGCAGTGGGTCCAGTTAGGGCAAGTCGTCCAGGCTTTGAGTATAGTGCTCTACCATACGTCCCTCCCGGGAGGAGCCATCTGTCCATAGCATAGCCAGGGTCATCTGGGCGACCGTAGGTGCCGTGGTTAACGGCAGCAAGATGTGCTGCCCAATAGTATTTTTTAATGTCAGGAAGGCTAATGCCTCCTTCATACCACGATAGGGTGAGTTTAGTTAAAGCAATGCGAGGTTTTCCTTCCCACAGCAGAGTGCGCTGGAGGTTCTCAATCTCTTTGAAGTAGTGAGCTGGGACAGGGTCCAACGTGTTCTGTAGGATATATAGAAACCTAGGGAGGGACATCATTTTAAAAAGGGCTGCTCTACCCAAAAGCGAAAGGGGAGTGTTTTCCAACTAGCAATATCTTTCTGGAGTCTGCGAAGGGGTGGAAGGAGATTCCGCTCGTATCGAAGTGCGGCATCTAGGGAAACAAATATGCCTAGGTATTTAAACCCAATTGTGTTTATCTGTATTGGACAGTTCCTGGGGGAAGAGGAGGGTCACCACTAAGGGCATATAACAGGGACTTATTCCAGTTTACGGTGAAGCCAGAAAATCTGCCAAAGACCTCCAGTATATCCAATATCACCACCAGGGAGTGTTTCGGCGAGGCTAAATAAAGGAGGATGTCGTCCGCATACAAGGAAATGCGGTCCTCCCAGTCCGGGGACCATTTCAGTCCTCTTATCCTTGGGTCACCTCGGATCCACGCAGCAAAAGGTTCAAGGGCCAGGGCGAAGAGGAGGGGCGAGAGCGGACATCCCTGGCGGGTTCCCCTGCTAAGCGGGAAGGCTGCAGAAAGTTTGTTATTGACTACCACTTGGGCTAGGGGGTCACTGTACAGAAGACGTACCCATTGGATAAAGTTAGGCCCAAAGCCCAGTTTGGCCAAGACTGCCCACAGATAGGGCCACTCCATAGTATCAAATGCCATGGTGGCGTCTAAGGACACCACCACCGCTGGTTCTTGAATAGTGTGTGCTCTACTCACCACTCCATGTAGTCTGCGCAGGTTTAGTGCCGTGTTCCTATGTGGCATAAATCCAGATTGATCCGGATGAACCAGGCCGCTGATTATTTTGGCTAAGCGCGTGGCCAATAATTTGGCCAATATTTTGGGTTCGGCGTTCAGAAGGGAGATGGGTCTGTATGATGCGCATTCGGTTTTGGCCTTGCCCTCTTTGTGGATTGTCACTATGGTCGCGAGCCTTTGCTCCCTAGGCAGCACCCCGCCCTCTCTGGCCTCCTCGAACATGGCCTTCAGGTATGGTGCCATCTTATCTGGCCGAAGTTTGTATAGCTCAATAGGAATTCCATTAGGACCGAGTGCCTTCCCTGACTTCAAAGCGCGAATTGCTTGCCCAATCTCATCTATTGTCAGGTCGCTGTCCATATACTGACGGTCTTCTAAAGTGAGCCGGGGAGCTTAATGTCACGCAGTAGTTCCTGTGAGTCTTCTTCGGAATGTGGGGTTACAGTTTTGTATACCGCGGAGAAGTGAGTAGCAAATCTGTCCGCTATGGTTTGTGGCTCCGTGATGGGCCTCTCTCCCTCAACCCTAAGTTCCGGCACCAGCCTATTGGCGTGCTCTTTTTGTCGAGCCACGCTATAAGTTTCCCTGCTTTATCTCCAAGGTCATAGACCCTGCCTAGCTGCTCCCTGCTCATTGCCCTCGCCCTGTCTGTCACTAAGGCCTTGTATTCATGTTGTTTTAGGCTCAACAGGTGGAGCTTTTCTGGCGTGGCTCCGAGTTCAGGGTCTCCCTCCAGGGCACTGATTTCGGACTCAATGTCGATCACTTCTTTACGATTTTCTTTCTTAACTCCGGAGATCAGTGACAGTGCCTGGCCTCGGAGTACCGTCTTGAATGCTTCCCACAGTATCTGAGGTGAGGAAACAGAACCCTCATTATCCAAGAAATAGGTGTCCATAGCTTTCACTAATTCGTTTCGAGTTTTGGGGTTTTTTAGATACCAGGGGTTAATGGGAGCGATCCTGCCCACCGTGGAGCGACCAAGGGCTATATGTGTCCATATTGGCGAGTGGTCCGAAATGCCTCTAGCTAAGTGTTTGATGTCTTGTATGCTGTGGGCCTGTGTTGCCGGAACTAGGCAGTAATCCAACCGGGATAGACTATTGTGCGCACCGGAGTGGAAGGTATATTGCTGCTGTTCTGGATGATATGTTCTTCACCCGTCTACCAGTCCCATGGAATTGAGGAAGTCGGGTAACCATTGACAAGAAGGCCCCATGTCTCGCGGGGGATAACGGTCCAATGTGCCAGAGACTACTGCATTAAAGTCACCCCCTACAATCAAGTGGCCCTCTGGAATAGTGAGTAGGATAGAGCTCAGGTCTATAAATGTTGTGTTCTGTAGTCCCGGTGGGACGTAGATTGACATAAATGTGATGGTTCGCCCCTCCCACATGCCCGACACCCCCACATATCTGCCTCGGTCGTCCACCCACGTGGCGCTCACAGTCAGGGGAAAGGAGTTTTTCATCATGACGCCCACCCCCCTTGAACTCGAGGTGAATCCTGCATGGGCCACCATTTTGTATCCCCATCTGTGCATTGCCTTGCATTTGTTACCAATGAGATGTGTTTCCTGTAGTAGGACGACATCCGGGGCCTGGCGTTTGATATACTGGAGGACTACACTACGCTTGATCTTGTCTCCCAGTCCATTAACATTCCAACTCAATATCTTAATGTCTCCCCCCCCTTGTGCACCCATTGATTAGTTCAAAAATTACAGGCTCCTCTGTTGCAAAATAAAATTGAAATGACAATTCAAGAACAATACAAACATAAAAACATGAAACCCCCTCCCAACTACCCCCCACCCAGCTTCCCTGCACTGTGAGCGAAGAACAGCCCAAAAAAAACTCTGCAGAGTGCCTGTCGCCCTGAACGAACACTAAAAGTAGTAAACGTGGGGGCATGCCATACCAATTAGCTGACCTTCCCCACTCAATAAGTATGAAAGTCCCTCAGAAAGTCATGCACCACAAATCTGGGTAGAGACCGAGGGCCGGGGGGCCACTGTGATGGAGTTCGGCCCCCACCCCGCCCGTTACCTGTCCCAGGGCTTCAGAGGAGAGCGTCCGCTCCACGGAGAGCCTATAGTTCTCTTAGTCCTTTTGCTCACGCTGTTGAGAGGCCTCCACCTCCGCAGCTCCGCTGCCGTCTGTCCCCCTATTCGAGTGTGAGTCCAGCCACTCCGCCGCTTCCTCCGGCCGCTCAAAGAACCAGGCCCTTCCCTCCGCCTCCACCCGGAGACGTGCCGGGAATAGCATGGCGTACTTGAAACCTCGGTCTCTTAGCGTTCGTTTAACAGGGAGGAAGGACCTCCTTTGTCTCTGCACTCGCTGTGTGAAGTCCGGAAAGAAAGAAATGTCTGCATTCTCGTAGCGGAGGCCAGGTCGGGCCCTGGCGTTCTGGAGGATTATATCTCGATCGCGGAAATTTAGCACTCTGGCCAACAACGGGCGAGGCAGAGCCCCCGGCCTGGGGCGGCCTCCGGGAACCCTGTGGGCCCGCTCGATGACGAAGAACTTGCTGAGACCCTTGGGCTGCAGCTGGCGCAGGATAAGGTCCTCCACAAAGAGGTCTGGAGACTGCCCTTCCGCTTTTCCGGCACTCCTAGGATCCGTAGGTTATTGCGACGTAGCCGCCCTTCATAGTCATCCAGCTTTACCTCAGTCGCCACACGGAATGTCCGCATCTCCTGCATTTCCTCTTGGATCTGTGCCACGTCTCCCACCAAGCTAGAGGTGGTAATCTCAACCTGTTTGACTTTGTCGCTGAGTTTAGACAGGTCTGCTCGGATTAAATTAACCTCTATGGCGATTGTGTCCATTTTGTGTTCCAGAGAGGTTTTTACACTGGAGATGGCATCCATGACATCCCTCAGGGACAGTTCCTGGTCTTCCCCACCTTGTTCACTCGCGGGGCTGTCTCTGGATTGACGGCTTTGAATCACGTCTTTAGGGAGGGTGTAGCGATCCAATTTGTTGGACTGCACCGCCTTAGAGCCCCTGGCACTTGCCGTCTTGCTCTTCTCCATGTCTGTGTCTCCGGAGGTGTCCAAGTTTGGCTCTCTCCTGAGCCGTGGCCCGGTCACTGACACTGGCGCCCTTCACCGCCTGTCTCACCGAAATCAGCGGCACCCAAGTCAGGGAGAGGGGGACGTCACGTTCACCATGCCCCGGGCCCCGGGCGCTCGGAATTTCAGTCCGATGTCCTGCGACCGCAGCACGGGCCGCAAAGCCGCTGCCTCACTCCCAGCTGGGCGCCGTCTATCCGCGACAAGGGCGTGTAGGCAGGCTGTTGCTTTCAAGGCCACCATCCAGGGTTTCACACAGCTCCAGTAGATCCCCGTCTCCCCTTCGTATCACGGATCAATGGGGGAGGGCAGTCAATCGCCCCGCAACGGGATGCGAAAAATTCAGAGGGTGATGAGGGTCCGTACACCGCTTTTGCCCACGACTCCCAGGCGGCCCTCTGCAGCCACACCCCGTCACCCGGCACCCCGGGCCCCTGAGCCCGGCGTTCCAGTCTGCACCAATCTCCCGGCAACTCTCGTGACAGGGGCACCACTGTCCACGGCGCTTCCGCTGGATCCCCGCACCGCCACAAACAGTCCCCGGTGCCGCACTGGTCCCAGCAGGCACGGGTACAGAAAGACGAGGGCGCACCAGAGTGCAGCGGGTTGTCGCGGAAATCGAGCCCCCGGCTTTAGATTTTCTGTGGGCCCTCGTTACAGTGTGGCGATATTCTTTGACCCTAGTGATGGACGGTCACCTCCCTCACGTCCCGTGCGTTCGCTGATGGGGTCTCCTGCCACCTCACCTCTCCGTTCAGGCTGTATCTGCCTCCCGGTGCACTCACCGCCAGCGCCCCCGCAGGTCCCAGCCGCTCTCTCGGTCCGCATATGGCACCGCGCCGATCCGTCAGCCCCAGGTGGTAGAGGCCAAGGCTGTGGTGCGCTCCGGCGGCCTGTCTCGAAAATCGAGCCCCCGGCTTCACAGGCCCCTCTCTCGCGAGGGTCGCAGTGTCTATTTCAGGCGGAGCTCGGCCCTCGCGCCCGGCACAATGTCTTCCGCTATCGTTCCGGTGCAATTCCCGACTTTCGGGTTTCGGATTTGTGTGGCGGATAGTCGTGGGGAGATCAGCTACGACGGAGCTCCCTCTTTAGGCGGCCATCTCGGTTCGGGTCTTGGCCACCCTATTGTGGGTTGTTGTTTTGAGTTGTAGTGTTAGAGCGACTGATGCTTCCTTTTCAGAAGTGTAGGGTGGGGGGTGTTGGGGGGATTGGGAGGGAGGGTAGACCGTTGTCTCCCCATTGTTTATTGTTTTCAGCTGCCTACGTGCCGCCGTTCTTTGTTTTTCTTGGCAGCTATCGATGCATGTACGACATTGACAGCGACACGAGACTTACCACACTACACAACTTCCACCCAGAGACCCCGGCCGCAGCACACTGCCTCCCCTGGGACCCGAGTCCACTTGCGCCTGCGTCTCTTCTTCCACACACTTTCCTCCACTTGGATGGCGTCGACCCTACATAGACCCCTCCATATCCTATCCTGGAACGTCAACGGCCTACTGGATCGCGTAAAACGCACTGCCGTCCTTCGCAGCGCCCAGCGACACAAGCCTGATATCTTATTCCTACAGGAAACACACCTTCTGGGTACACGATGCAACTTCCTTACCCGGTATGGGTTTGATAGGGTTTGGCACTCCGGTTATACAAGGGGATCCCGGGGGGTTGCCATACTGCTTCGGAAGGGACTTCCTTTTACCCTGGCGCACGCCGAGACAGACTTACAGGGTCGCTTTGTGGCCCTGACGGGTAAAGTTGAAGGCCACCCTTTCAACCTCCTGTGTGTCTACATCCCCCCTGCCGTTTTGGCCTCAACTCTCCGCCGTCTTACACTTGTGGTCTCCTCCTTCCCACAGGGACTGACGGTCATTGGAGGCGATTTTAACGCCGTTTTGCAGCCCTCCGGCGACACGTCGGGCGTTCCCTCAGCACCTCGCCTGGCCTCTGCTAGGCGCTTGTCTGATTGGTCCTCTGCCTTGGGTCTCTGCGATGCTTGGAGGGTGTGGAACCCCCGACGAGAACAGTATACCCACACCTCAGCGGCTCACCATACCCACTCTCGTATCGACCTGCTCCTGCTTCCGGCCCCAGACTGTCAATTGATGTCCGGGGCAGCTATTCTGCCCCGTGGCATCTCAGATCACTCCCCGGTCTCCCTCCGTCTCGGGAACCCCCCCAATGGGGCTCGTATGGCATGGCGAATGAATGCCTGGTTCCTGCAGGACGCCGAATTCGTTGAGGCCCTCGGGCAGGAACTGGGGCACTATTTCTCGACCAACACGGGTTCGGTCTCCTCGCCGGGAACATTATGGGAGGCTGGCAAGGCCACTATACGGGGGGTGGCTGGAGGCTTGGTCCACGCGAAACGCGCGGAACAGACCGCCCGACTTGTACAGTTGGAGGCCCAAGCAGCGCAAATGGAAGGGGCCCAGGCTTCTACTGACAGCGAAGATTCCGCTCGACGACTCACACTGCTCCGCGAAGAGATCAGTCGGATCTCACTGGAGTCAGCTAAAATGTTATGGCGATCCTCTGTAGCACGCGTATACGGTTGGGGAGATAAGAATGGCAAATTACTCCACAATTTAGTGTCCTATCCCAAAGCCAACCGCATTATTCCCGAGATCTGTGATGAGGTCGGCGGCCATCATGTCACCTCTCGAGCTATCGCCCACACCTTCGTAGGCTACTATGCTGCTCTTTACGCGGCCCGGACGCCCGGATCCTCTCTGGCCGACTTGTTGTCCGGGACGGGGACTACGCTGCCCTGTCTCTCTCGGAGGGTCTCTGAGACTCTGGACCTTCCGCTCACCCCGGAGGAGATACATGGGGCCATTTCACTCTTACACTCCGGCAAGACACCAGGGCCGGACGGGTACCCCCAAGAATACTACGCAATTTTCCGCAACACTCTGGTCCCACATTTAGTGAACCTGTTTAAAACTGTAGTTGACATGGGGTCCTTCCCTCAGGAGACGGATGTGGCCACTATTGTGGTCCTCCCTAAGACACAACCACCCTCCCTCGCATGTGCGGATTATCGCCCCATCTCCCTCATAAATACCGAGGTAAAAATCTTCGCCACTGCCATGGCCCAAAGACTCCCCCCCCATTTGCAGGACCTGGTCCACCCAGATCAATGCGGCTTTATGCCAGCCCGCGGTACCAGACACTGCATACGCCGCCTTCACCTCGCCCTGGCACATCTTCACCTCCTCACCCCGTACCTGGCCCTGCTTTTCATCGATTTTGAAAAAGCATTCGATACGGTAGCTTGGAGCTATCTGGGGGATGTGTTGGAGGTGATGGGCTTCGGGCCCCAGTTCCGGCGCTTTATCCGGGTCCTATACTCCAGTCCTAAGGCCAGGGTACTCATTAACGGCGTGCTTTCGGAGACGTTTCCCATTGAAAGGGGCACCCGCCAGGGCTGCCCGCTCTCGCCGCTCTTATTTGCGCTAGCAATGGAGCCACCGGCATCCCTCATCCGGCAAGACCCCCACATCCGTGGGTGGGCGTGGGACTCGAGCCAGATCGATAAGATCGCCCTATACGCCGACAACGTCCTTCTTTTTCTGGCGGACCCCGAGAGCTCAGGCCCACGATGCTTGGACGCCCTCTCTGCCTTCGAACGGGTCTCTGGTCTCCGGCTTAACCCGGCGAAATCTACACTGGTTCCCTTACACCCGTCTCGGGATTGTTTCGACTGGCAATCGACCATTCCCCTGCGCAGGCAGTCGTTCAAGTACTTGGGAATGTGGATCGCTCTCCTTCCAGAGCTCGAATGGGCCCTGAATATTACACCCCTGGTTACCAGGACCAAAGCGGACCTCAAGAAATGGCACTCTCTCCCTCTCAACCCCCTTGGCAGAAGTGCCCTTTTTAAAATGATGGTCCTCCCCCGCTTTTTATACATTTTACAAAACATTACCCTTCATCTCCCAGGGAGCTGGTTTCGGGAATTAGACAGCGCCCTTGGCCGGTTTTTGTGGGGGGGCGGAAGGCCGCGAATGTCCTTGGCACACTGCCGCATACCTCCCTATGACGGGGGCATGGGGGTAACCAATCTCCATCTCTACTATCTGGCCACGAGGCTCATCGTGATCCATGACTGGTTTGCAGGCGGCTGGTCCGACCCGGCATACCAGGTGGAACTCCGGTCATTGGAATTCTCACGGCTCCAGGCTTACTTATATGGGGCCCCCATACCACAAGCCCTTCCCCCGTCACCCGAACGGTGCTCATGGCCTGGCGTGCAGCCTTGCGTCACACGAAATGGGACCGGAGACTCACCGGACAGACACCCTTGTGGAGTGGTGCCTGGCTGAAGGAGGTCTCGGAGGGACGAGGTTTCCGTCGGTGGGACCGCATCGGGATCTCCTTACTAGGAGATGTCTGGGTAGGGGACCACATCAGATCGTTCACGGATCTACAGCAACGCTACTCACTCCACTCCTCCCAATTTTACAAATACTTACAACTAAGGCATGCCCTCCGCGTACACATTCCGTCCCCACCTCCTTCCCGGAATTTAGCCCCCTGGAGGCCCAGGTGATGATGGGGAATCTGGGCAGCGGAGGGGTATCGCGGATTTACCACTCCCTGGTAAACAATGGCCCTGCCTCTCTAGATTTGCTCCGTGCCCGCTGGGAAGGGTGGTTGGGCCCCCTGGAAGAGGCGGACTGGAGAGACGCCCTTATGGCTCCCAGGATCATGACGACCTCCTCCAAATTGCGTCTAGTCCAACTCTATTACCTCCATACGGCCTACCTCACTCCAGCGCGCCTTTACACTGCCCGTATGCGGCCCTCCCCGGCCTGCACACGATGTGGTCATGCTCCTGCGGACTTCTACCACATGATTTGGCAGTGTCCCGTCCTGGCACCATTTTGGGCGGGGGTGGAACTAGAACTCACGCAGACTCTGGGGTGGGAAGTCCCTCATGACCCACTGCGCTTGGTCCTGGGCGTGTTTGATGGTCTTGATGGCTCCCGGACCGAAAAGCGCTTCCTAGGAACAGCATTGGCAGTGGCAAAGCGCGATATAGCGGCGGTCTGGTCCCAGTCCAAGCCACCAACTGTGCGGAGGTGGAGAAGGGGGGTGGATTGGTGTGGAACTCAGGAGGAGGCCCTCTTCGAGGCCCGGGGTTGCCCCGAGCTTTTCGGCAAAATATGGGGCAAGTGGTTCCACCTATGGCCCTAAGGGGCGCTTGGGCTTCGTACCAGAATGTTCATAGGCATGTGTGGTCTTTGTGCTTATTCTAAAGGTGCCTTGCTGGTCTCTGTCGTCTTTGTTTCAATGATGTCTAATTTAACGATGTGTTTGTTTTTACTGCCTATATATTTTGTGATTTGTTCTTTAAATGCTAATAAACTTGATTATCCAAAAAAAAAAAGAACGTTAGATCTTCTTTTCTACATTTTGCTATTGCATATCT
The DNA here is from genome assembly GCA_963921515.1 of Calotriton arnoldi. Taxonomy (NCBI): domain Eukaryota; kingdom Metazoa; phylum Chordata; class Amphibia; order Caudata; family Salamandridae; genus Calotriton; species Calotriton arnoldi. Next base: position 772,348 of record CAWUFW010000018.1, read on the forward strand.
ACCTCCCGGGTAGCCCTGTTAAAGACACCCCTGACTGACGTCCCACCCATATCAGCACCCTTCTGGCATGAGATGTATAGGTAGTGGCATAGCATTGACCCTGCAGCTTACAGTGTGAAGTCAAGCTGTATGGGTGCTCCTTCGCTGGTATCTTTATTTGCTCGCCAAAGCTTCTTACTGGCTAATTGTTCGAGCGTACTGGGCCTCGCAGCAAAGATCCACTCTTCCGCACCCCGCTCCAGTAGTCCGCGATGTTGGCGGCCCTCCACTGCACTGTGTAGGTAAGCCTCCACCCGCTATGTTGTTTCACTGCTGCTACCTTGCGGCCTACCTGACGCTATAATTCGGCGGCTGGGCAGTCGCATGCAACAAGGGCCTCTCCAGGATCAGGCAGCCCGCTCTACCGCCAGGCTCGGGCGCCACTCTTCTCAGTCGCGGTACACCCACCAGGAGCAGTCCGCACAGGCCTCTCCTGCCCCATGTAGGTCGCTGCTTGCTCGGTCACTTACGTGGAGGTTCTCCGCCTGGATCACGTCGCCCGTCACAGGTTGCTCGTAGCTCTGCACACAATGCACTCTTTGATGAGCTGTCGGAGTGACGGCGCCCACAGCTCCCCAGGCGGCAGTACTCTCACCCAGCACCGCGGATTCATACGCGTCTCTGCTGGCTGGCCGTCAGCTTGCTTCCGACCCCGGCGGCGTTACGTAAGCTGCTTTTTCCAGATTTTTCCGATACCGCTACCTTATTGGGCTTGTTATCTGCTCCAGCCAGATATATGATGGGCCTGTGACACCAGGATTATGTAGGATTTGCTTGTGGGGCTCGGGAGCTCTCCTAACTACCCGCCATCTTCGAGCCAGGCAAGCTCCGCCCCCCAAGTGTGGGATCTTCCCTTTGGGCAGCATGGTCCTCCCTAAGACACAACCACCCTCCCTCGCATGTGCGGATTATCGCCCCATCTCCCTCATAAATACCGAGGTAAAAATCTTCGCCACTGCCATGGCCCAAAGACTCCCCCCCCCATTTGCAGGACCTGGTCCACCCAGATCAATGCGGCTTTATGCCAGCCCGCGGTACCAGACACTGCATACGCCGCCTTCACCTCGCCCTGGCACATCTTCACCTCCTCACCCCGTACCTGGCCCTGCTTTTCATCGATTTTGAAAAAGCATTCGATACGGTAGCTTGGAGTTATCTGGGGGATGTGTTGGAGGTGATGGGCTTCGGGCCCCAGTTCCGGCGCTTTATCCGGGTCCTATACTCCAGTCCTAAGGCCAGGGTACTCATTAACGGCGTGCTTTCGGAGACGTTTCCCATTGAAAGGGGCACCCGCCAGGGCTGCCCGCTCTCGCCGCTCTTATTTGCGCTAGCAATGGAGCCACTGGCATCCCTCATCCGGCAAGACCCCCACATCCGTGGGTGGGCGTGGGACTCGAGCCAGATCGATAAGATCGCCCTATACGCCGACAAAGTCCTTCTTTTTCTGGCGGACCCCGAGAGCTCAGGCCCACGATGCTTGGACGCCCTCTCTGCCTTCGAACGGGTCTCTGGTCTCCGGCTTAACCCGGCAAAATCTACACTGGTTCCCTTACACCCGTCTCGGGATTGTTTCGACTGGCAATCGACCATTCCCCTGCGCAGGCAGTCGTTCAAGTACTTGGGAATGTGGATCGCTCTCCTTCCAGAGCTCGAATGGGCCCTGAATATTACACCCCTGGTTACCAGGACCAAAGCGGACCTCAAGAAATGGCACTCTCTCCCTCTCAACCCCCTTGGCAGAAGTGCCCTTTTTAAAATGATGGTCCTCCCCGCTTTTATACATTTTACAAAACATTACCCTTCATCTCCCAGGGAGCTGGTTTCGGGAATTAGACAGCGCCCTTGGCCGGTTTTTGTGGGGGGCGGAAGGCCGCGAATGTCCTTGGCACACTGCTGCATACCTCCCTATGACGGGGCATGGGGGTAACCAACCTCCATCTCTACTATCTGGCCACGAGGCTCATCGTGATCCATGACTGGTTTGCAGGCGGCTGGTCCGACCCGGCATGCCAGGTGGAACTCCGGTCATTGGAATTCTCACGGCTCCAGGCTTACTTATATGGGGCCCCCATACCACAAGCCCTTCCCCCGTCACCCGAACGGTGCTCATGGCCTGGCGTGCAGCCTTGCGTCACACGAAATGGGACCGGAGACTCACCGGACAGACACCCTTGTGGAGTGGTGCCTGGCTGAAGGAGGTCTCGGAGGGACGAGGTTTCCGTCGGTGGGACCGCATCGGGATCTCCTTACTAGGAGATGTCTGGGTAGGGGACCACTTCAGATCGTTCACGGATCTACAGCAACGCTACTCACTCCACTCCTCCCAATTTTACAAATACTTACAACTAAGGCATGCCCTCCGCGTACACATTCCGTCCCCCACCTCCTTCCCGGAATTTAGCCCCCTGGAGGCCCAGGTGATGATGGGGAATCTGGGCAGCGGAGGGGTATCGCGGATTTACCACTCCCTGGTAAACAATGGCCCTGCCTCTCTAGATTTGCTCCGTGCCCGCTGGGAAGGGTGGTTGGGCCCCCTGGAAGAGGCGGACTGGAGAGACGCCCTTATGGCTCCCAGGATCATGACGACCTCCTCCAAATTGCGTCTAGTCCAACTCTATTACCTCCATACGGCCTACCTCACTCCAGCGCGCCTTTACACTGCCCGTATGCGGCCCTCCCCGGCCTGCACACGATGTGGTCATGCTCCTGCGGACTTCTACCACATGATTTGGCAGTGTCCCGTCCTGGCACCATTTTGGGCGGGGGTGGAACTAGAACTCACGCAGACTCTGGGGTGGGAAGTCCCTCATGACCCACTGCGCTTGGGCGTGTTTGATGGTCTTGATGGCTCCCGGACCGAAAAGCGCTTCCTAGGAACAGCATTGGCAGTGGCAAAGCGCGATATAGCGGCGGTCTGGTCCCAGGCCAAGCCACCAACTGTGCGGAGGTGGAGAAGGGGGGTGGATTGGTGTGGAACTCAGGAGGAGGCCCTCTTCGAGGCCCGGGGTTGCCCCGAGCTTTTCGGCAAAATATGGGGCAAGTGGTTCCACCTATGGCCCTAAGGGGCGCTTGGGCTTCGTACCAGAATGTTCATAGGCATGTGTGGTCTTTGTGCTTATTCTAAAGGTGCCTTGCTGGTCTCTGTCGTCTTTGTTTCAATGATGTCTAATTTAACGATGTGTTTGTTTTTACTGCCTATATATTTTGTGATTTGTTCTTTAAATGCTAATAAACTTGATTATCCCAAAAAAAAAAGAACGTTAGATCTTCTTTTCTACATTTTGCTATTGCATATCTACCTCCTGGGTAGCCCTGTTAAAGACACCCCTGACTGACGTCCCACCCATATCAGCACCCTTCTGGCATGAGATGTATAGGTAGTGGCATAGCATTGACCCTGCAGCTTACAGTGTGAAGTCAAGCTGTATGGGTGCTCCTTCGCTGGTATCTTTATTTGCTCGCCAAAGCTTCTTACTGGCTAATTGTTCGAGCGTACTGGGCCTCGCAGCAAAGATCCACTCTTCCGCACCCCGCTCCAGTAGTCCGCGATGTTGGCGGCCCTCCACTGCACTGTGTAGGTAAGCCTCCACCCGCTATGTTGTTTCACTGCTGCTACCTTGCGGCCTACCTGACGCTATAATTCGGCGGCTGGGCAGTCGCATGCAACAAGGGCCTCTCCAGGATCAGGCAGCCCGCTCTACCGCCAGGCTCGGGCGCCACTCTTCTCAGTCGCGGTACACCCACCAGGAGCAGTCCGCACAGGCCTCTCCTGCCCCATGTAGGTCGCTGCTTGCTCGGTCACTTACGTGGAGGTTCTCCGCCTGGATCACGTCGCCCGTCACAGGTTGCTCGTAGCTCTGCACACAATGCACTCTTTGATGAGCTGTCGGAGTGACGGCGCCCACAGCTCCCCAGGCGGCAGTACTCTCACCCAGCACCGCGGATTCATACGCGTCTCTGCTGGCTGGCCGTCAGCTTGCTTCCGACCCCGGCGGCGTTACGTAAGCTGCTTTTTCCAGATTTTTCCGATACCGCTACCTTATTGGGCTTGTTATCTGCTCCAGCCAGATATATGATGGGCCTGTGACACCAGGATTATGTAGGATTTGCTTGTGGGGCTCGGGAGCTCTCCTAACTACCCGCCATCTTCGAGCCAGGCAAGCTCCGCCCCCCCAAGTGTGGGATCTTCCCTTTGGGCAGCATGGAAACCTTGATCGTGTTCCCAAATATCGGACCCGTCTGATCGGACTAACGCAATCCAGGTCCAGTCTTTTTTTTTCTCTTCTCTTCTGTCCTCTACTCTTCTTGGGGTTTCCTTGGAGCCATTCCTGGTCTGTCAGTTGGGAGAATGGGGCAGTTTTCCTCCATTCATCTCCCTCGGTCCATTGTTCTCTTATTAGTCTATCCATATAGGGGTAGTCATTACCCCAAACCAGGGTCTCAGGTAGTTTGGGGATTAGCCCAATTTTAAGGGGTACCGGATCGACTGACGGCTCGTGTTGTATACATACTTCAGTTGCTGGGTATTGTTTATTGGCTCTGTGTACACATTGAATGTTTACAACCCATGTGGTGGATTGTACCCCTCCCGGGACAGCCTGTGGTTGCATGACACTTTGTAGACACCATGTAACTATCAAGGCCTCTTGGGTTCCCCATTAATCGATACCTGTCGGTGATAAGGGGGGGGAGTTTATGTCCCTCTGGGGTACAATAGAAGAATCTTGTTAGTCCCACCTCCAGGGGATCCTCCTTTTGGGGGCATACGTGGGCGATATGTCCAAACATACCACAGTGAAAGCACTGGGTCCCAAGATTAGGTGGAGTTCTTGTTGGCATAGGTAGAGGCCCCGGTAATAGGGTTAAAGCTTCAGATTTCTTTATGGGGGGGGGGTTCTCTGTGGTTTGGATGCAACCCCCCCCCCCCCTCCCGGATGTTTCCACTGGGTCTCCTCTCGTCCTTTTTGTATCTCTTGTGCTCTACTAAAGGCGTTGGCAATCTCAATGTCCCTTTCCAGGGTAAGCTGTCAGACCCATTTTTGAATAGGGGGGGTGTAAGGTTGATATGTATTGTTCTAAGATACTTTTTCCATTATTTCTTCCTTGGTAGAAGTTGAGGGCTTCAGCCAACGGTCCACCATGTTTCGTAATACAGAGCCCTATGGGTTTCCTGGGGCCCTCCTCGAATTTGTCTAAGACTGATTCTATAGGTCTCTTCGTCTACTTCCATCCTTTCTAAAATACTCCTTTTGACTTCTTCGTCAGGGGTTATCCCAAGTGGATTGGCCGTTTGATATGCGGCTTGGAGATCCCCAGAGAGAAGGGGACTAAGGTATTGTCCCCACTTATGTTTAGGCCATGCGGCGGCTCTTGCCATTCTCTCAAAATTGGAGAAAATAAAATCTGAATACTCTCCGCTGATGTACTTCTGCATGACCACTGAGGGGAGGGCAGTATGACCCCTCTGTTGACTGTGTGTCTCAGCTAATTTACTGATCACGGTTTCTTGGGTGCGACTTTGTTCCGTGAGGGTTTTATGAAGCTTTTTTCGGTCTTCCTCGGTTACCGCTAGGAACTTCTCCATTAATTTGCCTAGCTTTTCTTGGTTTTCCGCCATTTTGTGCATAACAGCCTCTATTTCCCGTGATCCCACTTCTGACACCACCTGTGGGAGGGACAGTTGGAAATAGAAGCTAGGAGGCTTGATATGCTTCTCAATTTTTGCTTCTTTATCCACAGAATGAATTTTACATAGGAACTGTTTAATGTCTTTTCCTGGATTCCTAATTTTGTGTGCTTGGCCACTCTTCCACTTTTTCTTCTCTTTTACAGGTCACTCTTCTCCAGGCGGAAATCCTCAGGAGGCTTGAAAAGAAGAAAAAAGGACGGGGAGTATCTTGATGTTTGTATGTCCTGAATAAGAGCTGACATAGTGTCCTTCACCACACCAAAAGTGACAAGAATGGGATTTCACACACTCTCTAGGGAGGGGTGAGAGGTGAAAAGTACTAGAGGAGGGCATGTCTTGTCCTTGTCCTTTTCCCCACTCTCACTCACACTTTTGCAGTCAAATAAATAGTGGTGGAAATCTCCACACACGGGCTAATCCCCTTGGGAGTCAGAGATTAAAAAAAACACGTACAGGAAAAAAATGTTTCGTAATTAGTCAAAATGGCTATATCCCTAAGACCCTTTTATCTGCCTTGTATTAATCATCAACCAGTTTCCGGGGACTTTACCCCAAGAGGTATCTGGCAGTGCCTCTGTACTGAGTAAAGTGAAAGAGAAAAATTCACCAAACAAAAATAGGGTGCGGCTTTCACCTTTAAACAAAATCTGCCCTTTGCTATTTGGCCGCCTGCAACTGGTATGTAATACCATGTGGCATTAATTTCAAAGATCAGTGACAGTTCCTTGGAGTCTTCTGACCCCGCTCCCACAGTGTCTGACCCCGCTCCCACAATGTGCGTCCCCGTTTAAAAATGTCCCCGTTCGGATACGCCCAGATAATGGTCACTCACCGCCCGTGCCACAACTCTCCTGAGTTGCGGTGGCAATTGCGCATCTCCTAGGGGGAATCCACCAGTCTTCGCTCCACTCCTCAGGCGCCTCCTCTTCGTCCCCGGAGTCTTCCTCTGGTTCTCCGTTTACACCGTTCAGTGCTCCTTGTGGGCTTCCCTTCTCGGCGTTCTCTAGCTCCTCGTGGCTCTGCCTCTTGACCTCTGGTCCGAACTCTTCCTGTTCCGATGTGAGGACCTTTTCTTCTCCTTGCGGAGTCCCGGATTGGCCTTTTACTGGGTGGGCTCCTCCTCCTTCCTGTATGGGAGAGGCCGGGATGAATGGTTTACCCTTTCTTTCTCTTTTATCTTCGAGAGTCGTGATGGTCTCGGCGTCCTCGGCATCTTCCCGTGCAACAATGAATTTACCCCCGGTAAGTATTGGGTTGTGGGGGACTCTGGGTTGGGCTCTCTCACACACGCTGGTAACGCGGTCTTCCCCCGACTTTGCCTCACTTCTCCCGGTTTCACCCGCACCGTCTTTTTTCATTTGCTTCTTTGTGGTATTCATGCTGAGGGGTCCACCCACTTACGGCCCTCGCCGCCATAAGATTCTGGACATCCTGCTATCTCCAATACAAATGCTTGACCTTGAATAAAAGGAGGATCTATGTGTCCCTGTAAACCAAGCATAGGTAATTGGAGCGTTTCGGGGTTCACTCCGGTAATAGTTCAGGGTGTCTCTTCTTGAGAGCCCACCTGACTGTCCTCATACCCAGGGTCACACCAACAGCATACTAGAGGCTTTTCTGTTGCAGAAACTGAAAGGATCTATTCAGACTAAAAAAAAATTAAATCTGATAGTATGGAAGAGAGATGGTCTTCCTTAAACATATCATAGTGGGATTGATTAAAGATGATAACCCTGTTGATAACCTATTGATAACCTATTGATAACACTTGCCATAATGTTTTTCATGGCACTTATGATTTGCTCAGAGAGAATATTTGGTTCAATATAAAATTCAGTAAGGGTTCCCCAAATGTACACCAGCAAAATTAGTGGGATATTGTCACATGGCATTCCAACCAGTTGTTTAACAGGGAGTGACTGAAACACTTATCTGAGTTAGAGATTGAATATGCTTTTCCAGCTGACGTGATGATGAATAATGAGAATTTATGTGCAACTGTAGTAAAGCTCAAACACTACCACAAAATGGATCTTGGAGATGATGTAAGTCTTAACAGCCGTGGGAGACTGGTTTCACAGTCAACATTTTATACCAGTATAGGAATTTCATCAACAGCACTACATCCACCGTTGAGAAAACAGAAGAAGAGAAGACTGGCACAATACTAGATTATAATGAGTGGGGGACACTGAGTAAAAATCTTTTGGCTTAAACAAAATCTGCAAACATTATTCTATATACACACTTTATTTTTAATAGAACACCATGGGCAGCCCCTTTGAAGCAAGATAGCAGCTATATACCTGTGTTTTATTAAATCCTGTAGGCATTATATGAACAGGAATGTGGATTATAGAAACGAGTCTGGAAGCGAATATGGCCTATTGTTATTGCAATTGTCTCGCTTGAGCATCTTGCTTACATGAAGCTCTGTATTTGAGTGTGGTTTTAAAGGTTTGTTGGGGAATGAGACTAAGGCACCCAAACTAGTAAAAGATTGTAACGACTCTTCATTTTATTACTGAGCATTCGAAATGCTATGGAGAGTTGGCCGAAGCAAAATGGTGGGATTCACTGAGTAGCATGCAAAAGTTGGAGAAAGTGGCTTAGCGCTGTGTGGTACACCAGAAGATCTGGAAGTTACAGGATGATCACTAAAGTACCAATCAAAACCAGGCTAAAGTTCAGCATCCTTCACGCATCTATTGTTGTGGTTGGAGGCTATTTGTAAAGTATACCTGTGATATCATAAAGGAATTAATGGTGTGAAATGTTGTGCCATTGATTTCGCAATTACCTCACATTTATATGATGTAAATCAATATCAACCCCAACAGCAGCAATTTTCAATGGTCACGCACAGAAAAGAATTCACTATTGGTGATTCTTTGCACAGCTTTCATTGTTGGTATGATTGTGTTGCGCTGACTATACAGTGTGCGGCAAATGTGCTGTTCATAAGTAGGCTATTTGTACATCCTATGGTATGCTGCACTTCTCACATTTCAATGGACTTTGCTAATTTTGTGCAGCATGTTGCCTTAGACTTTTTGTTCTGGGTCAGGACCAGCAGAAGCAATCTTCTTATATATGTTGCCCACATGGAACCAGCATTCACAAAAAACATTATTCATATATTATATATTTGTATATATAGTTTCATGTAGAGTTTAAAAAGTTCAATCTGCCTATATATATTTTCTCACATCACTTTACATTGTAGCAATTTTTGTTTTACTCTTCCCTTTGACCAAAACAATATGATAAGCATCGAAATTCGAGGTGATATAAGCTGCGACTCCATGTAATTTACCTTTGACGTGGAACAAGTAGAGTTCTGTTGGTCTGATTAAGGCTGTGCGAAATTATAATTAGGGGTATGTGAAATTATGACTGTGAGACATTTACCACGCCTACATGAGTGGTGCAAAATGTGCCATGCCAACATCACTGGTGGTGTTTTGTACTTAAAATAAATAAACAAAACAGGTAATTTCCTTGACGTGACTTGGTGTTCAGAATTCCGAGCTGCTGTGGAAGTCCAAATGAGGACTTGTTTGAAGCTTTAAGCCCAGTCAGGACTCCAGGAGGTCGGAGACATTATCTCAAATGTCCCCCTCTATCACTCAGAGTGTACAGATTACAAGAATGGGTAATGCTCTGGCAGGCCCTGGGGGAGAACCCCCTAGGACCTGGAGCCCATGTGCTGGCCATCCGTGTTGCAAAGTTCCTGGGATGGGGTCACACAGGCCCAGGGAGGGTTCCCCTGCTGGGGGGGGGGTGAAGAAGCTCTGACCGGTCCCCGGGCAGAGCTCCAATTGGCCCTAGTGTAGAAGCCCCCATCCTGGGCTCTATTATTTGGCATGCCATGTTGGAAGGTGTCTGGGGTGAGGTCCCACAGACTCCCGGAGGTCCCACAGACTCCCGGAGGTCCCACAGACACCCAGAGGCTCCTCAGCTTCGCAGCTTTAAGAAGCTCTGAATGGGCCATGGATCGGTGCTCCAGCTGGCCCAGTAATTGAGGCCCCCAGGCCTGGGCTCCATTCTCCAGGCCGCCTTGTCGCAAAGTGCTTGGGCGGGATTCCGGAAGCACCAGGTGGACTCTCCTGTTTATCTGGGTTAAGTAGATCTGACTGTGCCCTGGGTCAGAGCTTCAGCTATCCTGGGGATGGAAACCTCCATCTCTGGGCTTCCTTCCCTGGCCCTCTTTGTCTTCTCAAAATGCCCGGGATGGGTAGCGCAGTCACTGTGCTTATTCGGGTTAAGGAGCTCTGACCGAGCCCAAGACCAGAGTTTTGGCTAGTCCAGGGCAGGAAGCCCCAGCCCAGGGCTCCTTTCTCTGGCCTGTTGTGTCATTTAGAACCCAGGATTTGGTCCTGCAGGCCTGGTGAGGGCTCCTTTGCTTGGATGGGTGGAAGAGCTCTCGACCAGGCTTTAGGTCAGAGCTCCAGCTGGCCCTAAGGGGGAAGCGCCTGGCACTGGGCACCCTTCCCTGGCTCACTTGTGTGGCAGAGTGTCTGGGATGGGATTCTGTAGGCCCTGGAAGGGCTGCCCTACTTCGCCGGGGTGAAAATGTGCATCCGAGCTCCAGATCAGAGCTCTGTCATGGCCTCACTCAGTGCTGACTGAGGCCCAGCTCGGGCTCCGCAACCCAAGCCAGAGAGCTCCTGGCTCCTCCAAGGGATTTGATTCATAAGACACAGTGCGACTGGATGGCCGTCCTTCAAGGCTTGCCATCTGGTCGCTCTTAGCCGGGCCACCTGATCGCGCATGCCATAGGAATGCATGGCACACCCACATGGCTAGGGCTCATTTGGTTCTTTGATCCCAGCCAGGGCTTCAGAAAGTCGGATACCTTCGCTCAAATGTCCCTCTCCATCACACGCATGGATTACAACAAAGACAGAATACCTTCCTCTGGATTAGAAGGGAGAAGGTACTAGAGACCCATTTGTCATCTGGTGCTGCGAGGCCGTAGCAGCCTTTCAGCCCCATCAGATGGTCTTTTCCTCCAAACCTGCCTTCCCAGACAGCAGGCAGGGATGCAAAGCTGACACCTCGGTGCAGAATGGCCTGTTTTGGGATTGTCTAGCCAGCACTGTACTCTGTACTCTGATCATTTTGGCACACTCGGTCCATTTTAAGATGAATGGCTTGGCCAGCCTCAGCTGTTGTTTCAAGCAAAGAGCTTGCTCCCTGCCTGGATTGTCCAACTTGAGCATCCGCCTTTTGAGGAGTACACCCTGAAGAGCGAAGGCCAAGCAGCCTGGAAGCTTGAGCGCCTCAGTGGGCCGACCAAAGTGGATGGGGTCGGGCTGTGCTAGTCCCAGAAGTCGCCTGGTGGTCTGGGTCCCGCACGCCACACTATTGCTCTTCTCCACCCAACGTATTTCCGCAGCAGCTCTGAAGGACCGTTCTGTGGGGTATCTGCTGCACCCAGGCAGGCACCCCTGTCTTGCTCAGACTGCACCTCAGCCCGCCTCTCCTTTCTGTCATTGTGCAGCAGGCTGGGCCCACCGGTGCCCATGTGACTGCCCGGTCCCCCCCAGGCCCCTGCAGCAAATAGGGGATCTTGTAGCAGGCTCCTAGGGGGTGCGAAGGTTGGTCCGAGATGGGCACGCAGTTCCTCCGTTCTCCAGCAGGTGCAGCTACCTGGTTTATCCTGCCAGCAGCAAATTCCTCCATCCCACTCTGATGGTAAACCACCCACCATACCAATGCTGATAAATGGCTGTCTGTCGATGGAGGAGGGGGGAATTGACAAAAGCGGACTGAAGAACAGCCAACAATCCTTCTTCCGTCATGACGGATGGTGGTCCATCAGTCATTAGTTAACCACCAGCCTGACAGACAGATCAAGGAGCAGCAGTCCATCCGCCAAACTGTAGTTCTGGCTCAAGGTCTCTCCACCAGCCAAATTCGATTACCAAATTTCACATAAATCACACTCAAGCTCCTAAGCAGCAGGCAATCAAGTGGCATCTCTCCTTCAGTCATCCAGCAACTCATTATCTCATCAGCTCTTGCGTCATCTTACCTATCTGCATAAGATGTACTGTCAGCTTCCCACAAGGTACACTTCCACATACCTGGAAGGAATACAGGTCCAGACCTGTTTTTATATTTAAGCAGTTTTTAATTGCAATAATTATAAACAATAAATTAAAATATTCCAGGCATGCTGTAACAAGTAATCTTAATTCCACCGTGGATAAACTGAAGAAGCAAGTGTACATTTTTGAGCATGTCCTTTTTTTGGCTACAGCGGAACGTGGGGGTGGGCCCACCTTGAACCTCCTGGGCCTAAATTTTGCTTGCTTCCACGAATACTTGTTTTTTTACTTGTGTTATTGCCCCTATTTGCACCTTTAACCAGCATGACCGTTTGCTGTTTTGTTGCTCCACCCTTTCCTGCAAGTTCACTTGCTATTCAAGTTTCCATCAAAGCAAACAACATACATGCACTAGTATTAATGACAAATGCAGAGGGAGTGTTGGATCTCAGCCCTGCTGTTGGGATGGGAATACAGGCATGTACCCCTGCCCAGCGTGACCCAACTCAATGTGAAATTGGTATCATGGCTCTTTGTTGGCTCAGACCACACCTGAACAAGTCGAACATGTGCACTGGGACAGAGGCATTTCAATGGAAATGCCAAGGTCCAAAAACTGTTCTGTGACTTAAAGGGGTGCACCAAGTGTCCCCTCAAAACCAACATGGGACCATTGACCCGGTCCTGGTTACTCAACTACAGTAGTGGTGGGAGCATAGTAAGTTTTATGAATTATTAGTCCTGACCAGACCTTTTTCCTGTGTCAGACAGCAGTGTGGTCTACGGACCACACTTATGGAAAGTTCTGCTTTAGTGTGACCCCTAGATCCTTGTTCTTAAATTCCACTTGCATGTTGAGTGGAAGTGCATATAGTCTATGAGGGACTCATGCATGACAGTGAGACGGTGTTTATTGGGAGTTTTGGAGCTAAGAACAATAGGATCCATATTGGATGGCCTCTGGTTTAGCAGGATGCAAAATGGAATGTGGAGACAGCTTCACTAGATATGGTCATTTCTGGACTGGACGTTGGAAAACCTGACACTGAAGTGCGGAAAATGGGGACAGGTCTATCCATAGAAATTTCATGAAGTCTTTTTAGCAAAGAGCTGCCGATTAGAATTTCCTGAGCACTGCCATCTGGTGGATAGTAGGGGAGAGGGGTGGGTCAGCAGTCATTGCTGTATGCTGTGAGAGCAATCACTTTGCACAAAGGCTGTGTCTGCACCATAGCCAGAAAATTACATTTGAAACTGAACCACCCCAAAACAGGTCCAGAATCTTAGACAGTTGATGCACATACCCGTTCTAGAAAACGAGTATTAATGTGGGACCCAAACTACCTCACTTTGTTCCAGTTCCAAGTTTTCTTGACGAAGGGAGTGCTCCGCAGAGTACTCAAAGAGCTGCTGTGTGACCAAGGCTGGTGTGTGCATGATAAGCAGACTCCAAGAGGTGATGGTCCATCATTTGAGTCTACAATTTGCTGGAGAATCTGAGGGCCTACCTAGTATCTATAAGTCAGCCTGCCCACTCAGAGAGAGTGTAGGAGAGTGTCTTGCCTTACAGGAGGTTAAACTGTTGAGTAGGAGAAGCCCAGCTTCTCAAAACAGCTGACTGCCATGTGTTGGACTTGGCCCTTTTTGCAGGGTCATCCCTAAACTTTTTACCTTCCTCCTATATTTTTCCTGACCTGTTGTTGGCTGTTTTATGACTCTGGGCACTTCACCACCGCTGACCAGTGCTAAAGTGCATATGCTCTCCTATTGCAAATTGTGTTATGTATTAGTGACTCAATGATTGGATGATTGGTTTACTTGTCAGTCCCTAGTACAGTGCACTGAGTGTGCCCAGGGCTGGTAAATCCAATGCTGCTGGTGGGCTTGCAGCACTGATTGTGCCACCCACAGAAGCAGCTTGTAAAGTGTGTCTCAGGCCTGCCATTGCAGAGCCTGTGTGCAGCCTAGGGCTACCATGTCGACTTGGTGAGTGCACCCACTTACCAGTCCCTAAACCTTCCCTTTACTGCATGTTGGTCACCCCTAAAGTAGGCCCTAGGGCAGGGTGCATTGTAAGTATAAGGTAGGACATGCCCTGGTGTGTGTGGCATGTCCTAATAGTGAATTACAGCCATTTTCGTTTTTCACTATTGCAAGGCTACCTGTTCCCCATAGGCCAGAATGGGCAGTTTTGATTATTACACCTTATCATCCTAACTGACCCAGGGAACATGGTAGAGAAACGAATTTAGTATGCCTGAACTCAGAATGATAAAATACATCTTTTAGTGAAGTTGATTTTAACATTCTGGGTTTGAAAATACCACTTTTAGAAAGTAGGTATTTTCTTGCCTATCCTTCCAAGCCTGCCTCTGCTAGGTTGTATATTCCTTGTCTGGAGTTTGAGTGACAGGGGCTGGGGGTGGCTCCAGGAGACAGGGTGAGTCAGCACAGGGCTGAATAGAGAGATCTGCATCCAGAGTGGAGGGAGGAGTTGCACCTGGGTCTGAATAGGGCTGTGCCTGCCTTCCACAATGCTGGCTCCCCCTCCTGCGGGGCACCTGAGCACCCTGCCCCACATTCTGAAAGGAAAGAAGGAGTCCTGTAAACAAAGTGCTCCAGGACTGACCAGAACTGGTTTTGGACTAGGCAAAGGCCTCTCTGCCTTCAGAGAACAAAGAGAAAAGGTGTATAAAAAGGGGACCCAGACCCCTAGGAAATTAGATCACTTTTGGGAAACAAGAAGAAACCTTTGCTGAGGAGCGGAACCAAGAAGAAACTGAGGAGAAGACTATCCCTAAGCTAGAGGGATCTGCCTGCAGTGGTTGCCTGACTGCCAAAGAAAGGAGAAGGGAACTTTGTGTGTACTTTCATCAACTTGTGAAGGATCTCCAAGGGCTTGATTTCAGAGCTTGCCTCCTGCTGAAGTCTCAGGGACAACAGACTTCACCCACCAGCTCGCCTGTATTCCCTTGCTGGGAATTTGAACCTTCTGACACACTTGCGTGTCGCTGGGAGCTAGAAGCACGGCTCAAGACGAAGAAGCGTGCCGCAGCCGCTGCTTCTCGCATCGCCGGAGAAGAGTGTCGACGCCGCATCAGACGCCGGCGCATCCCCGAAGAAGCGCGCCGCTGACACCCTCGCATCCTTTGAAGTGCCTCGCAGCACCGAAGAAAAGTGTCGCCGTCGCATCCCCGGGGCAGAGCATCGACCTCGCATCAGACGCCGACGCATCGCATCACGAGGCGCCCCGCATCCCAGGAGAAGATCGTCGACCTCGCATCAGACGCCGTCGTATCGCCAGGGAAGCGTGTCGCAGGGCCTGTCGCAGCTCCAAAGATTCATCGAAATCGCTGCACGGCCGTCGGGCGTGCACGCATCACCCCTTCGTTGTCGCAACATCAAGAAGACGCCATTTTGTTTCTTTGCACCAGATCTTCATCGCATCACAGCGCTGCTTGTCGCATCGCCACAGAAGCGCAGTAAGAAACCGACGCATCACCTCCCCACGCCGAGAAGTACCGACGCATCACGGTCCCCTGCGCAGCAGTAGGGAACCGACGCATCACCGTTCTTGCGTGTAAGGAACCGACGCATCACCTTCCCTGCACCACTTTTGTTGTATCGCGTTACGCATCTCAGGAACATTGAACTCAAAGTGTCGCAATTCCATTTTAAGAGACTCAAGCTAATTCTACCATCTTTAAAGTACAGTATTGTGGATTATTTTTGTCATTTATGGTCTTGTGGTAAATCTATATAAAAGATACTTATTTTAAAATACAACCTGTGTGGTGTCCATTTGTAGTGTTGTCACTGGATTACTGTATGTGTTCACAAATGCTTTACACACTGGCTCTGAACTAAGCCTGTCTGCTCGTGCCAAGCTACCAAGGGGGTGAGCAGGGGTTATTTCAGGAGTGTACCCCCTTACCCTGACTAGAAGCAAGGGTCCCTATTTGGACAAAGGTATCTACCTCTGCCAACTAGAGACCCCCAGTTCTAACACCATTGGAAGTGAAACCAGAGCTGACCTGCGTAGTAAAGAGTTTCCCAGTCACCCTGAGTGGTTCCCTTAGCGGACAACATAATGAAATTGAGTGTGAAAGCAAAATTGGGCCATTTGGTACTCCTGCAACATGCCCAAGGACTAGTGCCGATAGTGCTCAATGATTGGTGTAAATGGTGTGGAAGCTCTTCATGTTAATGAAGTGGAACCCCGTTCTCACCCAGAGGCTGCAAGTGCCAAAGACGAACATCTGTTGGGATTTGGCCGAAAGGACACAACTGCCAAAGAAAAACACCTGTGTGCATACAGACCACATTCCACAACTGCAGTGCTACATAGAAAACAGATATTTCTACATTATTCCTGTTCGTGATTGCCATGCCTTTTAGTGTAGTCTAGAATATGAAAAACAGTGCCAGAAGGCCTGCTCTAAATAGTATAGGATTTCAGATGTTGTAAACCATGCCTGTGATGGACAGACCACTGGCTCTGCAGCATTTGGAGGATCACCCTATTTAGATTCTTTTGAAGTGAGGCAATCGTGAGGTGAGTAACCCAGGACAGCTGCCAAATATACAGCAGATACGCCATTTCCACCCACCTCTAAATGAAACCTACCATCTTTTAATAGAATTGGTCAGAATCCTAATTGGAGGTGGTCAAATTTGTTTTTTATTCAATTTATTTCTTGGAATTTTATTGAGGTATGACATTTTGAAATTGAAATGTAGTTGGATAGGACCTCCTGTTGGATTCCCTAAAATTATTGGGGTCACAACCTGTCAGTTTCCCAAGCCCTCATAGAAATCTGCAACCTTTTTGGAAAAAGGGAAAGCTGGCAGATGCTTCCCCTTCATTGGATTATGGCCATGTGGAGAAGGGTGTTAGGAGTTATACAAAACTGTTATAGAATCTCTCAACTGCATGTGAACCTGCAGACCCTGACCCCTCAACGAGCAAAATGAATAGAAGGGTGAACCCAAAATATAATCCAAACATATTTCCTGATACATCCCTAACTAATTAGACTAATCACTATCTACATTATATCTTGCTGATTTACAGCGTAATTTATTTTAGAATATTGACTGAAGTCAGAAATGTGTCTCTCAGCATCCCTTTAGCAATCAGTCCAGGTATTATCCCTCCATAGTTTTCTGACACACTGTAACTTATGGAGTAAGAAGGGATTTGCTTATGCTCAGCTCCTTAATTTATTACAAAGGACACTAAACAATACTTTCCTTTAGATTTCAGGACGCATATCTCTCAAGTGCTCTAAAGTGTTTACAATATTGAACTACACAAGGGTATTTCTACTTGTAGAGTTGATCAACAGCGACCGCAACATGCTAACTGCTATAGAGAGTGGAAAACGTATTTCTCTGGCTTTTTAATGTAAGCAACAGAAAATACGTGACAACTGAGTACCCATAGTTCATAGGTTTTGCCTAGAGCTGAAAGGGCCAAAGTCATATTAAGGAGGCCAGCCTCCTAACCCTAAACTACAGTCATGTACTTCAATGCATTGTATGCACAAACAGTAGCTATGTTGACCCTTTTCTACATTCTTTAGAACATCAACTGTCAACAACTCACACTCAAACAATATGAATCAAAACCACAAAGATTAAATAATGATGCAGTGACCACTACCTCGGGGTGAGGTGCGCAGTAGAGGCCTGGGGAAGGAGGGATGTGACGTCTCCTTTATTGGAAAGTATTACACAGCTTTTTTTCTTAGGTTGTTCAATATTCTAGTGATGCAGTCGCACACAGAATGTTATAATGCTGTTGACTTGCATTGAAGCACTTGTCTTTCTGTCTGTGCGTTAAAAAGCCTTAGAATGTGTCCATAAATGTTTCCTGATGCAAGCATGTATTCCTAAATCACACTGCTTGATCCAGTGTGTAGTAATTGTATAACTCTTCAATCCCTGGTGGCACAGCACCCAGGATAATGTGCTGCGTGGCTAGACACATAAAGTCCCAAAGGCGAGACCTGTTGGCTATGATTGAGAACAAAAAGGACACCCTGCTAATAATCAATGCTACCAAAGCAGGGCAAATATATTGTACATAAAGACCTTAGGCAGCCTATTGTATTGCGTTCAAATATTCTAATATACAATAAGCCAAGCAAAACTTGTAATATATATTATTATCAAAAAATATATACATTTAAAATCACAAAACAAAGTACTGATGACTCCAGGGAATTGAAACTATTCTGTGTGTAAACTAGGTCATCATACATCTTCATCTTATCAACATGTTAAAAAGGTTACGTTTTCACAATAAAGTACAAAACAAAATAAAGGCTTAAAAAGTGGCTAATTCGTGTTAGAATAGTATCAACACTTGTTTCGGCAACAGAAGAGCCTTCATCAGGAACGCCATGGCTGTACTCAAAATAAACCTGTAATAATTACTGAAAACATCAACAACAAAAATATATATATGCTTGGCTAAGCCAATAATAATAAAAATATTTCTTTCCTCCTAGTATTTCACCATTATGTAGTAGTGTCTATGTACATCTTAAGTGAAAAGAAAAATGTAGTGATCCTATTATCAATCCTTATATAGAGTGCAAGTAATAGAAATAGCGCTAGAAATAGAAGAAAGATGCCCAGGAAAGAACACCGAAATGTGTCAATAGCAACAGACAAATAAAACTTTATTAACAATAAGGTCCAATAGATGGAAAATAAAGAGAAGTCCCAACTGCCCTAAGTTTGAGATGGGTAGTTTGTAACTATTGGTAGAGAAATCAAATAATAAAATAATAAAGGGCCCCTCTACTTACTGTGGGAAATGTTAAAGATCCCAAGAGAGGGACTACAACCTTCCGAGTGGGTTTGTAATATTCCAAATGATATAATATAATGCTGTGGATGCACAATGTGTGTATCCTTACAAAGGATGGGCGGGGCCACTGTGAAAGTAATAAAAGATGCAGGTTAGGGTGGGCAGGCCTAGGAAGCATCAGGGTACGAGGGAATTTTGAAATAAGGGTGTGAATTAAGACTGAATGAGTACGAGTCAGAAAAGCTGGCAACAGATAGGGGAGGTGAGGCACGGGATTAAGAAAGAGGAAAGATGCATAAAGAAACAAGAAATCTAGAAGGTGGAGATTCTGTGTTTAGATACCTTGAAGAGTAACAGTTCTGATACAGTCGTCTGAGTTCACTACATATTCTCGTTTCTGCGGAACTGTGTTAGAAATCCCAAATTAAATATTCGTAACTATTTGACAGAGGATCGAAGCTCTTTTTATTCTGGAAACAGAAAAAGAGGGAAATATTGTCTATTATTAGTAGTAGGGCATATGCCTGACGATATCGCTCAGTGTTGTTACAGATGGCCCTCACAGCGAACTTTCATGAACAACAGATAAATGATAGAGATTCCTATACTTATTTTCATCATATATAAATGCAGAGAATTGGATCTAGCACAAGGATAACTTCGTAATAGACAAGGGGGCACATGCATCAAGCTATTTTGCGATTGCAAACAGTGCGAATCGCAAAAAGGGCGTTTGCGATCGCAAAATAGCCCTAAGCAATGCATCAACCAAAATCGCAGAATATCTTACATATTTGCAATTTTTGCGATTACCTATTTTGGGATTTCCAAATTAGCAATTCTGTATAAGCGAATCGCTATTTGGGAATCGCAAAGCTATGCATGAAAATTCGCAAATTGTAAATAAGTGGGGAATCGCAAATTTGCACTTGCAAAATACCACAAAATCAAATCAGGGGGTAACCAGGTGAAAACAATCAAATCAGGTGGGAAACACTGGTAAAGTATTTAAACCGGCCCAGAAGGCCTCAGAATGTTTCACAATGGCAGCGCTCTACGACATGGCGAGGAGGATGAGGCTACGAGCAGCAGCACAGAGAAGAAGGAGCATACAGGAGCGTATTTTTAGAGTGCACGTTACTTTGTTGGGGCAGACAGAAGATGAGATCTATGACAAGTATAGGTTAAGTGCAGACATGATCTATGATCTGATTGCTGAATTAGATCCCCTACTGCAGCGTCAGACTCGCAGGACACATGCCATCCCCTCTCATGTGCAGGTCCTATGTTCTCTGCACCTCCTAGCGTCGGGTAGCTTGCAGGGTGTAGTAGCTGCAGCTGGAGGGGTGTCACAAAGTGCCGTATTGCGCTTTTGCAGTTCTTTTATTGACGCCAGGTTGAGCAGGATACACCACCACATTAGCTTACCATGAACCCCACAGGAATTGCAGCAAACAAAATTAGACTTCTGTCAGGTAGCCCAATTTCCCCCACGTAATTGGTTGCATTGATGGTACGCATGTAGCCATTTGTCCACCCTCAGTGAATGAGTACATTTATAGGAACAGAAAATCTTACCATTCACTGAATATCCAAGTTATCTGCAATTCCAGAAACATCATAACTGACATAGTGGCTCAATTCCCTGGCAGCACACATGACTCATACATATTCAGACACAGTGGCATACACACTTGTCTCCTTGGGGGTGAATTTGGCCAAGGACACCTGCTTGGTAAACATATGTTACAATGTCTTACATACTCTGGGCAAATGGTGATACATAGCAGTGAGTAATCTGTTGCATACAACCCTGTAGGTGACAGCGCAATCGCTGTGCGCTTACATCCTGACGCCATACCTCAACCCAAGTACCCCAAGTGAGCAGCGTTACAATGCAGCGCACATCTCCACCCGCAACGTCATAGAGCGCACCTTTGGACTACTAAAAGTAGGTTCCGCAGCCTCCACAAGACTGGCGGGCGTTGCAGTACCGACCGGATAACTGCTGCAAAATTGTGGCCACTTGTGCCATGTTGCACAACATCGCAACTAGGAGAGGCATACACCTGGAAGTGTCTGACAGCGAGCCAGAGGAAGACAACCAGCCAGGACAACCACCACAAGCAGCAGCTGGGCCGAGCTTAGCAGAGGGGAGACAGAGACGTGCAGAAATAACACAGCATTATTTTTGAAGTGGGTAATGATGAGACAAGATACTGCATGGTTTAAGTGTAGCGGATGTTTATTAGGAAGGACTTGTATGTCAGCCCTGACAAATGGCATGATACTGGTTACCTCACCAGATTGGAGTTTGTCTCTCAACGCCACACTACATTTTGCGGCCACGCACTCCCAAACGCCTTTCTGTGGGCTCTGTCACATCCCTTGTGGAGCCTTCTGATGCAGAGGTGCTCCTAGTATTGCGCCTCCTGCATGTGGGAACTGGTGCAGAGAGACTACTGAGGCTGGAGGCCTCCTCACTCTCCCCTCCACCCAGTACATTAATGCCCCCAAATGAAGCAGTCTGTAATTGCTCCACAGCATTGGTGACCTGTATGAGTCCCCTGGCCACATCCCCACAGCAGTGGGTCATTTCCACCTGCATGCCCACCGCACGACGGGACAGCAGAGTTGTGTTGGTGCTCAGGCGGTTGATGGCTCTAGTGTAGCCATCTAGGCGCCCTAGGAATTGATGATGCCTTTTGTGTTGGGACACCTGGTCTTCCTGCATCACCTTGCATAGCTCATGTATGGCTTCGTTTGTCTATTTCCTTCCACCACTGCTGTAGTGAGCTCCTTCATGCTGTCCCTCATGTCTGACATGTTTGTAGCTATTGTACCAAGTTGTGCCTGCATTAAACGCATGTTCTTGCATTGCAGGTGCTGCACCCTCAACATTTGGCTCTCCAGCCCACCCCAGACATTGGGACTATCATCTTCTGCAGCTCCCATCTGTGCCCTTGACCTGCGCCTCCGGTTGTGGACATTGCTCCGCCGCACCTGTAATTGGGGGCTTGGTGTGGGGGTATGCCCAGCCTGGGATGTCTGTGGGTCAGGTTGGCTCTCCTCCTCTACTTTAAAGGCAGGTAGTGGTGCCACTGTGGTCCTGCGTCTTGTGGGTGCAGGTATTGGGGTTGCTGGGGCCACTTGTGTCTCCGCTCCTGACTGTGCCTGAGTCTCCAGGGTGTCATGGCCTTCACTTTCCTGTGACTCCTGCGCAGCTGCATCTGTGATGTTAAACAGTGCAAGTTTAGTTTTGTTTTTTGGACATGTATGTCACATTGTGCATAGTTTTGTTTCATTGAATTAGATAATACACAGTGTCTAGATGTTTCACTTGCTTGTTGTACTAGAAAGCAACAATGCTGTTTTGCTCCCTACTTGCCTTTCCTATTGGAGTTGCTGTCTGCTAATCCCATAATGCATTTGTGTGTAGCAAGTAAAATGTGGACTGGAGTATGATTTGCAACACTAAGCCTGATCTGACTTGCTGGGTTGTTTGTTAGATTTAGTATTGAATGGTCATTTGCATGCACCTTACCTTGTAAAGTAATGGCCGGTGCAGAGGTGTCTATGTCCGTCACTCCAACTACAGCTTCAGGCTGAAGTGTTGACTCCACAAGGTCCTCCAGGGGTGTATTTGCAGTTTGGGTCAAAGGTCCTCCTCCAGTCTTCTTGGCCTCCGCATGCCTAGCAGCAACCCTTTCCTTGGCACGGCTCCGCAGGTAATACCAGTGCTTGCGCAGATCTTCTATCGTGCGCTGTGTAACCCCCACTGCGTTTACTCTGGATTGTATTCCAAGCCAGATTTTGTGTTTCTCTGACTCAGGGACCTGGAGTGACTGCTTCCCAAAGACTTTATCATGCCTCCTCACAACTTCCTCAATTAGGACTTCAAGCTCCTTCTCGCTGAACTTCAGCTTCCTCTTGCGCTGTGCTGACTTCTCCTCAGTTGTTCCAGAAGCCATGATGATATCCTTGCACAGGTTTAAATCTTCCAAAATGGTTCCTTCTGCTGTGTTGCTGCAGTCTGCCTCCTCCTCTGTCTCTCTCAGTGCACAGGTTTCAGCAAGGGCTGCAACACTTCCTGGTTGTGATGTCATCATGCTGCATCGGAAATACGGAATCGCTATTTGCGATTCGGTAATAAGCGGATTCGCAATTTTGCGATTCGGTAATAGGCAATTGCAAATAGCGATTGCGATTATTACCGATTTGCTAAAATTTTGCGATTTTCTTGATGCATTGCTCTTTGCGATTACCAAATAGCGATTCCTTAAAAATCACAATTTAGGAATCGCAAAATGCAAATTTGATGCATGTGCCCAAAGAATCCTGCATGCGGTAGCATTGTTATCCGACACAATTCAGGAGCACTTGAAGTTGATTTATTTGTAAAACCAACAGCTAGAAACACATTACTACACTTCAACAGATTATTCCATTCTGACAATTCCTCCGACTCCGTAGGAATTGTTCAAATTTGTCAGATTATGACACCAAAGCCCATGATATGAAAGAGAAATTTAATCAGAGAGGATACCCCCAGATGACTTGTGAGAGAAGCGTCCAAAAGAGCAAGATTTTATGATAGAGACCATCTACTAAGGGAACAATATAAACAAACAAAAAACAATCTAGTTTGTGAAACGAAGCATTTCACTATGAATGAAAAGGTGAGACAAATCATCAATACCAATTGCCACATGTTGAATAGTAATGCCACCTCAGAGTCTTTTCTCCCTAAACCTTAGTTTGCAGATAGACGCAATAAAAACATTCAAGATCTTGTGGTTCATTCCAGAATAAAGAATGATGTGCCCTTTATACTAAAGCAATTGATGGAAAGACCCCCTGCTATGTACACACAAATGTACCCAGTGCAAAGCGAGCGACTCCGTGATCGAGAATGATCAATTCACACATAATGGCTATAAGGTGAAGTTAAGAACATTTACGAATTGTAAAACAAAGAATTTGATTTATCTCCTCCTATGCCCATGTAATTTAGGCTATGTTGGAGAAACAGTGCGCACAATGGCGACAAGATTAAGAAAACATTGGTCAGCAGTAAGAACAGCCAAAGTATCCGCCCCGCTCGTAGAACATTACCTCTCAAATCACCATACACCGAATAACATAAAATGGCAAAAAAATTGAATGAATGCGAAAACCATTGAGCCATCAAGTACGTAAAAAACGAGACTTTTTTGGATATTTACATTGGATACATATAAACGAGACTTAAATAACAAAATTCCTTGGGAGAATGCAATTAAATATAACACAGCTGGCAACTGAATCAATCCGCATCGTACTAGTCACCTTGGCACAAAATTCTTAAAACTTCTGTAGGCCTCTGCCTACCTTTATGTGTATATATACCATCTTATATATATGCATTCATCCGTATTTGCCAGAGCTGTACAATATCTTCACTTCACCTTGTAGCCTTACGGGCAGGTCGATCCTTTATATCATCTTACACCATAGCTCACTTCCATCGAAATCACTTCTGTGTGTATATATATATATATATAGTTAGGTAAATTTTTCTCATTTTCTGTACTCCAATGTGAAGTCAGGTCCAAGATCAGTATTAAATCCAGTCTATTAAGTAAATACATTTGTTGTAGTTACGGTTGGCTTGTCTCAGTGCCTTCTTGCTTAGTTGAATGTTTTTACACCTTGGCTGATATTGGTAGCAAACCCTTTCTTTGGATTCTGACCGATAGTTTAATTTTGGGCCTAGCAGAAGGTGGTACAGCTCTGGCACCAGTTTTGACCATTTCGCGGGTATGTTCCCCTCGATGTAGTCGATGTTGAGTATTGGCCTATTGTTTTTCCAGGCTGCCAGGCCAGATGTGTCGATTTTATTTCACTTTAGTCGACTTAGGAGCGTGTGTGTTTCCTCCCCATTAGGGGCGCTGTTTTTCTCGGGTGGACTGTTCTACCAGGTAGGCTAGGGCTAGAATGTTATCCAATGTTGATGCTCCTGCCCTAAAGCCAGATTGGTAAACTGGTAGTATTCCATCCTCATTAGCCCAGTTTTGTAGATCTTGTAAAAGAAGACTTGCGTATGCTTTGCCTCGATATCTAGAAGGGTTATCGCCCTGTAGTTGGTCGGATCTCCAGTGTCCCCTTTTTATAGATTGGTTGTAGAAGGGATCCTTTCTAGGCTTCGGAGTTTGTTTATTTAATCATACAGAACTTATATAATGGGGTGAGTACAGTTGCCCAGAATATGTGGTCCTCTTTGAATAGGTGTCCAGGAAGCCCGTTGGGCCCCGGGGCTCCGTTCCTTCTGATATTGTTTAATATTATTAGCACACGGTTGTACACGTCAAGAGGTTCGCTTGTTTCTTCAGTGATTATTTGATTTGCCCCGATTTTGTTACCAGTGACATTGTGCGGGCTGGTGCTTGTAAATGATCGTTGATAGTCTGCAAGGATATTGTAAGAAGGCTTGCAGTAGAGAGTTTTCACATGGTTAATCCATGTGTGACTTGAAACTCCGTTTCGCCGGTCATGGCCGTGCCCGGACAGCATGTTGATGTGTAGCCAAAATTCCGCTTGTCTACTTGGGATTAAAAGACTGTGGATGTACAGCCATTGGGAGTCTTTTGTTGCCTTTTGAAATTCCATATGTTTATTCTATGCGTGTTCCTGGCTGTCAGCCGTTTTTGGAGTCCTGTTTCATCTCTTGCACGTTTGTAGTTACGGTTGGCTTGTCTCAGTGCCTTCTTGCTTAGTTGAATTTGTTTACACCTTGGCTGATATTGGCAGCACACCCTTTCTTTGGATTCTGACCGATGGTTTAGTTTTGTGCCTAGCAGAAGGTGGTACAGCTCTGGCACCAGTTTTGACCATTTCGCAGGTATGTTCCCCTCGATGTAGTCGATGTTGAGTATTGGCCAATTGTTTTTCCAGGCTGCCAGGCCAGATGTGTCGATTTTATTTCACTTTAGTCGACTGAGGAGCGTGTGTGTTTCCTCCCCATTAGATGCGCCCAGGGGAATAATGTGCTTAAGGCTGACCATTTGCAGGAAAATAGCTGTGAACAGTGGGAGGTGATCGCTGGTCTGCTGTACTGGTTTTAGAAATTCTACAACTTGTTCTTGAAGGCAATAGCTCATAAAAATGTGATCAATGGTTGATTTGGGTTTTCCCTGGCAATCTTTAATCGTAGCGAGGTTTGCCACTTGTGCCTCTTGTACGGACCTTAGTCTGTAGGTGTTTAGGAATGTGTTAAGCAAATTACCAGCGTGGTCCCTAGATGGTAGGGCGTCTGTTTCCATTCCCAAGTTGTGAGTGTTGAAGTCGCCGACCATCATTATCCCACAATTCGGGTAGTTGCTGAACAGTTCTTCCAGTGAGTCGACCAGTTCCCTCATCTTACCATGTCTCGGGCTGTCTTTGGAATTGAAGTAAACGTTCAATAGTAGGATCGTTATTGGGGACCCGTTCAGTTTTAGACCTTGCCAATGTAACGGTTGGACCATGTCCGAGCTTATTAGGGATGTTGCTGATGTTATGGTAGTACCCAAGCTTACGTATATGGAAAGGCCCCCTGATGGCCTTCCGAACACATTATACTTTTTTGCTGGGTGTTGAAATTCCTCGAATCCTGATATAGCCAAAGGGACAAGTAGCCAGGTTTCCTGGAGACACAGCAGGTCCCCTGTCTGTAACAATTCAGAGGCGGCTCTGTACTGTAGCGTGGTTTTCAGCCCGTACACGTTCCATGAAATTATTTTTATGATCTTGTTTGTTCTACTCGCCGGTCCGTTGAGTCTCTTTGTGCTAGGAGCAGTTTGATTGCCGGCCTGACAGGGTTGTTACTGCTCCATCCTGATCAAATGTGTACGACTCACCATTTCCTCTTTCAATGATTTTGCGCCCTGTTGCAGAGGAAGTAGGTGAAAAGTGTATTCTCATTCAAATGAAAAATAAAAATAAATGAAATATGAAATACTAATTCATGTGTAGAGAAACATTGTGCAATAGCAAATGACCCGTTTTTATGCTAATGTTAGCTAGTATCAAAGAAATATAGGTCAAGTGGGAGGTTAATTATTATTTATCCCTTTAGGCGAGGGACCTTGGCCTTGTGGTAACGGCGTATGTTTCCGGGCAATGTCCGTTTGTTATGTTTGCTCTGATGTCTATTTGGGCTGCATTGATCTCCCGCAGCCTTATACTGTTTACTTGGGGGAGAGGTCCTCCTAGTATTTCACCATTATGTAGTAGTGTCTATGTACATCTTAAGTGAAAAGAAAAATGTAGTGATCCTATTATCAATCCTTATATAGAGTGCAAGTAATAGAAATAGCGCTAGAAATAGAAGAAAGATGCCCAGGAAAGAACACCGAAATGTGTCAATAGCAACAGACAAATAAAACTTTATTAACAATAAGGTCCAATAGATGGAAAATAAAGAGAAGTCCCAACTGCCCTAAGTTTGAGATGGGTAGTTTGTAACTATTGGTAGAGAAATCAAATAATAAAATAATAAAGGGCCCCTCTACTTACTGTGGGAAATGTTAAAGATCCCAAGAGAGGGACTACAACCTTCCGAGTGGGTTTGTAATATTCCAAATGATATAATATAATGCTGTGGATGCACAATGTGTGTATCCTTACAAAGGATGGGCGGGGCCACTGTGAAAGTAATAAAAGATGCAGGTTAGGGTGGGCAGGCCTAGGAAGCATCAGGGTACGAGGGAATTTTGAAATAAGGGTGTGAATTAAGACTGAATGAGTACGAGTCAGAAAAGCTGGCAACAGATAGGGGAGGTGAGGCACGGGATTAAGAAAGAGGAAAGATGCATAAAGAAACAAGAAATCTAGAAGGTGGAGATTCTGTGTTTAGATACCTTGAAGAGTAACAGTTCTGATACAGTCGTCTGAGTTCACTACATATTCTCGTTTCTGCGGAACTGTGTTAGAAATCCCAAATTAAATATTCGTAACTATTTGACAGAGGATCGAAGCTCTTTTTATTCTGGAAACAGAAAAAGAGGGAAATATTGTCTATTATTAGTAGTAGGGCATATGCCTGACGATATCGCTCAGTGTTGTTACAGATGGCCCTCACAGCGAACTTTCATGAACAACAGATAAATGATAGAGATTCCTATACTTATTTTCATCATATATAAATGCAGAGAATTGGATCTAGCACAAGGATAACTTCGTAATAGACAAGGGGGCACATGCATCAAGCTATTTTGCGATTGCAAACAGTGCGAATCGCAAAAAAAGGGCGTTTGCGATCGCAAAATAGCCCTAAGCAATGCATCAACCAAAATCGCAGAATATCTTACATATTTGCAATTTTTGCGATTACCTATTTTGGGATTTCCAAATTAGCAATTCTGTATAAGCGAATCGCTATTTGGGAATCGCAAAGCTATGCATGAAAATTCGCAAATTGTAAATAAGTGGGGAATCGCAAATTTGCACTTGCAAAATACCACAAAATCAAATCAGGGGGTAACCAGGTGAAAACAATCAAATCAGGTGGGAAACACTGGTAAAGTATTTAAACCGGCCCAGAAGGCCTCAGAATGTTTCACAATGGCAGCGCTCTACGACATGGCGAGGAGGATGAGGCTACGAGCAGCAGCACAGAGAAGAAGGAGCATACAGGAGCGTATTTTTAGAGTGCACGTTACTTTGTTGGGGCAGACAGAAGATGAGATCTATGACAAGTATAGGTTAAGTGCAGACATGATCTATGATCTGATTGCTGAATTAGATCCCCTACTGCAGCGTCAGACTCGCAGGACACATGCCATCCCCTCTCATGTGCAGGTCCTATGTTCTCTGCACCTCCTAGCGTCGGGTAGCTTGCAGGGTGTAGTAGCTGCAGCTGGAGGGGTGTCACAAAGTGCCGTATTGCGCTTTTGCAGTTCTTTTATTGACGCCAGGTTGAGCAGGATACACCACCACATTAGCTTACCATGAACCCCACAGGAATTGCAGCAAACAAAATTAGACTTCTGTCAGGTAGCCCAATTTCCCCCACGTAATTGGTTGCATTGATGGTACGCATGTAGCCATTTGTCCACCCTCAGTGAATGAGTACATTTATAGGAACAGAAAATCTTACCATTCACTGAATATCCAAGTTATCTGCAATTCCAGAAACATCATAACTGACATAGTGGCTCAATTCCCTGGCAGCACACATGACTCATACATATTCAGACACAGTGGCATACACACTTGTCTCCTTGGGGGTGAATTTGGCCAAGGACACCTGCTTGGTAAACATATGTTACAATGTCTTACATACTCTGGGCAAATGGTGATACATAGCAGTGAGTAATCTGTTGCATACAACCCTGTAGGTGACAGCGCAATCGCTGTGCGCTTACATCCTGACGCCATACCTCAACCCAAGTACCCCAAGTGAGCAGCGTTACAATGCAGCGCACATCTCCACCCGCAACGTCATAGAGCGCACCTTTGGACTACTAAAAAGTAGGTTCCGCAGCCTCCACAAGACTGGCGGGCGTTGCAGTACCGACCGGATAACTGCTGCAAAATTGTGGCCACTTGTGCCATGTTGCACAACATCGCAACTAGGAGAGGCATACACCTGGAAGTGTCTGACAGCGAGCCAGAGGAAGACAACCAGCCAGGACAACCACCACAAGCAGCAGCTGGGCCGAGCTTAGCAGAGGGGAGACAGAGACGTGCAGAAATAACACAGCATTATTTTTGAAGTGGGTAATGATGAGACAAGATACTGCATGGTTTAAGTGTAGCGGATGTTTATTAGGAAGGACTTGTATGTCAGCCCTGACAAATGGCATGATACTGGTTACCTCACCAGATTGGAGTTTGTCTCTCAACGCCACACTACATTTTGCGGCCACGCACTCCCAAACGCCTTTCTGTGGGCTCTGTCACATCCCTTGTGGAGCCTTCTGATGCAGAGGTGCTCCTAGTATTGCGCCTCCTGCATGTGGGAACTGGTGCAGAGAGACTACTGAGGCTGGAGGCCTCCTCACTCTCCCCTCCACCCAGTACATTAATGCCCCCAAATGAAGCAGTCTGTAATTGCTCCACAGCATTGGTGACCTGTATGAGTCCCCTGGCCACATCCCCACAGCAGTGGGTCATTTCCACCTGCATGCCCACCGCACGACGGGACAGCAGAGTTGTGTTGGTGCTCAGGCGGTTGATGGCTCTAGTGTAGCCATCTAGGCGCCCTAGGAATTGATGATGCCTTTTGTGTTGGGACACCTGGTCTTCCTGCATCACCTTGCATAGCTCATGTATGGCTTCGTTTGTCTATTTCCTTCCACCACTGCTGTAGTGAGCTCCTTCATGCTGTCCCTCATGTCTGACATGTTTGTAGCTATTGTACCAAGTTGTGCCTGCATTAAACGCATGTTCTTGCATTGCAGGTGCTGCACCCTCAACATTTGGCTCTCCAGCCCACCCCAGACATTGGGACTATCATCTTCTGCAGCTCCCATCTGTGCCCTTGACCTGCGCCTCCGGTTGTGGACATTGCTCCGCCGCACCTGTAATTGGGGGCTTGGTGTGGGGGTATGCCCAGCCTGGGATGTCTGTGGGTCAGGTTGGCTCTCCTCCTCTACTTTAAAGGCAGGTAGTGGTGCCACTGTGGTCCTGCGTCTTGTGGGTGCAGGTATTGGGGTTGCTGGGGCCACTTGTGTCTCCGCTCCTGACTGTGCCTGAGTCTCCAGGGTGTCATGGCCTTCACTTTCCTGTGACTCCTGCGCAGCTGCATCTGTGATGTTAAACAGTGCAAGTTTAGTTTTGTTTTTTGGACATGTATGTCACATTGTGCATAGTTTTGTTTCATTGAATTAGATAATACACAGTGTCTAGATGTTTCACTTGCTTGTTGTACTAGAAAGCAACAATGCTGTTTTGCTCCCTACTTGCCTTTCCTATTGGAGTTGCTGTCTGCTAATCCCATAATGCATTTGTGTGTAGCAAGTAAAATGTGGACTGGAGTATGATTTGCAACACTAAGCCTGATCTGACTTGCTGGGTTGTTTGTTAGATTTAGTATTGAATGGTCATTTGCATGCACCTTACCTTGTAAAGTAATGGCCGGTGCAGAGGTGTCTATGTCCGTCACTCCAACTACAGCTTCAGGCTGAAGTGTTGACTCCACAAGGTCCTCCAGGGGTGTATTTGCAGTTTGGGTCAAAGGTCCTCCTCCAGTCTTCTTGGCCTCCGCATGCCTAGCAGCAACCCTTTCCTTGGCACGGCTCCGCAGGTAATACCAGTGCTTGCGCAGATCTTCTATCGTGCGCTGTGTAACCCCCACTGCGTTTACTCTGGATTGTATTCCAAGCCAGATTTTGTGTTTCTCTGACTCAGGGACCTGGAGTGACTGCTTCCCAAAGACTTTATCATGCCTCCTCACAACTTCCTCAATTAGGACTTCAAGCTCCTTCTCGCTGAACTTCAGCTTCCTCTTGCGCTGTGCTGACTTCTCCTCAGTTGTTCCAGAAGCCATGATGATATCCTTGCACAGGTTTAAATCTTCCAAAATGGTTCCTTCTGCTGTGTTGCTGCAGTCTGCCTCCTCCTCTGTCTCTCTCAGTGCACAGGTTTCAGCAAGGGCTGCAACACTTCCTGGTTGTGATGTCATCATGCTGCATCGGAAATACGGAATCGCTATTTGCGATTCGGTAATAGCGGATTCGCAATTTTTGCGATTCGGTAATAGGCAATTGCAAATAGCGATTGCGATTATTACCGATTTGCTAAAATTTTGCGATTTTCTTGATGCATTGCTCTTTGCGATTACCAAATAGCGATTCCTTAAAAATCACAATTTAGGAATCGCAAAATGCAAATTTGATGCATGTGCCCAAAGAATCCTGCATGCGGTAGCATTGTTATCCGACACAATTCAGGAGCACTTGAAGTTGATTTATTTGTAAAACCAACAGCTAGAAACACATTACTACACTTCAACAGATTATTCCATTCTGACAATTCCTCCGACTCCGTAGGAATTGTTCAAATTTGTCAGATTATGACACCAAAGCCCATGATATGAAAGAGAAATTTAATCAGAGAGGATACCCCCAGATGACTTGTGAGAGAAGCGTCCAAAAGAGCAAGATTTTATGATAGAGACCATCTACTAAGGGAACAATATAAACAAACAAAAAACAATCTAGTTTGTGAAACGAAGCATTTCACTATGAATGAAAAGGTGAGACAAATCATCAATACCAATTGCCACATGTTGAATAGTAATGCCACCTCAGAGTCTTTTCTCCCTAAACCTTAGTTTGCAGATAGACGCAATAAAAACATTCAAGATCTTGTGGTTCATTCCAGAATAAAGAATGATGTGCCCTTTATACTAAAGCAATTGATGGAAAGACCCCCTGCTATGTACACACAAATGTACCCAGTGCAAAGCGAGCGACTCCGTGATCGAGAATGATCAATTCACACATAATGGCTATAAGGTGAAGTTAAGAACATTTACGAATTGTAAAACAAAGAATTTGATTTATCTCCTCCTATGCCCATGTAATTTAGGCTATGTTGGAGAAACAGTGCGCACAATGGCGACAAGATTAAGAAAACATTGGTCAGCAGTAAGAACAGCCAAAGTATCCGCCCCGCTCGTAGAACATTACCTCTCAAATCACCATACACCGAATAACATAAAATGGCAAAAAAATTGAATGAATGCGAAAACCATTGAGCCATCAAGTACGTAAAAAACGAGACTTTTTGGGATATTTACATTGGATACATATAAACGAGACTTAAATAACAAAATTCCTTGGGAGAATGCAATTAAATATAACACAGCTGGCAACTGAATCAATCCGCATCGTACTAGTCACCTTGGCACAAAATTCTTAAAACTTCTGTAGGCCTCTGCCTACCTTTATGTGTATATATACCATCTTATATATATGCATTCATCCGTATTTGCCAGAGCTGTACAATATCTTCACTTCACCTTGTAGCCTTACGGGCAGGTCGATCCTTTATATCATCTTACACCATAGCTCACTTCCATCGAAATCACTTCTGTGTGTATATATATATATATATAGTTAGGTAAATTTTTCTCATTTTCTGTACTCCAATGTGAAGTCAGGTCCAAGATCAGTATTAAATCCAGTCTATTAAGTAAATACATTTGTTGTAGTTACGGTTGGCTTGTCTCAGTGCCTTCTTGCTTAGTTGAATGTTTTTACACCTTGGCTGATATTGGTAGCAAACCCTTTCTTTGGATTCTGACCGATAGTTTAATTTTGGGCCTAGCAGAAGGTGGTACAGCTCTGGCACCAGTTTTGACCATTTCGCGGGTATGTTCCCCTCGATGTAGTCGATGTTGAGTATTGGCCTATTGTTTTTCCAGGCTGCCAGGCCAGATGTGTCGATTTTATTTCACTTTAGTCGACTTAGGAGCGTGTGTGTTTCCTCCCCATTAGGGGCGCTGTTTTTCTCGGGTGGACTGTTCTACCAGGTAGGCTAGGGCTAGAATGTTATCCAATGTTGATGCTCCTGCCCTAAAGCCAGATTGGTAAACTGGTAGTATTCCATCCTCATTAGCCCAGTTTTGTAGATCTTGTAAAAGAAGACTTGCGTATGCTTTGCCTCGATATCTAGAAGGGTTATCGCCCTGTAGTTGGTCGGATCTCCAGTGTCCCCTTTTTATAGATTGGTTGTAGAAGGGATCCTTTCTAGGCTTCGGAGTTTGTTTATTTAATCATACAGAACTTATATAATGGGGTGAGTACAGTTGCCCAGAATATGTGGTCCTCTTTGAATAGGTGTCCAGGAAGCCCGTTGGGCCCCGGGGCTCCGTTCCTTCTGATATTGTTTAATATTATTAGCACACGGTTGTACACGTCAAGAGGTTCGCTTGTTTCTTCAGTGATTATTTGATTTGCCCCGATTTTGTTACCAGTGACATTGTGCGGGCTGGTGCTTGTAAATGATCGTTGATAGTCTGCAAGGATATTGTAAGAAGGCTTGCAGTAGAGAGTTTTCACATGGTTAATCCATGTGTGACTTGAAACTCCGTTTCGCCGGTCATGGCCGTGCCCGGACAGCATGTTGATGTGTAGCCAAAATTCCGCTTGTCTACTTGGGATTAAAAGACTGTGGATGTACAGCCATTGGGAGTCTTTTGTTGCCTTTTGAAATTCCATATGTTTATTCTATGCGTGTTCCTGGCTGTCAGCCGTTTTTGGAGTCCTGTTTCATCTCTTGCACGTTTGTAGTTACGGTTGGCTTGTCTCAGTGCCTTCTTGCTTAGTTGAATTTGTTTACACCTTGGCTGATATTGGCAGCACACCCTTTCTTTGGATTCTGACCGATGGTTTAGTTTTGTGCCTAGCAGAAGGTGGTACAGCTCTGGCACCAGTTTTGACCATTTCGCAGGTATGTTCCCCTCGATGTAGTCGATGTTGAGTATTGGCCAATTGTTTTTCCAGGCTGCCAGGCCAGATGTGTCGATTTTATTTCACTTTAGTCGACTGAGGAGCGTGTGTGTTTCCTCCCCATTAGATGCGCCCAGGGGAATAATGTGCTTAAGGCTGACCATTTGCAGGAAAATAGCTGTGAACAGTGGGAGGTGATCGCTGGTCTGCTGTACTGGTTTTAGAAATTCTACAACTTGTTCTTGAAGGCAATAGCTCATAAAAATGTGATCAATGGTTGATTTGGGTTTTCCCTGGCAATCTTTAATCGTAGCGAGGTTTGCCACTTGTGCCTCTTGTACGGACCTTAGTCTGTAGGTGTTTAGGAATGTGTTAAGCAAATTACCAGCGTGGTCCCTAGATGGTAGGGCGTCTGTTTCCATTCCCAAGTTGTGAGTGTTGAAGTCGCCGACCATCATTATCCCACAATTCGGGTAGTTGCTGAACAGTTCTTCCAGTGAGTCGACCAGTTCCCTCATCTTACCATGTCTCGGGCTGTCTTTGGAATTGAAGTAAACGTTCAATAGTAGGATCGTTATTGGGGACCCGTTCAGTTTTAGACCTTGCCAATGTAACGGTTGGACCATGTCCGAGCTTATTAGGGATGTTGCTGATGTTATGGTAGTACCCAAGCTTACGTATATGGAAAGGCCCCTGATGGCCTTCCGAACACATTATACTTTTTTGCTGGGTGTTGAAATTCCTCGAATCCTGATATAGCCAAAGGGACAAGTAGCCAGGTTTCCTGGAGACACAGCAGGTCCCCTGTCTGTAACAATTCAGAGGCGGCTCTGTACTGTAGCGTGGTTTTCAGCCCGTACACGTTCCATGAAATTATTTTTATGATCTTGTTTGTTCTACTCGCCGGTCCGTTGAGTCTCTTTGTGCTAGGAGCAGTTTGATTGCCGGCCTGACAGGGTTGTTACTGCTCCATCCTGATCAAATGTGTACGACTCACCATTTCCTCTTTCAATGATTTTGCGCCCTGTTGCAGAGGAAGTAGGTGAAAAGTGTATTCTCATTCAAATGAAAAATAAAAATAAATGAAATATGAAATACTAATTCATGTGTAGAGAAACATTGTGCAATAGCAAATGACCCGTTTTTATGCTAATGTTAGCTAGTATCAAAGAAATATAGGTCAAGTGGGAGGTTAATTATTATTTATCCCTTTAGGCGAGGGACCTTGGCCTTGTGGTAACGGCGTATGTTTCCGGGCAATGTCCGTTTGTTATGTTTGCTCTGATGTCTATTTGGGCTGCATTGATCTCCCGCAGCCTTATACTGTTTACTTGGGGGAGAGGTGTTCTTGTGCTGTCCATATTGGGTGTAGGCCCACCTTGCTCCTGCCTGTTTAGATGCCATGCTGTGTCGTTGCCCCCTCTATTGTTGATTTGTAGAGGGAGTTCAATCTCCTGAGGGGCTTGCTTCCGCCCTTCGTGAGCCGGACCATCCCGCGGCGTGGTTTTGTGAGTGGGTGTGCTACAGGAACTGTGGTTGGCTGGTCATTCCCTGGACTGACGGTGGACCCCACCTTTTGAAATATTGGGTAGAGTTTTTGTGGCCTGAGTGGTTTTGGTTGTTGGTCGACCTTTGGGTCCGTTTTGCGACTTGGGTTACCATCTGGTGCTGCCAGTCTATTAATACACACAGATAGAGTCCGTTCATTTTCTATATTTTCCATTCTTGGATATTATAGCCAGGTATCTATTTTACCGATCATATAATGTAGTATATTTACACATGGGGATTCACCCCCACTGGCAGCAACATTTTGGGCTTCCATCTCAATCTGCAGTCGATATTGATAATTTGTTTATAGAAATACATTTACTCATTGGAATCCACGATATAATTAACACCCCTCTTTTGAATTAGGATAAACACAGAGTCCATAAATTCATCAGGTTATTAACCTGCATCAAATTATTACGCCTAGTTAGCAGTCTAGCTGTTTGAGGTGGCCTGACAGATCCGGGTATAAGTTAACCCTGGAACTCGACATGAATACATCGGGTTCCAGCCATCTAGTTGTTGCCGACGGGCCCGAAGCAGACATGCCGTAGTGCACATCCAACCGTATCAGCTAACAATTCGGTCTTTTTGCAGTAGGCATAACGGGTTTTTCACAGTAGTGTATCTCTCCGCACTTTATGTAAACGCAAGATATTGTGTACTGCCGTTATACAATTTTTAGATGTTATCCGCTATTATATCTTCTAGTTTCGCCTTCCAGTGGTCAGAACTGTTTCGCTCTACGTATTGACTAATGCAGAACTTGGGCCCATGAAAACTTAATGAGTCCTTTATGTTAGCACGCTATCATTTATACTAGTGTCAATAACCTCACGCTTGGCTATATTGGGCATGTGCGCTAGTAATCTTATCAATAGACATAAGGGCACCTATACCTATTACATTCTCGAATGTCGAGTCCCCGCTACCGCATACAAGAATCTTGTCTATTACGAAGTTATTCTTGTGCTAGATCGAATTCTCGGCATTTACATACGATGAAAATAAGTATAGGAATCTCTATCATTTATCTGTTGTTCATGTAAGTTCACTTTGAGGGCCATCTGTAACAATACTGAGAGATAGCGTCAGGCATATGCCCTACTACTAATAATAGACAATATTTCCCTCTTTTTCTGTTTCCAGAACATAAAGAGCTTCGATGCTCTGTCAAATAGTGAATATTTAATTTGGGACATCTAACACAGTTCCGCAGAAACGAGAATATGTAGTGAAGTCAGACGACTATCAAAACTGTTATATTTTAAGGTATATAAACACAGACTCTCAATCTTCTAGATTTCTTGTTTCTTTATGCATCCTTCCTCTTTCTTAATACTGTGCCTCACTTCCCCTATCTGTTGCCAGCCTTTCTGACTCATACTCATTCAGTCTTAATTCACACCCTTATTTCAAAATTCCCTCCTGCCATGATACTTCCTAGGGCTGCCCACCCTAACCCTGAATCTTTTATTACTTCCACAGTAGCCCGGCCCATCCTTTGTAAGGATACACACATTGTGCATCCACAGCATTATATTATACCATTTGGAATATTACAAAACCACTCTGAAGGTTGTAGTCCATCTCTTGGGATCTATAACATTTCCCATAGTAAGTAGAGGGGCCCTTTATTATTTTATTATTTGATTTCTCTACCAATAGTTGCAAACTACCCACCTCAAACTTAGGGCAGTTGGGACTTCTCTTTGTTTTCCATCTATTGGACCTTATTGTTAATAAAGTTCTATTTGTCTGTTGCTATTGACACATTTCGGTGTTCTTTTCTGGGCATCTTTCTTCTATTTCTTGCGCTATTGCTATTACTTACACTCTATATAAGGATTGATAATAGGATCACTACATTTTTCTTTTCACTTTTCACTTAAGATGTAGATAGACACTACCACATAATGGTAGGGGTACTAGGAGGAAAGATTTTTTTATTATTATTGGCCTAGCTAAGCATATATACATATATTTTTTTGTTGTTTTCTATCATTTTTACAGGTTTATGTTGAGTACATCCGTGGCGTTCCTGATGAAGGCGCTTCTGTCGCCGAAACGTGTGTTGATACTATTCTACCACGAATTAGCCACGTTTTAGGCCTTTATATTGTTTTGTACTTTATTGTTCATTATTGTGAAAACTTAACCTTTTTAACATGTTGATAAGATGAAGATGTATGATGACTTAGTATACACATAGAATAGTTTCCATTCCCTGGAGTAATCTGTACTTTGTTTTATGATTTTAAATGTATATATTTTTTGATAATAAAAAGTAATGATGAATCTTACAAGTTTTGCTTGGCTTATTGTATATTAGAATACAAGACCTGTTGACTATGCCAATGCTTATTATTTTTTGTTACATCAAACGTTCAGTGAGAGGTCTCTCCAAGCAGCACTCAAGAGTGTTGTCCATGGACTTGCTTAGTAGACAAAGAAAGTTTCAATAAAGTGAAAATGGAGGATTGCCTCTAATTCCTCCTTGCTAGATCAGGAGTCTTGTCACTGACTAGGAAGATAGATGCTGAGGGATTGACAGTACAAGAGGTTCCAGGAAAGGCATGCAAAGCAACCTAAAGTGCCAGACCACTGGAAAACTGAAATCTCACATTCCGAGAAATATAGGGAAGAGGAGCTGAAGAAGGCCATTTACAAAATCAAGTGGAGGCAAACTAACACCAATGTAGAGAGGCGTAACTCAAGAAAGAGGTGCTAGGAGTGTGATACCCCCCTAAAAAATGCTTTCTTGGGTTGGATAGTTGGGTTTGCAAGCCCTGAGTCGGGACTGAAAAATCAGTGTCGGTTTTTCACATCATGCACCAAGAATAAACAACAAAACAATGATCTTTGATGTTAAACAGGAGAGAGACAGAGGTAGACATCTGGTGGCTGAATTTCAAAATATGAAACCAGATAACCTGGAATCAATACCATTTTCCCTGCTTGTCCAAACTGTGTGATTCTAGGCAAACATTTCAATTCAAAGGGCCTCTTTTTCTATATTAGCATATATGAGAGCACTTTTACATACTTGAGTTCAGTATGTGCGCTGGCAAAGCACCTCTTATCTATAATAAGAATCTAGGCCATGCTTAAGGTTTATGACTACTGACTTGCCTCTCAGTTCACTAATGGCATTGTCATTGGGGGCGAGCCATTAATGTTACACACGTACCTCAGCTGGGAGTGGGCGCTGTGGCAAGTCGGCGGGAGGACTGTGGCCGGATCTGGAAACGGTGCGCGGCGGCGTGCCGATTCCTGCAGTCGTGGTGGACCAGTGATCACGGATCCCTGAAAGCGGCAGGCAGCAAGACAGGGGAAGGAACTACACTTCCCAGGATCCTGTGCGGCGTGCCGCGTGCGCGCACAGGAAGTGATGGCCTCTCATAACGCCGAGGGCTATGAAAGCCGGGCGTTGGGAAGCCTCGGCACAGATTATCCTGTTCCCAGAGCGCGCAGTCTGGAGAAGTTACTGCGGTGTTCCTGCCTGGTGCGGTAAGGGTGTCAGTGACACCACCCTTCCCGTTGTCTTTCTAATTCTTCCATCTAACGTTTGAAGTTGATGGGAGGCGCATACAGCCTTTTCCTGCTACGTGAACTATCCCCGCCTTGATTAGAAAGGGAGCTCTGATTCCCCCCTTATCTTTGACATTGTTAACTGCAAGGAACCTGGGTGTGGGTTCATCCACGAGCACATACATATCAGGTGGTATATTGACTGTTTGTTCATTACCAGATACTAAACAAAAATCGTTTTCCAGTGAAAGACACCCAGAATTAAGAGTTTGCGTTATGAATTTAATAATGCTCAATCACAGCTCAATCAACTGAATTCCTGGTGGATATACATATATTCATTTCTGTTACATGTTGTGTGTTTTTGTTTGTCTTCTATAACAAGGGTTCTGGAGAGGATGAACTTTGAAACCATCCTTCCTCCCTTGTGACGTGGGACATGACACCAACATTGGTGGGTTGTCTATAGAGGAGGAAAGAGTCTTAAGTTGTTGAGTGCTAAATACTTCAAGGTATAACTTATAATTTGTATTCACAGTATTTTCTGACAACAGGCTTAGCTGGTAGGAAGAGATTGATCATCCTACGTACAGTCGCTCCAGAAGAGTGTTATCTTTTTTCTTTACAGGTATATAGGAAGTTGGGTATTGGTAGAACTGTGAGAAAGGTACTTCTAAATGTATGCATAAACAGAGCTTTAATAGAGTGTTCGTCTTTTCTACAGGTCTCCCTCCCCGCTGTTCCCTTCCTTTCCTTCCCCCGATTGACCACCTTAATCTTCCGTGCTATTAAGTCATTTCGGAATTGAGGGTGTCAATAGGTGGACCCAGTTGAGCAACGAGCCGATCCTGAGAGGCCTCCGAGGGACTCGTGACAGAATAATCTGCCTAATTTATAATATACCTCTCCTGGTCGGTTCGTTGTAAACATGGCCACCTTAGAAGAGGTGTTAGCCACGCTGGTTACGTTACAGCAAGAGGTCACAGCATCTAGAGCTGAGACAGCTGCCCTCCGGGATACTGTCGATAGATTGCAGAGAAATCCTTTTAACGCCCAAACAGGACATACCAGTGGGGGGAGCCCATGGCAGTTTGGGGGCTCATCCTTCCCTTCCCCTCTCTCGGTGGAAGTGCCCACACCTATTCCACTAGATGTCCCGGAACGTTTTCATGGGGATGCATCCAAGGTACAGGTCTTCATGACCCAGATTCTATTACACTTTTCATGTCGGCCCAAGGCATTTCCCACAAACCAGGCTAGGGTAGCCTTCATGATTTCCTACCTAACGGGGGATGCGGCCCAGTGGGCTGTTCCCTTGGTACGTAGAGACGACCCCATGTTATACGATTGGGACGATTTCAGAAAAGAATTTGAGCTAGTGTTCGATCGTCGATCAGCTTCCTTTTCTGCGGACCGGGAGTTGTTGGAATTGAAGCAAGGCAGTAAAGACCTCGTGGCATATATCAATACCTTCCAGCGTCTAGTGGCCGAAACACAGTGGCCCGAAGAGAAACGAGCCGCGTTGTTTTATCAAGGCTTAAAGGACGAGATGAAGGACGTCCTGGCTCAAATCGACCTCCAGCCCTCGACCTGCACTGACCTCATCAATCTCACCCTACGGTTGGATTACCGACTGGGGGAACGTAGAGGGGATAGGAAAAAGGTAGAAAGACCTCCCCCTCGTTTTGACAGAAATCGAAATACCGGGGGTGCGTCGGGGTCTGTGGCCGAGCCTATGGAAATAGGCGCGGTCAGAGCACCACTAACCCAAGCAGAAAGAGAAACAAGAAGGAGGGACGGTTTATGTATGTATTGTGGGAAGAGGGACCATTTCGTAAAGGAGTGTTTAGCCAAAACAAGAAATAACCCAGGGTTTAAAAAACCTCAGGTTGCGGTCACAGAAACCAATTCGGGAAACTAACAAACCCAAGGGTACAAGAAGGGAAATCTTTGGGTGGTGTGAACATCCCTTCCATCAGTCACAAGGAGGGTCGGTCAACAGAGCATTTCTTTTTATCAATTCAATTACGAACGGATGATGGATGGCAGAGAATCGATGCCATGATTGATTCAGGTGCCACAGGGTTGTTTATGGACGAGCTTGTGGCGAAAAGACTAAAATTAGAGTTAAAGGCGAAAGAAAACCCTGAAGAAGTCTTAGCTGTGGATGGGAGGGTGTTGACTACAGGGTCCATCCGATTCCAAACCGATAATCTCAGAGTGAAATGTGTTGGATCCCATACTGAGTATTTGAGATTCAATATTATTCAGGCTCCTCAGTACGGGGTTATTCTAGGTCTCCCATGGCTTGTGTTACATAACCCCCAGGTAAACTGGGAAACCAAAAAGGTGGAATTTGGCAGCCCATGGTGTAAAGACCATTGCCTTGCCAAAGAAGAAAATCCAGTAGCCAGTCTGCTTGTCGTCCAGAGCATTGCTACTGCGGCGGAAACAGACGTTACACTGCCCGAATGTTACACGGACTACCAGGATTTGTTCTCTGAAAGACAAGCAGACACGTTGCCCCCTCATAGGCATTACGACTGCCAAATAGACCTCATACCAGGAGCAGTGATCCCTTGCGGGAGACTATACGCTTTGAATGAACCCGAAAACGCCCACCTACGGGTGTATCTTGATAAATATCTGGAAAACAGGTTTATACGCCCTTCTAAATCACCCGCGGCCTCCCCGCTATTTTTTATACCGAAGGCCAATGGGGGAAAAAGAGCTTGTATCGACTTTAGGGCCTTGAATAACGTCACGATCAAAAACCGTTACCCACTACCCTTGATACCTGTTCTTCTGGAGCAAGTCAAGGCGGCCAACAGATACACGCGCTTAGATTTGAAAGGGGCATACCACCTAGTGCGTGTACGGGAGGGCGATGAGTGGAAAACCGCCTTCCGTACTAGGTATGGTCTATACGAATACACAGTAATGCCCTTCGGCTTGTGCAATGCCCCCGCAGCATTTCAGTATTTTGTGAATGATGTGCTGCGGGAGTTTCTGGACAGGTTTGTGGTGGCCTATATCGACGATATTTTGATCTATTCTCCCTCAAGCCAGGAGCATCACGTACATGTGTGCCAGGTGTTCCAAGCTCTACGCCAAAACGGCCTCTTCTGTAAACTCAGCAAATGTGAGTTCAATGTAAGAAAGGTGGAATTCCTAGGGGTCATGTTGTCCCCCACGGGGCAGGAGATGTCGGACCGTAAGATACAAGCAGTCAAGGACTGGCCTACCCCTACAAACGTAAGAGATATACAGTGCTTCCTTGGCTTTGCGAATTTCTATCGCAGATTCATAAGTCATTTCTTCAACACCGTGGCTCCTATCCCTAGATTACTGAAGAAAGACGTGCCTTTCCTTTGGACCCAGGAAGCAGAATCATCGTTTCAAAGCTTAAAGAAGGCCTTCGTCACGGCTCCCGTTTTGGCTCACCCGGATCCGGAAAAGCCTTATGTGGTGGAGGCTGATGCCTCGGATTTAGCTCTAGGAGCCATACTGTCACAAAGACACAAAACCACCGGCCAACTACACCCTGTAGCATACATGTCCCGAAAGTTAAACGATGCAGAACAAAGATATACCGTAGCCGAAAAGGAGCTGCTGGCTATCAAAGACGCATTTAGTTATTGGAGACATCTGTTGATGGGGGCTAAACATGTGGTGACAGTATATACAGACCACTGAAACCTGCAATTTATGCGTTCCACTAGGCTGCTGTCTCCTAGACAGCTTCGATGGATGCTTTTCTTTTCCGAATTCCATTATGTGGTTACCTATAGACCCGGAACCGAAAACAGGAAGGCGGACGCCTTGTCCAGACAGGAAACCAGCCATGAGAAGAAAATGGAACAACATCATTCTATCTTAGACCCCCAACAAGTCATCGGCTTACTCCAAACCGGTACCTTTTTACAAAAGGTGGAAAGAGGGGTGCAAACCCATCATTGGACAGAATGGCTAAAGAAAAACCCACAATGGACCATGATTCAGGGAGTTCCGGTAAAAGGAAACCAAGTGTTGGTACCTAACACGACTTTACCTAAGGAAGTGTTCCAATGGTGTCATGACGCTCACAGCGCAGGACATAATGGCCTTGAAAAAACCCTTGACCGAATACATCGCCAGTTTTGGTGGCCGTCTGTGGTAACAGACACTAAGAATATGATTCGCAGGTGCGAGACATGTGTAAAGGCCAAGGCGGTACGTGGGAAACCAGCAGGATTGTTACAACCACTTCCTACTCCGATGGTTCCGTGGGAGTCCTTTTCACTGGATTTCGTGGTGGGTTTGCCTAAAGACAAGGGGTGTACTGCTATTCTAGTAGTGGTGGATTGTCTAACCAAGATGGGCCATTTTATTGCTTGTTCGAAGGAGCCCACTGCCGGACAATTAGCAAAACTTCTCCTGCAACATATAATTCGGTTACACGGTCTTCCGACCAATATAATCTCAGACAGGGGTCCCCAGTTCATGGCCAGATTTTGGTTAGAGTGGTGTAAAACATTACACATGAAATCCTCCAAGTCAACAAGTTTCCACCCACAGTCTGACGGACAGACCGAGAG
This sequence comes from Calotriton arnoldi, assembly GCA_963921515.1. Lineage (NCBI taxonomy): Eukaryota > Metazoa > Chordata > Amphibia > Caudata > Salamandridae > Calotriton > Calotriton arnoldi. The sequence continues at coordinate 816,030 of CAWUFW010000018.1, forward strand.
GTTAAATCAGACCCTAAAACAGTACCTCAGGTGCTACGTGGAAGAAAATACGGACGAGTGGGTGGACCTATTATGCCTAGCCGAAATCGCTTACAATAGCGCCAAACACCAATCCACCGGACTGGCTCCTTTTTACAGCACTTACGGATTTCACCCTCGAATCATACCCATCATCCATCCCAAAGCAGCTCAAAAGGTTCCGGAAGTGCAAGACAGGATTAACCACATACAACACACGTTGAAACTTAATTACCGGAACCTCCAAAAGGCCAAAAGGTCCTATAAAACAAAAGCAGACAAACACCGTAAACCACAACCTGTCTACCATGTGGGTGAATGGGTATGGTTATCTACCCGAAACATTCGTTTCCGCAAGTATAGCGTCTTCAACCCTAAATTCATAGGTCCCTATAAGATCAAAAAACTTGTTTCCCCTGTGGCGTTGAGGTTAGCCCTTCCGAGTAACATGAAAATACACCCCGTCTTCCATGTCTCGCTGTTGAAACCCTCGTATACCCCAGTTAAAAAACGACCTTCTCCAATATGGGTGAACAATGAGCCAGAATATGAAGTACGGACAATACTGGACTCCAAGATGAAAGGCTCAAGGTTGTGGTACCTAATATCTTGGAAAGGATATGGCGTGGAAGAAAATTCATGGGAACCTGCAGCGGGAGTGCACGCCCCGAGATGCGTCAAAGCGTTCCACGCTAAATACCCAAGGAAAACTGGATCCTGTCAACCTTCTCGGGGAGAGGGATGTGCTGTTACACACGTACCTCAGCTGGGAGTGGGCGCTGTGGCAAGTCGGCGGGAGGACTGTGGCCGGATCTGGAAACGGTGCGCGACGGCGTGCCGATTCCTGCAGTCATGGTAGACCAGTGATCACGGATCCCTGAAAGCGGCAGGCAGCAAGACAGGGGAAGGAACTACACTTCCCAGGATCCTGTGCGGCGCGTCGCGTGCGCGCACAGGAAGTGATGGCCTCTCATAACGCCGAGGGCTATGAAAGCCAGGCGTTGGGAAGCCTCGGCGCAGATTATCCTGTTCCCGAAGCGCGCAGTCTGGAGAAGTTATTGCGGTGTTCCTGCCTGGTGCGGTAAGGGTGTCAGTGACACCACCCTTCCCGTTGCCTTTCTAATTCTTCCATCTAACGTTTGAAGTTGATGGGAGGCGCATACAGCCTTTTCCTGCTACGTGAACTATCCCCGCCTTGATTAGAAAGGGAGCTCTGATTCCCCCCTTATCTTTGACATTGTTAACTGCAAGGTACCTGGGTGTGGGTTCATCCACGAGCACATACATATCAGGTGGTATATTGACTGTTTGTTCATTACCAGATACTAAACAAAAATCGTTTTCCAGTGAAAGACACCCAGAACTAAGAGTTTGCGTTATGAATTTAATAATGCTCAATCACAGCTCAATCAACTGAATTCCTGGTGGATATACATATATTCATTTCTGTTACATGTTGTGTGTTTTTGTTTGTCTTCTATAACAAGGGTTCTGGAGAGGATGAACTTTGAAACCATCCTTCCTCCCTTGTGACGTGGGACATGGCACCAACATTGGTGGGTTGTCTATAGAGGAGGAAAGAGTCTTAAGTTGTTGAGTGCTAAATACTTCAAGGTATAACTTATAATTTGTATTCACAGTATTGTCTGACAACAGGCTTAGCTGGTAGGAAGAGATTGATCATCCTACGTACAGTCGCTCCAGAAGAGTGTTATCTTTTTCTTTACAGGTATATAGGAAGTTGGGTATTGGTAGAACTGTGAGAAAGGTACTTCTAAATGTATGCATAAACAGAGCTTTAATAGAGTGTTCGTCTTTCTACAGGTCTCCCTCCCCGCTGTTCCCTTCCTTTCCTTCCCCCGATTGACCACCTTAATCTTCCGTGCTATTAAGGCATTTCGGAATTGAGGGTGTCAATAGGTGGACCCAGTTGAGCAACGAGCCGATCCTGAGAGGCCTCCGAGGGACTCGTGACAATTAATGGTTCCAAGTTCATGTTTAAAAACAGTGGGGCCGATTCACAGAACTAACCTGAGACAAAATCCTAAACTTACTACTTTTGGTATTTACAGAAGGCACTTACGATTTTTGGTATTCACAGAATGCACTTACGACTCCTAACTTTACGTCCGAACTCGGGCCGGAATTTCCGCTCCCGGGCCGGAACCTCCGCCTCCGGGCCGGAATACTCGTACTCTGGCCGTTGATCATTTTCCTCAAGGCTAAACACCTGTCCAAGTGCCTACCATCCCCCACCATGCGTCAGCTGACACACTGCAGCCCAACAGCCAATCCCAGCCCTGCAGCATGTATGAAAGCAGAGCAGACACACACAAACTCTTTCAACATGTCGCTGAATGTGTTTGTTGCTCTGCCCCTTGCCATGCGTCAAGAAGACTTGAGGAGGAGGAGGAGGAGGAGGAGGAGAGTAGAGAGGATCTTCAGACAAAGGATCAACCTATTTGGGATGTCCAGCCAAGATGTCAGGGCCAGATACCGTTTCCCTCCAGAAGTCATCTTGGAGATGGTATGTGAGTGGGAGCAGGAACTTGACTCTGTGACCTGCAGCTCCCATGCCATTCCAGCCTATCTCAAGATCCTTTCTGCTCTCCATTTCTTTGCCACGGGGTCGTTCCAAAGGGTCTCCAGTGACCTTGTGGGCATCTCTCAGGCAAGCCAGTCATGGTGCTTGCATCAGGTACTGAGCTGCATCACTGCAAGACCCCACCACCACATACGAATGCCCCATACACTGGCCAGCAGACAAAGGGCAGCTAGAGATTTCTATCTCATTGATCACTTCCCATGTGTGCTGGGTGCAATTGATTGTACCCATGTGGCCCTTCAGCCACCCCGCCGTATTGCACACATCCGCAACAGACACCAATGGCATTCCATCAATGTGCAGGCTGTCTGTGATGCCAGTGGGAGATTCATTGATGTGCATGCAGTGTTTCCAGGCAGTACCCATGACCGCTTTGTATTCCGCATGTTACCTCTTGCCCGGCGGATAGTTGCAGGAGAATTTGGCCACATGTGGCAACTGGGTAAGTACCAAGCACTAAAAATGAGGGATATGTGTAAATGAAATGTATGAATGCCACCTTAAATTAACAACCATTGTACAATAAGAATCATAAAGCAAAGTACACGGTCTCAACAGGCACTGCATGTACCAAAGTATAGTTCTTGTTCTGTGTAAATTAAAGAGGGAAATGTAACCAATTGCCCTTTCTTCCCTCCTCAGGCGATGCTGGGTATGCACTCTCCCCACAGCTCCACACACCTTACAGACATCCAACCACTGTACCGCAACGTAGGTACAATAGGGCACACATACGAACTCGAGCCATCATAGAGCGCACTTTTGGTCTGTTGAAGTCGTGATTCAGATGTCTTGACCGTACGGGGGTGTGCTGATGTACAACCCTGAAGTTGTGTGCAAGATCATATTAGCCTGTTGTGTTTTGCACAATATAACTTTAACGCATGGCTTACACATACCTCTTGTACCTCGGATAGCTCTGAATCCCGGAAACTGGGCCATTGCACAGAACAGAGGTCAGGGTATGCAAGTCCGTGACCAGCTGGTTGCTACGTTTTTCACATGAGCAACCTGTTGTGTCATGGACAAAATGTGGTTTGCAGTCTGTTGTCAGTGATGAAAGTTGGATAATTACGACTGTCCAAAAATTTCATCCTGAGACTACTTTGCAAGCCACACTAACTGCATGTAAAACACAGCTGTTGACACTAGTCAAAAGATTGACTGTGCTTCAGGTCATGTGGCCATGTCAGCAATCAGTGTAGTTGATGTCCCTAAGGAATCTATTGACTCAGAGGAAAAGATGCACATGTTCTGAGAGACCTTCCCGGACCTTATGAGGATGGGTTTCTTAATCACAAAAGGGCCTAACTATTGCATTCTCAGAGTTTTTGCCCTCAACAGATTTGACTCCCCCAAAAATGATGGGTCCACAACGTGAGTGACGATGTTATGGGTGAATCTGGCACTATGTGTCTGGGATACACAGCACTGCTTCCTTCCAATTTTCCGTAACATAACAGACAACTCTTGTGTTGAGCACTAAATATGGACTACATGTACCATAATGCAAAGGAGGAGAAAACTAAACTGGGGTTTGATGTTGTGTCAGCCCCCACCCCTTGTCCTAGCCAAAATGTCATTAAATGGTCTGTTCCCCCTTTTGTTACATGTCTATGATTTTCTCTTGCACTGTCATTTCAGGTTTCTCCACTACAGGACAACAGGATGGCAGTGGGTTTGATCTGTGATTGTGGATAAATCAGAATGAATACAAAATGGCTGTCAACTACTTCCTGTGATGTATTTCCTGTCTCCCACTTCCTGTATATCATTCCCTGTATGAAAGAATGGGTTCCGGTTCAATTTCGGAAATTACGGCCCGAAAACGTATTTTCTGGTTCCGAAGCGTGCGCCTCACATGCGGACTCGACGCTCCGGAACCGAAAATTACATTTTTGGGCCGTAATCTCCGAAATTAAACCGGAACCCATTATTTCTTACAGGAAATGAAATACAGGAAGTGGGAGACAGGAAATACATCACAGGAAGTTGTTGACAGCCATTTTGTGTTCATTCTGAGTCATTCTCTCTCACAGATCAGATCCTCTGCCATCCTGCTGCTCTTTTCAACCTTATTTCCCACAAAATGGCTGAGGGTTATGAGGAAAAAGCACCCCCTTTCACTGAAAGGGAATTAGACATTTTAGCTGAGGGGGTGCTGACCAAATATCCTCAGCTATATGGGGGGCCAGAGTACCAGCTCAGCAATGCAGCGCGGGCCAGACTATGGGCCGACATTGGTTAGCGCTGCTGTGCAGTGGGCATTTACACCAGGAAGGCGAGGGCATGCCGCAAGCCCTGGGAGGACCTAAAACGCTGGGCCCGGCACAAGGCCGAGGAGCTCCTGGGCCAGTCTTCCCAGCACCATGTGCATCGTCCCCGCCTCACGCCAATGTACAGGAGGGTCGTGCGTGCAGCTTGGCCGACCCTCCATGCTCAGCTGGAGGAGCATGAGCAGCAGAGACCTGGTAAGTGCATTATATGCAATATGTGTCTGGAAGTATAATGTGAGTGAAGACAGAGCTGTACCATTGTGTGTCCCATGCCTCCATTCACCTATTCGGTGTCTATGCAGCAGTCATCATGAAGCAAAAGGTTCACTGTAGCACATTGACTGTACAGGGCAGAGTGCATTCTGGGAGTTGTAGTTTCTTCATGACAACTGGGGAATTAAGCCACACATGTGCATTTGTACAGAAATTTGCACTGCCAGCACCACTAACAGTGAACCAAGGGAATCATAACTGATGTGTGCATTGGATGGGGAATGGTACATACACTGTCCAGTGTGTGTATGAGAGGCCAATGGCTATTGGATGCTGTGACTTGCATTGCATTCGGTGAGTTTGGGTTCTGATTGAGACAGATCATCATTTTCCATGGAGTCAAGACAGACTTTGAGATGCTTGCCTCACTCAAGTCAAGTCAGGAACATTTGTTGAGCGCGCATATCACCCAAAAGGTCTCATGGCGCTAGCGGACGACTCCACAATAACCGAGCAGTAGGAAAGAGGGATGCTGTTAATGATCAAACAGCCAGGTTTTTCATTCCCTGCGGAATCGATTATGATCTATAAAAGAGAGCAAATAGACTGGAAGTTTATTCCAGAGGGTGGGTGCCAGGAAAGAAAAGGATCTCCCGCCGTTCCTGGCGGTGCGAACTCTGTGGGGGGTGAGGAGAGATCTAGAGCTGGACCTAAGCATCCTGCTTGGCTGGTACCAGCGGAGTTTATTTGCAAAGTAGCTGGGCCCGCTTCCGTGCATATTCCTATGCACAAGACAAAGGATCTTGAAGCGGGTTCGCTTCCTGATAGGAAGCCAATGGAGGTATTTCAAACTTGGCGCTGATGAAGACCTAGACGGGAGATTCAGCACCAGCCTGGCCGCTGTGTTCTGCAGGACTTGAAGCCTGGAATAGAGATCTTTGTTAATCGATGCTAACAGAGCATTCCCATAATCAATACGGCTTATGATCAGTCCCTGAACAAGTGGCTTTCTTGCTTCTATTGGGATCCATTGAAAAATGTTCCGTAAACTGCGCATGATTCCATAACAAGTACTGATTATCTGAATGACATGATTTTTCATTGATAGTTGATTATCAATTAATACTCCTAAGTTCCGCACCACTGGTCTAGGAACTGAACATGGGCCCAGATTTTGGGGCCACCAGTCATTTGACCAGGCTTCATGTGCTTTACCAAAGAGTATAACCTCAGTTTTGCTGCCGTTTAGCTGACGATGGTTGGCGCTCATCCAGCTGTCAATGTGGGTCATGCAGTTTTTAAAGCGCGTTTTAGTATCCATGGGGTCCGGATCAAGGGTAATCAATATCTGGGTGTCACCGGCATATGACACCACATCGAAACCATAGGACCTGATCACCCTGGCCAGTGGGGTCACATAAAGGTTAAAGAGCATGGGGCTTAAAATAGAGCCCTGAGGGTCTCCCATCTTTACTGGCTGGCTGCAAGAAACCACATTGCCAATCTGTACCATAGTGGCTCGGTCGGTTAGATAGCTTCTGAGCCATTTCAGGGCCTTCCCTCTGACACCTATCTCCCAGAGCCGTTGTTCTAGAATGCTATGGGAGATGGTGTCAAAGGCGGCTGACAGATCCAGGAGGATGAGCAAGACTGATTGCCCGTTGTCCTGGGCTAGTCTGATGTTATCGATGACTTCCACCAGCGCTGTTTCAGTGCTGTGAGCAGCCCTGAAACCGGACTGAGACGGATCCAATAGTCCGTTGCTCTCTAGATGTACAGTGAGTTGCCGATTAATCAGGGATTCAAGCACCTTCCCAAAGTCGGGGAGCAACGAGATTGGACGATAGTTACTTGGTAACTTGGGATCGGCTGTGGGTTTCTTTAAAATCGGCCTGACCCTGGCAACTTTCCATATGACTGGAACCACTGATTATGAAAGTGACATATTGAATAAATCTGTAAGATTTCCAACAAGCAATGGGGCAATAGTTGTAAAAAAACGCGGTGGAACCGGGTCCACTGGAGAACCCGATTTAATTTTTGCCACGGCCGTTGCCACTTCGTCAGGGTTGAACTGAGAAAACTCCTCCAAGAGAGGAAGGGAAGCATCAGAATCATTTTCAAAATTCTTTGTATTTTTAGTTTCGTGAGGCGGAAAAGAGCTATGAATTGCAATGATCTTATCCTCAAAAAACTTGGAAAGTGAGTGTGCCCACTCCTGTGAGGCAGGAACGCATGTCTGAGCGGGCGGAGTAGTAAATTCCTTTAGGATTTTATAAAGCTCCTTATTGGAGTTTTTGGCCTTTTCAATCCGGTTTATGAGAAAAGATTGTTTAGCCTGTCTGATAATTACCATAGAGCTGCGGTGAATACATTTATACTTTTTCCGGTCTTCAGTGTTTTTACCTTTCCTCCATTTCCGTTCCACTATCCTACATGAGAGTTTTTCTTATTTTTAGTTGTTCTGAGAACTAAGGGGCAGTTCTGGGCTTAAATTTGACCCTAGTAAAAGGGGCCACAATATTAAGCGTTGATGTAATTGCTGCTTCAAAGGAAGTAGCTGCCTGGTCGATACTGTCAGCGTGGGACACGAGAGGAAGGTTAAAGTGGGTTGAAAAGGTGGTGGGGGTAACTTTCCGCCAAGACCTTCTCCATAAGGATTCAATTCTTAAGACCTTTTTTCGTGGTGTGCACCAAAATAGAGAATTTAAACAGGTCGTGGTCTGACCATAGTAAAGGGAAGGGGGGCTCTACTCTAATACTGGTAGTGTTGGTAAACAAAAGGTCGAGCGTATGGCCAGCCGAATGGGTTGGACCTATCACCATTTGGACTAATCCCAGAGTGTTCAAATTGGTGATCAATTGATTGGTTTCTGGATCTGATAGTAATTCTGCGTGATAATTGAAATCCCCAATAAGAAGGAAGTTCTCAGCAGCTAGTACATGGGGATCAATGGCTTCCAGAAAATTGTGTATAAAATTGTTTTTCGGGCCCGGGGGTCTATATACTAATGCGCCTCTCCAAGTTCCCTTGGATTGACCTTCCATTTTGAAAATACATAGTTCAAGCTGGTCTGAACTCATGGATTCTAATAAGGTGATTTCCATGCCAGCCGTGGTGGCTATAACTAAACCTCTGCCCCTCCTTTTGTTTCTATCTACTCTGATAATATTATATTGGGGGGGGAAGGCAGTTACCACATCAGGGGAGGCATGCTCATGGAGCCAGGATTCTGTGATGAAACAGATATCGGGCTTTTCAATGTCTAAAAGGCTCCATATTTCTACTGCGTGCTTTGGGACTGAGCGGGCGTCAAAATATATCCCTTTTAGCTGTTTGGGGATCATAGTGATATCCGAGGCAATACTGCATTTCATTTGGGATGTGAGCGATGGAACTTGATCTTTGGGGTAGTCTTTACTATATGCACTAAAAGGGGATATATTTGCCGGCGTGACTGACTGACCCTCACGGAGTTTATTCAGACATTTAAGCTCCTGACTGGAATAATACAGTCTTGCCATGATCTACACTCATCGGCTAGGATATTAGAGAGTAAAGAGAAAAAGGGCAGGGGTATTGGCGACAGGCGACGTTCGGGCGCGGACGGGCGCCGACGGGCTTGCCTTTGGCGCGCCACCGGCGCGCCGCTGCGCGTCCTCGCCCTTTCCTGCCTTAAGTAGGTATGGAAGTGTTGCCAAGAGTGGCTGGAGCGCTAACCTCTGTTTCCGGTCAGCGCACCGGAAGATGAACCAGGGTGAATACGTCCCTCCGCACAATCGGCACAAGCCGTGGTGGAACAGGGACTAACTGGCTTCAAGTCAAGGTGAGTGAAAGTAAAAAAAACAATAGATACACGAGTGGCGCAATTAAAAACGGAGTGTAGCTTCACTCTTAAGTGTTTCCTATTTTGCCAAGTGTGTCCACAGACACACGTCTTACCCTCAGTGGCTTGTATGCCATTTTTCCTGTACAGGTAGCTGTAACAACGAGCCACTACTGTTCACCAGTGCACAGCACTACCTGATCAGTCTTCGAAGCCAATATGTGGCACTTGATTGTCAGCTTTTGTGAGGGAATATCAAAAGGTTAGACTCACAACTTAGCAAACAGAATAGCCCAGACCCTATATGGATGTGTGACCCCCAATCAGCAGTTGTCTTGTCTCATACAATCCCACCCAGCAGATAACATTTGTCCAGACGTAAAAGTGCTGAGACTCCATATCACAGGCCCTTTTCAATACCATCTGGACTCTATCTGAACTCCTTTTGTAGACTTTGTTTGGAACCTGCCCATGTAGCAGTGACAGGACACACAGATCACAAGAATGCCATTGAGGGTTGGCCAGTACAGATGTGTAAGCCACCAAAAATCTCATGAGACGTCCATGTCAGACTCAAATCAGGAGATGACAGTGAACATACACGTAATTTAAGTTCATAAACACTGACAACTGTCTAGTGTGATCAGAGGAGAACAAAGTCTGACCTTGACTCATCTAGGTATGTGTCTTGTCCTGACGTGTACAACCACTACATAATGATTTGTCTTACATTTCAGTGGGCTCAGCTGGCCAAATGGAACAACAGCAGGACACGGTTCAGAGCAGGACATCTTTGGTGCGCCAGCGGCTACGACCTCTTTCAACAAGTGAGGAAGAAGAGGATGAGGCGGGACCCTCAACATCAGGAGGCAGGGGGATTGCGCCCACCCGGACTGACCAGGAAGACAACTCTGGTGCTACGGACCGGGTGGAGGCTGTGGACATTGAAGTGGGGGGGGGGGGAGAACTGGACACCTCTGGCCAGGGGGTGGAGAGCTACTCTCTCCCGGAGCATTCATCAGTTAGTTTTGGCGAGGTGTCCCCAGGGCGGGCCACTACCCAACCTGCCATCACCCCCTCCCTAACTCTAGAGGCCCCCATTCCATTGGGGCCTCCAGCTGCATCCCCTGCAAACTGATGTAGCTGCCAGGTCGACACCAACATTGGCTCCGAACCTGAGGCACCACACCCCTCATGTTCAACCCAAACCCCTCCCTGTGTTGTTCCTTCTGTGGCTGTACCAGAGGACTTGATGTGGGCATGCGAGGGTCAGGGTCAGCCAGACATGTCCTCTCGCATCATGCTGCAGATGTGTCTAGAGATGCGCATGATGCGAGAGGAACTTGCACGAGCTCTGGCCACCCTCAATGCCAGTGTCATTTCCCTGTCTGCAGCCATGTCGTCTTTCGTATCCCAACCTCTTTCCCACAACACCGTCAATGTCTCCCCCTGTCCGTTGCCCCACACTGTTTCCCCCCGTAATCCTCCTGTGTCCCGACCCCGTGTGGTGCCTGTTCCTGCACCGGCCAGCCAGGAGCCCGCATCGGATTCAGAGGATCTGGACATTGCGGTACTAGAGGATGACCAGAAGGACACTTGACCTGTTGGACATAATTTTCTTTGTGGACAATTATTTACTTTTCCCCTTGTAAATAGACTGGTTCCCCTGATGCTCCCTGACGTGTTATATTTTTGTTGCCCCACCCCAATCCAAATTCCCTTCTCCTTCTGTAGTAAGAACATCATTTGTTTTCCTTTCCCCCTTACAAACGGACTGTTGTTGTTTTTCAAAACCCACACTTTTATTTATATAAAATCTATATTTGAATCAGACTTTCTCTATCTTGTTTAACTTCATTGTGAATGTCTTGTACAAAATATGGACATGTCTTTTGGGAGTCATCTGCTCTGCACATTATGGCTTGTTGCAATAATGGGGTTACACTTGTACATGTGTCACACACACATACATCCTCACATCTCTAGGCCACCAAAATTGCTATACATTTGCCTATCAGGACATGATACGCAACAGAGTCTTGACTTGTGAAGAGAATTACTTTTTATTTACACATATTCACATATTCACAGTGGTAAAAACGTTTTTGGGATGTTATCAATGGGGATCGTGCTTGCGACTTCGCAATTTTGGAGGTGAGGATTGCTGTGAAGAATCATGTCTGGGATGTCGCCTACGTGCAGGTGGATGTTGTGCATGTGCCTGTACAGGGTGAAGTTCATGTGCAGGGGCAGATGGTGTATGTACAGTTGGTGTTTGTGCGTGGACAGGGGCTGGTTGTGCAGGTGGTCGGAGTGCCTGGTCAGGGGGTGGTGGTGGTTGTGCAGGTGGTGGGAGTGCCTGGTCACGGGGTGGTGGAGGTTGTGCAGGTGGTGGGAGTGCCTGGTCAGGGGGTGGTGGTGGTTGTGCAGGTGATGGGAGTGCCTGGTCAGGGGGTGGTGGTGGTGGTTGTGCAGGTGGTGGGAGTGCCTGGTCAGGGGGTGGTGGTGGTTGTGCAGGTGGTGGGAGTGCCTGTTCAGGGCGCGGTTGTGGGTGTGTACCCTTGCTGTGGTCCTGTGTAGTTTGTGGTACAGGTGTGTGGGTGTGATGTGCTGCAGGCAGATGTGATGGCTACCCTCCCTGCGTTGACCGTGAAGGGAGACTTTGGATCACTTTCATCATGCCCTCCATCATCTTCATGGCCAAGGCATGGTGTCTCAAACTCTCTTCACTTTGGATGGATATTATGGGGCCGATTCCGATCTCGGCCGGTAGGGCTCCGAATCGGATTCGGATTTACCGGATCCGATTCGGAGCCCTGTTTCCCGACCGAATCGTACGCGGGTCCGGCCGAGCGAGTACGATGCAGGCACCCGCGAAATCACCGACCGACTCGAACGCGGCTTCAACACGCTCCGACCGACTCGCATGGACACGACTCGCACCGCGCTATGGAGACGTTTCCGGCCGGGTAAGTACGATGCGCGCCGCGAGCAGTCCGATCGACTCGCGCCGTCCGGCTCAAAAAGCTGTCGGAGCCGGACTTTGGGGGTCCGCGTCGGACCCCCTGTACGCGTAGGCGCGCGAGTCGCACACAGGGGGGACCCATGGGTCCCCTACCTGTGCATGTACGCCGCGATGCGCATCGACGCGTACCTGCTGTAGGGGGCGCCCTTGTCCGCCTCGCACCCATTGAGACAATGGGAGCCCGCGTACGCGTTGTACGACCGGCTCCCATTGACTTCACTGGGAGTCCGACCGACTCGAGTCCGATGGCATGCGTGCGCATCGTACTCGTTCGGTCGGACTGCCAGAGTCCGATTCGGTCGGAAATCTCTCCGGGTCCGGCTCGGTCGGAGAGATTTCCGGCCCGAATCGGAATCGGCCCCTATGTCTCTGATATTCTTGGACATGTCTTGCCAAGATCTATCCATCCTATCCAAAACATGGGTCATTCTGTCCACAACCTGAGGGATTTGGCGCATGTCCTGCAGGGCCTCAGACACGTCTGACAGGGTAGCCCCTATGGCACGAATGTCCTGCCTCACGTCTGCCTGCTGTTGGAAGGAGTCCTGCTCCCACTGGCCATCATGGCCAGGTGCAGGCCCTCTCTGCAGGGGTCGGCCATGGATGAGACCGGCAGGTCCAACAGTAGGGGGTGGCAGGTGGTAGTATGTGGACAGGAAAATGGTGCCCAGGGGATACCTGCACCACAACAGGGTTGGTACTTCCCTCAGATGGTGGAGAGGAAGCCTGGGATACACTGTATAGGGAGGAGTGTGTAGGGGAACCACCGCGTCTGTCCTGGATGTGAGGGCTGTGAGGGAGTGATGACTGTGTTGGGGTGCGTGTGAGCTGTGGCTGGTTAGCTCTATGCTGGGGACAGGCAATCTTTCGTGTTGGAGGAGGCTGAGGCACCTCGCTGGGCGGAGGGTGTGAGGCCTTGCAAAATTTGGGCGGTGTTGGGACATTTCTGTCCATGGCATCAGAATCGTCATCCTCGGAGAGGATGGACAGATAGTCACCATCATCTTCCAATCCTTCAGCCTCCTCAGGTACTTCCTCCTCCTCCTCCTCTTGCGCAGTACTTGCAGCTGACATTACTGCCTGGAGGAGCAGTGGATTTTCCCCTTTGATTGCCCGTCGCCTAACACTGGTGGAAGGTCCGTCCTCCTCATCGTCATCATTCCCTGGAACACAGAGGTTGCAACAGGATAAGTAATTGACCTGGTATAATATGTGGTGCAACACAAGGGTTGGTTCTACTGTACTGTGCATCAACAGGTGAAGCACATGTGACCTGGTTTGGGTACCCCTACACGTGACAGCTCACACCATAGCACTGAGGTGTTGAATGGAGATGTACAATGCACAAGCAAACTCACCAGCTCCAGCCACAGCTTTGTGTCCCTTTGCGATCTCCCCTGATGTCAACTGCTGAACCTGGCTCCTCATAGGCGTAGTTGATGAAGCGGTCCCCAATCCAGCAGCTGGAGAGTGAAGTGACAACATACTCAATGATCTGCTATACTAATTTACAAACAGGCACATGTGACACTTATGGAAATTAAATGGTATGTATGTAACTTTGTAAACAACAACTGCATATTCTATGCAGAAGGGGATTTGGATCTTTGGCAGGGTTTTTGAATCTATGATAGGGAAACACTTCCTGCCACACTTACCTGATGGACAGGTGCCAGAGGGTTTCACTGCTGCAGCCAGGATGTCTTGCATTCCCCGGGATGGGGTTGTACGCTGCACTGGTGTCATCCTGTCAGCAGCTGTGATGAGACATACATGTCCATATATCAGTACACCAGATGGTAGCTAATAGCTAACATGTATAGTCATTCTCAATGACCATTGACAGGATATTCATGGCCATTCTGCAGCAAATTTACCTCATGGACTTTACATGTGGGCCCCTGCTCACATGCAGCAATTGCCAGCTGTTACCTCCACACAGCACTGACATCAATGAGATGACTTATCAACAGACAAACCAAACCTGTATGAGAAGGTTACTGATATTTTAAGGAAGGGGATAAATAATCAGGACTCCTCTGCATTACATTGATTACACCTTCACCATTAAGACTAACATGTTTCATGAGTATAATGTCTGTTGACAAGTTGAAAGGAGTGTACATCACCAGGCTGACCAGTTTCACATTTGCACATCAGTTCAGACATTGCATTGCAGAGTTCATGTGTGAGATGTGCAATAGTCAGGTACATTTTGGGGGTCATTTGTGCTTCCCTACCCATGAAGTCACAAGGCTCTTTTTGGAATGAGAGATCACACATTTGTTATGTCCATCCTTTAAGTGTCCTCTGTTCCCATACTCCATTTCCAACATCATGGTAGTACTTAGCTGGCAACGGAGGATGTCTTGTACAGCAGACATCCTAACCTCATATGTCAATCACTCACTTATATCGGTGTATACAGTAGAAGAGGAGGCACGCAGAATGCAACATTTGACTAGGATCCCACATTGTGGGTAAGTTGAGAAGCTTTGATGGTTGCCACCTACAATGGATTTGCGTTGTGCTTTTCAGCCAAGTGATTAGAAAAATTCACTTCCTGAAGATTCACCTTAGCAGCCCATACACCCATCTCAAAGGAACCCAACTGGCATCAGTGCAAGACTCATCCACACCAATTTCAATATGATTTTACCATTGATATTTTGCAAGAGAGTTTTCATATCAATCAATCAATCATATCATTTGTAAAGCGCACTACTCACCCTTGAGGGTCTCAAGGCGCTGGGGTGGGGAATGCTGCTACTGCTCGAAAAGCCAGGTCTTGCGGAGTTTTCTGAAGGTCAGCGGGTCTTGGGTCTGCCGTAGGTGGATGGGGAGGGTGTTCCAGGTCTTGGCGGCGAGGTGGGAGAACGATCTGCCACCGGAGGTCGCTCTTCGGAAGCGGGGGACAGTGGCGAGGGCGAGGTCGGCGGAGCGGAGCTGGCGGGTGGGGGTGTAGAAGCTATCATTGAATTACAATCCAGTTGTGTCTAGGACACTTCATATGACACTATGTACTATTTTATGTCCACTCTGCACTCACTTGGCATACATTTTGTGTCATCCTTTCAATGGCCACCATGGTGTGATCTGGTATGTGGTTAAATGCCATGTGTAGGCATATTGTGATGCAGGACAACAGTGATGTAAAACACATACCACATACAGTGGAGATTAAAGGCACATTTCATGAGCATTCAGGTACATTATTCTTGGTTTTAGTTACTATGGCCCCGCACCTGCCCAGTGTGTGGTCCCTGACCAGATGTCACAGCCAACCTTTTAGCAGAAGTCACTGTGGGTCTTGCAATCTGGGAGGACATCATTGGACCTACAATGATAAGTGTGTTTGCAACTGTACATTTCTGCTGACACATGGGATGCACTCAATTTCAGGCACAAAGGATAAGCACGAGCAGTTGTGGGCACTACCGTTGCAGAAGTGTGTAGCACTAAATATCATGAGTGATCCCACTTTCAACTTATAATGGCCCCACTGCCTAGAAGCAACGTCTATCAAATTGACATGACAACAAATCCTGAAGTGAGGTCCACTATCGTGTTTTGTTAATGGCCAAAAAACATGCCATCCAATGATAACATATATAACCAGCTGGGTGGACTGGACAATTTCATGTATAGAAAAAACATTCTAAGTTGGACAGTGGATGCATTCGTACTACTCCTGACAATTGTATCTCACTTCTTGTTCATCATTGTCATATTTGTTAACATTGGATTTCTTGATTTAGTCTACAAAAACAATTACAATATAGTGGGGACTCGTTTTTGACTTGTTGTGGCTCTCGATTCCAGGATTGAGTTCACAGTTCTGGAACTGTTGGTGGAATACATGTAATGTTCAGAAATCACAAAGGTATGATGAGCCTAGATATATTATATTTTGTCTTTCGCTATTCACAAATGTAATTTGCTAAAGGTAAATGTCCTTTCAGAATTCCAATAGTTGTAAAGCTAGTTTTTCCTCTCCGGTTACCTTTGAGATTTGGGCCCTATATGTCCCTCTGTTGTCTGCTGACAATGTGTGCATTTTGACCATCTCCTGACTAGTTTGACTTATCAGTTAGTGAGGGTGGTATGCGTTGCTCTGTATGATGTTGTTTTCTCCCAGAAGATGCAGGGACCTCTGCTACTGTGGTTGTCTGTACTCTGGCTGACTGTGTCAATAGGTGAGAAGAGACAAAAGTCACCAAATGGAAAATGTACATGTGGGACTTGTCAGACATTTCCTCATATCTTCTGCATGCTAACAGTATTGTGAAGTACTGCCACGGCCGGTGCAGGTAGGAGCAGTGGCGCGTTGGGGATGTAATAGCGTGGCAAGGTGGGAAATAGACAACGGAATATGGGAATGAAATGTTTTAAAATAAGGATTCTCTCACCTTCTGCTTTGTGATTTTGGCAGGCACAAGGTGAGTTACTTTTTGGCTAATTTGTATTTATTTTCCATTTTCTGTTGTCAGTAGATTTTCCTCTGCACCGCAACCCCCACCCCATTACGTTCTTGACTGACCCAGCCGCGTCTGGATAAGTGGAAGGGGCACTTTGTCAATTGCTACTTAACAGTGTTAGGTATATATACGGCAGCAGTACTGGGCCCATGTTTTAAATATTGGGAAAGGAATTTGCCATTTCTTATACAAAGGATTCTGGGACTTGTGGTGCAACATACAGAGGGAAACACATGAGCCTTTGACTGACTATATTTTTATATACACTTTGGACAACTTCCTTACTCACAATGGCAGTGCAACACAGACAATCTTTTTATATACTTATTCTTGTCATCCCATTTACCTGGTACCACGTTGCGAACAACACTCACAGGCAGCCCATGGAGCATGTGGGGGTAGATTGTAGTGAGGACATCCTCCTCAAGTGGGGCAGGGAGAATCTTGTTCAACTCGATCCTGGAGTACTTCTCCTTCACCCTGAACTTTTCGTCCTGCCACTTTTTCTTGATGTCACGGACTGTGCGCACATCCTCTCCCAATGCTGACAGCAGTGGCTAAATGCTGCCATAGAGCTGCCTTCTGTGTGCCACTGGTGCAGTAAGGTGGGAGACCATATAGGCGTTTGTGGTGCCTCACAATGAACTCCACAATCATGGTGGTCTCCTCAGTAGTAAAGTTCTTCTTCCTCCTCATTTGGTACATTTTCCTCTAGCGATGAACAGCAAATGAAAACAGGAACTCTGTAGCCAAACCTGTTCCTTGAATGTGTGCTGCTTTCATATGGTTTGTGGTACTGGTCTTGAAGCTAGTGTTAATTGACTTCAGCTGGAGCATGGTGGCGGATGGTAGGCACTTGAAATAATCATCAGGCCCAAATGCGGGTATTCTGGCCCGGAAGCGGGTATTCCAGCCCGGAAACGGAGATTCCGGCCCGGGAGCAGAAATTCCGTCACAAGTGCAGGATTTCCGCTCTGGGTGTGGAAATTCCGGCCCGAGTGCGGAAATTCCGGCAAGAGTGCGGACGTAAAGTTAGGAGTCGTAAGTGCATTCTGTGAATACTAAAAATCGTAAGTGCATTCTGTGAATACCAAAAATCGTAAGTGCCTTCTGTGAATACCAAAAGTAGTAAGTTTAGGATTTTGTCTCAGGTTAGTTCTATGAATCGGCCCCAATCACTTTTAATAAATGTCTGTCTATGCAGTGATATAGTCTGACGTACTACAGCGAAATGCTTCTGAATATTAAAGGAATACTCTTTTTTTAATTTTGTAGAGACTGTATTATATTTTTACACTTTCGTTGTTACACGATATACATGCCAAATGTTTTCATGACTTGGCTCATGCACGGACTCTTAGAGCCAAACCAAACCCTTTGGCTCGTCTCTGACTTGGCTCGCCCTATTAATTTGCTGGGCACCCAGCTCTATTTCCAACTCGGGCTTAGTACCTTGGGCTGTCAGTCACTTAACAAGAGGATTTGTAAAAGGCAAGACTGTAAACATAGAATCCTGATTACATGCACTGATTCGATTTGGCAACTCTACCATCAAGACTCAAATATACATAATTGTTCGGTTCACCCCAAAAAAAAATATATATCTATATGTACCCATAGAGGTGCTTCTTGAATGGGTGCAGATTGACTGCGTTTTGAAATTCACAAACCGTAGCAGTAGTAGGCTTGGAAAGTTGCATCAGTCTCAGGTTTCCTGGCATACTACTGACAACCAAACACCCAAAAGCTGATGGGATAAATGCTTGTAAATAGACCAGTGGCAATCGCTCAGGGTAGCATTGTTTTTCACCCACTGTGCCACTCTAGACAGAGGCCCACAAAATACAAATCAGCACTAACCCTGTTCCTCTTGAGAGCAGTGAATCCTGAACCTTGGTTATCTCACCCATCCACTGCCTTTTTAGTTGGGATATTTGAAACTCACACCACAAGAATATTACTGACTACGCCATGCCTCCATCAGTGTAACCCGTGATATTGCCAGGCAAGGATTCCATGCCTCAAGCTACTCTATTGTTAGTGCTACTCCTGTCACATGGAAGAACTTATTTTCCACAACAATATCTTACCATTTGGCACACCTCTGTTTTAACCAGATGATGCACCATGTTAGTATGAAACACAGTTCATACAGTATCACTGGAAAACCCCGCAGAAACTCCTGGCTCCTGGTAAGCAGTATGTAGCTGTGGACCATCCCCTGACAGGGTCGCCACAGCCATCATCTCCCTCCCAGCTCAAATTAACTGAGTGGGCAATTTTCCTAAACCCCCCTTCAAGAGACTAGAGAGGCGTATAGCTGGAATTTTGGAATACGAGGAAGGAAGCATGGGGATGAAGCATGACAGCTGTGCATCAAAAGGTTACCAACATATTCAAGCCTAGTACCGGTTGTATTTCATCACAATGGGAAGCACAAAAGCAGGAGACATTACATGAAACTGCATCTCACACACACACATATACGTATGAATGTGTGTGCGGGCTTGGGTGTTTTTCTTTTATGTTTTATTATATGCACTCTTTATGCCTCTGTTTGGAAGGGTAAACTCCTCCAAACTACCCTTTTTATAAATATCTAATAGTTTTAGATTTTTTATGTATGTATAAAATATATTGTATTGACAGTTATATAGGGCTTACTACCCCTGATGGGGCACTAAAGTACTTTGTAGCAAGTATCATGCTACTGGGAAACCCAGTGTTAAAGTTAATTCGGTGATTATTGGTTTTAGCCTTGTGTTTTCAAACTGTTTGAAGTGTTTGGGCCAGTTTCTCTGTAGTGGTACTAGTAGCATTTAGTCATGGTGAATTAGAAAGATTTGATTTGTGGGGATCGATGTCGGGGATGGCTACGGAGTACCACGCCTCCGGATAGCCACAGGTGACCCCTGCCCCGCCCCCAAGCAATGGAGTCTCGGCGTCTCTGAACCACAGCGGTGCAGTTGTAGAGGTCAGGATAGCGGCCCCTGTTAAGCGGGAAAAAAAAACGGAAAGCACGAAGCCGGTAAAATGAACGCAGCTGTATGTGGCTAAACGGGACTAAATGCTGATAACGCTGAAAACACGGCGAAGTTGTTTTCCTCCCTTCTGCCTTCCCTTGTTAGCTTTCAGCCGGGCGGTAATGGGAACTACTGTTGGAGTGCTGAACGGCTGTTAATGGCGGCGGTAAAGACTGCAGCGGCAGAATTTCGCCTCAGCTTACAGCCTCTTCCTACTTCTTCTCAAGACTCGGGAGTGTAGCTAACAGGAGACGCGGCGCCTTTGGCATGAATGGTGTAAAAACTCAGTGACAGGAAAGCGCCTGGGTGAAACCATCCAGGAAATTGAGAGTTCATCCGCTGAGAATCTGAACCAGGACAAGATGGCACCACAAATTAGCTGCAGAAATCTGGTAGAAGGGCCCCTTACACAACAGATGGACATAAGAGACATGTTGAACCTTATTCTGGAAGAGATCAGGGAAATGAAAAAATCACAAAAGTTGGAGATTGCCTCCCTACATCAGCGGCTAGGCAAAATTGAAGAGGCAATGACATGTTTCCCAATCAAACTGCAGGAAGCTGAAACAAGAATCACGCTGCTGGAAGACCAGATGAACGAGATGCTCGGGAAGGTGAATGAAGCAGTAAAAGACAAAAACTCCCTGGAGAACAAATTAGAGGAACTCGAGAATCATTCCCGGAGGTCGAACCTTCGAATAGTGGGGGTCCCCGAAGGAATCGAGGGGACACAAACTCTTCAATGGGTCAACACGTTTATTAAACAACAGGTTCTTCCCGAATTTGACGGAGATTTAACCATCACAAGGGCACATCGAGTCCCCGCTCATCCTTTCCAGAACTCAAAGATACCACGAACAATCTTGCTGAACTTCGCAGACTTTCGTGTTAAGGAGCGCATTCTGACAAAAGCGATTGAGCAAAGACAGTTTTTTTATAAATGAAACCTCTAAATGTCGTATATTTTCTGACATGACAGCTTTGGCTGCGCGTAGGCGAAAGGAGTTCGTAAAGATGTTATATCTATTTAAAGCTCAGGGTGCCCAGGCCTCAATAGCGCAACAATCAAAGCTTTGGGTTCTGGTTAAGGGGAAGTTTCATCTATTTTCAAATTTGGAGGACGCTCAGTGTTTACTGAAAGAAATCTCTTCTGGAAGTGGAAAATGATTTAATACTAAAGAAAGTTTAAGGGTTTTTTTTTTCTCTTTTGCTGGGGGCAGCAGGGTCACCTAGGGTGTGGTTCCATGACACCCATGAGGTCAGTAGGGTGGGTAGAAATGTGGCTAGCGTGGCTAGTGGGATTTTTCCACATTTCTGTGCGGGGGTTTTTCTTTTTTCGGGGAGGGAGGGTGGGTTGGTGGGGGGACTATTAGCAGTGAAAAGTGCAGTAGCAAAAGGGGCAAAGAGTGGTAAATACAGGTACTTGTATTTGAGCAAACAGGAAGCTTATTTAAGAAATAGAAATAGAAATGGCTAGTAAATGTAGGATTCTGTCAGTCAATGCCAATGGCATGCTCAACAAACAAAAATATGGTGGGCTTATTAGGTGGCTTGCCTCGTTTAATCCCCATGTCTTATTTTTTCAAGAGACACATTTAAAATCTAATTCACCTAAGTTGTATTTACCAAGGGTATTTTCGGACGCTTTTTTGCGTCAGCAGGCCTAGCTATGAGAGGGGTTGCTATTTATTTCTCTAAGAATTTGCCATGGGAATTTGAACAAATCCGTAGGGATCCACAGGGGAGATGGTTATGGGTAGTGACGAAGTTGAAGGGGAGGATATTAAATTTTTTAAATTACTATGGTCCGGTTACGGATGACGCCTCAGGGCTGGTTAAAATAAATGAGCTCTTGATGGGGGCACCTGGGCAGATTATTATCGGGGGAGACTTTAATTATATACAGGATCTAAAGAAGGATACCTCAAATAAAAACTAAAAACAATTGAAACCAAATACTAAAAGAATCTTCGAGGTTATCAGGTATGACTACCAACTAGTAGATCCCTGGCAGAAAGCCAATACTGATAAAAATAGTTACACTTGTCATTCGCACCGTTACCAGACAGCATCCCGAATTGACTTATTTTTAACATCAAGATCCCTCCTTGTCCTAAAGGCAGATATTGGGGTTAACCCCTTCTCTGACCACTCTTACATAGGGCTTGAGCTTGGCGAAGTGAGAAGGGAGCGACCCAGGTGGCAGATGGATCGCCTCCTTCTCCAAGATCAAAAATGGGTTGAGAGTTTTAGAGCATGGATCTCTGAGTACTTCAGGATCAATGAAGAGACGGCTGGACCCTTTGCGGTTTGGGGGGGTTCAAGGCCGCAGCTCGAGGACAGATTATTTCCTTCTCGGCCGCCCAGTTAAGAGCTCGACGGGCCAAAATAGCTGAACTGCAGGGGGCGGTGGAAAGGGCACAGGCTCAGAGGATCCTGTCACGTCCACACCAATTGGATAATGCTAGAAAGGCCCTGAGAGACTTCTTTGTTTTAGAAGAGATTAGTAGCTCTCAATCCTACCAACAAAAGGTTTATGAGGATAGCCAGATGGTTGGCAAACTGCTAGCCAGCTCAACAAAAACTAAACAAGAAGCGGCTTTAGTCTCGAAGGTGATCAACCCCAAGACCAGAGCAGAAGTAACAAATAGTGATGAGATTCCACAGATCTTTTTGGAACATTTCCAGCAACTATACACCACTGAATATCTGGTGGGGGAAGGGTCTATACAGGAGTACTTCGATAATGTAAATATTCCTAGATTATCTGATTCTCTGATAGATCAGCTAAAATCAGATTTAGAAAGCTTAGAGATTTTGGCAGCCATTAAATCTACAGCTGGAGCCAAAGCGTGTGGAGAGGACGGGTTCCCTATAGAATTTTATAAGGCTTTCTCAGAAGAATTGATTCCACCCTTGAAAAAACTATTTAATTATATTAAAAACGGTGGTCAGGTTCCCTTGTTTTTCAAGGAGGCAATTGTTGTCTGCTTTGTAAAAAAAGGTTAAGAACCCGAAGGATGTTAATTCTTATAGGCCCATTAGCCTCCTCAATTCAGATTATAAGATTTTAATGAAGGTGTGGGCGCAGTGTTTTTTACCGGCTGCGCAGGAAATAATTCATAAAGATCAGTCCGGCTTTATAGCAGGAAGATCTATGGCAGTAAATACGGAATTTTTAATACAGGCTTTGGATTATTGTAACACTAACTCTATCCCGGCCTGTATTATGATGGTCGATGCGGAGAAAGCATTCGATCTGGTGAACTGGAACACTTTGTTTTTTGCCCTCTGTAGATTCGGTATCCCTACCCAGGTCATTCTAATGCTGCGAAACATTTATCAGGGTGCACAGGCTCAGGTGGTAATTAATATGAAACGGGCGGGTACAGTGAAAATTAATCGGGGGACAAGACAAGGATGCCCGCTCTCCCCCTTGCTTTTTACCTTCTTTATAGAACCTTTAGCCATTAGAATGCGTGATAATGCAGCAATTAAGGCCCCAATTTTGGGTATGGCCAAATTGAAACTTTTTGCTGACGATATTATTTTATATTTGAAGCCTAGCAATCACAATTTGGAAGTGGTGATGAGGGAATTTAGTAAATTCGAATTAATTGGGGGCTATAAAATAAATCAAAACAAAACTGAAGTTCTCGTTTTGAATACAGATATAAACTTTCTCCCACCCAACCTCAAGGTGCAAGCCGCAAAGCTGGACCTTATTAGATATTTGGGGATCTATGTGACTAATCAATATCAACAGATATATAATCTGAACTATGTAAGAATGCAAGGAAAAATTAAGAGATTGTTAGAGCAGTGGCTTTTACTCCCTTTGACCTTGGTGGGACGCGTATCTCTTATTAAGATGTCCATACTCCCGTTACTCAACTTTCCCTTCATTAACGTACCCATCAAAATTAATATATCTTTTTTAAAGAGATGGAAACTCTGATTAGACAGTTTGTCTGGGGGAAAAAGGTACCAAGGGTAAAGCTCCCATCACTACAATTAACAATTGAGCAGGGAGGTCTGGCTTTACTCCATATACGAACTTACTATGATGCTGTTTTTAGATTTACTAGCTGGTTTATTGGTCTCTAATGGGTTGAAAGATAACTTCTTTGTGAATAAAATGGTGCAGGAAACCGGTTCTCAGATTTCGATATTCTTAAAAACCTCCAAACTTCCGAAAAAAACAAGATATAAGACACTGAAGGACTATTCCACTAGACTTCAATCCTTTTTCAAGGGGATGGGCTCCTCCGGGCTGCAGTACTTAAAATTGAGGGAATGTAAGAGTCTCGACCTTCAAATTCAATCATGCCACTTGAAAAATTGGGAGGGCTGTAGGCTAGGAGAGTTAAAATACTTTTAATTCAGAATAGGGTAATTACGTGACAGGAGGTGTTGCTGAGGAATGGAAATCAGAGGAAGCCAGCTTTTTTTGAATATTTACAAATCGTCCATTTCTTTAAAAAATTGAATTGTGTTTTTGATACGCCAAATAAACTAGTGATAGCCCTTTTCGGGGCAAAATTAAGTGGAGTAGGGAATTGGTATCGTCTGTTACGAAATCAGGGCCAACTTCCATTGATAGCGAACCATTTGGAAAGGGTAACCCGTGAAACACAATGTACCTTTTCGAATAATGAATGGGAAGCTATATGTTGGCGAGGGAGTAAGTCCCTGAGAGCAGCCAATTTTAAAAGAATGGACTTTTTATCCCTGTTGTTGGCCTACTTTACTCCGAAAGCACTTAATAAATGTACCCGGAAGTCGAAAACAGATGTTTTCGATGCCAGGCGGGAGGAGAAGGGGGCTGGCTATATATTTTTTTCACATGTCCTAGATTGGGGTCTTTTTGGGAGGCGATCTTCTCGGCTCTAAATAGGGCATTTAAAAAGAGGATATTGCCGGAGGCCGAGGTTGCCCTGTTTGGAATTTGTAAAGATAGAACAATTTTAAGGAAAGCTGAAGCAATTTTTCTCTCCATCGCTTCTTTGGTAGCCCGCTCCTTAATTCTCCAGAATTGGAGGTCTAGGGAAGTTCCCACTTACTATAAATGGTTCAATAAAATGAAAAGGACACGGGCTTTTGAAGAAGCCTACGTGAGCCGGGTGGGAGCTTCAAAGAAGTTTAATAAGAATTGGAAGTTTTTAAGTAATTTGGAAAACCTGACAGAGTGATAGCACCACCCGGAATTTAGAGTTTGGGTGCTGTTCTATTATTCTTAAGATGTGTGGAGGAATTAGAAATAGGTTTTTTTTTTGTTGGTTTTTTTTAGCACTTCATCACTTTAATCTAGTAACCTAGCATTTTTGCACTTGTACTCGCACTTTTGTACTTCTGCTCTATGGTATTTTACAATTTTTTATTATTCAGCTACAGATATTTATGATAGTTTTGTCTTAAAATGGTTTCTTTGCTTCGATTTTGCCATTAGTCTTAGCTCGGAAAGATGAAGTTGTTGATTTTTAAACTCACGGTTGATTCGTGCTAATGTTTGCTCATATGTTATTTAAATGTTCTTGATGCTCTGCTCAATAAAAATGTATTTAAAAAAAATAAAAAAGAATTAGAAAGATTTGTGAATGAATGAACTATAATTGGTATGCTTAAAGACAGAATAGAGAGGTTCAGAGGTTAGACAGTGTACAACAATGCAATGTCAGATTTAAAACATAGAAAAGTCTATAAGTTATGGGGTGAGTAGTGAGCAATTAGCATGAGATACATTTAAACAATATTAAGTAAATGGTAATTTTTCATTTAATACATGGATTTAGGGTTGTGCTGTGGAAGCAGCTTGTCAAGATTGCATGTGGTATCGTGCAGTCAATAGAGAGAAAGATTTAATTTAAATGATATTTATATAGTGCTTACTATCTGTATCTGGGGTGTTGAAATTCTAGCCCTCATGGGTAGCATGTTACACTGAGTTGCATTTGTGGTTGGAAAGGTGTTGTCTTTGCTTTGATCCTATGTAGGAAGTGTTTCCAAGTGATGACCAAAGTGCAGTTATCATGTTATGGGATGTATGATGGATGCGATGGATGAGAAAGTGTGCGTGATAGACACAAAGTTTATGGTTACAGTTTTGATCAGCTCTGCAAGTTCATTTATGGTATTCTTTATGTTCACAGCCCAATATGCTGGTTAGCACTCGAAGTCGTCCATTTTGAGCTTTATGGTCCTGAGCAGGCATAGGTACAACGAGTAGAAGGTCAGAGATCAGCCCTGATGGACTGCATTACAATAAACCCTCATATGAAAGTCATTATAAGTCAGATGTCAAAAAGCAGTTATAGTATATAGGAAATCGAGACAGGCAATGGTGGACAGTGTTGGAGTCTTGCAGTGGCTAGCAGTGTTTAGCAGAGCTCTTCTATTATCCCATACATGTCCAGTCTCAATCTGGTAGCACTCTAGAGAGACAGTCACCTATCACTTGAGTTTATCTGGTGTCACTCTAGAGCAGAAGTTCTTAAACTGTGGTCTCGCGGGCCCCTGGAGGTTCGTGATGAATGCTAGGGGTATGCGACTGTTTACAAAATTAAATAATTCTAGCAGATTCATAAATTATGTAAACATAAAAAAAGTAAAATTTAAAAATTAAAAATTAAAATTTCAAATGTAAATATGAAGCAATTAGAAATCAGAGGATTTTTTTAAATTAATTTACAAATGTAAACACAACCTGTACACCAGGCAGCCAAAGATGTTAGCAACATTTCAAACATTCCAGGATTCATTAGCCAAGTATAAATTACAGTTGCAAAGCCATCCTTACACTAGATCAGAGGTCTTCAAACTGGGGGGCGCGACCGCCTGGGGGTCCGTGGATGCATTCCCAGGGGGGTGCAAATGTCTCAGTAAAGACTTGTAAATCTTGTAAATAGAGATGGCCTGGAAGCGCGAACTTGTTTATTTGTCCTGTTTCTAGGCTATCCTCATTTGCATGCAGCCAACGGGCATAAAAAAGCATGGGGACTGTGATTACAAGTGTAATGGGGCAGAGGTCAGTTACCAGCATACCAGGAACAAAATATTCAGTAGCTAGTTTGATGTGGTTTAACTTCATGTTAACTGCGTATAAAATAATGCACACACTTTAGATGAAAAACAAATGCTAATTATTCTGTGGGAAAGACTCTCTTGCAGGATGAAATCTAAGCTGGTTAGTGCAATCACTGCAGATGTTTATGTGTGTGACCAGAGTCACAGAATTGAATCCTGCTTGGTGCAGTGGGGAATAGTGACTTTTGTTTTTATTGTGCTATAAGCTCCCTGTCTTTGCCAGAAAGCACTGTGAATGTGTCATTATTTTATAATTTCATTACACACAGCATAGGCTGCAGCAAATGATTTAGGCCCAGATTTACAAAGACTTTGGGGTCGATTCCGATTCGGGCCGGAAAAAGCACCGACCGACTCGGATCCGGAAAAAATACCGACCGACACGCACCCGTGGCGCCCGACACGCCAAGTACGATGCAAGGCGCGAAAAATCCGACCGACACGTAACGAAACCAAGCCGACCGACCGAGCCGCACGGAAAACAGCAATCCGGCCGGAAAAACACGCGAATCCAACCGACCGACACGCACCCGGAACAAATCCGACCGAAACGTACACGCTAACTCCAAACCGCTAAGTACGATGCAAGGCGCGAAAACCACGAGCGAGTCGGACGGAGGACAAGCCGTACGACCGACACGCATACAAAACCGAGCCGAAGCAACACAATACACCGCGACCGACGCGTACGCAGCATAGAAAACTGCACAAACACAGCGTGAACGAAACGGAAAACACCGTACGAGACCAATGCAGGGTCCGACTCGGTCACAAGAACGTTTCCAACATACACAAACAGCACAAAGGAAAAATCACCCAAAAAAAGGCCAAACAAGCAATTACCAAGCCAATAAATACTGGGGGGGGTGGGGACAGAGAACAAAGACACACCCACAACTCCACCTATATAAAGGACACAAATCACTACCATGAGCCTTTGCAAATGCCATTCCACTGCCAGCACCCAAGAGAAAGCAACCACACACCCACAGCTCATCCCTCACACAAGCCACACACCATCAGCACACCAACAAAAACCTACCTCACATACACCCAGCACAACACACACCCACACACCCTCACCTGCACACCAACACACACATCACCCACCATCACCACCCATCACCATGCCCCCCAAGAAGAATCCCAAGTTCCTAGATAGTGAATTGGAAGTCATGGTAGACGAGATCCTCAGGGTGGAGCCACAGCTGTTTGGCACTCTGGTCCAACAGACCCCCATGTCGCAGAAAACCAAGATGTGGGAGAGGATCATCAACAGGGTGAACGCCCAATCACCATGTCGGCGCACAAAGACGGACATCCAGAACAGGTGGTATGACGTGCGCAGGAGGGTACGGGACATGCTGAAGAAAGACTACATCAACAGCCAACACACCGGCAGTGGCCCTCCTGCCAAGCCAATATATCTCAGGCCCTGGGAGGAGAAGGTGCGGGCCATCCTTCCGCCAGTGAGCGTATATGGACTAGAGGACATCCCAGAGCCTGGTGAGTACACAACAAATGTACACAATAAACTGCCACAAAACACACACATCACTGTCAAGGGGAGAGTCAAACCATGCACTCATAGCAATTACACAGCAACTAGAACAGAATCATCCCAAAATGTGTATGTCAGTCAGATAAACACAACACATGCCATCAAAAAAGTCACATCCAACTGTGCCAACACATGTACAAACACAACCACAACTACAGCTAGGCAGTGGCACAAATAGAACTAACACACACATCCACACATGTAGCCACCACAACAACACCAACACACAGTGAAGACCACTCAAAGGAAGGAATTCTGTGTATGCTGGCCAAGTCAGTGTAGCCAATAGCATCATGGGAGTCGCAGTCACACATATTGCCCGCCCCAAAACTGTCCCATCAACACCACCATGAACCATGCGCACATCACAGGGAGTGGAGAAGGACTCACAAGATGGCTGACACTGGCTACTGCTGTGAGGAGCACAAGGCCCTGCTGGCAACTGTGCACCAACAAACAGCAGGACACCACTGACTGACATCCTGAGAGACAACTTACACTCCCTGCAATGCAAGCACGTTCCATGGTGGGATATCTGGCTGGCTGGGTGGGAAGGGGGACTTGCAGCACTGACTATAGTCACCAGCACCTCCCCTCACACCCCCCAACACAAACTCCACAGTACCCACCTGGTAGAATGCAATGCCCTCCATCCTAACACAAGATCCCACAAAGCACCACCACCCTGGGTTATGTTGTGTGAAGCACAGGGACACTCTTGGGACTCTTAGCCAAACAACTGCCAGGACAACACTCCCAGCCATCCTGTCAGCACAGCCAGCCCACCCCACAGGGAAGCAGAGTCAAAAGGAAGGAAGCATGGGCATGCTGGGAAGGGGGTGGAGGCAATAGCATGATGGGAGTCGTAGTCACAGACATTGCTCAGCCTCACAACTGGCCCATCAACACCACCCTGAACCATGCTCACATCACAGGGAGTGGAGAAGGACTCACAAGATGGCTGACACTGGCTACTGCTGTGGGGAGCACAAGGCCCTGCTGCCAACTGTGCACCAACAAACAGCAGGACACCACTGACTGACATCCTGAGAGACAACTTACACTCCCTGCAACGCAAGCACGTTCCATGGTGGGATAACTGACTGGCTGGCTGGGTGGGAAGGAGGTCTGGCTGTCAACCAAACACAAGCAATGCAGACCATGTTCACACCCCAGAAAATACATAGAAATGCCCAAATAATGCAGGACAATGTGCCACACCAATATCAACCCCTGACTGTGACGACTTAGGACAATGCAATGTACAGGCCCGCACCCAGAGGCACAGTCACAACTGTCATGTGTGTCAACCATTGATGCCTGCAGAAACATGACATACATTGTTTGTGTCTCCCAAAAACAGGTGATGATGGGGACACAGCAGCAGACGCTGAGGAGTCCCAGTCCCAGGCTCAAGAGGATGCCGAGCTCACTGGCGTCGTACAGCCTCTGTCCTCCTCGGACGATGAAGAACAACCTGGCACATCCGGTGCAAGTCAACATGCAGCACCAGCAGGACCACCAGCTGCAGCACCAGCAGGACCACCAGCTGCACCCCCTGCACCCACCCCTACAACGACTGTCACCACGAATACCATCCCTGCCGACATGGACAGAATAAGGAGCAACACCAGCACAGTGACCCTGGACCAACCTGGGGCCATGGACACCACCACCACCACCAACCCCCAAGGTGGACCAGGGTTATCTGTGCGTGCCACTGCACACACTGCACATGTCAGCAGGGGTGGTGGGAGGGGTGGGAGACAGAGGTCGCTGCTTGCAGACGTTGCTGGTGTGCATGATGACCCACAACTGGTACGCATAGCTGATGCGTACCAGTCCAGCACCGGAGAGCTCAGCCAGGTAGTGGGGCTCCTCAGAGACATTAAACAGCAGCAGGCTGCCCATCATGCCCGCTTGGACTCCCACATGTCCCACGTGGAGTCACACATGTCCCGTGTGGACTCACACATGTCCCGCGTGGAGTCCAAGTGGGATGCACTGCATGAGATGACGGCGGTGCACAGGGACATTTTACAATGCCTCCGCCAGATGAACAGCAACCAGTCCACACCTCCCTGTGTGCCAACAACATCTGGTGCCGAACAAACTGCAACTGCCACAGGGAGGGAGGAGGACTCTGGCGGAGAGTCCCCTGCACCGCAGCAGCCTGCACTTGAGGGCCCCCTCCCCAAGAAGAGGGGTCGTCCGAGGAGGGAAAAGTGAGAGGCCGATGGCCAAGCGCAACTCCCAGGAAGCCTGAACCTGTTCTGGATGTTCGCCTTTGTGCACAGACTGTTCACCCTGTTGACGGCAACACTACTCCCACACATTGCATGGGGAGTACAAGTTGGACCAATGTGTCAGACAACTGTGGCCCCGATACTGGGGATCCTGTCTACCCGGACTTTCAATTCACCTAGGAACTTGGGATTGCAAGATTCATGTACAGCACAACCCATCCTATGCACTATTAACACAAATGTATCACAATAAACACACTAATACACCATACTTGCCTCTGTCGTGATTCCAACGTGGGTGCTGTTATGGGGATGATGAACTGCAAATTACACTGTGTATGCGAACTGCAACAGCAAGGACAACACAGGTATGTGAGTACAGGCAACGTGACACACATGAGGGAGACACACCACCAGGGCTACACGACACATACACACCTAGGCCATCTGACTCATTGCCTACACTGATGTTGCCAGGGAAGACGGTGCAATGCACAGACACCACACCCATTCCCAGTTGTAGTCAAGTAGCCCACAGGTGCAGTAAGCAAATGGCAGTCAAATGTGTGACCACAGACAACGCACATCACTAAGTGAAGCACAGGTTTATTACACAGTAGCAACATGCCGTAACCACTACAGATGCAAGGTAACCCCACCTGGTAGCGGGCACACAGTCAACAACTGTAGATGGAAGGAAGTCCATGGGTGTGGCGCACATCACCTGTAGGGACACAACAGCTACCAGCCTGGATGTGCAATCACGTCGTCGGTGGACACAGTTGACCAAACGAATCTGAAAGTACCCTGTGAAGGACAGAAATGACACACAGTCAAAAGCAATGGAGTACAGGACAGAACAGCAAAACTCATGCACAATACATGTTACAAGATACCCACCCAGAACCAAGTTAGCATGTCAACACTGTTGGGGAGTACAGCCCACCTGTAAGCACACATCGCAACACACATCCAGTCAAGTAGCCCATGGACACACTCCAACAGCACCAGAGCACCACCCACACATCATGCCAACTCACATCATTGACATGACACCTCAGGATACTCACATTCAGCTAAAGAAGTTGGTGATGAGCTGTGTGCGGACATCACCATCACCATCATCATCATCATCGTCACTGGCATCGTGGTCCAGGCCAGGATCCTCCACAGGTGGCGGATGTTGGTCATCGTCATCCTGGATGAGAGGCAACTCCTTCCGCACTGCCATGTTGTGGAGCATGCAGCAGACGATGATAATCTTGCACACTTTCGCAGGGGCATATGGGAGGGACCCTCCGGTCTTGTCCAGGCAGCGGAAGCGGCTCTTCAGGAGACCAAAGGTCCGCTCAATCACTCTCCTGGTCCGACCATGTGCCTCATTGTAGCGCATCTGGGCAGGTGTCACAGGGTTCCTGAGGGGTGTCAGCAACCACGGCATGTTGGGGTATCCCGAGTCACCTACGGACAGACAAGTGCACATTAGCTGACTTGGAAAAGTGGGCGGAATACTACAGATCAGATCACACACAATGGCACAAAGTCAGTACACACCGACAAGCCAGGCACGCTGGTTCTGCATCTGTGCCATCATCCTGGGGATGCGACTACTCCTCATCACAAAGGCATCGTGTGCTGAACCAGGGAAACGGGCACACACGTGTGTGATGGTCATGTCTGCAAGACACACCACCAGTGCATTGACCGAGTGGTAGTGCTTGCGGTTCCTGTAGGCCTGCTCCTGGGCCTGTGGTGGTACCAAAGCCACATGTGTCCCATCAATGGAGCCAATGACATGCGGCATCCTCCCCAGGGCATAAAAGTCACTCTTCACATCAGTGAGTCGTCGCAGTCTAGGGAAATAGATGTACCGGTTCAGGAAGAGCAACATTGCTGCCAAAACATCGCGGAGCACACGGCTGAACATGGTCTGTGACATCCCACCAGCAGACGCCACAGTATGTTGGAAGGTACCGGTGGCAAAGAAGTGTAGGGCTGCCATCACCTTCACCTTGGGGGTCAGCGCTGTAGGATACGGCCGGCCAGGCTGCAAATGTGGGGACAACTGCACTGCCAAATCCTCAATCAGCTGCCTGGTGAAGCGGTACCGTCGGATGCTGTCCCGTTCCACCATCGTTGCCAGGTCTGGGAATGGCCGATGGACAGCAGGAGCCCTGCAGTGCAGAGGAGAAGTAAGCAAGATCGTAAGTCACCCCACATATGCAGCATTGAACACACTCAAGATCCCAACATACATCATCATGAGGCACAACTACATGAAGTGTGCAGTACCGGAAGGACATGTATGGTACATACATGGCCAACATCTGTCAACACGGTCCTACAGGTGGCATCAATTTGTCCCAGGTTGGCCCATTGGATATCATGATGCCGTGTCACAGTCACCCCCCACAGTGACATGTGAGGACAGATGTGCCCCAGGCACCACAGCTCAACGACAGGTACATTCCCAGGGACCCTGTAATGCCACATGGACACTGGCATCACCTGGAGTATCATGTGTACACCACAGCAAAACAAACATGACCCCCACAGGTAGTGGCCACACTTGCCATGGCAGGACAGACATGGACGTCTGTGACACACACGCACAACATCAGAGTCCATGCACACACAACGTGGATGTGGAGACTGTCTCCCATTGTGCACATGAAATCAGAGACATTGTAAACACTACATGCACAAAGACTGTGGAGGTCCATCACTATTGTGCCACTGGGACACCCTGGCTCAAACATACCGTCCCACATGGGACTCACGGGGTATGTGACATGACATACACAAACACCACTGTGAAATGTGACCATGACACATGCACAGATATGAACAGTTGCACATCACAGTGGTCACGTACACGTAACACCCAGGATCCTGTCCCCATGAACACGTGCACAGCCTGGGGGTGGCTGCCCACAGGTGACACCCACAGGACAACATGTACACCAACATACACACAATAGGAAATGCAGCCTTACATGCCTTATGATAAGGTTTGGACAGGCTGTCGTGATGTAGGTGTGCCCCTCACTCCCTGGGAGCTATCTGTGTCTGGCATATGTCCATCTGAGACAGGCATGCTGACCTATGCCAGTCACATGTACAGTGATGCGTTGTACTGCAATGGACCGATCGGTGCCTCCGGCCGGCCCATTGCCTTCAATGTGTGCGGGTACGCGTTGTACCCCTGTGCGCGTTGTACCGCAATGGACCGATCGGTGCCTCCGGCCGGCCCATTGCCTTCAATGTGTGCGGGTACGCGTTGTACCCCTGTGCGCGTTGTACCGCAATGGACCGATCGGTGCCTCCGGCCGGCCCATTGCCTTCAATGTGTGCGGGTACGCGTTGTACCCCTGTGCGCGTTGTACCGCAATGGACCGATCGGTGCCTCCGGCCGGCCCATTGCCTTCAATGTGTGCGGGTACGCGTTGTACCCCTGTGCGCGTTGTACCGCAATGGACCGATCGGTGCCTCCGGCCGGCCCATTGCCTTCAATGTGTGCGGGTACGCGTTGTACCCCTGTGCGCGTTGTACCGCAATGGACCGATCGGTGCCTCCGGCCGGCCCATTGCCTTCAATGTGTGCGGGTACGCGTAGTACCCCTGTGCGCGTTGTACCGCAATGGACCGATCGGTGCCTCCGGCCGGCCCATTGCCTTCAATGTGTGCGGGTACGCGTTGTACCCCTGTGCGCGTTGTACCGCAATGGACCGATCGGTGCCTCCGGCCGGCCCATTGCCTTCAATGTGTGCGGGTACGCTTTGTACCCCTGTGCGCGTTGTACCGCAATGGACCGATCGGTGCCTCCGGCCGGCCCATTGCCTTCAATGTGTGCGGGTACGCGTTGTACCCCTGTGCGCGTTGAACTGCAATGGACCGATCGGTGCGCACCCATTGACAATGGGCTTGCCTGGCAACGGACGCGTTTTCGAATTTCGAACGAGTCGGTTGCTGGAAATTCAGTTGGTCACCCACAACAATGTTGCAAAATCATGTATGTCATGAAGTTGAAGATTTGAAGGATGCTGTGGGCGTGTTTAGGTGCTGCTATTCCATGGATTGGCCAGATTCAGAAGATGCAAACGACTTGGACCTATCACTTTGGACACAAGGGACAGTATCTGCCTCTCCAGCACATATATATTGCTGGCTGTTCCCCTGAGAGCCCACTTGCCTGCACTACATGCTCCAAGACGACATCTGCCACTGCACTGCTGCTGTCTCTGCCCCTCTGGACCCTGCAATGGCACGTACTGTGGAGAGAGCCCCAGCCTTCAGCCTTGAAGAGAACCAGGCCCTGCTGGACAGCCTACTTCCACAGTACAGCAAGCTGTATGGGACACCAGGGGAGCAGGTGAGTGTCCTGTGCACTGCCTTTCTGAATGTGCATTTTGTCAGACTAGCAAGGCTGAGAGTCTGCACGCCACTGGCTAGCAGGCTCACTGAGTAGTTGTCACCCCCCATAGTGTGTAGTGACTTGCACTGGACAGGTATGGTGCAGTGACAGTGCTTCTGAACAGGGTTTTACTCCCCATGCAATGATACCATGTAGTGACTTCTGGAAAACTGTCCATGGGCAGCCGTGCACTGCCTGTGTACACCATGTGCCC
The DNA here is from genome assembly GCA_963921515.1 of Calotriton arnoldi. NCBI lineage: Eukaryota > Metazoa > Chordata > Amphibia > Caudata > Salamandridae > Calotriton > Calotriton arnoldi. The sequence continues at coordinate 851,012 of CAWUFW010000018.1, forward strand.
CTGTGATTGCGACATGTATATGCAACTGTGTCATGCACGGATATGTTGCATGTGTAGTAATGGCCTTATCACTTTGTCATCCTGACAGGCTTCTGCCCATCGGAAGCAGGAGATATGGAAGGACATCGTCCGGGCTGTCCGGTCCGTGGGGGTCTACAAGCGCCGGATCCGCAACCTCCAAAAGAGGTGGCAGGACCTTCGGGGCTGGACCCGGAGGATTGCACGGGTCCAGCTGAAGCTGTCGCCTCCTCGCAGGAGGGGCGGAACACGGACCCTGACCCCCCACATGCTCAGGATCCTGGCGGTGGTCTTTCCAGACCTGGATGGGCAGCTGAAGGCCAGAGAGCAGCAAGGAGGGGGTGAGTCAAAGACTGCACTGTGAACTCTGTCTAACATGCTATGTGCCCTCCTCGGGCCTGGTTAAACTGCCACAGTACAGCAGTCATGTTGTCCAGGAGCCATGTCCCTCTATTGTGCACTGCCCACTCCTCATCTGATACCCAGGTGTGGCCCTTACATGCAGGGGATTCTGTCACTTAGGACTGTGTCCTTGCAGTTTGCTTGACTCAAGGTGGGAGACAGCATCTGTTTCCCTGACTCTGTGGTGGGCATCATGGGTGGGTCCATTGCTTACACAATGCCTGTATTCTGACATGTATTCAGCGTGTTACTTTGATCTGTGGTCCAATTGCTGAGCTGATCCACCACATGTGGCTGGGGTATCTGGCACACACCCATGCTGCGGGTGGGAACAATGTTTGGGCCCCAGGAGTATGTATATGACGTGTGTCACACATACTTAGCCAGCTGCCTACAGTCCAGGGCTCAACCCTCATTCATGTGGGGCTGGACAGTCATGCCTACTCCAGGCCATACAATACACTCTGTACTCCCACTCCCGTGTATCAGCTGACACATTGTGCGCAGTGATTTGACCCCTCAGGTGTCTGCCTCTGTGTCAGTGTGCTGTGGATTAGTCGCCAGGACTGCTGTGGAGTTTCTTGGTAGGGGCTCAGCATGCCACTGGAGATGTGACCATAGGAGACGATACTTGTGTGACACATAGGTGTCTGATCAGCTGCCCATGCAGACTGGGGCATGTGAATGTGAAGTTCAGGCAGCTGTTCCCCATGCACAGCAGAGTGTGAGGGGCTCAGGTTCAGAGGGTAGTGTCACAGGTCTACCATATGTCCAATAGGTATGACCTGGACAGATGAGGGTTAAGAGGATGTGTTGTGGGGGGATGTACATGTGCACTTGTGCAGCTCCAGGACTTGCATTCCCCATGACCTACTATTGTGACACAGTGCAGAGTGTTGTTGCCTGGCTGCAAAGTCATACATCACTGAGACAGTGATGTATGACTTTGCAGTCATACCTCCGCCATGGCATGTGTCTACTGATTGTTGAGCCTGCAGGGGAGTGACATGTGCTACATGCACACCATAGTGGCGCTGGCTATCAGGACATGGGTGCATCATGGTGTCTGTCGCTGGTATGCATCACATGCATTTCCTATTTGACTCTGGGCATCCCTTTCATCCGGAAACCTGTACTGACTCAGTGGCAAGAGCTGTGATGTGTCCACACCGTGTCCTCTGCACTGTCCAACTACTGTGTACTTGGTGCATGTGTCCACACTGGGGTGTTGCAATCCAACAGACACCAGACAGATGAGTGCAAGGCCATGTGGGATGTGAGTGCCATGCTTGGCATCAGACTGACAATTGGCTTCTCCTGTTCAGTTAGGGCACTTTTAGCAATGTACAACTAATGATGCCAGGGCTTGCTCTGTGATGTGCTGTGCTCACAGTGGTGTGTGCGTTATGTGCAGGTGACTGATGTCTGTCTGTTTCCCCATTGTTTGCAGATACATCCACGGCCACGGAAGGGGACAGCTCCACGGACCAGGAGGAGCCAGAGAGCCAGACTGGGTCAGCAGCCGAGGAGTGGTCGGAGGGACCCAGTGGCACGGAGGGCGAGGGGAGCCACACCGAGGAGTCCTCAGCAGCATCCACCTCAGCTGAGGACCAGAGCAACTCGGAGGATGACTCCCTTGTGGAGGCGGGTGTCAGCAGCCACCACACCCCAGCTAGTGTTGCTGTCCCCGCCACCACCAGCACCACCACCGCCCTCCCATCGGCTCCCATTCCCCAGGTCCGTGGAGGCTCCCATGTCCGGGAGCGTGTCTCCTTTGGGCCAGGCACCGCAGCCCCTGCCCCTGTGTCCCCTGCTGCCCTGAGTGAGGAGTCTGTGTACCTCCTTCGCCAGCTCCATGTAGGGCAGACAGCCATGCTGAGTGTCCTCCATGCGCACACCGCGCTGTTGACTCAGCTGGTGTCGTTCATGGAGGGCATCTCATCGGGCATGTCTGACCTACAGAGGGGCAATAGGTCCATGGACTCCTCCCTGACGGCAGCAGTGTCCCTCCTCAAACGGTCCCTCACCCCTCCTGCCTCTGCTCCATCCACACTCCCCAGCACCTTACCCATCCCAAGCACACACACACCGGCACAGGCACACACCAGCACACACACATCCAGCACACTGACACGCACGCCAATGACAAAACGCACACGCACGCACATTCAGGGGACTGAAGCCAGACTCACAGGGGATGGGGCCCTGGAACACACACACGCATCCACATGCACTGCGCAGTCCTCAGTTCCCTCTCCCTCCAAAGCACCCTCCCTTGCCTCACCTGCAACCCCAAAGTCACAGCAGCTCTTCCTCTGTGACCTCGGCCTCTTCCCCACCGATGAAGCTGCTCCAGCATCCCGGGGGAAGAGGAAGCCCACCCACACGGAGCAGAGTGCCCCTCGCCCCCGGACACCCTCCCCCAGGCGCAGACGGACTGAGGCCCCCACCCGCAAGTCCCCACGGAGTCCTAAGAGCAAGACCCCGCCACCGCCCTGCAGCTCAAGCACCAGGTCTCCTTCCTCCATCCCTCAGGCCCCCACTCCACAGGTGCCCCCACCACACCCTGCCCCAGGTTCCCCCACCCACAGATATACCATCCCCAAGATGCTCCGGCCTTCTCCCCCTGCCACTTGCTCTCCCAGCACCACACCCCCGCTGCGCTTGTCTGTGCCACTGATGTGGTGAGGGTGTCCTCCCCCTCTGTCCAACCCACCTTGCCTGTTCCCCATTCTCCTCCCCTGGAGGTAGGCACTGCAGTGGAGTCCACTACCGCCCTGTCTGACTTGGGCACTGCAGTGGCGGACCTGTCCACTGCATCTGCAGGGTCCACTGCAGTTGTGCCGGCACCCACGACATCTGAGTCATGCCCCCCAGTTGTGCCGGCACACACCATGTCAGACACCTCCACTGCAGTTGTCAGTGGCTCTCCAGCACCCACCACCCCTTCCCTGACTCCCCCTGGTGAGCCCTGATCCTGTCCCTGCGGTGCCTGGCCTGCCCCCCGGTTGCCCCTCCTAGTGGATTGTCCCTGGTTTTGTGCAGGCATGCGTAGGGTGACATCTGCCAGTGTCACCCTGTTTGAACTTTGACAATGGACTGGCCATTGGCCTTTGCTCTTTTTTTCTGGACGTCGTTTTCAATCAACACATATGCTGAATAAAGCAACTTTCTTTTCTCTAGTGCTCATGCTTCAGATGTACATGTTGTTGGTGCTGCTAACCATGCCCTTGCTGCAGTGATGGTGATATCTGGTCTCATGATTATGAGGTGTTACTGTGCAGGAACCCATGTGGTCCAGGGGGAATGTGTCCTATCATGTGGTGTATCCATGTCATCCATAGCAGCATCTGAGGGTGTCATGTGTTCAGTATTTGGCAATGGGATTTCCTACTTACATTAGCATTTTCATATCTGTGGCTTCCACCCCTGCACATCTGTTGTGCCTTCCATTGTTGGATTTGTCTACTTCCCTGACCGTGTTGCCATCTCCACTGGACATGCAGGTTTGGGCATCAATGGGGAAGGACTCATCCGTGTAGTCAGTGCAACATTGCTATACAAGTGTGTTGGATCTGTGCTGATGATTCCGTTGGCACATCCATGACCAGTCTGATGTGACGGGAGCCCTCATTTGGTGCTAATTGTTGATTGTGTGACCAAGTGCTCAGCTGACATGATGGGGCCCTACTGAGGCAACATATGGCACAGCTTTCCTCACACAGGAGTGGAGTCCCCTCATGGCAGTGTGTACACGTGTGACATTGCCTGCGCCCAAGGTGTGTGTTGTGTGTGCATGTCTGTGTGTTCACTTCCATTTATCTGCGCATGCTGTGATCCCTAGTGTTGTACCTGTTTGTGATGCTTGCTGACTTGAGCTATGTTCCCCCAAAGTCTTCTCCCTGTGTTCTCTGTGATGTGGGTGCATGGCACATTACTGGTCATCAGGGTGTCACCCATAGGTGTGTTTGCTGTCAGGGCTGAGTTTGTGTGCAGACGCAGATGGGTCACAGTCAGGTTTCCCCTTGGCACTTGTTGTTTGCCCCTGTCATGTGATTTTCAGTTCGTGTTATCTTTCAGTGATTGTGACACGTTGTGTGTGTGACTGCTGGCACTCCTCAGGGTCCGGGCTGCAATGTTGGTTGTTGTCTATGTGTGTTCTTTGTGGGTGACCTTGGCTTCTTCATTGGTGTGTGACTGTGGCTGGGATCCCATTGGTTGGTGTGGTATCGCCGTCATGTCCATGTACAGCGTAGTGTGCAGTGTGTCAGACATTCAGGAGTCTTGTTGAGTGGCCATGTGTGATGTGTTTCTGCACCTTGGTTCCCACCCACCACCCTGGAATGGTCATGGGTGCATGTGCAATTTCACCAGTGCATGTGTACTTCACTGCTGCACATTGTTGGAGGTCGAGGGGTGTGGTCTTGAGTGTGTGCAGATGGGAGTCGTTGCCCAGCTAGTCCCCTGCCTCCATGTTGGCCTTGGCTTACTGGCCATGCTGATTGATTTGTGCTTGTGTAGGTGTGATGGTAGTTTGTTGCTCAGGACACCTGACTGTGGTTCACAGTGTGAACGACATTTAGCTTTGTCATCACAGTGGGATTTTTATTCAGCCCAGGGTCCCCACATTGTGGGGGCCCTGGGGGTGGTGCTGTGGTGTGTCTGTGTCTTGCTGTGTCAGTTGTTGTTCCTACGTGCCTGTGTGACATGTGTGTTTTGTGCTCCCTCTCATCTGACAATGCCTGCTTGCCCACATAGGGGATTTGGATCCATGAGTTACCTTAGTGTGGCAGTGTATGCACATCTGTATGATTGGTATTCAGCTCTCCTCATGTGTTGTGTGGTTGCCTGGGGACACTGGCACCCCCACCCCTCACCTGCTGTGTATGATGACAGTGTTGGTCTGCCTGTTTGTGTTTGTGCATCTGCACCACTGCATTGGCATATCTTGGGTGTGCCATTGGCTGTATGTTGTTTGGTGTGTTTCCCCTGCTGTCCCTGGGACTCCTAGGTCATCGGTCAGCACAGTGATCATGGTTTGTGTGTCCCATTGCTGCCATGGTATGGTATCTGTTCACCTCACATCTGCTGTCTCCACAGGATATCTGCATTTGTGTGCCCATTGGTGCAAATATGTGGTTCTGCATTCTGATGGTCACTTCTGTCATTGTGTCATTGATGAATGTTGACGGTGTCAGCCCCCATGGGTGTTGTTTGTCTGCACATGGCCAAAGGAATGTCTCATTTGCACTGCAGTATTTGGCTCACCCAATTTATGTTGCAATGGGACACATACACTACTTTGCCACAGATGAGTTTTTGGTTCTGTGACCAGGAATGATCCATGCAGTTTGGCAGTTGCAGCTCTTTCTTTGTCAACACTTACCTTTTGGTCACTGTGATGATGGGGGTGTAGACCCCATTGCCACAATGGTCAAAATGTGCTTCAGCTATGGACCCCACACTTCCCTTTTGGTCACTGTGATGATGGGGGTTTAGACCCCATTGCCACAATGGTCAAAATGTGCTTCAGCTATGGACCCCACACTTGCCTTTTGGTCACTGTGATGATGGGGGTTTAGACCCCATTGCCACAATGGTCAAAATGTGCTTCAGCTATGGACCCCACACTTCCCTTTTGGTCACTGTGATGATGGGGGTTTAGACCCCATTGCCACAATGGTCAAAATGTGCTTCAGCTATGGACCCCACACTTGCCTTTTGGTCACTGTGATGATGGGGGTTTAGACCCCATTGCCACAATGGTCAAAATGTGCTTCAGCTATGGACCCCACACTTACCTTTTGGTCACTGTGATGATGGGGGTTTAGGCCCCATTGCCACAATGGTCATGGGCTGCTTGCATTGTGGGTGCCACACACATATATGTGTGGCACATGTGCTAGGGGGTCACATTGTATGTTCAAAGTCATGTTCGGTGTTGTAGGCATTTGACACAGCCTACACACGCTTGTCATGGTGGTGGGGGGATGTCTTTAGCTTGCATTCCCTAGGTTGTGGTGTGCTTGTTGTGTCATGCATTGTCCATCCTATGAGTGGGGGTGGTAGTAGTGGTAGGCATCAAGCCCCTCCTGGCTAAGGGAGGTTGTAGTGGTAGGCATCCTGCCCCCCTGGCTAAGGGTGGTAGTAGTGGTAGGCATCCAGCCCCCCCTGGCTAAGGGTGGTAGTAGTGGTGGGCATCAAGCCCCCCCTGGCTAAGGGTGGTAGTAGTGGTGGGCATCAAGCCCCCCCTGGCTAAGGGTGGTAGTAGTGGTAGGCATCCTGCCCCCCTGGCTAAGGGTGGTAGTAGTGGTAGGCATCCTGCCCCCCTGGCTAAGGGTGGTAGTAGTGGTAGGCATCCTGCCCCCCTGGCTAAGGGTGGTAGTAGTGGTAGGCATCCAGCCCCCCTGGCTAAGGGTGGTAGTAGTGGTAGGCATCAAGCCCCCCTGGCTAAGGGTGGTAGTAGTGGTAGGCATCCAGCCCCCCTGGCTAAGGGTGGTAGTAGTGGTAGACATCAAGCCCCCTGGCTAAGGGTGGTAGTAGTGGTAGGCATCCAGCCCCCTGGCTAAGGGTGGTAGTAGTGGTGGGCATCAAGCCCCCTGGCTAAGGGTGGTAGTAGTGGTAGGCATCCAGCCCCCCTGGCTAAGGGTGGTAGTAGTGGTAGGCATCCTGCCCCCCTGGCTAAGGGTGGTAGTAGTGGTAGGCATCCTGCCCCCCTGGCTAAGGGTGGTAGTAGTGGTAGGCATCAAGCCCCCCTGGCTAAGGGTGGTAGTAGTGGTAGGCATCCTGCCCCCCTGGCTAAGGGTGGTAGTAGTGGTAGGCATCCTGCCCCCCTGGCTAAGGGTGGTAGTAGTGGTAGGCATCCTGCCCCCCTGGCTAAGGGTGGTAGTAGTGGTAGGCATCCAGCCCCCCTGGCTAAGGGTGGTAGTAGTGGTAGGCATCCTGCCCCCCTGGCTAAGGGTGGTAGTAGTGGTAGGCATCAAGCCCCCCTGGCTAAGGGTGGTAGTAGTGGTAGTCATCCAGCCCCCCTGGCTAAGGGTGGTAGTAGTGGTAGGCATCCAGCCCCCCTGGGTAGGGGTGGTGGTGCGCATTCAGGCCCCTGTGTGCATATGTGGCATTGGTGATGGGCATCCCGCCCCTATGGTGCTGCTGTTGCTGGTGTAAGTATATTCAGCATCCCCGTGTGTGTGTGTGATGTGTCGTGTACGTGTTGTATGTGTTTTGTGGTTGGTGTCTGGCTTACCTTCTGCGCCGTACGCGTCCGTGCCTGTTCCGGTAGTAGATGTAGAATATTGGTATGATCGGGATGAAGGGATTCATGGTTGGTTCGTGTCGTTCGTCCTTCTCGTTGCTTCGCGTCGTCCTCGTCACTTCGCCTCGTCCTCGTCGGTGCCGTGTTCGTCTCGTAGCCGTGGATCGTGTTGTGGCGCGAATCGGAGCTTATGTGCGCCTCTCCCGGATGCTTTGACGTGCCGTGCGTAGCGACAGGTTCGGCGCGTACGGGAAGCGCATCGTACTTGTCCGGCCGGACGGGCCTGCATTTTTCCTTCCGTGCGACTCGATTCGGCGTTTCCGGATTCGCCTCGGTCGGAGAACAGGACCTGGTTTGGGTGAGTACGGCTCGGCCGGATTTTTTGCTGTTGTGCGCATCGTACTTGCTTGTCGGGTGTACTGTACGGATCGGTCGGGAAACAGGCTTTCGCATGGCTTTTTTCCCGACCGAATGGTGTTGGGTACGCCTCCGACCGAGATCGGAATCGGCCCCTTTGTATCAGGTTTGTGTTACTTTTTTAACACAAACTTGACGCAAAGTGTGTTGGTATTTACAATCCAGCGCTAATCATGATTTGGACTGGATTGTACCCAAACGTAATGCAGGGCTGTGCAGCGACGCTCTTGGACCCAGATTTACTAATGCTTTGCAACAGGTTTGCTTTACTTTTGTAATGCAAACCTCATGCAGAGTGATATACTGGGATTTACTATCCAAAGCAAGTCAGGATTTGCATTGGATAGTTTGCATCAAGGGGGCGCTCCATTGGTAGCGCATGGGTGTCTTTACAAAAAGGACAATAGGGCTCATATTCCTTGCTAGCATTAGAGCAGAGGGAACCATTGCTACAGAGAGGACAATGTGTGGGAACTATTTTTTGTGTGAAAGGGATAGAGGGCCTATGTCAAGATTGGAGTGATGGCCAGGCATGGTGGGGAAGGGGTGAAAGAGGCACACGAGACAGATGCTACTACAGGAAAGAAGCTATCATTAGTGAAGCAAGTGGTTTTGCATTGGGGCCTATGAGTGTGTGGGGCTCACAACTCTCCCAATTATGGGGAGCAGTGTTTGTTGATCATATTTTGTTTTTGGTTCAAGCATTTACTCTATTATAAGTCTCACATTACTGTACATTAAGAGCTACAGAAAAGGTACCCCTGAAACGGTCTCAAGCCCAAACCTCTGCGCTCATCCCTGTCGTTCCAGCTCCTGAGTTCTTGTCATAAATGGAGGGGGGCCCCGAGTTGAAAATATTTTGCTTATGGGGGGCTCAGCGCAACAAAGTTTGAAGACCTCTGCACTAGATGGTATAATCTCAGTAGGCGATGATCTTGTTACTCAATAGGAGGCTATATAACTAATATTACCAATACCCAAGCCCCCACGCAACTCAAGCGATTCATATACGGATCTAACTTGTGTACATTAGTTGTAGTATATCTGTACTGCATTTCCTAATTGCATATTCAGGAGGTGGCATGAACAGACGCATATATATGTATAACATTAGGGGGACCAACATCAATCTTCAGTATCTCAGCGGTCTTATCTAACTGTACTGACAATTTCTGTACATCTTTGTGCCATTTATCACATTCCAGAGCAATATGCACCTTGTAATCCAGTGTCATATTTCTTTTAGCAGGCACCATGGTGAAGTCTACAAAATAATTGACCCCTATGGATTTCTTGGGGCACCGTAAGCCAAAAACACACACCGGTGGGTCTTTCCAGTAGTATTCTCCAAAAGATATCACTAATCTGACCCAGCACCCGTGACCAAAAAGTTTGAATCCATATGGCAGATGTCCGCCTGAAGGCATTGACATCTGGGGCACTGGGCTTGTACACTAGGGAACATCTCCAGGATACGTTTCGGGGACAAATACATTTAGTGTATATAATTTAGTTGCGTGTATTTAAATCGCTTGTGTCTGGAGGAGGATAAGCATTGAGCTGGTATCCTTGGCTTAATTCATGGGAGCAGCACAAGTACAGAAAACAGAATCTAGTATGGATGGCTGGTGGCCTCAAATGAAGCACAGGCACATGCAAACAAGAAGAGGGCACGCATTAAGAGCAAAAAAGACAAAGTGATGTGCTACAGCCTAACATATAATTTTGTCTTTTAGAAACTAAGCCAAGTATTGAACAGCTCCAACCTTCCCATTAAAATTAAACTTATGATTTTTATAAATTTTTTGTTTGTGATTTGAATAAAATATTTCGTAGTTTGTGTAATGGTTTGGTCTTTACTTTTTTCTGTATTTTTGTGAATTTTTGTGAGGTTCAAATCATATCTATGGCTTAGGTATGGGTCCTCAGCTTCAAGTAGTAATTCAGTGGGGGTCCACAGAAGTCCAAAGTTTGATAACCTCTGCTTTCAAGTAACCGCCATCTATCACTTCTCTCTATTTGGAAGCAGACAGTGACAGCCGTCTATCACTGCACTCTACCTCGTAGCACTCTAGAGCAGGGGTCTCCTCTGAAATAAGAGCTACTTATGTTGGATGAAAAACACCCCTATCTACTAATAACATTAGAGTTTTAATAGTGACCACATCAGACAAGATTATATAGTGACTACATGCAAGATTACTAGCCGTGATCAGCTCAGAGATTTAGGCAGGGTTGCTAGCAGTAATGTAAAAAAATACGTTGTCAATGTGAAATGCCTCTACATAGGTAATACATAACAGCCACACCTGCGATGGCCATCGGCACCCAGTTATTAATATTAGTAATTCACTGCTGCATGATGTATAACTCAAATATCAGCTTTAATTGTTATTTTGTTTTTTTTAATTCACCCATTTTTCTTCAGACATCAGTTTGAGTTCTGAATGGGCACATATTTTTGTCTTGAATACGCACTTTTTAATTTTGGTATGCATATATGAATTCAGCCAAGCAAAAGCTGCTAATTTAGTAGGCAGGACTGTACACAGGAAAGCTCCTTACAGGTAACTGGAGAGCTACCAGTAACTCGCAAGCTACTCGTTGGAGAAGCCTGCTCTAGTGTGACAGCCATCTATCTACCACTGTTCTCTCTGCCACACGAAGGCTTTGCTAATACCGGTGGAGGGGTGCCTAGGCTGTGATACAGCACACTCGGGGATATAGGTTCTAAGTAGTGTCAAAGGGGTCCGTGACATCAGAGGGTCTCTTACAGGGTTACGCCCATTCATCTAAGCACTGCAATTACGGTACTTCATAGGTAAGTCATACTTAAAGCTTTGGTTCCCTCCCGCTTCCCTCATCTCATTTGTGGCCTCAGCTCCCAGGTCCTACTGCTTGCAGTTTGCTAGTGAGCAGCACAATGCACTTCCGGTAGCAGCGGATCTCCCAGAGAGCCACAGGCGCGATATCGTCATAATGGGGCTCCTTGACTCACGAGCCACGCCTTCCTTTGGCCGGTACTGCCACTTAAATTCCAACACGAACACGTCATCGGTCATACTCGGGTCGGGTGTCGCCTCCCTGAACTGAAATCACCTTGGTAAAGTGTTGGCAATGCAGAACCTGAGACTTGCCCGTAACATCAGCTCCTCTTTTTTAATCTTCACAAACCTGTGACCTTTGTCTAGGTTATTGCTGTCACAGGAGCTTTGTGCACGGGCTTAACGTGTTGAAAACCAGCAGCAGTGATCACTTCACGCTGACCCACCTTTGCCGCATTCGACTTCTGTATTTCCTTCGTGTGATCATCATGCTTGCGCAGGTCAAATGTTTATCCTCATTTTGAATCAGGTCCTCCCTGTCTATTTGCATTCTTATTATCCCCAGGGGCGTAGCTTGGTCAGTAAGAAGATTGGGGGGCTAAGGGGGAGGTGTTGTGAGCGTCAGATTTCCCGATAATCATGCTGGCATATAATGTTAAAATATATTATATGACAAGCAGGGCGCATGAGAGGAGCTTAAGAGGCAGTGTAAAGGGAAGGGAATAAGGATAAATAGGAGTACTAAATGATAGAAACACAATTTGTTTTGTAAAATAAACATTTTATTAGGGCTTTCAAAACAGAGATGAGTGTGTGTGTGTGTTTTTGTCAGTGTGTGTATGCAAAAATCGCAGGTGAAATCTGGCAGACATTTCACCATACCCAACTGAAAGCACCTGTACCCAACTATTCATCAGAAAATACATTTATTAGGGGGGATGTAACACCCCACATGAAGCTACGCCCCTGATTATTCCACATTTACAGCCATTCTCAAAAGCGCTTTCATAATACTGTGTGACATTTTATATTCCGTTCTTGATTTTTACTCTTTCTACTTTATGTTGGTGCTGTTTAGCACTCCTAGATCTGAGTTTGTCAGGTTTCTAAAGTGACCTGACATATTTCCAGCAATATACGTTACTCCTTGTTCGCCATATTTCACTGCTTCCGCCACTGAATACTATCATTTTTTTGCAGTGGGGTGAAAATCCTGTAATTTCTATTTTCTCTTTCTTGACTGGGGCTTTTAGTACAGAGGAAACTGGTGTCTTGCTAGAGGAGTACACTTTTCATGCCTACTATGCGATCACAACAGTAACTGCCACTTCTTGTAGGAACGAGGGATTTTTCGCACCAAAAAGCACAACTTATTTAGCATCTCTGCAAGAGATAATGGGTTGCGAACTGTTAAATGCAATGCCGTGCACAAAAAGCATTGGATATATAAATAAATATATTAATATATATATTAATGTTTCTGACAATGAAAGGTCAGAAACATTAAAAACTGATTCGTGAAATCACAGCAGTGAACTTAAAAAGGAAAGCTGGTCTTTAAATCTACAATGCGTATTTGCACAGTGAGTTTATCCTTTTAAGAACACCTCACAGACAATGTCAATATTTTATTTAAAAAAGACACTGGTCTATTACTTACCTGAGAAACTGTGTGAGGTGCGAGGAGGAGAGTATTTTCACCATGGCAGTCTAATTGGACTCACATGCTGACTTTATTTAAAATGCACAAACCGGCGTTTGAAAGGTTGACAAAGCATACATGCCAACATTTCAACTTCGATAAGAGGGAGAAATATGCGTGTGTGCAACGACCTGAATAACGTGTAACGCGAAACGGGTCAGGCATAACAGTAAATGGCAGTGGCTGCTGGCGACATTTAAAAGTGTTGAGGCGTAAAATTATAGTAGTAGCACACCGTGGCGAGCGTGCCTGAACGAATTCAGGGCGGTTTGGGGGGGTTCCCCCCCCCAAAATTTTTTGAAAAATGAGTGGGCAAATGGTGAATTTCCAAGCAAATTTGTGTAGACCAACGCTCATCTCCTTTTTGACTGTGAAGAGTAAAGTGCATGTGGTTATGTAGATGTCTCAGACACTGTTGTACACGGCATTTAGCGACTTGCAAATTGTGACTCGCAATTGAGCGCAATTTGCGAGTCGCTAAATGCCATGGTCGTACATCTGGCCCCAAATCTGCTTATGGTGACCCGCAATTTTAACAGCCATGGTAGACTACCAGCACAGTCCGATTCATCAAAGCAGCACAACTCTATGGAACCTGAGGGAGAAACACAAAAACACCACATCTAATGCCTGGTATTCGTCAACATACTCAATGGATGAACGAACCTGGGAGGTTTACTTATTAAACCTCTACCATGAGCGATCATTAACACACAATAGAGAAAGTTTGCCTGCCATCACCAAACCAGGCTCTGATAGAAGCTGTACAAATATCACGCAGTCCAACCCTGAAACACCTAAATTATGCCTTACACGAGGCAAAGTGACAGCGTTATGGTCCAAGGACATTAAGACCCTGCAGGACAGGGTCCTCTCAATTCCACGGACAGGACAGTGGACACTATACCTGTGTGGGGATGGGGAAAGACTGGTAGCATGGGTAACAAAGGGAATTCCACTTCAGGATAAACACAGGACAGCTAGGGTGGAGACAAGCTCCCCCAAATGTAGAAGAACAAATGGGATGGAGAGGAATCTACATAATAAAAGGAGTAGGTGTACTACACTTCTGGCTCGGTTTCTTCTTCTGTCATCAAAATTAAGGACATGAAAGCAACAGTTTGTTTGCAATAGCATTTTATTAAGATTTCAGAAATGAACATATTCAAGCAACAATGTGTTTCAAACTCTTAGAGCACTGAGCAGAGTGATATTCTTCAGTGTATCATATCTTACGTAAAATACACTTCCTTAGGAACTATTTTGATAGAGTTCTAAGACCTACTAGCAAGGCCTGTGTATGTGGCTTTTTTTGCTGCCTGCAAGAGAGGTTTTGGTGGCTGGCACTGATGACAGGCAGCTTTTTGCGACTTGAAGACATTCAGTTTTGAGACTAGTATTCCAACTAAGGTGTTTCTCGTTCCTGTCAGTTCAGCGTAAACAGAGGTCAAAGCATGACCCCCTTTGATGTCCTTGCCTAGGTTGTGCCTTGAATCTGAACAGATTTTTCTAACTGTACTAAATAGTCCTTCACAATAGGCATTGCTATGCGGCAATAGTAAAAGAAACTTTGCAAGTTTTGCAAGGCTTGGAACTAAAGGCAGCTTAGTAACACAATGTTTTAATTTGGATAGGCTCTCCCAAACCTCATCAATTCTTTCACATTTCGGCATATCATTGTCTGCCATGCACTGATACCGACGAAAATGTTGATGAAGACTTTCTAACTCTTCCGCTTCAATCACATCTGGAAATCGAGAGACTAGAATTTCAATTTGTTCTGATGTAGCTTGTAGTCTGGTGTCGGGTTCAAGAATGTGAGAGACGTGAGGATGTCATCCTTTAATGCAGGCATTGACTTTATCATATATATTACAGCATTTATGTGAAAATACTTTGCTTCTTTCAGAAATTTGTTGTACGCTGCTGAACCCAGAAGATCCTCTTTCCTGGCTTCCTGTTTGGTCATGAGGCCAATGTAAATTTCATTTAGTGGCAAATGATTGTCTGGATTTTCAATGTCAATTTGTAGCAAATCTGAAGCTGTAGCCATAACTTGAGGTTTTATAAAGTTGGCCATCAAATTTTGGAAAATATGCATTGCTGAAGAGTGGAGAACATGTATCATTGGAGCCTCACTTTGAAGTAATGTATTGAAATAATCAAAAGTTGGAAGCACAGCCTGAACAAACATGAAATAAAGTTTTGTCATTGGGTTTTTGAAATGCTTTACAAGTCGTAGCTCTCGATCACCAGATTTTCCCTTTTTCTTATTGCCTTCAGCATCCTCATCAAAGTTTGACAGAAAGTAAGACTTTAGTGAGTCCCATTGCTTTAGCGTTCTCTCTGCAGACTTTCCCAAGCTTAGCCACCTAGTACTGACATGCTTAATCACTTTCCTGACTTCTGTCTCAGTAAAAACATATACTCTCTGAGTACACCTTTGCGCTTCACACTTTTTTCAAAGTGGTAATAGATGTCTAGGAGCATATCATCAACTTTGACAGACAGTGTTTTGGATGCTTTTTGTGCACTCAAATGACATAAATGACAAGGACAACCAACATCATACACTTTTTGTTTCTTATCCTTTTGTTCACTCCTGATTTTACTGAGTAGACTGTTGTGCTTACCATTCATGCAATTAGTGTTATCAGAGGAATATGTTGCACAGTTGTTCCAACTGAGATTTTTTTCTCTAATAACGTGGTTGAATGTGTCAAACAAGGTCTGGGCATCTCCTGCAACAATTGAAGGCATATCAAGCAATGATGTAACTATGTGCCCTGTATTTGGATCATCATGGCGCACTAAAATAGGAAGATATTTATCATTTACATCATTACTTCCGTCAGTTGCTAGGCCAAACCAAGTTTTCTTCTCTAGGGCCTTTTTTACCTCATTAATACTGTATGGGGCAATAGCTCCATTAACTATGTGACTGGCTTTTGTCCTTACACAGGAGAATTTTGCGGCTATTTTTGAATCCGGAAACATTAATTTAAAAAAGTGAACCAGCGTGATCAGAGACTGCTAGGGGTATGTTATGTTCTATTAGGAAGCCAAGAAACAAAACTTCAGCTTTTATCACCTTTTCGTCAATCTCCTCTGCTGCCCGGCCTCCAACCCAATCGGTCATTTTTCTAGTCTGAGTCTGTGACAGTTCACTATTTTTGTGGTTTGGTGTATTGACATGCTTTAATGCATCATTCCTGCCACCATGGGTAATGCTGAAATCGGACTCACAAATTTCTCAAAATGCACTGCTTTGCCCGTTTCTAGATTTCAAAAGGAATGGAAATTCTTTTTGCCATGTCTCTTTGAATGTACAATCGTACTTCCTTCTTTTTTCTCCCCTTGGAGGCGTGCGATCTGATCACTTCAAACTCATACTCAAACACTATTCCTGTATTATCCAATCAAAATAAAGGGGCTGTGGGCCAAGTTGAAGTGCAAGCTGCGTCCCGGGATGAGGCTGCTGCGTTTCCAAGAAAAGGCTGCTGCGTCCCGGTGGAGAGGAGAGGACGTCCTCAGGCAGTGAAGAGGCTCCGGTGGAGAGGAGAGGTCGTCCTGAGGCAGTGAAGAGGCTCCGGGGCAAGAAGAGGCTGCGGGCGTAGAGGACGTCGTCAGCACCACGGACACAGGAAGCTTCCCAAAAGGCCCTTTAAAAGTCAGCTGTGAAAGCGCTTACAGCTGACTTTTAATGCTACCTGCGCCTATATAAGGTACCTATATGGAATATAACAGGAAAAGTTTGTATTTCACACTGGCATCTATATACACTGAAATGGTGGGCAAAGTTCAAATCCTGTTCATGTTCATGCTGCCATAAATAAATTGTATGCGCAACGCAATTGGGGTGAGGTTGTGGCATAACAACCAAAGCTGCCAACTTTACAATTGGGGAGTCTGGTTCGAGTCTCTGCTCAACATCCTGTGATTCTGGGCACATCACTTAATCTCCCCGTGCCTACAAAAAATGCATGTGTCCTTGTGTAATGTAACTGGTGCTCACTTAAAGCGCTCCAATACCTTCGGGTCTAGTTCGTGCTATATAAATCTGCTCCTTGCGCTTGCATATCACAGACTGCCTCCAGACACTAAAAGGGTTTCACACTAGTCTTTTGTGCCCGCAGACAAGCTTGGGTCAGGGTAGGGAGGCAAGAAATGTGACACCTCGGTGGGTGGGGTGCAGGGGGTGAGAACTTTAAGACATGTCTACCACTTCAAAGTGGCACCAGGTTTTAGCAGTAGTCGCCAACACCCAATTCTTCAGATCACTATGAGACCGGTCGACTGCCAGAAAGGCCTGCTGTGAGCTGCCCACTGCTGCACAACACCGAACTTCGCATCTTGAGGCGAGCACTTCACATCTAGATGCCCAGGGCACAACATACTTTGGTCAGCAGACGGAACTCAGTCCTATACCCTGCCCACACTCTATTGTAGTCTGCCTGAACCTGTGACTTGGACCCAGTCTACCGTGACCAGATAAATGCGGTTGGTGTTTGAGTCTTAGTGCTTGATTTCCAAAAAGCCTTTAAAATTGCACATCTGGGTGCAACTAATTGGATTTGTGGTCTTGGTGTCAATTACATTTTTCTCTATTTTTCGAAATTGGTGTGGAATTTGTGTTAGGTTTTCCCTTAACTTTGTGCGCTGCATAAATACTTTACACATTGCCTTTAAGTCTGACTGCTTTTGTGCCAAGCAGCCAGGGGGTAGAGCACAGGTTAATTTGGGATCTGTGTGTATTTCACACAGACAAGAACTTAGACTGCTGCTTGGGTAGGGTTTCACCCCCTCAACCAGTAACCCAATTTCCTACATGGACAGTAATTATGCAGAGCCCTACAAGCCAGTATTCTACTTTAAGCATTTGCCATAAACAGGCTATTGACAGCATGCACTTTTCCACAGTACGAATAATAAACATAACTGCATCGTATCAGTTTTCATACAAGACTATTGTGGTTAAATGTTCACAACTACTGCTGACCATGGCAAGCATAAATGCTATTAGTACGCATCACAAATAATTGCTGCAGCTGCAGGGAAAGCCTGGCATTGACCCGTGGATGGTAAACGCTTAACTCGCTACATCCTTGTTTGATGACATAAGTGCTTACACTAGTTAAATGTCTTAGTAAACAAAATATATTGCCAAAAACAATGAGAGCTTGCAGAAAAAAAGACCTTTACGTTGCTCCAAATTAGGCTTGAATTCTTTATCCAGTCCTGTTGGTTTCACCCACACCCTTGGAGGTTTAGTTTTGCATTTCCCATTATAAATAAGGCTACCACTTTATGGTATTTATTCTCATTTTTGTCCGTATTTACCTATAAACTCGTCTCATGATGTGGTATTTATATTCATTTTTGGCTGCAAGAAAAAAATAGGCTGCGTCTATTTCATTAACACGGTTATGTAACAGATGAATATGACCTCACACATTGATGCCTGCACATCTGCCCTTTTTAAGTTTCATTGAGATATTTTATCCTTGTTCACTTTCAATATTGATAATTATGTTCCTGAAGGTCACGAATGATGGAATGAAAGATTCTCAAGTGAAGACCTAGTTTATGTATTTTCCCTTTTTTAAAGAAAATAAATATAGAGAGCGAAACATATTATTTTCAGTTTGCATTTATATGTGAAAACGAAAACTCTGAGCCTTTATTTTATCTAAAGGGCTTGGAATCCCAGCATGCAAAGTGGAGAAAGAGATCCCAATGAGCGCCTTAAACCTGTTTATGAAACAACATGGCATTTCCGAAAGAGATTGCGTATAGGACTGGAATAGGGAACCATAAACTCACCCGAAAGGCCTGTACCTTCAGGAGGCCTGTAGGAATGAAAACAAGTATGGTGCGAAACTGTCCAGGGGTGTGGCTGTCATTCATGAACCAGGTGCAGTGACCCCAGGGCCCAAATGATGGAGGGGCCAAATGTGCATTCTGATTATGTTTGTCTTTTGAGACAAGGGGGTTGGCATTATCTTTGCTTGCGTAATGGCCCACAGCAACCGTATGAGGCCTTTGAAAGGGTGTATTCCCAGCTCTGCTGAATTTACAAAAGCACCAGCCTCAGAAATCTCCTAATTTCCATTCATCCCTTGATGTGAGCGGAAGTTGCGCCGTTGGAAAGAGGAAGCTGGGCGACAAGGCTGAGAGAACGAGAGGGGACTGAAAAGAAGGAAGGAAAGGGATGAAAAAATATAAGGACAGACAAAGAAAAGAATGCATGAATGTCTGATATAATCCGGGAAATGAGGAGAGCAATGCAAAAGGTAGAGGTGAAGCAACAGAAGGCTGCAAATAATAGAGAGAAATGAAAGCACTTTAAACTTACCTGTTGGTGGTTTAAATCTTCCGACAGCAGCAGGAGAACACCAGTGCATCAGCAGAAGAATTCAGGAGCTTTATGCTCCTGATTTCGCGGCACTTCCTGCCATCTGTAATGCTGTCCTCTTCATTGGTGTAACGTCAGTGATGACGTTGCTAAGTGCTGATTGGCTGCTGTGCAGGAGTTATCCAATCCAAAAGCCCCATTTGAAATGGGGAAGAAATGCAGGAAGTGAACGTACTTTGGACGTGGGGCATTTAAAAAAACAAAGGTGAGATTTTCAGGGATCGGGTTTCTGGGTGCTTGAATCAGGAGGCGGGAGACCAGCGTTCAAATCGGTAGTCTCCCGCCTGAATCGGGAGGGTTGGCATGTATGACAAAGGCTGCATGGGACAGCCGAAACGCGTTCCAGACTATCAGGATTAAGCTGCTGTGAAACTTTTATTAATAGAGATAAAGGCAACTTGCGCCCCGAGTGCAGACTTCTTCTTTACTGAGAGGAATAAGAGAGTGTTTTTCAGACGCCAGCGGTGACGTCTTCATCTGCACCCCCAGCGTTCAGGAGCTCCTAGGAAAACCGCAAGCTTGGAGGGGTCACGACGTGTGAAACCTGGGAGCCCCCGGAGTATCGTGTGACGGAAGGAATGGAGTTCACACTTTGCCCTGATGACAGAGGTGCCGGCGGAGCTGGGACCACCTAAGGAAATTGCCCAGTGGTGAGGCGCAAGGCGACTGACCATGGAAGGTCAGAAACATTACAAACTGATTTGGGAAATCACAGCAGTGAACTTAAAAAGGAAAGCTGGTCTTTAAATCTACAATGCGTATTTGCACAGTGAGTTTATCCTTTTAAGAACACCTCACAGACAATGTCAATATTTTATTTAAAAAAGACACTGGTCTATTACTTACTTGAGAAACTGTGAGGTGCGAGGAGGAGAGTATTTTCACCATGGCAGTCTAATTGGACTCACGTGCTGACTTTATTTAAAATGCACAAACCGGCATTTGAAAGGTTGACAAAGGCTGCATGGGACAGCCGAAATGCGTTCCAGACTATCAGGATTAAGCTTCTGTGAAACTTTTATTAATAAAGATAAAGACTACTTGCGCCCCGAGTGCAGACTTCTTCTTTACTGAGAGGAATAAGAGAATATAGTGAGGAGCGAAACGCGTCATGGCAGGCACTGTTCCTGTGGTGATTTTTGGTTTTTATGTCCAATAAATTCGACACTGCTTCACCCACCTATGTTGTGTGGGAGTCCGTGATTTCCTGAACTGTATTGAGGTCCGTGCCTGGTGTTCCGCAGGATTGCGGAGAGGACTTTTGTTTTCATATATGTATATATATATATATATATAGAGAGAGAGAGAGAGAAGGGGGAGCCTATTTTGTATTGTATTGTAATTGCACTTATAGTGCTTACAACAACTGATGAGGCATTGAAGTGCATCACACTGAGTACAGTGGTGGCTGGTGGAATTTGAAACTGGTGGGGCGTAAGCAGAACGAATCAACGTATGCGAGCGCAGCGAGCGAGCCCGACGGCAATAAGGGGGGTTCGGGGGGGTTCTCCCCCTGTGAAGACATTTTTTAAAAATTGGCATCTTTTTGGTGCGATTTTCAGCACTATTTCTGTGATCAATGGACTAAAAATTCAGTTCTTCTAGGCATTCATAAAAGAAAACTCATACATTATTTCAGAGAATTTCTGGGTTGCCAAGCAAGTCTGACTTCTGAAGAGGGCTAGGATACTAAGCAAGACTGCTTTGGCTCTACCCTTTCCAATAGAAAACACTAGTTAGCGATGTGAACAAGTTCAATGGACAAATCTGGGGTCTAGGGAGAGTCCCTCTCCTGAGAAAGAAATTTAAAAAAGATTGGCAAATGGTGCATTTTAAAGCAAATGAATGCAGCGATAAAGCAAGGCTTATTAAGCAGTGGGAACGTATAGTCTTGAAATATTAAACACATTAAAAACTGCCCCGTATCTTCTTGCATTCATTTGTTCAACGGTTACTGTAATATGTAAATTGTTCTGCATGACAACTTTAGCCCTTTAAAATGTATGCTTGCCCAGTGTCTTGCACTGCATGCAGCATTAACTTTGGAAAAATATGCTCTAACCAGACTTCGGGAAGCACCCACAGCTGCTGGCTGTAACCAGTCATATAGAAATATGTGCAGACAGGTCTTTAAGTGAGATGAAAAAAATGGGTGCTCCCTATAAAGGAACATTCCAAATACATTTCTGTGATTCCCATAGTGTGCCATCAGAATGGTATTTTGGTTTCTCTCTGAGATGTAATTTTATCCAGATAAAGGGCACAGCAACTGACATACGCCTAAAGCCTGTCAGTATGATTGGCTTTGTCACTGTTTAAGATAAATGCGTAACAACAATGATTTCTTATAAATAATTAACATCGAAAATGTTTAAATTCTGAAATAGTGAGTCTGTGAATTAAATAGCATTGAGGCCTGTGGAAGGAGTTTTGGCCTTCAATTATGTGTGCTTTATGTTAGATATGTATCCTCTTTTTCTCTGCATATCTTGTCCATCTGCACATCTTCAACCCCCTCTCTTTCCTCTTCAGCATCCTCTTTTCACTATTCCCCGAATGCCCTTCCTCACATCTCTGTCACTTCACCGCCCCCAACATGCACTGCACTCCCTCAAACATAAGCACTTTAATTTCTCTTACTTTTGCCTTGCAAAAATTTTGACATCAGTGTACCACCTTCACACACATTTCCACAGAATTTCAGTTGCAAATGGAATACACAAACATTGTTCTGTGTGCTCTGCAGAGAGGCCAACCCACTGACAGGCACTTTGTTTGGCTTTAGCCTTAGCGCCTGCGTGCTCAATCAAAGCCCTCATAAACACCTGGCATGGCTCAAGCCTCAAAGTATGCACAGAAAAAAATACAGATAAACAACAACATTATAAAATAGATAACTCATGGGGAATGCAAGATCAAGTAAACATGTAAAATAAGAGAGGAGCTAAATCGCTGAAATGCATTCCCTCGACGTTTTTAACATTCATTGTTTGCAAGTCAATCCATGCAATGGCAGGACGGAATCATCTATGCAAATAACCTTATGCCGCACGACCACACCTTGGCACGGCACAGAACTCCATATTGGTAAACATGGGGTTGCACAGAGCATAATCTATGTAAATAACTCGATGCCACACGACAGCATCATGGCACATAACTCCATCTTGGTAAAGCATGGCATGACACATAACATATTCTATGTAAATAATACCATATCACACGACAGCGTCACAGCATGGCACAGAACTCCGTCTAGGTAAAGCATTGCACATAGCATAATCTATGTAAATAAAACCATGTTACACGACAACATCATGGCATGGCACATCGAACCATCTGAGTAAATGATGGCAGGATGCACAACGCCATGGCACATCCCGGCAGGGCGCACAGCATTTTAGGTAAACAATGACAAGAAGCACAACATCATTTTCAGAAATTACACAAGCTACACGACCACATCGTAGCATGCCACACAGCATCAGGTAGGTCAACCACTGCAAGGCACACACCAAGTAGGAAACAATCCTATGCCCATCGACCGCAACATAACATTGCACACAACATCACCCATGTGAACATTGGCATGCCACACAACTTCATCAGTTTAAATAGTGGTTTGGTGCATACTCCACCAACATACATATTTACATGGCACACAACCTAAGCTAGAAAAATAACACAAAATATACAACATCACGGCATCTACAGCATTTCTTCGTTATGCCACATCACCTCGCCACGTTCATGGCAAGGCCTCAAGTCACACTAGGGTAAAGTACCGCATGGCACACATGGACACAATACAATACAAGGCCCAAAACGCTGGTGGCATAGATGAGCACGTTTGCTATGCATGGGTGGAAGAAAGGAAGAAGTGAGGCTCTGGGATGCACTTGAACTTCAGAAGGTTTTTTTAAAGTCTAAGATGTGGTTGTAGGGCATTCGAGAATGTTGATGATTCATATAAAGACTTACCTCCACATTTTCTGCATTCGGCCAGGCTGAGGGCGAGCAGATTCTAAGTGATTAGTCTTAAGCCATTTGCTTATGGGACAAAGCTGTAAGCCCTTGGAGAAAAAGCTATGAAATGCAGTGCCTTGTCTCTTAGGTACAGGATATTGTATTTAGATGTCTCATCTATTGGAAGCAGTAGATGAGAGGATATTGTCCTGTACTTTCAGACCGAATATTAAAAGGCTTGCATGATTCTGGAAAGATTGAAATATGTAGAGAGCTGTTTTTGTAAAACCAATATATAAGACATTATAGTAATCCAACCATGATATGACCATAGCAAGCATCAGTACCATTGCCTGAGGGAGTCCAAGGAGGAGGAGGACACTCTGAGGCTGGCAGAGTTGGTAGCATACATTGATAGATTCTGCATTTGGTTGTGGAGTGAAGGAAAGACGGTGACGTACAGCACCCCTAAGTCTCAAACGTTATGCACTGGCTTAAAGGTACCTCTTTAAAGCCAGATTCAGGGAGGGGGAGAGATGAATTGTCTGTGGGCCCATAAGCAGAATCTGAGTCAGCAGGCCCTGTTTGCCAACTATTTGACTATTCTATTCCAAGTTCCTTACTTTCCTTTCCTAAACATTATGGAGCATCTGAAAACCGATGTTTGGTATGTAAAAAAACTGTGCCTAAATAAAGAAATATATCCACAATAATTTAACACACTCGGCCTTGGGAGAAGATACTGTCCTCACAACTCTCATTAATAAACCACCCCTCTCTTAGCTAAGCATCACCTTTTAGATGATTCACGCAGCAGTACTCGACTGTAAAGGCGCCAGAAGGGCCTGCGGTTCGAAGTGCACAGTGATGCTGGCTTTTCTAAAGTGCTTGGCCGCACGTGTGGGAAACTGTGAGCAAGTGACCCCAGGAATCTGGAACAGAAATATGACGAGGACCTTTCGTCCTCCCCCAATCTATTTCCCGATAGTGTCTAATCCCTGGTTTGCTCTAGGTTTCCAGGCGCTCATAAAAAGCCTGTGCACAAAAAACACTGTGGTAGTGTGTGAAAACATAGACTGAAAAAGTGTGAGAAAAACATACTCTCAAAAACCTGTAGTGCAATTTTCCCTTACCCACCGCGTCGGCCGCCAACCACCGCATGGCCCATTGTAATTGCGCTGCAGCAAGTCGTGGCTCGCAATACTCGAGTCGCGGGGGTGTCGCGCAGGGGTGGGGGCCGGCCGGGGGAGTTTTAATTTTTAAAAAAACTTACCTGACCGTGACCGGTTTGCGCCGCCTCTGCTTCTGCTCCGTGCCGCCTCTGCTGACTGCTTCGGGTCCTGGGCTGGTCCCGCGCCTTCTGCACAACAGCCCTCAGGCTCAGGCTGCACGGTGTCTCAGGCAGCCAATCCAGACGCTGCATTAGCAGCGCCAGGATTGGCTAGGGCATGGAGACGGCCCGCCCATTAGGAGACCGGGGGCTGCTGCACGAAGCAACCCTCGGCCTCTCGGGTCCCCCTAGCTCTCCCATGGTAGTAGGTGGCTGGCCTGTAGTGCGCATGTTCGGGCTGGTCATAAAAATGACCAGCCCAAAATCGAGCATGCGCACACTATTGCAAGCGCTGCTGTCACTCAACCCTTGCTGCCGCAGCCAGCCCCGCCCCCACCCCCTTCAGCGGCCGATTGCCTGAGACTGCCAGTGTCGACTGCGAGCGGAGCGACTCGCGACTCTAGTTGCTTGCCGCTTGCGTGAATGGGGCTATGTGGCTAGTGGGGCAACGCCCCAGCGCCCCAATGGACGCACCACCACTGACTGAATACCACACTTCTCCGGGACAACAATGAAACAAACGCCGCAGTCCAATTTTATATTGTAAGGGGTACTTTCCGCCACCTTACTAACTCGTATTCTTCCTCTTTAGAACCCTCTTTCAAGCATATCTCTCTGTGGAGGAGTTGAAGCATCTTCCCGTACTGGCCCTTCCAAATGTGCAGATTCGTCGCTTACAGTAGAAGAGCTCCCAGTGACATAGTCATGCCCAAATAGGGTAACTTTTTTATCTTAAGTTACTTGCTTTCAAGCCCCACCTTCTTATCACCTGCCTCGTCTGCCCCCGCTACCTGCCCCTGTACCCGCACTCACCTTCTTTTTGTTTACGCCGCTGCACTGCCCCTGGGCCCTATCCGGCTCCTCGGTGCCCACTCCCATACCTCCCCTTACCTAACCTTTCTCCCTCCCCTCTCGGCAAGCCACTCGCGTCCACGCCTGTGGATACCTTCTTTGGTGTGTCCTTGCTCTTACCTGGCGCCAAGGTCGGTGCCCGTACTGCTGCAGTCCGCCTTGCCAGTGGCCTCTTCTCCTCAGATCTCCTATGTGACTGTTCTTTGTGCACCTGCAACACACTGGACACTTGATTAGTGGACCCCTCCTCACTACCACCATCCAGCTCCTCATCCTGCACTTCCCCCTTCTCCAGGCTATCCTCCTCATTGTCCAATATTGTGACGCCTAGCGGGTCTTCCACGTCGCCCCATCTGGGGCCTGCCCTTGCATCCCACTTAGAAGCCGATCCAATATTTTCAGTTATAGTGCGGAGTGCAGTACCCAGGGGGGCTGAATTAACCCGTCCCTGCCGCTCCGCCGACACTACTCGCTTGTCTGCCATCTTACATGCACCAGAGGCGGCCCTAGACCTACCAGCTGCTGGGGCCAACAAGGTCGTCCTGGACCTTTGTATGTTGGCCGCAAAGGAATGTCCCGCCGACGTCAGGCGAACCGCACTGGGCCCAGCCCTCTCTTCCCCTCGGTGTTGACGAGCCGTCCCCAGCTCTACCAAGTACAGAACTCCACACTGTTCCTGAACCTGCATAAAAGATGACAGGACTGGTATGCTAGTACCCTGCGCCTGGCCTGAAGAGTTCCTTGCACCCAAAAAAAGCTCTAACCACTCCTGGCGTCCTCACTCCTTACCCAGGACCTGGGCATTACCCCCATCCCTCCCTGCACCCCTGCCTGGGACTGCTACCTAACCATGACCACAAAATCCTCATCCTCCATAAAATTCTCTTGAATGGCATCTTCCTCCTTGCTTCATTCTAACATGGCCACCACTAACGTGGACCCGGGGCCCCGCCTGGTTCCTACTGCCTCCTCACTCTCATTCCTGTGGCAAAGCTCCCCCTCCACATCCTGTCCCTCTGCTGGTCCCCTTTACTGTGGCCCCCCTGCACCCCATTGGAGGGACCTACCCCTCCCCATGTATGCATCTACCTGCGCCATCCTGTCCAACCTGCCCCCCCCCACAGCCTCTTGCAGGCCGGTGGACCTCCTGCCTTTCTTTTCCCCCTTACCCTTCCGCCCTCCATCGCCTTCCTCAAGTCAGTCTGCCAGTTTCTCCCAGCCTGCTGGCTGTCCTCTATGCTCCCTCCTTTCCACTTTTGGGTCGTGCCCCTGGCCCTCCCCCCACCCTGCCTCCCTTTGCATTAACACCTCCCTAGCCTCCTGTCCCGCAAGCAGCTCCTCTGATGCCACCCGTTTTTTAGGCCCCTCTCACCAATGAACTCGCAGGCGGCACTGCAGACGGCGCCCGTTCTCCTGCCTGTTTTCCCTGCTTTTTTATAGCGACCCTAGTTGCGCTTCTACCAAGCTGTGGGCCGCTCGGTCCCTTCCTCCCGCATTAGCAGTCCCTGTGGCCTTAGCCGCACCAAGAACAGAAATCCCCTCCCTTCCCCTCATGACCCCTCTAACCCTCCCACCCGCAGCGACGGCCTTCACTTAAGCCGCAGCCCAGCCTACGACGGAAGTCCCCGCCCCTCTCCTCACCACTCCTCAATGTGGTGCACTTTCATTAACAGCTCAGCCTCCCTCACTTACACGGTCTGCGCTTGCCCCTGCCACCCGCCACTTCCGCAGTGAGAAACATGCCACGACTCTGGCAGCAATGCCTGCCGACCCCCGCCTAGATGGGTGGGACGCAGCATCGGCCGCCTCACAGTCTACCACGAGGTCAATCCTCCCAGCCTCCTGCAAAAGTCGCATTGCTTCCAAGACACTACCATCACTAGACATCATAAATGCAGTAAGTGCGATGCACTGAAAACACTATCACTACTCTAACTGCCTGACAAAAAGGTTGCAGATACGCTGAAAAGAGTCGCAGCTGTGCTCCCTGCCACTAGCCACCAGGTCACCTGTACCTAAAATGGTGGCGGGGAGCCCAATTTAACCCCTTAAATATAGCTTGGGCTGTAATTGGGCTACATATGTAGGCCAACACAAAATGGCAGTCGCTGGTCTGCGCCATCCTCCCAATCTACCTGGGGGGCAGACTTCCCGCTGGTCAGCTGCCCCCCAAACCTCCCTTGTAGGAGAAGTTTAAACTGAAATTATGAACGATGCCTAGCTTACTGTATAATTCAATTGATGTATTTCACAAATTCGAAGTCAGAATTTCAAAATTCAGATCCATGTGCGAGAGTATTTGCAGTTCAGTTGATTGTTGCATACTCGTTCTTATGCATATTTAGGTTGGATGGAGTGAATTATTTTTTGAGTGTTTTATGTCATTATGCATTTCTCAGGAAACTTTCAGTGCTGGATGTGTTTCATAGTCTGTTTTTACCAGTGACATAGCTAGACCTTTTGCCACGTATTTAATAGTGGGGGGAGGGGGGCTGGAAATTCCTGGCTTTGCCACCCGCGATAGCCGCAGGTAAGAGCGGAGGGGGGGAGGCCGCCGCCCCACCCTCCTTGCTCCGCCACTGGTTTTCACTTTCTTATGAATACACTCATTGGTAGGAGAGGTATCATGTGATCAAGACCTTTCTAGGTCGAAACCAGTCATGTGCTCCGATTTGGGCATATAGAGAAGCAAAATAAAACATACAGCAACAATAAAGTGGCCTTCTGGTGTTTCTTTATTGAAATTGGAGTTGTTTCTTCACAAAAGATTTGCCGACGGCCGGCAAGCCCACAAGCAGGACCCATCTCCACAGTGATCATGCAAAGCCGGGATCTCGAAGTGCATTTATTTATTTTTAAATGTTTATTGTAGTACAATTTAATTATCAATCAGCATTTTTGTCATTTAAATTATTTTTTATTGAGATCGGTACTTTACATTTGGTTTAATAATATTTGGAAATAAATATTAATAAACTTTTAGTGTTTGTGTTTTAGGAAGTTTAAATAGTGTTTTTGTTTTCTGTGTTTTTTTAAGTATGATTTTTGCTATTGACCCTACATATGGTAGGTCTGGTTTGTTAGCAAATAGTCTTACTGTGTATGCTAAAAGTTCATTTATTTGCTTAGTTTGTTTGGAGATTTTTGGTTTGAGTTGGGTTAGGGATTGTTCTCTGTTTAGCTCCTGGCAGTTGTGTTCTTTCTAAAGTTTTTCTAAGAATTTGCAGAGTGTAAGGTGGCTTCTTCCAAGTGTTCCTTGGAAGGAATTGTGCCAACCTCCCACTGTGGGGCCGAATCCCTGCAACGGTACATTGACGTCAAACGTGTACCTAGGGGTCTTCGTATTTTTACTATTCCCACCTATGAGGATCCTGACACCGAAATGTTGGAAGAATGGTCCAGCAATTCCTCATCCTGCTCTATGACTATGATGCAGATTTTGGTCAAATATGCATTGAAGGACCGTGCCAAATTGCTTTTGGAAATTGACAAAATCCTGCTCGAAATTAGTCAGCTTATTACAAAGGAAGCATTGGAGGAACATATGAAAAATCTAATGATCAAAATGGAAAAATTGGAGGAAGAAATAACCGCCAAAAAACAAAGAAAGTTCTTACGTGACTATAAAGATTATCAATCAGGGCGGACATTAACATTCCATAAAAGGTATGATTACCTGTTTGAGAAGAAGACAGGAATGATGGTGACTTTACCCACTAGCTCTGGATCTGCAAGAGAAGTGAGTGAAAGTGACATCTCGGATGGGAGTCTATCGGACGCATCCACTTCAGCAATGAATCAAGAAATCACACATGACTCACAAAAGAAAACAAGTAATTTTTTATTGCAGTTCCAGGTGATGAGTCACAACAGGTCAGAGTTCCATCAAGATGGAGGGGCACAAAGGGGACGGGGACGAGGAAACTGAGGAAAAACAGGAGGAACAGACAAGCCAAAGAAAGGAGGAAGAGGCGCGGACAAAGCACCAATGGGAATGGAAACAAGGGGCAGAAAACAGAGAACATGACTGTCGTAAATCTTTCCCAGCGGTCTCTTTCCAGTGTGGAAATACAGACCCTCTCCCTTGGACTATCTTTCTGCCCATCCCTTAATATGAACTATACTCAAACTAGGATTGATTTATTTTTTTTCTCAAGAAAACTCAAATTAAAAAAAAATGGTTCAATACCAGACCGCAGAGTCAGATGATTGAAAGTAACCAGGCCAGAGTGAGTAATCTTAATATGGCTGATATTGAAATGTTACATGCACTGCATTCTATGGAAGATAGTGAAATATATGAAAATAATATGACACCTGATTGGGAAGCCTGGGGGGAGGATCTAGAAGGTAATCCAGGTAGTAATTTCAAACCCAAATCTGTGTTTCTCCCTAACATACAATGCGAGGCAATCGAT
Source organism: Calotriton arnoldi (assembly GCA_963921515.1). NCBI lineage: Eukaryota > Metazoa > Chordata > Amphibia > Caudata > Salamandridae > Calotriton > Calotriton arnoldi. The sequence goes on from CAWUFW010000018.1 coordinate 880,609, forward strand.
GTATTTGAAAAGGGAGTCTTAAATGACCTACGCAAAATAAGGTATAGAAAGATCCCATGCAGTAAGAAAAATCTAACAGTTGAACAACTAACTGCCATTGACAACTTGAAAGCAGACAAAAGTATTGTTATCCGCCAATCGGATAAAGGGGGAAATATTGTTGTCTTAGACAAACACAAATATTTGGCTGAAGGTCTGAGACAACTTAGTGATGTCAACTGTTACTGCAAATCGAGTATGGCTGATGTACTGGAATTGAACACTATGTATAGAGAGGCATTGGTTGAGTGGAGAGAAAGAGGGTTGGTGGAATGGGAGGAATATAATTACTTGTATTGTGCACACCCCAAGGTACCCATTCTTTACCTACTCCCGAAATTACATAAGGATATCTGTAATCCTCCAGGACGACCAATAGTCTCCTCAATAGGCTCATTATTTGAGAACACGTCCAGGTTCATTGATTACTATCTAAGATCGTATGTAGTGGCATTACCCTCGTATCTTAGAGACACAACACATTTTTTAACGATAATTGATGGAATACACTGGGAGAGTAACTATGTTCTAGTTTCCCTTGATGTAAGCAGTCTTTACACCAGTATCCAACATGATCTAGGACTTCAGGCCATTAAACATTTTTTTAAGACCAGATCTATTTCATTATTTCATCACTCACAGATGCTTGTGAGTATGATTGAGATTTGTTTAATGAATTTTTTTTTATCTTTGACGACATCGTGTTTAGGCAGTCACAGGGCACAGCCATGGGAACCTGCTTCGCCCCCAGCTATGCGAATTTATTCATGGGCTGGTGGGAGGAGCAGGTTGTCTCACAGATGGCGGAATTTGACAACAATGTTGCTCTGTGGCTGCGATACATTGACGATATTTTCTTCATCTGGTGTGGGGATGAGGGGTCAGCCAGATGTTTTATTGATAAACTGAATGTCAACAGGCTCAATCTGAAACTCACTGAACATATTAGTAAAAAGTCAATGGAATTCCTAGATGTCTTTGTGGAAGTCAAAGATAACTTGACGACCAAACATTTCCGGAAAAAGACTGCTGGTAATAGCATTCTCAGTGCCAGTAGTAGTCATCCCCGGAATCTGGTGTACAGCATTCCATATGGGGAACTATTACGCGCAAAAAGAAATTGTAGCACTGATTTCGCCTACAAATGTGAAGAAACAGTCATGTGTCAGAGGTTCAAGGAAAGAGGCTACAGTAAGAAGATCATCTTCTAGAGTAGAAAAGAAGTCTAGGAATGAACTATTGTATTCTAAGAAGGAAAGCAGTGAATGTATTAGGTTTATTACTACATTCTCAGGCCAGGCGAACGAGATACGTAGAATCTTTAAGAAACATTGGCATGTATTACTTACCGACGATCATCTTAAGAAAAATTTGGGTAGTAATCCCCAGATCACTTTTAGAAAAGGTCGATCGTTAAAAGATGAGTTGAGTCACAATCATGTGACAGAACAGGATGCAGGCAGATGGACTGGCACACCTGGGTTTAGGTGTTGCCGAAATTGTAAAGCATGTAGAGGTAGTATTGACTGTGACAAATTGTTGGTACCGAATTCCAAGAGGGAGTTTGTGATCAAAAGAACCTCACATGTAACACGACCTACTGTGTATATATTTTAATATGCCCATGTAACAAATGGTACGTGGGTAGCACCAAACACCAAGCAAAGAAATGAGTGTTGGAGCACCTACGTGCCATAAGAAATAATAACAAACAGTACCCCATAGCTCGCCATTTTCATGACAACCATATGCAGGATGACACATTGGTTCGGATGGTGGTTATTGATACCGTAAACTTGGGTTTAAGAGGTGGCAATAAGGAGTTATCGTTGAGAAAATTAGAATCACAATATATTATTGACCTGGAAAGTTTGGCACCCAAAGGGTTAAACTTAAGCGAAGAACTGGCAATCCACTTACATGATTAAATGCATTGAGAATGTTTTTGATCGGCAGTTTGTATTCATCATTTTTTAAAATATTTTTAAAGTCATATTTTTTATTACAGGTTTGGGCACTTCTTCTTGCAACTGTTTTGTGTAACCTATGAGGAAACGTTGGACTAATGGTAATCGCCGCATGGATTGTAAAATGTACATTAATGCCCGTTGGGGCTTTATGTATGTTGTTCTTTGTGTATAATGTGGTTAGACTAGGAGCACCTAGAGCCAGGCTCCCTGTTGGTAAAGGACTTAGAAAGTTTATATTAGGCGTGTCTATGCCCATTTGGGCGGAATCTTTTGCATTAGACATGTTGATTGAGTCACTGTGCGTAAGCCCACTTGGGCAGAATTTATTCGTACAGAACTGTCGATGAAAGTTCTTTATTGACTACCAGTGACTAACAACAATAACAAGCCACTGGTGGGAGGTAACCAAAGCGTCATCAGTACGTCCAGATGGGCGGGACGCTGTGCCCTTAACTCGTACGAAGGTTTGCCTCTAGCTAGCGAAGAGGAGCACATTTACGGAGAACAACGTGAAATATATTAATGGATATTTAAATGGATTATTATATAATTGTTAACTATGTTTGAAAATGAACTTAATATTCTCATTATCTGTGTAATTAATGTATATAATGCGCTAAATTGAAATATGATGTTTATTAAGTACTGTCCAGCGAAATATAGCCGATTTATGAATTTATAAACTATTATTCTATGTAATTCGGCCATTTCAAAATGGCCGCAACAGTTGCTATTATGTATAGGCACTTGTGTGGGTGAGTCTGTCCTCTATTGAGGATTAGGAGGTGTATTTAAACATGGCGATTTTGTATGTTTACGAGCGTGAGCAAGGCGTAAAGCCGAAACGCGTCGTTTTTTACTTGCCAATAAATTATCTGCAGCAATTTGGGAGTCCGAGTGTTTCCTGTGATGACGGGGATTTGTGGACAGTACATATATATATATATACAAATATATTTATTTTACCTACTGGAGGTCGCTAGTAGGTTTGTATAGTTAGGATGTAGTTTCCATAGGAAGAGTGTTTTTTCATTTGCCAATAACTTTGGCGTCATTTGATGAATCCTCGCGAAATTTTCAAAACTAGTTTGATGCTCAATTCAGCAGTTGTCTTGAAAGTTTTGTGGTGATCCATCAAGCGGGGGCCAAGAAAGGGGGACGAGGGAGGGTCCCAAAACACATTTTACCTACGTTAATTTCCATAGGAAACTTTAGACACGGCTACAGCCTAAACTGCTGAAGGGAATTACACCAAATCTTGTAGAAAGGTAGATATTGGTCCAGGGAAGTGCCTTTTTGTAAATTGGTGTATATCCGTTCAATAGTTCAGGAGTTAGTTAAAGAAATTTCCAGTTGTATATATAGGGAAGCAGAGGAATCGCGACCCCCTGATCTCGTGCTGAGATCTGATTGGCTGCCAACACTTCAAACCAGAAAGTATTGTCAGCCATCTTGGGACTCGGCTTGAGCCGAGTCCCAGAATAAAACATTTAAAAAAAGAAAAGGGGGCAGGATAGAGATACCCCGCCCCCTAGGCCTCTCGGGGGGTCCCACAGGGACCCCGCAGGGGCCAGAAAGGCATTAAAAAAAGAATCTGGGGCGTGAGTCACGTTGGATCAGCGGATCCTGCCAAACTTTTTTTTTTAAGCGACTAATCAACCAGTTCCCAGGGGCATTTTAATAAAAAAGGAGGGGGCCACACGTGCCCCCCGTCCTGAGGCTTATTAATGCCCCAGGGACCATCACGTCCCCGGGCATGTTTTAAAATTAATGCGGGGGAGGCACGTTCTGCCTCCCCTGCTGCCCTGTGGATCACCTCCTCCCCGGGGCTAATTTACTTTTTAAATGAGGGGGCCTCTCGGACCCCCTAGCCCTGGGCACTGCCGCCTCCCCTGGGCTATTCCTGAAAAAATGCGGGGGAGGGCCGCGTGAAGCCACACACAGCCCCGGGGGCAGCCACCTTCCGGGGGCTTTAATTTCAATTAATGCGGGTGCCACGCGCACCCTCCCCCCGCAACCCCGGGTACCACCTCCTCCTTGGGGTAAAATCCAAGAAAAGAGGGGGTCTGCACGGCCCCCCTCCTGGAGCCAGTAATGGCCCTTGGGACCGCCACCCACCAGGGCCGGCTCCTGCTATGTCCCGGGGTGCCCACCCGCAGGACATAGCTGTTTGCTATGGCTTGGCCGGCGCTTTACCGCTCCCGCCAAGCCATAGCATACGCTCCGCTTCCAGCAAGTGAGAGCATAAAATATGCTCTCACTTGCTGGAAGTAGAGCAAAATTGCTTTCACAGAGAGGGAGCCCAACACTTGCCCTGGGGAGGTGGCATTCCCCGGGGATGCGGAGGAGCCACGCGGGCCCCCCCACATTAAATTACCTATAGTGCCCCGGGGAGGTGGCGGTCCCAATGGCTGTGAGGGAGGGGCGTCCAGACCCCCCACATTAAATTAATTTTAGTGCCACTGCGAGGTGGCAGTACCTGGGGCTGCAGGAGGTCATGCGGACCCCCCACATTAACTTAACAAACCTTGCCCCAGGGATTTGGTGGTCCATGGGGCGGAGGCAGGCCCAGCGGGCCCGCCCGCACACTTATATGAAAGTGTCCTGGGGAAGTAGCGGTCCCCATGGGCTTATGATAAACCAGAGGAGGGGGGCCCCCATGCACCCCCCTCCTTTACATAAGTGCCCATGCCCCCGGGACCTAACCTACCCGGGGACCTATTATTAAAGAAGCGCAGGAGGCCGTGCTTCTTTTTTTAAAGTATTTTTCAGCGGGAGTCCCGGGTCCAGCGCGGCTCCTATTGCTACCCTGTCTGCTTCTCTCTTTTTTAAATGTTTTTTGTTGGGACTGAAGATGGCTGCCAGCACTTCCTGGTTTGAAGTGTTGGCAGCCAATCAGATTTGAGCATGGGGACTATTGGGTCCATGGAGGATCCGCATCCCTATATATACAATTTTGAATTTCTTTAATATCTCCACAGCTACTAAACCGATTTACACCAAATCACAAAAAGGCACTTTTCTGGATAAATAGCTACCTTTCTGCCAAATTTGGTGTCATTCCGTTCAGCAGTTTGGGTTGTAGCCGTATCTAAAGTTCCTATGGGAATTAACATGGGGAAAATATGTTTTGGGATCCCCCCTTTTTCTCCCCATGAAACATTCAAGACAGCAGCTGAAGTGAGTGTCAAACTAGTTATGAAACTTTTGTGAGGATTCGTTAAACGACGCCAAAGTTATTGGCAAATGAAAAAACGCTCTTCCTATGGAAACTACATCCTAACTATAACTACCTACTAGTTCACACAAAGCCTATGCACACGCTACAGTATTCATTGACAGTTCAAGTGAGTACACATGAGAAAGCACAAGAAAATCTTGTGTGATGTTTCTTCTTGTTTATTCGAACACAGGGTCCAGCCAACACGTGTTTCGTCCAAAGGGAAGTAACCCTGGACTTCTTCAGGGCTGATATGACAAGAAAATTAGCTGAGACCTAAAAGCCGGTGATAATTCCAACCCGGCCGGTCATGCGTGATGCCATAAGAGTCTTTGTAGAAGAGAATGCGTGAATCTAAAAGCCGGTAAACGGTCAAAACCGGTAGGTCAGTTGATAAACTCCTATAAGTATTTTGAAGGTGTTGGCACCAAAATCTTCAAGCGAGTACGCTATGATCGTGATTCAAAACCTCCCGGGAGCGCGTAGAAGCTGGATGTGGATAACTACCTACTAGGTATATATATATATATATATATATATATATATATATATATATATATATATATGATAAAGGCTGGGACCAGCTGAAACACGCCAGGGAGCTGACACGCTGCATATTTAAATAAAAAGAACATTTCTTACTCCCGTCTGGAGTTCCCACTGTGTTCTCGCGCAGCGAGTAGTTTGGAGTTGATATATACATATATATATATATATATATATATATATATATATACATATATATATATATATATATATATCGAAACCAACAGCTCTCCAACCTCCTGACGGCGAAAGAGAGAAACGGATTCCAAAGGCAGATTGGCAACGATTTAATTACACACCTCCGTTCAACGCGTTTCGAGCAACACAGTGCCTTTGATCACTAACGGAGCGCAGTCCGCCATTCTCTTTTTTCTATGCTCCACTCCACCCAGGTGTCACATGATCAAAAGACATAGAAAAAAACACTTTATGTGAATCTTTGTGCCTCGATGTTTTCATGGTTTACAGACTACTTTTGCATATTCTTCAATTTATCATGTTGATGTAATTTTGAGAAAGGCACAACAAATGTATATATGGACCATACAATAAATATATAAATAAATATATAATCATATAAATACATACACATATAAATATATAAATGAATATAAATGAATAAATGCACAAATAAATCGATAAATGTGCCAATTAAAATACATCATATAAATATACCTTGAATGTGTCCACGTATATCAAACATATATATCATATGACATCGTTGTAAAAATGTATAACTGCTTAAATGCATTTGAAATTCATAAATACAACAACGTGCTAATGTTTGTGTATTAAAAACATTAAAAAACTGTGTTGTATTGCCTTTTTCATTATGTGCAACTGTGTCCCTGATGGCAGCATAAATGCTTGAAATATAAAAACCATGATAAAAACATTCGATTCTCCGATATATATATATATATATATATACATATATATATCTGAGAAAGCATATATATATAAATATCAAAGCAAAAACCAGCGCGTTTCCTTCGGGCACCGGAATACGACACAGCGACCAAGGTATTTCCTCCAAATTATTTTATTAGCATATTTCGAGGGCTATGACGCGTTTCGGCAGGATCCCCTGCCTTGATCACATAAAGAGCCAAATTCCCACAATGCATTTAAATGTGTTCCCTCCACCCCGTGATGCAGGAAAACATAGACAAAAGACTATACATTACAAAGAAAGTTCATTGCTCGTACGTTCAAATTCATTTTTTTTAACATACTCAGTATTAACATAATAACCTACAAATACATGCTCTGGTGCCCTAATAGCACTATGATTAAGTGTGTATGGTTACACATCCACTATGGGTCATGTATTCTTATTTATTACAACATTTCTTTTCTTTGTTTTTATTTTTTATTTTTTCAACTTCAATTAACTTTATTGTGCCACACATGTAAGCCAAATCAGAGTGTTTCAATAGTTTGAAAAAAGGGGGGAGAGATGTTTTTAGATTCATTGTTTGTCTCGGTATTGTGAATTTAGACGATCACTAATCACCATACGTTGGCACTCGCTTGATCTCCTCCTATTGACAGATGTGCCTAATGTCACGTTGTTTATCTAAGTACTGTGTACGCATGATAAAGCGAATGCGCTATAATTTGGTTAATCACTATTTATCTGGGTTATACGCTGGTGAATGTTAAGGCCGGGTTCTCATTGGTGTTCTAAATGATATACTTTTTACAGGGAGACTCAATGTAAAAAGCAAGTGCTATGCAAACAAGCCGGTTGAATTGTAACTGCCATGGGACATAAAGTGCAAGTGCAAATTGTCATTAGTCTGACTCTAAGATCTAATGTTTGTCATTGTAATGTGCAAATACAGCAATTATGTGCAACCAAGCAAGTTGATATTGTAGCTGCCATGAATAATAAAGTGCAAGTGCAAATTATCATTAGTCTGACTCTAAGATCTGATGTTTGTCATTATGATGTGCAAGTACAGCAATTATGTGCAAACAAGCAAGTTAATATTATAGCTGCCATGGGAAATAAAGTGCAAGTGCACACTTAAAATCAAATATTGGTTCGAATAGTATGTCAGAGCATATGCTTTGTCATCTAATTCAATATTTACCCCATGTAACCTCAATTTGTGTCTGCTCCCATTGAATATTTTCTTATCCGTTGGGAACCACAAGCTAATAGACATCCTCCCCCAGATATATCAACAAATAACATAAACATCCTCCACTTTAAGAAAAATCTTAAAAACACTCCTGGGCTTAGCACTAAATCCCTAAATCACACCGTGTCTGGTCAAAATATTACACATCTTTAAAATTCATACAAAAGATCTAAAAAGCATTTAACAGATTCACATTTCCCAAATATTGTAGGATTCTTCCTCTATTGCTAAAACATAGAGAGAACAATCGACTCAGTGCCTCCTGCTATACTAAATGTATATGCATAACATATATATATATATATATATATCTTTGTTCACCGCTCTTTTCACATCAAATCCTTTCGATTGAAGCAGGCGCAGGCCGCAAGTAAGTGCATCAATTCCTTTTTATTTGTCGGCCATAACGCGTTTCAGTCCAGCCGGACCTTGATCACATGACAACGCCGATTTGTTTTACCACCCCTTTTAAAGTGACAAGTGCATACTGTGATTGGTATTGGATAATTAACATGTAAAACATACTACCTAATGGTATTACTCAGAGCCTCAGTGCAACTTGATCGTGCATTCCGTAACACCACTTTCAATTTCATTTGTTGTGTATTATTGAAAAGTACTATTCCTTTCCCCATATAGATATATAGGTAACAATAATTGAAGGACATTGTCAATAATAATAATAAAAACATTCAAATTGTCACACATTAATGAATAAATAGATAAATAATTATTCACTAGGTAAAACTCTGTAAGAACAATAAATATTGTAAAAACAGTTACCCTTAAATATGTGGGTTTTGTGTAATGCATCACTGCCTAATGCTATGTTCCTGCTGTACTGATGACACAACGTCTGCCTGCTCCAGGTTCAAATTTGGGAGCCGGTTATTTATACTGCCCCGTTTATATTCCATTGCTCATATCTAATTCCCTTAGTCTTAAAGTGCTCGTGCAAAATTAATCAGTGCTGCACAGGTCCTTAGCCAGTGATGACCCGTGAAATATTTAAAAGTGCGTGTGTACTAAAAGTGATTAAAAAACCACTATTATCGTGGTTCAGGTCGGTATGGCAGCCTCCTTTGTTTACTGTAAAATACATGTGCAAGTTAATTCCCATTCGGACTCATCTATGCTACCGTGTAAATCCTGTGTTAAGACAAAGCGGAGATGTTGTTTGTAAAGTTTGTTAATCTGAAGGGGGTCCTCTGTATAATACTACTGGAGGCAAGTATACAAATCCTCCGTTGTATTGAGGCCTCCAGGGGACTTACTATCGAAGTTCAAGATGTATCTGGTTTCTAGTTTTCTGAGGGTCCCCTCTCTGTCCCCTCCCCTTCTGTTAATGGGTACTGCATCAATGAGGTAATACGAAAAATGTTTAAGATTGTCATGTACTTCTCGAAAGTGTCTTGCCACTGGATAAGATGGGTCATGGTTATTGATGGCCCTGATATGTTGTAAGATTCTTTTATTGGCTGGAAGTTTAGTGCTTCCCACATATTTTAAATTGCAGGAGCATCCCAGTACATATATGGCGTGGTCAGTTTTACAGTGTAGTGGTTTGTTTATTTTAATTTCTTTTTCACTGAATGGAGTTTTATATGTCTTCTTGTTTATTCCGTACTGACATGCCTTCCAACTTTTGCATTTTGCAAACCCATTCCGTTGCATTAACCATTTCTGTTGATCCGTGGTTTCAGGGCTACTTTTAACTAAACCATTACTCATTGATGGCGCTCTCCTGTATGTGATCCCCAAATTATGCGGTAATTTCACACCTATAACTGGATCACTCTGTACGATTGGCCAATTGCGTTGCATGATATTCCTGATCGTTTTTTCCAGGGCATTATAGGCCAGAATCAGTCTAAGCTTCATAGAATCTTGTTTTTGGCTAGAATGATCTCTTTAGTTTTCAGTAAAAGACATCTATCTAGACCCTGGGTTTTGGTAATCGCAGCATCAACTGTTTTAATGGAGTATCCTCGAGATAGGAATCTCCTTTTGCTTGCCTGCTGTGCTGTCGCTAGGTCTTTAGGGTTGCTGCAAACTCTTTTTAATCGCAACATTTCCCCATAGGGGATGCTTTCAACCAGGTGTCTCGGGTGGAAGCTGGAGGAGTGAAGTACCGAATTTCCTGCAGTTTCCTTCCTGTAAACTCTAGTTTCTAGTTTGTTGTTCTCTAGATATACCTCAACATCAAGGAAGCGGATCTTTTTATCACTGATGACTGAAGTGAAGTTTAAATTAATATTGTTTTTGTTGATAGCAGTGACAAATTCGGTCGCTTCCGCCATGGGGCCCTCCCACACAATGAACAGATCATCAATGAAGCGTAAAAGTAGTTTGACATTCTTTTCCCTGTAGTGTTTATGTGTGATACATAGGACCAGCTCCTCCCACCGGCCCATATGTAAACAGGCATAGCTGGGGGAGAAGCTGGCCCCCAGTGCAACCCCACGCATCTGCTGATAATATGTCTTGTCGAACATAAAAACATTGTTATTCAGGCAAAAGCTGACCATATTGATTAACATCATGCTATGAGGGGACAAAGTTGTCTTGTTCTTTCCAAAATAGTGTTCAAGGGCACGTATCCCATCTTTATGATTTATACTAGTGTATAAAGACACTACATCTAGGGTCATCAATAGATAATCATTTTTCCACCCAAAATCTTTCAATTTTGAACTGTAGTCACTGGTGTCTCTTATATAGGAGGGCAACGATTGTACAAAGTCCTGTAAAAAATAGTCAATATATTGAGAGGCACTTTCTAGTAAGCTATTTTGTGCTGAAATGATCGGTCTTCCCGGTGGCTTTCGTGCATCTTTGTGGATCTTAGGAATAAAGTAGATGTTAGGGACTGTAGGATTTTCTTTTCTGATAAATTTGTATTCATCCATAGTTAAAAGTCCCGCACTCTTCCACGCAACTAGTTTTCCATAAAGTAAATGTTAGGGACTGTAGGATTTTCTTTTCTGATAAATTTGTATTCATCCATAGTTAAAAGTCCCGCACTCTTCCACGCCACTAGTTTTCCATAAAAATCGTTATAAATTGCTCTTAATGCCAACACATTGCTTGTTCGATAACATGCTGGATCATTCAATTGCGACAGGGCTTCTTAAACATAATCTTTTTTCGCCCATAAAACAACATTCCCCCCCCTTAACGGAATTTCTGATGACAATATTGTTATTTTTTTGCAGTTTTGATATCAGCTGATTGTATTGCCAATTTCTTTTGTTTGATTTTCTTTTGGTATTTTGTATTTTAAAGTTCAATTTCTTTATTTCACTTGTCACATGTTCATTAAAAATGTCGATTCCATCCCTGGGTGCTATTGGGTTGAATGTCGACTTTTTTTTAAAGGGTGTCTTTTTTCTAGTTATGCCCGGTACCTGAGTCTCATCATTGTATCCTTGACAAAGGCTCCTAGCAAGCTGGGAGTCTTCTTGACTGGTCATATTGCTGGTTTCCTCCTGTAGTTCCATGAGTGTTTCCAACAGAGTCCTGTCTGCTGTTGTTGCAGTTCCTTGAGGATTGTCAATCTGACCTTGACTGTCAGTATCTATGTTGGTTCTTTGTTGTAGCAAAGCATGATATTTTTGCAGTTTGAGTTTGCGGACAAATATGTAAACGTCCATTCGGGTGTTGGCATAATTAAAATTGGACTCCGGGCAGTAGGAGAGCCCCAATGCCAATATCTGTTTCTCTGCCTTATTGAGGTCGATGTCATTTAGATTAATGACTGTTTTTGTAATGTCATCATCCTCTATTGTTTGCGGTTCCACCACCCTCTCCCGCGTCTCTTGTTGGAGGCTGGCCTTTCTTCCTGCTTTTTGCCTCTGCCTACGCCTGTGGTTTCGCTTCTTCCTGCAGTATTCCTTTGAGTCCTTGGGCGGAGTGTTTGCCTCCGCTCCTGGCACAAAAAATACAGCTCTTCGGCTGGAGTCAATCTGGGTCGTGCCCCGCTTGTGATTGCATGTTGGGTTTCAAATTCTACTTCACTTTCAATTGCCGATCTCAAGTCCGAATTGGATGTATTGCTGTGCCCTTCTTTGTTTGTAGGAGCCTTTGATGTTGGTTCGGTTCTCATTTTGTTTTTGGATGTTTTCATAGCGTCATATTTTTTAGAAAAGGTGAATATACGCCCCGTCTCGTAATCCACCCTATCACGATGAAATTTAAACGCTTTGCGTTCTTTTATTTTGTCTTCTTCTTTGCGGAGTCTTAATGTCATTTCCTCCCTTAATTTAGTTGTTTCCTCACTCTTGCTTAATTTATTTATCTCCTCATTTAGTGTCTCAATCTGCTCTTGCAGCACCGCTCTGTCCAATTCCGCGTATTTTACAAGAATTTCCATTAACTTTTTGGAGGAATCAAGATTACATTGGGCCCAGTCTCGCATCATGTCCGGGTTGGGTTGTTCATAGCTTGGCGCTATGAGGATCCTCAGTCCTCTAGGGATCCTCCCTACATCGAGGTACCTCTGCAGAGACTTGTATATATATTTTCAACGTTCTCCACACTCTCCACACAGCAAGGACATCACGGCACCATGAAGAATAGACTTGACAGATCGTTTTCTCTTCTCTTCAAAAGTAAGTGTTTATTTAAACCACCATAGTGCAAAAATCGGACGGTCTAAGCGTTTCGGCACTCTGCCTTCAACTGGAGCATAGAGTCCTGCTGTCTAGATCGCCTATTTAAAGTGACAAGTGCATTTTTAGATCCCTCATTGATTTCCATTACTCGTGCAAATACTAGACTACCGCCCCTCATAGTTACGTGGTGGCGACATCTATCCGCCATTTTCCACAACTTACTATATGTAAAGTACATTAGTAATCATTCTATGGCACAAAGTGCAAGTGCAGAATTCAACAACATTTACAGTGAATTATAATGTAGTATATACAATTAGTTTAAAACCACAATTTAAACTGTACTTCCAAATTGTTTCATAGAGGGGGGGAGGAGGAGAGGGTGTTGGGGGTTTTGGGAGGGGAGGGGGAAAAAGAGTTTAGAAGAGTATATAATTCTCTTGATTTCATAATGTCTCGAGGTTATGCCCAAACAATTCATATATTTTCTTAAGAACTCATCAGTTAAAAATATTGAATAATAAACATTAAAAATATATATAAACATTTCAATGTTAAAAATTTAATATTTAAGATTCATTAACCGTAAAGTACTAGACGATACAATGAAACTGATGATTCATATAGCAATTCTCATCAAGTTTCCTGAGAGGGTGCTAACAATAGCACGGGGACAAAAGATTAATGAACAATTTCGTAAGTTATAAACCTAATTGCACAAAAATTCTTTTAAAATGATCATAACATTCATTTTGACAGAAGAGTTAAAATCTATCTGTACAAGATGTTTTTGGTGCTTCTTAATGCAATTATGTGAAACATTGTAAAGTACAATTTTCATGCTAAGCAATCTTAATGATGATTAATACATTTTGATGCCAATCAGAAGGTGCCTCTCTATGAAAGTGCAAAGTTTCAGTAAATTAATACATTTAGTCAGGAGGCACTTCTCAAAAGGTAATAAAAAGATTCATGAAATGTATACATCTAGTCCCAGTGATATTTTATGAATTGATGGTTTGCAAAATTAGAGTCATTCGATCTTCCCTTTATTTTCCCTCTATAGATCTTACAGTTGGTTTCCTCTTTTATGGGATCTTTTCTCGATGTCTAATCTCTCGGTTTCTCGGTCTGTCTCTGTATCTAACAATCTCTTCATCTCCAGTTGTCACTATTAAAAATTCTAAGAATTGTTACGTTGCTATCATTGCAGATGTATATGAAGTTCTGCATCCAAGTTATGGCCAAAGAGACTTTCAGTTCCAATGGCTAGGATATATCGAGACTCCATTTTCCTTAAATCTAATGTTCTATCATCTCCTCTATCTTTTTGAGGCACAATTTTTATGCCATAATACTTCAATTGTTGGCCATTCCCTGAGTGGTGTTCAGAAAAATGTTTAGAGATTGGATAAGAAAAGTCCTTATTCTTGATAGCTCGTAGATGTTGGAGTATCCTCAGCTTTAGTTTGTTAATCGTACTCCCAACGTATTGTTTTTTACAGGGGCATTCCAGTATATAGACCACATATTTGGACTCACATGTGATATGGTCAAAGATGTGTTCAGTTTTTCCATTCTGGAGTTTGAAGGTTGAAGTGTTCTGGCCATGTTCACAGGCCTTGCACTTTGAACACTTCCAAAATCCAGGAGTGTTTTTTTTGGGGTCCTTGATTTCAAAATGGCTGTGTGTAAGATTATCCCCTAAAGAAGCTGTTTTCCTGTATGTTATATTAGGATGAGATGGTAATTTTCTTTTCAATGTTTCATCTAGCATCAGGATATTCCAATTTTTCTTAACGATGTTCTTCAGTTCTTTATTCTCATTGTTGAAATCAACAATCAATCGTGTTGTCTCCCCCTCTTCTCCTTGGCTTATCAAATCTTCCCATTGTGACGCTAGTAAGGTTTCCCTCAATTTGGAGTTGACCTTGGTTCTAGCCGTTTTTATGACATCTAACTGGTAGCCTCTCTCCAAAAAGCGAGCACTCATTTCGTCAAATTGCTGTTCCACGTCACTGGTTTCAGAGCAATTTCTTTTTACTCTTAACATTTGTCCGTAGGGTATACTCCACTTCAGATGTTTCGGGTGTCCACTATTGGCGTGGAGTATACTGTTGCAGGCAGTAGGTTTACGGTGTATTTTTGTGCAGATTTATATAATGAAGAGGTTGCCCCCGGTTGGAGAAGCACTCACAGGTAGGTTAACAATCCTTTAATGGCGGCTGTAGCAGAACCTGTAGGAGACATCACAAGCCATTAAACAGCAGCCTTACGCATTTCGGGCTATGCGCCCTTGATCACAGGCAGAGTTTGGGGCATACGAAATCTTGTGCAGTCAGCTGTTCTACATTCATATACCCGCCCCCAGTGGGCGTTCCGCAAGTGCAGGCATCATGGTATATGTAGTCCCGCAAAAGTTTCCCTCATGTGAGTTTCGCCAATGTCCCAAAACATTATAAAATATCGATTAAAACCACAGTGGGTTGATGAAAATGTCCCGCTGCCAGGGATGCCACACATATTTGCCCACCATTCGGGGGAAACCTCTTCATTGCATTTTTAACGGCCGGTCCATCCGTCGAGGAGCACCGCCGCATGCAGCGGACCTGTGATGACACCTATCCGGTAGTCATCAGTCTGGACGGTAGGTCCGAATGGTGGACAAATATGGGTGGCATCCCTGGCAGCGGGACAAAGTGTGGATGTTGTCACAGATTTAACTTCTTATTAACATTTTGAGTATTATCGTAATACTAAACAGACGTAATCCATTGTCCCAATACACAACTTTTTTCACAACTGTTTGTCTCATTACAGCGAATCTCTGGACTTAGAGTCCATTTCATTCAAAACCAATGTTGTGAGAATGAAGTAGAGGAGCGTAAAGAACGGAAGTTCAGGAGAGATGAGAGTGGCGCAATTCTAACCTTCGCTAAGCGATTTGATGCTTTGAAACAACAAATGAGCACCAATAAACGATTACCTCAGGAATCCCCCAACACCATACAGAGCGAATCAGACACTGACTTCAGTGAGAGGGAAGGACAAGGAACATCCACCTACCGCGCCTCTTTTTTAGACGAGATGAAACTGCTGTATCTAGACCAAAAAACACCAAGAGGCAGAAGGAGAGGACGCGGAATGGGCCGTGGAAGAGGAAGGGGCCAGACAACAACAAGGAGAGGAAGCGACAAAAGACCAGAAGAGGTTCCGGAAAGAACAAAAGGTTATCACCTACTCAATCGGATAACAAAAAAATAGATGGGAATCCAAATGAAAATGAAGGAATCAAACAAAATCTAATCATTAACTTATCCAAATTTGTTTTGTCTTACTTTTTGTCCACTGTGCTTTTTATTTTTCACTCTGCATCATGAAGATAACACAGACATTGGCAAATATGTAAAGCTATTAAGCGAAATATAAAGTGAAGTGAGCCAAGCTGTTAATTTGAATAGTGATGCATTCTGGGCATTGTGGTCTAAAGCTAGGACCATGTGACCACTTGGACCTTTGAAATTACTAAATCAACTCACCTGTGAACAAGGCGCTTGGCGCCGAAACGCGTAAGGATAAAAGAGTTGTTTCATGCTGCCACACAATCAGACCAATAAAGCGTCAGTTTGTAAGGATGCCGAAGCTGTTGGCTCTGTTTTGTTTTCGTCTGCATTAGTAACAGAATTCTCCATTCCTGCTTGAGAGCCCGCCCTGCAGAGTTGGAGGCCCCCGGTAAAATGGAGCAACTTGTGTGCATTCAAATGGAGGGGGCATGACTCGCTCTAACCACACCAGTCACCGCACTTCCAAGAGCATTTGGTGTGAGTTATGAGAAAGGGAGACGAAGGAGGGGCTGCCCTCTTTCTGGCAGACTTCGTGCTTTCACTTTCAAGCAAGTATTTACTTTGTAGTGGCAGCAAAGTGCACTGTGCTTTTTATTTTCCACTCTGCATCATGAAGATAACACAGACATTGGCAAATATGTAAAGCTATTAAGCGAAATATAAAGTGACTTGAGCCAAGCTGTTAATTTGAATAGTGATGCATTCTGGGCATTGTGGTCTAAAGCTAGGACCATGTGACCACTTGGACCTTTGAAATTACTAAATCAACTCACCTGTGAACAAGGCGCTTGGCGCCGAAACGCGTAAGGATAAAAGAGTTGTTTCAAGCTGCCACACAATCAGACCAATAAAGCGTCAGTTTGTAAGGATGCCGAAGCTGTGGGCTCTGTTTTGTTTTTGTTTTTGTCTATATATATATATATATATACATATATATATACACTACCCAGAGGCGGTCGCCACTGACTAGTAATAGTTAGGGTCGTGTTTCCATAGGACATGCATTTTTTATGTTGCTAATAACTTTTGCACACTATGATGAATCTCCATGAAACTTTCCAAAAAAGTGCTCTTTTTTGCCTACCTTGTGCATGGAAAGTTTCGGGGTGATCAATCAGGCAGGGGCTGAGAAAGTAGGGGGTCCCAAAACACATTTTCCCCATTCATTTTCCAATAGGAAGTTTAGACAGCTACAGTCTAAACCACTGAACGGATTTACACCAAATTTGGCAGAAAGCTAGATCTTTGTCCAAAAGAGTGCTTTTTGTGTTTTGGTGTAAATACATTCAGTAGATCTTGAGAAATGAATGCTCAAAAACTTTGTATATATAGGGATGCGGAGTCTCCGCAGATCCCAATAGATCTCAAGCTGAGATCTGATTGGCTGCAACCTCCTCAGCCAGGAAGTTGTGGCAGCCATCTTAGAGCTCAGACCTAGTCCAGAGTCCTAAAATAAGTTTTAAAAAACCATAAGGGGGTGGGTAGGGAGACTCTGACCCCCTACGTCTGGTGGTGGGGTCCTCGAGGGACCCCGTCCGGTGCCCAAAAAGTTTTGTTTTTAATTTTGCTGTGAATTCCCAGAAAAACCGCAATTCTGCAGCAAAAATGAAAAAAAAACCTTGGCATGTGGGTAGAGTCCCAGAGGGATCCCGCCTTAGGCAAAAAATGTTTTTTGTTTTAAAATTTTGCTGCAAATTCTGGAAGGATCAGCAAATTCGCTGAGGATCCGCAAATCCATAGCAAAATAAAATTTTAAAAAACAAGCACAGGCTCCCGTGCTTGTTTTTGAAAAACTCCCCCAGGGTGGGCCAGGCCTTGGGTGGGAAGACTGGTTTATTTTTGGGGGAAGGGGACGCACGTGGCGCCAGTCCCAAGGCTGATTTATGCTCCGGGGACCCCATCCCCTGGGGCCCTGGTAGTTTTTGAGGGGATGGGGCCGTACATCCCTCTCCATGAGCTTCTAAAGGCCCCGGGGACCCCATCCCACAGGGCCACAAAGCTAAATTAAATAGAGGGGGTCAGGCGGCCCCCCTCCCTGAGCCATTAATGACCCTGGGGACCCCATCATCCTGGGCCAGCTCGCAAGCTATTTCCTGGGGAGCTCACCCACAAAGTGGTTTCCCTCCCCGAGCCTTGTTAGGCCCTGGGGACCCAATCCCCCAGGACCACTCCTTTAAATAAAGGGGCCCCCCTCCTGAGCCGTTATCGGCCCTGGGAACCCCATCCCGAGGGGCCTCACACTTAAAGGTGGGTTCCCTGGTGTCCACCCAGGGCACCCACCATATTGTCGTTGGGGGCCGCGGTGGAGCCCTAGGGCCCGCAGATCCAGCCAGCTACCCACATGCAGCGTCAGCCAGCATTGCTCCCACCCAGTTTATCAGTTTCCCTGCCCACTTCATTTCGAGCAGGGAAACAGATCAAAAGTCTACACCCAGGGGGCGGTAGCATTTTCAAAGCTCCTGCCCACTAGGAGCAGACTTGGTGTTTGCTCCCGCTTGGCAGGAGTTTTGAAAATGCTCCTGCCAAGCAAGCGCAAACACAGGTTTCCCTGCCCGCACCTGTGTGGGCACGGAAAAAACTATGTCCCGGGGTTGGCCTCCCTGAGACATAGCTTGAGGGCCAGTCCCGGGGGATGGGGTCACCAGGGCCATTAATGTCTCAGGAAGGGTGCCACATGACCCCTCTCCATTTAACTTAGTTTTGTTGCACTGGGGAATGGAGCCTTTTGAAGCTCGGGGAGAGGGGCATTCACTTGCAATCGGCCCTTGGGTGGGTGGCCGTGTGTCCCCCTCCCCCCTCATGAAACACCCTTGGAGAGGGGGTCCGGCTGCCCCTCTCCCCCTCATGAAACACGCTGAGCCCCAGGGTATAGAGTCCCTAGGGCTGAAAAAAGCCTGGAGAAGTAGGCCGCGTGCCCCTTCCCCCTCAAAAAACATGCCAGGCTTCAGGAGATGGGGTCCCTGGGGCTGAAATCGGCCAAGGGAGGGAGGGCACATGCCCCCCTCCCCCTGAAAAACACGCTGCACCAGGATATGGGGTCCCCGAGGCCAACATTGGCCTGGGGAGGGGACCACGTGCACCCCTACTCCCCACCCAAAAATAAACCCTTCTTCCCCCTGGACCTTGGCATACCCTGGGGCGTTTATCAAAAACAAGTCGTGTTTTTTTAAATTGTGTATTTTGCTGCAGATTCGTGGTTCTTCGAGAACTTACTGATTCTCCAAGAATTTATGGCAACATTTTTGGCCCCAGGCAGGGTCCCTCTGGGACCCCACCCCCAGTCCTAGGGGGTCAGGGTATCCTACCCTGCCCCCTTATGTTTTTTTAATCCTTTTTTAGGACTCAGGGCGGATTCCCGAGTCCTAAGATGGCTGCCACCACTTCCTGGTTGAGGTGGTGGCAGTCAATCACCTCTCAGCTTGAGATCTGTGGGGATCCATGGAGGATACAAAGTTTTTGAGCATTAATTGCTCAAAAATTACTGAACGGATTTACACCAAAACACAAAAAGCTCTCTTTCTGGACCCGTATAGCTTTCTGACAAATTTGGTGTAAATCGTTCAGCGGTTTAGGCTGTGTCTAAAGTTCCTTTGGGAAAATGAATGGGGACATATGTTGTGGGATAACATAATGTAGATATAAGGACCCCTTGTTACTAATAATCGTTTCTAGGACAGAGAAAATATAATCATTCATGAAAAGAATCCCTGGGCAACCCATTGGTCTTAAGAAAATATCAGACCATAAATCAAAAAGGATAGCAGTAGACTCAATGTACCACTGGCGCCAGCATGTGAAAATGCCCAAGGCCTCAGAGCCTCAGCGAGCTCATGCATCTACGAAGGATATTTCAGAAGATTAAGTCTTCACATGCTGGCGCCAATGGAAAACTCCCAGTATCTTCTCTATAAGAATTGTACCGGTTATCATTTGCATAGGAATGCTTTTCTCCTACGTTTTATCCTTCTTGTCAGTCAGTTACATATAAAAAAGATTTTGCCGACGCTGCTGCCGTAACTTTACCGATGTGACATCTACTTAAACCTTATTATAAGGCATTATTTTTTAATGTGACTTTCCTGATGAAGGCATCATGATCGCCGAAACGCGCGTAGACATACTAAAGAACCATCATTGAATGATTTTACAAGCCACTATTCTGTAGTGTCGCATCCTGTATAAATTTCACTGTCTTTATATTTTTACATGTATTGTTTGTACACAATGTTGACACCATACTGTCTTGTGTGAGTAAATATTCCACGTTTGAAAATTGATGTATATTGTTTTGTCATTGTATTTTTTATGTCTATCTATATATAACATATCATGAGCTTTGCAGCCATTTTAACAATAGATTTGTGTTAATAAAATGGTTTATTTTATAGTTAACAGTGGTACATTGAGTCTATTGCTATCCCTTTTGATTTATGGTCTGATATTTTTATAATAAGACCAATTGGTTGCCTAGGGATTTTTTTCATGAACGACATGTGTTGTGGGACAACCCTTTTTTCTTGTACCCGGCTTAACGGATCATCCCAAAACTTTCCATACGCAAACAAGGCAAACAAGAGCACTTTATTATAACGTTTTGTGGAGATTCGTCAAACAGTGCTAAAGTTCTTAGCAACAAAAAATGCATTTCCTGTGGGAATACGATCCTAACTTCCTAACTATAACTACCCAGTGGGACCACGACTGGGTAATATATATGTATATATAGGGGTGATTAGAGATTTACAACAAAATCGGATCTTTGAAGTCAATAAGTGGTGGGAAAAGGCCACTTTAGAAAAATATATTGAATTCAAAAGAGTACCTAGAGGATTGAGAATCCTAATAATGCCTGCTTTAAACGACTTGGATACTGATCTGATTAAACAGTGGCAATCTGACACCAATGATTGTTCCCTGAAATTAATGAGAACCCTGATAATACATGCAGAAAGGAAACTGGAAACACTAACAACAAAAATCAAGGAATTAGAGGAAGAATTAGACAAATACCCTGCTAATGATGAGAAAAAGGACTTGATTGAATCAATGGAGAAAAAGATCAACAAACATGAAACTGATGTGGAAAAAAGAAAAGCTAGTAAATTCAATAGAGATCGTCTGGATTATCTATCTTTTGTCCTAGCTCGTCGTCTAGAGATCACAGATTGGTTATGATGCCTCTTCTGTGTGGCTGGGGACTCTTCTCCTGAGGCACTGTCTTGCGATGTTTCCTGCTCACTGATCTGAGATGTATCCGAATCATCATTCAGCGAAAAAAACTTATCTCCTTTAGGGGAGACCATAGGAGCACTTGCCCAGGTCGAAATAGTTCCTTGATCCCCCTGCTCACAAGAGATACTGCTCAGATTACCAGCATGACTCTCAGCAGTTCCCATATTTAAATGAGCCTGTGTGGTTACTATCAGATGGCCTGGTAGTAACTGAGGATCCATTGCTGTTACAACATTGTTTGCATTCACCAACATTATTTCTGAACTGTCACATAAGCCACTAGGATCTGCATTTCCTTCCTCACCCTCGACTAAACTGCTAATGTGACTGGCTGCCATGCTAGACACTAACACATAGCTCCTACCGTCCGTTTTTAAAACATCAAGTTGCCCATTAGGTTCTTTTTCCTCACATTGCCTTGTGCTGCTCATATCTAGATCCACCACAGTATTTTCCCCGTTCTGAGGCAGAGGTTCGGAGCAGGAACTACATGTCCCAGAATGCATTGGGTCGGCAGTAGGAAGACCCATCTCCTGAATGCGGCTGATTGCATCCTTCGTCTGAGGGAAAGCTTCCATTCCAGGGCGCAGTGTTAAGACTGAAGGGTCGGCAGGTATGCCCGCGGTATTCACTGGAGATCCCGCTGAGGTAGCGCTTAACCCCCCGAATGCTTCCAATACCGAGGGTTGGTGCATTGAACTTTCCCCAGCAATAGCCAAACGCAGTCTCGTCCCACCAGCCACACCAATTTCGAGCACTCTGGACTCCTCACCTTTCTTTTTCAAACCTCCACGCCGTGTCTGCCCGAAATTGCCCCAGAATCGGGCGCCCCTGATTGCTCTTTCCTCTCTCTCCTTTCCTTGGCGGCGTCTTTCGCTTTACCATCCTTAGTATCTCTGGCATCGCTCACGGCATCTTTAGCAATGTCCTTCGCGGTATTCTGATCTTTAAGCACCTTAATTATCTTCGGGGCCATATTCCGACACCACCACTGCTTAAAAGGCTCAATTATCTTGCATAAAGTCAGCGAAAGCCAAGAAAACCGCACACCACTGAAAAAGCCGCCCAGAGAACAATGAGGGCTATAATGGTGTTTCAGGCAATGTTCATATACAGGTTGGGAGACCGAACCACCCGAGTTTCCCTCGGAGCCAGCAGCCGGAATCAGCAGAGTCTGGGCAGGGCTAGCATGAACCCGGTCAGGCATATCGTTTCCATTCAGCCATCCATTCCCACGGGGTCTCAGAGAGGGAGAGGAAAGTCAGCGCTGCCTTCCGTGAACTCAGTCAGCGGCCATCTTGCCTCGAATCACCAGCAGGCGTCTGGAATGGGATTACTCTGCTTTTACACTGACAGCCTGCTCGAGTAATGCCCCCGAAGCAGTGGGTACAAGCGGAGCCGACAATCTAGATAGTACCCCTCCTACGCCAACAATGGAGTTACTCTATTCGACGCTGAAACAAATGCAGGGGGAGGCTAGGCAGGAAAGTAAGAGGTCACAACTTGCCACCATGAAGCTTCAGGGGGCGATCAGAAAAACAAATAAGCTATGTTCCGATATGGCTGATCGAATAACCCATGTAGAAGACCGAACGGCTGCGGTTGAGGGAGAGGTTGAGAAATTGCAGGTTTTTAAAGCTGCACAGGAGAAGCAATCACGAGACGTAGACTGGAAACTCGAAGATTTCGAGAACCGCCAGCGCCCCAATAACGTCCGCCTCGCTTTTCCATTTTTGGCCCAATGGAACTGGGAGCTAGAAGTTCAACGAGCTCATCGCTTTCCAATGTTTAAAAGAATGCAGTCAAAAAATCAAGGGGAGCGACCTAGGGCTATTTTGATTTTTGTTGGCAATTTTCTGTTAAGGCAGGCAATTATAGATCGAGCCAGACCTGACTCAAAAAGAACCTTTGAGGGACATTCCTTCTTCGCTCGCCCGGATTTTTGCCACACGACGGTCGAGCGGAGATGGAGGCTACGCCAGATGATCACCCCTTTTCAGGCTGTGGGCTGTGAAGCCTTTTTGCTTTTCCCTGCACGGCTTAAGGTTATCCATAGAGGGCGTGTCAGGATGTTTTTTTCGGAGATAAAGGCTCAAGACTTTCTCATGGAAGTAACTGAAGCACAAGGGGGGAAGTTGACGGATAAGGCAATAGAAAGGGGTGCTACAGGGAAGGACTGATACTCATCGTAAACTGGCAAAGTGGGATATGGCTAGTTTGCTGAAGTCCCATTTGTTATTGTTGCAACAGGAGGTTATGAGTGTGGGGCACAGGGGCGAATAGAAGAAGCTGATTTATATTGATTTGGTCATAGTGGTGGCATATCTTTGGGGTTTTCCCCCTTTTCTCTTTTTCTTTTTCTCTTGCTCCTTGGCTCTAACCTGGGTAGAATGGGCTTGGGACTATATTTGGAATAACCTAAGGATTTGTTTTTTTGGGGTTAGGCACTGTATGGTTTGTGGGGTCTCTTTGGGGGGAGGGGGTGGGCGCTGGCGGAGAGGGAGTCTCAGCGGTCATACTTAGGTCATGCTTGACCTAATTGCCTGTACGGGAGGTAGGGGGGGTGAGGGTGGCGGGTGGTTGTGGGGGGGTGCTCGGGGTGTGGCTAGGCAAGCGATCAGCACAGCAGGAGGTATTTCAAGGTGCAAGGTTTGGGGAGGAAAAGTATAGTTGGATCCAAGTTGGCTCTAGCTGGTTATCCAATGTGATTCGATTGACAAGTTTGCATGGAAATACGGAATGTGAGAAATTTATTTCAAGTAGGGTTAATTGTAGGGAATTCAGAAACCTTAAAACATGAGTTTGCGGATTTTGACAGTAAACATCTGTGGGCTTAATGACCAGGTCAAAAGGAATAAGGCAGCAATTTGGCTGAAATCCTTATGTGTGGACTTCTTGTGTGTTCAAGAGACACATATAGAGGGCTGCAGAGCGCGTATACTGGAACAACTTGGCTTTAAACTATTGGTATATACGACACAGGGCTCGCGAACCCGGGGGGTGGCAATCCTCACCCGGAGGAATGATGTGAGGGTACTTAGAAAATCAGCTGATCAATGGGGTCGGTGGGTGTTGATTGAATGTCTGTTGAATAATTTTAAATTCACACTTTGTTCGGTATACGGCTCAACATGTGATGATCCAGAGTTGCTAGAAAACTTAGACTCTAGCTTGGCAATGTGGCCTGCTCCGATAATTATTAGCGGGGATTTCAACATCAATGGCCTGGGGGTACGATGGGGCGACCCAGGTAGTAAGTACTTAGGGAGAAAAAGGAAGGTGGGTGTTGCCCTATCTAATTTAGTTTATAATAATGGTTTAGTAGATGCATGGGCTTACTTGAAACCCTTTGAAGCAGGCAGCACCTTTTTTTCTTCCCCACACAAGGCTGTTTCCCGTCTGGATTATTTTTTTGTGCCCAGTCAATGTATCACTAATTTTGGGATTGAGAGGCACCCTCGTATTATTTCAGATCACAACCCATTAGTTTTGACTGTCAACTTTACGATGATGGAAAAAAAGAATGTTGGATGGACCTTCGAACGGAGGTTACTATATGATCCTGATTATATTACATATATGAAGGGTTGGATTAAGGAATTTTGGGATTTTAACCGGGGGAGCACTAGGGTTGGAATTGTCTGGGATGCTTTTAAGGCGGGGGTGAGAGGGGAGACAATAAGTTATAGCTTGCGTCGGCAAAAAAGGAGCGACTAAGGGAATCGGAAGTAAGGCAGGATCTAAGTAAGCTTGAGGAAGCCTTAGTAACGGCTATCAATAGGGGGAAGTGCTAGATGGAATATTATTACAGCTGGCTATAAAAAGGCTGAGGTAGGGGACCACTTTGCTAAAAAAGCAGCTGAGATCTACATGTCTAAAAAAGAGTACTGTTACGAATTTAATGAGCGGGTGGGACATACCCTGGCCGTAAGAGCTAGGCAAAAAGTGTCTGCCGGTCAGATCTCTGAAATCTATGACGCCGGGAGGAGGGTTATTACTGATGCAGCGGGTATTCGGGAGACTTTCAGGCTTTTTTATCACCAGCTATATTCCTGTGGCTTAGTCGTGGCATCTGAGGGTATTTCTGAATACTTAGACAAAGTACCTACCCAGAAGGTAGATCCCATAGACAGGGAGGAACTGGAGAGGGCATTCTCTCAAGATGAAATAATGGGTGCCCTGCAAGATCTGCCTTCTGGAAAAGCCGTCAGCCCTGATCAAATCCCGCTGGAGTTCTACAAGATCTTTAAAGATGCTATTGGACCGGATTTAATAGAGGTCATGTTACTTGCCCAAAAGGGGGGGCCAACTCCTGAATCGTGGGCGGGGGCAGACGTCGTTGTTTTTTTGAAAAAAGGCAAACCAGCCAGGGAGCCGGGCTCATATCGGCCAATCACACTACTGAATAGCGATGTAAAAATATTTTCTAAAATTTTGGCCACGCGACTAAATGGTATTTTTAAAAAAACTATTCACCCTTGTCAGCACGGGTTTATTATGGGTCGTGGAACAACGCAACACATACGGCGGGTGATTACGCTTTTGACGCGACGGAGATCTCAGGAGACCCTATGGCCGTTTTGCTATTAGATGCTGAAAAGGCATTCGATAGGGTCTCCTGGGACTTTCTCTGGGAGGATATGAGATGGTTTGGGCTGGGGGAGGGGTTTATTAAATCTGTTCAAGTGCTATATAGGGCCCCCACAGCTCGAATAAAGGTTAATGGCAATTATACTTCCCCTTTTAACATACAGAGGGGGACGCGGCAGGGTTGTCCATCATCCCCTCTGTTATTTGCTATTTATATGGACCCCCTAATACGATTATTTATGGCTAATAAAGGAATCTGCCCAGTTGTTAGTCAGGGGATCGAAACTAAAGTCCTCGCCTACGCCGATGATGTGGCCATAGTCACTGCAGAGCCACATTCAGCATTGGAAGCGGTTGAGACACTAGCACTAGAGTTTGGTATATTCACTGGGTATGCACTTAATAGATCTAAGACCCAAGTAATAAAGAATCGGTTGGTTAATTTTGTAGATCCCCGTGTCACAGACTCGGCGGTATACCTTGGTATACGGGTTACGTCAGACTTAGGAACGCTAGTGGCTAAAAATATGGAACCAGTAACTAGGAAGGCGAGGTTGGATTTAGACAGATTGAATAATCTCCATCTTTCTCTCGTGGGACGTTGTAACGTCATTAAGATGATCTTTTTACCAAAAATTTTATATTTATTTAGGGCAATCCCACTGGAATTCCAAAAATCCTGGTTTATTATTCTAGAAGGTTTAGTTAATCGATTCATTTGGGCACACGGCAAAACTAGGCGGGCACTTAGGTTTATGTCTTTATCACGGGAAAAGGGGAGTTTTTCGGTTCCTGATTTTAGAAGTTACTACTGGGCTGCTGCCTTGCAATATATGGGGATATTGGTAGGGGTATGTCCTGTGGACATTGAAGGGGAAAATGAGCTCCTGAATGTCTATAAATTGCTACTGGGCGAAAACGCTGAGAGGTGTTTTTTTAAATTCTCAGCGCCCAGTTATTACAAAAGAACTAAATTCAAGTCGCTGATGGCTGTTTTCAAGATCTGGGGTGCGTTAAAAAAGAAGATTGGTTTGGGGAGACTCAACCACTATACAGTGTTATATAAAAATCCCACATTCCCCGGAATTTTCTCCGATGAGATTATGGCAGGATGGGATGCCAAGGGTGTTCGAAAGGCTGGGGACCTAATTGGGATAGAAGGGTTTCGCCAATTCAACGATATACAGATGGAGTTTGGGTTGGAGAAAGGCAATTTCTTCAAGTATTTACAACTCCGCAGCTTTTTTAGTAAAAAAATTGGGGGGGAAAGTGGGTTTGATAGTAATGTAATCATTGACATTATGCAAGGCAGGAATAAGGGGGTTATCAAGCTGATATATGCAGAACTGATAAGTTTAAAACAAGATGATCTAACTAAACATGAGGTTAAATGGGCTGAGCGTGTGGGGGCTGCTCCTGGCGTACTTTCGAGATCATTAGAGCTGGGTCAGTCGGTCTTATGTTCTGCTGGGCTTCAGGCACAACATTTTAGAACTATTTTTTCTTTATACTACACACCGGCCAGAATAGCACAGTGGGGCGGGTTATCAGGGATTATATGTCCTAGGTGTGGGGGGGTGGATGCAGATCTGGTGCATATGTTTGCATCCTGCCCTCGTTTACAGGGGCTGTTGGACTCAATTATAGAATACCTAGATCGTTCACTCTGGGTTAAAATTAAATTAACCCCTGAACTAATTTTGCTAGGAATAAGTAGTACGACCCAAAATGAGATAGCTTATCGATTTCTCTTTGTTGCTATGGCTGTTTTGAGGATTAAAATTGCCTCGGCTTGGTTAGACCCTCTCCCCCCTACTTTCGAGCAATGGCTTGCTCGTTTACTTTCTATATATACAATGGAGAGAGCAATTTATGAAAGAAAGGGAAAGAAATCGAAGCTGCTGGGACAGTGCATCTGGGCTCCTTTAACAAAATGGAAGGAAAAGAATAATTAAAGCCAACCAGGGGGAAACGTAATTTGATGCTGGTATAAATTGGTCAAAGTAAATTTAAAAAATGTTTGTGCTTTATGAAATATGGTTTCTGTTAATGGCTAACCGAGTTGATGTTTTTTTTTTCTTATGTTTTTTAATTATTTGTCCGTTTTTGTGATTTATTTCCTTTCTCTCAAACCTCGCATCTTCTTTTGATTTTCTTTTTTGATTGATATGTATTTGTGCTGATACTCTTGCAGGAAAATGCAAAAATCTTATTAAAGATATTTAAAAAAAAAAAAGAGAGATCGTCTGGATTATGCTAATGGACGAATCTACACTTTCGCGAGGAGGTTTGATTTGTATAGAAACAAAGCACTAATGGATAAATGTGCCGGATATGAGACCTCAGGTACTGTGGACAGTTCCGACATAAGCTCAGCTGATGATGAACCAGGCATATCTAATCTGGACTTTTGCGGGGAGATGCGGTTAGTATAAATGATAACGCGACAAAGAGGGAGAGGAAGAGGAACAATACGAGGAAGAGGACAAACCAAACCACCATCAGAAGAAGCAGAAAACGGAGCAAAATCCAAAAAAAACAAGAGGAAAGAACAAGTAAAACTTAAGAAGACCATGATCAAAAAGGACCTCGTCATCAATATCTCAGATAAAATCTTGAGTCAAGATCAGATTATTTTATTAAACAAAGGTCTGACTTTCTGCCCGAATCTTGACATTGACATCCCGAATTTCCGTATTGACCTATACAAATTCTGTCGCAAGTTAAAATTAAAAAAACATTTTGACAGTAAACCACCGTCACAAGCATTACCAATAAAGACAAGTATGGCAACATCATCTTTATGCCCAAAAGATATACCGGCATTAAGAGCTTTGGTCGAATTGGAAGACGATCAAAACTCTGATAACACTGAAATGCAACTGCCCAACTGTGCAACCGGTTTGGCATTGTGACATGGAAAGGAGGTGAGAGTGGATTAAGAGCTCAATCCACCTTTTGCCCGCAACTTCCACCAGGCAATAAAATTGATCTCTTCCAAGAAATAATGGTGAAAGATCTGAACCGCACCATGCTTAATCACCGGTCCCCAAAGAAGAAAAAGAAGAAGAAGACTGTGAATTTAACACCTGGAGAACAGCAAGCATTAAGAGAACTACGGGATGATCCACAGATCATAATAAAAGCCTCTGACAAAGGTGGAAACATCGTAGTACAGAATCTTAATGACTACATTCAAGAGGCCAACAGACAACTGGGGAATGCGGATCATTACGAGAAACTAAAAAATAATCCTATGGAAATCTGGAAGAAGGAATACCATCTAATTCTGGTAGGCTGGAAAGAACGAGGCCTAATAGATTACGAAGAATACATGTATCTCAAAACTGATTTTCCAATTGTCCCTACAATATATTTTTTACCGAAGGTGCATAAATCCATTTTAAATCCAACTGGAAGACCAATTGTTAGCTCTAAGGGATCTCTTCTTGAAAATACATCACGTTTCATTGATATATTTTTGATGAACTATGTAACATCTTTACCATCGTATTTAAGGGTTACTATGGACTTTCTGAATAAAATCCATAAAGTTGAATGGAAAGAGAATTTCATCATGGCAACAATTGATGTCACTTCCCTCTACACATCGATTATTCATGATGTGGGAATTGTTGCTGTTGAACACTTTTTGAATATGAGATTTGTAAGCTACCTTGAACATTCAGAGATGTTGTTAGATATGTTGAGATACTGTCTCAATTACAACATATTTCTGTTCAAAGGTGATGTCTTCCATCAAAAACAGGGGACAGCAATGGGGACATCTTTTGCGCCCACCTATGCTAATCTTGTGATGGCAGCATGGGAGACTGAAATTTTGAAATTGGCAACTAGTCGCAACATAAAAGTCTGTTACAGATTTATAGACGATCTTTTTGTGATTTATGAGGGACGTTGCACTGATTTTGAAAACTTTATACAAAGCCTAAACAACAACACCTTTAATCTCTCCTTTACATCTACTATCAGCAAGCTGAATGTCATATTTTTGGATGTGGAAGTGTTCATTAACAATCAAAAATTATGTACCAAAATGTACAGGAAACCAACGTCTTGTAACAGCATTCTCCACGCCAATAGCGGGCATCCTCAGAATTTAAAATGGAGCATACCCTATGGAGAAATGCTGAGGGCTAAAAGAAACTGCTCCGAAATTGTAGATCTGGAGAACCAACTGAATGAAATGAGTGGTCGTTTCCTGGACAGGGGATACCCATTGAAAGTTATTGAAACCGCAAGGAATAAAGTAAAAACCAGAATGAGAAAAGGCCTCCTAATTGCATGTCAGGATGGTCCAGAACCAGACAAAAGGATGACACTATAACCAGGCTGATTATAGATTTCAATAATTAAAACAAAGAACTGAGAGAGATTATACAAAGGAACTGGAAAATACTTTTGCTTGATGAGACTTTACAAACCTCTCTTCCACAACATCCACGTATTACATACAGAAAGACAGCGTCACTGGGTGACAACTTAACGCATAGCCATCTAATGATTAAACAACCTACAGCTCCAACTTGGCTCAATACTCCCGGTTTCTGGAGATGCTTAAAATGTAAAGCATGTATTAATGGGAAGAAATGCAAAACATATGAACTCCAAAATGGCAAAACTGACTACATCATGGATCACATCACATGTGAGTCCAAATTTGTGGTTTACTTATTACAGTGCCCGTGTAAAAAATCATATGTTGGAAGCACGATTAATAAATTAAAATTAAGAATCTTGCAACATCTGCGAGCCATAAAAAACAAAGATTTCACCTATCCAATGGCGAAGCATTTTCATGACTTCCACTCCAATGACAGCCGCCTGTTGACCTATTCCGGTATCAAAATGATCAAGCAATCGGAACGAGGTGGAGACAGGACATTAAGTTTGCAAAGAGCGGAATCACGGCTGATCTCGGCAATAGGCACTGAGAATACACGAGGCCATAACCTTGATGCAGAACTACATATACAGCTGTAGAAACCACACAATCTCGGTTTGAGTTTGGTGACGAGATTGACATCATTAACAATTTTGGGGTTGTTATCTCTTCTTTGAGTGCAATTGTGTATTGACTTTTTGTAATTGAGGTTTTTACCAAATTACAGAGAGATGTTTACTTCATGCAATAGGATTGTCATGACTTAAGAACAAGAACCCATTTATGAGTTTGGGCAATTCTTGTAGCAATATAGATAATTAGGTATACATTGTTTATTTCTGGATTTATGATTATGAAAATATTTTAACAGTCAGGGAGTTTCTAAATCATCATATGTGTTGTTGGTTTGAACTGTACTTCAAGGTTACCATCCTTATGAACTAGTATTGTAGTCAAGGTTCATAGGGGACATAGATTTTCACAATTGTCATGAGTGCCCATAATTGCGTTTCCACTTTTGGGGACACTAGGACAAGAGAAGAATATTAACTTAAATGACAATTGTGACAATGTACCAACTCACTCCCTACTGTTTTTAGAATTGGATAGTGCCCTTTGAGTATTTTATGAATTGTGGTTTTAGCAAAACTTCTATTGCATGAATTCTTGCAATATCATGTATTTCATCCTTGAATTCATTATGGTTCCAACATGTTTAACTGCACTAGTCACTTTACTCTGAAATGGTCTTGGAACCATAATGTTGACTTGCACTAGCCACTTTAAATAGCTCTCTTTGCACTTTAGATAATCTTTCAGATTATTACATATCTCCTTTTATATCAGTGTTTATATCAATTTTGATATTTTGTTACTGAGTTTAATTCAGGAAATGCCATGACAGGATTTCTCTTAATGGGTATATGTTTAACTATTTCATCCTTTGCATTTATTACATATGTACTGTTCGTGGAATTAAATTAATCTGTTTGCACTTTACGCACGCATCGGCACTTTAGGTCCATTGAAGGGGTTATACTTTACAGGAATATGTGATAACAAAAGCACAAAAAGAAAAAAATATGAAAAAATTATTTTCTTTTGCATAAATGTGCAATACATGTTATAAAAACAGTCAAGTATAAGCTGAAATAACTTTCAATGTTAACAAATCATGTATTGACAAAACTGCAAATGGCGATAGAAATTGCCATCACATGTAATGGGGGATGCACAGTCTAGCTGCTGAATAGCAGTAAAAAGTGAAGAAGGATCTAGCACTATGCACCTTTATAGACGCTCTAGACGGTAGGACTCTATGGTCCAGTAGAAGGCTGGGAAGCCGAAACGTGCAGACCGTCCGTTTTTTAACTTTAATTGTGCACTTGGTTTATTAATAAATAATTTTTGAACACTGACCTCTGCTGTGGTGCTGTGGGTATTCGCTGGAAGGATACGAGCGTATATTGATGTCGATATATATATATATATATATATATATATATATGTATTACCTACTGGCGGTCGCCAGTAGGTAGTTATAGTTAGGACCTTGTTTCTATTCAAAAAGCGTTTTATTCTTTTGCCAATAACTTTAGCGCCGTGTGACGAATCTTCGCGAAATTTTCAAAACTAATGGCCCGCTCCGGTCAGCTCCTGTCTTGAAAGTTTCGGGTGATTCGTCAAGCGGGGGTCGAGAAAAAAGGGGGTCCCAAAACGCATTTTCCTCATGTTAATTTCTATAGGAATTTTGAAACAGGCTACAGCCCGAACTGCTGAACGGAATTACACCAAATTTGGCAAAACGGTAGCTCTTGGTTCAGAAAGAGACCTTTTTTTTAAATGGTGTAAATCCGTTCAGTAGTTGCTGAGAAATTCAAGAAATAAAAATATTGATATCTGAGCACCGAGGAGGGTTCGCGAACCCTCCCGGGCACGAGCTTCACTCTGATTGGCTGCCAACACTCCAAACCAGGAAGTGTTGGCAGCCATCTTGTGACTCGGTAACCGAGTCACAAGAAAAAGGGTGAAAAAAAGATGAAAAACAAGAAAAGGGGGCAGGGTAGAAACACCCTGACCCCCTAGGCCTGCTCAGGGGGTCCCACAGGGACACCCAGGGCCTAAAAAAGCATTTTTGTTAAAAAAAAAATCAGCAGAATTTGCGCTGGGTGCGCGAATTGTGGCGAGAAAATTTTTAATAAATGAAGAGCGGGCTCCCGCGCTTCATTTTAATGAGCCCCCGGGTGGGCCAGGTCCCGGGGGCAATGCCAAAATTAAATAGTGGGGGCCCACGGGGGCCCCCGCAGCCCCGGGGACCTGCACCTCCCCGGGGCTATGCTAATTATATGCGGGGGGCATGCGGCCCCCCTCAGCCCTGGGGACCGCCACCTCAGTGATGTCATTTGAGATGTCATCAGTGATGTCACTGACCATGTCATGAATGATGTAATATGTGACGTCATCAGCAGTGCATTGCGGGGCGTGAGTTACAGTTAGCTCAAGTAACTATAACGGCCTAATTTCTCTGGTTTTGTACGAGTGAAATGTCCAACTAACTATAACGTCCCTGAAACCTATGGTTTTTTCAGTGAATTTCTATGGTTTTTTAAATGCTAATTCCTAACTATAACGTCCCTGAAACCTATGGTTTTTTCAGTGAAAATATATATATATATGTATATATGTATGTATATATATATATGTGTATATATATGTATGTATGTATATTTATATATATATGTATGGATATATATATATGTATATATATGTGTATATGTATGTGTATATATATATATATATATATATATACAAAGAACGAAAGTTATTCGCGTTACTTCTGCCAACAAATGGCGGCGGGCTCCGGCAAGGACGCGATCCTTTTCACCTCAAGACACCAATCTTACACGTTCATGCAACAGATTGCGCCGAGCCCAGTATCCAATTTAAACGTGGTTTATTACTTCACAATGATAGACAAACGCCCGACGCGTTTCGGAACAGCCGTTCCTTTCTCACGGGTCAATAGACATTCGTTTTCACCCATTACATGTAGTGCACCAAACATATAAACATAAACATAGGACTACTTGATAACTTTCAAGTTCATGGTAAAAACGGCATCCATTTTGGAATGGTATTATACATGAATATACGTATATGTTAATCTATTAAACAAATTAAATATAACAGATACAGAAAACAGTACATAAATAATATTCATTTTCTTGCACTGTAATTATACATGAGGAGTTTACATGTTCTCATTTAATTTGAAAAGCCAATAATGCCTCTATGGGCTTCAAAAACATAGTTTGTAATTATAATTCTTCCCCAGTGGGTCATAATTCTCATTTGTCATTACATGATATCACAAACGAAATTCCTATATTTTCAATTCTGCCCAAGTGGGCAAAAATAATTTGGCTTACAAACAAATCTTAAAAACTCAATTCAATCTCCTATTTTCATGAATATATAAAACACCCAAAATTAATAGCACATGCATCAACCTCCATAGATAGCACGTAATTCCCTTCTTCTATACATGAAGTTATCGTCGTCTCCTAAAAGATAAAATTGATATGCACTGATCAAAATTGATCCTACTCTTTTCTTTAAAAACAAATATCATACATGAGAGACAATTAAGACAGTTAACACTATAAGTGCAGCTTCATTTTATTAAAAAAGTTATTCTTGATTTAACCTAGGTGGACCGCTAATTCCTCATCCTTGTTCATACCCACTGGATGCATCGTACCATACTTAATAATCATTCTCGATTCCAACCTCCTTAACTCTCGGATCCTGTTCCCTCCCCTCTCTGATAGTGGTATCCTATCTAGGGCACAATATCTAAGTAAACCAGCATTCTTGTTATGGCATTCTTTAAAATGCCGGGCTATGGGATATTGTCTATCCTCATTGGTAATTGCCCGCATATGTTCCAATATACGTCTCTTTACCTGATGAATGGTACTGCCAATATACACTAACTGGCATGGACAGATGAGGGCATATACGCAAAAATCTGATTTACAACTCAGATATTTAGAAATCACAAATGGTTTTTGTGATGTCGATAGTTTCACCTGCTTACAGTTGATACTATTACGGCATGCTTTGCATGCTTTGCAAGTGTAAAAACCTTGCACTTTGAAATGGGAATTCATCTCAACAGGTAACATGTTTTTACATAACATATCTTTTAATGCTGGGCATCTCCGAAATGTCACGCTGGGATTCTCACCTACGCATTTTGCTAAAGTCTCATCCGTACCTAGTACATTCCAGAATTTTTTCAGACATTTGCGTACCTCACCTGCCTGATTGCTGAATGTCGTGATAAATCTAAGGGAATCTCCCTCCTCCTTCCCATCAGTTTTAGCTTTTAACAGCTCATCCCTCTCTACTCTTTTCACTTTTTCACACGCTCTCTTGATAACTTTCTGCGAATAACCTCTTTCAGCAAATCTTATCTTCATGTTATCCATTTCCTCTAAAAATGCTGGATCAGAACTACAGTTACGACGTGCCCTCAATAGCTCCCCATATGGTATACTATTAATGAGGTTGACTGGATGGCAACTATCAGCGTGTAACAGACTGTTACCGGCTGTATTCTTCCGGTACAGTTTACTTTCTAATCGATTCCCATGTACCTGTACTTTCACATCTAGGAATTCGATAGTGTTCCTGTCCATTAAACATGTGAATTTTAAATTCAAATTATTGCTGTTGAGGGAATCAACAAAATCATAAGCTTCATTCTCATCCCCTCTCCAAACACAGAATATATCGTCTATATACCTCACCCAGAGGACGACATGGGCACTGAAGGCTACGATGTTATTAGCCACCTGCTCCTCCCACCAGCCTAGGTATAAACCCGCATAGCTGGGGGCGAAGCAAGTTCCCATCGCCGTCCCCTGGGCCTGGCAATAGATAGCGTGATCAAAAATGAAAAAATTGTTAGTGAGACAGATGAACATCATATTGAGTAACATCTCAGTATGCATCAGATAACATAGTGGACGACTTTTTAAATAATAACGGCAGGCTTCCAATCCCAGCTCATGGGGTATACACGTGTATAAACTATTCACGTCAAGTGTTAGCAATAACATTCCTTGTTCCCAATCAACTTTCTCAATTTGTCTCAAAAAATCTCCTGTGTCCTGCACATAGGAAGGCAACGATTGAACATATGGTCTTAAAAAATAATCTATGTACTTTGAAGTATTTTCGTACATGCTTCCTATCGAAGAGACAATAGGCCTGCCTGGAGGATTACTTTTGTCCTTATGAACCTTAGGCAGTAAATACATTGCAGATAATTTAGGAAATTCACAATTTAGAAATTTAAACTCGTCGATAGATAACAGTTTTTCATTTTTCCATTTCACAACATGTTCTCTATACTTCTCATTGCTGGCCTCGTAGGTTTTTCTATCACTTTTTGCATAGCTTGCTTCATCACTTAATTGTTTTTTACCCTCATCTAAATACATTTTCAAAGGCCAAACAACTCCATTGCCTCCCTTGTCAGATTTTTTAATGACTAGGTCTTTATTATTCTGTAGTTCTTTAATAGCTGCACACTGGCCTGAGGTGAGGTTACTAAAGAAATGTACTCTTCGTTTTGCTAGTTTTTTAAATTCCCTTTGAACCCCCTTCTCAAATACCTCAATAGCTTCATTATGTATTTGTGGTAAAAAGATCGATTTGGGTTTAAACCCACTCGAACTAGCTTGATCAATGGTAATATCCTCTTGGGCTAGACTTATTAATGGATCATCTACCCAATTATCATCTCCACCCAATTCTCTAAGCATATGCAAGGTGTCGATATCCTCAATAGCTAGGTTAGAATCTATACCCTGATCTTTAGGTGCTATTTGTTTTTGTCTATATTCATGCCATTTCTTGAGTTTCAGTTTGCGAGTAAAATAAAACAAATCAATTCTACTTCCCGTATAGTCAAATCTCCTAGTTGGACAGAAAGTTAAACCAAGGGATAAAACCTCAATTTGTTCATCAGTCAACAGAATATTAGATAAATTTAGTACCGTAAATGTGTCTTTCATTTTGATACCGTCTTTCCTCTTGTTGTCATTCCCATGAAGGTTTGTATGTTGCTTTGTTGCTTTGCGCCTTGCTTGGCGCCTCTGGCGCCGCGACCTCGACCTCTTGTTGCTTGGGGACTCGCTGATTCCTGTCTTCCTCTCGCAATGATGTCGAATTCCTTTAAAATACTGGATTTTGCCCCCGTTGTTTCTTTTTCTGGGGTTTTATTACTAGAGTTCCCAGTAGGCACTGCTTCTGTTTGCAACATTGGTGATGAGATGGCTACTTCACTTCTAGCTTCAAGGTTTATATCAGCTGTGTCTTGAACTGTCCGCTCCTTTGTTTTTAGTTCTCTTAAGTGGTCAAACTTTTTACCAAATGTTAAGATCTGTCCCTGGTTGTAATCAATCTCATCTCGATGAAACTTTCGTTGTTTTTTAAGTTTGATTTCCTCTTCTGCCTTTTCAAGACGTATTTTGAGTTTGTTCATTTCTATTTCAAACTCATTATCTGTACATTTTTCTTTAAGTGCATTGGATATTCTTTCCATTTCCAAGGATAGTCGTTCAGTATCCTTTATTGCATATTTGATTAAAAGTTTTAACATTACCGTAGAACAGTCATGGTTGTTTTGCGCCCATTCTTCGATAAGATCGGGATCCGGATCCATGAAGGTGGGAGTAATAAAAATACGCAGACCTCTTGGTACTCTCCCGTGGTCTACATATTTCTGGAGGGCTGTTGCCTCCCACCATTTAGCCTGTTCCGTCTTAGCGGCTTTCCATAGAGAATCCCATAGTTGTCGTTTTGTTTGGAAATCCCTTGCCTTGGAATGGCTAGCAGTGTCATTTAGATCATGACTATTCACAATGGGTATAAATAATAATTCTGCTGCTTCTCGTCTTGATGCCTCTCTGTTTGTCAACATTGTTGCAAATTGTGGGTGCTCGATAGCATGAGTACCATCCACTGGGAACTCCCAGTATATCCACGTAAAACAGTCGTGACTTCACACAGTCACACTGCGTCCGCCAGCTGTATCGTTCTCCGTTGCCTCTCAATATCGGGCTTAGGTTACTTAGATATTGTGCCCTAGATAGGATACCACTATCAGAGAGGGGAGGGAACAGGATCCGAGAGTTAAGGAGGTTGGAATCGAGAATGATTATTAAGTATGGTACGATGCATCCAGTGGGTATGAACAAGGATGAGGAATTAGCGGTCCACCTAGGTTAAATCAAGAATAACTTTTTTTTTTTTTTTAATAAAATGAAGCTGCACTTATAGTGTTAACTGTCTTAATTGTCTCTCATGTATGATATTTGTTTTTAAAGAAAAGAGTAGGATCAATTTTGATCAGTGCATATCAATTTTATCTTTTAGGAGACGACGATAACTTCATGTATAGAAGAAGGGAATTACGTGCTATCTATGGAGGTTGATGCATGTGCTATTAATTTTGGGTGTTTTATATATTCATGAAAATAGGAGATTGAATTGAGTTTTTTAAGATTTGTTTGTAAGCCAAATTATTTTTGCCCACTTGGGCAGAATTGAAAATATAGGAATTTCGTTTGTGATATCATGTAATGACAAATGAGAATTATGACCCACTGGGGAAGAATTATAATTACAAACTATGTTTTTGAAGCCCATAGAGGCATTATTGGCTTTTCAAATTAAATGAGAACATGTAAACTCCTCATGTATAATTACAGTGCAAGAAAATGAATATTATTTATGTACTGTTTTCTGTATCTGTTATATTTAATTTGTTTAATAGATTAACATATACGTATATTCATGTATAATACCATTCCAAAATGGATGCCGTTTTTACCATGAACTTGAAAGTTATCAAGTAGTCCTATGTTTATGTTTATATGTTTGGTGCACTACATGTAATGGGTGAAAACGAATGTCTATTGACCCGTGAGAAAGGAACGGCTGTTCCGAAACGCGTCGGGCGTTTGTCTATCATTGTGAAGTAATAAACCACGTTTAAATTGGATACTGGGCTCGGCGCAATCTGTTGCATGAACGTGTAAGATTGGTGTCTTGATATATATATATATATGTATATATATATGTGTATATGTATATGTATGTGTATATATATATATATATATATATATGGATATATATATTCACTGAAAAAACCATAGGTTTCAGGCACGTTATAGTTAGAAATTAGCATTTAAAAAACCTTACAAATTCACTGAAAAAACCATAGGTTTTAGGGACAGTTATAGTTAGTTGGACATTGCACTCGTACAAAACCCGTGAAATTCCCCGTTATAGTTAGTTCAGCTAACTATAACTCGCGCCCCGCAATGCACTGCTGATGACGTCACATATTACATCACTCATGACATGGTCAGTGACATCACTGATGACATCACTGATGACATCTCAAATGACATCACTGATGACATCATCCAGTGACTGTGTGTTTCTGTAAAGTTTAAATATTTTTAATATATATAGGGAAAGGCGTATTGAAGAATGAATGGGTGTATAAGTGTCTGTATGGCTGATTTAGTAGGTGCGTGACTAACTCTACAAGTGAGTGATTAAACGTATCTTACTGAATGCATGGGTTAGTGACTAAACTGGGTGAATGTCTGTATCCGTCTGTCTATTGCTGTGTAAGTGGCTGCATGGGTTTGTGAATAGCTACATGAGTGTCTATATGAGTTATTGATTGGTTGTCTGAGTATCTGTATGGGTGCCTGAGTGTTTGTGTGGGTGGGGTGTGTGCGACTCTGTGCATAGATGTGTGAGTGGGTGATTCACTGGGTGGATAGTTTTAAGAGTGCATCTGTGATAGACTGTATGGGTGGGTAAGTGTGTGTAAGAGTGTGTTAGTGAGTGAATGTATGTCCCAGTGGTACATGTGTGAGTAACTACATATGTGAAAGGCAGTATATATGTGTGTTGGAGTATATAAGTAGCTATAAGCAAGAGTGTGTGATTGTGAGAGTGACTGTATGGATGAGTGTGTGCTTGTATCAGTGATTGTATAAGAGCGTAAGAATGTGCTAGTATTTGATTGAGTAAGTGAGCTGGTGTGTGTATAACTGTATAGGTGAGTAAATGGCAGTGTGTTTAATTATTTGCATGACTGACTAGGTGTGTGAGTACCTCTATGGATGAGTGGCGGTGTTTGAGTGTCTATATAGGAGTATGAGTGCATATGATAGTCCTGTACTGAGTGACCGTAAGTATGAGTGACTGTACGGGTGAGTGAGTGGATGTGTGTGTAGACCTAAGAATCAGTGAGTGGGTATGTAGTTATTGGTGTTGGAGTGTCTATGGTTTTGCGAATGGCAGTCTGTAATTTAGAGTGAGTGTATCAAAGGTTATATTAGGGTGTGAGGAGGTGCATCAGATTATCACGTGGATGATGTCATCAGTGATGTCATCAGTGATGTCATTTGAGATGTCATCAGTGATGTCATCAGTGATGTCACTGACCATGTCATGAGTGATGTAATATGTG
Organism: Calotriton arnoldi; assembly: GCA_963921515.1. Lineage (NCBI taxonomy): Eukaryota > Metazoa > Chordata > Amphibia > Caudata > Salamandridae > Calotriton > Calotriton arnoldi. The sequence goes on from CAWUFW010000018.1 coordinate 920,787, forward strand.
ACGTCATCAGCAGTGCATTGCGGGGCGCGAGTTATAGTTAGCTGAACTAACTATAACGGGGGAATTTCACGGGTTTTGTACGAGTGCAATGTCCAACTAACTATAACTGTCCCTAAAACCTATGGTTTTTTCAGTGAATTTGTAAGGTTTTTTAAATGCTAATTTCTAACTATAACGTGCCTGAAACCTATGGTTTTTTCAGTGAATTTCAAAGGTTTTTTAAATGCTAATTCCTAACTATAACATGTCTGAAACCTATGGTTTTTTTCAGTGAACTTCAAAGGTTATGTAAATGACAATTTTTAAATGTATTAATTGTTATATTTATTTTTTGTTACTGATTTACTACATTTTTTTAAACTATTTATTTTTACATATTTTATTTTTTAAATTACAGTGTAATTACATTATACATTACATTACAAAATATACTTTCTCAGAATGAATTACTTTAGTTTAAATACTTTGCAAATAGGCAATAGACTTTTAAGTACAGTAGTTACAGTTGTTGCAATGGGCAACACAATTTCAAACACAATGCAACATTGAGCTCAATGTGAATTTCTAGTTAAATGCAATTAGTTACTCTATGGATTACTTTTCTAACCACAGGACTGGATCCTAGATTCAGTCCTGGGACATCTCCTGTAAACAGTTGAGTAAAAGCGTTTTGGTTACAGTAGTGATTTTTAAGGAATATTATTGTATTTTAAAAGTTGACACTTAGAAACTTTTTCACATAGAATCACCAATGTTATCCTATGGGAGGAAATTCACTTAGCAGGTAAGTAGTGTTATCGTTACTTTTTCTTACTCAGTGGTGGATCCTGGATCCAGCACTGGTGCATCTCCTGTAAACAGTTGAAAGAATGCGTTTAAGTCATACAGGCGATTTTTAAGGAATATTTGTAGTTTGTGAAAATCGACACTTTGAAACTTTTCTGCTGAAAACCAGACAATGGATTCCAATGGAAGGAAATACAAGTTACTGGTAAGTACGGTTAGAATTACTTTTCAGGGTCAGTGCTGGGCTAAAAGATGCAGCACTGGGTTCTCTCCTGATAACAGGTGAATAAATCGGAATTCGTAGTTCGGCTGATTTTAGAGGAATATTATAAAGTTCCAAAACTCCACACTTAGAAGAATTTCCAAGTGAAACCAGTCAATGTTAGCCTATGGAAGGAAATTCAAGTTACTGGTAAGTACGGTTAAAATTACTTTTCAGGATCAGTACTGGGCTCAAAGATGCAGCACTGAGGTCTCTCCTGATAACAGGTGAGTAAATCGGAATTCGTAGTTCGGCTGATTTTAGAGGAATATTTGTATGTTTCAAAAAGCGACACTTAGAAACTTTTTCAGCAAAAAGCAGGCAATGATATCCTATGGAAGGAAATTCAAGTTACTGGTAAGTACGGTTAAAATTACTTTTCAGGATCAGTACTGGGCTCAAAGATGCAGCACTGAGGTCTCTCCTGAAAACAGGTGAGTAAATCGGAATTCGTAGTTCGGCTGATTTTAGAGGAATATTATAAAGTTCCAAAACTCCACACTTAGAAGAATTTCCAAGTGAAACCAGTCAATGTTAGCCTATGGAAGGAAATTCAAGTTACTGGTAAGTACGGTTAAAATTACTTTTCAGGATCAGTACTGGGCTCAAAGATGCAGCACTGAGGTCTCTCCTGATAACCGGTGAGTAAATCGGAATTCGTAGTTCGGCTGATTTTAGAGGAATATTTGTATGTTTCAAAAATCGACACTTAGAAACTTTTTCAGCAAAAAGCAGGCAATGATATCCTATGGAAGGAAATTCAAGTTACTGGTAAGTACGGTTAAAATTACTTTTCAGGATCAGTACTGGGCTCAAAGATGCAGCACTGAGGTCTCTCCAGATAACAGGTGAGTAAATCGAAATTCGTAGTTCGGCTGATTTTAGAGGAATATTTGCACAATGGTGAAGGAAGGGGTGGGGCCTGAAGTGACATGTCTGCAAACACGCCCTGTGGCGCGTTTTAAGTTGGAGAATTAATTCCTCCTCAATCCCGAGGGTCCCTAGGGGCCAACTGGCCCACCAGATACCTCCAGTATGCGCCAGAGAGCTGCGTTGCAGAGAGGTGTTCAGAGGCCACGCCCCTTTTACAACACTTTGCAACGCAGCTCCGTGGCGCTTACTGGAGGTACCTGGTGGGCTAGTTGGCCCCAGGGACCCTCAGGATTGAAGAGGATTTAATTCCCCATCTTAAAACGCGCCACGAGGCCTGTTTGCACACATGTCACCTGAAGCCACGCCCCTCCCTTCACCACTGTGCAAACGCGCCCGTGGCGCGTTTTAAGTTGGGGGATTAAGTCCCCTTGAATACTGAGGGTCCCTGGAGTCCAACTAGCCCACCATGTACCTCCAAAAAGCGCCACAGAGTTGCGTTGCAGAGAGGTGTAAAAAGGGGCGTGGCCTCTGTACACCTCTCTGCAACGCAGCCCCTTGGCGCATACCGGAGGTTCCTGGTGGGCTAGTTGGCCCACAGGGACCCCCAGTATTCAAGGGGAATTACTTACCCTTCTTAAAACGCGCCACGGGGGTGCGTTTGCAGACTGCTGCAGGGAGGGGGCGGGGCCTCCGGCACGATGCGGTCTTTTTTTTTGTTTTTTTTGCTTTTTTCTGCCCAGGGGGTCCTTGTGGGACCCCCTGAGCAGACCTAGGGGGTCAGGGTGTTTCTACCCTGCCCCCTTTTTGTGTTTTGCGCACTTGTTTTACTGCTTTCTTGTTCCTCGGTTCTACCGAGGAACAAGATGACTGCCAACACTTCCTGGTTTGGAGTGTTGACAGCCAATTAGCATGCAGCTCGTGGTCGGGAGGGTGCGCGGATCCACCGCGGCCATAGATATCGAAACTTTTATTTTGGATTTTCTCAGCAACTACTGAACGGATTTACACCATTTTTAAAAGGGTGCTTTCTGAACCAAGCGCTACCTTTTTGCCAAATTTGGTGTAATTCCGTTCAGCAGTTCGGGCTGTAGCCGTGGCTAAAATTTCCTATGGGAATTAACATGGAGAAAACATGTTTTGGGACCCCCTTTTTCTCGGCCCCGCTTGATGAATCACCCCGAAACTTTCAAGACAGGAGCGGACTGGAGCGCCCCACTAGTTTTGAAAATTTCGCGATGATTCGTCAAGCGACGCCAAAGTTATTGGGAATAGAATGTTACGGATTTCCTATGGATAATAGGTCCTAACTATAACTATCTATTGCCGACCGCCAGTAGATAATGTATATATATATATACGTATATATATATATATATATATGTATATACATATATATATGTATTTATATTATCTACTGGCGGTCGCCAGTAGATAGTTATAGTTAAAACCTATTATCCATAGGAAATCCGCGACATTCTATTTGAAATAACGTTGGCGCCGGTTGACGAATCTTCGCGAAAGTTTCCAACTTGTTGGGGCGCTCCGGTCCGCTCCTATCCTGAAAGTCTCGGGGTGATACGTCAAGCGGGGGCCGGGAAAAAAGGGGGGTCCCAAAACGTGTTTTCCCCATTCATTTTTCCATAGTAACCTTTAGTCGCAGCTACAGCCCGAACTGCTGAACGGAATTACACCAAATTTGGCAAAGAGGTAGCCCTTGGTTCAGTGTCGTGCCTTTTGCTTAAATTGTGTAAATCGGTTCAGTAGTTCCTGAGAAAATCAAAAGTAAAGTCACATATATATCTGGGCGGAGCCTAACCACACATGTCATCGTGAGATCTGATTGGCTGTCAGCACTTCATCCTGGAATTTCTGGCAGCCATCTTGGGACCAATATAAATGATAGTACCTCATTGAAATGCATTGTAGTGAATAGAAGATTTTGAGGGTCACCAAAAGGAGAACTATAAAGGGTGATAACAGGCTTTAGTTACATTAGAATTTATTTGTTGATGGTACCATACTAATTTTAGGAATTGTGGTGTATTCTAAGGTGATTTTACCATGTGAAAAACCTTCTGCTGGGATATCATGAATCATGTTTGAGAGAACACTATTTTCTCATGCTTGTCCCATGGAGGTTTGGAAGGTGCTCCAGAAGCTAAAATGAGAGCATATTTTCTGTAAATTCACATTATCTTTCTCACTCATGTGAGACTGAAGTCTGACATTCTCAGTAAAACATGTACATCCAACAAGGGCAGAGACTGTCAGTTGATTCCTTTGTGTTCTACTGCAGCTTCCCAGAGTGTTCTAAAGAACAACTAGAGTGCTAACAGCCTTACTTATGACAAAAGTATGGCACACCTGAAGCCATCTTGATTGGAATAAACTGGTAACACTTAAACAATTTAATTTAAAAAGGAACAAAATGATGGGGTTCATTTTGTCATAGAAATTATGGTTAGTGCTGTAGAAAGAAAAATTAGGACATGTTTCAAGTGTGATCTCAAATATCTTCCTGTTATATTTCAACAGGAGCAGCCTGCCAGTTGATGCCTTTGTGTTCTACTGCAGCTTCCCAGAGTGTTCTAAAGAACAACTAGAGTGCTAACAGCCTTACTTATGACAAAAGTATGGCACACCTGAAGCCATCTTGATTGGAATAAACTGGTAACACTTAAAACATTTAATTTAAAAAGGAACAAAATGATGGGGTTCATTTTGTCATAGAAATTATGGTTAGTGCTGTAGAAAGAAAAATTAGGACATATTTCAAGTGTGATCTCAAATATCTTCCTGTTATATTTCAACAGGAGCAGCCTGCCAGTTGATGCCTTTGTGTTCTACTGCAGCTTCCCAGAGTGTTCTAAAGAACAACTAGAGCGCTAACAGCCTTACTTATGACAAAAGTATGGCACACCTGAAGCCATCTTGATTGGAATAAACCGGTAACACTTAAAACATTTAATTTAAAAAGGAACAAAATGAGGGTTTCTTTTTTAAATAGAAATTATGGTTAGTGCTGCAGAAAGAAAAATTAGGGCATGTTTTAAGTGAGATCTCAAACCCTCTTCTATTTCATTAGAAAATTCTGACATGCAGACTGAAACAATCACTTTCAATACCAGCAGCAGACTACCAGTTAACTCCCTGGTGAGCAGTAGCTTTACTCCAGTGATCTAATGAGCAACTAGAGTGCTAACATTCTGAATTTATGGCAGATGTGAGACACATCTGAATGCCTTCTTGATGGAATCAAAGTAAAAAACTGAAAGCATTTCCTACTGAGGAGACTGCAGTAAATGAAGAAATTAGGAAACTTCATAACAAAGAAGTCTTCCAAGATGGCCACCAGTGAAAAAAGAGCCCAAATGTAGCACAAATATTACCCAGATGTAGCCCACATATAGCCCAATGACAAAAGTGTGCAAAACACTTTTTTTTTTTTTGCAGTTTTATGTAGTGCAGACTGGTCAGGTATTGGAGCATTGCATCTTAAAACATGACCCCCCTACACTACAAAAACACCACTGCACTACCTTAAACCCTAAAACACTACCCCCAGCACGACCCCTACACTACACAAGCACCACTGCACTATCCTAAACCCTAAACACTACCCCCAACACGACCCCCTACACTACCCAAACACCACTGCACTAACCTAAATCCTAAAACACTACCACCAGCACGACCCCCTACACTACCCAAACACCACTGCACTACCCTAAAACATGACCCCCTACACTACACAAACACCACTGCACTACCCTAAACCCTAAAACACTACCCCCAGCACGACCCCCTACACTACACAAGTACCACTGCACTACCCTAAACCCTAAAACACTACCCCCAGCATGACCCCCTACACTACACAAACACCACTGCACTACCTTAAACCCTAAAACACTACCCCCAGCACGACCCCCTACACTACCCAAACACCACTGCACTAACCTAAATCCTAAAACACTACCCCCAGCATGACCCCCTACACTACCCAAACACCACTGCACTACCCTAAACCCTAAAACACTACCCCCAGCACGACCCCCTACACTACACAAGCACCACTGCACTACCCTAAACCCTAAAACACTACCCCCAGCACGACCCCCTACACTGCCCGAACACCACTGCACTGCCCTAAACCCTGAAACACCAGCCCCTGCAAGACCCCTAAACTGCCCGAACACCACTGCACTGCCCTAAACCCTGAAACACCACCCCTAGCACGACCCCCTACACTGCCCGAACACCACTGCACTGCCCTAAACCCTGAAACACCACCCCCTTCACGAACCCCTACACTGCCCGAACACCACTACACTGCCCTAAACCCTGAAACACCACCCCCAGCATGACCCCCTACACTGCCCGAACACCACTGCACTGCCCTAAACCCTGAAACACTACCCCCAGAAAGACCCCCTACACTGCCCGAACACCACTGCACTGCCCTAAACCCTGAAACATCACCCCCAGCAAGACCCCTACACTGCCCGAAAACCACTGACCTAAACCCTGAAACACCACCCCAAGCACGACCCCCTACACTGCCCGAACACCACTGCACTGCCCTAAACCCTGAAACACTACCCTCAGCATGACCCCCTACACTGCCCGAACACCACTGCTCTGCCCAAAACCCTGACACACCAGCCCCAGCACGACCCCCTACACTGCCCGAACACCACTGCACTGCCCTAAACCTTGAAACACCAGCCCCTGCACGACCCCCTACACTGCCCGAACACCACTGCACTACCCTAAACCCTGAAACATCACCCCCAGCACGACCCCCTACACTGCCCGAGCACCACTGCACTGCCCTAAACCCTGAAACACCAGCCCCAGCACGACCCCCTACACTGCCTGAAAACCACTGCACTGCCCTAAACCCTGAAACACCAGCCCCAGCACGACCGCCTACACTGCCCGAACACCACTGCACTGCCCTAAACCCTGAAACACCAGCCCCAGCACGACCCCCTACACTGCCCGAACACCACTGCACTGCCCTAAACTGTGAAACACCAGCCTCAGCACGACCCCCTACACTGCTTGAACACCACTGCACTGCCTTGAACCCTGAAACACCAGCCCTAGCACAACACCCTACACTGCCCGAACACCACTGCACTGCCCTAAACCCTGAAACACCACCCCGTGCATGACCACCTACACTGCCCGAACACCACTGCACTGCCCTAAACCCTGAAACACCACCCCCTGCACAACCCCCTACACTGCTCGAACACTACTGCACTGCCCTAAACCCAGAAACACCATCCCCAGCACGACCCCCTATACTGCACGAACACCACTGCACTGCCCTAAACCCTGAAACACTACCCCCAGCAAGACCCCCTACACTCCCCGAACACCACTGCACTGCCCTAAACCCTGAAACATCACCCCCAGCAAGACCCCCTACACTGCCCGAACACCACTGCCCTAAACCCTGAAACACCACCCCCAACAAGACCCCCTACACTGCCCGAACACCACTGCACTGCCCTAAACCCTGAAACACCAGCCCCAGCACGACCCCCTACACTGCCCGAACACCACTGTACTGCCCTAAACCCTGAAACACCACCCCCTGCACGACCCACTACACTGCCCGAACACCACTGTACTGCCCTAAACCCTGAAACCCCACCCCCAGCATGACCCCCTACACTGCCAGAACACCACTGCACTGCCCTAAACCCTGAAACACCACCCCCTGCACGACCCCCTACACTGCCCGAACACTACTGCACTGCCCTAAACCCTGAAACACCACCCCCAGCACGACCCCCTACACTGCACGAACACCACTGCACCGCCCTAAATCCTGAAACACTACCCCCAGCAAGACCCCCTACACTGCCCGAACACCACTGCACTGCCCTAAACCCTGAAACATCACCCCCAGCAAGACCCCCTACACTGCCCGAACACCACTGCCCTAAACCCTGAAACACCACCCCCAGCAAGACCCCTATACTGCCCGAACACCACTGCACTGCCCTAAACCCTGAAACACCACCCCCAGCAAGACCCCCTACACTGCCCGAACACCACTGCACTGCCCTAAACCCTGAAACACCAGCCCCAGCACGACCCCCTACACTGCCTGAACACCACTGCACTGCCCTAAACCCTGAAACACCACCCCAGCACGACCCCCTACACTGCCCGAACATCACTGCACTGCCCTAAACCCTGAAACACCAGCCCCAGCACAACCCCGTACACTGCCCGCACACCACTGCACTGCCCTAAACCCTGAAACACCAGCCCCAGCACAACCCCGTACACTGCCCGAACACCACTGCACTGCCCTCAACCCTGAAACACCAGCCCCAGCACGACCGCCTACACTGCCCGAAAACTACTGCACTGCCCTAAACCCTGAAACACCACCCCCAGCAAGACTACCTACACTGCCGGAACACCACTGCACTGCCCTAAACCCTGAAACACCACCCCAGCACGACCCCCTACACTGCCCGAACACCACTGCACTGCCTTAAACCCTGAAACACCACCCCCAGCACGACCCCCTACACTGCCCGAACACCACTGCACTGCCCTAAACCCTGAAACACCAGCCCCAGCAAGACCCCCTACAATGCCCGAACACCACTGCATTGCCCTAGACTCTGAAACACCAGCCCCAGCAAGACCCCCTACACTGCCCGAACACCACTGCACTGCCCTAAACCCTGAAACACCAGCCCCAGCATGACCCCCTACACTGCCCGAACACCACTGCACTGCCCTAAACCCTGAAACACCAGCCCCAGCACGACCCCCTACACTGCCCGAACACCACTGCACTACCCTAAACCCTGAAACACCAGCCCCAGCACGACCCCCTACACTGCCCGAACACCACTGCACTGCCCTAAACCCTGAAACACCAGCCCCAGCACCACCCCCTACCATGCCCGAACACCACTGTACTGCCCTAAACCCTGAAACACCACCCCCTGCACCGCCCCCTACACTGCCCGAACACCACTGCACTGCCCTAAGCCCTGAAACACCACCCCCTGCACGACCCCCTACACTGCCCGAACACCACTGCACTGCCCTAAACCCTGAAACACCACCCCCTGCACCACCCCCTACACTGCCCGAACACCACTGCACTGCCCTAAACCCTGAAACACCACCCCCAGCACGACCCCCTACACTGCCCGAACACCACTGCACTGCCCTAAACCCTAAAACACCACCCCCAGCACGACCCCCTACACTGCCCGAACACCACTGCACTGCCCTAAACCCTAGAACACTACCCCCAGCATGACCCCCTACACTACCCGAACACGACTGCACTGCCCTAAACCCTAAAACACTCCCCCAGCACGACCCCCTACACTACCCGAACACCACTGCACTGCCCTAAACCCTAAAACACTCCCCCAGCACGACCCCCTACACTACCCAAACACCACTGCACTACCCTAAACCCTAAAACACTAACCCCAGCACGACCCCCTACACTACCCAAACACCACTGTACTACCCTAAACCCTAAAACACTCCCCCAGGACGACTCCCTACACTACCCAAACACCACTGCACTACCCTAAACCCTAAATCTACCCCCAGCATGACCCCCTACACTACACAAACACCACTGCACTACCCTAAACCCTAAATCTACCCCCAGCATGACCCCCTACACTACACAAACACCACTGCACTACCCTAAACCCTAAAACACTACCCCCAGCACGACCCTCTTCACTACCTAAACACAACTGCACAATTTGTTACAGGCGTTGCAACGCAGGCCTGTGGTGGTTACTGGAAGTACCTGGTGGGCTGGTTGGGCCCCAGGGACTCTCAGGATTCAAGGTGACCTAATCCCCCAACTTAAAACGCGCCACGGGGCGCGTTTGCACAGTGGTGAAGGGAGGGGGCGGGGCCTCAGGTGACATGTGCGCAAACACGCCCTGTGGTGCGTTTTAAGTTGGGGAGTTAATTCCCTTTGAATCCTGGGGGCCAACTAGCCCACCAGGTACCTTCAGTAAGCACAACAGAGTTGCGTTGCAGAGAGGTGAAAAAAGGTGCGTTGCCTCGGAACGCCTCTCTGCAACTCAGCTCTGTGGTCCTAACTGTAGGTACCTGGGGGGCTAGTTGGGCCCCAGGGACCCTCAGGATTCAAGGGGACTTAATCCCGCAACTTAAAACGCGCCATGGGGCGCGTTTGCACACATGTCACCTCAGGCCCCCCCTCCCTTCACCACTGTGCAAACGCGCACTGGCTCTGGTTAGTCAGAGTCATTTACCACCAGTACCCGTCTGAAAAAGTTGTGGGCACAGGATGATTTTGCAACAAGGCCTCTTTCTGCTCCTCTGTTGGTTCTTTCTGCACATCTTTTGCTTCTTTCTGTGCGTTTTTCTTCTTTCTTCACATGTCCTACTTCTGTTGGCATAGTTAGAAACTAGCATTTAAAAAACCTTTGAAATTCACTTAAAAAATCATAGGTTTCAGGCACGTTATAGTTAGAAATTAGCATTTAAAAAACCTTTGAAATTCACTGAAAAAACCATAGATTTCAAGCACCTTATAGTTAGAAATTAGCATTTAAAAAACCTTTGAAATTCACTGAAAAAACCATAGGTTTCAGGCACGTTATAGTTAGAAATTAGCATTTAAAAAACCTTTGAAATTCACTGAAAAAACCATAGGTTTCAGACACGTTATAGTTAGAAATTAGCATTTAAAAAACCTTTGAAATTCACTGAAAAAACCATAGGTTTTAGGGACAGTTATAGTTAGTTGGACATTGCACTCGTACAAAACCCGTGAAATTCCCCTGTTATAGTTAGTTCAGCTAACTATAACTCGCGCCCCGCAATGCACTGCTGATGACGTCACATATTACATCACTCATGACATGGTCAGTGACATCACTGATGACATCACTGATGACATCTCAAATGACATCACTGATGACATCATCCATGTGATAATTTCATGCATCTTCTCACACCCTAATATAACTTTTGATACACCCACTCTAAATTACAGACTGCCATTCTCAAAACCATAGACACTCCAACACCAAAAACTACATACCCACTCACTGATTCTTAGGTCTACACACACATCCACTCACTCACCTGTACAGTCACTCATACTTACAGTCACTCAGTACAGGACTATCATATGCACTCATACACCTATATAAACACTCACACACCGCCACTCATCCATAGAGGTACTCACACACCTAGTCAGTCATGCAAAAAATTAATCACACACCCATTTACTCAACTATACAGTTATACACACACCAGCTCACTTACTCATACAAATACTAGCACATTCTTACGCTCTTATACAATAACTGATACAAGCACACACGCATCCATACAGCCACTCTCACAATAACACACTCTCACTTATAGCCATTTAAATACTCTAACACACATATATACTGCCTTTTACATATGTAGTTACTTGCACATGTACCACTGAGATATACATTCACTCACTAACACACCCATACACACACTCACCCACCCAAGCAGTCCATCACAGATGCACTCTTGAAATCATGCACCCAGTGAATCACTCACTCACACATCTATGTATAGAGTCACACACACCCCACCCACACAAACACTCAGGCAGCCATACAGATACTCAGAGAACCAATCAATAACCCATATAGACACTCATGTAGCTATTCGCAAATCCATGCATCCACTTACACACCAACAAACAGACGGATACAGACATTCACATAGTTTAGTCACTAACCCATGCATTCAGTAAGATACGTTTAATCACTCACTTGTAGAGTCAGTCACTCACGTACTAAATCATCCATTCAGACACTTATACACCCACTCATTCTTCAATACGCCTTTCCCTATATATATTAAACATATTTAAACTTTACAGAAACACACAGTCACTGGATGATGTCATCAGTGATGTCATCAGTGATGTCATTTGAGATGTCATCAGTGATGTCATCAGTGATGTCACTGACCATGTCATGAGTGATGTAATATGTGACGTCATCAGCAGTGCATTGCGGGGCGCGAGTTATAGTTAGCTGAACTAACTATAACAGGGGAATTTCACGGGTTTTGTACGAGTGCAATGTCCAACTAACTATAACTGTCCCTAAAACCTATGGTTTTTTCAGTGAATATATATATATATATATATATACATATATGTGTACTGTTTATTATTAACAGCTTCATTAATTTTTAGTGCGTAAATCATGTTATCTACACTGTGAACAAGCAAGGGCTATGAAATTGACTCGCTGAAAAACACGATGCATTGTTTTACATTACCGAGAATTTTTTAATTTGATGTGAATTTTTAGCCTTGCAATCTTGGATTATTGCAACACCGCGCTCATAGCTCTGTTAGTTTAGTCACGTTTATTTTGTTTTGTCACTTATCATTTATTATGTAAAAAAGATTTTGACAGAGAGTGAATTAACTCGCCATGAAGTCTGTTGTCACTTGCCATTAAAATGCAATCACATGTTTATTTAAAAGTCAGGAAGTAAAGCCACACAGTACTCGTGAGCAAGGGAGTGTTTCCCGAAACGCGTCGAGCTGGTTACTGATCTACATTAAAAGCCGCTTTTTGAAAAGGAAACTGTGTTCACAGCAGCTGTTTTTTACCGTAAAACGGCGTTGGTTCGTATACATATATATATATATATATACCACAAATAGAGAAAAATGTCGTGCACTCGAAACCTGTTCATAAATTTATTCTTTGCTTGCAAAAAAACAACGACAAAAGCCTTTTGGCCTTCCTCAATGTCAATCAACCCTTTACTCTGTCACCTTATATCATAAACCGAATTCATTGGGCAACCATCTAATCATAAACATCAATGATGGACTACTGGTAAAACTTCACACCAAACCATGATTAATATCGCAGCCATTTTGTCATGTCTCTGTTTCACCTTAATCCTGACAGAGTAAACATTTGTAATTAGCAGCAACCTGTACATTACGTTACATTACACTATGAATGGGCTATATATGGCTTATGTATTCATTGCATTTCAAATATCCGAGATTCCAAATTTAAAAATCAATCTGAACTCATTATTGCAGAGCATCGTCTCACAAATGTGCATTACGATGCATTACGCCCTGAATGGGCTGCATACGGCTTGTGTACCCTTGACGTCCCTAATACCTGTAATTCCAAATGTCAAAATCACATTAAACTCATTATTGCAATTCATTTTCTCATAACTTGTGCATTGCGCTATATTGCGCCCTGAATGGGTTATGTATGGCCAAACAGATATATGTATATCACAATTCATTGCCTCCCAACCTGGACATTATATTACATTGCGCCCTGAATGAGCTTACATATGGTGTTTTGAATGCTTTGGATGCATATACCAATGGAGGCAGACATAACTTCCAAATTTCTAATCAAATAAATGATATTTTCCAGATTGTCACAAATCTAATTTATGAATCAAGGGCAAAAACGATAAATCAAAGTGAGAGGAATTGTACAAGGCAAGGGGGATTTGTGATATTTACATCCTAATTAACACATCCCTCTATTACATTGGAATACAGAATTTCATATGATGGCTATACTCCAACTAGCCCATGGCAATAGTTATTCTCTCCTCTGCTACTATGTTGCCATGATCCCTGCCGATATCCCTTTAAGCCTATGTGGGACCATATCTCCTCTTCACTGTTGAGGCCCCATGGGGTGCGAATCCTTAACTCCACTATATATCGTGATTCCAGCTGCCTGAGGGATACAACCCTGTCCCCCCCTCTTTCTTTGTGTGATACTTGGTCAATGCAGAGGACTCATAGTAAATCACTTCATCCTTGATGTGCTTCTGCAAAGTGCCTGGACACTGGGTAGGTATGATAGTTGTTCGTTATTGCCCGGGTATGCTCCAATACCCGCTTTTTGGCTGGGTGAACGGTACTCCCAATATATTTCTTGGCACATGGGCATACCAGGCAATATAGGACTAAAATTTGAATTGCAAATCAGCAATTTCTTTTTTATTCTTCGTTCTCTTTTCCCTGGAATCTCAATGTCCTTTACCTTTCTACTGTTCCTACATGCCTTGCATCTAGTGCATGGGAAAAATCCTATAACTTCTGGGTTTATTACATTCTTCTCTGTATAGTGGCTGTGTACTAACAGGTCTTTTAATGAGACATTCCTTCTATAGGTTATGTCAGTTCTCTCTGGCAACACTTTTCCTAAGATGCGATCCGCCTGTAATATGCCCCAATGTTTTTGAATGAGCCCTCGGATTTGCCCGGACTCCTCTGAGAAATTTGTATCATCCTTGTCATAGTTTGTTCCTCCTTTTTCTTGTACTTGGGGGCTAATAACTCTTGTTTATTTTTCTGTTGGGCTTTGTAGACCTCTTTTCTCAGGGCATTATTTGAATAACCTCTTTCACTGAACCTTTTGCATGCATCCCTTTCCACTTCCCTGAAATCATTCAGCAGCGAACAGTTACGTTTCAGCCGTAAAAGCTCTCCATAGGGAATGCTATTTACCAGTCTCCGTGGATGTTGACTTTCTGCATGTAAAATTGCATTACCATCTGTTGGCTTTCTATAAAGCTTGGTACAGAATTTGCCATCCTTCACAAAGACCAACAGATCTAAAAATGGTGCTTCCGTTTTACTCATTTTACTGGTAAACCTGAGATTGAATTCATTGTTATTGAGAATTGCAATATACTTTTCAGCTTCCTCCTATGTACTCCGCCAGATAATAAAAAGCTAATCAATATACCTTGCCCATAGGGCCACCTTTTCAACCCATTGTTCATTGGGCTCTGCCCAGGCCACGTGCCTCTCCCACCAGCCTACGAAAAGATTTGCATAACTTCGGGCTAAGCACGTGCCCATTGCGGTCCCCCGAGTTTGGAGGTATAATTGTCCTGAAAACAGAAAAATATTATTATTCTGATAGAAGGAAATCAGTTGTAATAACATAACATTATGTTCTTGGTGCTTTTTAAAAAGAATTCAACTGCTAGCAGGCCATGTTGGTATTTTATACATGTGTATAGACTAGTAATGTCCATTGTAATCAGAATGAAATCTTCCTCCCACTGAATGTTTTGTATAGGTCTCATAAAATCTGTGGTGTCCTGTCTATAGGAACTTTGATCTCTCACAAATGGGAACAAAAAGGAATCTACATATATCGATGTCTGTTCCAGGAGACTCCCCTTCGAGGACACCATCGGGCATTCTGGAGGTTTCTCGCTATCCTTGTGGATTTTCAGAATGTGATAGAAGGTTGGTAAAACTGGATGATGCACTTTGAATAAATGATATTCTTCTTCCCCCAGAACCCCTTTGTCTTTCCAACTCCCTATTGTTTTGTAAAAAGCTTCCACACTAGTATTATAATGCCCTCTCGTTACAGTTGTATAACTATCTGCATCACTCATAGGTCATAATGCTTCTTCATGGTAGGCTGCCATGTCCAGTATCACCACGTTACCACTTTTATCTGAAGGTTTAATAACTAATGAAGTGTCATTCTTTAAAGCCGTGATAGCTGACCATTGTTCTTTTGTGAGATTGTGTTTTGTTTCCTATTTTTTTAGGATTGATCTTCATCCTAAATTTATCCAGTTCTCTAATTATGGTCTCATGGAAGCAGTCAATGGCATCAAACGGCATTATGGTATAAAACGAGATTTCATTTTGAATGCACTCTTACTGCCCTGTTGTTGTATTCCTACTTGATACAAGAGTTGGAATACTCTCTCCTCCTTTTGCTCAGTCATTGCTAGAGGCAGTTCCTGCAACACATGTAGCGTTTCTAGGGTTTCTAAGTCATTCCCCGTCAGAATGTCTGTAGATGTTTCTGCAATGATTTCTTCTCTTTCTTTGTTTCTTGGGTGTTGTGTGAACATCTTCTTCAATTTCAATTTTCAAATAAATTGATATAGGTCAATGTGGGTCTGAGTATAATCCCACCTTGTAGTGGGGCAGAACATTAATCCTTTTTGTAATACCACAGTTTCTGTCTTTGACAGTGCCCGATGAGATAGATTGACCACCGTCAGGGTTTCTGGTATCAATTGCGGTACCCTCCTCTCTTGCTCCTGGTTACTCGGGGTTGCACCGTGTGATTTCCTTCCTTTGGACCCTCGTCTGATTTTGCACCTCCCTGTTCTGGAGGCGTGATCGTTGGGGAAACTTTCGCCATGATTAGTTGATACTCCTGTGGAAAATGTACTTCTCCACTTGTGTTTGATCTTGATGCCACCCTGGTTGTTTCTGCTTCTGAGAGGTCAGTATCAACTTCCGATTCCGAAGTATCCCTCACATTTGTTGACCTCATATTTTTTGTTTCCTGCAATATCTTCTGTGGTGCATCATATTTTTTTGCGAAAGTTAGAACTCGTCCTGATTCATAATCCCTCTAGTCGCGTGCAAATTCACTCTGCTTACGGTGCTTTATTTTATTCTCGTATGTTATCAGGCGTATCTTCATTTGTTGTCTCAAACATTCTGCTAATTCTTTGTCTGCATCCTGTGCTATGATGTCTTCCAGTTTCTGAATCTCCTCCAGCAATTTACTTGTATCACTTTTAGCATATTTCACTAAAATTTCCACCATGCCTTTCGCTGATTGCGTAGTAAAGTTTGCCCATTCCCTCAAAAGGTTAGGGTCAGGATTTTCATATGATGGAATGGTGTAGATTCGTAATCCCCTAGGGATCCTATTCACATCCAGACAGTGCTGCAATGACGCTGCTTCCCACTATTTTCTATTTTTTTTTTTCCATATGTCCTTTCCAGATTCAAGAAATATCCTTTCAAACTGTTTGGCGTGACTTCGGCTCCACGTTCACTGCCGTGCACTCTGCTGCTAGGCGCTGCACTCCCTAATAGTGAATCAGCTGCCTCTGACCGTTCAGCATCGCTGAACATATTTCACGTGATTTCGAAGCTGTATAATAGATACTGTTTTAAAGTTGAATACTGTTGATCCACAACTTACAACACTACTACCGTCTTATAAGCTGATGCATATGCTGCCGTGGTAGAGATTTACCGGGGCGGTCCTCTCATCGGCTGCGCGTCCTCCAACTCGTCTCCGTTGAGTCTCCCGCGTCTCGGCAGAGTCTCTCCCGCTGTGCAGCACTCGCCCACTGTATCAGAGCCCCAATCCTGACTCTGCTGGGCATTGTTCCCCCCTTCAAATCAGGATCAACGGTGGAGCTTGTGGCAAAAATCAATACGTTTAACTTTTCCGCCAAAGCCACTGCTCAAGCAGTGGCATTGGCGGAAAAGTTGAACGTATATAACGTGAATATATATATATATATATATATATATATATATATATATATATATATATATATATATATATATATATATGATCGGGTTGTGAATCGAATGTAGTTATTTTTTTTGCTACTAGGGATAACTTTTATACCATGACAGTGCCAATGTTCTTATGGGTTATGTGGAGGGAAGAGGCCACGGACAGTTAAGGCCATCAGTGTGGAAGATGGGTGGGCTGTGGGATTATGTGCAATGTTGCAACAGTGTAGGTGGATAGGCACATTTTTGCAAAATGGTTCATTCATAGAATTAGATCTCAATGGTAGAGGATGCAATTTCTTATCAATTTATTGCATAGAGAATCATGATTATATTAAAGAGAGGGAGGCTAGCATTATGCATTAACTTATATTCACGTCCTCTGAGCAGCAAACAATTTAAAGATCCATGTATTAGAACACTCTGTGAACACACAATGAAATAGAATCTTGGAATTCCATATAAACTCTCTATGCACCATTTTCTCCATCTTTTGATGCTGTCTTCTTACTCTGAACACTTTCTTCCTATCAACTTCCAGCCTTTCCTAATGGTTCTCTGCTAATAAAACAAACATTACTCCTTCAATATTTTAATAAATGCAAACATTTTACCCTTTTCATTATATTTTCAATATTATAATTGTCTTTGTTTATTTTAATTAATACAGTTTTAAAACTCAAGTCCCAAATTCTATACTTAATCTTATTCTCCAAAGAAAGGAGCGTGGAATAATGCTAGCCTCCTTGTCTTTAAAAAAACACAATTCTCTATGCAATAAAGTTATGGGAACTGGCATTTTATGGCAAGACAGGAGGCTAGCATTACGTATGTTCAAAGCCTT
The DNA here is from genome assembly GCA_963921515.1 of Calotriton arnoldi. NCBI lineage: Eukaryota > Metazoa > Chordata > Amphibia > Caudata > Salamandridae > Calotriton > Calotriton arnoldi. The sequence continues at coordinate 938,913 of CAWUFW010000018.1, forward strand.
TCAGAGCACACCTTGAAATATGCTTGATTGGTTTAAAATTGAATTTTCTAAACACAACAGCATTAGACCACTTTGCTACCTTCATTATGTCTGTCAAACTTCCTCCTGTGGTAAAAGAAATTGACTTGCCATACCTTTTTAAACTGAATGTGCTTTAAACTGAGATAAATTTACCCTTGCCTCCTTCATAACTGACCTTATCCGTTCTGCAATTTGTAGCCGTAGAAACAGCTCTAAAAGGCTTCACATATGAATTTAGTAACTGATCCACACCTGCACTTGTTTTCTCTTAAACTCTTATCTCATACTCCGTGACACACCTAACAATAAACAACATTGGAAATTTGTCAAATCTGGGATAAAACAGACTGACTTAGTCATTGTTCACCTCCAGATCTCAATCATAATGCCATTAGGCTGATATCTGCTTATTTGCACAGACGCTAGATTTCTGCTTAGACCGGGGTCCGCACCAGGCACAGCCGGCCCGCCATTTTAGGGGAAGTACGGTCAGCGGGCTAGTGTTTCAGCCCCTGACAGTATAATTAGAGAGCTGATGCAAACGTGCAGCGGGCGCACCAGCGGCGCGCCAAAGGCAAGCCCGTCCGTGCTCGGCCCGCGCTCAGCGCCAGCACCCCTGCCCATTTTGGGACAGGTAAATCTACCGTTATTCAATATACCAGTAATGCGTTGCATAGTTTTAATCTCATAGGTAAATCGGCTTGGTGTCTATGCATCAGTCCCAGCACTAGGCCTTCACTTAGCCAAGTGTCATGCTCCAACTGTAACACTATGTTACCAGAAATATTGTATCGATCTACCGATCCCCAAGATAAACCAAGGAATACCAGTAAAGGCCATCTACAGCAATCTAGGCTAAAGTGTACTTTGTTCAATGCTAGATCCTTAGTGAAGCACAGTGTTGAGTGTGCCAGACTAATAGAAGAAGAGGAAATAAAGATAGCATTCATTACGGAAACATGGACAGACGAGGCCTCTGGTCCAGATTTAATCAAAGCCACGCCCCCAGGTTACTCCTGTCAAACTTTAAATAGGCCGGACAAAAAAGGGAGAGGTTTAGCGGTCATTTACCATACTTCAATAAATGCGACTTTTGATACAGCGTCAAATACAGATTGTGAGGCATTGGATTTTAGTATCTACTACTCCCATCATCTTACCTTTAAGGGCACCCTTCTCTATAGGCCGCTAGGCCCTAGGAGCCCGTTTGTACTATCATTGGGGAACATGATGGAAAAGGGAGTTTGTGCCAGCTCTCAAACTGTATTGGGCGACTTTAATTTTCATTTAGAGGCAGATGCAGACCCAGATACGGCGACTCTACTAGAGTTAATGAATGGTGTTGATTTAAAACCGCAAGTCGTGGGGCCCACTCACACAGCAGGGCACACGATGGATGGTATTTTTTCCAACAACATGCACCTCTCTTTCACGGGTCTACTGCCTTTAGTCTGGTCAGATCATGTCGCAGTTCTTTTTGAGCTAGCCACACTTAACCATCATGATCAGGGCCGGTCTGGGAACCAAAACCGGCCCTGGCAAACTGCTCAGCCGGCCCCCCTGGGGTGAGGGGGCGGTGTCGATAAGTTTGTGAGGGCCGGTTTCAGCCGATTTTGTTACAGGGGGCCGATATTGCCGGCCCCCGGTAACAAAAACGGGCCCCCAGGGGCCCAAAACCGGCCCCCACCCTAGCGGCCCACCGGGGAAACGTCTGGTGCCCGCAACAGCCAGTCCGGCCCTGATCATGATACGGATAAGCCAGCAAAAAAACAGAGGGAGTTTAGAGCATGGAATAAAATAGAGACTAATGAGTTGGAAGAAACGTTGAGGTCCACGTCCTACCAAATGCCCACAGATATAGATGAGGCGACTACTCTTTACACTAAATGGTTGGAGGCTGCCGGTAACAAGCTAGCTCCTAAGAAAGTCCTATACCCTAACAGGACTCGTCCCTCTGCACCATGGTATTCACAGGAACAAAAAGACCAAAAATTGATCTGTAAACACTTAGAGAGGAACTGGAGGAGAGAATATAAGGAGACTGAAAAAAATGTGTGTAAACAAAGCCTGATGGTCTACAAACAGCTTCTCTTTAAGACCAAGCAAGAGTTATTTTCTAACCGAATTAACTCTGCTAAAAATTTGGCTAAGGAACTTTTTAAAACGGTAATGAGCTTGGCACACCCAGGGGCACCTAGCATTCCTACGAGTCAGGATTTATGTGATGAAATAGCAAACTTTTCTTTGATAAAGTGGAGACCATTTACTCCACGTTCAAAGGTCTAACAAAGGATGAGACATTGGACGCAAAAGAGGGATACAAACCAGATCCTAGCCCCCATCCTGTCCTTGAGGAGTTCGCTCCTTTATCCACTATGGACACACATAAGCTTCTTATATCGGCTAAATCAGGCTCCCCTTATGATCCGTGTCCGGTTGCAGTATTAAAACAGGCCCCGGAACCTATTGTACTGACGCTCACCTCTATGATGAATGCAATGTTTGCAGAAGGGTATTTCCCGAAGGCCTGGAAAACCGCATCAATATTACCATTGCTTAAAAAGCTCAGTCTAGACCCTAAAAATGCTAATAGTTTTCGGCCGATTTCGCGTCTCCCTCTCCCAGCTAAACTGGTAGAGAAAAGAATGAATACACAATTAAGTGCCTATTTTCGAGAAGCGCAAGTGCTGGATCCCTCGCAATATGGGTTCAGAGAAGGACATAGCACGGAGTCCGCTCTCCTAAAATCCACAGAAGAGATTAGGGCTGTACTTGACCGTGGAGGTAAGGCCGCTATGATTATGCTGGACTTGTCTGCGGCCTTCGATACGGTCCATCATGATTTATTGATGGACCGTATTGATGGTGTGGAGTCCTGGGTAAAGCATGGGAACTCCTGAAGTCCTTCCTCTTGGATAAAGTGCAAACAGTCTCACTTGGTGAATTCTGCTCTAAACCCTTCTCACTGTCATGTGGAGTCCCGCAGGGGTCTTCCCTTAGCCCTATGCTTTTTAATGTCTGTGTGTCCTCCTTTGCCCCTCTTATCGAATCCTTTGGGTTCTGCTTGACTTCGCACGCAGATGACACTCAAATTGTGGTGTCACTGCTACCAGGGCAGGAGATGGGGACGGAAAAACGATTCCATGATTGTATGGAAGCGGTGGGCAATTGGATGTCCCAAAATTGTCTAAAGCTTAACTCCGGTAAAACGGAGGTTATCCTGTTTGGCAATGACCCCAAATTCTGGGCCCCAAGCTGGTGGCCGGAGTCATTGGGCTCTCTCCCAACCCCCACTAGAAAAGTAAAAAACTTGGGAGTCCTGATCGACGACAAACTTAATTTTGGTGACCAAGTAAACGCGGTAACGTCAGCCACGTCATTTGTTCTTTAAACATGTAAGAAAATTTTACCTTTTCTACATAAGGACAGTTAACGCACAGTAATCACTGCACTAATAATGTCAAGACTGGACTATTGTAATAGTCTATACCTTAACATACAGGAGCGGTTTATGCATAGACTACAATTCTTACAGAACGCGGCCGCCAGACTGCTCACCAGGACGGCTAAATTTGCTTCAGTATCTGGGGATATCAGAAGACTTCACTGGCTACCCGTTAAAAAACATGTGCAGTTTAAATCACTCTGTACTGTTTATAAAGCCCTTCAGGGTATAGGTCCTGACCACCTGAAGCGGCAGTTTCAGTAGTATGTCCCCAAAAGACCATTGCGCTCCCTTGGAGCAAAGCTGGTTATAGTTCCCTTTCCGAAAAAAAGCCAGCTGGGGAGGCAGGAGTTTTGGGACTGGTGCAGCCAGGGCCTGGACTGACCTCCCTTTCTACCTTAGAAACAATACTGACTTGTTGGCTTTCAGGAGAGCCTTAAAAACCTGGCTTTTTGACGTGTAACCTTGGTCTCTTTTGTATGCTTCATTTGGAGGACTGTAGGCAGCGCCAGGACACCCTTGGGTATCAGTTTGCGCTTTACAAGTGATTTTAACATTAACATAAAACCTACTAGTAATCTCAACAGCTTTCAAATCATATTAAATTAAGCACAGCAAGTTAGCCAACTTCTATTACAATACCTTAATAGGCAAAACTATGTTTAACTGTCCATTCTTCAAATAACTTAAAAATTAAATCCACATCCCATAGGAACTCATATCTGGTCCTAGGTGGTCTCTTTAGACGAATCCCTTTCATAATTTCTCATATCAATGGACTCCTGACAGTTGACTTTCCTTCCACTAGCGAATGTCCCGCTGCCATAGCAGATCTGTAATAATTGACTGTTCTATAACTTAATCCTCTCTCATATAAACCTGCCAAAAAAATAACAATCATCACTTCATCATCCTCCGCAGGTGCCAAATCCCTATCCATGCACCAACACTGCCAGACATTCCATGCATAGGGGTTCCAAATCTGCTCCAGAGAGTTCTGTGAATCTTCCAAACTAAAAGGTTGAAAGTAAAATATCCACTAAGGGATGCTCTATCCCATTCTACCTCTCTTAGCAATCCTTTGCAAGTTTTGATTAACATCAGAATTTCTATCACCATTTTCATTACTGATGAAAACCAAGCTTAAATCATCCAAAAATGTGTCACCAACACTAACTGACATTCTGCCTCCTCACTTGAAGCAACACTCCCCTTATCACTACAAAGGCATAGCATCTCATCCCACTCCAATCCTGACTGAATGCATCCTTTGCCACTGTCCCTGGATCTGGTCTCCAACTTATGTAATTTTCAAATTGAAAAGTCAGCAGGGAAACAAAAAGGCACATCTTAAAAGGACAGAATCACACCTGCATTTTCTGAAAATACTCTTCCTTAAACTTTCAATCACTGTAATCTATCATGTTCTTCAAATTCCAGTCTGCCACTACATTGTATTCCTCTGACAATTGCTGCGCCTTTAATCCGATTTTGTGTTCCAAATAAAATTTCTACATTTTTTTGGTAGATCTGCTTCCCCATATTTGTTTATATAGGTCACCGCTGTGACATTGTTCATCCTTAACAGAACGGAACCTTCTTGAATATGAGCTTTGAAACTACGGAATGCAAAGAGACCCTCTGTCATCTCTAAACAATTTATGTGATCTTTCTTCTTTTCCATTTCCCTCCTGTTTCCTGATCTGAAAACATTGCACCCCAACATAAATTGCTTGCATACCACTCCAAAATAATATCTATAATTGATCTAAAAATAGCTTGACCATTCCAAGCTTCAAAATTCTCCTTCAACTAAATCAGCTCCTCTTTCACATCTGAAGACATCACTACTTTATCCCCATACCAAAGCTCTTTTGAAAGACACTCAGTATTCAAATGCTATAAAGCTTTATAGTGTAATGGGCTTGGAAATATTGCCTGAATAAACGATGACAAAAGACTATTCACACTGGCTAAGTCTCACAAAGTTACCTCTTGCTGCTATAACATTTGTTTCACTTCCTGTTTTATCTTTTTGACTTTTTTCTTTGTAAGTTGTAATTCTATCTTCACAGTATCTATCATGAATCCCCAAAACTCCAACTTCTGTGTTGATTCTAAAATTGACTTCTCTATATTGACAATGAACCACAAGGATTTCAACAATTCTTTCTTGAAAAACAACAGTGTCCTTAACACATTTACATCCTTATTCGTAATCAAGATGTTGTCTAAATAAACTATCAATCGTATTCCCCTCTCTCTCAAAAAACCTACTATGAGTCTCAGCACATTTGTAAAACACCCATGGGCTGCCGATAAACCAAAAGGAAGGCATTGGAGCTGCCTTTTGTATCTGAACTGTAAATAACACAGACTTTCCAATGCTATTGGTACAGTAAAATATGCATCTTTCAGATCCATTTTCACTAACCACTCCAATTTCTGTAACACATCTCTCAGCCGATTAATCCCCCTCCATTTTAATATGTTGTTAAGTCACAAAATAATGTATTTGTCTCAAATTTATCACTGGCTTCCATCCTTTGTTTTTCTTTTCCACCAAAAACAAAGTACTCACAAAACTGATCCGACTGTTGCTCACCTTCACTATGGTACCCTTTGTTAACATCTAATCTTCTTCTATTGTAACAAAATTCTCTATTACTTTTTGAAAACTCAACTCCCTCAGTTCCTTTTCCTGCAGGTGTTCTGAATTGAACTCTATTACATATCCTGTTACTGTTGCTATTACCCAAGGACCTTTCATTATACTCTTCCAATTTTCTAAGAAATGTTTCAGTCTTCATTCCACCTTTTCCTCAATAAAACCAGGAATAGTCTTCATACTTACCTTATCCTAATCTGTTATTTTGAACTCTTGCTCTTGAGGATCTAGATCTGCCTATTCTTCCTCTATGGGGAAAGAAACAAGCTGATTCTTGGTTTCCCCTACAGGTTCCTCTGCTTTGGTATTACGTATACTGGGCCTTGTAGAATCCACTCCCGAAAGGTTGCCCTCTCCCCCGGCATTGACATATAAGTTATTGCCTTCAAAGAAACTACGCATGGAGGATTGTGCCTAGTCCAGAGCCATAATGATTTGTGTATACTGCCCTGGAGAGCCAAACATTTTTTCTCAGAAGAGTCTCTCGCCTCTTTGCTAGATTATTTCTATCCAAATCATCCAATTTTTGCCTATTGCACATCAACACATCCTTGCGCCTCTCAGATATTAGCCTAGCATTCAAGTTTTCCAGGAAACCATTAGCTCTCTGGCACCAACCTCTCAAGAGGTTTATATCCAGGTCATATCTTTTTCGACCAAATCAAAGATTCTAGCTAATGGACCAAGAACATCCAAAGGCTTGTCCTCACATTTCTTTAAGGGTCTCTCCAGACCCTTACTAAGTTCTTCACTAACTTAAAAAGATATGGTATTAATTCTGGATCAAGGTTTGGGGTCATTGTCTCTTTCTCTTCAATTATAGGTCTAGAGCATTCAGCTCTGGTAATATACATCCCCTCCTTCTCCAGAGGTCTTCTTATCTTGGATGTAATATACTCCACCACATGGTCAAGATAACACTGATCAAAGCTTCTGGGGTGCCTAATATCCTTTGAATTGAATAATTTATGACCCATTGGATCCTTTATGGATTTATTTACTACATCCTTAGCACTGCTACTCTCACCAAACACATTTTCTAAATAAAAATTGTAATCTAGGTCTAAAACATATTCCTCATCATCGCTGTCAATGCTTGTTAGCTCTGTGGTATTCAAAAATACCTCTTCATTTGCAAGGACTTCTGCCTTCTTTGCATGACATGTTGGACCACCTTATCATGTGAGCCGCCAGGGACTCTAATCATTCCTTGCTCCGAATCTCCCTATGCATTCTTTTAATGCCTTTTTTCTTTCTACATTTCACATCTGGTACTCTATATTGCTGTCCTCACCTTCTGAAATAACTCAGTATTGTACATCATCCACATTATTTCCTTTCCTCATACATTCCAAAACAGACTTAACATTCTCCTATACTGTTTCTTTTAATTCCCTGCTTGTAATTCTTCTGATCAAATCCTCCTGGGAAACCTCTTGGGAAATGTCAATTGAATCCCCTTGATCTGCCATGGTTATTTTCACCTAATCAATATTTAATTTGAATTCTAAAATAGTTTGCTTTTGTAGCGATAAATTTCAGTCAAAAATGATGAATTTGAAGCATTTTCCTTCATATATAAACTCAGTTACATTTTCCCTTGATTTTTGGTTGAAAAAAGCGCAACTGGCATTACAAATACAACACGTGACATATAATGTCATCACGCAAAAGCGTGCAGCACATAGCAAAGTTGGCCGCCACTTCCAATTCTCAGGATTTGAAGCCGGCTGCCATTATTTTGCTCCCTGCATGAGGTAAGAGTGTTAGAATTGAATAAAACAGTCTGTGCATTATAATATCCAAAATATATCCTTATTAAGCGTGAGTGCTGACCAATATTAAAGCTCGTCTAAATTAAGATAAACAAAAATCCTTGGCTTGTTTTATGCAAAACTTATGCCTTGTATGCCTATACCTTGTATTGTTCATAGTTTACTCATAATATTTATCTATAAATATTCAATCTTGAAACAAAACAACTGAGGACTTTTTAATTCATAAATTGGGTTCATCAAACTCTACAAATCAAAATCTAGCAAAAAGAACAATATGAAATATAAGCTAACTCAAAGAAAGTACTTATCTGCTCAGAAGTAGCAAACAAAAGAGAAGGAACATGGAGGACAGAGAGTTTTTCATTACTGCGACAGGTTATTGCCAACAGTATACACATAACACAGCAAAGGATGAACAATGAGGGCAAAAAACTAAAAGGCTTTGCAGTGGCAGTGATACAATGTCATTAGGGCACCAACCATTTTCTTCTTTACTGTGGTTTGGATTCCCGCAGAAACTGTAAACTCAACAACACGATGTACAAATGTATAGCCACCCACCACCTGCCCAGCAGCCAAACAAAAAGCATCCCAGGTAGTTATTTGGCTTCCAGAGGAAAGTCCCATAGAGCAAAGTGGACTATAAGAGATAAAAAGAAGAAGAGGTATTGTACAATCTTAGGTACCGAAGGAAAGGTAAGGTATCTAAGTTAGAGAAAGTGAACCTGTGAAAATACTGGTGTCAGGGGTAAGCAATCATGGTGGATGGATGTCAGACGTGGTGCATACTTTACATTTTTCCATCAAGGCATCCTAAAGACTGGCTATAAAGTTCTTCCATAGGCTGGAATGTTCTTCCCGGTGCATTAAAGTGCTCTGCAAGTGGAGCCAGGGTATTCCAATCCTGGCTCAGGTGGCACTAGCTGGTGAAGCAGCAGTCTTCCAGTGAATCATAACGTTGCGCTTCGAAGGAGTGTTGTAGTGTAAACGTGTTGGGCCTCAAATTAATTTCTAATACTGAATAAAATTTCCCAGAATAACCTCAGCTACTATTTCCTGTTCCCCTTAGGTCCTCCGATGGATCTTGTTCTGTGCTGAAAGAGACTAGAATATTTAGGGGATGAACTATTATCACATGAGGACCTGGAAAAAGATAATAGTTAGCATTTATTCATTACCAAATGAACTTGTACGGGCATAAAATGTTCAGATCAAATGAATTTGCAAACAGATAACATGAACACAACAAATGAATGAAACAGAATCAGCAGAATTATTATTTCAGTTGGTATCTTTATCGCATTTTAAAGTACTTTTCATGTCAATTTGATTTACGACTTATAGAGTTTTAATAAGCATTATTAAAGCTGTAAGAATCAAGTTTAAAGGAAATCCTTCCTCCGCCGAGGAAGATTATATCATGAGAAATTAGTCTTTTAAAGCACATAACCCTCATACAAACCCTATAGATGTAAGTTCAGTAATCGCCAAAATGGGCAGTTCCAAATCATGAACAGGTTTGTCCGCCCCTGTCCGCACTGCAGCATCAAATGCCACAGCTGTTGTCGGAAACCTTCCAGCCGGAAAGGTTCCACTTACGCAAGCCTACCAGCTGACAGCAAACGCAGTAATTGTCCCAGTTGGCGATAGTTTCTATAAGTCCAAATCATCAGTCTCTGTACCACAAGGTGAGTCAAGAAGGTGGGCAAGATAGGAACCGCCCCTGTCCGTACATTAGGTAATTATACTCCATCGATTTCTGTTTGACACCCTTTGACATCACCAATTTGGTCGGACCATTCTGTAACATTGGTCAGTTTCGATAGGATGAGATGGTGTAGTAGGCAAAGCATACAAATCTGGAAGATTAAGTAATCCATTACTTTGCATTTTTCCATTAGCCCACTGATTTTTATTCATCCGATTGATTATAACATCTAGGAAGTAGGCGAGTCCATGCCCTCATCCTTTGTCAGTCCTTTGCCAAGCATGTACTCTAGGAAATAACAAATTTGTTGCAAGTCCAGTCAAGTAAGCTACAATCGTGAAAGGAATTATTGAGTGTTAGAGCACAAGTAGAAACTTAACGAAAAGTTCTCATAAACTTCAGACTATTCAGTTCATTAGTTCATGCTAGGAAGGAAAAGAAGTTTGAGGCCTGTATGGAATGCAGCTTGTGCGCGCTGAGTTGTGCTAAAATATGAATTTCACATCATTGAATACAGTATATTAGTTCTTCATTTAGGAAGGTTACTGACTTGCGATTACATCATGTAAGTATAAAGTACCCATTATAAAAAAAATTATAACGTCTCATTATTATTTCGCTTATTAGTTTTGAAAACTTTTCCTCATGTTACAAGTTTAATACATCATTCGGTATTTGGTAGCATAGCTAAAGTAAACCTTTACGAAGCATAAAATATTATAGTAATTTGTTTTTCTCATCAATATCAGTGCTCACCTTACACATTCTAATGTTAATGTCCATTTTCGTAATACCTAAAACAACTTTACTCATACACGTATAAGGAAATTCATGTTATCGTTTGTCTGTTATTGTTAAAGTAAACATATACCATTAGCTTTATTAAACTTCTCATTAGTTCATCTGTGGTTAGGTATCATTACAAATCTACGTCTAACATTCTTCATGCTTTTATGATGCAGTATCTAGATCAACTTCATTTCGTGCATGTTTTCAAAGCATGATAGTAACTGTAAATTATTGTCACAATCAATTTTTCCATGGCAAATTTATAGAGATCAGATGAACGATAACATCCAGGCTCTATCAGGAGTAAAGTGAGTTCTATGAATCTAGTGGAAGCCCAATCAAGCTTGAACGAAGAAACATACCTAACAGTACCACTTCGAGGAAGATTGTCAGGGTGCGCCCTGTCGTAATACGCAACAGAGGACAGAGAGTTTATATGGAATTGCAAGATTTTTTTCCAATGTGTGTTTATTTACTGTTCTAATACATGGACCTTTAAATTGTTTTCTGCTCAGAAGGAGTGTATAAAAGTAAATGCATAATGCTAGGCTCCTGTCTAGCTAAAAATTCAGTATGGTACACTTGTGTGTCAATTGATGTCCATGTCTATGAAGGTTTATAGACTGGAGCTCCAACTGATACCCTGGAACGTGAGAGCATTAAATACTGTCCCAAAAGCTAGAAGGGTATTGGCATGAAATACATGTTGCTGTCCTGCAAGAAACTCCCCTCTCCCATAAGCTGAGAGAGATTTCGCCAGGAGCTAGGGACCACACCGCTTCTCTCATATAACACCTACTCTTGACACATCATTATACTCACTCAAATCGGGAATGCCCTTTTAAACATATTCAAAGTATTGCGGATCTAGGAGGGCGCTATCTCATAGTGCATGGCTATTTATATGACTCACATATAACACTTATGTCATACGGACCCGACATGAATGACTCCTGCTTCTATGAAGAGCTGACTTCCCAATGCATGAGGACAAACCCATGTATGATGATAAGGGGGTGACTTCAATAGGATTCATACTCCGAAAATAGATAGTGTATCAACAGGGACTCAACCGTAAGCATTGGCAGCAAAATCGCTGCTCCAAATTATCCAACAAGAGGATGTGGTAGACGGGTGGAGACTGGGATAGACTGGCAAAATAGAATAAATCTGCTCATCAGTGCATGATTTAGCGTCCCGTAATGACAACTGATTGACCTCTCGCAGTGTATACGTACAGGTGATAGACTTGGCCATGTGGCCACATACGTTATCAGAACACTCACCAGTATTACTGACTCTTATGCTGACACAAGATGACTACTATTGCATATTTTGGTGCTTCCAACAGGAGGCATTAATGAGTATTTTAAGACAGAGGAGAGGCAGGCCATCACCAAATATTTTGAGTAGTCCAAATGTAATATGGGAGACATTTAAGGCCTACATATAGGGAATTTGAATACTTAAGTTCAGACGGAATAATTTCAGTGGGCTGGGCAATGAAATACATTTTCTGGAAATTATATATGTACAAGTGAAAGGGAAGACTATGTTGGTGATGCAACACACTCTGCCAGAATAAACTGAAGTACCGGAAAGTGAAATACATTTTTTAAATAAATACAACACAACCAGCTGGTACAGAGAGGGAGAATAACCTGGGTGAACATTAGACTGATTGCTAGGTGCTCACAGGACATCAGGAGACAGGGTGACAGTCAGAGGAGACAGGAGACAAACCTATTTATATAACCCTGGCATCCTAAAAGCCTTTGCGGATGATTATGCTGACCTTTATATTTCTAGGGCAGACTCCTCGGAGGCCGATGCTTTCAGTTTTTTTGAGAGGATAACAATGGTGTTAAAATAACATCCACACAAGTAGAAAGAGAAGGTAAGTTTGTTCTCATAGGAATCCTCTGACACACGACCCTTCAGGTTGCTGTCTACAACTTTCTACCGTGAACTTTACCGGAAGGTTCTAAGAACGGAATATAACAATAGGAGAGGAAAAGAGGGGGGAATACAGAAGAACAGGTAAGGGAAGGAGAGGGAATACACCATTGGACATTACAACACATTTCCCTTAACAATGGGGAGGAAACATTTCTTTGGTTAGATTAATGAGTGAACAATATTTGTCTTAAGAAGAATGGACAAAAATAATAATACAATGGAATACAAGAAACATGCATAATAGAAAAAGTCATTTCATTTTATAGTCTGCCTGCCAACAAGGGTGGGGGAGGGGGGGGACAGACTCTGACATCTTTGGGCTTATGGGGATTCACCAAACTTCTAGCCTCATCATCTCCATCCTTAGTAACAGGGATAAGCACATCTGGACAATGGGCCACATTGTCTATACTCCATGTACGCCCATCCTCCAACACCACAGAGTTGCGATTGATGCATTTGATCCTCTCGGGTTTGGAGAAGGAAGATGGTTTAGAGTGAGTATTGATGGGTTTCTTGATTATGACCCATTGACCTTCTCTCCATTCTCTTCCAACAGTCCTGTCATACCTAGTTTTGTAATCTTGTTGATGGCGTCCAACCTTGTCCATGACTGAGCTTGTGTCTACCCAAACCAGGCACCCTCCATTGAGCTTGTTAGGAGTTAATTTGGGAACCTGGATTCCTCCCTTTAAGGGAAACAAATGGGGATACTCCGGAAACTGCATGAGGAGTGGTATGATATGACCACAACATTTTCCTTAATGCTTTCTCGACAGGCTCTCTAGACATGAGAGCTAATTGGATAGTGTCTTTAATCATCCTGTTGGCTCTTTCCACTAAACCATTGGCCTTTGGACAATACAGAGGAGTTTTTACATGTGTAACGGATACATTTTCCAAAAACTGTGTCATTTCCTTAGAAGCAAATTATACCCCATTGTCAGTACTTGAAAAGCCTTCTTTTGTAAATATTTCACTTAGAAACTCAATAAGTGAAGAAGTATTAATGGTTGTGACAGCCTTAGTGAAAATCCAATGGGTATGGTAAGCCACAAACACAAACATGAATTTCTGAGATAAATTGAGCATATTTAAGGGTCCAGTGATATCAAGACCTAACTTGTCCCAGAGCTTGGAAGGTACTACAGCAGGGAGAAGGGGGGATTTGCGTGCAACCCTGGTCTTGTCACTGGAGCTGCATGCAAAGCATTCTTTTACTTTTTTCTCCACCACGGAATCCATGTTGGGGGCACCAGTAATCATTTCTGATTTTACTTTTTGTCATTCTCCTACCAGGATGGCCTTCATGGCCTAGCTCTGTGATACACCCCTGCATAGTCTTGGGGGGAGGAGGAACAATTTTGTTGGATCTAAAAACTCTGTCCTCAATTATAGATAATTAATCTTTCACGTTCCAATATGGTCGTAGAATATCCGGTAAGCCATTCGATTTTTTAGGCCATCCCGAGGCAATGCTTTCTTTAATAGCAGTTAGGCTGGCATCCTCCTTTACACACTTTGTCCATTCTTCTTTTTTATGGCCGGGATCTCAATGGACAGAATGGCTTCATCTTGGGGGCTGACTTGAGAGTCCTTGCATGCTATGGGAAGTCATGAGAGACAATCAGCAATCTGATTCTTACTACCTGGGACGTACACCATGTTAAAGTTAGAACCTTGCAGTCCTAATACCCATTTGGATATACAGGTGTGGTTTTCTCCATGCATTTGGATGAGAACATAGGTAAAAGAGGTCTATGGTCAGTTCTCAATACGAATGGTATGCCCCATAAGTAAATTTTTAAATGGTTTATAGCCCAATAACAAGCTAGTGTCTCCTTCTCTATCATAGACTAGTTACACTCCGCATTTTTTAACATTCTGGAGGCGAATACAATTACTCTTTCTTTACCATCAATAACTTATGACAAAGATGCCCCTAAACCCTTCATGCTGGCATCAGTGGTAAGGGTGGTTTTAGCTCTGGGATCAAACATGCCTAATTGGGGTGCACTGGAAACTGCCTCTTTAATTTGAGCAAAGTCATCTTGACACTGACTACTCTATTCAAAAGGACATCCCTTCTTAAGTAAGGCTCTTAGAGATAGTACACGATCAGCAAAATTTGGGATGTATTTGGACATATATTCCACAAGGCCCAGGAAAGATTTTAATTCTTCTTTGTTTGTGGGTGCCGGTGCCATCCTGACGTAGTCAACTAAACTAGTCTTGGGTTTAATCACTTCCTCAGAAATAGTGTGACCAAGTAGATATTCCACCGATTTAACTCCTATCCTGCACTTTTCTTTCTGTATAGTGAACCCAGCTTTGCTTAATTTCTCAGGACTTCATCTAGTACCTTACTGTGTTCTTCTTCTGAACTCCCATACATGAGGATGTCATCTTGGAAACAAAGAACTTTACTGGTTCCCTGCAAGATGTGTTGCATTACTCGTTGGAAAACTGCAGCAGCGGTCGCTAATCCAAATGGCATCCTGTGGAATTGGTATGCTCCAAAAGGAGTAATAAAAGAGGTCAGAGCCTTACAGTCAGGATAGAGAGCTACCTGGTGGTAAGCTGATGAGAGATCTATGACGGTAAAATCCTTAGCACCCTGAATAACACTTAACATTTCATTTATGTTAGAGAGGGGATGCCTATCAAACCAGATGTCAGCATTGAGATCGCTAAGATCAATGCAGAGGCGGATACTGTTCCCTCCCTCTTTGGATGCTATGACGATGAGGGCCAGCCATTCAGAACTCTCTATCTTCTCAATGTCCCCACTATCCTCTAACTTGTCCAACTCTTTTTTTAATGGGTCTCTCATTAACAATGGAATGGACCATGCTTTGTGGATCACTGATTTGGCATGAGCTTTTAATTTTATCTTGTGTAGGAACCCTTTAAGTAAGCCTAGATTGTCAAGGAAAATTTCTGGGAATGTTTCGCACACTTCCAGGCCTACCACGGATCTGTCAATCAAATATACTTGTTCTGAAGCATTGGGATCTAACTTGATCCCCAGATCTCTTTGGTGTTTCCACCCTAAAAGATCTGAACCATTTTTAGTTATATATATCTTCCCCAGAGTGGATCTCTCTTTGAAAACTATCTGCATAAGCAACATCCCTGCTAGAGGTATGGGGACTTTGTTATAACCACCTGGGTTAATATCATGAGGTAATATCTTGAACACTTTGTTCTGTGAATTCTCTTTTAGCATATTTTCATTAATTAAAGTATAAGGAGAACAAGAGTCTGCATATACCACGAAGGGAATACTATTTATGACATTGTCACATGTGGGATAAACATTTCCCAAATACTCCCTTATGTCTACAACCTGGAAAACAATATCATCCTTCTGAATCTCTTTGTTATTGATCATGTGACTAAAATTGTTCCTCGCCTCTTTATACACCTAGCAAAATGTCCTTCTTTGTTACATTTCCTGCATGTTACTCCTCTTGCTGGACACTTAGGGGCCGATTCCGATTTGGGCCGGAAATCTCTCCGACCGAGCCGGACCCGGAGAGATTTCCGACCGATTCGGACCCGTGCAGCCCGACCGAACGAGTACGATGCGCACGTATGCCATCGGACTCGAGTCGGTCGGACTCCCATTGAAGTCAATGGGAGCCTGTCGTACAACGCGTATGCGGGCTCCCATTGACTCAATGGGTGCGAGGCGGACAAGGGCGCCCCCTACAGCGTGTACGCTGCGAAGCGACTTGTGCCGTACACGCACAGGTAGGGGGACCCATGGGTCCCCTATGTGCGACTCGCGCGGCTACGCATACAGGGGGTCCGACACGGACCCCAAAGTACGGCTCCGACTGCTCTTTCGAGCCGGAGTGCGCGGCTCGGTCGGACTGCTTGCGGCGCGCATCGTACTTACCTGGCCGGGGAACGTCTCCATTGCGCGGTGCGAGTCGAGTCCGAGCGAGTCGGTCGGTGCGGTTCGACCCGGGAACGAGTCCGTCGGAGCGGTCGGGACGCCCGGACGAGTCGGTCGGCGAGTCGCATCGTACTCGCTCGCCCGGATGCGCGTACAAATCGGTCGGGAAATAGGGCTCCGAATCGGATCCGGTTAAGCCGAATCCGATTCGGAGCCCTACCGGCCGAGATCGGAATCGGCCCCTTAATGTTATTGGCTAAATGATTTGTGTTACCACACCTATAACATTTACATTTCCCACTTTCATGTTTTTGTTTTTGCATGTCCATTTTATAATTTGTACTCTTTTCTTCCTTTCCTGAAATGTTATGTACATTACTGTCTGTAACCACATTAGCATCTTTCATTTCTACCATGCAGTACGCAGTATGTTCAATGCTTTTAGCTATATCTATAGCTTGGTTTAAATCTGGATTTTCTGCAAGTGATCTCTTTTGAATTTTCTTATCCCTTGTACATCTTACTAATTGATCCATTATGAGAGATTCAGTAAGTGTGCCAAAATCACAGGTAGATGACCACCTCTTAGAGCTGAATGTAATGACTCAGTTTTTCATTCTTCTTGATCTGGAAAAGAATTTATGACGCTCTAATACCACATTTAGCTTTTCACCAAATTCCTTCTCTAATTTCTTAAGAGTGTTTTGGTATACATCTAGTTGTACATCTCCCTGTGCATCCTCTCCTCCTTCCTGTCTTTCTGTGTTTACATCTGGTAGATCATCAAATAGTTCCCTTGCATTTTTCCCTAAATTGTGTAGAAGAATGTGCTGCTTACGCACTGAGGAAAATCTATCACCTCCAATGGCAATTAAATAAGACTCAAAAAGTTGTATCCATGTTTTCTATGGAATAAGTGTTTCACCTACATCATTTAAAAAAGAAGGCAGTTGAGACATTGCAAATGAAGCCATAGTAAGTAGCACATATTTCAACTCACCCAGAGAACACAAATAAGAAAAACAGGGAAGGAATAAAGATGAAAGGGATTACACTTCACTGAGCATACAAAGTACCAGATTAAGAATCAATTACCTGAACAAAGAAAGAAATTAAATGCCCGAGGTGGGTGGGAGGGGCGAGGGCGGTGGGATGTTGATAAATTATGTATACAGATATATGGATGAGATAATGATTTGATGTTAAAGGCGAAATGTATACAATGTTATTACTTATTCAAAATGGCAATAAAAACATATTAAAAAAAAAAGAAAGAAATTAAATGTAGCTATACACATACAGTAAATTCCACCAAAGTATACTTTTGGAAAAAAACAAGAAAAGAATAAAGGTAGTATAAAAAGGAAAGAGAACAAGGGATAATAAAAGCTAGAAAAGGAAGGAAACAATACGAAAACACATACACTATAGAATTTTCCCTAGAATATAATACATTGGTAACTGAAACACTGTTGAAGACTGGAAGAAAATAAGCAAAAGTTACATCAGCAGGATGCGATGGCTGGAAAGCTGAAAACGTTCCAAGGATCCAGGAGCTTGTATTCAGAAGGTACTTCCAGAAGGTCTTGACAGTCCAAAGTGTATGACAGGGACCGCTTATAACGTCGATGAGGAAATCTTACAAGCGGAGAATACACAGGAAACAAAACTCCAGCAAGGCTTCCAGCAACTCCCAAAATGTGACTAAAGTTAAGTGAGGAAGGTCTGTCAGGGGGCAGGAAAGTACTCCGAAGCACTCCACAATGCGAGGTAGCCGTCTAGCTGAAGACAGTGGAGCGAGGGAGGAGCGATAAGACTTTGTTCCGAAGAGAGTGCTGACAGGCTTACTGCACGGAAGGTGGGGTCGCAACCATAGAAGTTTTCCTGAGAGAGAGAAAGGTCTCCCGGGCGAAAACGACTCCGAAAGAAAGAGCACAAGCTCTCCGCCAGAAAGTGAAACGACAAGTACTCAGGCCCCAATGAAGGAGCGTAAGCGAGAAATCAGGAGGGCAAAGCCCTCAAGCTGCGAAATTCAGCAACTCACCGGAACATGAAGAACCAAACGCACCCTCACAGGATTGCCCGCTACCTTGACTCACGGGTGGAGGGAAAACCCCTTGCGAAGAATGGGAGTCGAGAAGGCAATACTCCCAGGTCACTCCACACCAGCAGGCCCGAGCAGCACACCGGGGCTGGCAGAGGCAGAAATCAGCAAAGTGCCTCACAGGAAAATCACGGATCTATGAAAATACAGATCAGAGGAGAGGATTCCAAGCTGCACCCTGAGCGGTACGAAGATCATCGCCAATTTGTTAAAATAATAATATTCACACAAGGAGAAGGAGAAGGTAAGTTTATTCTCATAGGAATCCTCTGACACACAACCCTTCAGGTGGCTCTCCACAACATTCTACCGTGAGCTTTTCCTGAAGGTTCTAAGAACGGAATATAACAATAGGAGAGGAAAAGAGGGGCAATAGAGGAGAACAGGTAAGGGAAGGAGAGGGAATATACCATTGTATATTACAACAAATGGCTTGTCTGAAAACTCGAGAGAGGGGCAGTAGTGGCCTCTCCATTAGAGCGGAGGAGCACCGACCCCCCTGCCACCACCAGCAAATAAATCGATAATAAAACGGGTTTTAAACGCATTTTATTATCGTTTTATTGTAATCCCCTGAACCCGCCCGAGGACTCTGATGATTCTTGGGGGTGGGTCCAGGGGATGACACTGCTGGTGGGGGAGTGGTGAGCACCCCCTTCACTGTGCATGAGGGTTTGGTCGGCTGTCTCAGACCAGCCAAACCCTCGTGCACAGTGAAGCTCTCTTCAGCCCCAGCTGCGTTGCTGGGGCTGGAGAGAGCAGGCACAGGCTTCCAATCTGTCTGGGAGCGCAAGTTGCCGGAAATCAGGCCAATCCCGACGCTGCTTTCATGCAGTGTCAGGATTGGCCGTAGTGCAGTCTGGAAGCCTTTGCCCAGAGGAAGAGTGGAAGAGCTCAATGCTGCAACGTTGTTCAGGTAAGTTATTTTTAATATTATTTTTTCTTTTTTTGTCCCTTGATCCACCCCCACACCTCCTTCCTCCAGCCCGGCCTGCCCCTCCACTTTGGCAGGGTACGGGTCGCTACTGGAAAGGGGACCTCTAGTTGAGCCACTTATATTCCTAGAGATACTGTCTGCAACTAAATATGTGCTCAGTAGTAAATCTCTTGGGAGTTACCGATTACCACAAAATCTTATAACCAAACTGGTCGAAACTTTTTCAGGGATCTCCGGGCAGGCAGGGGTTACTGGGCTCAGACTGTATCAATCAGAGCTTTTTTATCACTGGTGACCAGGGGCTATTTGGACCCAAAACTGATCACCATGTTATGTTATGTTATGTTAAGATAACTTGTAGAGCGCGCAGCTGCCCCAGCAACGGGGCGTCCCGGCATCCCTTTAGCATTTGGCTGTCAGGGTGGCAAAGTCGAGCAGGTCAAGGCTTACACAGGGAGGTGGTGTGGGGTTAGAGATTTGGCATGCAATGAAAATCAAGTGAAAAATAATAACTAATTGTGAAAGAAAACGTAATGTACTGCACACAGAAATATATCACTGTACAGAGCTCAAAAGAGGGCAGTTATTCAGGTTGTAGTGACAGCAGTACCTTCAATATTTTACAGAATGGTCTTTCAGGGTATGTTACATTGGTTCTTGGCACTATGCATGTGAATCTTATGTTGTTTTGCAGGGATAATCCAATTTACTATGTGAATTGCAGTCACAACAAGATGTTCAATCATATCCCACTCAAGTGCACCCGCTCTTTCCTCAGAAGAGAGAGTTTCTTTCTCTGTCCCTGTTTTAGAGTTTGTAAAGTTGTCCCACAGGCACAGCAAGTGAGCGTCGCTGCCATCAGGGCTGACTTGGCTTCAGTGGTGAGCACCAGACATGGCCCGCCAAGCAGCAATGCTTTGTTTGTGGCTCTGACCCAGCTAATGAAGTTCGAGCTTAACATTGGCACGCCACCCGTAACCTAAGGTAAGTCATAGCAGCACCAGCGTAAGTTAGTCGATAGTGCATGAGTGGTGTAGACCTCACGGTCGTAGGGACATTGCCGCTTTAGTCTTGCTCAGGCCCAATTTTAAACTCTTTCCCAAACAAGCCGGTGCCCACCCCGAGTTACAGCCGTGGCACTCCTCACATGTCCTTGTACTTTTCTTTGGCACATGGAGTATTCCAAGTCGACAGTTGCGAATTTCAGACCGCTTTGGTACTTCTTGGTGCTAAACCTCAGTTGGGAATTTTCTTTAGGAAGAATTCCAGAATAACTTCAGCCACAGGAATTAATGCCCCTTTAAAGGGAGAAACATCAGGGCTTCCGGACCTCACTCTTGGCTTCTCAATGCTGGTCACACCCGGTGTTGCAGTGCTGGCATCACATCACACTGCCTGAGCTCCTCACAGTCTCTGTTCCTTCCAAGTGGTGTCTTCTTCATGCAGGGACGCCTGTGGTTCTCTTGAGCAGAAAGTCAGCTCTCTCCCTCAAAGTAGAATGCAGACAGCACCTCCTGGCAAATTCTGTCAGTTTTCCCAGGCTACTTATCCAGAACCTCGTAAGGGGAGTTGGCCATCAATACCCCAATCCTGGAGCTCAAAGGGATCTCCTAGTTGCCACTGGTGTCAAGAAATCTTGGCAAACTGACTGCATGATTCTGCATCATATTGAGCTGGAAATTTCCTTTTAGGAACAACCCAAGCAAGAGTACAAATGCAAGGGAAGCTAGCCAGCTTAACTACCTGTTAACCTGATGGGGCAGCCTCTCGTAGGCCACAAAGGGTCAGTAGAGTGCAGGAGGAAGTCCTTGGCAGCAAAGGGACCTTCTGTCGCCTCTCTTAATTTCAACTGACTGACCTAATGAAAGAGATCCCTGGAATGTTTTGGGGCAAAGCCATGCAATATACTTCTACTGTCTTGGTTCTCCCTCTATGCCTCTGTTTTAAGTACCATACAGAGTATGTCTAATGCAAAATGAAACCCATTGTGACTATAGCCACATGCACTGTCTCACTCTCCACATGCACTCTACATACATAGGCAATGTGCCCACATACATCTACATTCCTGTAATACACATACCCGCAGCATCCATTTCTCTTATGGCTGGGCGAAGGACCTAGTTATAGGGACTGCACATTCTCTAGAGCCGTGCAGGAAACTTTTCTCTTTCCCAACAATCCCTCTGACTAAAAAATACAGACACTGAAATAATGGCAAAAATTATTTCGACAATACTACTCTCTTACAGTTTCTCTAGTTTCACCTGATCAGTCTAGATTTATTCCTAGCCGATCAATGGTGAACAATCTTTTTACTATCTTTACCTTACTACATCATCGTATGTGGCCTGAATTGAAGGCTACAGCAGTTTTCTTGGATGCTGAAAGGGCATTTGATTCCTTGTAATAGATGTTTCTGTATAGTGTGATTCGGTGGATGGAGTGAAGGGGTATTAGAGTGAATATCGCTATTAGCGTTAGGGTGAAAAATCTGATGCCTGATGTCACAGCCCATCATAATCTCAGGAGAAGCACATCATGGATGCTCCTTATCACCTCTGCTATCTGCGATTACATTAGAGCCTCTGGTGTTCATTTTTAAGGAATGTCATACATACAGTCACTTACTATTTTGCTATATCTTTAATCAGATCCCATGCTATTATGTATTGGAGAACCAGAGCAGAACGTGTCCCGATAGAGAGGAGATTATTAGATTTGGAAGAATCTCTGGACTAAGCAACTGGAACAAATCAGAGGTGTTTGATTGACACCTGGAACAACCCAATTTGATACAGAATAGCCAGTATAATGGAGATACATCCATGATCTTGCTAGGGATACATATACATTGGGAAGCCGAAGTGATAATGAGGTAAAATGACAGCCCTGTGGTACATAAATTAAAAGAATCGGTGGAGCATTGGATTACACTGCCATTGTCTATACGGAGCACATGGCACTCATTAAATGGTGGTTTTAACCAAATTAGTATATCTTTTCACTAGTATTCCACTACCTCTGACCCAAGACTTCTTTGGACAGCTTTAGACATTGCTGACCAGACTGGAGTGAGCAGGTAAACAGCCGTGCTTGAACTGGGAAACTCTGACTCTACTTTAAAGGATAGGCAGATTTGAGGTAACTGACCTTGAACTTTACTTCCATGTTGTCCAAGTGCACACCGCTCATT
Organism: Calotriton arnoldi; assembly: GCA_963921515.1. Lineage (NCBI taxonomy): Eukaryota > Metazoa > Chordata > Amphibia > Caudata > Salamandridae > Calotriton > Calotriton arnoldi. The sequence continues at coordinate 961,422 of CAWUFW010000018.1, forward strand.
TTTGGTAATGATCCAGCGGTATACTAACAACAAATACTCCGCTACCATATACTCACCTGGGCCCATAAAAAACACACATAGAATTTAGTAGACCGCTGGGGTTTAGTTTATAATTTCATGTTTCTCAGGATTAGTTATTTCACTTTTCCTAACTAACCTTTCACTGATCAAAAAGTTCTTTCCTCTGGTCGATGGACCATTAGTTGAACTAATTGATGGTGATAATTAACATAACTCTTAACTATTCTTTAATTTTTAAAGTAAATAACCACAGACTCGGGAAGTTTTAAAATCTTTATCTAAATTAAATGCATGTGGACCATCTCAAAATTACAGTGCATTCACCATCATTTTAAAAGAGAAAAATTCAATTAATTAAACCTCAAGCATATATTTCGGACTCATACGATGACTAATGCACAGGAAAGGAGAGGACAGAGAGAAAAGAACATCTACGAATAACATGAATTTATAATTACCAAGGATGGTGTGAAGACCAAGCCCCCTGGCCAAAGGGCTGGTAAGGGTCCCCCGGGATAGATCAGGAGACAAAGACTTCAGGACAGGATTCAGGACAGGATAGTTGACCTCTCTAGTATACCGACGACTGTGTCGCACCCCTCTCTGACACTCTCTTCCTCCTCGAGATTCTTCCGCGATCTTCTGATCTAACCCAATTAAGTTAGGATAATAGGTTCTGCTTCAGTTTCTGCATTTGATTCTTCATCAGCATCTCACAGCATTCCCGACTCCCAGACAACATCCCGAGCTCTGCATCATAATCTTCAGCAACACTAACTAACTAACTAAAGCTACCTTAATTATACCTTCGTATCTTCATGTACCACCCACTAAAATTTCAATATCGTAAAAATACGAAATCTAATTGGTCAGGCGAGGGGGGAAGATCATCACACCATACTTACATATCACTTTATTCTGTTAATCCATTGTTCGAAAACCCAGCCCCTTAATTTTTATTCATTTCTTATGTTTCCATACATGTCCAAACTTTATTTGCAACATTTTATTAAAAGCATGAATAAGAGTCTCTTTTTGCTGAACTCTTCACCCTCCGTCCTCAGGACACATCATTCTCGTCCTTGGCTTGCATTCAAAACTCCTGTCATCCTTCTGGGTTAACTTTCTTGTAGACATGCGCAGACTTTGAATCACTCAGCTCAATTCGGCTAAACGTGAAAGGCCCAAATGCGCACTAATAATAAAGTCAAAAGAACAAATATTAATTTCACAAATAAATGATCACACTGTATACCACCCATCTCTACTCTAATCCCCTTTACTTATTAATACTTTCTCCGCATTAGCATTTAGTAAAATAGCTTGTTTTATTTCAGCTAAGCAGATGCCATGCACGTGAGTCTTCAAGACTCCATTTTAATGCCTTCTGCACATGCGCTAGAATTTCCCTCCAAGCATTAATTTGTCATACTGCGTAGATGCAGTTGACGCATGCGCACAACAGTTTCCCCGTTTAAAGCGGTATTAGTCCATTTTCATTGTTATCCGTATTAATACACACATAAACAAGCTTCACTAACCCACGTGTTTCTGTGGTACGTGTTATTATTCGCGAGACATGGTTAGTAATTCGTTAATGAGTTAAATGAGAGGTTTGCCTCCGAGCAAGTCTCTTTCTTACGAGACCTTGCTCCATCAATCCCCTCTCTGATGGCATTTTGAGCCATCACAAAATTACCCATCCCTTCCCAGATGCCAACTTTAGCACATCTCAATTTCTCCTTCTTCTCTCTTTATGTTATCATTTACTTCTTTTCCTTCTAAATCTTTCATCTTTTTGTACAGTTTTCCTTTCATCTCTTCTAGCTGAATTTCTTCATATTCCCTCTTTCGTTTCTTTCCTTTTCCTTCCCTTTCTACATGTATCCTTCTCTTTCCCTTACTTCTGTAATATTTACATGTAATCATTACTATCATAACTATTGTCATTGTTATAACTACTGGCAATATTACTTGACCTAGAAAACGCTTTCCAAAATCAGTAAACCAATTCCCTATTGATGTTATACTCTTTGTTAGTTTTCCACATACACTGTCAACCTCCAGTTGGGTCAAGTCATTATGCATTCTTGTAATATTTCCAATATACCCTTTAATTTCCTTACTTTTGTCCGGAATATAGGTGCAGCAATGTTGAATTTTCAACATACCACAGACTCCGCCCTCTTTTGCCAATAGAATATCAAGAGCAAGACGATTTTGTAAAACCATAGACCTTATTGCAACCATCTCTGTGTTAATCATTAAGAATCCTCCTGCAGTATCTGTAGAAAGACGATCAACTATGGTTATAATTTGCAAATTTTCCGCGAATTTAGAATGACTCCAACTGAGGGTATCAATGCACTAAATATATCACCTACTATTTCAGAAAAACTAGCTCTTCTTCTTCGTGTTAGTCCATTAGATTTTCCATTGATTCCATTGATTCTGTCCACATGGTAGATTTTTGGAAAAACTATTCCAAAATAACAGCTCTTGTACCATCTTGCAGGTAACCTATAATAGGCATTATTCCCCCATACATAATAAATTCCTGGAAACACAGGATCAGTTCCCCCTTTTAGTCCCCACCCTCCTAGAATTAGGAAGTTGTGTTCACATTCACTGGAACCAATGAAAATGTTATTATAATCTGTCTTTAATCTATGGAGGCAAAATGTTCTCCTTTTCACAAAATCTAGGGACATCGCAGCATGAGCTTCGCCCTTTGCATAAATTCCCTCTTTCTCAGTCCATGGAGGTACATGGGTTTTCTGTTCAGCAGCTTTCTTTATTAAATCCTGTCTCCTTTCTTCTACTAAATTCAAAAACTCTTTTTCTTCTTCACGTAATGTACAAGTCAAGTTATTCTTGTGTGCCTGAGCTATATCTATTGAACTCATTGTTAAAAGAATTCACCCATAAACTGTGCATTTCTACTACTAGCTACTGGATTCATATTCTTTCTAATAGGCAATTCTGAAAACACTACATCTAAATTTGAATAAAAGTACTGTAATCTCCCAGTTGCATAAAATAAACTTGATAAAACACTACATGATACACCATATGTTAAAGGGATATGGTGATACGTCAACCCTTCTGACACTGATGAGGGTAACTTCATACAAACATAACAATTACTAATCTCCATTGTATTAACGTACTGAAATAACAATTTAGTAAACACATTTAAAGATGAATCATTGTCTGATTCATTATGATAATTTGTTTTTATCTTCTACCCCTATTTCTATTCTAGTTTCTTTTATTCTATCTACTTTTCCCTTAATAATCGTATTATTTTTGTTACTTATTTCCATCAACAAAGGTACTCCTATTGTTAAAATTAACCATACTAATACTACTAATGCAATACTACATAGGCAAAACCTTAAACATTTTCTTTTCAAGCTTCGTTTCGGTCTTTCAGTATCTCCAACTTCTGCCATTTTAACTTGAGAAAATTTCTTTTCTCTTTTTCTTTGTTTGTTTGTTTAATTTTCTTTTAATTTTAAAGAGGTCTTAATTTACTTTCATCAATCTGTGCAACATGAACTCTTTCTGATTCTTCACTTAAATCTAAGTTTTCAAATTCTTCTAGTATGACGTAGATCCACTCAGGGGCCTTGTATTTTCTGTTCAGTATTCTCAACCTTGGGCTTCTTCGTGTAAGCTTTACTAAGGTTTGTTTAGATTGTGTCTGACTCGTAACTTCATTCACTTGTTCTGGTTTCTTTTCTGATTTTCTTAAATAATACCTTAATTTCTTCACTCCTTCTGGCCAATTGCCTCCCTTTCTAACTCTTTTAACCTGAACTGCACTTTCACCTTCTCTGTCTCTTTCTAAAGTTCTTTTATTTTCACTTAATCTAGGCACAATCTGTCCTGGTTCTCTATTCTCTGTGTTTGGACCTTCCTCTACTTGTACCTGTTCAGGTCTTATTATAATTTGTTCTTCTTCTTCTGCCTGAACTTGTTCTTCTAGTTCTACCTGATCCTGTTCAGGTCTTATTTCAGTTTGTTCTTCTTCTGCCTGAACTTGTTCTTCTAGATCTAGCTTTCCCTGCTCAGGTTCCTGAATGTCTTTGTTTATTTCTACCTGAGTGTGTTCTTCTTTCCCTGTCTTTTCCTCTCTACTTTCCTGTCTTCTTGATTCAGTTCCGCTTCTTGTTTCAATTGCAGCATCAGGTATTTCAATTACTGGTGTCCACTCTTCCTGGCTTGTACTTGGCTGTTCGTCATATAGTTGTCTTTCAGAGTCTATTACTCTAGATTATTCAACTTCACAACTTTCAATTTCTGACGTTTTAGCCTGTTCAGTCAGTGGTTGCTCTTGTTGTTCAGATGGGCTCGGAACTCTTCTGGTATGGCTAGCATGAATCCAATTGGGTAAACCTGCACACTTCACTGCTGTGGTAGTGACTAGTATGACTTGACTTGGTTTATCCCACCTGGGTGCTAGGCACGACTTCCTTGCGTGTTTCTTCACTAACACCCAATCTCCAGGATTCAAATCATGTGCTTGGTCTGGCTGTCTTTCAACTGCGTCTTCTCCAACCTGGTGAGAGACAGAACGCACCATTTCAGCCAATCCTTTGCAATAGTCCAATACCAGCTCATCAGTTATATTCATTAATTTATTTCCAGGAATAAATGCTTGTCTCATTGCCCTTCCCATGACCACCTCATGTGGACTCAATCCTGTTTTTCTGTCAGGAATACTTCTGAGACCCATCAGTACAAGAGGCAATGCATCTGGCCATTTCAGCATTGTGGATACACACACTTTCCGTAATCTTGACTTGATTGTGCCATTTAGTTGTTCAACTATTCCAGAAGCCTCTGGACGATAAGCACAGTGCAGTTTTTGTTCAATGTTAAATGCAGCACAGATTAATCGGATTATCTCATTATTAAAATGAGGTCTTCTATCTGATTCCAAAGTGACTGGAAAACCGAATCGAGGCACTAACTCCCTCAATAGTAGTTTGGCTACAGTAAGACTGTCATTTCTTCTAGTGGGGTATGCCTCTACCCATCTCGAAAACAGGCACACTATGACAAGTACATATTTTAGTCCATTGCAAGGAGGCAACTCAATGAAATCCAACTGCAATCTAGTGAAAGGTCCTTCTGCCTTTCCAATCTTTCCCCAACTGACCACCGTCTTCCTGCCTGGATTTTGCTGCTGACAGATTAAACATCTTTGGCAAAGGCTCTCTGCGACTACCCTAAACTTTGGATTGTACCAACTTTGTCTAAATAATCTGACCATCGAATTCCTGCCTATGTGAGTTGTCCTATGGTATACTCTTGCCATTTGAGAGAGCAGACAGTCTGGCATGACTGGCCTGCCATCTAAGTACACCCACACTTCATCTTCTGTTCTTTTTGTACAAGCTGATTTTATCAAAGTTTCTTTTTCTTTTTCCTCAACTTCTTCCTGCAACTGCCTGACCTCATCCCATGTTTCTGGAACTGAGAAAAACATAAGTTGGCAGTTGCTTTCACCCGTTTCAATTTTTCTGTTAATAGACATTGTATTTCTTGCACAGTATCGAGCAATTTGGTCAGCATATCTATTACCAGCCGTCACATAGTCATTTCCTGACTGATGTGCAGCACATTTAACAACTGCTACTTCTTTTGGCAATTGTAATGCTTCCAACAAATACTTTACATTCTTACTGTTTCTGATAGGCGATCCTGAAGAAGTCATGAATCCCCTTTGCATCCAGAGTTGGCCATAATCATGCACAACCCCGAAACCATATTGACTGTCCATAAATATGGTTATTCTCCAATTTTTCCCCTTTTTGCATGCCTTTGTTAAGGCCACCAATTTGGCTACTTGTGCAGATTTGACTCCCGCTAAACAGGATGCTTCAACCACACCTGTTATTTTACATACAGCATATGCAGCACTTAATCCTCCTCCTTCAGTTCTTAGGCAAGACCCATCCACAAATAATTCATGATCAGCTTCTTTCAATGGTGTTTCTCTTATGTCAGGGCGGGGCTTGTTGCACAATTCAGTCACATCCAGACAATCATGATCAATTTCATCTTTCACTTCTTCACAACATGGATCTGGTAATAATGTGGCAGGATTCATGATCGTACATCTTATCACTGTCACATTTTCTGCTCCCAAAATCAGTCTTTCATACTTAGTCAGCCGACTAGGAGTGAGATGTTGTGTTCTTGTTCTTGTCAAAAGAATTTCAACTGAGTGTGGAACATAAACTTTTACAGGATGTCCCATCACTATTGACTCACTTTGCTCCAGACTCATACAAGTAGCAGCTACTGCTTTTAAGCAGCCAGGTAAAGCTGAAGCCACTGGATCCAAGGTGGCAGAAAAATATGCCACTGGATGTCGGCTCAGTCCATGTCTCTGTGTTAGAACTGAAAGTGCACAATTTTCTCTCTCACAGCAAAACAATGCAAATTCTTTTGAATAATCAGGCATGCCTAAAGCAGGGGCCTCACACAAACAATTTCGTAATTTCACAAAGGCTTCCAAACATTCATCATTCCAATCAATTGGGTCTTTCGCTCTTTTCCGAGTTAATTGTATTAATGGCTTCGCTAGCATGGAGAAGCCATTAATCCACTTCCTACAATATCCAACCACTCCCAGAAAAGATACTGGCTATCTGGGTGCAACGGAATAGAAAAGAATGCTTGGCATAAATCAATTACTGTAAACCAACCAGCATTCCAGGGTATCTGATAAAGAATCACTGCTGGATTTGGCACTACTGGACAACAGGGCACTACAATTTTGTAAATTTTTCTCAAATCCTGCACTATCCTGTATTTTCCGCTAGGCTTTTTGAGTCCCATTATTGGCGAATTACAAGGACTACTCATTATTTCTTTTAAAATGCCTTGTTTAATCATTCGATCAATTTCTGGAGAAATTCCTGCCTTTACTTCTGGACTAATTTTGTACTGTCGTGTGTTTGGATAAACTGCACCTTCTTTCACCGTTACTTTAACTGCATCTACATTTGCCATTAGTCCAATATCTTTTCCTGTAAAATCCCATACTTCTGGATTAACTGTGTTTCTCAACTCTTCTGGTAGTTCACTTTCAGTCACCAATGAAAACATCCCACCTACTTCTGTACCTTGCTTGTCTAACATCATTTTGTATATAACATCTTCATCAGGGGTTTGGAAAGAGACACCATCTGGTGTACAGTAGATCGTGCAATTCATTTTGCACAGTAGATCTCTTCCCAACAGATTTACTGGACTGGAGTCACAAACTAGAAACCAATGCATTTCTTTAAAATTTCCAATGTGCACCTCCATCGGTTTCGTGATTGGGGTTCTAATCTGTTGATTTGACACTCCTACAACTTGGATGGTCTTTCCCGAGAGGGGTAGGTTTGGGATGTCTGCTGTTCTCACAGTAGACCGGGTAGCACCAGTATCCAATAGAAAAGTGATGTCTTTACCTTCCACTTTCCCATCAACAAATGGACCTGACTGATCTACCGGCAAGGATGCGCCAAGCATGCACTCCTCTTCCTCCCCCCTCAGGCACCGTCGTTGCACGCAGTCCGAATTTTCTTCATCATTCTGTAAAAGATATTGTGTAACCACTCTGTTATTCTTACCACTTTCTCCGTGAAATCCAGTGTTCGCACTGTACTTTTGGGGACTCACAAAGTTTGGCATAGGAGCTGGTGGCACCTGATATTGTGGAGTAACTACCTGCTGCTGCTGATTCATAAGTACTTCATTCTGCATCTGTGGGATTAAATTTTGATTTGGCCCATTATTATTCTGTATACTCTTACACTCGTTTTTCCAATGTCCAAGCTTTCCGCACGCATGACAAGGAAACTTCTTCTTCGCTTCCTCTCTATTCATTCGTCCTCTTAATTTGCTACCATTCACCACTTGATCATTCTGACTCTGCTCCTTCATTTGATTCTCAGTTTGGGTATTTATTTTATTCTCTTGCTGTTCTGCCAATTTTACTTGCGCCCACATCTTTTTCTCCTTTAACTTTCTACGCCTCGCCTCAATGTCATCTCCACAATATTTTGCATATTTAAAAATTTCATCAACTGTCTTGCTTTGCCAGCACAACATGTGCTGTTGAATCATCAGACTAATCTCTGGTTTCAAACCATAAACAAACCGATACACAAAATGTCCCATGTCCTTATCACCAATGTTCTCAAATCCACCATACTGCTTAAACACCTGTAGCAATCGTTCATAATATGCATGTACGGATTCATTTGGCTCTTGTGTTGTCCTATCTATCTTTACCCAATCTGTTTCTTTAGGAGGAATTTTCCCTTTCAGGAAAGTAATTACTTGATGATATTTCTTCATCACCTCCTCTGAGGGAGCTCCTGTCTTCGAATCTCTAGCATACTCCTCACTTGGCCAATCAATTGTGATCTTACACTCTGTCCATAAATCAGCAGGTACCACAATGTCAAATAAACCATCCAGGTCTTTCAATAAAACCTTTGAAACCTTCACAAATCTTTCTACTTGTTTATACCATTCAACTGGTTTTTCTCTCAATCTGGGGAAATCATTCGTAAATGATAAAATATCCTGTCTACTCCAAGGGACATGAACATATCCACCACTAGGAACTTCTCTCATTGGGCAAATTTTCTCAACCTTATCTGATTCTCTCACTGGGAAAGCAGCTGCTGCTTCTCTTGCTTGCACCTCTTCTTTCTTTCTTATCCACCTAATTCTCCATTTGTCAATGTCTCCCCATTTCCTCAAAATATTCATCAACTCTTTTATCTGTAGTCTCTTACCAGAAGCATTAACACTTTCTAAATCTTTGTCAGTAAAATCCACTCAATATGGTTTTTGCAACCATTTCGATTTCCCTATATCTATTCCAATCTCTGAAGCGACTTCTGTTAATTTCTCATGAAATACTCTTGCTCTTCTGGTTATACTCTTACATAAGAATAATAACTCCTCATCATTATAAACGCTCAGTCTTCCTATGCTCACATTTCCAGTTATCATTTCCTCCAACTCTACTTTCAATCTGCTGATATCTAAAATCTTTGGTTGTGGGTTTCGATTATCTATTTCCTGTGCCCATCTCTCTATATCTTCAGGGGTAACTACTGTTGAACCTCCAGTTCCTATAGGAACCAAAGATCTTTTCTCTCTCAAATTTGTAGGCGTAACTCTTTTCGGAGTTTCAGTTAAAGGTTCTACATTCGGAAGATCCATTAATGAAATAACTGATTCACTTTCACTGACATGATCATCCGTAATTATTACTTCTTTTCTGGGACTGTTTAACGCATTTGTCACAGTTTGTGGTTTCTGGCAAGTCTTTTTATCTCCATATAATGGGATCACAGGACCAATGGTCACTGGTACTGTTAAAGCTTCAGCATTCAATTTCAACTGACTTACTTTGTGAACTAATTCTTCTCTTGTTTTATTTAAAACATCTCTTTCATTATCCTGCAATACTCTATTAAATGACGTATCATGTAAAATGTGTGGGGTCAAAGGCAATCCTATTACTGGTGCGCTTGGGGTAACCTTACTAGGCGCTTCTTGATACGGTGGAGGGTTTTAATTAGAATATCTTCTAGTAGCACATCATCTGATTCGCCATATCCTGTCGTATTCATGTGCTTCGTTTTTTCTTTACACTTTCCTCCTAACTGTTCTTCAGCCATTAATACTGGATATAAACCCTCGGTCACCACAGCTCTTCTCCAACGCTTCATTTGATCTACACTTGACTCAAACGGATATCTAGGCAAAAATCCTCTTAATCTCCGACCACTCCTAAATTTTTCACGATCAAATGCCTCAATTTCCCATTCTTCCAATGCTTCATACTGTGTCATTCTAGGATTTGGTTCTAACATATTCATTCGATCTCTCAAATTCTGAAGTATCTTTAAATTGAAAGTACCATGCTCCGGAAAAGCCAAAACTCCATCACCTTTAGTATACTCTACCCAATTTTCCAACCATACACACGTGTGATATCCTTTTTCCATCATCATAAAGGAAGCTGGTGTTGGGGGCGTGGCCAGCAAGCAAGCATGGCGGACGTGACTTGCTGAAGCTCTTCGCTGAATCCCTCTGTTATCCTGGTTTTTATCCTACATCCCTCCCATCCATTCACGGCTGCGGTGAAAAAGTGTTACCGACAGACTCCGGTACCAGTTGGGACCCCTTAATGTGCGGTGCCTGAAGCGGGGGCCCCGACAGCGGCGAGAAGCAATCTGTGGCCTACCTGTGGCGGCGATTGGTGAGGGCCTCGGACAGCGGAGTGTGGTGGCACCCCGTGGCGGGACGTGGAAGTTGCGGATCGCGCACCTGATCTGGTGGCGATCCCCACGGATTTGTGTCACTGCTGCCGGCAATCGGGAGCGGGGCTTCTGTTCTATGGCCCGGGCTCTGATGGTGGCGGAGTAAAGATCCCGGCTTGAGATGTGCCGCGACAGAGCCCTGCGGCTGGCCTAGTGGAGGAGTGCCTGCGACGTGATGGGCTACCAGGTCCCGACCCGCTGAGGGCTCCGCGGCGGCGTGATTCCCTTGGGCCTCCTGGGGCGTGCCGGGTGAGACTGATTGGCGGCCGGGGAGCAGCGGCTGGCCACGCCTGGTGCTGATGTCCCTGGCAGGTGTGTGGGACGCCCGCATACCGGCACAGAAGTGAAGACGGCGGCACAGGGTACTGGTGACGAACAACGGGCCTGCCTGGGGCTGTGACGGCCCGCCTCCTGCCTGAAGAGCCACGCCGGGTGTCCCTGCCAGCGCTCTGATACGGTAGGCATCACGCTGCTGCTGAAGTAGGAGGCGAGTGAGGCCTAGCCGGTTGGGGGAAAGTTTTAAGGTCGCCACAGAGCGGGGGCCCGAGGTTGCAGTGGTTGTGGCCTGATCCATCGGGGAAGGCAGCCTACACACGGGAGTGCATAGCGCCCTGCCCCTTAGCGGCCTGGATTGGAGGTGTCGCTGTGGGCAGGCCTGGCGCACCAGTGAAGGAGACAGTACAGGCCGCCCTCCCCTGAAGGGGCTACACTGAGCGCCTGACAACGCGGAGCGCCTGCCGGAGCAGTATAGACGGTCACAGCAGTGCGGAGTAGGTGCTGGCCCGCGTGGACTTTGTTGCGGGGACAGGGCTAATGTGGTCTGTTGAGCAGGGAACCGCAGAAGTAAACCCAAAGTAATCTGAACGCTGTGCCTGCTGGGGCCACCCGAGGCCGGCGTCTCCTCTGTGCCTACATCACCCAGAAGCTGTCTTGGCATGGCTGGCCAGCTGCTAACAAGGATGTAAGAACTGAGCCGCCCCACTCCGGAGCACGCTAATCTGTAAGTTCCTACTGCCTGAGGCGCGCACCAGGTGGCCGACTGAAAAGGGGGCCCATTGCATGCCTACGTACAGTTCACCCCGCCGTTGCAGTGGGATGACGTTGGGGGCCCTTGGAAGGGGGCCCAATCTCTCTGCCTTGCGGCGACAGTAGCAGCAGTGGCCGGAGCCAAAAAGTAAGCCGGTGTGAGCCTTCTGGAGCCTACTGCGCGTCATGCGGGACACGTGCCACGGTGCGCCACGCTGAGTCATTGCCTGTCGCCCACACAGCGGCGCGCGCAGCTCCCCGAATCAACTGTGTGCCTGTGCCCTACCCTGACGCCTGCCACGGCGTTGCCGGTCAGCACTTCAAGCCAATGCTCTCTGCACAAAAGCTAGCCATGGGCCGTCTCCGCAACAACGCGCAACACAATGCAGCGCGCGCCAACACACTGGATCCACAAACCGCCGCTGGTGCATCTGGTGACACTCCGAACGCAGCATTAGCATCAAAACTGGACTGGCGGCGGTCGAAAGAATCGGGACTGCGCTGGAACAGACGCGTACGTCACTTAGGGCGCGCATAGACAAAGTAGCGTCAGATTTCACACTCTTAAAAGCAGACCATCATAAGCTGGCGGAGAAGGTGCAGTTGCAGTCCCAGACAATATCGGACCTGAAGCCTGTCACTCACAGTCATGCAGCGGCCTTGCAGGATGTTCTGGATCGTGTGCAAGCCCTGGAGGACTGAATCGAAGACGCGGAAGGGCGCTCCCGCCGCAACAATGTTCGTGTGGTGGGCCTTCCGGAGGGCCAGACCCCAGAACAGTACGTTGAGAGCTGGCTGCGGGGCGTCCTACCGTCCGGAGTACTATCACCACAATTTGTAGTGGAGAGAGCCCACTGCGTGCCGGCCCAGAGGTCCCCCCCCCGGGGTCCCGACCACGGCCCTTCCTTTTCAAGTAGTTGAACTATAGGGATAGAGACACGGTCCTACGTGAAACACGCAGGCTCCCTGAACTTAAGGTCAACGGCAACTCGGTCATGATATTCCCGGACTACACTTCGCAGGTACAGAGGCGGCGTAGCACTTTCACCGCTGTGAAACGCCAGCTGCGGGAACTGGCTCTCCCATACTCCCTGCTGTTCCCAGCCAGATTGCGGGTGGTGGCGAACGACACCACCCGCTTCTTCGAATCACCGGACGAAGTGTGGGACTGGTTAGAGGATACAGGCCTGTGGACAGGAGCCCGCCCCACAGACACGGAAGTTGCCCGCCCGGGCACCAAGAGGGGCCGGTGCCGTGGGAAACGACGGAGATCGAGGAGCAGACCCCTGGCGGTGGTGGCGCCACGGCCGGAAAAAAGTGAGGAGGAGCGCCGCAGCGCGTTGGAGTCAGTCGCAACGCTGGGCTCTCGGGCACGCCGGGAAAGTCGTGAAGTCAGCTCTTCCGGGTCGGTGGGCGACAGCGGCTCATCTACCCCATGCCGGAAGACTCAGATGAGATGACACTGCCCGATGTCACCCCGCAGACCGCTGACGGCATCATCTGAAGTGTCCTTCGCAGCCTAGAAAGCGATGGGAAGAACGCAGAGAAGTATCTGCACCCGCAAGTACCAATGGTGGCGCTCCTGCGGACTACAGATGTTGTCCTTGTTCCTCCTCCCCGCCCCCCTTTTTGTTTTTTTTTCTCTTTCCCTCTCTCTGTTGTTGCTGCGCGGCACGCCGCCCCTAGTTGCGCCCACCTCACACGCATGCGTTTCCCGCAGGCCGAACATATCACACTGAACGTTTAAGGTGCTAGACGGGCAGATCCCGGGGCCTGGGACTGGGATGACATGTACCAGACATAGAGGGACCCGTATAGCAGGCGGACAGACGCGCACCGCCCACACCCTTATCCCCCTTGATAACAACCCGTGCCGCAAACCCCACGCTGCACTATAAGCCAGTTTGACACAGTTTCAGCCCAGTTGGGCATCAAAGTTTGGACGAACACCGTCTCGGATTTCGCCCTTTTGAGTTATGCACAGTTTAGTTCCTACTAATACCCTATTGTTAGACACACTGAGTTGGAGTACACTTATGCAGCTTCAAGCATGTAACGCCTGTGATCCCCCTCCTGCAGGCCAGGTCACTATGCACAGGAAGCATGACACAGGTTAATATAGTCACATGGAACGTGCGCGGACTGCACACCCCGTCACGCAGGTACTCAATTTATGCATACCTCCGGCGCAGAGCCGTCGGCATAGGTCTGCTTCAAGAGACACACATGACTCACGTGGAATTGGGGCGCTTGCGGCAACGATGGAGGGGCCAGGTTCATGGCACTGGCTACTCAGCGCATGCGCGGGTGCACTCATCTGGGTCAGAGCATGAGTCCCATTTGCAAGCGATAAGGTTCTTGTAGATTCAGAGGGGCGATACACGCTAGTGAGTGGGCGGCTAAACGGGCAACCTGTCCTCCTTGGCTCCATCTACGCCCCGAATGTTAATCAATCTTCCTACTTAGACAATCTCTCACACATACTAGCTGGCTGGAGTGGGATCCCCTGGCTCCTAGGGGGGATTTTAACGCGGTGCTTAGCGTAGAACTAGACAGGTCCTTCCCACCTCTTACCCGGACCACAGAAGCGACTTTAACGCCCTTTCCGATACCAAACTTGCCAACCATACCCATACTTTGGGCGCCGTACATTCTAACACTTCACTCCTTCAACAAAGGAGTACCACTCCTTTCGATATTTCCACTGATGGACCTCCCGGTAACCATCCTCTTATACCACCCCAAACCCCACTCCATCTCCCCTTCCCGGACCCCTGGGACTTAACTAATACCCACCCCCTACCCCCATAAATACTGATCCTCCTGCACTTCACTCCGCAATCCCGGTGATCCTAGAGAGAAGTCGTATCCCTACCACTCCCGGCTCACCCCGACCTCCTCAACAACTAACTACCATCCATTCCTGTTATCCCCCCAATTCCTACACTAAACCCCTCAACTGCATGCTGGTCAATTGTCGATCGGCCGCACGACATGCTACTGAAATCGCAGAAACCATCCTAAGTGAAGCTATTGACATTGCTTTTCTTACGGAAACTTGGCTCAAGGCCCACTCTTCATCAATTATTGACCTACTCGCCCCCCCGGGATACTCCATCCTCAGAAAAGATAGGCTTGACAAAATTGGAGGGGCCTAGCCATAATCTATAAAGATGATCTCCAACTCTCCCTTGTTCAGAACCCCGATCAAACTACTTTTGAATACATTGGAGCGGAACTTAAAGCCCAAGGCTCCCCTCCCATTCGGCTATATAATATCTATCACCCCCTGGTGACCCTCTGCCCTTTGTGGAAGAATTATCTGACCTGCTTTCCCAAGCCTCAATCTCCAACTCCAAAAACCTCTTCCTCGGAGATTTTAATATTCATTGGAACAACAAAGATGATCCCGCGGTAGGCATCCTTAATGACCTACTCGACGTTACTGACTTGAATCAACTTGGCCATTCGCCAACACATTCCAAAGGGGCTACTCTTGATGCTATCATTACTAGCAAAAATCTGGCTTCCCTTTCCCACATTGTCCCCGTTGACTGGACTGACCATCACCTTATTCTCTTCACGATCAATAGTGCTGCACCTCCCCCTACCCCCAAAAATATCAAACATAGGATATTAACCAGAAATCTTCACCTTATCCCACCAGGTGTTCTAGAGAATAAGATTAAAACTAAACTTCAACTTCCACCTCCCTCACAAAATGCTAATGACCTTACTGAACACTACAACAAATCTATCATCGAGGTCCTGGATCAAATTTGCCCCAGCCAAATTAAAACCACTAAAAAACATCCCTGCCAAATCTTGGTTTAATGCTGATCTTAACAATGAGAGACGCTCTCTTAGGCTGTCGGAACGCACATGGAGACAACATCCCTCCTCTACAAATCTTGCCCTCCTCAGAGCCGCTAGGTCGAATTACAAAAAACACATCCTCAATGAAAAGGCCTCCTTTTTCCACGCACAATTAGACCGAGCTAAAAATAGGCCCAGGGAACTATTCAGCATAATCAAAAAACAAACTGCCTCCGCCCCTCCCAAATTGATGGCTTCTATGAAAAGATGTGAAGAAATTTCGAACTTCTTTTTCGAAAAAATCGCCAAGATTGATCTTTCCTTTGCCGTAACCCTCCCACCTCTGTGCTCATCACCCGCCCATGACCCTCCACCCAAGTCTCCTTTCACACCTTCGCCCCCTCCTGATGCTGTTCCATCCTCTCCCTCTGTCGCTACCCCAGATCATTTCCCCACTAACCTACAGCTAAAAAATAATGCAACATGGCTTAACTTCAACCCAGTTACAGAATGGGAAGTCCTCAACATCCTAACCAAGCTCAAACCCTCCTCTCATACCTTGGACCCGCTCCCTGCTAACCTTGTCCAAGATTTGAAGCTTATCATCGCACCTTATTGGGCTTCCATCATTAACTCCTCCTTGGCCACAGGGTGTGTCCCCACTTCTCTCCAGCTTGGCCAAATTACTCACACCCTCAAAAATGCCACCGCTGACCCCACCGACCTTAACAATCTGCGCCCTATCTCTAATCTTCCACTTCTATCCAAAGCCCTCGAAAAATGCGTCTTGCTCCAACTAGATAAGCACATTAACTCCTTCAGCCTTTTGGATACATTACAATCTGGCTTTCGAAAGGGCTGCAGTACTGAAACCACTATGCTCAACATTGTTGATGACATTCATCACTCCCTCGATAAAGGGGAGTCCTCCCTTCTCATCCTTCTCGACCTCTCTGCCGCTTTCGATACTGTCAACCACTCCGCCTTACTTAACACCCTCAAAGATCGGTTCAGCTTTAGTGGTCTTGTTCTTGAATGGTTTACCTCCTTCTTTCGCCACAGAACCCAGCAAATTAAAATTAACCATTGCCTCTCTACACCTATCTCTGTTCCCCAGGGTGTTCCCCAGGGGTCTATTCTCTCTCCCTCACTATTTAACCTCTTCATGGAACCCCTCACCCTCATTCTTAAGCAAGCAGGAATCAACAACCACCTCTATGCTGACGACACCCAGCTTTACTATAAGATCAAAACCCAAGATGACATTTTTCACCTCAACAATACCTTAACCAAGATCCAACAATGGTTCCATCACAATCACCTTAAACTCAATCCTAAAAAACGGAAGTCATTCTCTTCGCTCCTAAAAACAACCGGCTCCCCATTCAACACTGGATCTCTGACCTCAAAGCTCTCAACTGCTCTTTGTCCACCTCTAACTCAGTCAAATCCCTTGGAATAAGCATTGACCAGAACCTCAGCCTTTCTCCCCACATAAAAAATGCAGCCAAGGCGCCCTCTTCTCCCTACTTCACCTCAAGAAAATCAAACCCTTCATTCCTGCGGAGGACTTTAAATTAGTTGTTCAATCACTAGTTCTTTCGAGATTGGATTATGGTAATGCCATTCTTTCTGGAACGCCGAAAATCCACCTAGCCCCTATCAAATCAGTCCTTAATCTCGCGGCCAGGCTTATCTCCGATTGTAAGCGGTTTGACCACATCTCCCCCATCCTCAAAGAACTCAAATGGCTCCCCATCGAAGGCAGATCCGCATACAAGAACGCTTGCATTACGCACAAAGCCTTGCACCATCACACCCCAGTTTATCTCTCTGATAAACTCCACAAAGCAGGCTGCTCAAGAGATATGAGGAGCACAAATACTCTCATGCTAATACCGCCCTTGGTACACAAGAAATCTACCCAGTTACGCTCTTTCTCCGCTAATGCGCCTACTATCTGGAACTCTCTCCCCAAAGATCTACGTTGCAACCCCTCTTACCTCAGCTTCAAAAATGATCTCAAACGACACCTACTCAACAAATACTGGGGTCCCTAATCCTACCACCTTCCCCTGATTTCCCAACCTGCCCTTGACAGTGTCTTGTCCTCACTATTTTATACTGGATTTACTACCACCCTCCTCACCCCCTTACTTTTACTTCCCCCTCCCACTACGAGCTCTCTTATAATCTACGGCCTACTCCTGCTTGCTGTCGCCTCTCTCATTTCCCCACTATGTTCTCCCCCTCCTCAATCCTCTCTCCCCCATCCCTGACTACCCACACTAGCCCAAATTTCCAACTCTGGTTATGCCCTAACGGTTCTCCTTAATTTCCTGTTCATGCATTTATTGTTTTTTGCATATTGCGCTGAGTATTTTGCACTGTTCCTTTCTGTACGAATGTTATATTGCAATTGGTTCCTCTCTCGATCCCTGTAAAGCGCTCTGATACCCTTGGGTCTAGCCAGCGCTATATAAAACCGTTTAAATAAATAAATAAATAAATAATGCACAGGCTCTCAGGGACTGGCTTACCCACTGGGCGCTGTTAGACTTCTGGCGGGCTAACCACCCCGACACCAGAGTTTACTCGCACTACTCAGCAGCACATGGGCTACATGTCAGCCTGGACAGAATAGTGGGTTCACCTGTGCTACTCCCTTTAATCCACCGTATTGACTACTTGGGCCGCACACATTCGGACCATAACCCCCAATTGCTCCAACTCACATGGGAACCTGAGCGACCCCCTGCCCCCACCTGGAGACTCCAAACAGCGGCACTAGAAGACTCCTCATTCCGATCCTCTCTAGGCACGGCGCTCCTTGAGTTCTTTGAACTTAATGAGGACACAGCAGGAGATGCATTAGTGGTATGGGATGCCTTTAAAGTTACATTGCGGGGACATTGCATGGGAGCATCGTGGAACATACGAAAGACAATAACCTCTGCCCTGAGTACACTTGAAAGGAAACTTCTGCAGCACGAAGCGGAGGGAGAGGGTGGCGGCAGGGACAGGCAGCAACTAGAGGCATTGCGCGCGCAACACACTGTACTACTGGAGCGCCTCCGCTGTCACAACTACGTGGCACATACCGCCCGCACGCACTCCACAGCTGATCGCGCAGGCCGCCTTCTGGCTTGGCTGATCCGTCAAGAGCATACTCGGAAGCCAATTGCGGCATTACGAGACGATGCGGGACGTTTGGTATATACACAGCACGATATTCACGCTGCTCTGATGCAGCACTACACTCAGCTGTATCAGAGTTGAGGCCCGCAAGGTCCGCACGCTCCTCAATCCTTCTTGAGCCAAGTCCAGTTGCCAGAGGCATCGCCAGCGCAAAACGAGCTCCTGAGCGAGCATATCTCGTCAGAAGAGATAAGGATGGCTATCGTATCCCTAGCCACAGGGAAGACCCCGGATGGGTTTCCGGCGGAATTTTATAAAGCGTATCAAGTGTCACTGCTGCCGCGGCTCCAAGCCCTCTACGCCACTGCTGTAAAGGAAGATCGACTTCCCCCTTCACTATGCGAGGCTCACCTTATATCCTTGCCTAAGCCTGACAGAGACCCAACTGATATGGGCTCATACCGACCTCTCGCCCTGCTCAGCACCGACTCTAAGGTCCTTGCTAAGCTCCTGGCAGATAGGCTGGTGCAAGTGGTCCCTGCACTTGTGCACCCGGACCAGAATGTCTTCGTCCCGTCCCGCAATACTTCCCTCAATCTTTGGCGGTTTTTCCGTATAGCGACTTACTCCGCCCACGATTGGCCGAGAGTGGGTTGCCTCGTTTTGGCTATTGAGAGGGCGTTCGATTCTCTCGAATGGGGGTACATGTTTGCGACCCTTGAGAAGTACAACCTTGACCCGGCTTTCCTGCAGCTGACCCGTCTACTTTACACTAATCCAGTGGTGAGGGTAAAGGTGGGTCCATATGTCTCAGGTGTGATTCCGGTGCGTCGTGGGACGAGGCAGGGATGCCCTCTGTCCCCACTTCTTTTCGCGTTGGCGATGGAACCACTGGCTGAGGCGTTGAGAACACAGCTGCAGGACGGAATACCGCTCGGCGATGGCACGCACAGTGTGTCGCTATATGCTGACGACCTGCTGATCTACTTAAGAGATATCCACCAAGCGCCTGAACGCCTGGCTCCCCTTTTGGAGGAGTTTGCGTCCATCTCGGGACTAAAAGTGAACGTGGCCAAATCTAAACTTTACGCCTTTCGTGAGGGATGTCAAGACCCAGCGCTGATGCTGAGTGGCACTCGAGTGCAGTGGTGTGAGAGCACATTTCGGTATTTGGGCATAAGGGTATACCGCCGGCCGATGGACCTTTTCGATGGTAACCTGGGTAGGGCACTGACAGCAGTGAGATCCCAGATGCAGTTCTGGAGCACACTCCCTCTCGCAGTGGTGGGCAGAGTGGCGCTGGTAAAGATGGTAGCCCTCCCGCGATTCCTATATTACTTTGCCAACCTGCCCCTCTATGTGCCCATGTCCTTCTTTGCGACGCTAGAGAAAACACTCAGGGATTTCATCTGGGGCCCTAACCGTCACAGAGTCTCGATTAAAAAAACTCTACTTACCTACCAACCAAGGGGGGCTAGCGATGCCTAATTTTGAGCATTATTACCTAGCGTCGCAACTGCAATGGGTTGCCCGGTGGATGGCAGACCGCCAGCGGGACGACACGGCCACCACACACCCAGCTTACACTTTATCCCAGTTGCTTGCATTGTTCCACCCCGGCGCACGGACACGACCCCCGGAGCCCCAACTACTGAACGTAGCCTATAGGTGCTATCGCAGAAGTCTTTACTTAACTCGGGGCACAACACCCTCCGCTCCTGCCCTCCCACTTGACGGCACTCCTAGAGGACAGACACCACTAGGGAATACCGAGCTGCGACGTTGGTATGATGCCGGAATACACACATTAGGAGATCTGTACGGTGATGGCGCCCTTATCCCTTATGCGACATTGGTGGACAGAGACGGACTTCCGGCAGGGCAGTTCCTCCTGCACAGATCTCTGATTGCCACGCTCACGTTGCGCTGGGGAGACATGGCGGCAGAGCCACAAATGCACTTAACCGTGCAATATTTGCATGTGATGGGGCGGGGCAAACACCTGACGCGATGGTTTGCGGCTTCACTGCGCCTGCATGCTGCTTTCAACCTGACCTCTCTCCGACATAAGAGGGAGCAAGACCTGGGCCGGCAATTCTTAGACAAAGAATGGGAGAAGGTGTTGGCCAGCCCAGTCCTCATACCCCGAAATGCTCGATTTCGACAGATACAATATTATATCACACAGCGCGCATACCTCACGCCAGCCAACATCAACAGATATTTTCACCGCACAGACGCTGCCTGTCCCAGATGCGCCACTATAAACGCAGAGCTGGTGCACATGTTGTGGGGCTGTCCCAGCCTAGGTGAGTACTGGAGAGGGGTGGCAGAGTCGCTCCAGGCCTGCACTGATAGAGAAATACCCTTTGACTGGCCCACTTATTTGCTGCACACGTTCCATAGAACGCGCAGCACTAAAGTCACTTCCCGATTTCTTGACCTGGGCATCGCGGCGGCCAAAAGATTGATCACAAAGCGGTGGAAAGCATCAGACCCCCCACACATCCATGCTTGGAGGCGTTCTGTACTAGCATGGGCTAAAGCTGAAAGCGTGGCGATACACCGTGAGGAGGTTGTAGGCCTCAGGAAAATACCTATTTCTACGTATTGGGACGCGATCCTGGAATCGTTTCAACATGCCACGGACATGCCACATCAAACTACGCAGCTATCTGACCCGGCGGAGTAGGTCCCCGCAGACACTCGTCACCTTCGCATTGCCCATAGACACTGTGCTAATTAACCCCTATACGAGCACTGACATCTTCGCTCGCGCACCCGCTATGTGAGTGGGGATACACCAGACGAGGGTCGCACATGCCAACAGCCACAAACACACGGCCTCCCTCCAACTCAGCCCCACGTTCTGTTACCTATTCCCAAGTTAAGCTTGAACGGTTGTAACACCATGTATGCTGCAGCGCCACTAGCCTCAACGGGTTAGACGCCGGATGTCTTATAAATGGAGAGACTCATGGACTATGCAGATTGATGCCGGCTGAATGTGGAGAACAAAAGTCTCCTACCTGGACATATCCCGCTGTCATATACGCAAAGCTGTTTATGCTACCGCGCTATGCAGCAGCACAATGTTATGTTATGTGGTGTTACTCATGTATTCTTGATAAAATCAATAAAAATATATTTTAAAAAAATAAATAAAAAAAAATAAATAAAGGAAGCTGGTGTTTTGGGTGGCGGAATAGGAATTCCCTCTCTAGTCATTACAGGCTTGTCTTTCTTAAAGAAATTTTTAATTTTCTTCATTAACGTCTTTTTCTTTGGTCTTCCGAACATTTCAGATGTCCGATATATGAAAGAGTCTTGCGTATATCTTCTAGCTCTATTACCTACGTCGCGTCCTATGTCAGCACGACTCACACCCGCAGTCAAATCTGGACTCAACATACAATTATTTTCTGACCAATCCTAGCGCGGCTTCTATCAATCAACAAATCAGACTTGAGCTCACACTTGTGGTCTGACCAATGCTAGCGCGGCCTTTTGTGACGTCAGTATTACTCCTTACTACTGACCCCTCCTGTACAATCTGCTTCTGTCACACGCCCGCTATTTCAACCAATTCCATCGCGGCTCTCTGTGACGTCAGTACAACTCCGGCGACTGACCCTCCCTTCACAAGGTAATACGAAAACTTATTTCTTAATACTTTTCATTAAATTCTTTGTTAATAACAACATAAAAACATTTGCAACTCTGTCTGTTCCACTAAACAAAGGATAGATTTCAACGTATTCTTGAGTTTCAGCTACTGCGAGTAAAACCCCTGTTTACTCTTCATTCAAGCTCAGGAGAACCCGTTACTTCTTCAGTGTCACCCGTATTGGGAAATGAGATCAAAGTTTCACCAGCGAACCCCTTTTGCTATCATTCGCACTGTACTTTTATACAAAATATTCCCTAGTTTAACACTGCCAGCCCTGCATAGCTTCTCAGTGTTATTCCAACAGACGAGTAACCTCACTGCAGTATGGCTTCTGTCACCACCCGCTATTCATTTCCCGGGATTCTGGACAACATAAAACAAGACACTAACTCTTTTGTTAAAACATAAATCAATAATCAATACTTATCACCAAACTAGTCAATAATAACCATAACTCTGCTACCAGAAAACTGATCCAGTGGTATACTAACAACAAATACTCCGCTACCATTAACTCACCTGGGCCCATAAAAACGCACACAGAATCGAGTAGACCGCTGGGGTTTAGTTTATAATTTCATGTTTCTCAGGATTAGTTATTTCACTTTTCCTAACTAACCTTTCACTGATCAAAAAGTTCTTTCCTCTGGTCGATGGACCTTAGTTGAACTAATTGATGGTGATAATTAACATAACTCTTAACTATTCTTTAATTTTTAAAGTAAATAACCACAGACTCGGGAAGTTTTAAAATCTTTATCTAAATTAAATGCATGTGGACCATCTCAAAATTACAGTGCATTCACCATCATTTTAAAAGAGAAAAATTCAATTAATTAAACTTCAAGCATATATTTCGGACTCATACGATGACTAATGCACAGGAAAGGAGAGGACAGAGAGAAAAGAACATCTACGAATAACATGAATTTATAATTACCAAGGATGGTGTGAAGACCAAGCCCCCTGGCCAAAGGGCTGGTAAGGGATAGATCAGGAGACAAAGACTTCAGGACAGGATTCAGGACAGGATAGTTGACCTCTCAAGTATACCGACGACTGCGTCGCACACCTCTCTGACACTCTCTTCCTCCTCGAGATTCTTCCGTGATCTTCTGATCTAACCCAATTAAGTTAGGATAATAGGTTTTGCTTCAGGTTCTGCATTCGATTCTTCATCAGCATCTCACAGCATCCCCGACTCCCAGACAGCATCCCGAGCTCTGCATCATAATCTTCAGCAACACAAACTAACTAACTAACTAAAGCTACCTTAATTATACCTTTGTATCTTCATGTACCACCCACTAAAATTTCAATATCGTAAAAATATTAAATCTAATTGGTCAGACGAGGGGGGAAGATCATCACACCATACTTACATATCACTTTATTCTGTTAATCCATTGTTCGAAAACCCATCCCCTTAATTTTTATTAATTTCTTATGTTCCCATACATGTCCAAACTTTATTATTAACACTTTATTAAAAGCATGAATAAGAGTCTCTTTTTGCTGAACTCTTCACCCTCCGTTCTCAGGACACATCATTCTCGTCCTTGGCTTGCATTCAAAACTCCTGTCATCCTTCTGGGTTAACTTTCTTGTAGACATGCGCAGACGTTGAATCACTCAGCTCAATTCGGCTAAACGTGAAAGGCCCAAATGCGCACTAATAATAAAGTCAAAAGAACAAATATTAATTTCACAAATAAATGATCACACTGTATACCACCCATCTCTACTCTAATCCCCTTTACTTATGAATACTTTCCCCGCATTAGCATTTAGTAAAATAGCTTGTTTCATTTCAGCTAAGCAGATGCCATGCACGTGAGTCTTCAAGACTCCATTTTAATGCCTTCTGCACATGCGCTAGAATTTCCCTCCAAGCATTAATTTGTCATACTGCGTAGATGCAGTTGACGCATGCGCACAACAGTTTCCCCGTTTAAAGCGGTATTAGTCCGTTTTCATTGTTATCCGTATTAATACACACATAAGCAAGCTTCACTAACCCACGTGTTTCTGTGGTACGTGTTATTATTCGCGAGACATGGTTAGTAATTCGTTAATGAGCTAAATGAGAGGTTTGCCTCCGAGCAAGTCTCTTTCTTACGAGACCTTGCTCCATCAGTAACATGCGAGAACACCGGTGCCTCATAGCAAGGCTGAGAAGGAGACAGTAGACCCCAGTCCTCTAGACACAATCTTAGCGACTCCACTCCCAAGAGCTCAAAAGAGAACAAATGCTGTGGTCTGCATTAACTGGAGCTGTGATTCTATATTCATTAGAACATCCTATAATAAACAGCCATGGCATACCACTCTCCTCTGAACCTAGAGCACAGCTCCTGCTGCCTAGATTAAAGTTCACCCATCTTACTGCCAAAGGGATTTATTTTCATATACCTCTCAAATTTAAGTTAGGTGATACAAACGCACTTGACATTTTTTCATATTTTCGGCATCACAGTAATCTGCAGGTGATCCCCATGAGCCACAGAATTGCATGGTTTTTACACAGCTGACTACCATTTCTAATTCACAACATCTAATTTCTTGTATTGCTAGAGAACTGCTAGGGGAGTAAAATTGTTGCAGTGCCCAGCCCAGAAGTCTCTGGTATTCTGATCTGGGGTCGCCGCTAACAGATTGGCAAAAATGCTATTGCTGTATGCAAACAAAAACTGTCTCATTAAATAGCAAGCATATACTATTTCTGTATAAATTTCTCCACAGGCTCTGCTATATACCTGTGAAATTTAACTCATTTGGCCTGGAGGTTGACACAAAGTGCATGTGGTGTCATGATCCAGGAGCTAGTTTTATCCACATGGCATAATTGTGCCCTTGCCTTGCAACATACTGAAAAGCTATTTTTCCATTTTTTGAGATATGATGTGCAGTGTTAAGGAACCCTCCCACTCGGCATTATTATAATAGGTCAAGGATCTCATATCTTCGGCTTGTATTTGGTGATGGGCTGCTGCTATCAAAAAGGAGGGTGGCTCTAAGTTGTGGTTGAGAATCAGTGCCAAATGTTAATGAATGGATAAAAAAATGGATAATTTGCAACAATGTGGCTACACTTATGCACTACTCTTATCCCCAAGTTCACGTCTTGAAGACATCTGGGAACCACTGTATCATTAGTTGACAAAAGAGGGAGAGGGAACATGTAGAGGAACATAACTATTGTTCCTGAAGAGACATTACATATAGATGTATAAAACATGTTGAAAAAATTGTTGATGATACTATTTGGAGTTGGAACATTTTAGTGCATGAGCACGACAAATGATACACCTCTGTATGCTTACTTGGATGTAATGAGCCAACTAAACATTAAAGCATGTAAGAGTAAAAAAAAGTGTGCATGGTGTATGGCGCTTCTCATGACTTGGTTTAGCTGGGCGAGCCAAGGATATGATGGGTCCTTGATCACTTCTAGGTTTTCTCATTTCTGTCGATTCTGTTGGTGGTGCTCCAAGTTCCTGAGGCCAGATTGATGAAGGATGGTAGCTCTTCTAATGCTGTCAAAGAGAAAAGAGGGCCCCTGAGGAGTATAAATACCAGGTGGGGAATCCAGGGGCTATAAATCAGAACAAAAACAATAACTGCCTACCCCAAATCATTAACCCCTTTTATGCCAAGGATGTAGTGATTACGTACTCGGCAGCGGTGCTGCTGGGCTGAGGACGTAACCATTACATGCTGGCACTGGCCCACGGGGGAAGCGCTGGTGCCCCCCCCGTGGGCCATCCACCTACATGCCCCCACTGGGGATAGCAGCGGAAGTGCTTCTGCTGCCACCCCCAATCCCCCCTCGGCAATCGCGCTCACAGTGCCTATATCATTATAGGCTGCAGGGGACGCGTTGGAAGCCATTTGCTTCCAGCGCGTCCACACATAGGATGTGTTTCAGGTACGTCCTCCTGTCAGGGGTGGGGTGGTTCTTTGGGGAAAACAGACACATGGGGAAAGGAAGGAGTTTTTCCTTTCCCCCTGTGCCTGTTTTAAATGGATTCCTGCTCCACGATTGTGGATGAGGCCCGGGATTGTGGAGCCGGAATCCATCTACTAGACAAACCAGGGATTTGTTTCTTTATTGTTGGGGGAGCAACCCCTTAGGCAAGGTTCGGTCCGCTGGGGGCAAGTGTAGTCATGTTTTGCCCTTCCCCCGCGGGGGCTGATCCGGCCTTTTTATGTTTAGGCTGATCTAGCCCCCAGGGTGTCGAAACCCACTAGAAGCCAGGGATACATTTTTTAATAATTACAGAGAGCGATCCCTTGAGAAAAGATCGCTCCCCTTTTGGGGATAAATGTTTTGGTCATTTCTGCCCCCCTTGGGGGCAGATCAGCCTTATATTTTTCGGCCCATCTGCGCCCAAGGAAAAAAGAAGCCACTAGTCCACCAGGGATTTTTTTGTACAAAGTTATAAATGTTTTGGGGAGTGGCCCCTTGGGCAAGGGTCACTCCCCTTTTGAGGATGAATGTTTTGGCCATTTCTGCCCCCCTTGGGGGCAGATCGGCCTTATAATTTTAGGCCCTTCTCAGAAGCCACTAGACCACCAGGGATTTTTTTGTATGTAGTTATAAATGTTTTGGGGAGTGGCCCCTTGGGCAAGGGTAACTCCCCTTTTGGGGATGAATGTTTTTTCCATTTCTGCCCCCTTTGAGGGGAGATTGGCCTTATATGTTTAGGCTCATCTTCCCCAAGGGGGGCAGAAGCCACTAGACCACCAGAGATTTTTTTGTATGTAGTTAAAAATGTTTTGGGGAGTGGTCCCTTGGGCAATTGTCACTCCCCTTTTGGGGGTGAATGTTTTGGCCATTTCTGCCCTCCTTAGGGGCAGATCGGTATTATATTTTTAGGCCCATCTTGCCCTAAGGAGGGCAGAAGCCATTAGACCACCAGGGATTTTAATGTTTATGCCGCAAAATGTTTTGGGGAGTGGCCCCTTGGGCAAGGGTCGCTCCCCTTTTAGGGGTGAATATTTTGGCTGTTTCTGCTTCCATTGGGGGCAGATAGGCCTTGTGTTTTTAAGCCTGTGTGCCCCCAAGAGAGCAGAAGCCACTAGACCACCGGGGAAAGTTTGTATTCTAAATGTAGTTTGGCTTATGGTCTGCGTGTTTTGCTATTATTTGTGATCGTAACATTTTTTTTCTCCTTTTCATTTTATTGCACATCTTTTGTTTTACTTTGGTGTAACTTGTGCTTGCGGTTTCGGCACTGGTAGAGCTGAAGTTTGTGTAGTTGCAAGTGTTTGGTAAGGAAATGTTTTTTTATATTGTTTACTCCAAATGAGTATCAATGACCTACATGAATGTTTTTTGGAACTGTTGTTAACAGCCTATTTAACTTCTGTTTGAATGTGTGTGACATTTTCCTTGTGCACAATGTGTATTGTGTTGCCTTGTGTGTCATTTTCTTTTTTTTTTCTAGTGGGATATTGGTGCTTGCTGTGTCTCTGCAGAGTAGGTGCTGGTGAGTCTAGCAGTCTCTGGCAAGTGAGTGGTATTGTTTTACAGTATATAGGGTCTTTGTGTCCTGTGTATTGATTGACTTTACCATGCAACTGCTATATGCCAGTAGTTTTTCATTTTGTTTTATAAATCCACACTTTGTTTATGACTTTTTTTACACAGTGTTGGGTATTGTTGAGTTATTTGTCAAGTTACTTGTATAACTAACGATTATGGCTGGCCGCAGGATAACTGCTCAGCAGATTGTTGGTCTGTTTTTCGAGTCTTCTTCTGACCATGATTATGAGACTGACTCTGCATCTGAGGCAGAGGAGGAAGGCCAGGATTCTGGCAGTGAATTTTCTGTCTGAGAAGAATCATCTGATGATGAAGCCACTCTCAGTGCGGATGAAGTGCCACTTTTAGAGGAAGACACTTTTAGAGGAAGACACATATGCCTATAGTGCAGCAAGAGGCATCTGGATGGCAGCCCGGGGCTGCAAGGCTTCCCATCGGAAGTGCTGGACTCTGGGTTGACCCAAAGATGGTGCAGCTAGTGTTGCCTGCCTTTAGTGGTGTTGCAGGGTGTAGAGTGAATTGTGAAAATGTTTTGCCTATAAAAAAATTTCAGTTGTTTATGGACAATGTATTTTTGGCTGAGATTGTTGAGCAGACTAATTTGTATGCTGAACAGTATTTGAGGGACAACAGTGCTAGACTTAAGGTCCACTCTAGAGCTATCCGGTGGACTCCCACAAATCTGGATGAGCTGAATAAATATTTGATTTTAACTTTTTTGATGAGCCTGAGAAGGAAGCCGCTGCTGTCTTCATATTGGTCTTCTAATCCCTTGATGGCAACGGATATATTTCCTGCAACCGAGTCGTAACCGGTATTTGGTTCTTCTTCGGATGTTGCCTTTTGTTGATCATGCTTTAGCTTTGCCATGAGATCACCCTGATTGTGACCATCTTTTTAAGGTTCGGCCTGTCCTTGATCACTTTGTAGATTGATTTTCAGAGATCTATGTGCCAGGGAAAGAAATAGCTGTGGATGAGTCTTTGGTCCTGTTCAAGGGCTGACTGGTTTTTAGGCAGTACATTCGTAGCAAGAGGGCACGTTATGGAATTAAGATGTATGTGCTGTCTGAGAGTAGTACTGGATATGTCTATAATTTCAGGGTCTACACTGGTATGGATTCCAGTATTGACCTCCCTGGTTGTCTGTCCACTTCAGAGTTACAGAGAAAATTGTGTGGGAACTTGGTAATGGACTTTTTAACAAAGGTCACCATTTATATGTAGATACATTTTACACTGGTGTGCCAGGAATTGTTTAAAGTGGACACTGTTGCTTGTGGCGCAATCCGCTCTAACTATAAAGGTTACCCAAAAGAGCT
The DNA here is from genome assembly GCA_963921515.1 of Calotriton arnoldi. Taxonomy (NCBI): domain Eukaryota; kingdom Metazoa; phylum Chordata; class Amphibia; order Caudata; family Salamandridae; genus Calotriton; species Calotriton arnoldi. The sequence continues at coordinate 990,314 of CAWUFW010000018.1, forward strand.
GGTTTGTAAAAAACCTGTGAAGGGACAGTGCAGTGCTTTGCGTAGTGATGAACTTCTAGCTCTGACATTTTCTGACAGGAGAGATGTCTATATGCTGACTACCATCCATGATGAAAGTACTTCACCTGTGACTGTTTGGGGTCAGTTTGCTGAGATGTGTAAACCTGTGTGCATTTTATGGTTTAATTCTTTTTATTGAACAATGCAGGAAACAAGCTTGCATTAAACGGGCCACACATAGCCCACCAAAGATACTAATAAGTGCATTGATATTACAAAAAATCAACAAATAACTGGTACAATCCCACCCACCACCCCGAGAGAAGAGAGAAAAGAAAAAGGAAGAAAACACAGAGAGAGCCACACCCTCTCCCCCCCGGTCCATTCCTTCTATACGGCGCTGCGCAAAGAGGAGTGTCATTCCTGAAGCTAGGCCAGCCTATGTGGAGGGTTCCGGTGCAGTTAGGCGTAAGAGGCGTAGGTATCTCGGGCAAGACAGCTCCCGGAAATCTTGTGCAAGCAGAGCGAGGAATGGCTGCCAAAGATCGCTAAAGGAGGAGCCTTTCCCGCCTAGGGTAAGAGAGATCTTTTCCATGCCCAGTACATGCCACAATCGCTGATACCATCCTGCGTGTGCAGGAATACGAGGGGTTCTCCAATGAATTAATATGTTCTGAATGGCTGTGCCCAGTGCTATGGCTATCTGCTTCCCTCGCCTAGATTTCAAAGGGTAGGTAAGCGGATTTGGTACCCCCAACAGGACATATGCAGGAAGCCTAGGGATTTCGGTGTCAAGGTGTTTGTCAACATCGTCAAGTATTTGCGTCCAGTATGTCCGGAGGTGTTCGCAGTCCCATAGAAGGTGAACCAGTGTGCCCCTCTTCCCACACCCTCTCCAACAATCAGGGCTCTGTGTCGCGTCAGCTTGGTGAAGTCTCTCTGGGGTGTAGTACCAGTAATAGACAAGCTTGGTGAAGGTTTCAGTAAGACCTACGTGCGTAGCTGTGTGGCGTGCTCTGTAGCATGCACACTCCCACTCCTTGGGACTAAGACTACGCCCAAGATCCCTCTCCCAGTGCGCGCGTCCCGCATGATAAGTGTGGGTATATCGGGACAAGAGCATCCTATACAGATCTGAGATCAGCTTCTTGTCGGAAGACCGTGTGATGAGCCACCGTTCATAGGGGGTAAGAAGCCTAGTCGCCTGCGTTCGATTGCCAGGGTGCATAGCCCAGTGTCGCACCTGTAAGTAGTGCAGACGTTCGGATTCTGGGAGACCGTAATCGGCCCTGGGTTGCGAGAAGGGGATAATGTCACCTTTATCAAATAAGAGGCCTAAGGCTCGGCATCCGGCCTCTCTCCACAATAGAAAGGACTGCGGGCCCATCCCGGGGCTAAAGTCAGGATTATCAAAAAGTGATGTAAGTGGAGAAGGGAAGGTCGTTAGGTCATGGCGCGTGTTGGTCCGATCCCAGACTGTGAGGGTTGTGCATATCACCTGTGAAACGTATAAGTTGGGGGGACGATGGGATTTCCAGAGAAAGGGAATTTTCATGAGAGACGTACCAGCAACTGCACGGTCTTGAAAGAGCCAGTGTTTCTCGGATTCAGCCCGGCTCCATTCGACCAAGTGTCGAAGCTGCGCGGCGTTATAATAGAGCGTGAGATCCGGGATCCCAAGGCCCCCTTCGTGAGGTGGGAGGAAGCTGACTAACCGTTTCATTCTTGGTTTGCGCCCTTGCCAAATAAAGAGAGAGAGTTCCGATTGCACCTTCTGTAGCCAACGGGTAGGAGGCGGAAGGGGAGCGTCTGGAAAAGGTACAAAATTTTGGGGAGGATCATCATCTTAATAGCTGCGACATGCCCCAGCCACGAGATCTGATAGTGTTTCCATCTCCGCAGCTCGGTGCGGATGTGTGCGTGAAGTTGGGAGTAGTTAGCCATCCTCATGGCCTGCAGAGTCGGGGCCAATTGGATACCCAAATAAGGGACAATATCATAAGACCACTGCAGGGGGTGTCGAGCCTGTAGATCCGCCCGCTCTTGAGGGGACAAAGAGAGATTCAGCGCTGTAGATTTCGTCAGATTAACCTTAAACCCAGAGGCGTTCGCGAAAGTGTCCAATTCCTCCAGAAAGGCCCCCAAGGCCATCCCAGGGTTCGCTAGGGTGACCAGCACGTCGTCCGCATATAAACTTATAGTGTTGGTGTCCCCTCTGAAGCGAATGCCAGTGATCTGAGGGTGGTCCCGAACTCTCTGCGCCATGGGTTCCATATAGATGGCAAAAAGCAAGGGCGACAAGGGGCACCCGTGCCTCTAATAATGAGGAATGGGGGGGACGTGTGGCCGTTGATCCGTACCGTGGCTGTGGGAGACCGATAGCAGTTAAAAATGTGTGTCCGCATCTTTTCCCCCGGGCCAATGCGGACCATTGCCTGTTCGAGGTAGGGCCAGTGGACTCGATCAAAGGCCTTCTCCGCATCTATGGTTAGGAGCATATAGTCTCCAGGGGTGCGGGAGGCCTTTTCTATGAGGTGTGTGACACGTTTAGTGTTGTCACTCGTCTGCCTCTGCGGGATGAATCCAGCCTGATCGGGGTCCACCAGCCCTGGCAAATATGGGGCAAGCCGGGCGGCCAATATTCCAGTGTAGAGCTTCAGGTCAATGTTCAAGAGCAAGATGGGCCGATATGACCCACAATTCGTCTTGTCCTTCCCCGGCTTAGGGATGACGGCTATCGCTGCCTCCAGCATGGAGGAGGGGATTGCTCCGGGTGCCGCAAAGGAATTGAAAAGCTGAGTGAGCAGGGGAGTGAGCGTTGAGCAAAACTGCTTATAAAAAGCTGTGGTGTAGCCATCGGGCCCAGGCGATTTGCCCTACTTCAAACGAGCAATAGCTGCTATGACTTCCTCCGGTCTAATCTCTCTCTCTATATGAGCCGCCTGATCCGGTGTCAGGGCAAGAAGGCGAGCCTGGGCTAAGTAAGCGTCTATATCCGCTCTCTCCAAAGGCTGTTCATCATAAAGGTGGGCATAAAAGTTGCTGAAGATCTCGGCAATAGCCGCATCATCCGAGCATAACACTATTGCCTGGTCCCTAATCTCCTGAACTCCCTCGCGCTGTCGAACCTTCCTGGAGCTTATGCTCGAGCAGTCGCCCACACTGGTCCCCACCAGCGTAGAAGGAGTGCCGTAGACGCATCGCAGCGTATTCCGCCCTGTCACGGTCAATGGCAGCCAGCTGTGCCCGAGCTGCAGTTAGCTGTCGCCATATGCGTGGGGCCCCGGTGCGCTGATGCATCTGCTCCAGTTCTCGCACCTTTTGTGTCAGTTCCTCCCTTTTCGTTTTACGGTCCGCGTTGTCTGCGGAGGAGATGGCGATGACTTCTCCCCTAATGACTGCCTTAAGGGCCTCCCATCGGGTGGAAAGAGCTGTGTTAGGGCTATCATTGTGTAATAAATAGTCCTCTAGTGCATGCTGTATCTGGGCAACCGCATCCGGTCGATGCAATAGGGTGTCGCGGAAGCGCCAATGTCTGGTCGGTCGCCGAATCTGTGGAAGGGCTAGTGTGACCTCCACTGGGGTGTGATCGGACAGGGCCACCACCAATATGTCGGCCGAGAGCGTGACATCGCGGAGAGCCTCTGAGCCCAGAAAGTAGTCTAAACTGGCATATGTTTTGTGTGCGTTAGAATAATATGAGAATTCTCGTGACCGAGGGTGATGATGTCTCCATAAGTCTGTAAGACCTAGATCGTGTAGTCTGGTGAGCCCGGTGGGCGAGAGTGCACCAACCTGGCTTGTGCACTGTGCCGATCTGTCTAAGTCATTATCGAACACCAAGTTGGTCTCCCCCTATCAGTATGTGACGCTCCTGTGTTGCCGTAGCTTCAGTGAGGGCCTCGTGCAAGAATCGTTCCTGACCCTCATTAGGTGCGTAGATAGACCCCACAATTAGAATGTGACCCCCTATGGTAAATTGGTAAGTGAGAAGTCTGCCCTTTATCTCAACCCCTTTCTGTACCACCTTCCCCTGAAAAGTCCTTGAGACCAAAATAGCCACCCCTGCAGTTTTGGAGGGTTTGGAGGAAAAGAATTGTGTCGGGAAGGCACGGGACCTAAGCCGGTGGCAATCCTTAGGGAGCAGGTGTGTCTCTTGAAGGAGGCAAATATCCGCCCCTGTACTCTCTAGATAGGAAAGAAGTGCCCTGCGTTTAATGGGGTTATTGAGCCCTCTCACATTAAAAGTGAGAATCTTAACTGAGGATGGTGGCATCTAATACCTAGAAATGGGGGAGTCGCTGATCATGAGCATCGGGGGAGCAAAAACCCAGGAAAGGCCTATGAGGGAGGACCCTCAACGCCAGCGCGAGAACCAGGAAACAATAGCACCCCATGGACCGGGGGCCCCCCAGGAAAAAAGGACAAAAGAAGAGAGTGAGTAAAGAGAAGAATGGAACAAAGACCAGCAAAAAATGGAACAGAAAAAACAGGGCACGACAAGTGCCAAAAAGGATCTTGAGTTCGATCATTAGTCCGTCATCCAAGGATGAACAGAGAGAGAGTCTATGGGGTTGTCGTGTGGCTGCTGGTAGCCCCAACCCCCTCTCCCCCAACCCCCCAAGCATCAAATGAAGGATACTCCATGACAGCCAGACTCAGTCATGTGGTTGATGTCTTGGCCAAGGCTTCTGGCAAAGCCTCAAGAGCGGCCTGTTGCTCTTTCTTGACCACCAGTGGATCTGGTCACTGGATGCGGCGTCGTCTCTGCTGCCTCCATTTCGGTCGACCATCATTAGACCCTTGGTCCGAGCGCTCCCCCTCATCTGTGTCCTCCGGGTTGGTGATCCCCAACAATTTGCTTGCTTCAGACAGGGAACGGAGTTGGTACAACTTGCCATCATGCCGGAATACGAGGCGGAACATGTGCCCCCAGGAATAGGAGATATTGCGTTGGCGCAGGGCCTCCGTGATGGGCCGGAAGGTCCTGTGTTTCTGGAGCGTAATAGCAGCAAGATCTTGGTAGAGGACGGGCGATTGGTTGCGGAAGGTGATCGATTGAAGCAATCTAGCTTTGCGTAGAATTTCTTCCGTGGTGTGGAAGTCCTGGACGCAGACCAGAATATCCACCGGGGGTGCCGTTGCCGCCCTAGGTGGACCCACTCTGTGTGCTCTGTCCAGCTTAAGATCAGAGTCCAGTGGGTTGCCCAGGATATGGTTGAAGAGCTCGCGCACGTATTTAAAGATATCACCAGCTTCTTCATTGGTGCTCACTCCTCTGATTCATTGTTGTGGCGGCGGAGCGGTTCTCAAGGTCCTCCAAGTGGGATTGAACGTCCACCTGCTGCTCATGGATCCGGAGTACCTCCTGTTGCATGGCGGCCAGTTCGGTGTCTCGGGCATCGCTTTTGTCTTCCAGGGATGCCACTCTCTCCCCTATGTCAGAGATGTCCTTGATCTCCGCCGTGAGATCACGTTTCACCGTCTGGAGGTCATTTCGCAAGGCGGCGAACAGGGATTCTAGAAAAGCCGGCGTCACTGGCGCATCCGCAGAGGTGGCCATCTGCGTCGCCGCGTCCGGCCGTCCGGCGTCCGCCGATCCCCAGCTCTGTGCCCGGGCAAAGAGATCCTTAAGTGTTTTTTTCTCCTGTGGCTGATTTGTCCTTTCTGCCCCGGGTGGATGTCATACTCGACTCCCTCCACGTTGCTGGCACCGGCGACCACGGATTGGGCTGTACGGCAAGTCACTGCGGCACGGCGTCGCCCGATCCGACGATCCCCACTCTGCGACTCAGGGACCAGTCGTTTGCGCACCAGCTCTAAACCGCTTCCAGTGCGTGATGCTGTAAAGTGTCAGCCAACAGTCTGCTGGGCCCCGACAGTGCACCGGGCCGTCCTTGCCATCCAGGCCCAGATGCGTCAGGGCACGGTGCCACGTGTGCCAGAGAAAGGCGGGGGGCAAGGCCAGCAGCCTGTCCCAATGCCCGGCCCCCTCCGGCGTGAGGATGAAGTTGTGTGAAGGGGAAACTAAGCAAAGTACATGCAGGGGCGCGGCGGCAGCCGCCGGATGCAGATCCCCTTTACTGATGTAGCGCCAGTCCCAGTGGGCCCAGTACCGGAAGGTGGCAAGGCAACGCCATCAAATCTGGGCCGCCGTCTGCTCCACAAAGTCCAACAGCGGGGGATCCCGCCCAGCCAATCCCCAGAAAGCGAGTCCGGCAGAATCCCTCCCCGTGAGCGCGGGACGGGGTGCACAACCAGAGGTCCGGGCTCCAGGCAGGCCCGCTGTGAGGCCCAACGCAGCCTAGGCGCCTCCGAGGGGGCTCCGGGGAGTCAAGGCTGCGGCAGGGAATAGGAGCTTGGAATGACTCACCACAACAGCCCCCCGGTTCCTTCCGCCAGGCCGAAGGCCGAAATGCCTCCAATAGCCCGCACCACTCTCCCCCGGCCCTCAAGCACGCATGTGGGGTCGCCGTGTGCTCTGACTCCACACCGGAGGGGCCGCTGTGCCTCGTAAGATGGCGCCTACCGTTCCGCCGCCGATCACTGCCGTCGTCACCTGCCAGTCCAATGCGGCGGGAGAGGCCCTCGGGTCTAACCGGCGGCCCCGGCAGAGCGATGTCACTCCACGGCCAGTGACACAAGGCTCCAGCCCCCACAGCCTCAACAGCGCCGTTTGTTGCCGCACGCTATCACCTCGCTGCTCGGGCCTGACTCGGGACCAGAGGCATGCAGCACAGCCACGGAGTACCCGGGAGCCGCACCTGGTAAGTTGCCGATTATGCCTGGGTGGGGAAGATGGCAAGTCAGCCGCCGCCCGTGCGATTCGGAGCCCTAGGCTCTTGCTACAAGTCGGCGGGCGGAGGAGAGAAGGCAAAGCACGTCCTAGCTCTCCGCCATCTTGGCCATGCCCCCTGTGTGCATTTTAGACTACAATAAGCACATGGGTGGTGTAGATTGAGTCGATCAGAGGTTGGAACCTTACACTGCTGTTCGTAAGGCGTACGTTTGGTATAAAAAGTTGGCTATCCATTTAGTCCATTTAGCAAGCTACAATGCCTTTGTTGAATTTAAGGATTGTTTTTCAAAGTCAAAGATGAAATTTTTTCAGTTTCAGCAGTCTCTGATAGGCAGTCTTGCATTAGTGGAACAGACAGGAGTTCCTAGAGAAGCAGTGGTGGAGTATGTGGCTAGATTGAAAGATCGCCACTTCCTTATCATCTTCCTCCCACGGCCCAAAAAGAATTTCCTGCTAAGAAATGTAGAGTCTGTGCCCGAAGAGGTATGTGGAAGGAGAGTTATATGTACTGCCCCTATTGTCCTTCTAAACCTGGGATGTGTGTGCCCACATGTTTTAAATTGTACCACACGCAATAGAATTTTTGGTTGCAACCGTGAGCATAAAAGTAAACTGACTGGTCTGTATTGTTTTATATTTTTTGTTCAGATTTCATGGTTGGCATTAGTGTGATGTATTGAGTGAGAGCTGTTGTGTTTGTAGTTATAGTTTTGTATCTATTGCCAATTGGTCTGTGTTTTCTTTTTTGCATACAAAATGCGATGGGGGTGGACATGGACTGGCACTTGGCTGGCGGTGTGTGTGGACTGGTGAATGGCTGGCTGTGTAACTATGTGTGAAAAAACCATTTAGGAAATAGATAAAAGGTGGACCTCGAATAGTGCAAAAGCAATATATGACCAGAAAAAAAGAGATTTATCAAAAAATAATTTTTATTGTTTTTTGTATTTATAGATCAAGTTGTAAAAGAAAAAGCATATTTTCCCTTAATTATTAAATATTTGCAACAAAATGATAACATACAATATTAATCTCAATTAGGGTACATATATAATACCAATTAAGGCCTATGTAGGATGCACAAAATCATTATATGGTTGTTATTAATGCTATTCATACATACTTGTCCATTCATACATGGCCTAATTTAAATGATTAAATACATATCAAACATGATGTTGTTGATATTAAACATGCATTTGTGTACCAACAATTGATAAAAAATAACAAGGAATCAAAATTATTCAACACATATATAATTTAAAAACATTAGAAAATGTGGTCATGGCTAACATAGTTCATGTCAAATGGCTGGCTGTGTGCATGGACTGGCGCTTGGTTGGTGGTGTGCATGGACTAGTGTTTGGCTGGCGGTGTGTGTGCATTGGCGCTTGGCTGGCAGTGTGTGTGGACTGGTGCTTGGCTGGCGGTGTGCGTGGACTAGGGCTTGGCTAGCGGTGTGTGAGTAGTGACTTGCTGCTGGTCACTACACACACTGCTAACCAAATGCCAGTCCACACACACTGTCAGCCGGTGTGGTTGCTGTGTCAGGCATGTGGGCGTATGAAAGTGATGGGCCCTTGAATGGCGCTGCCTGTTGATGTGAGTGTTGCAAAGTGCTGGGCCCGCGGCTCGCAGTGTGAATGGTCTTGTATGTGTCACAAATGAAAGATGTGTGAATGGCCTGTAAAGAGGTTGGTGCCTTGTCGTGGGTTTACACCTCATGAGCTGTGAGTCATTGGTTCAGGTTTTTAACCTTTTAATTATAAAAAATGCACTTTCTTTTTGTGAAATCTCTTGTTAATAAGATTTGTGCCTCCGAACCTTCACTCACCCTCCTGCCAAATCCAACCAGTATGTGTGTGTACTTGGGGAATAGTTGGTCGTGAAGTAATATTTATATTTTCTGGCTTTCTCTGCCAGGGTGTACATTGTCTCTACGTTGTCTGTTGATGTGAGTGTTGTAATGTGCTGGGCCCGTGGCTGGCAGTGTGAATGGTCTTGTATGTGTCACGTATGAAAAGTGTGTGAATGGCCTGGAAAGAGGTTGGTGCCTTGCCGTGGCTTTTCAGCTCATGAGCTCTGAGTCATTGGCTCAGGTTTTTAATCTTTTAAATATTAACGGTGTGTTTCTTTTTTGTGAAATCTCTTGTTAATAAAATTTGAGGCTCTGAACCATCACTCACCCTCTTGCCAAATCCAACCAGTATGTGTGTGTACTTGAGGAATAGTTGACTGTGAGGTAATATTTGTGTTTTCTGTCTTTCTCTGACAACGTATCTCAAGGGAAAATCCACCAATTCTTGATATTTTCGTAAACTAGAAACACAGGGGAGTACAGGGTGGTGTCCCTCTCAAGGATCCCAACAAGATTTCTTACCCAAAATGCCCTGCATATCTAAAAATGTGACTACAGTCACAAATGTTTCTTACATTACTCTGCCATGTTCTTCCAGAATCAGAAGGAAACCACAAATTTCCTACCACCCTGTGTTCCTCCAGGTCCCCCGATAAAAATGCTACCTCACTTGTGTGGGTGGGCCAATTGCCCACCACAGGAAAGGTCCCAAAAGGTATTGTGGAGGAATATGCCACCTTACCTTGCATGCAATTACAACGCATGCAATTACAACACGGTAGTTACAACGACCGCGTTGTAACAACGCATGCCATTACTCCGCAAGTCGGAACAACGACTTGCTCTAGGGGGGGCGCTGGATGTTGGAATAGTATAATTTACTATTCCAACTCCAGTCTGTGCAACAATAGGGAAGGTGTTGGATTTTAAATCCAACACCTTCTGACCCCTCCGCAAGTCGTTGTTCCGACTTGCGGAGTAATGGCATGCGTTGTTACAACACTGTAGTTGGAACGACTGCGTTGTAATTGCATGCGGTGTAAACAATTCGGGGTAAATGATGTTTACCATTGTGGAGGCATCAGAAATTATCAATCACAAAATGACCTGGCTTTGAAAGGGGGTCACCTGCATATTTGATGCAGGGCTCGGTAGCCAAGAAGGGAAACCTACCAAACCTAGACATTTCTGAAAACTAGATACCCGGGGGAGTCCAAGGATGTGTGGATTGTGTGGATCCCCCAACGTTTTCTTACCCAGAATCCCCTGTAAACCTCAAATTTTGCTACAAATGTTTTTTTTTCTTCACATTTCTGTGAGGGAATTGCCATACCGGCACAAATTTCTTACCACCCAGTGTTCCCTTTGGTCTCCCGCATAAAATGATACCTCACTTGTGTGGGTGGTCCAATGACCTGCGACTGGGAAGGGTCAAAAACATAGAGATTGAGAGTATAGCACAGCGAGTTCTAAGCACTATATTTTTGTTTATATACATTTTAAGGTTGACTCTGCATTGGACACCCACACAAGTGAGGTATCATTTCTATGGGGAGACCAAGGGGAATGCTGGATGGTAGGAAATTTGTGCCGGCACTGTGATCCCAGAAATATAACACATTTTTTATTTTCTTAGCTAAATTTGAGGTTTGCATCGGATTCTGGGTAGGAAAATGTTGGGGGATCCACGCAAGCCACACATCCGTGGACTCCCCCGTGTATCTAGTTTTCATAAATGTCTGAGTTTAGTAGGTTTCCCTACATGGCCGCCAAACCCAGGACCAAAAACGCAGGTGACTCCCTCGCAAAACCAGGTCTTTTTGTGATCTATAATTTTCAAGTCTCCATAGTAAGTTTTGGGCCATTTCATTTCACGGGCACTAGGCCTACCCACACAAGTGAGATACCATTCTCTGTGTGAGACTTGAGGGACCACTGGGTGGTAGGAAATGTGTGCTGGCCCGGTGATTCCACAACCTTACCAAACACAAATTATGAGGAAAATGTGATTTTTTTAAAATCTAATTTAAGGTTTGCAGGGAATTCTCAATAAGAAAACGTTGGGGGATCCATGCAAGCCACACATCCTTGGACTCCCCCAGGTGTCTAGTCTTCAGAAACGTCTGGGTTTGGTAGGTTTCCCTACATGGCCGCAAGCCCAGGACCAAAAGCGCATGTGACTTCCTCGCAAGAACAGGTCTTTTTGTGATCGATAATTTTCAAGTCTCCACATTAAGTTTTGGGCCATTTCCTGTCACAGGCACTAGGTCTACCCACACAAGTGAGATAGCATTTTGAGAGACTTGGGAGAATGTTCGGTGGGTGGAAGTATGTGGCTACCTGCAGATTCCAGAACTTTCTATCATAGAAATATGAGGAAAATGTGCTTTCTTTTACAAAGTTTGAGGTTTGCAAGGGATTCTGGGTAACAGAACCTGTTGAGAGCCACACAAGTCACCCCATCCTGGATTCCCCTGGTTGTATAGTTTAACAAAATGTACAGGTTTGCTAGGTTTCCCTCAGTGCCGTCTGCGCTCGGGCCCAAATTCCACAGCTAGGCACATTGCAAAAAAAGGTTCCGTTTTTTGAGGACAAATGTGATGTGTCCACACTGCGTTTTGGGCCTTTTCCTGTTGCGGGCACTAGACCTACCCACACAAGTGAGGTACCAATTTTATCGAGAGACTTGGGGGAATGCTGGATGGGTGGAAGTTTGTGGCTCCCCACAGATTTCAGAACTTTCCATCACAGAAATGTGAGGAAAATTTGTTTTTTTTACAAAGTTTGAGGTTTGCAAGGGATTCTGGGTAACAGAACCTGGTGAGAGCCACACAAATTACCCCATCCTGGATTCCTCTGGGTGTCTAGTTTTCAAAAATGCACAGGTTTGTTAGATTTCCCTTGGTGCCGTCTGAGCTAGGTCCCAAAACCCACAGATAGGCACATTGTAAAAAAAGGGTCAGTTTTCTGTGGAAAAATGTGATGTGTCCATGTTGCATTTTGGGCCGTTTCCTGTCGTGGGCAGTAGGCCTACCCACACAAGTGAGGTACCATTTTTATCGGGAGACTAGGGGGAAGATGGGCAAGATTAGATGGGCAAGATTTTCGTCCTTCTAGGAAAAAAACGTTATTATTAAGCGTATTGGGTAATGAAGGGCAAATAATTTTCCGGTACATACCACAAGCTACGGAACAGAGTGGCCAACCAATGGTAGATGCATTTGAAGAAGCTAAATGCAGATTAGATATTAGGTTTGCTAAGGAAGAAAATTTAGTAATGATACGCTTTACATTTTATACTCAACCACAAAGAGTAGACAAATGGATAGACAAATTGGTTTCAAGGTTGCCTGTGCTGTCTACAAAGTGTAAGTTTGGGGACATGAGTGACAAATTAATAAGAGGTCAGTCAGTGCTTAATTTGTAAAGAAAAATAAGTGCCAGGGCTCTCGTCAGGAGGCCACTGCAGCTTGCACCACATATTGTCCCTGCTATGCTGCCAGTGATAGTAACAACACAGCTACTAACCATAGCACTCCTACAAACAAGTGTGACAATGTTGATTATTTTAGGCCCCCAAAGCTATAAGAATGGCTTGGGCAGCAGGTAATAGTCCTTTTCAATGTATATTGAATTAATAATTAACTGTTGTTGTGGTTATCTCTAAATTACCCAGACAGCGCCACCTTGTGGCAAACTGTCACAAGCGCCGATGTTGGCAATTAAGTGCCGGTGCCGAGCACCGGAAACCACCGGCTCAAATTAAACACTGGGGTCAGTTGATAGTACAGTGTAGAGAGAAGAAAATTCAAGGATGCTTGTGGGCAGCAAAAAATCCCACGTTGAGGGAGGCCATAGATATGGCTAAAGTTTTGGAGCAGTGGGCCTCATGCATACTTGAATTAGAGAGGAAGAAAAAAGAGGGAGAGGTATCTGAAATAGGGGCTGTAGGCAAACCCGTAGAATCTGTAACTACACTAAAGCACACCGGCAAATTTAACAAATATGGTGGGACGGTTAAACAAGGCAGTAGGTTGTGCAATCGGTGTGATAGTACTACCCATTCTTCAGACTCAAAATTTTGTTTTGCCAATAACAAGTAATGCAGGAGGTGTGGCCGTATGGGCCATTATGCGAGGATGTGTAGGATGGGTAACCGCAACAAAGTGTCTTTGGTGTCTGAAGGTGGTGTATGTCCTGTTGAGTCATGTGACAGAATTCTCATGGTAAGCGATGCAGAAGAGATGGTACAAGAGGGGCAAAGGAAATATCGACCCAAAGCGATGTTTAGCATAAATGACTGTGAAGTGGAACTAATGGTGGACACTGGATCTATGTATACTATTATTCCAAGGTCTATATTTGAACAGACGTGGGTAGAGTGTATCCTGAAACCCAAGGACATTTCTCCTGGAGGCTATCAAGGTGAAACTTTTGACATCTTGGGTTTCATGGATGCACAAATTAAATTTGAGGGTAGGATTACTGAAGGCAAAGTGTATGTAGCTGAATGGGGACCACCAATTTTAGGATGGCTTCACCAATATGATTTATATATCATTGTTAATCCTAGGGCACCTTCTCAAGTGATGGTGGTTGATGAGGAGTCTATCGAGGATATACTTCTCTCAAATAGTAAAGTCTTTAACGACAGTTTGGGTTTGTTGAAGGGGTATGCCCATAAGATTCTTTTGAAGAAGGGGGCCATTCCTGTCCAACATAAAATAAGGAGAGTCCCAGAGGTGGTATGTGAGGAGGTAAAGGAATTGATTCAAGAAATGTTGCAACAAGGAGTCAGAGAACGTGTGGAGGCATCAAGCTGGGTCTCTCCTGTGGTCACTACGCGAAAGTCTGATGGGTGGCTCAGATTGTGTGTGGACTTGAGGTTGCTCAACCAGAACATTGTGGCAGATACATCCCCCTACCCAACATTAATGAGATGGTCTTGTTGTTGAAGGGGGGGAGCTATTTTTCAAAATTGGATTTAAAGAGCGCCTACCACCAAATAAAGCTTCATGGAGAGTCCAAATCACTCACAGCATTCATCACTATGGAGGGAACTTATCAATTCACTAGGATGCCTTTTGGACTATCATCGGCTGCAAGTGTGTTTAAAAGGATGATCTCTGAAGTTTTCAAAGGGTTGGGAAACGTCATTTACTTCCAGGACAAAATACTTATTTTTGGCAAGTCTGTTCAAGAACACAATGCTGTTTTAAAACTTGCTTTGCAAAGGTTTGCTGATGTTGGTCTCACTTTGAGGAAAGAGAAATGTAGTTTTCTGAAGGTACAAATAGAATATTTGGTCTATACTTTATCGGCTGATGGGGTGAGACCGAAGAAAGACATGTTGAAAGCCATATATCTGGTTTTTCGCCTCAAGACAAGGATCAGCTTCGATCCTTCAAGGGCCTTATTGAATATTATTGAAATTTGTCCAAAGTTTTTCTGAGAAGACAGAGCCTTTGAGAGTTCTCTTGAAGAAGGGAAAAATGTTGTATGGTCACATGTTCAGGAAAAGTGTTTTGTGATGATAAAAAAAGAATTTTTTTAAGCTGACATATTGGTACCCTTTGACATTGATCTTAAGTCCATTGTGACTGTGGATGGAAGCGCTACAGGGGTGGGTGCCATACTCTCCCAAAGGCATAAGAATGGTGAAAAAACTGTAGCCTTTGCATCGCGCACATTAACTGATACTGAAAGGAACTATTCAGTTATTGAAAGAGAAGCCTTGGCCGCAGTATGGGGTGTCGAGTACTTTCGTACATATTTGTGGGGCACACATTTTATCTTGTGGTCAGATCATAAGCCTCTAATTAAAATTTGTCTCCCTGGTGGTGCTGGAAAGGGCTCTGCGAGGTTGGCAAGGCTTGCTGCCAGACCCCAGGAATATCATTATGTGGTAGAGCATATTCAAGGTTGGAGGAACGTACAGGCGGATTGCCTTTCACAATTATCTATGGATTGGCGGACGGTGAAAGGTCCTGCGGTGGGTGATCAGGAAGGAAGGTGAAGCGGCTGTTGCATCTATACAAGATGTAGTGTTGGGAGGTGCTGGTGCATTCACAAAAGAAGAGTGGTGGGAAGCTATGGATGTGGATCTTTCTCTTAGTGAGGTCATACGTATGGTTGTTTATGGTAAGAGGAGGGAAAGTTGTGTTGCCAGCTGTCAAGTTGATAGATGAGTTGTCCACATGTGGCAATCATATCTTAATGAGGGGCGAAAAATTTGTGCCACCAGTTAATTTAAGATACAAACTGGTATCAATGGCTCATGGAGGCCATTTGGGACAAAGTTTGACCCAGAAACGCCTTAAGTCACAATTTTGGTGTCCCGGGATGGATGCTCAGGTGGTGGATTGGGTGGTGAAATGCGGTGTGTGTAAGGAAAGTGAGAAGTGTCTTTGTGTTGGTAATCAAACCACCATGGGACATATTGGAAATCCTGGTTTGCCCTGGCACACAGTTTGCATGGACTTCATAGGTCTGATGTCCGAGGTACGTAGTGGCTTGTGATTTGCTATGGTATGCGTGGACGCTTATTCAAAGTGGTTGCGGGTGAAATTCATGGATGATATTACTACAAGTACCACCATTTGTGCCTTGAGAAAAGTGTTCCTTGAGGAAGGGGTCCCCTCCGTCCTCGTGAGGGACAATGTTATGCAACTTACTTCCAGGTCATGGAGGAATTGTTTTGTAACAATGGTATTAAGCACCAGCGCACCTCACTGTACAATCCCCAAGGGAATGGAATAGCGGAAAGGGCAAATAGGTTGGTTAAGGGAGTCATTCAGATGGCATGTGTGTCTAATCAGGATCGCAAGGAAGCTGTTGATGATATGTTGTGGGCTTACCTCACCACTAAACAAGATACTTTAGGTAATTTTCTATTTGAAGTGATGAGAGGAAGGTTTCCAGGCAATAGATTGGTACCAGCTTGGTTGAAAGATTGTGTGTTGCGTAAAGATGTAAAAGTTGAGGCACTGGTTGGCAGGGGAAGGATTGAAGATGGTGATTGGGTGAAAGTTAAGGCAGGTAGAGTAACTAGAGGGCTGACCAAATTTAGGGGACCTTTCAAGGTTAAGCATGTCTTTGATTTTCATGTGGTCTTGGAGAATGGAGAGCATTAGAACAAACGCAGAGTTGGCTTATATCAGAAGGGCGATGTGTGCTAAAAAAAAATGATGAAGCTGTGGATGGATTTATGCTCATGGGGGATGGAGAATTCGGATGTAATGATGGACCTTGTTCAATCACGACCAGCGGGGAGAAATGGTTCCTCAGGAAGTTGCTACAGATTCAAAGGTTCTTGAGAGGGAAAGGACAGAAGGTGTGGGGTGTGGTGAAGGAAAACAAACTGGAGAGCGTAAAACCCCCTTTACTTAAAAGATTATGTTTATTGATACACTGTGTTTGGTCTTTACTTGTTTCTGCATCTCATGGTTCTTTTCTTTTCTTTTCTCTTATCTTCTTTGTAGCCTTCTGTGGGACCTTAGCTTTTCAGTGTTTTTCTTTCTTCATTTCCCTATGTCCTATAAGTGTACTTGTTTTATTAATGACAGTTTTCTTACTTATTGGAAGAAAAGGAGATGTGTTGTAATTTACTTGGGCTTGTTGAGTTGTTCCATTTGGAATCTTACTGTAGTGAGATTCCACTGGATGGTTTTGTACAAAGAATGATCGATACTGGTCAATTGACTACTGGCCATGAAGGAACCGGTCTGCTGCCAGATGGCGCTTCAATAAAACGGCTTACTTCCTCATATCCTGCTGTCAGCGGAGTGGATTATTTTCTAACAGCCTACCCACACAAGTGAGGCACCATTTTTATCAAGAAACTTGGGGGAATTCTGGGTGAGTGGAAGCTTGTGGCCCCCTGCAGATTTCAGAACTTTACATCACAGAAATGTGAAGGAAATGTTGTTTTTTTTGTACAAAGTCTGAGGTTTACAAGGATTCTGGGTAACAGAACCTGGTGAGAGCCACAGACGTCACCCCATCCTGGATTCCCCTGGGTGCCTAGTTATCAAAAAAGTACAGGTTTGCTAGGATTCCCTAGGTGCTGGCTGAGCTAGGGCCCAAAATCCACAGCTAGGCACATTGAAAAAAAAGGGTCAGTTATCTGTGGAAAGAAGTGATGTGTCCACGTTTCGTTTTGGGCTGTTTCCTGTCGCGGGCACTAGGCCTACCCGCACAAGTGAGGTAACATTACTTTCTGGAGACTTAGGCAAATGCTGGGTAGGTGGAAGTTTGTGGCTCCCTACAGATTTCAGATCTTTCCATCACAGAAATATGAGGAACATGTTTTTTTTACAAAGTTTAAGGATTGCAAGGGATTCTGGGTAACAGATCCTGGTGAGAGCCACACAAGTCACCCCATCCTGGATTCCCCTGGGTGTCTAGTTTTAAAAAAATGTACAGGGTTGCTAGGTTTCACCAGATGCCGGCTGAGCAAGGGCCCAAAATCCACAGCTAGGCACATTGCAAAAAAAGGGTCAGTTTTCTGTGGAAAAATGTGATGTGTCCACGTGGCGTCTTGGGCGGTTTCCTGTTGTGGGCACTAGGCCTACCCACACAAGTGAGGTACCATTATTATTGGGCGACATGGAGAAATGCTGGGTGGGTGGACGTTTGTGGCTCTCCACAGATTCTAGAACTTTCCATCACAGAAATGTGAAGGAAATGTTTTTTGTTTTTTTTACAAAGTTTGAGGTTTGCAAGGATTCTGGTAACAGAACCTGGTGAGAGCCACAGACGTCACCCCATACTGGATTCCCCTAGGTGTCTAGTTTTGCTAGGTTTCCCTAGGTGCTGGCTGAGCTAGGGCCCAAAATCCACAGCTAGGCACATTGAAAAAAAGGGTCCGTTTTCTGTGGAAAAATGTGATGTGTCCACGTTGCATTTTGGTCTGTTTCCTGTTGCGGGCACTAGGCCTACCCACACAAGTGAGGTAACATTATTATCCGGAGACTTAGGCAAATGCAGGGTAGGTGGAAGTTTGTGGTTCCCTACAGATTTCAGATCTTTCCATCGCAGAAATATGAGGAACATGTTTTTTTTTTCTTCAAAGTTTAAGGTTTGCAAGGGATTCTGGGTAACAGAATCTGGTGAGAGCCACACAAGTCACCCCATCCTGGATTCCCCTGGGTGTCTAGTTTTAAAAATATGTACAGGGTTGCTAGGTTTCACCAGATGCCGGCTGAGCAAGGGCCCAAAATCCACAGCTAGGCACATTGCAAAAAAAGGGTCCGTTTTCTGTGGAAAAATGTGATGTGTCCATGCTGCGTTTTGGGCCATTTCCTGTTGCGGGCACTAGGCCTACCCACACAGGTAAGGTACCATTTTTATCGGGAGACTTGGGGAATGCTTGGTGGGTGGAAGTTTGTGGCTCTTCACAGATTCCAGATCTTTCCATCACAGAAATGTGAGGGAAATGTTTTTTTTTTTTTACAAAGTCTGAGGTTTACAAGGATTCTGGGTAACAGAACCTGGTGAGAGCCACAGACGTCACCCCATCCTGGATTCCCCTGGGTGCCTAGTTATCAAAAAGTACAGGTTTGCTAGGATTCCCTAGGTGCTGGCTGAGCTAGGACCCAAAATCCACAGCTAGGCACATTGAAAAAAAGGGTCAGTTATCTGTGGAAAAAAGTGATGTGTCCACGTTTCGTTTTGGGCTGTTTCCTGTCGCGGGCACTAGGCCTACCCACACAAGTGAGGTAACATTACTTTCCGGAGACTTAGGCAAATGCTGGGTAGGTGGAAGTTTGTGGCTCCCTACAGATTTCAGATCTTTTCATCACAGAAATATGAGGAACATGTTTTTTTTTTACAAAGTTTAAGGATTGCAAGGGATTCTGGGTAACAGATCCTGGTGAGAGCCACACAAGTCACCCCATCCTGGATTCCCCTGGGTGTCTAGTTTTAAAAAATGTACAGGGTTGCTAGGTTTCACCAGATGCCGGCTGAGCAAGGGCCCAAAATCCACAGCTAGGCACATTGCAAAAAAAGGGTCAGTTTTCTGTGGAAAAATGTGATGTGTCCACGTGGCGTCTTGGGCGGTTTCCTGTTGCGGGCACTAGGCCTACCCACACAAGTGAGGTACCATTATTATTGGGAGACATGGAGAAATGCTGGGTGGGTGGACGTTTGTGGCTCTCCACAGATTCTAGAACTTTCCATCACAGAAATGTGAAGGAAATGTTTTTTGTTTTTTTTACAAAGTTTGAGGTTTGCAAGGATTCTGGTAACAGAACCTGGTGAGAGCCACAGACGTCACCCCATACTGGATTCCCCTAGGTGTCTAGTTTTGCTAGGTTTCCCTAGGTGCTGGCTGAGCTAGGGCCCAAAATCCACAGCTAGGCACATTGAAAAAAAGGGTCAGTTTTCTGTGGAAAAATGTGATGTGTCCACGTTGCATTTTGGTCTGTTTCCTGTTGTGGGCACTAGGCCTACCCACACAAGTGAGGTACCATTATTATTGGGCGACATGGAGAAATGCTGGGTGGGTGGACGTTTGTGGCTCTCCACAGATTCTAGAACTTTCCATCACAGAAATGTGAAGGAAATGTTTTTGTTTTTTTACAAAGTTTGAGGTTTGCAAGGATTCTGGTAACAGAACCTGGTGAGAGCCACAGACGTCACCCCATACTGGATTCCCCTAGGTGTCTAGTTTTGCTAGGTTTCCCTAGGTGCTGGCTGAGCTAGGGCCCAAAATCCACAGCTAGGCACATTGAAAAAAAGGGTCAGTTTTCTGTGGAAAAATGTGATGTGTCCACGTTGCATTTTGGTCTGTTTCCTGTTGCGGGCACTAGGCCTACCCACACAAGTGAGGTAACATTATTATCCGGAGACTTAGGCAAATGCAGGGTAGGTGGAAGTTTGTGGTTCCCTACAGATTTCAGATCTTTCCATCGCAGAAATATGAGGAACATGTTTTTTTTTTCTTCAAAGTTTAAGGTTTGCAAGGGATTCTGGGTAACAGACCCTGGTGAGAGCCACACAAGTCACCCCATCCTGGATTCCCCTGGGTGTCTAGTTTTAAAAATATGTACAGGGTTGCTAGGTTTCACCAGATGCCGGCTGAGCAAGGGCCCAAAATCCACAGCTAGGCACATTGCAAAAAAAGGGTCCGTTTTCTGTGGAAAAATGTGATGTGTCCATGCTGCGTTTTGGGCCATTTCCTGTTGCGGGCACTAGGCCTACCCACACAGGTAAGGTACCATTTTTATCGGGAGACTTGGGGAATGCTTGGTGGGTGGAAGTTTGTGGCTCTTCACAGATTCCAGATCTTTCCATCACAGAAATGTGAGGGAAATGTTTTTTTTTTTTTACAAAGTCTGAGGTTTACAAGGATTCTGGGTAACAGAACCTGGTGAGAGCCACAGACGTCACCCCATCCTGGATTCCCCTGGGTGCCTAGTTATCAAAAAAGTACAGGTTTGCTAGGATTCCCTAGGTGCTGGCTGAGCTAGGACCCAAAATCCACAGCTAGGCACATTGAAAAAAAAGGGTCAGTTATCTGTGGAAAAAAGTGATGTGTCCACGTTTCGTTTTGGGCTGTTTCCTGTCGCGGGCACTAGGCCTACCCACACAAGTGAGGTAACATTACTTTCCGAAGACTTAGGCAAATGCTGGGTAGGTGGAAGTTTGTGGCTCCCTACAGATTTCAGATCTTTTCATCACAGAAATATGAGGAACATGTTTTTTTTTTTTACAAAGTTTAAGGATTGCAAGGGATTCTGGGTAACAGATCCTGGTGAGAGCCACACAAGTCACCCCATCCTGGATTCCCCTGGGTGTCTAGTTTTAAAAAAATGTACAGGGTTGCTAGGTTTCACCAGATGCCGGCTGAGCAAGGGCCCAAAATCCACAGCTAGGCACATTGCAAAAAAAGGGTCAGTTTTCTGTGGAAAAATGTGATGTGTCCACGTGGCGTCTTGGGCGGTTTCCTGTTGCGGGCACTAGGCCTACCCACACAAGTGAGGTACCATTATTATTGGGAGACATGGAGAAATGCTGGGTGGGTGGACTTTTGTGGCTCTCCACAGATTCTAGAACTTTCCATCACAGAAATGTGAAGGAAATGTTTTTTGTTTTTTTTACAAAGTTTGAGGTTTGCAAGGATTCTGGTAACAGAACCTGGTGAGAGCCACAGACGTCACCCCATACTGGATTCCCCTAGTGTCTAGTTTTGCTAGGTTTCCCTAGGTGCTGGCTGAGCTAGGGCCCAAAATCCACAGCTAGGCACATTGAAAAAAAGGGTCAGTTTTCTGTGGAAAAATGTGATGTGTCCACGTTGCATTTTGGTCTGTTTCCTGTTGCGGGCACTAGGCCTACCCACACAAGTGAGGTAACATTATTATCCGGAGACTTAGGCAAATGCTGGGTAGGTGGAAGTTTGTGGTTCCCTACAGATTTCAGATCTTTCCAACGCAGAAATATGAGGAACATGTTTTTTTTTTCTTCAAAGTTTAAGGTTTGCAAGGGATTCTGGGTAACAGACCCTGGTGAGAGCCACACAAGTCACCCCATCCTGGATTCCCCTGGGTGTCTAGTTTTAAAAATATGTACAGGGTTGCTAGGTTTCACCAGATGCCGGCTGAGCAACGGCCCAAAATCCACAGCTTGGCACATTGCAAAAAAAGGGTCCGTTTTCTGTGGAAAAATGTGTTGTGTCCATGCTGCGTTTTGGGCCATTTCCTGTTGCGGGCACTAGGCCTACCCACACAAGTAAGGTACCATTTTTATCGGGAGACTTGGGGAATGCTTGGTGGGTGGAAGTTTGTGGCTCTTCACAGATTCCAGATCTTTCCATCACAGAAATGTGAGGGAAATGTATTTTTTTATTTACAAAGTTTGAGGTTTGCTAGGGATTCTGGGTGACAGAATCTGGTGAGAGCCACACAAGTCACCCCTTCCTGGATTCCCCTGGGTGTCTGGTTTTAAAAATATGTACAGGGTTGCTTAGTTTCACCAGATGCCGGCTGAGCAAGGGCCCAAAAGCCACAGCTAGGCACATTGCAAAAAAAGGGTCAGTTTTCTGTAGAAAAATGTGATGTGTCCACATTGCGTTTTGGGTCGTTTCCTGTCACGGGCACTTGGCCTACCCACACAAGTGAGGTAACATTATTATCCGGAGACTTAGGCAAATGTTGGGTAGGTGAAAGTTTGTGGCTCCCTACAGATTTCAGATCTTTCCATCCCAGAAATATGAGGACCATGTTTTTTTTTTGTTTACAAAGTTTAAGGTTTGCAAGGGATTCTGGGTAACAGACCCTGGTGAGAGCCACACAAGTCACCCCATCCTGGATTCCCCTTGCTGTCTAGTTTTCAAAAAATGTACAGGGTTGCTAGGTTTCACCAGATGCCGGCTGAGCAAGGGCCCAAAATCCACAGCTAGGCACATTGCGAAAAAAGTGTCCGTTTTCTGTCGAAAAATGTGATGTGTCCACGTTGCGTTTTGGGCTGTTTCCTGTCATGGGCACTAGGCCTACCCACACAAGTGAGGTAACATTATTATCCGGAGACTTAGGCAAATGCTGGGTCGGTGGAAGTTTATGGCTCCCCACAGATTTCAGAACTTTCCATCACAGAAATATGAGGAGCATGTGTTTTTTTGTTTTTTTTACAAAGTTTAAGGTTTGTAAGGGATTCTGGGTAACAGACCCAGGTGAGAGCCACACAAGTCACCCCATCCTGGATTCCCTTGGGTGTCTAGTTTTCAAAAAATGTACAGTGTTGCTAGGTTTCACCAGATGCCGGCTGAGTAAGGGCCCAAAATCCACAGCAAGGCAAATTGCAAAAAAAGGGTCCATTTTCTGAGGAAAAATGTGATGTGTCCACGTTGCGTTTTGGGCCGTTTCCTGTCGCAATAACTATGCCTACCCACACAAGTGAGGTACCATTTTTATCGGGAGACATGGAGAAATGCTGGGTGTGTGGATGTTTGTGGCTCTCCACAGATTCGAGAACTTTCAATCACACAAATGTGAGGAAAATGTGTTTTATTTCTACAAAGTTTGAGGTTTGCAAGTATTCTGGGTAACAGAACCTGGTGAGAGCCACAGACGTCACCCCATCCTGGATTCCCCTGGGTGTCTAGGTTTCAAAAAATGTACAGGGTTGCTAGGTTTCACCAGATGCCGGCTGAGCAAGGGCCCAAAATCCACAGCTAGGCACATTGCAAAAAAAGGGTCCGTTTTCTGAGGAAAAATGTGATGTATCCACGTTGCGTTTTGGGCCGTTTCTGTCGCGATAACTATGCCTACCCACACAAGTGAGGTACCATTTTTATCGGGAGACATGGAGAAATGCTGGGTGTGTGGATGTTTGTGGCTCTCCACAGATTCCAGAACTTTCAATCACACAAATGTGAGGAAAATGTGTTTTATTTCTACAAAGTTTGAGGTTTGCAGGGATTCTGGGTAACAGAACCTGCTGAGAGCCACAGACGTCCCCCATCCTGGATTCCCCTGGGTGTCTAGTTTTCAAAAATGTACAGGGTTGCTAGGTTTCACCAGATGCCGGCTGAGCAAGGGCCCAAAATCCACAGCTAGGCACATTGCAAAAAAAGGGTCCGTTTTCTGTGGAAAAATGTGATGTGTTCACGTTGCGTTTTGGGCCGTTTCCTGTTGCGGGCACTAGGTCTACCCACACAAGTGAGGTACCATTTTTATCGGGAGACATGGAGAATGCTGGATGGGTGGATGTTTGTGGCTCTCCACAGATTCCAGAACTTTCCATCACAGAAATATGAGGAACATGTTTTTACAAAGTTTAAGGATTGCAAGGGATTCTGGGTAACAGATCCTGGTGAGAGCCACACAAGTCACCCCATCCTGGATTCCCCTGGGTGTCTAGTTTTAAAAAAATATACAGGGTTGCTAGGTTTCACCAGATGCCGGCTGAGCAAGGGCCTAAAATCCACAGCTAGGCACATTGCAAAAAAGGGTCAGTTTTCTGTGGAAAAATGTGATGTGTCCACGTGGCGTCTTGGGCGGTTTCCTGTTGCGGGCACTAGGCCTACCCACACAAGTGAGGTACCATTATTATTGGGAGACATGGAGAAATGCTGGGTGGGTGGACGTTTGTGGCTCTCCACAGATTCTAGAACTTTCCATCACAGAAATGTGAAGGAAATGTTTTTGTTTTTTTACAAAGTTTGAGGTTTGCAAGGATTCTGGTAACAGAACCTGGTGAGAGCCACAGACGTCACCCCATACTGGATTCCCCTAGGTGTCTAGTTTTGCTAGGTTTCCCTAGGTGCTGGCTGAGCTAGGGCCCAAAATCCACAGCTAGGCACATTGAAAAAAAGGGTCAGTTTTCTGTGGAAAAATGTGATGTGTCCACGTTGCGTTTTGGTCTGTTTCCTGTTGCGGGCACTAGGCCTACCCACACAAGTGAGGTAACATTATTATCCGGAGACTTAGGCAAATGCTGGGTAGGTGGAAGTTTGTGGTTCCCTACAGATTTCAGATCTTTCCATCGCAGAAATATGAGGAACATGTTTTTTTTTTTCAAAGTTTAAGGTTTGCAAGGGATTCTGGGTAAATTTCTGTGATTGAAAGTTCTCGAATCTGTGGAGAGCCACAAACATCCACCCACCCAGCATTTCTCCATGTCTCCCGATAAAAATGGTACCTCAGGAGGAGGAGTCACGCGCCGGTCCAAGATGGCCGTGTAAGACCTCGGCTCCGCAGTACCCGTCCCCCAGCCTAACGATCCTGTAATCTATCCTGGCACCGAAGCGTGCCCCTCGACGGCGGAGCAGCAGCGGCGCTCCCGGCGGCGGTTCCGGTTCCTCTACGACATCGGAGACCGGGGATATCGTTGTTGCGCTTTGCGGAATGCGGGTTGACTGGAGCCGGGGACTCTGGCCCGGGTTGTGGCCAAGACGTGGCTGCACTGCGCTGGGGCGACCGGCCGGAAGTCACCGCCCCCGCCCATCCCCTGCGATAAATTGGACGGCGGACGCCGGAGGCAGTGGAGCTGGTGGGAACGCACAGGTGGGGGCCCCCGCTGCCCCCCCCCCGACTGGGAAAAGAAAGGCAGAGGTCGCAACGTCGACACGGACCGCGAGGAGCAAGGCGGCCGTCGTCGCAATATCCGGCCAGGGTGGTGATTGTCCTTCGGGCTGCGTGCGGTGAGGTGCCTGGTCGCGGAAGCGCAGAGCGACTGACGGCGGATTCGCCGACGGCTGCGCCTGGACCCGGAGTGCCTGCCAAGCTGACTGGGAACCGTGAGAAGGAATACCGTTGGCAGGGCGAAACCGGACCCGCAGCGCCCTACTGCTGCCTGATATTGGGAGAGCTGCGCGGCCGGGGGACTCGCCCGACCCCGCTTGGTTCCGCCCTGGAGGGTACAGACGGAGGTGCAACGGCACGGTAGATCAGCCACCGGGGAGGCGGACGGGTGCGGTGCATCGCGTTCCGCAGGAGGGACAGACTACGATTATAGCTCGTCATGGCAACTAAGCCGGAGGTGGACAGGCACCAGCCAAGATCGTCTAAGGGGTTGAGACAGACCCAGACCAACAAATTGGACAGATACACAGTGCCCAGGGGGTCCCCCACAGACTTGCGGGAAAGTCTACAGAGAGGGGGCGACTCCTCCGGTCCCGCACTGGAACCGACGCTGCTCGATGTGATGGCGGCAATAGAGGGGGTCAAATCATCGTTGGGACAGAAAATGGAGTTGCTCGACAACAAGCTAGACACGGTCACTATAGAGGTCAACCTTATCCGAGCGGACCTTACGAAAGTCAACGAAAAGGTCAAATCGTTAGATATAAAGACCGCCAGTTTGACCGACGATGTGGCGTTGCTCCAACAGGAAGTGCAGGAACTAAAAGCAACTCAAGATATGACCGTGCGCAAGCTGGATGAGTACGAAGGAAGAGCCCGGCGGAATAACGTCCGAATTCTGGGGGTGCCCGAAAAATCAGAAGGTCCAGCCCCAGACCTGTTCGTGGAAGATCTTATCCTCACGCATCTAAAACCCAAGGGGCTGAGCAACCTTTTTACAGTGGAGCGGGCGCATAGAGTCCCGGGAGGGCGCCCTAAGCCTGGGGCCCCCCGCGTCCGATGATCGCCAGGGTGTTAAACTTTAGAGACAGGGACGCAATCCTGCAGGCGGCCCGCCTGGGACCCCCTGAGGTACGAGAACGCCACCCTCTCCTTCTTCCCGGACTTCACGCAAACAGTGCAGAAAAAACGCCGGAGCTTTCTCGGCGTAAAAGAAAAGCTAAGGGGCAAGGGATTGAAATACGCCATGATGTTCCCGGCGCGGCTGAGGGTGGAGGCCGGGGGAGGGCCTGGTTCTTCGATGACCCGGAGGCAGCGGCGGAATGGATCGACAGTCGACCCCCTGGTGGGTCGGGGGAGCGGGACCGGAGCGGAGGAGACACGCAGCAGACGGTGGAATGAAAGCGGAGGCACAATCTCGGGACTAACGTTCATTGTCAGGTATTGGGGTTTCGGCCCACGGATGGGAGGCCGCGCAACCCCAGTGACTACTGAGACCTGAATGGAGGAGGTGGACTTCGGTGAAGATCACCTGAACTGAGTCTGGGGGCGGGGGGACGGGGCACCGGCCTTCCTCCTCTTTACTACCTTTAGTTAAATAGTAAGGTTAGTGTGTGGGGCGACAGGCACTCTGCCAGTTGGGGATGGGCAAATGCCATGAGCAGGGGTGCAGGGAGGGGGGTGGAGGGGGGATATGTTATGAATATAATTTTTAGTGTTAATTTGTTTGTAAGTAGTTTAGTAGGGTTAATTGTTTCGACAACATTGAGTGAAAATGTAAAGCAGGCGACGTTTCTACACCAGTTTTATGGCACATGTTAACCGAAGATCGGGGTTTAGCGTGATGAGCTGGAACGTCAACGGACTGGGGGACAAAATAAAGAGAGGGATGGTAGCTCAGTTTATTAGACGACACGCCCCGGACGTGGTACTCCTGCAGGAAACACATTTAATCGGGAATAAGTGCATGGCCCTGCATAAAGGAGGCTACAGACTCGTGGCGCATGCGGGATTTACCACGGGGTCCAGGGGGGTTGGTATATTGGTTAAAAACTCATTCCCCCTTCTAATACAGGCCACATGGTCCGACAAGCGGGGCAGATATGTCGGGATATCGGGGCAATGGGAGGGGAAAGTAGTTACATTCGTCTCAATATATGTGCCACCGGGCTTGCAGTCCGAAACATTTCAGGACTTAGGCTCCATTTACCTGACGCTACCTTTAGGCCACATGGTGTTGGGAGGAGATTTTAACGCGGTTATAGACGGGGACATAGACAGGTTTCCAGGCCGCACATTACGACCCGCACAAAGGTGGCTACCCGACTTTATGGACACAATGGGGCTAGTAGATGGCTGGCGGATACGTAACCCAGGCAAAGCGCAATATACACACGTGTCATGTGCACACCAAAGCTTGTCACGAATAGACTACGTACTTGTCCCGGCCATGCAGGCTTGTGCTCTCCGGGAGATTCGCCATCTGGGTAGAGGCATCTCGGATCACTCCCCGGTATGGCTAAGTATGGGCTTTGACCAGATAAATGCAGGGAGGATAGCCCCCATCAGTCCGTGGCACTTGAGAGACCCCTCCACAAAGAAGAGCATTATCACGGCAACCGACAGATACTTCCAGGAGAACCAGGGTACGGTGGAATCAGCACAGACACTGTGGGAGGCATATAAAGCTGTTATCCGGGGGAGACGGTCTCTCTGATTGCGGGGAGGAAAAAGGAAAGGCAGGCTGAACTGGAAAAGGCGGAAGAGAAAGTGTTAGAACTAGAAGAGGTAATGGCTCGGGCAGTGACCCCCGAGGGTCTACACCATCTGAAACTACGGCAAGATGAATTTAATAATATTGCCAGAGAGAAAGCCAGAACGCAGAGTAGGGAGGTCCAGAGCAGAATATACGAGCATGGCGACAAAGCGGGAAGCTGATTGCTTGGTTGGAGAGAAGGGAGTGGGCGTCGAGGGTGGTACCTGAAATACGGGGGAAGATTCCAGCATACACACAGACCCGCAAGCTATAGCAGATGCGTTCGCACAACACTATCGCACAGTATATAGCACGGCAGGCAAATTTACAGAAATGGACAACAGGGAGATGATTAGAGACATCCAGCTGCCAGTCCTAACAGACGACAACCGAGCCTATCTGGAGTCCCCACTAACGGACGACGAGGTAGCGCAGGCTATCAGGGGAGTACACTCTGGGAGGGCCTCGGGGCCCAATGGTATCCCAGTCGAGCTTTATAAACTACGGCCCGATAGAATCGCCCCATATATCCGGTCCATGTTCGAGGACAGTAGAAAAAAGGGGCAACTCCCATATGACCAACGAATAGCCAACATCGTGGTCATACATAAGGAAGGCAAACCTAGAACAAGCTGCGCATCCTACAGGCCTATTTCATTGCTAAACGCAGAACCCAAAATCCTTGCGAAATTACTGGCGACCCGACTGACGAAAGTCATCACCACCCTGGTCCACCCGGATCAATCGGGATTTATGCCACATCGCAACACCGCCCTTAACTTGAGACGGTTGCATGGAGTGCTGGGTAGGGCCCCTACCATTATGGAACCGGCGGCAATTGTGTCACTAGATGCCACCATGGCATTTGATATGGTTGAATGGCCTTATCTATTTGCAGTATTGGATAAACTGGGTTTCGGCCCGGAATTTAAGGGTTGGATACGCCTCCTATACTCTGATCCGCTGGCCAGAGTGGTAGTAAACAATCGCAAATCCCCCGACTTCGGACTGAGTAGGGGCACTAGACAGGGCTGTCCCCTGTCCCCGCTCCTTTTGCATTGGCCCTGGAGCCGCTCGCGGCCTGGGTCAGACAGGACCGGTCCATACGTGGACTGCAATGGTCGCCAGAATGGGAAGACAAAATCTCTCTGTACGCAGACGACGTCTTGCTCTATCTCGCCAACCCAAGAGGGTCGCTGAGCCGATTTTTAGATGTGTTGGCAATCTTTAGCAGATACTCAGGCTTCGCGATAAACTGGTCCAAATCGGTGCTATATGTCCTGGGAGGTGACCCGCCGGTTATTCCAGGCAATTGCCCGATTCAAATAGCTCAGGAAGGCTTTAAATATCTTGGAATTTACATAACGTCAGACTCGAGACTTCGTTACACCAATAACCTGAGCCCTCTCCTAATGCGCCTTAAAAATGACGTGATGCGCTGGAAGGCCCTCCCGCTCTCTCTGTTGGGAAGGGCGGTACTTTTTAAAATGATGGCACTGCCACGGTTCTTGTACGTACTCCAAAACACGATGGATCCGGTCCCAGCGTCCTACTTCAGGGAGATCGAATCTCTCCAGAGACAGCTCCTCTGGGATGGTAAACCCCGAATAGCGTTTTCCAAGCTCACGCTAAATTGGTATGACGGAGGAATTGGGTTGCCAGACTTACGAAAATACTACTGGGCATCCCAGTTGGCGGCAGTCAATCATGGGATTTATGGACAGCCAAATGACCCCGGGTATGCGATGGATAGGTGGCAAATCCCCGGGGGAATATACAAGAGCGCTTTATGCTAGGCCTCGCAGATTCCACCTTACTGGGCCCACGGCACATGCCGTCCAGGTATGGCACGCGGCCAACAGACACCTCAAATGGGAAGGCAAATTTACACTAGCCACCCCGCTGTGGAATTCGGAGAAATTGGGAGGCCTCTGGAAGTCCAAGGGATTTGACAAATGGGACCTAATTGGGATCTCACAAATAAAAGACATCTGGGGCGAGGGTACAATACAGACATTTGATTCACTCAAGCTGCAGTACAACTTGAACGATCGCGAGCACTTCCGCTACCTCCAGGTGCGGCATGCGCTACTTACCCAGGTCCCGAGGGGTACCGTCCTCCCGGACGCCTCCCCCTGGAGGATAGGGTGCTCGACGGACATCTACCGGAGAAGACCATTTCACTGATCTATCGGAAACTAATTAATAATATGGACGATCCATTGCTTAAAATAAAAAGTTACTGGAACGAGGATGGCCTTGAACTGGACGAAGAGGACTGGCGTGAGGCGGTCTCCTCCCCACGGGTGGTGGCGATACAGACGAGGTTGAGGCTGGTGCAATTAAAGATATTGCATAGAATATATATCACAGGACCCCGTCTGGTTCAAATGGGTCGCTCAGACAGTGGAGAGTGTAGAAGGGGCTGCGGGGAGCCGGGGACATTTATCCATATACTGTGGAACTGCCAAAACATACAAACGTATTGGGGGAGGATCCACCACACGCTGAGGGCGGTCCTAGGGATAGACCTACAGCCAGAGGCCCGTAGATGCCTCCTAAACATTTGGGAACCAACAGACCTTACTACCTACACAACACAATGGGCTACGCTGGCATATATGGTGGCGAAGCGAAATATCGCCCAACTATGGGGGGCTAGCCAGCCACCACGGGCCGAGAAGTGGGAAGAGGATCTAGATTGGTGTATGTTTAGGGAGAAATTGGTATACATTGCAAGGGGATGCCCCGGGAAGTGGAGCAGGATATGGGACGCCTGGAACCATTATAGGGGGGACATTTGTGACCCACCGGACCACCCGAGAGACACTGACACACACGCTTCCCCTTGATCTCTTAAGCGTTTAACTGTGTATTATTTTGAATTGTATGAAATGTCGTTGAGGAAAGACGGAATTACCTGCCTGTTAAACTTGATGTGCATTTGGTCGAGTTGTTTAATAAAAAGAATTAAAAAAAAAAAAAAAAAAAAATTGTACCTCACTTGTGTGGGTAGGCATAGTTATTGCGACAGGAAACGGCCCAAAACGCAACGTGGACACATCACATTTTTCCTCAGAAAATGGACCCTTTTTTTGCAATGTGCCTAGCTGTGGATTTTGGGCCCTTACTCAGCCGGCATCTGGTGAAACCTAGCAACCCTGTACATTTTTTGAAAACTAGACACCCAAGGGAATACAGGATGGGGTGACTTGTGTGGCTCTCACCTGGGTCTGTTACCCAGAATTCCTTACAAACCTTAAACTTTGTAAAAAAAAAAAAAAACACATGCTCCTCATATTTCTGTGATGGAAAGTTCTGAAATCTGTGGGGAGCCACAAACTTCCACCTACCCAGCATTTGCCTAAGTCTCTGGATAATAATGTTACCCCACATCACACCCCACCTGAGAGACCTGCACTGGCTCCCGGTCAACAAGAGGATAACCTTCAAACTCCTCACCCACGCACACAAGGCACTCCACAACACCGGACCAACGTACCTCAACAGACGACTCAGCTTCTACACCCACACCCGCCAGCTCCGCTCCGCCGACCTCGCCCTCGCCACTGTCCCTCGCTTCCGAAGAGCGACCTCCGGTGGCAGATCGTTCTCCCACCTCGCCGCCAAGACCTGGAACACCCTCCTCATCCACCTACGGCAGACCCAAGACCTGCTGACCTTCAGAAAACTCCTCAAGACCTGGCTTTTCGAGCAGTAGCAGCATTCCCCACCCCAGCGCCTTGAGACCCTCACGGGTGAGTAGTGCACTTTACAAATGATATGATTGATTGATTGATTGATTGATTGATTGGGTAACAGACCCTGGTGAGAGCCACACAAGTGTCCCCATCCTGGATTCCCCTGGGTGTCTAGTTTTAAAAATATGTACAGGGTTGCTAGGTTTCACCAGATGCCGGCTGAGCAAGGGCCCAAAATCCACAGCTAAGCACATTGCAAAAAAAGGGTACGTTTTCTGTGGAAAAATGTGATGTGTCCATGCTGCGTTTTGGGCCATTTCCTGTTGCGTGCACTAGGCCTACCCACACAAGTAAGGTACCATTTTTATCGGGAGACTTGGGGAATGCTTGGTGGGTGGAAGTTTGTGGCTCTTCACAGATTCCAGATCTTTCCATCACAGAAATGTGAGGGAAATGTGTTTTTTTATTTACAAAGTTTGAGGTTTGCATGGGATTCTGGGTGACAGAATCTGGTGAGAGCCACACAAGTCATCCCTTCCTGGATTCCCCTGGGTGTCTAGTTTTAAAAATATGTACAGGGTTGCTTGGTTTCACCAGATGCCGGCTGAGCAAGGGCCCAAAAGCCACAGCTAGGCACATTGCAAAAAAAGGGTCAGTTTTCTGAGGAAAAATGTGATGTATCCACGTTGCGTTTTGGGCCGTTTCTGTCGCGATAACTATGCCTACCCACACAAGTGAGGTACCATTTTTATCGGGAGACATGGAGAAATGCTGGGTGGGTGGATGTTTGTGGCTCTCCACAGATTCGAGAACTTTCAATCACACAAATGTGAGGAAAATGTGTTTTATTTCTACAAAGTTTGAGGTTTGCAGGGATTCTGGGTAACAGAACCTGGTGAGAGCCACAGACGTCACCCCATCCTGGATTCCCCTGGGTGTCTAGTTTTCAAAAAATGTACAGGGTTGCTAGGTTTCACCAGATGCCGGCTGAGCAAGGGCCCAAAATCCACAGCTTGGCACATTGCAAAAAAAGGGTCAGTTTTCTGTCGTAAAATGTGATGTGTTCACGTTGCGTTTTGGGCCGTTTCCTGTTGCGGGCACTAGGTCTACCCACACAAGTGAGGTACCATTTTTATCGGGAGACATGGAGAAATGCTGGGTGGGTGGATGTTTGTGGCTCTCCACAGATTCCAGAACTTTCCATCACAGAAATATGAGGAACATGTTTTTTTTTTTTTTACAAAGTTTAAGGATTGCAAGGGATTCTGGGTAACAGATCCTGGTGAGAGCCACACAAGTCACCCCATCCTGGATTCCCCTGGGTGTCTAGTTTTAAAAAATGTACAGGGTTGCTAGGTTTCACCAGATGCCGGCTGAGCAAGGGCCTAAAATCCACAGCTAGGCACATTGCAAAAAAAGGGTCAGTTTTCTGTGGAAAAATGTGATGTGTCCACGTGGCGTCTTGGGCGGTTTCCTGTTGCGGGCACTAGGCTACCCACACAAGTGAGGTACCATTATTATTGGGAGACATGGAGAAATGCTGGGTGGGTGGACGTTTGTGGCTCTTCACAGATTCTAGAACTTTCCATCACAGAAATGTGAAGGAAATGTTTTTTGTTTTTTTTACAAAGTTTGAGGTTTGCAAGGATTCTGGTAACAGAACCTGGTGAGAGCCACAGACGTCACCCCATACTGGATTCCCCTAGGTGTCTAGTTTTGCTAGGTTTCCCTAGGTGCTGGCTGAGCTAGGGCCCAAAATCCACAGCTAGGCACATTGAAAAAAAGGGTCAGTTTTCTGTGGAAAAATGTGATGTGTCCACGTTGCGTTTTGGTCTGTTTCCTGTTGCGGGCACTAGGCCTACCCACACAAGTAAGGTACCATTTTTATCGGGAGACTTGGGGAATGCTTGGTGGGTGGAAGTTTGTGGCTCTTCACAGATTCCAGATCTTTCCATCACAGAAATGTGAGGGAAATGTGTTTTTTTATTTACAAAGTTTGAGGTTTGCAAGGGATTCTGGGTGACAGAATCTGGTGAGAGCCACAGAAGTCACCCCTTCCTGGATTCCCCTGGGTGTCTAGTTTTAAAAATATGTACAGGGTTGCTTGGTTTCACCAGATGCCGGCTGAGCAAGGGCCCAAAAGCCACAGCTAGGCACATTACAAAAAAAGGGTCAGTTTTCTGTAGAAAAATGTCATGTGTCCACGTTGCGTTTTGGGTCGTTTCCTGTCACGGGCACTTGGCCTACCCACACAAGTGAGGTAACATTATTATCCGGAGACTTAGGCAAATGCTGGGTAGGTGGAAGTTTGTGGCTCCCTACAGATTTCAGATCTTTCCATCACAGAAATATGAGGACCATGTTTTTTTTTTGTTTACAAAGTTTAAGGTTTGCAAGGGATTCTGGGTAACAGACCCCGGTGAAAGCCACACAAGGCACCCCATCCTGGATTCCCCTTGCTGTCTAGTTTTCAAAAAATGTACAGGGTTGCTAGGTTTCACCAGATGCCGGCTGCGCAAGGGCCCAAAATCCACAGCTAGGCACATTGCAAAAAAAGGGTCCATTTTCTGAGGAAAAATGTGATGTGTCCATGTTCCGTTTTGGGCCGTTTCCTGTCGCAATAACTATGCCTACCCACACAAGTGAGGTACCATTTTTATCGGGAGACATGGAGAAATGCTGGGTGGGTGGCTGTTTGTGGCTCTCCACAGATTCGAGAACTTTCAATCACAGAAATGTGAGGAAAATGTGTTTTATTTCTACAAAGTTTGAGGTTTGCAAGTATTCTGGGTAACAGAACCTGGTGAGAGCCACAGACGTCACCCCATCCTGGCTTCCCCTGGGTGTCTAGTTTTCAAAACATGTACAGGGTTGCTAGGTTTCACCAGATGCCGGCTGAGCAAGGGCCCAAAATCCACAGCTAGGCACATTGCAAAAAAAGGGTCCGTTTTCTGTGGAAAAATGTGATGTGTTCACGTTGCGTTTTGGGCCGTTTCCTGTTGCGGGCACTAGGTCTACCCACACACGTGAGGTACCATTTTTATCGGGAGACATGGAGAAATGCTGGATGGGTGGATGTTTGTGGCTCTCCACAGATTCCAGATCTTTCCATCACAGAAATGTGAGGGAAATGTGTTTTTTTATTTACAAAGTTTGAGGTTTGCAAGGGATTCTGGGTGACAGAATCTGGTGAGAGCCACACAAGTCACCCCTTCCTGGATTCCCCTGGGTGTCTAGTTTTAAAAATATGTACAGGGTTGCTTGGTTTCACCAGATGCCGGGTGAGCAAGGGCCCAAAAGCCACAGCTAGGCACATTGCAAAAAAAGGGTCAGTTTTCTGTGGAAAAAGGTGATGTGTCCACGTGGCGTCTTGGGCGGTTTCCTGTTGCGGGCACTAGGCCTACCCACCCAAGTGAGGTACCATTATTATTGGGAGACATGGAGAAATGCTGGGTGGGTGGACGTTGGTGGCTCTCCACAGATTCTAGAACTTTCCATCACAGAAATGTGAAGGAAATGTTTTTTGTTTTTTTTATAAAGTTTGAGGTTTGCAAGGATTCTGGTAACAGAACCTGGTGAGAGCCACAGACGTCACCCCATACTGGATTCCCCTAGGTGTCTAGTTTTGCTAGGTTTCCCTAGGTGCTGGCTGAGCTAGGGCCCAAAATCCACAGCTAGGCACATTGAAAAAAAGGGTCAGTTTTCTGTGGAAAAATGTGATGTGTCCACGTTGCGTTTTGGTCTGTTTCCTGTTGCGGACACTAGGCCTACCCACACAAGTGAGGTAACATTATTATCCGGAGACTTAGGCAAATGCTGGGTAGGTGGAAGTTTGTGGTTCCCTACAGATTTCAGATCTTTCCATCGCAGAAATATGAGGAACATGTTTTTTTTTTTTCAAAGTTTAAGGTTTGCAAGGGATTCTGGGTAACAGACCCTGGTGAGAGCCACACAAGTCACCCCATCCTGGATTCCCCTGGGTGTCTAGTTTTAAAAATATGTACAGGGTTGCTAGGTTTCACCAGATGCCGGCTGAGCAAGGGCCCAAAATCCACAGCTAGGCACATTGCAAAAAAAGGGTCCGTTTTCTGAGGAAAATTGTGATGTATCCACGTTGCGTTTTGGGCCGTTTCTGTCGCGATAACTATGCCTACCCACACAAGTGAGGTACCATTTTTATCGGGAGACATGGAGAAATGCTGGGTGGGTGGATGTTTGTGACTCTTCACAGATTCCAGAACTTTCAATCACACAAATGTGAGGAAAATGTGTTTTATTTCTACAAAGTTTGAGGTTTGCAGGGATTCTGGGTAACAGAACCTGGTGAGAGCCACAGACGTCACCCCCATCCTGGATTCCCCTGGGTGTCTAGTTTTCAAAAAATGTACAGGGTTGCTAGGTTTCACCAGTTGCCGGCTGAGCAAGGGCCCAAAATCCACAGCTAGGCACATTGCAAAAAAAGGGTCCGTTTTCTGTGGAAAATTTGATGTGTTCACGTTGCGTTTTGGTCTGTTTCCTGTTGCGGGCACTAGGCCTACCCACACAAGTGAGGTAACATTATTATCTGGAGACTTAGGCAAATGCTGGGTAGGTGGAAGTTTGTGGTTCCCTACAGATTTCAGATCTTTCCATCGCAGAAATATGAGGAACATGTTTTTTTTTTTTCAAAGTTTAAGGTTTGCAAGGGATTTTGGGTAACAGACCCTGGTGAGAGCCGCAGACGTCACCCCATCCTGGATTCCCCTGGGTGTCTAGTTTTCAAAAAATGTACAGGTTTGCTAGGTTTCACCAGATGCTGGCTGAGCAAGGGCCCAAAATCCACAGCTAGTCACATTGCAAAAAAAGGGTCCGTTTTCTGAGGAAAAATGTGATGTATCCACGTTGCGTTTTGGGCCGTTTCTGTCACGATAACTATGCCTACCCATACAAGTGAGGTACCATTTTTATCGGGAGACATGGAGAAATGCTGGGTGGGTGGATGTTTGTGGCTCTCCACAGATTCGAGAACTTTCAATCACACAAATGTGAGGAAAATGTGTTTTATTTCTACAAAGTTTGAGGTTTGCAGGGATTCTCGGTAACAGAACCTGGTGAGAGCCACAGACGTCACCCCCATCCTGGATTCCCCTGGGTGTCTAATTTTCAAAAAATGTACAGGGATGCTAGGTTTCACCAGATGCCGGCTGAGCAAGGGCCCAAAATCCACAGCTAGGCACATTGCAAAAAAAGGGTCCGTTTTCTGTGGAAAAATGTGATGTGTTCACGTTGCGTTTTGGGCCGTTTCCTGTTGCGGGCACTAGGTCTACCCACACAAGTGAGGTACCATTTTTATCGGGAGACATGCTGGGTGGGTGGATGTTTGTGGCTCTCCACAGATTCCAGAACTTTCAATCACAGAAATGTGAGGTAAATGTGTTTTTTTTTTTTACAAAGTTTGAGGTTAGCAAGGGATTCTGGGTAACAGAACCTGGAGAGAGCCACACAAGTTACCCCATCCTCGATTTCCCTAGGTGTCTAGTTTTCAAACATGTACAGGTTTGCTAGGTTTCACCAGGTGCTGGGTGAGCTAGGGCCCAAAATCCACAGCTAGGCACATTTCAAAAAAAGGGTCAGTTTTCTGTGGAAAAATGTTATGTGTCCACGTTGCGCTTTGGGCCACTTTCTGTCGTGGGCATAGGCCTACCCACACAAGTGAGGTACCATTTATATCCAGAGACAGGGAGAAATGCTGGGTGGGTGGAAGTTTGTGGCTTCCCACAGATTCCAGAACTTTCAATCACAGAAATGTGAGGATAATTATTTGTTTTACTAAGTTTGAGGTTTGCAAGGATTCTGGGTAACAGAACCTGGTGAGAGCCACAGACATCACTCCATCCTGGATTCCCCTGGGTGTCTAGTTTTGAAAAATGTACAGGTTTGCTAGGTTTCCCTAAGTGCTGGCTGAGCTAGGGCCCAAAATTGACAGCTAGGCACATTGTAAAAAAAGGGTCAGTTTCCTGTGGAAAAATGTGATGTGTCCACGTTGCGTTTTGGGCTGTTTCCTGTCGCGGGTACTAGGCCTACCCATACAAGTGAGGTACCATTTTTATCGGGAGACTTGGGGAATGCTTGGTGGGTGGAGGCTTGTGGCTCTCCACAGATTTCAGATCTTCCATCACAGAAATGTGAGGAAAATGTGTTTTGTTATTTATAAAGTTTGAGGTTTGCAAGTGATTCTGGGTGACAGAACCTGGTGAGAGCCACACCAGTCACCCCATCCCGGATTTCCCTGGGTGTCTAGTTTTTAAAAAATGTACAGGGTTGCTAGGTTTCAGCAGATGCCGGCTGAGCAAGGGCCCAAATTCCACAGCTAGGCTAGGCACATTGCAAAAAAAGTATCAGTTTTCTGTGGAAAAATGTGATGTGTCCACGTTGCGTTTTGGGCCGTTTCCTGTCACTGGCACTAGGCCTACCCGCACAAATGAGGTACCATTTTTATCGGGAGACTTGGGGGAATGCTTGGAGGGTGGAAGTTTGTGGCTCTCCAGAGATTCCAGAACTTTCCATCACAAAAATATGAGGAAAATGTGGTTTTTTTAAATACAAAGTTTGAGGTTTGCAAGGGATTCTGTGTAACAGAACCTGGTGAGAGCCACACAAGTCACCCCATTCTGGATTACCCTGGTTGTCTAATTTTCAAAAATCTACCGGTTTGTTAGTTTTCACTAGGTGCCGGCTGAGCTAGGGCCCAATATCCACAGCTAGGCACATTGCAAAAAAAGAGTCAGTTTTCTGTGGAAAAATGTGATGTGTCCACGTTGCGTTTTGGGCTGTTTCCTGTCGCGGGCACTAGGCCCACCCACACAAGTGAGATACCATTGTTACCGCGAGACTAGGGAGAATGCTGGGTAGGTGAAAGTTTGTGGCTCCCCACAGATTCTCAAACTTTCAATCACAGAAATGTGTGGAAAATATGTTTTGTTTTACAAAGTTTAAGATTAGCAAGGGATTCTGGGTAACAGACTCTGGTGAGAGCCACACAAGTCACCCAATCCTGGATTCCCATGTGTGCTTAGTTTTTAAAAATGTACAGGTTTGCTAGATTTTACTAGGTGCCGGCTGAGCTAGGGCCAAAAATCCTCAGCTAGGCACATTGCAAAAAAAGGGTCAGTTTTCTGTGGAAAAATGTGATGTGTCCACATTGCGTTTTGGGCCGCTTCATGTCACGGGCAGTAGGCCTGCCCACACAAGTGAGGTACAATTGTTATCGGGAGACTTGGGGAAATGCTTGGTGGGTGGAAGTTTGTGGCCGCTTCATGTCACGGGCAGTAGGCCTATCCACACAAGACAGGTACCATTTTTATCAGGAGTCTTGGGGGAATGCTGGGTGGGTGGAAGTTCATGGCTCCCCAGAGATTCTAGAACTTTCTATCACAGAAATGTGAGAAAAATATGTTTTTGTTTTATAAAGTTTAAGGTTTGCAATGGATTCTGGGCAACATAACTTGGTGAGAGCCACATAAGTCACACAGTCCTGGATTCCCATGTGTGCCTAGTTTTTAAAAATGTACAGGTTTGCTAGGTTTTACTAGGTGCCGGCGGAGCTAGGGCCTAAAATCCACAGCTAGGCACATTGCCAAAAGAGGGTCAGTTTTCTGTGGAAAAATGTGATGTGTCCACATTGCGTTTTGGGCCGTTTCCTGTTGCGGCCACTAGGCCTACACACACAAGTGAGGCACCATTTTTATCGGCAGACTTGGATGATTGCTGGGTGGTAGGACGTTTGTGGCTCCCTGCAGATGTCAGAAGTTTCCATCACAGAAATGTGAGGAAAATGTCTTTTTTTGACACAGTTTGAGGTTTGCAAGGGATTCTGGGTAACAAAACCTGGTGAAAGCCACACAAGTCACCCCATCCTGGATTTTCCTGGGTGTCTGTTTTTCAAAAATGTACAGGTTTGCTAGGTTTCTCTAGGTGCTGGCTGAGCTAGGGCTCAAAGTCCACAGCTAGGAAGTGGGATTTCTTGGTCGGTGGATTGTGTAGGGTAATGGCGTTCCTGGGAAATACGCAGTGAGTATATATTAGTGGACAATTATGATTGCGGTGCATAAGGGTGGGGAGAGCCACCCTCCTCCCCAATGTATGGATAACTACTAATAAACCAAAACAACAGTCCCTTGCACACGCCAACAGTATATATTATGTATCATTGACAATAATCAAAAAGACTCTTGTTCCTCCGTTGAAACAGTCACTTCAGTTTAATCTTGAGATCCTTAGCAAGCACGTGTTTCGTCGCGCTTAATTGTTGTGCGCAGCGACTTCTTCAGGGCTAAGAAACAAACAAGTGTATAGAAGTTGGGAGTAAAAGATATCCATCACTAATATCAGATGCCCGTTACCCTTTGTGACAGTATGTTTATCGCAAAGAGTGGCTCAAGTATAGTCCTTGAGCCTGTGGAAACCCATGCTGTTTTACTAAAACATATCACCATTGCTGTCTCTAGACAGACTTGTGCAGTTAAAAGATGATCGCTATTCCAAACAAAAATTGTCAGCAAATGAAAATAAGCCAGTTTCTGGTGACTTATTTAGTGACATCCAATCTCTGAACATTTAGCAGTGACTCTTCTAAAGTGATTTAAGAAACATGGCACACCCTCAATGTTGCCTCAGTTCAAGAAAAAGTATATTTATAATTTAAGAAGTACCTTTAATCTCTTTGAATGGATCCTATATGGAGAAAAGGTACAAGGGAAGAAAATAACGTGGTATTAAAATAATAAATCCACTAGGACTGGTGAATAGTGATAATTGTGGAAAGATATTGTAGGGAAACCAACCTCAGTTCCGGTTGTATTTCTGACCCGGAATGGGTTCTAGTACTCCAGTGATATTTGCACAGTAAAGGACAACAGTGATTAGTGTGTCCAAGATTTAGTGTATTCCAGAATTCTTTTTTCTGGGGATAAACGAGTAAGGCAGACAGAAAAGTCCCAGTTACAATTGTGAGTACACCCCACTTTACGGGTTGCCTTAAAAATATGGAGGACAGATTTGTGCACAGGGGTTACAGCCAAAGAGCGATACATAATGCACTGAGCAGGATTTCATGAGTAGAAAGACAACAAACACTTCAAAGATAGAGGCAAACGAGGGGATCCTAAAACTATTCGGCTTGTCACAGATTACAATGCACTCAATATGACACTCACCAAGAGCATGCGAAAACACTGGCACCTATTGTGTGCTGACAAGGCATTGGAAGCTTTTATCTCTTCTAGACCAGAGGTGACATTTCGTAAGGGTAAGAGCCTCAGGAATCTACTGAGTCCCAGCTACCCGAAAGCGGGTACTCAGAGAAATTGGCTATTGTCACAGGGTCTGGGTTTCTACAAGTGTGGACGCTGCTCCGCGTGTAGATGGGCCTCAGATAAAAAGAAGGAGTTTTCTGGCCCCAATGACCGCACTTACAAGATAAAAACCAACATCAACTGTCAGACCAACTATGTGATTTACGCAATCGTTTGCAAATGCCAACGAAAGTATATTGGCAGCACTATTAGGGCTCTGAAGGACTGCATTGTAGAACACTTCAGGGCGGTCAAACAGGCTGACACTAGATACCCTGTGGCAATGCACATAATGGTTTGTCCAGCTCAGGACAGCCACAAATCCTTCTCTTTTTTTGGATTTGACACCGTACCCAGACACGTGAGGGGTGGCAATAGAGAACTTTTGTTGAGGAGGAGGGAAGCAACTTGGACTATGCGATTGAGAAGTGTTGAGATGGGTTTGAATACATACCATGAATTACATTACTTTTTGGGGGACTAGCACTCGTGGTCCATTCTTGTGCATCATTTCACCAGGACATAGTATATCTACGCTACTGCATACAACACTACTCATGTGGGCGCGTCACTACCTCCGTTTTTGCCCCGTCTCCAATGATGGAGCAGGATAAATGAAAATTTTTTAACCTCCTAATAATTTACGTAAAATAATTAATAAACATGTTCGTTTAAGTAAATAACCAACAATGTATGTTACATGTGAAGGGTTAAAGGTAACACGCTATTTTATGTGCAAATGAATATACTTATAATTGTTGACGTGGCTAACATAATCTAATATTTGCGTACTAATAAAATAATAAACGCATGATTTGTGCTTTGAAAATAAAACGTGTGGTGGCAAAATAAAGCGATGGTAAGTAAGGGACGGCTTTATATGTTGCTTTTTGCTAGGTAATACCTAATTGGGGTACGTAGAAAGACGGGAGGGAAACGAAATGGTTTATATTCTTTATTTTAACAATATTTTGTTTATCTTTGAAAATAGTGCGCTTAGGCCTGTTGAGCAGCGATATAAAATGG
The DNA here is from genome assembly GCA_963921515.1 of Calotriton arnoldi. Classification (NCBI taxonomy): domain Eukaryota; kingdom Metazoa; phylum Chordata; class Amphibia; order Caudata; family Salamandridae; genus Calotriton; species Calotriton arnoldi. The sequence continues at coordinate 1,031,810 of CAWUFW010000018.1, forward strand.
CTGCCATGAGCTAGAGTACGCATGTGCAAGAAGCCGTGTGGAAAAGGAGAAAGGCTGTGAAAAAGAATGACCACGTGTTCGTGCTGAGAGCCTAGGATGGAAGTATGGTCAAGGCTATTGTGACCTTACTGAGCAAATGTGTGCCAAGATGATCAGCAAGAAGCGTGAGAAGTCAAAATGAATAAATGGACAAACGGAACTGTTGAACCTAAAAAGTATCAGAAAATGATACAAATTGGACTGATCGAAACTGATGAGTAATGTCATGAACTGTGGGAAACGATGCAAGCATGGACATTCCACAAAGAACTGGTTAAGACAAGGAAGTTTGATAAAAATGTATATGGACTCGAATGGACCAATGAGAGAGAATCACGCCATAAAGAGGCAACATTTTATTTAGTAAGCGAGAATTAGGGTATAAGAAGACCTACTCCGGGAGGGGTTGGTTGGTATGAGTATTATATTATATTTATATTGATATTGATTTTATTGATGATGATGATGAGCGAGCGTACTGTTAGGAGAAGAGAGAGCTGAGATTGCTGATAGATGAGTTGCGAGTGCGGAGTTGCTGCTACGGATGATCGAAGCTGCTGCTGCTATTTTCCTTAGGTATAAGATGCTGCTTTTTAAGAACCTTTTTATTCCTGATAGATTTTTCATTTAGAGCTATTAGATTTTTCCAAGACAGATAGATAGATCTTTTTGAAGTTTTTGCTGTGACAAACTTTATCTTCCATCCAATAGGTATGCATTGTAATTTCAATTTATTCTTATAATGATGATAAATGTAATAATCTGAGTGATAAACTTAAACTTATGCATTTTTTCCTAAAAACTTTATATAAACTTTATTATCTTTAAACAAATGACTCAGTGATTCTTTAGCTCAATAATTAAGGTAAAATGTTAAAGAGTTTATTGTGATTGAGCTGGTCTTAATCACCATCAACTGATTCCTACTAGTTGGTCCATCGACCAATGAGCGGAATACCTTAAAAGCAAATGAGAAACATTATGTCGTGTTAAAAAGAGGTATCCCGTTTCCTTCCAGCGAATCGTTATACTGTTTTTCTTCTCCCTGGTTAAGGACGGAGGTAATCCAGGGTATAAATGAGTAAGTGAATGTATATGCGGTGTCAATGGGCCCCACCGTCATATGGATATAGTCTGTGTATTGGAGAGATAGTTGTACCTGGATGACCGAGTTATATAGGAGAAGTATTTTTATTGTTAGCGCTGGATCACCAACATGGCTCTCCTATGCTGACCGACCTTTCTTCTACTCACTTTCAACCTTTTACCGTTGTAAATGCTAGAAGTAATAAATTGTCAACCTGCTCTCTTGCTTACACGTGTAGACCATTCTAAGAAATGACGAACTATTGAATTATGTTATACCTGTTAGAACCCTATTCTTACTTCTAATCAAGCTCTTCTATGCTGACTGACATTTCTTTACTCTCACAATGTCAACAGTTGATTGGCAACCTGCTTTTCGAATCAAACGTGTAGACCTTTCTTAACAAACTTTCGTATTGCATGAATATGTTATGTATGTTCCAACACTTTGCTTTTATTCAGGCAATGATTTATATATTACAAGTCTCAAAAAGTACAATCTCAAGATAATTCACAGAACTGTGTCTGTAGGTTCTGTGAGTGTCTAATACCGTCCTATGATTACTCCTGCTTGCACATCTTGTCCTAGAGCGATTTGGACACAATTTCACGAGATTTGGAATGTATTCCCTCAACTCTGCTTCAATGTTGCCACAGTTTAGCACCGGTATCGACCTCAATATAACTTTTTATTACTCATTCACTCAATACTACATAGGATTTAACTTAGATTGTGGAGCTTCACTGCTCCAAGATGGATGACAGTTTTCTTCATACTATTATGCATCTGTTTCATAACTTATAAATTGGACGTTAGACAGAATGGCCCCTCACAATATATTTGTGACCATGCAGATACCCCAGTACGTTGGTATATGATCCTTGATACACTTTGGGTTCAGGACTGCACCATCCACTTAGCTTTTTGGAGGCAGCGGTACTTTCAAACATTAACTTTACTCCATTTCAAGATGGTCGACGCCATTTCTTTGATTTGTTAGAGTAAGCGGATGTCGTCCTATGACTATGTCTGCGGTCTCTCCAGTATTTAGGTGGGAACCTCAGCAGGCCAAACTCTTCTGCGGACACGCCGGAGGCAGCCCTGATACTGAACAGAGGTAAGCGCCTGTGTTAGGATACCCGGTAGCACTCAGCGGTGGCATACTTTACACTCCTGAGACACGCACCCTTAACTTGGGGTACGCTCCTTAATAGTATTACATGGGGAGGACATATATAGTGATTGCAACAAAATCCCCATCTTCCCTTTATTGTGTTTAGGGTTTACGCCAGCAAAGACTTGGTTGCTGGCAGGAGGGACTCATTTAGCCCCCTAAGAGTGGTTTTACTATACCACGTCGTCATTCTTCATGATGGATTTATGACTTATACATACAAGATCCACACTTAAGGTACGTGGAACTTCCTGTTGTCGGCTACGAATGGGGCGATAACAAGCCCTTACTTAAGTGGGGTGTACTCACAATTGTAACTGGGACTTTTCTGTCTGCTTTTCTCGTTTATCCCCAGAAAAAAGAATTCTGGAATACACTAAATCTTGGACACAGTAATCACTGTTGCCCTTTACTGTGCAAATATCACTGGAGTACTAGAACCCATTCCGGGTCGGAAATACAACCGGAACTGAGGTTGGTTTCCCTACAATATCTTTCCACAATTATCACTATTCACCAGTCCTAGTGGATATGTTATTTTAATACCACGTTATTTTCTTCCCTTGTACCTTTTCTCCATATAGGATCCATACAAAGAGATTAGAGGTACTTCTTAGATTATAAATATACTTTGATCTGAGGCAACATTGAGGGGGTGAGGCAACATTGAGGGGGTGCTGTGTTTCTTAAATCACTTTAGAAGAGTCACTGCTAAATGTTCGGAGATTGAATGTCACTAAATAAGTCACCAGAAACTGGCTTATTTTCATTTGCTGACAATTTTTGTTTGGAATAGCGATCATCTTTTAACTGCACAAGTCTGTCTAGAGACAGCAATGGTGATATGTTTTAGTAAAACAGCATGGGTTTCCACAGGCTCGAGGACTATACTTGAGCCGCTCTTTGCGATAAACATACTGTCACAAAGGGTAACGGACATCTGATGTTAGTGATGGATATCTTTTACTCCCAACTTCTATACACTTGTTTGTTTCTTAGCCCTGAAGAAGTTGCTGCGCACAACAATTAAGTGCAACGAAACACGTGTTGGCTAAGGATCTCAGGATTAAACTGAAGTGACTGTTTCAACGGAGGAACAGGAGTGTTTTTTATTATTGTCAATGATACATAATATATACTGTCGGCGTGTACAAGGGACTGTTGTTTTGGTCCACAGCTAGGCACATTGCAAAAAAAGGGTCAGCTTTCAGTGGAAAAATGTGATGTGTCCATGTTGCGTTTTGCGGGAACTAGGTCTACCCACACAAGTGAGGTACCGTTTTTATCGGGAGACTTAGGGAAGCACATAATAGTAGAACAAGTGTTATTACCAGTTGTCTTTCTATGCATTTCTGCCTTCCAAATGTAAGTCAGTGTGCAAAAAGAAGACATTTTGAAAAATGCCCCCTAATTCACATGCTAGTATAGCTACCCACATATTCAGAGATGTGCAAATAACCAATGCTTTTAACCTCCATATCTTGTTCCCATTTCAGAAATGCATAGGTTTCCTTGATACCTATTTTTCACTGTTTATATTTTACCAAATGAATTGCTGTATACCTGTATATACAATGAAAAACCATTGCAAGGTGTAGCTCAGTTATTGGCTCTGGGTACCTCGGGTTCTTTGTGAACCTACAAGCCCGATGTATCCCCGCGGACGTAACAATATATTGCTTTAAAAAATCTAGCATATTTAGAAGAAGTTACAGGTGACAATGTAGGAACAAATAGCTGGGTTTTTTTCAACTCAATTTCAATATTGTTTTTATTTCAAATATTACTTTCCATAGGAAAGCCTTGCAGGATCTCCACAAAGGACCCCTTGCTGAATTCAGAATTTTGTCTTCTTTCCAGAAATGTATAGCCTTCCAGGATCCATTATTGGTTTCACACCCATTTCTACCACTAACTGGAAGGAGGTTGAAAGCACAAAAAAAGGAAAAATAGGCTATGTCCCAGTAAAATGCCAAAACTGTGTAGAAAATGTTGGTTTTCTGACAAAAGGTTACCTGTTCCTGAAAGCTGGGAAGATAGTGATTTTAGCACCACAAACCCTTTGTGGATACCATTTGCAGGGAAAAAAACAGACACTGTCCTCTGCAGCACTTCCCATTTTTCCCCAAAAACCCCAAAATTTGCTGTATTTTGCCTATTTTCTCGGTCCCCTCTAGGGGAATCCACAAACCCTGGGTACCATTAGAATCCTCAGTTCCAAATTTGGCATGGATATCTTATGTGGACAAAAGGGTATGGGGGCCTAAGCGCGAAATACCCCAAATAGCCCAAAAAAGGCGTGGCACAGAGGGTGGAGGCTTGGCAGCGAAGGGGTTAAATCTGCATTAATCATTGTTCAAAGCATATGTGTTGAGCCCAACATGTAATATACATACACTACATACATATATTTTCTTCAAACATATGTTCTTATTATCCACACAACTATTCATCTTTTATGTGCAATAGTAATTAAACAACATAATATAACATCATCTACTACAATGTAATCAAAATTGTTCCTGTAAGGCTGTATAAACCCTTCTCCATACATCATGATAAAAAACTCAACATACATCCACACATGTCCACAAACATTTCTCAAACATGCCTCAGTTACAACCAATATATCATAACATTAAAAAACCATATGGGGGGACACAAAAAGAATTTACGAATCATGTACTCATATATCAATTGTTATAAGATGCTAAAGAATAATATATAGAAATTTCTATTATTGTGTATTTTGTTATACAATATCCTTTCAAGACAAAAAATATATTCCTAATTCATGACTTAACACATTGAACCATTCAGCAGAAATAGTTAAAATTCAAAACCCTGCTATATAGAATCCTCTTGATTTTCTTATGCACATTTCTAAAATAGCATAATCTGTAATACCTACTGCCGACCGCAGTGGCGTAACAAAAGTTGAGGGGGCCCCCCTGCAAGATACAAGAAGGGCCCCCGCTCTGGATTTAATCCGGAGCTCTCAGGCCTGAGTACAGTGCTGAGGGGGCCCCCTGCAGCTCGGGGGCCCCCCGCACTGCGGGGATTGCGGGGGCCTGTGTTACGCCACTGGCCGACCGAAATGAAATAGGGCAAGCCAAATATATGCCTATAAATACATGGCGGTCTAAGAAGCAGGGCTTGCAAAGATGCCCACAAAAAGTGAAAAGATGACTATATTATAAAAAGATCTAAAACATAATGTAACATATTTTCTATACCCTGTCATGAAAGGCTGAGTTACATCCAGCTAATATCGAACAAACAACCTATTGAGGAAAATACAGAAGGAAAATGCTAAAAAAATAATAAAGAAACAGATGAGGAAACATAACCCCTGAGACAGAGATCTTCGCACGATTAAGATCTAATACAAACCCTATTTAAGGAGATGAAGGGCTTAAGCACTAGAAAGTGAAATGAGTTAAAGTTACAAATACAAGTCAAGAACATGGGAAAAAAAAGGTAAAAGCCTTCGCCAGATGGGAAAGAATTATGATGCAAAACCTAAATCAGGAGATGAGGGGTCAAGGCGTATAAATGGGATGGACTGAAACAGCAATGACAAGTTGACTATGGGAACAGGAGGGTCCAACTAGCAACCTTAACACATAGCATTCTCCTACAGAATCACTTCTATTACACCTCTTCTGTTTGAGCCCAGAGTGAATATCCAATATACTTTTATATTTTGCAGTATTCAATGTCATCTCTACCTCTAACTGCTCAAATCTTTTCAAGTATGGTCCATGTAAGATTTGTTTCTGTATGTCCCAACTGCATCCAATTTTGAACTAACGGTGCATGATTTCTATTATTACGTATAGCTGATTTGTGTTCACTGTATCTCACTCTAAATTCACGATTCATCTCTCCTACATATCCCAAACCACAAGAGCAAAAGATGAGATAAACAACATTAGATGATACACAATTTGTCATTTCTTTCAAAGTGATTTTTCAGTGTCCAAATTCTATCAAATTAGAGACAAGGGCTCCTTTACATGCATGGCATGACCCACATTTATGATTGCCACTTACCGGATTTTGACCCGCAATGGATTTTTGACAGACGTTTCCTCTGTTGCCAATGCTGGATCTGACTAGCCTATTCTTGAGATTGCAGTTCTGCCAAAAGACAAAGGTAGGTATAGGTAACATGCTATTCTCCACTTTGGTGTTAAATATGTGCCACCGGGAGTTTAAATTTGTCTGACTTTTTGGTCAAGGTTAGAATGTTGTATAACGCATACTAACTTGTCACTGTCTTCCTTTTTTCTCTGATGGAACATGGCATCCCTGTTGTAATATCTGTCTCTTTTGAGAGAGTCCTGGATAAGCCATCCGGGATATCCTCTCTTCAAAAGTTTTTCTTTAAGAAGCTCCACGTTATTAAGATAATCCTGAATGCTGGAACAATTTTTACGGAGCCAAAGAAATTGACTAAATTGAATCCCTTGCTTGTGACAGTGGGGATGGAAACTTTCTAAGTGGAGTAGCGTGTTTATAGCAGTGGGTTTGGTGTACAACAAGGCCTCCAGTTGTCGGTCTCGATGTTGGATCCAGATATCAAGAAATTCACTGCGGTACCTACTGCAATTGGGGGTGAACTTGACATTACAATCACACAAATTGATACATGCCAAGAATTCCTGTAGTTGATCTTCTCCGCACCAGACGAAAAAAATATTGTCTATGAATCTAGACCAATATTTGATGTTTTCACAAAATGGGACTATCTTGTTATATATGCATCACTCTTCAAATATGCCCATGTAAATATTTGCTACACTGGGAGTGCAAGCCACCCGTCCTTTCCCCCCCCCCATACTGACTGCCTTTGTTTGTTTACACAGAACACCATCAAATTCAAAGAAATTCTCATTGAGAACAATCTCAAGACATTTAAGGAAAAAGTCATGGTGGGCATTATCTCCTGAGCATGTAAGCAGGCTCTTAACAGCAATGGTTCAGTTGCTGCACCAATATGTGAGAAACTATGGGGCAAAGAGGAGGATTCAACACATTTTTATGAGTTGGGGACTCCATAAATTACAGGTATACGGTTGTGAGTTCAGTTTAGAAACTCATATTCTTTCTTGCAGATAATACCATTCTGGGCAGCTTCCTCACTCATAGTCCTAATCTTGCTGATGACTTTTTTCTCAAGGTCACCTCTTTTGGTAATGTTCTGGTATATCCAACATCATTTTGTGTTTGTATTGCTTGTTATTGAGAAGAACAATCCCTCCTCCCTTGTCACATGGCTTCACAGTTATATGGTCATTTTCATAGAGCTTTCTAAGGGCAATATTCTCTTGATAAAACAGATTATAAGGCGGCTTAGGTACATACTTCATTATTCCTTGTACCTTAGCAATAACTGCTTTCTCAAAAATCTGAAATTCAGGTCCAAGTTTGTCTAAATTGGGGATAAAAGATGAATGAGGTTTAAGACCTGATAAATTATCCTCAGTAGCAGTTTCACTTTTCCATAAAAGATTTCTTCAATCTGATTCGTCTAAAGAAGGCAAAAAGGTCCCTGGTGAGTTTGAACTTGTCCACTGTAGTGCTGTGAACAAATGTGAGTCCCTTAGTAAACAGATCTTTGGTAGGTTGGTTAATATCAGCACTTGACAAATTGACAATGTCAATGTCAGTAGTTGACAAATTGAATATTGGGATTTTATCTAATTCCTCCAGTATTGTTGTCATCTAGTTTCTAAGTAATGCTGTGAAGGGTCTGTATCCGGATATCTCACACTTGGTTGATTCTGACTTCTCATTCTGTAGTTGCCCCTTCTGGGTCCGAAAAAATTATTATTGAAGTCCGGCCCCTCATTTCGGCCACGTCTCTTCTGATCCCTACTGGTCAGGATATCTATTATTGATGAGCTAAGTTTAGCTTAAGTTACCTAGTCACTGGTCAACAACTCTGACACAGTGGCTTAGTCATGGCCTGTCCCAATACTTTGAATTTTCTTTGCAAATCTTGGTTTTGCCATCACAAAAGCGTCTGATTTTTCTGAATTGCAGACTTTGCACCTGCAAATCATGTTTAACATTACATCTCAAATGTTTTTTAAAGGTCACACAATCTCATTTACTGTAATAGCATCAAAATATGTCATATAATGTCACTTTGTGAGATGATCAAAGGACCCTTCTTGTGAAGTCATCGTAGGAACAAATGGTGTGTAATGTTACTTCCATTACCCCAGACATTTTTGTGACTCTGTGTCCATGCTCTATGGCATTAGTCTTGGGAAGGTCAGTTGACAAAGCAGCACAAATAACTTCAAAATGTCTGTCAGACCCTTTTCGGAGGGCCAAGCAAAGGTTACTGGGCCTCAGCTGTGGGGCCTGGGGTCATTTGCTTCTAAAGTCCTGGGTTCCCTCCTACTATGGCTCGGCAAACCTGGCCAAGTATAGCCTGTTGACCACTTGACTCTCAGTGGTAGTGATAGCGAGCAATCACAGGCTTCTTAGAGAGGTAGTGTGGGGCTGCGCAAACTCACAAGTCTGAAATCACCCATCTGTGCAATAACTGATTGTCCAACCCAGTGCTTTACTTTAGAAAGGTACTTCATTACAGACACACTTAATATGGAATACTACACAGAAAATATTAACAGGCACAACTGAAGAAAATGGTGGTAGGTCTATTGCACATTGATATACCGGCTACCCCTTCCTTTTACCCTGGGTGTCCTTCTTCTGGTAAGTCTTCCATCCATTCTATTTCTCTCTTTCTCCCCTCTAACTCTTCTCCCTGTGATTTCTCTCTCTCAGTCTCTCTTTTACCTGTACATGCTGCAATAGGGAAGCCAGACAAAGTGACAGAGGCACCAGCGGCGGTCCTCTTTTTTTGGAACCGGACTCGCAGGCTCCTGCCACCCTAGGAAATGTCAGATGGAATAAAAGGCCAGTCTGGGCCTGCATGGAGTGTGGCATGAGTTATGGCGTATGTTTGTCGTGGCTAAGCATAACTAGAGAATGTCAGTGGTTGAGGAGTTTGAGCCAGAACCATAACTCACTTTTTATCTGTTTTTTTCCAGTGAATTTCATTTGAGATGTCATAAGTGATGTCATCAGTGATGTCACTGACCATGTCATGAGTGGTGTAATATGTGAGGTCATAAGCAGTGCATTGCGGGGGGCGTAAGTTATAGTTAGGTCAGGTAACTATACCTGCTGCATTTCTATGGATTTGTGTGTGTAAAATCTGAACCTAACTATACCGCTCCAGTAACCCTTGTTTTGTTCAGTGAATTTCTAAGGTATTTTTTTATTCTATTTCCTAACTATAATGTCCCTGTAACCTTTATTTTTTTTTCAGTGCATTTCTATGTTTTTTTTTAATGCTACTTCTTAACTATAACTCCCTGTAACCTTTTTTTAGTGAATTTCACCATTTAAATTTTTTTTAATTATACTACAATTTGACCCATAAGTTCAGTTTACTAATATATACATTTTCACAGGTTGATAAATAGATTTTATTCACACATTAATTCTTATTATATATTTTAAAACTAAACATTACAAAATTAAGGTAAGGTAAGGTAAAAGGTCTTTCTATAAATGCAAAGCACCAAGTCTTTCTCTTTTTTGATGAAGTTTATGGATCCAACCAAACACACACATTAAATACTAAAACAACATTTAATGCAAACATATGCTACTGCAATTTCTATAGGTGTATCACTGCCTGTGTGTGGGTGTGTGAGTGGCTATGTGGGAGTGTGAGTGGCTGTGTGAGTGTGTGAGTTGGTGTGGGAGTGGCTGTGTGGGTATTGTGAGTGGTTTTGTGGGTCTATGAGTGGGTATATGAGTGGCTGTGTGGGTGTGTGAGTTGGTGTGGGGCTGGCTGTGTGGGCATGTGAGTGGTTTTGTGGGTCTGTGAGTGTGTGTGAGTGGCTGTATTGGTGTATGAATGGCTGTGTGGGTCAGTGAGGGGAAGTGGCTATGTGGGTCTGTGAGTGGGTGTGCGAGTGGTTGTATGAGTGTATGAGTGTGTGAGTGGTTGTGTGAGTTGGTGTGTGAGTGGGTGTATAAGTGAGTGAGAGTGGCTGTGAGGGCCTGTGAATGGATATGTGAGTGGTTTTGTGGGTCTGTGAGTGGGTGTGTGAGTGTCATGGTGTGTGTGTGTGAGTGTTTGTGGGTATGTAAGTGGGTGTCTGAGTGTGTAAATGGTTGTGTGAGTGGGTGTGTGAGTGGCTGTGTGGGTATGTGAGTGGGGGTGTGAGCGGTTTTGTGGGTCTGTGAGTGGCTGTATCAGTTTGTGAGTGGTTGTGTAGGTGTATAAGTGGTTGTGTGAGTGGCTGTGTGGATCTGTGAGTGGGTGTGTAAGTGGGTGTGTGAGTGCATGTGTAAGTGGCTACAGGGTCTGTGAGTGGGTGTGTGAGTGGTTTTGTGGGTCTGTGAGTTGGTGTGTGAGTGGCTGTATGGGTGTGTAAGTGGCTGTGTGGGTGTATAAGTGAGTGTGTGAGTGGCTGTGTGGGTCAGTGAGTATGTGTGAGTGGATTTGTAGGTCTATGAGTGGGTGTGTTAGTGGCTGTATGGGTGTGTGAGTGGTTGTGTGGGTATGTAAGTGGGTGTGTGAGTGGGTGCATGAGTGGCTGTGTGGATCTGTGAGTGGGTGGGAGTGGTTTTGTGGGTCTGTGAGTGAGTGGCTGAATGGGTGAGTGAGTGGTTGTGTGGGTGTGTAAGTAGGTGTGTGAGTGCATGTATGAGTTGCTGTAGGGTCTATGAGTGGGTGTGTCAGTGGTTTTGTGGGTCTGTATGTGATTGGCCTATGGGTGTGTGGGGGTTGTGTGAGTGTGTAAGTGAGTGTCTGTGTGAGTGGCTGTGTGGGTCTGTGAGTGGGTGTGTGAGGGGTTTTGTAGGTCTATGAGTGGAAGTGTGATTGGCTGTACGTGAGTGGTTGTGTGGGTGTGCAAGTGGGTGTGTGAGCATGTATGTGAGTGGGTATATGAGTGGCTGTGTGGGTCTGTGAGAGGCTGTATGGGTGTGTGATTGGTTGTGTGGGTATGTAAGCTATTGTGGGAGTGGGTTTGTAAGTGGCTGTGTGGGTCTGAGTGGGTGAGTGAGTGGTTTTGTGGGTCTGTGAGTGGGTGTGTGTGTGTGGCTGTATGGGTGTGTGAATGGTTGTGTGGGTGTATGTGTGTGGGTGTATGAGTGTTTGCGTAAGTGTTTGGGTCTGTGAGTGGGTGTATGTGTTTTATTAATTGGGGTTCTGGATCCGCTGCAGATCACACAGTGGGGTCGTGCTGCGGTGGATCTGAGGACCCTCAAGAGCTAAAAACAAACATTTTTGGACAATTTCTTGCTCATGAGGGATCCCTCATCAGTGATGTAATTTGAGATGTAATCAGTGATGTCACTGACTATGTCATGAGTGATGTAATATATGAGGTCATAAGCAGTGCATTGCGGGGGCATGAGTTATAGTTAGCTCAGCTCAGCAATCCCGCTGTTTGGGACTTACTGGAGGTAACAGGAGGGCTTTTTGGCCCCCAAGGACCCTCAGCATCCATGGGGACTTCATCTCCCAACCAACAGTGCGCCAGGAGTAGCATTTGCAGAGTGGTGAAAAAAGGGAGCAGGCCTCCAGCGACTTGCAGGATTTTTTTTTTTGTATTCAGGGAGGGCGACCATGTGGCCAATTTTGGCCCCAAAGACCCCATCCTCCGGGGCCTGGCCTTTTAAAAAAAAAAATATTTTTAAACTAAAAGGGAGGGGGGCTGAGTGGCCCCCTTGCCGGGCCTATTTCGGCCCTGGCGGCCCCATCTCCCAGGGCCCGGTCTAGTCATTTATTTTTAATATAAATAATGGGAGGGGGCCACTGTGGCTCCCTTCCTGGGCCGATTTCGGACCCGGGTACCCCATCCCCCGGGGCCAGGCCTCTGTTGTGGATGCCCTGGCCCACCCAGGGCACCCACTTTCTAGTGTTGGGGACCGCAGGGTCTGGAATTACTTTTACACAGAGGAAGATGCTAACATGTAGCCCCTTCTGTGTCAAAACAATTGTGCGACGCTTTGAGCAAGCGAGGGAAAAATGCTCTTGCTTGCTCAGAGCGGAGCACAGTTTGCTATGGCTTGGCGGGAGTGGTTAAGCTCCCACCAAGCCATAGCAAACAGCTATGTCCCTGAGGTGAGCACCCTGGGACATAGCAGGAGCCGGCCGTGGGGGGTGGTGGTCCCCAAGGCCATCTATGGCTCCAGGAGGGGGGCCCTGCGGCCCCCCTCCTTTGTTTCATTTAGTCCCGGGGAGGTGGTGGTCCCCGGGGCTGGGGGTCCTCAACAAACCCCCTTCCATATATTATTTGAGCCCCAGGGAGGTGGCGGTCCCTGGGCTGCGGGAGGCCGCACGGACCCCCTGCATTTCTCAGTTAATTGTCCCAGGGGAGTGGCGGTCCTGGGGGCTGCAGGGGGGCCCACGAGGCCCCCCCATTAATTAAAGTCAAAGCCCCAGGAAGATGGTGGTGGGGAAGACCATACAGGCCTCCCCCACACTAATATTTTTATTTGCCCCAGGGAGGTGGCGGTCCCCCAGGCTGTAAAGGAGGCCATAAGGGCCTCCCTGCACTATTATTATTGTTTGCCCTGGGGAGGAGGTGGTCCCTGGGGCGCGGGGTGCCAAGTGGGCACGCCCCCACATAATTTAGATTTGGCCCTCCAGGGGGCTTCATAAAAAAGGTAGGCAACTGCACATCTTTTTTATGTTTGGTTTTTTTCCGCGGATCCATGTGTTCTCTCCGCGAATTAGTGGCAAAATCAAAGAAAAAAAATACTTCTAACCCCCGGCGGAGTCCATGTGGGACCCCTCCACCATATGTGGGGGGGTCAGAGTATTCCTAGCCTGCCCCTTTTCTTTATTTTTTACTTTTTTTGAGGGACTTAGCTTCAAGACGAGTCTCATGATGGCTGCCAACACTTTCTGGTTGAAGTGTTGACAGCCAATCAAAATTTGGTAGGATCCGTGAGTTCACTGCAAGGGCTCGCGTCCCCAGATATCTATATTTTTTTTAACTTAAATATCTCTGAACCTACTGAATGGATTTAGGTTTAAATCTTTTTATTAGGATTTATAAACAGACAAACAATGCTGCAGTGAAATGTACACTTTGGCAATGGTGACAAATAGCCCAGTGCAGTTAACATATGGATTAGAACAAACGAAAAAGGAAAAAAAGAACATACAACCCCCCTCCCCGTCCTTGTTCACTGTAGTGTCTGTAGTTCTATTGCTGTTCATGTGTCGCTTCGGGTTGGTCCCTACCCAGGACCACAGGGATATTGGTTTCTGGTAAGCGTAATAATCATAGGTATTTAGGGCATGTGAGTTCGCGGAACTCTGGAGTAAGCAGTGTCAGGAACGGCTGCCAGAGATCCCCAAATGCCGAACCTTTCCCTGACAATGTTAGGGTCATTTTTTCCATCCCCAGTACGTGCCATAAATGTTGGAGCCAACCCGTGTGAGTGGGGGTCCGGGGAGTTTTCCAATGGATCAGAATATTTTGAACCGCTGACCCCAGGGCAATTGTAATTTGGCGACCTCTCCTAGATTTAAGGGCATATGTTAAAGGATTTGGTACCCCTCGTAGTACGTAGGCCGGGAATCTCGGCAGTTGGGTGTCTAAATGCTTATCGATCTCGTCCAGTACCTGAGACCAATACTGTTGTAAGTGTTCACACTCACACGGGATATGAACCAATGTTCCCTGCTATCCACACCCTCGCCAGCAGTCTGCACTTTGTTTGGGGTCTACCTTATGTAGTCGCTCTGGAGTGTAATACCAATAGGTAACTACCTTCGTCAATGTTTCAGTCAAACCTGTATTGCTTGCTGTGTGTCGTGCCCTATGGTACACACCCTCCCACTCCTTTCTGCTCAGTTCCCTACCTAGATCTCTTTCCCATCGTGCACGGCTTGCATTGTATGAGTGTGTATGTCGTGTAAGTAACATCTTGTAGAGGTCCGAAATTAGCCTCCTGTCCGAGGTCCTAGTTATGAGCCATTTTTCGTAGGGTGTAAGATGTCTCTGTGCGCCTGGTCTATAGTGTGGCTGTAGAGCCCAGTGTCGAAGTTGTAAATATCCTAATCTTTTTGACTCAGGGATCCCGTAATCAGACTTGAAAGAAAGTACCCCTTCCACGTCAAAGAGGTGTCCTAGGGCTCAGCACTCCGAGGAGCGACACTGCGCAAAAGCCGTCTCGCCCATCCCTGGGCTGAATTCTGGGTTATCGAAGAGCGAGGTGAGCGGGGAGGGGAAGGTGGTCAAGTTATGTTTGGTGTTGGTTTGGTCCCATGCTTCTAGTGTTGTGTGCGTTATATGGGATGCGTACAAATTAGGGGGCCTGTGTGATTTTTTAAGAAATGGAATCTTCTGCAAAGACGTGCCCGCAACTTCCCGGTCCTGAAACAACCAATGTTTCTCAGGGCAGTTCCACTCCACAAGGTGACGTAATTGTGCTGCGTAGTAGTAAAGCTGGAGGTCGGGGATCCCCAGCCCACCCTCTCCCGGAGGCAAGAAACTGATAGTTTTCTTCATACGTGGTTTACGACCCTGCCAGATGAATTGTGAGATCTCCGTCTGTATCCGGTGTAGCAGACCAGTGGGAGGTCGCAGAGGAAGTGTTTGAAATAAATATAGAATCTTTGGCAAGACCGTCATCTTGATTGCGGCTATTCTCCCTAGTAGGGAAATAGGATAGTGTTTCCAACACCGCTAGTCTGAGCGAACCTGAGTATGTAGCTTACGATAATTAATCAAACCTACAGTTTGTAGTGTGGGCGCCTACTGGATTCCCAAATATGGGACTGCGTCACTCGTCCACTGGATGGGGTTCCGGCTCTGTAAGCTGGTCGTAACTTGGGGTGATAGGGAGAGATTGAGCGCCACCGACTTCTCGACGTTAACCTTAAATCCCGAGGCCTTTGCAAAGGATTCCAACTCCGTTAGGAAGGATCCCAGTGCAGTGACTGAATTTGCCAGTGTCACCAAGATATCGTCTGCATACAGGCTAATAGTGTGTACATCTCCTCCAAACGGGACCCCGGTGACATAGGGGTGCGATCTAACTCTTTGCGCCAAGTGCTCCATATAGAGCGCAAAGAGCAGGGGTGAAAGAGGACACCCCTGTCTCATGCCTCCACCTATGGGGAAAGGGGTCGATGTATGTCCGTTAATTCTGACTGTCACTGTGGAAAGGCAGTAGCAGTTTAAAATTTGTGTCCTCATCTTTTCACCAAGGCCGACAAGCGACAACACCTGTTCAAGATATGGCCAATGGACCCTATCAAAGGCCTTCTCTGCATCGATGGTGAGGAGCATATACTCTCCCTGCGTCCTTGAAGCCTTCTCGATAATATGCAGGACTCTCTTGGTGTTATCACTGGTCTGCCGCTGGGGAATAAAGCCCGCCTGATCGGGATCTATCAGGCCTGGCATATAACCAGCTAGCCTGTGCGCTAGGATCCCTGTGTATAGTTTCAGGTCTATATTAAGATGTGATATCGGGCGGTAGGAACCACATTTAGCCTTGTCCTTCCCCGGCTTAGGAATGACCACAATCGCAGCCTCCAGCATTGAAGTTGGAATTTCCCCTGAGGTTGCAAAAGTGTTAAAGGGTCTAGCCAGCAGAGGGGTTAACGTAGAACAAAACGTTTTATAAAAGGCCTCCTTGTAGCCATCCGGCCCAGGGGATTTGGCCGGTTTAAGTCGCGAGATTGCCGCTATGACCTCCTCTACCCGTATATCCTTCTCTAGGTGTTCAGCTTGTTCTGATGTTAATGTGGGGAGATGTGCCTCCGCTAAGTAAGTGGCACCATCTATGTTGTCCAGCACCTGTCCCGAGTATAGCTGGGCGTAAAATTCCCGGAAGGTCTCTGCTATTGCTGCGTCCTCTGACACCAGATTCCCTGTTGAGTCAGACACCTCTTGAACCCCTTGCAGTTGCCTGTTCTTGCGCAGCTTGTGTGCCAAAAGGCGCCCACATCTGTCGCCTCCGACATAGAACGAGTGGCGCAGCCGCAAGGCTGCGTACTCTGCTCGGTCTTGGTCAATGGCTGCTAGTTGTGCTCTGACTGCGTTTAGTTGTCGCCTGATTCTAGGCGCCCCCGTCCTCTGGTGCATTTGCTCCAACTCCCTTGTCCTCTGAGCCAGGTCATCTCTTTTCTTTCTACGGTCAGAGTTGTCTGCCGCCGAGATCGCTATTAGTCCTCCCCTGACCACCGCTTTGAGTGCCTCCCACTGTGTTGACATGCGTGTATCATGATTATCATTGTGTAGGAGGTAATCGTCGATGGAGTGTTGTATTTGTGCAACTATGTCTGGGCGCTGTAGGAGTGTGTCTCGGAGACGCCATTGCCGCGCAGGACGAACTACAGGTGGAAGTACCAATGTGGCCACCACCGGGGCGTGATCTGATAGGGACGCCACCAGAATTTCTACTTCCGAGATGAGGTCACGGAGCGCCCCAGAGCCTAGTAAATAATCGAGCCTAGCGTAAGTTTTGTGGTCATTTGAGAAAAAGGAATATTCTCTGCGGTGAGGGTGGTGGCATCTCCATGGATCCACCAACCCCAAGTCTCTCAACCTGTCTAACACTTCAGTCGAGAGCGCTCCTGTCTGGCCAAAGCGCTGTGCGGACCTATCAAGAGTGTTGTCCAGTACTTAATTGAGGTCCCCCCCCCCAGGAGTATTCCTCGTTCAGTCGTCGCTGTTGCCTTTGTCAAGGCTTTGTGTAAAAATCTCTCCTGACCCTTGTTTGGTGCATACAGTGACCCAATTATCAATGTTTGACCCCCTGTTATAAACTGATAGGATAACAGCCTCCCCCTAATTTCTGCCACTTTCTGCCCCACCCTACCTTGGAAGGACCGGGACACTAATATAGCCACCCCTGTAGCCTTAGTGGGGCCAGAAGAAAACAGCTGTGTAGGAAACATACGAGACTTGAGCCGATGGCAGTCACGTGCAAGGAGGTGCGTCTCTTGTAAGAGGCAAATGTCAGCTTTGGTGCTTTCCAAATATGATAGAATCGCCCTACGTTTCATTGGATTGTTGAGACCTCTCACATTTAGTGTGAAAACCTTAAGATTAGTGGGGGACATCTGTGGGTCTAGTGGCAGGACTTATAGCTAAAAGTCCGCAGCAGAGCCGTCGTGCTTGAACGTGACCGTGGTCTCTAGGAAGCTCCTGAATCTTGCCGTGAAGCCATTTTGTGCAATGATACAGTGAACAAGGGACCCCAATGAACGAAAACCCCCTCTGAACAGATAAAACATGCATGCAAGTAAATAATGAGAAATCGAAAGATAGTCCGTCAGTCATAAGTGACCGGCAGGAAGTCCTTACGGGGTCCATAGTGTGGCCAAGTGCTGGACCTCCGCCCCGCCCGCCCCTGCAAAATGAAAAAAGGATTACCATCCAACTGCATGCTCACGAAGCTTGAGTCTTTGCCAGGGCTGCCGGAATGGACTCTAATGCTGCTTGTTGTCCTTTTGAGATCTCTGCTTGGTCCGGTCTTTTCGGGTGTCGTCGGCGGCCTTGACGGCGCCATCGCGGGGTTTGACTGCCAGTACCAGATGTAGAGCTCTCCCTTTCTTCATCTTCCTCAGGGAGTTCCACGCCCAGCAAACGACTTGCCTCTGAAGTTTACCATCCAGCCGGAAGATGAGCCGGAACAGGTGACCCCAAGAGTACGGAATGGCCCGCTGGTGCAGATGCGCAGTGATTGGGCGGGAGTCTCTTCGCTTTTGTAAGGTAAGCATGGCCAGATCCTGGTACAGTACCGGTGTCTGATCCCTGAAAGTGATAGGGTGCATGGACCTAGCCTTACGAAGGATCTCTTCTTTT
The DNA here is from genome assembly GCA_963921515.1 of Calotriton arnoldi. Classification (NCBI taxonomy): domain Eukaryota; kingdom Metazoa; phylum Chordata; class Amphibia; order Caudata; family Salamandridae; genus Calotriton; species Calotriton arnoldi. The sequence continues at coordinate 1,049,991 of CAWUFW010000018.1, forward strand.
GTTTGAAAATCCTGTACACAGACTAATATGTCCACCGGCGGGGTTTTGTCGAGCTGAGGCGGACCCACCCTGTGTGCTCTGTCTAACCGGAGATCAGCATTGGGCGGGGTACGGAGGATGTGGTTGAATAAGTCCCTCGTGAAGGTGAAGATATCGCTTCCCTCCACCTTAGTTTTCACCCCCCTGATCCGGATGATGTGTCAGCTGGAACGGTTCTCGAGATCCTCAAGATGTGCCTGCAAATCTATGTGTTGATCCTGGAGGAGGATTACCTCTTGCTGTAAGGACACCATTTCAGTTTCTCTGTTGTCTCCTTTCTCCGCCAGCGAGGCCACCCGCTCCCCAATCTCATCGACTTCTCGTCTAATGTCTTTGATTTTGGATGTTAAGTCGCGCTTGACTGTATGTAAATCTTCCCGGAGTACTGTGAACAGCGACTCTAAAAAGGCGCGTGTCACCGGTTCCTCCTTCGTGCTCTCCACCTGTGCTGTAGTTGTTTCTGCTGCACTTGGATGTTCCATTGTGCTACCACCTTGGGGACACAGAAACAACTTTTTCAATGTTTTGTCCTTTTTCCCTCGGGTGGAGGTCATAGTTCCATTCCGATCCAGGCTGTCGTCTCCTTATGGGGGTAGACATTGCACTAACCCTGCTTGCTGTTGCCCCAACTGGTTCGGGTAGTTGCTTGTCACGGCGCCTCTGCGTGTTCTGGCCCAGTATCGGTCTTACTCATGCGCTCTCCCCTGGGGCCAGTCCTAGGGTATGGGGGTACTGGGCATATCTCCCAGGCGTGATTCTACTCCAGTGCCTGCGGGGGTCCGCTGTTTCTCCGCAACTTGTTGATCGTGGCACCCTCCCAGGGAGCAGTGTGCCGCAGCCCGAGCCCACTAAGTTTAGTTCATCTCACAGCGTTGAGGGTATAGCCCCGGGATCTGTGAATACACAGGGTTGCACTCGTTGCCCCAAAATGAAGTTAGAGGGCGACTATAGCCCGATGCGTCGCTGGAGTGCCTGGGCCTTTTCCGATTCTGGCTCTTCGGCTCTGCATTCATCTGCTTCCTGCCACGTGTGTCCCGCGCCGGCCTCAGCTATGTGTTGAAGGGGGGCCCGGACCCAGACTGCCCCCCTGAGTCACCCCCGATGTGCAGTGTCAGGCGATCTTCCTCCCGGCTTGCTGAAGGGGCCGAGGCTGCTTCAAGGAGAGCTGGGCCTCTGTTGCTGCGTGATCCCGCCTTCACTCTAGCTCGGGCCCCTGCCGTGCATACGACCGTCCGCTCACCTCATTGGCACTAGGAAGGGCCGTTTGCTCCCCGTCACCCATGACATAACATGGGAAAAACATGTTTTGGGACCCCTTTTTCTTCTCGGCACCAGCTTGACGGATCACCCCGAAACTTTCAACATAACAGCTGAACCACAAAGGGGACGTTTTTTGAAAAGTTATTGGCAAAACAAAAAATGATTTTCCTATGGAAAATGTGGTAATAACTATAACTACCAACTGGCTATCGCCAGAAATATTTGAATTAACATGCACGTGGCCACTTTATTTGAAATTACAAAATGTCCTGCAAATGATATAATATACATTTGGGTAATGAAGACGCTATGATGGCAAGTACATATTTGAAAGCAATACAGATGCATTTTGGGAACTAAAGGATTGCGACACTAACCACGTGGGTGCATGGATAAAAGCACTACCCATTGATTGCAATTTTACTCACATGTGATCAAGGCCCTACAGCCGAAACGCGCAAGGACAAGGTTGCAGCCACTTTCAAGGAGAAAATAAATGCATGGTTTTATTCCGAAATTGGGCTTCCGCACTTCTCTTGCCTTGAATTAATGTTATGGGATCTCCATTCCTGTATGCAGAAGCCACCCTGCAGGGTTGGGGGCCCCCAGGATGGAGTCTTGCTATGATCATATTTCGGGGGCATGACCCGCTTGCCTGGTATCCGGCATAAATGAATTTGCCTTAGGATTTCTGTTTATGTGGGGAGAAAGGGGGAAGAGAGAGACCACTTTCTCTCTTGGCATTTATCGGATTTCTAGCTGGCTAAGAAATATTTTAATTAACATGCACGTGGGCACTTTATTTGAAATTACAAAATGTCCTGCAAATGATATAATATACATTTGGGTAATGAAGACGCTATGATGGCAAGTACATATTTGAAAGCAATACAGATGCATTTTGGGAACTAAAGGATTGCGACACTAACCACGTGGGTGCATGGATAAAAGCACTACCCATTGATTGCAATTTTACTCACCTGTGATCAAGGCCCTACAACCGAAACACATAAGGACATGAGGTTGCAGCCACTTTTAAGGAGAGAATAAATGCATAGTTTTATTCCAAAATTGGGCTTCTACACTTCTCTTGTGTTGGATTATTGTTATGGGATCTCCATTCCCGTACGCAGAAGACACTTTCCAGGGTTGGGGGCCCCCACAATGGAGTCTTGCTGTGTTCATATTTCGGGGCCATGACCCGCTTGCCTGGTATCGGACATAAATGGATTTGCCTTGGGATTTCTGTTTACGAGGTGAGAAAGGGGGAAGAGAGAGACCACTTTCTCTCTTGGACTTTTTCGGATTTCCAGCAGGCCAAGAAATATTTTAATTAACATGTACATGGGCACTTTATTTGAAATTACAAAATACACTTCAAATAATATAATATACATTGTGGTAATGAAGACGCTATGATGGCAAGTATATATTTGAAAGCAATACAGATGCATTTTAGGAACTGAAAGATTGTGACACTAACCTCGTGGGTGCATGGATAAAAGCGCTACCCAGTGATTGCAATTTTACTCACCTGTGATCAAGGCCATACAGCCGAAATGTGTAAGGACATGAGGTTGCAGCCACTTTCAAGGAGAAAATAAATGCATGGTTTTATTCCGAAACTGAGCTTCGGCACTTCTCTTGTGTTGGATTAATGTTATGGGATCTCCATTCCCGTACGCAGAAGACACCCTGCAGGGTTGGGGGCCCCCATGATGGAGTCTTGCTGTGTTCATATTTCGGGGGCATGACCCGCTTGCCTGGTATCGGACATAAATGGATTTGCCTTGGAATTTCTGTTTACGAGGTGAGAAAGGGGGAAGAGAGAGAGACCACTCTTGGACTTTTTCGGATTTCCAGCAGGCCAAGAAATATTTGAATTAACATGCATGTGGGCACTTTATTTGAAATTACAAAATGCACTGCAAATAATATAATATACATTGTGGTAATGAAGACGCTGTGATGGCAAGTACATATTTGAAAGCAATATAGATGCCTTTTGGGAACTGAATGATTGTGACACTTACCACGTTGGTGCATGGATAAAAGCACTACCCAGTGATTGCAATTTTACTCACCTGTGATCAAGGCCCAACAGCCGAAATTCATAAGGACATGAGGTTGCGGCCACTTTCAAGGAGAAAATAAATGCATAGTTTTATTCCGAAATTGGGATTCTGCACTTCTCTTGTGTTGTATGTATGTATATATATATATTCACACACAAAGGTTAAAGGGATGTTATAGTTAGGTTCAGATTTTACACACACAAAACCATAAACATTCAGCAGTTATACCTACCTGAGCTAACTATAACTTACGCCCCGGTAATGTACCTCTTATGGCTTCCACATATTACATCACTCATGACATGGTCACATCTCAAATATCATCATTGATGACATCATCCAGTGCAGGGGGCACTGGTGTTCATGGGCAGAAGGGGGGTTGCCCTGCCACCCTCTGGGGAGAGGCAACTGCAGGGAACATAAAGACAGAGCAGATGAAAAGAAATTACTTCTCCCAAACAGTGGTGAATCTCTTGGGTGAACTCTAGTGAACTTTGCTGATGTCCTACTCGCAAGTGAGAACCGGGCAAGATTTTCTTCGATCTGCGGGCACAAGCTTCAGCAGTGACGTCATTGGAGAGGGAGTGCTGAATTAGAAAGCCATGGATCTGGTTGCTTTTGGGGAGCATAAACGGTGGCCCTGGGAGGAGTGACCAAAGCTCCATTCACTTCAATGGCTGGGGTGGGGAAGGCCGATGAGGACAAGGAGGGAGTGGGTGGCAACAATGTATTGATCATCACCAAGGAGCAGGCTGTAGGGGGGTGCAGGGGGCTGCTCTCCTGGCAGTAACACATGTTTAGTACTGCATTTGGTTTCATTTTGATAAAAAAAACAATATGGAGCTGAGCACGTAGAGTACTCCTTATCTCGACTCCATAGAAGTCCAAGAGAGGGAAGTAACCAGCTATGAACAACAATTGCACTAGCGGACTAAGGGGTAAGTGTGCAGTTAAGCTTCTGCATTAGGAGCATCGTCACTCACCATCCCGGTCTCCCCCTCCCTTCTTTAGCAGCTACGGGGGGTGGGGTTCTTGATGAGCCTCTTCTGTCTGCAGATTGGCAGACAAAGGCTCATAATTAACTTGGGAGGAGGGTGAGTGAGAGAAAGGATGGATGGATGGATGGATAGATGGGTGATGAATGGATGGATGGGTGAAAGGGTTAATGGATGGAGGAGTGAAAGGATGGATTGATGGATGATGAGAGAAAGAATGGATGGATGGAAGAATGAGTTAAAGGATGGATGGATGAGTGGAAGTATAAAAGGATGGATGAGTGGATGAATAGATGGAGTGAAAATATGGAGGGATGAGCGAAAGGATGGATGAGTGAAAGGATGTCTGCAAACATTGATGAGTAAAACAAGGGAGCGACCCCTGACCTTGACTGGTAGGTCGCTCCCCCACCACACAGCTCCGTCTGTGTGCCCTGCTGCTGCCCCTGATTGTGCTCGTTTTTTTTCCTTTCTGTGCCCCCTTGCTGCCCCTGATTGTGATCGTTTTTTCCTTTCTGTGCCCCCTTGCTGCCCCTGATTGTGATCGTTTTTTCCTTTCTGTGCCCCCTTGCTGCCCCTGATTGTGCTCGTTTTTTCATTTCTGTGCCCCCTTGCTGCCCCTGATTGTGATCGTTTTTTCCTTTCTGTGCCCCCTTGCTGCCCCTGATTGTGCTCGTTTTTTCCTTTCTGTGCCCCCTTGCTGCCCCTGATTGTGATCGTTTTTCCTTTCTGTGCCCACTTGCTGCCCCTGATTGTGCTCGTTTTTTCCTTTCTGTGCCCCCTTGCTGCCCCTGATTGTGCTCGTTTTTCCTTTCTGTGCCCCCTTGCTGCCCCTGATTGTGATCGTTTTTCCTTTCTGTGCCCCCTTGCTGCCCCTGATTGTGATCGTTTTTCCTTTCTGTGCCCCCTTGCTGCCCCTGATTGTGATCGTTTCTTCCTTTCTGTGCCCCCTTGCTGCCCCTGATTGTGATCGTTTTTTCCTTTCTGTGCCTGTTTCCCGCCGCTGCGCCCCTGCGGCCCCGCCCCCTCACTGCCCATTCGCTGCCCCATTCCCTGCTCCTCACTCCCACCTCCCCATTTATGGCGGCCGCTGCGCGGCCGCGCCGCTGGCGCGCCTAAGGCAAGCCCGTCTGCGCCCGTCCGCACCGTGGCCGCGCCCAGCGCCAGACCCCCTGGTCCGGGCATCCCCCGCGCCCGCCACATCAACAGACGCCGATACGACGCCAGCACCCTCCACGCACTCAACCCCGGAAAAGATCACGCCTGCTACCAGGCCACCCCGAAGCGCACCCAAGGGCCCTTCACCTGCCGGAACTGCAGCTTCGCCAGCACCCGCCCCGCCAAACCACCGCCCAGGAAAGAACCCAACTACCTCAGATGCATCCTCCTCAACACCCGCTCCGCCCGCAAACACGCCATCGAACTCTGGGACCTTCTTGACTCAACCTCCCCAGACGTCGCATTCCTGACGGAGACCTGGCTGAATCCCGCTTCAGCCCCCGACATCGCCATTGCCATCCCGGACGGATACAAGATCACCCGCAGGGACCGCACCAACGGAGTCGGAGGAGGCATCGCCATCGTCCACAGGAACACCCTCAGAGTCTCAACCAACACCAACGACACCCTCAGCACCGCCGAACACATGCACTTCCAGATCCACACCGATCCCAACACCACCCTCAGAGGAACCCTCATCTACAGACCCCCGGACCCCGACCACAGTTCAGCGATTCCATCGCTGACTTCGTCAGCACACACGCCATCGCCTCCACGGACTACATCCTCCTCGGGGACCTGAACTTCCACCTCGAGAACAACAAGGACACCAACTCCACCACCCTGAGCGACAACCTCGCCACCCTCGGACTCAGACAGCTCGTGACTACACCCACCCACGCCGCCGGCCACACGCTAGACTCCATCTTTTCCGCAAGCCCACACGTCTCCTTCAACCACACCTCCGAACCCCACTGGACTGACCACCACTGCATCCACTTCACCTACAGGAAGCCCACCACGCACCACCGCACCGAACAAATGTCTCGCCGCTGCTGGAGCAGAGTCACGGAAGACCAGCTAACCACAACCCTCGCCCTGAGCCCACCCGCCGAACCCTCCGACCCCGACACCGCCGCCCGCAACCTCAGACAGTGGATCGACAACTGCGCCAACACCCTCGCCCCGCTCAAGAATCCGCCCAACAGCCACACCAGCAAGAAAGCCAGGCCTCCAAACGAACATGCCGAAAACTGGAGAAGATCTGGCTCCACGAACGGACAGCGGACAGCTACGCCGCCCACAAGAGCACCACCCGCAATCACCATCACCTCATCAGATCCGCCAAAAGGGCCTCACTCAAAGACCGCCTAGACAACAACGCACACAACAGCAAAGAGCTCTTCAACATCGTGAAGGAACTCTCCAACCCCAGCTCCAACACCAACGACATGCAGCCGTCGCAAGACCTGTGCGACTCACTGGCCACCTCCTTCCACCGCAAAATCGCCGACATCCACGACAGCTTCAACACCACGACCGCCCCGGCAACCACCGAGACCACTGCCCCCACAACCACCAACCGCCTGCTCTCCTGGACCAACATCAACGACGAGGACACCAGCGAGATCATGAACACCATCCACTCCGGTTCACCGCTAGACCCGTGCCCTCACCACATCTTCAACAAAGCCAGTACAGCCATCGCGCCCCATCTCCGGAAAATAATCAACATCTCCTTCGAGACAGCAACCTTCCCGGAAAGCTGGAAGCACGCCAAGATCACCGCCTTACTCAAGAAACCCAAGGCAGACCCCAAGGACCTCAAGAACTTCCGACCCATCTCTCTGCTCCCGTTCCCCGCGAAGGTCACCGAGAAAATCGTCAACAAACAACTCACCCGCTACCTCGAGGAGAACAACATCCTGGACCCTTCCCAGTCCGGCTTCCGCAGCAACCACAGCACCGAAACCGCCCTCATCGCCGCCACCGATGACATCAGGACCCTGCTAGACAACGGAGAAACAGCAGCCCTCATCCTCCTGGACCTATCAGCCGCCTTCGACACGGTCTGCCACCACACACTACGAACACGCCTTCACGACGCCGGGATCCAAGAGAACGCCCTGGACTGGACCACATCCTTCCTTTCCGGCAGAACACAAAGCGTCCGCTTCGCCCCCTTCCGATCCAAGGCCACCAAGATCATCTGCGGCGTACCCCAAGGCTCCTCCCTCAGCCCAACGCTGTTCAACATCTACATGGCACCCCTCGCCCACGTCGCCCGACAGCACAACCTCAACATCATCTCCTACGCCGACGACACCCAGCTGATCCTCTCCCTCACCAAAGACCCTCACACCACCAAAGCCCACCTCCACGAAGGAATGAAGGCCGTCGCCGAATGGATGAGGACCAGCCGCCTGAAGCTGAACTCGGACAAGACGGAGGTCCTCATCCTTGGTTCCAACCCTTCAGCCTGGGACGACTCCTGGTGGCCAACATCACTGGGAACAGCCCGCCACCCACCGACCACGTACGCAACCTAGGGGTCATCCTCGACCCCACCCTCTCCATGACTAAGCAGGTCAACGCCGTTTCCTCATCCTGCTTCAACATCCTCCGAATGCTCCGCAGGATCTTCAAGTGGATCCCTACCGAAACAAGAAAAACAGTCACCCAGGCCCTCGTCACCAGCAGGCTGGACTACGGAAACGCCCTCTACGCAGGAACGACGGCTAAGCTCCTGAGACGGCTGCAAAGCATCCAGAACGCCTCTGCACGTCTTATCCTCGACATCCCCCGACGCAGCCACATCACACCCCACCTGAGAGACCTGCACTGGCTCCCTGTCAACAAGAGGATAACCTTCAAGCTCCTCACCCACGCACACAAAGCACTCCACAACTCCGGACCAGCCTACCTCAACAGACGACTCAGCTTCTACACCCCCACCCGCCAGCTCCGCTCGACCAGCCTCGCCCTCGCCACAGTCCCCCGCATCTGGAAAACGACCGCCGGCGGCAGATCATTCTCCCACCTCGCCGCCAAGACCTGGAACACCCTCCCCACCAACCTCTGACAGACCCAAGACCTACTGGCCTTCAGAAGACTCCTCAAGACCTGGCTCTTCGATCAGTAGCAGCACCACCCCCCTCTTCCCCCAGCGCCTTGAGACCCTCGCGGGTATGTAGTGCGCTTTATAAGTGACATGATTGATTGATTGATTGATTGATGGATTGAGGAGTGAAAGGCAGGGTAGTTGGATGTCTGGATGAAAGGATGGTGGATGAGTGAAAGGGTAAATTGGTGGATGGATAAATAGATGGATGAGTGAGTGAAAGGATGGATGGCTGAGTGAAAGGGTGGATGGCTGAGTGAAAGGGTAAATGGAGGGATGTATGAGTCGATGGATGGATGGATGGATGAATGGGTGTAAGGATGGATGTTTGAGTGAAAGGGTGGATAAATGGATGAGCCAAAGGGAGGATCATAGATGGGTGGAGTGAAAGGATGAATAGATGGAGCGAAAAGGTAGATGGATGAGCAAACGGATGGATGGATGATTGAAAGGATGGATGAATGGATGAATGAAAGAGGGTGGATAAGTAAAAGGATGGATGATTGAGTGGGTGTATTAGTTAGATGGATAGGTGTCTCTGGACCAGTGGTGGCTCTCCTTTATGGGCGCAACAGCTACACTACACCCTCCTTGTTTTGTGGTCCATTTTTATTGTATCAAGAGTAGATTATTATTCACTCTTAGTATAATAAAAAATAAAATGCAGGCCCACTTCGGGTCCAGCAACAAACTGAGGCAGCTAGTGACATCGTCTGATTGCTGACACTGGTACATGAAGGTGCCTGCGCCATTCCAGCACTGTGAGCATGTCCGTGTGATTATGTGTGTGAGCTAAAGTGAGAGAGAGTCAGTGAAGGAGTGAGTCAGAGTTAGTGAGAATGAGTGACACTAAGGTTAAGTATGTGTGAGAATGAATGTGAGTGAGGGAGAAGGACAGAGTGTACCTGAGTGTAACTGTGTATGAGACACAGTAAGATTGAGTAATTCAGAATGAGTCGGACTCAGGGAGACAGAGTGGGTCAGAGTAGAATGAGTGAGACTGTGTGAATTAGTGAGACCGAGTGAGCCTGAGTGAGTCCAAGTGAGACAATAAACTTAGGGGGTTATTTACAAGATGCCTGCGCCACTTTTTTAGACACTCTATTGGCGAAGGCCTCTCAATCATATCTATGAGTTGATGCAAAGCCAACCTGCGTGGCTTTGCATGGCCTTATTGATATGGAGGGCAAGGCAGTGCAAAGCGCTGCATTGCCTTACTCTGCGTAAAGGAAGCATTCCATGGGCGGTGAGTTGGGTGTTCCCATGGAACACCCATGGATTTTGACGCTGCCCCAGATTTACAAAGTCACGTAAACCTGGGGCAGGGCCAAAACCTTACGCCTACCAAGAGCAGGCATAAGGAGGAGAAATGTTTTAATTTCTCCTCTTTTTTTCCTCTTTCCATGTGTACTGCATTCTGTAGCAAACATAGAACGAGGAAAACCTCTCCATGGATTGTTTGTGTACAGAAAGGTGTCCCTTCCTGCACAAAAACAATCCTGCCAACAATGCAGACAACCTTGCACCATGGTGCAAGGGTGCCAGCATTGGGGCTGGGCACCAAATTGTGTGCTGGGGCTGGCTGAAAGGACAGGAATGTACCATATCTCGTAGATACGGTGCATTCCTGCTCTTTTGATTTGGCATAGGGCAGTGCAGTAAAAATACTTGTGGCACTGCCCTACACCAAATCTTTGTAAATTAGGCCCTTAGTGCAAGAAAGTGTGAGAGAACCCTTCAAGAAGAAACTCATTGGAGTTCGAGCCATGGATTATGCCCCACCACTTTTAAAGGCCACCAGCTGCCACTGATCCAGTGAGTGTTAGTGTTGTATAAAAGTTTTTCAGACTCAAAGATATATGCTGAACTACTGCATAAGTTAAATTACTATTCTTTCTGTACTAATAATCATTCATACTATTTCTAGTATTATCTCATCTGAGTGGCTGTGTGACTATGTGTATCATTGTGTGAGTGGGTGTCTGAGTGGTTGTATGGGTGTGTGAGTGTGTGTGTGAGTGGCTGTATGGATGTGTTAGTGGGTGTGTGAGTAGCTGTATGGATGAGTGAGTGGCTCTGTAAGTTGCTGTATGAGTGAGTCAGTGGCTGTGTAAGCGGCTGCATAGGTAGGACACCTCTGTTGAGGCAGCCGCGCGCTGTACAATTGACTTTGATTGATTGATAGGTGTGTGGGTGGGTGTGTAAGTGGCTGTATGGGTCACTGAGTGGCTGTGTGAGTGGCTGTATGGGTGAGGGAGTAGGTGTGTAAGTGGCTGTATGGGTAAGTGAGAAGCTGTTTGACTGTGTATAGGTATGTGAGTGGGTATATGAGTGGCTCTATGAGTGAGCGAGTGGGTATGTGAGTGTCTGTGTAAGGGCCTGTATGGGCGAGTGAATGGGTGTCTGAGTGGTTATATGGATGTGTGAATATGTGTGAATGGGCATGTAAGTGGTTGTGTGAGTGGTTGTATGGGTGAGTGAGTGGCTGTGTCAGTGGCCGTATGGGTACGTGAGTGGGTGTGTGAGTGGCTGTATGGATAAATAAGTGGGTGTGTGAGTAGCTGTGTCGTAAGTGGCAGTGTGAGTACCTGCATGGATGATTGAGTGGTTGTATGGGTGATTGAGTTGGTGTGAGAGTGGCTGTAAGGGTGAGTGAGTGGGTGTGTGAGTGGTTGAATAGGTCTGTGAATGAGTATGTGAGCGGTTGTGTGGGCATGTGAGTGGGTGTATGAGAGGTTGTATGGGGGTGTGAATGGGTGTGTGAGTGGTTCTGTAGATGATATCATCAGTGATGTTATTTGAGATGTCATCAGTGATGTTACTGACCTTATACACACACTAAACCCTAGTGCTTGCTAGGGGAAGGAACTAGAGGCTACAGGGTGTTCAGGGTAAGCTGGCCTCCAAGTAAGACATGTACACACAAAAGAAGCTACCCTGAATAGATATCGGATTCTATATGTGAAACCAGGTGCACTACACTTACTTAAGTGGGGTGCCACACATCTCAAAAAATGTGAAGGACTGTCCTCACACACCAGGTGTCATGCTCATCATTGGCAGTCCTCGCTCTCTAGAAACCGCGTTTGGTAGAGAGTGGGCCTTCACCTGAAGACAGGGAGGCACTTATAAGAGCTAAGTGGGGGGGGGCATGAAAAAGTGAGAGGTTAAAAATTAATGCAAACGCAAAATACAATTTATTTGTTAGGTGTTTGCTTAGTATTAAAAGTAAAGCGTGGGGACCTGGGGGTTTAGTACCCCATCCCCATCTGTGTCGTCAACATGTTTCTGCCGTGTAGGCCCGGAGGGTCCATGGCATTCATCAGGACGAGATATAAGGGCTCCTATCTAATCTCTTAAGATTAAGATTTGACCACTATGTAGGATGACCTTTGTCAATCTCTACTTAAAATTTGGAATTTCTTCACGGGGGAAGAGGTGAGGACTGTTTTTAGGAGATCCACGAGGGACACACCTTGAGGCAAGTGTGACTACAGGGGTCCCTCAAATCCCCCCTTCCCATGGGGCATTCCAACTCCTGACTTGGGGTTTTCAAGGAAATTCCAAATTTTATGGGGGAGTGAGTAAGTGTGTGAGTAGCTCTATGGGTGACTGTGTGTGAGTGGCTGTATGGGTGTATGAATGGATCTGTCAGTGGCTGTATTAATGAGAGAGTGGGTGCATGAGTGGCTGTATGGGTGAGTGGGTAGATGTGTGTGTTGATCTATGAATCAGTGGGTGGCTGTGTAAGTACTGGTATGGGTGTGTGAATGGGTTTCAGAACGGGAGTGTGGAAGTTGGAGTGGGTGCATGAAAGGTTACATGGGGGTGTGAGTGGGTGCGTCAGAGATTCTGTGGATGATGTCATCAGTCATGTCATTTGAGATGTCATCAGTCACTGACCATGTCATGAGTGAGGCAATATGTGAGGTCATTAGCAGTGCATTGCGGGGGTACGAGTTATAGTTAGCTCACTAACTATAACTGCTGAATTTCTATGGTTTTGTATGAATGAAACCTGAGCCTAACTATAACGTCCCTGTAACCTATGTTTTTTTCAGTGAATTTCTATGTTTTTTTATTCCATTTCATAACTATAACATCCCTGTAACCTTTGTTTTTTTCAGTGAATTAAGGTTTTTCAAATGCTAATTCCTAACCATAACGTCCCTGTAACCTTTGTTTTTTTCAGTGAATTTCTATGGTTTCTTAAGTAGTAGTTGCGTTTGCAGAGTAGTGGAGAAAGGGACAGTGCCTCCGACCAGCTGTCAGGAATCCCACTGTGTAGGACTTATAGGAGGTACCAGAAGGGCTTCTTGGCTCCCAAGGTCCCTCAGGAGTAAAGTGGATTCATGCCCCAACCACTATTGCGCCAGGAGCTGTGTTTGCAGAGTGGTGGAGAAAGAGGGCATGGACTCCGAAAGCCTCTTAGCAATCCCGCTGTGTGGGACTTACTGGAGGTAACAGGAGGGGTAGTTGGCCCCCAAGACCCCCTTCTTTCAAGTATCTAGCCCCAGGGAGGTGGGGGTCCCCGGGTCTGCAACAGACCCCCTTAAGTATTCAGTTTGTGCCCCAGGGAGGTGGCGGTCCCCCGGGCAGTGGGGGAGGCCGTAGGGCTCCCCGCATTCTACATAATAAAATGTTTATGTCCCCTGGGAAGGCCCGCTTGGCCCCTCGCATTTGTATACTACAGTGCCCCGCGAAGGTGGCAGTCCCCGGGGCTTTAGAAAAGCCTAGGAGGGGGCCCAATAAGCCCCCCTCCTTGATTACCCTCATGCCCCTTGGATTTGGCCCACTTGGGGGCTTTAGAAAAAAGACGCATGTGAGCCCTTGGGTCTTTTTATTTTTATTTTGCCACGAATCTGCAGATCAAACCGAAAGTTTGAGGCAAACTTTTATTAAAAAAAAGCTTACAAACCCCAGCGGGGTCCCTGTGGGACCCCCCACCATATCTGGGGGTCAGGGTATTCCTACCCTGCCCCCTTTTATTTTTTACTTTTTTCTGGAACTCAGCTTCACGCTGAGTCCCAAGATGGCTGCCAACACTTCCTGGTTGAAGTGTTGGCAGCTAATCAAATTTTAGTTGGATCCGCGAGTCCACCGCAAGGACTCGTGTCCCCAGATATCTATATTTTTTAAACTTTAATTTCTCAGAAACTAGTGAACGGATTTACACCATATCACAAAAAGCACGCTTTCTGGAACAACATCTAGCTTTCTGCCAAATTTGGTGTAATTCCGTTCAGCAGTTTGGGCTCTAGTCGTGTTCAAAATATGAAAAATCCCCATAGACATAAAATGGGGAAAACGCGTTTTGGGAGCCCCCTTTTTTCTCCGCCCCGCTTGATGTATCACCCTGATCATGTAGATTCGTCAAGCGGCGCCAAACTTATTTGCAAAACAAAAAATGCTTTTCCTATGGAAACTTTGGTCCTAACTATAACTACCTGCTAGCAACCGACAGTAGGTAATTGTCATGATGTTCTATCTGAAGGGACAACCTCCTGAATGACTTTAGAGAGAGACCATGATTCTGTAGTTATTTTTCCTTGATTTTATTATTTGGGTACATGGACTAGGATATCAGTCTTTTTGGATTATCCTTTCTTGGGGTCGGCAGATCAGGTTTAGGATGTGTCTCTTCCTTTCTTCACCACGTACTGTCACCGCCTTGACCGTGGGTCGTAGATATCCCTCGGGTTAAACAAAACAACAACAAAAAAAAATACTTGGGTCACCAAGTTGAATTGGAATACCAGGACAGAGGGTAGGGATCCCGTGGGGAGCAACACCGCACTCTATTAAAGCCCTTCACCGAGTGCCCTCAGGTTTAGGAAACTACCAAAGGTGAAGAAAAGTGTGTCCTCCCTCTACTTAGTTCCCTTCTCCGCCCAGTGCCCTGCAAAGCCCCGAAGGCGGAATCGTACCTTGTCCAGCCACGCTCCTCCAGGAGAGTGGCGGGGCGAAGCGTGGAGTCGTTGGCCTCCTGGCGTCTCCTCGTCCCCCTTGACGTCTTCTTCAGCTTTTGTCGTGGAGGTGTTCCTGACTCCTATCCGCACGGTCTGGCCTGGCTCCCTCTCTTCGCGCTTTTCGGCATTCGCCTCCTCTCTCTGGGATCCAACGGCTTCCTCCGCCTTTGTCCTCGTGATGCCTTCTCCTGATTGGTCCTCGGTGGACGACGTCATCTGGTTCTGCGTATGGTCCTTCTCTTCGGCTGGAAACTCCGGTGAGTTAAAGGGCCATCCCGAAGTTGAAGCCTGCATATGAAGGAATAGGACTTCATCCTCCTGGGATGTCGGGGAGTACAGAATCCTCTCCCCTACTCCATCTTCGGCCCTTGACAGTAAAATATATATATATATATATATATATATATATATATATATATATATATATATATATATATATATATATATATATATATATATATATATATATATATATGCAGGGCTTATGGCTATATAAAAACTGCACAATGCACTTTATTTGTTAAAAGGACGGAGGCACAGAACAAATTACTGGGGAGCCCGATTACGGAGGAGGAGGCGGTTCGAGGAGCAATAGGGACTCTTAAACTCATAAAGCCCCAGGACCAGATAGGCTGACTGCCCAGTTTTATAAAATGTTTAGCTCGGAACTCAATCCACATTTAGTGTCTCTTTTTAACCATACAGCCATCACTGAGGGGGGAGGGATTACTGCATCCATAAGTGAAGCACTTATTTCGGTTATACCAAAACAGGGCAAAGAGATATTTCAACTGGGCTGTGGGACTGGAGAGCGGTGTCCGTTGTCACCCCTTCTATTTGAACTAAGCATTGAACCAGTGGCGGCCAAACTAGGCTCCGCAGTGCAGGTACAGGGTATCCATTTCAGCTTCACTGAGCATAAAATTTCTCTATTTCCATACGACATTCTGTTATCCCTGACCTCCCCTCAGAGTTAGTTGACAGCCCTCATGGAGAAACTGGGCCAATCTGAGCAGGTAGTGGGGTTTCGAATCAACCTGACAAAATCCTTCTTGCTCAATTTGACTATGCCGACAGCAGAGAGGGAATCTCTAAAGAGAACTATCCCCTTTCAATGGGCCAAGAAAGACATCACATACCTGGGGAGCAAGATCACACCTAGCCTCTCCGGTTTATACAGGGCCAATTACCCCCGTTACTGCACCAACTAAGGTCGGTCTTTAAAAGGTGGGCCCCATTGTATTTGTCTTGGATCGGATGTATACAAGTCGTCAAGATAACTGTATTACCTAAGCTCCTTTATCTATTTCAAAGCCTCCTGATCGAGCTGGAACGCGGGTTCTTCACCGCTCCACGCTCATTGGTGATCCACTTTCTCTGGCAAGGACATAGAGCCTACCTCTCATTTAAAGTGCTAAGCTGGCCTAAATCAGCTGGCGGTCTAGCGCTACCAGAATATAACCAATGCTATAAGGCAGCTCAACTGCGAGTGATCCCTGAATGGTCCGCAAGGCAATCAGACAAACATTGGTTGCATATGGATAGAGAGGTGGTGAGGAAATATATCTGGGATCTGATATGGAAACCAATGAGTGACCGCCCGGCGAATGCTTATTTGAGCACTGCCACACGGACTACCTTGAGTGTATGGGACGACGTAAGTAGATAGACAGGGTGGACTACTTCCTCCCCTTCACTCCAATACACTTTAATCCAGCATTCCCTCCAGCACTACGACTAGGACCCTTGAAACATGGTGATTGGGTGGCTGTTTGATGGTATCTGATCTGTTTCACAATTGGGACATTAGAACCCATCTTGGAATCTGCCTGGTCTAGACTTTGGCGAAATATCCCACGGTTCAACCACTCAATGAGTCTGAGAGAAGTGCACTATAAACGTTTGTATGATTGGTACCTATACCCTACCAAATTAAATAAAAAATAACCCCAGACGTCAGAGCTATGCTGGAGGGGCTGCGGAATGTTAGGCGACTTTAAGCACATCTGGTGGATTACCCGACCATCTGTCCCTTTTAGGCCGAAATCCTCGCCCAGATCAAAGTCATCTTGGGATACCCGACGACCCTGGCTCTGTGCTGCTTGGGTTGCGAAAACAAACTCTTAAATACCAGACGAGCGGAGACAGATCAGTGATGTGGCTATGCCTGGGGGCCGCAATAACGGAGGCGGCATGGAAGCGTAAAGCGGCACCCTCGTTGACGCAGTGGCACGCTAGATTGTGGAGTGCAGTCACGATGGAACAAATGGATGACATGGCAGACTCCTACAAAAACTTTGAATTTGTCTGGGGTCCATTAGTGAGCTATATTTCCATGGGCTAGCCTCTGTGTGCGTGTCCCACCCGCACGAGGGCTTTACACCTCTTTCAATTTTGAACTGAGTATATTCCTTGGGAGTGGATTAGAGAGGGAACCTCGGCTTTTCCTGTCATTCTGCCCCTCTTTGGCCTCCCGAGGGGAGGTGAAGAGCTGATATTCCAATACCTAGACTTCGAAGCTCCCATGTACCAATGGTTACGTTTCTGGGATTTCAAGGGGGAGGGTATAGGGGTATTTTGTGTTGTTTGTTTATACGGTGGGCCTTAAAGGTGAAGATGTGAAAGTGACAGCTCTCACGATATACGAACTGTACCTCACATAAGCTATGTACTTTTACGGGAGACTGTTCTATTGGTATAACTGTACTGAAGGCCTACCTGGAAAATAATAAAAACAATTTTGACAAAAAAACAAGGTGAAAAAGATTATATATATATATATTAATAAACAAATTGCCCTGAAGCATTGAGAGTGCACTCGACAGCGCTCTAACCATCCGGCTTTCTCTTGCTGCCTGCCGTGCTGCTTCACCTTTCTCTGATGTGCCAACGCGTTTCAAGGTATCACCACCTCTTCCTCGGGGCTGCAGACAAACGACATCTGAGCTTGCATACAATCTGGCTTTATTTCTATGCGTCACTACTTCCATTGGGCGTGTCTTTAGCGCAGGTTCTCTTGATGCCTTCTGAGATGTGAAGTCCCAAATGCAAGCATAATTGTTCACTGTTAGTCAGTTCAAATGTTCATTTGTAATTAGAGCAAGTATTTATTTCCTATAGTAGGTTGTGAAGTGTTCGGGCAGGCTAATTTGCATGTAGAACGCTGTGCCGATAATTCTGAAGGTTCAGGATTACAGCCTCAACTCGCTGGTGAATGCACTTCTCATCCAGCTGGTGATGGTGCAGCTCCCCACGGCCAGGCTGCCGTGTGCAAACATTAATAAACAAATTGCCCTGAAGCATTGAGAGCGCACACGACAGCGCTCTAACCATCCGGCTTTCTCTTGCTGCCTGCTGTGCTGCTTCACCTTTCTCTGATGTGCCAACGCGTTTCAAGGTATCACCACCTCTTCCTCGGGGCTGCAGACAAACGACATCTGAGCTTGCATACAATCTGGCTTTATTTCTATGCGTCACTACTTCCATTGGGTGTGTCTTTAGCGCAGGTTCTCTTGATGCCTTCTGGGATGTGAAGTCCCAAATGCAAGCGTAATTGTTCACTGTTAGTCAGTTCAAATGTTCATTTGTAATTAGAGCAAGTATTTATTTCCTATAGTAGGTTGTGAAGTGTTCGGGCAGGCTAATTTGCATGTAGAACGCTGTGCCGATAATTCTGAAGGTTCAGGATTACAGCCTCAACTCGCTGGTGAATGCACTTGAAACGCGTTGGCACATCAGAGAAAGGTGAAGCAGCACGGCAGGCAGCAAGAGAAAGCCGGATGGTTAGAGCGCTGTCGTGTGCGCTCTCAATGCTTCAGGGCAATTTGTTTATTAATATATATATATATATATATATAGATATATATATATATATATATATATATATATATATATATATATATATATATATATATATATATATATATTCTCCTACTGGCGATTGCCAGTAGGTAGTTATAGTTAGGACCTTGTTTCTATTCAAAAAGCGTTTTTTCTTTTGCCAATATCTTTGACGCCATTTGACGAATCTTCGCGAATTTTTCAAAACTAATGGTTCACTCAGGTCAGTTAATGTGCAACAGCAGATGAGAAAATTGGAGAAATTAAATCGAGGAGAGATCTCCAAATGGTGGGAGGTTAAATCCCTGGAAAGG
Source organism: Calotriton arnoldi (assembly GCA_963921515.1). Lineage (NCBI taxonomy): Eukaryota > Metazoa > Chordata > Amphibia > Caudata > Salamandridae > Calotriton > Calotriton arnoldi. The sequence goes on from CAWUFW010000018.1 coordinate 1,068,603, forward strand.
TACATAGAAGTTGGGAGAGTCCCGCGGGGGTTGAGAATTCTTGTGGCCCCCACGTTTGAGGACCCAGACCCGGAGATGCTGAAGCAGTGGGCTGCTAACAATGCGGACTCCTCCTGTAATATGATGAAGATTCTCATTAAATATGCTCGTAAGGACAAAGAAAAAATACTGGAAGAGATCAAAAATATAGAGACTGAATTGTCCCAAAAAATGAAAGCGGATAACCTGGCGAAATTTGAAACAGAGCTACAAACGAGACTGAAGAAACATGAGCAAATAATAAGAGAGAGAAAGGCCACCAAATTCCAGAGGGACAGGCTAGATTATCAAAGGGGGCAATATATACTTTTGCCCGAAGATTTGATAGTATTAGAAGGCAGAAGTTGTCTGGAAGTGTAACGACAGGAAAAAGACAAGGAGCCCGGAATGCAGAAAGTGACAGTGTCTCTGAAAGAAGCTCACAAATGAGCTCTGATGTGGAAACGGGCTCTGAAGAAGAAGGTGCTAGCTCCTCTAAGATCATGGACAATACTCCGACTGTGGTTAAAGAGTTTCTTTTTTTAGGTATAGACCAGACTCAGACAACAGAAAGAAGCCGCAATACCAAAAAAGAAAAAACCAGCAAGGAAACGAAAAGCCAGACGGGGAGGGTATGGAACTCCGATCTGGAACAAAGACCAAGGAATCATACAGACGGAAGTGAGACATGATCCAGCCACAGTTATAAATTTAACAACTATGGAGCTATCAGAAGAAGAGAATAAGGTATTATCATTGGGCCTTTCATTTTGCTAAAGGACCAACTTTGACTATAATCAGACGCGTGTGGACTTTTTCAAATTTGTACGCAAGTTAAAATTTAAGAAATATTTTTTCCAAAGAAATCAATCTGGAAACCTAGAGGATATACCGGAAGAAACCTGTCATTTGGAGGTAGGGGATTTGAATACCCTGCATGAGCTTACTGAATTGGAAAGAGAATGTGAAGGATTACAGCCTATGGGAACCCAAAGAACTACACCAGGGGCCCTGGGACTTGATTTATACAAAGGTGTAAAGACGAATTTTAAACCAATATCCACTTTTGTACCAAATGCACCAAAAGATTTGGTTGATTATTTTTCTGAGGCTGTAATTAAAGATTTAAAAGATTTTGCATTGAGATCCAGCAATGATTTTGAAAAAGGCAACAACTTTCATGACAGGAAATACAACCAGGTAATGGAAAAAATCAAAAAGAACAAGGACATAGTAGTCCGTGAATCAGATAAAGGGGGCAATGTGGTCCTTTGGCCACTAGCAATGTATGACCTGGAAGCAAAAACACAACTTAGAGATAAGGATTGTTATGTAAAGGTCCCACAAAGTAACCTCATAGAGGTGAAAAATAAATTCCACAAGGACCTTGCACGCTGGAGGGGGCTTGGTCTATTGTCCCAAGACGAGTATCTATACTTAAAAGTTGACAAACCAGTAACACCGATTTTATATCTGATCCCCAAAATACATAAGAATAAGGGAAACCACCTGGGAGGCCTATAATTTCCGCTATAGGGAGCCTTTTTGAAAGGACTTCCAGATATTTGGACCATTTCCTGCAGGAGTTTGTCACAAAACTCCCTGCATACATCCAAGATACCCGAGATTTTTTGAGTAAATTAGAAAATTTAGTTTGGAAAGAAACTTTATTACTAATCACACTCGACGTAACATCGTTGTATACGAGCATTGATCCCGAGGCAGGATTGAACGCTATGCGCCACTTCTTGGACACACAACATATTTCACTGCACCAGCATTCTAGAATGTTAATTGAAATGGGCAGACTATGTCTGGAAAATAACTGCTTCATGTATGGGAACGAAACTTATAAACAGGTCCGCAGAATTGCCATGGGCACCTGCTTCGCCCCCAGCTATGCTAATTTGCATATGGGCTGGTGGGAGGAGCAGGTGCTCAGGGTAGATTTCGCAAAGGAGTGGGATGAAAATGTGGTGTTTTGGAAGAGGTTTATAGATGACCTTTTTGTGGTCTGGGAAAGAACAGTAGAGTCTGCTAAGTGTTTTGTAAGTCAACTCAACAATAACACATTAAATTTAAAATTCACAGACACAATCAGTAAATCCCGAGTAACATTCCTAGATCTTGAGATATATGTGAAGAACACTGTATTGCATACACGAACATTTAGGAAAATCACCGCAGGCAATTCAATCCTGCAGGCGAATAGCCACTATCCGACAAAACTTAAAATGAGCATCCCTTATGCTGAGCATCTCCGGATGAAACGGAATTGCAGTGAGAGGCAAGCATTGGAGGATGCACAAATCAGTCTGTCTAGAAGATTTGAGGCAAGGGGCTATAAAGATCATATTTTAAAACAAGCGTTGCAAAAGGTCGGAGGTATCAAAAGAGATGTATTATTGAAACCAAAAGAGACAAGCATTGGCATAGCCAATAGGTCTCGCCTTTGGGACCTTATAAGTGTTTAGCCATGCAACACTTGATGTTGTTGCACCAAGGATATTGTGCTGGATAACTAAACACTTATAAGGTCCCAAAGGCGAGACCTATTGGCTATGCCAATGCTTGTTTAATTACTCCTATTTGGTTGCAAAACGGGACACTGGGAAAAACAGAGATGTTCACAGGATCACACAGGGTGGCTTAGAATGAAATGTCTGACAAATAGCTTCCAAATTTTCAGAACTGAACCAATTGAGCCCTTATTAACGTCCATATTCAAAATCGCCAACAAGCTGTGCACAAAGCGACCAGGCATACACAGGAAACGGAAGTCCAATTACAAAGCAGTGTCGGCTCCAATGAAGTGCGTCTGGTTTGAATTAGCACCAAATGGAAGTAAGAACAAATCTGCAGACAGTGAAACTGAATTGCATGTATTTAAATGGCTGGAGGGCGGGAGATGAAAACACTGTTGTGACTGTAGGGAGGGAGAAAGGGCTCCCTTTACATATGCAACGAACACTTGTGTTATCATGAAGCTGCTGATTACACTTCCTGGAAAACTGGCATTTTGTAAATGCAGTGGGAGAGGAGGAGTGGAGCTGCAGATAGAAGTGGAGCCTTGAGTGACACCAATCCTTCTGGCTACCTTGAGCACACTTCACTTTGTGCATGAGTTGTGGGCGCTACAGGCTGGAGTCGGCCTTGCTGTGAGGGGTATCACTAATCAAAGGCTGTGTCTGGTAAGCAGGCTGACTGGCTTTCTCTATCAACAAGCAATTGAAATTTTAAGGACCACACGGTTCAAAAAGAAATAAGCTACAAAAATAGTCATCCCTGTAAAAAAAACTCGCTGAGCTCCTGCTATAAGTGATGTGACTTCCCATGGCTCTAAGCTGCATCATTTGCATTTAAAAGCAAAATATCTGTAAACCTGTCAGTTTGGTGATAGATTTTTAAAATATTTGTTGTGTATAGTACATTCAAAAGTGCGGTATAACGCCCTATATATAAATTAATTAATGCAGCAAGGGAGTTCAGCCGTCAATGTACATTTTTAAGTTATGCTGTCAGAGTTACTTTTATGCTGATAATTAACAGTGTCACAATCGTGGATTGTGCAAGCTATAGTAACAATTTATTGAAAGTTTGAAATTACTTTAATGCTGATTTAGGGACTTCTAATGCAATATGTGACCCTTTAGCGAAAGCAAACAATTTTAAAACAAACCATTTCTGAAACAAAAAAATTGAAGCGCTGTAAAACAGTTCGGTCTGCCAGCAGAGGCGCCTATGCAGCCTTTGTAATGAGAAATACAATCGTCTCTCTCCCTGCAGCAAAGGCATGCTAATTTTCCACAAAACATTCTTCAAAACAAACTCCACAAGCATTGTGCTCCGCTATAAAACAAACCATCCTGGAAACCAAGGCGCCTAAGCTGCTTTTGTTTCTAGTAATGAAAAAATAAATAAAGGTAAAAACGTAATCGAGGAGCAGTAGGAATCACTAACAAGGACGCGAGTGGTGCGCGCGCGCGCCACAGCGAGACATCTGGTTTTAATTATCGCGCCCGTGTCAGGGCACGATAATTGAAACCACATGGCGCCCGTGCGGGTAACCGCAGGGAAAAGGCCATGACGCACGAGCGTCTGGTCAGCTTTTTCAAACCCCCTACATAAAGTCTTCGCCAGAGCAGCGCTTGCGCGCTACTCTAGGCTCGACCTAAAAAAGGAGGAACTGAAGAAGCAGGAAAGTGAGGAAATCAGGCTAATCACAGGGTACAGTGCCTACCACACAAGAGTGAGAGACTGTGTGAGTAGGCACTGGCACCTGATTAGGAGTGATCCATTGCTCAGCACTATTGTGAAACGTAGGCCACAGGTGACTTTTAAAAGAGCCAAATCCATGAGACAAGAACTTGTAGACAGCAGTCCAGAATTAATCAAACCTGACAATTGGTTAAAGTTGAATCCAGGCTTTGATAAATGTCAAAAATGTAAAGCCTGTACGATTGGGAAAAATACTAGGACAGTTCTGTCTCCGTTAATGAAAAAACCATGGAAAATCAGATGCTTTTTGAATTGCCGTAGTGACCATATTTTGTATATCTTGCAGTGCTCCTGTCCAAAGGTTTATGTAGGAAGCACCATTCACATGGTCCATGTCCGCATACTCCAGCACATGCGGGCGGTTAAAAACAACAATAAGACTTATCCTGTGGCCCGCCATATAAACGAGTTCCATAAGGGCAAGTTGGAAGATTTAACTTTTTTTGCAGTGGACCAGGTAACTAGAATGAGAAGAGGGGTAAACAGAGAGAGAAAATTGCGGCAGCTAGAATCAAAGTACATTATGCTTTTCAACACCAGAATCCCATCTGGATTGAACACAGACGAGGACCTACACGTACATTTAGGCCACTAGTAGTGTCCAGATTAGATGGCTCATTTTAAATACACAAGCGACCAAATTGAGAAAATGACTGCCAAAAGTGTTAGATGTGTTTATATGGAATATATATTGTCCTGAAGGAATTATAAGTTTTTAACAATTGAAGTTAAGGTTTTGCTAAAGGATTATTGTAAATGAATTTATATTTTTCATTTATTTATATATATATACATTATTTAAAAGAGGCATGAATTGAAGATTATGAAGGAGGTCATTGTGAAGTTATATAATTTTTTTATGAAAAATGCACTAGCACTTTATAGGTTGTTCTTTGACAGGATAAAGAAAGGAAAAGGGCACATTAATCAATCCAAGCAGCGGGAAAGCACTAGCACTTTATAAATATAGGCACTGTATTGCACTAGCACTTTACAGAAGATATTGTGTAGGGGGAGAAAGAAGCACTTGCACTTTATCATGCTTGGATTATTGATTGATGAGCCATAACTATAATAATTTTTGATATCATTCATCATCCCAATGAACAACAAAAAAACTGTGTTTGTTTACAATGTACTTGCACTTTATTCAATTTGATGTGTCTGAAAGACCTCCCTAAAGATTTAAAACAAAACAAAAAAATTAAACTTTTTAAATATGCATGAAGTTAATATATATTTTGAAGTTTTTAATATTGAAATATTTATTGGCAAAACCCATGTGTACATGTTAACTCTCAATGGACACGTAGGATGGAGAGCCATTCTGTCCCACTATGCTTTAGATAGGAGGATGCCCTTTGATACAATGTAATCAAATTGGTAAAATCGGGCACTTGCCAAGTAACCACGTTTTCGGGAAAACTTGTTAGCAAGAAAGAATTGCAAGTGGGAATGGTGAGGGGAGATATCAAACCATTTGACTTCATGTTATTTGGATATGGACATAAAAAAAATATATATACAAGCATATAAATTCACTTTGAATGTGCTGAGGCATGAAATGAATTCAATAACTATTGTTAAAACATTTAACACGAAAGTTTGGCAATATTTGTTTTGATCACGCACTGGAGTATAGTGTGTCTTCCACTGTGACGATGGTAGTGGACCATGTGATCGGGAGCTTGTGTTTTTAAGTGGTCGCTAATGTAATGACGTTTGTTGTGTGAACAAGCCTGCGGAAGCAGGCGAAACGCGTTACCACCAAAGAAAATAAAGAAAACTTTTAAAATTTGAATAGAGTTCGAGTCCCTGTGTCAGCGTCCGATTTCTGGAAGGTGACCGGACTTTGTGTGTGTGTATATATATATATATATTTGAAAACCATTCCTGAATGGCACCACTCCTCCACGGCACACAGGCAGGTACGGACCACTCGAAGGACGAGAGTTGGTGGATAAAGTGCTTTATTTAGTCGTCATAACTCCAGCAACCAGTCAATCCTGGCCAGTGCCTCAGCATGACGCGTTTCGACAGAGAAAACTCTGTCCTGTTCACATAACGCGCTACAGCCTAGTGAGTCAATAAATAGTGAAAGTGATCAAAAAATGCTAAGCAGACACATAGCACCTGAGTAAAATTTGAAACCTAGTCACATGGCAACTGGACATAGAAAACATACTACACATAGAGTACAATTGCTGAAAAATGTCAAAATCAATGTGGTTTCAAGAATAAAAACCATTGAATTGGAAAAGTAATTATTACATGTTAAAATAATAAATATTCAATACCACATTGTAAAAACAGGAAAAATGGAACATTTAAATAGATGCATATAATTTGTAATACCAAGTATTAATACCAACTAAAATTGCATACTATAAAAACTCCTGCTGACAGATTGTGCAAATTGCTTCTTGTAAACTTGACTCATGTGCAAATATGCAATAGCTCATATGGACAAAATCAAGGCCATAGGTTCCAAGTCTAATTGTGCTGACAGCCTCATAACGCCAAAGTGCAAACAAGTGTAAAGTGCAAATGTGCTTGTGTGTAAAAACTCTAAATTACTAAAATTGATTGTAGCGGAACATAACCCCCGGAGCCCCGGGGGAGCCCTGAGATGTTAAAATCAAATATAGAAATCAGATATAATGGGCCAGTGCCCTATAACATATATATATATATATAATATCTCCTACTGGCGGTTGCCAGTAGGTAGTTATAGTTAGGACCTTGTTTCTATTCAAAAAGCGTTTTTTCTTTTGCCAATATCTTTGACGCCGTTTGACGAATCTTCGCGAAATTTTCAAAACTAATGGTTCACTCAGGTCAGCTCCTGTTTTGAAAGTTTCGGGTGATTCGTCCAGCGGGGGCCGAGAAAAAAGGGGAGTCCCAAAACGCGTTTTCCCCATGTTGATTTTTATAGGAACTTTAGACACGGCTACAGCCCGAACTGCTGAACGGAATTACACCAAATTTGGCAAAAAGGTAGCTCTTGGTCCAGAAAGCGACCTTTTTTTAAATGGTGTAAATCCGTTCAGTAGTTGCTGAGAAATTAAAAAAAAAATTGTATATATCTGAGCACCGAGGAGGAGCCGCGAACCCTCCCGAGCACAAGCTTCATTCTGATTGGCTGCCAACACTCCAAAGCAGAATGTGTTGGCAGCCATCTTGTGACTCAGTAACCGAGTCACAAGAAAAAGGGAAAAAAAAGTAAAAAATGAAGGAAAGGGGGCAGGGTAGAAACACCCTGACTCCCTAGGCCTGCTCAGGGCCAAAAAAAGCATTTGTTTTTTTTTAAATCGGCCGAATTCGCGCTGGGTGCGCGAATTCGGGCATGAAATTTTTTTTAAAACGAAGTGCGGGCTTCCGCGCTTCGTTTTCCTTAAGCCCTTGGGTGGGCCAGGTCCCGCGGGCAATGTTTAATTATATAGCGGGGGCCTCCGCAGCCCCGGGGACTGCCACCTCCCCGAGGCTTAGTTAATTATATGCGGGGGCTTTTCATTTAAAATGCGTGTGGGGGGGCTCCTTCCCCTCCCACGCTGCCCCAGGGACCGCCACCTCCCCGGGGCATTGTTACTTTAAGGTGGGGGGGCCTCATGGGCCCCCCCAAGCCCCGGGGACCTCCACCTCCCTGGGGCTATCATTACTTTTGGGGGGCCTCGAGGGCCCCCCCAAGCCCCGGGGACCACCACCTCCCCAGGGCTACATGATTGAAATGCAGGGGCTGCGCGCCCCCCCCGCAGCCCCGGGGACTGCCACCTCCCCAGAGCAACTTCTAAAATCAAAGTGTGGGGGGGCAGTGCCCTGGGGACCACCACCTCCCCGGGCACTGTTTATTTAAATATGGGGGTCCATTGCGGACCCCCGGGCCCCGGGGACCACCACCTCCCCGGGGCTTTAAACAGTTGGGAGCGGGGCCGCGCGGCCCCCCTCCTGGAGCCCTCGATGTCCCTGGAGACCGCCCCCCCCAGGGCCGGCTCCTGCAATGTCCCGGGGTGCCCACCCCCAAGACATTGCCGTTTGCTATGGCAGGGCGGGAGCACGGCTCCCGCCCTGCCATAGCAAACTCCTGCTTTGCTTCTTGGAAGCGAGAGCAGGAAACCTGCTCTTGCTTCCATGAAGCGAAGCAGATTGCTTTTGGGAAAGGGGAGCTGCATGTCAGCAGCTCCCCTTGCCCAAAAGCAATGCCGGCACCCGCAGGAGGCGGGGAGCCGGCTGGGAGCGTGGGGGCATTGGGGCTCCCCCCATGGTCCCCAACGTATGGCCAGGCCCCGGGGGATGGGGTCCCCGGGGCCAGAAGTGGCCCTGGGAGGGGGGCTACGCGGCCCCCCCTCCCTTTTGATGTTTTTTTTTTTTTTTTAAATAAGGTCGGGCCCCGGGGATGGGGTCCCCGGGGCCATAATTGGCCCAGGGGAGGGGGGCCACGCAGCCCCCTCCTCAAAAAAAGCAGGGAAAATAATTTTAAAAATGAGGCCAGGCCTCGGGGATAGGGTCCCCAGGGCCAAAAGTGGCCCAGGGAAGGGAGGGCCACGTGGCCCCCTCCTGGGAAAATAATTTAAAAACTAGGCCAGGCCCCGGGGGATGGGGTCCCTGGGGCCAGAAGTGGCCTAGGGGAGGGGGACCACGCGGCCCCCCACCGGGTAAAATATATATTTTTTTAAATAAAAATGAGGCCAGGCCCCGGGGGATGGGTACCCTGGGGCCAATAGTGGCCCAGGGAAGGGAGGCCACACGGCCCCCTTCCAGTTTTTTTTTTTTTAAATGCTCAGGCCCTAGGGGGTGAGGTCCCCAGGCCCCAAAAAATACTAAAAGAACGGGGGCCACACAGCCCCCCTTCAAATTATTATTATTTTTTTTTTAAAGCTGGCACCTTGCTGGAGGCCCCGCCCCCTCCCTGCACCACTCTGCAAACGTGCCCCCTGGTGCGTTCTAAGTCGGGGGATTAAGTCCCCTTCATTCCTGAGGGTCCCTGGGGACCAACTAGCCCACCAGGTACATCCAGTAAACCCCACACAGTGGGATTGCTGAAAGGTGGTCCGAGGCCACGCCCCTTTTTACACCACTCTGCAAACGCGCCTTTTGGCGCACTGCTGGTGGGGCGATGAGGTCCTCTTGTGTCCTGAGGACCTCAGGGCACAAGTGGTCTTCATCCCCGAGCAGCAGTGCGCCAGGAGCCGCGTTTGCAGAGTGATGTAAAAAGGGAGCGTGGCCTTTGAGCACTCTCAGCAAACCAGCTGTATGGGGCTTACTGGAGGTAACAGGAGGGCTACTTGGCCCCAGGGACCCTTAGGAGGAAAGGGGACTTCATCCCCCAACCAAGAACGCGCCACGAGGAGCGTTTGCAGAGTGGTGGAGAAAGGGGGCGTGGCCCGTGTCCACCTCTCAGCAATCCCACTGTGTGGGGCTTACTGGAGATAAGGTAGGCTAGTTGTCCCCTAAGGACCCACAGCAGCGAAGGGGACTTCAATCCCCATCCAAGAGTGCGCCAGGGAGCGCGTTTTCAGAGTGGTGGGCAAAGGGGGCGTGGCCTGCTATGAGAACTTAGCAATCCTGCTGTGTGGGACTTACTGGAGGTAATAGGAGGGGTAGTTGGCCCCCAAGGATGTCTTTGGGGGCCAACTACCCCTCTTGTTACCTCCAGTAAGTCCCACACAGTGGGATTGCTAAGATGTCTTTAGAGGCCACGCCCCCTTTCTCCACCACTCTGCAAACGTGCCTCCTGGCAGATTACGGGATGGGGGATGAAGTCCACTTTACTCCTGAGGGACTTTGGGGGCTAAGAAGCCCTCCTGGTACCTCCTGTAAGTCCTACGCAGCTGAATTCCTGAGCGCTGGTCGGAGGCCCAGCACCCTTTCTCCACCACTCTGCAAACGCGACTACTAGTTAAAGAAGCATTTGCAATGTAATAGGTTTCGCATTTCCGAGAGTTAGAGCTATTGCTTTTTGGTGTAGAGTGGATGTACGTTGTGTGTAGTGGAATTATGTGGTATGTTGTGCAGTGAAATTATGTGAATAGAAAGTATGTGGTATTTAGTGTATAGGAATTATGTGGAGTGGGATTATGTGTTTTGGAGAGTAATTATGTGGTATTGTAATCTGTGTTGTGGAGTGGTAACCTCAGGTTTAGTCTTTCTCGTTTCCATAGAAGCTAAACTATAAACTCAATGAGACACAAAAAAAGAAGGAACCACTGAGGAGCACATCTGGACCTAGTTGGAGGTATGAGCAAGGCCACTGGAATTATGTGACTGTTCGGCTGCCCCAATTTTCACATAATTACACATTTTCCGCATTTGCCAAATATTCCATCATCTGCTGCCTAATCTACAGACTTGAACAAATTAGCCTTATTTCTAGCTCAAACGGCTCAAATGTCCCCAAAAATGCAGCGTCATGTGTTACAGCGAGGTGGAAGGCCCTTTGCAAAGCTGGAATGGTCACGTGTTACTTATTGCAAAATGTGGGTGTTAAACTGGTACTAATGGTGCACAAACCTCTATTCTTTCTGTGCCTCTCTTGCCTCTTTCTGCATTTCTCTTGCTTCTTTCTGCACCTTTCCCGCTCTTTCTGCACCTCACTGTCTTCTATCTGCACTTTACTTGCCTCTTTCTGCACTTCTCTTGCACCTTTCTGCACCTCACTTGCCTCTTTCAGCACCTCTGTTGCTTTTTTCTGCAGATCTCTTGCCTCTTTCTGCACCTCTCTTGCCTCTTTCTGCACCTCTCTTGCCTCTTTCTGCACCTCACTTGCCTCTTTCTGCACTTCTCTTGCTTCTTTCTACACCTCTCTTGCCTCTTTCTGCTCCTCTGTTGCCTTTTTGTGCATTTCTCTTGCCTGTTACTGCAGTTCCCTTGCCTCTTTCTGTACCTCTCTTGCCTCTTTCTGCACCTCACTTGCCTCTTTCTGCACCTCACTCTCTTCCTTATGCACCTCTCTTTCCTCTTTCTGCACTTCTCTTGCCTCTTTCTGCACTTGTCGAGCCTCTTTCTGTACCTCTCTTGCCTCTTTCTGCATCTCAAGTGCCTCTTTCTACACTTATCTTGCCTTTTTCTATACCTCTTTTGCCTCTTTCTGCACCTCACTTGCCACTTTCTGCTCTTCTCTTGCCTCTTTCTGAACCTCACTCTCTTCTCTCTGCACCTCTCTTGCCTCTTTCTGCTCCTCACTTGCTTCTTTCTGCATCTCTCATGCCTCTTTCTGCACCTCTATTGCCTCTTTCTGCAACTCTGTTGCTTCTTTCTGCACTTCTCTTCCTTCTTTCTGCACACCTCTTGCCTCTTTCTGTATCCTTCTTGCCTCTTTGTGCACCACTCCTACCTCTTTCTACACCCCTCTTGCCTCTTTCTGCACCTCTGTTGGTTCTTTCTGCACTGCTCTTGCTTCTATCTGCACCTCTTTTGCACATTTCTGTATCCCTCTTGCCTCTTTCTGCACCCCTGTTCCCTCTTTCTGCACCTTTCCTGCCTGTTTCTGCACCTCTCTTGCCTCTTTCTGCACCTCTGTTGCTTCTTTCTGCACTTCTCTTGCATCTTTCTGCACCCCTCTTGCCTCTTTCAGCACCGCTCTTGCTTCTTTCTGCACTTCTCTTGCTTCATTCTGCACCCCTCTTGCCTCTTTCTGTACCCCTCTTGCCTCTTTGTGTGCCTCTCCTGACTCTTTCTGCACCTCTCTTGCCTTTTTCTGCAGTTCTCTTGCCTCTTTGTGCACTTCTTTTGCTTCTTTCTGCACTTCTCTCTCCTCTTTCTGCACCCCTCTTGCCTCTTTCTGCACCTCCGTTGCTTCTTTCTGAACTTCTATTGCCTCTTTCTCCACCTCTCTTGCCTCTTTCTGTACCCCTTTTGCCTCTTTGTGCACCTTTCCTGACTCTTTCTGCAACCCTCCTCCCTCTTTCTGCACCTCTCTTGCCTCTTTCTGTACCTCTGTTGCTTCTTTCTGCAACTCTCTTGCCTCTTTCTGCAGAGCTTTTGTCTCCTTTTGCACCTCTGTTGCTTCTTTCTTCACTTGTCTTGCCTCTTTCTGCACCCCTCTAGCCTCTTTCTGCACCCCTGTTGCTTCTTTCTGCATGTATGTTGCTTCTTTCTGTACCTCTCTTGCTTCTTTCTGCACCCATCTTACCTCTTTTTGCACCCCTCCTCCCTCTTTCTGCACCCCTCTTGCCTCTCTGTACATCTGTTGCTTCTTTCTGCACTTCTTTTGCCTCTTTCTGCACCTCTTTTGCTTCTTTCTGCACCCCTGTTGTCTCTTTCTGCACTCGTCTTCCCTCTTTCTGCACCTCTCTTGCTTCTTTCTGCACTTCTCTTGCTTCTTTCTGCACCTCTCTTGCTTCTTTATGCACCCTTCTTCCCTTTTTTGCATCCCTCTTGCCTCTTTCTGCAGTTCTCTTGCCATTTTCTGCACCTCTCTTGCCTCTTTCTGCACCTCACTTGCCTCTTTCTGCAATTCTCTTGCTTCTTTCTACACCTTTGTTGCTTCTTTCAGCAATTCTCTTGCCTATTTCTGCACTTCTCTTGCTTGTTTCTGCACCTCTCTTGTGTCTTTCTACACCTCTGTTGCCTCTTTCTGCACCTCACTTTCCTCTTTCTGCACCCCTCTTGCCTCTTTCTGCACCCCGCTCCTTCTGCACCTCTCTTGCCTCTTTCTGCACCCCTGTTCCCTCTTTCTGCACCTTTCCTGCCTGTTTCTGCACCTCTCTTGCCTCTTTCTGTACCTCTGTTGCTTCTTTCTGTACTTCTCTTCCATCTTCCTGCACCCCTCCTGCTTCAATATGTACCCCCCTTGCCTCTTTGTGCACCTCTCCTACCTATTTCTGCTCCCCTCTTGCCTCTTTTTGCACCTCTGTTGGTTCTTTCTGCACTGCTCTTGCTTCTTTCTGCACCTCTTTTGCAAATTTCTGCATCCCTCATGCCTCTTTCTGCACCCCTCTTCCCTATTTCTCTACCTCTCTTGCTTCTTTCTGCACTTCTCTTGCTTCTTGCTGCACTTCTCTTGCTGTTTCTGCACTCTTCGCGCCTCTTTCAGTGCCTCTGTTGCTTCTTTCTGCACTTCTCGTGCTTCTTTCTGCACCTCTTTTGCAAATTTCTGCATCCCTCATGCCTTTTTCTGCACCCCTCTTCCCTATTTCTCTACCTCTCTTGCTTCTTTGTGCACCCCTCCTGCCTCTTTCTCTATCCCTATTGCCTCTTTGTGCACCTCTCCTACCTCTTTCTGCACCCCTCTTGCCTCTTTTTGCACTGCTCTTGCCTCTTTCTGCATCCCTTTTCCCTATTTCTCTACCTCTCTTGCTTCTTTCTGCACTTCTCTTGCTTCTTGCTGCACTTCTCTTGCTGTTTCTGCACTCTTCGCGCCTCTTTCAGTGCCTCTGTTGCTTCTTTCTGCACTTCTCTTGCTTCTTTCTGCACCTTTTTTGCACATTTCTGCATCCCTCATGCCTTTTTCTGCACCCCTCTTCCCTATTTCTCTACCTCTCTTGCTTCTTTCTGCACCCCTCCTGCCTCTTTCTGTATCCCTATTGCCTCTTTGTGCACCTCTCCTACCTCTTTCTGCACCCCTCTTGCCTCTTTTTGCACCTTTGTTGGTTCTTTCTGCACTGCTCTTGCTTCTTTCTGCACCTCACTTGTCTCTTTCTGCACTTCTCTTGCTTCTTTCTACACCTCTGTTGCTTCTTTCAGCAATTCTCTTGCCTCTTTCTGCACTTCTCTTGCTTGTTTCTGCACCTTTCTTACATCTTTCTGCACCTCTGTTGCCTCTTTCTGCACCTCACTTGCTTCTTTCTGCACCCCTCTTGCCTCTTTCTGCACCCCTCTCCCCTCTTTCTGCACCTCTCTTGCCTCTTTCTCCACCCCTGTTCTGTTATATGGGGTTATATGGCCCTAAGAAACATTGTCGACATTGCTAAGTTAGCATGAGTTTTGCTTGCCCTATGCTGCTGCTTTTGCGCACGCCTCTGCTGAGCGTTTGTTTTCGCGACACTTTGCCTCTGCACTGTACATGACAACAGATTGTTTTTCACGTTCTCAGCCTTCCCTTCAATTCTGTCTGAACATAATGTGCAAGGTCGGTCAACAATGTCTCTTGTTATTCTGTTCTGGTCAGTCCCTATTACCTAGACAAAACATGTAACCAACAGCTGCAATGCGGAAGAATCGTGTTTTGATATAACGTTGTTGCATGTTTTTAAATCACTCTCGAAGAAAGCCGTTCCATGGAGCTGAGCGCTGCTGTTCCTATGATGTAAACCCTTGGGTTTAGGCTTTCAGGTAGGGGTCTGCTAATAACGCCTAGAGATCTTCTGTTATATAAAATAACTTCTTACTGCCTTGGGGAGGGTGATTAGGCCCAGTTATTTAGCCTTTTTCACAGTCTTTATAAAATGACGACTCCTTTTATATTCTATGGTATTGTAACAATGCTAATGATTCTTGCTTTATGCATTTTGCTGCTAGTTGTGGTTTGCATACTGTATCATGGATCACTATAGTCAAATTAAACATTTTGAACTCATTTAGTGACTCTGATTATTTTTATTGTGGACAAGTACGTGAGAGCGAAAGAGTGTCTTGTTCCCGCGACTCTGAGGTGAGTCGGGAGTGCTCGTGTTCTGGGTTGTCTAAACATTCGTAGCGTCTTGATATTTGTAGGAGACCGAATGAGACACTATTGCTAGTCAGTTGGGATTTTGGGTACTAAGGTGATAGGAGGTACACCCCTATTTACTGAGGTCCTATTTTCTTGTGCATAGTTCTGTGTATGAGCAGAATCCCCGCAACATGGCGCTGCCAACGCTTGGTCTGGTTCTTATCTGCGAAACGCTTGTGTAGTGCTCGTGCTGGTCCACAATACCCTCACTTCTGTTTCCGGAGACAGCGGTGACGGAGTAACCTCCTATATTGATATTTTTATAGGTTTATTCAATCTTGAAGTTTTAAAAGGTATATCTTTTCTTATAACCCGAGTTTGCGCTGCCACTCTTTAAGTTGTTCTGCTTTCTTCTCTATAATGGCTGTGGTTGATATTCCGGCTCATAGCGGAGCCGTACTGAGGGCGCACTTGACTCATTATGCGGTTCCTGATGCTGGGGCCGCACTTATTTTTGTGGTGGAAGCCGATCCGGCTCACCAGTTTGAAGTTTTTTACTCTTGGGTCACATTTACGGCGGTGGATGGCACTGATGATTTGTTTCACACGTATGCTGCCACTGCCGTTCCTCAGCAATATCAGCCTTATAGAGCGCTTGAGATTCTGCTTACAGCTTGGCAACACCGTATTTGGTTTAATGGCGCCCTTCCTCACCCATTAACGGTGGTCCGTTTAGGCCCTTTATCTATAGATGGGGCCACATGGCCCGTTTTGGCTGGGTTTACCCCACACCCATGTGCTTTTACAACTGCGACTCTGGCAGAGCTCCGCGTCTTACATACATCATTGGTACGCGTCTATAGAGCTGTAATACAGTACGTAACACGCACCGTCCAGGTGGGACCACCTGGCGCTGCGGTGCAACCTGCGGGTCCTGGTGGCGTAACTATCAGTCCCGTTATTGTTAATTCTGTCATGGGCAAGCGCCCACAGAATAAGGATGAATTTCCTTATTGGCTTGCCGAGAAATTTGGACAGATAGAAGCTGTCTTTCCTAATACCACTCCTGTGGATAAGCACAGGATCTTAACTATTAGTTTACCCAAAGACTTAATTCCCGAATTGGCTGATTGTAACACCTGGGGCAGGGTGTTTGCAGCGGTATATTCTATGTGTTTCGGCACCCCCTCCATGACCATACTCCCCTCTGTGATTAAGCGCGTTCAAGATGAACACGGTGCAGAAGCGGCTGTTGAGCTGGGGATGAGACTGGTGGGAGTGTTCAACGTGGTTGCTGATATGATCCTTGCGAATGTCAAGGGCGATGCCGTTAGCTTTCAAGTAGCAAACCGCTTAGAGGCGGTCGCGGAGCCTGACAGACCACGAGAATTACCAAAGATTATTGCAAAGGCTTACAAGACCATAGGCCGCAATAGCCTGGGAAATAAGCCTACGACTCTAATACAAACGCAGTCTCAAGTACAACAGAAAGCCCAGCCTGAAAAGGATGGGTGCCCTTTCTTTCCTAAAAAGAATTGGCAAAGAAATAAGAAACAGGGTTCCCAACAACAGAAACAGGGTTCGTGTGCCAGTTCACCGACCCCTGATGCTTCTGAACGTACTTATGACTTGCGCGATCGCACTAAAATTAAGTCTCCTGAAAGATTTCAGGTTCCTGATCAGCGTTCTCCTCGTTCTTTACAGGAAACATCAGGCTCACAAGTCAGTGGAGGGGATCGCCAGGATCGGGGTAGGAGTCAACCTGCGTCACATCTTCGTGAACAGCCTCGCCAGTTTGAAGTCAAGGACAAGCAGGGTGATTCCGCATGAACCCGTCCTCCTTTTCAAAAGAAAAAGGTTGCCGCTTTAACGGCAAGATATGCCACAGACGGTGAGGACGCGACTCCTGGATCGGACTTGGGCGGTGACTCTGCTCGACAGCGCGGCGGAAGTTACCATAGTCTGGGAGGCTCTACGTCCCCGTCTGGATGTGACAGCAACTGACACATTTGTTACAATTGAGACTGCCGATACCCAGGTTGCCCCCCCCGGATAGACTATGCGAAGTCCAAATTGAGGGTGATATACTGCGTCCCATTAATGTTGTGTTCTGGGAGAATCTAACCGCTACATATGACATTTTATTGGCGGAGAAAGATTGGCCGCCACCCTTTGTGTTATCCGCTTCTCGGGGGGAAGATGTGATACTTCCGAGTTTTTCACATTGTGTCCCTGAGGAGCAAGCGCAGGCTTTCGCGGAGGAATGGGCTTTGGCCTTAGCCCCAGCGGTATATCGCAATCAGGTGGGTTGGGACGTTGATTTGCCAGCTCTTGAAATACCATTGCGTTCCGTGCCACAACCTCAACCTCAATATCCCATCAAACGAGAAGCGAAGGCTTCGGTTTGTGACATACTAAGACAATTGGAGTATCAGAGGGTCATTGAGTCATGTGTATCACCTATGAATAATCCTCTTTTTACTGTCCCTAAACCTGATGGTTCTTTTCGGATTGTATTGGATTATAGAAATTTGAACAGCCATTGCCGCACCTTTGCGGTGCAAAACACACACAGTTCAGCGCTGGTGAATAATATTGTTCGTAAAAAATACAAAACGACACTTGACATTTCCAATGGTTTCTACAGTCACAATCTAGACCGTGCGAGTGGTGACCTGACAGCATTCAGTGCCGTCGGAAATCAGAAAAAATTCACAAGATTGCCAATGGGCTACAAGAATAGCCCGGGAGCTTTTGCGGCACGCATAGTGTCTTTGTTGCATGACATTGACCCTGAGGCCTTGTCGTATGTTGATGACATCTATATGACTGACGACGACCTCACCCCGCATCTTGACCGAGTCGACCACATAATATTGTCTTTTGCTGACTACGGTTACAAATTTAATTTTGCAAAGTCACACATTGCCCATCTGGCAGTGCTCTTTTTGGGCTACGAGCTCAATAATGAGGGAAAGGGTCTAGCACGTCACTTCCTAGAGAAATGTGCACATTTGCAACGACCTTCTTCTTTGAAAAAGTTACAATCCCTGCTGGGTTTTTGAAACTTTGGGAGGACTTACATTCCCGATTATGCCCAGCGTATCAAACCGCTTTATGCATTGATACAACCTAAGTTCTCTTCTGCCAGCTGGCTTCCGGAACATACTTCCGTTCTGCAGTCTTTGCAGGCGGATTTGCTTGCGACTAACTTCTTAATGACTCGAATGAGACACTATTGCTAGTCGGTTGGGATTTTGGGTACTAAGGTGATAGGAGGTACACCCCTATTTACTGAGGTCCTGTTTTCTTGTGCATAGTTCTGTGTATGAGCAGAATCCCTGCAACAGTTCCCTCTTTCTGCATGCACCTTTGCTGCCTGTTTCTGCACCTCTCTTGCCTCTTTCTTTACCTCTGTTGCTTCTTTCTGCACTTCTCTTGCCTATTTCTGCACCCTTCGCGCATCATTTAGCACCTCTGTTGCTTCTTTCTGCACTTCTCTTCCTTCTTTCTGCACCCCTCCTGCCTCTTTCTGTACCCCTCTTGCCTCTTTGTGCACCTCTCCTACCTCTTTCTGCACCCCTCTTGCCTCTTTTTTCACCTCTGTTGGCTCATTCTGCACTGCTCTTGCTTCTTTCTGCACCTTACTTGCCTCTTTCTACACTTCTCTTGCTTCTTTCTACACCTCTGTTGCTTCTTTCAGCAATTCTCTTGCCTCTTTCTGTACTTCTCTTGCTTGTTTCTGCATCTCTCTTGCGTCTTTCTGCACCTCTGTTGCCTCTTTCTACACTTCACTTGCTTCTTTCTGCACCTCTCTTGCCTCTTTTGGCACCTCTGTTACTTCTTTCTGCACTTCTCTTGCCTCTTTCTGCACCTCTGACTTAGAGGTCGTTTTAATCCCCCTGCCCTATTATGTACTAGGGCCTTACAGGGGAGGTCATGCCAATAACAGGGGTACCCCAACCCATAGTGTAACCTAGTGTATGTAGGTGTTTTCACTGTATTCTAAGTGTCTTTCAGCATAACACTGGCTCCGGGCCTGGTTAGTCAGAGTCAGTTACCACCAGTACCAGTCAGCAAAACGTGGGGGGCACAGGATGACTTTGCAACAAGGCCTCATTCTGCACCTCTGTTGGTTCTTTCTGCATATCTCTTGCTTATTTCTGCACCTTTCTTCGTCTTTCTGGACTTCTGTTGCCTCTTTCTGCATTTCTCTTGCTTCTTTCTGCCCTTTACTTCCTCTTTCTGCACGTGTCTTACCTCTGTAGGCATAGTTAGAAATTAGCATTTAAAAAACCTTTGACATTCACTGAAAAAACCATAGGTTTCAGGGAAGTTATAGTTAGGAATTAGCATTTAAAAAACCTTAGCAATTCACTGAAAAAAACAATAGGTTTGAGGACGTTATAGTTAGAAATTAGCATTTAAAAAACCTTTGAAATTCACTGAAAAAAACATAGGTTTCGGGGACGTTATAGTTAGAAATTAGCATTTAAAAAACCTTTGAAATTCACTGAAAAAACCATAGGTTTCATGGACGTTATAGTTAGAAATTAGCATTTAAAAAACCTTAGAAATTCACTGAAAAAACCACAGGTTTCAGGGACGTTATAGTTAGTTGGACATTTCACTCGTACAAAACCAGAGAAATTTGGCCGTTATAGTTAGTTGAGTTAACTATAACTCGCGCCCCCGCAATGCACTGCTGATGACGTCACATATTACATCATTCATGACATGGCCAGTGACATCACTGATGACATCACTGATGACATCTCAAATGACATCACTGATTACATCTTCCATGTGATAATCTGATGCACCTCCTCACACCCTAATATAACCTTTGATACACCCACTCTAAAATACAGACTACCATTTTCGAAACCATAGACACACCAATACCAGTTACTACATACCCACTCACTGATTCCTAGGTCTACACACACATCCACTCATTTACCCATACAGTCACTCATACATGCAGTCACTCATCAATACAGCACTATCATATGCACTCATACACCTATACAGACACTCACACACCGCCACTCATCCATAGAGTTACTCACACAACTAGTCAGTCATGCAAAGAATCAATCACACTCCCATTTACTCACCTATACAGTTATACACACACCACCTCACTTATTCATACAGATACTAACACATAATTACTCTCTTATACAATCACTGATACAAGCACACACTCATCCATACAGCCACTCTCATTTATATACTCCAACACTCACATATTCTGCCTTTCACATATGTAGTTACTCACACATGTACCACTGAGACATCCATTCACTCACCAACACACCCATACGCACACTCACCCACCCATACAGCCCTTCACAGATGCACTCTTGAACCCATACACCCAGTGAAGCACCCACTCACACATCTATGCACAGAGTCACACACCCCCCACCCACCCACCCACCCACACAGACACTCAGGCACCCATACAGATACTCAGACAACCAATCAATAACCCATATAGACACTCATGTAGCTACTCACCAACCCATGCAGCCGCTTACACACCAACTGACAGACTGATACAGACATTCACACAGTTTAGTCACTAACCCATGCATTCAGTAAGACACATTTAATCACTCACTTATACAGTCAGTCACGCACCTACTAAATCATCTATTCAGGCACTTATACACCCACTCATTCTTCAATACACCTTGGCATATATATATATAAAACATTTAAATTTTACAGAAACACAGTCACTGAATGATGTCATCAGTGATGTCATTTGAGATATCATCAGTGATGTCATTGGCCATGTCATGAATGATGTAATATGTGACGTCATCAGCAGTGCATTGCGGGGGCGCGAGTTATAGTTAGCTCAACTAACTATAACGGCCGAATTTCTCTGGTTTTGTACGAGTAAAATGTCCAACTAACTATAACGTCCATGAAACCTGTGGTTTTTTCAGTGAATTTCTAAGGTTTTTTAAATGCTAATTTCCAACTATAACGTCCCTGAAACCTATGGTTTTTTTCAGTGAGTATATATATATATATATTTACATACATTTCTGGGCGTGCTGATCCCAACAGTATGTTTTACAATAAAATTAAATATGACAAAACAAGCATTGACATAGCCAGGTCTATTGACTTTGCCAATGCTTGTTTTATTTAAAGGCTTGGACAAAAATTGTACTTAGAATTATGGCCTGTCCATAAACAGCAGCAACTGATGTGGTAAACCAGCTATTGGCTGTTCTCTAACGTCGTTGCGTCGCTGTCCCTTGTGCTATGTCATTTCTCCACTCTATTCTAAACCTACGCTTTCCTTTAAGTCATGATCTTCATCGTGTTGTCTCTGGGGACGCAGACTTGCTCCCTCTGCTCGTTATTTCTTCCCTCTGATTTGTACCATTTCTCTTGGTCAGGAGAAAAATGGGTGTTTAGACCACGCCCACGTGGAACGTTGCTGAATTGCTCTCTTTCCCAGGGCTGGTTCCCTGGTTTGTTATTGACGCTGGTCTCGCCTGGGAGCGGAAATCTCGCGAGATCGCGGAGCTGAGGCTCGCGCTAGGCTTTGGCAGTTTTGTACTGAAAGAGTGAGGCGGCGGCGCGCGGACAGGGCCGGGCAGAGACTCAGGGGCCGCGCCCGCGAGCACGACAGGGGCGGTAGACCCTGTACAAGGAGCCCGGAGAACCTAAGCCCTGGAGGCTCCATGACAAGGGGCCCACAGAAGCAGTTTAAGGGAGACGGCCTGAAATCAACATCATTAGGATACCCAGTACAAGTATATAGCAGCGGGGGCCCGGTGGAGCCCGTGTGGGCAACGGGGCCCCCTGCGCGGGCAACTGGCCACGGAGACCCGGCTTTCCTAACCCTACGGAAGTGAGAGAAGACGGGGGCCTCAAGAGGAAAACAAAATCGTGTCTGCGAGCCCGGCGCTGGGCCTGATCGGTGAGGTGGCGGGGAGGTCAGTGGACTGGGAGGGTATACATGAGAGAAAGGGGGTGGGGGTGCATGAGAGGCCTGGTGCCAAAACCGGGATACGAATCTTGAGAGCGTTGTTTGATGAGGTCTTTGAGTGGCAACGGGAGGGCATGGCGGCTGTGGAAAGGCCTGAGAGAGATGGTGAATCTGGGATATACATGGGTTCCGTGGAGGGATGAGGTGCGGGTTTGGCGAGATTAAGAGGATGTGTAAGATGGGCCACTGGAAGTAATATGGGTCTGCCCAAGGAGAGATGAGTTGCTTTGAGGGGTGGGGCCTCAGAGAGACTGGGTGGCTGACAGATATTTGGCCTTTGAGCTATGGAGTTGTGGGTCTGAGATAACGCTCCCTGGGAAGGAGGTTTGGCCTGATCACTGGGGAGGGTAAAGCAGACGCGAGGGGCCTGTGAGAAATGTTGGCCGATACGAAGAAAGGGGGCTCATTGAGATAATGGGGACACTGAACTCTACGTTGTGTCTGGGGAGGTGGGTTTAAGATGAACGTAGAGAACGTCAAGGGGCAAACAGCCTACACGTTTTGTCTCAAGTGCCCCCATACGTATTGGTGGGTCAGGGCAGTTCTGACTAATTAGAGTTAGGTGGAAATATATGTAAATTCCTGGACGGTTTTTGCTTAACAGTTTGGATGGTGGTTGCAGCGAACAGTCTTGTCTGTAAGAATTGTTAAAATGTGTTCTTCAGTTGTGCAATATTTTCTGTTAATGGTGGAGTAGGGCCTTGGAAAAGGGGGTGGGGTGTCATTAAACATTAGAGTGAGGCTTCAGTGGGCACCTCTGCTTGTAAGCACTGGAATGATGCATGTGGAAACTGTATAACGCTTGGAGTGAGGTATCCCTGTCAGTTAGAATTGCTGCGATTCTTCAGATTGAACCACTTCAAGGGTTGGAGAGAGACCATAAGTAGACACCCCTTACTGTAATGATGGAAAGGTTGCAGGGGTAACATCCTTTTAAAGGTGGACATTTCTGCTTGTGAGGGGCAGGAGGCACACCCTTAGCCTTAAGATTTGGTGGTATGGAACACGCAGCATCCCGGCCTGTTACGAGCAGTGGGCTGAATAGTGATAATATTATTATTTAAATATGCAGATAAAATAAACAGATACAAATCTTGGTCCATTTGACTTAATCCAAATGACAAATCCCTTTAAAAGCCGCTGTCTGCAATAAGTATGAACACCTTAATCATTCAGAGTCAACACATTGCCTTCTTTTTCATGAAGTAAACTGAAACATGAGACAGGCCTTGAGGTATCCATGTCTTAATTAGGCTCATCGTGGACACTACACCCAGGGTTTCAACAGTTGCTTAAGCTTAGAGTAGCATACCTTCAACAGCTGGGGGGGAAATGTAGCTTGTCCCCAACCCACTTAAGGAACTAATAACATTAACATAATCTTTTGAGTTAGCATGAGCAGCGTCGGAATTATGAGGGGAATATTTCGCAGGTAGAGTACCAATCCTTAGCTAAAGATGCAGAACTCTGGCCATCACTGGTTCTACCTCATCCATATACTTGTCAAATTAAGGTACCTATTTGCAGGTTACAAAAAGCCTTAGATAAGCTCCCTTTGCTGGAATCCTAGGACATACACTACTGAAGCCATATTTTATATGCAGATTTAACCTTGTACGTCTTTCCTGGGGTAATTGACTCAAAAAATGCCAGAGATCTAACAGCCAGAATAGGTCACAGACATTCCTAAGCCAACTAAGTGAAAGGCAACCAGTGAGGCATAAAACATTGCATAACTCCTTCGTGTAATGACCCAATCTTCTGTTCCCCCAATCTTACTCATTACAAGAGAGGTCTTGGCTTTGCAAGTGAGGAGATATTCATCATCCTGAGGTCCGTTAATAAAGCTAACGTTGGGGTGCTGGAGAGTAGTCTCATCAGACATTTAAAGAAACTCCCCAGAAAGTGATAAATCTGGACATATTAGCCCCATAATTTGGCTTCTTATGGTGCCATCTTTACTAATTTGTACACCTCAAAAGGCTGACGAGCTCAGGTGACCTCCATTTTCCCTTTCAAAGAGTACGATTGTTCCTGCTTGCTGTGCAAGGAGGTTACTAGATCTTGTTGTTTCGTCCATTTTGCCACATGTTGTATCAAAACTCAAATTTTTGTGCCTGCTCGAGAGAGAAGTTATCTGGCTTGAGATTGTTCTTGGCAACTTTATGTAGGATACACATCATTAGCTTAGTTAAATTATTGTCTGAACCCTTAGTGGTTCAGAACTCGCCAAATTTATCTTGTAGGTTCTGTAAACCACTCAATGCCTTTAGAAAACAGTACGGCATGGTAGACAAACAAAAGGATTGCAACCTTTAATTCTAATATTTGGGTTTCGTTTGTTCGTGCGTGCTTAAACTGCCTCCAACAACTGATTTATATATAAAGAGAAGAACAGAGGGGCTAGTGAACAGCCATGATGGATGCCTTTGTTGACTGGGAAAGGTTTAATAGTTACTACTGCTCGTCTACAGCATACCATGGCAAAATTCACATTATGAAGTTAACCAAAACGTGCAGGAGGCCAGGTGAAAAACCGTGGAAATACCCACAAACGATGCCTAGGGACTTTGTAAAAAGCAGACTGACGATCCACAAACACCACATAAAGTGGTTCCTTCCTAACCACTAAATATTTGTGTAAAAGTAGCAAAAACCTAAGCACCTAATTGATCATACTGGTTATTTTGTAAAACTTATCTGGCAGTATGAAATAATCTTGTCATTCTCACCTCAGGTTTCCAACATAGGAGTGCACAGGAAGAAGAACTTCAGTATATTATCTAAAAGACCTATCAGGCAGAAATTAGTGATTTTTTTTCTATCGCCCTTAATGTTTATTTCGGTGAAGACTAGCATCTGACTATGAGGATTCGAGGAAGGCTAGAGACAGGCATCTGTAAAAGGGGGTGCAAATATGTATTTCTAGGCATTTGGAGGATGCAAATTGACACCATGGTTTATGATACTCTCCCCTGCCCAAAGAAATATACCCCCAAAGCCTTCAAACATCTATTCGTGGGCTACCTTATTTGCATTGTTTTTTATATAAATTTCAATAAACCAAACGTCCTATTTCGTGTTGAAATATTGTAGTAATACCACTGTACAAGAAAGGTGCCTGGAATTAATTGAATTCGAACAGACTAATTAGGCTCATCAACATAGATTGTTAGCAATTTTCAAATTAATTCTGAATACATTGAAAGATGTGGTAAATGCACTGAATGTAATTCAAGGGAGCTTCCAATGAGGACTATCTACTATCATCAATCGTTTGTGTTTTTCCCCCATATCCTGCACAGATCTAGCATGCTAAGGCGAATGTCATTGTATGTAGTGTTCTTATATCTCGCCTCAGCCTTCGATCTGCAGAGTTGCTTACACTTCTTTAATTTTCTCACTTTACATGAGCATTCTGTACAAGGAGGTTTTGATGGCTTCTCAAGTTGTTCCAGCATAGAATATGTCCTGTTCCAGCATTGCTCTACATCAATGATTTTGAACGCCTGAACCCCAAAAGGGCTTCAAGCTCAGTTACAAGCCGAGGAACATTGTCATTCAAATGCCTTAAAAGATTAACATGAAAAAAATCCTGTATTTGGGTATAATAACCCTGTCGAATAGTTTGTGTTTGTGGGAATACATTAACTGTTATGTCTAAAAATCCGAAGCATGATTTAATGCTATCTTTCGATTAGCCTGTGAACATGGAAACCGATTTTCCCTGCAAATTAACAAAGTGGTTTAGGCTAAGGTGGAAGCCAGATAGCATATGAGACTGAACTCTTCGGCCTCATAGGTGAAATTTGTCCCTGTGAGAGAAGGTTTTGAGAAATATTGCTCCAGTTACCAAGAGGAAGTCCAACTATTTTGTTTTATAAAATACTTATATTTGCATTTAAATAGATTATACCAATACAACAAAAGTGAGACAATAACATATGGACATCATTTGCAGTATTATGGCGGATTAAACAGTTTATTTTTGAGCAACATGGGTAGTGGTCAGTTTTTTGTCATTTACAATATCTGTGATTCTGTATAGAAGTCTTCCCACTATGATCTGCAAATCTTTCTGTGTTTATGGGGGGCAGCCGTTCTTTTCATATCTGTCCATACATCTTACCTATTCTGTCTGCAGTTCTGTTATGAATCCCCAATGCTTGGGTGAGTCATACTTGGCTAGGAGCAAGCCCAGATTAATCAGCATTTTAGCTTCTCAGGCAAGATCTGGATCAGTAACCTTGGGGGTCCAGTTCAATACTGCAAACACTATACTTTTGACAGAGGTCAATAATTTCCTCCCAGTATTTTTGGATTGTTGGGCGCCTCCACGATGTATGAAAGAAGTCTCCCACAGAATAAGAGCATCGCAGGCAGTACAGGTAGAATTCTATGCATGCGCCACAGATCTTTAGGTGTATTATCAATTAGTATTTATAAAGCGCGGCTAATCACCCGATAGGGTATCTAGGCGCTTGCACATTAAGCACCCCCTGCAGGTAGTTAAACTGGATCTAGTGGAGTTTGCCAAAATGGTCACTTCCTGAAGCGCCATGTTTGCTCATGTGAAATCCTCATCCGGGATCCCACGTCTTGCTCTCTTTTTTCTTTGAAGGGTGCAAAGATGACTGGGGCATTAATAATTAATGTTATATATACCAGTGACACCCCTTTGGTTTTAAGGATGTCAACAATTAGTTTCAACTTAAGGGAGCTAAATTCTAGGTCTGCACATGGTTGGGAGTTAAAACCCAAGGCTGTGTCTCATCTACAGATACTTTAAAACTGACTGTGATTTGCGACGGTCATATTCGGAGGATAGATCTGTGAACAATTTATATGATCTATGTCCTCAAGCCTAGAATTAACTGGTTAAATCCTGGGTAAGCAAACCATCAGCACCAACACTGGGGAAAAGCAGTGTCCACCCAAAATAATGTTTCTTTGGTCACCTTACGCGCCTACCCTATTCTCTTAAGCGCCAACATGGGAGTACCTTTGCCATGCGGGGGTGGAGTTTCGCAGCGGCCTTGCATCCATACAGCAGATTAAGCAAACGAGTTTCCTAAAACAAGTTATGTTCTAGTTGAAATGGTGGGTCCTTTTTATATCCAAACAGCTTGTCATTCACTATAATAAGGTTCACGGCCCAGTAATTTAATTGGGCATTGTCCATCTCCATTCCGCCATTGTATTTGTATTGACAGCATTTATCCAGCTTTACCCTTCAAACCCCTCTCCTTCACAGGAAGGAGCGCACAATGTCTTATTCTTTAAGAACTTCTCAGATATCTCATGGGTACTTTTGTTGTGTGTATATTATCTGTGGCAGGGTCACCATCTTGGCCACTCGTCTGAAAATTGAGAGCCAGAAGGATTTCTGACTATTGCCTTGTAGCTTGAAGTATGCTATAGCTCCATTCACAATAGATGTAGATTAGCACCTTTTAAAATAAACAATGAAACGTTCAACCTCATTTACAAATCGGTTGTTAAGAAGGCTTGAAAAGAGCACTCCGACGTAAGCGCCCAGTAAAAATACGTGCCTGCTTGTGGAAAAAATAGCTTGGAAAATGAAAGCAAGTCATCTAGGCCTTGAGATTGGTGATATAGATCACATTTCAAGACATCCAATACCAAGAGCGCTGGATACCATGGAAAATATGTAGCCCAACTTCAGGACAACCGATTGCTGATTCCAGATGGGTTTTATGCAGGGGATTTAATGGAGTTCTTTGATGTCACACAAATTCTTCAGCCCTACCTGTTAAGGCTAATAAATCCAGCAGAGAAGAGATTATTGGCATTAAATGGGAGCGGGTCACTCCTGATTGGAATTCTATTTTAAAAGAAAAGGTTGGCTTCAAGAAACATTTGTAAATGTGACCTGAAGGTAGATTTCTCCCATTTTGTTCTGAGTTATCCGCTTCATTCAGAAGTAAAAGAAAAGACAAGCCCTTGAAGCAGATATGGAGTTCTTATTCCGTCTGCTGTGAGACAGCGTTTATAATGTAGCAGGACTCATGGTATGATACTTGGCTAAGAGCTGGTCTTTAGGAGAGAACCTTTCCAAAGGTCAAAGGGTGGACATGAAATAGGGGCAAGCCGAGGACCATCAGCTGAGAAATGAACTATGATCATGTTCTTTTGCCCATAAAGACAATTTAAGGGCTTTTTATGATTGTAGGTTGTCTTCAATCTTTGTTGTTTTAATTATTGCATGTATGTATTTATTGGGTGCTTGTTTCGTTGTGCGAAAGGCATACTGCCAAAAGCACCCAAGTAAAACTTGTGTAATTTGACACTGTTGTCTGTACAGATTCAAGGAAAGATTAAGGAGAAATGCTCCATGTGAGCATTTCAATCTGTAAGGATTGTAAGGCCGCTGCAAGTGGAAGACCTCTCTTTTGACCAGAAAGACGAGAAAGCGATGGGTAAACTCCCCTTTAGATGACTTGAAATTGGATACCCCTAGCTGTATAACTCTGGTCGATGAGTGCTCTGGTACTCTTTGATCTGACGACTAGAAATTGTGGGTGCTCTGTTCTTGGACTTTGCTGTCTATATGTATTGGGAAGCTGTATGTGTGTCTTCCTTCTTCTCACGATTAGGAGGCTGGTTTCCTGTCTGAACAGTTTGGAAGGAGTCGGTAAACAAGCATCCCTGAAATGACGAGGATTGAGGCTACATGGTGGCTACCTTGCACGTGATGATCCTGATGCTGTAGTCGAATGCGGTTGCGTTCAGGAATCAGGAGCAAGAATTGCACATATTTAGATGGGACTCCCTGCCTATAACTGACAGGGCTACGGCTGCAGGAGGAGAGATTAGACTGTATTGATCAGCATCCATTGGGCAGACACCTGTGTTGGAAGGCCAGGAGCTCAAGGTGCGGTATCCCTATCCAGTTGCATTAGAGGCTGCATAAGGGAACAGTCGGAGCGTCTGGTAGGGCACCTCTGCCTTTAGATGTTTCTTAGTTTGCTGGAATGGAGAGTTAGGTGTACTATTGATCCTTCCCCTAAGATAGGTTTGGTACCTTTTACTGGACGAGGTGTTTGAGGTTCACATGGACACCAGTGCTCTAGTTATTGATTCATGGGTCTCTGGTTTGTGCGAGTGTGTAAGGTTATGAAGAAGAAGAGTGCTTTAGTGGGTGAAAAAAGCCTCTGGCTTTAGTTGACTTGTGGAAGCTATAGCTGTGGTGTACATTTTATTGTTATTAAACTACCTAGTCTTCCTATCATCAAACATCATGCATTTAAGGATATTTTGTGACTTATGTCTGATCTCAATGCAATAATGAGAATTTCAAGTTTAGACATTTTGTAAATGGTTTGACTTTGAACGACTGTGACTCAATATTTAAAGTGTTTTGGGATGGTACTCATATTGCATGCAACTATTTAGTATCGGTGTTTTCGCATACTTTGTGGGTGATCTGTGGCGGAGCAGTTGGGGGTCAGCCCAAAACTCTCTTGGACTTTGTCTTGTCTCAGAACCCCACCGGATTTTAGCACCTCCATTTTGTACATTTATAGCTTTCTCTCACTCCCACAGCTTCTTTGGGGCCTTTTCTGAACATTTGTATAGACCCAAGGGATAGGATAGAATGCCCTATATTCTGTGATTGAATTCCACCATATTTTTAACTCAAGGTGGTGAGTGTTTCAGAGCCACTGTTGTGGAGGATCAGTCCACTTGTCACACCACGGCTCATGTGATAGGTAGGAAGAGAGATTTGGTTGCATACATTTACATTTTTCAAAATGCCATGGCTAGTTCAAGTGATATATCATTCCAAGGACCCCCACCCCAACATATTAAGTATCCCACAGTCTCTGAGGCCATGGGTGCCTAGGGCAGTGCTACTCCTTGCTACCCTTAGTTAACATCAGAGTTCAGAAGTGGCTATTCTCTCCTCTGTCAGTGTCAGTAGATTTGCCCAGTCGACAAAGCAAAACAACCAGATAAACCTCAAGTCATGTTTAAATCCTAACGCACCATATATCTATGGTTGATGTTTGTGTTTGGGATACTTGTTGAGCACACCAACTCTGTAGCTCGTTAGTTCTGTCTAATGGGAGAACATAAATTATATTTGCCTTGGTCAAGAGACGGAATAGTAACATTTTGAGGTTCTCATGGAACCGCATTAAAGAGCTTTGCTGAATGCAGATGTACCAGAAGAGAATTCCAGCTTTTAGCGGTTGTCACAAAAAGACTTGCCTCCAGTTGTGAGATACCTTGGGCAGGCATCACCAACAGTCACTGATGGGAAGATACGACAGAGCGGGATGAGCTATATTACAAAATTTTGCATAGAGAGAAGGGGAAGATTTCAAGCTCATTGTTATGTTGACCCGCACTGGAGCTTTGAATAGATTTTTTTTTTATTGGTACACGCTGAAATATGCACATGGTGGAGGGTGTAATCATGCTACTGAAGATCCCCCATGCAATCTGGCAGCAACATTCTGAAGTGGTTGAATTGGGGATATGCTTCTTTCCGATGATGTAAATCATACCAGACTAGATCAAAACATTAACAAATGAAACACAGGGGAGAGTACTTCAGGTGATTAAAAACAGGAGGAACAGACTTTGCATATCACTAAACTACTGATGAAGCGAGTGAGTAATAACACCCTTTATCAGTCTGTAGACACACTTCTGTTCGAGTTGTAAAAATAATCCTATTATTGTGACCAAGAGCAATCCACTCTAAAGCTCTCAACGGCAGCGCTTTTGTTCAAGTGGTTAGTGCCTCTGACATCACGAAAAAGCGTATCATTTATGCTATACCAACAGCTTGTTTTATAAGTATGGTGACCATTTCATCAGTTGCCACACTATGAGGAAACCAAGGTCAATCAGACACCTCCCTTTGCCCCACAGCTATGCTGCTATCCGTTTTACCTGTTCCAAACCACCTTTTCAGATAGCATGGCAATACATACACATACAGTAAGAAAGAATAAACACAGACAGCATGCTCCAGGCGTGAATGAGAATAACAATAGCCAACTTTAAGTAAGGAGAAGATAATCAATTATGGCCCTCTGGTCCATCTCAGCCAGTTACAACAGTGCTGGGTTTCAGCTGTCCTTCGTCTGCTCTTTTAAATGTCTGTCACAACAGGCAAAGAAAATAAAGTCCCAATTTGCGATACATAGGAAACTTGAAGGACTTGAAAGCTGTCACTTGACAATTGGAACTCCTTAGAATGCTGCACGTATCCTGACCTTCTCGGAAACTTGGTTGAGGTTCCTTCCCACCGTGGAACATAATAAACAACTGATCCAAACTCTGAAATCCTAACCGGGTCGTACACCCAGAAAAAGACAGCTATAAAACCCTTGGAAAGGCTTCAGTAAAATATAGTATAAGGCTTCAGCGAGCACAGAACACGTGCGTCGCCTGTATGTAATAATACATAGTTGTGAAGACCTGAAAGGTGGGCATGCGAGAAGATGGATTCAGAGGATCTTGAAAAGAGTGATAACCCGAGCCAACTGCTAGATGAAAAACATGCTACCAGAGTGGCATTTGGTCTCTGCAGAGACCAGTTTTTCTGAATTTGTGATTCAGGATCATCATGTCAGTATTTCGTTGTATATGTACCTGGCTCCTATACATGCTCAGTCTCAGAGCATAAACTTGAGAAAATGTTTTAATGGCCCCACTTAGTGGTCTTTTGTGATATGTTGGACGGTCGAATACCGCCATTAATATTTATTACTTTTGAGCACTTTGCCACTTAATGTCGGTCAAAAATAGTTATCTCGGTTTACTATGAAGATTATTGCAATTGGCAGCTTTTGCTGATAAAACACAGCAAAGGCAAAAATAGCCTTTTCAAGAATTTAAATATCTTTCTGTCATGTGTAGAGGGGCAAATGGATTCCATATTCGAAAGGTAGACTGTTTTGTTATGAATATTTAGGAAGCTTGCTTTCATGTTGCCTATTTTAGTTGGGGATGCGTGCAGAATTTGTAACAATTAATGTTCTGGGCATCTTGCCGTGAAACAGTAAATATTTTTATAAGTGCCTGTACTTTGAGTCTGGGTTGGGTAGAAAACAATTGTTTTAGCTAACGCGAGAAAACAAACAACAAATATGATTTTTCACTTTGGGTAAACACTTTCTTAAAGTCTAAAATCCATTTGACGGACATAATGTAGGACCGTCGTTTATCGTTTAGATTTGTCAATGTGTGGAAACGTGTTACTTGGTTATACGGTTTTGAGCGCAATATTGTTCTGTGATGTTTACCCTTGAAATCAAGAATGCCTCTTTTAAATGTATTCCATTTCAAACTGGTTTCGCTTAATTTTGTACTGCATTTCCTTGTATGTTTCTGAGCGTCGATGTTTGTTTTGTACATTTAAACGAGCACTGGGGTGTTTTTCTTCCAGATATCTTCTTTGCCTTTGTTTCGATGCGGGCATGTTATTAGTGTCAACCGTTGGTACATTCTTTAGGCGGAAAAAGACCAATCTTTTTTCCCCTTTCCTTCTACAATGCAACAAAGAGAGAGTAGTTTTTTTAGGCAAATCATGCATTCTGTGGTACTTTTCCTTTGTCAGATACACAATTTTCCTTTATAATGTTTTCTCAATGATGCTGTCCTTTGGGTAGCTAGCTACATGTAAAACTCATTTTGGGTTTTGGCTATTCAGCAAAGCATTGGCACACATTTCTTTTGTTTTCATTTTCTGAATTAAACAATGTCAAAACATATCATATCATCAATAATCGCGTACCTATATCAAACACTTCTTACAAATGCGGGGTATGGTCTGCTCGCTATGTTTTTGTGTTCTTTAATACATGTTCATTTATCCCCACCTCTTGCATCTGGGCAATGTTCATGTTGCTTTATCCACATCCCATTCATTGCAAGATACTTCACAATCCTAATCCTTTGATATTTCCAAGAATCAATTCCAGTCCCACTACTACATTCCTGTGTTAAAGATTTCGCTTTGGTCTCTTCAATTAAAAAAAACTTTAAAACAGTTCATTATGGAATATCCAACAACCCAATCATCAAGCTTTCTTTTGGGAGCCAATTTATGAGTAGTATCTTAAATTTAAACCAATTTTAGTTCTACTCTTAAGGTTTGAGGTAAGAACCCCAGAATTTGTTTCCTAGCATTTGGAAAGATCTACAGCCCCATGTTACCATTTTTGTTTTCTACCGCAATCTTGTTTTGTACTGGCAGTTCTAAGAAAGTGTGTGGGACGTACTTCATGATACTTTGTGGGGAAAATATGGGACAGTTTCCATATTATATTTTATGGAGCAAAAGTGCTGATTTAAATTGAATTCTTTTAGGATCTGGGAGCTAGTGAAGTTGTTTGATTTGATCAGAGACCTGGCTATACTTTTTGACATTAAATCAAATCCTGACATTGGCATTCTTGATATGTGTTAGACATGCTAGACTAATTGTCAAAAACAGATGTATGTTCTCTACAGTGTGCCCTACTTGCATGCTAATTTTATAGCTGTCAAATGACAAGTTTGCTTATTGGTAATAAGGGCTAAGGTTTTTGTTGCAACTTTCAGACAGCGATTAAAAAAAAATTGCGATTAAATCGGTAATGATGGTGTGACTTGTGTAAAGCATGCTAGGTGGCCCATATGAAAGCTAAGGAAGGAGAACATTAAATCCAGTACAATTTTTACTGGAATGGAATATATCAATCAATGCTTTGACCTAGAACTAGTGATAACTAAATCTCTAGGCTGCTTAATAATCTTCAGTTCACGTTGGACATGACAGTTGTAGCCATTTGATTTCCTGTTCAGTGCAGTTTGTGTGGAAAGGAGTACTCTGAAAAAGCCACCGGAGCTCCTTTAGTTTCGTAGAGCCTTTGAATGTGAACTGTACACTGAACTAGAACTTCTTTCTCCACTAGTTTTTGTTCATTTAGCACATGAGAACTGTACATTAGGTTGAAGGATTTGTAAAAAGTAAAACCTCCTCTGTCCTTGGCCTTCAAGGGTGCTTGTTTTTCTGCCTACCCTAAAGCACCAGATCCTTCTGGCGTTCCGGAGTTTACATGTTCTGTTGGGTGTCTGCTCTGTATCTATGGAATGATCCTTAACTTTCATTTGTTCTGCTCCTCTTTCTCTATCTTTAAGACATTGTTGAGGGAGCGCTTTCTAGCTACAGTTAATCAAGTGTAACCGTGTTTTACCTTTTTGGATTCTTTTGTTTAGTCATGAATAATGTACTCTATTCTATTCTCCTAGATTAATAGAGCGCATGGCTATTGAAAAGGGCTGCTGAGCGCTAACTAGCCACAGGACAGCTATCCTGCAGAACCTACTCGAACAGTCTAGTCTTTAGTAGTTTTCTAAATTTCAGTTGCGATTCCATTAGTTTCATTTGTAGTGGGAGAGCGTTCCAAAGTCTCAGGGCAATGTAGGCAAAGGAGTGCTCTCTGGCTCTCTTGATTCTGGGAACAGTGAGTAGCAACTAGTTAGTGGACCATAACAATCACACTGGATAATAAGGGGTAATCAGGTCCTGGATTAATTTAGAACCTTTATTGTGGATCGCTTTATGTACAAGGCATAGAGTCTTAAAATGTACTCTCTTGTCCATTGGAAGTCAGTGTAGGGCCGCCAGTGGTGTCCTTGCTGATTGGTGTTTGGGTATTTTTAAGAGAATGCATGCTGCAGTGTTTTATATGACCTGCATTCTTTTCAAGACTGACTTAGGGCTTCCAAGATATAAGGAGTTGTCGCAGTCAAGCCAGGAGATTGCCAGGCCTTGCACCACCACTCTACGTGTTGTCTGGAAGCCATCTCAGAAGTCTTCTTAGGGTGCGGAGTAGGCTGAAAAAAATGGCTGCTAGGTTCTTGACCTGGTTATCCATTGTCAGTTTTTCATCCAGCCAGATTCCTAAACTTTTTGCCACCATTTTGGGGGTAGGATGGCTACCCAGAGCAGTTGACCAGTTCTTTTCTGTCCACCTGTTGGTTTTGTTACCCACTATCATCACCTCAGTCTTCTACATTAAGTTTTTTTAAAATTTATTTATATGTTTATTAAATTTTTTACAAACTGAACATGAGACTCATACAGTAGCAGTATCATCACAGCAGCATTTCGCATATAGAGAATTCCTGTACAGTACGTTCATCAGTAAATTAATAGACATTCCACATGACATATGTGCCCTTTTCATCTCCATTCGCCTAATCCTTACGGCAGTCACCGACCCTTCGTAACTTTACACATCGATATATAGTATAGGCGTTGTTGCTCCCTTGCTACTCATTTATCAGGGACGTAGATTGAGCAGCCTCCCGCTCCCCGCCCCCAAGTCCCACCCCGTCTGCTCCTCTGCTCGCCACATATGTTTTATACAGTTCCCAAAAGTTCTTCGGTCTATTACGTGGCGGTAACAGGTCACTATAGTTTTCGGTTTGTGTACTACAATATAGCATATCACGTGACCACTGGGCCACTGTAGGAGGAGGACCTCGTGACCAGCAGATCGCCACACACCGTTTAGCTAATAATAAACCCATATCAATCAGTCTCCGTGCCCCCCTGGGTATTGGCTTGGAGTAGCCGATCAAAGCAAGCGTCGGCTCTGGCATCAGCGATAGCTCTGTCACACGGCTCAGTTCTGCAAAGATCAGGCCCCAAAAATGAGATATCCCTGGACATGTCCAGGCCAAATGAAAAAAATCAGCAGCTTGTGCATTACACCTGTCAAATGTCGACTCCTCCCTCAGTCCATACCTATGTAGGCGCTCCGGGGTATAATAGACCCTGTTGAGAAATTTGAACTGTATTAATCTATGTCTCCCGTTCTGGGATATACGTTTTGTGCTTGTGCAGCAATATGTCCATATATCATCCGTTATGTCTTTCTGCAGGTCTCGCTGCCAGGCCAGCCGCGCTTTAGTGTAACTATGACGTCTATTAGACATCGAGACTTGGTAAATTCTGGATACTATCTTGGTGGGCGTCTGT
Organism: Calotriton arnoldi; assembly: GCA_963921515.1. Lineage (NCBI taxonomy): Eukaryota > Metazoa > Chordata > Amphibia > Caudata > Salamandridae > Calotriton > Calotriton arnoldi. The sequence goes on from CAWUFW010000018.1 coordinate 1,104,519, forward strand.
GCTGTAATGAGGTTGGTCAAAGCCGGAAGCTCCGGGGGCTCTGACATGTCCTCCCCTAGGAGCTCAATGAGTGCATGTCTAACTCTGTGAAATTGGAAGTGCGTGAGCGGAGTCGGTGTCTCATCGTCAGTTCCCAGGTCCCCCCAGCTCCTAGCCACGCCTTTAGTGAATAGGTCTCCTATATTTTGTGCCCCAAGAGCCTTCAGCGCCATCACAACCCCTCTATCTCTACATGGCGATAGCCACTGGCACCAGTCGAGTCGGGCGACTGGAGAGTACAGAATAGCTCCAGCCTGGAGCTGCAATAAGTAATGCCAAGCGTGTGTAATAGTGTGTCAATAATCCCCGTTCGTCTATCAGGGTGCGTAAACATCAAAGCTGGAAGTGGCAGAGGGTCCGCCACTACAGATTCTATGCGAATATGTGGTATGTCAAAGGGGCCATGAATCCAGTGGTATGCCTTTGCACCTTGTGCAGCTCTATAATATAAATCCAGGTCGGGGGCACCAAGTCCTCCCATAGAATACGGGAGTGTAAGGATCTGCCAACTGGCACGTGCCTGTTTGCCCGACCAAGCTAGATGGATCATAAGGGACTTAAGTCGCTGGAAGAACACCCGGGGGAGCACCATAAGGATATTTGTGAAGAGAAACAGGAACCTCAGTAGTATAACCATTTTCATAATGGATACCCTACCCATCAAGGATAGTGGTAGCTGGACCCATCTTGCAATGTCCTCCTCAAGTTTGCTAATCGCAACCCCATAATTTTCCTGGAACACCACTTCCGAGTCGGTGTGCAACCTAATTCCCAAATATCTCACCGCCTCCGTGGACCACTGCAGCGGGTAGTCTGGTTCAAAGGCCACCGGGGCTGGAGTGAGGGGAAATATAATGGACTTATTCCAGTAAACGCGCAGACCCGACATAGTGCCAAAGAGCACCACCTCCCGTAATATTGGGGAAAGGTACTGTCAGGGTGTCGGACAGTAACGTGTCGTCCGCGTAGGTGGATACAATCAGCTCATAGCCTGGGAACCGAATGCCCCTGTGGCTATGGTATTCTCTAAGCCCACAGGCCAGGGGTTCAGCAACTAGGGCATATAAAATGGGGGACAGGGGACAACCCTGTCTAGTACCTCTGGAAATTTGGATAGGGTCCGTAACCAAGTTGCGTATTTTAATTCTGGCTGTGGGAGAGTTATACAACACCCCAATCAACTGAATAAAAATCGGCCCAACCCCCATCCTAAGGAGTACTTGTCTTAAAAAGGGCCATTCGACAGAGTCGAACGCCTTTTCCATGTCTAAAAAAAAACGCAATTGCGAGGATCTCCGGTCTAGTATGCTGTAGGGCGGCAAACACCGTTCGTAGATTATAAGTCAGATTTCTGCCCGATACAAAACCCGCCTGTTCCGGCGCCACTAAGGTGGGTACCAATGGGATTAAACGGTTCGCGAGTATTTTTGCAAATATTTTCGTGTCTACGTTCAGCAGGGATAAAGGGCGATATGATGCACAGTGATCCGGAGGTTTACCCGGTTTTAGGATCACAACTATAATCGCTTCTCTCATAGAAGGTGGCATCGTCCCAGAAACACACATATCCTCAAAGAGTGCTGTCAGATGTGGTAGTAGTAGCTCTAGGTACGCCTTGTAAAAGGCCACTGTCAGCCCGTCCCCACCAGGTGCGCTTCCCGCTCTCATGTTCGAGATCGCGAGGAGTATTTCCTCCCTTTCAATGGGACGCATTAGAAATTCCCGATGAGTGTTAGTCAGCCATGGTAATTTTATATGGGTGAGTTAGTCAAGCATGTGTTCTTCCGTGCTGCCACCGCGAGCGGCATATAAGTCAGAGTAGTATTGTCGGAATCGGTCCGCCACTTCCGTTTCCGCCGATAGGGTACTCACGTCTGTAGTCGTGAGCTCAGGCACTACCGACTTGTCCCTACGCTGCTTGAGCAGTTGAGCAAGTACCGCCCCGGGGCGCTCCCCTTCTCCGTATACTCGGGCAGTAGCGTACTTGCCCAGGTGTTTAACCTCTGTGTCGGCCGCTTCATGATACTCCTCTAGGGTCAGTTTTATCTCTTGTGTGACCGTCTCATCAGGCCCAGCCGGCTGGGTCTTTTCTAAGGACACGAGCTTCTGTTCTAGATCAGCAAGACGTTTGCGGATCGACCTAAGTACACCCGCGTGTTTTGACATAGCTACCCCTCTTATATAGACCGTAAACGTTTCCCACACAGTCTGAAAGCAGTCTACCGACCCCACGTTCTTTTAAAAAAATATTTCAATAGCTTCGGCCACTTCTTCCTTGAAGACTGTGTCTAACAAGGAATATGGTGGAAATCTCCATGTAAAGGGAGGGATACGTGCCTTTGGGGTGTCGATAACCAGCAACAGCGGAGAGTGGTCTGAGTATGTACGGGGGAGAATATTACATGTACGAATATTCGTGAGCAATCGCCTAGTAGCGAACCAGTAATCTATTCTAGTGTGTATATCATGGTATGCCGAATAGTGCGTGAACCCCCTTTAGCTGAATGCCGTTGGCGCCATACATCGCACAAGTCAAAACGCACAAGTGCGCTTTCCATTGCCCTAGCCGACGCCGATATGCGCCTCTCCGGGCCCCCTGATCTGTCCAGTGTTGGGTCTCTGACTAGGTTAAAATCTCCACCCCAGAGGAGTTGTCCACCTGTTTGGAGGCCCACAGTGTCGGTCAATTGTCTGTAAAAGTCCGGGTTGTCGTAATTCGGGCCACAAACATTAACCAATAGGAAATCCAGACCCCTCCCTCTACACCTAGTGATGGCAAACCGGCCCTCCACATCCGTCTCTAAAGGCTCCAGTGTCAGTGCCGTCTTAGGATTCACCCACGTTTAAAACCCCTCGTGCGTGTGTGGTAAATCCTGCTGCATGAATATTGCCCTGCAGTCCTCTAATACGTAGCATAGGGCTGTCCAGTGGAAGGTGTGTTTCCTGCAATAGTGCGATGTCATGCCTTGACAAATAACTCAAGATCTTACGTTTTTTCCTGTGGTCATTAAGGCCACGCACGTTCCACGTGAGCGCGCTTACAGTATCGAGGCCAGTGTCCCTGTGGGGTTTATCTGTCATGGAGTAGCTCTACGAGTGTCTGCTGAACGTCCCGTACTATCAACCAAATGTGAGTGCGGTGCACGTCCTCACGAAGTGCAAAAACATCTGAAATAAGCAGTGCGAGTCTCATTACCTTCCCACCCCCCACCCACGCCAGGCTGTTCCCAACGGTGCCTGAACGACAAATCCCCACCCACCTTTCCCCAACAATTAGCATTTTCACATATGCAGATTTGAAAAAACTAACCTCAGAATCCCAGTCCCCCCCTCCACATAAGAAACTCCAACAATGTGATTCACACAAGGGCAGATGTTGCGTGCCAGGTAAGTACATGTGCTGCAGCTGATCACAGCAACAACTCCGATTCACCGCTCAGAGCAAGCTTGAGTCTGCAGCAGAAGCAACCCCTACAGCTTAATACAATACTCCATGCAGCGGTGCCCCGAGTTTCACCCCCCCCCCACACCAAGTAGACTATATAACTGGTTGGCAGCAGCTAGGAGGGGTATCCGCATGTAAACTGCTACCCAATAACTTAGCCTCCCAAAGGTTATGCTCCCGCCATACTCTCAGACTAAGCTTGTGAACAATACCATAGGATCTGCTTACTGAAACCCCAGCAATGTCAGTCTCAGTCTTGCTCATCCAGGCTGCCGCCGACGGCTCCCTCCAGCACTTCCCTCTCCGGGCTAGGACGTTTCTCCTTGGCCCACTCTTTCAAAGCTTTTTGCAAGGTCTTAGGCTCCGTGAAAATCTGTGAGTGGCCATTCCTGTTAACACGTAGTCTGGCAGGGTATAGCATGGCATAGTCTATATTCTGGTCTCTCATCTGGCGTTTTAACGGGGCTAACTGTCTGCGCGCTTCCTGGACACAAGCCGTATAGTCCGGGTATAGGGAGATGTTGGACCCCTCATACTGCAGTGTCTGCTTGTTCCTTGCAGCCGCCAACGCAGAGTCCCTGTCCCTATAGTTCAGCAACCGTGCAATTATGGGTCTAGGAGTTGCTCCAGGAGGAGGGCGAGGTCCCAACGATCGGTGCGCTCTTTCCACCACGAACATATTGGAAAACGCATCAGCGCCCAAGAGCGTGGTCAGTAGCGTCTCGACGAACTTCTCCATGTTGCCTGTTGGTGTCGATTCAGGGACCCCCGTAATTCGTAAGTTGTTGCGGCGCGAGCACGCTTCCAAATCTTCAGCTTTGTCTTGTAGGACTTGGAGGACCTTACCCATTTGTTTGTGGTCCGTGTCCATCGATGTCTGTGTCTCCTCCACCTCAGTGACTCTGCGCTCCGTCATGTCCAGTCGCTCTGCATGTTTGTCTAATCTCTCTGACATCCTGTCCATACGATACGAGAGCGCGTCAATTTTAGTGCCCAAACCTGCGAGGCTGCCTTGTAGGTTTTTTTCCATCATGACCAACATAGAGCGTATGTCGCTCTTCAGACGGCAGGTCCGGCGTGGGATCCTCCTCTTCAACAGCATTGTCCCGACCTTTTGGCTTTCTTTGGTCAAACGTGATCTTGGGTTGATTTCTATCCACTATGCCCATTTTGTGTCGTGTTACGTGCTGAGTCACGGGGCCCAATACTCGCAGCAGAGTCCACTAGCTCAGCAGGGCGGAAACCAGACCGTTAGAGTCGCACAGCAGCACCCCTATAACGTAATGTCCAGAGGCTCACAACTGTGCCCGGTCAATCCTAGCTTCACTCTATTAGGGATGATCTGGCATGCAAAATACCAATCCGGTCAGCTCCCTCTCCGCAGACAGGCCAGTGAATCACTACAGAGCCGGTTGCGCCGCTGCTATACCTCGAGTGGGGTGCAAAACCTCTACCTGTGCGTGCCGATCTCACAGCGCTTTCCACCTCAGTACCTCCCAGGCTAGCGTAGCCACCATGGTATGTCTTCAGCCAGATCGTACGGAGGCAGCAGGTCTATGCGGGAGGGCGTCCTTCAGAGTTAGCAAGGCACCCCCCTAAGGAGAGATTATTTAGCAGGTCAGGGAACAGGGGGAAATATAATCAAAACTTACAAAGGTAATAATCCCTCTAGACCTAAATTTCTTTCATTAATGGCTTCTCAAAGCTCAAAAATAGGGCATAAAGAACATTATTCTCCACACAAGACAATTGGTCATTTTTACAAATTTTATTTCATTTTTTTCTTTTTACTTATTTATCTGATATTTCTCATTATAAAAAAATACATGACTCTTTACAATTAATAGCACCATTTTTTACAAAAAATATGACTGTTTTCATGATTCAAATAATACAATACATATAACACAATTGATTTCAACACCTATGAGTTCACAACTAACTAAAAAATATGATTCAACACACCCCCACACACAGTCACACCTCTGTCTACTCTACAACCACATCACTTACACACAATACACTCATACTCTACACCCCAGAACAACACGCTTCAATACAGGATAGAGGCCGTAGCGTCCAGGCTCCCACCAACAGTCGTAGCAAAGGGGTAGAGGGCTCAGGAGCGGCTCTACTCGTTGCCGGTCTTTTCCCGACACGGTGTAGCGGGAATGCAGGGCTGCAACACTCCGCAGATTCAGGATAGTTGCCGGATAGTGCGGCGGCTTCACAGAGCCGAGAGCTCAAGCGGCCATCTTGCAGCTCGCAAGCTCCTCTCCCATCTTCTACATTAAGTTTTAAACTGCTGGCTGTTATCCAGTCCACTACGTGTTTAAGGCATGAGTTAAGGTGGTTCTGTTTGATCTTATAGACTAATAATAATTTGTGTGTCATCCGCATAGGAGATTGAGGTAATACCATAAGATTTTATAATCTGGCAGAGGTGCGACATACAAATTGGAAAGGGTGTGGCTAAGGGACAAGCCCTGCGGGACACTGCATTTGAGGGAGAGAATGTTAGACTGCCTGTCATCTTCTTGTACTTGGAAGGTGCGATTGTGAAGATAAGAGGTAAGCCATTTCAGAGCTGTGCCCAATGCCCCCTTCACCTATTATTTTGATCAGTATTGGGTGTGATACCTTGTCAAACGCGGCACTTAGATCCAGTAAGATCAAGGCCACGGTGCCCCCTATGTCCAGAATTGCCTTCAGTTCTTTGGTAGCAGCTAGGAGGGCAGTCTCCGTACTGTTCCCTGTTCTAAAGCCAGTTTGAGTGGAATGCAGGATTCTGTTGGACTCTAGGAATAAAGAAAGATGTTTGTTTACAAATTTCTTCAGGACTTTGATTGGACCTGGTAAGAGGGAGATTGGACGACAGTCCTCGCACAGTAGTGAGTCAGTCAACGATTTTTTCAACAGTTGTCTGACTATTTTATGTTTCCACATGGTGAGACTTTCCCAGTTTTAATGACTGACTGAACATATTACTCATAATGGTGGTAACTGTCGTTCCTTTCTTGAACATAATGTCGGGGGCTGCTGGGTCCTGAGGGGAGCCTTATTTTAGAGACAACAGTATAGTTGGAGTATCTTCAATGGTCATCTCGGAGAAGTTGCTCATCTTTTCATTCCCCAGTTCTGGGGTTGTGATGGTCTCCTCATGTTCTAGACTAGAGAATGGAGGATAGTATGGACCTTTTCTAGAAAGAAATTGGCCAATTGATTACAGCTCACTTCTGAAGGGGGTATGCCAGGATTCATGTTGGTGGGATGCATTAAACTAGTCACCAGATTGTAGAGTTCTTTTGTGTAGTTCAACGCGTTTTGTATTTTGTTTGCAAAGTAATTGACTCTCGCTTCTCTGATAGCATAGTGGTACTTCTTGACCGCTTTTTAATAGTTCTTTTTACTTGTGTTGTCATAATGTTTCCTCCATAACCTTTGTTCCTGTTTGGAGTTTTTTCTTTAGTTCCTGGAGCTCACTTGAAAACCATGGTACTTTCCCCCCGGCCATGTAGATTTTTGTTGTTTCAGAGGCACCAGGAGATCGGCAGCGTTCAGAATCCATGTTTTCAAACTATTACATCTATTAGTTATGTCTCCAGACATTACCGGAGTAAATTTGGAGAGTGTATTTTCCCATTCTTTGTAACCAACTTTGCCAAGTTCTGACAATTTAGGATTGGTATGTACCACTGCTATGTGGCTTAGTTTAGTCAGCTGAAACGGAATCACCGTTTATGATCCTTATATGTTAGGCACTTTGGATGAATGTGCCATAGCAAACAAGTTAGCTATCCAGTCATTGTAGACCACCAGTTCTTCAATTCACTAGTTCAAATTGTGCCACAATGTAAACTTACTAAAAAAAAAAGACAATAGAGGCTATGAAGAATTTACGAAGGGTGCTGGTTTGGGTTCTGAGTTCCTAATGGTATTTTATTATGATTTAGTTGGGAAAAAGAGGAGAGGGTCTCTTTTCCTGTGTGATTAGACAAGAGAGGAGCTTCTGTTGGCACATCTTCGTATCATGAGGAAAGATAAGGGGGAAATATGATTAGGCTGAAGGGCAGAGAGATGTGTAGCTCAATAACTTTTAGGCTTTTTGTAGGGGTGTAAATGGGGGTTGGCGTACCTCATGCGCAGATTGGAGGTTAGTAGAGATGTCTCTGAAGTTTGGGAAGTTAATGGGGTAGTTGCAAAATCCAACTTCAATTACAAGGCTACTAGTTGTGACAGTGAACAAGAGATGATGCAAGGAGAGGAACATTTGTGCATGTTAAGTACTTTGGGATGCGATTGTTGGTATAAATGCAAGTAATGGTGGCATCTGTTGCTGATGCATGCAAATTTAAAAAGCAGACGTTTATTGGTGCTGCTATGACAGAAGGACGTTTACAGATTAGGAACATTAATTAAGCCTGCTTACTAAATCCATACATTAATTTTTTTGAACGAAACCCCAGAACTTACCAAGTTTTGTGTATTGCGATCTCCAGAAGAGCAGGCAAATGTGTATTGCAAAGTTGTTTCGAGCTGGTGGTGCTGGCTGTATTATTTTGCAGGAGGTGAATTCGCACAATATTGAATGTTGGTTGACTGAAAATATGCACTTTGGCCATTTGGTTCGCATGTTGGTTTTTCATTGGGTTTCACTGGAAAGGAAATTTGAACTGTCATTAAAGCTGGTGCGGTTTCTGTAGCGCAAGCCTGCCAGTCTGTGGCCAAAGTGAATATTTAGAGAAAGGAAAGGAGAGTCTAAAAACAGAATGGATCTAAGCACAGCTATTGTGACTCCACCTCCGTTTCTGACGATTCCAGGAGAACCTCCCGTTGAATGGGAGGACTGAATCGACTGTTTTGAAAAATACCTCCTAGCTTTAGATGGGGCCAGGTTTCCAGCTATAAGGAAAAACGCATTGCTTTTAGGATCTTTAGGCAAAGAGGGTCAACATATTTTTAAATATCTGCCACCTGTTGGAAATGCTCATGGAGGTGCTATGGAAGATGTCTACAATGAAAAAAATTCAAGAAAGATTGTGGGCTTCTAGCAATCCTACACTCAAGGAAGCAATAGCAATTGCAAAAGTAGTTGAAGAGTCGGACAGGTGCATGCGTGAAATGAAGATTTCCAGTACTGGCGACAAAGAAAATGAAGTGGCACTGCTTGGTGATGACACTGAAAGTTTCAATAATGTTAGGAACAAAACTCGAACATCTGCCAGTGGTGGCAACAGAAACAGCTATTTTAAGGGGTTTGGAAACTCTCAAGGGAAATTTGGGCCTCGGTATTGCCGAAGATGTGGGAGCAGCTACCATATGGCTGATTCCAAACAATGCTGCGCAGTTGGTAAGGATTGCCGCAAGTGTGGCAAGAGGGGGCATCTGACACGTATGTGCAAACAATCGGAGAAGAAAGTGGCCATGGTTGAAGAAGAACGGGCAGGGTACAGGGTTCTAATCGTTCCACAGGAGTATACCATAGGGGACGTGGAGGAAGAAGAGAGGAGGAAGACACGCCCTAAAGCTGATTTTCACATCAAAGGGTGTTTAGTGTCCTTGATGGTGAACACAGGGTTATTTATGGCAACATGGCCATGAGGATTGTACCACATCGGATGTTGTTCTGAAAGGATATCAAGGCACAGACATAAGTGTTGTGGAGTGCAGATTCTCCTCCATCTTGTGAGTTGCAGCCTACCTGTGCCCCATATTGCAGTGAGCAGAGTCCAGGAAGTGGTAAGGAGGCAGACTAGTGCTGTCTCTTTCCTAAAAAAGTTAAAAAACGATTTTCCCTACCTGAGATTGCATCCTTTTTTTTTTTTTTTTTTTTTTAATTTCTTTAACTGTCTTTGCCTGTGGTTGTTAGTTTAAAATTGTAGTTTTAACCTACCTGTGACTGCATAATTTATCCCATGTTTTTGTGTTTAAACTTGTGGTTTTTCCTGCCTGTGACTGCTTCCATTTAACCTGTTGAATTGTGGGATTTGCAGTCCAAACTCTGTAGTTTTCCCCTCTCATTCCCCGTGACTTTCAGTTTTTCCCTCCAAATTTCTCCTTTGCTTTGTGCTAAGACCTGTATGTTAAGCAGTGCACCCCAGCCACCATTTTCTGTTAACAAGTCAGTGAAACCAGCCCCCCCCCCCCAGCAACAGGGATATTCTATATCAGAGGGTGCTCTGAGACAGCAGTAATCTGCTGTGAGCTGTTTAAACTGTGTTTAATAGGGACTGTGCACTTCGTTTTTTGGCCAGGAGAGGGAGTAAAGTTTTATACAAACAGTATTGTTAGAGGACAAGTTTGTTAGGCCCTTACCTGCAGAAGTCCAAAGTGTGGATTGAGCCTGTCTGTCTCCTAGGAGATTTCTGAATAGAGGAGCAGCTTCCAACTCCCTGGCCAGCAAACCTTGTCTGATGTAGCTAGGACCTTTTTTTTTTTATTAACTCTTTTTATTGCATTTTAAATAATAAGCAACTATTCCACCGTGCAAGGTGGGTTACATATACACCCCCCCCCAAATAAAAAAAAAAAAAAAACAAATCATATCAAACCAAAACATAACAAATTAAGCACATGACCTAGTCGTGTTTATGCAGTCACCTGAGGAGATTTAGGTACAAATCAGTCTCCATACTGTCTATACCTTAACAACGTGTCCGTTGGCATGTCCGATCCACTTCTTACCCAACTCAGTCTAAGTCCGCTATTGCTTTTTGTTGCAGAAACTGTCTCAATGGCTCCCATAAATCTGTCGGCCTGGATGGCGCCGGTAGTTCCTCTGAGTATAGTTCCAAGTTATCTTTACAGTATACAAGGTCTCTGATCCAGTGGGCCACCCTCGGTGATCGTTTACCTCCCCATGTTATGGCAACCCTTCGTTTGGCCATCAGTAGTGCTATACGTAAAAATTTTCCTGTGACCCCTTTTACCTTCGGCACACAGCACAGTAGACAGACTAAGGGCGTACAAGGTATCTCCACCCCAACCATTTCTTCTACAGCCCGCACAACTTTGCTCCAATAACAGGCTACTCTCCTACAGCCCCATGCCAGGTGTAGAAAGTCTGCTGCGAGTTGACCGCATCTCTTGCACCCGCTGGAGTCCCGTAGCCCATAACGGCACAACCTCTCCGGTGTGTAGTACACCTGGTGTATGTATTTAAAATGTATAATACGCAGATTTCCGTTTGACGTAAGTTTACCGGTTAAGCTGCATATGTTCCCAATCTGCCAGGGATATCGAGATGTTTAGCGCATCGTTCCATCGCTCTAGGCTTCTGTCCGTGCAGTCAGGTCCCTCAGCTCTAATTGCCCGGTACAGTTTAGTGATTAATTTTTTATTAGTGGGAGTAGTTAGCACCATTTGCAGAGAGTGTAGCGTAGATGGCTCAGCAGGATAAACGTCATAATGTGATCTGATGGCATGACGAAGTCTATGAAACGTGAATTGGAACAACAACGTGGGGTTATTGATATATTGTAGGGTCTCCGGAGTGTGAAATGTGCCCCCTGGGTATATGTCCTGCATTGTAGTCATGCCTGCCTCCTTAAGTAAACGCAGTGCCCCTGCCTCGTGCGTAACTGACAACGCTGCATGGTATTCCAGCTGCAATGCCGGGGCGTAGATTGGTGTTTTGTGGGCCATTTTCCCTATCGTCTGCCAGGCTGCTATGGTTGTATCAACGGTATTTATTTCCGTTTTCGGGACTCCGCGTTTCGTATGGGTGAATAAACTATGCAACGGAATAGGGGAAGCATCTCCGTCTTCCACGGCTACATGTGGGGTGAAGGCGTGTGGTCTAACCCAGAAGTACGCATATTGTGCCTGAGCGCTTAGATAGTAAACATATAGGTCAGGTGCGCTGAACCCCCCTGTCATAATCCCGTGTAAGGGTAGTCCAGCTCACCCGTGCCTGCTTGCCCCCCAGATCAATCGAATCAGCATCGCCCGCACTGTGTCGAAAAAACCCTTTGCCAGCTGGATTGGTATATTTGAAAACAAGTACAAGAAGCGTGGTAGTACCACCATCTTTGTTAGGGCAATACGATCCGCAAGGGACAATGGCAGGTGTATCCATTTGTCGATTTGTTGCTCAAGAGTGCTACAGGCCCTCCCATAGTTTTCACGTATGACTACTGCTGGGTCTCTATGGACCCAGATCCCAAGATATTTTACCGGGTCCGCTGTCCATACCAATGGATATTCCATGGTTGGCCGGGTGTACACTCCGTCAGTGGAATGATAATGGACTTATCCCAGTTCACCGAGAGACCAGCCATCAAACCAAATCTGACATACTCCCGCAGAAGCTGCGAGAGATATCGAGATGGTTCCCTTACAAACAGCACCATGTCGTCTGCATATAGTGATATGGCGACTGGGCGATGATTAAAATTTAAAGCCGTTTCCCTGTGTCTTTGCCGTATTACACATGCCAGAGGCTCTATTGCGAGAGCGAAGAGCAACGGCGACAGCGGACAGCCTTGCCTTGTACCCCGCTTTACAGGAAAAGGATCCGATGTTAGTCCCCCCACTCGCACCCTTGCAGATGGATCAGCATATAATATCTGAATCCATTTTGTAAAAATTGGCGGGAACCCTATGCGCTGTAATATATAAAACATATATTTCCACTCAATGGAATCAAAAGCCTTGGCTGCGTCTAGCATTACCGCGGCGGCAGGGAGGCGTGGTTCCAAGACATGCATCATCGCAAAGACCGTCCGTAGGTTGTGTGATGTAGATCGCTCAGCTATAAAACCCGACTGATCCGGTAGGACCAGACAGGACATCAAGGGCTGAAGCTTGGTAGCAAGGATTTTGGCAAGAATTTTCGCATCTATATTAATCAGCGACAGTGGCCTATATGACTCACATAAATCCGGAGGTTTATCCTTTTTAAGCAGCGTTATGATCAGCGCCTGTCGCAGCGACGGCGGCAATGTCCCGGACTCATGCGCCTCAGCGTACATCTCTAGCAGATAGGGAGTGAGCAAGTCTTCATATGCTTTATAAAATTCGATCGTGAGGCCATCAGGCCCAGGCGCCTTTGCATTCGGTAGGGCTCTAATCGCTGCTTTTACATCCGCAGCGTCTATTGGCTGACTTAAATACTCTCGGTGATCGTCTGAAACCCAAGCACAGGCCACGTCTTTCAAATAGTCCTCCATTTCCAAGTGAGTAGCGCCCCCCCTGGTAGTATAGAGATCGGCGTAGTAGTCACGAAATTGATCAACGATATCTAATTGATTATAGTGTTCCTGGCCTCGCAGGTCTGTGATCTTTTCGATAGGCTGTTGTTCTGAGCGACTTCTAATTTTATTTGCAAGATTGCGGCCCGGCCGACCCCCTTCTCCATATTGGCGAGCCACATGCCTGCGCGATATGTATCTAATCTCAGTTTCCGCCAATTTATCATATTCTCGAATCAAGTCATGTATGCGGGCCATGGTATCCATCGCTGGGGCCGCGCTGTAGTCACGCTCTAGGACCTGAAGTGTGGTCTCTATTTTTTAAGCTGGGTTCTAATGTCTTTCAGTATTCCAGCAGTGGTACCAATGCACACTCCCCGTATCGTTACCTTAAAAGCCTCCCATAATATGCATGCGCTATCTACGGTGCCCTTATTGATCTCAAAGTAATCCGCTATGGCCGTGCGGATAGTAGTGTTGTAGATTGGATCTAATAATGCCTCTGCTCGCAACCGCCATGTGAAAGGACGATGTATGGACGTTGGGATTCTAATGTCTAGCATCACCGGGTTATGATCGGACAAGGTGCGCGGATAATTTTTGACCTCCACTACCCAGTCGGCTGCGCCTTCCCCCAGAAGCCAGTAGTCTAGTCTAGACCAGCTGTTGTGTGCAGGCGTAGCATGTGTTCCTTCTTTAACTGTGCTGTTGCGTACCCTCCAAATATCCACCAGACTAAATTCCAACATGGCATTGCTCACACTACGAGCCACCCGGGGAGTACGATTATGGTGTGGGGGGATTTATCTAAGTCGGGATCCAGGTAGGTGTTGAGGTCCCCTCCCCATAGTATGTTAGCGTCAGGCCATTCTCTAAGTTTATCATACAGTTTTGAAAAACAGTCCAGGTCATCTGCTATTGGGCCGTATATATTTACCATAGTGAGTACCGTGTTCCTCAGTTTACCTTGAACCATTGCGCAGCGCCCCTCATCGTCTGCGTATGTGCGCAGTGGTGTAAAATCGACTCCCCGTTTGACCAAAATGAGCACCCCTCTAGCATAGGACGAATATGAGGAGGCTATTTTAAACCCGGCCCATTTGAGTGCAATTGCGCGGTCCGTAATCTTGGTCAGGTGTGTTTCTTGAAGCATAGCAATGTGTATGCCATGTCTATTCAGGTAAGCAAACACTTGCCGTATTTTTTTGGGAGTATTCAACCCTCTAATGTTCCATGTCAGCAATCTGTATTCCTCACCCATGTCCCTGACCAACATCATTTACCTTTGCCGGGGCAGTGGTTCGGTACTTAACACATTTTTCAGCAGTAATACATGTCTCTAACGTATATTGGACATAATCCCCAGGTGCAATCACTGGAAGTGCTTCTAAAAAATAAAAAAACAACATAGCCCCAAATAACCGTTCAACCCACCCGCCACCCACGCCAACCTCCCAATTAGGTCGAGAATTTAACCCCTCTACCCACCCTTCCATTAACCCTAGCCCCTAGAAAGAGTGCTAACAAGTAGGGGTTCACCCGCTGGGGGACAGGGAACGACGGCAAAACACCCACCTTGTGGTGGGGTGGCCAGGCTCCCCTGTTTTTATCGCACAACTGTTCTATACTATGGCAAAACATGAATAGCACCAGAAAGACCTTGTGCATTTGTAACGTTAGCTCCGTCTACTTTGCGACTTATTTCTATATTATCAATGTAGAGTAGCCCTTCCCAGATATGTAATTATATGCATCTACATTAATCATCAAATCACTGTTTAAGAAGCTGCAACGGCTATTAGTCCGCATTCTCAGACTCCTCCAGTCTTGTGGGACTATTCGGGCCACTCCGCCGGGGCTTGCTGGGGCAAATGTGCTTTGTAAACTTAAGAGCTGATTTAGCGTCCGTAAAAAGTGTGATTGTCCTTCATGCGTTATTCTTAATTTAGCGGGATACAGCATTGCGTACGGGATGGAGGCAGATTGCAATATCTTCTTCGTTGGCACAAAGTCTCGTCGAGCGGCCTGTACCGCTGGAATGTAATCCGGGAAAAAAGACAGGTTGTTTCCGTTGTGGTTAATGGGACTCTTGGCTCTGGCTTCCCGGAGTATAGCATCACGGTCTGCATAGTTGAGGAGGCGTGCGATAATCGGACGTGGTGGTGCCCCTGGTTTTGGTCGGGGTCCCAAGGACCTGTGAGCTCGTTCCACTATCATGACCGGGGACAGCACCGAACCAAACAGCTCTCGTAGCAGGGTGTCAATGAACGTCTCCATCTTTGTTATTGCTGTTGATTCCGGTAGGCCAATTATTCGGAGGTTGTTTCGTCGGGAACGTGCTTCTAAATCTTCATTTTTCGCTCTTATAACCTCCAGCACTTTTTCCATGTGTAAGATCTGTGTCCGCGCTTCCGCCTGCGAATCTTGAGTGTCCGATAGCCTGTTCTCCAACACATCAAGTCTGGTGTCATGCGTTTCCACCTGTTTCTTTACCGCATCTAGTCTGGATGTGAGTGCGTCGAGCTTGCCATCTATGGTTCTCAGCCCTGCACGCATCTCCAATAAGATTGATCGCATATCTTCGTCCTGGCTTTCCGCAGCCCCTGGCTGCCCTTGTATCGTGGCTTGCTCTGCCATGGTCTCATTGGCTCGTGTGGTTCGCTTACTCTCGAATGGGAGTTTTGATTGTTTAGGGTCTGGTTTTCCCATTGTGCAGTGGTAACTTTAAGTCAGTACCTATACCCGCAATCCGCTGCCCTCAGCGCGCCTACGTTGTGACAATTATGTTGTGTGTCGAAGTTCTGCACCCCAGTTTAGGTACTGGGCCAGGTGTTGGGCCTTCTCAGGCTATGGCGCACATGCTCGTGCCACCCGCTGTAGCGTGCTTTCTCTGTGCCCAACGTCAATAACCGATAGGTGCTGTAGTAAGCTCTGCGCCTCCCCCAGTGATTTGTACTGCGCTTAGTGTCTCTGGTCCGCTACCACTGGTCTCCGAGCCCGGGACATAGGCCCTATTGCGACTCCACTGCTCATCAATAATGCGGTTCCTCTGATCAAGCCAGTCCGTATCACCGCAGGTTCCCAGATGTGCCCTGGTGACTTCTAGAAAGATCCTCTTCCTGTAGCTGACTCGTGGCTTGATCTCCACAATCCGACTGTGTAACGGGAGACCGGCGCAGACGCCACTCCAGCCCTTCTTCCCTCCGAGGTACAGCAATTGGGGCCCAGCGAGCCCACCCCACCCCGGGCGGAACCGCCAGCAGGCCCCCAAGCCGCCCCGGCCTTCCGCAGCACCAAAGCACCGCAGGAGCCGAGTGTCGCTCTAGGCCAGCCCACCAGCGCCCCCTCCAGCAGCGAAGCCGACCACGCTACACCCCTCTGTGGTGGGAGAGCAGGGGCTGCCCCAACACCTCGCCGAGACCGGTTGGCCCGCGCCGCAGAGCTCAGGCCCCCCGGGCACTACCCCCCGAGGCCGCCTAGTCCCTGCCCCGCAAGACCGCCCGAGCCCAGTTTAGCATGTGGCCCTGCCCCACTCACCTCACCGCTGCAGCCCGTCCGGGAAGGCCTCCCAGTACTTCAGGCCCGGTGCTTCTCCCCCGATCCTCAGGACACAGCAGCGCCTCGGCGTCTCGGGCCTCTCTCGCGTCCCAGCAGCTGGGCCCCGCTCTCACCCTGGCGTCGTCCGTAGTGGGGTCCCGGTCCGTACCAGTGCGCATGGGGGGTCCCCCTCTCAGCAGCTGATCTCTACGGTTTCGCCCTCGGAGCCGGTCGGGTCACCGCATACGCCCTCAGTCTACCTCCCGGCCGCCATGTTCCTCCGGACCTCACTGCTGCGCCGTTGTTCCGTATCGCAGGTTCCCGCCACTTCTAGGCAGCAAAAGTGTCACCGAGTGTGCCCGGAGCGAACAGCATCAAGGGAGATGGGTGCTGGTAGTTGTGGTTGTGCTTAGCGGATGGTAATAGCCGGATAGTTGAGCCTGGCCTGCGGAGCTCCTTCACCAGGCAGCCATTCCGCAACGCGCCGTAGCCACGCCCCCCTAGCTAGGACCTTATATAGTCTGCTATTGTTTGGTACATGTGTACACTGATTGGTGGTTGTATCTGGTGTTTCTATTGGATTAGGGTTAGTGTCCTCATTGGTTGGGTATTTGAGGGTTCTGATTGGTTTCTGGGTCTGTGATTCAATCAATGTAGGGTTGGGACTAGGGCTAGGGTTAGGCTTTTTATTGGAAGTAGGGACTAGGGCTTCCTGTGCCATTGGTTGCTTGGGTTGGGACTACTGGTAGGGCTAGGGCCTCTATTGGACGTAGAGATAAGGGTTTTTGAAACTGATTGTGTGCTTGGACTAGGGCTAAGATTGGCTGTAAGGTCCTGGTCTCCTACTGGTTCTAGATTTTAGGGGTAGTGTTGTGATTGGATAGTGTTAGGGCTAGGGTTCCCATTGGCTGAAGGGGTCACCTGATTACTAGGGCTATAAAAGGCAAAGCTTAGGGCGTCGAGGCTAAGGGCGGAGAGGACAAGGGCAGTTGCCTGTTTGAGCCTGTAAAGGGCGGAGAGGACAAGGGCAGTTGGCTGTTTGAGCCTGTAAAGGGCGGCGAGGACAAAGGCAGTTGCCTGTTTGAGCCTGTAAAGGGCGGAGAGGACAAGGGCAGTTGCCTGTTTGAGCCTGAAAAGGGCGGAGAGGACAAGGGCAGTTGCCTGGTCGGGACCAGGGCCAGAAATGCTGCCCATTTTCCCATTCGTAATACCCACCCTATTTATGTGCCCCTCTGTATATAAGCATTTATTTCCACTATATATACGTGCCTATCTTTGTGTATTGCTATGTATAAACATGTAGAATAATTATGTTATAAAAAAGAAGAAAAAAAAAATCATCTTTGGTCTACATGTACTTGCTTCCATTGTGCATCTATGTACCTCCATGTACTTGGATCTGTGTGTCTGTTGCTTTTCTCCTGAAAAAGCATATCCAATGCACTACCCTATTTCTCATCCTGTACCCCTATCAATATCTTTAATCTACATATACTTACCTCTTTTTTGCATCTATATACTTTCAATGTACTTCTGGATCTATATATTCATCACTTTCTTCTAATTTAGCATTTCCAATGCACTATCCTATTTCTCAGCCTATACATCTATCAATATATCCTCTACACCCACTCTCTCATTTATCCAAAAACCCATACCACTACTATGATCCCCAAAATAACCCTTTCTAGACTCTCTCCTACTCTACCCCTCCTTGCATCATCTGACACCTCTTTTGCTATACCGATCTGCCAAAACAAATCTTTCTAAACTCTTCCCTCTGACTCTTCCCCTCCAAAAACCTTTTTTACTCATCCAAAAGCCTCCTCCTACTGCTATGACCTAAAAAAAGAAATCCTTCACTCTTCTACCCCTTCCCAACCCTTCTCAATCCAAATAACTGACTAACATATCCACCACTCAAATTAATTTCATGTTTCACCATACTAATTCAACACTAATCCTTATGGGTTCCAGAGTAGTGTGCTACTTGCCAAAAAAGGGCTTCAACACCCATCAGGGGTAACAGGTGCTATATGAATGCAAACCTTTCTTCCCCTTCTATCCCTCCGCTATCCTTCTCACTCCAAATAACTGACTAATATCCACCACTCAAATTACTTTCATATTTCACCATACTAATTCACCATGAATCCTTTATGGGTTTCCGGAGTAGCGTGCTTCAACACCCCATCAGGGGTATCAAGCGCTATATAAATACAAACCTTTTTCCTCTTCTATCCTTCTGCTATCCTTCCGAATCCAAATAACTGACTAACATATCCACCACTTAAAATTTACTTGCATGTTTCACTATACTAATTCAACACTAATCCTCTATGGGTCCCGGAGTAGTGTGCTACTCGCCGAAAAAGCGCTTCGACGCCTCGTCAGGGGTAGTAAGCGCTATACAAATGCAATTACAATACAATACAATATGTTAGCTAGTACTTGGGTGTAGGAAGGGAACCAGACCAGCATCAGTCAGTCACAGGCACAGTGCTGAGGAAACAGTCCAGCAGGGTTTTTAAGTGAGCGAGCTGGGTCCTGAAGGGTTAGACCTGGCAGTAAGTATGAACGTGCTTTGAAACAAGTCCGTATCGGTCCCTATATTCATGTTCTTTACTATATAGTCGAAATCGCTTGTTGATTTCTCAACAATGACTGTAAACACCCTGAAGTAATTAATGTCAGCAGTGTAGTCCCGGCTTATATTTCATGTTTTACTTCCTCTGGCATCCCCTAAGATTTGCTTTTTCCAGATGTTCTTTCTCTAATTATTTTTTCCAAGCGACATGCGAGTTTTGTGTAGTCACTAATGTGGACTGAGTCACCCCAACTGTCTGGGTGAGTTCAGGTTGTCGGTGACTGTTTGTGATGGAGCACGATTGAGAGCTCTGGAGTTGAGGATCAAGGCAGTGTGTTTCTTACAGTGCCTGTCAGCGGGTCATAAAGATGGACAGACTACAAGCACATCTAATAATTGGCGCCTCTGCATGGATCCATGGCCACTTGTAATTGTAAGAAAGTGTGTGAAGGAGATACAGAGCTGTCCGTATATGGACAGCACCAAAGTAAAAGAAAATGAAGTGTTTACAGATGAGTAGGTGAGCTGTGTTTTGGGGTGATGAATTGTAGGATATAACAAGCATTGGCATAGCCAATAGGTCTCGCCTTTGGGACCTTATAAGTGTTTAGTTATCCAGCACAATATTCTTGGTGCAACAACATCAAGTGTTGCATGGCTAAACACTTATAAGGTCCCAAAGGCGAAACCTATTGGCTATGCCAATGCTTGTTTAACTTCTCCCCAGCCGATGAGGGTGCATTCAGGGACCTGAGTCCACATTAGTGGAGCAGCATTGAGCAGAGTGGCACTGAGTGCAGCGGAGTGGCACTGAGTGCAGCGGAGTGGCACTGAGTGCAGCGGCACAAAGGTTTGTGGAGTGGCATTGATTGAAGTGGTGTGGAGTGGAGCTGAGTTGAGTGAAGTGGTGTGGAGTGGAGCTGAGTTGAGTGAAGTGGTGTGGAGTGGAGCTGAGTTGAGTGAAGTGGTGTGGAGTGGAGCTGAGTTGAGTGAAGTGGTGTGGAGTGGAGCTGAGTTGAGTGAAGTGGTGTGGAGTGGAGCTGAGTTGAGTGAAGTGGTGTTGAGTGGAGCTGAGTTGAGTGAAGTGGTGTTGAGTGGAGCGGAGCTAAGTTAAGTGAAGTGGTGTTGAGTGGAGTGGAGCAGCATTGAGTAGAGTGGCACTGAGTGAAGTGGCATTGTGTGGTATGGAAAGTCGCCCAAGTTGCCACCGATTTGCTCTACAGTGCTTCAAAGCCTTTTGCTATTTAAATCCAATAATAATACAATATGTTACCAATTATCTCGACCTACCTCTATGTAAACATCTGGTGCCTTTTATCCAATGCAGGAGCTTGTTTTTTTAAAGATGCATCACTCCGTAATTCCGGAGTACTCACTTTTCCAGGTGTGCAAGCACTCCAATTTTTGGAACGTAGAGAACTCTTGATTTGCTTTGGATCTCAACATTTTGTTAAATAGTGCGGATGGTGGTAAAATGCAGGTATCTTGGTGTAGAGATTGCTGTTTACAAATAAATGTGTTTTAGACTGGGAGGGGCTAGTGGGCAAGGGAGCAAAATATTGTATTGTAATATTTATATAGCGCTAGCTTTCCGTATGTGGGGTGCTGAAGCGCCTGCCTATATGGATAGCACTCTACACTGTGCAGGGTGTGTGGTTGGAAGGAAGTTCTGTTTGTTTTGAACCTATGTGGGAAGTGTTTCCATGCGGTGCATGATAACCATCGAGGTGCGGTTATCGTGAAAATGGGATGCAGTGCTTAGCAGCGTGATGAATGAAGAAATGTGAGAAAGATGTGCACGCTTTATGGTTTTTAGTAAACTGACAATTTTTGTAACTGCAAGTCCCTTTGACATTTGTTATGTACATCGTTCACTTAACTAGTTAATGCACTCACTACACTCACTGCTCAGAATGCAATAGTTTTTAAGTAAGGATTAGAGAGGCCTGGTGAGCAAAACACTCACATTATAAAGGTTTTTTTGGGGGGGATGGGGGTTGGTGGGGAGTGTCATTTGTAAAGATCCAGAAATGTTTAGGCTAACAGCTTTCCACATAACTATTCGCTTGAAATTTGTCCAAAAATTCGAAATTGGCCACCTATGCAAAAAAATGATGGTATACTTGTGAAATGCGTTTCCTTTCCTTCCACCTGTTTTGGAAAGCTCAGAAGAGACAGGTTTCAGGAATGGATATATTTGGTTTGAGCCGTTTCCAGGAAAGAACGCTACATATTTTTAATGACACTTTACGATGTGATCTGTCGCTAAGTCTGATTTGATGGGAACTGGGAATAATGCATCTGATGGTGTCATGAGATATAACCTTATGGCGAGCTATGGCAATACCATTGCTTTCCGTGTGATTAATAAACGTTGCACAAATTTGACTCCCTAATGCACAAACTAGTTGACTCGCTAATTGTAAAATGAGAAACGAGAAGGGAACAATAGGAGAGTGGAGAAAGGGTGAAAAAATAAGAAAGGTGGGGAAAGGTACTTGATTGAGGGGAGTGGAACGACGGGAGAGAGTGGTGTAGGAGGAAACTAGGTGAAAGATTTAGTTGGGAGGGAGACTAAGAGAGACACTAGAGATATTGAGTAGGTGGAGGAAGGTGGAAATAGAGAAGGGGGAAATGGGGCGTCCTAAGACATGATACATCTGGTGTCGTACATTTGTTTGAATGCAAAACAAAATTGATCGAGATAAAAGTGATGCGCTCGGGTAAGGCACATGGGGCGCTCCTGTCATTAGTGTTTGGGTATCAGGGACGAAGAAGGTGATGACGAAGAAGGTTATGTAGGGTGGATAAAGCATGTGCGGTGTTTCCTTAGGAAAAGGAGACGAAGAGGCGAATGGGTTCAGGAAAAGCTAAACAGAGGTATCACAGCAGTTGGGGATAAAGGAGAAGGAGCCAAGTGGCGGCACTAAAGAAGATACTGTACTCTTGGAAAGAAACCTGAAAATTAAATAGGTGAAACAAAGCAAAGGGATTTTGCCTACTTGTCTGCCTAAGTATAACAAAGGATATTAAAAAGCATCCCATTGTTCCCGCAACGTGATGTAAATCATCGGATATTCGCAGACCCCACTTTTCTGAGTTAATTTACTCCAGTCCTAACATGCGTGAGAGGGAAACCGAATTAGTGTGGGTGGCAGAAGAACACAGCCAGCAGTGCAGTGCCCAGGCAAAAGAGCATGTTCAAGCAACATCACAAGATGTAACAAGCGCGTGCTCGCGCTGCAAGTAAAAAAAAAACAAGCACTGGCCGCGCGCCCGCGAAAGTGACGCGACCGCGAAAGTGAAAGTGATCGCGATCGCGCGCTGCGCTTAATGAGCATGACGAGGAAAGCCATATGGCGCCTCTGCTCGTAAGCGCGCGCCCGCGCAAATAAGCTGTAGGCCGGCCATGGTAGCATTTTCTGAAGCCCTTACTAAATGTCTCGCAGAGCAGCGCATGCGCTGGCTCAGCGAGACCTAAAAAGGAAGTGGGACAAAAGAAGGAAGTGAAAAGACGATGCTGACAAGAAAAGAGGTGATGTGTGAGACATGCAGATTGAGGAGTTCAGAAATGTGTGGAGAAATAGGGGGAGAAAAAAGGGGTAAGTGTCCTAACAGTGATGCTAGAGAAAATCTGCGTAAGGGAGTGTTTAGGAGTGAATGAGACTCTGAAGACTACTACCACTTCCACAGACCTTAGTAATCTTTAATTCCGTATCAGGGGCCTGACTGTAACAGCCCAGAGTGGAGAGTTACTCCCACATACCCCTATCACCATCCATCATGATTTTACAAAATTCACAATTACATAGCCGAACAGGTGGACTCGATGAGTTGGAGCCTGTTGGTATGGTATCAGCGATACCAGAGGGGCCGGCAGGACAGCTCAAGCTCTATTCATGCCCTGAATTTATGTCCAACAATGCTGAGCACCCTATGCCGCTGGACTCGCAGGAGGGGTCCAACATGGGTACTCGGGGAGCTGGCCCGCAGAGAGAGACAAAACAGAGAGCACAGATGGATGAAAATAAGAGCACACTGCAATCTAGCGACAATTCCTCTAGCCCGTGGTCTGCCATATTAAACTCAATGCAAGCAACAGTGTTGGCTCTGAGACATCACTAACAAACTGGATATTCAGGTGGATTTACTCAACACTATGGCAATTTTCGTGTCAGGAATTGATGGGAAACTTGAAAAACGAAACTCACTAATTACGAAGCCACCTCAATGACTTTACAATTTGTTCGTGCAAGGAGGTGGTAGATAGACTAGTGCAACTACCCGTAATCATGGAAGCATTTCCGGGAGAAGTTAAAACTAGTCTCATGCTTGAGACCTGGCCCGGGATACCTTCTGTTACGATACTAGACAAGGAAACAAAAATCACGGTAATGGCACCCCAAGGGGGTCGGAAAGTACCACCCCCCAAGGGCTGGCAGGACAAGAACGCATGGAAGCAGGGAAGCAAAACACAGAAACCCCAACTAGGCATCAAAAAGAGCCCTCTGAAGACGGAAATGTGAAGGATAAATCCCTCGCGCTACGCCGACCTACTAAAAGAGAAAGGAAACGTGCAAGGAAGGGAAGGAACAAAATCTGCTCTGGGCACGTAGGAAATTTATCCACCTCATCAATATTACAATAGGAAGATACTGACCACCTGGGGAAGGCCCCTGTGGAGTTATATGCACCAAGGGCTAAGCTGGCCCCTGTGTGTGAAAATGCGCTCAATAAAACTGTGACTCCCGTAAAACACGTGAGGGCGATCTCCACTACAACAGTGTGCCCCTAATGACATGCAGTTCGCTGGCTGGGGGAATATCCGGAATACAAGGAAGTTCTCGACAAGATCATATCAAGTGGTTTGGGAAACGACAAACTAAAGAGCTCAAAGAAGAAGCAACACAAACCCAGTCTTTAGGGGGACCAGGGCCTCAAAGAACCCCATTTATTGCCGGGAAATGGCGCAACCAACGATCAAAACCAAATGATATCAAGAGACCCGTCTGGTTCCGGCGATCAACCCGGATGTCAGATCTATCCTGGGCAGATGCTGTTATGGATTCCGGAATTTAAGTCGAGAGGCCCACAAGAGGTTTTAAATCGTTTAAGTATCCTAAAGCAGATTAAGGCCCTACCGGGCTTGGAGCATGTTCAGTCGGAGGACATTTCAGTGATTAGGTTTATGCCAGCAAGAGGGTGACCGCATACAGATCCCACCCTGGTTACCTTCACTACGCTGGACCTTCCGGCTCAGGTCCTGGAGAAGAGAAAGCATTTAAAAGCCTGGGGTATTGAAGTAATAGCACACCAGGGGGGACAAATACCCCCACATGCTACTACCAGGGCCACCTCTAGATGAACACGCAGTGTCCACCTCATCAGTACTAAGAGGAGCAAATGGCAGGCACCCCTCAGTGGGTCAACATAAAAGTGCCCCAAACTTTACAAAGGTGATAATTAAGGTAACCAAAGAAGAAGAATTCGGCTTGCAGCAAAGAATGGTAACAAACTATGAGCACCAAAACACCCAGGGTTGGTTACCCGCAGCCCTGTCATGAGTGGGGAGCATTAATGACCAAGTAGTGGGGTCGCCACCTGAAAGTGAACAGGGTGGCCTGACAATCTGCTCCTGGAATATCAGCGGTCTGCAGACAAAATCCATGCACCCATCGGTTGTATGATACTTGGGATCATTCGATATATTAATGTTCCCAGAAACCTGGGCTCAAAATAGCATTCCCCTCATTGGCTATAAAGAATATATAAAACTGCCCGAAAGAAGTAGTGCCTTTGGAAGAGCGAAAGGCGGCCTGACAATGTGCATCAATACGGTCAAGAACGCATAACTGCACGTGGATGATCCAGGCATGTTGGCATTGAAAATGGATGGTTTGGCTAAAAATCCAGAAGAATCCATCATTCTTGTTAATCTATACATCAATACAAAGAAAAGAGCAGCTGCTGCTAGAAGAATGGCAGCTCAACTAGACCAACTAAAAGATATTCATCACAAATCACACTGGCTAGTCACAGGAGACTTTATCTGTAACTTATTCCATCAGCCAACTGAGGAACACACTGACGCAGTTGAAATTCTTCCTGTGCGAGTAATGCCACTTAAAAATCTGAGGGATAAAACCGGAGAAGTACTAATAAAGGCCTGCAGCTAAGGGGCCTATTGGTCCTGAATGGCAGGAAGGCAGGTGGCACTCTACCCGCCTGGACAAGAGTTGGGGGCAACGCAGTCTCCATTTTAGATTACACACTCGTCTCACTGTCCCTATACAACCAGGTATGTGATTTTAGCATAGTCCACCGTGTGGAGAGCAACCACAATCCCCAGGTGATTACGGTAAATACATTCACAAGCAAACACAAAGCAGTTTCTATGCTACAGGGGGACATTGGCACAGAAAACCTGACGTTTTAAGTGGTCCTCAAGCACAGTTAACACCTTAGCAGAGGAAGCAGTAGCAAGCCTGGAGGATCTAGCTCCAACTGGCTCTAATCCGATAGTGGCATGGGAAATATTCTCTGACAATTTGAGCAAAACCCATAAAGAAAATAGTCGGAATAAGGGAGCTCTCCTGAATCATCGTAAACCTATAATAATGCCATTCCATATTCGAAAAACAAAAAATAAAGTAGGCAAGCTCTTTCGACAACTACGTCAAAATTGAGATACGGAATTATTAAAACATTTCCGCAGCGAGAGACATCGCTTAAAAAAAGAGATCTGGGTGTATAAAAAAGCTAAACAGGAAACATTATGGGCCAAGTTGTTACATGCCACAAAAACAAATGACTCAAAAAGATTCTGGAAGCTTATCAACATCGAGAGAGGTTCTGGTGCAGTGAATAACGCAAATATTAGTGAGTCGGAATGGGTTCAATATCTTAAACTACACTTTACGGGAAGTTCTTTGGACGTAACAAACCATCACAGGCCCTATAAAGATAACTTGGCACCTTGTGTATACACCTCGGCGGAGGTAAAGAAAGTTGTCAAAAAGTTGCACGCAGACTGCGCCCCAGGCCCAAATGGACTACCACAGGCACTCTTTAAGCATTTTACATCAAGGTGGGCTGCCTTTTTGGCGTCAATGTTTAATTACATTCTGCCAAATTACGTTATCCCTCAAAGTTGGAGGGGCTGAATAATCCATCCGATTTTTAAAGGAGGACTGTCATATTCACCCAGCAATTACCGTCTAATCGCTCTCATGGACGTAGAGCTCAAATATTTTTCCACTTTAGGATTACACGATCTGGAATCTTGAGTGTATGAAAACGGGAGACTCCTCTAAATCAAACCGGCTTTACAAGGGGTCAAGGCACTATAACCAATCTCATGACCTTGAGCCTAAATGTAAATAGAGCCAAGTCAACCGGTACATCGTTCTATATGTGTTTCGTTGACTTCAAGGCAGCCTTTGACTGTGTCCCATGTAATATGTTATGGGCCAAGCTCCAGCGATGGGGAATCCCACCCAACATTTTACGAGCAATCAGGTTAATATACTCGGATACATAGGTTAAGATAAAAATCGGAGATGGTACCCACGTATCAAAGAAAGTTCAAACAACAACGGGCCTAAAACAAGGCTTTGTGTTAGCCTCCCTTCTTTTTAATTTGTATATCGCGATCTTTCAACAGTTATATGGGCAGACAGCTCACGCACCGAGGTTGGGTGGTCAACAACTGTCACACTCAACAACTGTCACACATCCTTTATGCTGATGATGTACTTCTGCTTGGTAACACTCGAATAGGCCTTCAAAGACTACTTAACTGCCTTGGCATATATGCAGAAAAGAATGGCTTGGAAGTAAATCACAAAAAACACAAATGTGATGGCTTTTAATCGGCGCATCAATAAAAATCGCAGATTGCATCTTAGTGGAACCAAAATTGATGAGGCAGCCACCTATCCAGGGAAAAGCGCAGACAATTAACTACGTATTCTCATCATTGGCAAGATCCATCTGAGGCCATGACCTGAAACCCCTGGGAGCAGTAATGAAGGCCAAACTGATACCAACTCTTGTGTACTGATCAGAGATAATGTTAGGTGCTGAGGCTACTCTACTTGATAAACTATTGATAAGATCCTGTAAACAAACCTTCCAGCTACCCAGATCGGCCTCGCCTGCGCAAGTTCGGTTGGAATTTTCATTTACAAAGCAGTCACTTGCCAGACTTGCGGCATTTGTAAAGCTCTGTTACAAACTGCATGCAGCTGCCGATGATACGCTGGCTAATTGAGTTTGGTCTGAAATCAATCTATATCGGGGAAATGGTGCTTACAAGAAATATCTTGAGAACAGCATTGAGATGTTAGAACTGGGTGATCTATGGAACTCTAAAATATCTGGGCATGTCTTCAAGAAAATGGTAAACAAGTCAACTAAATTGCAAAGTTGGACTGCAGACAAGGAAAGTTTGTCCAAATGTCTCCATGGGTGGCTGGTGTTGAAATCATATTCAATCTTACGAAAATCAACACTTCTTGCAGCACGTTATCACCGTAAGGTTAAACAGTCATTCTTGGCTCTCGGACTTAGTGAGATATCCACACTAGATTTCCGCAAAATGGAGGAAGACGGCCTAGGTGAAGACCAGAACTGCCGACTATGACATGAGGGGATTGAGAGACTACAGCACGTCATATGTATCTGTCCAGTATTGGTTAACCAGCGAAGAAGCCTATTAAGAAGAGAGTTCATTGATCGGGTAATCAGGTCCTGCAGAACTGCACTGGTGGAGTCGCTGGACCCAAGAAACACAATGTTGAACATTTGATTAGTGCAGTTACTGGCCATCTTCAAGGTGCATAAGTCTGGTCCTGGGTGAATTTGGGGGGGCTGTGAAGAGAACTGATAAGCTCCTAGTGGGTTCTAGGGTATGTTGGTAAGGGTTGCTAGAGAAATTGACATAAGGTTCTGCCAATCCTGTGAAGTTATGCAAATAATTGTGAGCGGGTAAATGGATATGTAAGGACGGGCTGTAGGGAAAGCGACAGAAGCCGCTCCCCATCCCGTCAAGCTATGGAAATATTCGCTTAACAAATAGTTACTTTTTGCACATTAGCACTTTATCCGCCTTGTAGAGCGGCACATGGGCACTTCAACTGCATCATAGTCTTGCACACTGGCTCTTTATCGGTAGATTTACAACTGGCAGCATAGTAAAGCATATACATGTTAACTAATCGGGTAAAAAGCGGCTTATGACGAATCACTTTTAGATTTGAAAGAAAGTGCTGTGGTTGGCTTGCTTCACTCGACTGCCTCTTACCTTTTGTACGCTAGTATTTTTACTCATATAATCATGAAGGGCAGCAAATAATGAAAATGTCTCCCAATTAGACGTGCCATGGTTGCAGCTGATGTATAATAAGTTTTAGACCTTTTTTAGCTAAATGTTTCGTACTGTATGATTTTTGTAATGTTTATGGTCTTAATTGACTAATAAACTATCTTATTCATTCATCCATTCCATCTCGCATTTTTATAATTGAAACATTTTCAATTGTAATTCACAGCAAGAATATTGTTGCTTATTTGATTCGACTAACAAGCATTGGCAAAACCAACAGGTCTGACTTTTTAAGGCATGTTTGGTGTTGCGTGAGGTGTCTTGAGGGGCCCAAATATTAGACGGGGGCCTGCTGTGTCAAGCACAGGTTTTTAGTTTACGTATTTTAAGCCACACCCATAATTATGTAGGCTTTCTAGTTACGCTTTTCAGAGACCCCTCCCCCACTTTTTCATCCCACTTAAAGCCCTGCACTCAAATATACAATTGTCTGTTCGGCTGCTGTAGTCTGCCCTCCTGTGCACAGTCCCTTTATTTAACTACTTGCTCATATATTAATAAACCAAATGGCATGCAAATCACAGGTTATTACCCCACGGCATTTACACTCCCCTATGTATGTTATCTGCTTGGACACAACAGGGCTCATGTGACTACAATACGAAATTGAAATACCCAAGGAAACTTTTAAGAAAGAAATCCAATTTACAAATGCTTTTTTGTTCATGCACCTCGCCTCATTCAAACTTGAGACTACCATCGTTTTCAGGGCAAGGAATCACTTCAGTCCCTCAAAACTTGAGGCCTCATCAGCCTTACTTGCATCCATTTGTTAGGTGAAACATTCCCCTGCCTCTGCTGCAGTGGCTGCAGCATTCCATCTTACTGTTGAATACCATTTGGTGGCTTGTAGTCAAGGTCAGACATTTGAACATAAATACACATTTATTGATTCGAGTTTTTAGCTGTTGTGGGAAAATCGAGGATCGGAGTGGCTAGTTATCGGACACCAAATAGGGTGGAGTGACCTTCCTTGTATGTAACTTGAGAAAAGAATTGGGCCATATTTCTTAAGCGAGGTAAAAATGTGCTCCTGCATCTTATCTGCATTTACAAAGTTGGAAAAACAGCAAGTCTTCCTCTTTTGCGCCGAGAACTCTTATGCTCCGTGCTGATAGAAGCTGAATAATCACATGGTACCCGTCTCTTTTTTTTTTTATTTAGAGCATGCCTGTGGGTGAAGATTCTCTCTACGAAGTGTTCGTGCTACAATGTCCTAGGGCAGGGAGCGGGTAGCTAAGCTGAAGCTTGTCATCTGTGGGTTGCGTTCATGAAAAAGTAAGGAGGAACCTACGTTTATTCAAATAATGATTTTCCTTTAAATGGTGCTCCTCTTGGTTCGGAGCATTTCTTGTTGATCCTGGACAATGTAGACACGAGACCCACATCCTCTTTTTTTTAATTTTTTTTAATAACTTTAGTGGCATGTTTTTACATACATTAAACATCTGTTTCAGTACAAGATTCATATTTCATGTACATTGTTATAGCCCGCTGCCGAGGGCTATACTGGTTGTTATAAAGGCCCTGAACCCGAGTGATAGGCCTGATCACTTAGGGTGAAATGTTCCAAAATAAAAAGGGAGAAGCATAAAGACAGACATTGAAATGTTGGAGCAGAAGGCCTATAACAACCATTATAAGCCTGCAGCCACTCCATTGTCTTCAATGGATCTCTCAACATTCCAGTGTTCTAATAGCATTATAGCACTCGCCAGAGGGCTCTACCGGCTGTTAAAGGCCACTGGCCTGTAATGAGGGCGAGTGCCTTTAACAACAGGTACAGCCCGATGGAGAAGGGCTACAAGGCTATTAGAACATTCCCCCCACTTAGGGTAGAATTTTCTAAATTAAAAAGGGAGAAACAGAAAGACAAACATTGGAATGTTGTAGCAGAAGGCCTATACCAGCCATTAGAACATTAGAATTTTGAGAGCTCCATTGAAGACAGTGGAGTAACTTTGGGCTCATAATGGCCTGAAGCTCCAACATTCCAATGTTTGTCTTCATGTTTCTCCCTTTTTAATTTAGAACATTATACCCTTTGTGGGTGGAATGTTCTAATAGCCCTTCTACCTCTGGCTATACCGGTTGTTAAATGCCCTCTCCTTCGTTATAGGCCCTTGCCTGTGGCTCAGGCCTATAACTCGAGTTCAGGACCTTTAACAACCGGTATAGCCCTCTGCAGCAAGTTATAAGGCTATATTATAAGCCCTGAGCCAGTCCATTGTCTTAAATGGAGCTCTCCACATTCCAATGCTCTAATAAAGGCCATCTAAACACACAAATGTTTTGACTTTGCCGGTTCCCAATTAGCACTAGAGGATGTGAAGGGTACAGCCTACGTGGTCTGTTTTACCCTCATGGGTTCTGTATGGTGCCAAAAGATCTGTTCAAATTGTAATACTCTTTCCAAGGGCTTCATATTTTAATAGGATTTGGTGGCCCCATATTTTACAATGGTTAGCATAGCATCCTCTGGCTCCATAAACAGGGGCCTCAAGGATCACCATATGGGGCTGCTTTCGTTCACAAGGATTGCGCACTATCTCTTTTAGCCACAAGCAGCCCAACACTGACAAATAGCATAGTGCAGCCAAGACCACATACATATATATACACCATTTACTAGGCCCAGAGGTGAGACTTCGGGAGTTATGCTATATATAGCTGGTATTTGTATAGCCCATACCTAGCCACAGGGCGCCGAGCACTGTACAGGGTTAAAGGCAAAGATTCAGCCGGATGACTAGCAGGGTTCTTCTACCCCTAGGTATGTATGAATTTACTTTTACATATAAAGAGCATTTTAGATTGCAAAGCCTTCAGGATGTTGGCAGATCAGTTGTGGCTCCCAGCGATGTACGCATGAGCCGATGTTGTTTGTGCTTGAGGGTTGATGATACAAAAAAACCCAGCAGACTTGGAGGCCCTTTGCGCTCTTAGAATAGAATAAAAGATGTGCATACTACCATAGAGATACATATATATGTCAGCTTTTCACACTGTAAACATAGTGTAGAATACGTTTACCAACATTAGTACACTTACTGACACTTCACAGCAAAATGTATATAAAATATAGTATTTAATACCTGAACATGGAGTTTTTTTCTTAAATGCAGATAAACATACCAGCCTCTTTCAGCTCAACATAAATTCACTTCTGCTGAGCACAACTCAAAAAGACTTCCTTCTCCTCCAGAGTACCAAGGACAAATGGTGCTATCTCTGGTTCTGCACCCAGTCACATCACAGCATTTCTTCAACCATGTAATAAGAATGCTAAAGCACTTCAACCATGTAATAAGAATGGGAACTATTGGTTGATCCTAGGCCCTTTTTTTCTTAAACTTCTCCCCATATGATCTTGTGAGACTCCCATGGGATCACAAACCCCTCATGGAAGGCTTTCCCATGTGAGTTTTGTGGGATGCTCGCGAGATCGAACAAGCCCCATAAAAAATAACCATCTACTTAACACAGTACTTTTCTCTTACACACTTTGCTCTCAAAAACAAGCACCACAATATGCATTCCTACTAATGGAGTGAATTGAGAACTCATCTACTTCTTTTTACTATTCACGATCCTGCTAGAGTCCTGTGAGATCTTGAAAATTTGTTACAAACAATATACATTTATTTTCTTCACAGTAGTTATCCCGTAGGCACCTCCTTTCTAAACTTGGGGGGGACAGCATGCCTTTTTGCTGTCCCCTTATATCGTTTTTATTTCAGTTTCACACCTCCAATTTTTCACAGTAAACAAAACTGGGGGCCATTTAGTTTTGGCTCATGTGAAAAACGCGCCTCGCAACCAATCACAGGGCTCCATTTTTGAATATGCGCTCTCGCAACCCCCCACGGGGCTCTCATGAGTCCAACTGCCAAAATATAATTTTTTTTACCTTTAATTTCTTGAAAACTACTAAACAGATTTACACCAGAATTACACCAAATCACAAAAAGCACAATCTGCGAACCAAGATCTAGCTTTCTGCCGAATGTGGTGTCATTCTGTTCAGTAGTTTTTGCTGTAGCTGTGTCTAAAGAAGTCTATGGAAAATGAACGGGATTTTGTGTTTTGGGACCCTTTTTTCTTGGCCCCCACTTGATGATTTTTGGGGGGGGGGGAGGTTCCTCAAATGGGGCCGAAGTTATTAGCTAACCAAAAGACGCTCAGTCTATAGAAAAGCAGACCCAACTATAACTACCTAGTGGCGACCGCCACTGAGATATCTATATCTATATATTACGGTGGAAGGCTTAAGCCGAAACATGTTGGCTTCCTGTGTTGGGTGTTGCTACACTGTAAAAAATAAACATTACATTGAGCATCTGGACAGCATGTGTCGCCATCGCGGGATAGGTGGGGAGAGTACGGCTAGATCCTTTGGAAATGAAGGTTGTTGTGTGTGTGTGTGTATATATATATATATATATATATATATATATATAGATAGATAGAGAGATAGAGAGATAGATAGATATAGATATAGATATAGATATAGATATAGATATAGATATAGATATAGATAGATGGAGAAATAGAGATATTCCAGTGGTGGTCTCCACTGTGTAGTTATAGTTAGCTGTACTCTAGGAAAAGTTTTTTTTTTTTTTTGCTAATAACTTCGGCTCTGTTTATCGAATCTTCCAAAAATGTGCTACTTTTTGACTAGTTTGTGCATGAAAAGTTGCGGGGTGATCGTCAAGCAGGGGCTGAGGAAAAAAAGGGGGAGGGCTCAAAACGCAAAATCCCCATACATTTTTCTTAGACTTATTTAGCCAAGGCTATAGCAAAATTTGCTGAATGGAATTGCACCAAATTTGACAGGAAGCTAGATCTTGGTCTGCAGATTGTGCTTTTTTTTGTGATTTGGTATAAATCTGTTAAGTAGTTTTTGAGAAATTAAGGTACAAAAATAATTGAATATCTGGACAGTTGGGTCGGCGAGAGAGACTCGTGGGCGTGCCAATTTAAAAACAGAGCATTCTTATTGGTCCAGAGAGCTTTATTTCCCTTGAGCCATCTCGCTCCTGCGGGAGTGAGCACTCTGATTGGCTGCCAGCAACATTCGAAAAAGTTTGCTGGCACCATTACAGTCCTCCAGGACTTAGTTTCCTTCCCTGAAGTAAAAAATTAAAAGTAATATAAGGGGGCAGGGTAGGGATACCCTGACCCCCTAGGCCCTGTGGGGGATAGATAGGGACCCAGAGGGACTTCTCTGGGGCCGAAAACAAAAACAATTGGCAAAAGTTGCCACAATCCGAGTCCCGCAGGATCGAAAAAACCACAAACCTCGACCAAAATGGTGGGCATTGTTAACTAAGTTTAGGCCACGGGGAGCCCACCCCCCTGGGCCGTGCCCAATAATGGGAGGGGGTCTGCGGTGCCCCCCTCCCCAAGCCATTAAAGGCCTGAGGAGCCCACCCCTGGGCTGAGATTTGCATATAAGGGAAGGGGAGCTGCGTGACCCCTCCCTCCTGGAGCCTCCAGAGGCCCCTGGAACCCTGTCCCCTGGTGCTGATTTCAATAATGAAGGGGAGGGGGGGGGTCTGCGCGATCCCCCTCTCTAAGCTATGACACTCCCCGGGGAGTCCCCCACCGGTGCCAACATTTTCCAAAAGGGGGAGGGGGGCCACGCGGACCCCCCCCCCCCCGAGTCTCTAGTCCTGGGGAGCACACCGCCATGGCCAAAAGTATTTAAAATGGGGAGGGGGACCATGTATCCTCCCTCTGAGCTATTATTGGCCCCGGGGTCTCACATGCTATTTCTCAGTGAGCCCACCCTGGGACATAGCAGTTCCCTACCCACACCGGCGCAGCAGGGAAATCTGTATTTGCTCCCGATTGGTGGAGCATTTTCAAAACTCCTGCCACGTGGTAGCAAACACAGTCTGCTCCCAGCCGGCAGGAGCTTTGAAAATTCTCCTGTCAGCTGGGAGCTGACTTTTGATCTATTTTTCTGCCTGCACTGATGCGGGCAGGGAAACGGATCAAAATATTGCTCCTGCCCGGAGGAAGCAACATTAGTAGCTGTTCTCTCCGGGCGGGAACAGTGCCGGCTACCGCTGTATGCGGGAAGCTGGTCTGGGTAGCGGGTGCCTTTTGGATCCCCTCACTGCCCCTAACTAGTATATGGTGGGTGCCTTGGGTGGGCACCAGGGCACCCATCTTTGGCAGTGTGGGACCTGGGCCAGGAAAGGCTTGGGGAGGGAGGGCGCATTCCCTCGATTTTGAATAATTTTGACCCCTGGGTTAGGCTCCTTTGGGCCGTAAAAGGCTCGAGGAGGGGGGCTGCGCTGCCCCCTCCCCATTAAAAAAAACTCAGCCCAAGGGGATGGGGTCTCCAGCGCCAACCAAGCTCTGGGAGGGGGGGTGCGCGTTCCCCCCCCCCCCATCCCTTTCATTAAAAACAGGTCCTGGGGTATGTGTTCCCAAGGCCAAATAATTACTGGGGAGGAGGGCAAGCTGCCCCCTCCCCTTTAATTAAAAAAAGAACGGCCCTGGGGGGTGAGGTCCCCAGGACCTAATAAGGCTCGGTTAGGTGGGCTATGTGGCTCCCCTCCCATAAACAAAAATGTCCAAGGGGTATTCGATCCCCAGGGCCTAATAAAGTTTGGGTGAGTGGCCACTTGCAAAGTGTGCATTTTGGTGTGGTTGGACATGATCGATTAGAAGGGTTGTTAGAAATGCATAAAGATTTATTACGAAAACAATTGGGTATAGTGTTGGGTTTCTCTTGTCATATCCAACTCAAAGAAAATGCTGTTCCGTTGAAACAAAAATTAAAACATACCTTTATTATTCATTAGTGAGTTATCTGAAATGTTATTAAATATGTGTAAAGAAGGTGTGATTGAGCCAGTGAATGCGGCTGAATGGGTATCTCCCATGTGTGTGGATTTAAGGTTGGTGAATACGCACATTTTGGTGGATTGTGTTATTCTTTGCCGCACATTCAGGAGTTAATCACAAAATTGGATGGTGCTCAATTCTTTTCTACAATAGACCTTAAGGCGGCATATCATCTAATAGAATTGGCGTCACAATCTAGTCATATCACAATTTTTATTAAGCCAGATAGAGCTTTCAGGTACACAAGCATGTCATTTAGCTTGGCATCTGCTGCCTTAGTTTTTCAAAAGCTCATGTTTTGTTTGTTTAGAAATATTGACAAAGTGGTAGTATTTCGAGATGATATTTTGGTGTATACAGAGTCTGAAGAAGAGCATTTTAAAATACGTGATAATGTGATGTCCATTTTAAATGAGAAAATATGACGATTTGCTTTGATAATTCTTTTGCCACAGAAGTGGAATATCCAGGTCATACCATATCTGGAAAAGGAATTGCGCCTAAAAAAGATTTCTTAAAAACCATTCAAGATATTATCGAACCAACTAACTAAGATCAAGTCAGATCATTTTTAGGTTTACGTGAGTACTATTCCAGATTTGTCAAGAATTTCTCAGAAATTGTGATGCCAGTACGCTTGTTACTGAAAGGTTTCCAAGAACACGTTCACGCCTTTGCTAAGTTGAAAAAAGAGATTGTGGAATCTCAACCTTTGTCTCCTTTTTAGTTCGAGCCTGGGCAGCGCATGCGCTGCTCTTTAGCCATGCTGTATTGGAGTATGGAATAGAAGCCCCGCCCACTCTCTGCCCATTTTTTTCATTGGCTTGTGTCTTTGTCCTTTGTAAATGCTGGCTTCTGATTCGGTAAACAGCTTGTTAGTCCCTCTTTAGCACCGCCTTGTCTTCAATTGTAACCTCCCATGAGGACTGGCCCTTTTACTTCTGTTGTTACACTGTGTGTGTTAATTTAGTCTGTAAGCACTAGTTCTTTAGTGAGTTTTGCGCTACAGCCCCGGCTGTAATAATGGCTGCCTTGTCTTTCTTTTCTTTTTCTTTTTTTATTCCAATCGCAGTAGTGGCCACGTGCCTTTTTTCTGTTTATTTACTTTTGATACAATGGTGGCACCCGCGCCTAAGCTTTAAACATCTTAAGCCAAAGCGTGGGTGCCGCGATTGCTTCAAAAGTAAAGAAATGGGAAAAAGAAATGTGCATTCTTTTCCTATTTCTTTACTTTTGAAGCAATCACGGCACCCACGCTTTAACTTAAGATGTTCAAAGCCTAAGCGTGGGTGCCGCCATTGTAACAAAAGTAAACAAATAGGGAGAAAAAAAGTGTGTGGCCGCCATTTTTTTGTATTTGTTTACTTTTCTTACAATTCCGGCACATCTTAAGCTAAAGCGCGAAAGTCGCGATTGCTTAAAAAGTAAAGAAATAGAAAAAAAAATGCTTTTCTATTTTTTTACTTTTAAAGCAATCCGGCACCCGCGCTTTAGCTAAAGATGTTTAAAGCCTAAGCGCGGGTGCCGCGATCAATTTGCAATGCAATAGCATTGCAAGTGCTTGGTTTTAAATGTCATCATTAAACACTAAATGCCGCTGTACCGGCAAGCCTTCTCAGCACCTCTAGCCCGCCACAGTTGTTGGCCCTACAGTTGGACTTGGCTCGGTAGCCAAAGTGATATCAGACGGGTGTGCTGCAAGCGTAATTACCCTTGTCAGAACTCAGCCAGCTCCTTTGTTTCTGGCCCGCCGCGGATCCTCCTCTGATAAGAGACGTGCTCTCTCTACAGGTGATGTCTTTCTTTTACAAATGAACAAAGTCTCATCCGTTCAGACTTGTAGTGCACAATGATTTTGACCCCACTGTGGAAAAGTGCTCTTCACACCTGCATGCATGAGCTGGCATTCGTCAAAATAGATTTTGAAGCTGCAGGCTCAAAACGTATGATAAATGTAAATAAATAGAAAAGCTGCATTGGATTAGCCAATAAGTTCTGAATGATCTTGGAGGGCATACATTTCTGCTAAATTAGCTCGTTAATTTGAACTCCTTCAGCAGAGCACTGTTTCTGACTGGCCGTTCACCTGGTCCGGACCAAGAACCACAGACTCGATTTTTTTGTATTTCGAGTTTGAGAAAAGTAGTACCATTTTAGTTTGGTAATAATGGCATTTGTTTTTATTCTTCGAAATCTTGTGTTGAGCGCTACATAAAAAATTACAGTGTTTATTTTTATAATTCAAATGGAGATCTTTGAGTATGTGTGCACGTGGGTGTGAGCGCGCGCACGTGAACAGCAAAGGAGAAACCAAAGAGGTTTTTCAACATAGATGTCATAATATTTGCTTTTCTTGTTCTTCCCGAGGCATTTTTTCAGACAGATCGTCTCCGCAGTGCACTATTGTCACAGGGTGAGAAGTGCAGGGGTGTGGAATTTAATAAAATATCTAATTGTCCATGGGGCAGGTTGCTTCATAAATCTACTTGTCCTGAAACAAAATCCACTTGTCCCTTTGGTGCCATGTAGTGCGGCGACAAATTATGGCAGCACTCTCATTATATAAGAGCTCTGATATAGCCTCTCTGATTATGCCAGGGCTCATACCATAGTAGTGTTTGAATACTTGCAATCCCTTTATGTTCCCACGTTTCCGCAGATCTACATACTGGGGCTGAAGGTAGTGGTAAGCAATAGTTCCAGGGTTAGAATGCCCTTTTGAGTCTGTGCAAACCTACTAACTTGCATGTTTTAAGGGTTTTCAACAACTCTTCTCTAATCTTTTCTCATGCTGAGAAATGTTGGAAATTTACTCCTGACAATGGCAGATGTAAACCTTCTTCCAGAGTTGGGGAAAAAAGTGGTTGGAGGGAAAGTGAACTTGCAAGCACTCAGATTTTCACACGAGTAAATCTACACATGCATATTTGCTCATGCTAAAATGCAGTTCACAAATATTTTCTAGAGTACTATTTCTTGTCCTACTTCTGTACATTTTTGGGAATTCACGAAAGCCTTATAGCTGCACTTAATGCAAGGACATATATCATGAGTGCACTTTAGACTTTCTTTATTAATTGGACCCCTAATTTGGTCTGGCGTTGACCGTGACCTTTTGTGTTTATTAAAATTCTGTCTCTCGCTCTCTGTATCTGCTGGCTTCACTGTGAGTGACAGCATTCTGCTCTTTGAAAAGGAGCATATCGGCACACAAAGTATTTTTGTTCAGTGCCAGTAACTACTGTGGCAGTGTGTGTTTTTAGAGACCAAAAACAATTTTTGATTTTGCCAATGTATGTTATAATGGTGAAGGCCCTGCAACTCCCACACCAATAAGGTTTTTACAAAAACCATGCCAAAACAAGTCACACATTGACCAAACTAAAAAGCTGACCACCAAGTTTCAGACCTACTGGCATTTCCAATGCTTGTTTATTTTTGTCTCCTATAATCTTATAGAAACTGGTTACACTGATTTTCCATTATGGATAGTTTTGGGAAATACTAGCATGCATCAACACGTTAGTAAATGATGCTGCAAAGAAATGGTACCTGAAATTTTACAGTAGTTTAGCTAAATATTTTTTTCCTGCTTTCATTTTTTTATGAACATTTTATTTTGAAAGAAAAAGAATCATCAATTTTGCTTTCAAGCTTCTGCAAATATTTGCATCAAATTAGAGATCATTTAGGAGCATTATACAAAGCCTCATAGTGCTAAACTTTGAAAACGTGTGTACACATTTTTATACTGGAACCGGTGTCAGTAGTGCAGTCAGAGCTTACAACATTTACTTAGAGCGCTCATCCTAATAATAAAGGCTTCTCAATTAATGAACCATAAATACAAGTTTGAACAGCATTAACATATGAACAAAAATATTACCTTAACTGCAGACAGTGCCCTTCCCTGATCCATAATGTGGTACTGCAAACTGCCAGCCAAATAATTTGTGCTGCAGGGGATGGGGCCTATTGTCCCAAGGACAAAAAACACATGAAAACGTGTTGCCCTTGACCCCAAACAATATGTCCTGGGCGTCGGGCTATAGGAATTCCACATCTCTGAAGTGGAATAGTTAATGTGATTTAACTGAAGAGTTCTGTCTCCAAACACTCCAGAGCCAATCACTGTTTGATTGCACCTATTCTCATGGCACGTGCAATGACATCATTATGTATCTGTGTCAACACTTATGTCTGATAACACGTTTAGTATAGAACACAACTGGCAAGTCTAGTAGGGGATTCAAAGGTCCAGAAAATATACTAAACTGAGATAACACTGTTATAGTGGGGGCCATCTCGGGTGCCGGGGGCTCTAAAGAACCAGGTTGTCCCTTCAAGATCCAAATTTTATGAACCCCCACGGGGTGGTGACATTCACATTTGCCTTCACTAATCAAAAGCCACATTCTTGCCCTGAGAAAAAGAAATAGAACTTTGTAATTTTGATACTTGGACTAGAATTAGCATTAGCTGAATCGCCAGCCCCCACTCCCCCCACCAAAAAAGAATCCCCCTAACAAAATACATTCATACATACATACATGAGCTTTCGGTTAGTACTCTCCATCCATTGGTCTCTTGAGGTGTTATTCACATTTTGCTTCTACCCCCACACTATTCAGCATGTAGCAATGGTTACAAGGAGCAACCACGTTTTAACTGATCACATATGCTCAGCCACCTGAAAAACAAGCATTTGCAATTCAGTAGGTCTCGCATTTGTGAGAGTTTGAGCTATTGGCATTGTAAATGACAATGCCTTTTATTTATGTTTTGGTTTTGAAAACATAAATAAAAGGCATTGTCATTTACAATACCAATAGCTCAAACCTGCGTAAATGTATGACCTATTGCATTGCAGATGCTTGTTGTAATAATGCATTGAGTCTAGTTACTGGGGATGCCAGTTCAACAGGGTATGGGGCAGTTTGAAGTCAGATTAAAGGTAATATGAAACACATTGTTGCCTTTGCATCTAGACCTTTAACAGGGTGTAAGTTCTCTACTATCAAACGTGAAGCACTAGCTTGTGCATGGTCTGTTGAGCATTTCAAAATGTATTTGTGGGATAAAAGATTTAATTTAAGAATAGATCATAAAACTTTAATTGCCCTGTTGTCCAAAAATGGAGTTGGCAACACTTTTTCTAGGTTGATTTGAATACTGGTCAAACTTTATGAATATAATTTCATTGCCACTTGCCAGGTGCATGTGATGTTAGAGCAGGCTTTTTATTTAGATTGTTGGGTAATGATGGACTCATACATAAGGTAAATAATTTCGAGGAGTCTGTGGTGGCTAATGAGAAGGACATTGTGTTATCGGTGGGACAGGTGATTTCTAAATATGATCTAGCAATGATAAGCTATTAAGTACAGTGAAGTAGTGTATTGTTAATGGTTGGCCTTTAGAAAACATTTTAACCAAAGAATTGCAATTTTTTTTGGTAGGTCAGAAATGAGGTGTCTATAGAAAATAAAATTGTAATGAAATTAATGTTTTGTTCCTCATATGGATACGAGACAAAAAATGATATCTGTAGCTCAAATTGGACACAGTGGTCAGTTTGATACTATCAAAACGTTGAAAGATGTGTTATGGTGACCATTCATGGATGTTGAAGTTGTAGCATATATCAAGAGTGGAGTCGTTATGAAAAACCTACCGGAGGAGCCGTGTAAGGATTTGGTAATTGATTTGTTGTGACCGTATGAAAGTATTAACTGAAGAAAATTGTATGTGTTCGTGCTCATAGATTATTTTTCTAAACGGGTGGAATATAGATGGATTATTAAACAGAACACTCTTGAAGTGATTGCTTTCCTCAATGAATGTTTCAGAAGATAAGGGTATCCTGATACCATTACTTCTGACAACGGTGTGCAGTTTACATCGTTGAAGTTGCAAAAAATGTTCATAAGTGTTGGTGTCAAACATAAACGTAGTGCATTATATTCACCTAATATGAATGGTCTTGTGGAAAGATTTAATAAGACCATAGTAGAAAGAATGCAATTAAAGAAAGGATTGACGTTGAGGAACATATTGCGATATTGGTTTGGTCATACCATTGCACACCTGACTGTGCCACGCAATTTTCACCATTTGTATTACTCAAAAGGAGAAAACCAAAGTGGGGTTTAAATCCTAGTTGGTTGCAAAATAAACTATTAGTCGTTGACATAAAAATTGTTTATGATGTGATGAGAAGGAATGTGTTTACTAATAAGAATGTGATGAATGTTAAACATGTTTCTAATGTGTAGTGCAATGGCAGATTGGGTAAAAATCAAGTTACCTTGGCATGTTTTGAAAGGAAGTTCAACGTTTTCAAAATCTTTGAAAATGATCAAAATAGGTAGAACGTCCGCTTTTTTGAACAATGGATCTTGGTGGTGGTATTTTAAATTAGCACACATATATGAGAATGTTTGTTCAGATACAGTTGATTTGCGTGATCCTGATTTTGTCAGTGAATCAATAGGTAGATATGAAGTCAATAATACAAATGATGCCAATGGTCAGTAATCCATGTGTGATGAAGAGGATAATTCTTTGTCTAACAATTTGGATGTATACAAAACTAGAGCTACCAGGAATGTGCGTTTACCTAAGAAATACAATGCTTTGTGTTAATAGTAGAGTTGCCAGGACTGTACATTTACTTAAGAAATACTATGAGTTTATTTATTAAGTTTTTTATTATGTAAAAAAAATGTATATCTATCATACACTGCTTTAGTCGTATTAGTTTTTTTTTTTTTAATGCATCTTGGTTTTTTGTCAAACAAAGGAGGGAGGTGTGTGATAGTGTACATATTAAGCTTTAGTCATTTCTATAGAATCTACTGGAATGACATACTGCATCTCAGTGTAATATGTTTTTTATTGATTGATGTTTAAATGAGACTAAAGATTCTAAACTGTTGTTTAAGCCAGAGCTGATGTGTAAGTGCTCCAATAAACAACTATTCGTCTTTAACTCTTGAGGTTATTGTCAATCCTTTTACTACAGCTTCCTGCAGAACAAAAGACTGGCATATCTTGAACTACATCAGGCTGCAGTTCTGTGTGCTGGTTGTGAATGCCTGGCTTGATTAAAGCAATAACACTTGCTTAGCCAGTTATTCTTTAAGCTCCACCTGATGAAAAATGTAGCTGCAGTCAGATCACTTGCCAGTTCTCTCGTGACCATATCGCCTCTCTTGCGAGTCTTGTTTTAGCTGCCGGCGCAGAGCAGAGTTTTTTTCAAGTCCATGGCAATCACCGATAGGGCCGTCTGTCAGAAAAAGTCTGACTTTCTTGATGCTGCATGTAGATTGCACAACCCTGTAAGGGTGATTTGATCTAGCCTTTTTACCTTACTTCATGTGCCTACAACGAAAAGTCTCATGGTGACGGCGTTTTCTCAGTTGCACCCTCGAAAGCTTTGGATTCCTCGCCCGTGTTCCTTTGCTCAGAAACCTACCTTCTTAGTTTCTGGATACTTTCGCTGGTGTCTTTACTTTCTTTTCTTTTAAGTATTCTCGCTGGGGCTTTTATTCTCAATCTCAATTTCATTGAGAATTAAGTCAGAATAATTATGACGTTGCTGCGTAAGTGCCTTTACCATTACATAGGCTTGGCATCGAAATGTAAAAGATTGAGTCATATACTGAATGCCAGAAAAGTTTTGCCTTTAAGGTCTTGGAAAGACAGGCCCATTGAGGATTGCAAACCTGTTATTTGTGACCTTTATTTGGAAGGCCAAGTGAATTTTCTACTTTATTTCTCACTGCTAGTAAACTGTTTGTGAGGAGCTACTCTGCAGGGGCAGGGATCATAAGGCCATGGCTGTATTGAATTGTATAGTTCTGTGTTAAAAAATTAACCTACATGTAGCACATTGTTGTTGCTGTGTGTTGTTTCCAAACAGAGTTATTATTGTGACCCTACATGCAGTAGTTTAGTGTTGTACACTAGGAGGAAGACTGCATGGAACTCCCCAGGTCAATTGTTTCTATAAGCATGTTCCTAATCGAAAATCGGTCAATTTGAAGAACATTTTCGTTTGAAGGTCATTAATCTACCTCAAATATGTCAGAACCTCTGGGTACTGCATTGATAAAGGATTTGTCGCTACACTGGATAAGTTCGACTTCGCTTCCAGGAGCTCTTTTTGCCATGTCATCCTTCCTACCCTACTGCTTGGTTGAACCCAAATATGTCTGTCTAGTTTGTGGATAGTTATTTCAGAATGAAAGATAATCAGTTGGAAACTTGATATTGCTTATTCAACACTTTTAGCAGACACAATGCAGGGTAGCTGCCAGGTTATGGGGAAGGGTCTGCAACTGAAGGAGTGAAGATGCTACTGCCCTGACTTTCCATAGGTCCCCCATGAAGATGCTACTGCCCTGTCTTTCTATAGGTCCCTCATGTAGTAGTGGAATAGTAAAATTCTTTTAGTGACATTGTGTTTGTATCCTACGTAGATTGAATATTACAGCTTGCTAAAGATTCTGTTGAGATTTCCAGTGTGAAACATGCCTTCATTGTTCGTGGAGTGTTGCAGAAAAAAAGTAAATATTGGACACAGAATAGAAAGGCATACTTAGCTATTATACTTAAAGATCATGACTGATGATGGTCTCACGAAGCTAGCCACACAATAAATGAGTAGTTTGAATTGATCTTTACAAATCCTAAAAATGACATGGGAGTACGTGTAATGGTTGTTTTGTATCTACAGTTACCATTTTTTTTGCTGTAAGACAAATTGACATGAGCAAGGTGAGTTAACCCCTTCGCTGCTAGGCCTTCCCACCCCCCCTGTGCTAAGCCTTTTTTTGGCTATTTGGGGTAGTTCGCGCTTAGGCCCCTGTAACTTTTTGACCACATAAGGTATCCACGCCAAATTTGCGTCCTTTTTTTCCAACATCATGGGGATTCTAAAGGTACCCAGGGTTTGTGGATTCCCCTGGAGGGGACCCAGAAATTATCCAAAATACAGCTAAATTTTGTTGTTTTTTTGAAAAATGGGAAAAAAGGGCTCCAGATGAAAGCGTCTGTTTTTTCCCCTGCAAATGGTATCAAAAAAGGGGTTGTGGTGCTGAAATCACCATCTTCCCAGCTTTCAGGGACAAGCAGACTTTTGTCAGAAAACCAAAAATTTTTACACAGTTTTAGCATTTTTTTGGGACATAACCTATTTTTGCCATTTTTTGTGCTTTCAACCTCCTTCCAGTTAATGGTAGAGATGGGTATAAAAGCAATAATGGATCCTGGAAAGCTATACATTTTAGAGAAGTAGACAAAATTCTGAATTCAGCAAGGGGTCATTTGTGTAGATCTTTCAAGGTTTCTTTATAGAAACTAACAGTTAAATTTAGGAAAAATTGAAAATTAGTTGAAAAAAACAGCCGTGTGTCTCAAGGTTTTCACCTGTAACTTTTTCTAATTATGACAGCTGTTTGAAAGCAATATACCGTTACATCCGCTGGACCTTTCTGGTTGTGGGGATATATAGGACTTGTAGGTTCACCAAGAACCCGACGAACCCAGAGCCAATAACTGAGCAGCGACTTGCAATGATTTTTTATTATATACCGGGTATATAGCAATTAATCTGGGAAAATGTATACATGGAAAAATCGGTATGAAAGACACCTATGTATTTCTGAAATGGGAACAAAATATAGAGTTTAG
Organism: Calotriton arnoldi; assembly: GCA_963921515.1. Lineage (NCBI taxonomy): Eukaryota > Metazoa > Chordata > Amphibia > Caudata > Salamandridae > Calotriton > Calotriton arnoldi. The sequence continues at coordinate 1,149,263 of CAWUFW010000018.1, forward strand.
AAACAGTAGATATTTGCACATTTCCGAAATTGGGAATACCCATACTAGCATGAGAATTATAGGACATTTTTCAAAATGACTTCTTTTTTACACATTCTTTCATTTGTAAGGCAGACATGCATCGAAAGTCAATAGGTAATAACAGGTGCTCTACCATTCTGTGTTACCCTAAGTCTCCCGATAAAAATGGTACCTCACTTGTGTGGGTAGGCCTAGTGCCCGCAACAGGAAACGGCCCAAAACGCAAGGTGGACACACCGCATTTTCACAGTGAAAAATGACCCTTTTCTTGCAAAGTGCCTAGCTGTAGTTTTTGAACCCTAGCTCTGCCGGCACCTAGGGAAACCTAGCAAACCTATACATTTTTGAAAACTAGACACCCAGGGGAATCCAGGATGGGGTGACTTGACTGGCTCTTACCAGGTTCTGTTACCCAGAATCCCTTGCAAACCTAAGAAATTGTCAAAAAACCCACATTTTCCTCACATTATTGTGGTGCAAAGTTCTGGAATCTGCGTGGATCCACATAATTCCACCCACCCCGCGTTCCCCAAAGTCTTCAGAGAAAAATGGTACCTCACCTGTGTGGATAGGCCTAGTGCCTGCGACAGGAAACGGCCCAAAACGCAAGGTGGACACACCGCATTTTCACAGTCCCCACAAATAAATCCATGGTGGCCTAGTGGCCATACAAAAAAAAATATGCCGATCTGCCCCCCAGGGGGGCAGAAACGGCCAATTTAATGCTCCCCAAGGGGAGCGACCCTTGCCCAAGGGGCCACTCCCCACAAAGTATTCCCTGGTGGTCCAGTGGGCCACTTCAAAAAAAAAAAAAATGGCGAAATCTGCCCCCCAGGGGGGCAGACAAAGCCAAAACACATTGCCCCCATAAGGGGAGCGACCCTTGCCCAAGGGGCCACTCCCCACAAACAAATCCCTGGTGGTCTAGTGGGCCAAACATGGCGTTACACAGCCCCCAAAGGAGAGCGACCCTTGCCCAAGGGGTTACTCTAAAAAAAAAAAAATCCCTGGTGGCCTAGTGGGCCCTAGATTTTTTAAAAAGGCGAGATCTGCCCCCCCATGGGGGCAGACAGCCAAAAACATAGCCCCCAAAGGGGAGTGACCCTTGCCCAAGGGGCCACTCCCCACAAAATACTCCCTGGTGGTCCAGTGGGCCGCTTTTAATAAAAATATGCCGAAATCTGCCCCCCCAGGGGGGGGCAGACAAACCCAAAAAAACATTGCCCCCATGAGGGGAGCGACCCTTGCCTAAGGGGCCGCTCCCCCCCCAAACAGTAATCAATTTCAATTAAAAAAATAAAATAATTCCTGGCGTCTAGTGGGCATTCCTGCTGCACGATCGCACGATCGTGCAGCAGGAATGCACAAAAAAGGCATCGGGGGAAAAATCCCCCCCTCCCCCGAGGAGAAACTCACCTCCTCTCTTCCCAACGTGCTGGAAGCAAATGGCTTCCACCGCGTTGGGAATCCTCAATGACGACATCATTGATGACGTGGAGTGGGGGCGGGGTGAGGTCCCCGTGGGGGCACTTAGATGGGCGGCCCACGGGGGGAGCGCCAGCGCTTTCCCCGTGGGTGGGTGCTAGGACGGCCGGGAGCCGTCCGACGCACACACCACCCGTGACGTCGGACGGCTCTCTGCCGTCCGACGCACGGAAAGGGTTAATTGCAGAATTGTGTATTTACATTGCAACATTTCTCAAATTCTGGGGGTAAATCACAAATTTGTTTTCTGTTGCTAGTACTGCATTGCTGTATGCTAAATGGACGTTCATCTGTTGTTGTCATTATTCTACATTAATATGCTGTTAGTTCCAGTCAGACTCCTACCATAGTGCAAATGATCAGTCTGCGCTTTTGCCAAATGCTTTGTGAAAGCGAACTCATCCCAAATAGAGGGTTCTCTACTACACTGTTGCCGTTATCTGATCTTAGTTTTCTTTTTCAATACCTAATCAACAGGTGCAAGTAAGTTCATGTTTCCCGGGATTGCAAAGGTGACAAATTGTCTGTTGTGAGCAGAACTAAAGTGTATTTATATTAACATCCTCTATCTTTTTATATAATTTATTATTGTGGCTAAGTGACCGGGAAGTTAATGTCCCAGGTGAGGTGAAGATTAGCCCATCAGAGTAGGTAGATCCGCAAATCAGCTGGTGGAGGTTGATGGCTTCCACTTTTAAGAGCACAGGTTCAAGAGGAGAGAATTCAGCTTGGGTAGAATGGGTTTGTCGAACCAGTTACTGATCTATTCCGTGATGCATAGAATATGACTATCCAGAGGTGGAGATGGGGTTCAGAAAGGCTTCAGCAGTGGTTGCTTGGGTTCAAATGACTGGTAAGTGCATGATCAGGAAGAAAAGCATAGTAGTTTGGTTAAGGGAGAATCAGGCCAGTAGCTACTCAACCCCTAAAGCTTAAAGGTCTGAAATATAAGTAAACCGTAATGTTTTTGAAGCCTTCAACTCCTCCGAAGGTGTTGATGGGGGTGCAGTTCTGGGAGCGAATCCAGTACCTGATAGGGATGATCTTATGGAGGTTTGTCCCTGGAAGTGTGTGGGGTGGCAATGTTCTCTGCATGGCTCAAATACCATGAACTCCTACCCTGAGACTCCCGTAAAAAGTCTTCATCTTTCACATCAGTGCACACAAGAATCCAGTTTCCAGTTAGTGTATCACATAATGTGAAACACCTAAGTGAGGCTCTGTGGTCTGGAAGGGCACATAAAGTTTACCCTTCTTCATTCGAAGCGATTACAGCCTACTCGCTGGCCTAGAAAATATTGGAATTGGTGGCAGCAGTAATGATATTGTGCAGCACTTTCTGCTGTTATATTCAAAGGGAGAGTGGACGTACTGGTCTCTCCTATAATAGGGGCCTCTGCCAAAGGAAGGGTTCTGCCAGTTCATTCACCCAGGTTGTTCACTCCCATCATGGATGGTGCACATATGTTTGCGATCCGATTTAATGGCACAGTAAGGATGTAGTGTGTATGTGTGGGATGAGAGAGCGATTGCAGGGGCGCATTACTCCATTTTGGTCTTCTGTGTATGAGCAATTCACAAAATGGAAGCTGCCTTCCCGATAGGAAAGTGAATTGTAGGTAGCCTCTAGAACTTTCCAGAGACTCCTTTGACGTACAGCAGACTCTTATGAAAGGAAGGAGGGAGCCGGAAATCCCTTTGAAATGGGCTTTGAACAGTGCCTGCCCTTTTCTTGTTCTATTCTTCACCCAAGGTGTGCATGGATTGGCTCTCTATATTGGCCTGGTCAGGGCAGTCCAATGCCATTACAGGGAACGCCTGCCTCCACCAACCTACTTACAAATCCTACAGAACAATTACAAGTGGCTGAGTAGCTATGTATGATGTGAAGCCCTCTACCTTGAAACCAGGAAACTCCCAACCGATCAGGCTGGGAATTAAATATTTCTAGTCTCCTAGCCCTGTGTACATTAGTGTAGCATTTGCCTAATCCCTGCATATATGTATAGCACTGCTACGAGCTGTGAAGTTAACTGTCACCCTCAGGCAGAGTTCTTCCACAACATACATCCATACACATACATATACATTATTTTATGCAGCATGGAGATCATATCTACAAAGTCCGCATAATTTCAAAGCCCTCAGGACCAACACCCCTGCTATCTTGCAGACAAGCTCACCATCTCTCGTGGTTTTCGGCACACTCACCATCTGGGCACCATCACACTGGGAACGAGGAAATGTAAGGAATAAAAAAACAAGGTAGCAACCCTTTTCATTTATATACCTACAATCTGGAAAAACATCCCCGGATCTATCAGAAACCCACCCAAATGCTGCTCTCGTTTAGGAAAATTGAAGACTCGCTTCTTTATAGAACACATAATAATACATTAATCATGGAAACCCAGCTTCCTCTCCCTTGTTGACTTTGTGTTTCTGTGACCACTTACAGGGCTCTGCTGCCTTTTGGCTAGGTTTGCGAGATAGAAATACCATATGCATACATTTCAAATTATGCTGCAAGTTTTTCTTAATTATGCAGCAAAAAATAAGCAAATTATGCGACATATTAATTTTAATAAGAAACAAGTTTTTGAAATTGGCTACTTATGTTGCATATTATGTGGCAAATGCAGCCAATCCATAATTATGTGGTAAATGCTGTAACCACAGAATTGCATAAATTCTCTGACCCTCATGATTGGACATTGTTTTATCAATAATTTATTCACGAACGGCAAACCTAAATATTCAAATTTCAGTGAATATCCATTGTTGGCTGCAATGTGAACAAACCGCTTTTCCAGGATAACTACCCCAAAATAAACATGTCATAGAAAAATATGGTCCTTCTATTACCATCTCTGGGTGCTGATGACATTAGCAAATCACTTGACCTTCATTCTTGTGATTTATGTCACCAGAACCCCTTGATAGCAATGTTGGACAATATTACACATTTTTTTTAAGTCTTTATTTTTCAAGTTTGCAATAAGAAAACGAACAGGGACAGTACAAATATCGGCAGAATTTTGCAGTTACTCTTTACGACTATGTTACATCAAATTGAGAAAATACAGGCCATACACATTAGCTTACAGATCACGTATTTAGATTGTACAGTTTTGGCTGCTAGTGGTGCGCTGTGGCTCCCTACAGAGGAAATATTGCACACTCCATGCTTACTAGGTGTCACATGACTGGGCCCTCTCCATCCTTCCCTCGGCCCCAACCCCACACGGCCCCCTGGAGTGTCTCCTTCTTCGCCTACTGCGGCCGTGTGCTCCTGTAAATATATTCGTAGCGGTTCCCAGATGTCTCGAGGGCGAGACGTGGGTGGCATCAACTCCGCATACACAGTTGTTCCTGGCAATATATTAGGTCCCCCAACCAGGCCTTGAACTTGGGCGCTCTTCCTCTCCCCCACCTGCAGGCCATTCTACGTTTAGCTAAAAGTAAGCTTAACAATAGAAATTTCCTTAAGGGCGCTTAAAGTCTTTTGTGTATCCCAACAGTGTAGTGAGCGGGGTATTGGTTACGTGTTCCCCTGTCATCCGGCTGAGATTTTCCGTGACCTCTGTCCAGTATACCAAGACTGGGGGGCATTCCCATGCCAAGTGCAAGAAGTCAGCACCCTCCCTCCCGCATCTGTCGCAATTGTCGTGTTCCCGGAGTCTGTAGCGACACAGACGTGCCGGGGTGTAATAAAGTCAGTGGAGGAATTTAAAATGAATTATGCGCAATCTACTACTGGCCGAGGTTCTCCCGTCTGTTGGCAACAATAGGTCCATTGTTCATCAGTGATAGGAGCGCCCAGATCTTTTTTCCCATCTGGTCCGTGCATCTGGGGCGCTGTATAGGCAGTTAGTTTGGGTGGTGCGATATAGCAGGGATACTATATGTGTGGGGGAGGAGCGCTGCAATAAGGCATGTAATGGAGCGAATATGGGAGGCTCGGCGGGATAGTCAGGAGTGGCAGATTTTACATCAAGGCGGAGTCGCACATACATGAAGAGCTCCATAGTTGAGGGCTGGCAGTCCTTAAAAAAAAAAAAAGTTCCCGTGTGCGGAAGGTCCCGTCCTCATACAGAGCACCCAAAGTCTGGATGTCGTATTTACGTAGCATTTGTCGACACCGCACTCCCCGCATGACTGGGATGTCTAGTCTGCCTGCTAGTGGCAGAAGAGGGGAGTATAGTGTGTCCACTTTCATGCGTTTGGCAATAGCCCTCCATGCTCTATTTGTGCATTCCACTGTGGTTGGGTCTGTGCATTTAGGGTTAGTGGGCGCGCTTATATAGGCTGAATAAGGGGTTGGAACCATTGGCCAGTGTTCTATCGCCAGGTGTGGCATGTATGGTGGTGGGTGCATCCAGTAGGCGCCGAAGTGCGCCTGAGCACTCCAGAAATAGAGCTCCATATCGGGGACCTCAAAGCCTCCTTTATCAAAGGGTAGAGTTAGTACCTCCCATTTCAGTCTGGGTTGTTTGCCCCCCCCCCCCACGTCAGTCGAATGAGTTGTGGGCTTTAAAAAAGGCGCTGCTGGGTGCGTATGGAATGTAGGTGAAGAGGTAGAGTAGTTTAGGGAGAACTACCATCTTGATCAATGCTATCCGGCCCGCTAATGAAAGTGGCTTTGCTATCCATTGTGTAATGGAGTCTGTGAGTGTATCTAGCGCCCTGCCATAGTTAGCCCTCATGAGGTGTTCCCCCATCTCTGGTTATCACTATTCCAAGGTATTTTACTTCGTCGTCACACCAATCCAGTGGGAAGTCCGTGGTGTATTTCTTGACTCTGTCTGTGAGGGGGAAAATTTGGGATTTGCTCCAATTAATATTAATCCCGGAGTAGTGTCCGAACTGCAGGAATGCCCTCAATATGGGATTTAAGCTTTCCTCTGGGTCCTGTAAATACAATGTGAGGTCATCAGCATACAGCGAGATAAGAATTAGTCTTTCTGGGTATATAAGAGCATGCTCCCGGTGATGTTGCCTTAGCTTGGCCGCAAGCGGCTCCATGGCCAGAGCAAATAGGAGAGGGGAGAGCGGGCACCCTTGCCTCGTCCCCCTCGTGATATGGAACCTGGGAGAGCATGCGCCATTAATGAGCAGTTTGGCTCGTGGCTTTGTGTATAACAGCTGAATCCAGGCAAGGAAGGGGGGGGGGGAAACCCCATTCTCACCAGGACACTGGACAAATGGTCCCATTCAAGGGAGTCAAAAGCTTTGGTGGCGTCCAGAAAGACCGCCACTGCTGCCTGGTCTTGCTCGATGACCTGCATTAGGGCGAAAAGGGTGCGGAGGTTATGCGATGTTGCTCTTCCAGGTATAAAACCCGATATGTCTGGTAACACCAAAGCTGTCATCAGAGGGCTGATCCTATTGGCAATCAGTTTGGCCAAGATTTTAGCGTCGCAGTTGATTAGCGAGAGTGGCGGATAAGACTCTCATCTATCCCCAGGTTTGCTTGGCTTGAGGAGCGATATGATGAGTGCCTCCCGCATTATAGGCGGGAGTGTACCTGTCTCTCGCGCTTCGTAGACCTGTTTGAGAACGGGGATAAGGGTATCGCTATATGTCTTATAAAATTCGGCCGGTAGGCCATCTGGTCCAGGAGCGCGGCCAGATTGCAGTTGCATAATGGCAGAGCGTATCTCCTCGTCCTCAAAGTCCGCCAGGAGGATTTCTCTCTGACCATCCCCCAGCCAACCTAGCGCAATGTCTTCGAAATAGGGCAGAAACTCTAACGGTTGAGTTCTGTGTGTTGTGTATAATTTAGTGTAGAACGCATGGAAGGCGTCTAGTATGTCTGGGGTGTCTCTGCATATTCCGCTCTCGGGATCGGTAATTTCAAGTATGGTATTAGAGAATCTGGGTTTTCGAGTGAGCTCAGCTAAGGCCTTACCAGGGCGTTCTCCTTCCCCTTATTGTCGGGCACGATGGTATTTACAGCAAAACTTACATTCTCTCTCTGCAGTATCTTGATATTCAGTCAGTTTGTCTCTGAATTGTCTCTTCAAGTGAGGGCTTGAGTCTGATCGCATTTGATTTTCGAGTTGTTTAAGGTCACCTTCTAGAATACGGAGTGTATTGCCGATATCTTTTAATATGCCTCCCTCCTTTGCAATACAGATGCCCCTGACGGTCACCTTGAAAGCCTCCCAGACCGTGGAGATTTGAGGGACAGTGTCGATATTACGCGGGAAGAAATCAGTGATCTCTTGTCCTACTTCCGTTTTGAATGGGATGTCTAGTAGAGCGTTCACCGGCAATCGCCAGTTTTGGTAGGGAGACAGCGAGCAGGGTGGAGTCAGGGTGAGCAGTACCGGCGAGTGGTCCGAGTATGTTCTCGGCAAGTGTCGAGCAGACCCAAGCCATGTTGTAAGCCCTCTGGAGAGCAGCCATCCATCTATTCTCGATCACGTGGAATGTGTAGAGGAGTGGCATGTGCCCTCTCTGGCGGCCGGGTGTAAACTGCGCCATGCGTCGATCATGTCGTGTGTAGCTAGGATTTCTAACAGTTGTCGTTGGGCCCCTGTGTTGTGGTGAGGTTGTGGGCACTGTCGATCTACCGTTGGGTCTAGAGTTAGGTTAAAATCTCCCCCCCATGCCACGTGAGTGGAACCGATGTAGAGTATTTTCCCCCAGATTACATTGAAGAACGTAGGGTCATCAATATTAGGGCCATAGCAGCATGTAAGCGTGATAAATTGGGATGACAGTCTCCCCCACGTTAGACAGTATCGTCCTTGGGGGTCAGCCAGTTCTCCTATCGGTACGTAGGGGAAATTGTTCTTGATAAGTATCACCGTCCCTCGAGCATAAGTGGAGTATGTCGAATAACATCTATAGGATGCCCATCGGGATGCAAATGTAACCGGGGATGTGGGGCCCATATGAGTCTCTTAAAGCATTGCTACGTGGATATTGTGACGATCTAAATATGCCAATACGTGGCGACGTTTCCTGGGGTTCCCCAAGCCTCTCACATTCCACGTGATAAGGTTATAGCTAGCTGGAGACGGGCGCGTCATGGATCATACGGTGAGCGTGTACTGTACGTGTAGTTTGTGTTGTGTATAGGCAACGCAGTATCTTGAGGTAAAGGTCAGCATTTAGTGTGGTTGTATCTGTCGCCAACTTTCCCTCCCTCACCCCCTCCATGCAGTGGTGTAGTCCTGCCTCCCTCCCACATCAGCAGCCCAATCCTGCTGTGGCCTACGTACCCACCCTCCTTTCTTTTCCCAACAGAGCCCAGCGGCAGATTCGGTAAGAACATACAAAGTAGAAGAGAAAGAAAAAACAATCAATAAGCAACAAGCTTGTTTGGAAAAAAACATAAACGAAGAACAAAACAATGCAAATATCAGTACTTAGAGCGATGTCCTTCTGGGGGATCGCATGAGGGCCCAGCAATTCCACCTTGCAGAGACGAGGGTGCCCGGGGGGTCAGATCCCGCAGTCTTTTGCTTCAGTAGTCCCCCACCGCCCTCAATCCGGGCTATGGGGCGCACAGCAGGGGTATGCTCCTAGACAGTTGCAGCTTCCAGTTGGGTCAATATAAAGGATGCTGGCTGATCGGTTGCAACTGTCTCAGTGCACTGCGCAGACACTATGCTGCTAGTATGGGCGGTCGGCAGCCTCGCCGTCCTCTCACACAGGCCCGTGTATTCTGCTCACTTGTTCCTGGTGGGGCCTGATCGCAGCGCAATTCCTGCTCCCCGCTCCTCCAGAGGTGCCAGGTATCCGGGTGGGAGAAATGCAGGGTATCTGGAGTGAATCACAGCATGTCTATATTATTCCCCAGTCCCTCCAGCAGCCGTTCTTGAGCCTCTTTGCTCACTATGACAATGTTCCTGCTCGCCTGGGTCTCAGTGACGGGAAGTCTCCTTTCTGCAGCCGCCCTCTCCGCCCCAGCACACCCCGGCAAGCGTCTCTATTACTCGGGGCTTCTAGTCCCAGCCGTAGGATCAGTTCTTTATTTTCCCCCCTTGGGTCTCTGCCAGCAGGGGGGGAATTGAAGGTGTTCAAAGCAGTCTCTGCCTCCCCTTCTCCCGATGAGGTACTCACAGTCCCCGACGCTCACGATTGCCAGCTGGCACTTCCTCCGAGTAGCCTCCGGCAGGAGTCGTCATCAGCGGGATCGTTTTGGCCAAGAAAAGGGGTCAGAGTAGAGGTACTCTGACCCCTTTTCTTAGCTTTTTCAGAAATTTTCAGTCCCGGGAACCGTTCCAGAGCAATAAAATGCCAGCCGCAACATTCTGTTCAGGTTCCGTCCAGCCAATCAGAGCATTCCTGTTGGTGCATGTATTCGCTATTAATCGCGAAACCACCACGAAATATCAGCAGCCCGAGATATCACTATAATTTTAAACTTACATTTCTCAACACCTACTGAACTGATTTACACCATATAAGCAAAAGGCACTTCCTTGAACCAACATCTACCTCCCTGCCAAATTTGGTGTAAGTCTGTTCAGCGGTTCGGGCTGTAGCTATTGCTAAAGGTTCCAATGGAAATTAACATTACAAACGCACCCTTATTGCGTGCCGCAATTTCTCTGTCCAGAACCCATCTTGACACTTTTTTGGGAAAATTTCATGAAGATTGGTCAAACAACGCCAAATTATAGGCAAGTCAAAAAATGCTTTACCTATGGAAACTAGGTCCTAACTATAACTACCTCCTGCGACTGCCAGTCGGTAATGTGTAATATGTATATATGTGTAATATGTATATATGTATAAAAACCTACTGGTAGTTATAGTTAGGACCATGTTTCCATAGGAAATTTTTTTTTTGACTTGCCTATAACTTGGGCTCAGTTTGATGAATCTTCACGAAATTTTCCCAAAAAGTGTCAGTAACTCTAGTTGCGCATGGAAAGATTTGGGGTGATCTGTCAAGCGGGAGCATAGAAAAAAAGGGGTGGGGGCAGTCAAAAGAAGTACGTTTCCCATGTTAATTCCCATTGGGACTTTGAACACGACTACAGCCCGAACAGCTGGACGGAATTACACCGAATTTGGCAGTAAGGTATTTTCTGGTTTGCTGATCACGCTTTCAGTTATGTGGTGTAAATCTGTTCAGTAATTTTTGAGAAATTGAAGGAAATCCAAATTTGTACATTGGTGGTTGCAAAGCCTTCGCGAATAATGACGCGCTTGTGCAGAGATCTGCAGAGCTCTGATTGGCTGCCAACAATTTGTCCAGGAAGTGTTGGCAGCCATCTTGAGATTTTGCTTCAGCAAAGTCTTAAAAAAGCACAAAAAAAGGGGGCAGGGTACGAATATCCTAATCCCATTGCCTTGGTCCTGGGCGCCAGGGCAAAAAAGCATTTGTGGTAAAAAGTGGGAAAAAAAAACAAGCGCGGTCTTCCTCTCTTATTTTCAATCAGGCCCACGGATGGGCCAGGTCCCGGGGGCATGCCAGTGTTCATTAATAAAAATAAAAAAAAGCAGGGGAGCGCACGTGCTCCTCCCCCCAATCCCCCTCCCCCCCCCGAACCATCCCAGGGCATTTTTGTGCCCCGGGGACCACCACCTCCCTGGGACTGTGTTTAAACAAAGGTGGTGGGTCGCATGGGCTCTCCCTCCTTTTCAAAGCCTTGGGGACCACCACCCCCCTGGAGCTAAATAAATAAAAATGGAGGGTGTCCGTGTGGTCCCCTGGCCCGGGGACTACCACCTCCCCGGGGTCAATTGCTTTTGTAAAAATAGGGTGGGGGGCCGGGTGGCCCTCCTTCTGGGCCATACACGGACCCATGGATCGCTACCTCCCAGGGCCGGCCCGTGCACAACAAAGGAAGTGTCTCCTACGGCCCTGGAGATTGCCACATCCAGGCCCGGCTCTGCTATGTCTCGGGGTGCCCACCCCCGGGACAAAGCTGTTTGCTTTTGCTTGGCAGTGGGCTGAACGCTCCCACCAAGCAAAAGCAAACAAGCGGGAGCTGTCAAAGTGTTTCTGCCTGCGGGAAGCAGAGGTTTCATCTCTTTTCCTGCCCGCAGACATGCGGGCAGGGAAAGAGATGAAAATATTGCTCTTGTGTGCAGGGAGCATGCAACACCAATGAGGCTCCCCCCGCGGTTCCCATCCTGCACACTGGGTGCCCTGGATGGGACCAGGGCATCCATAGACACATGACTGGGCTCCTGGGGCCAAAATCGGCCCAGGTGGGGGGGCCAAAATCGGCCCAGGTGGGGGGGCCGAAATCGCCGTGGGGTGCCGCTTGGCCACCTCCCCCATTAAGTTGTTGCAGGGCCGTTTTAGCCCTTAAGCTTATTTCCCAAAAATTAAACCCCAACAGGAGGCACTTACAACTAGACCTATAGCAGGCGCCCCTGCTGAAGCTCCACTTCTGTAAAGGACAAATAATCCTTACTCCTGGGCTCGGCGAAGCCAAAGCAAGTTTGTTTTCTCGGCAATTCCATATTGAAAAGCGATCTGAAATCCTTAGTGGATGCAACTGCATTATTGAGCTGTTGGAGTACAATCTGTACCTGACTGCGACGAGTGGGTTCTTTGCTGTCCTGGTGAGAGCAGAGTCCATGGTTCTCCCTTTAAATTACTACGAGTATGCAAATGTGCAAATCACTTGGAAGCTTTGCCCGTTTGGCCCCACCAATGGCCACCTTAGTAGTATGCAACGGTCTTCCTGCCTTTTGCCAGCATGATGGACAGCTTACCAAAAGGCCTTCAGTGCGTTTCCCGCCGATTGTGGTGACGCTTTGTTCATTACGAAGAATGAAGACCTCTCCACCAAACAAAGAAGCACTTACTTCATATAGCTAAGAGGAAATACCCTTGTTTGGTGGAGATTTACCTCTTTGTATTTTCGTTGTCCTCTCTAACCAGAAATCTGTGATAACATGAATTCAGCTATAAAGACGCACAGGATCAATCCCATTGCCAAAATGCACACAAGGTCACTGGAGACATTTCCACGTAGGCCATTACACAGATGTAGTGTAGAATACGCACTGGACATTTACCCAAGGTAACTGTTTCTAATTAACCAGAAGAAAGTGCTCCACTTTGTGGACTCGTGTTGGATAAAGCGGCAGGTGTGATCCGTTGTGGCACAGTCGCTCACACAGCTACTGACGTACCCACGCACCCACTCACCCACTGATAGACGCACTCAGACACTGATACACCCACTTATAGACCTACTCGGATACTGACACACCCACTCACAGCCTACTCAGACACTCTCACATGCACTCAAATACACGCTCAAACACTCATGCACACACTCACTTACTCTCAAAGGTTATATGTTAGTTAGGAAATTAAACTTTAGAAATTCACTTTAATAAAAAAGGTTACAGGGACTTTATAGTTAGGAACTATAGTAAAATAAACCTTAGAAATTTACTGGAAAAAAACAGATTATAGGGACGTTATAGTTAAGTTCAGAGTTCTCTGAGCTAACTGTAACTTACACCCCGACAATGCACTGATTATGACCTCAGATATTAAATCACTCATGATATGGTCAACGACATCTCAAATATCACTGATGAGTTCATCCTCAGAACCACTCACACCACCATAGAACCTCTCATTCAACCACTCACATACCCATTTGCAGACCCATTCAACCCACTCACACACCCACTCACTCATCCATAGAGACACCCACAGACCCATACATCTACTCACACACCCACTCACTCACCCATACAGCTACTAACAGCTAGTCACTCACCAATACAGCCACTCACACACCCATTCACTCACCCACACAACCACTTACATACTCATTCACATATCCCTACAGGCACTTATGCCCACTCACTCATATAAACAGCCACTCACACGGACACTGCAATACAGCCATTCACAGTCCCACTCACGTACACACTCAGTCACTCACCCATAGAGCCATTCACACAGCCAGTCTGTCAGCCATACAGGCACTCACCCACCCATAGAGCCACTCACAAAGCCACTCGTCCACCCATACAGCCACCCATACAGCTACTCACACAGCTACTCACACAGCAACTCACTCACCCATACAGCCACTCACAGAGACACTCACCCATCCACTCACTCACCATACAGCTGCTCACACATCCACTTATTCACCCATACAGGCACTCACACACCCATACAGCTACTCAGACACAGATTCAGACAGTGACACAGCCATTCAGATGACATGAAAGAAATGGTGTCACTCAGTAGTACAGAAACAATAGTAATTGTATCTTTTGCTGTAGCTTAGATGATGTCATCAGTGATGTCATCATCTCACTCACTGGATGATGTCATCAGTGATGTCCCACTGATGTCATCAGTGGTGTCATGAGTGATGTCACTGACCATGTCATGAGTGATGTCACTGACCATGTCATGAGTGATGTCACTGACCATGTCATGAGTGATGTCACTGACCATGTCATGAGTGATGTCACTGACCATGTCATGAGTGATGTCACTGACCATGTCATGAGTGATGTCACTGACCATGTCATGAGTGATGTCACTGACCATGTCATGAGTGATGTCACTGACCATGTCATGAGTGATGTCACTGACCATGTCATGAGTGATGCAATGTGTGAGGTCATAAGCAATGCATTGCGGGTCGTAAGTTATAGTTAGCTCAGGTAAATGTAAGTGCTGGATATAAACACTTAATACTTACCTGCAAAATACTTACATTTACTTTTGAAACCTTAACCAAGCATATGCCTTTTCCATTCATGCCTTTACAACGGAATTTGTTATAAAGGCATGCATGGTGAAGGCATAATCATTGTGTATCTCTGTGTAGTAATGGCATGCGTGGCAAAGCCTCCTGCGTGGTAACAGCTTCATTGTAATGGTATGTTGTGGTTTTGACTGCGTTGTAATGGTTGTTTCCCATTTGAAAAGAATTAGATTGTCCTTCATGTACTGTTTATTCTGTGTACCTGAAAAAACATTAATCACATGGCTGGTTTGCTACCACATTATTTTGGTCACCGATATTGGTGTAGAACGCCAGCCTATCTTGATTGCCTTTGGTAAAGTACGCCAGGATCTCTTGTTTGTATCACTCTGGAGTGTTCTGTTGTAGGTGTGCTTGAAAAGCCAGTTAGTCTTGTCCTGCCAAAGACTTGCAGTGTTGACATGGATGTAAATTCCCCCATAACCTGCATACTGCACTGTATTTTAGTCCATGACGTTTAAGGTTATGAAGACCCTAAAATTTGCTTTTGTCTAATTTATAGTTTTTATAAAGTGCACTATCACTCATGGGCAGCCTCCCGGCACTATAAACAGCTACTGACAGGCTGCAAGTGGTACCATTTGTGGAAAGTAACTAAAAAAAAAAAAACATGTTTTGAAGGAACTTTAAATTATAAAAGATTGTTATATTCTCAAAGCAAGAGGGAGTGAGTTTCGGAAGAAAGCTGTTGTGGAAAGCACAGCTGCCCGGTAGGGACTTAATCCTAGAGACCAGAGCCTGAAACTGTTGATGGATCTCAAATGAGTGACTTGGTGCTTTCTAACTTTTAAGGCAAGACATGAAGTTTTGTTGCCAAGTAAGGTTTTGAGGAGGATACAGGCAGCTTTGAAACATATTCTTTGATAACCAGTGCAGCTATTACTGGCATCTAAGACATGATCACATTTCTTAAGATTACATAAAATACAACTAGGGGAGTTTTGCATCTTTGAAGTTTCATCAAACGTTTTTAATGAAAATGTCTAATTAGAGTAGGCAAAATAAAGTCATGCCTTTACAAATGCATTTTCTACTAAAATTGTGTGAGGAAAGGATGGAAAAGAGAGCAACAGAAGGATCTTCATATGGAAATGACAAGATTTAGAAAGGAAAGAAATTTAGACATCAAATGAAAGCGAGAAGTCACTTGTATTGGTTCTGGGGAGTTGGAGGGCGCCTGTCACTGCAGGCCACAAAGTGGGATTCCGGGTGATTATCTAATTCAAAATAGGGAGCATTTTTAATTTCCAGGCATTTAGTTTGAGGAAGTTACTGTTGCTGATGTTGCTTCCAAGGCTTTAGAGAGATTGGGATGATTGCGATGACAGGAGCTTTTCAGGTTAAAAAGTTAACTTAGTCTTATCTGAATAGATAAGTTAGTCTCCTCTGTATATAAACTATTAAAGTAGCTCGCCCAGCGAGCAAACATTAATATTAAATTAGTGAATTTATTGGGCCTTGGGGACTGGCCTAGAACATTACGTGTCTCAACCACATGAGAGCAGTGACCCCAAAAGGAGTGGAGTTGATCCAGGCTAGCACTGTGCCTCCAATAATACGATCAGTGACACCATATTTGTGGTCTATAGTGCCAGAGGAGAGGTTGAGAAGAATCAGACCCTCCTCCCCCCTTAATCCCTCCCCGCTTCCCCCCTCCCCTCTGTCGCCCTCTTCCACTAGTGTTTGCCAGTAATCCACAGCTAATATCACTACCAGTTTCAGTATTCTGCTTGTCCTGAATCTGGGTTATATACCATGCTGGTGCTGATTGGATCCAATATGGAGTTGCATTTATTTAACTACACCGCTCTCGAGAAATTTGGAGATAAATGTTAGAGTTCATAGGATAGCATGTTTGCAATTTAGAATGGTGCAAACAATTACTGCTTTGAGATTTGGGAGCGTGGCCTATTTTCAGAGATGAATTGATCATTTTTGTAAGGAAAGGTGTTACTTGGAACCATATGCTATTCCAGGAATTGCTTGGAAGAAGGTCTGTTACCTGGAGATACCAATTTCTTAATTAGCCCTTCCTTCTCTTTGTTGGTTAGAGTATTACATTCCATCGGTATAATAGAACTGACTGATGAACATTATGTGGAGAGTCTAACAAAGGTTTTTCTGTTTTATCTTGAAAGAAAACCGCTACAGCGTCTTCCAGCTCTTGTGATGGACTAAGCAAGTAATCTCAGGTTTAGATAGTAGTGATATGTATTAATGACTTCCTGGAGATGTTGTTAGATTTCTTGCCATTGATGCTGTGATATTTCATTTTAAGTTTTGAAACCATTATACTTCCACATCTGTTTAAGGTGTTTTGTCTGAGTGGTTGTAGGTTTTGTGCCATTGTAATCTACATTTTCTAAGTATCTGTTTCTCTGCTCTAAGGTCCTGCATATACCACTTACATGTGTCATGTTTTATTTTCAGCATTCTATCTTGTAGCAGGCACATCGCATCTAGCATGGTGTTGAGTCATTTGAATATATTCAAGGCCACAGATGGGATTATTAGTGGCACAAGAGCCAGCAGGGGAGTCTCAAGAGTAAATTAATTTGAGTGCAGTAGGTTTGTCGGACTAGAACATTCTTGCCAACAAGGGAGAATTAATTTTAGCCCTCCCTCTTGGCAAAAGTGGGTCTATGTGCAGACCACATCTTATGAGGGCGGGCTCACCTGTCGAATTGTAGTCTAGCCTTCTCATGGTCTGGGCTTGTTATGTTCCACTTGGCTAATGGCCTATGTGTTGAGTGCTTCCTCACACTAAAGCACAGTAGCGGCCATCACTCTAGTCATACCCACACATCTGCTGGCATCCAATGGCTTTCTGTCACACATGACTTTTGGTGACTAGGGAGTGAGAAGCGAGTATTCAGCCCTTCGGAGTGAACGTCTTGTGCATTCTTTTGGGGGCTCAGTGCTTCCTGAGGCTCCTGCAGTACTGCCAAGGCTCCCTCTGTGTCTCTGCACTGCGGTTGTGCCCTGGAGAGTCCAGCCACAAGGTCTTTAACAGATGGGGCAGTGACAGTGCAGGAGACAGATTGTGCTTGCCCAGGACTTTTCCATCCTCACTGTTCTTTTTTTTTTTTTAAACTCTTTTTATTGGCACCTATTAGAGTGACATATACAATACAACCTTATGCATCACATCAGATCATAAACAGGTGATTACAATTCAGCACTGGACATCCCATACATCGCTCCCCTCTTTCCCCCCGGTTCAGGAATTGTCATGCATTAACATTGCCGGCCCATGTCCTTGTGCGGTGGGGGAGGTGCAGATGTTGCCTCGATACGTATTCCACTTGCCCCAAACCGTATCCCATTTTTTGGGGCATCCTCTATTTGTATAGACCGCTCGTTCAGCCAACATGCACCAATCAACATCCCACTCCCATTCTACAATTGTTGGTGGCTCAGGAACCCCCCCATCTACGGGCGATATTACGCTTCGCTAGTATAAAGCCAGTGGCTGCCGACAGTTGGTCCATGCGATTGAAATCAGTGGCGTCCCACGTATTGAGCAGACAGATCTTGGGGGATAGCACTAGGGCAATCCCACTTACCTCACCAATTACCCGGTTAGCCGCCTCCCAGAATATCTGTATCAAGGGACATTCCCAGAGTGTATGGTAAAACGTGCCCGTTTCCGCGCATCTCCGTCTACAGTCTGCAGTACTGCGGCCCATCTTGACCAATGTCGTGCATGTGCTATATGTTCGGCGCCAAACTTTCAGTTGGACCAATCATAGTCGTGATGGTATGGCTACCTCACGCTGGGAGGACAGTGCATCACGCCAATCCTCCTGCAAGTCTCCCACATCAGCCTGCCAGCGTGTGTATAGGTGTTTCAATGGGTCTGGTGAATTATTAATTATTTTCCGATAAGTGAGTGAAATTGCTTTGCTCTCCATGGGATCTGCAAGTAATCTGTCCTCGAGTGGGGTGGCTTCCGGGATCCCATCTATTTCTCTGGTTGCCTCCAGTAAGGCATGTCGTATTTGCAAGTATCGGAAGGTTTCGCCTATGGATAATTTATATTCTTTTTGTAATTCCGCAAAGGTCAATATTTTACCTTTCTTTATCAGGTCACTAACTTGTGATATACCGATGGTATCCCATTTGTCGAACCCTATACACTTACTTAGATTGCCCAGCATGGCAGCATGCCATAGGGGCTTCATTTGTGTCCATTTTTTGCCCCAGCCGAGTTTTGTAGTGGTAGTGTGCCATATGGTAACTGTGAGAGTAGTAGGGCCAGTGAGCTGCTGTTTATACAATTTTGTGTACAGTGCCTCTCAATACCCTCCTCGGCCCATTACCCATCTGTCCATCCGACATGCTGGGTCCTGCTGCGCTCCATACACCCATTTGTTGATGATTGACAGGTGGGCGGCCAAGTAATGGCTTCGGATGTCCGGCAGGGCGATTCCCCCATCGTACCACCCACAAACCAATTTAGGCCCAGCAATACACGGTGGGTTTCCATCCCAAAGCAGGTTCCTAACTTCTCCTTCAATTGATTTAAAATACGCTTCGGGAACGCTATATGGGGTATTCTGTAGCGCATACAAGAGCCGAGGCAGAGCCATAATTTTATATAGCGCTATGGGTCCCAATAACAACACAGTCAGCGTTCGCCAATGGCGTACATCGCTTTGTAGTCGGGTCAAGGGGCCCAGAAGGTTCAGTTCATAGAAAAGCAATGAATCAGCCGTTGCGTATATACCTAGATATCGAAATCCATCCGCAAGTACTATGGCTTCACAGTTAGCCGGGAGGGCTGGCGCTGGCCCGTTAAGTAAATATACAACTGATTTAGATCAGTTTATGGTGTACCCCGAGTACTTGCCGTGATTAGAACAGATCTGGAGTATCCTACTAATTGAGGCACTAAGGGAGGCAACGTACAGTAGAATGTCATCTGCATAAAGCGAGATTCTATCCTCCCACTTGTTTGCCCACATCAAACCCTGTATCAACGGGTCTCCGCGTATCCAACATGCAAGAGGCTCGAGGACGAGAGCGAATATAAGGGGGGATAGCGGGCAGCCCTGTCTCGTTCCACGGCGCAGAGTGAATGTGGTAGACACATGTCCATTCACCACTACCTGAGCAAGCGGCTCAGCATATAGGAGTTTGATCCAGTCAAGATATATCCTTCCACGGCCCATACGTTCGAGGACCGCAAACATATATGGCCATTCTACTGTGTCGAAAGCCATACGTGCATCCAAAGAAAGTATGGCTGCATATTCTCTAATGGTGTTTTTCCTAGCAAGCACTCCATTTAGGCGGCAGAGATTCTTTCGTTTTTTGGCCAGGAGAGGGAGTAAAGTTTTATACAAATAGTGTTGTTGGAGGACAAGTTTGTTGGGGCCTTACCAAAGTGTGGATTGAGCCTGTCTGTCTCCTAGGAGATCTGTGAATAGAGCCTCTCCCCAGTCCCAGCCCCACCCCCAGGCCAGCAGACCTAGGACTGCTATTAGGTTTCCCCCAGCTCCAAGCAAATCTGAGCCCTCCTCTCACACCTGCCCAGGCCCCTTAAGGCTTTGCTGGGTGCACCCCAAATCATTCTCTTCCATCTTGTGAGTTGCAGCCTACCTGTGCCCCAGATTGCAGTGAGCAGAGTCCAGGAAGTGGTAAGGAGGCAGACTAGTGCGGTCTCTTTCCTAAAAAAGTTTAAAAAACAATTTTCCCTACCTGTGATTGCATCATCTTATTTTTTTTCTTTTTAAATTTCTTTAACTGTCTTTGCGTGTGGTTGTTACAGTTTAAAGGAGGCGCAGCATAGACCACAAACTCACTCTTTATGTCTGAAAAAGACAGCTTTATTGAAGACGGGTGCACCTCACAATGTTAACCTTGGCCTTTGCCTTACAAAACTACACCTAACTATACATTTGTTCACCCACTTAGTTCCTCCTCCCACCCCTAAGGTTCCCTTCTTATATCCGTTCCTTGCAACTGTTTGAAACCCCTACTCGGTCATTAACTGTTGATCTTTAACCCCTGTAGCCTCTTACCTACTTATATAAACATCTACCTATCTAAATATCTCCTATCTTAATTACTCATTTATAGCTTCCTCCTGGTGTAACTTGTTCACAACTGTAACCTTAACCCTGTATTCATGTAAAAACTAGCTGCCAAACTCCACTCAGAAAAGTCCTTCCTCCTCCCTGACTTTTCCGACCCCTCCCACTAGGAAGAGCTAGGGTACTTCCTTATGTTCAGAGCCGTGTCCAGTGCCTCCTTTATCCGAACCACTCGCAGCTCCATCCCGAAGCGAGCGCATGTCCTCCAATCCTCTGAAAATGTCCACCGCTGCAAACCTCAACTCCAGGAGCTCTACCCTACCAAAGCCTTCCTCCCTACAAAGCTTCTCATGTCCCTATCTATTTTTGTCCTTGCTTATCCATTGTGGCGGGCCGCACTGCCCCCTCCACTGTGACCAAGGAAAAAATTCCGTCCACATGCAAAAACATCCAGACCGCTACTGACTTAAGTTCAGGGAAACCCCTCTTCATCCACTTCAGCAACGCAAAACTTTACGCCACCAAATCCTTCTCCCTTACATGCAAGATTAAAACAGCTGTTCAAATGCGGCAGTTCCTAAATTTGACCAATAAAGGAGAAGTGCGTGCCACACATCCTACCCTTCGTGAAAAGTCTGCCCAAGATTCAGACCATTCCCATTCTGCACTTCATGTCGTTCCCCGTTGTACGAAATGAATGTCCTATTGATAGGTAGACCGATCCACTGCATCCGTCCCCGCGACTGCACCTGAAAAGACACACAAGTAAGCCATGGAAATGCACATTTTACCAAAACCCATGCACCCCTGCCGGACAATCTGCGAAAGCAATCAGAAGTCATTTGCCCCATTGCCTTAATCAGTCCCTGCCCCAACCCTGTTGCGCTGCATCTGTAGCAACCCTGCTCCTGGAAGAGTGAAAGCCAAATACGCACAGTAGTTGGGCAGTGGCCACACCTCTCCTGAGACTCTACAGAAAACACCACTCAAAGCATGGCCAGACATATTGTTCTGCTAAAAGCCCCAAACAACGGGGCACCAGATCGATTGAAAGCAAGCCGTCATCAGCACCACGCTATTTGTACCTTTTTGATCTGGCTTAAGTGTCCCAGCGACACCCATACAGAACCTATATCCCTATCCCTGCCCCCAACTTCTTCCCAATCCACTTTGGAACTCTT
This sequence comes from Calotriton arnoldi, assembly GCA_963921515.1. Lineage (NCBI taxonomy): Eukaryota > Metazoa > Chordata > Amphibia > Caudata > Salamandridae > Calotriton > Calotriton arnoldi. The sequence continues at coordinate 1,170,716 of CAWUFW010000018.1, forward strand.
CCCAAACAATCGGACCTCTTAAAGGTGCCGACATACATCCAAGACATAAAGTGTAAAACAACTCTGTCTCCTCATATCCTTTGCATCTCTCCTGCAAAAAACCCCTAACATGGTTGTTAAACTTGTCTTATACATAGCTTCCTAACCCTAGATCAGATCCCTGGCTCGTTTACCCACCCTTCAAGCATGCGCCTGTCCCGTTCACCTGCCGAAGGAGCGTAACCTCAGAAGAGCTTCCCCATGCAGGCAATACCCGGGCAGTTTGCCGGCAATCCTAATTTGGACAAAACTTTGTCAAGAAATGTCAAGATATATTGGACGACCTCTTCCCCCAGACCCAGGCCTCTTACCTCTTCTGTGCACCCCCAATCAAAAGGAGCTAGACCTGTTCCTCCCTGGCAGACTGTTTATTCGCCACGTGTACCACTGCAAAATGTCCACCCTGTAAATGACTTTCCTATGTGGCAATTCCTGTTCCCCATTCTGAGACCGCTACCTGTAGAGGAAAATTCAGGAGGCGATACTCCTACCCCCATGTTGCCAGTGCCCTGGCCACTTCTTCTGCGCAGTATCTGCCCTGCCCTTATAAAGCAACCAGTAGCCCCTGCAGCGTCATAGTACATTTGTGCATTCTATTCTCATTCTTGGCGCGGTGATGGTAATACCCTTGGAATCTTCCCAGAACCCGCACCCCAAGCGTAACTCTTCCTTTGTCCCTGCGGAGAAACGCATGTGATGGCGCCGCTACACAATGTCCTTCTCGTCCGTACTACTCTACATGCAACGTCAATTTGCCTAACAGAAACTGTATCGCTCTGACCGTCACTCGTAGTTTAGCCAAGATGTCTTCCAGTAACCTCTGCATATGCCTTTATTCATCTATTGGCAGGCATGCCTCTATTGTCACCGAAACAGTTCCCAGAAATGACAACACCGTGCGTGGACCTTGCGCCTTCTCTAGTGCCAGCGGCATTCCCAGTACCCCATGAGCTCTTAGAACCTTGTCAACTGTCGCTGACAGTCCGTCGAACCGTTTTGGCCCACCAGGAAGGTGTCGTCAAGGTAGTGTGTCACCGTCACTGTATCCGTTTGCCATGAGGAACCCATTGCAGAATTGCACTGAAACACTCCCACAAGGCACAAGATATGGAACACCCATGGGTAACTCTGTGTCCATTAGATATTTGTCCATCAAACGGGTTACCCAATATCTGGAAGTCATTGGGGTGCACCGCAATACTCAAGCAGCAGACTCCATCACATTATGCCATTTCTGCCCCGTTCCCTGCTCTCTCAACCAGTCCCCTGGCTACTTATACAGCTTTGTATGAAACCGAGGTTAGTTCTTCAGATATGAAATCATTGACCGGAACTCTCCCCGGCCAAGACAAGTGCTGCAACAATCTGAACTGCCCCAATTCTTACTTTGGAACCACCCCAATAGGTGGAATGATCAAATCCTTGATCAGCCAATTTGTAAACGGCCTTCCTTTTTCCCTCCGCAACATCCTTGCACAGCTCCTCTCGTACCAACGGTGTATGTGCATGGACTGCCCTAAGATTTCTGCCAACTTGGAGGACCTGGTCCCTCGTACCCTAGTGTAAACACCTCCCACAATCCTCGACTTAACAGTGCATCCTTCTTACGTGGTTAAAATGTTAACCAAGCCTTGAAACTTTATTTAAATGACGTACGAGCCTGTACCCTTAGGACCTTGCGCCCAACGCCTTCCCCTGCTGTCTGCTGTCCCTGATGTCCACTGTAGGAGGACAGGGTGCTGATTCCCTTGGCCGAACTGCTGTCCTTTGACTGCTGCCACCCCGCACCGAAACATTGTACAAGTGGGTGTCAGCCTGCACATATCAAATACTCATATCGGAATCTGCCATACCCTTTCGCGCAGAAACCATTGTCAAAGTCCCCACAGAGTCCTCTAAACCCCCCCCCCCCGATTCATTTCATAAATATCTAAATATATATATATTTGGATTTTTTTTTTTTTGCATCTCCCCAACCTTCACTGCCCCAGCACCCCTCCCCATCCGTGGTTGTGCAGTCCTGACAGGGCTGGTATACTGACAGGAGACCACTGGCCATATAGGTGGTTTCCCGAACTTACCCGAACCCATCGTCTACAGGTACAGATCTGTGTCGATCTTCCCCCATTGGGCCTCGGGGTCCCATGCCATCTGGGCCCTAAATTCCTCGCTGTAGTATCACCAGGCATATCCCACCTGTGGTACCTGTGCCCTCCTGATCCCATCCCTGTATCTGAATCAAAAGACACCTCTTGGGTATTTCCAATCGTAAACAATCACAAAATTCAGGAAAACTGCAGTCCCATTCTCTATTGTCAGTGGCACCTAGTCCTCTTGGACAAGTCTAGTTCCTCCTCTTTTGACCCTTCCTTTGCCCTAAGGCCTGGGAAGCAGTTTTAACATCGCTATATATTCCTCTGTGCATTTCTCTTCGGTTGCTACCTATGAAGTGCTCCACCTGTTTCGTCACTCCCACGCCAGATATTTTATTGTTATCTCATGGCTTTCTTTTGCCCTGTCACCCTGAAGCCTTGATTTTGTCCGTCTCCACCACCTTACGACTGTTCCCCTGTTTTCCCTTGCCCCTCTGTTGTCAGTCCCTGACCTGTCTCCCCTCTATTATCTGTACCTCTGCACCCACCCCGGTATTCTTTACCCACAAAACTTTCTGGAGATGGACCTCTCCGAAATCTTCTTTGCCGCCCCCTTTAGCCCCCACGGATACCTTGTCCATTGTGCGATCCTGATCTCCGCCCCCCCCCCCCCCCATAACACCCTTACCTGGCGTCAAGATCGGTGACTGCACCGGATCCAGCCGCCTAACCAGTCGTGAAGGGGCTCGAATGGCGTCGGCCTGTGCAGGGTATCTTTCTTCTCGTCTCCGAGCCTGCAACAGACTAGGCACAACATCGTTACTGTGACCCCCCACCCCACCCCCGTTCTCTCTGCGCTCCCTCCTTTCCTCCCCAATTATTATTATTATTTTTTTTTTAATTGCTTGAGTGTTTTCCTCCTTAAACTTTGCCAGCATTGGCGGCATTCGAACCCTTGCTCATCCGAAGCCTGTGCCCCCAGAGGCCGAAAACATTACAGATGAGCTATAGCTCCTTGCTTCTTCCACACTCTTTTCGAGTCCCGTCATGACTCAAGAACCAGCCTGCTTGTTAACCCATGCCTCCGCTATTCCCCGCCCTTGCTGATTTACCTCCTCGATGTCCTCCATCTGGTACCAGTGGGCCGTAGTACGCCCTCCTGTTCCAGCTTGTTGTTCCTGATGCCTACCGACCTCCCCGAGGTCGCCTTGAGCCAACTGGGTGTTGCACCGCCAAGGCCACTTTTGACAGTCATGGCAGTGTTGAAACCGTCCCTCGCTGAAATCCGGCTGGCCGCTTTAGACCGTGCCCTCCCTCTTTGAGCTGCATGCAACTCTCCCAAGTCTGCCTGTCCATTTGGCCGCTTCCCCCCCAACGGCAAAAGTAAGGTCCGGCAAGGCGGGGCTAGCAGCCGTACCTGACCTTTCCCTCCCTGCTGCCTGGAAGTTTGTCCTTGCCCATTATCCCCTCCCACCCCCCTCCTGGCCATTGCTGTCCCCTGTGGACACCCCCCGCTTTCCCCCGACACCCCCGCTCAGTGTGATCTGAGCTCCCCATGGGGCCCAGTCCATCCATCCCCCACTTCAAGGAGACGGGGAGCCCCCACCGTTGCCCAGCCCTGTGTTCCTCCCTGTGGTGCACCCCATCTAAACCTTGTACCCTCCTCCCCTTTCGGGGGGCTTGGGCTTAGAGCCTCCCCCTCCTGGACTGAGGCAGTCTCCGTTCCCAGTATCCTCCCTCAACCCCCCCTTTCTGAGGACCCCCCCACCACCCTTACTTCAATCCCCGTAAATAATTGGGCCCTCTAGACCTTGGGCCGCCTTCCCCCCGCAAGATCCCCACCATGAATCTACAGGCTCCCCCCCACTCCTCACTATGGTCAGCTATTCTGACAGTGCTCTCAAAACTCAGGTGCCCAGCCCTCCAGGCCCCCATCCCTAAATGCTGGTAGGACATGAATCCCTGCCTTATAGCGCTCTGAGCGCATAAAATATTGCCTCAAAGCAGCTGCTCGCCCTCACCCCCTCATGCTTCTTGCAGCCCAGACAGGCTCTGTGAGGCGGCCTGCCCCCCGAATGGAGTACACTATGTTGTGCTCCGCACCACCCCTCCCCCTCCTACTGCCTTCTGAGTACCAGGGGCCTTACCTATTCCCCTCCTCCGGCCCCTGGCACCTACCTCAGCTACATTCTCCCCTGTCCCTTGTCTGCAGCAGGGAACGGTCCGACGCCGCTGCCTCACCCGCGGGATGCCCGCCACGCCGTCCCCTGTGTTAATTATGCCCATGCCGCCTGCATACACAAGCATGCGCGCATGGCCTATATGCCCCAAATATGGTAGTAAAAAAAATTTCTCCCCCCCACCCACCCTGGTTGTCGTGTCACCTTACACAAAATGGGGATACGGAGCTCAAGATTTCCGCATATATACACCCCACCCGCCAGCCCAAAGGCATAGCCCAAACAGAGCCCAATTTGGGCCCGGGCCGCACCATAGGCTCAAAAACCCCTGGGGTGCAAGCCTCCCGTCCAGTCGGCTCCTCCTCCAAAGCCCCATTAGAAAGCCCTGCTCACACACCTACTGTGCTATTGATTCCAAGGAGCCTGAGGGGACCCTGTGTCAATAATCAGTGTGACTCTGGCCCCTCCCAAACTCCCTGTCGGCTCTAAATAAATGCATATGGGCCGCTGCTCAATTAGCATCTTGAAAGGGGAGATTAGCACTCGATTATCTGAGTGCTTCACCAAAACGGATCGATTTGCCAGCTCTGTCGCTCTTCTTTTTGTACATGCCAAATTTTTGGACACTGAAGTTCCGGCACTCAAGCGCAGAAAATTTAGAAGTGCCGGTACTTAGTACCAGTGAGTACTAGCCCATTTAAAGCACTGCTCTGTGCCAAAAATTGTGACCCGGAACCCCGATTCTGTTTGCTGCAGTTGCCAGACTCAAATAGTCATTGTGTCAGAGCTTACCTGTTGCGGTGTGTGCTCTGGGCGGGATGCTCATTACCGTCACTTATTTGCATTTTGTTTGGAAGCAGGAGAGAAACATCCAGCAGGGGTTCTGCTTCTAACACCTCTCCCTATTCGGGGACAGGAGCAGCCCTGCACAGTCTGGGGCCCTCTATGATATGTTCTGCTAGTCATAGCTCACCGCAGCTGCTGTCGAGCAAGCATGGCGCCCTCAGCGTTGATAAACATTTGGGGCCTGGATCGTGACTGTTCTGACAGTTACCCTGCAATGCATGTCCCTCTTGCCTCACTCTCGCATAGAGCAGCTGTTGCCCCATTCTGCACAACCTTGGGTCTGGAAGCTGCAACCTGGTTTAATAGCACAGGATGGAGCGGGTCTTCTCTTGCTCTACCCCACTGGCAAAAAAATTCCGAAGATCCAGTTACGTATCTCTAGAATCACAATTTGTGCCTGATTGTGGTGACATTTGCATACTCCTAGTCAACATGTTAATGACTAATCTCTTTTACTGCAAGCTAGGCCTCTTTACATTTGTGAACTTCAGCAGGCACTCACGTGTCCCAAAGTGCATTAAGGTGGAAACCCCTGTTTTGGAATCTCCATAAAGCCCAAAAACAGGGCACAGAAAAAAACGTTCTGGAAGGACAAATTGCCAAGCTGTTTTGAGCTACCATATACATCATTGAGACAGATGGCCCTCAAATGATCGTGAGATGCTATAGATGGTTACTATAGCAACTTTTGGACCTGTGTTACAGCAAAACTACAGAAAGTTTTTTTACAGATTCAGCCCCGTTAGAGGAAAAGACAGCTTTAGCATTAGATTAAAATGGTATGCTTATTAAGATCGTTAAGTCAGCTTCAACAAAGTAGGGGCTCTCAATCCAATATGTGCCATGTACCATCAGTACAGGTCCTATCTGTCTTGGGAACAGGCTGACTGCATACAAAGGGTGAATGGTAGCAAGTAATCTCAGATCCATACCATGGAGGGCACTGCAGAATCTATTCAAAAGCAGGAGGAAGATGTGACCTAAGCAAGGCAACACCAATACCACCAAGCATTGGCAAAGGCAGTAAGACTGGCCTTCACAAGCGTGCTGTGTCCCCCCCCACCCCATATTTTTGCAAGCATGGGCTGTATTCAAAAAATGTCAAAATATATTAAAAAAAAAGAAATTACTGAGCAGTTAGGGTACACTGGCCCTGGCACTAAAGTGCACTCCTTGTCAGACGGCTCGGACCCATAGAATGAGATAAAATGATGTTACAATGTAGGACAGCCAGTAGATGTAGTTGGCTAGCCCATTGTTCAATGCTGTATGCTCTGGTTGGCGAAAGCAGAACGTGAATGACACTTTAGCAGATAAGTAGATGAAGAGAGCAGACTGAAAGTTCCTCAATGTATGTGTGTAGATGTCTGTGAATTTTTTGGGAAACATGAGGTTGACCATTCAGCTGAAGTGGTCTCTAGATGAGACCTAAAAGGCAGTGGCACGCTTAATGAACTTCCCATCCTAAGGACCCTGCTGGATGATGGTACATTGGAGATTCTTCCTGAACGGAGAACAATACAAACCTGTTTTGGCTTCATACAACTCTTCAGTGGACAGGGGCAAGACTTCGACAAGAGACTGCAATATTAACCATACAAGAAAAGGAAGATGCAGCTAGGATATTTGCTGATCATTCTACAAGTTGCAACACTCCTAGGAAAGAGAGTAATATCCGAGGGAAAGATCTAAAGAAGTTTACAACACTTATTTCCTTGCATCCAGGAACTTGAGACCTCTAAACAAATGGACCAGATTACCAACATTTTGAGCTACCATTCTAAATAAAATATGCAATCTCAATGATGATAGAAAATTACTTGACCACCATCAATACAAAATGAGTTCTGCCTCATGCTGAGATTGGGAGAAGAATTGCGCTAGTGTGTACCAGGCGTTGAGTTCATGGTTTTACCCTTTGCCTTTAAGAAAACTCGAAGGGTTTTCATGAAATGTTTCAGTAGCATCTTCTCATTTCCAGAAGAACTGGGAGATACGTCTTTAGAATTATCTGGACAGTATGGTCTTAAGGGACTTTCACAGAAATGTGAGTTGAAAACTACAAAGCCTGAGAGATCTAATAAGGGTAGTTCATGTTCTTCTCAGACCACAGTACACAAGAGGATTGTAGGAGCGATTCCCAATAGCCAGAAACCCATTGTATTTCCTGTAAAGACTACAGTTCCTTTACAGAAAGCACTGTCCTGGTTCGCATATTTCAGTCTCTGACAATGAGAGTAGTAATGAACTTTTTAAGGATGATTTTCTTCTAAAACAGTGAGTACTTTTTAATTGAATCAAATATATTGCTTTTTATATAGTTAAGAGTACCAAAATTGTTTTGAACATTTGCCGGGAGCACACTGTGCAGCGGGTTCTTGTCAGGGCCCTTTAGTTAACTTGCTTTGTTTAAATAGTTTGCAAAAATGATGGGGCTAAAAATTGTGGGCACATTTTTAAACAAGCAAAATTCAATCTTATCCCGACCCACCTTCAAGGCTCCCCTTCCTTAGACCCAATTGGTAATGTTTTGCTACTCCATAGGTGCAGAAAAAAAGCCAAAAGCACTGTGCGGGTCCTGCAATATATTTTCTTTTATGGTAATTACATTAAATTAACTATACTGACTGACCCCTGATAGTGCCCTTCAGATCAACTTTCCACCACGGAAGTCTGTGTGCTGTATTTTCCTGGAAGTCCCCCTGGCAATCTAGTATGCAGGTGCCTTGCTCAAGTTTCGATGCCTAGAAAGTTGCTTTGAAGAGTATTGTCAGGAGCCTGACAGTGTCCTAACCGTAATGTAATTATCATTTTGATAATTACATTGTCCAGCCCCTGACAGTGCTGGATGTCAGAATAATTCCTTATTCCTTGAATTTCTCACTGCGTGGAGTGAAGACATATGGGGTTACATACGTAGTCTGTTGGGTCTCAACACATGAAATTCTCCATGCCTCCTATCATGTATGATGATGAATCACCTCGGCTTCAGCAAACGTGGAAATTCATATTTTCAATGCTAATTTGCCTTCTTAGCTGAATTTCTGTTTTTTTGCTTTGAAGATGTCTTGCAGTAACAGAAATCACTTCATCCAAATTTGGTGTGCAGGTTTGTTTCATTCTTATTAAAGATGTAAGTTAGACTTCTTTTAAGGTTTCAGTATTCATTTACATCCCTTTAATGACTGGCTTTGCGATTGTTTTCTTTTTAATTTTGTAAATGCAAACATTGACAAAGTCGGTCTTTTGGTCTTTTGCATAGTAAAACTGGTTTGCAAGCTTCAGTAAGGCACATGGTACTGTGTAGGCTGCAACAGTCAGACAAACGTGCGTTCTTCTTTTGTCTTTGTTTTCATCTCACTTCTACCCAAGCTGTTTGTTTTTCATGACTACATCTGTACTAACTGTAGTAGCACTTCAGAAGTGCTGGCATATTGGGAAATCCTGTCTCCACCCCGTGAAGCCCGATCAGCTTTTCCGAGACAGTGACCTTACTTTTCGACTATACCAGCCTGCGATGAACCCCAAACTCTCCGGCTTTTTAGATACACCAGATTGTCTAGAAATCTCCTGACATCTCCAGCATGCAAGAGAAGAAACATGTAGGGGTGCAGAGTTAAGTCGAAAGAGGCAGCCTCTTACCAATCAGTTTAGAGAAGTTGAGGAATCCCCTTCATAGAGTATTGCAAACAGCACTTTGAGCAACTGCTTCTGTATATGGTGACTTCTGGTTATCTCATCAAACGTTTTGTTGGGCCGCTTAATCTATTGACAGCGAGTACCCTGAGAGAGAGGAGCTACACGCCAGCGGAGCCAGTTCCAAGTGGGCGAGAGGGCTCTGCTAAGAAGGTAAATCATGGATTAGTATAAGGAAAATAGCTAATCCATTCATGCACCAATTGGCCGCAGTATGCATGTGCAGCAATGCCTTAGCAGCACTCTTTTTAAGAAGGCGGAAATTGAGGGAGGGCATTTAAAGAGGTGTTTCACTTCCGTGTAGAGTCTACTCTACCCATGCAATATTTTTCCCTTAGTGTTGCTAACACCTCTCAATGCCAAATGTTAAAAGTAGTCCATCACTTTTCAGACAATAAACGATTTTAACAGTAAATGTTTGCAGAATTATTCTTTTGGAATTATTGTTGTACTAAATTGGTTTATGTAACGTCAAAGGTTTGATCTAGCAGGGCACATTTTATAGCATTTCAAAACATAGATGATTCGCCGTTACCAGTTTAGTTAGGGCAGTCAATTTTAGAGTCCCTTAACGTTTTTAAGGCTTTTTCTACAGTTTACAATTTGTTTTATATCACAGTTTATAACATTTGAGAGCATGCACCATTGTCCCATAAAAACATTTGCCATTGCTTTTCTAAGTGGTGCTTGAGTGCATTGAACACTTTCTGTAAATTGAGGGGACCAAAAATTCAGACCCCTTTGTGGTTCTTCATTATTTCCTGCGGGATATCAAATATTGCATTTTTTGTTGTTGTTAAAATAATAACAATTACTCTTAAGATGTGCTACAATACATCTACATTAGTAGTGTCAGGTTAATAGAGAAATTGGTAATTTTGTAGAGTCCTTGGTGAATGGAGTAGGAGCTGCTGGCCATTTTTGTAGTCAGAAATGATTGGCAGGGCAGATGATTGAGTTTAGTATTTGATGTGTGTAGCTTCATGCATATATGCCACCCTGACCTATTCTTATATCTTTAAATAGGCTAGCCAATGGTGTTTGTTATATTAACTAATCCTTAGTACTTTGTTGGTCTTTCATGCTAGAATGAAATAATTGCTATAGAATTTCAGCATGATGGTGCCTGTTGCCATTGGTACTTGGGGTGTTAAGCAGTGTTTAAAAGAAATGAGCACGAGTTTTATATGTTAGTAAAATACATAATGTGTGAAGACCAAGAGGTAGGACATTTGGCAGTACCAATCTGTGAGAAGACTATAAGCACCAAAAATTCTAAAACTCAAGATTATTTAACCTGATAGAGGGCCCATGCATACATTTGTATTCTTGCAATTTGATTCCGATTTGATTATGTTGCTTATATTAGAAAAAATCATCATGTATAATGGTATCTAAGTGTTTTTTTTGTTTTTTTTTTTGATTTTTCAAAAACCTTTATTGGAAAAAATTGCACAGCATGGTTACATAGTTCCACAATAGCAAAGGATTAAGCACAGCAATACATTGCAGCACGGCAGAGACAGGTGCATACTTGTGACACATTGGAGACAGTATCATGGAAAGTTGTCATAAATCCATAGGAGAGGCGAAAGCATACAACCGAGGGAGGCACCGTGGGTAGAGGGAGGGGGCAGAGGGGGTGGAGGGGGGCATGAGCGAAAAGGAAGCAGCTCATGAACGAACACCGGCGGCCGCCGCGGGCGGGGTGCCGGCAGGGAGCGCGGGAGAAGTCGCAGGATGCTGGGAATCATGGCTTGAAAGGTAGGCGACAAGTGGGCCCCATATGTCTAGTGGGCGAGACCTGGCTGGCAGAAGGTCCCAGAACTCAGAGAGGAGGGTTTGGCAGCGGTACGCGTCCTCGAGCCAGAGGGCTACCTTGGGCGCAGGCCTGCGACCCCAGCACATGGAGACCCTACGCTGTGCAAGGACCAGCAACATAGCAGTCAAATGACGGGAGGCATCCGGGCAAAATTTGACGAAACCTAAGAGGCAGATCACGGGGTCAGGTTGAAGTGGTGACGAGGTGATTTCAGAGATAATTGCGCAAACCTCACGCCAGTATGCCGAGACCCGGGGGCACAGCCAGGCAAGATGAGAGAAATCAGGCGCGGAGCAGCGCAAGCATCTGTCACTTGCTACCAGACCTAATCTATGAAGTTGGGCAGGAGTGCGATACAGCCTATGTATGTATTTGAAGTGTATAAGGCGCAAGCGATAGTTGGGGGAGAGGCGTTTGATCTGAGTACAACAATACAGCCAATCAGCTTGAGAGATCTCGATTACCAGGTCCTTGCCCCATGCAGTGCGCGCCCGGTCGGTAGAGATGGAGGACGCTGCAAGTGTGTAAGCATACATTTTAGTAACCAATTTCTTAGGAGAGGAGGAGGCATAAAGAAGATCAAGAGTGGCCAGCGAGGGAGGAGGCTGGGGAAAGGTGGAGTGGAGCTTCCTGCAAACAGCCCGGAGTTGGTAATATAACAAGGTGTCCATGGGGCCAGAATCGGTGGCAAGCGAAAAAAATGTATCCCCCGGATACAGGTCAGATATTTTGGAGAGGCCTAGACGAGCGGCGTGTTTAACCATCCCCGACGACTGGAGTGGAGGAAAAGCGGGGTGTTGGGCAATGGGCATCGTGTTTGCGGATAGCATATCAAAGCCGGAAATCTTGCGAATTCCCTCCCAGGCCCAGCGCAAGGGTTCGACCGTGTCGATTTCAGTGCGTTGGAGTTTCGCGGGGGCGAATAGTGCAGTTGTGAGCGGCCACGGAGCGGCGAGGTCGGCCTCCACCGCAACATGGGGCTGGAACGGAGTGGGGTGGAGCCAGAAATGGAGAAAGCTGGCCTGAGCGCTAAGAGCGTAGAGCTTAAAGTCCGGGGCTCCCATCCCGCCCCGCGACATCGGGAGGGTCAGGATGTTGTAAGCGATCCTGGGTTGCCGTCCGGCCCAAACCAGGGTGATAAGCAAAGAGCGAACCTTGCGAAAGAAATGAGCGGTGAGAGGAATGGGGATGTTAACGAAGAGATATAAGAATTTCGGAAGCACCACCATTTTGGCAATCGCTATACGCCCGGCCAAGGAGAGAGGCAGCCGGTTCCAAAGAGGGATCTTGGACTCTACCCAATCCACTGCATGGCCAAAGTTAACTCTCCAGAGTTCATCCACGTCTCTGCTCAACCAAACACCCAAATACCTAGCGGGCTCCGAAGCCCACACAAAAGGGTAATCAGGATCAAAGGGGGCCGTGGGGTCCGTGAGAGGAAATAGTACAGATTTATTCCAGTTAACCTGAATGCCAGAATAGCCACCAAAACGTATCACCTCACGGACTAGAGGACTGAGATTCTCCTGGGGATGACGGACATAAAGAGTAATGTCGTCCGCGTACATGGAAACAAGTAGAGCCCGAGCCGCAAATCCAATGCGCCTCTGGGTGTGATGTTGCCGGAGACGAGCTGCGAGAGGTTCCATAGCGACAGCGAAAAGCATGGGAGACAGCGGACAGCCCTGTCGAGTACCGCGCCCGATAGGAATGGGCTCGGAGATCTGTCCGTTGATGCGGAGACGGGCGGTGGGAAGAGTGTATAGAAGTAACACCTTGCGTATAAAGACCTGACTGAAGCCCAGGCGGGGAAGGAGGTAAAACAAGAAGGGCCATTCCAAGGTGTCGAAGGCCTTGGTGGCATCGAGCAAAGCTGCCACTGCCGGAAGCGACGGGTTGATTTGATGAAGGACGGAGAAAATGGTCCGGAGGTTGTGAGAGGTGGCGCGACCGGGGATAAAACCGGACTGGTCTGGGCGGGCAATGAGTGGCATGAGCGGAAGGAGACGGGAAGCAAGCAGTTTGGCGAAAATTTTGTTGTCTGTATTAATGAGGCATAGGGGACGGTAGGAATCTCTCTGCTCGGGAGGCTTGTCTGGTTTGAGAAGTAAGGTTAAGAGTGCCTCGCGCAGCGATGGGGGGAACTGGCCCGTTTCAAAGGACTCGTTATACATGGCAGCTAAGTGAGGAATCAGCAGAGGGGCAAAGGCCTTATAAAAGGAGGCCGGAAGGCCGATCGAGCCAGGGGCCTTGTCACCGGGCATACTGTTTATAGCAGCTAGAATCTCCTCTTTAGAGAAGGGCTCATCCAGGAATTCCCGATGCGAATTACCGAGCCAGAGAAGTTGAAGAGTATCAAAATATTGGTCGAGAACTTCAACAGGTGGTATTGATCCGGCCGTATATAGTTGTGTGGTAAAATGCAGTGAGCGCGCTTTGATTTCTTCAGGGGAGGTAGTGCGGAGGGTCCGCCGTCCTGAAGGGCGGTGATATACGATGCTGCGCGAGGCCGACAAAGGAGATTAGCAAGAGTTTTCCCAGGGCGATCGCCCTCACCGGATGCGCGCGCCCGCGCCTCTCTACCGAGAAACACCAGTTCTCTATTCGCCTCATCGGCAAATTCAGTCAGTTTACTGCGTATCTGAGCGAGTGTATCAGCATGCTGGTTCTGGACATGGGAAGCGTCCAGCAGTTTGATCTCCCTTTCAATTCTATCCAGAGTGCCGCGGATGGAACGTAGAACACCAGATTGCTCGGAGATACATTCCCCACGGATTACAGTCTTAAACCCCTCCCAAAGTGTGGATGGGGAGTCCACTGAACCCTCGTTGAGCTCAAAATAGTTTACGATTGCAGTCTGTATCTTGTCACAGAAGACAGTCGCGTAGTGCATTCGGGGGGAGCCGCCATGAGAAGGCGCGGCAAGGAGAGTGAGGAAGACGGAGGGATAGACGAACGGGAGCATGGTCGGAGAGAGTGCGCACCATATGATCAACCGAAGTTAGCCAGACCAATACGTCCGGAGTAGTAATCCATAAGTCAAGTCGGGACCAGCAGCCACGAGAACCAGTGACACATGTGCCCTCACGCGCAGCAGAGTGAGCATGACGCCATGCGTCGTACAGAGAGTTGTCCAGGAGGATGGAGCGAGGCCGCGCGCGGATTGGAGACATGAGAGCTGGACCGGTCCAAAGTGGCGGACAAAGTCACATTAAAATCACCCCCCCAGAGGAGAGCAGCAGGGCCAAAGGAGGAGATGTGGTGCCAGACCTGAGCAAAGAAGTCCGGGTCGTCGCAGTTAGGACCGTATAGCGCAGCTAGCATCAAGGGCTGGGCCCGCAGGGTGCCATGGAGTATTACGAAGCGCCCACCAGGGTCAGTGAGCACTTGAGAGGTCTGCCATGGGAGCCCCTTGCGCAGCAGTATGGACACCCCCCGAGAGTAGTTGGAGTAGAAGGAGGAATGGATTTCGCCCCAATGTCGGGAAAGGAGTCTAGAGGCAGTGGACGGCAGAAGATGGGTCTCTTGTAAGAAACAGATGTCCACCTTGTGTCGAACGAGATGGGCATGAACCAAACGTGCCTTGCGATAGTCATTGAGCCCACGGACATTCCAAGTCCATAGTGTAGTGTCAGTCATGGTGCTACAACAAGGGGGGGGGGGGGAGTGTCCGAAAGCAGTGACACATAGGGCATGTGCTGCGTGCATCTGTAGTGAGCGGTGCAATGGAAAATGAGAGAAGAAAGCAATGCAATAATCATGGGAACATCACGGCATGGTACAATCAAATATACAACAAAATCCCCAGGATAGGCCAACAATACAAGCAAAACAATCCCCTTAGCAGGCATCTGGAAAGCATGGGGAGGAAATCTGGTCACGAAAAGGCCCTGGTCAAAAGACTGTGCAGGAAGGAACAACAAGGCCACATAAGGAGGCCTCGAACCCCAAGCCCCCAACCCCCTGAACCCTCCCCCAAAACAAAAAACCCCAGGAGAACCCCACACCCACACCAACACCCCAATCAGGCGGAGGTACCGCCCAAACCCACCCCAGGGACCCACAACTGGGAAGGGAAAAATCTGTGTCCGTGGTGGGAATTATCCCTTGGGGGCATGGCGACGCCCAGCATACGCCCCTGCCAGAGAGACAGGGTGGCCAGGCCGTAAGAAACAGCACACAACAGAAATAGACATCAAGGAATGAAGGAGCTACACGTCAATGGCAAAGAGGTGAGCGAAAGTGACCCAGGAGGCATCATGAACCCACTGGTCTCAATGTTAATTACAGGCCTAAGAAACAAACAGTGCAAAGGATATAAAATCAATGCTGTGAGAACAAGTTAGTCATTGTCACTGAGGTTATCATCATCATCAGCAGCTGCTTGGGAGTTGGCAGGCGAAGAGCGGTGGGACCTGTCAAGTTTTTTAGCGAACGCCAGCGCCTCTCCTGGATCCGGAAAGGTGAGTCTTGGAGCCTTGTTTAACACGCAGTTTAGCCGGGTACGCCAGTGAATAGGCGATCTCGTGCTTTTGGAGGATCCGTTTGGCCGGTAGGAACTCACGGCGTGCCGCTTGAACCGCGATGGTGTAATCGGGGTAGAACGAGAGGGAGTTACCCTGGTGGCGAATTTCCCCTTTTTCCCTGGCCGCCCGGAGGATGGCATCACAGTCCCTGAAGTTCAGGATTTTGGCTATGATGGGGCGGGCCGGCAGGCCAGGGCCAGGACGGGGGCCGAGGGAGCGGTTGGCTCGCTCAACAATAAAAACGGATGAAAGAACGTCGCCAAAGAGCTCACGAGCCAATTGTGCCACATAGTCCTCCATGCGAGAGATGTTGGTGGACTCGGGCACTCCTGTGATTCGAAGGTTACTCCTGCGAGAGCGCGCTTCCAAATATTCGTTCTTATCTCGGATAACAGCTAGTATCTTGTCCATCTTCAGCAGTTTCTGGCGGTCTTGAGTAGCGGCGTCTTCTGCGTCAGACACCCTGGTCTCAACATGAAGGAGTCTGGCATCGTGGGAGTCAACCCGAGCCTTCACTGTGTCCAAGTGGGCCGACAACTGATCCAGCTGAGCCGCTATGTTGGTGACGGTGGATTTAACGTCCAGCATGATGGCCTTCAGATCGTCCTCGCGGGACTGCGCCATTTCAGATGGAACCAGAGGGTCACTCCCGTCCGCGCCGACGCCCTCCTGGCGCGTCTGGCGGCGCTAATCAAAGGTGATCTTGGGCTGCTTGGGGTCGGTTCTCCCCGTGGCAGGAGATCGCCGGCGAGAGGAGCAGCAAGGCAGCAGGGGAGAGATCACAGGCACGAAGCGAAGACCAAAGTCCCCAAAGGGTGGCGGGCCAGCAGAGGAGCGGCAAAGGGTCGGGCCCAGCAGGCAGTTGCGACGTCGCTTGGAACCAAAAAACAGGTGGACCGGTTGCAGGAGAGGCTAGAATTCTGCAGGCGATCAGTCCGGCACCCGTTGGCCGCAGCAGACGACCTGCTGACCCGCCAAACTGAGGGAGAGGCGGCAGAGTCTGGCTTGAGGTAGGTGGGTCAGAGTGATATGGCAGCAGGTAGCGTTGATAGTGAGCAGGGTCGCCGGAGAAATAGCGCCAGCACAGGCGCAAGTGTGACCAGAGGGACGCAGGCCAAAGGGAGCAGCAGCACAGTAGAGGCAGGAGGCACCATGCGGGGCTCGGACGGCCAGGCCTACTAGAGGAGGGTCAACCAGGTGGAACGGGCACTGGGCCGAAAGAGAAGCAGGGGTCAGCTCTGTGCAAATTTCTCAAGCCCCGTGTGGAAGTGGCAGCAGGACCCAGCAGGGGGCGGCCCAGGGGTGCAACACGGCGGACCGTTCCTCGGCCGGAATCAAAGGGAAGGCGGCCAGGTGCAGCAGGAGAGACGCTTCGGCCGGCTAGGGCTCAGGAGGAGGGGCCGGCGGGTGACGGCACCCGCCGACCACGGCAGCAGGCGGCAATCGGAGAGGAGGTGAGCGGGTGTTCAGTGCTCGGGGCGCCTCTCGGGAAGCACCACGTCCGGAGGGTTTAGGCCGCAGCAGAGGTGAGGCCCATAAGCCTGCAGGGCCGATTCCGCAGCCGCTGGATGTTTGCGCCGGGGAGCCGGAGGCAGCACGCAACGGGGGAGGCAAGGGGAGCGCGCCGCAGGCTTCGCCAGGCCCGATGTGAGAGGCCTGAACCGCGGGCGCCTGTGGGAGGAGGATGGCGCCTGGGAGCATACGGGCCGGGCCGGGCGGTATGACGGGCGCGCCCCCAGCCCCGCCGCAGTGCGCCCCCGCAGCAGCGGCACCTACCGGCTCCGATGGTCGTGGAAAGGAGGTGCTGCATTGAGCAGAGGTCTGGTCCCAGATCAGGAGCGCGAGGACGGCTCCAGGAAGGCTGGGACAGCCGTGCGCGTCGCCAGGCCCAGGGCACACGCAGCGGCGAAGCACGGCCCAGCGACGGCCCAGGAAAGCTGGAGTGGGCTCAAACCCTGCCACAAGGTCAGGTGAGTGGCGATGGCGCGGGTTCCGAGTGGCAATGGGAGAGATGTCTGCAGGATGGTAAAGGATTTTAGGCTTGGCCGGCAGAGCCCACTCAAGGTGCGGCCATTTTGCAGCCGGCTAAGCCACGCCCCCCCATGGTATCTAAGTTAATAATAGCATGTCGGCGCGTTTCCTGATTGAATCAGTGCTCTATTCACCTGGTTTGCATTTCGCTTCATCTGGGGAACAAAATTATTCTGGATTTGATCTGGATTTGGCAGACACTTGCTCTTCCAGTGCCTGATTTTACCGCATAAATGATAAGCAGTGCTCGTATTTAGCAAATAATTATTTGCATTCACTCTAGAATTCTTCACACTTGCTCCTCCAAGACCCTGTTTCTGATGGATACATCTGCCTGTGGATTCCTCACCTTTTGAATTACCCCTTGCGCAGCATTCCACGGAAACTTTTTTCATAGCTCTCCCACGTTGACGAGGACGTCACAATGGAACGGCTCCGCTCGCGACTCTGCATGATGTCATCAAAGCCATAAGAAGACCTCGTCGGCGTGCTGACAACCGTTTCCTTTTTTCGGCGCCGTCGATGAGTAACAGTTTTTCTAGGGCTCTCCATTTACTTGGTGGTTAAGATTGTTACAGTCGTCTGTAATTGTAGCAGTGCGATGGCTGCTCAGAAAAAGTCTGGGTTTAAACCTTGTAGGAATGCAGGGGTCATATGTCCATCACGGACCCCAACGATGGTGCCTGTCATCTGACCACGTCGTCGAGGGATGTTCTTGTGTCACCGTATAAACCCGAAGGCCCTCAAGGAAAAGGAGGCGAAACTGTTCATGGCAAGGGCGAAGAAGCAGAAGAGGGGCCAGAGAAGGACAAGGTCGAAGTCCAAGTCGCTGATGCCGCACACCTCGAAGTCGTCGAGGAAGCACAAGAAGAAGCAGCGTCATGGCTCCAGATGTTGCTCTTCTAAGACAAGTCGCCGAAGTCGAGGTCCCCAGCTTTACGGCGTCACAGGAAGGATGCAGTCTCGCCTTCCCCTTCACCTCAGGTGACTCCAGCTCATTCTCCGACTCCGAGGAGATCTGACGCCTAGGGAAGCGACGCCTTCGCTTATGACCACTCCGCCTCCGGTGTCTCTGGTGCCACAGCCAGATTCAGCCTTACGACCTTGGGATGATCCTGAGCAAGCGGTACCGGATCCGTACCCACTGTTTCCGGCTCCAGGTACAGATCCTTTGCATTTCTTAAATGCGATCTATGGCATGTTTGCCAGGGCGGCTAACCCTTCCGGTGCGCCTGTTGGCCCCTGTTTGACCGCCGTCGTTCAACATGGGCTTATCTCCTCATTATGCCCAGGCACCTTTTATGTCATTTATTCCGATGACTCTGAATTGGCCTCTCCTGACGCAAAGGTTCTCGACGCTCATACCATCCCAGGAGGGAAGGATGGATTATTCTCCGGCGCCGTCGGGCTCCGGTCCGGCGTCGTCTCGACTTCGTGCAGCGCCTTCGGGCCATCCCTGTAGGGCCTCCATCGAAGCTGACTCCGAAGTCACTGGCGCCACGTCTGGCGCCGCTGACACCGATACCCAAGATAAGGTCAAGAAGGGCGGCACAGAGGCTTCTGGAAGAGGAAAAATTCCAGGAGCAACCGGAAGAGGCTGAGGAAGGGGAAATAGTGGATCCCATGCATGGGCTTCAGGAAACTAGTGGGCTGGATACGTCGCCAGAGTGGGAACTCTTTTCTCCTAAGACTCTTCCTTCACAGGAGGTCTCTTCCTACCACTCAGTCATCAGGAAGGCGGTTGATCTTCTGGACTTTCAGTTGCCTACTGCAGAGATCAAATCGAACATCCTAACAGAGGTTCTTCACTCTCCTTCATCGGTGATAGAGCCTCTTCTCCCATTTAATGAGGCTTTGACATAACCTATTCTGGAAGTGTGGCAAAAGCCTATGTCTGCCCCAGCTGTGTCCAGGTCGGTGGCAAGGCGGCAAAAAGTTGCGCCTGGGGATCCAGCTTTATTTTTATCAACGCACAATTCTCCTGAGTGGTTCAGGCGTCATGTTCTTCGAAGCAATCTTCAGGCTCTTTTCCGTCCACACCTGGGGATAGGGATTCAAAAAAGATGGAGCGGTTGGCGATAAAGGTATTTTCTTCAGCCAGTATGGCTTTAAAGTCGACAAATGCAACGTGCCTCTTGGGACGGTACATCCATGCGTTGATAGATTCGCCTAAGGAAGTGATCCCTAAACTCCCAGATTATGTCCAGGGCCACTTTGCAGATGTGCTGTCGGGCACTCAAGCTGCAGCCCGTCAGGTTATTCAATCTGGGCTTGACACTGCTGACTCTGTTGCTGGGGTGATGGGCTTCTCAGTGGCAACTAGGAGGCACGCCTGGCTGAGAGGGTCAGGTTTCTCCCCGGATGTTCAGGCCACACTTTTGGATCTACCTTTTGATGGCTCTAGACTTTTCGGGACCAAGGCGGACTCAGCGCTAGAGCGCTTTGAAGACAGTAGATCCACCGCTAGATCACTAGGTCTGCAATCTCTACCTAGGGACTTTGCCTACTGAACATTTCGGGGCTTTGGAAAGGCTACTCCATTTCTGGCCCGGCAGCACCAGCAGCAACAACAGGCGAACCCACTGTATAGAACATATAGAGGGAAAGGTAGAGGTCGTCTGCGAGGCTCTGCTTGCCAACAAGTCTCCTCCTCTCCTGTTCCCCCAACTGGCTCCGCAGTGAAGCAGCTCTAGATCCCCCATCTTAGAGCATGTTGGACCTGTGGGAGGTCTGGTGTCCCATTTTCTATGAAATTGGAAATATGTTACATCAGATCTCTGGGTTTTGAATCTCATAGAAAATGGATTCGCCCTTCCTTTCTGGGAGTTTCCCCCCTCTTTTCCCCCTTGTCAGGGTTGGTGTTCGGAGGACCATCAGTTGCTTCTGCAGCAGGAGGTTCTATCTGTGCTACAGAAAGTGCGATAGAGGTGGTTCAGGAGCAGGAAATTGATCAGGGATGCTTCTCCGGGTATTTCCTGAGCACCAAAAAGGACGGACGATTGAGACCGATCTTAGACATCATGATCTTGAATTTTTACCTCAAACAGGAGAAATTCAATGTTGACCCTAGCTCAGGTTCTTCTGGTTCTGCAACAGGAAGACTGGATGGTGTCGATAGATTTACAGGATGCTTATTTTCACTTTCCCATCCTGAGGTCTCATCTGAAGTATCTCAGTTTTACGGTAGGATCTCAACATTACCAATTTGCGGTTCTTCCGTTCGGTCTTACTTCCGCACCACGGGTCTTCACAAAGGTGATGGCGGTGGTAGTGGCCCATCTCAGGAGGTCGGGGATTCCTGTTTTCCCCAATCTGGACGACTGGCTGCTCAAAGCAAAGTTGACAGAGATGGTGCTGCATCATCTGCAAGTGACAACGCTGCTGTTGTTCGATTTGGGTTTTTCAATAAATGTACCCAAATCTCACCTGGTGCCTTCTCAGCGCAACCTATTCATAGGGGCAGTACTGGACACTACTGTGAGTCGTGCTTTCCTGCTTTCTCAGAGCATTCTAGACATCCAGGCTATGATTCCAATGTTTCAAGATGGAGCGCCTGTTTCAAGATGGAGCGCCTGTTCCAGTCCTGAAGGTTCTACGCTTGCTCGGTCTGTTTGCTTCCTGCATACTGTTGGTCATCCATGCACGCTGGCACATGAGGGCACTCCAGTGGTGCCTCCGCAGGCAGTGGTTTCAACACAACGGAGAACTAGAATCTCCAGAGACACTGCAGCAGAGCTGTCATGGTGGAGTGTTCATGGGAACCTATCTCAAGGAAGCCATTTCAGCCTCCTTCACCAGTGGCCACAGTGATAACGGATGCCTCCACTTTAGGGTGGGGAGCTCGTCTGGGGGATCTGGAGGTCAAAGGCTCTGGTCTCCAGAGGAAAGATTGTTTCACATCAGTCTTCTAGAATTGCGGGCAGTACGTTTGGCCCTCAAGCCTTTCTTCCCTCGCTTCACGGTCAGTCAGTTCAGGTCCTGACAGACAACACTACCGCAATGTGGTACATCAACAAACAGGGGGTAGTAGGGTTGTATTGTCTCTGCAGAGAGAGTCTGTGACTCTGGTCCTGGTTTCAGTACCGTCAGATTTGTGCAATTGCAAACCACCTGGCAGTGGTGCTGAATGTGGGTGCGGATGGTCTGTCTGCAATCCTCGTCCGATCACGAGTGGCGTCTTCATCCGGAGATGGTCAATCACATTTTCAGGATGTGGGGGTTTCCTCGGTTGGACCTGTTTGCCACTCAAGAGAACGCGCACTCCCCTTCGTTCTGCAGTCTCCAGTTTCTGATGCGGGGAGCGTTTGGGTACGCGTTCCAGCTGAATTGGGGCTCTCAGCTTCTCTACGCGTTCCCTCCCATACCCTTGATTCCTCGGATTCTGAGGAAGGTTCGCCAAGACCTGGCCCAAGTCATATTGATCGCCCCCGATTGGCCAAGGAGGGTATGGAACACAGACCTCTTCACCTCTGATCGCACTCTCCGCTCTGTCTCCCTTTCAGGGCAGACCTCCTCTGTCGTAGGGGCAGGTTCTACACCCCCACCTCCAGAGCCTGCACCTACTTGACAGGACATTGAACGGGGCAGCTTGAGTTCGTTCTCTCTCTCCCACTGGATGTGGTGGATGTTATATTATCGGGCAGGAGACACTCCACCAAATCTGTTTATTCCGGTAGGTGATCCCGGTTCGTTAAGTGGTGTGGGGAGAGATCAATTGATCCTTCGCAGGTCCATTTATCTGATATTCTGAGTTTCGCTCTTTCCTTGGCTCAGCAGGGTTGTGCAGTAGCAACTGTTAAGGGCTATATGTCTGCCTTGTCAGCCTTTCTTTGCTTACCATACCAACCTTCTTTGTTTAAGTCTCCTATAGTCATGAGGTTCATTAAGGGTCTCACTAACAGGTTTCCTCCCACTCCATTTATCATGCCTTAGTGGGATTTAAATTTAGTTCTTACTTTCCTGATAGGGCCCCCCTTTGAGCCTTTGCATAGTTGTCCGTTGAGGCTTCTCTCCTTCAAGACTATTTTTCTGATTGCGATTACCTCTGCCAGGAGGGTTAGTGAGCTACAGGCCTAGTTCTGAGCCTCCCTTTACCTCTATTCATGCAGATAAGATGGTTCTTAGGACCAGAGCTGCTTTCCTGCCTAAGGTGGTTACCACCTAGAACAAACTATCACTTTACCCACTTTCTAGCCTCCCCCTCCTAAGGAGGAGAAGAGACTTCATCGCCTGGACACTAAGAGGGCCATCAGCTTCTACCTGGACAGGTCTAAAGGCTTCAGGCTAGACCAACTCTTTGTTGGTTACGTGGGGAAAATGAAGGTCAAGACTGTTCACAAGAGAACGCTGTTCAGGTGGATCATCCTCTGCATCAAGATCTGCTACGCCTTGGCCTAGAAGGAGCCTCCAGAATGAATGAATGAATGAAAGTGGATTTATATAGCGCTAACTTAGCCCAAGGGCGTCAAGGCGCTGTTACGGAGCGAGACAAACGGGTGTAGGCCGGGTAGAAATGCTCAGGACAAGCTCTATGTGAAGAGCCAGGTCTTCAATGCTTTCCGGAGAGAGAGTGTGACACCTGACCAGAAAGCTCTTCCGGAAGAGAATTCCACAGTTTTGCAGCATTGGTGGAAAAGCTCTACCTCCCCATTTGGCTTTTTTGAACCTCGGAATAATCAACAGATTCTTATCCGAGGATCGGAGCTGTCTAGTGGGGACATAGCGATGGAGGAGAACCTTGATCCCCTCAGGGCCGGAATCATAGTAGGCCTTATGAGTCATGCATAACGTTTTGAAAAGAATCCTATGGTCCAGGGGAAGCCAGTGCAGAGCTCTGATTGTTGTGGTGACTGAGTGGTATTTAGGCAAGTCAGTTATCAGCCTAGCAGCAGCATTCTGCACCAGCTGCAGACGTTTAATCAATCCTTTGTTAATGCCCAGATAAAGGGCATTACAATAGTCCAATCTGGACATTACCAAGGCGATGACAGCCTGCTTGCGTGAATCAAAGGAGAGAAATTGAATGATTTTTCTTAGGATTCTAATAATCCCAAAACAAGTGGAAACTGTCCTGCTAACCTGCCGATTTAGTGATAGTGAGTTGTCCACTATGACCCCTAGATTTTTACCGTGGGAGACTGGGCAGGGACAAACTCTGAGTGAATCTGGCCACCATTCGTTAGACCAGATATCTAGAGAATTGCCAAAAATAAGGACCTCCGTCTTCTCCCCATTCAATTTCAAGAAGTTTTCCGTCATCCAGATGGAAACTGCCTGCATACACCTTCTGAAATTAAGAGCAGAGTCCCTAACATTATGGGTGATAGACACCATTATTTGGGTGTCGTCCGCATAGGACAACACCTCTAAACCAAATGATCTCACCACCTTGGCCAAAGGGGCAACATAAATATTGAATAGCGTTGGACTCAGGGACGAGCCCTGAGGAACACCACAAGAGAGGGATTTAGAGGTCGAGTAAAACTGGCCAAATTTAACAGTTTGTGCCCGCTCACAAAGAAAAGAGGCCAGAAGATCCAGGGCCGAGCCCCCGATCCCAATCTCCTGAGGTGGGCAACCAACCTCAGAGGAGACAGGGTGTCGAAAGCTGCGGTAAGATCAAGTAAAACCAACAAAGTAGTGTGACCTGCATCAACCTGGGTCCGGATATTGTTAAAAACAGCAGTAAGAGCTGTTTCCGTACTGTGTTGGCTTCTAAACCCATGTTGAGAGCCATCTAGTAGATAATGATCCTGTAGGTAAGCGCTCAGATGCAGATTTAAATGTTTTTCCAGAATCTTGGCTGGAACCGGCAGAAGAGAGATGGGCCTATAGTTTTTTGGTTCTGTAGGTTCCAGTGAAGGCTTCTTCAGGAGTGGTTTAACGACTGCCGTCTTCCATATAGGAGGGTAACGTCCCTCTGAAATGGCTATATTCAGGACGGCGGTAAGATGAGGGATGATAGCCTCCCTGCCAGTTTTTAAGACCTTGATGGGACAGGGATCCAAGGGTGAGCCAGATTAGATTTGACTCCTTCTAGGAGCCGATTGGTAACATCTGGCGACAAATAGGGGAAGGCGAGAAGCCTAGGAGTCTCCTCTGAGACAACCCTCTCCTCTGGAGGCAGGATCGGCCGGCCAGAGAGGCCCATGCTCATATTGGAGGCTTTCAGCAGAGAATAGATATCTGAGATTTTGGATTGGAAAAAGTCCGATAGCTTGTTACAAAATTCTTGAGAAAATTCAGTGGGGTCTGTGAGCTGGGGAGAAGAGAGGGAATTGATAACCTTAAAGAGATCCCTGGAAGATTTCATTGCTTCAGGTAGTTTCAGGTAGTAAAGCCCCTTTTCCTCAATGATAGCCGCCTTGTATTCTTTCAGACAGTCCTTATGTAGAGTTCTATCCGACGGCTCTAGTTTGGTCCGCCACAACCTCTCCTGTTTACGGCACTTTTGTCTCATCTTCCTTAATCTGTCCGTAAACCAGGGCGCAGAAGGTTTTTTTTCTTGCTGAGTAGTGCTTCCTCAGAGGTGCCAATACATCTATAACTCTTGATAGTTCATGTGATAATTCAGCCGCGGCCAGATTGGCATCATGGGACCTTGATAGTTGAAATTTGTTAAGGAGGAGAGAAAGCGATTCCTTACTAATTCTGCTAAAATTTATTTTTGCCTCCATATTACCAACTCCAACTAAGCCATTTCCTGGTGTCGAAGTGCATAATTCAAAAGGAACAGCAAAATGATCCGACCAGGCAAGAGGTATAGGGGCTCCGACCACTACCCGGTGGTCATTAGAGAATATACCATCCAAGGAATGACCTGCTGTATGGGTGGGTCCCTTGACCAACTGTGAAAAACCACAGCTGCTCATGGTATCCAGGAGCACCTGCGTATCTTTACACTCAGACTTCTCTAGGTGAAAATTAAAATCACCCAGGAGAGTAAGGTTGGATCTGTCTAAGTAAGGTTCTAACAGACTGCTGAACTCCTGACTGAAAGCGGCCCTGGAGCCCGGCTGGCGATAACAAAGAACGCCAGAGAAACTTTCCGAAGGGAGCACATTAATAGAAAAGTACAGTGCCTGATATAGATCAGCGGGTGCATTCAGCTGTTGGGTACGACAGATCAGATTGTCTCTATGAAGAATACCCAAGCCACCCCCTCCGTCCAATCCTGTCAAGTCTAACAAGAGTGTATCCGGACGGGATGGCACCTACGAGGTCTGGACCTGACGAGTCCGAGGCCCATGTCTCAGTAATGAACACCCAAATGGGTTTCTCGCTGAGACAAAGTCTCTAAAGGCCACCTTGTTTTTAATAAGTGATCTCACGTTAATGAGAAAGCCCTGCCCTGACTGTTTGTTCAGGGGGGGTCTAGCTGACTCATCATTGCCAGGCGTATTATCGCTGCCTCCAGGTTTCACACTAACATTACATGAAGTGCATAAAAGCTCCAGATTGGTGTTTTCCATGAACTCCAGGTCCATAGTGTGATGACATGGGGCCCTTTTTGCCCGAATATCAAGGAGCGCTTCTCTAGTGTAGAAAATCTGTACTTCCTGGTCTGGGGAAAGAAGGGCAGTATCTTCAGCACTGAGCGCGGACTTAGCGCGGACGGGCGCAGACGGGCTTGCCTTAGGCGCGCCCGCTGCGCGACGAGCAATCCATGCTAATTAAATAATGCAGGGCTAGACCTCTGACCCCTGTCTCCACCCCTCCGCCCAACCGGAAATCACCAGGATTATGCGCCGTTCACCCTCCACAACAAGCGGGAAGGTATTAGAGCTCATTCCACCAGAGCGAAGTCTTTTTCTTCGGCCTTGGCTAGAGCGTCACTGTTGTGACATCTGCAAGGCAGCAACTTGGGCCTCCCTCCACACTTTTGCGCAGCATTACTGCTTAGACTCAGAGGTGCGGAAGAATGGACATTTTGCACGTTCTGTGTTGCAGGATTTTTTGTTATAGGTAGGTGGGCTCCCTTCTCCAGGAGCGGGACTGCTTGGGGATTCAATTCAAAAGGTGAGAAATCCACAGGCAGATGTATCCATCAGAAGAACAAGTTACTTACCTTCGGTAACGCTTTTTCTGGTGGATACAGTATCTATCTGTGGATTCCTCACTGACCCACCCGCCTCCCCGTTGCCTGCCTACTTATACCCAAACGTTAATTGGTATGAAATTCTTGCATTTCATTGTCATCTGAGATGTTGTGATGCATATCACTAGGAAATGTCTATATTTTAGAATTTCCAGTTTTAATTCTTCTCTATATGATACTCTATGTATACTTGAGGAAATGTTGCATTCGCTGTATACTTGTGTTAATGTTGTCGGTTCACCTGTTCACCTCGAAGGCACGGAAAAAATGGGTGGAACTGACGTCAGCATGCCAACGAGGTCTTCTTATGGCTCTGATGTCATGCGGAGTCGCGAGCGGAGCCTTTCCAATGTGACGTCCTTGTCGACATGGGAGAGCTATGAAAAAGGTTTCTGTGAAATGCTGCGCAATGGGTAATTCAAAAGGTGAGGAATCCACAGGCAGATACTGTATTCACCAGAAAAGCGTTACCGAAGGTAAGTAACTTGTTTGTCTGCACTATCACATTCTGACACCTTGCATGCCTTGCATCTCATTTGTTTTAGAGTTGCTAGGCTGCATAGAATCTGAATCAGAACCCATTGTCTGATTTTCTCTTGTTCCTCTGAATATGCTTTGTCTGTGCAATCATCAGCTTCTCCCTAATCTTTTTCTACTTCTTGTCAAAACAGCCACCACAATATTTAACATACTTCAAGATCTCGTCAATACTCTTGGTTTGCCAGCACTTCACACTCTGCTCAATATGAGAACTAAGCTCCGGACTCAAACCAAAACTGAAAGCCAATACAAATCCGCTAACACCTCCTTTCTCAGTCTCTTCAACTCCACTCTACTTGCTATAAGTCTGTATTAGCCCCTCATAATAAGTGTGTACCAACTCAATTGGCTCGTGTGCAGCCCTCAGGATTTTTTCCCAAATCACTATTTTCTCTGATACTTTCTTTTTCAAATGTTCTATTACCTCTCTGTACCTCTGTACTTATCAGCACTACCTCAGCTGGAGCATTATCAGGTGGAACTTTAGTTGGTTCTTGAGTTGGACAAGCAACAGCAGCAATACACTGTCCATAAATCACTAGTAGCAACAAATTCAAATACCTTTTCCAAGTCAATTCAAAGCATTTTCGAAAACATTACCATTCTATGAACCTCCTTGTACAACTTGTCAGGTTCCTCTCTCACTTTTGGAAAATGTGTTGTGAAGGCATAAAGATCAGTCCTAGTCTAAGGCACGTGCACATAATTTCCTAAATGCACTTCTCTTAAAGGAAAGTCTGACACTGTCTCTGCTTCTGAATCCCTAATGGCCACCTTTGCTTTATTTCCTGTCTCTGTATTTTTCTTTTTTGTGGCAACTTTCATTTTCCAAAGTCCACAAATGGAGGAATGAAAGGTTCCCAGTAAAACACAGGTTCTACAAATACAGTAATTTTGAATGTCTGATGAGACACTGAACATTCAAGCTCCAGACTAGGGGTTCTCAGTAGTCTCTCATAGGTTTTCCAGCAGCAAAGCCTTGGGTCTAGCTAGCCAAGTTGTGAAAACAAAGCTTTCTGAGAATTGATTCCTTATAGGCTGTGTGTAGTACCTTTATTTATATAGGGCTGCCTGTGTTCCATTGTTGGGTTGAGCAGGAGAGTAGAACTTAGATTTTAAAGGGTTACTTTAATATTCCGAAGCTTGTGTTCCCTTCCTGCATTTCGCCATGACTTCCCTCCAGAGTTGTGAGGTTTCCCTCATGTTTTCTTAGGTCTGTGCACTTTGTGCGGCAGTGCCCACTTAAATTCCGTTTCCCCGGAGGAAAGGAAGGCTGAATAGCTGAGTTAGCTCCCCAGTCGTCCCTACAAGGGAGTCAAAAGTGCGCTAGGATTCATGGGTGTATATTGGCACTTTTAATAGATACTGATGTAAATCCTTGATACTGTGAAGATGGGAGGGGCTTCATTGCAAAGTGGTGACTCACCCTTTCCATATGTGCTGCTATCAAAAGGATACCAAGCAGCAATCCTTCTCATTAGGCCGCCTGAGATGAAAATGGGGCCCAGCCCTCTTAGCATAAGGCACGACTCCTTTGAATCACAACAGCCTTTCACACAACGTTGGCGTGGTGCAAAAGCTGGTACAGGGGGATTACCCCTCATTCTACCCCCTGGGATTTGTCCGAGACCTTAGCAGAGCCGCAGTTGGAAATCGCATTCTTACCTAGGTGAGCACAATGCTCTTTTCTTAGTAAGAAGTGTCTTTGAAACTGGAAAGCATACTAATGCTAAAGTTTGTATTTAAGGCATTTTGATGGTTTAGAAGCAGCAGTGTCAAATTCGTGGTGTTCAAGAGCAAATTTAATTTTAAAATAGCTAGACGGTGTAATGGGTCGGGGCCCTAGGCCCCCATGTACTAATAATTACCACACAGACTAAGGGATATGGTATCTGGAACTGGCCCAGGGCACGTTCGCCCAGCCACTTTTATTGGCAGGGTCACATGTCCTGTGACACCTGTGATGGATGGGTGTGGGGTGAGTGTGGAAGCCAGCCCTCTAGGAGTGGCTGGTGGACACACATTACTGTTCAACACTAGAACGTGACCAGCCGGTCCCTACATCCCTCCCAACCTTTATAAAAAATGGGGCAACCTGTGGGAGAGAACAAAATAACAAAACAGCTCCACTGAGTCCATTCAAGTTCCTGGCAGGACAAGATATGTGGACAAGTGCAGCTGGGAATACCAGGCATCATGGCACGCCTCCTCCTTTTTAACCAGACTACTCTGGGCACAAATGGCAGTGTAGATGAACTCTGGATTTCTCGCTCACCAGTTCGAATTGTCACAGTACGCCTGGGCACTGTGGGTCCTGTCCCACCTGGTCTCACGGTGTGGAAGTCTATGTACAGTGTTGGCTGTGAGGGCCCATGTTGAGCAATAGTGCACTCTGGCTCCTTGGCTTGCAATCCTCCAAAAACAGTTGGCATACCGGCAACTTTAGAAGATTCTACCTTAGATGTTTAAGCGCTTCCAGCTTGCCCGATGGTGGAGCAATTTCAGACATCCTTCTCTCACCAGGATTCCCCTCTCACAGGAGTCCCCTGAGGTCCTCTTTACCGGGTTTCCACAGGACTGTGTGGACTACGCCGTGCCGCTCCAACGCCATACTAAAGGCCCATAGAGGAATCGCTACGAGTCCCACCTTCAAGTCACTCGCTCCGCCCCACGGGTAGTTGTTTCCAGCTCAGGGTATCCTGCCATCCTGACTTTAGTGCACCGGCATTAAAAGGGTAGTCATTGGGGTACCAGACGCCGACCGAGATCTTCATGCTTCCTGATACCTGCTGGGGAGCTGCTGCAGACACATCTCTCGTGTCGGGATTCCTCTCTCACCGGTTATTCCTGAGGCCCTCACCCCTGGATTGCCACGGGTCGGTGTGGATTGCTCGGATCCTCTTTTAGGCCCCACGACAGAGGTCACTCGGGACGTCTGAACAGGACCACAACCCAGTCTCACGTGCAAACCCAAAGGTGAATGGTACAAATGGTCCAGCTTGGTCTCTTCCTCAGGCTTCAGATTCACTCGGTCTAACCAAATATTTCTTGACAGCCAGCCTCTCGTTGTGTCAAAGATGCCTCATTCACCTCTTGGTGTTTCTTGGGGACAATTCTTCACTCTAGATGTCACAGGCTCCCGAGATGTTCTCGAGAATGCACTTGATTGCAATGACACTCACAGTAATATTCTGTACTTTGCGGTGTGCCAGATGTCTACTACACACCTTTTTCTTCTTCTTTCTTCGTACTCCAGTGCTGTGGCCTCGTGCCACACTTCTTCCCTTTCATCTTCATCCTCTTCACAACGTGGTCTGATGCCATCTTGTCTTTCTCTTCTTTCTTTTGACCAGGCCTCTCCATGTGACGTGCACTTAACATAGGTCTCCCTGGCCATGTCCTACCCCTAGGACTGACCCTTCTCATCCACTGACCAGACATCTCGTCGTGATCACCTTCTTTTCACGACCTCTCACAGGTTTTCTACCTGGGCCTCACATAGGTCTTATCATGTTCGACCTCTCACAGATCTCTTCTGCGACCTCTCGCAGGTCTTTTCTGCGACCTCTCGGAGGTCTCTTCTTCGACCTCTCGGAGGTCTCTTCTTCGACCTCTCGGAGGTCTCTTCTTCGACCTCTCGCAGGTCTCTTCTTTGACCTCTCGCAGGTCTCTTCTTCGACCTCTCGCCGGTCTCTTCTTCGACCTCTCGCCGGTCTCTTCTTCGACCTCTCGCCGGTCTCTTCTTCGACCTCTCGCCGGTCTCTTCTTCGACCTCTCGCCGGTCTCGTCTTCGACCGCTCGCCGGTCTCGTCTTCGACCGCTCGCCGGTCTCGTCTTCGACCGCTCGCCGGTCTCGTCTTCCACCCGCTCGCCGGTCTCTTCTTCCACCCGCTCGCCGGTCTCTTCTTCCACCCGCTCGCCGGTCTCTTCTTCCACCCGCTCGCCGGTCTCTTCTTCCACCCGCTCGCCGGTCTCTTCTTCCACCCGCTCGCCGGTCTCTTCTTCCACCCGCTCGCCGGTCTCTTCTTCCACCCGCTCGCCGGTCTCTTCTTCCACCCGCTCGCCGGTCTCTTCTTCCACCCGCTCGCCGGTCTCTTCTTCCACCCGCTCGCAGGTCTCTTCTTCCACCCTCTCGCAGGTCTCTTCTTCCACCCTCCCCTCCCCACCCCCTCGCCGGTCTCTTCTTCGACCGCTCGCCGGTCTCTTCTTCGACCGCTCGCCAGTCTCTTCTTCGATCGCTCGCCGGTCTCTTCTTCCACCCTCTCGCAGGTCTCTTCTTCCACCCTCTCGTAGGTCTCTTCTTCCACCCTCTCGCAGGTCTCTTCTTCCACCCTCTCGCAGGTCTCTTCTTCCACCCTCTCGCAGGTCTCTTCTTCCACCCTCTCGCAGGTCTCTTCTTCCACCCTCTCGCAGGTCTCTTCTTCCACCCTCTCGCAGGTCTGTTCTTCCACCCTCTCGCAGGTCTGTTCTTCCACCCTCTCGCAGGTCTGTTCTTCCACCCTCCCCTCCCCCCCCCTCGCAGGTCTCTTTTTCGACCCCCTCGCAGGTCTCTTTTCGACCTCCGCCCCCTCCCCCTCGCAGGTCTCTTTTTCGATCTCTCACAGGTCTCTTTTTCGATCTCTCACAGGTCTCTTTTTCGATCTCTCACAGGTCTCTTTTTCGATCTCTCACAGGTCTCTTTTTCGATCTCTCACAGGTCTCTTTTTCGATCTCTCACAGGTCTCTTTTTCGATCTCTCACAGGTCTCCTCTTCACTTGAGGACGCACCCCTTACACCTCAAGGCTACGCCGTCATGGCCCTCCCTTCTGCCCCCACTAAGGCAGGCTTCGCAGGGTCTGTCACACCATGTAACAACATGGGCCCTCTTCCTCGCAGGGCTCACTCCCGGGCTCATGCTCGTACGGTCCGCTTCTCTGGAGCGATTTTTGGTGCGCTTCTGACTATGCGCCCTCTGTTCTTCACTTGGGGGGTGCTCCTTCTTCTGGCGCCTTGCTCACCCGGTTTCTACTCTTGCGGTGGTGTCCTTTCGCCACTGGGGGCATAGCCGGCGCTCTCCTCCTGAACACGGTGGCGGTATACAACCACAGGGGGCGCTCATCGCCCACCTTCTTCTCCTGAATGCTTTCATGGTCTGGGACCTCTTACTCCAGCCAACAATCTTCCGCCTTCTCCCGGGGCAACCAGTCTGTGGTGGTACCTGCTGAGATTTACCTTACTTCGCTTTTCAAATGCCTGGCAGTCCTCTTGGCCAGACACTGCTTTGGTGCCATGGGTCACTGCACCAACTCTTCTCTACCACCGGCCACACGCCTGGGGTGCTTCTTGTCTCTGGCTAGGGCAGCCTCAAGCTACTTGGGGTCCTCTTCAGTAGTGGCACATAATTTTTCATACCTTCTAAGTTCCGGCTCCTTAGTGGTGCCACCAGCTTCAGCTCTGTGCCAGGCTTCATTAATCTTGGACCTCAGCAGCCGTCTTTACGCTGCTGTCCTTTTCACTGCACACTGTTCTTTTTCACATTCCTACCGCTGAGTGCGGTACTCCAGCCTTCCGCCAGGTGGTGCTGCAGTCACCTTACTCAATCGGCCGCAGACACTGGTAGCATCAACCTTCAAAGTCCCTCCTGCGTCTGCAGATGTGTGGGTGCCTTAGGCTACACATCCCCCCACCAGGAACTGCAAAGCGGCAGCCAACTTAAACGCGGGGGAGCTATAAAGTTCCTCTGGGAGGCCCTCAGTGCTCCTGGTACCAGTCTTCGAGACCTAGACTGCAAACTATGGCTGCTGCCGACCAGAGACACAATTCTGTCCTCCTGCCAAGCTCGAGCAGAGGAAGGCAGGACAATAGGTATCCTGTCACAGGGAGGTGTGATCACTTCCCAGACATGACTTAGTGTATTGGGACAGGGTGGGGGCCTACTCCAGTTCAGGGAGTTGTTGGCTCCCGCTCTGGCGTGAAACTGGACAAAGGACATGGGAGTATCCTCCCCACTGTCCAGTCTCTCCTCTGGGAGGGACCCCTGAATCGTTCCAACCCTTTCCTTAGGGTACTTAAGGGTTTACCTGTGGGTGGGTCCCTAGATTCGTCGTGGGACAAGATTCAGATCACATACCACTTCAACTTTAACCATCTGGGCACTTTGGATTACGCTGGATTTTGCGTTGGGAACCAAGACTGCAACTGGGAAGACTCCTGTTGCTCCTGGTCTCGTCGTCCTGCAAGTCTACTGCAACGTCTGTGCCTGTGCTCCATACAGGTTCTTCACAGAACTTGTGGACATCCAAGACACCTGAAGGAATCTTCCTTGGAGTGAAGGAGTCACTCCCCTGCATCTGCAGTCACTGCAACACAGCTGACCGGTCTGCTGACCCTGGGCTCTCACAGAATCCGAAAAGGCGCAGCAACACAGGTGGCGGTTCTGCAACCCCCTCGAGACCTGCTCTGTCTTCTCACTAAGTTTGAGGCCAGTATTCCTCATCGGAACCGCTGGAACAGAACCCCTGTGCACCGCATTGACTTGTTGCCAAGGCTTGTTGACTCCCTCCTCCAGAGATCTTCCGGCTCCAAGAAGCTCCAACCTCAAGCATCGCATCCTTTGCACCGGGGGCCCTCATCCTTTGGTGAGCTGCTCGAGGTCCTCTTGCGACTCCTGTGCCTTCGGCCTGTGGGTCCTTTTGAGTGTCTTCTGTGGCTCGAGAGGGTTGCCTGCTTGTTCGGGCCTGCTCTGACTTACCTGCTTGTGGTGAGTCACTTGTACCTTGCTGGTCCCGACACTGCACCTTTTCCTTCAACTACATTGGTTGCCAAGACATGTTGGTGCCCCTGCCGGACACTGACCCGTTGACTCTTAACATCCGACGTGGGGCAGCTCGTGCACTGCTCCTGGTCCTCCTCTGCGTCACCTGGTCCGTACAGCTGCAACTTTAAGGGCACCATCAACTCTCCTGCATCTCCGACATCGGTGGTCATTCGTTTTCCGTGCCTCCTGCTCACTCCTGAGTGTCATAGACTTTGTCCCTTCTGCTCGCAGGTACCTCATCTTAAATCCACCTTTGGGTTCCACCGAACATTTTCACCTTATTCTCCAGCGGCATCTTTACTGAAGTCCTCCATTGTGGTCTACAGCAGTTTCCGACGTCACTGCACACCTATGCACCCGGCTTCCCTGGTGTAGGTATCCTGGTTCCTGGGGTATCCACGGGTGGGGCGACTCTCCTACCTTCCATCTTCCACTGGGTTTCTTCAGGGTCCACTGGGAAGGGTCCTTCTTTTTTAAAATTGCAACGCGACTTACCTATTGACTAACATTTGAGTACGCATTCGTGATCCCACTCTGCACACGACCTCCGTGGGGTTTCTAAATACTCACCTTGGGTCCCCGGCTCTTCTACATCTTCTGGGTCCATTCTCGACTTACGTTGTGGTTCGCATTCCACTATTTTAGTATATAGTTAGGTCTTCCCCTGGGGACCACTGTGTATTCTGTGCTATTTACCTATTCTATTGACAAAGTATTGTGTGTATTGTGTTGTATCTCCGGGTAGGAGATAATACTTTGTGTTAGTGAGTGTTAATAATAAATACATATTTTTATAACTACACTGTGTGGTTCTTTTTCACTTAACCTATAATATAAGATTAAGTACTGGTATAACAAGCTGCTTTACACTCCTTCTGGACTGAGCCTGAAGGCTGCTCTCCACAGCTACCACTTAGAGAGCTTTTTAAGGTTGTCTAAGACCACTAAAATCACCATAAGTGTTGTCTGGATTAGTGCAGGGTGCTACACTTAAATAAGCGAGCACCATATACTAAGCCAGCCTCTCACATTAGACAATTGCACTTATACAGGTCCCTCAGTAATATACTGAGTGTACAGAGAAGAAAGTTATCTTACAGATTGCACTCTTCTAGTTTTCTAAAACTGATAAACCACTTCCTTCATCAGGGTTTCTTCCCTATGAAAGCAAAAAAGCAGACTGTCGTATTGCCCCTATTTAAGTAGTCATCACTAAATTGTATCAAATTTGCCTTTCTTCCTATTATTATGCCAAGATCATTAAGGTCGTTTCTGTTGAGCAACTGCAGAGTCACGTAGAAGGTGCTGTAACTGGTCATTCTGCACATTTCAGATTATGAATTATTTGTGTATCACACTTGTTGTGTCTTTGAGCTTGCAATGTTACTTCTGGGTACATAAAGTTTGCTGATGCTCGAAGTTTACTTCAGGTACAGTTTCTGATTTACAGATACATAGGAGGTAGCATTGGTGTATTAAAGTTCTTGCTATGGTTATGATTCTTGTTATATCTGTAGTGTTCTCAAAGAATACAAAATCCTGTTGAAGTGAGTTGCTCCGATGCTACTGCGTCAGTCTCTAGTTGAGAAAGTTTGTTTCTCCCTTGCAGTCACAACGTTATTTACTGAATTTGGGATCATTATCTTAGATGGTCACTTACCCATACTGGTTTCTTCAGGAGTTTGCCGCTTTATCTATTCTTTACATTACCTGAATTATGTCTTAGGGTCATCATATAACTGTACCTCTCCATCCCTATGTGGAAAACGGCAAGCATTATTGAAATGAGAACACTCAAGGCCAGTAAATTCATTCTTTTCCTAACTGCCGACCTCCTGTGGACCTAATTGTAGGCCTGGTTACAGGCTACAGAGGAGGAAAGCTCTCTAATCACACGTTTTTGGCTGCTTGATATCAGTCTTCCTCCTATGGAGTGCTTCCATGGCAGTGCATGAGGGGTTATTTTACATCTCACAACTACAGTTATTCAGTAATAAAGCAACCATTGGAAAGCTATTAGGTCTGGGTTTATTTTGATAAGCAGCATTTGAACATGTCTGTGTTTGCATTCCTCACCACATTAATGCCGTACCGGTTGAATTTGTGAGTGGCCTTTACATTGATCTGTGGCTGTACTTGCCGGAGAAGGGGCTCCTTTTTGGGTTTAGGTCTTTTTAAGGCTACAGCTAAAATGTCACAAATAACTTCCTCCTTGTAAATGGATTTAAAACTGAGCTGTCTGTGTTTCCAAAAACAAGCCAAATGTTATGGTTTTCTCTGCCTTTCTAGCTCCCAGAAGATTGACTTAAACAGTAGTCAACTGGTGTAGCTTATAGATTCACAAATTTCTGTGCCACTTGCCTTCAGTCACAGAGGTGACCCTCTGGTTACTACATCTGTCCTTGATTGGAACCGCTTAAATGGTAATCTAAAACTTCCAGTTGATGACACTTTCCGGCCCCCATACTAGACTTTTTTTCCCTGTGGTTGCACATTATATTTAAGACCCATTGTCTAGGGCATATAGACATTTTGACTATAGCACCAAAATGTCTTAAGCAAATAGCTTCTCTCTGGGAGTTTTAAAGGACTCGAAGATAAACCAGTGCTTGCAGTTTGTAGTATCTTAATTCGGAGTCATCAAAGAGGGTTACCAGTTTTCAGTTTCATGTCCTCCGTCTTTTTCAATTTAAGTATTACAACAATCACTAGAAGGTTTGAGTTTTGTGTGATAGCTACTTGATACTATAAAGAGGATAGAAGCACCTTGTCAGCACCTTTGTTTAAGGCTCTTTTTACGCCTCGCCTAAGACAGCACGTGCACTGCAAGATGCAAGGCATATTGTTAGCTTATTGTGGGCTTAGAGACCGCCCATGCTAACACTGGTTGGCTTCATTGTCACTCATTTGCTTGCTTCTTATTCGTCAGCTTCTATTGGCTTTCCTTCCTCTTCTGGTGTTTGTCCCACCCACTGAAGCCTGGACTCATTACATGCGGCCTTTCATTGCTCCCTTTTCAGACACTACTTTTTTCTTTTTGGTTAAGCATGCTCCCTTGTGTACTATGTATTCTTCTTTTTCGCCCGTGTTTCTCTCCTCGCCCTCCCCCCTAAAGTTACTGTTCTTGCTTTCTCCCTACCCTCTTGCCTTCTGTTGCTGTTCTTGCTTCCCCACCGCTCTGTTGTCCGTGCTTCCCCATCCATCCCCTCTTGCCCACTCTCCGTTGTCTGTGTGCTTCCCCATGCCTGACTACCCACCCTCCGTTGTCTGTTTCCCCAACCCTGCCAGCCCACCCTCTGTTCTGTGTGCTTTCCCATCCACACCCACCCTCTTGTCTGGGTGCTTACCCATCCACGCCTACCCTCTTGTCTGTGTGCTTTCCCATCTACACCCACCCTCTTGTCTGTGTGCTTTCCCATCCACACCCACCCTTTGTCTGATGCTTTCCCATCCACACCCACCCTTTGTCTGATGCTTTCCCATCCACACCCACCCTTTGTCTGTGTGCTTCCCCACCCACCCTCTGCCTGTGTGCTTCCTCACCCACCCTCTGCCTGTGTGCTTCCCCACCCACCCTCGGTCTGTGTGCTTCCCCGTCCCCACCCACCCTCGGTCTGTGTGCTTCCCCGTCCCCACCCACCCCTCGGTCTGTGTGCTTCCCCGTCCCCACCCACCCTCGGTCTGTGTGCTTCCCCGTCCCCACCCACCCTCGGTCTGTGTGCTTCCCCGTCCCCACCCACCCTCGGTCTGTGTGCTTCCCCGTCCCCACCCACCCTCGGTCTGTGTGCTTCCCCGTCCCCACCCACCCTCGGTCTGTGTGCTTCCCCGTCCCCACCCACGCTCGCTGTGCTTCCCCGTCCCCACCCACGCTCGCTGTGCTTCCCCGTCCCCACCCACGCTCGCTGTGCTTCCCCGTCCCCACCCACGCCGCTGTGCTCCCCGTCCCCACCCACGCTCGCTGTGCTTCCCCGTCCCCACCCACGCTCGCTGTGCTTCCCCGTCCCCACCCACGCTCGCTGTGCTTCCCCGTCCCCACCCACGCCGCTGTGCTTCCCCGTCCCCACCCACGCTCGCTGTGCTTCCCCGTCCCCACCCACGCTCGCTGTGCTTCCCCGTCCCCACCCACGCTCGCTGTGCTTCCCCGTCCCCACCCACGCTCGCTGTGCTTCCCCGTCCCCACCCACGCTCGCTGTGCTTCCCCGTCCCCACCCACGCTCGCTGTGCTTCCCGTCCCCACCCACGCCGCTGTGCTTCCCCGTCCCCACCCACGCTCGCTGTGCTTCCCCGTCCCCACCCACGCTCGCTGTGCTTCCCCGTCCCCACCCACGCTCGCTGTGCTTCCCGTCCCCACCCACGCTCGCTGTGCTTCCCCGTCCCCACCCCCACTCGGTCTGTGTGCTTCCCCGTCTGCACCCACCCTCTCTGTGCTTCCCCGTCCGCACCCACCCTCTCTGTGCTTCCCTGTCCCCACCCACCCTCTCTGTGCTTCCCCGTCCCCACCCACCCTCTCTGTGCTTCCCCGTCCCCACCCACCCTCTCTGTGCTTCCCCGTCCCCACCCACCCTCTCTGTGCTTCCCCGTCCCCACCCACCCTCTCTGTGCTTCCCCGTCCCCACCCACCCTCTCTGTGCTTCCCCGTTCCCACCCACCCTCTCTGTGCTTCCCCGTTCCCACCCACCCTCTCTGTGCTTCCCCGTTCCCACCCACCCTCTGTGCTTCCCCGTTCCCACCCACCCTCTGTGCTTCCCCGTTCCCACCCACCCTCTGTGCTTCCCCGTTCCCACCCACCCTCTGTGCTTCCCCGTTCCCACCCACCCTCTGTGCTTCCCCGTTCCCACCCACCCTCTGTGCTTCCCCGTCCCCACCCACCCTCTGTTGTCTGTGTATTTCCCCATCCCTCCCACCCTCTGTTGTCTGTTTCCCCATCCCCACCCACCCACCCTCTGTTGTCTGTTTCCCCATCCCCACCCACCCACCCTCTGTTGTCTGTTTCCCCATCCCCACCCACCCACCCTCCGTTGTCTGTGTTACCCCATCCCCTCCGTCCACTCTCCATTGTCTGTTACCCCATCCCCTCCGTCCACTCTCCATTGTCTGTTACCCCATCCCCTCCGTCCACTCTCCATTGTCCGTGTGCTTCACTGCGTGCCCACCTATCTATCGTCTGTGTGCTTCCCCATACTTGTCTTTCACTTGTCCTTCTCTGCCGCCCTCTCTCTCCCTGTGTTGCCTCGTCCACCACCCTCTCTGCCCCAGCCGACTTTCTCTTTATTTTAAATGAATAAAAAGTGCATTAGCGCTATATCAAAAAGCGTATTAAAAACAACTTTTTGTTTTTTCTACTAATCCATCTCGGATTGACCTAAAAAGAAAAAAAAATCTTACCTCATGTAGATGTGCTTGTATGTATTGGCGCTCACCTACAAATTGGTGAAACGGCCACATCATAGCCCTTTTGCTTTTTAACATTATTTTCAGCCATGCTGCTGTACAGCATGGCTAAAAATCATTGTCAAAGCCAATAAGTCTCCTAGGTGAGAACTGTTGGCTTTGCCAATGCTGGGTCACCTTATCTTTTACCGCTTTAAGGCTGAGGAACTTGGATTAGGCAAGGTTAAATTCCGTGGGCTTCTTCATGAATCTTGTTCCTAACACACCCTTATTCTGGTTTTCCTTCCTTGTTTTATATCGATGAATTTTCCTTTGCACTTCGAGGCCATCCTTGTAAAAGTATTGAAACCCCAAGAAACTCTTGACTCACTCCGGGAAAATTCTTTGATTTATAATGTGTTGACGTTTTATCTCTAATAATCAGAGGAGTAATTAAATACCAACCTACATTGCAGTAAATACCCTTCTCCCTCTCTGGTAGCATTACATAATAAAATCTTAACTTTATTCCAATAATGCCTGCCATTTACACATTCCAGTCACGAAATCTAGTGACATGATCCCCTAGTCTAGCATTCTGAAATTGTGTGTGCGATGGTTTTCTGACACTTGGTGACAGTTTTGTTTAGGGGGAGCGATTACTTGCAGATTTTGTTTTCCAGGACATTCCTGAAATGTTTTCTAAAGCATGTGAAATTTGTACTAACAGGCTTTCAGCATTGACAGAAACGTTGTTTCCCGTTTGTGTTTAGTTTGAGAGAGACAGTTTGTAGCAGTAGGTCAAAATTAGTTTTTCGTGTTTTTGCTCAATCTAAAGCTTTAACTGTTGTTTTTCATATACACAGCTTTTTAGGTCGAGCTTGGGCAGCGCATGAGCTGCTGCGAGGCATGCAGTAGTGGAGTATGGCTTTGAAGCCCCGCCCACTTTTCGCCCAAATTTGTAATTGGCTTGTCCTTGTCCGTCGTAAATGCTGGCTTCCGAGTCGTTATTAGGCTTGTTAGACCCTACTTGGTACTGCCTTGTCTGCATTTGTTACCTCCCATAACGACTGGACCTTTTTTACTGGGGTTGTTACATGGTCTGCTTTATAAATTGGTGAGCACTATTTCATTTAATGCTCTTCCCCTATTCCACCCACTACCTCGCAGGTCGCCGCCCGCTTCTATTTTAATTTTTATTAATGGCTGTCTGCTTTTAACTATCAATCAATCGGAGAATTCTAAGCGTGCTACTCACCCGTGAGGGTCTCAAGGCGCTTGGGAGGGTGGGGGGGCTGGGTGGGGGAGCAGCTCCGATCAGTCGATTAGCCAGGTCTTGAGGGTCTTTCTGAAGATGTGCAGGGTGGGGGAGCGTCTAATGTTGATCGGGAGCTCGTTCCAGGTCTGGGCCGCGATGTTGGAGAAGGTTCTTCCACCCGTTCTTGCTCTGCGGATGCGTTTTTTTTGTTTATTTATTTTAGCAGTGCAGTCCGCATTTAGCGGCCGCACTTATTTATTTATTTAATTTATTCATTTTGTTTACTAGCGCCCATGCTGCGCTTTCACATACATAGAGGCCGCGCCCCTTTCTTTACACATACCGCATCTAAAGAATGGTACGTGGCCGACATAAAAGTGAAAGCGCGCCGTGGGCGCTTTTACCAAACCGCTTGACAAACGGATGCTTTTTTTTTGTCAAAGCCCTCATGCCGCGGTTTCACTTTAATGTCGGACACGCCCTGTTAGAAATGGGGGTCTCTAGTTGGCAAGGGTTTGCACCTTTGTCCAAACACGGACCCTTCTTCCTAGTCAGGATAAGGGAGTTACACTCCTAAAATAACCCCTGCTCACCCCCTTGGTAGCTTGGCACGAGCAGTCAGGCTTATCTTAGAGGCAGTGTGTAAAGCATTTGCACATAACCCACAGTAATACAGTGTAAGCACTACAAAAGGACACCACACCAGTTTAGAAAAATATCCAATATTTTTATATACTTAAGACAAGACCAAAAACGATAAAAATCCACAATACAGTACTTAAAAATCTTCAGTTATCAAAATATGCTTGAAAAACAGTTCCTTGATGTCGATAGCTCCGTCCTGGGCTATCACGGCGTCGTGAGCAAACAAATCCAAACAGTTCTGGCTGACCGCGGCGTCGCGGGCCAGCTACGGTGTCGGGAAGACCTGCAAACAGTACCTTTTAGAAATGCAGGAGTCGTCGGGGCCCTCGAAGTCACACGTGTTGCAGATCGAACTCCTCTCTGGTGAAGTCAGGAGTGCTGGCGTCGGCAGGCGTCTGGTGCTGCGGTGCGAAGTGCAGCGGTGCGGCGTGCGGTGCCCTCAGGTCGCGGTGAGAGCAGCGGCTTGGTGGCGGCGTCAGATGGCGTCGTCGGTGAGACCACGGTCGCGGTGCGAAGTGAATGCGGTGCTCGTCGCGGTGCTGGCAGGTCGCGGTGCAAGCAGCGGCGTCGTTGTTGCTGAAGCGCTGTCGTCGGCTGACGAACTGGAGTCGATGGCGCCGGCAGGCCAAGACTGCGGTGCAGGATGAGGGCGGTGCGTCGTAACTTTACGAGCGGTTCCCTCGAACCACGGTGCAAGCAGCGGCATCGATTTCAGCGTGGGGCGTTGTCGTCTGGGATACCAAGGCGTCGTCATGAAGCGAGGCGGTGCGAGTGCGGTGCCCGTAGGTCGCGGTGCGAGCAGCGGCTCGGTGGTGGGGTCAGCAGGCGTTGATGGTGAGACCAGGGTCGCGTTGTGGTGCCGTCAGGACACTGAGTCGGCAGCGTCGTCGACGTCGTCGGGTTGCTTTTTCTTCTGTTGCAGCACAAAACACACAGTCCCCAGTGCTCAGGGCAGAAGAGCTTGAAGTCTTTGCTGTGCCTGAGACTTCGTGAACAGGGGGCAAGCTCTACCTCAAGCCCTTGGAGAAACTCACAAAAGTAGATTGCAGAAAGTTCAGTCCAGTCCTTTCACTGCCCAAGACAGAAGCAGCCACTGCAGGCCAACACAGCAAAGCACACAGCAAAGTGGTAGTCCCTCCTCACAGCTTCTCCAGCTCTTCTTCTTGGCAGTCTTCTTGGTCCAAAAGAGTTCTAAAGTTCAGGGGTCTGGGCCCCAATATTTATATCCCAAAATCCTTTGATCTCTTAGGCAGAGAGTGTCTGTGCCCAGCCAGAACCAGTTCTGCCTCCTCTGGTGTGACTTCCTGGCAGGAGGTGGAGACGGCATTGTCAGAGGCAGACCAGGCCCTTTGAGGTGCAAGGAAATCTTCTTCCCCAGTTGCAGCCCAGGTGTATTCAGCCCTTTCCTGACCCACCTAGACTATCTGGAGCCACTCCTGCTCCTCAGCCTTCTGTCATCCAAAACCCAGACAGGCAATCCACATTCCAGCAGAGGCACACGGGATGACTGAGCAAGAAAATGCCTACTTTCTAAAAGTGGTATTTTCAAACCCAGAATGTAAAAATCACCTTCACTAAAAGATGCATCTTTAGATTCTGAGTTCAGGCATACTAAACTTTATTTTCCTACCTAGTTCCCAGGGCCAGTTATGTTTATAAGATGTTATAATCAAACTTCCCATTCTGTCCTATGGGGAACAGGTAGCCTTGCAATAGTGAAAACGAAATTGGCAGTAATTCACTATCAGGACATGCCACACACACCAGGGCATGTCCTACCTTTCACATACACTGCACCCTGCCCACAGGGGTACCTTGGGCCTACCTTAGGGTGGCTGACATGTAAGAAAAGGGAAGGTTAGGGCCTGGCAAGTGGGTGTACTTGCCAAGTCGACATGGCAGCACCAGACTGCGCACAGGCTTTGCAATGGCAGGTCAGAGTCACATTTACGGGCTGTTTGTGTGGGTGGCACAGTCCAGTGCTGCAGCCCACCAACAGCATTTGATTTACAGGCCCTGGCACACGCAGTGCACTTTACTAGGGACTGACACATAAATCAAATAGGAATCATGGAAACGCCAATCCATAACACATTTTACCACAGGAGCACTTGCACTTTACCACTGATCAGCAGTGAGAAAAGTGCACAGAAACACTAAGCCAGCACAAACAGAGTCAAAACCGGGAGGTCAGAAAGCAAAAACTCAGGGGAAACACGCCAAAAGATGCCAAGTCTAATACGCCCCTTTCTTTAGACGCGGCTTGTCAAAAGAAAGGGGCGCGGCCTTTATGAATGTGAAAGCGTTGCATGGGCGCTAGTAAAAAAACAAATATTTGCAATGCAATAGGTCTCGCATTTGTGGGAGCTTAAGCTATTGCATTGCCAATAGCTTAAATTCTCGTTAATGCGAGACCTATTGCATTACAAATGCTTGTTTTTTATTGGCTGCGCACCTTAAGGCTTTTGAACACTTGCTTTGGGAAAGGAATATTACCTTTTTGGAAATCATGTCTGGTCATTGCCGAACTGGCTGTGTTTAAAAAACTTGTTACTACTGGGGCAGCAGTGCGTTTTTGGTTAGCTTCATTGCAGATTACCAATGACTGTTGGTACAAAAGCAGGAAGTTTATTGGTTCCTTTTCTCTTCAGCCCATGCAAGATTAAACACAGCGGACTAAATGCTAAAAATGTATATTTCATTGAACAATGCTAAAACCGCTTGCAGTATGGCCGGTGCCCCTCTCTTGTAATAAGTCTTAGTGCGAAATAACTAAGGTGAATGAAATGCTTTATCTCTTACTCCTAATAACACCTAAAGTTGATTTTTTTGCAGGGCCTCTGGAATTATGCGACTGGGAAGGAGCAAATTATGCAGTAGGGTTGATTAGATTATGCAGCAAGAAAAGGCAAATTATGGAACCTCACATTTTGTGATACTATTACTTCATAATTTTGTTATATTTTTTCACATGTTAACACTGGCTGGCCAATAGTTTCCCCTCATTAGTACTAGTTTATCATCCAGATATAGTAATAAGCAACTGAAAGATGACCAATCAACCTTTGCATAGGTCCTCCTACTGCCCAGCAATATGGGTCATTATTTGTACATGAAACAGTTTAATAAAAAAAACAATCTGCAAATTATGCAGCAGATGATGGATTGTGTGGCAAATGTGGAAAATCCATAGCTATGCAGAAAACACCACTGTCGCAGAATCGCATAATTCCAGTGGCCCTAGATATTTGTGGTCTGCTTTGTTTCCCTGCAGCTGTATTTTTTTCATATATTTTTACATTTGTTTTGTATGCTATTATAAGTTTGCAGTTTGAGGCTTAAAATTAGAACTTCTTCGCCAATTTTAGTGGGTTTTTTTGTGAGTGGGTTTTGTAATATTGAGTACAAAATTAGGAGCTTAGTTTAGCCTAACTTAAGGTGTGAGTGCATCTGGCATGCCAGTTATATTTTTACTTCCATGCCAAAGGATTTTGCGGTTGACAAGCTTGTCTTATTTTTAGATTGAGTTTACCAGACAGCACATGTGCTATCTTTTGCAAGGCATGTTCTGACTTACCATGAACATAGAGGGGCTTGGGACCCGCCCATTGTTTACCATTGGTTGGCTTTCCTTTTGACTCTCATTTGCCTGCTCTTGTTCCTGTGTGTTTCTGCCTTGTCTCTGTTAGGAAACAACTTTTCTTCTTTATGTGTAAGCAGATGTTTTTTCAAGCCATCTCCTTTGTGTACTTTTTTACCCTTGTGCTGCTGCCTGTCACCGTTTGCTTCTTCCCGTCCTGTTGCACTCCCCATTTGTGCTTTTTTGTGTTGCATTCACCTCCTCCGTCTCTTGTGTTTGCATGTCCCACTGCCCTCCCCAGTGTTGCTTCTGCATCTCCCACTTCACCTTGTTGCTTCTGTGGCCTCCCGCCCTCCCCGTATTACTTCAGATAGCGTCAGTGCAC
Organism: Calotriton arnoldi; assembly: GCA_963921515.1. Lineage (NCBI taxonomy): Eukaryota > Metazoa > Chordata > Amphibia > Caudata > Salamandridae > Calotriton > Calotriton arnoldi. The sequence continues at coordinate 1,215,621 of CAWUFW010000018.1, forward strand.
ATGTAGTGCCAGCTCTATCATGAGAGGGCATTCCCTCATTTGCATGGGCGATGTAGCCCCATACAAATGATGGAATCACTTGGTCTCTGCGCCCATGCCCTATTACTGATGCAGGTGCAGAGCTAAAAAGACCCTTAGGAGACGCAATGACTGCACCACAAAAAGGTGGCACACTGTTAGTGCGCCCTCTGAGGACAGCCCTCGAGTGGGGAAATGGGGTCTCATGGACCCCACAGACACCCCCCTGGAGATGAGTGCAGCCACTCACTGCACCCGCCTGCAGGGGTGTCTCTGTCCCCTCTTTAAAGTGCAGGCAGCTTGCTGCCGACACTGTGACAGTCAGAGCAGCTTGGAAGCAGTTGCTCCCTATTTTACCGAATGTGCTTCCTCCAGGGCAGCGCATTCCTCATAAAAGGGAACACTGTCCTGGTCTGCACCAGGCACACCTTTTGAATGCACAGAGACAGTGTCATTTTTAATACGGCCCCGGAAACTACTAGCTTTATTATCGACAGCTTAAGCACTCATTCCAATGTTCTAAGTCAGTGTATGGACTAGAAGCAGTGCAGTTTCTCCAGAACCAGTTCGTGGACCTCTTTCCATGGTGCATGGGCACTGAAAATGTTCATGATACAGCCCCTGATCCTTCTATTTAAAGGGGTGCAGCTCCTAAAGGTATGCTTTTTAGACCATCACTATGAAAACCTAAGAACAGAAGTGCTGAGTGTAATGTTTTATGGGAGGACATTGATTCTGGAGATTTTTGTTTACAGTGATCCTCTACCCTGAACTTACAGAAATCCAAACTGCCCTGGACTGAGACACTGCTAAGAGTTCAGCTGCAAACTGCTGACCACTCTGCAATAACATGCTGTGAACAATGAGCTGAAGAAATCTGATTTAAGCCATGCTTCCAGAACAGGAGTCGAAGTTGGCCCTAAGGGCCTAGGGACCTTGAAAAGGTCCACAACCACATATTAAGTGGCCTAGCGTGGTTCAAGTAGGTATTAAGGGGAGTATCCATCGTAGAATAATGCTTAGCGGTAGGGGCTGCATTTATACTGTTTGACACCAGCGAGCACCAAACAGGTAAAAGGGCAGGAAAATTACACTGTGTTCTGGTTTCCACGGAAAAACAAATATTCCCTTTTGTGGCTCTTTATCATTTATAATTGGTTTTAACTGGAAACGCCATTTACCTCTCAAAAGTATCTTGAATCATAACGCATTATTTTTTTCTGGTTATCTTAGAGATGCATTGTATACATGAAGCAATTGTTTTTTTGTTTTGTTTTCACTGCAACAGCCTTATTTCATATGAGTATATCATCCTGCAGATTGCGCACGTTATGAATATGCCTTCCAAGCTTCACATAGTATTAACATGTATTTGTAAGATGCACGTTTTCCCCCTGGGGCATCTTGGTGCCGAATAACAGGTGTTTATTGTTACTCAACTCCGTGGTGCTCATTTTATAGACTTAGTAACGATAGATGACTGAATGGACCCACTAGAATTTGAATCTATGGCCAAGAGGTCAAACGCAATTTTATTTTTTTGCAGTGGATTTATTATTAGTCCACTGAGCCACAAGACTCTTCTTCAGGCTGGTCCAGAAAACGTATTTCCCAGCAGTGACTCTCCAGTGCCTCAATGTGCTCCCACTCAGCCCGGGACGTGAGATTGCCAGTGTATATTCTGCACCAGCTGCTGCGCCGTCTGTTCCTGTTTTGTGCCCCCATTGAGGCAAACTGGACCTCTGTCTTTTTTTCATGTATTTCCGTACTTGGGTCACTGGCTGGCGAAAGAGGAGTCCCAAAATATCGAAGAACTTCAGCAGACCATCGCTCTTCTCCATGACCTTGCCTTTACCTTTAGCATCCAAAAGTCCCACCATACTCACACACAAAGGGTGACTTTTATTGGGGCGCCGCTCTACTTGGTTCTAATAAAGGCCTTTTCTCCTCCTCAGAGAATGGCAGCTATTCAGGTGATAATTCTAGTGTGTTGGACTCAAACTCTTGATTCAATCCTGCTTGTGTTGCATCTGCTAGGCCTCATTGCCTCTTGTACCTGATGCCAGATGGCGAATGAGGGCCCTCCATTGGAGTCCGAAAAATCAGTGGTTGCAATATGTATGTGTGTATGCTCTTTCTGTATAGTGTAGTCCTAGTCAAAAAGGCAGTGGAGCGCTTTAAAGGGTCAAAGGAAAGCATTCAGCCAGTGATGGGAGGAGTCCGCTGGTTATTGGATTGTTATTGCATTGTGATAAAGTGTTATTTAAAGAAATTCGAGCAGTGTTGGGAGCAGTCCTTCTGGATACTAGGCTTCAGATCCTGGGTACATTGATGGAATTGGCCTGCTGCCCCCTTTTTTTTCTGTTTTACACTCCTTAGACTCCAGTCTGATGGTGGCCTGGCTGTGGGTGAGATGAGAGCCACCATAGAAGGCGAGCTTGTCCGCAAAGTAAGCTGGGTTCTATGATGGCTTTGTAAATGATGCAGTTGGTTTTGAAGATGGTGCGAGTCGGCAAGTGGAGCCAATGGGATTCCATTAGGATGGGGGTATTACAATCATGTTTCTTCCAGCCCTAGATGAGACATATTGTGACCTTGTCTAATGCCCTTAAGGAGTGACAATGTGGAGTCCGGGAGGCTGTGGAGTAGGGTGTTACGAGAATCCAGATGCAAGAGTATAAGGGTTTAAAGCATTTCTGAAGTTACTTTCTGTAAGAAAGTTTCACTTTTTTTAGGCGAGAGAGCTGGTATCAAGCAGTCTTTGTTATATTGGCAATGTGTACCTTGAGGGGTGAAGTTGATGTCAGGTGAATCTAAGTGGCTTGTCAGGTTTGTACTATTTCTTGCATGCTGTTCTTGGCAAATAACAGGAATTCTGTCTTGCTTTGGTTGAGTTTTAGATAGGTGCTCAACATTCAGGCCTGGATGAGATGTAGGCAGTGTTTTGAGGTGTTGAATGTCTAAAGTAGAGGAGACTTTCTGGTAGAGTTGTGTATCGTCTGCATGTTTTTGAATACTTATGCTGACAAGTAGCCTAGCTCTGATTCTGTTTTGGGGAATATCGTGAACCGTCATATCACGCTCAGCTAAAGGGCTCCCTTAACCCTAGTTACCCTAGAACATTGTTTTTATGCTTTTTGCTTGCTTTTAGTAAACTTTGTGGGGGTGCTACTGCAGGGGAAATCTTTAATTACAACTGAGTTTTGTAACAAGTTAAATTTGTTTTAACCAATGCACTATGCCTGTTGGGACTTACCGATTACTTGGCCCTTCACTTCTATGCTCCTCAGCTCCCCAGTCTGCCGCAGGTTTCTCGTTTGTGCAGAGGGACCTGGGATGCGCCTTTGCCTATTTGGTGTGCTGTGACGGCCGCCATCTTGGACAGCTTGTGGCACAGCTGGGTGGAATTTCAGTGCTCTCAGTGACTGATGTAAGGGCAGCATGGTGCCAATGCACAGCAGACGCTCTGAAGGTGCACCAAAGGCAGGCCCGTCTTGGTCTGAACGAGACCAGGGGCCAGAGACCCTGCTCGATTTAGGGCAGACAGAATAGTAATTCAGCCAGACCTCCTAAAAGCCTTGCGTCCAGCCTGCCCAGAGGCATGTCAGTCATTGATTAACCCGTTAGTCTTCGGGGACAGTTGTAAACACTATGTTTTTTCTATAAACCTTCAGATTGCACGACTGACGCTGAAAACGCAAAAACTGCAACTAACTCTGAGGATAAGCATACGCAGGTCTCACCAAGGAGACGGTCGACCAACTGAAGCGTCTGCTTTTTTAGTATAAATTGCCACTCTGGTTAGCAGTCAACTTCACATTCGCAATTTTCTGGTGGACATGGGCCCGAATGCCCTATTTCTGACAGAGACCGGGCTACATGAGGCATCTCTGCCTGATTTCATTGCCTCTCAGAAGGGATCGTAAAGACAGAAAGGGAGGTGGCATAGCGATTGTTTTTAAAGACACCTATCAGTGTAAGATAGAGGAGCCACCTTTACTGGCATACAAAGCCCTGTTCTTCTCTCTACAACTCACACCCAAATTTACTATCTCTGGCACCTTAATCCCTCTCCTCACTTCCCCCTCATACATTGAACTGGAGTTCCACAATCCTGGATGCAATTTCTCCCTATATGCTTAAAAGCTCCAATTTCATTTTACTCGGAGACCTCAATATGCACCTAGAGGAAGTTACCTGCACACTCAGTCAAACACTAATCAAGGATCTCGATGATATGAATCTTAACCGAATAAATTCCTGCCCCGCTCATAAAGCAGGTCTTCTGCTGGATCCCATTTTCTCTAACATCTCAGTTCTTACTACAGATCCACCTATCCTGTTACTGTAGTCTGACCATCTTGCTGTGCCCTTTTCTATTCCCACTCATTCCCCACCGCCTTTGTTGGCGGCCAGGCCCAAAATCATGGCCAGGAACTGGACCAAATTCGACATCCTCGCCTTCAATGCATGCCTACTGAGGACCTCACCTCAGCTAGTACAGAAGGTTGAGCTAGACCAACCTTCCATTGATCATTGGCTCATAGTCTGCTTAAATATAACGTTACCAGCTAAGCCAAAATCCTCCCTTAGGCAACACCCCACTGCCCACTGGTTCAACGAGTTCCTACAGACAGAAAAGAAACTATACAAGCGTCTAAAAAGGGTATGGAGGAAATTATGATACTGACTCAAAAACGAAATAAAAACTAGCCCTGAACCAAAGTCACTTGCACTGCAAGAACACACGCGCTCTGTTTTATTAAACAAAACAATTCTCAAGCACAAAACTGCCCCAAAACACTTTTTAAAGTGGTCCAAGACTTATCAGATACCATTAACCTCTCCCCTGCTCCCTCATTGTCACAAGCTCAATGTCAGGAGCTCGCTGACTTCATTAAAAAGGTGACAGACATTAGGTCCACCCTGGCCATAACAAGGAATGATAACACTCAGCTAAAGTATAACAGATCCAGCCCTTCTCTGATTCTACCCCCATCCAGGGACGAAAACCCCACAGTGACATGCTAGGTGCCTGCAAGACTGCAGTCTTTGCTCCCGTTGGACTACCCCTGCCTAATGGACCTACTGCTGTCAAGTCAGGATCGCCTCTAGATCCCCCCCCCCCCAGCTAAATTAAGCACCTTGAGCCCACAGTCCTTGCAGCCGGTGCTAGAACATTTAAGCTCCTGTTTCGCGATGGGCATTTACCTAATGCCTGAAAACATGCAATGGTTCTCCCCTTGCTAAAGAAACCCCACTTGGACCAGGACAATTGGTCCAATTTCAGACCCATCTCCTTAATGCCTATTTTTCCAAGATACTGGAAAAGCATGTAAATATCAACTCGCCTCATTTGTGGAAACTCAGAGGCCCTTCACCCCTCCCAGTCAGGCTTCAGAGCTGGGCACAGCACCGGAACCGCAGTTCTAGCAGCCATGGAACTTCTAAGGTAACTCCTGGTTTCGGGCAGCACAGCCGCACTGATCTTATTAGAGCTCAGCGCGTCTGACGCAGCATCTGAATCTCTCACACTTACCTCTGTAGTTCCTCAGGGTTCCACCCTTAGCCTTTTGCTTTTTAACATTTATGTCTGCCCTTTGGCGGACCTAGTGGAAAGCTGCGGACTAACTCTGCATTTATATGCAGACGACGCCCAGATCATTTTCTTCCTGTTGTCCGGACGGGAAGTCAACTCGGAGGATCTCAATTCCTGCCTCGGTCTTGTCTCCACCTGGATGAACACCAACTCCCTGAAAACTAAATGGCGAGAAGACCGAGCTTTGGGGTCCCCAACATTGGCCTGCCACGCTGGGAATGCCACCTACTCCCACCAGTAAAATGAAGAATCTTGGCTTCTGGTTCTATCCCACGCGGTCTATGAAGCCACAAGTGGCCTAAGTGGCCTCCACATGCTTTGCTATCATGAAATGGCTTAAGAAGATTCTGTGGATACTTCCTTTCTCTGCTCAGAGAACAGTCATCCAGGCCATGATATTATCCAGACTTGACTATGGCAACATCCTGTACTTTGGGGCAGACAAGGCAACGATAAGGCGCCTGCAAATCATTCAGAACTCTGCAGCCAGGCTCTTGTTTCGCCTCCCTAAACATTCCTCAGCATCTTGGCTTCTTCGCCAACTCCACTGGCTCCTAGTGGACAGGTGAATAAACTTCAAAGCTCTCTGCTTTATCCACAAAATCCGCACCTGCTTGGGACTGGGCTACTTGCAAAGCCTGGTGACTCCCTACCATCCTGCTCACACCCTGCGCTCAAGCAATCAATCTACTTTTTGCAGTTCCAAGAGTCAGACACACCCAAATGGGTGGTCGATCCTTCTCATTCCTGAGCCCTAAGTTGTGGAACTCTCTCCCAGAGTCCCCGAGATGCTGAGCTTCGCTATCCAACTTCAGCAAGGAATTGAAAACTCTGCTCTTTTAGCTCCTTCAGGCTGGTCTACTTGTACTCAAAGGGCTAGGAAACCCTGGTGGGTAGCTATGCGCTATATAAGCATTTAATAATAATAGTGATAATAATATGCTGCTCTCTGTGAGTAGAGCACCATGGCTTAGTAGCATGTATAGCCGTGGTTCTTAACCTATGATTAGGGACTGCTTAGAAAATTAAATAATGTTAACAGATTACTAAAGTATTTATAAATAAAGAAGCAAAATGTAAAATTGAAAATTTTTAAACGTTCTGTAAATGTGAAGGAATTTGAAATTGGAATCTAAACATTAGTTAGTAGCCTCTGCGTCAGAAATTTTTAGGGTGTGAAGAGGCATGATAGAGCTCACCTGTAGTCGAGTAGTTTTGTGTGGTTCATATGGATGCTCTGCAAGACGGGGTAAGCAGCCACTCTATTGCTTACCTATACAGAGACTGGGTCACAAAATTTAAATAAGTTCGGTGGCAGGTGCTCCAATTTTCCAAATAAGACAGGCTCACGCTAGTGCTCTATTCAGCTCTTCTATCCATTAGTTGCTTCAAATATTAAAATTTCAGCCAGCCAACACACGTTTCACTTCATTAGTGCTGTAATAGCATGTAAGCGGTTCCCAAATGTATTATAAGTAGTGAGTGTCTAGAGTAACAATCTAGGAATGGTATCCCATGGTATAATTTCTTTGCTTGTGTGTGGCCTCTTTCCATGCCTCAAGAAGAATCGGTAACAAGAATTTACAATGCAATTGGTCTCGCATTACTGAAAGTTTGAGATAATGGCGTTGCAAATAATGATCGTTAGATTTTTTTTTTTTGTTAAAAAATATCCCAGCAGTAGCATAAGTAAGGATGCAGTATCTTATATCAGACCCCCCAAAATTTAGCGGCACAAATATGGAAATTTAGCGGCACAAATATGGAAATTTAGCGGCGTTTTTGCGGCACTTTATTTTACTCATCATTCATTTTCAGCCTGAAATCAATGGAAGCTGTTTTAGCAGAGTATTCCACTTTGAAATAGGCATGTTTAAAGTGTCTGCAGCTCTACGGAAGCACAGCTCCAGTCCTAACCTCGTGGGAGGGAGCTGTATTTATCCCTGGGATGTTCTAGTGCCATGTATGCACCCCTGTTGAGGCACCGCTGCCTACGGATCCGAGAGGCAGGACACCTCTTCCTCAGGCACCCTCTTTTGCTACTCACAATGTCATTCTCCGGTCAGTCCCCTTGTTCATTCTCTCCGTTTTCTCTCCTTCTCTCTCTCCTTTCTTTCAATAATTCTGTTATTTCCATTTCAATCGTTGACTCATTCCTTCTCTCCGTTTTCTTGCTTTTCTGTTATTTTTCTCAATCCTCGTCGCTCCTCTTCCTTTACTCTGTTTTCATTGCCCCTTCCCCTTCTCTTTATTTCCTTCCTCCCTTTCTCTTTTCTCGTTTTCAGTTTTGTTCTTGCTTCCATCACTTCTCATCCCTATAATTCCCACTCCAGTGCTTCTTATCGTTCTCTTTCAAATTCTCTTTCCTCCTTACTCGCTCTGTTCTCTTCTTCGTTGTTTTTCTCTCTTTTTCACTCCAATTTTCTGCCTCGGTTCTTTTCAGTGCACGGCTCTTCCTTTCATGCCTTTCCCTCGTGCTTTCAGTTTGTCCAACCTCCACCTCCGAACTACTAGCCATTTTCTCTTCTCTCCCCCCTGGATCTCTCTTCCTCTCCTTCTCTCTCTTTAACTCACCCCTCTTATCCCTGCCCTTTCTTATTCCCTCTTCTCGTCTCCTTGGGTACTTCTCTTCTTCTCCCCATGTCTCCACCTCTCTAGCTTTCCCTCTACCCCTTTTATTCATCCTCCCAGGCGACCCTCCTCTTCCTCTCTCTTTCATCCTTCTATACACCGTTCACTCTTTCTCGAGTCCTCTTAGTTCTCTTCCCCTCTCCTCTTTACCTTCTGGCTCCCATTCCCTCCGCATCTTTCGCTCCCTCCCCATCTTTCACTTATTCCTTCCCGCCTCTCTCGCGCATTCACTTCCCGCACTTCTCCTTTGTCGTCCCATCTCTTCTATCTTTGTCTCTCGTTTATATTCCATCTCCCCACCTCTCCTCCTCTTCTCTTCCCTCCTCTTTGCCCCCCCCTCCCCCACTTCAGCTCTCAAGCTCTCACCCACCCCCCTATTTCCGCTCGGGGAACCTTTTACTCATTCTCCTCGCATCTCTATTCTCCTGTCCCACCACTCTCTACATCTTGTACTCTTTCTCCCTTCTTCTCCCATCTCTTCCACTTCTCTTTTCCCCATCTCAACCTCGTTCTGCCCCCCTCAAGGCCTCTCCCTTCCCTCCCCTCTTTAGCCTTGGCCTCCTTTCGCACACCTAATTCTTCTATCCCATCTCTCCTTTGCCATCTCTATCTTCCTTCCCACCCTCTCCAACTCACACCTTCCATTTCTTTCCAACCTTCCCCTTTCTAGCTCCTTCACTCTTCCTTCACATCTCACCCTTCTCTCCCCTTATCTCTTCACCTTTCCCCTCCTCCAATCTCTCTTCCCCTCGCCTCTACATCCTCCAGCCCTCTCCCATTCGCGTCCCCTCACTCTTTCTCCCTCTCTTCCAATCCTCGTCCTCACGTCTCATTCGCAGCGCCTTCAACTCTTCCTTTTCAGCCCCCCCCACGCTGCACATCTTTCCGTCCCTCGCAATTTGTTTTTCATTTAAATGCCTGCAGTTGCCCCTGGTCCCTCTTCGCTGTGGGTTTTGTCAGCTGTCACATCAGCCCCCCCCACCTCCTTCGCCTGCTCCCCCACAGGATGCTCAGGCTGTCCAAAATCTCGCTTTTCCGGCATCTACCAGAGATTCCCCGGGGCGGGGGTTACTTCTAGGAGTAAAGCCCGCCCCCTGTTCCCCACGAGGGCGACATGCAGGAATAGACACGTGGGGGCCGACATTCCAGCAGGTCGGGCGAGATCTGCTAAAAAGAGATCTCCCCCCAGCTCCTGAAACATTAGAAAGACATATCTCTGATACCGAAGCATGTACTTCTCAGCCACTAGAGCATGTACCATCTCACCTGCTGCAGCATTCACATTGTTGTAACGTTTATCTGCTGATGCCTGCAAAGGCCTAACCAATAAGCCACACATACTGACATTGCAGACAGCTGTACTGTCAACACAGACCTAAAAGGGGCCTCCTTCCACCAACCGTCCAAATTTCGCGGGCAGTTTTCCAGGCGGCGATTTCCACCCCCCCCCTCCTGCTCGCCCCCCGCTTGCTACCGCCAACTGCGCGCTTTCCCTTACAATCACCACTGACCACTTCTTTGGTGCCTGAAAAGGTCGCAGTTTATTTTCAATACCACAAATTTTTGTTACATACAATTTTATATTTCAACGTCCATGGTCATAAGCCCTCTATGTCCTTGTTTAGCTTTCCTCAATTTCTTTTTGATCTGGACTTCCAGCCTCCTCGACTTTCTGGAAGAGGAGGGAGGGGCACCTTTCTCGGGGTTTCACGTCGCGGGTCTAGGCTTCAACTTGCTACCGATTTGGAGGGTGTCCGTTGGGACCTGCCCGGGCTAGAAGTGCCGTCCCGCTCGCCCTGGGCCTTTTGGTGGGCCCTCCCTTCTCCCGGGGGTCCCTGCCGTTTGGCATCCCAAGGACCTTGCCTGAGCGTTTACTCTCTCTTTCCTGAGGCTGAGTCCCTACCATCTTCTCCCTCTGTACCCCTGCCGTTAGGCATCCCAAGGGTCCTGCGGGAGTGTCGCCTCTATTCTTTCTCTGGCGGCACGCCGCCCCCTGGCTCCCTCAGTACCCCTGCCGTGAGGCATCCCAAGGCCACTGGGAGAGCCTCCCGTCTATCCTCTAGTGAAATTGAGTCCTACTAGCTTCCTTGTGTTTGATCCGCCACGCTCCCTCCGGTTACCCGATCGGAGGGTGCTCCCCCCAATTGCCGCTGCCCTTCCTCCGTGTCCTAGTTGCAACCCATTTGTTCCAGTACCCCCACGATGTTCAGTAGGAACATGTCCATTCCCACCCCCGTGAGGTGTACCCCGTCTTCCAGGTGATACCCGGGGGACCTTAGGTTTATGAACCCGTGCCGCACGAACCCCCATCCCTGGGCCTTGCATATTCTGGCCATGGTAATATTCAGCTTTCTTCTGGATTTTTCGACTGCTCCCGGCCTCACCGCCCCGCGCCAGGCCCCCGTGCTATGATTTCAGAGAATATCAGGTCCGCTGGGCGGATCAGGCGTGCCAGCGCCGTGAGCCTGCTCTGCATGTTCTCTAGCAGCGCTCGTCTTCCCAATGCTGCCAGGTCGTTCCCGCCCAGGTGGATCACTACCGCGTCCGGTCTGCCACCGTGCTCCAGTGCATCCCGCGCCGTGGGTAGCAATTGCTCCCATTTCATCCCTGCGCGTCCCCACCACTCGATGGTGGTGTCCCTCAGCCATACGCCTCCGAATTTGCGTCTGGTTGCCGCCCACTGTTGCGCCCGCGTTACGTAGGAATGTCCCATTATCCACACCGTCTTCCGTGCCGCTCTTGGACCTGTATGGGGCGGGAGAGATTGGGCTCAGTAAACCGTGGGGCGTATGTAACGCCTGTATGCGCTGGATGCCCAGCGCCCTATCCCCTTGATCAGCCCTTCCCCCAGTCCTAGTCCCGCCGCTGTCGTGGCTGCCCCTATTCTGAAAGAGTGTGAGCCGTATTAGCGTGCGGGGAGGCCTATTTTCTCTAGTACTTTTCTCATCACCGCTATGAATTGAAAGCGGCTGAGGAAGGACCCGTCCCTGTGTCTGAAAAGCGGCCCCTGGCTCAGCTCCCTCCCTCCTAGGTGCTCCTTTAGTAAGCACACTGCGCAGGTGTTCGCATCCGTTGTGCAGAGAATCCTGGTCCTCCTGCCCTTGCCTGCTTGGTCCGTCTTGGACCGTCTTAGCATTATGTCCATGTGGCCTTCCTCTATCGCCACGTCCCTTCTGTGTATGCATTCTGTGCCTGGGTCGCTTCTTGATGGGGCTACTAGCTCGCTGACCCTGTAAGCCCCAAAAAATGCTACTGCGAATGCTGCTCGGAAAAGCTCTCCCTCCTGTTTTGAGGAGCACACCTCTGCTGTTGCCTCCAGCATCCTGCTTAGTATTTTGACATGGATGGGGCGCCTCCTATCTTTGTTTGGCTGTTGCAACCGCTCCCATCCCTTCATTGCCATTCTGCTTTTGAAAGACCTGGTGGGATCTGCCTGTCCCTCCATCTTTGAGTAGTATGCCATTGCATTGAGGTGCGATTGGGCCCATGTTTTTGTCCTACCTGCCATAAAGGCCCACTCAATGAACCCGAGGACCTCCCCTTGTGAGGCCCACTTGTTCCCTTCCAACCCAGTCCTGCTCCTGAATGTTTCCCAGCACTTACTGTAGTGGTTTCTTGTTTTTGGCGCCAATGCGTTGCTCAGCAGCGTCTCCAACCCTGTTCCACCCATGCCCATGCTTCTTCTGGCATTTTGGTCATCCGTCTGTCGGCTGCTGGGGCGAGATCCCTGAATTTTTTCCACTGAAATCGAGAAATGGCATCTGCCACTGAGTTTTCAGTTCCTGGGATGTGTCGTGCCCTAATCGCCATGTTGCCCTGCAACTGGTATCCCACTAGTCTACGCAGCAGTGCGCCCACTGCTGGGCATTTTGCTGCCCCTGTGTTTATTGCCTGTACTACCGCGTGGTTGTCTGACCACAGTGTAATTTGCCTGTTCGCCAGCCGCTGGGCCCAGATGTGGAAGGCCACCACTATGGGGAATAGTTCCAGCAGCGCTATGTTTTTGTCAACCCTGTGCGTTGCCAGTCCTCTGGCCATTTTCCCGCTGTCCAAGTGGTCCCCAGTATTGCCCCGAACCAGAGTCCCCCTGCTGAGTCGGTGTAGAGCTCTAGCTCATGTGCCTGCACCCAGGGTTCTCGCCATATCAGGGTGCCATTGAACTTTCTTTCCTCCTATCTCCTCGCCAACGGGGGGGGGTGACTTGTGGTTCCAAAGGGCCGTTGGCCCCTTCTAACCCCCTTTGGCTTACCTGCTCGCCCCCTGATTGGGGAGGAGCCTTCTTGTCTTTGTGGGCCAATCCTGGCCCTCCCCGGCTTAGCCGGGCATTTACATGTGGCGAGGGCGGGGAAAGGGGGAGGTCCCCCGCCGCCGGCCGGCGTTCAACCCGGGCCCCTACTGGGTCCGGCTCTGCCTTCCCGGCCCGGGTCCAAAAGGGGCCTCCTTCCACCAACCGTCCAAATTTCGCGGGCAGTTTTGTAAAAATCGCGGCATTTTTACAAAACTGCCGATTTCGTGATTTTTTGGGAAATCGCGAAATCCTGAAGGGTCTACTTATATGGATAGTAGAGGTCCCTTTACATCTCCACAGGGTCACCTAATAGCCTGTGGTACTTAACCCTTTTCTTTCTTCGTGAATTTTTTTTTATTACTTATGCTATTGCTGGGATATTTTTTTAATACAAAAAAACCTAACAAACATTATCATTTGCCATGTCAATAGCTCAAATTTTCAGTAATGCAAGACTTATTGCATTGCAAATGCTTATTAGCCAGAGCCACTGGAAATGATGGGGTAAGAGATATCTAAATTATGTAGCAGTGTTTACTAAATTATGCTGCAAGAAGAGGAAAGTTTTGCAGCGTAATGCAGAACCATATTGTGGCAGCAGCATTAAACTATCTGACATTTTTAATACAAATTAATACTGTCAGTGCAAATGTTTCATCTCAGTTCCAGTTCAACACAAGAACACGGCAATCAGCAATTCAAAGGTGACCTGTTAACTTTTGCAAATGATAAATCAAAACATGCATATTGCATACACTACCTTCAAGGCCTCTTATTACGTAGTAGTAACAAAATAAATGCAATCACTTGAATGGCTTCGGGCAGTTTTTCAAGTGGGTTGTTGATACAGACAGGGCATCACAGGATTCGTACGGTCTCCTGCCTTATGGGTTCACTGTCCACAGAAGTTGAGAAAATGTATATTTTCTTACGGACTAGTGCATGTTAATAGCCATTAAAGATGGAACAGTGGCAGTGCAGCTTTGATAACTTTCAGGTGTATTTCTTGGCTTCAATGGTGCCGCGGTTGTAACAAAAGTAAATAAATAGGAAAAAAACATGTGCAGCCGCAGCTCTTTTTTTTTTCTATTTATTTACTTTTGAAACTATAGCAACACGCTGTGCTTTAGCTTAAGATGTTTAAAGCTCAAGCGCGACGTGCGTGATTGTAACAAAAGTAAATAAATAGAAAAAGACGTGCGAGCGCAACTTTTTTCCCTATTTATTTACTTTTGAAGCAGTCTCGGCACGTCTCGCTTTAGCTTTAAACATCTAAAGCTAAAGTGCGGCGTGCCGCCATTGCTACTAAAGTAAATAAATGGAAAACAAATGGCGGCCGCACGCCTTTTTTTTCTATTTATTTACTTTGAAAGCAATCGTTGCACGCCGTGCTTCAGCTTAAGATGTTTAAAGCTAAAGCGCGGCGTGCCACAATTGTAAATAAATTGAAGAAAAAGGTGTGCAGCTGTATTTTGTTTGCTATTTACTTTTGAAGCAATCGTGGCACGGCACTCCTTAGTTTTAAACGTGTGAAGTCAAAGCGCGGCATGCCGCAAATGTTAAATAGTAAAAAAAAATATATATAACATTGTAAATTTCACAGGAAGCCATGGTAGGTAACAGAAGAGAGGGAGGTACTGAGGAGGGACTACTAAGCCTAATCACAAATCAAGAGACACCATTTACGAAGGACAGTAATAAGAGCCAATTGAAAAGATGGGCGGAAAATGGGCAAAGCCTGAAGCCCATACCTGAATACAGCGTGTCTTTAAGGCACAGCGCAAGCGCTGCCTAGGCGAGACCAGACAAACCAGGAAGCTGACCTCAGCACTCTGTTTGGTGCCTAATATACCCTGGTGACAACACGAACATAGATTGAGTCACGGCTGAAGGCTCTTGGTGCACCCTTGAGGCGCTCGAGTGTCAGTGCTGGCGGGGAAAAGTTTACTGGACCAGCCTGAAGCAGGGAAGAGTATTAATAAGGTGAGGAATCTACTGGAAGATTATGTATCCACCAGAAATAATATTACTGCAATCAAATAACTTTTTCTACAATGTTTTAGCTGATGCAAACCAGAGCTATTGGCTAGTTTTGAAGTCCCTCAGAATTCATGGCTGTTGGCTCTTTTAGGTCTGTCTAAACCATCCTCTTGGGTTTAGTGCACAGAAAAATGAAAGCAGCTAGAATGGGCTTGGTGAAAGGCTCATTGTCAAGAGGCTAAAGCTAAACGTAAGTGTCTCTAAGGAATACTCTACAGCCTGCCACACAGCTCGGGAAGTTTACTATGCTAATAAAATTGCACACGCGCATAATTCTTCTAGGCTAGACTACAAAAACGTGCTTTACCTAGACTCGTAAAAAAAAACCAAAAAAAAACTACAAACACGTGCTCTACCTAGACTCGTCAAAAAAAAAAAAAACAGTTGAAGAGGCTTCAGGTTGTGCAAAATGCGGCAGCTCATTTGTTTTGTCATGGGCCAAGGTCGTCTTCAGTTTCTTCAGATCTCCGCACTCTTCATTGGCTACCTCTTCACTGGCTACCAGTAGATAAGTAATTTAAGTTCAGAACTTTGTTCTACATTCAGAAGGGCTTGAATGATGTGGCCCTATGTATCTCAGGGCGCTTGTGCGTTCTTACTCTCATAAGCGCGCACCCTTTGCTCTGGGAGTCAACATCTGGCTAAAATACCTCATTTATAGCTTTCTAGACAAGGTGGCAGGCCTTTTGCCTTTTTTCGCCCTGCCGTGTGTCAGTCTCTTCCTTTAAAACTAAGTGCCTGCATTTCCTATTTGAATTTTCGTAAGTTGCTAAAAACGTGGTTATTTTAAGGTGACTGATTTCCACTACTTTACAACAGCTTTAGAAAACCCCATTGGGGTAGCCAAATGCTCTACAGATAGTGAGTAGGCTTCAGGCCAGCCACCTACAAAACAATGATGTGCTTGGTAGCATCTAAGTAGCGCCCGCGACGTCATCTCGGCGACCACGACGCCAACGACTGACGCGGAGCCGCACAACACCCCTACCGACGCGCAGGGGTACTGCTGACGAAAACTTTCCGGATCCAGTCTGACGCCTGGGGATATTCGAAGGTAATAAATCTATCACTACTAATGTTTCTTACAGATATATCGTTACCGAAGGTAAGTAACTTGTGCATCAGGTATTGGTTCAGCCTAGGGAGTATTTTAGTTTCCTTGTCCTACTGTTGACTGGAGATATATATTTCTACTTCTTAGTGTGTGCAGTCATTGAAACGCATGAGAGACTAATTAGTGTCTGAAAAGTACACTTGACCATCACGCTTTTTACATATTAAGTTATTTATCTCATAAAAGCAGTGAACATAAAAAGTAGTCCTGTTTTGTTATTTGTTTTCTCTAGATGCTCTAGTTCCTTTTAGAGCAAAACAAAGTAGTAGGGTTGCCAAGGAGTTACTACTCTAACGGCTTCCTGTAGAGTAACATGATTTGGGTGTTCATAGCAACCACAGTCTGCTGCTTGGCTACTGGTGAGATTCAGCGCACCCCGCAGCTTCCCTACTCCCTGCTCATGTCTGAAACTGAAATGCAAATTCAGTGTGTTTGGTGGCTTTTGCAAACTGGAAAGGTCAGCCTCATTATCGAATATGCAGTGCAGACCTATTAGCTTTGCCAGTGCTTTTTAGAGCTCAGATGGTGTAACAACTGCATTGGTATACCATTAGTGAATCGCAAGGCAAGTCTTAAAGCTATGTTGTGCCACATGCCTTAAAGTAAGAGAAAAAAGCATTTGCAATGCAATAGGTCTCACATTTGCGAGAGATTAAGCTATTGGGATTGTAAATGACGCCTTTTATTCATCTGTTTTGGAAACTAACATTGCAAATGTTTTTTTTTTTATGCAGCTGAGTGATGAAATTAGCACAGCGCTATTGCCATTTGTATGGGCAAGCTGACAAAAAAAAGGTTTCTGTGTGTAATGAAACCAGTGCTTTTATAAAGCAGTGGAGATCACTTTGTTATAAAGCTGAAAGAAAAAAAGGCATGGGAAATCAATATACAGCGGAAAGAAGTCTTGACCTTGGAGGGGTGGTGCGGGCGGGCAAGTGGGAGGAGTGATATGGTGTTTGGCACGGCACGGGAGATCCGGGAGTTCGGGGAGATGAGTCCCGGGCAAGCCGACAAAAAAAAGAATGTTACCTTGTGCAGTGAAACCAGTGCTTATATAAATGTGTCGATGAAAGGGCTCAATGACTTCCCTCTATAGTACGGAGTACTAGCCAATGGCTGTCGCACGCCTTTATGTGCAAAATGCGCACCTCCCCACTCCAGGCGTGCGGCCCCCATTGGCTAGTACTCCAATAAAAAGAAAAGATGGCGGCCGCTATAGTTAAAGCGTAACGCTGTGACAAAGTAAATAAAGGAGCGCAACTGCTATAGTCCAAGCAGACCGCGATGGCAACGTCAAGAAAGGAGCGAGGCCGCTACAGTTAAAGCGGACTGCGCTGGCAACGTAAATAAAGAAGGGAGAGCGGCCGCTATAGTTAAAGCGGACCGTGCTGCCAAAAAATGTTCATGAAAAGGGTGCAAGCTGGTTTTGTAAATCTGACGCACCCGCCATTACTAAACAAACTGGTTTCGTAAATAATGAGGCGTCCGCCACTACTAAAAAAAAATATGAAAGGGGGCGCCGTGCTGTTAGAAGAAAGCGTGTTGTGGGTCGAATAGGAGAAATCATTCAAGAAAATAGTGCTCACAGACTAAATAAAACACACTGAGTAACAACACAAGTAAAAGGGCCAGTCCTCATGGGAGGTTACAAATGTAGACAAGGCTGTACTAAGGATGGACTACTAAGCCTATTCATGAATCAAAAGCAACCATTTAGAAAGAACAGTAACAGAAGCCAATTGAAAAGATGGGAGGAAAATGGGGGGGAGCTTCAAGTCCATACCTGAATACAGCATGCCTCGCAGAGCAGCGCATGGGAAAAATGCTATGATGTGCCCTGCACTGACCACGAGGGACAGTGATTAGTTTTCTTATTGTGGGAATATTCTCTGCCTCCCCAGGAGCAAATTGCAATACCACCTTGTCGGTAAATATAAACCAACACAAAATTTCAAACACACATTTATTTATTTTTGTGTTTTTATAGAGCGCGAACGTGACCCGTTAGGGTATCAGAGCGCTTTACAGAGTCATAGAGTTGTACAAGAGGTATGGAATCATAAGAGTATACCATAAATTGGGAGGGGGCGAGGTGCGGAGTACAAGAGGGATGGAGGGATACAATGTACAGTTTACATTACAGTTGCTGAGGACAGGCCCCAGGTTTCTTGGTGGGGTGAAGGGTCATCGGAGGGAGGCAATAGCCGTGAATTGATCAGGGTCTCTGTGGCGGTTGATGGTAAGGGTTTAGACGAGGAATTTACCCATGAGGAAGGATTTGGCCTCCTTTTTGAAACGTGCAAGAGAGGGGATTCTTCTGATGGCGGGTGGGAAGGAGTTCCATATTCTTGGCGCAGCCCCAGCGAACGCCCGATTATAAGTTTTTTTTTTTCCGAAAGCGTGCAGGCCGGAGTAGGAGGTCTCTGGCGGACCGTGAGTTTCTGATTCCTCCGGATACCACAAGTTTCTGTGCAAGATATGCAGGGGAGTTTGAGTATAAGGCCTTGTGTGTGATGCATGCCAGCTTAAGCTGTATTCTGGCCTCGAGAGGAAGCCAGTTCAGCGCTTTCAGGTGTGGAGAAATGTGATCAAATTTCCTTGTGCCGGTAAGTAGTCTGGCGGCCGCATTGAGGCAGGCTTTTAAAGGGGCTAGGGAGATCTTGGGTAAACCAGAGAGGGTGGAACAGCCATATTCCAGTCTAGAAATGACTAGTGCTTGGACTGCCAGTTTTAGGTCGGGAGCGTCAAGGAAGGGTTTCAGTTTCCATAGGTAGCTCAGGTGGAATCTGGCTGATTTGGCCATCGAGTTGATGTGGTCCCGCATGTTCAAGTTGCAATCCAAGGTTATTCCCAGTGATTTGGCCGAATCCACAATGGTCGGTGGACAATTTAAGGCTGTGATGGCCTTAATCCATATCTGAATCTCAGGGTCGGTTTTTGGAGGGGAAATTAGAAGAAATTCTGTTTTTCTTTGCGTTGAGTTTGAGTTGATTGGAGGAGAGCCATTGGACGGTCAGCTTCAGGGCCTCATTCAGGGAGAGAATCTCCTCGAGAGAAGAGATTTTGATGTAGATCTGAGTGTTGTCAGCGTACATATGGTAGGAGATATTTGCGGTGCGTAGGACTTCGGCAAGCCGTTCTAAATAAAGGTTGAAGTGGGTGGGGGACAGCGTTGATCCTTGAGGGACTCCAACCGTGACCGATGAGGGAGCGGACAGGTTGCCGTTAATTAGGAATCTCTCAGATCGGTTTTGGAGGAAGGATCTAAACCATTCTAGGACAGAGCCATCTAATCCCATCCTGAGTTTGAGGCGTTCGAGTAGCTTCCCATGGTTGACCGTGTCGAAGGCCGAGGATAGATCTAGGAGGATTAGGAGACAAGTTTTGCCTTGGTCAAGGGCTTGGAGGGCATCATCGACGATGTGGAGCATGGTGGTTTCAGTGCTGTGTCCCGGTCTGAATCCAGATTGGAAGTCATCGAGTAGGTGGAAGTTGTTGATGTGATGACTTAGCTGCAGTTGCACACACTTCTCCAGCACTTTAGCTAAGAGAGGGATGTTGGAAATAGGTCTGAAGTTGTCAGGGGAGGCTGGATCCAGCGACGGCTTTTTCAGAACGGGGAGGACTTGGCCCACTTTCAGAGAGTCAGGAATTGATCCCTGCCGGAGAGAGGCGTTAATTATTGCAGTCCAGCTAGGAATAATGGATTGGGCGGCGGCAGCTAGGCAGTTAGAGGGGAGCGGGTTGTTGAAATGGTTGTTCGGGTTTAAGGTAGATAGGATTTTGGAGACGGAGTCTTCGTCGTAGAGTGTGAAGTCGGTCCAGTGTGCTTGATTCTTAGGTGAAGCCTGTTGGGGCGGCGTGGAGGGAGGTGGCAGGTCAGGGGGGGGTAGAGAGTATGAGGCGGAACTAAGTTCGTTACCTAGGGCTTTGATTTTGTCTGCAAAAAACGAGGAGAATTCCTCGGATGATAATCGAGACTTGGGGTTTTCTTTCAATGTTTTGGCCAGTTTGTTGGATTGGTGTTTGACCAGTTCGAAGAGTTTGCGGGGTCTGTTCTGGACGTTCCCCAGTTCCCATCTGAAGAATTCTTTTTTTGAGTTGAGGATGTTCCTGTTGTATGTATTTCTGGCCTGGGGTAGAAGTTTTATGTGAGATCGGCAGAGGGGTGCTGTCTCCAGATTCTTTCGGATTGCCGGAGGGATCTCCTCTCATTGTTGAGGGATCCAGTGAACCAGGGGTTTCTATCTTTGATTTGAGTTCTTTTTAGTTTTAGTGGGGCTAGGTCATCCAGAATGTTCGACATAGTTGCAGAATAGTGATCGTTGAGGTCACTGACCGTTGTGATATGCGAGGGGGGGGGAGGTCAGATTTGCACCGAGCCTCGAGTTCTTTGTGGTCCAGGTTCTTGGTGTCTCTGACCCAGCGTTTAGGAAACACCGGTTGTGGTGTCCTTGTCTTGTGGGTGCCAGGTAGTAGGAAGGCAATGGCGTGGTGGTCAGACCAGTCACAGGGGTCTATAGAGATGAGCTTGACAGTTGCTTCCTTAGAGATGATTCAGTCAAGAATGGCCCCTTTCGAGTGAGTTGGGAGAGAACAAGATTGGGTCAGGGCTTGATCGGCCAGGAGGTCTTTAATGGCGTTGACATGAGGATCCTTGGGATCGTTCCAGTGCAGGTTGAAATCGCCAAGGAAAATGTCTTTAGCGTTGGAGGAACTCTTTGCTGTGAGAATTTCCATGAGGTGGTCAGTGAATGAGTCATTCATGCCTGGGGGGTGGTAAAAGATGTGCAGGTTGCACAGTTGGGTGGAGTTACTGCAAATAGAGAGGGCGAGGTATTCGCAGGAGTCGGTGGTATCCGCCAGAAGTTCCGTGACAGGAAGGTTAGAGCGATAGATGCAGGCGATGCCACCTCCTTTCTTGCTATGTTGTCTGTCCAGCCTAGCAATGTTATAGTTGGGAGGGACTAAGAGGTCTAGGCATGGGGATGAGGAATCGTTTAGCCATGATTCTGTTAGAATTGCTAGGTCGAAATTTTTGTTCAGGATGAGAGCAGCAACATCGGCGGCATGCTTTACTGCCGATCGGCAGTTAATTAAGAGACCAGTCAGGGAGGGGTCGGAGGGAGTGTCGGGAGTCGGGGCGGACAGGTGTACAGGCGCTAGATTGCTTCTAATCACACTTCTGTTATGGAGGGTAGCTGATCTGCAGGGGTTGATAGCGACCGTGCAGATGGGATGTTCGGCACTCACCGTCTGATAGGCAAGGGGTAACTGGGGCTGCATTGTAGTCCTGGAGAATTTATGCGTAAGTCTATTTAGGTCGAGACTGGGCAGCGCATGTGCTGCTCTGCGGGGCATGCTGTACTCGAGTATTGACTTGAAGCCCCGCCCACTCTCACCCATATTTTTCATTGGCTTGTGTCATTGTCCTTCGTAAACGCTGGCTTCTGATTGGTTAATAGGCTTGTTAGTCCCTCCTTAGTACCGCCTTGTCTTCATTTGTAACCTCCCATAACGACTGGACCTTTTTCTGGTGTTACATTGTCTGCTTTATAAGTCGGCGAGCACTATTTTCTTTAATGCGTTTCTCCTACTTCAGGCATGAAATGCTTTCCTGCAACAGCTGCTCTCTCGCTCCTTGGCTACAGCTCCACCCCTTCACTGCCCCAACCACAACCACCTCTCTGAGGTCTGTTTTTTTTTTTTTTTTTTTAATTTCTCTTCCCCCACCCCCTACCCCACTTGAACACGCTGTTTTTTAAATAATTTACATTAGTAGATAGATTAAGTGATTTGATGTTGAGCCGATGCCGAGGCTCGAACACTGGTCCCCAGCTCCTGAGTTGGTAGCTCTGACTGCTGAGCTGTATCCTCTCCCTCTGGGGGCCGCACAATATTTTTTGGGGGATTCAACGGTGTTTGCTGGCGATCCTTTCGAAGGAGTCTGGAAGAATAGCTGGGCTAAGACTGGGACCCCTGGAAGGATTCCCTATAGGCACCGGCCTGAAGCACATTAGCAACATTGAATAAGCTCTGATGCGGAAAGGGAGCAGAGAAAGAGATTTGAAAAACAAGCACTGGTGAGGTACAGCGAAGGCACAATCTGAAGGATTCATTGCTAACCTATGACAAATTAATTGTGCAAATTACAAGTACGCTTTCAGTCTCTCCCAGATTATTGTAATGCACCCAAGTAGCATTGCGTCAACATCCAGGGATTCTGGGCAAATCACCTCATTTCCCCGTGCCTGAAAAAGGAATGAATATGACGTTGTGTAATGTAACTGGTGATCATGTAAAGTGCTAAATAAAAGCAGGCACTATATCAAAACTGGAAAACACATACGCATCTCTATTTGTTTGCGCTGTATAAAAACTATAAAATAGAAACTTGTGCAGAGCTGAAAACTACCAAGGTCACTTTTTGTTTTAAGATTAAAAACAAGTCAGCAGTTGTCATATTCATCTTAGCTTCTCCTGACCCTTTTTTCATGGATATGTATTGGCTACACGTGGTGCTACATTTCTCATAATGCTATGTGAACAATAGGGACACATGAATACCCCCCACACCTCCCTCCTACTTGTCTACCTTGTTTAGGGGCAGCACAAACGAGCACTTCAAAAACAGCCAAATCCCTGCTGTGCCTCGATCCACATCTCCGATTATTTCATTTCTGGAGAGGCGACCCTTGTGATCGCAAGGGCGAGTGAGACCCGTCGACAGTGAGGCCTTTGGGAGCGAGAGAGTACGGGTTTTCTCATATTTGAGGGTTCCACGAAGTGGCTGTCTGGACTGCTGGGGAAAGTCTTTACAAATTAAATAATCGGATATATTTTTCCTTCTACCAGAAGGCATCAAGTAGTGATTGGGGGAAAAATGACAAAATCCAAAGGCCTCCCATCACCCTTTCCAGATGGGGGTGTAGGTTCACCATGTCCAAAAGATGGCATCATACTCGAGAGCTGGTTAGTGGTTCTCAACCTGTTCACACGGTCATGGTATGCTCCAGGGCTTCAAGTGGGATGAAAACACTGGGGGGGGGTCTCTCAAAGGGGGTTGACCAGTGTAATTAAGGGCGTGGCTCAAAAACAAGCTAAAATTCTGTGCTTAGCTTAGTGTGCCGCCCAACTGATATTTTGTTGTACTTTCATTGCATTCAGATATGATACAAATAGCATTACACCTACAACAAGCCAGTACTATTGTAAGGTGACCAGGAGTCCCGGATTTGCCCAGACAGTCTGTTTTTAGGTCGAGCCTGGACAGCGCATGCACTGCTCTGCAAGGCATGCTGTATTGAGTTAGGGACTTGAAGCCCGGCCCACTCTCGCCCATATTTTTCATTGGGTTGCGTCATTGTCCACTGTAAACTGTGGCTATTCAGTGGTCAAAAGGCTTGGTAGTCCATCCTTAGTACCGCCTCATCTCATTTTGTAACCTCCCATGGCGACACCCCCTGTTACGTGTGTTGTTACTCGGTAGGCTTTAATTACAGCCTCCGAGCACTATTTTCTCAAATTGCCTTGACCTGCCTGCTGTTGGACACACCTCTCCTAACGCTTTTTTTTGTATTTTTATAGCACGCATTTGCAATGCAATAGGTCTTGCATTTGCGAGAGTTTGAGCTATTGGCATTGTAAATGACAATGCCTTTTAGTTATCTGTTTTAAAAACAACACATAAATAAAAGGCATTGTCATTTACAATGCCAATAGCTCAAACTCTCGTAAATGCGAGACCTGTTGCATTGCAAATGCTTGTTTTTAATTGGGGCAGGAAATGTAGGCCAAATACAAAGGATGCAGAGCCAAACACAAATTAAGAAATAGCCAAAACTGATAACCGCCATCCATAAACCGGTGCGAGGGCTGCATTCTACTTAAAACAGTCTGGAGTTGGCAAAGGTGAGAAGATCATGGCATGGCTGTGATAGCTCACTAAATAAATAAAAGGCATTCTAGGAAAAAAATCCCTTCTTTAATTATCTTACCTCTCAGCTGAAGTTCGCTGTGTTGGCCTCGCATGAAGACAATGTCAAAAAAGCCAAACAGAGTATGGAGCTCAGCGCTGTCTGCATTTTAAGTAGCGTCTACAAACCTTTTGCTGTTGTTTTGAGTGCTTTTTAGGTCTCGCCTACGCAGCGCGCAAGCGCCTCTTTGGAGTGACCTCTTTAAATCGCTCCGGGCTTTTGTGGAAACTCGTGCATGTTCTGCACTGTTTCCAATGGGCCCTTGTGCATGTGCGGCGTTTGCCTTGCGGGAGCGAGCAGCGGCACCATCTGTAAGCAATTATCACGCCTGCCGCTGCTCGCTCCCGCAAGGTAAACTCTGTACATGTCCTCTGCTCGCTCCCGCTTCACTTTAACATGCGGGGCCGCGGTTGTCTTTCAGCGCTTGTTCCTGCTGGTCTCTCTTACCTGGCCAGTCACAGGGGTGTCTTGTAAAGAAGGTCGAAGCCTGGCCGCTCACGGCAGGTTTCACAAGGTCTGTGCTTCTGCGCCCCCAGCCCCTCCCTCCTGTAGCCCGCACATGAATCCACCTCACGCACTGGTGCAGAATTCCTCACGCCTCTGATGCCATACTTCCTTTGCGGAGTCCAGAAAGGTGACCGGATCAAGTTCATAGCAGGGCACCGCACGCAGCATGACATCATGACCCCGGTGTGACCTCTGCACTGTTCGGGTCACCTTAACGGAGTAGCAGGTCTAGTGTTTTTTTTTTTTTTTGCATAAGGCCCGGCAGTGAACTTCCTAAAGATCATTTTTAGGTAAACCAGCCACTTGGGGGAACAGACTACAACTCCCAGAGTGCACGTGAAGCTAAATAAAGTAGGGCCGTGGTTGAAGGTGCACGCTCCGACGATATCTTTTCATCCGCTTAGCCAGTTCTATTTTAACACGGACACCGGGACGGTGTGAACTTCTGCCCTGCGCACAGCTCCGTTTATAACACGCGCTGCCACAGCAGTCCAGAGGGCGTGTGTGACCCCAGCTCATCAGATCCCTTCCTGTCCCTTGAATACAGGAAATGGGCCGGAGCGGGGAATGCAGCTTCGAATCCACATTTAGATTCTGCATTCCCCTTGATGACGGCAGGAAGGGGCAGCGCAAATCCCCCCCTCCCCCCACCCCCCTTCCCCCAGCCTCAGTAGCCCCCACCCTTTTGCCCAGACGGGCTCCTTCTTCGTCTCCAGAACACAAAAGAGGGTGGGTCTCGGAGGTGGAATCACCTGGGCCCACCTCGGCGCTGCTCTCCTGCCTTGAGGGCGAGGCAGAGGGGGGTACGGAGGGCTGCACCTCACCTTGAATATTGGTTCTTTCTTTGGTTCTGGGCACAGCGCCATCGGCAGAGAGATTGACATTCTTGGTGCTCTGCCACAAACAGGGCAAGGGGGGATAAGCAAAGTGCAAGAGCCCAGACACCGCTGGAGACGAGGCCAAAGCTGATGACTGGGCAGAGTAAATACCGAGCCAGAGAATTCATAATATAAAGACAGTTACCGGCCCCATCAGGAATTTACATCTCTGTGGAGTTGGTACATTGCACCCGGGGATTTCAGCTTCTGAAAGCAACTACAATGCCCAGGTGAAACTAGAGGGGGAAATATCTCTACAGTAGGGAGATTAACACACTGAAGTACTTTAGAACAAGAGTTATCCTAGAACCAGTGCCATGGAATGAACCCGGGATCTGTGTGCAGAACATACCAAAGGGCACGTAGATAATGCAGGGAACTACATCCAGCAGATGGGGATGAAATGAGGGCAAATTACGGGTCGGAATTAGCGTTGGTGGAGCCTAGTATGATAATCTTTGTTGCCCCTCACCCCCTCCAGCCCCTGTGACATCCTTCTTCATGCCTTCCCACTCTACCACCCTCCAATGGTACCCCTCATGTCTCCTTAGACCCTCTCTCACATTTATTTAATTTCTTTTATAGTGCTCCTCATACCAATGTAGGGTGTCGGAGCGCTTTACATCACACACACATACAGAGACAATGAATGCGTAAATCAATGTGTAGGAAATGTTTCATAAGACGATGAGGGCCACAAACCTTAGGAGTCACATTTCACCCATACTGGGAGCATAGCCAATAGGTCTCGCCTTTGGGACCTTTATAAGTATTTAGTTATGCAGCATAATATCCTTGGTGCAACAACATCAACTGTTGCATGGCTAAACACTTATACGGTCCCAAAGGCGAGACCTATTGGCTATGCCAATGCTTGTTTCCTGATGGGACTGGAGGGGCAAGTAATAAAGGGTCAGGGGCAGACTGGGCAAGCAACCGCAGGGGAAAACGCAGACTGGACAAGCAACAACGAAGGAGGGAGTAGTGGGGAGCAGGGCAAGCAACAGTGCAGGAGGGGAGGGAGAGAAGGGGTTCAAGTAAAAGGGAAAAAAAGTACTTCCAAAAAAGCGAGTGGTAGAAGAACACTGGTCAAGTGAAGCAGTACTTGAGCCATGCTCCAGGGTAGGGACTAACATGAAGAGGAAATGAAGCCGGCACTCACTGACCAAAGAGAAGCAAGGGATTGAAAGTGACGATGAATCCAAACAGTGTGGGCGAGCTGTAAACCCGCCTGTAAAAAAAAAAATGAAATGCATGCCACAGCGCATGCTCTCTCTCACGCAGGACCAAAAAAGTATGGTGTAAGGTATGAGGGGGCAAAGTGTCAAAGCGTTGAAGATTGCCACCAAACAAATATTTAGGGATGCTAATGTGAAGACAGAAGAGTGTTTAAGGAGGGACGAAAATGTATCCTGCCTGACTTGAAACAGCCTTTACCATGCAGGGAAGTACTAGGTAGGTAACTATTTGTACCTTTATCGCACAGTTCTATAGCATGCAGGTACGTTTTTTTTTTAACTTGCATGCTTTTTATGTTATTTAAAAAAAATAGGGATTTTAGGGTCTAGGGATGTGTACAGGTAAAGTGTGGTAAGGGTTATTTTAGGGTTTCGTGGTAGGTTTGTGGTAAAGGAAGGCAAGGGTGATTTTCTCCAGTATTGGATCTTTCATAGATTCACATGCTTGAATCATCCCTGTCGTCGCAGTGGGAGTCCCACAGTATACATATAAAAGCAGTAGATAGAATTGCCATAGGCTACCATGCAATGAAAAGTCAGTGCAATAGCCTATCCACCTTCTTTTGTAAAAAGAACCAAATCCAACCAACAGCCAATCAGGCGACGGCACCCTCTAGAACAATCCCAAGAGAGGCTAGGTTCCTCAGATTTTTTACCGCACGTCGTGTAAAAGGGAGTCTCCCTGAGCTCTGCTCGGTGTTTCTCTGGTTTTTCCAGTTTTCTAGCAGTATTGTCTTCAAATATGTCTGAATCTTCATAGAAAGGTCTCTTCAGGTCGTGTGGATCATGTGGGAAAAAGAGGCTGCATGCTGAGGATCCACATAAGAGCTGCATCTACTGTCTTTACCCACAACATAAGGTAAAAGACTGCAAAATCTGTAGAACCTTCTCTACAAAAACCCTCAAGGATAGGGAGGGTAGATTATTGATTTGGCTACAAAAACTTAAGTCAAAATCTGATGTTCTCTCTGAGGATGAGGAGAGCTCTACCTCACTGGCTTCAAAGGAAATACCTAAAAGGAGAGAGAGATCGCTTGAATCTCCAAGAAAAAGACATCAAAAAGGTCTCGTCATGAAGAGGAAGGTACCTCACAAAAAGGAAAGCTTTCATTTCCCACTGAGGAGAAAAGCCATAAGAAAGATAAATAATCTTCTATCCAATCCATGAAGATATCTGTCTCTAGGAAGCTTTTACCACAGACGGCGTTAACTTTAGGATCACCGTCGACGAAAAAACCATCCTCTAAACAAGTTTCTCCTTCCTCATCGTTGAAAAAATCTCCATCGCCGATGACGGATTCGACGACGCCACGCTTCCGGTGACGTCGATTGCAGCACCGCCGTTGACCTCTTCGCCGACGGCAACACTGACGACGATGACTACAACTTTTTCGTCGGCATCCTCGTCGACGACGGTGGTTCCGTCGATGACCTTGACTACGACCGCGTCGACGACAATCTCATCGGCGATACCGACGACGGCTTCATCTTATTCTATCATGTCCTCGTCGACGACGCAGACGCCGTTACCGTCAACTAATCTGACGACGCTGTATCCCACGCCTGGTCGTAAGCGTCCATCTTCCTTGCAGCTTACGCCAATGTATCCGTCGACGAGGCAAATTTTGCAAAATCCCGCTATAGTTTCTCCTTTACCTCCTTCAACATTCTTGGAGGAATCTGATGATGATGGGATGTTTGGACCTGCTGATAGTCCGTCCCAGTTGCATGTTAAATATCAGGAGGACGATGACGAAGATTATGGAGGATACTATCAACAAGAATATCGCCCTCCTCATGCAAAAATGCAATATATGGAGCCAGTTTCTGAACCTATGGTCCACCTTCCTGTCGCAATGGTACAAGACCTTCAAGATTTATTACGAGACTATCGTACACGTTTTCCTTTAGCACCTGTTCCTCCACCCCCGCAGCCACCACCGCCTGTGGTTTCTCCACCTCAAACCTCT
This sequence comes from Calotriton arnoldi, assembly GCA_963921515.1. NCBI lineage: Eukaryota > Metazoa > Chordata > Amphibia > Caudata > Salamandridae > Calotriton > Calotriton arnoldi. The sequence continues at coordinate 1,243,880 of CAWUFW010000018.1, forward strand.
GTACCTGTGTCTGCATCCTCCCCGGTGTGAGATACTAGTGGACCGCAACAACATCCAGATACTTCTGATGAGGGAGAAATTGAGGATAATCAACCTCAGAAGGAAGGTCAAACAGGAGATGAATGGGATGTCTATGTCATATCAACATCAGTGTCTCCATCTCCACAAATGATAGAGTCTCCGCCAGAAGACATCGGCGGTTTTCATGCTTTATTTGAGAGAGCAGCATCACTCTTCCAACTATCCCTAACAGTAAAGCAATCAAACTGCTTCCTCTATGATTTTAAAGACCTATCTAGAAAATCGGTTAGGTCTATACCTAGTGTTGACCACATATGGGAAGAAGGGTTAAAAGTAATGAGGACACCAGCCACAGTTATCCCTGTCTTGCCCGAAATACAAGGCTCCGGACGATGCTCCAGCGTGTCTAATAAGTCATCCTAAGCCTGACTCCGTTATTTCACAGGCCGCACAATGGAGATCAAGGAACCCTCTGGCGCCCATTACTGCTCCACCTGACAGAGAAGGGAGGCACTTGGATAATATTGGGAAAAGGTTCACAACCACATCAGGAGCAACTGTTCGAGCTGCCAACGCTCTTGCGATTTTAGCCAGGTACGATCGACAGATGTGGTCGGGCATTGCCCAATTCTTAGATCTCCTTCCAGAAGACAAGAAGATGGAAGCAAGAAAAATCCTGCTTGAAGGAAAAAGGTCAGCATCCGAAATTATTGATGCTTCCATGGATATTGCTTCTTTAGCTTTCCGTCAGCTTGCTGGAGCCATAGTCCTGAGACGCCAGGGTTGGCTGAAAGCAACTATGTTTCGCTCTGAGGTACAGAGCAAAATATTGGATGGTGAAACACTCTTTGGCAAGCATATTGATGACGCTTTGCAAACCATCAAAACAGATACGGACACGGCTAAGGCTCTAGGAACGCTCCAATGTAGAAAGACCCCCTTTCGTGGAGCGCGGGGCAGAGGGAATTATTCTTTTCGAGGAGGTTATCAAAGGTACCAGCCTCAAACCTACACCTCTTACCGGCCGTCCTACCAGCAGCAACAGCAATACTGTGCACCACCACAGGCGGCCTACTCCAGACAGCCTAGACGAAAGCAACAGGCTCAGCCCATAGATTCAGGCCGTAAACAGTGACGCTTCGCCGCCTGCTGCTCCTCTGTATTCTCTGAAGAAAACCCCTCTCTCACATTTTCTGCATCAATGGCAAGAAATAACATCAGACAAATGGGTCCTAGATATAATAAGGTATGGCCATACCTTAGAGTTTACCACAACGCCACCTCATCACCAGCCTCAAAGATCAACACCACCCCATCTTCAGTTGTTAAAGAAGGAGGCTTTGCTAATGCTTCAAAAAGGAGCAATAGAACGTGTTCCACGCTTTCAGAAAGGAAAAGGTTTCTACTCTCGCTTTTTCCTGATAAAAAAGAAGTTGTTGGGGGAATGGCGTCCCATTTTAGACCTCAGGAAACTCAACAATACCTGCTGAAGAAATCCTTTTGCATGGTTACTCTTCAGGAGATTTTACAACTTCTGAACCATTCGGATTTTTTAGCAAGCTTGGATTTGGAAGATGCATACTTCCTTATCCCTATCCGCCCCAAACATCGAAAATGTCTACGTTTCTCTGTGGCAGGCGCGCATTATCAGTTCAAGGTCCTTCGCTTCGGCCTTCGCTCAGCTCCACAGGTTTTCACCAAGTGCCTTGCTCCTGTGGCAGCATTCCTTCGGCTGAAAGGCCTACAGATCTTCCCATACCTCGGCGATTGGCTGGTGAAAGCCCCTTCTCTTCGTCAGGCTTCAGAAGACATCTCTTTCTGCCTGCAACTATTCCGCTCTCTAGGGCTGGCAGTCAATCTACGAAAATCCATTCTAGCCCCTTCTCATCGGCTAACGTTTCTAGGAGCACTAATAGACACTCTACAAGACAAGGTATCCTTGTCAACAGAAAGAATGATCACCATCTTATCTCTGGCTCACGACCTTTACAGAAGAAAGTGCGCTTCTGTACGTCTCCTCAAATCCTTTCTAGGGATGATGTCTTCTGCCATTCTCATGGTACCTCATGCTTGACTAAGGATGAGACCACTTCAAGAGCAGTTGGACGCCCAATGGCTTCAAATATCAGGGTCATTCGACGACATAGTTTGAATATCTCCGATCATGAAGGATGCACTTCTTTGGTGGCAATCTCCTCGCAATTTCTCTCTGGGACTCTAAATGTTGCAGCAAGAAGTGATGCAAGTACAAGAAGAACATCTAGACCTCCAGGCACAAGGTCAGGAAAATCTCTTCCATAGAAACAATATTTAATTAAGAAGAGTGCATTCCAATTTAGAAGAAACAGATGTCAAAGGGGTTCGCACATGCTGTTTTCTAACAAACTCTCCAAGGAGGGTGGGGCAACAATCAAAATTGACAGGGTGGGCGGCCCTGGAGGAAACAAAGCGAGACTGCCTGACATTCTAGCATGTATCAACGATTTCCAACTTAAAAAAGAAATACTTCAAAAGACCCGAGACTTACACCCTCTGTTTTTTCCAGGACATACACTAATGCTATTTTAAGACTCCCCCTGCAGTGCTTCATTTGTAAAATGAGTGCCGGTGTCCGAAGCTCTGCTCAGAAGCCAGCAGCTGATGCAATTAAACTTTGGCCCACGGAATACCAAGACTGGTGATCTTTAATCCGCCCCTTTAATTCACTACCTGGGCTCTCACTGCCCCTTTATCTCACTCTTCAGGTTCCTGCTTTCTCTCTTTGTGCACTCTGTAAACATCTGAGGAGGGAAAATAAAGTGCAGGTGCCCAAAAATGAGTGCCCTCCCCCACCCACCAGCAACTACAGGCTCAAATTATTCACTACCTCTCAGTGATTACTCTTCAAAGTTGAAGGGACATTAAGCCATTCACAGATCATCTGCGAAGTAGGGACCTCCCTTCTTGTTGGGGCCCTCCTTTGCACCTCATTTTCCGCTGGGATGGCATGCTACACCAGATCTGTTCGATCTCGCAGGTCAGACTCATTCTGGATCTCCCTAATGAGGAAACGCAAATCTCTACTGGACAGTCAGAACGAGCCTTGGCACGGAGCACATACGCCTGGCAACAGGTACCCAAATCCCTGAAAGGGATGATCCCAACACAATCTCCCAGGAGCGACAGGCGATAACAGATTTGCTTGTCAGGAGAAGCAATCCGCCAAGCCCCTGGTTCGCAGTGGTAATGTTAGAGACTATGCTTACAACGGCCTCTGCACCGCTCTTGGCCCACTGCCCTGACTTGGTGGGGTGGATGGGTGACCCATTACAGAATCGCTAATCCATGATGTTGGTTGGCCATCTCCTGTTCCAGACTGTGCCCAAAGGATATGAACACATCATGCCCATTATAGATGGACTTGTTGGCAGTTTTTCTGGTTTATTTCAGTCATGGGGGGTTATTGAGGTCATTCACTTATAGAAGCTCATACTGTCCTGCCTTATCACCAGCAGACGCCTTACAAAACTTTAATTTACCGCCCGATTTGTTTACTTCGATGCCCTTTCTTGACACCCTGTTTGTGGCACTAAATGCTATTGCAGTTAATATCATATTGGTATTTTCGATGTTATATTAATCACCCTCAACATTCGAGGCCTCAACAACCCAGCAAAACTAATAGCAATGCTATCTCTGCTGGAACAGAAGGGGGTACATATGCTTACTTCAAGAGACACACCTTCTCTCTTGAGATTGGCGTTGTCTGAAATCTAAATGGTTTCCCCAAAAATACTTGTCTTCGGTATCATGGAAAAGGGAGGGGTCATTATACCTATTTCTCGGAAATTCCAAGGCAAAGTAATGGACAAGATTGGTGAGATTAGAGGTAGAATACTGGCCTATTGTAATAAAATTGGGGAACAATGTTTCACCATTTAAGCTCCCAAAGACAATCTGGACTCTTTCATACAACAGGCGATTATAGACCTCATACACACCCCAGACGCAGTTATCCTAGTTAGTGGGGGATCTACTTTACATCATGAACAGTGAGCTGAACAGGTCTGGTCAACGCTTCAACCAGTCCGGAACCTTCACCAAGAAAAGGTTAGCCTGGCTAAAAGAGCAGCAGCTCATACAACCTATGCCCGAATTGACTATGTCCTTGGCACACCACCATTGCAAGCACAGGTTCAAAGGGTAGACATAGAACCTATATCCTGGAGGGAGAGGACTTTGGCCACGAAGGTTACAGGACAGTCTCATACAGCAAGCGGCTAAGATTACGGCCATAAACACATCCATTACTCATTACTTGCATGCAAATGATACTGGGGTAATGAACACAAACACACTTTGGGAGACGCTGAAAGCAGTTGTTAGAGGGTAGCTAATTCGTATCTCAGCCAAAGAAAATGGATTTAGGAAGGAGTAAGGAGAGTAACCGGGGAAGCTTGTGAAGGAGCTGGAAGCTGTTCATAACTGAATGAAGGCCTGAGACTTTGGTGACAATTGGCCACTGCACGAATACAACTTAAGTGCTTAGACACAGATATGCTCTACTTCACCTGCAACATAATTTCTACATAGGGGACAATAAGTGCGTGAAGATGCTGGCACATAAACTGTACACCAAGGCAACTAAAGATAGAGTTCACTCTATTGGAGATTAATCAGGGAAGGAGGTGATGGGAGATGACCAGATCAGTGTGACTTTTGGCTGTTTTTACTGCACCACGTACTTGTCAAAAAACACAAAGATGTAGAAATAGACCTGTACTTAGAGGAAGCCCAAGTGAGTAGATTGACCCAGGGGCAAGTCGAGACCATCGAGAAACCCGTAGAAGTAGTAATATCTGCTATTGCCTGACTGAGGCCTTTAAATCTCTCGGTTTGCACCAATCTTGTATAAAACCTTTTACTGGTAGTTAGCTCCAATACTCACCAGGATCTTTAATTCTTTTGCTGACAGCGGGATACTAACTCACACCATCTTGGAGGCTCCAGTTATCCCGAATCCTTGGAAAGACAATCATCTCTGTAGCTCCTGCAAACCTATTTCATTTATCAGTGCCAAACTCTTTATTAGCGTATTGGCGGCTAGTTTGAACCCTTACATGCCCAACCTGGTGAACCCAGATTTATCCGGGCCTATCCCAAACATAAATAGTGGGGACAATACCGAGAACATATTACCCCTTATACACAAGGGGCACAGATCACAAAAAGAAGCGTTACTCTTTGCAGTCAACGCTGAGAAAGCATTTGTTAGGGTCCACTAGCCATACCTCATTCGCACCCGGAAGCATTTTGGTTTTGGACGTGGATTCTGCTCTTTGATACGATGGTTATGCTTCTCCAGAAGTGTTTGTACGGGTGACTGGCCCATCCTCCTAACAACTTCCCATAGATAGGGTGACCCGACAAGGATGCTCACTGCTCCTTTTTGTGCTGTACATGCAACCGTTAGCCAAACAAGTTAGAGATGACTCGCTTATAACTGGAATTAGTTTTTTTTGGGTGGGAGGAATCCCACACCATCAACCTATACACTGATGATGTCCAGTGGCTCTCCTCTACTCCTTGCCCACCCTGCTAAATGCACTCCTTCGATTTAGGGATGTTTTGGAATTTAAAATTGACGTACAGAAATTGCAGATAATCTCACAATCTCCCCCACAAATCAATAAACTCTTACCTATAAATTTCCAAAGACTTGGGCAGAGACCCTGGTCTCTTGCCTGGGTCTACAAATTGCTCCGCTGCTATTAATTGCCACCTACTCTCTACACTGGTGAACAGAGATTTGTCCCTTTGGCAACAGTAGAAACTTTCTTGGCTGGGTTGGATTGCTGCCTTAAAGATGACAACTTTACTCAAGATACTGTTCTTGTTTCAGTCACTTCCTTTACTGCCACCTTTTGGGACACTCAAGGCGCTACAATTGGCAATTACAAAATTTGTGTGGGAAGGGCAAACACTGAGCATGCATTGTAAACTGATTTGCAGACCCTCGATGGAGGGAGGATATGGTGCCCCAAACATTATCCAATGCTATCTATCAACTCAACTGTGATATATGGTGAATGGAGCTGGGAGGGATCTGAAAAACATTGGTTTTTATTGGAGCAAGCACTTGCGGTCATCCCTTTTTGGATATCCCCCTGGTCGCCTCAGAAATTCAAGGCCTGGGGTCTTTACTCATCCCCCATAACTAAGACTGTATTGACTGCCTGGGATAGTATTGCAGAGAAAAGGGACCTGACTTTGGTCCCCTCACCAATGAAACCAATAGTTTTCAACCCAGACTTCTCTCCAGGCCTTTGAAAAGTTTTTCTCGAAATAGCAAAGCTCATGAGGGTATGATAGGATGAAAGCTGGCTATGAACTATTAGAGATGGACCGTATGCAATATGTACCAATCTGTCACTGGGTTACACATCCTTCCATTAAAAAACACGTTGTGTGTTATTGGTAATTGAATGAACCAAAATTGTCTAAAACTCAATTTCAGGAAAACTGAAGTAATCTTTTTGGGAGATTCCCTGTCCTTATGGGCCCCAACCAATTGGCCAGAGGAACTGAGAGCCCTACCCACCCTAGCATGTAATGCCAGGATCATCAGATTGGTTATGGATAACAACCTGACCTTTAGACAGCAAGTTAAGCTGGCCACATCCTCGGCTTTCCTTGTTCTAAGGATGCTTAAAAAGGTCTTACCTTTCATCCCTGCCAATTCTTAAAAAATGGTGATCACTGCATTAATACTCTCCAAAATCGACTACTGTAATGCCTTATATCTTATCATGCAGCAGCAACACTTGAATAAGCTTCAGGTCCTGCAGAATGCTAATGGGAAATCCAAAACATAAATCTGTCACACAGGCCATTAGACCTCTTCACTGACTGCCTGTCGGACAGCACATCAAATTCAAAGCCCTCTGTCTTGCCCATAAAGTGCTGCACGGAGCCGGCCTGAAGTTCATTAAACAATCTTTCATTTGGTATACTCCAGGAAGAAACTAGAGGTCTTCTGGCTGTCGAAAAATTGACAGTCAATAAGTTCAAACGAACCAATTGGGGAGGAAGAAGTTTTGTGAACTCTAACGTTAAGGAATGGAGCTCTCTACCCCTCCGCATTAGGTCAATTTCTAACCATATGTTTAGAAATAATCTAAAAACCTTGCTTTTCCAGTAATTTCCATTGAGTTTGTTGTATTTCTCCCACAGTGCTAGCGCCTAGACACATTCGGGTATTTGTTTGTGCTTAACAAATCACTGTAACATAACATAACGTATACAAACTACTCACAGCATTTGAGAAATGGTTTTTCTTAAGATATATACGCTTAATCACCAAATTATATTTCCTACTACCTTAAGCTATTACTTATTGTCCACTCCCCACCCCCCAGCAGGAGATGTGGACGATTCATGGTGTGAAGCAGGTATATGAGGAGTCACCGAATTCAGCCTTTTTATGACCGTGACGAATTTCGGTGCACATTAATTACTGAGTGAATGGTGAGGGCAGCAGCAGAGATGTGGGTGTTCTTTCTTATGTGATGGTTTATTTTTTTATCACTTCTATACTCTGTCCTCATTTCTCTGTTGCTTTCTGGGTTGTAGACAGTGGCTGTGTGTATTTTTTTCTAAATTACTCAAACAGAATTGATCTATAAATTATGAAAGAGGTAGCCAACAAATAATTAAATATGACACAGTAGCAAATGTTAAGTCAGAAGAACAAACAGTATGGAAACAGTCTTAAACGAAGGAGGTATATTTATAGCATCATGATGAATAAAAACGATAGGCATCTAAAATGTATGTTTCAGAAGTTGGTCACGTGCCACAAAGTTTTGTTATTGGTGGTAGTTTACTCTTGGATATATTAGGAAGCACGAGTTTCAACTCTGGTTTCAAATTGTCTTTCAAGAAAAAGCGCACAAAAAAAAAGAACCCAATTCGAGCTCAAGCAGTGTGGAAGAACACAGTAAATCAATCAGTACTTGGTCCATGCTCCAGGTAAAAAAAACAAAAAAACATGGAGACAAAGTGAAGCCGACAAATGCTGACACGCTCTGAGCAATGAAAAGGAAGAAATAATTGATACATAAGATACATATAAGACTGATAATGAGGCCAACAAATGATAAGTAATGGGCGGGCTAAAAGCCCCCTTTTAGAGTTTTTATTTTCTGTATTTAAAAACACAATAGATGGTCTCAAGCGACAGTGCATGCGCTGTCGAAGACTAGCTCCAGAAAGGACTATTGTTTGCTCTCATTTAACAGATGGCATCACTCTTTTGGTTTTGAAATCCTAACACTGCAACACAAAACGAACGAGTTTTATTGGCCACAGAAAGGAATTCTTCGAAACTGTATGCATTGCACCCGTAATATGATGTTTCACTTCTTCAGAAGGAGATGGGCTTTGCTGTGTAAATCGTTCAGTCATGAAAACTACAGTCTTTGAGTTTGGTGGGCGAGATTTGCCTTCCTGGAGGGATGCACAATGTGTTTCCTCGGGTTTCTCTAAACCTCGCCTCTTCTGATTAGCGGATGTAGAGGGCATGGCTCGCTGTGATTGCTGCATTTAGGACTGAACTACAATGTTCTTTTTGTGAGCAACTAACACATCTAAAAAGACGGAAAAACATGACATCACCATGCATGCAAGGACCATTCCCTCAGAACATCGTGCTCAGCGACCATGCTATCGCCTCCCTCACTTAGTTCGGACTGATCTTATTGTGTATTGTACTACTCTAGTAATGTAAATGTGATATAGTTTTCTCCTCTTGTTCAACATATCTATTGTGTAGAACTAGCAGCCCTGAAAGGGTTCTGCACAGAAAGACGGATGCGTATTATTATTGGTTTCGTTAGCTTTAGAGCAGTTTAAAGCCACTGTTGATTGTCAGTCGTTGTCATGTAGTCATCGTATTGAACCAAGGCTCACCACCCCGCAGCAGAGGCAAATAGCGTGAAGCAGCAGTGTGAGCTTCCCTAACCCCATTGACGGAAATAACACCTATGGCACGACATGCACGTCGAATGGGTACAGCACTGGCAACAGGAGTCCACGTTTCTCACAATAGTGAGGAGGTACAGAATGTGCAGCGTCCTTCAGAGCGACCATAACATACTGAACAATTACAGCAAAAGTATCAGTGCCAGCTTCCATTCGTCTTTGTGATAGGACTTGAAAATGGGTAAACAATATGGGAAGGCTGTGAAGGAAAATGCTTATTGGGATGTAGGGGAAGAGATGCTAAAACGAGCAGAAAATCTAGTTTGTATATCAGCCGTACAGTGTACCCACCGCTAGTGATGCCCCATCTGGAGTAGTGATGCCCCATCTGGAGTAAAGTGTACAGTTCTGATGGATTCATGTAGAATATTGTGCCCCAAATTCACTGCCTCATGTGGAGTATTACCTACTAGAATTAAAGCCTTCCTCAAGCACATTGTGCTGGTCTGGAGGAAACATCATGTGCATAGTGTCTACCTAGGGGAGGCGGGGCATGGGGTGACTAATTGTTAGTATTTCCCTGCACTTTAAGCTCCATCTGGATTTTTTGCACCTAATTCTCGATGCCTCACATGAACTTTTGGTTGTACCATTCAAGGCCTCCCTTGGCTTGTTTCCACTCTAGAAGCCACCTCTGACGTGTTGTCGATTTTGTAAGGGGTTAGAATGAAGGGCACAAGATGGAATGATGGTGGGCGAGGAGTAAGGATAGATGATGAATAAGATGGTCAGCGGGTGCTCTGGATTCCGAGTGTTGAGTTAGATGAATGTGTTTATTTTTATGGTGGATGGACTAATGATGGATTGAAGGTGACTTGGATGAATGGGTTACTGGATGGGTCATTGTATATTGGGGAGGATTGATGGATAAGTAATGGCTGCATGGATGGGTGTTGGGGGATGTACGGATGAGAGTGCTGGTTGGTTGGCTGATGTATAAATGAATGCACAATGAGTGAGTAAGTGGACGATGGATGGATTGGGTGGGGATGTAATGGGTAGGGGATGTAATGGGTGGGTGATGGATGGCTGGAATGAGTGGGTGATGGAGGGATGGATGGTGCTAGAGAAATAGGAGTGGTGGTGGTCAATGGATGTAAATTGTGGTGGAGCGATTGGTAGTAGTAGTGGGGGATGGATTGATAGATGGGTAGTGGTGGTGAATGGATGGTGATAGAAGGGGTGGGTGGTGGTTATGTATGTGTGGGTAGTTGTTTAAGAATAGATGTTGGGATGGTCGGCCACGGTTGGGTGGTGCTGGGACTGATGATCGATGATGAAGCAGATGGGTGATGGACGAACAAGTGAGCAGATATCTGGATGGATAGATGGGTGGGGATTTGTGGTTGGGTGATGGATGGACACGAGTGGGGGATGGTTGGTTGGTTGATTGTTGGATGGATGAATGAATGGGCGGATGGGTGATTGATGGATGAACTGACCGTTGGAGTGATGGCTGAACCGACTGATTGGTGATGACGGAGGGACGGGTGGGTGATGGACGGAGGGGTGAAGACCGAGGGGCGGGTGGTTGATGTCGGAGGGGCGGGTGATGGACGGACGGACGGGTTGGTGATGCCGGACTGGTGGGTGATGACGAATGGGTGATTACGGACGGACCGGGGAGGATGGACGGACAATGGATGGATGATGGATGAACGATGGATGGATGGACGGATGATGACTGACTGTTGATTACGGATGATGACGGACCGACGAGGATGCACTGGTGATGACGTATTGGTAATGGACAGAGATGTGATGGATGGATGATGGATGGACGGTGAATGGATGGACGGGTGATGGGTGGACGGGTGATGGGTGGACGGGTGATGGGTGGACGGGTGATGGGTGGACGGGTGATGGGTGGACGGGTGATGGGTGGACGGGTGATGGGTGGACGGGTGATGGGTGGACGGGTGATGGGTGGACGGGTGATGGGTGGACGGGTGATGGGTGGACGGGTGATGGGTGGACGGGTGATGGGTGGACGTGTGATGGGTGGACGTGTGGACGTGTGGACGTGTGGACGTGTGGACGGGTGGACGTGTGGACGGGTGGACGGGTGGACGGGTGATGAGTGGAAGAGTGAACGGGTGGAAGAGTGAACGGGTGGAAGAGTGAACGGGTGGAAGAGTGAACGGGTGGAAGGGTGAACGGGTGGAAGGGTGAACGGGTGGAAGGGTGAACGGGTGGAAGGGTGAACGGGTGGAAGGGTGAACGGGTGGAAGGGTGAACGGGTGGAAGGGTGAACGGGTGGAAGGGTGAACGGGTGGAAGGGTGAACGGGTGGAAGGGTGAACGGGTGGAAGGGTGAACGGGTGGAAGGGTGAACGGGTGGAAGGGTGAACGGGTGGAAGGGTGAACGGGTGGAAGGGTGGAAGGGTGGAAGGGTGGACGGGTGGACGGGTGGACGGGTGAACGGGTGGAAGGGTGAACGGGTGGAAGGGTGAACGGGTGGAAGGGTGGAAGGGTGGAAGGGTGGACGGGTGGACGGGTGGAAGAGTGAACGGGTGGAAGGGTGAACGGGTGGAAGGGTGAACGGGTGGAAGGGTGAACGGGTGGAAGGGTGGACGGGTGGACGGGTGGACGGGTGGACGGGTGGACGGGTGATGGGTGGACGGGTGATGGGTGGACGGGTGATGGTGGATAGATGGACGGGTGATGGTGGATAGATGGACGGGTGATGGTGGATAGATGGACGGGTGATGGTGGATAGATGGACGGGTGATGGGTGGACGGACGGATGGATGGATGGATAGATGGACGGGTGATGGATGGATGGATGGATGGATGGACGGACGGACGGACGGACGGACGGACGGACGGACGGATGGATGGACGGATGGACGGACGGATGGATGGATGGATGGATGGATGGATGGATGGATAGATGGACGGACGGACGATGGATGGACGGGTGATGGATGGATGGATGGACGGGTGATGGACGGGTGATGGATGGATGGATGGACGGGTGATGGATGGATGGATGGGTGATGGACGGATGGACGGACGGATGGATAGACGGACGGATGGATAGACGGACGGGTGATGGATAGATGGATAGACGGACGGGTGATGGATGGATGGATAGATAGATAGATAGATAGACGGATGGATGGATAGATGGACGGGTGATGGACGGACGGATAGATGGACGGGTGATGGATGGATGGATGGACGGATAGATGGACGGGTGATGGATGTTTAGACGGACGGGTGATGGATGGATGGATGGATAGACGGACAGGTGGGTGATGGATGGATGGATAGACGGACAGGTGGGTGATGGATGGATGGATAGACGGACAGGTGGGTGATGGTGGATGGACGGACGGACATGATGGTGATGGTGGTGATGATGGTGATGGTGGTGGTGGACAAATGATGGTGAATGGGGGATGGATGGACGGATAATGGATGGTGATGATGGACGAACGGACATGTGATGATGGATGGATGGACGGGTCATGGCGGCCGGATGGATGGACGGAAAAGGGTGATGATGGATGGACGGGAGTATGGGGAATGGATGGATGGATGGATGGATGGATGGACGGGTGATTGACAGATGGTTGACAGATGGGTGATGAGAGACAGGTGATGATGGATGGGTAGACGGATGGGGGATGGACGGACGGGTGGACAGATGGGTGATGACGGACGGCTGATGACGGATGGATGAACGGATGATGACGGGCGGACTAGGACGGATGATGACGGAAAGACGTGATGATGGAAAGACGGGTGATGATGGATGGATGAATGTATGGACTGACTGATGGATGAACAGACTGCCGATGAGGGACTGGTGGTGGATGGACAGACCGGTGATGATGGATGGACGGACAGACGGGTGGTGGATGGACCGACAGGAGGATGGACGGACAGGCGGATGGTTGATTAAATGGGTGATTGATGTACTGGTGATAATGGGTGGATGGACGAACGGGGGATGGATGGATGGATGGACAGATGGGTGATGATTGTCGGACGGGTAATGACTGACGGAAAGACAGAGGGATGGACGGGTGACGACGGATGGACGGGTAATGGCTGACGGATAGACGGGTGATGGATGGATGGGTGATGGATGGATGGAGGGGTGGGTGAGGATGGATGGATGAATGAATGAATGAATGTATGGACAGGTGATAGACAGATGGACGTATGGACAGACGGGTGATGGTGTATGGATGGACGGATGGACGGCCGATGGTGTATGTATGTATGGACGGCCGATGATGGATGGATGGATGGACAATGATGGATGGACGGACGAACGGGTGATGGATGGACAGACGGGTGATGGATGGACAGACGGGTGATGGATGGACAGACGGGTGATGGATGGACAGACGGGTGATGGATGGAAGGACTTGTGTTGATGGACGGACGGGTGATGACGGATGAGTGATGGACACACAGGTGATGACAGATGGACGACGACGGAATGGGCGGTGTGGGGTGGGCGGGTGATGACAGTGGACGGATGGACGGGTTGGTGGGTGATGATGAATGGATGATAACCTGATGAAGTGCAGATTGGTGATGAAGGACGGACGGGTGATAGACAACAGGTGATGACTGGACTGACGCGTGATGAAGGGTGCGAACGGACAGGTGATGACTGGACGGACGGATGAGTGATGACGGGACGAACAGGTGAGTGATGGATTGATGGATGGACGCACGGGTGGATGATGACTCGTGGATGATGATGGATCATGGATGGATAGATGGGTGGATGATGACGTGTGGATAATGACGGGTGGATGGGTGGATAATGACGGGTGGATGGGTGGATAATGACGGGTGGATAATGACGGGTGGGTGGGTGGATACTGACTGGTGGGTGGGTGGATAATGACTGGTGGGTGGGTGGATAATGACTGGTGGGTGGAGGGATGGATGGACGGGGATGATGAGTGGGTGATGAGGGGACGGACGGGTGGGTGTAGAGGGAATGGACGGGTGGGGGATGAGGGAACGATGGTTGGATGGCTGGATGGATGGCTGGATGGCTGGATGGATGGCTGGATGGCTGGCTGGATGGCTGGCTGGATGGCTGGCTGGATGGACGGACGGATGGATGGATGGATGGATGGACGGCTGGCCGGACGGACGGCTGGCTAGACGGACGGACGGCTGGCTAGACGGACGGCTGGCTAGACGGACGGCTGGCTAGACGGACGGCTGGCTGGACGGACGGCTGGCTGGACGGACGGCTGGCTGGACGGACGGCTGGATGGACGGACAGCTGGACGGACAGCTGGACGGACGGCTGGCTGGCTGGCTGGACGGCTGGCTGGCTGGACGGCTGGCTGGACGGCTGGCTGGACGGCTGGACGGACGGCTGGACGGACGGCTGGACGGACGGCTGGACGGACGGACGGACGGACGGCTGGACGGACGGCTGGACGGACGGCTGGACGGACGGCTGGACGGACGGCTGGACGGACGGCTGGACGGACGGCTGGACGGACGGCTGGACGGACGGCTGGACGGACGGCTGGACGGCTGGACGGCTGGCTGGATGGCTGGACGGACGGCTGGCTGGACGGACGGCTGGCTGGACGGACGGCTGGACGGCTGGCTGGACGGCTGGCTGGCTGGACGGCTGGCTGGACGGACGGCCGGCCGGCTGGACGGACGGCCGGCTGGACGGACGGCCGGACGGCTGGACGGACGGCTGGACGGACGGCTGGACGGACGGACGGACGGACGGACGGACGGCCGGACAGACGGACGGCTGGTCGGACGGACGGCTGGACGGACGGCTGGACGGACGGCTGGACGGACGGACGGCTGGACGGACGGCTGGACGGACGGCTGGACGGACGGCTGGACGGACGGCTGGACGGACGGCTGGACGGCTGGTCGGACGGACGGACGGCTGGTCGGACGGACGGTCGGACGGCTGGTCGGACGGTCGGACGGCTGGTCGGACGGTCGGACGGCTGGTCGGACGGTCGGACGGCTGGTCGGACGGACGGACGGCTGGTCGGACGGACGGCTGGTCGGACGGACGGCTGGACGGACGGCTGGACGGACGGCTGGACGGCTGGACGGACGGCTGGACGGACGGCTGGACGGACGGCTGGACGGACGGACAGCTGGACGGACGGACAGCTGGACGGCTGGACGGCAGGACGGACGGCTGGACGAACAGACGGCTGGACGGACGGACAGCTGGACGGCTGGACGGACGGCTGGACGGACGGACGGCTGGACGGACGGCTGGACGGACGGCTGGACGGACGGCTGGACGGACGGCTGGACGGACGGCTGGACGGACGGCTGGACGGACGGACGGCTGGACGGACGGACGGACGGACGGACGGCTGGACGGACGGACGGCTGGACGGACGGACGGACGGCTGGACGGACGGACGGCTGGACGGACGGACGGGCGGCTGGACGGACGGGCGGCTGGACGGACGGGCGGCTGGACGGACGGACGGACGGCTGGACGGACGGACGGCTGGACGGACGGACGGGCGGCTGGACGGACGGGCGGCTGGACGGACGGGCGGCTGGACGGACGGGCGGCTGGACGGACGGGCGGCTGGACGGACGGGCGGCTGGACGGACGGGCGGCTGGACGGACGGGCGGCTGGACGGACGGACGGCTGGACGGACGGACGGCTGGACGGACGGACGGGTGGCTGGACGGACGGACGGACGGACGGCTGGACGGCTGGATGGACGGCTGGACGGACGGATGGCTGGACGGATGGCTGGACGGACGGACGGACGGACGGACGGACGGCTGGACGGACGGACGGACGGGCTGGACGGACGGACGGACGGCTGGACGGACGGACGGACGGCTGGACGGACGGCTGGACGGACGGCTGGACGGACGGCTGGACGGGCGGCTGGACGGGCGGCTGGACGGACGGCTGGACGGACGGCTGGACGGACGGCTGGACGGACGGCTGGACGGACGGCTGGACGGACGGCTGGACGGACGGGCGGCTGGATGGATGGATGGGCGGCTGGATGGATGGATGGGCGGCTGGATGGATGGGCGGCTGGATGGATGGATGGGCGGCTGGATGGATGGATGGGCGGATGGATGGATGGATGGGCGGATGGATGGATGGGCGGATGGATGGATGGGCGGATGGATGGATGGATGGGCGGATGGATGGATGGATGGGCGGATGGATGGATGGGCGGATGGATGGATGGATGGGCGGCTGGATGGATGGATGGGCGGCTGGATGGATGGATGGGTGGCTGGCTGGATGGATGGATGGGTGGCTGGCTGGATGGATGGATGGATGGGCGGCTGGATGGGCGGCTGGATGGGCGGCTGGATGGATGGATGGATGGGCGGCTGGATGGATGGATGGATGGTGGGCTGGATGGATGGATGGATGGGCGGCTGGATGGCTGGATGGCTGGATGGATGGATGGATGGATGGATGGGCGGATGGATGGATGGATGGATGGATGGATGGGCGGATGGATGGATGGATGGATGGATGGATGGATGGGCGGATGGATGGATGGGCGGATGGATGGGCGGATGGATGGATGGGCGGATGGATGGGCGGATGGATGGATGGATGGATGGCTGGCTGGATGGATGGCTGGCTGGATGGATGGATGGCTGGCTGGCTGGATGGATGGCTGGCTGGATGGATGGCTGGCTGGATGGATGGCTGGCTGGATGGATGGATAGATGGACGGCTGGATGGATAGATGGACGGCTGGATGGATAGATGGACGGCTGGATGGCTGGATGGATGGCTGGATGGACGGCTGGATGGACGGCTGGCTGGATGGATGGACGGCTGGATGGACGGCTGGGCGATGGATGGCTAGATAGATGGATTTGGGGTTCAAATTCGACAATGCTCTCTCCTGTAAGACCCAGATTAGTCAGGTCTCCTCCGTATGTTTTTGGAAGCTGCGAACCTTGAGGAAATTCCTCCATTTTCTCCCACTGGATTGCAGGAGGACTGTAGTTCATGCCTTGGTTATATCTTGCCTGGACTACTCTAACAGCCTCTACTTAGGACTCCCAGCATATTTGATACGCAGATTACAAATAGTTCAAAATGCTGCGGCTAGATTGATCTGCAAGGTGCCTTTCTGTCATTCCATTTCTCCCCACTTGCGAAATCTTCACTGGCTGCCCTTCAGTAGAAGAATTGAATTTAAGGTACTCACTATGGCATACAGAGCCACCATGGGACGGGGCCCGACATATCTGAGACTCAGATTGCAAAGCTACCAACACAACCAGGTCCTGAGATCCAACCACTTGAATTTGCTCACTACTCCCCGCTTTCGTAGGGGGGGGGGTTGAGTTGGAGGGGGGTGAAGGGGGGACTGACGCATGGACGAGGGGATATGTGAAGACGGACCGATGCGCGGATGAGTGGGGAGACTGAAGATGGACAGACACGCGGACGTTGTGGGATGACAGACGCATGGACGAGGGAGTTAGGACACACGCACACACACACACACACACAAACACGCACGGGGTGAGGATGGGCGCACGGACGTGGGGGTGAGGATGGGCGCACGGACGTGGGGGGTGAGGATGGGCGCACGGACGTGGGGGTGAGGATGGGCGCACGGACGTGGGGGTGAGGATGGGCGCACGGACGTGGGGGTGAGGATGGGCGCACGGACGTGGGGGGTGAGGATGGGCGCACGGACGTGGGGGGTGAGGATGGGCGCACGGACGTGGGGGGTGAGGATGGACGTGGGGGTGAGGATGGACGTGGGGGTGAGGATGGACGTGGGGGTGAGGATGGACGTGGGGGTGAGGATGGACGTGGGGGTGAGGATGGACGTGGGGGTGAGGATGGACGTGGGGGTGAGGATGGACGTGGGGGTGAGGATGGACGTGGGGGTGAGGATGGCCGTGGGGGGTGAGGATGGCCGTGGGGGGTGAGGATGGGCGCACGGACGGGGGGTGAGGATGGACGCACGGACGGGGGGTGAGGATGGACGCACGGACGTGGGGGGTGAGGATGGGCGCACGGACGTGGTGGGTGAGGTTGGACGCACGGACGTGGTGGGTGAGGTTGGACGCACGGACGTGGTGGGTGAGGTTGGACGCACGGACGTGGTGGGTGAGGATGGGCGCACGGACGTGGTGGGTGAGGATGGGCGCACGGACGTGGTGGGTGAGGATGGGCGCACGGACGTGGTGGGTGAGGATGGGCGCACGGACGTGGTGGGTGAGGATGGGCGCACGGACGTGGTGGGTGAGGATGGGCGCACGGACGTGGTGGGTGAGGATGGGCGCACGGACGTGGTGGGTGAGGATGGGCGCACGGACGTGGTGGGTGAGGATGGGCGCACGGACGTGGTGGGTGAGGATGGGCGCACGGACGTGGTGGGTGAGGATGGGCGCACGGACGTGGTGGGTGAGGATGGGCGCACGGACGTGGTGGGTGAGGATGGGCGCACGGACGTGGTGGGTGAGGATGGGCGCACGGACGTGGTGGGTGAGGATGGGCGCACGGACGTGGTGGGTGAGGATGGGCGCACGGACGTGGTGGGTGAGGATGGGCGCACGGACGTGGTGGGTGAGGATGGGCGCACGGACGTGGTGGGTGAGGATGGGCGCACGGACGTGGTGGGTGAGAACTGGTGCATGGACGAGCGTGTGAGGTCGGATGTACTTATGGGGGTGATGATAGACGAACGGGGGTGATGAAGGACGATCGAGGGGGGGTGATGAAGGACAACGGGAGTGATGATGGACGATCGAGGGGGGGTGATGGGTGGACTACAGAGGGGTGGTGATGGGTGGTCTACAGAGGGGTGGTGATGGGTGGTCTACAGAGGTGGTGATGGGTGGTCTACAGAGGTGGTGATGGGTGGACGACGGAGGAGTGATGATGGGTGGACGACGGAGGGGTGGACGACGGAGAAGTGATGATGGGTGGACGACGGAGGGGTGATGATGGGTGGACGACGGAGGGGTGATGATGGACGGATAAGGGGGTGAGGACGTACGCACTGGCGAGGGGGTGAGGACGTACGCACTGGCGAGGGGGTGAGGACGTACTCACTGGCGAGGGGGTGATGCCGGTTGCACTGGTAAGGTTGTGAGGCAGAATGCACGGACAAGGAGGTTGATGATGGATGCACGGATGGGGTGGTGACAGACAGACGGACGAGCATTTCCAATATTGAAAGGAATAATTTCTTCAGATTTGTTTTTGAAAATGTTTTGTGAGGTGCTTTCACAAAACGGGAAGCAAAAGAAGAACTTTGCTCCAATGGTATAGAGTTTTCTTAAAGTCTACCAGAGATGGAAACTGAGATACCAACTGCTCTCCAAGAAAATAACTATCTCAGTGCAAAACGATCTATTCAATAACGATTCATGTCAGAACCCTTCTTCTCCCAGACCAATTATGTGGTGTATCAACAATACAAGGTGGTCCTGGTTGAATGAATGATGGTTTCTAGGTGTAATGGCATCCTGCATTCTTTTTTTTGATAATCAACTTTATTGGTTTTTGGGTCAAGCAAATCGACATCACTGGACATTGAAAGAATATTACATGTAAAAGTCATCTACAAATGGTGTCTAACATACAGAGTATTAGCCGGAGGGATCTCCGTATCACACCAACGTTACATCCGCTCACAACGAGAAGGTTTCAAGCATTTAATCCAGCAGGTTTAGCCATTTACCCCAAACCCTGTCAAATTTGGCGGGGCAGCCTCAGGCCTCGAATAAGGGTTTTCCTGTGCGGCACACCAGTCCACTCCACGGCGCCATTTTACCACGGTAGGGGGCTTGGCTTGCGCCCCGGAGGCCGCAATGTCGCACTTGGCCACCGCGATTGCAATCCCAAGAAATGCCTTGTCCGCCCTCGAACCGTCCATGCCCTCCATCACCCCCAAGACCAGGCACACAGGATCGTGGGGGACTGTCCAGCCCAGGACCTGAGTGAGTTCTGTCTCGATGTTCGACCAATAAGGGGCAAGGCTAGGGCAAGTCCAAATCATGTGATAGAAATCTGCGGGTGTATGTCCGCAGCACGCGCAATCTGGGGAGGGACGCAACCCTGATCTATGCAAGCGTGCTGGGGTGATATATGCCGCGTGTAGGTAGTATAATTGTATGAATAGTTTTAGGGGCCAAAGGGCGTAGCGCCAGTCCTCGTCTTCTAGTGGACCCACCCACCCCTCCCAACGCATCCGGAGCGGATCTAGAGTTGCCGGTCCGTTATTAACAAGGGTACGGTATATCCGGGAGATCCCCCCCCCCCCCCAGGTCCCCCATCATGACTTGAGCCTCTAACTGGCTAACTTCTTGAAGGGACATGCCTGTCGAGATGTGTATGTTGAGGGCATGACGAAGTTGCAAATATTTATAAAACTGTGAAGCATGGAGAGTGTATCGCCCCTGCAAGTCTTGGAACGTCCTGATGTGGTCCCCTGTCCAAACGTCATCCAGGAGAGAGATCCCTATAAGATCCCACTGCTTGAACCTCGAGAGCGCCGCCACCTCACCTAGCCATGTACCCCTCCAGAGAGGCGTGTGTTGGCTCAAACGGTTATCCCATCTCGTGTGCCTCAGGGCCGTGCGCCATGCCACTAGGACTGCTCTAGTTAGCGGCGGGATTACTTTAGGTATGGGGCATCCATAGAGGTACGCCTGCACCTGGGGAAGATCCATATCTCTAAGTACCGTCTTGTAGGCCGGGTCAGACCATCCCCCATTGAACCAGTCATGGATGACAAGGAGTCGCGTGGCTAGGTAGTATAAGTGGAGGTCAGTCATGCCCATACCGCCATCAAAGGGTGGGATCCTGCAACGGGCAAGAGCAATACGGGGCCATGCCCCTCCCCACAGAAATCGCGTGACCACCCCGTCCAACTCCCTAAACCAGCTGCGGGGAAGTGAAAGGTGGTGTTCTGAATGATGTACAAGAAGCGTGGAAGGATCATCATTTTGAACAACACTATCCTTCCGAGCGGGTTCAGCGGTAAGGTTTGCCAGCGTCTGAGATCCGCTTTGGTTTTAGGACCAGCGGGGTGATGTTCATTGCCCATTACAGCTCAGGAAGCAGAGCCACCCAGATTCCTAATTATTTGAATGACTGCCTCCTGAAGGGGATGGTAGATTGCCAGTCAAAGCAGTCCCTAGAAAGATGGAGGGGCACCAACGTTGATTTCGCCGGGTTGAGTCGGAGGCCCAACACACTCTCAAAGGCCTGCAAGACTTCAAGACATCTAGGGCCAGAGTTGGCCGGGTCGCCAGGTAGAGCAGAACATCGTCCGCGTAGAGGGAGATTTTGTCGATATGATGGGTACCCCACGTCCAGCCCTGGATATCATGGTCAGATCGAATAAGGCAGGCTAGGGGCTCCATTGCCAGCGCAAATAAAAGGGGCGAAAGGGGGCAGCCTTGTCTCGTGCTCCTTTGGATCGGGAACGCTCTGGAGAGGGTTCCGTTGGTCAACACCCTGGCGCTGGGGTTGGAGTAGAGGACCCGGACAAGGCGCCGGAACTGCTGTCCGATCCCCATCAGCTGTAGGACGTCTTCCAGGTACCGCCAGTCCACCGTATCAAAGGCTTTTTCAAAGTTCACAAGGAGGAGTGCCAGATAAGGTGTAAGGGCCTGGCGGCCGGCCAGGGCCAAATGGAGGCGACGTAGGCAGTGTCTAGTGCTCCGCGCTGGCATGAAGCCACATTGGTCCGCATGGACCAACTTGTGGAGAGAAGGACGGAGTCGTTGAGCCAGGATCGTGGCGTAGATTTTTATCTCCGTGTTAATAAGGGAAATTGGGCGATATTCCGCGCATCTGGGGGAGGGCGGCTGGGTCTTGGGAATGACAACAATAGTGGCCACATCAGTCTCAGAGGGAAAGGAGCCCACCTCGGCAACGTGGTGATAGAGGCCCACAAGGTGGGGAACCAGGAGGTCTCGATACAACGCGTAGTACTCTTGGGGGAAGCCATCGGGTCCCGGAGTTTTCCCAGTTTTCAGCATGGAGATCGCGCCTTGTACCTCCTCCGGGGTGATGGGGAGGTCTAAGCCCTCTGCCTCATCTCTCGAGAGGCATGGAAGCCAGACATCTGCCCGGTCGAGCACGTCTGTAAGGACGGCCCCTGGAGCGCGAGCGGAGTACAGCTGGGCATAGTAGTCAGCAAAGGCCTGTGTGATTGCAGGCGAGGTGCGACAGGTGTTACCCGTGGGGTCTTGGATTTCAGGGATTATCCTGTTAGCAAGAGGGTAGGAAATCAGTCTGTGCAGCAGACTACCATTTTTGTCACCCCACCCGTATATGCGGGCGACAGATGAGCGCCACAGCATCTTGGCCGCTTCCAAGGAAAGCTGCTTGATCTCATCCCGAATAAGTGCCAGCTGCCTGTCTCGGTGTGCATCTGGGGCCCCAGTCTGGGCTTCTTCCAGTCGTATGGCTTGTGTCTCAAGAAGAGTCAAACGGCTGCTTTGTGCCAGACGGTTCGCGTGTACTCGACCTCTGGCCACCCCGCAGATCGTGGCATTGCCTGCCTCCCAAAGGATGCCCGGGGAGGGGACCGATCCGCGATTAGTGTGGAAGTAGTGACGCAATTCCACCTCTATGGCCTTCCCAACCTCTTTGTCTTGTAGGAACCATGCATTTAGCCTCCACATCGCTCGGGTTGTATCTGCAGCTCCACCCAAGCGCAGTGAGAGGGCAGAGTGGTCCGAAATACCCCGTGGAAGGATGGATATGTTGGATACCTTGCGGCATTCAGTGGCTGGCAGAAGGATGAGGTCAATGCGGGAGTGCGTATGGTGGGCCGCCGAGGTATGAGTGTGTTGGATGCCTCTGGGATTCCAGATCCTCCAAACGTCACATAAGCCCAATGTGGCCGTCCAGTCTGTCAGCTTCCTAGCTTGGGTCAGTCTGGCTGGGGAGGGTGTGCCCGTCGCGTCGAGTGCTGGTTGCATAACAGCATCAAAGTCGCCCCCATTCACCGTCTGTCCCAAAGGTAGAGAGGAGAGCGCGCATATGAGGTGTCGCAGGGTGGAGGTGAGCGTAGTGGGTGGAACGTATATGGACGCCAGATTGAGGACGTTTCCCTCTAACGTCCCGGATATTGTTACAAACCTGCCTTGGGGATCTGTCGCGTCCCGGCCGAGAGTGAAGGGAAGCCCTCGCTGCATTAGAATCGCCACCCCTTGTGAGCCGCGGTCGAACCCAGAGTGCCAGACTCTATCAAAACCATAGCGGGCGAGGAAAGAGCATTGGGTCCCCAGGAGGTGCGTCTCCTGCAGTAGGAGTATGTCGGGCGCATGGCGATGGGCGTACTTAAGGACCGCTGACCGTTTGATGCGATCCAGTAATCCGTTCACATTCCATGATAGAACATGAAGGGTCCTACCTGGGGCGAAAGACTTCATCGGGATAGGGACGCGCAATTAGGGGTCCAAGGATTAATGGACCCCACCGGGGTAGGGGATGTGCAATGCCGGCTCGTGCGCGCGGTGTGAGTTGGCTGTCGCATGTTATTGCGGTGTTGGAGCAGTGAACAGGTGTCGAAGTGTTGCAAATCAGTAAAAAAGGAGATCCCAACCAATGGAAACGTAAAACAACCCAGAGGACAACGGTCCCCACCCACCCTCCCTCTCCCCCCACCCTACACTTCTGGAACTGAAGTATCTGTCGCCATAAAAAGGAAAAACAAAATAAACAACCACAACAGCTGCTGGTTAGACTTAAATGCCTAACTGGGGATTGCGTGGCAATAGTAGACCCCTCCATATAGTCGGATACAGCAGTTTCTATGGCCTGCCATCTTAGGTGTATGTAGGCCGTAGGGCAGAGGTCTTCAAACTTTTTTGCTCTGAGCCCCCCTAAGGAAAATGTTTTGAATTCGGGCCCCCCTCCAAAACTTTATGGCAAGACTTGGGGGAGCGGGAGTGGTACGGCTGAGCCTGGGGGGCTACGAGTAGGAGATAATTTCATGGGTACTTTTCTGTAGCTCAAATTCTGCACTAAATAGCAGTATAAAAGAGCAAATATGTCACACAAGCAAAAATTTACCCCAAAAACTGCCTCACAAAATTAGGGTGTTGTGAGCCCCTCATTCTCCTGGACCCCAATGCAGATGTGCCTGCGGGATTAATGATAGCTGCAGCCTTGAGTAGCAAGCTGCCTCTGCCTTCCCTACCATGCCTGGCCATCCTTCCAGCCCTGACACACTCTCTGATCCTTTCAGACAAAAATGAGCCCCCACATGTTTCCCACACTTTGCATCAACGGTTACCTCAGCTCTAATGCTAGCAAGGCCCCATGCCTCTTTTGCAGAGTAAGACAGTCATGATTCTAATGCAGTAGGCCCCGCAACCCCGTGGCATCCAGTGCCACTTTACCTGTTTCACTAATGATAGCTACTGCCTTGCGAAACAGTCTCATCGGATCTTTGTTAAAAACATGGGCCGATATTGCATCATACCCCTTCTGTCATCTCTCTGAGGCCCAAGCTAAGCTGTCTCCTCTGCTTCAACATTCACCTCCCTTGGGCCATTGGTATGAAGTCAAAAATACTGGCACAGCAAGGGTGCACTGGGGCCTAATGCAAACAAGGAAGAATAGTAAAACAGCCATAATTGGGGTTTACTTGGCCTCTCACACCACTGGGCCTCAGTGCCATTGAACCGGCAGAACCAATGATACTTACAGCCCTAGGAAACAGGCTTTGTCCTTAGCCCACGACGCAGAGATATTACTCCTAGGCCTGAGGCTCAGAGTAGACTGTCTGCCCCTTTGTGTAATTAAAAAAAAAAAGTGAACAAATTCCCACATCTCCCCTTTCCCCTCCCCCTCCCCAGTGCTGGGGCCCTGTTCCTTTTGCAACAAGAGTGGCCTGGGCCCTAATACTCTCAAGGAAAATAGGCCTCCACTCCACGCTACAGTCATAATTGGAGTGTAGTGGCCCCCTCACACTCTTGGTCCCAGTGCCACTGCACCTGCTACATTAATGGTAGTGCTGGCCCTTTCATTAAACAAAACAGCCCCCATATGTTTCCCATATGTCTGTCCATTTTTTGATGGAAAAATTAGCCCCTAGATGGCACCCCTCCAATGGGCCATGTATTTGATGCTATCCATGGATCTCGCTCTTTGCCTCTTTCTCCTTGGCCATCACTCTGTAGCCGCAGGGGTCTGGATGATCAGGGCTCTGCTTCTGAATGCGACCCTGTAGACTGCCCTTCAAATTACCTGAAAGGATATCTGCCTGTCGAGGTGGGCAGGATTTGTGGAAACCGATGTGCCTATGTTTTTTCTCACTTCACAAAACTAGTTCCCATAGTTTTTTAAACAAAAAAGAAACAGCCATCCCCGAAAGGATAATGTGGACCTTGCAGTGCCTCTGGGTGAAAGTGAAAAGGGAGGGGCTGGGGCTCTCAAGTGCTGAGAGGGCAGGACCGAGGTAAAGAAGAACTAGACCTTCTCACCAAGGTGTCTGCTACCAGAAAGAAATGTAAATATGTGCAATTGGTTAATTACCAAATGTAAGGGCTGCTTCTGACCCAGTATAAGCTTTAATTGATGGAGTCACTGGAAGTCTCGTGATGGCACGTGACATAAGAGTGTTAAGTTCTGTAAAGTGTCCTTTTAATGGATACTTATAAAAATGCTTGCATTAGGTACAGTCTGATTACCTATTACTAAATATATAAAGCGCTTGTTTTGTGTTAAACACTAAACCCAGAGCCATCGGAATGATGCAATTTTGTGGCTTTTTTTCGCATAATTATGGTTCTGCCACATTTGACACATAATCCATCATCTGGTGCATAAGCTGCAGTTTTTAGAAAAAACCTGTTTCCAGCTCAAATGTCCCATGCAACGGAAGGCCCTTGACGGAGGTTAAATTGCCACCTTTCATTTGCTGATTTCTGTATTTGATTGTTAAACTGGTACTTATGCGGTAAAATATTTTCCCAAACAGTATTACCATGTGAAAAAAGTACAAAATAATGAAGTAATACTGTAAAAAATGTCACATTATTCCACATAATTTGCCTTTTCTTCTTTTTTTGTCAACCGTAATTCCAGTGGCTCTGACTAAACCATTCTGCAGCAGCCTATCTTATATTGGGTGTAATGCAGTTTAAAAAAAATGATTTACACAAGCCCCTTTTCCCCACTGCGCCCACCAAAATTCATTTCTGTAACTCTTTGGTCTCATACACAAACATCTGCTGTGATTGCATTAACCATTTGAGGATTCATAAGTATTATCTTGCAACTATTTTTTATTTACCTCATCTGCAGGTGAAAAAATAGTACATAATAGTTCCAGAATAATATGCTCCTTTTAATGATGTCTTTGTTTCTGTCATGTACTTCAGCTTCTGCTTGTAAATAAAGACAAGGACAAGGGACTCCCTACTCACTAGGAACCAGGGTAATTCATAAGTAACAGAAACAATGGTTCCAGCGGAAAGTTAAGCTAATCTATAATGATAATAGTGTGCACAATCGCAATCAAGCATGGGTTATGGTGATGTCAGAAAGAAAGAAGACCTTGTAGACTTTTGCTTGTATTTGCATTAATTCTTTTATAAAAATTTCGAGATTCAGACTGATATATACAGAAAAAGGAAAAACAATGGTGCTTTTGGGTACCCAGTGTGAAATGGAACCATAAAACAGAAAGTGACAAAAAAATGTGACGTATACAGCTTGGTTGCCACAATTTTTAAAGGCGACCATTAGTAACTTTGTAATAATCCCAGCTACTGTATACAGTAATCAGAGCTGTTGAAGTGGTTCGCTTTAAATTACAGTCGACGACGTTTCGACCCTGCGTGCGTTATAAGGTCTCCTCAGGACCAAGGGATATAGGGACATCTGATGGGGGTTGCGCAGCCACGTGAAACAGTGAGGTGTGTGAGACACCGGTAAAGTGAAACAAGCATTGGCATAGCCAATAGGTCTCGCCTTTGGGGCGTTATAAGTGTTTAGCCAGAGCTATTGACTTTGCCAATGTCTTCAAGCTGTGCTGTAGAGAAGTGTGGCTGCTGTGCAGCATGCTGAAAAGTTATAATAAGAAAGTGTCAGAAGCATTTTTGTTACTTTATATATGACCAAGAAGGCATTATGTAAAACTGAACGACCATATTAAAAAAGTATTTACAATAAAAATTTCCTCAGTTTACTTTTGTTCTTGCAATGCTGGCAACTTGTTTCTGCCTATTCCAATGGTTGTTTGTTAAAGCTTTTTTTTTTTGAGGGGGCATAAACAATCGGAGGGTGAAGGTTGGGAACTATTACCTGTATTGTAACACTAGCAGCGGCCAGACGCTAGGGGAGAATTAACAGATGTGGTGGTGGCGGGGGTGGTGGTGGTGGGGCGGGTGGTGGTGGTGGGGCGGGTGGTGGTGGTGGTGGTGGGGCGGGTGGTGGTGGTGGTGGTGGGGCGGGTGGTGGTGGTGGTGGGGCGGTGGGGTGGGGGTGGGGGTGGTGGTGGCGTGGGTGGGGTGGTGGTGGTGGCGGTGGGGTGGGGGTGGGGGTGGGAGTAGTGCGGGTGGGGGCGGGCGGTGGCGGGGCGGGTGGTGGCGGGGGCGGGTGGTGGCGGTGGTGGTGGGGGCGGTGGCGGTGGTGGTGGGGGTGGGGCGGTGGTGGGGGTGGGGCGGGTGGTGGTGGTGGCGGTGGGGGCGGGGCGGGTGGTGGGGGCAGGGCGGGTGGTGGTGGTGGTGGCGGCGAGCGGTGGTGGCGGGGGCGGGGCGGGTGGTGGTGGGGGCAGGGCAGGTGGTGGTGGTGGTGGTGGTAGTGGCGGGGCGGGTGGTGGTGGTGGTGGCGGGGGCGGGGCGGGTGGTGGTGGGGGCGGGTGGTGGCGGTGGCGGGGCGGGTGGTGGTGGTGGCGGCGGCGGGGCGGGTGGTGGTGATGGTGGTGGGGGCGGGTGGTGGCGGCGGGGTGGGTGGTGGTGGTGGTGGGGCGGTGGTGGGGCGGGTGGTGGTGGTGGGGGTGGGGCGGGTGGTGGTGGTGGGGGTGGGGCGGGTGGTGGGGGTGGGGCTGGTGGTGGTGGTGGGGGTGGGGCGGGTGGTGGTGGTGGGGCGGGTGGTGGTGGTGGTGGTTGTGGTGGTGGTGGTGGTGGTGGTGGGGTGGGTGGGGGTTGGTGGGCGGCAACCCTGGTCCAAATAAGAACGTGGCATTCTTAAGGATCTAGATATGGAACATATTTGGAACATTCATTGTTATAAGACCATTCTCAGTTTCAATTCACATAAATCTATTCATGAGAAATATTCTGTTCTAGTTTTTCATAAGACTTGGTTGCGGGAGAGCCCTTCATTTGACGGTTATGTGGTTTTGCAAAAATTGCTCATCTGTCAGGCGGCTTGCTTATTTTGATCTCTGTTCTTTGTGGGAAGAGGGTTTCAATGTTGGAGGCAGATTTTATCTGGTTGCAGTTTATGTAGTTAAACTTTCCTCTTAGAGATGGTTGTTCCTTAGTTTGTTTGAAAGCTTATATACCGCCAAATGCATTATCCTTCGACGAATTGCTGAAACTTGGTAGATTTACATTGCTGTTTTCCAACGGAGATATTCATATTGACAGCAGATTTCAATGTAAAAATGTTGCTTTGTCATTTTGATCAATTTTCACGTAATCAACTCCATTTTTTTTTTTTAATACCAAAAGTCGAGTGCAGAGTACAGTAAAACTGATAGATCCAATCAGGTGCTGTCAATGCTAGTGCAATGTAAATAGTCAGTTGTAATGGTCTCTTTTCAAGAGATTGTCCAACAGTTGCAACCTTTTGTTACAGCAAGTATAATGTCCCTATAGATTATTCCTTTGCTCCTATTAAGCAGTTTAATTTAAAGATTTTAAGGTGGTGGATTTTGAAACCAGTGAGCATGTAGCTATGGAGATAACTTTAAAGGAGCAATATACAAAGCAGATCTCTACCATAATGGTCTGTACTTCTATTATTTGAGTCTCCATTACGGAAGATAAGATTCAGGAATTAGGATTAAGGCCCTAATGGCTCTTGCGATGTTGAGTGGTATAATCGGCTTAGTAAAGAGTATTAAACTGTTTAAAGGTCAATTATGACCCCGAAAATATTTTGAATGCAAACAAAATCAGGCATTTTCAGGAGTGGTTTGATTAAAACAGTTTTCCACTAAAAAGGGAGTTGCAAAATAACAAAATATGGGAGCTATAATATTAAACGAGATTTTAATTCTCTGTAAAATAAAAATCACTCTTTGCTAGGATAGTTTCCAAAATAATTTGTAATATGAAATCGTCGTGGGCAGGAGTTCCATATAGTCTTCCTGCAGCGTTATGTAAAGTAGATTCCCTGTAGTGGGCAGGGAAATACCTAGGTGTTTTTTTTTCTTCTTCAAAGGGTCATGCTTACTTGGGGCAATACCTGACTGATGGTGTGGAACGATTATTAAACTGAAGCATAAGAAAGGTGGTCGAGAGGGTGGGATCCAACAAATTACAGGCTAATTTTTTATCTTGTAATCTGCTTGACGCCCCATCCAAGATCTATTCAAAAACCCTGTTGTGCTTTAACAGGTCAGAGTACATACATTGTTGAGTTTCCATTTCACAGATCAACTAAAATTTGACAAACATGTGGCAGGAGTGAAAATATCCTTATTTTCTACAGTCGATGTCCTTAAAAGATTTTATACTTATTTTATATTTTCTAACTGGAGTCGCTGAAAAAAAGACTATAAATGGCAAATTAACACCGCAAGTCCTTTATGGGGCCTAATTTCTGTCTTTGGATGAAAGAGTGAGCTGGCAGTCGTTCAAGTAAGTGTCTAAAAAGATTGCTATCAATCCCTTTAAATCCAAGGATTCAGGCCATAAAGTTAGAGTTGGAATTGATTCATGGGATCTTTTGGCTCAATTTTCTGCTTTTAAGGTTTTAATATCCTCTAATAATGAGTGAGATAGTGATAAAACTCTCAGTAATTTCGTTGAGTGACTGAGTGAATCGACCCATTAAACTCTTCTTTAATATCCTAAACCTTACTAAGGAGTCTGATTTAAGGGTTGATCTTTTCAATTTAGAAAGTTCTCAGCATCGGGCCAAAAAAAGGGCCAGTCAGTGAATGGGATGTCGAAATTTGTCAGACTATTAATGGTAATTATCTGCTAACTAGAAAGCCTGTAATGCACTCGAGTCTAACAGATGAAGGGACTTTTCCTTTCTGTTTGAAATACCAGATAAATGTTAGGAATTTAATCTCAGAAATCTGTACTGGAACTGATCTGGAGAATCCTGGGTCTCAGAAGTAGAATCAGTGCGAACAATGTTATATATGTGACATGAAAGTAAATACAACATAATCCATTTTCTTTCAAAGTGTTTATTTCCGGACCAATGGATAAAAAAATTATTTGCCCAATGTTTTGGAAATATCAGGTCCCAACTCGAAGCAAAGCTTTGTTTACATTGAAATGTTTTGATATAGGAATTGCCATTGCAAGATGTAGTCCGTCAATTCAGAAAACCATTGTTCTTATTCTAGTGCTAGTATAAAAGTTAGTAGTCATATGTGAATACTAGCTGTTATGGTGAAGTGTATTGAATGTTGTATGAATATATAATGCTAGGCATATCTAATATAATCACTGCCCTGCACAGTTTCATGGCATATGATATAGGTGTGAATTAATTTTGAAGTATTGTATTTTTTTTTCTCAATCTTTCTATTTATTTAAGATATTTTCTTGGGGATGAATATTTTACAATTAGTACCTTTGGTAACACTCTTTATAGTGAATACTCTATCTAACTGCTGATTCTTCTTTGCCCTCCCACCTCCCCACTTTGTAGATTGTCTTAAGTTAGAATTCAGCACATTATGTACAGTTGTTTACATTCTGCATCAGTGTGTGCGGAAAGGCAAAAGGACAAGAAACTGACGTCCGAGCGCTTATATGCAGCTCTAGATATAATTTTATAAAACTTGGTTTATGAAGTAATTTGAGTAACAGTATCACGGATGATGTCATTTGATATGTCATCAGTGATGATTAACATTTCATGCTGCACCATCACCCATAGCTCGTACACCTTTTACTCTAAACGGAGGCAGACAAAATAAACAATGTGCCACTCTTCACAACTTTGCATCGCCATGTCTATTACACAACAAGGCCTCTCTAAAAAAAACAACACAGCTCACCAGCTCTCTCTCAAACACCATCTCCACCACCTACACACGCAGACCCATCAAAATGCCTTCTAAGCCTGCTGGACTAGGAATACAATATAGAAGAGCAATATGATTGCTATCCTCATACAGCTATACCAGCACTAATGACACACCTGCTACAAGTTCCAAAAATACTGCTCACTTTTCTACAAAACAGTCACACCATCACCAAAACACAATCTCTAAACGGCCTACTAATAAATGCTTGATCACTCTCTAAAAACAAGCATCACATCTACGACCTACTCACTGACACACAACCTGACTTACTCTTCATAACTTAATCATGTTTGGGAGTTGACATGGCTTCAGTGTGGCATGAAGCTGTTCCTCTAGGCTATCAAACTATCACACAAAATCGTATAGGCAAAAGGGGAGGTCGACTGGCTGTTATATTCAAGCAAACAATTAATTTTACTAAAGCTGGTGACGTTTCCATACCAGATTGTGAGGCCCTCTTCACCAAATGCAACCCTATACCAACACTCTCCTGTAACTTCCTTCATAGACCTCCACCTAGAAATGCAACATTCCCAGACTCATTTCTAGACAGTTTTTAAACCTGATAATACTGCACTCCAACCTATGCATTCTGGGTGACCTCAGCATTTAGTTTGACAATCCCAATATGCTCCATCCAGAAACCATCATCACTGGCATTGATACACTGAACCTACAACAGATCGTCCACAAACCCACACACATCGCTGGACACATCCTAGATGTCATTTTTATAAATCCACTACTAGTTACCTTTCAAACAAGTACTTCAGTCACATGGTCAGACCACCATTTGCTAGCTTTCTAACATAAAACACCACAAAGCAACACACCTAAAACCACCCGACATGCATCCACCTATTGACCGTGGAACAAGCTCAATTTTGAATATTAAAAAGCACAACTAACATACAAGACAAATCTAGACACAATAAGTTACATTCAAAAACTGAGTGGCTACAGGAAGCTTTTGATATCCTAATACCGCTCAGGACAACAAAACAGGACAAAAGAAAACAGGCACTTTGGAGAAATAAAAAAACTAAAAGAGATAAAACAGCAAATTGGAAAGCTGCAACGCACTTGGCTCAAAACAAAGAGCCATCAAGACAAACTTCACCTACAGAAACATAACAGATTATACAAGTCCGCTATCAAAAAAGCTATTAAGACAGAATTCAAAATGCTAAATGTGCAAATAAAGAATTTTACAAAATTATCACAATTTGTAAACCTAAATGCATAGAAAGAACTAATCCCATTACTCACGAATTCAGACAAACTGGGAAATCATTACACAACCAAAGCAGACATCGTTGGACTCCTATATAAAACCAAGGAAAACCACCAACACCAACCCATTCCAAAAGTACCCTCCAACTGTAGGCTAACCCAGACTCTCCTTTCCTCCAAACAAATATCACAAAGTTACTTTATGGATCTGGTGAAAACAAGCAGGCCTCCAGGCAGCCCTTCTGACCCTTGTCCGCCACAAATATTCCAGAACATTCTTCTAACTACCTCTGCTGCCACACCAGTACGAAGAATCCTCAATAATTCTGTAACTACGGGATTCTTTCCAGAAGACCTAAAAAAAAAAAAAAAGGCATACATACGCCCATTATTAAAGAAAACTAACCTGGGCCCGTTTGACCCAGACACCCACAGACCGATTACAAATGGACCATTCCTGGGAAAACTGACAGAGCAGCATACGCCCAGATGTCACAATTCATTGAAGATAACTCCATACTTTCCGACTTCCAAACAGGTTTCTGCCCAGGAAGAGGCACAGAATCTGCCCTCATCGCCATCTTGGGATGACCTTAAAAACACAGTAAACCACAATGGGATTGCTGCACTGCCTCTCTTGGACCCCTCAGTTGCCTTTGACAGAGTTTACTATGACACCTTAATCCAAAGAATCTATGAAGCCGGCGTAGAGGGGACTGACCTAGACTGGATTACATCCTACCTTCAAAACAGAACAAATATCATCCATTCGCCACCTTTCTCATCCAAACCGTACTTAACAAACGCTGGGGCTCTCAAGGCTCTATCATCTCACTCATGCTTTTCGACATCTACATGAAGCCATTATCGGTAATCATAAATGAATTTCAGCTCACATGCTATAACTATGCAGATGAGACACAAATACTCCTTAAAGAAAAAAATGAAATTCCTGGATCCCCCTCTTTCAGTCCGAGATAAAGTAGCGTAGTGGTGGAAGAGTTTATCAAGAAAGTCCCTCTGAGTTTGTGCCTGGCACTTAAGGCAAACAAATGTAGCTTTCAGTATGGCAGATTGTACTATGTAGAATTAGCTTAACAGGTTTGCTGAGCTCCTCCCTCTTAATTCTTCTGAGGGGTTTCTGTTCTGTAGCTGTTTATTTCTATTACAGATAGATGAAGGCCTTGGAGATTTGAAAGCAAGCGCTATTTATCGCCCAGTCTAAAGTTGTCCCTTCATTTAAATATGCTGATCAAAGTAGTGTATCTGCCGTTTGATAGAAAATATTTCTCTTAATCCACCAATGAAATACTGGAGAGGTGCAAAATGTGTGGTGAGAACCAAGTCATTATGCATGATAGTGTCTGTACTTTGAAAGCAATACTACTTTCAAGCATCCTATACCTTTAAAGCCTTCAAACCTAGGCATATTCTAAATAAAATGCGTCCAATAAGAAGTTGTTTCTTTCAGTACAAAAATGCTCTTGTGCTGCAGCTGTTGGTTAAAGCAAAAGGTTTGGCCTCCTTCCCCTAGAGCTCTGGTAGGCCGTGTGAAGCCTGCATTCTAATTTGGAAGAAGGCTAGCTTTTTTTTATTTTATTAGTAACAGATTGAAATAACTGTTAGTGGGTACTCCATATCATTAAGAAAGGGTATGCCTTTGTCCTTATACATGTTGTCAAGATTGCAAAAGTCATCATCTGTACCCCTGTAAGAATTTCAAAAGCTTCTTCGTAGGTGTAAGATGGAGATAACTTTTAGTGCACCTGGAAACACTAGGAGAATCTGGGCAATTTTAGATCTTTCCTTAGCTGAAACCGTTTCTCCTGGTGGAAACCTTTCATATGGGCTCACTGACTATTATCTTGGAGGCCATGCAGATTGGGGACCGGAATGACTCCTTGCGATCTTCTAGATCAGTGCTCCCCAAACCTTTTAGAACCATAACCCAATTTTTAGAATGGCAAAATTTCACAACCCACCTAGCTTTAATGAACATGAGAAGGGCAATTTTTAGAATTTAGCTAAAAGTATCATGTGGTAGCTCACTGTCATTTACAGTCAGCCCATTTTCTATTGAAATGACCACTAACTCTGCACAGTTGTATATTTTCACTCTTAAAGCTATACTGCACACAGATCATGTGTGAAATCGGGTTCCAGTGAATATTTATTATTTGTGCATCACCAAGCAAAGTGTCTTGATTTGTTTTGACCTATTAAAATCTTTGTTTCCATCACATTTCAGAATTACAAAAAAATGCTTCATTTTTGCTGTCCTAGCTGCTGAATGTGTACAGTTTATTTACAGATATTTACATTATGTTGTGTAACAGCAAAATGACATCTTACATGCTTTCTTTTCACTACCCCTATACCCCAGCAGGGTTGTCACATAATTCCCTTTACTTTTCTTTCTTTGACTGCAAAGTGAGACGAGTTTGTAAACCCCAATCTCCATGTTAAAAAACAAACAAAAAAAAAGCATAAGCTGCAATTTCTCAGAAGACATTGCCTGACATTTGACCTCCGTCTTTAAAATGCAGCAAATATGACAAGATGAATACAGAATTTAAAGGCGTGCTTATTGATTAAACTTTCACAACCCACCAAAAATCAGCTCGTGACCCACAGTTTTGGAAACGCTGTCCTAGAGAAATGCTTCCATGTTCTCATTTATTAAGAGTATTTTGGTTTCAGAGATTTACAAACTGAGATCGGCATTATTAGTACAGATGTTTACCCTAGACTCTTCTAAATAGTTGTAGCACACCATTGTCTTCACATGATACTTTTGTTCCCTTGTGTAGTTGACTGGCTGGTCAAGGCCCATCTTCCATGGTTTTTCAGGAGTCGTTTTGCCTTGTTTGCAGCACACCACAATTTGTAGTATTTTATCAGCCATAGTCAGACTCCTCTTTGATAATCTGAGAGACCTCAGTTTATACGCAATGATAAATTCCTCTGTAAGCAGATAATCTCCATGAAGTTAACTGCACTCAGTCTATCAATTTGCAGTCAAAAATATGCAGTTAGTGCTACATATTGTAATCTTTTTATTCGTAGATACTGTAATCTGGTCTGCCAAAATAGATCCACTTTTAAGCTCCTCCTTCACAAGTACACCAATTTATCTGCAGACCCATGGTTTCTGTTTTCACCAGTAAAAATCCTCACATCTACAACCAGGTTCACAAGGCAATTTCTCTATTTCTTTAGTACTTGCCTCCTGTTCTCCAGGAAAATCTTGTTTGTTATGACTTGAACAAAACCACTATAGTTTAACTAAACAAGATGGGGGAACGATGCGAGTGGCTGGTGCCTCTGTCTCTTTCTCTGTGCAACTCAGAAACTTAGCTGTATGACTGGTCAGCTGTTAACACCATTCTTCTGGGAGCCATCCAATCCACAGAAGAAGGGATCTAAAGATTATTTTTTATCAGCAGACTGAAATTTGGTACAGACAAATGAGAGATTTGCAGATTTATTTTGACCATATTCACGAAAAGATCTGGTTGCTTAAGAAAATAGTACTCTGTGCCAGGGCTTTCCATCTTGTTTTCGAATGAGAAAGAATTCCTTAGATCTGTTTAAGAAGCAGTTGAAAAGATTATTTTGTGTATCTTAATTTTCT
The DNA here is from genome assembly GCA_963921515.1 of Calotriton arnoldi. Lineage (NCBI taxonomy): Eukaryota > Metazoa > Chordata > Amphibia > Caudata > Salamandridae > Calotriton > Calotriton arnoldi. The sequence continues at coordinate 1,279,982 of CAWUFW010000018.1, forward strand.
CAAATTTATTGTACTTTCCAAAATTGCAGAAATTCCCCAATTCCAAGGAAATTGTCATAGTCATCTTTAGTATTACAGAACATTTATCTATTGCTTTCTCCTGTTGCATGCTGATTCTTCCTGTGATTGCTAAACCTAAAGATCCGTTTCCTGAAAAAGTACTTTATATGTATCTACGTGTCATCATGTGTTTGGTTAGAATTAATTTTATGCTCTAAGCAATGGAGAAGCAAAAGTTTGAGAGTTTGTTCTTGAGCCTTGCATAGTTAATATAGTTCTCGGATGTTCTCTCTAAGTTAAAGTGTTCCAGTTCATTTCCTCTTTTATTACTACAGGAATCCAATTGATTTATTTAACTGTTGCTTGTAGGTCTTTGTAGCATACTTCAATGAACTTGAAGTTTGATCCTTGAAAAGCAAGGTTGTAACATGCCATGCAGGTATGCCATATACTTGCTTACCTGCAAGATGGCATTTTTGATCTTAATCACGCCTGTCATAAGGCTCAGTGAGCTTCAAGCTTTCATCTGATGAGTCTTGTGCAGTCTTTCGCAAGGACAAGGTTGTTTTTGGGACTAATTCTAGAGGCACTAACTGAATTTCATGCAAATTAAGAATATAATTTTGTTACCTGAGCTGAAGAAACCATGCCCACATTATTTTCATGTGGTCTGAACCTTTTCCTGGAAAGAAAAAAGTCCTTTAGATCCTCAGAGTATTTGTTTTTGGTGGCAAATGGGGACCTTTCTCTAGGCAGCAAAGTTGATGCAGTCACTATTGCCAGGTGGATAGTCTGTTCCATTTCTAAATTGTAAGACATATGAGGAGATCAGGCTGCTCGGCAACTTCAGTGACTATCTGCCAAAGCAATGGGAGCATGAGTAAGCCACACATTTGTTGCACACATATGTACGGTATGTAGGATTCTCTGCATGCTTTTTGCAAGAAGTTCTTCTGACACATCTTATTAAAAAGATGTTGCCTTTGTTCAGGAAGGTCTACATGATCGATTTGCTTGAAACCTGATTGTGTATATGCTTTTTATATTGTGAAATCAGATTTCCAGGCAGTTGGGAAGGCGTGATTAAGGATTACCTTAATGGTAATTCATGCAAACTCCAATTTTGCTTCTCCTCCTTTCCAGCCAATTCTTCAATAAACATGCTGTGCTTAGGAACCTGCATTTGAGAAAAGGCAAGTAGAAACATGGTATGGTGATTGGTGACTCGTAACTAAGAGGGAGGAGGGCTCATGGGGCGATCACATATGGAGGGCTCAAATTCTTTTGAAGTGACGGTGTTTGTGATGCTGCTGTCTGTTCTGCCTTCTTGTTCATAGAATTACCAACCTGTTTTAAAGAAAGAAGAGCAAGGACTAAAAACTACCAGAATTGACACTGAGGTGGCTTTCCCTAGTTTAACCATGTTGTGATGTAAGGGATTAAGAGACTCTTATCTTCCAGTCGGAGATCAAACATCCTCCGGGAAGAGCAAGTACTGTGCGACGCCTATAATCTCAGGTAGTCAGTGTGCCAATCCCACCCAACATGATTCTCTTTTGCCTATCCCCTCACCTGACTGGGGTCTTCAACTCTCTTTCCTGAATGGAAGCATGCAAGAATTGCTGTTCTCATAGAGTAGCTGCTTAAGTTGTAGAGAGTAGAGTTGGTTTAGGAACGTTCACAGGGGCATTATAAACCTTGTGATAGGCTGCATGCTAGTCAGGCTTTGAGGGTTACTCTAATGCCATTGCCAGTTATTTATTCACATGTCAAACTATAACTGTCCAATTCAGAATTCAATCAATTGCATCCCAATATTGAGAAATGTTGTTTTGCAGCACTCAAGATTATTGACCGCATACTAAGAAGACTTTTGCTTCCTCTGTATCTTTCAATCTGGAAACTCCTTTGCTTGATAATTCAAAGAGAAGTTATTGTCCTGCTCCTCTGCTCTCTTCTAAATCGAGGGTCATTCTAGCCCTCTAATCCATTGGTTTGCCTTAGGTTGCCTCAAATGTTTGATCATATACTGTGAGTGTTCTCCTCTGTTTTTGGAAGTGAACTAGAAAAGGAAGGCTTGGTTGATATGTCAGCAGTTCTCATCTACTGTGACCTCAGCCCCTTTGATTCATTATCCTTGTAAGAATAATGCTGTGACGTTTGTATGAATTCCTTGCGAGACCCTGAGAGGCTTTCATTGCATTAAGGACTAGGGAAATTATCAGCTCTCATTCAATCCCTGGCCTACCCTTTTGCTGCACAGTGGGATTGTGATGCACGTGAGCAACTAAGATTGAAAGGCACCTACACAACTCCTGTAGGTAAACTTGGTACCTGTGTATGGAAGCAGGGAAATGGCAGTCCTAACAAGCATTGGCAAAGCCAATAGCTTTCACCTTTATAAAGTGAGGGTCAAACCAATGCTTCCTTATAAAGCATTATTTGAAAAAAGTAAAAGAAAAAATAATTCAAAATACTGCCGTAAAAGCATACTCCCATTTTAAAGTACTTCTTAAGGTACAGTTTCAATCTTTAAAAGTAGCACGGTTTATTATTGAAAAACGTTTTCACTGAGAACTCCCAACAGAATATAAAAAGAATAGGCAATGTCTGAATTTTTAGAAAAACACTTGCCACCGTATAATTTGCACTCTATAACACTCAGAACTGAAACAAATGCTCCAGACATTTGATCCTTTAGTAGCCGAGTGAGCGGATTTATAGGCATCCAGGAGAAGAGGAATCTCCTTTTCTGTGATGCGAAGTATACCTTCTGCCTCAAATGCTTACTGGGTAAGTGCAGGAGCTAGCATCTCCTCCAAAACTTTACAAGTCCTTGTGTGCCATGGCTTGAGCTTTCAAGTAGTAGATGGAATGCAGGAGAGAAAACAAAAACAGAACTACCCTTAAAAACTGCTCTTTAGTTGTACCCTGGCAAAAATATACTTGTTGCTGTGCTTTAACAGACAAGCTGGGAGGGTTGCGAGCAACACTAAAAGTGGATTTACGAGGGGAAAGCTGACGTGAGAGAGAGAGAGCAGGAAAGTGCATGACCTCTTGTAGTGTGCTGATTGATGGTGGTTGTTTTTTTAAAATAATGCACAGTGTTGTCCATACATTTATCAAGAAATCTGTGTGGAAATCTACAAATTATCTTATTTAAGAATACCATGAATCTCACCTCCCCTTAAATGTCAAGACACTTCATCCTTGGGCTTGAATGTAACAATATGACCAGGGCACCATAAAGTCGTATGTTTGTGGAACATTGATATAAAAGGGAGTCAGTGAGAACAGATATAAGATTACATACGTTTGATCTTTTAGGCACCTTGCCTTTCTAGCTGTAAACTCAATTGGTAAACTGAACTCTATGGTATCTTTCCATCAAGTACATGTAAATAAATTGGGATGGAAATTTTGCAAGCATGATTCATTGACATTTGAGCTTCACTACTGGCCATAGTTGATTTTTTTTTTTTCAGTTCCTTGCCCATCGTCTTGAATTGTACTTCTCTGAACTTCTTCTGTTTTTCTTTTGCAGTCGTCCATGAAGGAAAAAGAACCACCGTTCACACAGATGAACCACATCGTGAGAGCACATTTTAAACCCAGATAGTCCGGCGGCTCTCTGCCCAGCAGGATGCCGTCGACCAACCGTGCTGGAAGCTTGAAAGACCCGGAAATAGCAGACCTCTTCTTCCGGGACGATCCAGAGAAGCTTTTCTCTGATCTCCGTGAAATTGGACATGGAAGCTTTGGAGCGGTTTATTTCGTAAGTGCCTTTAACGAGGTTGTCTAATAATTAAGTGCCTTCACTGGCAGTCTGTTGTGTTGATTCTTGAATTTTCTGTGCACTGTTTCAACTCGGTGTAGCAACTGCCTTCTCTTGCTGCCTTAATTTGCTATGCTATGCAAATATGACCTAGAAATATACCCATGACCTGTGTGATCCACTACCAGCAAATGATATGTGACTGCCAAAGTTATGATTTTTAGTGGTTTCCTTAAATATTGTGCCAGACTGGAAATCACATAAGGTGCTGTTACCTAGAGGAGTTTTTAGACGCTAATGATAAGGGTAGCTAAATATTTTTGCAGTCTTACTCAAAAAGGTTCATAAAAGTATCTAATAAAGAGAGAACTTTTAAATAAAGTTATATATGTTTAAATAGCACCGTAGTGGTACCGCAAACACATATTCATGAAAGAACATCAGTAAGTGCCCACAATAAACAATGAGCTGAAGGATATTGGTGTTGTAATCTCGGATAGTAAGGTAGTGTACTTATTGCTTGCCCCTGGCCAGTTGAGGTGGGTGAAAAACACGCTGATGTAAATCTGTTCGAATTACAGTTTAGGATAATTATAAATACAAAGAGTGCTTAAAATATAATTTTAGATTCACTTTTTTATGACTATTAAGAAAGTTATCACAGATTGGTGCTCGTGGATTGTTTACTCCTACATAAAAACATAATTGGATTAAAGGTAGGTGAGACTGTAATTGTTTGCTCCTTACTACCTACACCGGAGGGATTATCTGTTCAGACCTTCCAAAAACTTTTTGAAATATGGGATGCTTGGGTCTCCTCCCGCCACATGAACTCAGTTACTAAACCTCCACTATCTGGGGAAGTTTTAAACAACCCCTTTCTTGTGCCATGCTAAACCCCGAGCTATCCAAAATGGATCCCACAGGTTCCACAACTCTGACTCACACCATGCACAGCCCTGCTACCACACGTTTTACATACATTCCCTTCTCCATAAGGCACATATTCAATAATGTTCTAAATCTCTAACTTGGTAGCAGATGGCTGGGTTTCAGTACCTCTTTAGATTGACAGCACTTAAATAACAATGTGAATCTCAGCAGCCATTATAAACGGAGTAGTAAAAAAAAGGAAATTCAATATTAGATCACATGAAAAAAGCTGTTTTGAGCAGAGCTTAATGATTAAAATTCAAAGTTTTATTGGTAAGGCACTTTCACAATGCCAAGTTTTAATTGACATGCTAGAAGAAGACATTGAAAACATAACTTGAAAAACTAAATAGGAAGGATGACTCAATGATTTAAATGCTTACTGATGCAATATGTGAGGATGGGCAGCGCTAACTCAGCATTCCATCCTTTCAACGTGAGTACATTTGGTAGTGGTAACACCTGCTATTTGCTAAGAAATGGCAGAACTGCAGTATTAAGGGTTATATGAAAAGTTATTTGAGGAGCTTAGAAGGTTCAGCGAGAAAGTCTAGAAGAGAGTATGTTTGCTTTTCAAAGTGGCTCACGTGGTCATAATAGCATTTTATACATCTTTGAGTACTAGCCAGCAAAAAAGGGAATTGCTTGTTTAAAGTAGTAAGTCCTAATTTCCGGGATAATAGTTTAACAATTGGTGGGAGAACGGGGCAAGATGTTACTGTTATTGATTGGGTAAACTTTGAGAGTATCATAGAATTGTATTTTTATTGAGATGGTACACTCCTTTACTTTCTCTCATGAGGTTATTGGAAGCCTACAGAATACAATAAGTATTGTATGCTAAAGCAGGGGAAGAGGTTGAGTTAAAAACCTGTAAAGTAAAAGGGGTATTTCTCAGCTGAGGGACCTGTGACTTTCTGCCAGGCACTCATTAGTATGTTGAACCCTCACCCACCTAGGTGACATTCACCATTGTGCCTTCTTCTTACCACCATTTTTAGGTCGAGCCTAGAGTAGCGCGCAAGCGCTGCTCTGGCGAAGACTTTATGTAGGGGTTTCAAAAAGCTGACCAGACGCTCGTGCGTCATGGCCTTTTCTGTGCGGTTATCCGCACGGCCGGCATCTGTTTCCAATTATCGTGCCCAGACACGGGCGTGATAATTGAAACCACATGTCTCGCTGTGGCGCGCGCGCGCCCACCACTCGCGGGCTTGTTTGTTTTCCAATAGCGATCGCTTTCACTTTCGCGATCGCTTTCACTGCCGCTTGTTCCATTCTCTTGTTGCCCAGTAAATAAATACTGATATGTCACGCGCATTTACAATACGAGCTTGTTCCAGTTTGATTATGCTTTTACCTGTGTAGGCTGAAGGCCCCTCTCTGCTGGCTATCGGTGTATTTCAGCAACTGTTTCATTTACTTGCCGCAAGGAATTGCTCGATTTCATTCACGCCTAAGCACCTTCCTTGCGATACCAAAGGGGATGATGGACGGAGCGCTAGAGCAAATCAAACACTCACCCCCAGTCAAATGATCTGGGTTTAATCCATCATCATTCTTTAGCTCACTCCACCACCCCAGTTCAGACATGGCCATATGCAAATCAGTCTGACCCTGTGCCTCATGGGAACAGTCCAGCCCGAACTGCCAAGCCATATCTTCCCTGGACCGGAAACAAGCATCCTTGGACCGGTTTCGGGTTCAAAACCCTCATCAGCCAGGCTATCTTGAATCCAGTGGCAAAGTGAGCAAGGGACCCACGTCTGGGCATACCCCTGGGGTGGCATGGTGAGCAAAAGAATGATGGATTTAACCCAGATCTCTTGACTGGGGGTGAATGTTTTGATTTGTTCTGCATTCCGTCCATCAATTGTGTGTCTTTTGCTTTCTCGCCCTAAGTGCGCCAGGTATGCCCAGACGTGGGTCCTGGGCTCACTGTGCCACTGGAATCAAGCTATCCTGGCTGAAGATGGGTGAAACCCCGAAACCGGTCCTAGGATGCTTGTTTCCGGTCCAGGGAGGACCTGGCTTGGCAGTTCGGGCTGGACTGTTCCCATGAGGCACAGGGTCAAGACTGATTTGCATATGGCCAGGTCTAAACTGGGGTGGCATGGTGAGCAAAAGAATGATGGATTTAACCCAAATCTCTTGACTGGGGGTGAATGTTTTGATTTGTTCTGCATTCCGTCCATCAATTGTGTGTCTTTTGCTTTCTCGCCCTAAGTGCGCCAGGTATGCCCAGACGTGGGTCCTGGGCTCACTGTGCCACTGGAATCAAGCTATCCTGGCTGAAGAGGGGTGAAACCCCGAAACCGGTCCTAGGATGCTTGTTTCCGGTCCAGGGAGGACCTGGCTTGGCAGTTCGGGCTGGACTGTTCCCATGAGGCACAGGGTCAAGACTGATTTGCATATGGCCAGGTCTAAACTGGGGTGGCATGGTGAGCAAAAGAATGATGGATTTAACCCAGATCTCTTGACTGGGGGTGAATGTTTTGATTTGTTCTGCATTCCGTCCATCAAGTGTGTGTATTTTGCTTAAGCACCTTCCTTAGCACAAAAAGTCACTTTGCTTGTTCTGTGCCTGGATAATTCCACCACTGGCTTTTATTTCCGTAAGGCGCAAAATAGGAGTGGCAACACTTAGTGCTGTTTTTGTGAATTAGTGTAAAATGGCAACCGTGTCCTTTAAAAATGAAGGGGCAATCCACGCCGGTAAAATATCGTTGCCTGGAGACACTGGGAAATTCCCGCTACATTCACACGTGGAGTGTGCCCGCGGCGGCGCAAGATTCACATGACTCGTGTGCAGGGGGTCTGAGCCCCTGGGCCTCCCTGCCCTGAGCAAGCTCTCACACTCTGGGCATTGGTCAGCAGAGGGAAGCTGTTCGGCTCTTCAGCAGACGTGACTCGGGCAGCTTTGGCGCTATACCCCTCCTCTTCCTCTCAAGTCTCCTCTTTCCTATCACTCCACTCTCGTCCACATCCCTCTTCTACCTTTCTCCTTCTCTTCCACCCCTCTCCTATCTTTCCTCTCGCTCACTTCCCCTCTCTTCCATATCTCTGCTCCCTATCCACCACCGCCCCCTTATCTCTTCTACCTCTTCCTCAATATCTCCCACACCCCCATTTCACCTCTGCCTTCCCTCTTTCCACTCCTCTATTTTTCCATACTCTGCATCCTCTTTTTGTATCGCATATCTTCATTTCCTCCACTTCTCTTCTTCCTTTCCACCTCTTCCTTTTTTCCTCCTACTCTTCCTTTTCTCTTCTTTTCCTCCTCATCATCTTTTCCTCCTCTTCCTTTCCTCATCTTCTTTTCCTCCTCTTCCTTTCCTCTTCTTTTCCTCCTCCTCTTCCTTTCCTCATCTTCTTTTCCTCCTCCTCTTCCTTTCCTCATCTTCTTTCCTCCTCATCCTCTTCCTTTCCTCATCTTCTTTTCCTCCTCGTTCCTTTCCTCCTGTTTTTCCTTTCCTCGTCTTCTCTTCTTCCTTTCCTCATCTTATATTCTTTCTTTCCTCATTTTCCCTTTCTTAGTATCTCTCTCTCTCTCTCCCCCGTTAACCGTTATCTGCATCTCCATGTCCTCTCCCTCCTTTCGTTGCCCCTCTTCTCCTGCCTTCACCCTCTTCCTGTCTCCCCCTCCTCCGTCCCTATTTTCAAAGTAACACGTAGTAATCACCAGGGAAACGGTCACTTGTCGCTTCAGAGCCCCCACATCCTAAATATCTCACCACACACTGGAAGGGAGCGGGCTCTGGGGTACCAGAGGGCACACGCGCCGTGCAGACGATGCAACAATTATATGGCATCACCCCCCACCCTCGCTCCTCTTCACCTCCCCTCTGCCCTGAAGTATTGTGCGCATGGTATTGATCCTCCCTCCCGCCACCCAAAACAAGAAGAACAAGCATTGGCATAGCCAATAGGTCTCGCCTTTGGGACCTTATAAGTGTTTAGCCATGCAACGGTTGATGTTGTTGCACCAAGGATATTGTGCTGCATAACTAAATACTTATAAGGTCCCAAAAGCGAGACCTATTGGCTGTGCCAATGCTTGTTGAAAATGTCTTCAATGGGGGCACGTGTGTCTGGTGGCACGCTGCTTTTGTAATGGAGCCCACAGGTTTTTAACCCAACGTTCAGTAAGAAGCACTAGAAACATTTGCAGTGAAACTCTCAAGAGACACAAAGAACTGAATGGATCTAATATGGAATTAAAACTGTGCATCATAGCATCTTAATTGATAATCATAAATAATAAAATACAACCCACTGCGTGCAGGGACCCCGGAACACTTTTAATCCCATATATCAGAATTGGTTAGAATTAGGCCTGTGGGAAATGGTAATTATTTCTAAATTTCGTGTTGAACGACATTCTAGAAATTACTTGAGATTTTGCCTTGTGCAATTTCACATAAATTTTGCATGGACCCAGAAAATGTTTTATTAACAGACCTTTTTTCCTGGATCCATTGTCCTACTAGTATCTCGTGGGACCTTTTTACCAGAAGCATGCGCTTGGGAGGTACCACCAAACCACTTTTTGTTCTAGAAACATAATTGTACGAAATGTTATGGAATTTCATAGAAATATGTGTTTTCACCCACCATTAATTGGAATGTGTCCCAGAGCATTTGCCACTGGTTTATACTATTGGCAAGCATTCACACCCATCACTTTTTTAGGTCTCGCCTACGCAGCGCATGCAGTGTCTCTTCGAGACATGCTATATCTAGGATATGGGCTTGAAAAAACGATCATCTTTTTCATTGGTTCCTCTTGCTGTCGTTTAAAAAATGCTGGCTTTCCATTGGTGAATACACTTAGTAGTTCCTCCTTATGGAATTTTGTATCCTCCCATGAGGACTGGCTCTCTTACATGTATTCTTACTAGTCAGGTTATTTATACTTAAAGAGAACTCTTTTTTAGGTCGAGCCTAGCGCAGCGCGCATGCGCTGCTCTAGGAGAGGGCCTCTTGGAATCACTCCAGACTTTCGCTAAACTCGTGTGTGTGGCTTTTTATTTTCCACACATTCTATTGGCCTTTGCGTGTGGCTTTCAAAAATGAAAGCACGCAATTGGCCAAAGGCGGGTGCATGTCCCACCTTCTCTGTAAATGTTTACTCCCACGGCCTCCAGCTGTCGGGAGCGAGCAGCGGCGCGCAGGGTGCCATCTGTTGTGGATCATGTTACAAATTAGCGCAGTCGCTTTCACTTTCGCGGCCGCGCTTGTTTTTCATAGTCAAAATGAATGCCAGCATCGTTTCTGCCGGCTTTCCCGGAATGCCCTGCCCACTGCCAGAATATTTTGTTTTGTTTTTTGCAAGAGTTACTTTTCTGTAAATCACTTCGGTGACATTAGGGGCTCTTAACTTCCGTTGTGAATGCAAGTTTATGATGTCTGAAATATACCCTGAGCTGAGCAATTTCTTCGTGTACATTCGGTTCAGACATTCTTGGGTTCTCATGCAATCGCCATCTCTGTGCTCTTGGTTGGAGTGAATTTGCAAAGGGGAGTTGTAAGTAACGACGACACTACACAGACAACTGTCTGTCAGTGCAGGGGGTGTGTACATTTGATGTAACACATTTGGATCACGGGCTGTCTACCAGAGCGCTGTTTCACATCTTCCGCGGTGTCTGTGTTTCTCTTCTGCGTTGCCCCCTGCGAATGAAAACAGCGCACTGCCAAGCCGGTGCGATTCCTACTATAGCGGGCACTCCCGCGTGCTGAGCGCTACTGGTCTGCCAATGCGCTTCGAAGCCTTGTCAGGCGCCTGAACCGTTATTGAAATACAAACACTGTAGCCTACCACAATGCGTTATTTAGGACAGGCCAGCTCTAAACTGTCAGATACTGGAATGAACATCTTCTTTATGTTTATATGCCATTAAACAGGGGACAGTATATCTAGTGAGAAGACACCTTGGTGCACAGTGTGCTCCGTAAAACGTCCACTGCTGTAACAGTGACGACGTTTGAACCTGAGGAGATGGAGGGACTTGCTGAGTGTCTTGGAACACCTCATTCACACCGAGAAGTGCCCGTGCTCTCTTATTGAAAGTAAACGGCTGCAGAAAGAGACTCCCCAGCACATGCAGTCAGCGCAGGCACCCAGGGCCTGCCAGCTTGAAGCATTGACTCTTCTGATGGCTGTCTGTCTGTCTGTCCGGCGCCCCTTCTCGTTTTAGGCAGCAGGTTTATATAGTTCCTGAAGGGGGTGGTTTTTAGGTTTCGTTTTGAACTTGAAGTATTGTGTTGGAATGACGTAAGTGGTGAATACATAAATAATTGCCTTCAATACCTTGAAATCTAGGCCTCTACTAACCACATACTTCCAATTACCCAATAAGTGCGGACAGGCCTTATGCATTATGCATCATAATGCAGCACATTTTATAATAGTAGTACCTCATTATTTTGTCAGTACAAAAACTAAAATTAAGGACGCTTTATTAAAGTTAACGCATAAACAGCACCTTTAAATACAGGTAAATACATCACCTTAATAATCTCTTATAAGGTCCCAAAGGCGAGACCTATTGGCTATGCCAATGCTTGTTTAATTTGGCCTTAACGTTTGTTTACTTGTGCAATGAAACTTTGGTAGTTTCATTTGCTTGCCTCTCCTCTCACCCATCCCACAACACTATCCGCAGTTTAGTATGGGTGCGGCACACCCTTCTCCACAGGCCGTCTCTCCGGCGCGCCACTCTGGCTTCAAGCAGCTCCCACTTATTAGGATATGCCCCTTTGTACCTGTAGTCTTGTTTTCTCTCTCGCTCAAAATGTACTCAGGCCTGGGTCTTCCTCATTACCTGAGTGGTAGTCAGTATTTTGAAACTTAATAGGCCTGCTGCGATCTAGTCATGCCCCTATGGTTGAGTAATAGTCCCTTTGCAGAGCCCTCTTTCTTTCCCGTGGGGCCCTTCGCTGATCCGTTTTTGTGTCATACTCTCCGTACCGGTTCTCTGTGTGGTGAGGGAACGAGTCGTCCGCCACTAGCCTTCCGGTCACTTTAACAAGGGTCCGGCTCCTCTAGCGCCTGCATCAGTGCCTCTTCCTACCGGGCTGCTTCTCGCCAGAATCATGCGCTTTTCTCTCCGCCCAGACAGCAGCAGCAGACCACAGCCGTCGACTTGGTTGTTCTTCTCTGCTGGGGTCCCTTCTACTGGAGCCGATCTGTGCTCACTCTCTGCCAGAGATTTTTCACCAGTGCTACGGGTCCCCCTTCACCTTTCGCGCCTTATGGGTCTCAGTGGCGGCTCTCAGCGGTTAGTCTGTATTCTCCATTCCACAAGGGCCCCTCTTCTAGCTCTCCTCTGCACTCGCTCTCCGCCGGGTGTCCTTCGTGAAGTTTTCCCCCCGGGCCGTCCACCGCACCTCTCACCGGCCGAGGTGACAGCCCACAGCAGCCTTTCTGTTCGTTCTGCACCTGGGGAGCCCCTTCTGCAGAGCCCTGCTGCACCCATGTAGGCTGTGGTTTCTCTGCTGGGCCTGCGAGAAGGTTCTCGCCGCTATCCGCTCCCGGAGGGAAAATCAATCTTGTCGCAAGCTCTCCTAGCCCGTCCCCGGTTCACATAGTAGTCCCGCCGGCACACCAACGGTCGATCATGGATGTTCGGGCAGGATATTGTCGGATATTAGACCCGGGCTGCGGGAGCCTAACCTAAGTGCGGCCATCTTGCGTGCACACCCCCTAGCGCCCCATTTGTCCACTAGATCTAAAGCTCCTTCTACTAGGGGGAAAGCGGCTACTGCCGCTTTGATGAGAAATGTCCCTGTAGCCGAAATTTGCACAGCAGCACCATGGAGGACTGTTCACATGTTTACCAAACATTATTGTTTGGACTCGGATGCTAGAACAGATGCTCAAGTAGGAGAGGCCTCCTTGAGAAAATTTGTTTGCTTAATCTGGTCTTTTGATCTTTCCTCTGTCTTTTCCACAGCTCTTGGTTGGGGATGGGCTTGCTACTCTATTCAGTGCTTATGACTATCAGGTGAGATCCCCTGAGAGAGAAGGAAAGGATTCTTACCTGTAATCCGAGTTCTCTCTCAGGGGAATCTCCATTGAAGTCTTAAACAACACTTCTGCCTCCCCGTGGAGATGAAAGAGGCGATTATTGGACCTATCTGATACTGCCACATCTCGTCCAAAAGAACTGAAGCAACTACCACCTGCTGGGCCTGATGGGATACTGGTGTTCTCTGGGCCTTTCAAGGCACAGACACTGTTTTTACACTCACATAATGGCAGCCTATAGGGCCACACTGTCCTTCTATCATTGAAGTTTCTACTTTTACAAAAAGGGTTTGTGAAAGAGATTTGAGCTTTCTACTAAAGTATTTTGCTTTAAGTATGCATATAAAGTGGTTTTCTTTACCCTTTTTTAAGTATTAGGCCAGTAGATGCTCAATGCTCTTGTCTTAAGTGTTTCTACAGGCCTTCCTGAAGAAAGGCGAACATCTATACTTAAGAAAACATAGTATGAAAGAGTGCTCCGGGATCCACGCACGTGGGCAGGACTATTCAGTGCTTATGACTTCAGTGGAGATTCCCCTGAGAGAGAACTGGGATTACAAGTAAGCAAGCATTCCTTCTCATCTGTCCCTCTAATACCACACCATTCCCTTTGAGCACAAAGTACAGTGCTCCCAGGCAAATAGAGAGAAAAAGAAAGCAATTTCCTCTGTTCCCAAAGAATGCTCTGATCACCATATTGGCACTCTTCTTGTCTGTCAATCAAAATTGTGCCCTCTCGTCAATAAGATTTCATTGGTGCCCTTTGTGACCACCCCCACCGTATCAGCCAGCAGAATCCCTGATGTCTAATGGAAGCACCAGGAGATTGCGTCCCAATTTGTGCACGCAGTGCTCTGTGACTAATCTTAGTTTTCCAGCAAAACCTGTCTTGTGGCACCATTGTCTGCTTTCAAGCAGAATTGACCTCTAATCGATTCCCTACGTACCTGCAGGGAAACTTGAAAGTGATATCCAGGGTGGCGATCCTGTGACTTGCCTCACTGCATCTGTGACGTGTTTGTGTCAGTTGTGGGACACCACACCTCCCTTGACCGGAGTGGAATATAATGGTGGGAGCGCCAGAGCTGGATACGGCGTCAGCTGTCTCTGTGCTGTGCGCGTTGATATGACCTCCCAGTCAACAGAGCCTGATGGGTTGTGCTGTTGAATGGGAAAGGTTTACCTCCTAAATGTGTTGGCTATTTTAGGTAAAATATGCAATAGTTCAACATTTGCTATTCACATAAACTTAGCTGCACCGGAACTATATTTCTGAAGCTTTTGTCAAGATAATTTCCCTGAAGTCACCTTAGGCTCAACGCTTTTCTCCACTCTGAAACCAAAACTTGCCCTAAACAATGTTTTCAAACTATTTGACACTTCAACGCCCACTGCGCTGCCGAAAATATCACTACATGCTCAAAAAGCCCTAATTCTCCCACCTTGAATGAATGGTGTAACTCTGTGTCCGCATATATATGTATATATTTGGGCTCACCTTAAAGAATACATGAGCATCGTAAATGAAACCAGCACCTTGAAGAATAACGCAGATTGATGGAACATGGACAGGGTTTTCAAGCCACCTTTAATTCTGCAACTCCTCTCCTGCGTGTTCCTCCATCTGTATCCTTTCGCTCAATCATCCCATATAACTTGATCATACTCAACTATTCTCTGTGCTTCTGTGCTCATCTTCCCGATGCGTTCCTCCATATCCTCGCATTCCTTCCTGTAATCCCCCTGCACCTTTGGCCCTAATGGGTCTCTAATTACTGACACAATCTTTATATTTAAAAATTTCCTATATTTTTAATTTCAAGTACTTTGCATCATCTGGTCACAACCACTCCATTTACTAATCTGCTATCTGATCCCCTTACACTACCTTCTTTATCGTTGTCTGCTAGGTTCTGAATATGTATCATTGTTGCACATTGTGGTGAAAATATATAAAGATCACTATAAAAATCATTTTTGCAGATTTGCGAAGCAGGACTTAATGTGTCTTTTGAAAGAGGTTAGATCTTATGAAGCCGATGGTGCTTTCTCCAAAAGATTACCACGCAACTTCATAGGGTCTTTGCACTTTCTGGTACACAAATAGTTTTGAAGTTGGAGCTCCTGGATATTGGCTATGTAGAGCTGGATGGCTTTGACATCTGATTTAAAGATGACCGTAAATGATGGGCCACCAGCTGAACAGTGACAAGGATTTCCTTGGATACAGCTGCAGAGTGGCTCAGGTAGGCATGAGTGAGTTTCACCATGCGAGGAAATAGTATGGAGGCACAGTTTGCCATGATTAGAAAAGATGCAAGCATGAGAGTTTATTATGGAAGCTATTTGATGTACATTCACCATCAAACAAGTGTCCATACTGATCCTCTAACATTGCTAGAGTGAAAATGTTGAGCCTTTCAAAACGTGGTTCAAAATGTTTATAACTGTTTCCTTTTCATTGATGGGGACAGTGTGATTTAGAACACTGTAATGAGTTACCTGCTATTAAATAAATTATTAAGGAGCAGTCTTGACTTTTATTTTTTTGTCTGACAGGCTCGTGATTCACGCACCAATGAGGTGGTTGCTATCAAGAAAATGTCATACAGTGGAAAGCAGTCCACAGAGGTATGTACAATCCTTCTATAACTTTTACACTTTTAATGTGTGATCTACTGTGCAGTAGGTATGGGGTGCTAAACTCGGTGTAAGATTGGCCAAAGAGTTATAGCTAACTAAGGCAGATTTTGCTTTTTGCTTTAGGAGGGACAGCTCTTTAAGAAAGTATTCATTGTTGGAGACCTTATCAAAATCTACCATTCATAAACTGCTTTAAAGCACTACGAAGGTGATCACTGTTTGTATTTCCACCGAATTAAGGCAGAAGTCAGCATTGGAGAAACCTTGGAAACATTTCTAAAAGTCCAATTTCTATTATACATATCAATCAGTTGGTGATAGAGACTGTGTAATTGACGTTGTGTATGTTTCTGATGAAAAGCCTGTTTTTGATTTGCTTGTAACTATAGCACCATTTGATTAATCTGTATGGAACTTTTCAATCAAATAGCAGAGGGTCGGGAAGGAGAAAAAGAAATTCACATTTTAATTCCTATAGAAAACTTTGCTATCTGCTACAGCAAAAACCACTGAATGGAATTACACGAAACTTAGCGACAAATTAGAATTTTGCTCTCAATGCCTTTCTCAGTTTAGTATAAACCTGCTTAGTAGTTACAAAAAGATGTTGGGTGGGCGTCAAAGACATACATTAAAGAGATATGTTGACCATTAGTTTACGTACAGTTAGTGAGCCCAGTTTCTTGAACATCTTGCTGGTAAAAGGAAAGGGGTTCTCTATAGGGATAAATGTTGAAATAACGTAATTCTACAACAATGACATTATTTCTTCTTATTGAGAAACAAATCTGTTTGATCTTTGTATTTAAACTTCTTTCTTCATAGCCCCAGATAGAGCAAGCAGAATACCCAAAGCTTAGGGAAAACAAGGCATTAGCCAACCTAGGTAAACAAGACAGTGTTGATATATAAAAATACAAAAATATACATTTATTCATCAAGATTAATTTCAAATTTGTCAGTAGTGCATTCCTTGTCTGTTATTCATCCAAAGGTATGCCTCATCAGGAGATGGAAAGACTAGGTACAATCTTTCCTAAAAAGCATAAACATACACATTCCTATGTTTAAAAAAAAAAAAGGGGAGATCCTGTCCGAAAACCACACCATGTGACCTATTACACTTCTGCCACAAAAAACAAGCTCTTGCCCATGTTACCACCTCATGTTGTGTAATCTTGTGGATGTTGCATCAGCATGAACAGCCTATCAGCTCAAAAAACAGGTGCTGGTGAGAAACAAAAAAGTCCTCGTAAAAGACAAAAGTGCACCAAAAAAAGTGCTGTGCATCAGCGTGACCAGACCTGTAGGAAAGTAGGATCTTTCTAGTATAGTTACCCCCACTTTTTGCCTGGTGTCAGGTTGAGACTGTAGTACACTGGGATTCCGCTAATCAGGACCCCAGTGTCTGTGCTCTCTCTTCTCAATTCATTGGTAAGTACTTTGTACACCCAGAATTGGTATACTGGTGTACCCCTGTAAGTCCCTAGTATATGGTACCTAGGGCATTTGTACACCAGAGATCTCCCATGGGCTGCAGCATGAATTGTGCCGTTCATGGGAGCCCATGCAAACTGTGTCTGCAGGTCTTCCACTGCAGCCTGCGTGAAATGGTGCATGCACCTTTTACTTCATATATGAGGTTTTGCTTATATCCTGGTCTCTGCACTTTAAACCTATGTCACCCCTACGGTAGGCCTTACAGCCCACAGACAGGGTGCATGGGTCTCAGTGTGAGGGTGCCCCTACACGAGCAGAGGCACCCGCACAAACCCCATAGTTCATTCTCTGGGCTTTGTAAGTGTGAGGAAGCCATTTTAAAGTATGTAGTGGACACTGGCCAAGTCAAGATGTCCAACTACATAATTGCTTCACCGAACCCGGTCATGTTTGGTATCAAACATGTTGGAATCATGCCAGTACACCGATTCCGGTGCTAGTTGCATGATCCCATGTACTGGGGTGCGCCTTACAGGACCCCCTCCCCCCCCCCCATGTCTACCTGCGTAGCCTTGCAAGGTCTGCGTGGAAGCCAGGGCTGCTGCCAACCCCAGAAAGGCAGAACAGAGAATTACATGTAGAGGAGAGGCGTAGCCACCTCTCCTTTAGAAATAGGTGTCTTAGGGTGGGGGTGCTTCTGAGTGCCTTCAGACTTTGAAGGGCACATTTTGGTTAGTAGTTTTAGTGTAGTGTATAATAAATACAAGGTATTTTTTTTAACACTGGTGTGGTTCTTTCTTGTGTAAGCTCCACTAGCTGACTATGCGGTAATGTACCCGCTTTACACCCTCCTCAATAAGCCTTAGCTGCTCTTCACAGCTACCCCTTGAGAGCTTTGGTTATCAGGAACCACTTCTACTATCACTAAGGGTTACCTGGACTCAGTGCACGGTGCCTCACCAATAGGTGTACACCATATACTGAGCCAGCCTCCTCCAAGGCCATCCACTCAAGAAACGGTGTAGATTAAAAAATCGAAAGCTAATGTAAAGAATGAGAGTGCACCAAGAAACATACTGTGCATATAATAATTCATACAACAAAGTGGGTATTAGGGGTTGCATGTTCAGTTGCGTACCAAAGCATTATTCTGATGTGTGAGAGGCTGGCCTGGTATGTGCTGTCCACTAATGTAAGTGGGCACCCTGCACCAGTCCAGACATCCCTTATGGTGATTTAAGAGGTCTTAGACAGCCTTAGAAATCTCTCTAAGTGGTAGCTGTGGAGAGCAGCCTTCAGGCTTAGTCCAAAAGGAGTGTAAAGCAGCTTGTTTTACCAGAATGCAATCTTATATGTATAGATCAAGTGAAAAAGAACCACATAAGGTACTTATAAAAATATGTATGTTCGAGGCATATGAGCTGTAGATCGTATACTTGTGCATAGATCGCGTTTCCTTTTCGATGCGTATCCGCGGGAAATATAAAATCCTCGACCTCTATCTTCGACGCGGGCCGTTGGGCCTATCTGCGCCGACCACGCCAGCAGTCAATGGAAAGGACTCCTTTCAAAAAATGCCCTGGGCGTGGTGCTAAGGTCCCACACACGGATGTACACAAGGTTTGTAACCTCTGCCTCTCCCCGGAGCACGAAGACAAGAACTGCGAGGCCTGTGCATCTTTCAGGTCGAAGAAAACCATCCGTGACCGTCGGGCTCGACGTCACGAAATGTCTGGCGGAAGCAGCTCCATTCTGGACATCTTCGGAGCAGATCCCAATCTCCAGCCGGAGCAACAAGCTGATGAAGGATACATCTCCGTCTCCGAAGCCAACGACTCCGACGTCGAAGACGAGACAGTCCGTGAGTACCGAAACCCCTCTCCCAACCAAAACCAAACCTAAGGCTCCAGTAACACCTTCGCCCTCGGGCTCAGGTCGACACTGGCAACACATTTCAGACGCCCCGCCCTCGGGCCCGGCTATGAAACCAAAAGAAAAGCCTTCCAGCTCGGAATCGAGCCAACCCCATTCCGGTGCCGAAAAGTCACCTTCGGCCCCAAAGTCCAAAACCAAAGAGGTGCTACGCCCATCTACGTCGGCACCGAAAACCGCCTCGACGCCGAAGCCCTCGGCGTCGAAACAAACAAAGGACAAGCATTCGGAGGCGAAAAAATCTTCGGAGCCGAAAAAATCTTCGGAGCCCAACAAAAAGTCTCGTAGCCACAAACTCCTATACCAAAAGCTAAGGAGTCCAAGACCCCATAGAAAGCTTCAGAGACACGGTCTAAACAACATTCTGACCCTAAGTCTTCGGCACTGACAAAGGACACTGTACCCACACAACAGCCTCCACCAGAGTCTTCCGATCCAAAGCAAAAAACTCTGTACATTGACCCAGAAACCTGCAAAGTTGTCGCCAAGCCTCCTAAAAAGAGGAAATTGGACACTTCAGAAGACCCTGAAATACCCATGAAGCGGAAGGAGATAGGCACTAATACTTCTCCACCTCTCTCTCCTTCTCCAGCTGATCCAAATCTGCTAATTTCTCCAGCACACTCCCACAACATACATTTTCACCTCAACCACAGGATGATGAAGATGATTATTCTGATGAGGGTGGTGATGGAGATCCAGATAAGGATGATGGCGCACATACCATTCCACATAATACAGATCCTTGGGATGATTACAACACAGATCCCGACCCACACAATGACCCTGACCTCTATCCCTCTAGGCCATCACCACCAGATGACAATATTGGGTTTGTGCAACTAATTAATAGAGCTGCTCAATACCACGGGGTACAATTACACTCTGACCCTTTAGAGGAAGACTTTTTATTGGAAACATTTGCACCCACACAAAAGTCCACGCACACCCTGCCAATGTTAAAAGGCATGCTAAAACATGCACCTGAAGTTTTTAAGGACCCCGTCAGAGCCAGGATTCTGAACACCAGGGTAGACAAAAAATATAAGGCAGCTCCCAATGACCCAGTGTACATTAAAGGTCAGGTCCCTTTAGATTCTCTTGTGGTGTCTAATGCACGCAAGAGGGCAAATTCACAAAGCACAGGCGACACCCCTCCTCCTGATAAGGAATCCAAACTCATAGACGCATCTGGAAAACGTATCGCGTCACAGGCTGCAAATCATTGGCGGATTGCCAATGCCCAAACTTTGTTGGCCAGATATGACGGAGCTCACTATGATGAGCTTGAAAAGCTTATGCAACATCTTCCTGACCAATATAAAGACAAAGCTAATGACCTTAAACAGGAGGGAAAATTAATAACAAATACATCTATCAAATGTGAGCTTGATGCAGCTGATACGGCATCTCGTGCTATTAATACCAGCGTTTTGCTACACAGGCACGCTTGGCTCCGAATCTCCGGATTCAAGCAGGAAGTGCAGTCCGCTATTCTTAATCAGCCTTTTGACCAAGAACATCTTTTTGGGCCCACAGTCGATACATCTTTAGAGAAGATGAAAAAAGATACGGACACTGCCAAGTCCATGGGAGCCTTACAATGACCTTCCCCTAGAGGTTCATTTCGTCGCTCCTTTTGCAGGGCTGGCTCCAAAACTATTGGCTCGGAGCATCCCTCTTCCTCCTATAAAAGCCCCAATCAAAACAATTCCTCCAAAGGATACTTTCGTGGAGGGTACAGAGGCAACAATGGTAAGGGAAGATGTCGCAGTAACAATACCCGCAACTCCCCTACCACCAAGCAGTGACTTCCCCCCGATCATCCCACTCCTGTTGGGGGACCTCAGACCGTTAAACCTCTACATTCAGTCAGACCACTTCCACATGGTCAATCTCCAACAGGTGCTCCCACTGCTTCAACAAGGCGACTTTCTCTCCACTCTAGATCTAAAGGACGCCTACTTTCATATTCCCATTCACCCCGCTCACAGGAAATATCTCAGGTTTTGCAGCGTGAATCTTTCTGTATTCACTATGCTGTGCATTATTCCGCGGTCTAGTGGTTGGGTCCGGAATCGTAGTCTTTTTTCTGTTTTTTGTCTTTTTTTTGTGTAGCCCAGGTGGGCGTCGACGCCCCACCATTTGGTGTCCTTCCGTGACGTCGGCGCGCTTACTCCGGAAGCTCCCACCCTTGGGCGCCATCTTCAGATTCTTTTTTCCACCGTTGGGTCTGGATCGTCGTGAAGAGCTCCAGAGTTGGAATAGGAGAGAAGAAGTAAGAGAAAAGCAGAAAGAACCGAGAAAAATTGGAGATCTTCATCACAAGACAAAGAACATACTACCGGGACGACGAAGCTGGTGAGAGGTAGAAGAAACTTCGACGTCCAACGGAGAATGCGCACACAGGGGGCTCCCTGAGCGCGGGAATGGACAAGACACCATTCAAGTTCTGTCGTAACTGCCACCACAAGTTCGCACAGAAAGACCAACATCCAGTCTGCAACCTCTGCCTACCGATCGACCATCGAAGCGACGACTGCAACGCCTGCGCAGCATTCGCCGCCAAGACCCTCAGGGTGAGGGACAGACAGAGGACAGCAAACTACAGCATGCAGGGCCAAGGGCCACCTCCGTCGCTGTGGGACCTGGGCCTCTCCAGTGGGGAAGAGGACAACATCGCCGAGGGACCAGAGGACTGCACGGTCGTAGAGACCGATAACACTTCCAGGAAGGAGGTAAGAGACACGTCGACCCAAAGAACCCCGACAGACTCTCGAAAATCCGAGCCAAAGTCCTCGAAAGGAGCACCGGCGTCGAAGCACTCGACGACCGAAGCTGCATCCAGGGACAAACAGCCCAGCGGATCCTTCGAAAAGGACTCCCGGTCGGCGAAAGCTCTTGACACACCCAGGTCGTCGAAGCACGGTTCCGAGAAACCGCACTCGACGCCGAAGGGGAAAGAGCAGAAGGCACCTCCGACGCCAACTACGACCTCGAAGAGAACTGCCGAAACTCTCGACGCCGATCAAGCGGCGGAGATGGAGAGGAAGAAGAAAAGGCTCGAGGCCGAAATGGCCAGTATCATCCAAAAGAAGAAGGA
Source organism: Calotriton arnoldi (assembly GCA_963921515.1). Lineage (NCBI taxonomy): Eukaryota > Metazoa > Chordata > Amphibia > Caudata > Salamandridae > Calotriton > Calotriton arnoldi. The sequence continues at coordinate 1,301,837 of CAWUFW010000018.1, forward strand.
CTTCGACGACCGGATGAGTAGATACACAATCCCTTCGAAGCCCTCGACGGTCGTCGAAGCGGAAACGCAAGAGGAGTTCGACAGCACCGAGCCGCCGAAAACTCCAGAACCGTCGGAACAACAGGACGAAGAGGTCCTGTACGATTATACGGAGGGTGATGACGACCAGCAGACGCACTACGGCTCGACACCCTCGGAGGCTCAAGACCTGGAATGGCAGGATCTCGACGCCGAAGACCCGGAGGAGGCCGTGGAGACATATCCATCAAGGCCTTCGCCGCCGGACGACATAGGAGTGTACAACATGGTCGTCAGGAACGCGGCAGCCACCTATAGAGTGGAAATGGAGGAGGAAAAGCCTAAAGCCTGTTTTCTCCTGGAAACACTGCTACCAACACAAACAAGGAGCCAATTCCTTCCTATGCTCCCTAGTGTGCTAGACCAAGGCAGGGAAGCTTTCAAGGAGCCATCTACCTGCAGATCGGTCACACCCAGAACTGAGAAAAATATAAACACTCTTCAAAGGATCCACCATATATCCAGGGATCTGTGCCAGCTGATTCAATAATAACAGCAACAGCCAGGAAGAGGGCCAACGTTCCCACAAACTCCGGTCCGCCCCCAGACAAGGAGAGCAAGAGGATAGACCTCACAGGGAGGAAAATTGAAAGGAATGCGGCAATACATTGGCGCATTGCCAACTCCAACGCCCTTATAAATAGGCACGCCTACCAGCACTGGGAAGAAGTTGGGCAGTTGCTCAAACTGCTCCCCACAGAAAACCAGCAGAGAGCGGCACACCTGGTGGAGGAGGGGAAGAACATGGCCAACACCTGCCTAAAGTCGGCCCTAGACGCAGCTGATGCATCAAGCAGGCTGATGATGATCGGGGTGACAGAGAGGAGACATGCCTGGCTCAGGATCTCCGGGTTCAAGCCGGAGGTACAAAACAACATCCTGAAGTTGCCCTTCAACGGGGAAAAGCTGTTCGGCACGCCCGTGGACGAGACGTTGACGCAGCTCAAAAAAGATAACGAAACGGCAAGGTCCATGGGAGCACTACAGTTCAGGGGTATGAGAAGACGAAGACCAAACGGCAGAGGTGGAAACCAGCCGGGAACATCGCACCAGGCCTTCCAGCAAACATTTCAGGGAAGCAGCCAGGCACAACAGGGTCAGCAGCAACAAGGCTGGCAGAACCAACAGAGGGGCCAGTCCTTTCGTAGCCGACCAAACGGACGAGGCAATACAAGAAGAGGCGGCCAGCAGCCCGCCCCCAAGTGACTCCACACTACAACACGTGCCCGCACCCCCAACATCGCTAGTGCAGCGGCACAACAAAGGACACAGACAAAATTTACAAATTTACCATCATACAACGCCCGTAGGAGGAAGACTAAAACACTTCTCCCAGGAGTGGGAGAAGATAACAACCGACAAGTGGATACTCAACATCATACAGTTCGGCTACTGCATAGAACTCGTAAAGAGGCCACCAAACAAGAGGCCAACAAACAAAAAACATTCAACAAAAGAGCTGTCACTATTGTGGCAGGAAGCACAAGAACTCCTCCACAAACAGGCTATAGAAAAGGTGCCGTACAGAGAAAAGGGCACAGGAGTGTACTCCAACTACTTCCTCGTACCAAAAGTAGACGAAACGTTAAGGCCCATACTGGACCTACGGTTCCTAAACAAATACATCAAAACTCAAAAGTTCAAGATGACGTCCTTACAAGAGGTCATACCTCAAATAAGGCACGGGGATTTTATGTCCACAATAGACCTCAAGGATGCCTACCTACACATCCCCATAAACCAAGGACACAAGCGTCTGCTCAGATTCACCATCAGCATGACGCACTACCAGTTCACGGCCCTAGCCTTCGGCCTCAAATCAGCGCCAAGAGTATTCACCAAATGCCTAGCTGCCGTAGCAGCACATCTGCGAAGACAGGGGATACACGTATACCCCTACCTAGACGACTGGTTGGTAAAAGCGAACTCCTACAACCAATGCAAACTACACTTGTTTTGTCAGCAAGTCACACAAACGCTGACAAAACTAGGCTTCTCCATACACAAGGAAAAGTCATCGCTGGAACCAGAACAAGTGAAGATCTTCCTGGGTGCGAAGATCGACACCATTCAGGTGAGAGTGTTCCCCAGCGAGAAAAGGATCCTCGCACTACTGAAGGAGACTCGCCGCTACCTGAAGGGGCAACGTCTGACAGTGAGGACAGTGAGCAAGCTCATGGGCATGATGGCATCCTGCATACATTTAGTCCCCAATATTCGGCTACACATGAGACCATTCCAGGAATGGCTGCAACAGCAATGGTCACAGTCAACAGGGAGTTGGGAAGATCTAGTGGTTGTAACGCACGCAGTGCAGGAAGAGATAGCATGGTGGAACAGGGGCAACATAACAAGGGGAAACCCATTCACACCACCAACTCCAACAGTGACCATCACAACAGACGCATCCCAGTTGGGGTGGGGAGCGCACATGAAACTGCTCAAGGTAAGGGGGTTATGGACACAAACAGATGCCGTCAAACACATCAACTACCTAGAACTCAAGACCGTGTTCCTTGCCCTAAAAGCGTTCCAGAAACAGCTGTACGGCCAAAGGGTGTTAGTACAAACCGACAACACCACAACGATGTTCTACATCAACAAGCAGGGAGGAACACACTCAGTGGCGCTCTCAGATCTAGCGCAACAGATATGGAAATGGGCAATTCCATTACAAATAGACCTCCTGGCAATACATCTGCCAGGGAAGGACAATGTGGAAGCAGACAGACTGAGCAGACAGACGTCAATCTCACACGAGTGGGAGCGTCACGCGCAGGAGGCGCAAAAACTATTCAAGAAGTGGGGGACCCCACAACTAGACCTGTTTGCAACACACCAGAATGCAAAATGCCAATACTTCGCATCCAGGCAGCCAGGCCATCAATCCCAAGGAAATGCCCTATGGATGAGCTGGTCAAAGACATTTGCCTACGCTTTTCCACCGATACCGCTGATGCACAACGTGCTCAGCAAATGCAGAACAAGCAACATGACACTAATTCTGGTAGCACCACAGTGGGCCAGGCAGTCCTGGTTCTCGCAGATCGTGGAGATGGCACAGGGACCACCACACAAGTTCCCAAGAAGGAAAGACCTGCTCTCGCTACAAAACGGAAGGGTACTCCATCCAGAACCAGAGAGCCTCAGCCTAGCAGCGTGGCTCCTGAGGACTTAGAGTTCGCTCACCTCAAGCTTCCACAAAGCACGCTGGCAGTGCTGCGAGAAGCGAGGAGACCCACCACACGGAAATGCTATGCAGCAAAGTGGAAGAGATTCACTGAATGGTGCATCAACAAAAAGCTCCACAGGAGAATCACTAAAGAATCAACTGTGCTAAAATACTTAACACACTTACTAAAAAGTAACCTAAGCTGCACTTCTCTAAGAGTGCACCTGGCAGCAATAGTAACCTATACAAGAGGAGAAACAGGGAAAAGTTTCTTTACATCTCAAGTAGTAAAAAGATTGCTAGAAGGAGCCAAAAGAATAGCACCGCCAAAGAGGATGCCACCGCCTGCATGGAACCTCAATGTAGTTCTAACACAGCTTATGAAAGCACCGTTCGAACCCATCCACAAGGCATCGCTACATATGCTCACAATAAAGACGGCCTTTCTGGTAGCGATTACCTTGCTACATAGGGTCAGCGAGTTGCAGGCACTCACACTACAAGAACCCTACATTCAGATTCACAATGACAGGGTGGTAATGAGGAGGGACCCACACTTCATGCCAAAGGTGGTGTCCAGGTTCCATATAAACCAAACTATACAAATTCCCAGTTTCTTCCAGAAACCATCCACCAGCGCTGAGAGGGCACTGCACACTCTGGATGCCAGGAGAGCAGTAATGCATTACATCGAAAGGACTAAAGATTGTAGAAAAACAAAGCAGTTCTTTGTGTCCTTCGCAAGCAGTTTCCTGGGCAGACCAGTGACGAAAAATACCATTGCACGATGGATCGCACAAACAATTCAATACTGCCACAAACAGGCAGGCCAAGAGCTACAGGGAGCAGCTCAGGCTCACTCAACCAGGAAAAGGGAGCAACAATAGCCTTCCTAGCAAACACACCTATCCAAGACATTTGCCTGGCGGCAACATGGGCTTCAGTGCACACATTCACTAAGCACTACTGCGTGGATATACAGATTAACAAGGAAGCACAAGTAGGTCAAAAAGTGCTTCAACATATATTCAACAACCAACGCTCATCTTCCACCCAGCCGCCACAAATATAGCAAACCGCTACAAAATATATGCACAGCATAGTGAATCCAGAAAGATTCACGCTGCAAAACGAATAGTTTCTTACCTGTCGGTATAGTTTTGCAGCTTGAAGCCTTTCTGGATTCACTAGCGAACCCACCGCCTCCGCCAGAAAGATGAGACAGGAGGAAGATGGGACTAACAAATGGAAAACACCTTTAAAAAGGGTAAAAGGATAAACAACACAAGCACAAGACAAGAAAAAAAGAATCCGAAGATGGCGCCCAAGGGTGGGCGCTTCCGGAGGAAGCGCGCCGACGTCACGGAAGGACACTAAATGGTGGGGCGTCGACGCCCACCTGGGCTACACCCAAAAAAAAAAAAAAGAAAAAAGACTACGATTCCGGACCCAACCACTAGACCGCGGAATAATGCACAGCATAGTGAATCCAGAAAATCTTCAAGCTGCAAAACTATACCGACAGGTAAGAAACTATTCGTTCGTGGTGGACGGTCAATACTATCAATTCAAAGTCCTTCCGTTCGGAGTGACTACAGCACCCAGAGTCTTCACCAAGTGCCTCGCAGTAGTGGCGGCTCACTTATGAAGACAACACATTCACGTGTTCCCTTATCTGGACGACTGGCTCATAGCCTAGTCACACAGCAGCTGTGAGAGAGAGAGAGAGACACGCACGCGCACACGCACGCACACTCCAGCACACGCACACTCCAGCACACGCACACTCCAGCACACGCACACTCCAGCACACGCACACTCCAGCACACGCACACTCCAGCACACACACACTCCAGCACACACTCCAGCACACACACTCCAGCACACACACTCCAGCACACACACTCCAGCACACACACTCCAGCACACACACACACACACTCCAGCACACACACACACACACTCCAGCACACACACACTCCAACACACACACACACACTCCAACACACACACACTCCAGCACACACACACACACTCCAGCACACACACACACACTCCAGCACACACACACACACACTCCAGCACACACACACACACTCCAGCACACACACACACTCCAGCACACACACACACTCCAGCACACACACACACTCCAGCACACACACACACTCCAGCACACACACACACACACACACTCCAGCACACACACACACACACTCCAGCACACACACACACACACTCCAGCACACACACACACTCCAGCACACACACTCCAGCACACACACACACTCCAGCACACACACTCCAGCACACAACAATACCTAGGAGCTACAATAAACACCTCAAAAGCTTTAGCATACCCCAACCCTCTCAGGATAAGCAGTATGCAAGCTCTAATATCCAAATTTCAACACTCATTACCAGCTCGAGTGTTCATGCAGTTAATCGGGATGATGGCCTCTTGCATTCTCATAGTCCCTTATGCAAGACTCCAAATGCGTCCCTTACAGGAGTGTTTGGCACATCAGTGGAACCAGGCTCAAGGTCAGCTAACAGATCTGGTGTTGGTGGACAGCCGCACACATCACTCTCTGCAGTGGTGGAACACACAAAACCTTTCCAAAGGGCGGCCGTTCCTTCACCCGGTTCCACAGATAGTGCTAACAGCAGATGCATCGCTCACCGGCTGGGGAGCTCATCTTCAAAACCATACCATTCAGGGTATATGGACGCCTCAGCAAAAACAACACCACATAAATTACCTGGGACTACTTGCAATTTTGCTGGCATTAAAATCCTTTCAACTCCATCTGGTAGGCAAAGCTGTCCTGGTCCGTACAGACAGCATAACAGCAATGTACTACATACAAAAACAAGGGGGGTACTCACACACTACAGCTTTCACACCTAGCTCAAAGCATATAGAGCTGGGCCATTCCGCAAAACATATATCTCCTTGCAGAACACCTCCCAGGGGTACACAATCAGATTGCTGATCTGCTCAGTCGTCAAACACAGCAGATCCACGAATGGGAACTTCATCCTCAAGTTCTTCTTCCATCTTTCACATGTGGGGCCACCCAGAAATAGATCTGTTCGCAACACATCAAAACGCAAAATTACGAAGCTTCGCGTCCAGGTATCCACACCCATTGTCCAAAGGCAATGCGCTATGGATGAACTGGTCAGGCAAATTTGCTTACGCTTTCCCACCTCTCCCACTAATTACGTTAGTGGTTCGGAAGCTCAAACAGCATTCCCTCACAATGATCTTGGTTGCTCCAACATGGGCCCGACAACCATGGTTCACAACCCTCTTGGAACTATCAGTAGTTCCTAGTCAAAAGCTGCGCCTCTCACCCAACCTTCTCACTCAAAACCATGGAGAGATAAGACATCCAGATCCCAATCAACTCCACCTTGCGATCTGGCTCCTGAAGTCTTAGAGTTTGGTTACCTCAATCTCCCACCACACTGCATGAACATCATTAAAGAAGCTAGACGTCCTACCACCAGAGCATGTTACGCCGCAAAGTGGAAACGATTTGGAATTTACTGTACAAGTAACAAAATCAATCCACTAGATGCTTCTATTCAAAACATTATGTTATCTCTTACACCTACAACAATGTAACCTAGCATATACATCCATAAGACTACATCTCGCTGCGATAGCAGCTTATCTCCAAAACAGACAACACTTGTCTTTGTTTAGAGTACCCGCTATTAAAGCATTTATCGAAGGACTTAAAAGAATAATTCCACCCAGAGCTCCACCCTCTCCAGTATGGAATTTAAATATTGTTCTTACCAGACTCATGGGTCCCCCATTTGAACCTCTGCTCAATTGCGAACTACAGTTCCTCACTTGGAAAGTAGCCTTCCTAGTCGATATCACATCTCTTAGAAGAGTTAGTGAACTCCAGGCATTAACCATACAGGAACCATTTTTACAAATCCATCATAACAAAGTGGTTCTTAGGCCTAAACCAAAATGTTTACCTAAAGTAGTTTCTGCCTTCCATCTTAACCAGTCTGTTGAACTCCCAGTTTTTTTCCCTCAACCAGACTCAGTAGCAGAACGGGCTCTTCACACGTTAGACGTTAAAAGGGCAATACTTTACTACATTGAAAGAACAAAATCCTTTAGAAAAACTAAACAACTCTTTGTGGCTTTCTCCCCACCTCGTAAGGGCAATCCCATTTCAAAAGCGGGGATTGCAAGGTGGATTGTTAAATGCATTCAAATATGCTATCTTAAAGCCAAACGCACATTAACCATTCCCCCTAGAGCTCATTCTTCACGCAAACTAGGGGCTTCTATGGCATTCTTCGGGAACATTTCCCTAGATGACATCTGCAAAGCAGCAACTTGGTCTTACACCGCACACTTTCACAAAACACTATTGTGTAGATGTGCAAGCAAAACAACAAGCTAGTGTGGGCCAGGCTGTATTAAGAACACTTTTTCAAACCACTGCAACAGATACAGGTAGCCCACCGCTAAGGAGGTAACTGCTATTTAGTCTATGCACAAGTATACGATCTACAGCTCATATGCCTTGAACGGAATATGCTACTTACCAGTATGCATCTGTTCTTGGCATGTGGAGCAGTAGATTCGTATACGCCCACCCGCCTCCCCGGATACCTCTATCTGTTCCAGTACTATCTAACTTAGATACATTACACATGGACATCTCTTTCTATTTCTTACTACTCCATCATAACCCTTCATGGCAGAAACAATCTGGAGATGGAGTTGAGGCCCATGCGCACTATCGTCCTAGGGAGGAGTCACCTACATCGTGACTACAAAGACTTCTTCCAAGACAAAAACAAAGTGCAAACATCCGAGCCCAACACCAGATGGCGATCTATGCACAAGTATACGAATCTACAGCTCTACATGGCAAGAACAGATGCATACTGGTAAGTAGCATTTTCCTTATTATATAATACTCTCTAACACATACAAATATCTCCTACCCGGAGATATGCACAATGCACACACTACTTTGCATAGTAAGTACATAAATAGCACAGAATACACAATGGACCCCAAGGGGGGTGGGGACCACACCATATACTAAAAGTGTTATAAGAACCACAACTCGGGTCAAGACAAGGTCGAGAGGACGTAGAAGTGCTGGGGACCCAAGGAACCACCCAAGGTGAGTGACTAGGAACCCCATGGAGAGCGTGTGCAGTGTGGGAACACGACCGCGTGCTCCGTACAAATCAACGTGTAAGTTGAGGTAGGAGTTTTAAAGATTAAGGACCCTTCCCAGTGGACCCTGAAGAAACCCCGTGGAAGACAGAAGGTTGGAAAGCCACCCCACCCGTGGATACCCTAGTACCCATGTTACCTACACCAGGGAAGCCGGGTGCATAGCTGTGAAATAGTGTCGGAAACCGCCATCGATCCCAATGGAGGTCTTCAGGAAAGTGCCGCTGCTGGAGAAGGAGAAAATGTCCGGTGGAATCCAAAGGTGGATTCAGGATGAGAAGTACATGCAAGCAGAGGGGACAAAGTCTGTCTCTCAGGAGTGACCCAGAGACCTGGAAGACGAATGCCCACCGATGTCGGGTGTTGCAGGAGAGTTGATGGTGACCTTGACTTTGTGGCTGTGAGGTCCAGGCGACACTGAGGAAGACCAGGAGCCGTGCACGAGCTGTCCCACGTCGGATGTCAAGTGCTGAGGGGGTCGGTGTCCGGCGGGAGCACCAACAAGCCTTGGCAAATGCAACCAACGCAGAAGTCGAAGAAGATGCAATGTCGGGACCAGCAAGGTCCAGTGGACTTGCCACAAGCAGGGAAGTCAAGGCAGGCCCCGAGCAATCAGGGGAGCCCAAAAGAAACAAAGGGGACCCTCAACAGGACCCACAGGCCGGAGGCACTGGAGTCGCAAGAGGACCTCGAGCAAATTACCAAAAGATGCAGGCCACGGTGCAAACGATGCGATGTGGACGAAGACTTTGGTCACTGGAGATGCTTGAGGTTGGGGCTACTTGGAGCCCGAAGATCTTGGTGGAAGGAAGCTAACAAGCCTTTGTAAATGCAAGTTGACGTGGTGCACATGGGTTCGGTTCCTGCAGCTCCCACGAAGGATACTGGCCTCAAACTTGGTGAGAGGGCAGGGAGGCCTCGAGAGCTGTGGAGAACCACCACCTGTGTTGTAGAACCTTTTGGAGTCCGTAGGAGCTCAGGATTAGCAGACCGGTCAGCTTAGTTGCTGTTCCTGCGAATGCATGGAAGTGACTCCTTGACTGCAAGGGAGATTCCTTCAGGTGTCCTTGATGCCCACAGGCCTTGGAAGGTTCCTGTATGGTGTACAGACGATGCAGCAGACTGGAAAGGAGACTAAGTCGGGCCCAAACGAAGTCCAGCGAAGTCCAGAGTGCCCAGACGGTAGAAGAAGAAGTGGTGTCTGAATTGAATTTTGTCCCACGACGAGTCTAGGGACCCACCCACAGGTAAGCCCTTAACTACCCTTAGGAAAGGGTTGGGATGATTCAGGAGAGGGCTTGGACAGGGGGAGGTTGCTCCCATGTCCTTTGTCCAGTTTCGCGCCAGAGTAGGAGACAACGGCTCCCAGAGCCGGTGTTAACTGGACTATGCACGGGGACACCAAATGTGCCACTCATGCAGACTGAGAGGCGCTGGCAAGTGCACCCACCCAGTCCCAATTCACTAAATCCTGTCTGGGAGGTGGTCACACCTCTCTGTGACAAGCTGCCTATTGTTCTGCCTTCCCCTGCTCAAGCTTGGCTCAGCAGCAGGAGGGCAGAATTGTGTCTCTGGTCAGCAGCAACCATTTTGTGCTGTCCGGGTCTAGAAGGCTGGCACTGGGAACACTGAGAGCCTAACGGAGGGCTCTTCCAGTGCTTGGTACCATACCTCCGGTGTGTAGGTATGATTCCAACATGTTTGATACCAAACATGATAGGATTCGTTGCAGCCAATTTCGAGATGGTCATCGCGTAGTTACGCGGTGCCCCTCCTTATGGTATATGGCTGCTTCACTTACAACCCGGGAGAATGGACTCTGTGGGCTGTAGGTGTATCCTGCTCATGCAGGGGCACCCTCACACTTGGAACCAAGCACCCTGCCTTCAGGATTGCAAAGGCCTACTATAGGAGTGACTATTTAGAAGTTTTAAGTGCAGCGACCCCAGATATACCTAGGAAACCTATATCTTTAGTAAGTGGTGCTAGCACCATCTTACACAGGCTGCAATGGCAGGCCTGTAGTTCCATTTTGAATGGTCTCCTATAGGTGGCATAATGCATGCTTCAGCCCATGGGGGACCTCTGGGGTACCTATGCCCCTGGTATCTTAGTGCCATATACTAGGGACTGATAAGGGTACCACAGTATCCAATCTGGGTTGTACCGAAGTACTGAACACAACAATTTATGGGAGAAAGCAGATAGACTGGGGTCCTGATCAGCAGGATCCCAGTCAGACTAGTCAATAACAGCCTAGCACCAGGCAAAAAGTGGGGTTAACCATAAAAGCCGATCCTACTTTACTACATGATGTAGCATGAAAAAGCGAGTATAAAGCCTTATGGTGGAGCCCCATGGTGGCACTCGTTTTATTTAGAATCTCCAATGACAGGCTATTAAAATGACAAATCGGCTAATGGAAACCTTCAAATGTGGGCAGAAGTTGCTCCATATTATTGAGTTTAGCAGTGGTTCTTAACGTCCTTGCATGATTGGGAATCAGCGTCTGGTGATATGTAAAACTGGTAGTACCAACAAAACGCGGGAGGGACCTGGGTGAGGATCCTCACAGAATGTGGCACGCCAGTGGCATGTAGGAATGTAGGAGTCCATCCTATGATCTGAAGGGCAACATCCATTTAAAGGGTTACCGAACCCGAGGTAACAGCTCGTGCGGTCAGTGCTCAAAGTTAGCAAACCTGTCAGATTCTTGAACCCCATTGGTGCGCAAGATGATTGTGTTTTTCAAGAAAATCCCACCCTCCCCAGAAAAAAAGCTGAAACTGATGTTACATTGACGGCTGTCTTAGAGTGGCTGATATAAAACATGAGGACGGTACTAGGCATATGAAACCTGAAAAGTTTGTTGGAGAAAGATAAAAATTATTATGTCTAACTTCTTCCATGACAGTCTAAAATATTCATTGTTAAACACAAAGATATGAGAAATTTGCAGTGACTGTGTATTAACATGTGCTCAATGTATGTCATAACTATTTTAAACAGCCAGCCTAACACGTATTAGTCTTCCCTTTACAGCATATGGATTACGTCATACGAAAGGTTACATTTATAAGGACATGCCTCTTATAAATGGATTACAATTTTCAAAGAAAGAGAATTCTAGAATATAGCTGATCAACATACTAAATCAAGTATATAGAGATCTGTATGCTTTTATAAGGGACAACATCTTGTGTAGTTCATTTTGACCAACAGCAGCAGTCTGCAATTTTTCAATTAATTGTTATTCTAACCTGAACAATGTGGACAAAATAAAACCACCTCTCCTATCTCTTATTGCAACAAATAAGACCTATCATTTCATTTAATTTTCAGTATGTTTCATTGTGTAAAAATGTTCCACCCATGGTGTCTCTTGTGTATGACTCCGAATATGTGATTTATGCTGTAAGACCTGTTATAAACTAATTGTCGTTTGTCCAATGTCATTCTTTCCACAAGGACATGATATATAATATATTACATTTCTGGTGTTACAGTTTGTAAAATTGGTTTGAGTGGCTGTCATTCCATTTAGTTTATACTATTTTGCTGCCAGCTGGAAATAGGCAGGCAGTGCATTGTTTTCATCTTTAGGATCCTACTACAGGAGGCAGTCCTAACAGATTAGGCAGATCTTTTTTCTTCCTGCTGCCCTGACTAGATATAGTTGGATATTTTTTGCTCTTTTGAAAGAGAACCGAGGAGAAGGTAAATCAAAACTAGATAACATCTTCCAATGTTTTTGGACAATTCGCTTGATTTTTTTAGCCTTTGGCCTGTAATTCAATACACACGTCATAAGGGTAGATGCATTCCTGGTTTTAGGTTCCAATAGGACATCACATATAGTGACCCACACTCTTTTCAACGCTGTTTTTACCAGCTTTCTCGTGTATCCTCTCTATCAATTTAGTCCATAAAATGTCTGCTTTCTGAACATACTCTTTCTTCTGGGTACAGTTACTCCGGATACGGAGACATTGCCCATAATGCAGATTATCTTTGAGGGATCTCATATGTCCACTGTTGAAATGAAGGAAAGTGTTTCTGTGAGTAAGCTGTTTGTACAAACTGAGTATCACTTCCCCAACTAACGCTTTGACTGAAAGATCTTATAATAATAATAAAAAAATAATTATTACATACACACATATATTTCTAAATATATCAATATGGATACAGAGAGAGCCTTAGGTCAGCCCTCTTCTGCCATTGGTCTACCTGAATGTCATTTACACTCTGTGTTCATCCATGACAGCAAACTGCAAATGGTATTGGTTCAGTCCACTACAATTATTGACTCTCCTGCCCTGTGTATGACAGTATTTTCTGATCACATGTACATCCACCTGAAAGTAAGCGTGCTTCAATGTCAGGGTTGGTTGGCAAGTCCTTTAGTTTGCAATTTTCTTTTTTATAGTTTCCCTTTAATTTCTTTGCTTTTCTCTTTTTATTTTAATCTTTCCTAAGATGATACTACAGCACTCCAGGTAGTGCTAATGGGCCGCTTGCTTGCAGCTCATTTCATCTGCAGTGCGCCACATCCCATGTGGCCACTTCCTCTAAACCAGGAGATTATGGAATGCTATTGTCCATAGTGTATCATTGTTTTATCATTCCAAAATGGCGAAAACGTTGGTTCTTAATGTGGCGGACATGCTGTCACTTTAAAACAATGATAGACTAGTTACAATACCTCTTCTAAAGTTTCATTATTGCAATCATATGTCCGCCATTTTAAGACTGCAACATGTTTTCTTTTTTCTGCTTGTATTATTTTATCTTGCATACATTGTTAAGTTTGTGTTTTATTGCAGTTGTGTTAGAGGGTGAATGCAAGAATGAGTCAGTGGATGGTTGAATGTGCATGTTTTATGATTTGAGTGCCTAAACTCATCAATGACACAAGGCACTTTCATTCATAACCTAGACCTGTTGGCATTGCCATAGCTTGTTGTGTTGGAACTCCCCCCCCCCCATAAATTTATTTTTATTTATTTATATAGCGCAGCTAGTACCCTGGGGCGTCTAGGCGCTTGTCAACCAACATCAGGCCATCACTGAGATTAAATTAAAGGCTAGAGCTTGAAAATTCAGAAATTATGCAGTAAATAACCAGGTCTTCAGGCCCTTCCTAAAAGACATCAAGTCCGGCGAGTTTTTAAGTTTGTAAGGCAGATGATTCCAAAGTCTGGTTGTGATGTTTAAGAAGCTTTTACCACCCTAGCTTGATAAACGAGGTTTGGGGACCTCCACTAACATGTGTGTATGGAGGATCCCAAATTTCTAGTCGGGGGTATACCAATGGAAATGGTCAATCAGGGAAGCGGGTCCCTGATTATGCAGTGCCTTAAAGGCAATTCAGAGAGCCTTAAAATTAATTTGCTTTTCCACTGGAAGCCAATGTAGAGCTTGAGGGCCAGCTTGGCCGAGGAGTATTTTGGGATACCAAAGAGCAAACGGGCAGCAGAGTTCTGTAAAACCTGCAATTTCACAAGAAGTGCTTTATACCGATCAGAAGGCCGTTACAGTAGTCAAACCTTGACAAGACTAATGCATAAACCACCGTTTTCTGTAGGTCTGGCGGTATGTATGGAAAAATCTTCCTCAGAATCTTCAATGTATAGCAGGTGGATGAAGTGATCGCTTTCACATGATGGGAGAAGGACAGGTTGGTGTCAAAAATGACTCCCAGATTCTTTGCCTTAGTGGCAGGGGTAGGGAGGGGGGCCCAGCTCCGAGGGCCACCAATCCGAGGACCAGATGGATGGATCTCTGCCAAAAAGGAGAACCTCGGTCTTATTAGAGTTCAACTTAAGGCAGTTCTCCGACATCCAGCTGCTCACCTGTCGCATGCAAGCATGAAAGTTGTGAGCAGTGTCCCCAGTGTTGTTTGAGATGGAAACTATGATCTGGGTGTCATCTGCATATGACACCATGGCAAAGCCATGGTATTTGATCAATCTAGCCAGGGGAACCACATATATATTAAAGAGAGTTGGGCTCAGGGATGAGCCCTGGGGGACCTCACATGGAAGTTTAAAACTCTGGGACCTGAGACCGTCCACTTCCACAAATTGTTCCCGGTCCGTAAGGAAGGATTTAAAAAGAGATAGAGCAGGGCCTGCTATGCCTACTTCTTGGAGGCGATGTAGTAGAAGGTTATGATCTACCGTATCAAACGCTGCCGAAAGATCCAGTAATATCAAGGCCGCCATACCCCCGTTATCCACAGGGCACCTGATTTCTTCTGATGCCGTGATCAGAGCAAGCTCAGTGCTATGACCACTCCGGAAACCATACTGTGAAGGGTCCAGAATGTGATTATGGGTAATGAAAGAGGCCAATACTTGATTCACATATTTTTCCAGTAGTTTTGCAGATAGAGGCAGTCAGGCAATTGGACACAAGTTTCCTGGGTCAGATTTGTCCAGGTTCAGCTTCTTTAGAAGTGGTAAAATGGAAGTCTTTTTCCACATTTTAAGGAAAATTCCAGTTTTAAAGACAAGGTTGTATAGCTCAGTAAGATGACACGCGACTAAGTCGGTCGCGGAGTGAATAATCTGGGGGGGGGGGGGCACGGGTCCAATGGAGAGCCGGAATTGGTGACGGAAAGACAATTGATGACTTGCTCACTTGTTTTGGGCGGAAACTCAAAGACATGTGAGGAGTAAGGAATGTTGGGGTCATAGAGACCCATTCGTTCTGCAGTCAAATGAAAAGAGTGAGGATGGGAAATTATGGGGATACTAGAGTCCTGAGAATCCTCTTTTTCAACATCCGGGGGTGCGGGCTGAGAAAGATTATCCGATACCGGTTGAGCCGCGAACAAATCATAGATACTCATGACCTTACTACAAAAGGTGGACGCTGAGGTATTACAAAAGGCTTGGTCAGGTATATTCTGTCTAGCTTCTTGTACTCTGCTGAGTTTTTGAACTGTAATAAACAATTCTCTGGAGTTGTTCTTTGCTTTTTCAATTTTCTCCGAGAAGTAGTTGATCTTGGTGTTATGGATCATGCCTTTGTAGTGGGTTAATAGTTCCTTATATTCTTTTTCTTTTGTATCATATGAGTGTCTCCAGCGCCTTGCTTGTCTGCGGCAGCGCCTCTTAAGAAGTCTAAGATCTTCTGAAAACCAGTGTTTGGTGGGGGCCGTCCTTGTAATTTTCCCTGTTTTTTGAGTAATGGTTGCATGGATTGCTAACCCAATCCAGTTATGATAGTCTAAGGAGGCTGTCTCCGGATCTTGGGATAGGATGGGTTTGCTCAAGCCTAGTTGAGAGTTGAACTTAGTTTTATCCATGCAATACCATAGATAGCCCCTAAGACTTCTAGTAGGAGGAGTTCTACTGCCGTCTGTGGCAGGCAAGGTGAGAGTTAGCATGACTGCTGCGTGGTCGGACCAGAGGAGCTGCCAGATGATTTTGAATTCAAGAAAAGACAGCGTCTAGGAGGTGACCAGCTCTATGGGTGGGGCATTCTGTAATCTGTTATAGACCTACACTGCTTAATAGATCTAAGACGGCAATCGAGTCCTTGTTAAGTTGATTATCTAGATGAAAGTTAAAGTTCCCAAGAATAGTATAATCTTGGGAGTTGACTTTATATTCAAGTATGTAAAAAATTGGCCCTAGGTCCGGGAGGTCGATAAATCAGCATTCCGTTAAGAGTATGTAGGATTGATGGTAATCTTAAAAGAGAGCAATTCACAATCCGTGCCAGTAGAAATCTCTTTAAAGTATGCTTTCAAATAGTCCTGAAAGACAATCGCTAGCCCGCCCCCTTTTTTCCCTATGCGATCTTTTCTGGTAATAGAAAAGCCTGGCGGAACAGCCATCACCAGGTCAGGCCTGAGGTCTCATCGGCCCAAGTTTCCACTACAAACAGTATGTCGAGGGCCTGCTCATAAACAAAGTTCGCAAATTCGAACTTATGTTTGATCAACGAGTGTGCATTAATGAGAGCGCACTATAGTTTCTGCGGGCTTCTAAGACCCGCAGGGGCAGATAAGTCCCTGTCTTTAAGTTTATAAAATTTCCTGCAGAGTGTACTTTAAATGTTTGTGAGCATAAGTTTGCATACCGGGCACAACAGAGTTCCTGAGTAAGTGGCACAGTGAAGGACAGGACCCGGGCACTGCGGGATCACAGTAGATCGTGCCAGTAACTTACTTCGTGAATATTCAAGCATGGTTGCTAGCTGGACCCAGAAACCGGTAGCGTGGCTGCCGCTGAGCGCGGGCCAAGCGCAGACGGGCTTGCCTTTGGCGCGCCAGCGGTGCGCGTCCGCTGCGCGTCCACTTCCGGGCAGGTTAAGTACTAGAGCAACGTCGGCTCTATTGCGAATACTAAAAAAGACTAGAGTGTCAACCGCTCAAAATGGCGGCCGTCAAACCTTGCAGGCTGCCCTACTACATCCACTCCCTCCACACAATTGGTGGACCGGAGAGCGGCATAGTGAAAAGAAGACCAGCACGTAATTAAAAAAGGAAAAAAAAACAGTCCTTACCAACACCGAGATGTCGGTAAAGTTAAGTGCAAATGAGCGCGAGTGGTGCAGGATGTGCGAACAAGTAACAGAATACATGTCATAAACATTACAACTGTAATAATTGATCGCATCCAAAAAGTTTGGTCGTCATCAACATAGCGAACCCCACCATCCCTTTGGTTCGTGCTGGTTTGTGTTCACCACCAGTGTCCTTACATGTCCATTACGCGTTTCAACTTGGGTCTAGGGAACAACAGTAGTTAGCAACCAAATATTCTCTCTAGGGACGTCCCCCCTCAGGCCCACCTGCGGATATCTCCTGTGACTTGTGTGTTGTGGATTGTTGTGTGTCATCCCCCAAGTCCAACTCAAAGTGTCGCCTCCATGGATCCCATATTCTGTGAAATTTTTGTTTTGGGGTCATCCCCAGCTACAGTACGTAAGTGTGCTCAGCTGCCATGTATTTTTTTTAAACACAATTTTTATTGTTTTTATGACAAACAGATAATATACACATGACAGTAGTGTTTTATGACATGTACATATGTATGGGCATTTCGTCGTTATAGTATTACAATATTCAACAGTATCCAAAGTATACATCTTATACCATACGAAATGACTGTTACTGTGTATATAGTGTCACGTTTAAATAATATATTTCTACATGTAACATTGCAACATAACTATCCTACTTCTAAAAGTTCCCGCATTCGTGGCCTCCTCCCTTGAATGTATTTGACAGTAAGGTACGTAATCTCGTGAATAACTATAGGATTAGAGAATAATGCATCTTTGAACGTCATCGAAGCATTGCGGATTCTTTTAGTATATAATCCTAATCGGGTACATTGGTATTATCTGGCATTATTGGAGAGATTAGGTTTTCACTTTGGGAGTCTGGGAGTTCCAATGGATCGACCGCTTTTAATGATTCCAACATCTGGTCCCATTCCATTGATATGGGTATTTTACGTAAACCTCTAGATTCTTCTTTACGTATAATAACACTCTCTGCGCTGCCCCATCGAGTCATTTCTGTGTGCCAGGTAAGTAGTGTAGGGGAAAGGGCTGATTTCCATCTCATAGTAATTGCGCGCTTAGCTATAAGAATCGCCATGTCCGCAAACCTATAGTGTACTTTCATCCCTTTCGGGCAAGGATGTAACCCCAATAGGCAACTCTCTGGTGTTGTCCAGACAGTGCCTGTCAGTTCTTGTATCAGGTATCCTACGCTGTGCCAGTATCATCTCAGGCGTGGGCACTCCCAAAGCATGTGGAGTGTATCTGCATCAGGTTCCTGACATCGAGGGCAGGAGAGTCGAGCCTCCGGGTACATACTATTAAGACGGTGTGGTGTAAGGTACCCCCTATGTAGGATCATACACTGTATATATTTAAATTTAGCATTCCTAGATACCTTTTTAGGAAATATTAATATAGTTGCCCATTCTTTGTCCGTGAAATTCCTGCCCATGTCGCCCACCCATTTTTCACGCATCGGGGCGAGTGATATTTTAGCGTGTGACCTAATGCCCTTATATAACCAACGGGTAAGATGTCGTCCTTCACCCATTAAATGTACCGCGTGTATTAGTTCATGAGTACAAGGCTCCACTCCATCCGGGGACCAGTGTTGTTTAATGTAATGAGAGATGGCAGCATGCAGAATAAATAATGTCTGGGGGACACCTTGTGCTTGAGAGAAATTATCATGATCTGCTAATGCCTTATCTATAAACAATGCCCCGATTGTCGACACTCCTTCCTGTGTCCATTGTAGGATTTTACGGGCAGTGATCAGTCCATTGGACACAGGTATTCCCAACAAGGGGATGTTGGGTGAATACGGGGAAGCTCGCTTAGTGTATTGTAGGGTTCGCTTCCAGAACAATATAGCCGTTTTGAGTAAAGGGGAAACCATGTAAGGTAACTTAGAATTTGGTAAAAGCAATGTGTGAAGTGTACCTCGATGAAGGAGTTGTGGCGTGTAGCCAATCTCATGTATGTTTCGCCCTGCCAACCAATAAGACATCCATTGTAGTTGGCTGGCCATGCAATATGCACGAAAATCAGGGGCTCCCAAACCCCCCTCCTCGGGCCTCAATTGTAATTTAGCGAGACTCATCCTCCTGCGACCATTTCACCAGATAAGCTCTATCAGAAGGGTATCAAGTGTACGAAAAATATGTGCAGGAATTAATATTGGTAAATTTGTAAAAAAATATAAAAGTCTTGGGAGCATCACCATTTTGGAAATGGCAACTCAGCCCATCACCGACAGGGGCAGTGATGTCCAGAAAGAGACTTGCGCTCGTAAGGATCTAATCGTCTGCATAATATTGCCATCTAACAGATCTTGTGGGGATCGATATATTTGTATGCCCAAATATTTAAAGGTATGCGGCGCAGTTAATATAATAAGGTCACCAAAATTAAGAGGGTCCGGATTGTCCCTATATTGCATGAAATATGCATGTGATTTAGGAGCATTGATTGCCAGGCCAGAGACCTGTGCAAACTGTTGAAATATGGAAGGAATGGGGTCTTTAGCTGAGGCCATGTTGTTCAGGAAAATTATAAGATCATCAGCATATGCCGATACTATATGTGTCGATTGGCCTATCCGGATCCCCAGAGCCGCAGCCTCTGTATGCAGTTTAATGAGGAACGGTTCTAATGATAGAACAAATAATTGTGGCGACAAGGCACATCCCTGACGTGTGCCCCTTTCTACCGGATATGTGTGAGATATGTGGGATCCTGTCCGGACACGTGCGGTGGGGGCAGTATATAACAATTTAACCCATTTGAGGTATCCTTCTGGTATGCCATAGCGTTGCAGTGTTGTACACATATATGCCCAGTTAAGTGTGTCGAATGCTTGCTGGAGATCCAGAGAAATACATCCAGCATTACGAGAAAGTTCGGATGCTGCTTCCAATATGTGATGTAATCTCCTGATGTTGAGGGAAGTATTCCGACCGGGTACAAAACCACATTGATCAAGGTGAACCAATTTTGGGAGATAAGGAAGGAGGCGTCTTGCCAGTATCTTGCTGAGTATTTTGTACTCAGTGGGCAATAAGGAAAGAGGGCGATAGCCCGACATGTCTCGGGGATTCCTATTTGGTTTGGGGAGGGACGTGACTAGTGCTTGCATGGTAGTCAAAGGTAGAGAGCATTTCTCATAGGATGTTTTGTATAATTTTTCTAATTGTGGAGCTAATTTGTCCACATATGTGGAGTAGAATTCAGATGGTAATCCATCTAGTCCCGGCGTTTTATTATTCGGGAGCTCTTTAATGGCCGCTTTGATTTCGGATCTAGTGATAGGATTTTGTATCTCTTTTTGAGCATCCAGTGGTGTTTAGGGAATGGAAGACCGCGCAAAAATTCAGTTATGTGGCTCAGTGGTGTGGTATTAGGGTCAGTATACAATGTTTTATAGTAAGTACTGAAGGCCCGATTGATCTCCACCTGAGTGCGAACAATGGTGCCGTCCAAAAGTGTTATTTCTGGTATCGGGACTGGAGGGGGAGTGTCCCGTATGATACGTGTCAGTAGGGCGCCAGATATATCCGCCTCAACATGGCTGTATTGAATATATGCTCTATAATCTATTAGGCGAAGTTGTTCAAGGAGTTCAGCATGTTTGAGCCTTGCTTCCTGTAATTGTTTTTGTTTAGTTGGGTCGGTGGTAGCCTCGTGCTCTAGAACACTCAGAGAGCCCTCGACCGAAGTAAGTGACTTATGTACTTCTTGTCGGGCTCCCACAGTTGCCCCTATGGTCGTACCCCTAATTATCGTTTTAAAGGCATCCCACTCAATTAGACGAGAAGACGCAGAACCTTCGTTCTCGGCAAAATAATTAGTGATGGCAGTGTCCATCGTACTCCGAAATACTGCATCCTCTAAAGACTGTGGCCACAGTCTCCACGTCGGGACCGGGGTAGACACCTTTCCCCATTCTAATATAATCTCTAGTGGGTTGTGATCTGATAGTGTTTTCCCTAGATATGTAGATTGGGAAATCTGGGGTATCAGAGATGTGGAGCAAAGTATCCTATCCAATCTGGTATGTAACTGATGTGGTGGAGAGTAAAAGGAGTATTCCCTACTAGTTGGATTTTGAAAACGCCATATGTCATGTAGTGTCCAACCCGCAGCCCAGGATTGTAGGAATTCTGCTAGCTTGATGGTAGCCGCACCCCGAACCGGGGGATGGGAGCGATCCAGGTGCACATCTAATACAGAATTGTAGTCCTCACCCAGGGTCCATGGAAAAGCAACCCAGTCAGATAATACTGTATTCAAGCCAGTGAGATAAGTCTGCTGTTCATAATTTGGAGCGTATACAGTACCTATTACAATTGGTACACCGTCCAGCATGCCTTGGACTAATACATAACGGCCTGCTGCATCTATACGCTGTTCCCCCAGCACGAATGGCACTCCATGTCGAACCCAAATAAGTGCACCTCTTGCAAATGCGGAATAGGACGTATTGTATATTTGGCCCTTCCATTATTTGCGCATCTTAAGTACCTCAGAGTTGGTTAGGTGAGTTTCCTGAAGCAGGGCTATATGTACTTTTCGTCTATTTAATTGAGCATGTATCCGGTGGCGTTTGTGAACTGAACCCATCCCCCACACATTCCAAGTGATTACCTTGTATTTACTTAACATAGCCAATCAGTAGTCTGACAAGTGCAACGATACGTCCCAGGAGAGCACGAGAAAGGAGTTGCATAACAGTAGGTGGGAGGAGCCAGAAACCCAATACTACTCTTTTAAATACTAAACCCAATACTAGGGCCAACAAGAAAACTACGTTGGTCCAAACATATACACAACAAACTGTTTCCAAACGGTTACATAATGCAGAAACTGCAGAGGGGGTGGTTCCTACATGAAACATGATGGTACATTTCCATTCAGAGCTACTCTCGTTGCGGGTCCCATAATAATCCTGTAGCTAGTGAAGTCTGAGGGAGGAGAAAGAGAATGACAGAAGAAATTACACTGTTGATAACATCTTACGTCCCTGCAGATCGTAGAGGTAGACTTCGAACGTCAGTCTTCTCCGTGTACTGCCTCGATGTCCCTCAGCCGAACAGGTCTTTCACTATTTGTGGGGTGATCGACAGGAATAATACGTCATTGCTTTCAGAGTCAGAGTGCATTAAATTATCGTCTGAGTGTTCCGACGTCCTTGTTTGGGTAGGGTCACGCATAGAGGATGCCTTCGCTAACGCTGACTCTCGTTCCAGTAAGGCCTGTTCCGGTGGTGGTTTCTTAATGGGAGGCCTACGCAGTAATCTGTTACGGCGGATGTTCGGTTTAGTAGATCGCACTGAGGTATGCCTTAGTTGTTGGTCAAGTTTGTCCAGCATTTGAGAGGGGAGAGTAGACTCTAGCCAGTCATTGGCAGCCTCGGGACATTCAAAAAAGTGAGATTTTTGATTATAGATAATTTTAAAACGTGCCGGAAATAGCAGAGCATACTTGAGATCTAATGCTTGAAGTTTTCGCTTCAATGGTTGGTAGGAAGCCCTTTGTTGTTGTACTTGGACAGTATATTCCGGGTAAAGGGAAATCCTATTGTTCTCAAATTGTATCGGAGCATTTTCCCTAGCTTTCTGAAGCAGGAGGTCTCAATCCCTAAAATTGAGAATACGAGCTATTAGCGGTCATGGTGGCTGTCCCGCTACTGGCCTGCCCGTGGGGATTCGGTGTGCTCTCTCGACACAGAAAAAAGAGGATAACCCTTCTGGGGCGACGTGCTCTCTGAACCACTGTTCCACAAATTGGGTCGCATTGGGGCCCTCCGAGCGTTCCGGAAGACCTATAATTCGGACGTTATTACGTCGGGCTCTTCCTTCAGCATCTTCCCCTCTATCAAGTAGGGTGGTCAGTTGTTTGTGCATTTGAGTCAATTGTTCGGTATGTTCTTTGTGTTGTGGCACTATGTCTAGTAATGTTTGTTTATTATTTTTGACATTGTTGGATAATTTATGGTGGTCTGCACGTAAGAGAGTAAAGCCAGTGGTGAGGGTGCCAATTTGATGTTCAATAGCCTGACGTGATTCCCTTATTTCCTGCAAAATTTGGTCAAGCTTATCAGGTGGTGTCGTCAGTGCCGTCGGGGGAACACAACTGATTGATGAAGCCTGTGATGCTGAATCCGAGTCCCCTTGTACAGTTAGTTCTTCAGGTGGCATCTCGGACGTTTTCCCTTTGTTGCGCCCCATTGCTGCACGTGGGAACCAGTTGTGGGTTGGATAAAGCGTTCAGAGCAACAGCCGCCAAATGTGCTGTCAGTACCAGTGTGTGAGGTCACCACCCTATTTATCGTAGTGCAATATAGTCTCCGAGTAGGTAGGTAGGACTTTATGGTATCGGGCGTAACTGCGGCTTCGCACAGGCAGGTCTTACTACATTCAGCTGCTATTTGATGTACAGGACAGGGTAGTTTAGTTGACTGTCAAATGATCCGGACACACACAATGATCTGCTATTCAAGCCACAGAGCCGCCTGGTAGGGAGTCACAAAGCAATGGGCACTTGGGCAAAAAGGGCGCTCCACCATTATCGTTGAAGTGAGTTTGATAAATATGATGTCCCACAGGTAAAAGATGGAGATGGGCAGAGGGTGATGCACTATTCCCTACAGCATACTTTGTCTCCCATCCAGCAGAAAAGGAGCAAGGGCCGGCCTCAGTTACCCCATCTATGGACGCAGATAGGAAAGCACCAAAGCAATTCACCGTTAGCGGCCTCTGGACGTCAGCAGGAATGTTCTTCCTCTTCCCCAGCGCACACGGGCAGCAGTGCCCCGATATAATCCGCCGTCGGTCAGGCCCCCACGATCTCGGGAGGAACCTAGTATCTGCACAGCACTGTAAAAAAGGGGAAAGCTGTGGGGATGTAGAACACCGGCTGGTATCGGTAGCAGAGTCGTCCTATACACGCCAGTGTGGGAAGGCCGGCATTAGCAGGAGGGCCCCAGTCGCACTGCAGCCAGAAGTCGCAGCGACGCAGCAAACACGCTGTGCAATGGCGGCGCGCCGCTGATCCCAAGTCCAGTACTGGTGCCAGGTAACGGGTCAGAAACAGGCACACCAAGTAATTAGAACCCAGTCGGAGCCTTTAAGCAGTGTGAGGCTAAAGGAGATCCAGCACACACGGGGAAATGGGCTGCGTCGTACCTTCTCCGTCCGTAAAGCACAAGTTCAAAAACCTCCAATCTGCAGCTAAAAGTACGTTTTCCCAGCCGCTCGGGGTCGCGCTCACCCTCGGAACGGCCACAGGTCTGCAAGGGTGGTCCTGGAGCCAGGCAGGGTAAATCGCCGAGGTAGCCGATGCGCGGTCTCAGGCCGGACACTCCCGGGAAGCCGCGCCCTCTCAGCAGCAGGGCTACGAGCACGAGCGGGAGACTCCAGTTGTATTTCGGAGCAGTCGCGGGTCTCCGTGACTCAGCTGCCATGTATAAGTCCATTCCTCTCATCCACTCCTGAATTGTAGGGTTTTCAGCCACACCCCATCTTCTGGCTGTGTCTCTTTTGGCCACCACCAGTCCCAGAGAGGTGAAATATAGCTATGTCCTGGTGACGTCTACCTCACTTGGAATCCCCAATATCACAAACCGTGGTTCAATCGGCAATGTCACTCCCAGGACAGTTCCTAGTAACTCAGTTATCTGCGTCCAATAAACCTGCAGCTCGGGGCATGCCCATACTGTATGAAAGAAATCGCATTTGGCCGTTTTGCAGGTGAGGCAGTATGGTGACTCCGCCTTTCCCATTTTATGCAACCTGTCCCTGTCATAGTAGGTTCTATGTAGTATCTTGTATTGAATGAGACGGAGCCTTGCCTTGATGGCTACTTCTCTAGGGTGCATTAATGCCGCCTCCCAATCTATGTCCTCAAGTGACCCCACATCTTTCTCCCACCGTGCTCGTAGCCCTCTCAGTCCGTCTGGGATATTATTGTTAATGGTTTTGTAGGTGAAAGAGACCGCCTTGTTTATTAGTGTTGTGTTGGAAACTCTTAATCCTTCCAACAAATCGGAGCCACTTTGTTGTGTTCATAAACCGAGTTTATGCCTTGCAGCTTTTTAGTGAATAAGTGCATTATTAAAAAGTCTTGATAGCTTCTATGGTCATATTTGTCATATATTTAAATAATTTTATTTTGCTCAACAGAAATGGCAAGACATTATTAAGGAAGTCAGGTTCCTGCAAAGAATACAGCACCCAAACAGCATAGAATACAAAGGATGCTACCTACGGGAACACACAGCTTGGGTAAGACTGTAACTTATGATTTCTATTGTGTCTAAAAATTCTGGGTGTGCTGTTAAGAGTACCATGGGGCTACTACCGGGATGTGGGTTTGTAATCTTGTACAACTTCTCCTGTACTGTGAAATTCAGCAAGGATAACCTTATATGACCTTCTTCATAAGCTATACCTTATTCTGATTTGAAAATGATCATATTTGTTGGCGTTCCCTCCTGCAATAATACAAAATTTATGTGCATTTAGAGTTCCTCGATTTTGGTAATCTACTGCAGCAAATGAGGTGAGCCTTGACATTCCTTTTTCATTTACATAGACAAAGCACTGATAAGTGAGTTTGGCATAAGCTGCAATTGTCTATGACATGCATCTCTTTAAAATTGCTCCTCTTTCTTTTGGTGAATAGCTGGTTTTTCAGTGTGCTTGTGATAATGCTCAAAAGAACGTTTATTTCTGAATTCAGAAAAAGTAGAACTACGTATTTTGATACATGGAATTTCAAAGATTACTGTATTAGGCATGGGTAAACAAGGCCAGAACAGACTGAAAGATTGCTTTCGTTCCAAATCTTCTCTGTTTCAACTCTTAACAACCTCACTATGAACACCACAATAGCCCAATGGGATAAGAACACCTATGCAATTCCTTCTCTAGGACTGCAGGGTATTTGATTAAAACCCACATCTGACTTTGCAAGCATGGCCTGTAGGTTTTTCTCTTTATGATTCACATACATCTTCATTCTGTATCCCCTTGCTCCTTGACTGTTGCAAAAATCAATGTCTTCACTACCATTGCTAACTTTACTACGCTTCTTAAGCCACCACAGGGCCAGCTTAGACCCTGGCTTCCTTCCTCTCAGCAGCTCAAATGATGATTCCCGTGTTATGGAATCTGGTGTTAGTTACCCAAGTAGTTTGAAGTACCTTGCACCAAGACAAACCCCATTTCACTGCCAATTGGACATGCTCCCTAACAACACAGTTTAAACTCTCAATCTGATAGTTGACTTGGCGGGTAATAACAGATCTCCTATGTGCAATGGTACACTTAGATAGATATTGCCCAAACTCTTTGCTTACGAATTGGGACCCATTATCTGAAATAAACACTTCAGGCAGTTTCTCCCTACAAGAAATATCCAATAGGAACTCATTCACGCCCCTTAATGTTACCTCCTCTGTGATCGTAGCTTACGGCCACTTTGTGAAATAATACACAAGGGCATGGAATTCTCTTTGGAGTCACACTAAAAGGGCCCAGAACATCAATACAGAGTCTCCTCCATGGCTTCTTCTACTGTGAAAGCCTGAAAGCCACTTCATATTCTTTGTGACCATTCTCACAGGTTTCATCCGCCTCAAGTGGCAAACGCTACATGCAATCAGCATGAACTTTAACCCTGCCCTGGACATATTCAACATGAAATTGTTATGACTGAAGCTTAACAGCTAAACTTGCTGACTGAGCTACACAGAATCTCCTGCCAGCAAGTGATAACATGCTCAGAAGTGGTTTGTTTTCTGTCCTGAGAACAATTTGCATACTCCATAAACGTAGTCTGAAGATGTTGGTAGCCCAAGTGCATGCCAGGAGCTCTCTTTCTACAACAGGATAATTGTTCTGACTCTTTCAGTGTTCTGGAAGCATACAACACAACCCTCTTGCTCCCTCTATTATGTTGTAAATACACTGCCCAAAGACTGCAGCTACTTGCTTCACCTGTAATAACACTTTCTTTGCCCATCTCAAATGATCTTAGAAAAGGTGTACGCACCATTTCACTTTTATGTTCCTCAAAAGATTTATGCTTTTCTGGCCCCAATCAATAACACCTTCTTATTTACTCCAGTATTGAAGCCTTCATAGAGTTGACTGAATTCTATTAAATGTTTGCTCTGATATATTCTAATATGTTGCGATGCCTGCTAAGAAAATAGGTTACTTACCTGTAACTGTAGTTCTCCAGTATTGGAATTTTTCATAGATTCACATGCTTGAATCATTCCCCGTCATCGAGATGAGTCCCACGGTACCTTATAATAGCAATGCAATGTTAAACATAGACTAGAAAGGCCCTGGGCCCTTCAGTTTTGTAACATTTCCTAGTCCTTTATTAAAAAGAGACCAAACTTAGGTTTGAACCAATCAGAATGCCCTGCCCTCTAGAAGGTCACAGAAGAGGGGGAGATAATCTCATTCTCACTCTTCTCTGGAGCAGCCTAAGAAAGCCTAAAGAAAGACCACTCATGGGTCTTACAGAGGGTGCAGTCCTCAAAATCTCCTCAGGAAGGTGAGTTTGTTCTAGGGGAAAGGGGAAAAAAGAACAATCTGTCTCCTTAAAAAAGCCTGAAAAAGCTGGGTCTGAACCACCTACACCACCTCCTAAAGTCTCTCACTCCTTCAAGAAACCGTCATCTGCACCATCTACTGACAGATCGCCGACGAGCGTCTCTCTGTCGAAAATCTCGCCGTCAGCACTGTTGACGAAGAAGACATACAGGGCGGCGTCTAAGACCGATACCACGAGTACCATCTCCACACTGACTACAACATTGTCGTTTACAACGACTACATCCTCGTCGACAGATCGTACACCTAGACCACTGACGCTGAAGATTACTTTGACCTTGTCGCCGACGACAGTGAACACGGTTTCTCAATCAAGGACGACGTCTCCACTGTTGACGACGTCTCGCTGGTCGACATAAGACAGTACTTTTTTGACGTTGTTGCTGTCGTCCTCATCAACGACCGCGTCGACGAGAGGAACATTTTTAAAACAAGACCATATAAGACATTTAACTCCTGTACATACCTCTCCAAGCCAGGTCTTAACACTGCTGCCATCCCACCTGTTGGATGAAGAAGATTCGGATGAGGAGGGGCCTTTAGCGGTTATGCATAGCCATACGAGCTGCATGTCAAGTGCCAGGACAACGAGTACAATGAGGGTGAATATGAGGTATGAGGGGCAAGGATATTACTCCCCTCAATACCAAGAGGAAATGGTGTGTCTGCCTTCCTCATTAGTTGCAGACCTGCAATTCATGCTCTCAGATTACAGAAAGCGTTTTCCGCCAACATCATCTACTACAGTGCAAACTTCCTCACCTGTAGGATCTCCATCTAAGCAGCCATCTACTGCACAGATTAGACCTTTGTTACTGCCTATGTCGGTAAGACATACTCCATAAACAGCTCTCCTGCAGGACCCAGCAACTTCTGATGAGAAGAGGGGGAGCTCCGCAACCCGCACAAGAAATGTAATGATTATCCCCTACTAAATCAGAAGGTATTGTTCCTGTAGTAGAAGGAAAGGAGGAAACAGTTTGGTATCCCTTAGACAGTTTTAATTCATTCTACACCGTATTTTGCACCCACTCCACCCTACACATTTCACGTCCTCACCCATACTTGCATCATTATGGCTAAAAACTAAAAAGATCTCAATGAAGAGCCCTCTCGCTGGGCCTGTAGGGCTTTACAGCGCTGGCCCGAGGAGGAGCATGCCCTATGATGAAGCATGACATCCATTTGGATGTGTGAGGGCAATAAGAAATAATCACTAGGATCCCTGGGGATTCTCCAAGCTAGCCTCTTTCCTTTCTTTCTCCTACAATAACAGTACCTTCAACCTAAATTTGGTCTCTTTTTTTAAAAATGACTAGGATGTATAACAAAACTGAAGGGCCTAAGGCTCTTCTAGTTTAACATTGCATTGCTATTATAAGGTACCGTGGGAGTCCCATCTCGACGACTGGGAATGATTCAAGCATGTGAATCTATGAAAAATTCCAATACTGGAGAACTACAGTTACAGGTAAGTAACCTATTTTCTTAGCAGGCATCGCAACATATCAACCTTAGTAGAATATATCAGAGCAAACTTTTAATAGAATTCAGTCAACTCTAGGAAAGATGACTGTTCTTTGAACTGCGGAATTGGGGCTTCCACTATTGCTTGAATATGATTCTACTTGGTTTTGATCCCGCATCTCAATAATTCTCTGTCCCAGATACTCCGCTTCTCTACACCTGAAGTTAGACTTAGAAGCTTTTAGGGTCAAATTTCTCTTCTCCAGTTTATGCAAAACAGCAGATAAATGCCCATCATGTTAACACGTATTCCTTCCAAAGACCAGAGTATTATTCTGGAAATCCACCTTGCCAAACACTCCTTTTAAAGTTGCTGGAAGGCTGATGTTGTGTTCACGAGGCCAAATGGCATCTTGCAAAACCAGAACTTAAATTTGGGGGTATCACAAAGGCCCTTAAATCTTTCCATGTCCATCTGATGGTAGTCACTTGCAAGATCAAAGGTGGAGAAAACTATCGCTCTGGCAAGCATAGACACCAGTTCATGTAAGTTTGGCAATGGATTTCTTTCAAGCGATATTTCCCCGTTAAGGCTTCTGAAGTCTACACTTAGCTTGTTGCCCTTATATTTTCGAACTAGATCACCTTGCGGAAGCTCATGGTGACAATTCTGTTTCTATAAGTACGTTTGAACACAAATCTTGTAGTGGTTTCTTGAGCTTCTCTTGATACATCAAGGGAACATTACGAGCCAAGTGTGAAACTAGCACTGCCTTGTTTTTTCACAATGTTATGTTTAAAACCAACAAACGTCCCAAGTTCTTCCTTGAAATCCAGTGGACCCCAAACCAGTCTTCAAAGAGCACATGTCACCAAGCAGGATTCCTCCTAACTGATCTGCTAAGATACTGGAAAATGAAATGGAGAAAGAGTTGTACCCAAATTATCAGTTTGGGACTGCGTACAGCCTACAATAACTCAAGCTGACATATCCGGGCACAGAAGAGCAACAGTAGTTTTCACCACACTTGGAACTGGGCCAGCAACCACAGCATTGCCACATTGATTACCCATGATGTTGGAGAAATGAATCGCCAGAGGATAGGACTCACTAAGATCACCACTACAACTTTATGATGGAGAAAATAAATACCCACCAATGGTGCAGGTGCCAGTAAATGCACTAAAAAATCTCTAGCACATGACAGCGAATTACTATGCCTGTTACCAGACTGAGCAAACCCAACAAGATGATGGACGAAGTGCTGAACAAATCAAAAATGTACCTCTAGTTACAGATCTGGGTTTAATCCATCAATTTTTTGCTCACTACGCCACCCCAGTTTGGACCCAGCCATATGCAAATCATTCTTGACCCTGCTCCCCATGGGAACAGTCCAGCCCGAACTGCCAGGCCAGGTTCTCCCTGGACCGGAAACCAGCATCCTGGGACTGGTTTCAGGGTATCACCCCAGGGGCACAGTGAGCACAGGGCCCACATCAAGGCATACCCTTCCCACTTAGGACGACAAAAGCTAAACCAACAGGGTCAAGACTGATTTGCATATGGCTGCGTCCAAACTGGGGTGGCGTTATAAGCAAAAAACAGCTACGGATTAAACCCAGATCTGTGACTGGGGTGTGAATGTTTGATTTGTTCAGCATTCCGTCCATCTTTTTGTTTGGTTTTGTCACCCTAAGTGGGAAGGATAGGCTCAGACGTGGGTCCCATGCTCACTGTGCCTCTAGATTCAAGCTAGCCTGGCTGATGAGGGGTGATGCCCCAAAACCTGTCCCAGGATGTTTGTTTCTGGTCCAGGGAGGACCTGGCCTGTTCGGGCCCTAGGAAGCAGGGCCAAGACTGATTTCCATATAACTGGGTCCAAACTGTGGTGGCGTGGTGAGCATAAAACTGATGGATTAAACCCAGATATGTGACTGAATGTTTGATTTGTGCAGCATTCAGTCCATCATCTGTTGTTTTTGCTGTTATCTGACTAAGCTATCTTCCTAGCCTTCCCACGGTCTTCCATCGGACCCCTCAAAATATTCCTCCTCTACCTCCAGAGTTTCCTCATCCTCCATATTAGCAACCAGCAGAGTAGATACAACTGGTACCTATGACACCAAGACCCCACATCTGGTTTTGCCAGCAGTCCAATCATGGAGGCATGTTTGGGTGGACGCTTCAGAACATGATGATTAGAATTCTTTTGATATTGAAAAAGGGGAATGTCTAGTGCAGGTGTCTCCAACCAGTCGATCGCGAGCTTCCAACACCTTCCAGACACCTTCAGAGTAGCTCTCAGCCTTGAGTTAATTTTTAAATAAGCACAGGGTCACATTTTCCTTATAAAGTTAAGGGAAGGTGTGTTTATTTTACATTATTATCATCAGTCTGCAGGTAGCAGGGCCTGATAATGAGCAGTGGCAGTCAGATGTATGACCTAGGCTAGGGTTGGGGCACAGAGGTGAAGACTGAGGTATTTAACTCTTAAATAAAAGTCCTTGTCAACGCAATGTTGGGGCGTGAGAACAAAATGTTTCTGAATGCTTTTAAATGGGAGAAAATTAAAATGAAGAGTTCACTTGATCATTAAGGTAACTTTTCATTTTAATTTTCTAAGTTAACTCTTCATTTCAATTTTCTCCCATTTCAAAGTGTCTCATTTACAAACAGAAGGCCTCTTGCTTCTAATGGCCAGTAGACACTGTGCCATATGTAGAAATGAAAAGTACTGTCATTTCTTTAAATGGGAGAAATTTAAAGTGCAGAAAATGTTTCCATATTTTGATACATTTTTGCAGAACATTTTTCTGCACTTTAAATTTCTCCCATTAAAAAAATGGTTCTATATTTGTGTTATACAGTAACAGTGCCACATATGGCAAAAGGTATGTCCTGTGCCACAGATACATATGATACTGGCTCTCAGTCACCATATACATATATCCTATTCATATGCACACATGTTCATACATCCTCAAAGACCGCACTCTCGCTGACACACACGACAGCCCTGTCATAGTGCCCCTGGTCAAAGTATTTTATTCAAGCCATAGTATCTGACTTTATGGACATTAGCCTTAAAGTCAATGAAGCTGGGCGTGGGGTGTCTGGTAATGCATGAGTTGTTTAGCCTTCTGTAGCTCGCGATGATTTTCACGGATCAGAAGTAGCTTTCACTACAGAATAGGTTGGAGACCCCTAATCTAGTTGAACCTAAGACTCCTAGATGAATAAATAATTTTGGTGGTGAAGATGACCAGTCCTCAGCCGAAGTCTCACCAGTGGATGATGTTGCCAGGTTCCACATTATTACGAAAGGAGCTTCCAAAATATTCATACTGCCTGTAATGGGCATGAAAACAGATTGCTTCTTACACGATTTTAGGAAACTGGCCAGAAAATCCATTTAAGCCAAACCAAATATAGATTCACTCTGACAAGAAGGATTAAAACTATGGGCAGCAGTAGACCTAGCAATCCTGAGACTAGACACAAAAACCAAGGCACCAGATAAAACATGAACATGCCTAGTTGGACACTCTGGCTCGGACCCGATGATAATACAGTCAGCCCAGAGGAGGTCAAGAAACTTGGATATCCCCAGACAGGGAGGGTTAGAGAATGGATGCCTTTGGAAAGAGTGTCTTGGATGGCAGCTACTTCGGCAAGAGCAGTTGACGGCATGGCTGTGTGAGGAAGATAGGATTGCCAAACGTGGTCTGATATCGTGCTTTATATATTGGTCCTTTTCCTGAAATCCAAAAACAGGAAGCCTTGATGAAGGTGGGAGGACTTCAGCAGCTAACATAGACTGCATCAGCTCACAGGGGTTGCTGTATTGTTTAGACAAATCTGACTAAGAGTGACTTCTTTAATACCTGAAGTTCAAAATTGCACATTAGATATGTTCTTTGACGGAGTCGTCGTTAGGAAAACACATCAATTATGCATTCCAGAGTATAAAGACTAACCCTTACACAGCTAAATTCTTTGGTGCTCTAAAGTAACAAAGCTCCCAGTACCCATATCAACCACAGCAGTCTCAACACCGTCAATATTTTTATGGGCCACAACAAAAGCTATTTTATAGAGCACCACAAGTGGTATCCTAGAACAAACCTCAGTCCAGAGATAGAGAAGTAAGTCAATCGAAATCGTAGAACACAGGATGTTGCCACTGAGTGTTTCTTGGCTTGAACTACCAATACTTATCCAGTATTGGGGTACCTTTCATAGATTCACATGCCTGAATCATTCCCCGTCGTCGAGATGGGAGTCCCACGGTAAAATACACAAGCAGTGCCATAAATAATACATAGGCTAAAATGGCCCAAGGCCATTTATAGAAGCCTATCTGTCCTTTTTTTAAAAAAAGGACCAAATGTTGGCTTCAACCAATCAGCTACTAGCACCCTCTAGAACACTCCCAGCAGAGGCAAGTTCTCTTCAGATTTTCACCGCACGTCGTGTGGAAGGGAGTCTCCCTGAGTGCTACTCAGTTTTCTTCTATTAAGCTAATTTTGACATCATGTCAGACAAGAAAGACCTTTTCCGCCCTTGCAAAACCTGTGGGAAGAAGAGGGTCCATGTGGATGATCCACATAAAGAATGTATTTATTGCCTATATCCCAGGCATGAGGTGAAAGACTGTAAGATCTGTCGCACCTTCTCTAACAAAACCCTCAAGGACAGAGAGGGAAGATTACTATTGTGGCTCCAAACCACAAAACAACAATCTCGTTCTTCTGATGAGGAAGAGGAGTTGGCTTCAACATCCCACAAGAGGGCTAGATCCCAGGACAGATCCTCAGGTGAGGGAAGAAAAATTTTAAATCTTCCCGAGAAAAGCCTGTAAGCAAGGAGAGGATTACCAAACATTCCTCTGAACCAATGCTGTCTGTGCCCTCTACGCCTGTCAAGAAAGAAAGAGATCGTCCGAGATCTTCCTCTTCTGAGACTGTGAGTAAAAAACAGTTCAAAAAGCCATAGTCTACGGCAATTTCTCTCTCGTCGACGACAATATGTGTAACATCGTCGACACCATCGTTGACGGCAACTGTCACGATGACGACGATCCAGTCCCCTATTTTATCTACTAAAGTTTCTATCTCGACGTTGAGACATTCGTCGTTGAAAACCGTCGATGCCCCACCGTCGACGAAGGCGACACCCCACCGTCGACCAAGGCGACACCCCACCGTCGACCAAGGCGACACCCCACCGTCGACCAAGGCGACACCCCACCGTCGACCAAGGCGACACCCCACCGTCGACGAAGGCGACACCCCACCGTCGACGAAGGCGACACCCCACCGTCGACGAAGGCGACACCCCACCGTCGACGAAGGCGACACCCCACCGACGACGAAGGCGACACCCCACCGACGACGAAGGCGACACCGTCGACGGCACCTGCAATGACACTGCAGTTGACGACAGCACCGTCGACGAAGGAAATCCCCTTGATTATAATTTCTGCACCGTAGACGAGGATAACTCAGGTCACTACCGTTACAAAGACATTTTTACACCCGTCTTTGCAGGACTATAGGAAGGTGTCACCTTTGCTTCCATCGCATCTTTTGGAAGGGTATATCGAGGAGGATGATGATGATGACGGCCTCTATGGGGTAGCTCACAGTCCATCTGAGCTCCATGTAAAATGTCAAGATGATGATGAAGAGGAGGAAGATTATCAGGAGGCACGTTATTGCCAGGAACAGTATATGGCTCCACTTTATAGCTACCAATTTAACCTCCGACAGGAACCGCGCCACAGAGAAATGGCTCATCTACCGCCATCATTAATACAAGATCTGCAAGCCATGTTAGCGGATTACAGACAAAGATTCCCTCCTCAACAACGTCCACCAGAAGACCAGGTTCCTCATGTGGAAGAACCTACAGGCGCACCAGGCCCTCAAATGCCTAGCACACCTGTGAATGCAACGGGCTCGGTGACAGCCGACCCTGAAGAACAGAACACTTCCACTTCGGAAGAAGAGGTAGAGGAAGGTGAATTACCAGACCCGGCATCTGTTCCTGATCCTTGGGATGATTGTGATTCCAACACCATCCCCTCCTCCGCACTTGCCTTCAGACTCTCCCCCAGAAGATATCGGGGGATTTCACAATTTAATGCAAAGGGCAGCCAACAGGTTCCACTTACCCATTACTGTAAAACAAACAGAATGTTTTCTGTATGATTTTAAAGAGGACACAAAGAAGGTGGTACGCTCAATTCCTATTATTGACCATATATGGCAGGAGGGCATGAAGATTATGAAGACACCAGCATCCATACCACCAGTACTGCCTCGTGTAGAAAAGAAATATAGGGCTCCTGATGACTCTCCATCTTGCCTTATTGGGCATCCGAAGCCAGATTGTCATTTCCCAGGCTGCACAGAGACGCTCGAAGAATCCGGCCACCCGATTACTACCCCCCCTCACTCCCCCCCTCCCCCCAAGACAAAGAAGGGCGTCGGATGGACATTCTGGGGAAAAAGTTCTCATCAATGGCAGCTGTAACAATACGAGCAGCAAATGCTCTAGCAACGAAGGAGAA
Organism: Calotriton arnoldi; assembly: GCA_963921515.1. Taxonomy (NCBI): domain Eukaryota; kingdom Metazoa; phylum Chordata; class Amphibia; order Caudata; family Salamandridae; genus Calotriton; species Calotriton arnoldi. The sequence continues at coordinate 1,337,519 of CAWUFW010000018.1, forward strand.
CGCCAAATGCCAGTATTATGCCAGCAGGTTTCCACTGCCAGGGTCAAGGGGGAATGCCCTTTTAATGCGATGGTCAGGGATATATGCCTACGCTTTTCCCCCCATCCCGTTAATTCCCAGGGTGCTAATCAAAATGAAATCGGAAGGTTGCCGCCTAATCCGGATAGCACCACGTTGGCCCAGGCAATATTGGTTCCCGGAGCTGCTCCTATTGTCGCAAGCGAGACTCATTCGTCTAAAACAGTCCTCAACGATGTTATCGAGGAACAAGGGCCAAGTGATTCATCCGGATCCACACTCTCTTCACTTGCACACATGGCTCCTGAATTCCTAGAATTTAGAGATCTAAATATTCCGCTAGACTGTAGAGAAATAATTGCTAAATCCCGTGCTGAAAGCACCATCAAAACATATCGTTTGAAATGGAAAAGATTCTGTTGCTGCTGTGGAAAAAATAACGTTCATCCCCTGCAAGCCCCTGCTGAGCAGATTGTGCCGTACCTCCTCTCTCTGGCTAAATCAGGTCTCACTTTCTCTTCAGTAAAAGTTCACCTGGCTGCAATTTCCCGGTACAGGAAATCTCCTCAAATTCCTTCTCTCTGTGCATCTAATCTCATAAAGCAATTCATGAGAGGCCTTTTTCGTGCTTTTCCCCCAGTGCGCGCGCCTCCTCCGGATTGGAAACTCAATGTGGTCCTGGCGCAGTTGATGAGACAACTGTTTGAACCGATTCATAAACCGGAGCTTAAATTTCTCACATGGAAAGTATCCCTCTTGCTAGCTCTTACTTCTGCAAGAAGAGTGAGTGAGATACAAGCCTTTACAGTCAAAGAACCTTTTCTACATTTCACTGAAAATTACGTCACCCTACGGACAAACCCAATGTTCATTTCAAAAGTACCAACGCAATTTCACCTCAACGAGCCGGTGATATTACAATCTTAGTTTCCAAACCCATTTAGTCCAGCAGTACGGGCCTTGCATACGTTGGATATCAATAGATGCTTGAAATGTTATCTTCACAAGACAGGAAATAAGGAAAACAGATCAGCTCCTGGTAGCTTACTGACAAGGAAAACAAGGAACGGCAGTAACGAAGGCCACGATCGCCAGATGGGTCGCATCTGCGATACAATTCTGCCACTAAAAGGCTAACAAACCTCTGACAGGGAGGGCTAAAGCACACTCCACAAGAACAGTCACTGCATCTGCAGCCTTGTTTGCAGGAGTGACATTAGACAAGATATGCCGTGCTGCGACATGGAAGAATGTCCACACGTTTACGAAACACTACTGCCTGCAATCTGCACAACGAGAGGATGCAGCGGTTGGCCAAGTTGTACTGCGTGATCTCTTTAAGGTCAGCCTCTTTATTTTACATAAGAGGAATTCTTTCTTTATTTTTAATCAAGAAAAATTATCATGTAACTGTATTTGAGAATTTGTACTATAATATGGTTTGTGATGTATATTTGGATAGTTACTTCAACATTGCTGGTTTTAATATTTCAATATACTATAACGTTTAGCACATGCATTGTGTAAAGGATAGTGGATAATTATTGGGAGTTGAAAGTTACATGTCTCCAACCTTCCGCTAACGACAGTACAGTTATGGTACTGCTTGCTATTCTGATTCAGGCATGGGAATCTATGAAAGATACCCCAATACTGGATAAGAAAACAAGTTACTTACCTGAAACTACAGATAGCCAGTATTGGTATCTTTCATAGATTCACATGCAACCCACCCTCCTCCCCGTGGAGTCAGTTCTCATTGATTTTGGGATCCTTGCTTCCCACTTGTGCTTAGAAAATCTGAAGAAAACTTGCCTCTGCTGGGAATGTTCTAGAGGGGTGCTAGCAGCTGATTGGCTGAAGCCAACATTTGGTCCTTTTTTAAAAAGGACATAGTCTAAAATGGCCCAATGCAATCTAATAGTAGCCTATGTTTTATTTATGGCACTGCTTATGTATTTTACCGTGGGTTTCCCATCTCGACGACGGGGAATTATTCGGGCATGTGAATCTATGAAAGATACCAATACTGGATAACCGTAGTTACAGGTAAGTAACTTGTTTTCTTCTATCCCACAGAGCCTTGGTCCCGTAGGTGAAAGAATATCAACTTTCTCCAGTATTGTATCTTTTATAAATTTATATGCTTGAATCATCCCCATTGTTGAGCTGGGAGTACTATGGTAGACTTAGTAAGGAGTACAATATTAATCCTAGCCTGGAAATCTTCAACATGGTCACATTATTAACCTATTCACATCATTTCAGAAGAACCAGACTTCATCCAATCTGAAGCAAACTAACCGAGCACTACTCCCCAGGGAGGCCACAATACCTTAATTTCGCTGCACAAGTGTGAGAGGTAATAGATGAGCCTGGTTTTGGGGAAGATGGTGAGTTGCATGTGAATCTATGAAAGATACCAAGACTGGAGAACTACAGGTAAGTAATCTTTTTCTTCTCCAATATTGGATTTTTTATAGATTACCATGCTTGAATCAGAGTAGCAAGCTGTAAATTTATGTTAAGCATTTTAAAGTGGATGGTGGGTAGTTAAATGAAAAAGAGGGCTCACCTCAATGAAAGAGATGACTTAAAACTGCCTGTCCCACTGCTGATATCAAGCAGTAGTGCTGAGTAAAAGTTCCTGATCGCCCAACTTGCTGCCCTGCAAATATTTGGCACTCCAGCGAATAGGGCAGTTGAAGTAGACACCCTTCTTGTAGATTTAGCACTTACATTTCCTTGTAAAGGGTGGCCAGCCATATTATGACAGTACAGAATCACTGCAGATGCTCAGCGAGCTATACTTTGCTTCAATAGAGATTGTCCTTTTCTGGGAGAACCATAAACTAGAAGAAGCTGAACAGGCTTCCTGAAGTGCCTTGTCTTGTCTAGATAGAATGTTAGACATCTTCTCATCTCCAGGGTATGAATTTCACTTTATGTTGCATTAACAGGATTCTTGACAACATTTTTCACGACTGTGTGGAATTCAATAAAAATAGGATGACTCTGTTGTAGCTGTATCCAAGTTCCAGGTTTATTCTTGAGAAGAAGTTACAGGAGTTGAAGTAGGATAAACAGCATATTAATCCAAGTAATCAAGTACAGCATAGTAAGCCCCACCGGGAGCAGCAACCCTCCTGCTCAGCCTACATACAGCAACTGACAGATACACTTAAACATACACAGGAGGAACATTCTATGACATCACAAGACTGGCTGAGCAGCTGAGTACAAGACACAAAGAAAGGACAGCATAGAGAAGAAAGCAAGATACCACACATCTCCCTCCCTAACGGAGACACTAAATAGTAAGGAAGTGAGTGGTAAGAAAGAGAGCACAGAAAACAGAAGAGAAAAGAAACACGGAACACACACACTTTCCCCCATAGAACAGCAGGGAGAAGTGTTTAAATACAACAAACATTATGAAAAGATACAAGCTTGGAGCGAAGATGCTCCGTAAAAGTAAAAGCAATAAAATCCATCACTTGAAAATAAAGCAATGATGAGAGCATAAGGTGCTCTCGCAATGAGCTTAAAAAAAAAAAAGTATGCTTACAACAAGTCACTTCAAATAAAGATTAACCTTCACAATAGTTTAGGACGTAATCCCAGCACTAAAAGGTGTCAACAGAATTGAGCATTTACTTGCTCACAACAAGAAAATGTACGTAATTGAAGATTGCGATGCAACACCCCAATAATGGTTAAAAAAAATAAATAAATAACCATCACAATAGTTTAGGACACAAGAAACAATGCAATCCCAGCACTAAAAAGTGTAAACAGAATTGAGCACCCTAACGGCTCAGCACACGTTCAAATTTTAAAATGAGAGCTAAATAACTTGCTCACAACAGGAAAATGTACATAATTGGAGATTGCAATGCAACACACCAACAATGGTTCATATAAAGATTAACCATCACAATAGATTAGGACGCAAGAAACAATGCAATCCCAGCACTAGCGTAAAAATAATTGGACAACTAAATGTCGCACCACAAGAAAATGTAAACTAAATTGAGCCCCCAAATGGCTCAGCACAATTAAATAGAATTGAGCAGGAATAAATAGGTTTGAGCACCGAAATGACTCGGCACCAGCATGCATAAACAATATTGAGCACCTAAATGGCTCAAAAGAATAGGTTTGAGCACTGTAAAGGCTCAGCACCATAAGCATAGAGACTAAGAAAAGTTTGGGTAACAGGGAGAAAATAACGACTATTACACAAGTACACGGTCCAAAATGTAAATGACTCCCTGTACCAATAAACAGAAAATCAATAGAAGAAATTAAAGCAGAAAATAAAAACAATGCACTAGATAAATCTTCAAGTTAATAAATGACAAAAGTACAACACTGTCACATTCGCCGGTGAGCCATGTCTCACCCGAATAATACAATCACAAAGTTCTATATCTCAAACACTTGCCACAAGCAGTATTAAATCCAGTGCCAATAATTTCAATCCACATTCCTCTTAGCGTTTTACACATGTAGAAGCGTTCCACGCCTTACAACGGTGATTCCTTAATGGAAGGTTCTTCCCTTCATGACATGCCAACGTCTTGAGTCTCACAACGTGTTCTTCCGTAATACTTGAAAGACATGTGAGGGAACGGCGCTTCATGAGAGCAGTACACATTGGCAACTTCAGGCTTCAGCCAACCACAAGATGGCGGCACGTTCGAGGCGTTGAGCCGGGTGGCTCTCGGCACGACCAAGCAGCATAGCGTCCCAAAGCAGCCAGAATGGAGAAAAAAAACGCCACCAATGTTACTTCAGCTGCTGGATAATGGAAGCTCGAGGCATGCGAACTTGAAGAGGTAAGAACACACGCGCTGAGCGGCAGAGTATATTCAAAAGTCGCATGAGTGAAACTGACACCATTACTTGGCCCACAAAACTTTTGTAAAGGAAAGCCAGTAAAGTCCACCATGCACCATACGATTGAAGCAATGTAGCGCAGCACGTTCACCATTAAAGCCAATCCACCATGCGGCAATATAACACAGCAAAGCACCCATCAATCAATGTTCAGAAGTGGTGCTATAATTAATTCCTTTTTGTGGAGCAAGCTGTCCAAGACTTGTTTGAAGTCAAGTAGCAGTTAAAGTACTTGGCAGTTAAAGTCCAGTGTTAAGTTCAGGAAACACAACATTGATATGAAAGATGCGTAATTATACATTACACAAAATACAGACTTCCTTGCACAGTCCAAGCTCTTGAAAGTAATTAAGCCAAAGAACAGCAGGATGCAGAAGTAACGCAGGCAGACTTTCATTTAAACAGCACGTTGCAGAAGGAGCGCAGGCACAGAGAGGACAATCCGCAGCAGCACTGTTGCTCACAGAGTAGATTGTAGCGCAGAGAGACACAACTTAGACAGCAGGAGGATAGTTGATCACAAGTAAACTGACTCACCAGCAGTAGAGGTGTCCATTAAATATGCGCAAAAGCCTGTTGAAAATAATTTAGAAGTAAAGATGCAATGTTCTGGGTTGAGACTGTCCGTTGGAACCAGACACCGGTGGGGCACCCAGACGCAAGAAAGTAATTTTTAAACATTTCTCTTTTAGTCTTTAGTTGCAAAGATGGTTTCCTTAAGTTCAGTGAAGTCCTTTTTTCCTCAAATGGGTCCTTTTCCAGATCGTCGCCAGTGTGGAATTCAATAAAAATAAGAGGACTCTGTTGTAGCTGTATCCAAGTTCCAGGTTTATTCTTGAGAAGTAGTTACAGGAGTTGAAGTAGGATAAACAGCATATTAATCCAAGTAATCAAGTACAGCATAGTAAGCCCCACCGGGAGCAGCAACCCTGCTGCTCAGCCTACATACAGCAACTGACAGATACACTTAAACATACACAGAAGGAACATTCTATGACATCACAAGACTGGCTGAGAAGCTGAGTACAAGACACAAAGAAAGGACAGCATAGAGAAGAAAGCAAGATACCACAGACTGTTTATTTATTTAAATGAAAGTCTAATGGCAATTGGGGGATACATTGAGAATTTGTACCTAAGAAGGCTCCTTTGTTACAAATTTGCAAGTAGGGTTCCTTAATTTTAAATGCTGGATTTTCACTTATTATTCTTGCAGATGTTAAGGCCAAAAGTAGGGAACCTTTCTAAGAGAGATATTTAAATTACACAGTGTATTGGTTCAAATAGATTTCTCATAAATTAGGAAAATTCTGTATTGAGCTGCCAAGGAGATGATGGAATCCAGCTTAAAACCAGTAGGAAGTAGTGTAGCTACATGAGTCTGGCCTCCAATATAAGTGGTCAAAGGAGTGAACACTGAGCTTGTGAAAGCCAGCAGAAGACTGGTGAATTGCGTGGAGTGTATGTGAACCCATTCATTTGAGAGGGTTATTGGGTTTTAGTAACTAGCAGAGCTATAATTTATCAAGGTTTTTGTGAAAGGGTGGTTTGAGGATTGTGTGGTATAAAATGGTGGTTAATCTGGGGAGGCAGATAGGTCAAACGATCATTTTCCAGCTCAAGTAGTGAGTCAAAGCAGTTCATGTTTTTGTCAGAGTCAGGAAAAGAGGAAGTTCTCTCATAGGGGATTTCCGTTATAGTCATAAGCACTGAATAGACATGCCCACGTGCGGGGACCCCAGAGCACTTTTTCACAATGTATCTACTTAAGTGTAGATGTCCGCCATTCTTCAGGATGGCCTGCAGAGTCACTTAAGAAAGAAAATATTATGCAGCCTATAGAACTAGGCTACAATGGCCCAATTCTTCATCTTGTACTTAAAAAAGGGGCCACGAGAATTATCGCTATGTATAATTTCATGATATTTTAATACAACAGCATAAATATCTTTCACAAACCCTTTTGTGATAAAGCATAGAGATAAAGGCAAGTAGGACAGTGTAGCCCCATAGGCTGCCATTATATGGGCTAAAATAGAGACTGTGCCTTTAAGAACCCAGGGACCACCAGTATCCCATCACGCTGAGCAGGTTTCAGTTGCTTCAGTTCTTTTTTCCGGCTCCCGATGACAGAAGCCTGAAGCATTGAGCTTGGCCAAATTTTGGCTTTTTTCCTCAAAATTGACAACTGAATTTTGGTGACAACCATTTCATTCGACATCTTTGGACTCTCCCTGTTGTTTTCTGTCTTCTCCTGACAGAAATTAGAGTTTTTTTTAACAGAAAAATGCCATCTCTTTTTGACAAATTCCCAGCCTGTGGGAGGAAAAAGGCCAAGACAGACTCTCATGAGGTGCGTATACTCTGCCTCTCAGAAAATCATGTTCCTGAGTCTTGCCATCACTGCAGGAACGTATCAAGACGCACCCTGAAAGACCAGGAGAAGATTTGCCTTCATGGTACCAAGGAGCGAAGAAGACAACAGATGCAGTCTTAGGGTGGGACCTCAGGGCGAGGAGAAGGTCAGACCTCTTCCAGGGCTCTGTCTTCTGTGTCTGGAGGACGTGCCAGGATGAAAACGGCAAAAAAACTGCATCGTCCAGTCGACGTCAAGAGGATTGATGTCGAGGAGAGGTGCGACGCCGACCTGTTCGCCGTCTAACCATGGTTTGACGTCGAGAAGGCGCTGCAGGTCAGCATCAAGGCAAGGGGTGTCGACATTGATAACACCGTCGAGGTGCAGACCTTGTTTGATGTCAAGGAGCCCATCAACTACGAGGCTACCATGACGCTCGCTGTCTACGTGCATACCAACATTGAGGAACCACTGTCAACAAGCAGGTGGACGTTGAGAACTCTCTCAGCATCCTCAAGAATACAGGAGGCAAGAAGGAAGAGGAGACTTATCTATTCCTCTCCAGATTCAGAGTATTCAAGAACGTACTTCTCTTCAAGTCATTCACTGTGTTCTCCTCCATCAGCGCCATCTTTGCCTCCTCCAACATCTCCACCAACAACACCCGTACCAGTCGCTCCCACACAGAGGCCCACATCTCTGTATAGATTGTGCCACCATTGTTGGCGCCACCATGACAGCTCAAGGTGCTCATCTCCATCATCCAGACGCTCCCATCATCATCACCATTCACAACGGTCTCAGTCCAGACACACAACGAAGACATTATCCACTGCTATAGGATGATACTCTCCAACTTTTTCAGACTTCCCACCTCCACGCATATCACGGGTGGAGAATATCACCACTTTTCAAGAGGTCTTGGTCAGGAGAGCTGCAAAACATAATATTGCGATGTCTGCTCCAACACCAACGAGATCAATAATCTTTGAAACCCTTCAACATAGGTCAGCATCAAGACCTTTGCTGCCACTAGTGCCAGGACAATTAGAACCGGCTATGGACCTCTTCTTGACACCAGCCTCCGTCAAGCCAGCTTAGTCCAGGCTTCAGAAAAAATACCGCCCTCTGGAGCAGGATCCTGCCTTTCTCTGTACTGACCCAGCACCAGACTCTGTCTTTGAAGTAGTGGCAAAGAAACACCATACCACTACTCCCACTTCAGCAGTTCCTCCGGATAAAGAGAGTTGGAGGTTAGACTTAGCGGGTGGGAAGGTCTGCCGTACGGCAGCAACCACGATTAAAGCGGTGAGGGCAACCGCCCTTTTTGCAGTTATGACTGGGCTCTGTGGGAATCTATGCAGCAGTTTGTTAAACATCTCCCAAGAGGCAAATGGGAAGATTTTGTGGAAATCCTCAATGAAGGATTACTGGTTTTCAATCAAATTATTAGTGCTGCAGCAGATTCTTCCCTACTAGCGGCCATGAGTACTTCAATGGCGTCGCTCTCCGAAGACACTCTTGACTTCGCCTTACCTCCCTCAAGCCAGAATCACAGCAGAGGATATTAAAACTTCCATTCTCCAGTGCTACTCTATTTGGAAGCCACACCGATGATGAGATGGCACGAATGAAAGCGGAAATGGAGACTCTGAAGGCAGTTGACTTAGAAAGAATGTAGGAAAGTAGGATCTGCTTTCATGGTTACCCTCACTTTTTACTTGATGTCAGTATGTTTTTGACTAGTCTGACTGGGATCCTGCTAATCAGGACCCCAGTCACTGTGCTTTCTCCCTAATTTTCTCCCTAAATTGACCTTGGTAAGTACTTGTGTACATCTACAGTTGGCTACTGGTGTACCCTTGTAAGTGCCTAGTGTATGGTACTAAGGTACCCAAGGCATAGGTACACCAGGGGTCTCCCGTGGGCTGCAGCATGTATTGTTCCACCCATAGGAGTCCAATTAAATTGCAGCCTGTGTGAGTTGGTGGTTGCACCTCTCACGACAGATAATACGTTTTCTTATATCTGAGGTCACTACACTTAAAACCTATGCCACCCCTATGGAATGCTCTTCAGTCCTGAAGGCAGGGTGCTTGGTTATAAGTGTGAGGGTGCCCCTGCATGAGCAGGACACTCCTGCAAAACCTGGAGTCGATTCTCCGAGCTTTGTAAGTACGGTCAGCCATTTTAATACATATAGTGACATCAGATATTACAAGATGTCTAACTATAAACTGGCTGCACTGAACCTGGTCATGTTTGGTATAAAACATGTTGGAATCATACTTCCAACACTGGAATCATTGGGGTATGATCCAATGTACTGTGTGGTTTCCTTGAGGTGCCACCTTGTACTCCTAGTTAGAGCCTTTCAGGGTGACTGCAAGCTAATGCTGCTGCCGACCATGGACACAATTCTGCCCCCCTGCTCCTGAGCTGAGCTCGAGCAGGGGAAGGTAGAACAAGAGGTTTCCTGTCACAAGAAGGTGTGACCTCCTCCCAGACAAGACTTGGTGTATTTGGCTGGAGTGGGGGTGTTTGCCAGTGCCACCAGACTGCTTTGAAGGGCACATTTGGTGCCCTCCTTGCATACTCCAGTTTGAGCCAGTTCAGGGAGCCCTTGACTCCCACTCTGGCGCGAAACTGGACAAAGGACATAGGAGTATCCTCCCCTCTGTCCAGCCCCTCTTGTGGGAGGGACCCTTGAGTTGTTCCAACCCTTCTCTTAGGGTACTTAAGGACTTACCTGTGGGTGGGTCCTCAGATTCTTCGTGGGACAAGACTCGAGACTGAAACCACATCACTCTTTGACTGTGTGGGCACTTGGACTTCACCTGGAACCGAGACTGCACTAAGGAAGACTCCTGCTGCTCCTAGTCTCGCTGTTCTGCAAGTCTTAGTCGTCTGTGTCTGTTCTTCTTCACCAGACCTGTGGGCATCAAGGACACCTGAAGTAATCTCTCTTGGAGTGAAGGAGTCATTCCCCTGCATCTAAGAGGCACCACAATGAAGCTGACCGGTCGGCTGCTCCTGACGTCCCACGGACTTCCTGAGGTTCAGCAATACAGGTGGTGGTTCTGCAACTCCCTCGAGGCCTGACCTATACTCTGTAATTTTGAAGCCAGTATCCCTCGTCGGTACTGCTGGGACCGAACCCCTGTGCACCGTGTTGACTTGCTGTTGCCAAGGCTTATTGGCTCTGCACTCCAGAGATCTTTGAGCTACAAGAAGCTCCAGCATCTCTTCCTGCCAAGTCCAGCGTTCTCACCGCATCCTTTGCACCGTGGGCTTTCCTTCTTGGTGACCTGCTCGAGGTCCTCTTGTGATTCCTGTGCTTTTGTCCTGTGGGTCCTCCTGAGGGTCTTCTCCTGCTTCCGTAGGCTTCCCTGCTTGCTCGGGGCCTGCTCTGATTCTCCTGCTGTTGGGGAGTCCCTTGGACCTTGCTGGTCCCAGCGTATCTCCTTCATTCTCCACGCCAGTTGCGGCTACCAATGCTTGTTGTCGCTGCTGCCGGGCACCGACCACCTAGTCATCGACATCCGACGTGGGACAGCTCTTGTATGGCTCCCGTTCTTCCTCCGCATCACCTTGTCCTCAGCTTCAGAGACAAGGTCACCATCAACTCTTTTGAACCGTTCAACATCTGTGGGCATTGCTTTTCCGTGCCTCCTGGTCACTCCTGAGTGGCATAGACTCTGTCCCCACGGCTTGCAGGTTCTTCACTTCCAGAATTTACCCTAGGATTCCATTGGATTTCTTCACCTTCTTCTCCAGAGGCACTTTTCTCCAAGTCTTCCATTGTCATCTACGGAGGTTCCTTGCGTTTCTTCACCCCTATGCACCTGGATTCGCTGGGTAACCTGGTCTCTGGGGCATCCACGGGTAGGGTGGCTCTCCAACCTTCCGTCCTTCAAGGGAATTCTTCGGGGACCTCTGGGAAGGGTCGTTCTTCTGCAAAACTGCAACTGCGACTTCTCCATTGACTTCCATTGGGCACGCAACTTTGTTTCCACTCTGCACACAGCCTCCGTGGGGTTCTGGGTACTTAGTTTGGGTGGTTCCTTGTGTCCCCGGCTCCTCTGGGTCTTCTGGTCCAAGTCCCGTCCTCTTCTGCTGTTCGCATTCCACTTTCTTAGTATTTGGTTTGGTCTCCCCCTGGCGACCACTGTATTTTGTGATACTTACCTTGTTACAATTGAAGTATTGTTGTGTATTTGTGTTGACATCTCCGGGTAGGAGATATACCAATGTATTAGTGAGAGTTGTGTAATAAATAGAATTATTTTTATATACACACTGTGGTGTTCTTTTTCGTTTTACCTACACTACATGATTATACTGGTAAAACAAGCTGCTTAACACTCCTTCAAGATAAGCCTGATGGCTGCTCTCCACAGCTATCACTTTGAGAGCTCTCTCTGGTTATCAAAGACCACTAAAACCACCATAAGGGTTGCCTGTATTGGTGCAAGGTGCATCACTTAAATAAGTGTGCACCATATACTAAGCCAGCCTCCTACATGTACCCTGCCCTTTCTTTCTGTTCTGACGAATCTCAGGAGAACACCTGTTTATTCTGCTGTAAGAGGTGCAAGCTTTACTCTCCAAAGTAGCCATCAAGAGGGTAGGTGACTTGGAAATAGGATAGAGTTGCTACTATCACCATTTCCACATGCCGAAGGAGAATGGGGGACTTCGGCCCATCTTTGATCTTTGTCTCCTGAATGGCTTCCTGTGGAAAGACGCATTCAAAATGAAATGCCCTCGCTAGCACAGATTCTGTCTGCCCTGGATCCGTGAAACTGGATGATGTCCTTTGATCTGCAGGACATTTAATTTCAGGTGCTCCTCCTGCATGCAGTCCTTCAGCCAGAGCCATTTTTAGTTTGCTGTGCCCCCTCTTGGCCTTGCCTGTGCCCCCTCTTGGCCTTGCCTGTGCCCCCTCTTGGCCTTGCCTGTGCCCCCTCTTGGCCTTGCCTCTGCCCCCTCTTGGCCTTGCCTGTGCCCCTCTTGGCCTCGCCTGTGCCCCACTGCCTATCTTTCGTGGTCTGGGATACCAGTTTTACCCTATCGTTGTGATAGGCCACTGAAGGCGGCCTCGCCAGTCGTAGACCACCTCCAGATGAGGGCGCGCCTCCTGACATTATTGGGGTTCACGATCAATGAGCCAAACTCCCGCCTGACTCCTTCGCAGAGGCTTCCTTTCATTGGATCTGTTCTGGATAGGGTACAGTTCAGGGTATTCCCTCTGTTATGTGTTCAGGACATTCAGGCTACGATCCCATTGTTTCAGCCTTGGAGCTGGATCTTGGTGAGAGCAGCCATGAGGCTTCTAGGCCTTTTAGCCTCTTGCATCCTTTTTGTTGAAAATGACTGGTGGCATATGCAGGCTTTGCTATGGAATCTCAAATCCCAGTGGGCCTAGTACTGGGGAAACCGGTCAGAACCTATTCAGATTTCAGAGCAAACTTTACATGATCAGTAGTGGTGGCTGCTCAATTGAAATTGGACTAGCAGCAGAGCCCCCTCTTTCCCTCCCAGAGTGGACGGTGGTGACGAATGCGTCACTGCCGGATTGGGAGGGTTATCTGGGGTAGCTGGAGATCACAGGACTCTGGTGGAAAGCCAAGTCAGTATCAATCTGCTGGAGTTATGGACCATTTGTCTGGTATTGAAGGCCCTCCTGCCATCCCTCAAGGGGGAGGCCAATGCAGGTCTTGCGGACAACTTCACTGCCATGTGGTACTTCAACAGGATGGAGTGGAGTGGAGTGCTGTGTCCTGTGCCAAGAGTCTTTGCACCTCTGGAGCTGTCTGGAGCACCCGGGCATTTCCCTGATAGTTAACCACCTAGTAGGATCATTGAATGGTGGGGCGGACAAGCTCAGCTGGGGTGTTTGGCAGATCATGAGTTTGGCAGATCATGAAAGGCACCCACCTCTTCCAGCATTGGGAAGAACCGTGGCTAGATTTGTTTGTCACCATTTAAAATGTGCAGTATGAAAGGTTTTGTGTGTTGTAATTTCAATAGAGACACTCGCTAGGAATGGAACATGGGACTCATTTCGTCCTTCCCGCCCCTGCCTCTCCTGCATAAGTTCTGAAAAAGATCAGGAACGACGAGACCCACGTCATGCTGGTAGCTACCTTAATGTGCCAGGAGTGTATGGTCCCTGGAAATTGTGGGCATGAGCAACTGCCCTCCAATCAGGCTCCCACTTCAAGAAGGTCTCCTGTCTTAGCAGGGTAATGTACTTCACCCGAACCAGCGCAATCCACACCTCCAGGCATGGTGATTGAACTGTGGCAGTTAACTGCATTTGATCTGCTGCCTAAAGTATTGAATGTCCTCCTTACCACTAGGCATCCTTCCACGAAGTACATTTACGCTGGGTATTGGGACAAATTTGTGGCCTAGTGTGGAGTCCACAAGACAGATCCCATATCAGTTAAACTGTCAGATGTTCTGTTTGATTTGTCTTGGGACCAGCAATGCCTTTTTCTGTGGCACGATTAAAGAATACTCCTAGGTCTCTTCGACCTTTTTACATTTACCAGCCCAGCTGCCCTTGTTTCAATCACCTGTTATGATGCAATTTCCTCCCAAACCATTTGTGTTGCCACAGTGGGGTACCTAACTTGGTCTTGAGGTTTCTTATGCGTACTTTCTTTGAGCCGAAGCACAGCTGCTCATTGCATCTTCTGATCTTGAAAACTGTCTTCCTCATTGCGATCACTTTAGGTTTTCGCTTGAGTGAACTTCAGGCACTGTTGGTGCAACCGTCCTACACCACCTTTTTTCCAGAAAAATTGGTGCTGAGGACTCTGGCGGCCTTCTTGCCTAAAGTAGTGACGCCTTTCAACTTGGAGCAGGTCATCACTCTCCCAGTGTTCTATTCACCCCTCACACCTCAAAAAGGAAGAGCAGCTCCATCGAATGGACCTAAAAAGAGCTTTCAACTTTGGCTTTGATCATACTAAGGAGTATCGGGTGGATTGGGTTCTTTGGGGTAAAGAAAGGGACGGCGGTGCAGAAGACTCTGCTAACGTGGGTAGGCCCCTGCATAAAGATCTGCTGTACACTGACCCAAAAGCAACCTCCAGAAGGACTTATAACCCATTCCACCAGGGCTAAGGTTGCTTACACTGCTTTGGCACGCAGAGCACTTGTCCTTTACATCTGCCAGGGTTCTGATGTGGGCATCTATGCACATGTTCATTAGCAACACTGCCCTGTCAGCCAGGTCCGAGGTGAAGGACATTTTGCCTGTTTAGTCCTGCAGTATGGTTTGGGCTGAGTCCACTCCACAGACCCTCTGCCTTTGGGAAGTATAGCTTTGATACCTATTCTAAAGGTGAGAAATCTGTGGTTAGAAGTATCCATCAGAAGAACAAGTATCTCAACCTTTGGTAACGCTCTGTTCAAGGCATATGAGCTGCAGATCGTATACTTTTGCATAGATCGCCATCTGGTGTTGGGCTCGGATGTTTGCACTTTGTTTTTGTCTTGGAAGAAGTCTTTGTAGTCACGAGGTAGATGACTCCTCCCTAGGACGATGGTGCGCATGGGCATCGACTCCATCCTTAGATTGTTTTTTTCCGCCATCGGGTTCGGATGTACATTGCTGCGCTCCGGGTCGATATCGGTTTTGAATCCCCTTCGACGCGCAATCCACTCCACTCGACGGTATTGTCTCGATCGCGTTTCCCTTTCGTCGCACATCTTTAAAAACAAACCTCTTGACCTCCATCTTCAACGCGGGCCGTTAGGCCTCTCCGCGCCAACCACGCCTGCAGTCAATGGAAAGGACTCCTTTCAAAAAATGCCCCTGGTGTGATGCTAAGTTCCCACACACAGACTTGCACCAGGTTTGCAATCTCTGCCTCTCCCCGGAGCACGAAGAGAAGAACTGCCAGGCCTGTGCATCGTTCAGGTCGAAGAAAACCATCTGTGATCGTCGGGCTCGACGTCACGAAATGTCTTGCGGAAGCAGCTCGAATCCGGACATCTTCGGAGCAGACCCCAATCTCCAACCGGAACAGTCGGGTGATGAGGAAGATATCTCCGTCTCCGAGGCCGACGACTCCAACGCCGAAGAAGAGACCGTCACCCCGGCTCAGCGGTCCGTGAGTACCGAAACCCCTTTCCCTAAAACCAAACCGAAGGCCCCGGTAACACCCTCGGGTCGACACCGGCAACATGTTTTAAACGCCCCCGTCGGGCCCGGCTGTGAAACCTAAACATAAGCCTTCCGACTCGGGCTCAAGTCAACCCCTTACCGTCGCCGGAAAATCCTCCTCGGCACCGAAGCAACAAGGCAAAGACTCTTCCTCGACGCCTAAAACACCCTCGACGCCGAAGTCCTCGGTATCGAAACATAGCGAGGACAAACATTCGGCACCGAAAAAATCTTCGGAGCCGAAAAATGCTTTGGACTCCAAAAAATCGTCAGAGCCCAAAAAAGCTTCGAAATCGCAAAAACTAAAGAGTCTAAAACCCCACGGAAAGCCTCACAAACACCATCCAAAGAAGATTCGGACCTAAAGACTCAGTCAAAATCTTCGGCACCGAACAAAGATACTTTGCCCAACCAACCTACACCTGAACTTCCAGATCCAAAACAAAAAACTATGTTTATTGATCCAAACACGGGCAAACTAGTCGCCAAGCCTCTAAAAAAGAGGAAACTGGACACTACAGAGGAACCTGAAATACCTCTGAAAAAACAGGACATGGGCACCAACACCTCCCCACCTCCTTCTCCTCCAGTTAATCCACATCTGTTAATTTCTCCACCACATTCCCCACAACCTATAGTTTCACCTCAAACATCAGATACTGATGACAACTCTGGTGGGGATATAGATCCACAGGGGGATGATGATGACTCACACACCATCCCACAGGATGTAGACCCCTGGGGTGACTACAATACAGATCCAGACCCACATAATATCCATCTAAACCGTGACCACCAAATGACAACACTGGGTTTGCGAAACTAATCAACAGGGCTGCTCAATACCACGGGGTCCCCTTGCACTCCGACCCCTTAGATGAGGATTTTTTGCTAGAAACCTTTGCACCCTCGCAAAAATGAACATCCACCCTACCAATGTTAAAAGGCTTGCTGAAACATGCCCCAGAAGTTTTTCAAGACCCAGTCAGAGCCAGGCTTCTCAACCCCAGGGTGGATAAAAAATGCAAAGCAGCTCCCAATGACCCAATATATATTAAAGGTCAGATTCCATTGGATTCCCTTGTAGTAACTAACGCACGCAAGAGGGCAAACTCACAGGGTACAGGTGACACCCCTCCTGATAAGCAATCCAAATTAATCGACGCATCCGGAAAACGTATTGCGTCGCAGGCTGCAAACCATTGGCGCATCGCCAATGCTCAAGCTTTATTGGCCGGGTACGATAGGGCTCACTACGATGAGCTTGAAAAGCTCATGGAACACCTCCCTGACCAATATAAACAAAAAGCCAACGACCTTATCCAAGAAGGCAAATTGATTACAAACACCTCAATAAAATGTGCCTTCGATGCGGCCGATACCGCATCTCGTGCAATGAACACTAGCGTGTTGTTGCGCAGACACGCTTGGCTCCGAATTTCCGGTTTCAAGTAGGAGGTTCAAACGGCTATTTTAAATCAACCATTTGATCAGGAACATCTTTTCGGACCCGCAGTCGACACATCCTTAGAAAAGATGAAAAAGGATACTGAGACTGCCAAGTCTATGGGGGCCTTACAGTTCCCTTCCCCTAGAGGCTCCTTTCGCCGCTCCTTCTATAGAGCCGGCTCCAAAACCATGGGTTCAGAACATCCCACTTCTTCCTACAAAAGCCCAACTCAAACATCCTCCAAAGGATACTTTCTCTGAGGCTACAGAGGCAACAACAATAGAGGAAGAGGTCGTAGCAACAATAGCCGCACCTCCCCTACCACTAAACAGTGACTTTCCTGCGCTTCCCCCCGATCATCCCACTCCTGTCGGGGGATGTCTCTTACAGTTCCTACCTGCCTGGAATTCCATCACAACAGACAAGTGGGTAAGACAAATTATCCAGTATGGTTATTGCCCGGAACTCACTTCTACCCCCCAAACATTCCTCAAAGACAGCGTCCCATGTCTTCGGAACATCTAACACTTCTCAAACAAAAGGTTCTCTCTCTTTTAACAAAACATGCAATAGAACCAGTCCCCGTACCTCATCAAGGCACAGGGGTTTACTCCCTCTATTTCCTAATTCCAAAGAAAGACGGCTCTCTCAGGCCCATACTGGACCTCAGACCGCTAAACCTATACATTCAGTCAGACCACTTCCACATGGTCGCTCTCCAACAGGTGCTCCCACTACTTCAGGAGGGCGACTTCCTCTCCACTCTGGATCTAAAGGACTCCTACTTCCATATTCCCATTCATCCCGCTCACAGGAAATACCTCAGGTTTGTGGTAGATGGCCAAAACTACCAATTCAAAGTCCTCCCGTTCGGAGTCACTACAGCACCCAGAGTCTTCACCAAGTGCCTTGCAGTAGTTGCAGCCCACTTAAGAAGACAGCACATTCATGTCTTCCCTTACCTGGACGACTGGCTCATAAAAGCAAATCATACAGCAGTTGTGTGCATCACACACACAAGACAATTCAACTGCTTCACAACTTGGGATTCACACTAAATCTCGCCAAATCCCATCTCCAACCGTCCAGCATACAACAATACCTAGGGGCTACAATAGACACTTCAATAGCTCTAGCATATCCCAATTCAGTCAGGATAAGTGCCATACAGACTCTAATCCAAAAATTTCAGCCTCAACACTCACTACCAGCTCGAGTGTTCATGCAGCTGATCGGGATGATGGCCTCTTGCATTTTTCTCGTCCCTTATGCAAGACTCCAGATGCGTCCCTTACAAGAATGTTTGGCACGTCAGTGGAACCAGGCTCTAGGTCAGCTGACAGATCTGGTGTTGGTGGACGACCGCACCCATCGCTCTCTGCAGTGGTGGAATACATAAAACCTTTCCAAAGGGCGGCCGTTTATCGACCCGGTTCCACAGACAGTGCTAACAGCAGAAGCATCGTTCACCGGCTGGGGAGCTCATCTTCAAACCCATACCATTCAGGGCATATGGACCCCCCCAACAAAGACAATTCCACATAAACTACCTGGAATTGTTAGCAATCTTCCTAGCGTTAAAATCCTTTCAACTCCACCTTGTAGGCAAAGCTGTCCTGGTCCGTACAGACAACATGACAGCAATGTACTACATACAGAAGCAAGGGGGAACACACTCGCTGCAGCTTTCACACCTAGCTCAAACGATATGGAGATGGGCCATTCCACAAAGAATATATCTCCTTGCAGAACACCTCCCAGGAGTACACAATCACATCGCGGATCTGCTCAGTCGTCAAACTCAGCAGATCCACGAATGGGAACTTCATCCTCAAGTTCTGATTCCATTCTTTCAGATGTGGGGCCACCCAGAAATAGATCAGTTTGCCACACACCAAAACGCAAAATTCCCAACCTTCGCGTCCAGGTATCCACACCCATTGTCCAAAGGCAATGCGATATGGATGAACTGGTCAGGCAAATTTGCTTACGCTTTTCCGCCTCTCCCACTCATTCCGTTAGTGGTTCAGAAACTCAAACAGCATTCCGTCACAATGATCCTGGTTGCTCCAACATGGGCCCGGCAACCATGGTTCTCAACCCTATTAGAACTATCAGTAGTTCCTCATCAAAAGCTGCGCCTCTCACCAAAGCTTCTCACTCAGAACCATGGAGGGATAAGACATCCAGATCCCAATCAACTCAACCTTGCGATCTGGCACCTGAGGTCTTAGAGTTTGGCTACCTTAATCTCCCGCCAGACTGTATGAACGTCATTAAACAAGCTAGACGTCCTACCACCAGGGCATGCTATGCAGCAAAGTGGAAACGATTTGTCATTTATTGCACAAGCAACAAAATAAATCCACTAGATGCTTCTATTCAAAACATTGTCTGCTACCTCTTACATCTACAACAATGTAACCTAGCATACACATCTATTAGGCTACATCTAGCTGCCATAGCAGCCTACCTCCAAAACAGACAACACTTGTCTTTGTTTCGAGTGCCCGCTATCAAAGCCTTTATGGAGGGACTTAAGAGAATAATTCCACCCAGAGTTCCACCCTCTCCAGTGTGGAACCTAAATGTGGTCCTTACCAGACTCATGGGTCCCCCTTTTGAACCTCTCCACAAATGCCACCTACAATTCCTCACTTGGAAAGTAGCTTTTCTAGTCGCTATTACATCTCTCAGAAGAGTTAGTGAACTCCAGGCATTAACCATACAAGAACCATTTTTACAAATCCATCATAACAAAGTGGTTCTTAGGACTAACCCTAAATTTTTACCCAAAGTCGTATCTGCCTTCCATCTCAACCAGTCGGTTGAACTCCCAGTGTTTTTCCCTCAACCAGACTCAGTGGCAGAACGTGCTCTTCACACGTTAGACGTTAAAAGAGCAATACTTTACTACATTGAAAGGACAACATCCTTTAGAAAAACCAAACAACTCTTTGTGGCTTTCTCCCCACCTCATAAAGGCAATCCCATATCAAAAACAGGAATTGCAAGGTGGATTGTTAAATGCATCCAAATATGTTATATCAAAGCCAAACGCACATTGACCATTCCCCCTAGAGCTCATTCCACACGCAAACTAGAGGCTTCAATGGCATTCTTAGGGAACATTCCCCTAGATGACATCTGCAAAGCAGCAACTTGGGCTACACCACACACCTTCACAAAACACTATTGTGTAGATGTGCAGGCAAAACAACAAGCTAGTGTGGGCCAGGCTGTATTAAGAACACTTTTTCAGACCACTGCAACAGATACAGGTAGCCACCGCTAAGGAGGTAACTGCTTTATAGTCTATGCAAAAGTATACGATCTGCAGCTCATATGCCTCGAACGGAGAATGCTACTTACCAGTATGCATCTGTTCTTGGCATGTAGAGCTGCAGATTCGTATACGCCCACCCACCTCCCCGGATACCTCTATCTGTTCCAGTACTATCTTACTTGGATACATTACACATGGACATCTCTTTCTATTTCTTACTACTCCATCATGACCCTTTATGGCAAAACAATCTGGAGATGGAGTCGATGCCCATGCGCACTATCGTCCTAGGGAGGAGTCATCTACCTCGTGACTACAAAGACTTCTTCCAAGACAAAAACAAAGTGCAAACATCCGAGCCCAACACCAGATGGCGATCTATGCAAAAGTATACGAATCTGCAGCTCTACATGCCAAGAACAGATGCATACTGGTAAGTAGCATTTTCCTTCTGGTTGATACTCTGGTCTATTCGCAGAGGCGTCCCTGGTTCCAAGTTGGGAATCTGCACACTGGTACTGATGATTGTGTCACGCTCCGTATATGAGGGTGCAGAAAAAGAGTCAAGCAAGAAACTGACTTGAGCATGCAAGAGTTTTTTTTTTTAATATTTATATCTATTATGTATGTCTATATCTATCACAGTACACCATCTAGTGTTGCGCAGGACCATTGCTGAAAAGTTTCCGGATCCAGTCTGACATCTAGGGAATATTCTGTAGCTGCGGTTAAATGGGTTATCCAGTATTGGGGTATCTTTCATAGATTCACATGCTTGAATTATTCCCAGTCGTTGAAGTGGGAGTCCCACGGTACGTTAAATAAGTAGTATGATAAAACTGTCATAGGCTGTAATGGCCCATTGCCCTGAATTTAATAGCCTATCTATGTCCTTTTTAAAAAAGGACTAAACTTAAACTATAACGAATTAGGTGCTAGTGCCCTCTGGAACTCTCCATAGAGATGCTGAGTCCCTCCGATTTTCACCGCACGTCATGTGTGAAGGGAGTCTCCCCAAGCTCTGCTCAGTTTTTCTTCTTCAAACTACTACAACTTAGTATTGCTGCTACCATGTCTGAAGGAAAAGGCCTGTTTCGGCCCTGCAAGACCTGTGGGAAGAAAAGGGTTCATGTGGATGACCCACATAAGGTCTATATTTACTGCCAACATCCCCAACATGAGGTAAAACAGTGTCAAATGTCACACCTTTTCCTCTAAAACTTTGAGGTATAGAGAGGGGAGGTTACTCTTGTGACTTCAAAAACAAAATCACACAAGACCTCTTCTGATGAGGACAGTGAGGCCTCTCATAGGTCTCACAAAAGAGCCAGGTCTCCTTAGGACGTAGGTGAGGGGACCAGAAAACCTTTAAAAACCTCCAGGACTAAGGACTCTCATAAAAAGGAGAAACACTCTAAAGTCTCCTCCGAGCCAGCCTTAGCTGTACCATCTACTCCGTCTCATAAGGAGAAAGTACACCCTCATGCTTCCTCTTCTCATACAGGGAAACAAAAAACTTTTCAAAAGTCCCTGTCGACAACGCAAGCACAGATGACGAGAGCCAGCACTTCTATCCCGTTGTTGAGACCGTCCGCATCTATAACGTCTACTAGAGCTGCCATCAATGCTCCAAAACCATTGGCGGTACTTCAACCGTCCACGACGGCCAGTGATCCCGCTGACTAAGACATAACCACCGACGTTGTGCCCGGGATCTATCGATGATTAAATCGTCGAAGTCCGTTCCGAAAGTCAACACCAGCCAACAGAAGTCAACACAGTTGACGCCACCGTCGACGAGAGTACAAATTAAGGTACACAAGACATTTTTACGCCCAAAGCTCACCTCTCTAAGCCAGGTATCTCCGTTACCACCAAGTCACCTACTGGATCTTCAGGTCTCGGACGAGGAGGGTCCTTTTTGCACAACCCACAGCCCGTCTGAGCTCCATGTACAATATCAAGACGAAGACGAGAACTATGATGATGAGGATCAGTATTATCAACATTACTGCCCTGCTTCTCAAAGACAATTTGAGTCTTATGTGTTCTATCCAAGACTCCCTAGGCAGGATACTGCGCACCTACTGCTATCCTTAATTCAGGACCTACAGACAATGATATCAGACTACAAAAAAAGATTTCTTCAACCACAGGACAAACGTCCTGCAACTCCACCAACCCAACCTACTGACCCTCTGACTCCAACTAGACCAGCTCCACGCACACCAAGGATAACTCCCCGTCCGCTAGCGCATTTACTTCCAAGGGAAGATCCATCCTCTTCTGAGAAAAAGGGTGAGTAGGGTGAAATTCATGACCCTCCATTGCCGACTGAGTGGGGTGATTACATAATCCCTACGCCATCTCCACCTCATCCAGCTGACTCTCCACCTGAGGATATCGAAGGATTTCACAATCTAATGGGGAGAGCGGCCACTAGGTTTCACCTCCCCATGATGTGAAAGCAGACGGACTGCTTCCTATACGAGTTTAAGGAGCAAACAAGAAAATCAGTCCACTCCATACCTATAATTGACTATATTTGACAGGAGGGCTAAAGGTTATGAAAACGCCAGCTTTGGTGACTGCTGTCCTACCTCAAATTGACAAAAAATACAGAGCCCCTAAAGATTTCCTGGCATGCCTCACTGTGCATCCCAAGGCAGATTCTTTCATACACTTCGCTGCACAGAGAATGTCCAGGAATCACTCCACGCCAATTATCTCGCCTCTCGACAATGAAGGGCGCTGATTAGATGCTATTGGTAAATGTTTCTCCTCCATGTCTTCCATCACAATTCGGGCTGCCAGTGCCTTGGCAAATCTGGGCCGCTATAATGTGCAGATGTGGTCCGATGTGGCATCTATGTTGGATCTCATCCTGGAGGGCAAACAACAAGAAGCAAGGAAAATTTTACAAGAGGGGGAGCGAGCAGCATCGGAAGTCATCAACTGCGCAATGGATATAGCTACAAGTGGCTTTTGGCAGCTAGCCGGCGCAGCTGTTCTATGATGCCAGGGATGGCTGAAAGCAACAACATTCAGGCCAGAGTTTCAGACAAAAATCCTGGACATAGCTTACGATGGATAATCGTTATTTGGGAAACATATTGAGCAGCTTTGCTGGCCATCAAAACTGACACCACCAAATCTCCGGGCACCCTGCAGTATCGTAAATTGCACTTTTGAAGTGCGTGAGGTCGAGGCTTCTCAGGCTATAAGGGTGGATAACAGCACACCCAACAGTGCCAGGCCTACCAGTACAGGCAGGGTTACCAACAGCCCTCTTATCGACAGTCAGCAAAAGATGGTTTCTCCAAACAGGGATTCTGAAGGAGAGCACCTTCTCAAGGCCGAGATGCACGTCTCAAACAGTGACCTCAATCAGGTACCAGCTACGACGCCCTTCCCGTCTCATTGGTGCGATAATATCTAGCCACATCCATCAGTGGAACAGCATAACATCGGACAAATGGGTGTTGGACTTAGTTGCCTACAGCCACACCCTAGAATTTATTTAATGACCACCCAACACCCCTTCCAGGGGACCCCACTCCCCTCGTCTTCACTTATTAAAAAAGTAGGCCAATATTATGCTCTTCAAAGGAACAATTGAGAAAGTTCCTGTAATGCAAAGGGTTAAAGGATTCTACTCCCATTTCTTTCTCGTATGCAAAAAAGTCAGGGGATTGGAGACCTATATGAGATCTCAGGCAACTCAGCAAATTCTTCAAAAAACAGACATTCAGAAAGGTTACAATTTTGTTTTTCTTCAGTCGCTTCAGCAGCAGTGATTTCATGACATCTCTTGATTTGGAACACGCTTACTTTATTATTCCCATTTATCCCAAGCATCGAAGATACCTACGATTCACAGTAGCTGGTACCCATTTCCAATTCAAGGTCCTTCCCTTCAGCCTAAAATCCGCCCCATGGATATTTACCAAATGCCTCGCGCCACTGGCAGCAACGCTGAGAAAGAAAGGTCATCCGGTATTTCCCTACCTAGACGACTAGCTGCTAAAAGCCCCAATTGCACAACAAGCTTCAGCAGCTACAAAAGACTCTCTAACACTTTTTCGCAAATTAGGCCTTGCTGTAAACCATCGCAAATTTTCTGTCATCCTTTCTCAAACACGAACGTTCCTGGGAGCCAACCTGGATATAGTTCAGCACAAAACCTTTCTATCACAAGAGTGGCAAGATCGGTTGGGTCACTTGGCAATGAACATTTCAAAAAGACAGTGCGTTTCTGTGAGAACATTCAAATCGCTCCTAGGTATGCTTTCTTCGGTAATAAACGTAGTACATTTGGCTCGCCTCAAAATGAGACCACTACAGGAGGAACTACAAGTGCAGTGGATTCGGGCAAGAGGCTCCTTCGAGGACCTGATCTGTCACCCCCAGCATGTGAGAAGCGTTGAAGTGGTGGTGTCATGAACCACAACTATCCCAAGGCCTCATTTCTATCACCCGTCCCGAATTTCGTCTTCAAGACGGACACATCTATGGATGGCAAGACCTTCAAATCCAGGGCAAATGGTCTTCTACTCAAAGGATGATGCATATAAACAGTCTGGAATTGAAAGCAATACTTCTAACCCTGCAAGCCTTCCTACCAAGGCTCGAAGGATCTTCAGTGCTGGTTCGTACTGACAGTACGATCAACATGTATTACATCAACATGCAGGGAGGAACAAAGCCTCTCACACTTTCACAAGAAGCCCAAGAGCTTTTGCATTGGCTGACGGCATATCCCTGAAAGTCTAAAATGTCCCGGGTATTAACAATACACTGGCAGACACAAATAGCAGTTGCCACAAGTGGGAGCTGGACCAGCATCTGTTGGACAAGATCTTCCCACAATGAAGAAACCCAGCACTGGATCTTTTTGTGACGAACAGCAAATGCCAGTTTTATGCCAGCACATTCCCTCTCCCAGGGTCGTGTGGGAATGCCCTTTCGATGCGATGGTCCGGGATATAAGCAAACCCCCCCGCCCCTCCATCTCATTGATACCCAGAGTCCTCACAAAAATGAGGGCAGAACGCTGCCGTCTCATGCTGATCGCACCCAGGTGGCCCAGACAGCACTGGTTCTCGGAGCTTCTTCTTCTCTGAGACCAAACCCATTCGCCTTTCATCGATACCATCGCTGCTGATGAGGAACAATGGTCAGATATGCGATCTGGAGCCAGCACTTCTCCACTTGCATGCCTGGCTCCTAAATTCTATGAGTTACAGGATGTAGAAATAATGCAAGAATGTAGGAAACTTCTTTCTAATTCAAGGGCAGAAAGCACCAACAAGACTTACCAACTAAAATGGGAGAGATTCTGTATTTGGTGCAAACAGAACAATTTACATCCTTTTCAAGCTTTGCCAGAACAAATCTTGCTATATCTGCTTGCTCTACGCAAGTCAGGCCTTGTTTTCAAATCTGTAAAGGTACACTTTGCGGCCATTTCCAGGTACAGACCCTCTTCACACGCCTTGTCCTTCTGTTCTTCCAGAATAGTAAAGCAGTTCATGAAAGGACATTCCTGCCTGTAAGAGCCCCGCCTCCAGAATGGCGTATTAATGTGGTACTCTCGCAATTGATGAAGCAGCCTTTTGAACTAATCCATAGGGCTGAACTAAAATTTCTCACATGGAAAGTGGCTCTTCTCCTCGCTCTCACATCCACTAGGAGGGGTAGTGAGATACAGGCATTCACTACTAAAGAACCTTTTTTGCACTTCACGGATGAATTTGTGCTCCTCAGAATGAATCCCAAATTTATACCAAAGGTTCCCACCCAGTTTCACCTTAATGAACGTGTCATCCTACGGACTTTCTTTCCCAATCCGACTAAGCCGGCTGAGCAGGTGCACCATCAAACAGTGCCTCAAGTTTTACTTCCATAGAACTAAAGACATCCGCAAAACTGACCAACTACTGGTGACTTATGGTCAGAGCAATTAAGGAGCGCCAGTGACTAAACCAACCATAGCCTAATGGGTCTGTGCTGCAAATCAATTTCGATACATCAAGGCTGGCAAGCCTTTGTCAAGAAAGGTGAAGACCCTTTCTACAAGAGTAGTCTCCACATAGGCTGGTCTCTTTGCTGGCATTCCACTGGATAAAATATGCCATGCTGCAACATGGAAGAGCACCCACTACTGCCTGGAATCTTAACCCTTTCGCTCCTAGGAGGAGAAAGAAGCCATACGACAACTCTCATCCAACAGTGACATCGTGATAAAACCAGCAGATAAAGGCGGGGCAATTGTCATTCAAACCGCCACTGCTTATGACAACGAATGCAGAAGACTGCTTGAAGATCGTAGGAACTATGAAGTTCTACATGAGGACCCCACAGAATCCATTAGGATCCGGATATTTTGCAGCGTGAATCTTTCTGGATTCACTATGCTGTGCACTATTCCGCCATCTCGTGGTTGAGTCCGGATTCGTAGTCTTTTCTTTGTTTTTGTGTTTTTGTTTTTGTTGTTGGCCCAGGTGGGCGGCGACGCCCCACCATTTGGTGTCTTCGGTGACGTCGTCGCGCTTCCGGCGGAAGCTCCCACCCTTGGTAGCCATCTTCAGATTCTTTTTTCCGCCGTGGGGTCTGGATCGTTGCCGAGAAGTTCCAGAAATTTTGGACGAAGAATCTCAAAGTCGAAATATCACCACAGAGGATGGATTCCTGAGACACCGGACGACGACACAAGTACCGGAGACAACAAGAAGGACGACGAGGTAGAAGGTCCACGACCGAAATCTCGACGCCTACAGAGAATGCGCTCACAGGGGGCTCCATGAGCGCGGTTATGGACAAGACTCCGTTCAAGTTTTGCAAAAACTGCCACCACAAGTACGCCCAAAAAGACCAGCACCCAGTCTGCAACCTCTTCTTGCCGCTCGACCACATCAGCGAAGACTGCAACGCGTGCTCGGCGTTCACCCCGAAGACCCTCCGGGTGAGAGAGAGACAGAGAAGGGCGAACTACAACATGCAGGGCCAGGGACCAGCACCATCGCTCCGAGACCTGGGCCTCTCGAGCGGAGAGGAAGACAACATCGCAGAGGGACCGGAGGACTGCGCTGTCGTCGAGGTCCATAAGAAAACGTCGAAGGAGGTAAGGGAGTCGTCGACCCCAAAGCACCAAAGCGATGCTCGAAAGAGTGAAGCCAGAACACCGAGCGATACTCTTAGAAGTGTAGCAAAGTCCTCAAAGGGAGCGTTGCCGCCGAAACCCTCGACGAAAGCAACAGCATCCAAGGACAAGCAGCCGAGCGGATCCTTTGAGAAGGACTCACAATCGGCGAAAGCCTCCGAAAAGACAAAGGCGTCGAAGGTCACCTCCGAGAAGGAAGCCTCGGCACCGAGAAAGGAAGGCCCGGCGTCTTTTTCGACGACCGCGACCGCAAAGAGAGGCGCTGCACCACTCGACGCCGAAAAGGCCCACGAGATGGCGAAAAAAAAGAGGAGGCTCGAGGCAGAGATGGCGAGCATCCTGCAACGGAAAAGAGACTTCGACGAGAAGATGAAGCAATACGCTATTCCATCGAAGCCAGCACTCGAGGAGTTCGACGCCGAATACATCGAGCCCCCGAGAACACCCGAACCACTCGAAGACCAGGACGAAGAAGACTACTACTTCGAAGCCGGAGGCGAAGAAGAGATGCAGTCTTACCGGGACTCGGCGTCCTCGGAGGCACAAGACATAGACTGGCAAGACCTCGACGCAGAGTCACCAGAAGAAGGGGTAGACTCTTACCCCTCGAGGCCTTCGCCGCCAGACGACATCGGAATCTACAATGAAGTCGTCCAGAAGGCTGCAAAGACATATGGGGTCGAAATGCAGGAGGAAAAAACAAAGGCAGGTTTCCTCTTCGAAACCCTGCTCCCTCAACAGACAAAGAGCCAATTCCTACCCATGTTGCCTGGCGTCCTCGACCAGGGAAGGGAGGCCTTCAGGGAACCTGCAGTCTGCAAGGCGGTTACACCTAGAAGCGAAAAGAAATATAAGCATTCCACAAAAGACCCGGCGTACATCCAAGGGTCAGTACCAGCAGACTCCATTATCGCAGCAACAGCCAGGAAAAGGGCCGGTGTGCCCACCAACACAGGCCCACCTCCAGACAAGGAGAGCAAGCGAATAGACCTCACAGGACGAAAAGTGGAGAGGAACGCAGCCATACACTGGCGCATCGCCAACTCCAACGCCCTCATCAGCAGGCATGCATACCAGCATTGGCCAGAAATGAGCCAGCTCATTAAACACCTGCCAGAAGAACACCAACAAAGGGCTAATTACCTAGCGGAGGAGGGCAAGGCTATCGCTAACACTTGCCTAAAGTCAGCCTTGGACGCAGCAGAGAACTCCAGCAGGCAAATGATGATAGGGGTGACTGAGAGGAGACACGCATGGCTCAGGATCTCGGGCTTCAAGCCAGAGGTACAGAGTAACATCATCAACACACCTTTCGACGGTGAAAAACTGTTTGGAGCACCAGTCGACAACAAGTTAACTCAACTAAAGACGGACAACAAAACTGCGAGGTCCATGGGAGCGCTGCAGTTCAGGGGAATGAGAAGAGGAAACCCCTCAAGGCGGCCCAGTGGTAGAGGGGGCAATGCACCC
Source organism: Calotriton arnoldi (assembly GCA_963921515.1). Taxonomy (NCBI): domain Eukaryota; kingdom Metazoa; phylum Chordata; class Amphibia; order Caudata; family Salamandridae; genus Calotriton; species Calotriton arnoldi. The sequence goes on from CAWUFW010000018.1 coordinate 1,366,345, forward strand.
ACCACTTCACACCAATCCCCCCAGCAAGGATACCAGGGGAACAACCAGGGCCAAAGCCAACAGGGACAACAGCAGCAGAATTGGCAGTACCAACCCAGAGGACGGTCCTTTCGAGGGCGTGGGTACGGGCGGGGACAGGCCCGAAGAGGGGGTCAGCAGCCCACCTCAAAGTGACTCCAGACACAAACCAAACCCTCCCCAGTTAACACCAAGGGAGAGGAGAAGTCAACAGAAGGACAAAATAAGGAACACACACAGCCAACAAATAACCACCGAGCATACAACCCCGGTGGAGGGCAGAATAGGAAACTTCCTCACACAATGGAGGGAAATTACCACGGACAAGTGGATACTGAACATCATACAGCACGGGTACTGCATAGATCTCCAAAAACACCCCCCAGGGAAAAAACCAAGACACCGGGCAATCCCCGCAAGGGAACTCGCCCTCCTACGTCTAGAAGCAGAGGAGCTGCTACAAAAAAGAGCAATAGAACCAGTTCCAATAAACGAAAGGAACAAGGGAGTATACTCAACGTACTTCCTAGTGCCAAAGGTAGACGAAACACTAAGACCAATACTGGACCTCAGATTCCTGAACAAGTTCGTAAAAACTCAAAAATTCAAAATGACTTCACTTCAGGAAGTAATACCCCAAATCCAAGAAGGGGATTACATGGCGACCATAGACTTGAAAGATGCATACCTGCACATACCCGTCAACCCCAAACACAAACGTCTACTAAGATTCGTGCTAGGCCACAATCACTAACAGTTCACAGTGCTAGCCTTCGGACTAAAGTCCGCACCAAGGGTGTTCACAAAATGCCTAGCAGCAGCTGCAGCACACCTTCAGAGAAAGGGCATACATGTATACCCCTACCTCGACGACTGGCTTGTGAAAGCAGGATCATACAGACACTGCAAGGATCACATCAAACAAGTCATACAAACACTGTCCACACTAGGTATCTCAATACATTGGGAGAAATCGTCTACAGAACCGTAGCAGATCAAAATATTCTTAGGGGCACAAATAGACAGCACACAGTCCAAGGTGTTCCCCAGCGACAAGAGAACTATAGCGCTCCTGAGGGAAACACGTCATTACCGCAAGGGGCAAGTTCTGACAGTGAGGACGGTGAGCAGACTAATGGGAATGATGGCATCATGCATTCACCTTGTCCCACATATCAGACTGCACATGAGACCGTTCCAAGAATGGATACAGCAGCAGTGGTCACAAGCGACAGGGAGTTGGGAAGATCTAGTGGTTGTCACACACGCAGTGCAGCAAGAAATAGCGTGGTGGAAGGAAGAGAACATATTACAGGGGAAGCCATTCACACAGCCAACTCCAACAGTGACCATCACAACAGACGCCTCACAGCAGGGCTGGGGCGCGCACATGGACAGACTCCGCGTCAGGGGGCTGTGGTCACAACAAGATGCAGTGAAACACATGAACTTCCTAGAACTAAAAACTATGTTCCTAGCCTTAAAAGCCTTTCAGAAGCAGCTTTACGGACAGCGAGTGCTGATACAAACAGACAACACAACAACCATGTTCTACATCAACAAACAAGGTGGAACACAGTCAGCACCGCTATCAAGCCTGGCACAAGAGATCTGGAGATGGGCCATCCCTCTAAGGATAGACCTGCTGGCAATACACCTTCCAGGAATAGACAATGTAGAAGCAGACCGACTCAGCAGGCAGACGTCTGCATCCCACGAATGGGAACTCAACCAACAGGAGGTGCAGCGGCTGTTCCAAAAGTGGGGAACACCACGGATAGACCTGTTTGCAACACTCCAGAATGCAAAATGCCAACATTACGCATCCAGACAACCGGACCAAAGGTCCCTAGGGAATGCGCTATGGATAAGTTGGTCGAACGAATTTGCATACGCTTTTCCCCCGATACCACTGTTACACAAGGTACTCAGCAAATGCAGGAGCAGCAGCATGACACTCATACTGGTGGCACCTCAGTGGGCCAGACAATCATGGTTCTCACAAATAATGGAAATGGCGCAGGAACCAGCACACAGGTTCAGCAGAAGGAAAGACCTCCTCACAATGCAAGACGGAAAAGTGCTCCACCCAGAACCAGACAGCCTCAGCCTAGCAGCATGGCTCCTGAGGACCTAGAATTCGCACACCTCAAGCTACCTCCAAGCACCATGGCAGTACTCAGAGAAGCAAGGAGACCCACTACAAGAAAATGCTACATTGCAAAGTGGAAAAGGTTCTCGCAATGGTGCATTACAGAGGGACTGCAACGAAAGGTCACAAGAGAATCAACGGTACTACAATACTTAACGCACCTACTACACAGCGGGCTGAGTTACTCGTCACTAAGGGTTCACTTAGCAGCCATAGTGGCCTACACCAGGGGAGAAGCGGGGAAAAGCTTCTTCACCTCCCAGGTGGTCAAAAGATTCCTGGAAGGGGCTAAAAGAATAGCCCCCCCTAAAAGGATGCCAGCCCCAAGCTGGAACCTCAACACTGTACTAACACAGTTGATGAAATCACCATTTGAACCCATACACAAGATCACACTGCACATGCTCACACTAAAGACGGCATTCTTGGTGGCTATCACGTCACTGCGAAGGGTCAGTGAACTGCAGGCTCTTACACTACAAGAGCCCTACTTGCAAATACACAAGGACAGAATTGTCTTGAGAACGGACCCACACTTCCTGCCAAAGGTGGTGTCGCGGTTCCATATCAATCAGACAATACAGATACCAAGTTTCTTCCAGAAACCATCAACGCCCACAGAAAAGGCGCTAAACCGCTGGACGCCAGAAGGGCAGTGATGCACTACATAGAAAGGACGAAGGAATGCAGGAAAACAAAACAACTCTTCGTCTCCTTCGCAAGCAGTTTCTTGGGACGGCCAGTAACTAAAAATACCATTGCACAATGGATTGCACAGGCAATACAACTCTGCCACAAGCAGGCAGGACAGGAATTAGAGGGAGCCGCCCAGGCTCACTCAACAAGGAAGAAGGGGGCAACGGTTGCGTTCCTAGCAAACACACCTATACAAGACATTTGCCAAGCGGCAACATGGTCTTCCGTGCACACGTTCACCAAACACTACTGTGTGGATATCCAAATGAACAAAGAGGCACAAGTAGGACAAAGTCTTACAACACATTTTCAGCAACCAATGCTCATCTTCCACCCAACCACCGCAATAACAAAACCGCTACTAAGTCTATGCACAGCATAGTGAATCCAGAAAGATTCACGCTGCAAAACGAATAGTTTCTTACCTGTCGGTGTAGTTTTGCAGCTTGAAGACTTTCTGGATTCACTAGCGATCCCACCCGCCTCCGCCAGGAAGATAACATAGGAGGTTAAGGGTACAACTAGACTACATACAGAGTTTAGAGGGATCAAAAGGAAAATTGGAGGATAAAAAGTGAAAGACCTAGACGACAAAAACTGTAAGAGGAAAAGAAAAAATAATCCGAAGATGGCTACCAAGGGTGGGAGCTTCCGCCGGAAGCGCGACGACGTCACCGAAGACACCAAATGGTGGGCGTCGCCGCCCACCTGGGCCAACAACAAAAAAAAACAAAAAAACACAAAAACAAAGAAAAGACTACGAATCCGGACCCAACCACAAGATGGCGGAATAATGCACAGCATAGTGAATCCAGAAAGTCTTCAAGCTGCAAAACTACACCGACAGGTAAGAAACTATTCGTTATCCATGGTGGAAGAAGCAACATCTCATAATTGGATTTCCAAAAAGGAAGCTGAGTTCCTCACCAAAAAATCACTGAGGACCCCCTACTTTTACACCCTTCCCAAGATCCACAAGGACCTTGTGCAACCTCCGGGCCGCCCCATAGTATCGGGCATCAACGCCATACTGGAACCTCTATCAGTTTGCGGACGCGTTCCTTCGCCCACTGGTCCAAAAAACCGGGACATATCTGTAAGATACCAAGGAAGTCCTACAGCTACTCCAAGGAATGGATTTTGACCCCAACAAACACCTCCTGATGGGACTGGACGTGGAGAGTCTGTACACTAGTCTCCCACATGATGAGACGTTAACAATCATTGAGGAGGTACTATTCACTACGGACTGGAAATACCAAACACCACGTAATGTGGTCATGGAGTGTGTTTTCCTGGCACTCACAAAAAAATGTTTTGCTTATGAGGATACCATCTACTTGCAGAAGCACGGGACCAGCATGGGGAGCACATTTGCTCCCAGTATAGCTGGCCTGTACGTCCACCACTTGGAAGAGAATAAGGTCCTACACCCCAGTAACCCGTTTATCAACAACATAAAAACCTGTAAACGTTACATAGACGATGTGTTGGTTATATGGGAAGGAGACCTCACATCAACTACAAACTTTATGACCTGCCTGAATCAACAAAACATCTACCTCAAGTTCACCAGCACAACCTCACGGACCAACTTGGTCTTCCTGGACCTCACTATCTACCCAGAGGAGGGCACTTTGAAGACTACCACTCACTTTAAAATTACAGCAAAGAACTGTCTGCTGTTATATAACAGGTTTCACCCCGGCCACCTTCGCGACAATCTCTCGTACGGACAGTTCCTCTGCCTGCGGAGAAACTGTACGGAGATCAAAAACTTCAAGAGACAGGCCGCAGACCTACAGGAGAAATTGAAGAAACGCAACTATCCAACACGAATCATTGACATAGCCATGAAGCGGGCCCGTAATAACAATGGGGAAGCCCTGCTGGAACCAAGAGTCCCCAAGGAACCAGAAGAGAGACCAATATGTGTCGCTACTTACAACACCAACTCCAATCAATTGACAAAAATTGTGAACAAGCATTGGAGAATCCGGACATGTGGCAACCTCAATCTCCCCAAACCAATGTTTGCGCACAAAAGAGGAAGGGAGCATAAGGGACATGCTGGTCCACACAAGACCACGGCATATCTCAGCAAGGGAGGCTGAAAATATACTCCTACCCCCCAGCGAAGGGCCATTACCCTTGTGGTAATTGCAGCACTTGCCACTTAACGAAGAAAAGCAAACGCATCAAATTCGGAAATGGCACTGAATGGGATCAGAGGAGATTTACGAACTGCAACAGTAAGAATGTGGTCTATATCATCACCTACCCGTGCGAATTGGAATATGTCAGAATGACAACTAGACCTGTCAAGACACGCATAGGAGAACACAGGAGCAACGTCCACCCACTACTTAACAACCCAACACACCATGGAGGACCTACAGTGGACCATTATCGAACAACTTAACAGTGAGCATGGTCTTTTCGAGAAGGAGCAACAGTGGGTGTTCCGCTTGGGGACACACATCACGGGTCTGAATGATGACGTCCCGTGGGGGCGATTCAACTGAATTCATCCCCGAGACTTTTTGTCACCATCTCTGAAAAAGAAAGAAAAAATTAATGCATTCCTCTGCAAACAGTCTCTCAAAACAAGTGGGCACTCGACCCAAAAACAGGGCCTATTTTGTTTGCCAACCTCTGTAAAACACTAGGGGCCAGCATGAGAACCCCTTACAAATGTCCCCACGAGGTGATAAATAGAAACATGCTCAGTCATTTTCTCTGCCACACTACATGTCAGTCCTACATGTGCCTATGCCACCATGGGATTACCCAGTCATTGGAGAGGTGCCATCATCCCTATTTTTGATTAATCTAGGGGATAATAGGAACATCATGCTTCTGACTGTAGAGATATACACTGAAGTAGCGCGTATGTCTGATCTTTACTCCGTTGTCACCATGACAACCGCAGTAAATCTGCAATATGTCCACAGGGTGTACGGAACTTTTATTCCTTAGATGGCCGACACCGGGATTGGGTCCAACAGCGTCCCCAATCATGTTAGTAAGAAGGTCAGCACTCTAACCGACTGATCCCCCATTTTTTCGAACGTTTCGATCGTTCGAAGATCTTGGAGATAGTAACAGGAAATGTCTTTTCCAGACAGCCATTTATCGCTCTAGCCTATTACGCTCTGAGTGTTCTACCATATGGGACCTCGAACATCCAGAGGTGAGGATTGAATTCTTTCAATCAAAGGTGCCATTCTAGACCACCATCTTTAGCAGACCAGCTTTTTTACCAATTAGTGAGTTTGGCGGCAAACTACTAATCACGCTCAGTATTTAAGGACTCTCCCCGCGCTGGCTCAATGTTCCACGGAGCCGCGGCGAGGTAGTGTCCTGGTGAGGAGGTAACCTTGATATTGTAAGTACGGCACAGCCGCTCTCAAAACAGTGTAACGCTCCAAAACCAGGATTGAACATCTCAGAACCAACAGCGCTTTTCCTTATTTTCTCTTTTTCAGTGTGTGACTATAGGTACTCCTTCCCTCCCGTTTTTGAAGGCTCATGTGACATTATTTGGGAATAATTGAAGTACGTGATTAGCCTACCTTTGGAGGCTCTTTTACCACTTGGCACTAGACAATGTTTAAGGATATATATAACAGACTCATGGTTATACTTATCATATGGACACGCACACCATGCGGTCCTCAGATATAGAGTGTGTGCTTTATGTTCTGTGTTTGTATGTCTTTGTATTGTCTCATCGCGCCAGCATAACACAGCACCAGTTACCAAACATAATGGATAAAGATAAGGAAAATATATCACACAAAATATATCACTTTTCTTTACAGGTAACCACCACTTATGGTGTAGGGTGGATGTGCCATGTTATTTTTAACTTTGTTTTTATTCTTCCAGACCCTATCCAGCAATATACCTATTGGGGTATAGTATATTGTGTATGTATAGTGTTATGTGCACCACTAAGTATTGAATATATGTAAATACGCTTTTGAGGAATATATATAATTTTTGTCATTTTGAGTGTAGAAGGGATCTCCTCAAGGTCCTGATGAGAAGCCAGGGGAGGGCTTCGAAACATGTCGACACAGGAGAGACTACCCATTGAAGCATAGTATCTCCATCTCATTCCCCATTTTTAACGATACCAGCTCAAAGGAACATTAAAGTTTATTTTTCCCGCCGAGCAAGGTATTTTTTAACTTTTCACTATTTTCACTCACTTTTGACCCTTCCACTCACACTCCTACACCACACATAGTATTGTTTTCAAACTCAGTGCTCCCGCGTAGTCGTAGGTCGCAGCACACCCCGTCCCGCAGCGGAGCGGGAAGACCCCAATGATGAAGCATGCCACCAAGGGCCCTTTTTGTGGGTGAGGGGTATTTAAACAAAGCTGTGTGCTTCCCACCATTGTAGGAGAAACACGTAGTCTGGAGGAACACTTCTGTATTTTATCATAAGGGTGGATCCCTTTGTTTTTTAACATTGACTTGCGGAGGACGTATCCACCTCTTATGCTTCTTGAGCATTACCTCTTCACTCCCTGCTTTGTTAATTTAGGTATTATTCCTACCCACCATCTGCTAAGGATAGGTACATCCATAGGATACTGCTTGCTATTCTGATTCAAGCATGTGATTCTATGAAAGATACTCCAATACTGGATAAGAAAATAAGTTACTTACCTGTAACTGCAATTATCCTGTATTTGTTTTTTTTTATAGATTCACATGCAACCCACCCTCCTCCCTGGATAGCCCCCCCCCCCTTATACTTGGGATATTGCTTCCAATTGTGCTGGAAAATCTGAGGGACTCAGCCTCACTTGGGAGTGTTTTAGAGGGTGCTGGCACCTGATTGGTTATAGTTAAAGGACACAGGCTATTAAATTCAGGGCCTAGAGCCATTATAGCCTATGACAGTTTGATCATACTGCTTATTTACCGTACCGTGGGACTCCTACTTCGACGGGGAATGATTCAAGCATGTGAATCTATGAAAACTACCAATACTGGATAACTGCAGTTACAGGTAAGTAACTTATTTTCGTATCCATGATAAAGAGCTTTACCAAAGGTAAGTAACTTGTTTTTTGGTCACTCTTGTGCTCTAATAAATGTGAGCACCGGTCCCAATTTCCATTTGAAACTATTGCTAGTGTGGTTTTGTCAATAAAGTATACTCTATTATGATCGGTTGATGGTTGCCTGCATAGCTTGTTTTAGAATAAAAATGTTGCCTACAACAAGCATTGTTTCTTAATTTTTTTAAGTTGAACATGTGTATATTGTGGGAATTCGGAGAGAATACCAGTGATGGCGAAAGAAGACTTACAAGTAATTAGCTTTTCCTTATGGACTCAGAACTTTGGGCGTTCGTAGTATTTTGTAGTTTTCTAATTACCAATCTTATCCTTTGTTCATGTCTGTACATCACTTTTTTTCTAACCATATGCAGTGCAGTTGTAAAATTCTAATTTGAGCTCCATCATGTTTGGATCATAACTGTAGCTCTGGTACTTGCAGAACTTTTCATTAGGACCTTTGTTTTGTACTGTATGTTCAGTTTGTTTTAGTCATGATCCCAATGATTCTCTTTTCTTATCCGCAGCTTGTAATGGAATATTGCTTAGGATCCACGTCGGACTTATTAGAAGGTAAGTTTTTTTTGTCAACTCATGTGCAGGGTATGTGGAAGTCACATGACAAATAGTGCAAACTGTCCCTAAAAAGTCTTGAAAATCTTTTGAATAAAAAAAAAAAAAAAGAATCAGTCTTACGATGCGAAACTCTCATTCTTGCAAGGCCCGCCACACTTAACTTGAATTTCTGGCACCTTCCTATCATGGGTCAAATGTGCTGTGGACCGTACGAGCCTGAATATAAAGCAGTCTTGAGAAGGAATGTCCATTCAGTAAAGGTGATTTTAAACAACCAGATAACTGCGATTTAACCTTAGCTACTCAAAATTTTAGAGGATCATCTAGTCTTTGGATTTTTTGCTCTGAGTGTTGGAAAGCGAGACATTATCTGACCTTCCTGAGAAGTCTTTCAGTTATCGGAGTGAATGATTATCCCCATAGCAGCATTTAACAGTGCACCGGTTAACGCAACAGAGGGCTAGCCCCTGGACAAAAACCCACTTGTATTTAACCCAAAATGACAAAAGGCAGAAACCAGGAAAACAAAGGAAGACTTAAAGCAGAGTCATCATTTCCTTTCTTGGTAGTCTTAAACAACTTGAGACTATACACAAGCTGATTGACGTAGCAAACTAAGTTAAAGGTAAAATACACTGTGACTCAGACATGTAAAGGTTAAATATTACCAGTGGTATAAACAGAGCTACTGGCACTAGCATTAAAATAAAGTTTTGCAAGTCCTCAACACCTATAACTTTGACCCCGCATGTTAAGCATGAAATGAGTATGTTTCTGACTTGTGACTAATAAAATTATCTTGTGGTGATGAGTTTTATTAGCTATAAATCGTTGGGGATAGGGTCCCTAGGACCAGTGGTAGCTCGGGGGGAGGAGGCAACGAGTCCACTCCCCTTAATAAAGAATATGGCTCTGGGGATAGGGTCCCCGAGGCCAGTGTTGGCTCGGGAAGGGTGGGGGGCACATGTCACCTCCCCAATATTGAAGAAAAAAAAATAATTGGTGGCTCTTACCAGCGCTCAGGATGGTTGCTGACGGGGGAGCCAGCAGGCAACAGGGGCCCCCAGGCTTCCTCTGCAGCCCCCAACAGAATAGTGGTTAAAACGTATTACACCAACTTTGGCAGAAAGCTAGATCTTGATCCAGAAAGTGTCCTTTTTAGGTTGAGCCTGGGCAACACATGCTCTGCGAGGCATGCTGCATTCAGGTATGGACTTGAAGCTCCGCCCACTCCGCCTATCTTTTCAATTGGCTGCTGTGACTATCCTTTGTAAATGTTGACTTTTGATTTAATAGGCTTATTAGTCCCTCCTTAGTACCTCCCTGTCTTCTTTTGTACCTCCCATCAGGGCTGGACCTTTTACTGTGTCCTTACTGTATAGCTTGCATTAGCCCTTCGGGAGAACTCGTTGCATAATTAATCTAAAAATCACTGGTGGGACGCCAGCTTTCGCAATGGCGGGCGCTTTTTTTTTTTTTATTTGCAGCGCGCTATGCGCACTTTCACAATGGAGCCACATGCAGCGCCCGATCATTATCTTTTAAACACTCTCCCTCCCCGCTCCACAACCGTGTACACGGTATCTGTGTATGTTTTTTGTTTTTTTTAACAGCACGGTGTGCTGCACGCTATATTTTTAATAATGGTGGTCACGCCCTTTCTTTTTCTTCTGCTTGGCTGCCCAAATACATATTTTCAATATTAAATGCTTTTCAAACAGCGCGGCGGGCTGTGCGCTTCATCTTCAACAATGTGCGGCCGCCGAACACGGTCTTTTCAAACTTGTAGGTTTAAAAATGCAGCAGGCTCTTTAACAATGCCTGAAACCGAACCGATTCAACAATAGCGGCCGCGCCCCCATTTTTTTTAGGCATGGGGAGATTAAGTGATTTGCCCAGAATCAAGGGTGTTTGAGCTTCCCGCCAGACTCGAACCTGGGTCCCCGGCTTCAAAGTCGGCCGCCCTAGCCGTTAAGCCACACCCTCTGTTGATGCTCGTTGCTGCATACAATTCGAGTGTTTTAGTTTTCTTTTAATCTTCTTACCTTTAGAAGATTAGTAGGAAGAAACCGAGACGAATGATGTGATGAGACATTGAACCTTCCCACTCCCCATGGTGAGACATTTGAAACGTTTCCTATTTTCTAAACAGGAGGGCACAAGGATACATCTCACTCTGAGCCTATAGCATATCCCAATACATATGGTATCTTTCTATCCACATTTACAATCTACCCTGTTCTTTAACTTCCATGTTTTTTTTAATTAAACAATGCAAATTCGACCCAAGGATATTGGGGCCCTTTACACAGCATCATTTATATTACATAAGATTCATTTTTTAGAAACAGGGCAATTAAGTGATTTGCCAAGAATCACAGGATATTGAGCTATGCCGGGACTCGAAACTGGTTCCTCGGTTCCAAAGTCTTCAGCCATAATGCCACATCCTCTCCCCTTACAATACCTGTATTATATCCGCTTTCTACCATAATCCATGCGTTTCTCCGCTATTTACATTAGCTCTCTGCATCCTGTACATCTGCACTTAACTCTCCACATTTGATCTTGACTCTCCTCATGTGCCCTCCACTTGCTTTTACAACTTCTATGCATGCTCTTCCATCTGCACCCTACACACTCACTACCTACACTATCACATTTATTCTACAAACTGTACTTCTGTTGTTCACCTGGTCTTTACCCTTCATTTTGGCTGTCCACTCGCCACATGCATTCTTGACCCTCCACATAGGTCCTCCACTCTCGACTTACAAACTCTATACTCTGAACATTCATTCACCACCGTGTAAATTCACCCTCTGTCCTACACAGCTGCCCTTCACCCCCCACATGCACTCTACATACAGTCTCCACACATTCTCTCCAGTATCTACATACTCTCCTTACATTTTTTCTCCATGATCAACACCACTGTACTTCCACTGTTTACCATGTACATCACTTTCCACCCCAGATGTATTCTCTACTCTCCATTTTGTTTCCCATCCTGGACTTGTAGTCTACACCCTGTTTATCTGCTCTTAAACCTGCACATTTCTCTTTATCCGTCATTTGCTCTCTCCATACTGTGCAGGCTCTCAACATCCTCTATCCACATCTACTTTCAATCCTGTATATTTATTACTCTTCTGCAGATGCATTCCCCCGATATATTCTCTAAACCACCCAGATTCCGTCCAATTTCCACCCTCTACACCAACTCACCACATGCCCTCTGCACCTTTAATCACAACCCTATACCTTCACTCTCCGTGGACCACTCTATATCTATTCTCAACACCACTTCACCGGTGCAGACTGTACATCCTTTCTCCACCATGAACATAAGCACTCCATGGTCCACATGGTCCACATCCACTCTCCATTTTTGCTGTCACACTGTGCATTTGCTATCCATTCTGTTCATCCTCTTTCCCTTTTCTCCACTGCACATATGCTCTTCACTATCTGCATGCACTGTCAACCCATGCTTTCCATTACGTACATCTGCTTTCCACCCTCCACTCGAGATCCTTCCTGTATTTTCCGCACTTGAGGTGCTCCTTCAGTCTCCATGTGCACCCTCCACACTACAGAGTGTAACTATCAATGATGCAGCAGGTGCAGTGACAATGGAGTCCAGATAGGGTGAGGGGCATCTGCACCATCATCATGGCACTGTTTCACTCTAAACAGAGCAGAGGGTCATTTTCAGTTTCTGCATTAGGAGCCATGGTACTCTAGCACATGCTCTGTCTGTTGCGAGACATTTTGTTAGCTTACAGTAGGCTTAGAGTCTACCCATTGCTTACCCTGGTTGCCTTCATCACTCTTATTTGTTTTCTGATTATTACTCAGCTTAGGTAGGCTTTCTTTCCACTTCTTGTGTTTTTTCCTCCCCTGGAGCATGGGCGCATTCCTTATATCCTTCCACTACTCACTTTCAGGTGCTACTTTTTAGGTCTCGCCTGAGCCAGCGCGCATGCGTTGCTCTGCGAGACTTTAAGTAAGGGCTTTTCAACTCTAAACACACGCTCGTGCGTGTGCTTTTTTTTTCTCCACCCGCTATTGGCCTTTGCATGCGTCTTTCTTAGAAAGACAGCACGCAATTGGCCCAAGGCGGGTGCATGTCCCGCCTTCTGTCTACTGTGGCCTAGGGTGCTCGGGAGCGAGCAGTAGCGCCATCTGTTTCCAATTATCGCAATTGGAAACAGATGGCGGTCAGCGCTGGTCGCGCTGGTTTTCCCTTGTAGCGCGCGCACGCGTGCACACCACTCGCGGGTAGTTTTCTAGTGCTTGTGCTTCTCAGCCACTAGATGAAGATCTCTTTCTGTGTCCCATTTTACATCCCAGCGGAGTGCTTTTTGTTTAATTATTTGAGGAGTGGCATCATCACGCTGGTAAATAAATACATCTATTACATGTTAAGTGTAGGTGAACCAAGAAATCTATATAGAAATAATAACAATGTATAGGGTTTACTGTTTTAATGTTGATATCACACGCTTCCCCTGACTTAAGATAACGCGCACTACAAAGACTTCCAGCCGCGGATGCCCCAGGCCACTCACTGTCCGTGACTCCGTACAGCCATGCCGGCGTGAGGCCTCTCCCAGTAGGCAGTCTAATGGTACTGACAGCTAGCACGCTCTATATCATGCACAGGCTGTGCTGTCAGGCCGCCTCTTAGCCCGAATGTGTTCTGTCAACTGTGTTCAGACAGGTTTCCTTAAACCCTGCCCATTCCAGGAGTCTGGTAAAAGGCCAGCCCTTTATTTCAAACGCGCTCCAGCCTCTCTGCTTCTTTTTTTCTCACTTCGGCTGCCTTTTAACATGTTCGTCCACCCGTCTCACATAGGACCAGTTTGATTAGACGCGCCGAGCGGATTGTTTTGCTTCGGTAAATCAAAAATCTGGCTAATCGCCAAGCAGAACGGCTGAGGTCCAGACGTTGCCTATTTTAGAAAATGGAAAGGCTGTGTGCCTAAAACGTGTTAGCACAAAGGCGCCCTATGGGAACCGGGCACCATTGCTGCGTGCCACTGAGGTAATTGCACACCACTAAATTAACTTACTAAGTCTCCGGTAGTGTGATGCTGGAAGTCTTTCCTTCCCTTGGATACCCAACTCCGCTGCTCTCATACCGGTAAAAAGTTACAGCTGTTGTCACCCGGTTGCCAGCAACCCCTTGAAGCACAGATTGCAGTGCCCTATAGCTGGTCCCGGAAGCGGAAATAGAGTATCCACCAGTCCGGGACGGTCGGCAAGAATTCCTGGGCACGATTTATCTCCCCGCGCGTAAACCAATATTTTTGAAGACGGGAGTTCGGAGTGTTAGCCTTGTTATGTTTATCAATGTCGGGAGGCTGATCGGGAAAGATTTTCACGAAGTTTAACACCAAAATGTCCCCGAGGTATACAAGCTGGGTGCTGGGTAACTAACGCTTTGTTACATTAAACACCCTCTCCCTTGCTTAAGCGTCACAAGCTGTCCCGTGCCACTGCTACGATGGGGTCAGGTGGTGCGTTTCCAGGCAAAATTTCTTCCACCCGGGCGGTTTCCAGTTCCGCTGTTACACCGGTACAAAGTTAGAGCTGTTGATACCCCGGTGCTAAGCAAACACCCTGACGCACAGATTCCAGTTTCACGATGCTGGTACAGTGTGCGGTAAACACCAGAGTGTCGGCAGGTGAACACCCTTTTTAGAATTTCCCTGGATAGTGCGTTATTTGAAAGTGAAGTCAGTTGCCCGTTACTGCACCTGTAACGGACGGTAATTATGGTGAGCACGACTGGTGTTCTGACATCCTTTTTTTCAAGTTAGTAATTCAGGTCATTCATTTTGTGTCTTGTGTAGTGGAAGTTTTATTTATTTATTTTTACCGATCTTCCAAACACATTCCTTCCTCCTACCAGCCCTTATTTTATGAGAATGATTCTCTCTCTGGAGACTGGCAACTTATTTGCAGTCTCAGAACTTCTCTAATATTGGCCCCAGCCCCATTGGTTATAAAAGTGACCTCTTACCTCTGACACCTCCTGTGTGTTTTTGTCTGTCGGTATCTGGAGACAGGTCTCTTCTTAATGCAGCTACCTGTTGACAACTAAATGGTTATGTGATTCCTGTCCCACTTTTCCTGTAGAAAGAGGTTGGAGGCACCTCACGGCCTCCCAGCAGGCCAGTGGCTTGGCTTAGCCGGTGCAGGCAGTTCTTTTATGCTGTGGTTATTCTGTCCTGAAAGTGGCCCTGGTTTACCGGGATGTGCTCCATCCTTTTCTGTCTTCTGCGCGAACTCTGGATTAATCTTGCGTGCCACTGAGGTAATTGCACACCACTAAATTAACTTACTAAGTCTCCCGATAGCGAAGACAAACAGCAAATAAGTGGTATGTGCAAAAGAAAATGAGGGAAGAGACAAATATAACAAAAAACAAGCATTGGCATAGCCTTTGGGACCTGTAAGTTTAAAAAAAAACAAAAAAAAACCTGAAGTATAAGACTTCACGTTTACATTTACTTAGTATTTAGGATGCAGTAAATGTAAACGTGAAGTCTTACACTTCAGTTTTTTTTTTTTTTACTTACAAGGTCCCAAAGGCGAGACCTATTGGCTATGCCAATGCTTGTTTTGTTTAGTTGAGGCACTCTAATAGTTCCTGTGCTTTCTAGCTGTCTCTCTCGTGTACTTCTCCCCCTGCCGTATTCCCCTTTTTCACCCTCTCTCAGTTGCCGTTCTTGCTTCCTCCCCACCCACCTTTACTTGCTGTTCTTGCTTCCCCACCACCCCTTTGTCCGTGTACTTCTCCCTCCATTGTCCATTTGCTTCCCAGCGTTGATTCCCCACCTTCAGTTGTGAGCTTACGGCCCCATCTTCTCCTTGCTTCTCCAGCCACGTCCGCCCACCCTCCGGATAGGAGCAGCTGGGACAGCAAGCTGACAATGGAGATTGGACGGAAGGGACTGGGGCTGCAAGCTGATAGCGGGGGGGTGGAGAGAAGCAAGATGACAATGGGGGTATGGGCATGTGGTCCCGGAGAAGCATTCTAGAACTGCTAGCCCACTCTCCGTTGTCCGTACATTTCTCCATTTTAATTGTGAGCTTGCTTCCCCAGCCCCTCCTGTCCACCTACCAATGTCAGTGTGCACCAGCCCATCCCACCCGCCCTTTGTTGTCAGCTTACTGCCCTAAACCCCTCCCTCCCACCCTTTGTTGTCAGTTTTCTGAAACCCTTTGTTGTCATGCACTAACCCCTCCCACCCACCCTTTGTTGTCATGCACTAACCCCTCCCACCCACCCTTTGTTTTCAGCTTACTGCCTGAGCCCCTCTCACCCACCCTCCATTGTCAGCTTGTCACCCTAGCCCTTCATGCCCACCTTCAGCTTTTAGTTTGCTTCCCCAGAAACTCCTGTCCACCCTCTGCTTTTAGCTTGCTCCCCTACATCTATTTTGAGCTTGCTGCCCCACATCTATTTTGAGCTTGCTGCCCCAGCCTCTCTGGCCCACTCTCCATTGTCCGCTTGCTACTCCATCACTTCCCGCCCAAACTTGGTTATCGTTTGCTGCCCCTTACCTTTCTGCCTATTCTCCGTTGTCAGTTTGCCTCCCAGCTGCTCCTTCTCAACCTTAGTTATCCATGTGCTTCCTGAGCGCCTGCCGCTCACCATATGTTGTTCATGTGCTTCTCCATTGTCTCTCGCGTGTCCTCTTCCCCCACCAGCATCCTTCTTGAGTGCTCTCCCATCCTCTCTGTTGCCTCGTCCCCAACACACTCCACCGAATTTTTTTTTGGGGGGGGGGGATTTTTTTCTATATATATGCTATAAAAAGAAAGCACATTAGTGCTGGCCACGTCACAGCTGTTTAAAAAAAATAAAAAATGATTTTAAGCCATGCTGCTGTACAGCAAGCTAAAAGTAATTGCCAAAGCCAATAGCTCTCATGGCGCGACCTATTTGCTTTGCCAATGCTTGTTGTGATTTGATGTAAATTCATTCAGTAGTTTTTGAGAAATTAAGGCTTAAAATGCATCTACATTTCACACAGGGATCCGCAAGCTCAAGTGCGCATTGTAATTGGCTAGCTGCCACCTGAAGAAAACGTGTTCCCGTCATTATATACATGGAATATTATAAAATTAAATAAGATAAAAGGAGGCAGAGTATGGATATTCTGACCCCTGGGCCGTGTGATGGTGTTGAGGGTAAGCGGAGTCCCAGAGGGACCTACACAGGGGCAGAATTAAAAAAACAAAATGAGGGTTTGGGCGCCTGATGGGGTTGGGGGGAATGCACTGCTTGTACTCTCTCATATTGCATCAGTCATGACCTGTTCAGTGACTACATTGGTATCATCCCTAATGGCATCTGAAATGACCTCATTAATAAGAACACTGTGCATGGCGAAGGTGCAAGTTATAGTTAATTTAGGGCACGAGTTCTAGTTACTTGAGATAACTAGAACTGGTAAATCTCACTGGTTTTATTAGATTAAAGCATTGTTTTAACTGACATTTTCGCCTAACTATAACGCCCCTTTGACTTTAGTTTTTTTCAGTAAATATATGTTAGAGACATGTGAGCTGTAGATCACATGCTTTGCATGCTCTTGCCATCTAGTGTGGGGTCCGAATTTTTGCAAGTTGTTTTTCTTCGAAGAAGTCTTTCCAGTCACAAGGTAAGGTGACTCCTCCTTTCGGTGATAGAGCGCATGGGCATCAACTCCATCGTTAGATTTCTTTTTCCGCCATCGGGTTCGGACGTGTATTGCGGCGCTCCATTTCGGAATCGGTCCTCGGGTTTCCCTTGGTGCGCAATCCACTCTACCCTCGGTATTGTTTTCGAACGCGTTCCCTGTCTCCGCGGTTCGACTCGACATATAAAAAATCTCCAATTTCGATTACGGTTTCGCGGGCGGCCTTTCGGCTTAGCCTCTTTGGTCCGACACCTGGTTGATGGAACGGACTCCATTTAAATTCTGCCCCCTGTGCCTCGTGAAGTATCCGCGTACGGACCTACATCAGGTGTGTAATTTGTGTTTGTCCCCTGAACACAAAGAACAAGACTGCGACGCGTGTCGATCCTTCAGATCGAAGAAAACTCTCCGTGATCGTCGGGCTCGACGTCGAGAGATGCAGCAGATGGACGACACACCGATCTCTTCGGAGAAGACTCTGAACAAGAAGTCTCAGCGGCCGAAGAACACGTTTCAGCGGCATCCAACTCCGAGGCAGAGCTGCAGATTGTCCTTGAAGACGACGGTGTGCCGCAGGGACAAGGGGATGTGAGTACGGAAGACCCCCCCACACACCTCCCTTTCCATCGTCCCTAAAAAATCTAAGGCTTCGGCACCACCTCTTCCTTCAGGCCAAGGTCGGCATCGAGAAGAGGTTTCTAACGCTCCGCCTCCCGGCTCGCGACAGAGTCAGCCAAAACCCACTTCCGAGCCGAAACCTTCGGGCTCAAAACGCAAACAGGGCTCCGAGCCGAAACCTTCAACACCGAAACCAAAGAAGCATTCTTCGGAGCCGAAAGCTTCGGCACCGAAGGACATTCTGGCTCGGCACCGAAAGCTCAAGTGCCGAAAATTACACAGCTGCCAGTACCGCAATCGGATCCAAGCATGGACATTGTACCGCCCAAATCGGACCCAAAACAGAAGAAACTACATCAGACCAGATACTGGACATATTCACGCTAAACCGCCATCCAAACACAAACTTCTGGATGACGACAGCCGTAAAATTCCATTGAAGAAGAAAAATGTGGGGACTAGTCCTTTTCACACAATACCTTCTCCTCCTCCCTCTCCACCACAATTTGATCCCTTACACATTACACCTAGGCAGTCTCCTATACCTCACCCTGATGCGGATGACACTGATGAGGATGACACACAGTCACCAGTAGATCCTTGGACGGAATATACTATCGATCCTCCACAGGATACTGACCCAGATCTTTAGCCTGCTAGACCATCTCCGCCAGATGACAATCTGTCATATCAGGAGCTTATTGCTAGAGCTGCACACTATCATGGAGTAGAGCTCCATAAAGAGTCCTTAGAGGAGGATTTTCTCTTTGAAACTTTAGCTTCACATGAATCTAGTCAAACATTGCCTATGCTTAAAGGTATGTTAAGGCACACAGATGACCTCTTTAAAGACCCCGTACGTGCTAGGATCCTCACTCCTAGAGTGGATAAAAAATATAAACCTTACCCAACAGACCCTTTTTTTATTAAAGGGCAGTTGCCACTGGACTCTGTAGTGGTGTCCAATGCTCGAAAGCGAGCTAATTCCCAAGCATCTGGGAATACTCCTCCCCCAGATAAGGAGTCAAAACTTATTGATGCTTCTGGCAAACGTGTAGCTGCGCAAGCAGCCAATCATTGGCATATCGCTAACACCGAAGGTCTCCTTGCGAGATATGATAGAGCCCACTGGGATGAAATAGAACAACTTCTACAGTTTCTCCCAGATGAGCATAAGGCCAAAGCTCAAGATTTAATTCAGGAAAGTAAACTAATCTCTAACACTTCCATTAGATGCGGCCGATACAGCTGCTAGAGGGATAAATACCAGCGTCCTACTCCACAGACATGTTTACGTGTCTCAGGTTTTAAACCTGAAGTACAGCAATCTATTCTAAACATACCTTTGGACAAAAAAACATTTTTTGGGCCCCGAAGTTGATCAAGCGCTCGAAAAGATGAAGAAAGATACAGAGGTAAGATGAAGAAAGATACAGAGGTAGCAAAATCCATGGGTGCGCTTCAGTCTCCATCTAACAGGGGTTACTTTCGGCGCTCTTTTTACAGGGGAAGGTCCAAATCCACAGGCACAGACCAAAACACTTCCTCATACAAAGCCACCTCTCAATCCTCCTTTACAAAAGGGTTTTTCAGAGGAGGCTACAGGGGAAACAGTCCAAGGGGCAGAGGTAAAAATACCACACCTCGCAATTCCCCTTCCCCAAATAAGCAGTGACTTTGCCACACTTCCCTCTGACTATTCCACACCTGTCAGAGGAAGACTTCAACAATTTCTCCCCATTTGGAAATCTAGAACATCCGACAAATGGGGGATTGGGATTATCCAACATGGTTATTGCCTGGAGCTTACCAACAACCCTCCAAACATTCCACCTCGATATCACAAATTGTCACCAGACCACCAGCATTTGCTTCAACAAGAGGTGCAATCTCTGTTACTCAAGGGGGCTATAGAACCAGTCCCACTTCAGTACCAAGGGTCATGGGTTTATTCCCTTTACTTTCTAATTCCCAAAAAGGACGGCTCATTGAGACATATTCTAGACCTCAGAGAGTTAGACAAATACATTTTGTCAGAGCACTTTCACATGGTGACTCTGCAACAAGTACTTCCTCTTTTACAGCAGGGTGACTTTATGTCCACTCTCGATCTAAATGACGCCTACTTTCACATTCCAATTCATCCAGCTCATCGCAAATACCTCAGATTTGTGATAGCAGGCAAGCATTACCAATTCAAGGTACTTCCATTTGGCGTCACCACAGCCCCCAGAGTGTTCACCAAATGTCTCGCAGTAGTAGCTGCTCATCTAAGAAGGCAACGTATTCTCGTCTTCCCTTACCTAGACGACTGGCTTATCAAAGGGAACACTTACCAGAACTGTATACTGCACACACAGACAACAGTACACCTACTTCATCAGTTAGGTTTTACAATCAATGCACAAAAATCTCAACTGTGCCCTGCGCATGTGCAATCTTATCTAGGAGCTTCCCTCAACACCCTCAAAGCTCTAGCCTCTCCCAATGTAGCCAGAATTCACAATATTCAGGCCATAATACTTCAATTTCAACCCAATCAAACACTACCAGCCAGAACTTTTATGCAGCTGCTGGGATTATGGCATCCTGCATTGCAATCGTGCCTCATGCAAGGCTTCATATGCGTCCTCTACAAGAGTGCCTAGAACGTCAGTGGAATCAGTCACAGGGTCAGTTAACCGATCTAGTGTTGGTAGACGGCCGTACCCATCGCTCTCTGCAGTGGTGGAACCCACAAAATTTATCAGTAGGCCGGCCTTTTATCGGCCCTGTTCTACAGATCATGCTCACAGCAGGCGCATCTCTAACAGGTTGAGGGGCTCACCTAAAAGATTACACAATACAAGGCATGTGGAGCAACAAACATCTCCACATCAACTATCTGGAGCTTTTAGCCGTTTTTTTAGCACTAAAAGCGTTTCATCCTCACCTCATACACAACTGTCCTAGTCCGAACGGACATCATGACAGCAATGTATTATGTGCAAAAATATGGGGGGGGACACACACTCTCCAACTGTCAACACTTGCTCAAGCCATGTGGAATTGGGCAATTCATCACAACATTTATCTTCTGGCAGAACATCTCCCAGGGATAAACAATCAAATCGCCGACCTTCTCAGCAGGAGAAGACCGCAAATTCACGAGTGGGAACTTCACCCCCAAATTCTCCTTCCCTACTTTCAAAAATGGGGATTTCCGCAAATAGACCTATTCGCCACAGCCGAAAACGCAAAATGCCCAAACTTCGGCTCCAGTTTCCCACACCCGCTCTAAAAGGGCATTGCCCTATGGATGAACTGGTCAGGGATATTTGCCTACGCTTTTCCACCTCTCCCACTAATTCCATGGGTGGTGCGGAAAGTCAGACAAACTTCCCTCACACTAATTCTAGTAGCTCCCACATGGGCCCATCAACCTTGGTACACCACCCTGTTGGAGGTGTCAGTGGTCTCACATCAAAAACTACACCTTACCTCCAGTCTCCTCACGCAGAACCATGGAGAAATCAGACATCCAAATCCCAAAGAACTGAATTTAGCGATTTGGCTCCTGAAATCATAGAGTTTCGTTATTTAAATTTATCACCAGACTCTGAATATTCTAAAACAAGCAAGAAGACCTACCACCAGAGCTTGCTATGCAGCCAAATGGAAAAGATTTGTTATTTATTGTAATAACAAAATCAACCCCTTAGATGCTTCTATACAGAACATTATCTGTTACTTACTACATTTACAACAAACAGGGCTAGCTTACACATCTATTCGTTTGCACCTTGCAGCAGTAGCTGCGTACTTACAAAACAGGCAACATCTATCACTATTCAGAGTTCCAGTAATAAAAACATTCATGGAAGGCTTAAAAAGGGTAATTCCACCAAGAATTCCTCCTGCTCCAGTATGGAATCTTAACATTGTTCTTACAAGGCTCATGGGTCCACCCTTCGAACCTTTGCACAAGTGCCCTTTACAATTTCTTTCATGGAAAGTTGCTTTCCTCATTGCTATCACATCATTGAGGAGAGTTGGTGAGCTACAGGCATTAACTTTGGAAGAACCTTTCTTCCAGTTACACAAAGATAGGGTAGTCCTTCACACTAACCCAAAATTCCTTCCCAAAGTAGTTTCTGCTTTTCATATCAACCAATCAGTTGAATTGCCAGTTTTTTTTCTCTCAACCGGATTCAGTAGCAGAATGCGCTCTTCACACGCTTGACGTCAAAAGAGCGTTAATATACTACACAGATAGAACAAAGGACTTTCGCAAAACAAAACAACTGTTTGTAGCATTTGCTCCACCTCATAAAGGCAATCCAATTTCAAAATATAGTATTGCAAGATGGATTGTTAAATGTATTCAACCATGCTATGCTAAAGCCAAAAGAACTTTAGCCATACCCCCTAGAGTGCATTCCACTCGTAAAATAGGGGCTTCGATGGCCTTTTTAGGTAACATTCCTCTAGCTGACATATGTAAGGCAGCTACATGGTCTACACCACACACATTTACCAAACACTATTGTGTAGATGTGTTAGCCAGACAACAAGCTAATGTAGGCCAAGCCGTGCTTAAGACACTTTTTCAGACAACTGCAACATTTACAGGTTAGCCACTGCTTTGGTAGTATACTGCTTTATAGTCTATGCAAAGCATGTGATCTACAGCTCACATGCCTTGAACGGAAAATGTTACTTACCCAGTAAGCATCTGTTCTTGGCATGTAGAGCTGTAGATTCACATGCCCCCACCCGCCTCCCCGGGTACCTATAGTTGTTGCAGTTCTTTATTATACACATATACGCACGGACAACTCTTATCTACACTTACTTACTCCATTCTCACCCTCTTGCGGGAAAACAATCTAACAATGAAGTTGATGCCCATGCGCACTATCACCGAAAGGAGGAGTCACTTTAACTCGTGACTGGAAATACTTCTTCAAAGAAAAACAACTTGCAAACATCCGGACCCAACACAAGATGGCAGGAGTATGCAAAGCATGTGAATTTATAGCTCTACATGCCAAGAACAGATGCTTACTGGGTAAGTAACATTTTCCTTTTCAGTAGAACATCCAATTTTTTTTATAAAAAAAAAATATAAGCAGCATTGTAGAAGTGGCCAAATTGTTTATTTTCTTCATAAAAAGAAACAAGTTTTATTTGGAAAAAAATGCCACTAACAGAAATAGTGACTAGGAACATCTTTCACAGACCGTTTTTAAAAGGAAAAAGGAAGGAAGGCAGGACTATGAAATGACAGCAGCAAACAGAGACTGAAAAAGAACTCTGCCCCTTTAGGTAATCCCACTCCTACCACAGCAAGTGCATGCCACAAAAAAGCAAAGGCATTATGTGAAAAAGGAAAACATTTCCTGTCTTGCAATTCTTGGAAAACATTTCTATGCTTGAAAGGCATCAAATGAAAACAAATCTTGAAGGTTTGAAAAGGTTTCAATGTCAAAATAGCCAAGAAGGAACTGACATAACTGGCTGGACATGATGAAATACCGGGAGGAGTGGGAATCCTTTAGGAACAGTGTCCATTTTCAGCGTGTTTGGTACAAAGCTCCTCATCTACGTTGCCCTGCTTTACTTTCTTTTTTTCCTTCACAAAAAAACAGTTTGTGAAAGATGTTCCTAGTCACTATTTCTTGTCATTGACTTTTTTCAATATAAATGGCTAATGACTTTATTTTTAGGCAGGCAAGTTATTTCGTATAAAAAAAAAAGGGATTTTCTATTGAAACCCTTCTGTAAATAAAAATGCAGTTTTTTAAAAATGCTCCGGGATCAAGTAGTCTTTTTTTATTTGAAAATCTTTTATAAACACACACCTTTCTTTGAAAATGCTCTGGGATCACTAGATAGTTTTTACTTGAAAATCGTATGTAAACGTACACACATTTGTTTTTCTTTTTTAATGCTCCGGGCTGAAACGGGCAGGAGAATTCAATGTTTTTGATTTTAATGAGGATTCCCTTGAATAGAGGAAAATTAATATTACAGGTAAGTAACTTTCCTTTCATCATATTTGTCTCAGCCTTCCAAGTTAGATTGTTTTTGCTATTTAATTGAAACCATTGTTCTGCATCGTCTGATTCTCTCTGATGACTGAATTATTTGACTGACTGAATTATTTATTAAGCGCACTATTGCCGAGGCGTCTTGGCGCTGGGGTGTGAAAGGGGTGGGAAGGCCATACCATTCTAGGATTTATCAAATAGCCAAGTTTTTAAAGCCTTCCTAAACAGAATCCTGTTGGATTGCTGTCGCATCTGGGTAGGAAGGGAATTCCAAAGCTTAGCAGCTTGGAATGAAAAACCCTTTCCTCCCCATCTGACTCTTTTTGTCCTGGGGAGACATGCCCAACCCTAAGTTGCATGACCAGAGTGCCCGCGCTGGCATGTATCGAGGAAAGAGGAGTCCAATATCAATTGCTCCTCCTCCATGGAAGGCTTTGTGTACTACACACAGGGCCTTAAAGTCCACTCTTTGTCGAACTGGTAGCCAGTGTAGGTCCCTAATGGCCTTTGATGTAGGGTGGTGCTTGGGGAGACCACACAGTACCCTTGCGGCAGCATTCTGCAGTGATTGGAGTTTGGAGAATTGTTTCGCACCAGCTCTTAAATACAGAGCATTACAATAATCTAGTCTGGATAAGATCAAGGCTCCTTCAACCGTCTTCCTTAGAGAGAATGGTATAAACGGAAGTATTTTCCTCAGAACCTTGATCATAAAGAAGCAACTTGAAGTAACTTGGTTGATTTGGGGACCATACGATAGATCTTTATCCATCAAAAAGCCAAGGTTCCTTGCCTTAGGCACCGGGATTGGACAGGTGCCCGCTTCTGGCGGCCACCATAGATCATTCCAGATGGAAGGTTTTTGACCAAACTCAACCACCTCCGTTTTCTTTGTATTAAGTTTTAAAAAATTGGTGCTCATCCAGGCCATTACTCCAGTAAGACAGTTACGGAATCGTTCTGCCGTTATTTCAACGCTATGCGTGAGTGACACAACTAACTGTGTGTCATCAGCATACGAAACTAACATCAGGCCATGATCTTTTATGAGATTCGCTAATGGCGTGACATATAAATTAAACAGCGTGGGAGACAACGCCGATCCCTGGGGGACTCCACAAGGGAGGTAATACTCCTCTGAATGGAGACCGTCCCAGTGTATTTGTTGCACCCTAGAGGCTAAGAAAGACGAGAGCAGGGTTAGTGCCATATCATTGATCCCGACTGTTTCCAGGCGGTGCAGTAACACCCCATGATTTACGGTGTCAAACGCCGTTGTTAGGTCGAGTAGGATCAGGACGGCTCTCCCACCTGAATCCATCACCTTACGGATCTCTTCTGTGGCCATGATTAAGGCCGACTCTGTTGAGTGACGTGATCTGAAGCCATGCTGAGTGGAGTCCAGAATATTATTTATTTCCAGATATTCCATCAACTCCAAATTCATGGCTTTCTCAAGAATCTTAGCAGGCAGGGGGAGACAAGATATGGGGCGATAGTGTTTGGTCTGCAAGGGATCTAATGAGTCTTTTTTTAAGATTGGTTTGATGCATGCCTTTTTCCATAACTGTGGAAAAACCCCATGTGTGATAATATTTAAAAGAGGGGTCATAAAAACACTGATCTCCTCAGGGGCCAAATGTAATATAAATGGGGGGCATGGGTCCAAAGGGGAGCCTGACTTAATTTGAGTCAGCAAGTCAGTGATCTGGTTCTCATGTACTGTGGCAAACCATGACAGACTGGTTTTAATTAAGGGCGGATCCCTTATACTTAATTTATCCTCTACTAAGTGTAGTCGTGTGCTCTCCAGTTCATTGTAGACTGTCTGGACTTTATTTTGAAAGAATAGTGCCATAGTGTCAACAAAATTTTGGTCAGGAGCAAATTCCGTGTCTCGAGGACATTTGGCAAGGGCCGAAACCGTTTTAAAAAGTTCCTTAGAAGAATTCGTGGCCTCAAGGATTTTGCTAGTAAAATAATTAATTTTGGCCTGCTTTATAGCAATTTTATATTCTTCCAAGTAATATTATATTGCGTCCTATGCTCTAGGCTATAGTCAGACCTCCAGAGGCGTTCCTGACGTCTACATTTTATTTTAATGGACTTAAGCACTGTTGAGTACCAAGGCGAGGTAACTCGCCTTTCCTTCGGGTGAACGGTCTCCTCTGGAGCCACCTCATCAACCGCCTGACTGATCCATTTGTTAAAATTACTAGCCCCGTCATTACAGTCAATATTAGTGACATTGGGGTTATCTTTTGCCAAGGCTGAGACCAGCTGCTTCTGTTGTATATTTTTCCACAGCCGTATTTTAGTCCGCAGAGATATTTGCCTGCGGCTGTTAGGGTGAGAGCATATATTAACTTTAAAATAGACTGCCGCATGATCTGACCAACCCACTGGACACACGCTCTCTACTTCAATATGGGGGTTATTGGTAAAGATACCATCTAACGTGTGCCCAGCTATATGGGTAGGATCACATACAATCTGGTTCATCCCATATCCAGCCATGACATCAATTAGGCTAATTGAATCTGAGTTGGTAGTTTGTTCTAGATAAAAATTAAAATCCCCCAGTATTGTAAAGGTAGTAGTGTCAAGGCATGATTCCATAAATGTTTGTATGGAACGAATGAAAGAAGTTCTTGTTCCTGGCGGCCTATAAACAAGTAAGCCAGGCAGGAGTTCATAGTCATGGTATTTAACACTAAAAGTTATGGCTTCAGCCTCCAGTGTGGGTTCAGATCTGAACCTCACTGTAAGGTGGGAGCGATAAATCAAAGCTATTCCTCCCCCTTTTGCTCCTAGCCTATCTTTATGAGCCACAAGGTAGCCAGCAGGAATGGCTTGGTTCCAGTCTGGGTCAGAGGTAAGAGTGGCCCATGTTTCCGTAAGGAACACCAGGTCCGGGTTAGCAACTGATACAAGGCATTCTAGATCAAGTTTATGTTTAGACATAGATCTTGTATTTAATAAGATACACCTAATGGAATGAGATGAATGATTTAGCACACTACTTTCCGAATCGATTGCAAGCGTGGGATGATTCCAGTCAGGTGTAGACATATTGGGTTTAACCGGCAAATATGTAGCTGACAGCCCGCAAAGGTTGCAGCAATTTGGGCCATAGCTAAGAGAATCCAATAGTAATGAAGGTTGTAGGCACTTACCTTTGTTTAGTGCCATGATATCATCACGCGAGTAGGTAATTCTGCTAAATTGAACAGGGGTTCTGGTGCTGGTAGCTATCCGGGCGCCGACAGGCGCAGACGGGCTTGCCTTTGGCGCGGTCGCGCCAGCGTGCGTTTTATCCCCAACGAGGTTCAGCAACTAGAAAGCTGACCTCAGTGCAGCGCGTCCCCTCTACTTCCGGGTACTGCAATTATCTGCACATACGGCTAAAACAGAGTTTTGGTATATACGTGGTCAGAGTACAATCAGGAGCGAAAATACAGGCTAAGATATTATTGTTTTTAAAACTTTAAAAGATCAAGTGCAAATCAGCAAATTTAAGCAGCAAGTCGGCACAGTAAAAAACGAAGCAATCAGGGCATTCACATTCACATCACACGCTTGCGCGGTCGCGCCAGCGTGAGTTTTATGATAGTCATAAATGTAGAATAGTTGCGCTTGTGTGCTGTGACACACATGTTTGTGGCATGTGTAACTGTAGGTTGACTCCATGCTTTCCTTTGAAGGCCACGTAAACCAGGTCACATCCGTATCTTTCTTTACACTAAAATTACTTAGAAAGATCCTTCCATTTATTCCGGTGAATTTGCGGAAGTTGGTGGTCTCGGCTCTCGTCTTATCCAGAGCCGATTATTGCAACGGTCTTTTCATTAACCTTCGGAAGAAATGTCTGACTAAGTTGCAGATTGTGCAAAACGCTGCAGCGTGCTTGTTGCTGAACAGTCCTAAACATAAATCTGCTTCCTCGGCGCTCAAAGAGTTACACTGGTTACCAGTGAAGAGACGAATCGAGTTTAAGGCTCTTTGTATAGCTTTTAAAGCAACTCGCGACATAGGACCTGTCTTTTTTAAACAGAATTTGCAGCCATACATTCTTGCTCGCCATCTTCGCTCAGCTCACGCTCACAATTTGGTAATCCCCAGGTTCAAAAAGAGCTCCTGGGGTGGTAGAAGCTTTCTGGTCGGTACGACCAGACTCTGGAACTTGCTTCCACAGAAGTTAAAAGATAACTCACTTGTTGGCCTTCAGGAAGGGGTTAAAGACGTGGCTTTTCAATCTTTGATGTGGTTTTAAGACTGTCCGGCATTTCCCGTCTGATGAGCTAGCGCCTTGACACCTTCGGGTATGTTTTGCGCTTTATAAATTTCTTTTTCATTTCATAGGTACACTTGCATTGCGTACTCCTGCCATCTATTTTTGGGTTTGGACGTGTGCAACTTGCCTTTTCTTCCAAGAAGTCTTTCGAGTCACGAGGTATAATGACTTCTCCTCTGCATGGGCATTATCTACATTGTCATCGGACTTCTTCGGCCTTTCTTCTCCTGTTAGCATGTTAAATACATTCACCATTCACATTCTCCTAGTTTCCGTGTCTGGCGGACTTCGATGACCAGATTTCTGTTGACGCCCCTTGTTGGTACTTTTCCCTTGTGGGCCGATGCCTCATCTTCAGTTTTTCTTGTTGACTTAGTTCGCACTATGTTGGAAAGTACTTCCTTTCAATACTGCCCCAGTGTCACTCTAAGTTTCCTTAAATCGACCACCATCAAGTCTGCAACCTCTGTTTTTCCCAAGATCACAACGAGGCTGTGTTAGGCCTGCCTCGCCATCTGCTCCAAGAAGACCCTGCGGGATCGACACCTTGCTCGGCGCAGAATGGAGAGCCACGAAGGAGATGGCACCCCAACATCTTTGGGGCAAGGGCTGTCAAGGAGGAGATGGAAGACCCTTCAGAAGACCATCCCCTACACTTCAGCCCCGAGCCTAGCTCCCAGTTGGAGTCGGAAACAGAGGACAGCAGGAGTCAGAGGGGCAGCAGGATCCAGAGGCGCTCCAGGTCATTAGGTCTTCAAGCGCGAGTACACCCTCCCTTCCACTGCTACACACTGTCACTTCACAAACCAAGCACCGCCTCAACGGGTTTCGAGCCCAGCGGACCATCACCAGACATGCGGTCCACCACTGCCTGGTGGCCATGGTCGATACTGAGCAACACATCGGCATCAGAAACCGCTTCGCCTCCGAAGCATCACCTGGGGAGACAAGCCAGAACATGCTTTCGTTGTTGAGTAATTTGATGCCAAAATCCCTGTTACTGGGGGTTTCCGAGGATATGGGGCTAGCTGGTCTTCAGTCGTCTCCAGAAGGAGCTTGATGCTCGTCAAAAGACTCTTTATCCACCCACCGACTGGAAAGGTCTGAACAACGCTGCCACCTAAGGTTTAAGACACTCTTCCAAAAAAAAAAAAGAAACTGACCTTCGAAGAACAGCTTGCCTTGGAGCCTCCACCGCCTACCAAGCACTGGAGGCATCAAGACAGGGGTCTGCCTATGCTCAAGGGCATGCTTCAAACTGCACCGGATACCTCCAAGGAGACGTGGTGCAGCGGCCAGAGCAGCTGACTCCGGAGCGCAGGGCTCACGGTTGGATCCCCGGCACCAGAGGCAGCTCAGTTCAGGACGGGGAAATGCTTTCATCATGGATTGTAGTGAGCACATGCACATCATGCCTATCAGAGAATCTGAGTGAGAAGTTACTTGGAACCCAGCACAGTGCTCTGAGATTTGTGAAGCTAGCTCTGAGATTGTGAGCAAGCAAGTTCCTGCTGGAATCCTTTGCGGCAACATAGAACTGTCCCGCATTTCACAGTGCCAGGTTTGTAAAGTTCCCTGAACAGCTCTACTCCTGTATAGAAGTTGTCCACATAAAGGTTATAACCTTTATGGAGGAGTGGCTAGAAAGGCTCCTATACAATCTTTGCCTTGACTCTTAGTGTTGGAGGGCAACCTCTAGGGTTTAGAGTAGAGCCCTTCCCTGTATGCACTCTCAAGCTGTAGACGTAAATTGGTGGCGCTCTCACACAGCATGTACAGCTTGATGCCATAAGAAGCTCTTTAGCTTGGACTGTACTGCCGGAACTGCAGCCGTCCTCTGTGCAGGATCAAAGACTCATCGATGACCATTCTTACCAGGAGTGTATATTTCTGGAAACCTGGCAGAGAAATGTTCCGAATTTTGAACACCCTGTGATGGTCTGGATGGTCCTGTGTCAATGTAGCAGAGCGGTCATTGAAATTCAACATACGCTGCAATAGCAAAAAACGATTTCTGTTCATGTACGGTGTGAAGACGGATGTTGGCCTCACCGTGCGATTAGATAAGTAGAACTGCAAGCTTGATTTGTGCACTAACCCCATTTTGAGCGAAAGTGCCAAAAATGTCTTCAGCTCCTCAAGTGAAGTGGGAGTCCACTGGTGTGCCCTATAACAAGACCCAAGAATGCCTCTATGCTCCTTCAGAAATTGTTCTGCACGCAGATTTCTTTGATGCACAATTTCCTGACCGACATCAACATCCCAAAATAGATGGACGTAGTCAATTGGCAGAAGAATTGCTGTATGCACTTTACATCCAGCGTCTTCAGTGAGTGGGGAAATTTGGGGCAGCACTACATTGTTGGGGCCACTAAGAGAGCACTCCGTATATGCTTTCCGCTGCACGTGCCTGTTCTCTGGGTTGGTCTGCTCTGCTATGGTCGCTTTGCTCTACAGACTGTGCTTACAAAGGGAAATCACAACTGCCACGACAATTTTCCTCAGACTCGCTGCAAGACAAGTCATGGGATGGAACTCCGCCGACCAAAAAAATTACTTTCCAGATTCTGCTTCATTTTCCTCTCTCAAATGCTGTTTCTGTTCTGATCCTGCCTCAGAGCTGTCCTCCATAACTTGAGTTAGTGTCTGTGCAGCAGTCATCCACGAAACACCTTCTTTGCTGACTGTCTAAAACCTTTCTTCTAAAACACTGTCCTACATAGAAGACAGAAGTATAGTTCGAAATCAGTCGGTGGGTGTGTGTCTTTTCGTTGGCGAAATAAATCATCGCTGTACTGATCCCTGGATTGCCGGCTTTTTCTTTGTGGTGGGTTTAAGATGAAGATTTATTTGCAGATTAAAAGCGGGTCCTGCTCCCACTGCCGTGCACCAGCCCTGAGAGGTGGATGTAATCAGAGTAATATGTATATGCTCCTGCTGGTGTCAGACTACATCCACCTCTCGGGGCTGGTATATCTATATCTCCCCAAAAGGGGGTCGACCCGTATGCTAAAAGGGCCGACCCCCTGCCTACATTTCTTTTTTTATGTCGTTACCCCTGTGGGCTGCGATCTTCCCCCAGGGAAACACACATTTCAACCATTTCACAACAAAACTTGTGGCCAGAGGGGCTCGGACCGCATGCCAGGAATGCTGATTCCCTGACAATATCTTTAACTTTGTTTTTTGTCCTTTTTCAAAAAAACTTTATTTTTAAAATGTTTGCCCCACAAGGGAGGTCGGCTTGTCCACCACAAGTGCCGACTCACCAAATGCACTAATCCCTGGTGGCCTAGTGGCTTTCCTGGTTGTGGTTCGGGCGCGACCATGGTTCACAATCAAGAAAACCTTTCAGGGAGGCACCGTTAGAAAGGGGAGACCCTCCCTTTTCTAACAATGCTTCCCCGCAACGTGGGAAGGCACCAGAGGTGTAAAGATCCCCACCCGAGTGGGAGAGAGCTCTTACCTCCTCGCTCCTCCACCTACGGAGATGAAACTGTGCTATGGGTCGATGCCCGCAGTTCAGGGAGATCAGTTTGACCACAGCATCTGAATTATAAATAAGGGCTCAATGACAAACCCCTATAACCATACCCTTATTGATCATTTTAAACAATGCAAAGACTTTTTCAGTGGAACAAATATAGTATTTGCATTTAAGCAATTCCATTTTTTAAAAACAGAGTACAATATTACAACCTTGCAGCAGCGGTGCTGGTATGAAAGCAAAAGCCAACCGGTGATCCTTTTTTCTTAAGGACTCAAGACACTGGGAATTCATTACCCATTTTCAAGTGAGCATGATCAAGAATCCGCTCAAGGACAGCAATTCTCTGGCTGTAACAGCAGACCCACACAACAAGGAGATACGGCTCAGCAAACAGTAACCAGTGAGATCATTAATGTATAACCCTGCAAGCACCGGTTACTGGTCTCACTCTCAGGTTACAACTCAAACCACATTCATCAGTTATTTCACTGAGAAAATGTTTTTTTCCACTACCGTACTAGTTCTGAAAAGACCCATCAACATACATTAGGTTGAAACCTATTGACACTGAATTAGAGCGGACTATTCATCTAAACTACAGATACTGACGACAAGCGAGAGGGAAATTAGTCTCATGGTTTTACAAAGACAGCCACCTCCACACTGATCGTAAGGAATACAATTCTATTTTTTCAAGAATTGTTCCTCATATTATCCAAATACTTATTGACTGTTTTTACTGTTACTCAGAATTAATTTTTGAATTATCGGCATGCAGTCATGTTTTGGGTATTATCTTTTACATTTGCTCAGATTAACACATGGTTGTTGGATACTCTTTCGTGCATGATATTTAGCCATTTTCATAATGAATAATTCCTTCTCAGGGGATCTCCATTGATAGTCATAACTACTGAATAATCCTGCCCACATGCGGAAATCCTGGAGCACTTCTTATAGCATGTCTTCTTAAGTGTAGATGTTCGCCTTTCTTCAGAAAAGGAGGAAGAAACAAAGGCTACATTGGCCAATTTCTTCAGATTGCTTTTTAAAAAAGGTAATATATATATGTATGTATACGTTTCAGGCAAATTAGCTGGAAAAGTTATTTGACCAGTTAAATCTCTTTCACAAACCCTTTTTAAAGATGGAAAGATGAAGGACGAGAGGACAGTGTAGCCCTATAGGCTGACATTATGTAAACGTGACGAGCATCTGCACCATTGAGGGCCCAGAGACTGCCAGTATTCCATCATGCCCAGCAGGTGGCAGGTGCTTCAGTTCTTTTTTCCGGCTTCTGGTGTCAGGATCTTGGAGCACTGAGCTCGGCCTTCTTGGCTTTATTTCCTCAAAAATCTCACTAGGAAATTGGTGACAAGTATTTTACTCGACAGATTTAATCTGTTTTAGTGTTTATATATATTTTTTTTGCCAGAGTTTTTTTCCCCCATGATCGAATAAAATGCCAACTATATTTGACAAGTGTCCTACCTGTGGAAGAAAGAAGGCCAAGTCAAATCCTCAATTCCTGGCAGGTGCCTACACAGCAAGATGTTTTCCAGGTGCACCCCCAGGCAGCAGGCACAATCGGAATGTGGGACGTCGGAGCAAAGAGAGGGTCAGTTCTCTGCCAGGGCTCTTCCACCTACCTATGAGGACTTCAGGCATCGGAGATCCAAAAAGAGAAGCCCACATCAAAAACAACGTCGTTCCAGGCCGGCATCGAAACAAGGTACAGTCCCTACATGTTCGCCGTCGAGAACTGGGTCGATGTCAAAAAGGAGACGACGTCGAGATACAGGAGTTCGATGTTGAAGGATATGACGTCAAGGCGCCGGAGAAGTTATACGTTGAGGAGTCTGTCGACGTCGAGATATAGGAGAAAGTCGACGTTGAGAAATCTAGACAATCCAGACCTGTGGAAAAAGTCAGAAAACCAAAACGTCTACCATCTACTTCGGACTCCGAATACTCCAGGGTACATTCTCCATTGTCGCCTATTCTGCTGCAAGACTTTCCTATGTGTCCTCTGCCTCTGCCACCTCCTCCAGTGCCTCTTCCACCTACTTCGCCAGCACAGCTTCCACAAACTGTGGAAGGCCCCCCTCCCGAGGCCTCTACCTTCTCGAAGATCACATTCCAAATCTCATCATCGTTTAAGACATTCGAGATATCACCATCGGTCCCAGACGTTCCTCATCTTCTCGATGTACACATTGCCATTATGCATCCAGGTCCAGGTGTAGAACACATTCAAGACGTCTTACAATTCTTCTTCTTCTTCCTCCTCCAGTGCTGGGAGATATTCACCAATATTTTCTGAGTCTCCCCATCCAATGGCCTCTCCAGTGCATGACATTAACACCTTTCAACATGTGCTTGTGTGAGGTGCATCAAAATTGAACATTCCAATGCCGGCTCCCACTCTATCAACATCAGTAACTTATGGGACGATTCACCAACCGGCAGCGTCAAGACCCCTCCAACCACTGGTTCCGGGTCTATTGGAACCAGCCATGGAGCTGTTCCTTACACCAGCTTCAACCAAATAAGCTCCATCGAGGCTACAGAAAACGTATAGACCTCCAGAGCAGGACCCACTGTTTCTTTGCTCAGACCCTCCCCCTGATTCTCTGATCATCCTTGCAGCAAAGAAACAGCATTTCACTACTTCTTCGTCTACAGTCCCAGGAGACCGTGTAAAAAGCTAGATTCAGTGGGGTGCAAAGTTTGTGGTACGGCTGCCACCACCACCATGAAAACGGCAACTGCTTTGACCCTGCCCGGCAGATATGACTGAGCCTTGTGGGACTCCTTGCAAACTTTTGCAGAAGACCTCCCGAAGAGAATGACGAGAGGACCACCTTGAGGTGGTAGATGAGGGCATGATGGTCTCCTACCAAGTTATTAGTGCTGCTGCCGACTCTTCACTACTGGCAGCCCACGGGTACTGTCATGGCTTAGCCCTAACACTCTTGGCTTCGTCTGATAGCCCTAAAACTAGAATCTGAACAACGTATTCTTAATCTTCCCTTCTCCGGGACCACCGTATTCGGCAATCATACTGATGATGAGATGGCTCGGATGACGTCCGAGATGGAGACCTTGAAGGCGATAGGTCTAGAAAAATGAAAGGAACAAGGTAGATACACCTACAAGTCTTATGAACAACGTTTCTATCCGCAGAGGGTTCAAACCCCTCAGTGGTACCCAGGTCACCACCAACAGCAGCAACAAAGACCTTTTTTAGCAACATTAATTTCGACAATCCAGCGGAAGAGCAAGCCACCTGCCTGCTCAAGCAGGAAAGCCTCCAGCAGGCTCCAAACAATGAATCTCTGCTTCCGCTCTTCTGTTACCCTCTCTGGTAGGGGAAAGTATCTCTCATTTCCTGACAGAGTGGCAATCCAACACGAAAGACGCCTGGGTTCTTAATATTGTACAGAATGTGTATTGTCTCCGGTTTACCAGACCTCCGCCAAATACTCCACCAAAACCATCCAATCAACATCTTCAAATGCTGCGCTCAGAAGTGAACATCCTTCTGCAGAAGCAAGCGGTGGAGATTGTTCCTCCCAAACAACGAGGCACAGGGATTTCTTCCTGTTACCTTTTAGTAAAAAAGAGAGGACCCCAAAACAAATTCATACCCAGTCTAGATCTGAAGCTAGCCAACAAATGAATTGGAGAGAAAAGTTCTGGATGCTTGCACTACATCAGATTTTTCCCCAAATACACCAGGGAGACTGGCTCTGTACGATAGGCCTCCAGGATGCATACTTTCATGTTCCAGTAGCCAGGAAATATAGCAAATTCTGGAAGTTTGTAGTAGGTCACGATCACTACCAGGGCAAAGTGCTTACATTCGCCTCAAATCAGCCCCCAGAACTTTCTCGAAGTGCATGGCAGTGGTCGCTGCATATCTCATGAAACGCCGAATATTCGTCCATTCATATCTAGACGATGGGCTGATCAAGGTGTCAAGACCACAAGCAGCCCAACTTCATTATCAGTTGACGAGCAATCTTCTTCACCGATTAGGACTGCATGTAAGTCGCAGCAAATCGACCTCTACTCCAATTCAGTCTCTGCATTACCTAGGTGCCACCATCAACACCCTACAAGCAAGAGTGTATCCTTCGGAGGAGAGACTGTTATCAATCCGTCTGAATTGTCACTCTCTCATGAAAGTCTCTCATCCCACGGTGGTAAAAGTGTAATCTCTCTCCGGCTCAGTGGCTTTGTGCACTTTTCTGACTACGAACACCCGTCTCCACTACAAGAATGTCTGGAGAATCAGTGGGATGAATACTCAGGCAATTGGGAAGACAAGATCACACACACTCTCCCAAAGTAAAACAGTCCCTGAAATGGTGGTGCTCTCTGACAAACCTACTTCAAGGAATGCCTTTTCATCAGGATGTTCCCTCTCAGTCAATAGTTACAGATGCCTCTGTGTTAGGTTGGGGAGCGCATATGGGTCATCTTCAAATCCAGGGAGCATTGCCTCCAAGGGAAAGGACTTATCACATCAACC
Organism: Calotriton arnoldi; assembly: GCA_963921515.1. Lineage (NCBI taxonomy): Eukaryota > Metazoa > Chordata > Amphibia > Caudata > Salamandridae > Calotriton > Calotriton arnoldi. The sequence continues at coordinate 1,402,537 of CAWUFW010000018.1, forward strand.
TTTTTTTTTGTTTGTAATTTTTATTTGAGTAAGAAAAGAAGCAGGTAATGGAAATAATTCATACATATTCTTCAATCGAACAAGTTCATGTCAAGTAAAACCATCTCAAAATCAGTTCAGCAAGCTTATCCAAGTAAACTGAACACATTTATTTCCCTAGCATAAAAACCCATTTAAAGTGACAAAGTGCAGTTATATAAAAATAAAAAGCATATCCTATACTATTGCTATACTATAACATTCTAACTTATATAGAAATGTACCCTACTAGTCTTTTTTAAACTGTCTTTCTGAAAGTATAATCTTAGTTTACTCATAGCAGCAATAATATTATATATCAATATAGCAGCATTAATCTTATTTATACAAAAACTATAAGTCAAAAGCTTAAAATGCTAGCCGTATCCAACATCAACCAACTGAATCATTTACAGATCATTGCATATTCATTAATAATGAAGAATAACCTGCCCAGGTTGCCTCGAACCTACGAAGTGCCCCCACACGCTTAGCATATGATTCTTCATAGTCATAAGTCCTAGCCATCTTATTCAGCAACTACCCTATTGTCGGCAGCGTTTGTGTTGTCCAATTCTGCAGAATCAAAGACCTGGCCACCGTTATTGCTATAAAAATAAAATATTGTTGGTATTTCTTTAACTGGTGCACTACATTTCAAGAACCAAATAGGACCAACATTTTGATGGAAGAATGTTAGTGGACATGCAATGACTAATAATCTTAAAAACATCCTCCCAAAATTGCTGTAGGCTAGTGCATGCAAAAAACATATGAGCCCATCCACCCGCACCATTCGTCTTACACCTGAAACATTGACCTGGGAGCGATGGGAACATCTTAAGCAGTCTGTGGCGTATAATATGCCACCCACCTTGATAAAAAGGCCATACTTTTAAAGTTTGCTGCTCTTAAAGCTCTATATCCGATCTCACTCGGTAACTGCCATTCTTTAATATTAAATCTGCAACCTGTTTCGTGAAAAACTCTTGGAAGTAATTCTTCCAGTAGTTTCTTGTGGACACTTTGACAAAGCAATACCAGTTTCCCACTCCATCCATCTTATTTTCATTGATTGCCCCTTTTATCACTCATTCAGACTCACTCGTCATCAAATAGTTGTTTTTAAGAAAGCTAGTCACTTGGTTAAAACTTAGAGCTGCATTTTTACTACCAATTTGCTGTAGTATTGATTCCCATGGAATCAAATTCGCATGATTATAAAAGTCCCTTAATTTTTCAAAGCCTAGTTCACTACATGACTGCAAGACTCCCCGTGAAAGCTGTAGGCCCCAAATGTCACAATCTTGCATTGGAGTAAACGCATGACATACAGGCATATTTCATGCTTTAAAAAAGTAGCTGAGTACGCTATGTTAACGTCAATGTAACCTTATATCTCGTTTTCTTAGGAATCCTTGTGGTCAGCAGAAAAGCTGGTAATCTTATCGCACTTTCAATTAACATATGATTTAGAACAAAGTTGTCATAATTCGATGATGCTACTGTTAATTGTACCATCATATTAACCAATGAAGCCTGGTAATATGTTGAAAAATATGGTAATGCTATTCCCCCCTTTACTGTATCTAATTGGAGAGTGGACAATTTTACCTGAGGTTGTTTATTTGCCCAAATGAACTTGTGAATGGCCTTATCTAATTCGCGAAAATATGAATTAGGTACTTTTAAGGGAAGATTAAGGAACAAAAATAAAAACAAAGGAAGTATTGACATCTTAACTAACGAAACTCGTCCCACTAACGACAAAGGCAGCAAAGTCCATCTATCTATTAACTTTTTTACTTTTGTAAGGCTATTGCCATAATTTAGGTGGAACAGTTGTGCATACTCACTTGTTAGAAAAATACCTAAATATCTAATGGGCCAAGGTGGTTGAAACTGCAAACCAGCCGGCAGCTGGGAAAGCATAGAGTTAAACAAGAGCATTTCTGTTTTAGACTGATCTACTCTATATCCCCCTACACGTGTAAAAGCCTGAATTTACTCCAACGCCTTCTGTATGTTTGAACCCACAGACTTGAGATATAAAATCTCATCTGCAAATAGTTTGATTTTCACCGTCCCAACTAGGAGCTAAAATCAATGGATTAGAACAAATTTTAATTGCAAGCGGTTCAATAACGAGAGAGAACAAAAGCAGGGATAACGGGCATCCCTGCCACGTTACTCGCTTAATCACAACCTCTTTTGTGTTAATAATAATTTTAGCTTCTGCCTCATTGTATAATTCCTTTAGCATCGCTATAAATTGAGATATAAAGCCAAATTTCTCCAGGATAAAAAAGAAAGCTTGCCAGTCAACAAGGTCAAACGCCTTTTCCTGCATCCATCATTCGTATGGCGGACTTGTCCTTGTTGACTGAAAAGTAATTGATAGCCTGGGTTAAATAATAGGCATTAGCAGCCATAGATCTTTTTCCCGGCGAAATTCCGTTTGATAAGCATGGACCACCTGTTGGGAGCAATCCCAGTCGCCCAAATTTTCATAAATAATTTGTAATCTGAATTTAATAGACTTATGGAACTATAAGAATTGGGGTCACTTGGATCTTTATCTTTCTTAAGGAAAATTATCACTACTGACTCCTTCAGTCTCGAAGAAATGAGATTCCCACCCTTAAATTGATTAAATTGAGATGTTTAAAAATAGAAAAAGGTCCGCTTGAAAAACCTTTTATACCTATGGGAATACCATCACCTCTGCTAGCCTTTGTGCTAGCCATATTTTTAAGTGCATCAGCCATTTCCATGGGCTCTATTGGCTTATTCAGAGCATTGATATGATCCCTGGTAATTTGTTGTAGCTGGAAAGACCCGAAGTAATGTACTAACTCTTGTTGATCTATTATCTGCACCTCTGCCTAGATTGGCTTAAAGTGGCTAAGAAATATTTCCGCTATCCTCTCCTTGTTATCCTCAATGGTTCCCGTTTTCGAATCTCTCATCTGAGTAATGAATTGCCTACTTTTCTGAGTTTTAGTATTCCATGAAAATTATTAACCTACATGCTGGCTTTCTTTGTACAGTTTTTGTTGATAAGCCTTACTCCCAGCAATATCTTCTAGTAGAAAAAAGTCTTGTAATCGTTCCTTCGCCCTCATCCATTCTTGATATAATACCCTATCACAGTGATCTCCTGTCATCCCTAAATTAAATTAATTCCTAGTCTTCTCTACTGTGTTTTGTAAAGTTTCAATCTTTTGCACTCACTGCTTGTTTATCCTAGCTTTATTAGAAATAACCTGGCCGTGGAAAGAGACCTTAAAAGCTTCCCACACCATAAATATTGGGGCAGTAGTTATATGACTCTCAAAAAAACATCTGACTGAAATGTAGCATTAGCAAGGATTTATTAAACTGCCATCTGGATTTGCTTTTCCGAGGTATTCCTAATACTATTACTAGAGAGACAATATAGTGATCCGAGAAGAAATTAGCTATAATTGCAGACCCTCCTCTTTCTAATAATTAATCCACTAGAAAGAAATCTAGGTGCGGAGCCGTTTTAAATCTTGAAGAATAACACGTAAACTGGAAAAAACCCTGGTGATTTAATCACCACGGATCTATTAGGGCACAATCATCCTTTATTATCTCAATCAGTTTTGTAGTTTTTGGTTTTAATTGTCGCTGAGTTTTATTTGAAGTATCTAGCCCTAGATCATGTATATAATTAAAATCACCCCCCATTACTATGGGCCCTTCTAAGTTTATTAATAGGTCATAGATCTGCTCCAAAGCTTTAATATCATAAACAGTTGGGCTATTGTAATTCAAAAAGGTAAGAAATAATTCTGTGACCTTAACCTTAATCCAAATCCATCTAGCATCTCTATCACAAATTACTTTCTTAATCTCCCAATCTACCTTATTCGGGAACAATATCCCTACTCCCCGCTCTGCCATATTTGCTGAGGCGAAATAGGCCTGTGAATATTCCCTCTTCCGCGCATTTAACAGGTCGTTCACATTACACGTAATTATCTTTATATTCTGCTGCATTTCTTAACTTTGGCCCTCAAGCATGCATCTTGTCCTCCCAAAAATGTCAATTTTCTACCTTTTACTTGCCGGCCTTGTCCCATTTCACTATCTTCCTCTATTTTCACTTCCCCTCCCTCCCACTCTTCTCTTTATCTTATTGGCGATCCACGCATTGCCTACTCTCATCTGGTTTCTTTTTATCTGCGCACCCCCCCCCCCACACAACACCCCTCCCCACCACCACCTCCCTGCACCAAACCCATCTGAGAAAAAAGATGGCCCATGTCTCCCTTCCTCAGCCCACCCATGAAGGTATGGTGCCCTGACCTGGCACCTACTCACACTCTCCCGCTTCCACCCCCTGCATATTTTAGCCTTATCATATGGAACTAGAGCAAATATAAAGTGCCTGAAAGTGCTATTTTAACAAATTGACAAATGCTTTACGAAGTACACATATATCTACTGGACATCCTCCCACAACTCATGGCATTCCATAAACTCAGAAATCGTAGAAGAAACCCTACAACATGTTATGTGCTTGAAACCATAAAGTAACTGGTGCTCAGAAACCTATCACAGCAGCTCTCATCTTCTCACGGAAACCAGGGCAGAGTATAAAGGGCTAATATGCAAACCAAAAAGTGCTTTTATAACAAGGTGGCTTGTGCTTAGCAGAATAGAGATATATGTGCTGCTGACATCCAGCATTCAACAACATTATGTTAGCTTCATATCCATCAACAAGGTACTGTAACCTGCTGTATAAAAGTGACTGGTGCTTTACCACATACCTAGAAAACCATTTAAAAAAAGTAATATTTAATGTACTCTAAATCACCACTAACTCAGTTCGTAATATCTTATAACTTTTCAGATTTTTCCTAGCTTCCCCTGCTTTTCCTATATACATTACTTTCTTTAATAACCTTCTGCAACATCTCCTGGGCTTCCTCAAGAGTAACACAAAGATGTCATTGACCTTTGAATAACACTTTCAACTTAGATTGTTGGACAATGGACGCCTGTGCCCCTGCGTTTTTAAACTGACCAATCAAGCCCAGGAAATCCCTATGTCAGCGAGCCGCTAATGCCAACATATCTTAAAATACTCTCACTCTTGACCCACCAGTTAGAAAAAAAGCTTTTTTCTGAATAGCCTTAGTTAGAATGGCTTTTATTATCCGATAATCTGAGAAATTTCGTATCATTGTCCTTGGATACTTGGCACCAGCTAAACGCTGCACAGAAACACTATGTGCTCGCATTATAGTAAGATCTGCTGGTGCATTCTCCAAATATGTTCCTTCATCATGGTTCCCATATAGATCAGTGTATTTGGCTGCCCATTAATATGTTCATTTTCCTCTGGAATTCCTATAAAACGCAAATTGGATCGTCTCGCATAGTTCTCCATTTCCTCTACTTTAAATTGTGAAGCCTGTAGATTTTTATGAAGTACATCGATATCTTTGTCCCAACTAAGAGAGCGATCCACCAAATCTGAAATCTTTTCTCCAGTTCCTTGATTTTTCCTGGAATTTGTTGCACCAGTCCCTCTATCTTATCCAACCTAATATGAACTGTGGCGATTTCCTGCGCCAGGAAGTTTTACATTCTCTGATTTCGACTAAGATAGTTTAAAAAAATTGCTGAACCTGGTACATCGCAGGTTGACTAGAATTGACCATCTCCTTATTTTTCTGCTGCCTCTGCACCCCTGAGGAATTAGCATGATTTACAGCCTGGAGGCTTTCGACGCCAATTGACAATTCCTGACCCATCCTCTCTGGACTCAGTGTTTCTGTAATTTGAGATGATAAATCTGAGACTTCTCCTACCCCAGTTTTAACCATTGTATCATCATTTGGCAACAACAACCTAACCAGCAAAACTGGTGCCAACCCTGCGCCAGAGTCGCATATTACCGATAATTTGACTTCTTCCAGACCTTCTGTCCATATAGATAAACTCCCCGAAGTTGTTTTTCGATTTTTTGAAAATAGAGGATAATCTTTGTGTTCTTTACCAACCACTTTCATTGATTTACCTTTTTGCCCACTTCTGTTCAGTATATCCAAGTGATAGTCCACCTCCCCGGATTTACTACTATTCTGTTGCTGGAGATTGAAGCTACTGTTCATCTTATCCATAGCAGATACAGCTGTAGTGCCAGTAAAGGCAGCATCTGGGGGAGGGGGGAGGTGTAGCCGTCATGGGGGAGGTTGATATGTCTGAAAGGACTGGTGATACCTGCTCCATCATACTGTCTGGTGCGGTGCCTTTTTTGCAAACTTTTTCTCCCTCCTCACTGCAAAAATGCACGTTTGCGCTGCTTTCATTTTGGCCCTTTAGTTTACTGATCTGGGACTTAAATCTGGAGCTCCAGCTTTCCTCAGGACCAAATACCGCATACTCTTGTCCCCAAAAATAATAGGAAATGTTATTGCCCTGCTGCCACTGACCTTTATATTTTAACAGTGGCTACTGTCCTTGGCAGGCTTTTATCTTAGGGCTGGCAAGGAAAGGGGAGGGGGTAGGGAGGACCCTTTACTGGGAAGGGCTAGGTTATCACGACGACTCCTCGTCACCAGAGACCTCCTTACCTCAGTGAGGCACCTGTTGGCTCCCTCCTCGTCTCTCTCTCTTTGCTGAAGAACTTCGCTCCAAAAGCAGATTTGCTCTATGTCCTGGGCTGTAGTTACATTCATCGCTCGTGACTCCATAAAACGAGACGAATTGCTGTAGGGAAATCATTCGGCCGCATCTCGTGCCTCCTGCTCCGGCGTTCTCAACTCATAAGTCGTTTTGACCGTCTCGAGCGCCGAGTCATGCGGGCCGCTGCCTCACCGCTTCACTGTAGGAGTACTTATCACATCAATCTCCCCGAGCTACAAGCGATTCACTTAGCATTAAACGCTTTTCTCACGCCCTTCAAGACGAACTCCCTGCTTGTTCAAACAGACAACACAACAACCAAGTACTATTTCATGGGTACTCGCAAACCCTTTCCCAGGGGTCACAAAATTTGATCTGTGATATGACTGAGGGTCACATTGATACCAGCAGCATGGCAATCGGGGAGGGGTTGGTGGTAAGGTGGGTGTAAGAGAAGAGAGGCATATACATCTAGTGTCTAAATTGCACAATGTGAAACCAAAAACTTGGGATTAATCCAGACTTCGCCACTTAACCAAATTGTGTGATCCTAGGCTATTGTTTTATTTCATTTTCCCTCCTTTTTAGGTCTCGCCTAGCGTTGCAGCGCATGCGCTGCTCGCTCTGCGAGGCCTCTTGTAATCGAGGAGATTTTAGAAATGGAGTGGAAGCCCCGCCCATCCCTTTTATTGGCGGGCGTCATCGTTTATGGTAAACCCTCGCTCCCTATTTGAAATGAGGCTTCTTTGTTCCCGCCCTGTCTCCTTTTCGGCTCGCCCCTCCGGACTGAATCGTGTAGTTGCGGCGTGACATGGTGGGCTTTATCTGGTGGTTGAGCACTATTTTCTGGTTTAGCACGGCGCCCGCTTCATGGACACCGAGGCTTACTCCCACGCGCCATTGTTTTCGCCATCCCTCCATCCATACCATTCGTGATGCTTGTTTTGTTTGTGGCCTTTGTGTTTTCAGTCTCACTCCGTTGCGCTTGCCCCAGCGCGGTACCTTCACCCATCTCCGCTACCCACCCCCACCACCACTCCCAGGTCGCTACTTGCCCGTTACCAATTTGCCCCTCATGGCTGCTTCTTTTAATGTATTTCGAAAGCAGCGTAAACAAGTAAGAGAGGACGTGCACACCTCGCCTCCATGTTTTCCTCGCTCTCCATCAGGGCAAGGGGCATTCTTTCGGAAAAGCACACTGCCATGCAACAGCTGGCCCCGCCCCCAGGCATCAACACGGAAGACAGACACGATGGCCCCGGTGTCTCTGGTGCAGGCGTGCCACAGCCTGGCGCTCTCAACATGGCGGCAGTCGTCCGATCTGACTTTGGTAAACTTTAAATTCCAAACTTATTGGGTTTATTTTTGTTATTTTTAGGACCTGCCTAGTTGTATAATGCAGTTCTTTCCAGTACACCTTGCCTGGAAAGTGTAGCCCCAGAGTTACTGTAGCGGTGACCATAGTTCCCTCTAATGTGCGCGGGAGCGCGCGCGCGCACAAGGCCTTCTTCCAGCGCGCATACACACTTGCAAAGCGCACACAATGCCAAAAGTCCGTTCTTCAACCACAAATGTAAACATACATGGGTAAAATGCGAGGAGCAGTGACAGCGCATTTGCAAGATCAGACGGAAGAGCAGCTATTTTGCCACAGACACGCTACAAATTAGAGAGCTCATAACTTCTGCACTTGCTACTTACTCTGTTATGGCTAGGAGCCTTTAAAAGTCAGGCAAAGGCGGCGTGGTGTAATGGTAACGCTGCCGACTTTGAAACACATACAAGAGGTTCGAATCCAGATAAATACATTTTTATTTCGGCCCTGTGAAAAGCTTCTGAAATGGCATCATAAATAATATACACTGATTTCCACCCAGGAAGTCTGTGTTTAACCTAATGACCCTGGGTGAGAGGCTGCGATCACACTATACTTTAAGGCCATTGAGAAAAGTAAACCCAGAGGCGGCTCTATGGTAAGACTTGTAATATAATATAGCTAACCCTAACTTGCGGTCTGAACTGTACAACTTTCCCTGCTCTCTCATTGAGACTGAGGGGGAAGAGACGCAGTGTTAACTCCCAAGGGAAAATGTTTCCAAGCTCTGCATTTCACTTAATCTCCCCATATCTTAAAAATAAATCTTAATGAGTCTTTGAGTAATGCAACTGGTGCTCATGCAAGGGGCTCCAGTGCCCTTGGGCCAAGTTCACCCTATATAAAACTGAAAAAAACTAGCAACATTTGGGGACACAACCCAGGATGAAAGTATTGTAGACAGCATATATTTATTTTTTGTAGTGGAACTGGCCTGCATTTCATCCACAGAAGTGTAGCTGTCTCTGTTATGTGATAGGCTTCTCAGTTCATGTTTAAAACCACTCACTTTTAATAAATACTTTCTAAATATTTTGGATGTATTAAAGGGAAACACTTCCACATGTTAAAGAAATACTCTTCTTGAATATTGAATGCAACCTTGCAACATATTCAACATGTTAGAAAATGATATTTCAAATATTTTCAAGGGTCATCTTGTACAAATAAGAGTGCAGCCCTTTACATATGGTGCTGTTAGAATGTGAGGAGTTAGGTGAATTAATGGCTCTGTTGGGCTTTTTTCCAGTGGGTGCTGTTCTTAGAATCACATTCACTTTTTTGCCAAGTCACCAAGAACCCACTACAGAGACTTTATGGAGGTGCAAACTCATAAATTGGTGGTCAAGGCGTGACAATAGAAAGAGGGTGCAGTCATGAGGAAGTTTGGCTTTCCACTTATACAATTACTTTTTTAAAACTCTCCAGCAAAGAAATGGCATCGAGGACAAATGTGACAGTAAATCTTTTTCTGGTTTAAATGATTGAAAAGGCAGCACTTTAAAATACCTTATGGGGTTAAGACACTCTCTGCAGTGATATTTGTGTGCCAAGGAAATTTTAGGGGATAACCGTGATGGTCAGATAACTATGGGGGTTAATGCAGTTGCTGGAGATCTGTGTTTTGTCTAGTTTCAGTTTTGACTCATAATGCTGCATAGAGGGTTAATGCATCTCCTGTAAAGCACATTGTGTAACATGCAAATCACAATTTTTAATTTTTTTGTAGATAAGTGGGTTACTACTTTTGACACATATCCGTTATTACATGCAGTACATAAATTGCAATCCTATTGTAGCACAGTGAGCTATGAACCAGCATCAACAAGCCTTTTGCAAACTGCAAGACATGGGTTTAGAACCTTATTGTTATCTTTCTCAATTTGTTGTATAGTGCTGCTGAAAAGGATTCCTTTGCGTAGTAATACATTTATATGAATACAGACAGCCCCAGCACAGCTACATTTTAAATCCATACTTTTACTTTTTGTTTCTCCCAGTTATGCACTCTTAACATATGCCTATCTTCTTCGAGTACATGCATGTAGCTTATATAGGAAGGGTAAACAAAGTCAAAAACCTGCCTCAAATGTTTCTTTTAAGTACCTGACTTGTAAAGTGATACTTGTGTGCCTTCGTTTACCCTCCATTGTGTTGGAATCTAGGTATTAGGCTCCAGGTGACTCCCAGGCAGGATCATTCTTGAACAAAAGTAGGGCTGTTGGCCCTTTAAATGAGACCTTTGTTTTGGGATAACTTAAATTGTAAATAAGAAAGCCCCTTCACTGCCTGCAGATTCCTGCTCAGAACCGAAAGCAGACAACCTGTGGGCCCTGCTCAATATGTTCCGGTGTTGGCGAATTACACTGGGAAGTTTTTTTTTAGCATATTTCACTTGGTCCAGCCCAGATCCGGTTCGAGCTCAAAACTGCCTCATTCTTCTGACTGCTTGCATCAACCCTGCTGTTCAGTTAATACATATAATGGTAGCACCTTCTGTGTCCTGTCCTTTTCAAAATCTGGGGTTTAGGTGCTACAGCAATAAACAATTCATGTCCAAGGGTGTGTATCTACATTGGAAAACTGTCTCAAGACTTTATTAAATAGAACTATATATGTGTGTAATGGACCTGTTTCGCACTCATTGTAAGCAAAGGTTTGGAGTGGTGACTGCCACAGATTTATATTGCTGAGCAAAGCACTCAAATGCATGATCAGTTGCTTTGTGCACATAGCCTTGGTTGCAGCGCACAGAGATCTTGAACTGCCGCACACAGAGGAAAATAATTAGAGGGAACATTGGCGGTGACAACGCTGCCACCTCGCATGTCGTAAAGTTGTACTAGTTTTGTTGCTAAACCTGCGCTCATGTTCCACGTTTACATGCAAACCCTTCCAGGCACCAGTGTCTCGACTATTGTGGCACCAGAGTCCGTATACGCTGCCTCTGGCGCCCCTGCCTGGCTAGTTGTTTCTGGGATGATTTACATTAAAACGTATCAGTCCCGCATCTCATGGCGTCCACAGTACCTCCAAGTTGATCTTTCAAGTTTCTGTCACTTTCTCCCCAGTTGTCTTTTTTTATTATCGGTAAAGATCTTCTTTTAATTATTGTTCATTTCCCACTGTTTGTAAGTAAGTAAGTAAGTCCGTTTTTATATAGAGCAGCTACTCACCTTTACGGGTCTCAAGGCACAGGGGGGGCCGGAGTGGAAATTAAGTGAGCTATTGCCCAGTCACATGGTGCTGAGCTGAGCTGCCGCCGGAGCCGGGGATCGAACCGTGAACCCTGTGCTCCGAAGTCAGCTGCCCTGGCCGCTGCACCACACCTCTCCACTGTTTGCCTTCGGTTTCATTGACAGTGTCACTCCTGGTGTCTTTCTAAGCGCCGCTGTCTCTTTGGTAGCAGCAATACTGTTACTTTAGTGTTTGTTTCTGAAGTGTGCCTGTATTTGTTTGGGTGCGTTGCTGCTGTTTCTCATTGTTAGTCGGCTTTCCCTCGATGTCCCTCTCATTAGTATCAGTCTCTCCCACTTTCGTCTACGGTGTCCCTCTTTCAGTGTCTGTGTCTTATGTCAGTGCGGAGTCGCGACCCCTCCTCCCCCAAACGTTTTCTTTTTTTGCCTGCGATGTGGTGGTCTAATGTATCTGGTATCAATGCCACTGGCTCTCTGGTGGTCTCCCTCTCGTGTCAGTAATGCTGTCACTTCCGATGTTGCCATCTCTGTTCAGCTAAGTCGGTCTTTAGCAATGGCAAACTTTTGTGCGCCAGTGATTCTCTCTATTTCCATGAGTAAGATTGCTGTTGTACCTGCTAAGTGGAAAGCACAGTGTGATGCCCTCAAGGGGGTTGTGAGTTTTTTTTAGCCAGTAGTACTTCGCATTTTGGAAGTTGTAGTTTAATTATCACGATAAGTATGCACTTAAAATGTCAGTACGTGGTGTGTCAGTGATGACTTACTCAGCATCGTGCTTATGTCTGTGGTCCAGTTATCAGACTGGTGTGCTTGTCTCTCAAGCTGATGTGGCAGCGATGTTGTCTCTTCCTCTGTTTCTTTTTCTTCAGCTTGGTGAAGCTCTTTTTCTCTGTTCAGTTCGTGGGCTTGTGCATCAGTCATTGATGGTGTGTGTTCTCAATGTGGTTGTTTGATGTAACGGACAGTTGGGCTTTCTTTGTGTGGTCTTTCATAGAATCTGCCTTTGGTGTTAGTAAATATCGTCTTTCAGTGTCTTATGTGTTATTTATACAGCACAAATATAGCTGATCAGAAAGGTGGCAGAGCGCTATACAGGATCAAAGGTTAACATTCAGTCAAAAAGTGATTGCAGGGGCACTTGTGTTCTGAGAGCAGAATTGGGCTTGTCAGCCCCGATTGTTATGGGTATGTTGTTACAGATTCTTGCTGCATGGACAGAGCGGGCTTGTTGTCATGTTTTCCAATGTTTTGCATTTCTTCATTTGCCATCTGAATGTGTTCCGGTTGGTGGTTTGCAGAGAGCCAACAGACGTGGTGAACTTGTCAGCCAGATAGGCAGTGGTGGTGGTTGTGTTGTGAAATTTAGGGTTCAAAACCTTCTCTCAAGGCCAATGTGTCATTGATCTGGGTTTTTCATTTCTTTCACGGGTGTGAGAGGTGCCATTTATTCTCTCATGTGTCACTGGGACCACACCATGTGAGTCAAGCTGCCCTTCCCTTTGGGTGGGATCATTGTGTATTAAGCATCAGTTTCTGCTAGGGTCTCTTTGTTGTCAATAATGCTGTATTCTGGTGTTTGCCCCAGGGTTCACTGATAGTATTTCTAACGGATGCTTCTTCTGCATGTTTCTTGTATATAGAAATAATCTCAGGTGTCAAACTGGATCAAGATATTTTTAAGCCCTGCTTTCATGGGAACAAAGTTGCTACTACAGATGCACCACATTGGCACTGCTCACAACTCTGATGACATTCCCTTTTTCATATCTGTCCCAGAAGCTCAGTGGTTAGGGAGCATCGTTGAATATTCTGCACTTTGTTTCTCCCCCGTGCTTCCACAATAGCAGTGCTAATAGTGCCGTGGTCTGGGCTAAAACCACGTTTGAGTTGCATGCAACAAATGGTAGTATCCGTCTTGGCTCCAGCTTTGCAGTGAAATTTCAGCTTCTGAAGTCCTTTCCTGATCAAGTGTGCTTTCCAACTGTTGCTGCACTGCTTGTCTGAAGTCCAGACTGGCACTCGTGGGCTAGTTCTTATGCAGGTTATAGGTGTATGTACTGATGGTAAGCCAAGGGCCCTTCTTAAGGTGTGCCACTTTCAAAAATTATAGTTCCTAACACTGTAAAGCACAACAAGCATTCTTTGCAGGAATGGAACTGGGCAGCATCAGCTGTTCAAAGGGGTCATGGATTAGAGAGAGTCTCTGCAGACTTCCTGATTGGAGTATTGTTTCTTACCAGCCGGTTCTTGGTCCAACACAAATAGGAAAGTTGCAGGTGGCTACAGGGCATGTGAATTTGAGGGTGTACAGTGCAAGTCATTCCAGTTAGGGCTAAGCTATCGGGGACGGATCTAGAAACAAAGCTGTCCAGACTGATTGTCATATAGGATCAGTTATTTTTAGGTCGAGCCTGGGCAGCACATGCGCTGCTCTGCGAGGCATGCTGTATTAGAGTATGGACTTGAAGCCCCGCCCACTCTCCGCCCATATTGGTCATTGGCTTGTGTCATTGTCCTTCGTAAATGCTGGCTTCTGATTCGTTAATAGGCTTGGTAATCCCTCCTTAGTACCGCCTTGTCTTCATTTGTAACCTCCCATGAGGACTGGTCCTTTTACTTCTGTTGTTACACAGTATGTCTTTAGTCTGTAAGCACTATTTTCTTTAATGACTTTCTCCTACTGCAGGCACCACATGCTTTCTTGCAACATTCAGCGCGCCATGCGCTCTTTCACTTTCCGAGCAGTCTGGAACAATGGCAGCCGAGGTCTCGCATTTACAAGAGTTTGAGCTATTGGCATTGTAAATGACAATGTCTTTTTATTTGTGTGTTAATTATCAAAACAGATAAATAAAAGGCATTGTCATTTACAATGCCAATAGCTTAAAATCTCGGCAATGCGAGACTTATTGCATTGCAAATGCTTGTTCTTCATTATCACATATGAGGACCTCGAAATACATGACTTCGGGATGTTTGCTGTACGAAACCTTCTCCTGTGTTTAATTTAATAAACGATATGTTATTCATGTACAATAGAAACCCCAGCCCCTAAAGAGTGCACATAACAACGGACTTCCCTAATAGTACACTATTGACATCGTTATCAGGGTGGGGAGGAAGAATGAATGTTTCTCAATTCAGGTTTCAAAACTATCAATTTTTAAAACAATAACTTAATGCACTGATAATCTGATGTACTAAGGTGAAATGGTTCTGTGGTTAATGAAATGCACTATTTGAATTAACAGACTTTATCATACTTTTACACTTTTGCTGCAAGATGTCTTTATGAATGAAGGTGTTCCTAAAATTAAGTGGTGCAGGGCACCCAAGTTACTTCATTTCTTTAATTTCAACTAAAATTTAAATAAATGCTTACCCATTTATTTAACATTATTGTTTGAACTCAGATGCTAGAACAGATGCTCAAGTAGCACAGGCCTCCCTGAGAAATGTATTTTCTTAATGTGGTCTGTTGATTGTGTCTGTTCCCTTTCCACCACAATTTTGTGGGGATGGGCTTGTCACTCTATTCAGTGCTTATGACTTTCAATGGAGACCCCATGAGAGAGAAGAAATGGTTTCTTATCTGTAATCCCAGTTATCCAGTATTGGGGTATCTTTCATAGATTCACATGCCTGAATCATTGCCCGTCGTCGAGATGGGAGTCCCACGGTAAAATACACAAGCAGTGCCATAAATAATACATATGCAAAAACAACAATTGATGGACAGAATGCAGAACAATGTCATACATTCACCCCAGTACAGAGATCTGGGCCTAAATCCATCGTTTTTTTGCTCACCATGGCATTCCAGTTTGAACCCAGCCATATGCAAATCAGTCTTGACCCTGTGCCCCATGGGAACAGTCCAGCCCGAACAGCCAGGCTAGGTCCTCTCTGGTCTGTAAACAAGCATCCTAGGACCGGTTTCGGGGTTTCACCCCTCTTCAGCCAGGATAGCTTGATTCCAGTGGCATGGAGAGCACGGGACCCACGTCTGGGCATACCCGTCCCACTCGGGGTGACAAATGCAAAAACAACAATTGATGGACAGAATGCAGAACAATGTCATACATTCACCCCAGTACAGAGATCTGGGCCTAAATCCATCGTTTTTTGCTCACCATGCCATTCCAGTTTGAACCCAGCCATATGCAAATCAGTCTTGACCCTGTGCCCCATGGGAACAGTCCAGCCCGAACTGCCAGGCCAGGTCCTCTCTGGTCTGTAAACAAGCATCCTAGGACCGGTTTCGGGGTTTCACCCCTCTTCAGCCAGGATAGCTTGATTCCAGTGGCATGGAGAGCACGGGACCCACGTCTGGGCATACCCGTCCCACTCGGGGTGACAAATGCAAAAACAACAATTGATGGACAGAATGCAGAACAATGTCATACATTCACCCCAGTACAGAGATCTGGGCCTAAATCCATCGTTTTTTTGCTCACCATGCCATTCCAGTTTGAACCCAGCCATATGCAAATCAGTCTTGACCCTGTGCCCCATGGGAACAGTCCAGCCCGAACTGCCAGGCCAGGTCCTCTCTGGTCTGTAAACAAGCATCCTAGGACCGGTTTCGGGGTTTCACCCCTCTTCAGCCAGGATAGCTTGATTCCAGTGGCATGGAGAGCACGGGACCCACGTCTGGGCATACCCGTCCCACTCGGGGGGGGGGGGGGAGGGGTGGGAAACGATGGATTTAACCCAGATCTTTTGACTGGGGGAGAATGTTTGCATTGTCAGCATTCCGTCCATCATTTGTTTGCTGTAACACTTTTCGCCCTAAGTGGGATGGGTATGCCCAGACGTGGGTCCCTTGCTCACTGTGCCACTGGATTCAAGCTAGCCTGGCTGAAGAAGGGTGACATACCCTGAAACCGGTCCCAGGATGCTTGTTTCCAGTCCAGGGAGGACCTGGCCTGGCAGTTCGGTCTGGACTGTTCCCATGGGGCACAGGGTCAAGACTGATTTGCATATGGCTAGGTCCAAACTGGGGTGGCGTAGTGGGCAAAAGAACGATGGATTTAACCCAGATCTTTTGACTGGGGGAGAATGTTTGCATTGTCAGCATTCCGTCCATCATTTGTTTGCTGTAACACTTTTCGCCCTAAGTGGGATGGGTATGCCCAGACGTGGGTCCCTTGCTCACTGTGCCACTGGATTCAAGCTAGCCTGGCTGAAGAAGGGTGACATACCCTGAAACCGGTCCCAGGATGCTTGTTTCCGGTCCAGGGAGGACCTGGCCTGGCAGTTCGGTCTGGACTGTTCCCATGGGGCACAAGGTCAAGACTGATTTGCATATGGCTAGGTCCAAACTGGGGTGGCGTAGTGGGCAAAAGAACGATGGATTTAACCCAGATCTTTTGACTGGGGGAGAATGTTTGCATTGTCAGCATTCCGTCCATCATTTGTTTGCTGTAACACTTTTCGCCCTAAGTGGGATGGGTATGCCCAGACGTGGGTCCCTTGCTCACTGTGCCACTGGATTCAAGCTAGCCTGGCTGAAGAAGGGTGACATACCCTGAAACCGGTCCCAGGATGCTTGTGTCCGGTCCAGGGAGGACCTGGCCTGGCAGTTCGGTATGGACTGTTCCCATGGGGCACAGGGTCAAGACTGATTTGCATATGGCTATGTCTGAACTGGGGTGGCGTGGTGAAGCAAAATAACGATGGATTTAACCCAGATCTTTTGACTGGGGGAGAATGTTTGCATTGTCAGCATTCCGTCCATCATTTGTTTGCTGTAACACTTTTCGCCCTAAGTGGGATGGGTATGCCCAGACGTGGGTCCCTTGCTCACTGTGCCACTGGATTCAAACTAGCCTGGCTGAAGAAGGGTGACATACCCTGAAACCGGTCCCAGGATGCTTGTTTCCGGTCCAGGGAGGACCTGGCCTGGCAGCTCGGTCTGGACTGTTCCCATGGGGCACAGGGTCAAGACTGATTTGCATATGGCTAGGTCCAAACTGGGGTGGCGTAGTGGGCAAAAGAACGATGGATTTAACCCAGATCTTTTGACTGGGGGAGAATGTTTGCATTGTCAGCATTCCGTCCATCATTTGTTTGCTGTAACACTTTTCGCCCTAAGTGGGATGGGTATGCCCAGACGTGGGTCCCTTGCTCACTGTGCCACTGGATTCAAGCTAGCCTGGCTGAAGAAGGGTGACATACCCTGAAACCGGTCCCAGGATGCTTGTTTCCGGTCCAGGGAGGACCTGGCCTGGCAGTTCGGTCTGGACTGTTCCCATGGGGCACAGGGTCAAGACTGATTTGCATATGGCTAGGTCCAAACTGGGGTGGCGTAGTGGGCAAAAGAACGATGGATTTAACCCAGATCTTTTGACTGGGGGAGAATGTTTGCATTGTCAGCATTCCGTCCATCATTTGTTTGCTGTAACATAAATAATACATAGGCTAAAATGGCCCAAGGCCATCGAATAGTAGCCTATCTATGTCCTTTTAAAAAAAAAAAGGACCAAATGTTGGCTTCAGCCAATCAGCTGCTAGCACCCTCTAGAACACTCGCAGCAGAGGCAAGTTCTCTTCAGACTTTCACCGCACGTCGTGTGGAAGGGAGTCTCCCTGAGTTCTACTCAGTTTTTTTCTATTCAGCTAATTTTGACATCATGTCAGACAAGAAAGGCCTTTTCTGCCCTTGCAAAACCTGTGGGAAGAAGAGGGTCCATGTGGATGATCCACATAAAGAATGTATTTATTGCCTTTATCCCAGGCATGAGGTGAAAGACTGTAAGATCTGCCGCACCTTCTCTAACAAAACCCTCAAGGACAGAGAGGGAAGATTACTATTGTGGCTCCAAACCACAAAACAACAATCTCGTTCTTCTGATGAGGAAGAGGAGTTGGCTTCAACATCCCACAAGAGGGCTAGATTCCAGGACAGATCCTCAGGTGAGGGAAGAAAACATTTTAAATCTTCCCAAGAAAAGCCTGTAAGCAAGGAGAGGATTACCAAACATTCCTCTGAACCAACGCTGTCTGTGCCCTCTACGCCTGTCAAGAAAGAAAGAGATCGTCCGAGATCTTCCTCTTCTGATACTGTGAGTAAAAAAGTTTAAAAAAGCCATCGTTGACGACAATTTCTCTCTCGACGAAAATGTGTAACGTCGTCGACACCATCGTCGATGGCAACCGTCACGGCGACGGCGATCCAGTCCCCTATTTTATCTACTAAAGTTTCTATCTCGACGTTGAGACCTTCGTCGTTGAAAACCGTTGAGACCCCAGGGTCTACGGCAGAGACACCGTCGACGAAGACACCGTCGACCACCATCGACTAAGACACCACCGTCGACGAAGACACCACCGTCGACGAAGACACCACCGTCGACGAAGACACCACCGTCGACGAAGACACCACCGTCGACGAAGACACCACCGTCGACGACGGCACCACCGTCGACGAAGACACCACCGTCGACGAAGACACCACCGTCGACGACGACACCACCGTCGACGACGGCACCACCGTCGACGACGGCACCACCGTCAACGGCAGCACCCGCGATGACACTGCAGTTGACGACAGCACCGTCGACGAAGGAAATACCCTCGATTATAATTTCTGCACCGTCGATGAGGATAACTCGGGTCACTACCGTTACAAAGACATTTTTACACCCGTCTTTGCAGGACTATAGCAAGGTGTCACCTTTGCTTCCATCGCATCTTTTGGAAGGGTATATCAAGGAAGAGGAGGAGGATGACGATGACGGCCTCTATGGGGTAGCTCACAGTCCATCTGAGCTCCATGTAAAATGTCAAGATGATGATGATGAAGAGGAGGAAGATTATCAGGAGGCACGTTATTACCAGGAACAGTATATGGCTCCACGTCATAGCTACCAATTCAGCCTCCGACAGTAACCGCGCCACAGAGAAATGGCCCATCTACCGCCATCATTAATACAAGATCTGCAAGCCATGTTAGCGGATTACAGACAAAGATTCCCTCCTCAACAACGTCCACCAGAAGACCAGGTTCCTCATGTGGAAGAACCTACAGGCGCACCAGGCCCTCAAATGCCTAGCACACCTGTGAATGCAACGGGCTCGGTGACAGCCGACCCTGAAGAACAGAACACTTCCTCTTCGGAAGAAGAGGTAGAGGAAGGTGAATTACCAGACCCGGCATCTGTTCCTGATCCTTGGGATGATTATGTGATTTCAACACCATCCCCTCCTCCGCACTTGCCTTCAGACTCTCCCCCAGAAGATATCGGGGGATTTCACAATTTAATGCAAAGGGCAGCCAACAGGTTCCACTTACCCATTACTGTAAAACAAACAGAATGTTTTCTGTATGATTTTATAGAGGACACAAAGAAGGTGGTACGCTCAATTCCTATTATCGACCATATATGGCAGGAGGGCATGAAGATTATGAAGACACCAGCATCCATACCACCAGTACTGCCTCGTGTAGAAAAGAAATATAGGGCTTCTGATGACTCTCCATCTTGCCTTATTGGGCATCCGAAGCCAGATTGTCATTTCCCAGGCTGCACAGAGACGCTCGAAGAACCCGGCCACCCCGATTACTACCCCCCCAGACAAAGAAGGGCGTCGGATGGACATTCTGGGGAAAAAGTTCTCATCAATGGCAGCTGTAACAATACGAGCAGCAAATGCTCTAGCCATTATCGGCTGCTATGACCGTCAGATGTGGTCCGATATGGCAGGACTGTTAGACCTCATCCTGGTTTGAGGCAGTTGGCTGGAGCGGCTGTACTTAGACGCCAGGGGTGGCTAAAAGCAACTACCTTCAGACCTGAGGTACAAACAAAAGTTCTTGATATGGCTTTCGACGGAGAATCGCTCTTTGGAAAGCACATTGATGAAGCTCTATTGGCGATAAAAAATGAAACTGACACCGCAAAATCTTTGGGAGCTCTGCAATATAGAAGAGTACCATTCAGAGGTGGTAGAGGGCGAAGATTCGCCACTTACAAAGGAGGATATCGGAGGGCTCAGCAATATCAGCCATACCAATCTCAGTATCGCCAATCTTACAACCTTCCATCGTATCGCCAATCATCGACGGCTGGTTTCTCTCGCCAGGGAGGCCGCAAGCGAGCACCCCAACAGGGCCGTGACTCAGGCAGAAAACAATGAGTACGTCAGGGTACCGGCCCAACTTCTTTCCCTGCCCGTGGGTGCGAAGATATCTGCTTATGTGCAGCGGTGGCACGAGATAACATCCGACCGCTGGGTGTTGGACCTAGTCACCAAGGGTCACACTCTAGAATTTATTCAACGGCCACCTATCACTCCACCCAGGGGTCCCCCTTTACTTATTACGAAAGGAAGTCTTGACCATGCTCCTCAAAGAAGCAACAGAAGAAGTACCATTCGCTCAGAAGGGAAGAGGTTTCTTTTCTCGTTTCTTCCTAATAAGAAAGAAGTCAGGAGAATGGAGACCAATTCTGGACCTAAGGAAACTCAACAAGTTTCTCAAGAAACAGACGTTCAGGATGGTAAATATCTACAGTTCACAGTGGCTGGTACCCACTATCAATTCAAAGTGCTCCCGTTTGGCCTAAAATCAGCACCACGGATTTTCACCAAGTGCCTAGCGCCAGTAGCGGCGGCCCTGCGGTCTCAGGGGTTTCAAGTCTTTCCATACCTCGACGATTGGCTGCTTAAAGCAGCAACAGCGCAGGAAGCCGATCAAACAACGAGAGCTTGCCTCCATCTATTCAAGACATTGGGACTCACCCTAAACAGGGAAAAATCAATTTTACGTCCAACTCAAGTAATATCTTTTCTGGGAGCATCCTTGGACACCATTCAATGCAAGGCGTTCTTGTCTCAAGAGAGACAGATGCGTCTACAAAGGCTGGCAAAGACCATTTCAAGAAAAGGGTCAGTTTCTGTACAAATGTTCAAATCGCTCCTGGGGATGTGCTGTTCAGCAATAAACCTGGTATCTCTAGCCAGACTAAAGATGAGACCTCTTCAGGAAGAGCTGCAGAAACAGTGGCAACAAGCTTTGGGTTCCTTTGAAGATGTAATTCGAATCACAACACGGATGGAGGAAACACTACAATGGTGTTCTCAAGCGACAAATCTTGTTCAAGGCCTAACCTTTCTTCAAAATACCCCAGACTTCATTCTAACAACAGACCCCTCCATGGAGGGATGGGGAGGTCATCTGCAGGACTTGCAAATCCAAGGCAAATGGTCTTCGGTACAGAAAAGGCAGCACATCAACAGTTTGGAGCTCAAAGCCATATTCCTATCTCTCCAAGCTTTCCTGCCAAGAATAGCAGGTTCCTCAGTGTTGGTCCGTCTGGACAATACGATAAGCATGTACTATATAAACAAGCAAGGAGGAACAAAATCCATTACGCTATCTCAAGAAGCGCAGGAATTATGGGAACGGACAACGTACCATGGAATCTCGTTGAAGGCCGAACATGTCAGGGGTCTGCACAATACCCTAGCAGACACGTTAAGCAGGTCTCAGGCCAGTTGCCACGAGTGGGAACTAGAACAATCACAGTTGGACAAGGTCTTCCAAAGATGGGGGGAAACTAGCTTTGGACCTCTTTGCAACGAAGGAGAATGCCAAATGCCAGTATTATGCCAGCAGGTTTCCACTGCCAGGGTCAAGGGTGAATGCCCTTTTAATGCGATGGTCAGGGATATATGCCTACGATTTCCCCCCCCCCCATCCCGTTAATTCCCAGGGTGCTAATCAAAATGAAATCGGAAGGTTGCCGCCTAATCCTGATAGCACCACGTTGGCCTAGGCAATATTAGTTCCCGGAGCTGCTCCTGATGTCGCAAGCGAGACCCATTTGTCTACAACCGTCCTCAACGATGTTATCGAGGAACAAGGGCCAAGGGATTCATCCGGATCCACACTCTCTTCACTTGCACGCATGGCTCCTGAATCCTAGAATTTAGAGATCTAAATATTCCGCTAGACTGTAGAGAAATAATTGCTAAATCCCGTGCTGAAAGCACTATCAAAACATATCGTTTGAAATGGAAAAGATTCTGTTGCTGGTGTGGAAAAAATAACGTTCATCCTCTGCAAGCCCCTGCTGAGCAGATTTTGCCGTACCTCCTCTCTCTCTGGCTAAAACAGGTCTCACTTTCTCTTCAGTAAAAGTTCACCTGGCTGCAATTTCCCGGTACAGGAAATCTCCTCAAATTCCTTTTCTCTGTGCATCTGATCTCATAAAGCAATTCATGAGGCCTTTTTCGCGCTTTTCCCCCTGTGCGCGCGCCTCCTCCGGAGTGGAAACTCAATGTGGTCCTGGCGCAGTTGATGAGACAACCGTTTGAACCGATTCATAAAGCGGAGCTTACATTTCTCACATGGAAAGTATCCCTCTTGCTAGCTCTTACTTCTGCAAGAAGAGTGCGTGAGATAAAAGCCTTTATAGTCAAAGAACCTTTTCTACATTTCACTGAAAATCACGTCACCCTACGTTCATTCCAAAAGTACCAACGCAATTTCACCTCAACGAGCCGGTGATATCCCAATCTTACTTTCCAAACCCTTCTAGTCCAGCAGAACGGGCCTTGCATACGTTGGATATCAAAAGATGCTTGAAATTTTATCTTCCCAAGACAAAGGAAATAAGGAAAACAGATCAGCTCCTGGTAGCTTACGGACAAGGAAAACAAGGAACGGCAGTAACGAAGGTAACGATCGCCAGATGGGTCGCATCTGCGATACAATTCTGCCACGAAAAGGCTAACAAACCTCTGACAGTGAGGGCTAAAGCACACTCCACAAGAACAGTCTCTGCATCTGCAGCCTTGTTTGCAGGAGTGACATTAGACCAGATATGCCGTGCTGCGACTTGGAAGAATGTCCACACGTTTACGAAACACTACTGCCTGCAATCTGCACAACAAGAGGATGCAGTGGTTGGCCAAGCTGTACTGCGTCATCTCTTTAACTAAGGTCAGCCTCTTTATTTTACATAAGAGGAATTCTTTCTTTCTTTATTTTTAATCAAGATAAATGATCATGTAACTGTATTTGACAATTTGTACTATAATATGGTTTGTGATGTATATTTGGATAGTTAGATTGCTGGTTTTAATATTTCAATATACTGTAACGTTTAGCACATGCATTGTGTAAAGGATAGTGGATAATTATTGGGAGTTGAAAGTTACATGTCTCCCACCTTCCGCTAACGACAGTACAGTTATGGTACTGCTTGCTATTCTGATTCAGGCATGTGAATCTATGAAAGATACCCCAATACTGGATAAGAAAACAAGTTACTTACCTGTAACTACGGTTATCCAGTATTGGTATCTTTCATAGATTCACATGCAACCCACCCTCCTCCTCGTGGAGTCAGTTCTCATTGATTTTGGGATCCTTGCTTCCCACTTGTGCTTTGAAAATCTGAAGAGAACTTGCCTCTGCTGGGAGTGTTCTAGAGGGGTGCTAGCAGCTGATTGGCTAAAATGGCCCAATGCAATCTAATAGTAGCCTATGTATTATTTATGGCACTGCTTGTGTATTTTACCGTGGGACTTCCATCTCGACAACGGGGAATGATTCAGACATGTGAATCCATGAAAGATACCAATACTGGATAATCGTAGTTACAGGTAAGTAACTTGTTTTCTTCTCTCCCAGGGGAATCTCCATTGAAGTCATCAGCAACCCTCCTCCCTCCCCAATGGAAATAACAGAGATGATTATTGGACAGTTTTCCTATATTGTACTGCCACTTGTCGGCAAAAAGAAATGAAGCAACTGCCACCTGTTGGACTTCATGGGATACTGGTGGTCTCTGGGGCCTTAATGGCACAGACACAATTTTCACATTTACATAATGGCAGCCTATAGGGCTACACTGTCCTCTCTTCCTTCATCTTTCTCATTTTTTAAAAAGGGTTTGTGAAAGAGATATAAGCAGTCAAGTAACTCTTTTCCAGTTAATTCGCTGATATGTATATATACATATATATTTATTACCCGTTTTTAAATGCAATCTGAAGAAATTGACCATTGTAGCCTTTCTTTTAGGCTGCAAAACATTTATGTCTTGAGTGTTTCCACAGTCCTTCCTGAAGAAAGGCAAACTTCTACACTTAAGACATATTATAAGCAGGGCTCTGGGATCCCCGCACGTGGGCGGGACTTTTCAGTGCTTATAACTTCAGTGGAGATTCTCCTGAGAGAGAATTGGGATTACAGGTAAGAAGCCATTCCTTGCTGGGATATCTCTCATAATTGTGCTGTAGCGTTTTTTTTTTAAAAAGTGGATTGTCTAAATACAAATACAAAATTCAGTTGCAGTGAAAAGGTATTTGCATTGTTTTAAAAATGATGTATAACAGTGAGTCAATAGTGGTTTATCACCCTGCACTTACATTGTGGGACTATTTCTTGTTCCGCCTTATAAAGACCCAGCGCAATTCTTTGATGCTCTGCAAATATAAACTTAATGTTCCTGACCTTAATGTGGCATAGTTCCTGGATAGCTTGTCCAGGCGCGGTGTGTGTTACGGGCACAGACTGACTTGCCTTTTTTCATACCTTTCCTGTGCAGAAGGCGCATTCGTCAAGCAGTTTCACTTCTGAAGCTGCGTTGAAACTGGCATATGGGGCGGGTCAGGTAGCTAGTTTGCCACCCAAAATGATAGAAGAGTGGTACTGCATCTATCAAAGTACACAAACTATGGCTCCCAGACTTGAGCTGGCACAACCAACTGTCATATGCTCTAGTACTACTGCAGGATTTGGAGAAATTAATCAAAATAGGAGTGTCTATTGAACAAACTAAGCCAGTTCCTAGTTCTTAAAAGCTCAGTTTGAGCAGCTGAACAAATACAGTGTCACCAACATTTAAAATTAAATTGGGCCACTTAGACAAGGTTAAAATGAGACATAAATAATAAACTCCCTCTGTTTTTGTTTATTTTGTTTCAGTGGTAGATGAATTGAATGTCTAGTTTATGGCTGTAGTATGATGTGTGCTTGGATTCAACAGAGAACAGCATATCTTCTTGGTTGTGGTCTCCTGACTGCTTAACTCCATAATAGAGCTGTTGTCTGCTAGCTGATTGACTTTGGTATAACTGGGTACTTATCTGAATGTATTGATAGTACTGCAGGTGAGTAACTTTTTTCTTTCATCTTATTTTACAAAAACGCTGAAGTGGTCTAAATTAGTCTAATAATTTTGTATTGCTAAATCAATGTAATCTGTATGTGTGTATATACATGTATATTGTATCTTGTATTTTGTATTGAATATTTAATATCTAATACATTTTACCCTAACAAGCACTTTTAATGAGGATATGTAAAAAACTGTATGGAAATCTAACCGAAGTTCTACTATACAGTATTTCTTTTATGTCTATTTCCTACGACCAATTGTAATGAGCACAAGTCACTTTAAAAGGGGTGTAATCTGTAGGCGTTGTCATGTGAACAAGGTCCGGCTGGACCGAAACGCGTAGTGGCCGATATTGAATAAAAATTACTGAAGCACTTACTTTGTGGTCCGCGCCTGCTTTGGCCAACGAGAAGCTGACTGAGGAAGCAGTTATTTGGGATATATATATGTGTGTATATATATATATATATATATATATCTGTGTGTGTGTGTGTGTGTGTGTGTGTGTGTGTGTGTGTGTGTGTTTTTTTAAAAGATATAACTTTTTACAAATGTTCTTGTGTTAAGTGTTCTGGAACCTCACCTTGATCAGATAGTCAATATTCATTGTCAGTAAATATTCATATAATGGAGAACTAGGATTACAAGTAAGAAATATTTCCCACACAAGTTAAGGATGGCACTTAAGTACATACTGCCTATTCAGGCTAACGCCCGCCTCTCAACCACCGAGTATATTGTGCCTAGATTTTGTCTCTTGGTATTTTCATAGTACTATCAAGCAGCCTATGGAGATCATTTGACACTGTAAAATAATAGCTACCAAACAAAACACGGCCAAAGCACCTCTTCTGCTTCTAGTCTTATGACTTCATATGTGGTTGCTGTTGTGTTGGTGTGCATAATTGTTAGAAAAACATAACTTGAATCAACAACTTAAATTTAAAAGCACTTGTTCATTAGTTGTTAAAAAACTATGCTTTGAAGGTAGTGATCAAAATATTGTTTCTTTTCAGTTCATAAAAAGCCTTTACAAGAAATCGAAATAGCAGCAATTACCCATGGTGCTCTTCAAGGACTAGCGTACTTGCATTCACACAACATGATTCATAGGTAAGTGCCTCAAATGTGCAGAAAATGTGTAGCTATACTTGCTCTGCCTATTCACCATCTTTTTCCAACCTGGTTAAATGGGGCTAAATTCATGTTGGTATTAATAATTCCATTGTTTAAAAAATAAAAAAGATACACTGCTACTACACACAGCTTCTGCTTGTTTTGTTCAACAAATGTGTATGTTGCTCAATTTTCTGCTCATGCCATATTTTAAAACTGAAAAACTATTTTGTGCCTGGCATGAAATTTTCTAATTTATAGCTTTTCACCGTAGCATCATTATCAATGTCATAACAGCTATCAGTTTCTTAACTGTTAGGATTTTGAAGCAACTTTAAAATATTAATAAACAACAAAAAGTTGAAAAATACTTTTCTTAAAGTATAAACAAACAGGCATAGGCTACACAGAACTAGGTGTTGACCTTTAATGCCACTAGCCCTGCAGCAAAAACGTCTCACCTTAAGCAGGTGTGAAATACTGTGTTTAGAAGTGCTCCTTGGAATAGATAGTCTAATTGGTAGGGTTGGAGAAGAATTCCCACAATTCACAACAAAATCCAGTTGATCCAAAACTGCTGTGGTACAGCGAAAGGATTGATCTGGTTCTCTAATAGCATTTAACCTGAATAGCTAGTTTTCCATGTCAGACTAGAGGATGGTTGTGTTGTAGGTTCTCTTTGTACTTTCTCTAGTCTATCTTTACATTCTTTAGAATGTTTATGCAGATCTTAGGTTGCCTGGTGTTTCTTTCCCTTTTGATTGTATTTGAATGTTTGTCATTTGCTTAGAAGTCTTGCTACTAAGTTGATTAAAGCTCTTCGGCTTAACTCTCTGTCCTCTTAGCTTCATTAAATGTGGCAACGGGTGACAGTTGGTACCTTACTTGCAAAAGAATGAGCACTGGTGTTGGCACATCCTGTTGTAAAGGACACTTTTGTTTGTTCTCGCAAGATGCAGCTTTTATGTTAATCAGCTATGTTGGAATACGGAGAGAAACTGGTGATTACCTCCTGAAAGATTTATCTGGTCCGCCCATCCTGACGCTATGCTGATTTTCAAATGTACTGCTCAGAATGGAGTGGATCATTGTCTCTGCTAACCCCTACCTAGGCCTGTTTACTTCAATGCATGTGGCCAAAAGACTTTTTCTTCCCAGACCTACGCATTGAGTGTTGAATGTATAGGCTTGGTGTTCACAACACTGCGCAGGCCAGTGAAAAGTGGGATTTCAGCATTCCAGTTGTTTGCAGGTGTTTTGGTAAGCCAGTGGAGGGTTAAGCTAGGTTATAACAGTACACTAGGTGAATATTAAGGCATATTTATAAACATAGTTATCTACTTTGTTTTATCATCATATCAAACTATATTTCCGTTGAAAACCATAAAAAGACATATTTTGAATGCATCAGGCAGACATTGAAGTACTGATGGACCCCTTAAATGCCCATGGGTAAGGTACCACATGCGTATTCCTTTGTTGATGAATGCATTCTTCGAGCCACCCTGGGATTCTTTGGCACCTAGTGAACTGGATACCGGTTCTACAATATGCTTACAGGATGCAGTCCCTCCCTCAGCAGCTGCTGCGGGAACTGGATGGAAACACCTCTGTTCTATAAACCTGCTATGAGGCTTGCCCCTGGGAACGTAGTCTGCAATTGGCTGCAACAACAATGTTGCGACTACCCGTCGGAGCATATAAATAATTGGCTTTTTTGTATGGTGGGAACTATTTGGCCTGTTTTTCAACAAAAAATGTGTAAACCATTTTGCTTTCTTTTTCTAGGCGCCATGACTTTCTCTGTGCTTGGGATTTCAAATCGTATAAAATTACTTTTAAAGGGTTTTTTGAATTTTTTAAAGGGAAGCTTGCTTTTAGATGATTTTAAGAGTAGTTTTAAACCTTTTTAGTTTTATTTCATTATGGCCTGTTTGCTTTTAGATAGCTTTTATATATCGACCCTTAGTATGAGGAGTGGGTGTTCTGTGCCCGGGTCAGGCCCATGTAGCAATGCTACTCATTTCTTACATTGTCCTCTTTTTCACAGTAACATTTCTGCTGTGACCTTTTGCATATATGTGCACGACATTGTTGAATTAGTTTCTCTGAAACTACTTAGTTTACACATCCAGCTTCGCATAACATTATCACGATGCCTCGATTACCATGTACAAGGCTCTTTTACACATTATGTACATATGTCATTCTATATTCACGGGGCAAAAGGGCTATCTACATATCCATAACATCTCTAATCTATACGTACATCACAAGGATGCTTTCTGTTATAAATAAAGAGCATCCCAAAAGATTAGCAGAGGAGGAACTTAAGCTGACACAGAAGGCACCTACATACTGAGACTCCACCACGCAGCGGTATGACATCTCCGTGAGGGGTGTCCAGTTCGTGACCAGGACGGGGTCCTACATTCTCTCCCGCCAGGTAATGGGGTTGGATCATCCCTTGGGGGGATTCTTGGCTTCACACATACACACACTCTAGGTACCCGCAGAGTATGGTTTGCATAGTAGGAGTACGCCTGATTACTGCCTCGTTTATATACCTGCATATATGCACTGTTTTAGCACTATGGTAGAACTATATCTACTGTTTACTCTTTTAATGCTTGTATTCACTTTCATCTGCTTCTGTCTGCTGATTATCGCAGCACATGTATTCTATACCAGAATAATGTTGGTTCAGTAAATATATTGAAAACGTCCCACTGTGTATTTTCTGTATATTTCTATGCTCACAAGTAAGCACGAGTGACTGAGCAAAAGGTTCTGATCTGTTACCACGATCCCTGAGGGGTCAGGGTTGTCCTGTTCAGTAGTTGCCAGAAACCATTCGCTCCCTGGTAAGGTTGGGGGGGTGGGCTTATGGTGGCACTGTGAGCTAGCTGGTCTCTAGGCCAACATAACCTGCAGAGGTGCCTGGAACCAGTCTAGGCACCTCACCCAAAGTTTATGTTGTCCATCAAACGTGCAGGTCCTACGGATTAGTGGGAACTACATGACAGAGGGTGATGGAGTTGGCATTGTTGGGGTCGTCGATGTGGAATTTGAGGTTGCGAGTAGGACCTAGTGGTAAAAGTCAATTGCTAGGGGGGGCGGTGAGGTTGGGGATGGCGTCGCAGAATGTTGCTCGGGGTCCCGGGGGTCTGTAGGTGAGGGTGCCTCTTATGGTGCTTTCCGCATACATTTGTAGTAGGAAGTTGAGGTGTTCCATGAGAGGTGTGGGGTCGTCATAGGTCATGGTACATCTGATGGTTTCCGTGAAGATGATGGCAATTCCTCCGCCTTGTTTGTAGGCACAGTCTTGGTGTATCATCTTGTTGCCTTTGGCAGAGGCAGTGGTGATGTCAGGGTTCAAGAAGGGGTTGAACCACGTTTCGGTCATGAAGGCAATGTCCGTGGAGAGTGAAGTGAAGGTGTCCCAGATTTCCGTGGCGTGTTTGCAGAGTGAGCGGGTGTTGAGCAGGACACAGTGGAGCGGTTGCGGGGTGTTCTTCGTCTTGTGGGCTGGAGTGAAGCCGAATCTTTTGTAGGTTGTGTCGCAGGAGAAGTGGCAGTGTCTCCATGTGAAGGGTCCTTTGGTGGATCATGGGGAGGAGGAGACGCAGCTGTTTCGGCGTCTGGGGTTCAGGTCCAGGTGTTCCTTGGCGTAGATAATTCCTCTGTTCACCATAGCCTTTCCCAGAAAAGCAACGGTCTAATATTAGCCTTGGGTGAGATGGATTTCATATTCAGATCCAAAAATAACAGTAGAAGGGGGTGCACTGTTGTAAATTCACCCGAGATTGCAGAAATGCATTTGCAACTATATTAAGCTTCTATGCCTGTGTGACCCCAAAAGTCTGCTCCATACAGGGCATGTTCCACAGCCTTAATATGAATAGCTGGCGTGATGGGTCTAGATTGAGATGATTTAAACATCCTTAAAATCCCTGAGATAGTCTGCTGAAGTTTAAGGCTACCTTTGCGGGTTTGCCTATCTCAAGACACATTTACTGTTAATTTGACCCCAAGGTATTCAAAGTCCAAGGTCAGTACCACCCAAAGAAATAAAACCATGGTACGATTTGTATGGGTTTCTAATCATGTGATTAATTTTAGAGAAATTACTTTCCAGACCTCTAAGATCACAAAACTCCAGAAATCAATTTATAAGTGTCTGAAGTACCTGGAGGGTTACAAAATCAATAAGTATAACTTGTGAATAATAAAGCAGGGACCCTGCAGCTTGCAATCTTTGGTAAATCATTAGTACATTAGCTGAGATAGGAAAGTGCATCATTCAAATATCATGAAAACCGTGTTGGCTCATTAGGATTTCATTTGCACGTCTTCGGATCAGCAGCTGAAACATAAACAAAGAGATAACAAACACCATGATAGTGTCTGAAACTTGGTGAAATGAAAATTCGCAAACAATTGGCACCTCCACCTCCTTCCTAACTCTTACCTTCACTGGGAATAAAACTGTTTCACACTTTTACTCAAGAATTCTCTCAATGTAAACATATAATGACATATCCCTACTCCTTCTTCCAACGCCTGGTGGAAGAACTTACATTGATTCTTTCTAATGCCAATATAATCAATGTAATTTACCACTCCCGGGACAAAAATAAAATTTTGTCAAACAATACATTGAACATATTCACATCTTAATCTAGTCTAGCTCTGAATTTACTCTGGGATAATACCATTGACACAGCTGTACCTTATTTCACCTCTGTCCTAGCAAATGATGATCGAAAACTGCAGCAAACTAGCACGAGATGAGCTCTGTCCAAACCTCATTATTGTCAAGGAAATTTGCCTCCGGGTTGAGGATTTTAGACCGGTAAATAGGTCTGACTGTTTACAGATGAACTTTTCACTGTACTTAACAAAAATCAAGATTACGGGCCAGCACACTGAGTTTGTTATAATTAACACTATTGGTCCCCAATTCTGGGGTGCCCTTGCCTCAAATAGACTCCCCAACAACTATACAGGATGTGAAGTCAGTCACTTCCCACTGCAATGAAATAATCAATTTGGACGCTGCTGTACGACATGGCTAAAAGGAATTGACAAAGCCAGTAGCTCTCGCAAACGTGAGACCTATTGACGTTGCCAATGCTAGTTTCTTTTTGCTTGAGCACTCCATGAGTGCATGTTTCCCAGCTCTCTTCCCTCTGTATTTCTCGCGAGTCCCGCCAAATGCCCTCTTCCCCCGCACTCCATGTTTGTAGCTCTCCCTTTGTGCTTCTGCCCCCCAGCAAACTCCGTGCCTTTTCTCCCCCTGATGTTTTACTTTCTTGCTCCCTCATGTGCTGCTTTTCCCCTCCCTCCGCCCACACCCACGCAAATTGCTGCCTGGCTGCTGCTTTAACAAGCATTTGGAATGCAAGAGGTCTAGCATTTCCGAGAGTTTAACCTATTAACATTGTAAATGACAATGCCTTTTATTTATGTTTTAAAAACCAAAACATAAATAACAGGCATTGTCATTAACAATGCCAATAGCTCAAACTCGCGTAAATGCGAGACCTGTTGCACTGCAAATGCTTGTTAGCACAGTCAGGAGAGGTATAAGTCTAGTCCCTAGTACCCACTGATTAAAGTCAGTTTTGACAGTGCACTTATTAAAGTCAGCTGTGGCAGTGCGCTACTGTAGTAGTTTCTGTGTTTTTCTTGTAAGTTCACTTCATTCTTGTCTGACTTGGAGCACTCTTGAGTAGAGTGTTCCGCTCCAATCTCAAATGTAGATTGGTTTTGTGGTGCTAGAACCCTAGTTTAGTTCAGCATGCTTAGTTCAGGAAAAGTCAAGTCTTTGCTCCTTCCGGAATTTCAGATGGTCTTGTATGTTTCGTTATCTTTGTTGGTATGAAGTGCCAGTGCGTTGTCAACTGTACTGACAATGTTCTACATATGGTCATTTTCTTATAGGATGAAATTATTAGAAAAGGTGCAAGTCTTGTTCAGAGTGCTCAGTTCTTTGAATACCTTTAGAATTTAACTAGTAGGAATTATGAGCCGCTAATGTGGACAATGTATAGTCCCTTAAATGCAGACTGTCTAGCTATAGGTAGGCAGTGTAAAACAAGAAACACTAGAGTGATGTGCTCCATTGGAAAAGGGCATAATAGCGGTCTTGCTGTGGTATTTCGAATCCTTTGCAGTTTATGGAGTACAAAGATAGGAGCAAATAGATATATGTCATTTGTATAGGTTACTCACAATATCACAAGGGTGAGAATGCCCTGTAATTTCTGTGGGTATAGTGGGTGAGGGAAGATGAATCAGTGTTCGCTTTGGGTAGAATGCACACTTTGTGGCTTGATTGACATGTAGCATCAGGAATAGGTTTAAGTCAATGGTTATGCTGAGATTTCTCACTTCCATTGATGTCACTGGTGATGTCTCTAGCTCTTTGGGACATACTGTTGTTGGTCTGTATTTCTTCCAGTGTCCAGAAGTCATGGTCTTAGTTTTGGGGCAGTAGAGTCCCAGGTGGTTGATCCTCATCTATTCATTACCAGCATGGAGACACTTGTTAAGTATTGATGAATCTAGGTTATTAGGGTTTTCAACTTTAGGGTTAATGCTTGTGTCATCTGCTTTGCTACAGCATGCTAGGTTGAACTAGCTGATCAGTCTGGTAAAGGAGTGTGATAGAGGCTTTATATGAGTGGTGAGATGATTTAACCCTCTGGGATGACTGAGTGTGAGGAATAGGGAGAGGAAGTGAATGGTGGTATTGAAACCATGCTTTGCTTATCCTTGAAATAGGAGGAGATATGTTTTAGGATACTTCCTCATATGCTGAGCCTTTCTAGGCTAAGTAGTAGTGTCTGGTGAGGATCATAATTTATAATTATAGGAGATATGATGTATACCCGAAAAGCTAAAAGTGTGTACATTTTCGTAGGGATGAAGTAGAGATTACAAAATCCAGTGCTTAATTTATTCAGGTGGCTTTGACTCAAAGCAAGAGAGGGAAGTCAGAAAAGGGAGAAAGAAGGGAGTGGAAAGTAGGAAAACAGTGAAAAATGGAGAGGACAGGGATGAAAAAGAACCTGCAAGAGTGAGATAACGAGACAAGAAGTATGAAGTGTTGACAGAAAGGGGGACAAAGTAGGATCAAAGCTAGGCAGGCTTGGTATTTGTAACCCCAGCATTCGGAAGTGGTGGCAGACGACACCACAAGTTAAGCGCTATCAAAATCTATAACTGGAGAAGACATAAATACATGCAGATGAGCTACTACTGAATATGCATGCATAATTGCCACCACTGATCCTTTTAATGCTAGGTGCCTGCTATACAAGAGATCTGAAAGAGAAAATATGTTGAAAGAAAATGTTGACGTTTTCTTTTTTCGGCAAGATAAAGATTAATAATATTTTTTTAATAATTTCTAAGAGCTTGAAATAATAGGTTATTCCTTCATGAAGAAAATATTTTATTTCAGTTCATGACATAATCGCCTCGAATATGGCGCTTACAGCAGCATAAACACCATTTCTTGTAGACTTCTCGGCATTAGCTAACTCGGTGTTTAGTTCTAAACTGTCTGAATCACAACATACCAAGTCCCATACGCACCTATATAAAAGCACGACTACGGCTTAAGGCCCGCTCTGCATTTTATGTCTTCTTTCTAATTCACCAGTATATCAAAAATTAGCTTCACTAATTAGTAAAGCGCGTTGCCTTGGTGAGTCGCAGGAGGGGAAGCTGCCATTGGGTCACTGATTGCACTGCTTGCGTGATGATGTAAGGGACTGGAATACAGCACAAGCACTGAGCCCAGACAGGATTTAGCTACAAGACATCACTCAGCTCCCTGCAATATCACACCGTCTGCGTGGACTCTCTACCCCCTTTTCATTAAACAAACTTAACTCACTGCGACTAAATACTGCCTTTCCTTACTGCGCTTCCCTCCCTTCTTGCCGCTGATCTCTGGGTATGCTTGACGCAACATGGCATACGTGCTATCTGAAAAGCGCGCTGTGCAATTGCTTCAGGCAGGTACATTTAGAAATCAAGCATCGATCTCTTGTCTTTATGGGGCCATGTGTTTCTAACTAGAAACACATGGCCCCATAAAGATAAGAAAGTGCTTTGCAACAGCAGCAAAGCAGGCGACCCAGTCCGGATCGGAGGCGAAAGTGCGTCAACAAAAAACCCTCTTTTCCAATGGTAGGCCACCGTTTAGCATAAACGGTGACGCCAGCCAATGAAAATGAGGGTCGGGGCTTCAAGTCCCCTTCTCAAATCTACTCTCCTACAAAATCTCTCGCCCAGCGAGCAGCGCTTTGCGCTGCAACGCCAGGCGAGACCTAAAAATGAGAAAAAGAGAGCTCCCACTAGCCTTAAATTCAAGTGAATTAGTGCTGATAACACAGAATTTATTCAGTGTGTACCTGAAAGCAACTTTCAAACAATTCTTGCCTAATTATTTATAATATTACAACTTCCATAGATGACAAACAGCAACACATAAGACTTCACAGTAAAGAAAAGAAAATAAGGACATAACATCACATATAAATGATAACAAGTCATGAATGTGTTTGATTCAGATGTCCAGGATCCTATTAGTATAATAATGATTTGTGATAGAAAGTTTTGCAGCATGAAATCTCTTTTAGGTCCACATGTTTTGCACAAAGTCGCTATCTAATGGTTGTGTCTGAAAGTGTCTTGTCTAGTAAACATTTTCTTGGTTAGCTAGTGGGAGTTCGACATAGTTCTCGAAAAATCATAAAAATTTTACCAGTGACTTTGAGTAATCTACTCAACCTAACTGTAATGTGCTTGACCCATAAACTGGTTTCAAATTGGTATCGTAGGCAAATATTTTATTTTATAGTCACCCTTTTCTTCATTATCTAATATAAGAGCACCTTCAAATATGAGAATTTAGCATGTCTGCTGTACAAAACGCTTTTGTTTTATTTAATAGACTAAGCTTTTGCTCCATGTATAATAAAAATCTAGCTCACGTATTGGGTACACATGACCGCTGACTTGCCTGTAGTTCACGAATAGCATTGTCACCAGGGCAGGAATGTTTCTTAGTCAATGTTTAAAAACTCTCACTTTTAATATATTACTAAAGCATGATGTGGTAGTGCACTGTCATTTACAGACAACATATTTCTATTGAAATGGTCACAAACTTTCATGGAGTTTCTGATAAAACTATATAGCATAGAATTAATAATGTGGAGATTGGGTTTTAGCTAATATTTATCATTTGCACATCACCAAGTAAAGTGTTCTGTTTGTTTTGATCCTATTAAAATCTTTGTTTCTATCACACTCCACAATAAAAAGTGGTTTCTCAACTACTAAAATATATTTTGAAATATTTGTATTTGTACAGTTCATATACAAGCTATTTTATGAAATATTTGTATTTGTACAGTTCATTTACAAGCTATTTAAATGTGTTACAAAAACACAGACTGAAAAATAGCCTTTCATTTTACACAGCACGATTGTTAGACAGTTCACTTCACTTTTCTTTCCCTGACTGCAAAGTTAGAGGATTTTGTAAACATGATCTCCAGGATGAAAATAAAATAAGGCTCCATTTGTAAGAAGACATAACCTGATATCAGACCTATGTCGTTGAATGCACAGCAGATGTAACAAGATTTAAAGGCATCTTTATGGTCATTCACTTTCTGAATTAAAAGGACACCTGTTTTTTGTCAGCTGGAGTCTCTCGCTAGTAGTTCCTAAAAATAACTTGCACTGATAAAATCAGACTCGCTATAGTGAGTGGTCGAGTTGATTTCTCGAGGCCTGCCTTGTATGACGTCGACCCTAATTTCACAATGCCCCTGTGCGTGCCCGCCATTTTAGATTCTTTCCCGCCATTGGGTACGTAGGTGTATCGATTGAGCTTCCGATTTTCGTCTAATTGTCGAATACCTCCAAGAAATATGCAAAGCGATTGAGAGAGGTCATCGGGATAGACACTCGAGAGAGGCTTTTCAGGGTTTTGTTGGGGGAGGGATTTGCGCAGTCAGAGAATGATATCTGTCAGTGTGGGATCCCTGGGGTTCCTAGATGCCATTTTAGAGCATGAGCATGCTTCTTAGATTCTCCCCAAACTGCCACAGAGCGTTTGCCCTAAACAATAAACATCCATTCAGTGTGTTTTGCCTTCAGAGAGACCATAAGTGTGAGGATTGTTTTCCATGCTCGCTGTTTAAGCTGAAAACTCTGGTGCACAGAGGTAATATTCTTGAAGCACATTGGGCTACCACAGACATCGTGGAGTGTATGAACTAGAAAAAACATATGCGAAGTGCACAGTCGATGGAGGAGATGGAGATCTCGGAAGACAATGCCATGGAAGCTAAGTGGGAAGACCGACATTGACCTCGAAGATGTTTCACAGGACGTCAAATAACATTGACATGACTCTAAGCCTACAGTGCACCATGCCTGAAAGCCCTCTCTGGAGTCCAAAGGTAGGACCCTCATGCTACTGACTAAGACTCTGAAGCACAAGTCGTCAATCAAAGTTGTACCACTAAAAAATCAAGGAAAATGTAGCTCCAAATTTGTATTGGGAGACCAGCACATGATGTACACTGACCACACAACATGAGGAAACTGAACAGGAGTTAGCATAGGGCACAGAGTTTAGGGAGGAAGAGTACACTCTAACTCTTTGAGTATGACTAGATGGATTTTCACATGCCTGAGGAACAATCTTTATGGAAGGAGGCTGACTCTTCAAAAAAAAAAAAAAAAAAAAAAAAGAAAGGAAAGGGACCCCCCCCCCCCCTACAAATAATGTTTTAAGCTCTGGGAGAAGAGGGGGAAAATGAACAGACAAAATATCAATAACCTCCCACTTGACCTCTATTTCTTTGTTCTTTGTGGCTAGAACAGCTCTGTCGGATTACTCATGTACTCCCTGAAACATGCAACAATAGTCCTGTATGCAAAAAAATGTATTGTTTTTTTTCCCAATTATTTCATTATTGTATCAAAAACATTCATTTTATTGATTCTTTTTTTACTTGTTTTAACATAGATGATATTTCATTTGTGCATGCGTAAATCTCGTAACAATTTTTATACACAGGAAATAGAACAATTTTCTCAACAGAACCCCTAACAATACATCACATACTCATACTACCTCTCGTATCCACATTTATACTCATCCATACCATTCATACTATCAACCCGCCCAGAGACACATACACATGGGGGTCAAACAAGGGACAAGAATGTTAAAAGTCTCCGTGACCGTGTTGTGGGCTGGGTGCATACACAAACCGGTCGACGCACGTTTCGGTGGTATAAATCGCGTTCTGACCACCTTCTTCAGGACCGCCGAATTTTACCCATTTTTTTGTGTGCCAGTAGTAGGGGTATCTGCAATATTAAAAATAACATGTCTCAGGGAACCCATTTATATAGTATAAATTTATGCTAAATTGGTTGAACCCAACTAATCTCCAAAAAGTGAATCAAACTCAAAAAGGTAGAATGTATAGACCCCAGGAGGCTGACTCACCACAGGAAGAAATAGAAATGTGTCACTCGAGGCATCACCCCCACATGATAACTCGATGTAACACAAGGTGTTTATGAAAGCTGCTGACGCTTTCAAAGTGGAGATGTAAATGGAGATGGAGGAGGAAACCTGATTTCTTCCGGTAATTCAAAACCCAGTCTGCAAGTAGAATCAATTCCTGCCTATGCTTCCAAGTATAGTCCAGCAGTGCAAGGATGTTTTTGCAAAGCCAGCAACTGCTAAAGCGGTGGTGCCTTATTGCGAAAAAATATTGAGTGACCAACCTGGACCCAAAAAATATCCAGCAGCTCATTGAAGCAAACTCACTAAAAGTTAACACTGCAAGGAAAATGGCTGTCTCACCAGCAAACATTGGGCCTTCACCAGATAAAGAAAGAAAGAGGCAAGAGGAAGAAAAAGGGAAAGGGGCAGCTGCCACATAGTTGCGAATAGTCAACTCTAATGTTCTGTTAAATAGACATGCACAGCAACCAACATTGGGAGGACATGAAGGACCCCATCTCACAACTCTGGGAGTATAAAAAGCATTTTAAAAAAAGAACTAGGGTAAGAAGGATTAGAACATTGGAATGTTGGAAGCTTCATTGACAATAAGGGAGTGCTCCAGGCTTCTAATGGCTGGTAGAAGCCCAGAGATCCAACATTCCAATGTTATCCTTTATAGCTGTTGCTGTGAACAAAGGCCTCACGGAGCCCAACGGGATTTTAACCCCCTCGCACTCCTTGAGGCATTTGTATTTGTCAGAACATTCTGCCTTCTAGTGGCGGAATGTTCTAATAGCCTTATAGCCCTCCATAGCTGGGCTATACCGGCATTAAAGTCCTGCTTCTTTGTTAAAGTCCCTTACCTTTGGCTCGGGCCTTTAACGCTGGAGCGGGCCTTTAATGGCCGGTATAACCCACTACGGTGGGTTATAATAAATATTGCCAACTCCTGTAAGTCGCCACGAGACGTGTCTGATACAGCTAGCAACTTGTAACTGGTAAAATCTGAAGGAGCCATGAATGGTTGAGTTTCTCAGGCTTTACACCAAAGGTGCAATCTAACATAATTGACATACCATTGACAGGAAATCAACTCTTTGGCCCAGGAGTAGGTAGCACTCTGGAGAAAATGAAAAAGCAAAGCAAAACTGCAAAAGCCATGGGGGCTTTGAAAACCTCCAGACTTTCATTCAGAAGAGGAATTCTCCTAAACAGGAGGGAACAGTTGAGACAGATTGTTGGTGTACCTGCCCCAAACAAACTGGTGGCAACCAGTTCTTGACTTCCACACAGTGGCAGCAGAAAGACCACCAAAACCCCTTTTTTCAAAGGGGGGGAAACCAAAGGGCTGTAACTCAAGAAGATCTGACTGTGGTTCCTTAGTGACTCGTTTCCGTCACACACTCCCTCCCCGCTCCCTGGGGGTTAAACACAGTTAAACCTCCAAACCACCAGGGTACAAAAAGAATCAATTACACATCCACAAGCAGAGTTACAAGAGCTGCAATAGAAAATGTCCCTCACAAAGAAGGAAATGCAGGTGTGCACTCTGTTCACTTTCTAGTCCCAGAACGACCTAACTATGCAATCCGTTCTACACCTCAGATTTGTAAACGGGTACAGAGAGACACAGATTCCAAATTATATTACAATATATTATTCCATGATTGGAAAGTGGAGGCCACCTGGCAACAGTAGACCTCAAGGACACCTGCTTCCACATTCCCATACACATTTCACACAGGTGGTATCTAGAATTTATGATGCAGGATGAACATTACCAGTTCAAGGTACTGCCATTCAGCCTCCAATCTGCACCAAGAGTGTTCATGAAATTGCTAGCGGTAGTGGCAGTACTGCTAAGGAGACACAATACAGTGTCTACCAGTACCTGGACAATTGATTAGTATGTGCAAACCCTTTTAACCAATGCCAATAATATCTCACAAAGTTGGTATCACTTTTACACAAGCGAGGATTCACACTAAGTTTCGGCAAAGCATCTGCCATCCTAGACAAAAAAGAAAACCTTTTGGGGAGCTGACCTCGACACAGCCACGGCATTGGCTTACCCAACTGCAATAAGGGTTCAAGCAGTCCTGGGGCAGGTTCACCTTTACCAGAGTACTCAAGCTCTGACAGTGAGAACAGTCACGATGATGGCTATTAGGAATGATGGTATCTTGCATTCACCTCATTCCAAAGACAAGACTACACATGAGGGCACTTCAAGAGCGGTTAAACAACCACTGGTATCCAACAGCACAGAGTTGGGAAGATATTCGGGGTTGTAATTATCAAGGTCCGCAAGGAAATAAACTGATCAAATGCAGACATCATGATGAGAGGGAGTCCATTCACTGCATTCCTCCCACAAGCCATCATAACTACACATGCCTCACACATGGGAAACATGCATGGGTTCTCTCAGGATAAGGGGGTTGAGGTCAGTACAAGAGACGGCCAAACACTTAAACTATCTGGAATTGAAAACCATCTTCCTAACACTGAAAGCTTTTCAGAGGCAGACTACACAACAGCGATTTACTACCTCAAAAACAGGGAGCACAATGTCATGCCCAATATAACAGCTAGCACAGGGCATATGGAAATGGCCCACTGCAAGAAACATTTCGCTGTAGCAAATCCTGTCTCGGGTGTAGACAACTCAGAGGCTGACAAACTAAGAATGCTAACAAGCTGCTCCCACTACTGGGAGCTAAAGCAATCTATAGCAGACACACTCTTCCAGCACTGGGGAACACCTCAAGTAGACCGTTTCGCAAACGCAGAAAATAGAAAATGCCTGTTCTTTGTATCCAGACATTACCACCCACTGTATCTGGGCAGTGCTCTGCCGATAAATGGGTTTGGGATATTTGCTTATGGTTTTCCCCAGTACTATTGATTCCACAGTTCTAGAGAAGTTCAGAGTGTTCAACATGTTTATGATCTTGATAGCTACCAAATATCCTCCCCAGTCATGGTTTTCATAGCTAGTACAAGTATCAGGACTACAACATGTCAAAATTTCATTACAAAAAGATAGTCTAACTTTGCAACAGGGAATGGTTTTTCACCCAAACCCAGCAGAACTGCATTTGAAGGTGTGGTTCCTGAGATAGTTAAGTTCCAGGATTTGCGCTTAACAAAAGCAACATTACTTATTAAAGAGACACTGATGTCATACACTAGAATATGTTACACCTTTAAGTGGAGTAGATCACCAGCATAGTGCACAAATAACAAATTCCAGGACAGTTTACTGCACAGCGCTGTCATTGTACAATAACACACATCTCATTAAGTGTAAACTGTCGTACTCTACGCTATGAGTATATTTGCCAGCTGTTTTAGATTGTGAGGGGGATGCACAAGAATCAGATCCTCACAGTCCCCTTAATTAAAATATTCATTAAAGGAGCAAAGAGGAACTTTCCTATGAGTACAGTACCTACCCCTCACTGGAATCTCAATTTGGTACTGGCTGAGTTAATGAAGTCGCCTTGTAAGCCCATGCAGAAGGCCACACTTAAACACTTTCCTCTTAAAACAGTTTTCTTACTGGCTCTTACCTCATTAGGAAGGGCAAGTGAATAACTGATAGAGATTTGTAACCGCAGATTCCTCACTACCTTTTTTTTTTCCCTAATCATCTTTTTATTAGATTAAAGCAGTTTATCATATGATACAGCACCACATTCTTGTACACATGACCAATAACCCTAGGCATTTCAATGACATTTATGACATATCCCCTTAGAGAGCTATTCAATGCTCATCCATCCCTGGGCCCATTTTGCACTTCGCCCTTGCGACCCGGGAACAACATCGGCACAACAGCGGCGGCTGCACATGTGAACAGTCTATTTGCCCCAGACCCTTTCCCACTTCCGGGATTAGCCTCTACTCTCATAGGCTACTTTCTCTGCCACCATGCACCAGTCCATGTCTCTGTTCCAGTCCCTGAGAGTTGGTGTGGACTTAGCCCCCCATAGACAAACTATGTTGTGCTTCCGATTCCTCACCTTTTGAATAGATACGGAGCAATACCTATGAGGGCGTGGTTTTGTGAACTGGCTCAAACCAAGAAGTCCTGACTCTCCTGTCTCCCCATTTGAAGAGGTTCGTGGAAGGGGGGGAAAAAGAATTTAAAATGATGGGCATGCACAGGGGCATAGTAGGATTATGGTTGACATCGTTCAAGGGCTCCACCTTTGTTGAATTACCTCCCTCATGCCGCACTCACTAACCAAGAAAATCTTTACAAGATACTTTCGGACCCAACCACTAGATGGCAAAAGTGTGCAAAGCATCTTAATCTAGAGGAGTTTCAAGCTGCAAAACCATAAATACAGGTAAGTAACTGGTTTATTGCATTTAATGTAGTCCCTTATGAGGGAAAAGTATTTTTGATTAGCAAAACTTATTGCTTCCACAATCTGAAAGAGACACTTAGTTATGGATTCCTCACCTTAGAATTACCCCCAGGCGTCAGACTGGATCTGGAGAATTTTTCTTCAGCAGTACCCCTGCGCGTCGGTAGGTGGCGTCGGTCGACTCCGCGTTCGTCATTGGCGTCGTGTTCGCCGGAATGACGTCGCGGTATCTACTTAGACGCTGCCCCTGCGCGCTGACGTCCGTTCTTTATTTTTCCGCGCCAGCCAGCGCAGATCCGGAGAGAGCGGTTCCTCGAGTCACTTTTTGACTCTCTTTTTGCGACTTTTTGTCAACGTCTTTTCGAGTCTTTCGACTCCTGGTGCACGCAGGGATTTCCCGTCCTGAAACCGGCTTCAAGGCTTGCGACTCCTGTCGCAAATTGATGTCGGTAACGGACCCGCTGTGTGCCTTTGGTGTTTGGAGCGCGACCACGACCCAAAGTCGTGCTCAGACTGCCGGGCCATGAACCCGAAGTCTTTGCGGGAGCGGTCCCGAAATCTTCTCAAGGCCCGGCAGTCTGCTCCGCGCCGCTCGAGGTCCCGGTCGAGAGGGAGGCCGCGAGACCGGTCGCAGAGTGATCACCACCATTTCTCGTCGAAGTCTTTGTCTTCGGGTAAGTCGAATCACAAAAAGAAGCTGAAGAAGCACCGTCGCTCCGCGTTCTCCCCGCCCGTCATCCGACGCGACGCGGGTTGAGAAAGGTAGTCCGGCTCCGCCTGCGGAGCCTGTTGGGTCGACCCCGAGCCTCCCTCCCTTTCCCCTCCCCTGCCCAACTTTGTAGCTTTTACGAAGCCCTCCATTCGATCTTTGGGCAGCCCGACTCCGCTGGCTCGCCTTTGGGCCCCGCGGACTCGGATGGGGGCTCTAGGCCTTCAATGCCGGCGGCTTCGGCGCCGCAGGGATCCAGGCCTGAAACCGGATCAGCGCCGGTCGACCTCGTGACACCTCCTCCGGCGCCGATTCCATTGACAACACCTTCGCCTCCTCCAACGCCGGTTGTGTCCCCAGCCGACGTCGACTCCAGCCTCCCCCTCGATGTGGACACGGAGCCGGACCGGCGTCAACCGACGTCCGGACCGGCGCCAACTGGTACTTTTGTATCACTGTTCTCCCCTGGTGTTCCCTATCGCCCTGAGTGGCTACCAGAGGAGGGTGAGGAGGATTCGGAGGGGTCTGTGGACCCTCTGGCAGACCAGTTAGAAGAACCGGACTGGAGAGAGGAGTTGGGGGAAGCAAGTGGTCTGGACACCTTCCCAAATCTTGGCATGCTATCTCCCCCTACCGTGGCTATGGAGGAGGGTGCGTAATAACCAGTGGTGTTGCGTAGGGCGGCTGAGGCCTTAAACCTTGAGCTTCCCACGGTGGCGGTCAGGACTGACCAAGGTGCTTCTGCCGGCAGCGGCCTCCTCGGAGCCCCTGCTGCAGTTTAATGAGGCCCTCACGGACATCCTTTTGGGCACTTGGTCCAAGCCCAACACAGGGGCTCCTGTGGATAGGATGATTGCCCGACGCCACTGCCCGGCCCCGGGCGACCCCGTTTTCCTCTCCCAGCACCCCACCCCTGAGAGCTTGGAGGTCCAAGCATCGACTTCCAAGGGCGCATTCCCTACCGCACCACCTGATCGGGAATCCAAGAAGCTGGACCACCTTGGGAAGATGTTTTCTTCCTCCAGCTTAGGACTGCGGTCGGTGAACACCGCATGTCTCTTGGGCCGTTACTCCCACTCGGTGTGGGATTCGGTTGCGCAGGTGCTGCCACAGTGCCCGGAGGAGGCCCGGGCCGTGCTCTCCCGTGCAGTTGGCGAAGGGAGAGACGCAGCGAATTTCACCATAAGATGTGGGCTGGACACCGCCGACTCACTAGGCAGGACGATTTCCACGTCAGTAGTACTGAGATGCTATACCTGGTTGAGGTCCACTGGCTTTTCGGGTGATGTCCAAGCTACACTTTTGGACATGCCTTTTGATAGCCGTTGCTTGTTTGGCGACAAGGCAGACAATGCTCT
Organism: Calotriton arnoldi; assembly: GCA_963921515.1. Classification (NCBI taxonomy): domain Eukaryota; kingdom Metazoa; phylum Chordata; class Amphibia; order Caudata; family Salamandridae; genus Calotriton; species Calotriton arnoldi. Next base: position 1,447,050 of record CAWUFW010000018.1, read on the forward strand.
CGATCGCTTTAAGGATTCCAGGGCTGCGGCCAGATTTTTGGGCCTCGCTTCCACCTCCCGCCCAGCGCAGTCTGCTTTTCACCCCTTTCGTGGCTACGGAAGGGGTGCCCCGCCAAGTTCCGCCCAGAGCCTCAGGCCTGCGCAAGCTGTCCAGCCTCTGCGTGGCCGGGGACGTGGATCCCACCGTCGTGGGACCGAGGGGCCAATGGGCGGGCAGGTCCACCAGTGCCTCCTTTGCAGCAGCCTCCAAGCCCTCCTAGTCCGACCTTTCAGGGCCACCATTCGCCAGTGTGCGGCAGGATCCGCATCACCTCCCCCACTGGCAAAACCATCACGTCGGACAGGTGGATCTGAAAGAAACAGTTAGTTATAGATTCCTTACCTTAGAATCTCCCCCAGGCATCAGACTGGATCTGGAAAGTCTTTCGTCAGCAGTACCCCTGCGCGTCCAGTACCCCTGCGCGTCTGAAGGTGGCGTCGGTCGACTCAGCGTCTGTCGTCGGCGTCGTGGTTGCCGGGTTGACGTCGCGGAAGTTACATAGACGCCGCCCTCGCACGCTGACGTCAGTTCTTTATTTTTCCGCACCAGCATGCGCAGATCCGGGAAGAGCGGTACCCTCAGTCACTTTTTCACTGAGTTTTTTGCGACTTTTGTCGATTTCGTTTTTGAGTCTTTAACCGAATCCTGGTGCATGAGGGATGCCCGGTTTCAAGGCCTGCGGTTCCTGTTCCCGAATGATGTTGGTGACGGATCCGCACCGCGTGTGCCTCTTCTGCCTGGAGCACGACCATGACCCCAAGTCGTGCTCCGACTGTCGGACCATGGCCCGAAGTCTTTGCGGGAGCGGTCACGAAAGCTCCTCGAGGCCCGGCAGTCGGCTCCGCGTCGTGCAAGGTCCCGGTCGGGCGCGAGGTCGAGGGACCGATCGCGGAGTCATCATAATCATCACTCCTCTTCTAAGTCTTCGCACTCGGGGTCAGGTAAGTCGAAGGACAAGAAGAAGTCGAAGAAGCATCGTCGCTCTTCGACTTCCCCTCGTCCGTCGGCCGACGCAACGCAGGGTGCAGGTGGTGCCCCTCCCGAGGCTCCGCGTGCGGAGCCTTCAGGGTCGACTCCGGCCTTCCCTCCCTTCCCGGGACTGGGAGTGACCCCTGCCCAGCTTCGTCAATTTTACGAAGCGATGCACGCCATCTTTGGGCAGCCCGACTCCGCCGGCGCGCCTTCGGGCCTCGCGGACTCGGTTGGGGGCCCTAGGCCTTCGAAGCCGGCGGCTTCTGCCTCGGCACCGGAGGGCCCCCTTGGATCCAGGCCTGGATCCGGATCGGCGCCGGTCGACCTCGTTACACCTCCACCGGCGCCGACTCCACCGGCACCACATCCGACTCCGGCTGGACCCCGGCTTCCACCTCGACGTGGACACTGAGTCAGACCGGCGTCTGCTGACGCCAGATCCGGCGCCAATGGGTACTTTTGTCCCTGTGTTCCACCCTGGCCATTTTCAACCAGATTGGCAGCCAGAGGAGGGTGAGGAAGACTGGGAGGGGTCTGGTGACCCTTTGACAGACCAGTTGGAGTACAATCCGGACTGGAGAGAGGAACTGGGGGATGCCAGTGGTCTGGATACCTCCCCAGACCTAGGCATGTTGTCTCCTCCTACCGTGGCTACGGAGGAGGGAGCGTCATACGCTGTGGTGTTGCGTAGGGCGGCCGAGGGTCTCAACCTCGAGCTTCCTATGGTGGCAGTCAGGACTAACATCCTGACAGAGGTGCTTCAGCCGGCAGCGAGCTCTTCGGAGCCCCTGCTCCCGTTTAATGAAGCCCTCACGGACATCCTTTTGGGCACTTGGTCCAGGCCCAACACAGGGGCTCCTGTGGAAAGGATGATTGCCCGATGCCACCGCCCGGCCCCGGGCGACCCCACTTTCCTCTCCCAACATACCACCCCTGAGAGCTTGGTGGTTCAAGCCTCCACTTCTAAAGGTGCATTCCCTACCGCACCTCCGGAAAGGGAATCCAAAAAGCTGGACCACCTTGGAAAGAAAATGTTTTCTTCCGCCAGCTTGGGACTGCGGCCGGTAAACACTGCATGTCTGTTGGGTCGTTACACCCACTTTGTGTGGGATACGGTGGCGCAGGTGCTGCCTCAGTGCCCGGAGGAGGCTCGGGCCCCACACTCCCTTGCCGTTGACGCGGGGAGAGACGCAGCGAAGTTTACCATCTTCTGTGGGCTGGAGACCACCGACGCACTTGGTAGGACGATTTCAACGTCAGTAGCCCTTCGACGCTATGCCTGGTTGCGTTCGACTGGTTTTTCAGGGGATGTCCAATCCACCCTTATGGACATGCCCTTTGATGGGCGTCACCTTTTCGGCGACAAGGCAGACAACGCGCTGGAGCGCTTTAAGGACTCACGGGCTACGGCCAGGTCCTTGGGCCTCTCCACCACCCGCCCTGCGCAGTCTGCCTTTCGTGGTTACGGAAGGGGTGCCCCACTACGCCCCGCCCAGAGCCACAGGCCGGCGCAAGCTGTACAGTCTCAGCGCGGCCGGGGACGTGGGAACCACCGGCGTGGTTCTGGGGGCCAGCGAGCGGGCCAGTCCACCACAGCCCCCTCTGCAGCAGCCTCCAAACCCTCCTAGTCCGACCTTTCAGGGCCACCAAACCCCAGTGGGCGGCAGGATCCGCCATCACCTCCCCAATGGCGCACCATCACGTCGGACAGGTGGGTTTTGCAAATAGTCCGAAGGGGCTCCTCCCTCCCCTTCGAGATTACCACTCCCTCCATGCCACCTCAGTACCATCGCATGTCGGACGATCACCTGGCCCTTCTCCAACAGGAAGTTTTGGCACTCTTGGCCAAGGGTGCCATTGAGCGCGTTCCTGCCCCAGAAGTAGGTTGTGGTTGCTATTCCCACTACTTTCTGGTGCCCAAGAAGGACAAAGGCCTGCGTCCTATCTTGGATCTCAGGAACATCAACCGCTTCCTCCGGAAGGAGAAGTTCAAGATGTTGACGCTCGCTCAGGTCTTGTCTGCTCTCGACCCTGGAGACTGGATGGTAGCGTTGGACTTGCAGGACGCTTACTTTCACATCCCCGTCCTGCCGGGCCACCGGCGTTACCTGCGGTTCACGGTAGGCCACGAGCACTTTCAGTTCACCGTGCTTCCCTTTGGCCTTACCAGCGCCCCTCGGGTGTTCACAAAGGTGATGGCGGTGGTTTCAGCTCATCTGCGCAGATCAGGGGTTCCAGTCTTCCCCTATCTCGACGACTGGCTGTTGAAGGCGGGCTCGCCCCAGGCTGTCTCACACGTACAGACTACGGCCGACCTCTTGCATTCGCTGGGGTTCTCCATCAAAGTGCCGAAATCACACCTGACCCTCTCTCAGAAGCTCCTCTTCATCGGAGCGGTTCTGGACACGACGCGGTTTCGGGTTTATCCTCCCGAACAGCGAGTCCGGGATATTCGGGCTATGATTCCGATCTTTCAGCCCCTATCCCGGGTTTCGGTCAGGATGACCCTGAGGCTGCTGGGCCTCATGGCCTCCTGCATCCTGCTGGTGGATCATGCCAGGTGGCATATGCAGGCTCTGCAGTGGGACCTGAAGTTCCAGTGGGCGCAGCATCAGGGCAATCTGTCCAATTACGTCCAGATCTCTTAGGGCACTGCACGACAATTGCAGTGGTGGCTCACGAACAAGCATTGGGTCAACGGCAGATCCCTCTCCCTTCCCCAACCAGATCATACAGTGGTGACAGACGCATCCCTTCTGGGATGGGGCGGCCACATGGGAGAGGCGGAGATCAGAGGCCTCTGGTCTCCGGCGGAGTCCGGGCTCCACATCAACCTTCTGGAGCTTCGGGCGATCCGTCTTGCACTCAAAGCATTCCTTCCCTCTGTACGGGGAAGAGTAGGGCAGGTGTTCACGGACAACACCACCGCCATGTGGTACTGCAACAAACAAGGCGGGGTGGACCCTATGTCAAGAGGCCCTCCGCCTCTGGACATGGCTGGAACATCAGGGCGTATCCCTGGTGGTTCAACACCTGACAGGTTCACTGAACGCCAGGGCGGACGAACTCAGCCGCAGGTGCATGATGGATCACGAATGGCGTCTTCACTCGGAGGTGGTGCAAGGTCTCTTTCAGCAGTGGGGAGGAGAGCCTTGGTTAGATCTATTCGCCACCGAAGAGAACGCGCATTGTCAGCAATTCTGCGTGTCGGAATTTCCAAGGCGGCACTCGCTAGGCGACGCTTTTCGTTGTGAGTGGAGTTGCGGTCTTCTATACGTTTTTCCGCCTATACCACTTCTGCCCAGAGTGCTGAAGAAGCTCAAGCACGACCGGGCCCAAGTCATTCTTGTGGCTCCGGATTGGGCACGAAGAGTCTGGTATCCCTAGCTGCTCAACTTGGCCATCGATCCTCCGATCAGACTGCCTCTTCGGGAGGATCTTCTGTCGCAGCAGCAGGGGACGGTCCTCCACCCGAACCTGTCCAGCCTCCACCTCCTTGCGTGGAGATTGAGCGGCGGTAGTTGACATCGTTTGACCTGCCTCCCGAAGTCTGTGATGTAATCTTGGCAGCCAGGCGTCCCTCCACTAAGACGGTATACGCCTGCAGATGGAATAAATTTGTGGCATGGTGCACAGCAAAGGCTGTGGATCCCCTTTCTGCCCCTCTTTCTGAAGTTCTCTTGTTCCTCCTATCTTTGGCCCAGCAGGGCTCTGGTCTGGGCACTCTTAAGGGCTACCTCTCGGCCATTTCAGCCTTCCTCAGGCTCCCTGATCAGCCTTCTCTTTTCAAGTCCCCTGTTGTAAATAGATTTCTTAAGGGCATTACTCATCTTTTCCCTTCTGTTCCCTTCGTAATGCCCCAGTGGGACTTGAACTTGGTTCTTACATATCTTATGTGCACTCCCTTTGAGCCGCTTCATAATTTCCCTCTCAGGCTTCTAACTCTGAAAACTGCCTTTCTGGTGGCCATCACCTCTGCTCGCAGGGTGAGTGAGCTACAAGCTCTTTCTTCTAAGCCTCCCTTTCTGGCTATCCATCCGGACAAGGTCGTCCTGAGAACTAGACTTTCCTTCCTTACCAAAATGGTTACTTCTTTCCACATTGGCCAAACTATCACTTTGCCCACCTTCTTTCCGCATCCTTCGAAGTAGGAAGAGAGGCTCCACCGTCTGGATCCAAAACGTCTAATTTCTTTATACTTGGATCGCACAAAACAATTCCGGGTGGATGACCAGCTCTTTGTTGGGTACGTGGGCGCTAAGAAAGGTCGGGCCGTGCACAAACGGACCATCTCCAGGTGTGTCGTTCTGTGCATCAAAGCCTGCTATTCTTTGGCGAAGAAGGAGCCTCCAGTGGGGCTGCGCGCCCATTCCACCATGGCGACGGCAGCTACTACTGCTTTGGGACGAGGAGTCCCCCTGCATGACATCTGTCAGGCAGCTACGTGGGCATCGTTGCACACGTTTACGAGATACTACTGCCTGGACATTCTGATGGATACATCTGCCTGTGGATTCCTCACCTTTTGAATACCCCCTGCGCCAGCATTCCGCGGAAATTCTTTTCCTAGCTCTCCCACGTCGACGAGGACGTCATAATAGCACGCCTCCGCTTGCGACTCCGTATGACGTCATCGGAGCCATAAGAAGACCTCGTTGGCGTGCTGATGTCAGTTCCCTTTTTTCCGCGCCGTCGACGCGTAACGGTTTTTTCTAGGGACTCTCCATTTTCTTGGTGATTACTTTGTTTCTTCGAGTATTTCAGATAATGGCTACTTTTAAGAAGTCTGGATTCAAGCCCTGCAGGGAGTGTGGCGGTCATATGTCAATGACTGATCCCCACGATGATTGCCTTTGGTGTTTGTCTTCCGACCACTACGTCGAAGGGTGTTTGTGCTGCAGGAAAATGAATCCTAAGGCTTTAAAGGAATGTGAGGCAAAACTGATCATGGCTAAAGCGAAGAAGGAAAAGAGGGGTCGAAAACGTTCGAAGTCGTCGACTTCGTACACTTCAAAATCCAGGAAGCACAAGAAGTCGAAGAAGAGGCATAGTTCTCGGCGTCGCTCTTCGAAGGGCAAGGCATCGAGGTCGCCTTCACCAGCTCAGCGGCGTCGGAGAAAAGACCTTGTGTCTCCATCGCCTTCTCCTTCTCCGCAGGCGTCTCCGATCCATTCTCCGGCTCCGAGGTCACCGGCGTCGAGGGGCTCTTCGACACCTAAAGGTACTGCGACGACCAGGAGGTCTCCGACACCCAGGGAGTCTTCTCCAGTTCATGTGACTGCGCCCGTGCAGGCGCCGTCTCCATCGGCTCCGCAGCCTCCAGTTCGGCCTCAGGTTGATCCTGTTCAGGAAGGTACGGATTCTTATCCTCCTTTTCCGGGCCCTGGAACGGATCCTTCGCATTTTTTAAATGCGATGTTTGGCATGTTTGCAAGGGCCTCCCATCCTACCGGTGCACCTTCGGGCCCCGTGGGGCCATTGGCCTTTAATTTGGGTGTTCCCCATCAATATGCCCAGGCGCCTTTCGTGCCTTTCATGCCGACGGCTCCGGCTTGGCATTTTCCGGCGCCGAGGTCTTCCACTCCAAATCCTCGGACTCCATCTGTTGTCGAGTCGGCGCCGCCTCGGATTCGATCGGCGCCGATACTTGGTCCTGAAGGTCCTCCTTCGACGCCGGTGCCGTCGTCACCGGCGCTGCGTCTGGCGCCGCCGACGCCGATTCTGAAGCAGCGCTCCAGGAGGGATGCGCAGAGCCTGCTTGAAGAGGAAGAATATAGACAAGAGCAGGAAGAGGGAGAGATTGTCGACTCTGTTGACGAATTTGAGGGCCTACAAGAGGCCAGTGTATTGGATACTTCCCCGGAATGGGAACTCTCCTCACCAAAGGCTGGGGTTTCACAGGATGTTGCTCCTTATCATGTAGTCGTAAGAAAAGCAGCTGAGTTGCTAGACCTGCAGTTGCCTTCAGCTGAAGTTAAATCTAATATTTTAACTGAGGTTCTTAATACATCTTCAGTAAGTGAGCCTCTCCTGCCCTTCAATGAGGCTCTGACAGAACCTATTTTAGAAGTTTGACAAAGACCCTTGACTGCTCCAGCTGTTTCCAGGTCTATTGTGAGAAGGTACAGACCTGCTCCTGGGGATCCTACTTTTCTGTCTACTCATCCATCACCTGAAAGCTTGGCGGTCCAAGCTTCTTGTTCCAAACAATCATCTGGTTCCTTCCCTACCATCCCGGGGATAGGGATTCTAAAAAGATGGAGCAGGCAGCTAAGAAAGTCTTTTCATCTGCAAGTATGGCATTGAAATCTACTAATGCTACCTGCTTACTTGGAAGATATATCCATGCCCTTATGGACTCTGTAAAACAGTTAGCCCCCAAACTCCCAGAGGATGATCGGGTTAATTTTCTTGAAGCTCTTTCAGACTCTCAGGCAGCTGCCCGTCAAGTTATCCAGTCCGGTTTGGACACTGCTGACTCGGTGGCCCGAGTAATGGGATCTTCTGTTGCGACAAGGAGACAAGCTTGGCTAAGATCATCTGGATTTTCTCCGGATGTTCAAGCAACTCTGTTGGATTTGCCCTTTGAGGGTACGAGACTGTTTGGCACAAAGGCTGACTCTGCTTTACAGCGCTTTAAAGATAGAGCGACTGCAAGATCTCTGGGTCTTCAAACTCAGTCTAGAGGGTACGGCTACAAGCGGTATCGAGGATTTGGAAGGGCGGCTTCCTTTCGTGGCCGCCAGCAACCTCAGCAGAGTCAGCTGCAGAACCCCTTGTACAGGTCGTATAGGGGCAAAAATAGAGGCCGTCTTCGAGGAGCCGCTCGGCAACAGTCCTCCTCCTCCCGCCACCGTTGGTGCCACAGGAAAGCAGCTCTAGATCCCCCATCTTAGAGCATGTTGGTCCTGTAGGGGGTCGGGTGTCCCATTTTCTACAAGATTGGAAATCGATTACTTCAGACCGTTGGGTTTTGAATCTTGTAGAGAATGGGTACACCCTCCCTTTTCTAGAGTTTCCTCCTCCTTACCCTCCTCGCCAGGATTGGTGTTCAGAGGACCACTTGCTGCTTTTGCAGCAGGAGGTTCTTTCCTTGTTGTAGAAAGGTGCGATAGAGGAGCAGGAAAGGGGTCATGGGTGCTACTCCCGGTACTTTCTGATACCCAAAAAGGACGGTCGGTTGAGGCCGATCCTGGAACTCAGGATTTTGAATCTTTACCTCAAGCAGGAAAAGTTCAAAATGTTGACCTTGGCTCAGGTTCTTCTCGCGCTGCAACGAGAAGACTGGATGGTGTCCATCGATTTGCAGGATGCGTATTTTCATCTTCCCATCCTGAAGTCGCATCGGCAGTATCTCCGGTTCACGGTAGTGTCGCAATACTACCGATTGTGGTCCTCTCGTTCGGTCTGACTTACGCACCTCGAGTCTTCACGAAGGTGATGGTGGTGGTAGCGGCACATCTCAGAAGAACAGGGGTTCCTGTTTTCCCCTATCTGGACGACTGGCTGTTGAAAGCAGAGTCTCCGGAGTTGGTGTTGCGCCACTTGCAAGCAACAACGCAACTGTTATTCAACTTGGGTTTCTCGATAAATGTACCCAAATCTCATCTGGTGCCTTCTCAGCACAGCCTGTTCATAGGGGCAATACTGGACACTACTGTGTGTCGGGCATTTCCGCCTCCGCAGAGGATTCTCGACATTCAGGAGATGATTCCTTTGTTTCTCGATGGATCGGTTGTTCCAGTTCTGAAGGTCCTACGCCTGCTCGGTCTGTTCGCTTCCTGCATACTGTTGGTCAGTCATGCACGCTGGCACATGAGGGCACTCCAGTGGTGCCTCCGCAGGCAGTGGTATCAACACAACGGAGATCTCGGGGAGAAGGTCAGAATCTCCAGAGACACTGCAGCGGAGCTGACTTGGTGGGGTGTGCGGGGCAACCTGTCTCAAGGAAAGCCCTTTCAGCCTCCTCCGCCGGTGGCCACAGTGATTACGGATGCCTCCACTCTAGGGTGGGGTGCTCATCTGGGCGATCTGGAGGTCAAAGGTCTTTGGTCTCCAGAGGAAAGGTTGCTTCACATCAACCTTCTGGAATTGCGGGTGATACGTTTGGCACTAAAGGCTTTCCTTCCTTCCCTTCGCAGTCAGTCAGTTCAGGTCCTGACGGACAACACTACCGCGATGTGGTACATCAACAAACAAGGAGGTGTAGGGTCGTATCGCCTCTGTCGAGAGGCTCTGCAACTCTGGTCCTGGGCTCAGGGCCATCAGATTTGTGTGTTTGCAAATCATCCAGCCGGTGTGCTGAATGTTCGTGCGTACGGTCTCAGTCGGCATTACTCGGCCGATCACGAGTGGCGGCTTCATCCGGAGGTGGTCCATCGCATCTTCGAGATGTGGGGGTATCCTCTGTTGGACCTGTTTGCCACTCACGAGAACGCTCACTGTCCGTTGTTCTGCAGTCTCCAGTATCCGATGCAGGGATCGCTGGGGGAGGCGTTTCATTTGGATTGGAGCTCGCAACTCCTTTACGCGTTTCCTCCCATACCCTTGATTCCTCGGGTTCTGAGGAAGATTCGCCAAGACCGGGCCCAAGTTATATTGATCGCTCCGGATTGGCCAAGAAGGGTGTGGTACACAGATCTACTTCACCTCTCATCGCACCCTCCGCTCCGTCTCCCTTTCAGGGCAGACCTCCTCTCGCAATCGCAGGGGCGGGTTCTACACCCCCACCTCCAGAGCCTGCACCTACATGCCTGGAGATTGAATGGGGCAACCTGAGTTCTTTCTCTCTCCCACCGGATGTGGTGGATGTCATTTTGTCATCCAGGAGGCACTCCACCAAATCTGTGTATTCCTCCAGGTGGTCAAAATTTGTAAAGTGGTGTGGAGAGAGGGCCATTGATCCTTTAAAGGCTCGTTTGTCTGATGTGTTGAGTTTCTCTCTTTCCCTGGCCCAGCAGGGTTGTGCTGTGGCTACAGTTAAAGGTTATTTGTCGGCTTTTATTTGTTTGCCGGACCAGCCGTCTTTATTCAAATCTCCTGTAGTTATGAGGTTCATTAAGGGCCTTACAAATAAGTTTCCTCCCACTCCTTTCATTATGCCTCAGTGGGATTTAAATCTTGTTCTTACTTTTCTAATGGGTTCTCCATTTGAGCCTCTTCATAGTTGTCCTTTGAGGCTTCTCTCTTTTAAAACGGTCTTCTTGATCGCTATTACCTCGGCCAGGAGGGTACGTGACCTTCAGGCTCTTAGTTGTAAGCCTCCATTCTTGACCATTCATACAGATAAGTTGGTTCTTAGGACCAGAGCTGCTTTCCTTCCTAAGGTGGTTACTCCTTTCCATTTGGGACAGTCCCATTACCTTACCTACCTTCTATCCTCCCCCTCACCCTTCCAAGGAGGAGGAGAGACTTCATCGCTTGGACCCTAAGAGGGCGGTTAGTTTTTACCTGGACAGGACCAGGGAATTAAGGCTGGATGATCAGCTCTCCGTGGGCTACATTGGTCGGATGAAAGGAAGGGCTGTACACAAGCGATCTCTTTCCAGATGGATCATCTTGTGTATCAAGATCTGCTATGCTCTGGCCAAGAAGGACTGAAGGTATCAGAGCTCATTCTACCAGAGCTAAGTCGTCATCTTCTGCTTTGGCTAGAGGTGTTCCTGGTGTTGACCTTTGTAAGGCAGCAACGTGGGCCTCCCTCCATACCTTTGCGAAGCATTACTGCTTGGATTCAGAGGTTAGGAGGGACGGACATTTTGCACGCTCTGTGTTGCAAGATTTTTTGGTCTAGTCAGGTGGACACCCTCCTCCGGGATTCTATTCAAAAGGTGAGGAATCCACAGGCAGATGTATCCATCAGAAGAACAAGTTACTTACCTTCGGTAACACTTTTTCTGGTGGATACAGTATCTGCCTGTGGATTCCTCACTGTCCCACACGCCTCCCCGTTGTCCACCTGTTTCTACCAAAAAATGCTATAACTGTTTGACATGAATGTTTTTAATATGTCTTTTTCATGCTTACAGTTTGATACTGCAAAATGCTTGGTTTGTTGCCCTTTTTCCATGCTATTATTGGTTATGCTATGTGTTCTTGCTTTTGTTTATATATTTTGTATACTGTGTTTACGTGTGAAAATGTTGTCGGTCCGCCCGTTTGTCTCGAGGGCACGGAAAAATGAGTGGAACTGACGTCAGCACGCCGACGAGGTCTTCTTATGGCTCCGATGACGTCATACGGAGTCGCGAGCGGAGCTGTGCTATTATGACGTCCTCGTCGACGTGGGAGAGCTAGGAAAAGAATTTCTGTGGAATGCTGGCGCAGGGGGTATTCAAAAAGTGAGGAATCCACAGGCAGATACTGTATCCACCAGAAAAAGCGTTACCGAAGGTAAGTAACTTGTTCATCAAGTCCGGAGGAGACGGCTTCTTTGGCCGTTCAGTTCTCCAGGACTTTCTGGTGTGAACTTGGTTCGCAGACCCACCTCCGGGGTTGGTATTGCTGGGGTATCTATTCTAAGGTAAGGAATCTATCACTAACTGTTTCTTTCAGATGAACAAGTTACTTACCTTCAGTAACGATTTATCTGTAAGAAACATAGGTTAGTTATAGATTCCTTACCGCCCCACCCTTCCTCCCCGTTCTGCAAACTGACTTCTAGGGTTAAGGACATCCTTTCAGGGCCCTAGTTTTGTGCACCAGTGGTAAGTGTTTTGCATGGCTCTGCGCTTCTGGCGTGGAAAGTCGTGTACAGTACTGACTTCAGCGCGCGAGGGCAGCGTCTATGTAACTTCGGCGACCACGACGACGGACGCGGAGTCGACCGACGCCACCTTCAGACACGCAGGGGTACTGCTGACGAAAAACTTTCCGGATCCAGTCTGACGCCTGGGGGAGATTCTAAGGTAAGGAATCTATACCTAACCTATGTTTCTTACAGATACATCGTTACCGAAGGTAAGTAACTTGTTCGTTTTGCAGATAGTCCGAAGATGCTTCTCCCTGCCCTTCGATACTTCCCCTCCATCCATGCCACCTCAATTCCATCGCATGTCGGAGTATCACTTGGCCCTTCTCCAACCGGAAGTTACGGCACTCTTGGCCAAGGGAGCCATCGAGCGAGTTCCTGCCCCAGAAGTAGGTTGTGGTTGTTATTCCCACTAATTTCTGGTGCCCAAGAAGGACAAGGGCCTGTGTCCTATCTTGGATCTCAGGAAGGTCAACCGCTTCCTCCGTAAGGAGAAGTTAAAAATGTTGACACTGGCTCAGGTCCTGTCTGTCCTCGACCCTGAAGACTGGATGGTAGCGTTGGACTTGCAGGACGCTTATTTTCACATCCCTGTCCTGCCGGCCCATCGGCGTTACCTACGGTTCACGGTAGGCCACGAGCATTTTCAGTTTACTGTGCTCCCATTTGGCTTACCAGCGCCCCTCGGGTGTTCACGAAAGTGATGGCGGTGGTCGCAGCTCATCTGCGCAGATCAGGGGTTCCAGTCTCCCCCTATCTCGACGACTGGCTGTTGAAGGCGGACTCGCCCCTGGCTGTCGTCTCCCACCTCCAGACTACGGCCGAGGTCCTGCACTCACTGAGGTTCACCATCAACGTGCTGAAGTCGCATCTGATTTCCTCTCAGAAGCTCCTTTTCATCTGAGCAGTTCTAGACACAACGCAGTTTCTGGTTTATCCTCCCGAGCAGCGAGTCCGGGATATTCGGGCTTTGATTCGGATCTCTCAGCCTCTATCCCGGGTTTCGGTCAGAATGACCCTGAGGCTACTGGGCCTCATGGCCTCCTGCATCCTGCTGGTGGACTATGCTAGGTGGCATATGCGGGCTCTGCAGTGGGACTTGAAGTTCCAGTGGGCGCAGCATCAGGGGAATCTTTCCGATTGTGTCCAGATCTCGGAGGGCACTGCACGACAACTGCGGTGGTGGTTAACGAACCGGGATTGGGTCAACGGCAGGTCCCTCTCCCTTCCCCAGCCAGAGTTCACAGTGGTGACAGATGTATCACTTCTGGGGTGGGGCGGCCACATGGGAGAGGCAGAGATCAGAGGCCTCTGATGTCCGGCGGAGTCCGGGCTCCACATCAACCTTCTGGAGTTTCAGGTGATCCGTCTTGCACTGAAGGCATTCCTTCCTTCTGCCTAAGTGAGAGTAGTGCAGGTGTTCACGGAGAACACCACCGCCATGTGGTACTGCAACAAACAGGGCGGGGTGGGGTCATGGACCCTATGTCAGGAGGCAACTCGTCTCTGGAAGTGGCAGGAACATCAGGGCATGTCTCTGGTGGTTCAACACCTGGCAGGTTCTCTGAACGCCAGGGCGGACGAACTCAGCCGCCGGTGCAGGATGGATCACGAATGGCGTCTTCACTCGGAGGTGGTGAAAGGTCTCTTTCAGCAGTGGGGAGAGCCTTGGTTAGATCTATTCGCCACCGAAGAGAACGTGCAATGTCAGCAATTCTGCGTGTTTGAATTTCCAAGGCGGCACTCGCTAGGCGACGCTTTTCGTTGCGAGTGGAGTTGCAGTCTTCTATACGCCTTTCCGCCTATACCACTTCTGCCCAGTGTGCTGAAGAAGATCAAGCGCGACCGGGCCCAAGTCATTCTTGTGGCCCTGGACTGGGCACGAAGAGTCTGGCATCCCGAGCTTCTGCACATGGCCATCGATCCTCCAATCAGACTGCCTCTTCGGGAGGATCTTCTGGCGCAGCAGCAGGGGACGGTCCTCCACCTGAATCTGTCCAGCCTCCACCTCCTTGCTTGGAGATTGAGCGGCGACATTTGACAGCTTTCGACCTTCCTCCCGAAGTTTGTAACGTTATCTTGGCAGCCAGGCGTCCCTCCACCAAAACTGTATACGCCTGTAGATGGAAGAAGTTTGTGGCATGGTGCGCAGCAAAGGCTGTGGATCCCCTTTCTGCCCCCCTTTCAGAGGTTCTCCTCTTCATTCTTTCTTAGGCCCAGCAGGGCTCTGCTATACGCACTCTCAAATGCTATCTTTCGGCCATTTCGGCCTTCCTGACCACCCTTCTCTTTTCAAGTCCCCTATTGTAAATCGCTTCCTTAAGAGCATTACTCATTTGTTTACTCCAATTCCTTTCGTATTGCCCCGGTGGGACTTGAACCTGGTTCTGACCTATCTTATGTGCGCTCCTTTCTAGCCGCTCCATAACTGTTCTCTCAGACTTCTGACTCTTAAAACTGCCTTTTTGATTGCCATCACCTCTGCATGCAGGGTGAGTGAGCTTCAGGCTCTTTCTTCCAAACCTCCTTTCCTGGCTGTTCATCCGGACAAAGTTGTCCTTTGCACTAGGCCTTCTTTCCTTCCCAAAGTGGTTACCTCTTTCCATATAGGACAGACCATCACTTTGCCCACCTTCTTCCCGCCCCCGCATCCTTCTAAAGAGGAAGAGAGGCTCCACCGTCTGGATCCAAAACGTGCGCTTTTATTATATCTGGATCGCACAAAACAATTCCGGGTGGATGACAAGCTCTTCGTTGTCTATGTGGGCGCCAAGAAAGGTCGGGCCGTGCAAAAACGAACCATCTCCCGATGGGTCGTTCTTTGCATCAAAATCTGCTATTCCTTAGCGAAAAAGGAACCTCCAGTGGGGTTGCGCGCCCATTCCACCAGGGCGACGGCAGCCACTACTGCTTTGGGACGTGGTGTCCCCCTTCATGACATCTGCCAGGCAGCTATGTGGGCTTCTTTGCACACGTTTACTTAACACTACTGCCTGGACAGCCAAGTCCGGAGAGACGACTTCTTTGGCCGTTCAGTTCTCCAGGACTTCCTGGTGTGAACTTGGTTCGCAGAGCCACCTCCGGGGTTGGTATTGCTGGGGTATCTATTCTAAGGTGAGGAATCCATAACTAATTGTGTCTTTCAGATGAACAAGTTACTTACCTTCGGTAACGATATATCTGTAAGAGACATAGATTAGTTATGAATTCCTCACCGCCCCACCCATCCTCCCTGTACTGCGAACTGACTTCTAGGGTAAGGGACTTTCCTTCAGGGCCCTAGCTTTGTGCACCAGTGGTCAGTGTATTGCATGGCTCTGCGCTTCTGGCGTGGAATGGCGTGTAAAGAACTGACGTCAGCGCGCAGGGGCGGCGACTGAGTAGATACCGCGACGTCTTCGCGGCGAACATGACGCCAACGACGAACGCGTTGTCGACCGACGCCACCTACCGACGCGCAGGGGTAGTGCTGAAGAAAAATTCTCCGGATCCGGTCTGACGCCTTGGGGTAATTCTAAGGTGAGGAATCCATAACTAATCTATGTCTCTTACAGATATATCGTTACCGAAGGTAAGTAATTTGTTCGTACAGACAGGTTTTGAAAGTTCCTTCAATGCATTAATGCTCCAGGTAAATACTAACATGCTGATGTAGGAAGCTGGCTCTCTATATTCTATACCAAAGGGAGGTATAGTGTGCACAATCCAGTGGATCCCCAAAGGTAGGGAGGCTTAAGTAGATAATACCTTACTCTCTATTTGTGGTAGTGTGGGTGAGCAGTAAGGCTTTATCAGAGGGGTAGTGTTAAGCATTTATTGTACACACTCAGGCAAGAAATGATGTCACACACTCAAAGACTGAACTCAGACCAAGTTTGTTTGTATAAAAATATTATTTAGTTGTATTTTATTTCTACAACCAAGCCAGGCCTGTTGCGGGTAAGTTAAATAATACTTTGCAGGTATATTGCAGTTAAAATACAATTTAATTGTAGTTGGATGCAATTGGTTTGTTTACAGGTAAGTCAGCAATCAAAATTACTTTACAGTTACTTTTGAGATTACTTTGTACGTTACTTTTCAGATTACTTTTTGTTACTTTTTCTACACAGTGTGATATGCATAGATATCACACTTTGACATTTCCTAGAGAAAAGCGAAGTAATTCAGTTTTTGTACATTTGCAGTTTCTTAGGGTTTCATACAAACCAACTCCACACTTGGAAGATTTTTCACAGAAAAGCGGTCAGTGCAGTCCTATGGGAGAAAACAGTGTTATGGGTTTATCAGTTAGTACTTAGGTTTTGGATTTGGCATTCCAGGGTTAGAACCAGGGTTTCCCCAGGGTCGAGGATGCCCTCTCAAAGCACCCTCTGCGGCACTAGGGTGGTCCAGTGCAGAGTGCTGAGGCCTAATATTATCCAGTGGGGGATAGGGGGCCTCTGGTTGGTGGCTTCTCACAAGCAGGGCACAAGGTTGTGGGAGCAAAGCTCCTGGACGTAAGCTCAGGGCAAAGGGGGATCCGAGTTAGCATACAAGGTGGACCTACAGGGGCGGCTGGGTGCAGGGTGCTGTTTTGGTGTTGGGTGCCCTGTTGTTTTCAATGGGGATTACCTGTTTTGGTTTTTAGCTGCAGGTTCGGTCCAGGAAGTCTTCCAGGAGGAACCAACAGCTGTGCAGGTAAGTTGGAGGGCTCGGGGACGTAGGTGCACCTCAAGCCCTCTTCTCCAGGGTGCAGGGGGGCCGGATGCAGGGGTGCCTTTTGAGGTCTGTTTTCACCTTACCGGGCCACTCGCGGTTAGGGGGTCTCCGTGCAGAGGCTGCAGGCGACGCCGGGGAATCCTGGAGGGGGTCAACCCATGGTGGACTCAGACTCTGGATCGCCTGGGGACCTCGCTGGGACTGGTGGGCCACTCTGATTCGGGCCGTAGGCGTCTAGTGCAGTGGTGGTTCCAGGCGTCGGGTTTCTTTGTCCACAGCAGGCTCGGAGTCTTTCTTTGGTGTCTCTTTTGAACAGAGCTGCTGTTCACAGGAGATCCGGTCTTTGTTGAAGGCAGTCAGTCCTCCCAGGGGTTCTGGAGGTCGCTGGCTACAGGACATGGCGGTTTCTGCCACAGGGTCTCTGGAAACTACAGACGAGCCGGTAGGGCTGGGGCCAAGTCAGTTCTTCTCTGCAGTGTCCTCTGCTGGGTATCTTCTTTTGTCCTTCTTCGTAGGTTGCGGGAATCTGTCTTCTTGATTCAGGGCTGCCCACTAAATACTGTATTTAGGGGGCTTTTTAGGGGTCTCTAGGTCAGAACCAATGGACTACTAACCTTAGGGTGACTACACCCTTGGTGTGCTCACCCCACTTGGAGAGTGCCTATCATCTGCAAGATGGCAGGCACTGAAGAGTGGGCTTCACCTTGCCTCCCCCACCTGAGAGGTGGGGTTGGCAGAGGTGGGCACACCTTCTGCACTGTTCTAATTTTTCCCGCCTGTCTTCCCGCCGAAAAGGAGGGGAGACAGAAAGGGGTCCTGCTCCTGATAGCAGGAGAGGCTGGGGGTCGCATTACAAAGGCAGCAAGGCCTTTGAAGCTCCCCTGCCAGAGATCGTTGTTCTTGACCTGGGGGAGGTGTGAACACCTCCGCCCTGGCAAGGATTTGTTTCTGGACTCAGGGAGCGAAGGCTCCCACCCCAGGGGTCCAGAAACGTCTCGTGGTGGCAGGCTGGTGTTTACCATACAGGGAACACACCAGAGACTGGTCGTTTTACAGGGGGCATCTTTAAGATGCCCTCTGAGTGCATGGTATAATAAATCCTACACTGGCATCAGTGTGGGTTTATTATGCTGAGACGTTTGATACCAAACTTCCCAGAATTCAGTAAAGCCATTAATGACAAACTCCCAGACCATATACTCTTTATGGCTTAACTGCAACAGTGTTGCCAGATTTTGAGACCCGTCTGAAGCCCAAAGCTGTCCAAGTATAAGCCAAATTCAGCCCAACACAGAGTAGTATCAGCCCAAAAACCAGCCCAAAGTTGCAACTCTCAAGTTATGCACAAATAGCGTTCAGAAAATATTTTAAGGATAAGTCTAAGTATATTCAGTATACATATAGTTAGAGAAGGTACAATAGACTCCAATGAATGTCTGCAATTATGTACAAAATCTATTAACACTAATTTTGAAGACCAATGCCTACTGTCACCTTTTAATTGGCACTTCTGTAATCACAAATCCACACTCAACCTGGCATTAATGAATCTACAAGAGCAGATTATAATCAGTCTAAATGAATTCCAAGAACTGGAACATCAAAGCTATTTCAGCAGTGTGGTTCCAAATAAATAAAACAGGATGGATCTTGCAGAAGTAACACCACACAATGCATAAATGCCAATAGACCTGATTCAGACGGGAGACCCAAATTGTTTAAGCCAAAATTTGGTTTATTTTGGCTGTCTTCCGCCTGAAATTGCCTCCTGATCATTTTTTAAAAATCTTCTTTACTCTTCTAAAATGTTGGCATGCATGACAATGATATATGTTTTATGACACAACCCTTGTGTTAAAGTAATTCCTGTAGAACTTGTCTTGCAAGCTTTCCATTATATCGATTTACATGAAGATATTTGAACAAAAAGCTTCTTTTTAGAAGGCATTCATGACAGTGTGGGACAACAATAAAAATAAACATTGTGGCAGACTACTAACTATTGTGCTTAAATATGAAGTGACGGGGTAAATATTAGACTAGAAGGAGAAAAGTCTTGTTTGACAGCTGCGAGGGTCACTACAGTAAGATGACGGGCTCACACCCTTCAGTTAAGATGTCAGGAAGAGGCCAGAAAAGAGACAGTCACTTGCTCTGACCAATTCCCTTCTCTGCTCTCCACTACAGAGTCCTTCACCATGACCACATAATCAGGCACTGAAAGTGATACAGTACCAGTGTTGTTGGCTTCGTGTTGCAGCAAAAACTAGAGTAAAGCTCCCAGCCTTGGCATGAAACCGATGTGTTTGCTTGGGGTCTAAAAGACCCAATTTCCCAGAACATTCGGCAACATCCTCCCCTCAACATCTGAACACTCTCTCAACTCTGTTGACACTGTCATCGCCCCTCTTGTTCCACCCCAATCGATTCCACTTCATCATTTGACCTGTCCCGCTGTCATACCACTGCTGACCTGGGCAATCTCATGAGCCTGTGCAGCTGCTTTATACCGATCACCCACAATGGACTTTACATGAGGGGGGCCCTGTAAGAATGCCCAATGTATGTCTGTATGAGTAATTACACCAATGATGTAAATACCACTCACTAATGAATTTTTGTATTAAAATCTTTATAGCGCTGTTAATCCTAATGTAGGGTATCAAATTACTTTACTACAGACAAACAAATTATACATAGACAATGAATCGTACAAGTGTGTACACGAGGTTTCTATATAAGGTAATCAGTGTTACAAGGTGTAGGAGTCACATATCATCCATACTGTTAGGCATTATACATTAAGAGTACCTGATCAGGAGAAAAACAAAGTCTGGCTTTAAAACATAATGCAATTGTTGCATGTGCTGATAAGACTTCATTATTACCCAAATTAACCCTTTTTTAGCAACCTTGGAATAATGAAAGCTTGAGGGAAAAAAGGACCAAAGCCATGCCTTACAGTTTGCATACAGCTCCTTGATGCCCGTTCATTGCTCACTGTGCTATATTTGAAGGATGTTAACTCATTAACTGCCAGTAATTAAAGGATCTTCGTAACAAACGCAGTAACCTACTGAGTTCTCTAAATACAATACAAATCTGTAATCTGCATGTTGCAAGTAAGGTTGTCGCCTGGGCGAATTTGTACCGGCGTGACCAGTGTTTTAGGGTCCCACAGTACTGCCTAGTGCCACACACAACAGGTTAATGTAACTCATTATAGTGTCACCCTGTATTACCACAGGGTCACCAATTTATCACGTTTATTAATAGATCTGAGATGATGGCGCATTCATTAACAGTCTGCCTTTCCTGCTTCTGGAGCTAAGAGGACTTTGTTCTGTCCTAGAACACAGTTTGATTAGTTAAACGTGAGTATTAACCACGCAGTTTTGATTCTGTCTCTGCAACGAGGACTCTAAGTGCCTCATCCACACGGATGGAACCACACCTTTTGACCTGCACGTGCCATTTGCAGTCCCAACTCCGGTCGGACAGATAATAGTGCACTTTGCAGCTTATTTTACAAGGAATAGTAGAAGCTGCTGCATTACATGTTCAAGTCAAGCCAGGCACATGTGAACGGACTTTGTCACAGCATGGGGTCTGTCCAGGAGCAAAGCTACGAATTATGCAGTAGGTGCAGGTGGCACCAGGGCTGCGGGGTGCCCACTTCACCCTAATTGTGTCGGGCTGATGCACTGTGTCTTGGGAGTCTGGGCAGGCTGCACTGGACTCACAAATTAATCTCTGCCTTCAGCTAGATTAGCTCTCAGAAACGGCACAAGCTAGTGAACCTAGAAGAAGAGAGCCGAAGCGGCCATCATAAGTTAGATACAACAACTTACAAACGTGTAATGCTACGAAGTACAAGCCTGTGTTTGGAAAGAATGGATGTCTGAGACTACGCAAAAGCTTGGTAGTAAGGGAAATAGGTGCCACTTAAACTCATCCTGTCATCATGTTCAGCTACAGTGTTGTTTAATTCACTGTGTTACTGAAGTGGCAAGAGCTACAAAGGCAACACACCACATTACAGGGGTGGCAGTGAAGTTCAGCAATAGCCTGGAGGGAAAAAGTGCACTCATTTAGGACACACAAGAGCCAGAAAGATGGGTGTGCTCAAAGAGCTCCCAACACAGCCGTTAGCGGACTAATAAGGGAGACTTTCAGCAAAGACCGTTTTAGTTGATAACAGTAAGCATCCTGTGATTTGGAGTTTCACCACATAAGTCACAGTGTTACTGACTGGGTGAAATTCGCCATTACATTGGGTCGTTTGACTGCTATAATGAAGTGAGTAATGCAGACCCAGAGAGGGGGGATTCTGTACCACTACTTGTGGAGGGAATATTAGAGGAAGCCAGCTGGGTGTGTTGCTGCATCCTGAGAAAAAAGAAGTGTGGCGTAGACTGATAAGAGTGGGGGTACTGCAGAAGCACGGAGGAACATGGGGCAGTGAGTTCAGGCTGTAGGAGCCTGAAAGGTACTGCTACAAGATCATGGTGGGGGGAGAGAACACTCCTGTAGTGGCACGTTTTGGAGGGAATACCCCTGCAGGGTCCTATTGTCACTAGAGAGAGTCCTTCTGCTGGAGCCGAAAGGGAGGGAGGTCTGCAGTACGAGTGAATACTGCATGAACCAGGATTAAAGCAGTCAGTGTTGTAGTTGTCTGGAGGGATAGTGGACATTGGGTGCCTGGGAAGACGGGGTGCTCCGGGGATCTGGAGGATGGGTGAGAGACTACTACATCAGCTGTTCAAAAGCAGTGTTGGCATCAGGTCAGTCATGATGGCACCGAATTTCTGGTCCCGAGACAGACTACATTGTACTCAATTAATGCGGGACAGAGTTCTGAAGTGTTCTGATTTCAAGTGAGTACTAAGACCAGTCCAGGCTTTTAATTTTCATTTTGATGGCAATAGTATTTTTTATTTTATGATGAATGCAAGACTCAAGGTACGAGAGAGCAAAGGAAAGTTCTTTCCTGGATGTGATTTTCACACATGGAAACAGTAAAGGACAGCTTTGGAGCAATCTACCATGTCCATGTTATTTCCTCATGGGCATGCTGCTGGTACTGCATAGAGTGATTAAATGCGAAGGGCACTATGTTGCACTGCTTTGGCAGTTTACATGGTTCAAGTTCATAATTAAACTTTCAGTGAAGTGTCACTCCAGGTGTCACACAGAAGACATACAAAAGTCACACATAGGCATTCTGCAAACATGTAAATTTCACACATAAGCAGGATGAAATCTAGGCAGTCCTGGTCCCAGTTGGTAGAGAAAAATAGCAAAATCGCCAAAAGGCAGTAATTTTCCCAATGCCAAAAATGAATGCATTGGATTTTATGCAGGGCTTGAAGTGGGATGAAAAAACAGGGGGGGTCTCTCAAAATGGCGTGGCCGATGTAATTGGGGCATGGCTTAAAACACGCGAAAAATCTGTGCTTAGCGTAGTGTGCTGCCTGACTGGTAATTTGCTGTTTCTATCATTGCCTCCAGATACATAATACAAGAAGTAACATTACACCTACAACAAGGCAAGACTATTGGCTTTGCCAATAGGTGTTAGTTGTTCTTTAATTAGCTTATGGAACTATGTGCTTCGTTCTATATAATATTGAAACTGTTTCAGTTCTGAAATGGTGAGAGTGTGAAAGAACTATAACGAGTCTCTATAAAGTTACATCAAAGGCAGTGAAGGGTGACACTGCTGCAGATTTATGATTTCTTTTTTCTAATCTTGTGAGTGAGGGCAAAAACAGAGAGCCCGATAGCGACCCGTCTTAGCTCCTGCTTTTAAAACTGCTGGACCACTTAAAGCCCTGATTTTAAGTAATCACAAATTATCTTACCTGGCTTTAATCCTGTGTAAATTTGATGACACGCACATGCTCTCAGCACGGCAGCACGCTGAGACAGTCAAGGCCTGCCGTGCCGGCTGCCGCCCACACCACGCGAAAATCTTAACAAACAAGGCCTGCCCCTAGAGACCACATTGGTCTAGTCACTCTGCTGACAGGCTAGAAGCATTTAGCAGGGCCGTCGTAGGTAGCGCTTTCGCGCTATGAAAGATTGACAGCCCTGCTCTGCGGAATCCAGGAGCTCTGCAGGATTTTGATTGGCTGCGCCGCCCGCTCCGAAATTTTGCGCACAAAGGGCCAAGTAAAGCCCAAGTTTCTGCCCCCCGCCTGGAGAGTTATTTCCCGCACAAATCGGAAAAATGGCACCCATTTGTGCGGGAAATAGCCCAATCTGGCAACACTGAACTGCACTTACAATGTCTAAGAATTGACTTGGACACTGTAGGGGTACAGTGCTCATGCAATTGTAACCTCACCAGTGGTATAGTGCACCCAGCTAGAGGGCTGTCTTACCTATACCATAGGCAGTGGATTGCAGGCGTGGCACACAGGAATGTGTGCCATGTCGACTCTTCACTTTTCTCTGCACCAAAATACGCAGCGTGCAATGGCATTGTGTGTTAAGGTACAGTACCTCTAAGGGTGGCACAATATGTGCTGCAGCCCTTAGAGGCCTTCCCTGGTCACAGTGCCCTTGGCACCCATGGTACCGGTTACAAGGGGCTTACATGTGGCCAGAGAGGTGCCAATTGAGGGTACAAAGGTACAGTTTTGGGAAAGAACACAAGCCCTGGGAACCTGATTGGCAGGGACCCAGGGCACATTGAGTCAAAGTGCATCAGAAATCTGGCAAAAAGTAGGGGGGGTTACTGCAACAGAAATCCGGCTTCCTACAGCCGACACGTTTAAACCTAAAGTACAGGACAATTCAGTCGAGGTCTTCCTAAGGGTGTGATACCATGTAACTTTACAGGACATAGGTGTTCAACCTATTTAAAGAGGCACACTGTATGTATACCTTTATTGATCATACATTTTGTTGATATAGAAGGTGGCCGCTAAAAGGGTGCCCTGCATTATTAAAAAATTCTTGCTGTACAGGCATTGTGCCACGAAGTGCAGCGTACTGTGGCTGTAGCAGAAGGGGAGGAGTGGATTTGTGGTCTCCCACTTTCGTGAAAATGGGCCATTGCAGAAGTTGCTAATCTTTCTAGTGGCCCTCTTTCACACAGTTCTGGTAAGCGGTTGTTTTTGGGGCTGCTTCCTCTCCTTATGTTTCACTGTCCATTGTGTGTGATGAGTTTGTAAAGCGTCTCGTTCACCTTGAAAACAGAAAAAAGAAAACTGCTTTATAACTTTTTATTTACCAGTCCATCTTGAATCAGTAAATTTAGAAAATGGTGCCCGCAACAATCCACTTTTTAAAACATTTAAATTTTGGCCTTGCTGCACTGCATCTTGCTGATGCTGTACAACTTTACAACTTCACCAAAAAGCATTGACAGAACCAGTCGGTGCCAGAGGCTAGACTGCATAGCACTAGGGTTACTAACCTAATGTTCAAATACTAGAACCAACAAACAAAACATTTTTTAGTCTAAATACGCTTTCATTAAAACGCAAACGAAGAATAATCCAAACAACTGTTTCAGATTTAAACAAACATCCAGTCATCCCCCATCGCTTATTGTTTCTGATCTGAAAAAAAGATTAATTTTCATATTTTTCTGTGGAAACTTTCAAATCTTTAAATTTCAATTCCATCCTCTTCTGACACCATACAAAAATTCTCCTCAAATTGGCTGCAATTTAATGAGAGATCACAGGAGAAGTTGATCAATACTATCACAAATCTATATGGTCTAACCACTTCTTTGAAGGCATCCCAGCTACACATGCAGAAGTAGCAAGACACCAACATGCTTTTTGTTGGACTATTTTGGTGAACTCATCGCTAGCCTATGGGATGTTGCCAGGCTGTCTCAAAACCCTTATAGTCAAACATCAATTGAAAAAAGCCACGTCATACTCTTATTCGAAACCATTTTTGCCCTGTCTCAAGCCTCCCTTTCCCTACCAAAAGTTGCAGAGAAATGTGTAACCAAACACTGCAACCAGTTCACCTTTGAAAAATAATCCTTGTGAAGACTGTGTTTCAGTACTGAAACTGATAGGCTACTATCATGGACAAAGCCTTGCTGAATACTTAACTCTGTTGATGGCCTTTGATACGTTTAATGAATACATTTTGCTGGAGTTACTCGTAACACACAAAACAAGCATTTGCAATGCAAAAGGTCTCGCATTACTGATAATTTGAGGTATTGGTGTTGCAAATAATAATGCAACGCCAATAGCTCATACTTTCAGTATTGCGAGACCTAGTGCATTGCAAATGATTGCATAATGAGCCAGGAACCAGCATTGTATGTCTCAGTGCAGTACCGCAAGCTGCTCCTAGAGCTCCCTAGTGAGCAAGGCACCAGCAGTGCTTGTCTAGGTGCAGCACCGCAAGCTGCTCCTAGAGGTCCCTAGTGAGCATCATAAACTTTGAAGATATGGTAAATCCACCCTACCCATAATGCATTGCATGCAAGCCAGTACCACAAGTACATTCAAATAGCTATGTCCATATATACAATTAGTAGCTTTGAAATGTGACAAAAGAATTATATTAATTCCGGATTAGGTTAGGCTGTACTCTGTGGAGCTGATTAAGGAAAATTTATAGAAGGTCTAATATAAATGTGAGATGTGGTAGGTGCTGTACCGCAAGCTGCTCCTAGAGGTCCCTAGTGAGCAAGGTACCAGCACTGCCAATACTGCAAGCTGCTCCTAGAGGCCCTAGTAAGCAAGGCACCAGCACTGCCAGTACTGCAAGCTGCTCCTAGAGGTCCCTAGTGAGCATCACAAACTTTTGGTCACATATGGTACTCCCATAATGCATTGCATGCAAGACAATACCACGAGTACATTCAACTAGCTATGTCCATATATACAATTGATAGCTTTGAAATGTGACAAAACAATTATTATATTAATTCCGGATTAGGTTGTACTCTATGTGGGGCTGATGAAGGGAAATTTATAGAAGATCTAATATAAATGTGAGATGTGTAGGTGCAGTACCGCAAGCTGCGCCTAGATGTCCCTAGTGAGCATGATAAACTTTTGAAGATATGGTAAATCCACCCTTCCCATAATGCTTTGCATGCAACACAGTACCACAGTACATTCAATATATACAATTAGTAGCTTTGAAATGTGACAAAAGAATTATATTAATTCCGGATTAGGTTGTACTATATGTGGAGCTGATGAAGGGAAATTTATAGAAGGTCTAATATAGATGTGTACGTGCAGTACTGCAAGCTGCACCTAGAGGTCCCTAGTGAGCATCAAACTTTTGGTCACATATGGTACTCCCCTAATGCATTGCATGCAAGACGGTACCACGAGTACATTCAAATAGCTATGTCCATATATACAATTAATAGCTATGAAATGTGACAAAGCAATTATTATATTAATTCTGATTAAGTTTTACTCTGTGTGGAGCTGATGAAGGGAAATTTATAGAAGTTCTAATATAAATGTGAGATGTGTATGTGCAGTACGGCAAGCTGCGCCTAGATGTCCCTAGTGAGCATCATAAACTTTTGAAGATATGGTAAATCCACCCTACCCATAATGCATTGCATGGAAGACAGTACCCAAGTACATTCAATATATACAATTAGTAGCTTTGAAATGTGACAAAAGAATTATTATATTAATTCCGGATCAGGTTGTACTCTATGTGGAGCTGATGAAGGTAAATTTATAGAAGGTCTAATATAAATGTGAGTGCTAGCGAGTAAACTAACCACTGCCAACCTTGTTTAGGAGTGAGTGTCCTGTCTGAAGGCCTTTAAGAAAATAGTGCCTTGAGGTTGTAATTAAAACCTAGGGCGTAACAACACATGCAATAGGGGGTGTCCCTCATGGGAGGTTACAAAAAGAGACAGGGAGGTACTAAGGAGGGACTGCAAAGCCTAGTAACCAATGAAAAGCCACCATTTACAAAGGACAGGGACAGGAGCCAATTAAAAAGATGGGCGGGAAGTAGGCGGAGCTTTATGCACATATCCTGAATACAGCCTGTCTCGGAGACAGCGCAAGCGCTGCCTAGGCGAGACCTAAAAACACACACACGGGCATCGTAGCAATGTCCTGAACTAGAATAATAGAAATGGTTAACTGCTACAGTATGACTGGAAAGGAACTTTATCCCAGGCCTTGACATCTGTTCTCATGCAGTGATGGCTGTTTTTAGTGGAAATTAGGTAAAATGTAGCCTCATCTAGACTTGTACAAATTATTTCTCTCTCTTTTTCTGTCCAGAGATATTAAAGCTGGAAACATCCTCTTAACAGAGCCTGGCCAGGTGAAACTTGCAGACTTTGGATCAGCATCAATAGCATCTCCTGCCAATTCCTTTGTGGGGACACCATATTGGTAAGAAAGCTTTCTGAGTAATGCACTTTCTTCACGTGCTTGTAGATGTTCACAGGCTCTACCAATTTCGTTGCTTCAAATTACCCACGGTCTCTACTTTCTTATCTTGACAAATAAATTGGGTTAGCAGTTTTTGTAAAATTCAGGAGCATTTCGTTTCAATACCACCTATATCAGCACTCTTATTTATTGTCTTATGTTATGAACAAGACCCTTTTCCTATATTATGTTATGTTGTATCCACAGATTTGTCAACAAGTCAGTTGTGTGTGTTCTGCTTGCACCCTCTGCTGCTTTAGAATCTAATGACTCTCACCCTTCTTCTTGAAAGGCATGCCTATGTTTTTCATGCCTATAATGCTGAAATCATTTTTAGGACAAGCCTACCATGTGACCTATTGTCACCATTCCAGGATCTTAGTGGGATTTAAAACCCACCCATTGGTTGGCTTTATTGTCACTTATTTGCTTGCTTCTTATTGGATGGCTGGCCTTGCTCATTTTGCGCCTGTCCCTCCCCTGAAGCATACCCTTTTAACTTTTGTCCTTTCACTCCTTACTTTTAAGGAGCTACTCTTTTCTTTTTACTTAAGCACTCTTTGAGAGTGCATGTGTTTTCCCGCTGTCTCCCTTGTATGCTTCTCTCCCCCGACCGCACCATTTTGCTCTCCTTTCTGGCTTTTACTCCTGTGCTTTCTCTCATCCTTGTGCTTCTCCCATGCTTTCTTGTCCCTGTGCTTCTCCCCCTGTCTGTGCTGCTTTCTCTCGTCTGTGTTCTTCTCCCCATCTGCTTTATGTTGTCAGTGTCCTTCCCTCTTCCTACCACCTGCGCTCCATGTTGCTTGAGAGGAGGTCCCTGTTCCTACCGTGGTCTCATCTCAAGATCCCATGCTCAAAGTCGCTGTGCTCCTACAATCTGCAGTATGTGTTGGACTTTGTCCTGACTCAGGTAGGTGTGCAGGGTAGTGGAGCAGCTGTATTCCCCCTCCCGTCAAACAAAGCCGCCCATTGACCCACCCCGTTCTTCCCCCTGGATCGTCACCATGCTTTCACTAAAGTACGGGGGCACCGAGGACTGCGGATCCTTTTTCCTGCTCCAGGGACAAGGGAGTTTCGTTCATGGTCCGCGGTCTGGGGCGCCGCAACTGTGCTATCGGCAGCTGATACTCTGCTTGGATGCGCTGTAGTGCTTATGCAGCAGGGCATTACAGCAGAGGCTTTGTCCATTCCAGACCCACTCCGATTCCTTTGCTTGCAACCAGACTTATGTGATATTGTAGGCCTTGTCTTTGTTTATGGTCTGCAGGCTTTGTTGGGTATGGCATCACATGGTTTCCTAGTCTGTGTTCAGGCTAAGAATGTGCTGTGTTTATAGTAGTTGTGTTCTTGGTTTATAAAAGGCGGCAGTGGGTTTGAAGTGACTTCATGGCCCGTTTTCCTTGTGTGCTGTCAGCAGACAAGGTTACAGTACGAGGATGTCCTGCATAGTCTGTCCTCTATTCTTGAAGTGTCTGTAGCTTTATAAGGTTTTCTACTGAAAAACATGGGACATTGTGTTTTTTTCTGATCTTTACTGTTTCGTTTTATTTGTTGCAAGTGGATATGACAGCTGTTGCACCTTTTTTTCCTTTTGTTCATACTGTACAGAATCAGCATTTTTGCCAATGCTGTACAGCATAATTTTTGCCAGTGCTGTAGAGAATGAACAAAAGGCAGTGGCAGAGCCAATAAGTCTCAAACACAAGAACTGTTGGCTTTGCTATTGCTTATTCAGTCTTCAAAAGGCACATCAGAAAAAGGTTTAATTTGAAAAGTAATTCTAGATCTGTTTCCCAAAACCAGATTCATCCGCTGTGAACACTTTTGAAGATGGACAATGCAGCTCTCATCTGTTGGCCTTAGGTATAGGAAAGACACAAAAATAATTGTTTGTAGCATGTGTTGCTGTAGATACTCATGCTGTCCATACTCCTGCTATCTAGTGTTAGGCTTGGATGTTTGCAAGTTGTTTTTCTCAGAAGAAGTCTTTCGAGGCACAAGGTTTAGTGACTCTTCCCTTAGTTGCCAATGCGCATGGGCATAGACTCCTGTGTTTACTTTTTTTTTTTTTTTGCATCATAGAATCTTCATTGATAGTCACATTCAGGGAATGATTCTGTGCTGCCTGCTCGAACCCCGGAACACCTTATTCAATATATGTAGAATATCCAGGAAAAAGATCTGTATAGGTTCATCACTGAAAGACCTCTTCCATTCACTCCTCTACATCCAACATCCAAACAATACCAGTAAAGGCATTCTACTCATACACCACAAACAATCCTCATACAGCTTTCAATGTGTATTGAACCACTACAAAACCCCACGAACCACACCTACACACTATTCTACTCCAACTACAACACTGACACCTGCATTCTCACACAAAACACAACTCTGTTCTATACCACTAACACATCACCAAAACAACACAAAGCCACATTATACATAACTTAAATGCATCCACATACACATTCCTGGTTCAAACAAAACACCAGATCTATCCTCTACTTGCTCCTAACAGATCCTCTTTATCATGAAAAAACCTATACTCAGACTTCATCACACCATCCACCAACACCTGCCTCCTCTTTTGACCAATTACACACTACCATACAATCCTTACACATTACGTGTTCCAGTGATCAAATCTAACACAAACACTAACTAACTCTTGTCCATCCCTTCTTACCCGCCACACTCTTCTCCAAAACACATCACCACCCCTGTACTATTCAAATACCACTCACCAGCAGTACTGCACAAACAGTTCGTTCACAGAAAACCACTACATCAATATCTCCCCTCATTACTCCACAAAAACAAAACATACAAATACAAAAATACTCTTAATCTTTACTCTGTCCTACCATCACTCTACACCTCTATCAATGTATCCTCGATCTTCACTCTCTCATCCCAAAACCTTTCTACTAATACTACAATGATCCCCAAAATAACCCTTCCTAGACTCCTCCCTCCTCTACACCTCCTGGCTCTCGCCAAACATCAGTTTACTACTATGATCTCCCAAACAACCCTACTAAATTCTCCCTTATGCTATCTCCCCTTTGACTCGTCCCAAGCCTAATTTTCTACGGATTCTTTCTCCCTAATCCCTTTCTACAGGTTCTTCCTTCCTCCATATATCCTTTACTCATTCAGACCTCAATTTACTACTATGATCTCCCAATTATCACTTCTGGTTTTCTTCTCTCTTCTATCCTTCCATTACACTATTCAATCCAATGAACAGACTCTCAGGTCTTCCGCTCAAATTAACTTGTACCTCCCAATACTAATGCTATACTACTATTTCCTTATACTAATCCACCACTAATTCTTTTGGGTTCCAGAGTAGCGTGCTACTTGCTCAAAAGCGCTTCAACGCC
The DNA here is from genome assembly GCA_963921515.1 of Calotriton arnoldi. Lineage (NCBI taxonomy): Eukaryota > Metazoa > Chordata > Amphibia > Caudata > Salamandridae > Calotriton > Calotriton arnoldi. The sequence goes on from CAWUFW010000018.1 coordinate 1,477,314, forward strand.
TTGTCAGGTGTGGTAAGCGCTATATGAATACAATTGCAATACCTTCATGTTCCAATGAACAACAAACTCAAAAGATTCCTGAGGTTTGTGTTCGAGGGGACGCATTGCCAGTTCAAGGTGCTCTCTTTGGCTAAAATCGGCGCCAAGGATGTTCACAAGTTGTGGCACACCTACGAAGACAAGGAATTCATGTGTTCTTAGCATGTTTGGCTTTAGACACACATGCTGTTGGGTACTCCTGCATCTAGTGTAGGGCTAGGACATTACAAGTTGTGTTGTTGGAAGAAGTCTTTCGAGCCACAAGGTCTCTGTGACTCCTCTTGTAGATGTAGATGTGCATGGTCACTGACTCCATTGTTAGATTGTTTTTCTATGTCGTCTGGTATGGATGTGATCCAGTGTGCTCCCGGTCTCAATCAATCAATTACGGTTTATATAGTGCGACTACGCCCCTGTGAGGGTCTCAAGGGGTGGGGGTGGGGAGCTGCTGATCCGTCTGTGCGCAGGGGTACTGTTGAAGAGCCAGGTCTTGAGACCCTTTTCTGAATTGGGTCAGCGAAGGGGCTTGCCTGAGATGGAGAGGCAGGGGTGTTCCAGGTCTTGGCGGCGAGGTAAGAGAAGGATCTTCCTCTGTCCCTGGTCTTGCGGATCTGTGGGATGGTGGCCAGTTGGGCGGGTCGGAGGAGTCTGGTGGGTACATGGAATGTGAGACGGTTGTTCAGATATGCTGGTCAGTTTCTGGAACTGGAACAGTCTCAACAAGTTCATCGGTTCCCGTCCTCGAGTTTGCTGTTTTTCACCCCATCGCGACTACAATCTTTGAGGCATTTGCATCTGCTTGCACGTGGGTTCCCTCTGTGGTTTCCTCTGACGATGAGCGTCCGGACCGCCCTGGCCCTCAGGGCGCGTCGGGCCACAGCGTGCTCCAGGCTTCCAACACTCTCGAGGTGATGGAACGGACACCTTTCAAGAAATGCCCCCTGTGTTCCTCGAAATATCCCTCTGTTGGCCTTCACGCCGTGTGCAACTTATGCCTCTATACCACGAAGAGAGCCACTGTGACTGCTGCTCGGCGTTCCGTAATAAAAAGACACTCCGCCAGCGCCGAGATCGACCCTGGGCGCACAAGAAAATGGCCCACTCCACTTAGGAGACACCCAACATCTTCTGGAAAGCTGACCCTCTAGTGGCCAAAGAAGAGCAAGAAGAGGACATTGGTGAGTCATCTGGGCTCCGGACCCGCCTGCCAGCCGAGCCCGGAGTTCATCCACTCGGCCTCGGAGTCCGGCAAAGAGTTCTTCCAAGACAAGGAAGAAGATGCCTCTGAGGATGCCCCATCCACCTTGGTGGGCTTCGGTCCACTCGTCAAGACAACAACATGCGTGTCTGGTGTCGACACCCCGTACCAGACACTCCTCATAAGCGACCGCACGTTGTAACGGAGTATCGGCATTGAGCCCACTGCTGAAACTGCCGCCATCTTCGGGCTGCATGCATTCATGCTGTTTTCAGTTTCCCTCATGGAAGGTTGTCACCCTCATCGCAATCACCTCACTTAGGTGCATTAATGAGTAGCAAGCCCTCATGCTTCAAGAACCCTTTTTTCCAAGTCCCAAAGATAAAGTGGTTCTCGGAACTAATCCCAAGTTCCTACCCAAGGAGTCTCAGCCTTCTACCTTAATCGATTGAGCTCTGTCTTCTTCCCACAACCTGACTCAGTAACTAACTGAATAAGCACTCCACACTCTAGATGTTAAATGTGCTCTAATGCATTACAATGATAGAACCAAACTTTTTCGTAAAACACAATAATTGTTTGTGGCCATTTCCAAACCCCACAGTCGACAATCTACAGCACTACATGCAACAAACAGATGATTACAGGGTAAGTAACATATTCCCTAGCCTTACTTGGACGACTGGATGGTAAAAGCAGGATTGTTTGGCTAGTGCCAGATGAACATAAGGACAGTTATGCAAACACTGCACAACCTAGGCTTCACCATAAACGAAGAAAAATCATCTCCAACGCCACAAAGGGAAAAGATCTTCCTGGGGGCTTCTTTGAACACAATCAAAGCTAATGTATACCTTTATTACAGGAGGGCATTGGCTCTAATGCAGCAAGCTTGCCTCTTCCAGACGGGACAGCCTCTGATAGTGAGGACTGTGAGGACAATAATGGGATGCTGGCATCCTGCATCCCCCTAGTACCACCTGGCCGACTACACATGAGATCCCTTCAGGAGTAGCTACAAGCACAATGGTCACAGGCGACCGGAAGTTGGGAGAGTCTAGTGGTTTTAACTGCAAAGCTACAGAAGAAGATGGAGTGATGGAATACAAGAAAGATCAAAGTGGGAAGGCCCTTCAAAAACACAGCTCCCTCAGGGACCACCACAAAAAAGCATCTTGCACGGGGTGCGGAGCACACATGGGAATGAGTGAAGCATATAACGTTTCTGGAGCTGAAAACCAAAACTGTTTTCTGCGTGCTGAAGGCCTTCCAGGAACATATTAAGGGACAAGTGGTCCAAATACAGATGGACAACACTTCTACGATAATCCACCTCAACAAAAAGGGGGTAATCGGGTCACACCCATTGTCCGAGCTGGCCCGGGACAACTACAGATGGGCCACTCAAAGCAACATAATGCCACCCACCTGCCAGGAGTGCAGAATGCAGAAGGAGACAAGCTAAGCAGACAAGACAACTCCTTCCACAATTGGGAACTCAAACACTACACTTAGACCTTTTCGCAACTAGTAAGAAGGAAACATCCTGCTACATAATCAATCCAGAAAAGATTCAGCCTACAAAAAGAAATGGATTCTTATCTGTATAAGTAGAAGGCTTCCAAGGCAGACGTCTGATATCACCTGGGAAGAACCTAGAACACCTAATGGTCAACACCGCCCAGCAGTAAAAGGAAAAAACTGAGAACACAAGAATGAAGAATTCTGGACCCAGCCGCTACATGGCAGAATGATGCACAGCATGTGAATCCAGAAACTTCTTCAAGCTGCTAAACTACTCCTACAGGTAAGTAACCATTTCGTTAGTACTCCAACAAAATTTATAATCTGCCAAGGACTCTTTAGTGCATATATCAAGTATGCGCTTTTGTGTGTTATCCTTTTAGAGTTGCTTTACCTTTTGCCATCCACTGCAAATTAGTTGCCATTCTTTCTGGGGTTTCCAGGAAATCATACACTTTCGCAGTTCTGTGTCAATAACGTCTTAGTTTCAGCATGTAAATCCTATGAACCACTAGCTCCTGAACTAACAGCATAGTATACATAATATGCTTGAATCCTCATAATTTATATCATATTACAAATTACAAACAAACTATTTTGAAGGCTTGCAAATTGAAAAACTGTGCCTTAATGCTCATATTCTGGGCAGAAAATCACTTTGAAATCCTATCCCCTGCTGTCCATGGATCCGGCCACTTCCTAGGAATTGGTAAAAGTGAAATGGGGGTCCAAATTTACAAGAAAACCTCAAGGAATACACTACGGACCTAGACGTCCTTGATCTGGTAATTGGGATGCTAGGAGTGGTAGTAATTTTATGGAAAGAGGCCCAAAGCAGTCCTAGGACTGCCATAGAGCACCTTCTGTGTGGATGATTCAACTGACCGGATCCTGATTTGTTGACTACAGTTGGAGAGAAACAATTCTGTAACAAAGCAGTTTATGCCTGCCCCTGTTGCAACAGTTCCAGAAATATTAAGTGGTTAAGAGTGTTGTAGGCTGCTGAAATGTCAAAGTATAAGGTCTGTTTTCTTATATTTGTCTGTGGAATATTCTCTTTTGTTCGGTAAGGCTGATTCATTACTCCTGGAGGGTCTCCATCCAGCCTAGTGGTCATAGATGTTTGAGGGCATGTGAAGTTGTATTGTCTCTTCTCTTTGCTTGTCCTTGTTGGGAAATGGTAGGTTGTAGAAGGGAATTTTGTTGGTAGTTGGGAAAAGTATTTTGCTCCATTTTTTTTAAAAGAGTTTTTATGAGAATGCAGTTGAGCAGTGCGCAAGACAGACGTTCCTTGCATCACTTCTCTCACTGTTTCCTCTTTAGTGAGTCTCACTCCACTCTAGGTACATTTTGTGATATGACTTCTTCTCTGGTAAAGGGGTGGATCTTGGTGGGAGTTGTTAAGCAGCCTTACACCAAGGTTGGAGCAAGTAGCAGAGGAGCAGGCTGCTGTGGCGTTGCTCTCATGATGACACTGACAGCTAGAGAAGCGCGAATCTTCCTCTGCTGGTGTAATGCGCAAAGGATGTGTGCTTGTGGTGGACTCAAATTGCCACCGTGTGAAGGAGTGTTTAACTTCCCCCTGATTAGTATGATTAGTAAGAGGATACTAGCACTGATTCACTCAGCCTGCAGTGTTTTGTGCCCAGCTGCAGGGGCATGCTGGGAGTGCAACCCAAGAGGGATGGAAGTGAACATCAGCCAGCTGGGATCCCTCCATGCAGTGACAGTTTGCGCTATGTCCTGACCTGTTGGATTCAGGGTAATGCAGGCCTTCTTCCAACCATGAATACGGAAGGTGGTGGGGATGGTAATATCGGAGGTGAACATATGGATCCTGGAGCAGCGCTTGGAGCTACAATGGAGAGGAAGAAGAGTATGATGGTGGCGTTGGACTCCATTTTTAAAAAGTACTGGAAATGTGGGAAAAACTCCCCCTGCTGGTGGAGGCATGCCTAGCCAATGTGGAGGCCCCCATAACGGACATTGGCTCAACTGTATGTCATATGAAACATTGATTGGACAAGGGGTTTATGATTCAACAGAAGCCCACTGAAAGTAAGCTCAAAGAGTTTTGGTCTTGAAATGAACTCAGAGTAAACAGGAAGGCTCTTATGAAACTCAGGTGACAAACAAGAGGAAGGAGCATGAGAACAGTTAAAGTCTCCACTCAGAATCAAGAAATATACTGATCCTTCAGAAAGGCCTATAAAAAGCTGGTTTGGGGAAAAAAAGTGAGAATTAAAAAAAAAAAAACAACAAGGTGGAACTACATTGCTGTCCATATGCAATTCTACGGATTCATGTAAATTGTGGGCCTATGTAAATTCTCTCAACGATCAGCCCTTCACAAATGCAAGAAACATACACGCTTTTCCGTGGGAAAAGAATGTTTTATTGCTATTCTGCAACAGCATACACAAGACTGTTTTAACAGTGCGCTCCGAGTACGGTTGAGGAGCCTGCAGTTTCATGGTGCTCCCTAAAATGAATGCCTACAAGTGTAATAAAGCTTCATAAGACAGCTCTCCTGCCCCAAATGGGTTACCAGCTTAAGTTCATAAATCGGACATCGAATTCTGATCTCGCTGTTTACACCTTCTACTTTTATTTGAGGGTCAGATCCCAGCCTTATTGAAAGGGTTACATTTCTGGCCGTTACAGAAGGAAGGATGGAGATCTAAGCTATCTAATTGCAGAATGGTTGCATCGATTGACACTGAAGCTAAAATGTATGCAATTCAATTCAATTCTTTCTTTATTCGTCCTTCCAAAGACAGGACATAAAAGATACACATAGATAAAAACATCATATAAAATCAAACTTATCTCAGCAAATACAAACTCATTTTCTGTTTAAAAAGAATACATCAGCAAACAAAATACAGTACTATTTTCTCGGGACTAAAGTGGCAATGCAAAGCATTTGGGTTCATAGGTAGCAGCAGATATTATCCAATAGTGCAAAAAGATCGACTGTAACCATCAATAGCAGCAAATGTTATCCAAAAATACTTGAATAATAAAATCAGTCCTATAGAGGAGTTAGCAGCAGGGGTAAGCAATTTAGCAGGAATACTAATACAATCCATACAAAAATGGTAAAATACACTAAAATTAAAACCGCATGCTCCTTCTCTTTGCTAGAATACACTTCAAAAAACTCCCAACGGCAAAACAGACATCACGATCATTGAGTTGCTGCAAAAGTACAACGCCGCTTTGCACTTTGAAAATTTGTGTCTGCGTAGAAGAGGTATTAAAAATTTCCTGGTAAATGGAAGATAAAATTGACAAAAAAATACAAAATGCAAAATGGTTTGACTCGAGTGTTCATCACAAGGGCAAATAGTAATAGATTCCGAAGAATACTGACCCAGGGGAAACATATCAACCAACGAAAAGACCCCAGCCTGAATCTAGACAACAAATTCCTTTCATGCACATTATTTACATATAAAAGATACGGGGCAATGTAGGGAGGAACTTGTATAAGACAATAATCCCTGACAGTGGGTTTGGCTACTTCAAACAATTCCCTAGACGATTCTTTATGTTTTCGGAAGCTCGCCAAAACCCTCTGTCGGTCCCCTTTTCCAATTAGTTCTGGGTGTTCAAACAAAGAAGAACACCCAAGTTCCGTAAGACAAGTTTTAATGTATTGGAGCCAGCGGATGCAAAGGCCTCGAGTACAGTTTAAACAATCTCTAATAATTGCCCGATTAAAATCAGCTTCTTCATTTGTCCAAATGGAACACCAGGTAGCTAGTGGTGCAGCCTTTATGGTATCTTGGACATACTCGAGACCCAGCTCCAAATGGAGGGGAAAATGTGGCGAGGAAGGGGGCACTCCTAAAACTCTACGGCAAAATCTATTCTCCTCCAGCTGCATGGCAAGTACGTCCCTGCATTTTGCTTCTGAACGCTCTCATAACATGGACAGGTTAAAAAGATCTTATACTTTGTACCAGACAGGCTTTTGGGACAATAGTTGGACGATTGAAAATATAATGACATGTTCAGGTCACTTTCCACTCTAACTCTCAATGCCTGCGTTACACTTCAAGACAGCCTTTGACAGTATTGACTGAAACAATTTGTGGAATAAACTGTGTGGGGGACTGAACAGATGCTCCTAAAGGCTATGCAGGCTTTGTATACTGATACCAGGATTCAGGTAAAACTTAGTGATAATTTCTTTCTCATAAAGAATATGTTCACTAATAGAAGACTTCAGTAGGGATGAGTCTTAGCCCCCACTCTATTCAATTTATATGTTTCAGACATAGCCATAGCTATAGCTTACCCAAGAGCATGTCCCCTAAAACGGAGAGGGGTTTCACTGCAAATACTTATGTATGCAACTGACACTGTTCTATTTGACACCACTAGCACGGATCTGCAGCAACTCTCAAAGGTTTAGAAAGTTACTGGGCTAATAATCATTTAGTAGTGATTCATAAAACATCTAATTTGCTCTTTGGCAGAAGTAAACCAGGGAAAGAAAATGGCTACTAAATCAGGATCAGAATGCCTTGGCTGATGCTTGTAAATGTTTGTGGGTATGTTTCCGAAATACAGGAAGTTTATCCAAACAGCAAGTCGTTCTGAAAGCAAAGACTTCTAGATTAATGTTTTCCCTGCTGAAATTAGCCAACAAAATGTCATACTTGTCTTTAAAGCCCCTTTTTGTGGTTATTAAAGCAAAATATATATACCATCACTATCATATGGCTGTGAGGTTTTTCCAGTTTCCATAAATATGTGGAGGAACACTTTCCATTACAATTTATTTAGGTGCATATTTGCACTCTCAACTACTACCTTACAAGCCCAAATATGCTTAGGATTTAATTTCATGAAAGTCTCTTCAGTAAGTATACCACATTTCAGATTTCTTGCACAGATCTAAGGTCACATAGCAAGGCATTCTAAAATTTTACTTGTTAGCTGAACTGTGGGACAGCCAAACAAGTATTCAATGGACAAATTGACGCGCAAGAACATTTTAATCCCCATCACAATTTACATTTATTTTTAAAAAGCAATCCCATCTACAGTCTTAATCATATTAACATTTGTTGCACACAAAAAGACCTATGAAACTATACTAGCTCATTTTGCCCAGGGTATGTTCCAACCCTACCTCACCGAAGCAGTGTCACAAAGCCTGAAAAAGAATATTGCCAGACATACATTCGACCTGTTTGATATTGGGGAAATTAAACCGGAATGGAGATGTATTCAGCTTACACCTCACTGTAGGCTCTGTGATTATAAACAGACTCTCTGGTCCATATTCTAAGTTGCTGTAAAAGTGCCAGTTGTGAGCACGCCATTTTATTAGTTCCATGATTCTGACCCTTGGGCATCAGGCTCTACGCCCAGGCGGTGAAAGAATGCTTCAACCTGACAGATAAGCAACCAGCAAGTAGCTTTGCAATGTTTTTAACTATTGCTTTAGATAAACTAAAAGCTGCTATAAACTACAAACTAATAGTTAAAAAAAAATGTTAATATATAATTGCATGGCCAGAGCTCAATAGCATACACCTTTAAAAGGGCTATTGCTGAAAGTGGAAAAAATTGTTTGACAAAGTTTGTGAAGATATTGCTTAGAAATGAATTCTAGTTAAATAATGTTGTTTTGCATTTTAACACATTATTTTATCGAACACAATCGCAATTGTGCGTGTTTAAGTTGATTTACAGTGTTTTTTATTAACTAAGAAATAGGTTTAATTTCACTTAAGACTAAAAAGAGTAAGGCAAGGTTTTGGTGGCCAGCAATGCCGACCTGTACACTAGAATGGAGACATTGGAGAACTTGAAAAGCTTTTGACAACGGGTTTGGGATACTCTGCAGCTGACTCGAGAACCACAGTGACAGAGGTGATGTGCGTGTTCTTTATTTCGGCTTAGGACATGCCCTCTACATTCGGGGAGCCATCACTAAAGGTCTTAAAAATGTCTGATATGAAGCCAGTCTTGCCAGTAAAACCTGGTACTGCCGCATCATCTACGAATCATCCATCAGTGGCCTTTCTGCCTTCTAAGCTGGTATCACTGTAGTTGACTTAATCATTGAGGACCACCTCCATTGACAATATTTACTACAACATTTACGATAACTATAAAGGTGACAACAAGACTTATCTAGGACACCTCTGTCTATGACAGCCCTTCTGTTGTCAAACAAGGTGCCTGCACAGTCTACGATGATTCCATAGTAAAGACCTCATTCAAAGTCAACCAATAAACAGTCAGTGGACAAAAGTACCTTCAGAAGGAAGTTTCTTTACCTCCTTTCTGAGAAAGGATTGCCCTCAATGCTACTTTATGCAGATACTTCTCCAAGCAAGGTTTCACCCGTCCCTTCTTAAAACATTCAAACATTCTTTAGATGGATTACTCTCAAGATGAGGTTCCCTTTGGTACGGGCTAGAGGCTCAACACAGCTCCAGGGTATGATGTCAGGATCTGGACAATAAATGAAGATCACAAGGCTGCGGATCTGGAGGCGGAAGGTGACATGGACATAACACCTGCCATCCTTATCTGGCAGATGAGGAAAATCCCCACTAGTGGTATGGCCTTCCGCTTTGTGACTGTCATTATGAGGAATAATGTGCAAATCCTTCATATAAGGGTTCCCTGATTTTACCATTACCAATGGACCTAATCTCTCATCGTCATTGCATGAAGAAAAATTATAATATTTGGGGCTCTCAAAAACAACCCCAATAAAAACATCCTTCCGGACCGGGACTGAGGGTGTTTAGAGGTCCAGCATACGTGCCCCCGGCGAGAACATTGTAGTGAATAGGGTATGCAGTTCCCGAATGAAGGAGGTAGTGCTAGGAGGAGGCTAGGAAGGTTGGTGCCCTGATCCAAGCCGTTTGGTGCAGTGTGGGTAAGGGGCCTTGAGGTGTAGATGTGTATGTGCAGTGAAAGTGTGGGGGGGGGGTTTATTAAAAAGGGGTAGACAGTGGTGCTCCAGAGAAACAGTTTTAATCAGACGAGCCCACTGGTCCCAGTTAAAACCAGATAGTGAAAGCTACTTCAGGAATAATGTCCAATAGTGGCTATGGATTTGAGGTCGACATGTTTCTTGCCTGGTGTGTCAAAATGATCACGTGGCAATTCTTCAGGACCAATTCTATATATTCTATCTACACTGTGGTTAGATCACTGATAGGTTTTACTTGTTGGGTCAACAATATGATACTAACAGCGAGGTACCTTAATTTATGTAGACCAACCTAAAAGAAAAGACACAAAATAGATATTCATTAAAATAGTATTATCAACTAATTTTACGTGACGAGGGGTATGCCCTATGATGAAGCATGACACCCAGCCTGGGCGTGTGGGGGCCCTATTTCCCAAACTGGAGACACCCTGTCTCCACCATAGAATCAGGGCAGCTACCATCCTAGCCTCCTCCTAGCACTACCTCCTTCATTTAGGAACTGCATACCCTATTCACTACAAAAAGAAAGAGTTCACAGCTATTGTAAAAGATCGAGCGAAAGCACTGGCACTGATTGACGCATCTATGGAGGTCGCGATGATGGGATTTTGGCAAATGGCTGATGCTAAGGTATTGGGGTGCCAGGGCTAGTTAAAGTGCACTACTTTTCTGCCCTAAGTTCATAACTGCATGTTGGATATGTTTTATAGTGTAGAAGGTCCTTTCGGAAGACAAATGGATGAGGCTTTACAGTCAATTAAGGCAGAAAGAGACTACATTCTCTTTGTATGTTTTACATTACTGCCATCCAGGGATCTTTTGAGGAGTTAGTCGGAAGGGGAGGTTTTTTTTTTATTTTAGAGGATGTTACTACTCTGTGATACTAGCTGCAATAAGTCATACTTCATCAAATCTCTGTATTCTCCTCCAGCCGGAACCACCAAAGGTCCTCCCAGTAAAACCAAGCTAATAGTGGAAGACAGTTTGCAATCCAAACAGCAAGTTGCCAGCTGCTGTTGACATCAAACCCAAGCACCTATTACCAAGAACCACCATCCTCTTCTGTAGACCTAGTTAGTGGAAAGGTTTCCCTCATTGGCATTTCATAACATTGGACAAATGGTGGGCATTATTAGTTTCGGCCACACATTAGAATTTATCCCTCCCAAAATACTGTGCATTACCATCTTCATCTACTTCAGTGCCAAATCCTTTCCATAATAACATTGTTTTTTAATTCTCAGTAAACAGGGAAGCCGGGTGCACAGGTGTGAAGTGGCGTCGGAAACCGCCGTCGAACCCTGTGGAGGACTTCAGAAAGATGCCGCTGCCTGAGAAGGTGAAAGTGTCCGGTGGAATCCAAAGGTGGATTCAGGATGTGAAGAACCTGCAAGCAGAGGGGACCGAGGTCTATGCCACTCAGGTGTGACCAGGAGGCATGGAAGACGAATGCCCACCGATGTCGGGTGTTGCAGGGAAGCTGATGGTGACCTTGAAACTGCAGCTGTGCAGACCAGGCGACGCTGACGACAAGGAGCCGGATTCGAGCTGTCCCACGTCGGATGTCGAGAGTTGAGGGGTCTGTGTCCGGCAGGAGCACCAACAAGCCTTAGCAACTGCAACCAGCGTGGAAGTTGAAGAAGGTGCAGTGTCGTGACTAGCAAGGTCCAGGAGACTCACCACAAGCAGGGGAGTCTGGGCAAGCCCCGAGCAATCAGGGGAGCCCAAAGAATACGAAGATGACCCTCAACAGGACCCACAGGCCGGAGGCACTGGAGTCGCAAGAGGACCTCGAGCAGCTCACCAAAGATGTAGCCCATGATGCAAGAAGATGCGGTGAGGATGAATATCTTGGTCACTGGAGATGCTTGAGGTTGGGCTACTTGGAACCCGAAGATCTTGATGGAAGGAAGCCAACAAGCCTTTGCAACTGAAAGTCGATGCGGTGCACAGGGGTTCAGTTCCTGCGGCTCCAACGAGGGATACTGGCCTCAAACTTGGTGAGGGGACAGGGCAGGCCTCGAAGGATATGAAGAACCACCACCTGTGTTGCTGAGTCTTTCAGAGTACGTGGGAGCTCAGGATCAGCAGACCGGTCAGCTTGGTTGCGGTGCCTGCAGATGCAGGGAAGTGACTCCTTCACTTCAAGGGAGATTCCTTCAGGTGTCTCGGATACCCACAGGCCTTCGAAAGTTCCTGTATTGTGCACAGGCACAGACGTTGCAGCAGACGAGCAGGGCGAAGAGATCAGGAGCAGCAGGAGTCTTCCCGGTTGCAGCCTTGATGGACAGAGCGAAGTCCAGAGTGCCCAGACGGTTGAAGAAGTGGTGTCGGAATTTTATCTTGTCCCACGACGAATCTAGGAACCCACCCTCAGGTAAGCCCTTAAGTACCCTAATGAAAGAGTTGGGACGATAAAGGGGTCCCTCCCTAAGGAGGGGCTTGACAAGGGGGAGGATACTCCCCTGTCCTTTGTCCAGGTACGCGCCAGAGCGGGAGCCAACGGCTCCCTGAACTAGTTTGAACTGGACTATGCATGGAGGGTACCAAGTGTGCCCTGCACGCAGACTATGTGGCACTGGCAAGCCCTCTCACCCTGCCCCAATACACTAAATCCTGTCTGGGAGGTGGTCACACCTCCCTGTGACAGGATACCTATTGTTCTGCCTTCCCCTGCCTGAGCTTGACTTACCAGCCGGAGGGCAGAAACATGTCTCTGGCCGGCAGCAGCCCTGGCTGTCTGTCCAGGTCCAGCTCCTCCATAAGGAGCTTTACGGTGCTTGGAATTATACCTCTCACACTGTTTACGGTGTAGGGGTATGTTTAACATGTTTGATACCAAACATGACCGGGTTTATTACAGCCAGTTTCGAGATGGTCATCGCGTGATGACGCAGTGCCCCTCTATATGTCATATGGCTGTCTCTCACCCCGGGAGAATGGACTCCATGGCTGTAGGGGTGTCCTGCTCATGCAGGGGCACCCTCCCACTTAGAACCAAGCACCCTGCCTTCAGGATTGTAAGGCCTGCCTTAGGGGTGACTTATAGGTTTTAAGTGTAGCGACCCTAGATATAGGTAAACCTATATCTTTCGTAAGTGGTGCTAGCACCAGCTTACACAGGTTGCAATGGCAGCCCTGTAGTTGCAAATTGAGTGGTCTCCCATAGGTGGCATAATGCATGCTCCAGCCCATGGGGGACCCCTGGTGTACCTATGCCCTGAGTACCTTAGTGCCATATACTAGGGACTGATAAGTGTACACCAGTGTCCAATCTGGGATGTACCTAAGTACTTATCAAACCAATTTAGGGGAGAAAGCACAGAGACTGGGGTCCTGATTAGCAGGATCCCAGTCAGACTAGTCAGAAACAGCATTGTAGCAAGCAAAAAGTGGGGGTAACCATGAAAGCAGATCTTACTTTCCTACAGAGTTCAACCAAATGTTCAGACTTTTTTTCAGTCAAGTGACTGTACGGTATATGACACACTTCCTTCTACAGGAGTTTGAAGTCTAAGGACATCACCAAATCAATTTGTTGAACTCAAAACAGTGGAGAGGTCTTTAACCCCTCCTCCAGGAATATCAAATGCACTGGTGCTGATAAGAGAGAACGCAGCAGCAATGTTTTACATTGGCAGGTAGGTAAGATGGTACAAGATCTTAATTACTACTGGAAAACGCTCGACTTATTATACTGAGCAATCTACTAATGCATCTCATTAAGTACCAAACACCTGTTTGGATCAAAACATATGGGTGATTTTTTTCCTGTTGAGATATGTCAGTGAGTAACAATGGGATTTGAATTTTTAGTTAGACAAGAGCTTCCATTATCACACACGAACCAATTTGCCACGTTGAGCACCAGTAAATGCCAGTACTTTAGCAGCAGGAACTGCAAAAAAGTTTCAGGTGGAAGGTATTTCCGTTATCTTGACCAAAGACTTTCCACGCTTCTCCTCATCCCTTGGGTTATAAGCAAAATAAAGAGTCAGCCCAGTTGCATTATTCGCCAGCTTGGTCTTGCCAATATTAGTACATGCCTCCTTTCGTAAATGTAAGCCCCAATAATTCCTATTGATAGTCATCCGGGTCTTCTAGCTAGGAGGTCAGTGAAATTCTCCATCACGGTTCAACATCCCTCAGGTTTTCAGCATGGCTCCTAAACACCTGAATTCTCTGACTCTAACTAAGATAGTTCATCAGAAAGTTGTAGCTTGGCCCAAGCAAGAGCAGCTTTTACAAACAAAACATAACCAGGCTAAGTGGAAGAGGTTCCATTCATGGTGTCTACTTAACATTCTCCATTTCACTGCATCTCAACTATGTGAAACCTTAGCTTATTTGTTGTGTTTGGCTCATTGGGTTTTAAAATACATCTCTATTAGGATACACTGATCAGCCATTTTACGGTTTTGAAGGACTGGAGATTCCCCTTTCTTTGTTTTCTGAAAAGATAATCACATAGTTCCTTCAAGTCAGCACTCCTGTGTGTTGGACCTCTGGCAACCAGGTGGGAATAAACACAATTTTTAAGCAACTGAAGAAAAATCTGTTTGAACCCATTCACTGTACATTCTTATTTCTGTCTTGGAAAGTAGCTACTGTGTTAGCTTTAAGATGTACTCGATGGCTACGTGAAATGCGTGCCTTTAGAATTATTGACTAATTTATGAAATTTTATAAGGTCAAGCCAGTACTGTGCAACAATCTGAGATTTTTCCAAGGGTGCGGTCTCATTTTAAGCTCATCAAACCAGGGGTGCTAATATTCTTTCAGGACCCAACAAATGCCATTGAAAGGGCATTTCAGAGATGCCTCAAATTCTACGTTTAAAAAAAACAAAAACTTTCAGAAAATCTGATTTATTTTTTAGTTCTTGTGGTCCTACTCAGTGGTATCATCCCCTATCAAAACATGGAATCACCAGGTGGATAGCAGCAAAAATTATTTTTTCCTAATAAAGTAAGTTGCCCTCTCAGTGCATTCAGCCAGAGCAGTGACTACAGCTCTATATAGCTGCTTTGTTGGATATATGCAGAATAATGACATGGAAAAACAGCCACATGTTCACGGCACATTAATGCCTGGATGCAGAAATGTCCTGAGAGTATCTGGCTGATAAACCTGTTCTACATTTGTTTCAATACGTGAGCCTTCTCCACTGTCTATGCATGAAAATGTTGATATATATGCATTATTCAGGAATAGATTGCAAATTGCTCCATTAATACATAGATAATGCAACTCTAAATCAAGATTGTGAATCCATGAAGGATCCAGTGCTTTAGTTTTGATGAATACTTGTAACCACAGATTCCTCACCTTTAGAATACTTCCAGGCGCCAGACTGGAAATAGATACATTTTCCAGCAGTGCTTCATGATGACCCCGTACCTCCCTCGAAGTGACGGTTCAGAGCCACATATATGCGCAACCCTGTGTACTAATGTCACTGCCTTTCTTACTGTGCCCTTTGTTGCGGATCTAGAGCATGACTTTCAACTTGTCAGTCTTCTGACGATTTCAATTTATCCCGTATTGGGGTATCTTTCATAGATTCACATGCTTGAATCATTCCCCGCCGTCGAAGTGGGAGTCCCACGGTAATATACATAAAGCAGAATTATGGAACTTCATAGGCTAACATTGAGGCATGCATGCATTTAATAGCCTATCTACCTCCGTTTTAAAAAAAGGACCAAACTTGAACACAACCAATCAGCACCTAGCACCCTCTAGAATCTTCCCCAAGAGAGGCTGAGTCCCTCAGATTTTCACCACACGTCGTGTGTGAAGGGAGTCTCCCTGAGCTCTGCTTAGTTTCTTCTACAATTTCTCAGATAAGTCTCTCAGAAATAGAGAAGGCAGACTTTTAATTTGGCTAAAGAAGACTAAAGGAGCGTCTTCAGATGAGGAGAGCGACACTTCCTCTAAATTCCACAAGAGGCCCAGGTCACCTGAAGGTCTGCCTGAGGAGGTAAAGAAACACCTGAAAACCTCACATTTGACCAAAGAAGCTCAAAAAAAGGAGAAAGAACCTAAAGTCTCCTCAGAACTCGTCATTCCTCTTCATTCTGGGACTTCTAAGGAAAGATTGAATCCTTCCAAGCATATATCCAGCCTTAGATCGTTGTCCGTGTCAGTTTCACTGTCGACGCCAGTCTCTTCAGCTACACCGACGACGGCGACCCTCTCGTCGTCGAGACCGTCGACGGCTCCTACGACGGCGACTGCAAGCATCAAAGCACTGATATCGTCGACATTATCTTTACCGTCGACGACGGCCTCAGCATCGAGGTTGTCATCGTCGATGCCTGCGGCGGCAACGACATCTTCACCGTCTACTACAGTCCCACCATCAACGACCGATCCATCATCGATGAAAGTTCCATCGTCGACAAAGGCTCCACCGTCGACGAGCACACCATCGACGTCGACATCGATGACGATTTTGCCATCGGCAGGGAAATCAGTGTTGCCGACGATTCCATTGTCGACAGGCCCATCGACGACTATTCCACAGATGAAATCCACACCATCCAGATCGTCCAGAGTATTGTTGCAGCCTGGTTTTAAATCACCAGGCAAGATTTCGCCCTTGCTTCCAAGCCACCTTCTAGATACAGAAGAAACGGATGAAGATGATGGTCCCTTTGGAACTGCTCATAGTCCTTCTGAACTCAGTGTCAAGATGGGGATGAGAACTATTATGACGAGGAGCAGTACTACCAACACTATCCTGTTCCTCCTACTCAATATCAGCATTTTAGATATTATGTTGATCCACCAAGGCAAGAACCTGCTCAATTACCTTCCTCTTTAATTCAGGATTTACAGGCTATGCTCACGGATTATAGGAAAAGGTTTCCGTCGCAGGAAGAACACACTACTGTGCCACCGCCTCCATCGGCACCACCTGTAATACCACTTACACCAACGCTGCCTCCTCCTGCTACTCCTAGGATGACGCCACGTCCCATCATCCCTGTTCCTCCTAGAGAGGATCCAACCTCTTCCGAAGAAGAGCCTGAAGAGGGTGAAATCCATGATCCCCTTCCACCTACTGATGAATGGGATACATATATTTTGCGTACACTGTCTCCTCCTTGTCGTCCTTCTGACTCACCTCCTGAGGACATTGGAGGATTTCATAATCTAATGGACAGGACTTCATCAAGATTCCAACTACCTACAATTGTCAAGCAATCAGATTGTTTCCTTTATGACTTTAAATTACAATCAAGGAAATCCATAAGATCTATACCCATTATAGACCACATTTGGCAAGAAGGGCTTAATGTAATGAAAACACTGGCTGCTATGGTGCCAGTATTGCCAACACTAGATAAGAAATACAGGGCGACCAAGGATTCTCCCACTACTTAACGGGCCATCCCAAACTGGATTCAGTGATCTCCCAAGCGGCTCAGAGCGATCAAAGAACCCTTCCACCCCCATCACGTCTCCACCGGACAAGGAAGGGCGCCGTTTGGATTCCATCGGTAAGAGATTCTCATATCTTATGGTCACACTCTGGAATTCATGAAGCGCCCACCCAACACTCCACCCAGGGGATCGCACCCCCCTCGTCTTCACTTACTAAAACAAGAAGCGAAAAATATGCTACGGAAAGGGGTAATAGAAAGGGTTCCGGTAGCACAAAGAAGAAAAGGCTTCTATTCACACTTCTTCCTGATACGCAAAAAATCGGGAGAATGGAGACCCATTTTGGACCTCAGATGGCTGAACAAATTCCTCAAAAACCAAACCTTCAGGATGGTTACACTCTCCGTCATCCTTAGACGTCTCAACAGCGGGGACTACATGACATCGCTGGATCTAGAGGATGCGTATTTCCATGTTCCTATACATCCCAAACACAGAAAATGTCTCCGTTTTACAGTGGCTGGTACCCACTATCAGTTCTGAGTCCTACCTTTCGGCCTCAAATCCGCTCCGCGGATCTATACCAAGTTTCTGGCCCCAGTAGCAGCTGCATTACGGAATCAGGGTCACCAAGTATTTCCATATTTAGACGATTGGCTCCTGAAAGAACCATCGGCTTCTCTAGCGGCTGCAGCTACAAAAGATTGCATGGATCTATTCCGCAGATTAGGCCTGTCTATAAACCAATGATAATCATCGGTGTTCCCAAGCCAGACAATGGCTTTCCTAGGGGCAAACTTGGATACCATTCGCAGCAAAGCTTTCCTCTCACAAGAAAGACAGGAACAGCTTTCCTCCGCTATTGACCTAGTGCCACTAGCTCGTCTCCACATAAGACCTTTGGAAGAGGAACTACAGAGTCAATGGATTCAAACTACGAGATCCTTCGACGTGATAACTATAACTCCACGCATGAGAGAGGCGTTCGTATGGTGAACTTTGAAGTCACATCTCTCGAAGGGCCTTTCATTTCTGCCATTGGTCCCAAAATCCATAATCACCACCGATGCGTCCATGGAAGGCTGGGGAGGTGTCACCTCCAAGACCTTCAGGTTCAGGGAAAATGGTCCTCTTCACAGCGTCATATGCATATCAACAGGCTAGAGTTGAAGGCCATTTTTCTCTCCCTACAAGCTTTCCTCCCTCGAGGAGAAGGTTCATCGGTGTCCGTTCAGACGGACAACACCACAAGCATGTTTTATGTCAACGAACAAGGAGGGACAAAATCTCTGACTCTTTCGCAGGACGCTCAACAGCTTTGGAGCTAACAGGCACTTCACAGAATATCCCTAAGAGCGGAACAAGGATACTCTTGCAGACACCCCCAGCAGGACCAAAGACAACTGCCACGAGTGGGGGCTTGAACAAGACCAACTGGACAGGATCTTCTCTCATTGGGGGAAACCAGCGCTGGACCTGTTTGCAACTCACATTAACTCCAAATGCTGGTTCTTCGCAAGCAGATTCCCTCTCCCAAACTTTCGGGGGAATGCCCTTTCAAGCGTTGGTCAGGAATTTATGCTTACGCCTTTCCTCCCATTCCGCTGATACCCAAGGTCCTGACAAAGATGAAATTGCAACACTGACGGCTTCTTCTGATAGCCCCCAGGTGGCCCAGGCAGCACTGGTTCACAGAGCTTCTCCTCCTATCGGAAGGCCAGCCCATCCGTTTATTACCGACACTAACCCTGTTAACCAGGAACCAGGGTCAAATGTGTCACCCGGATCCAGCATCTATTCGCTTGCATGCATGGCTCCTGAATTCTTTGAATTTAAGGATTTGACAATTGCGCCAGAGTGTAAAGACATTATCTCCAGATCTCGTGTGGAGAGCACAAACAAAACATACAGATTAAAATGGAAACGATTCTGCCTTTGGTGTCTCCAAAGCTAGGTGCATCCGTACCTTTCATCTCCAGAACAAATACTATCGTACTTACTGTCTTTGGCTAAAACTGGGCTGGTATATTCTTCAATCAAAGTTCACCTCGCAGCTATTTCCCGATATAGACGCTCCCCAAAACGTATATCTCTTTGCTCTACCAGAGTTGTACAACAATTCATGAAAGGCTTATTTCGTTCTTATCCACCTGTTCAAGCCCCGCCCCCTGAGTGGCACTTGAAAGTAGTCCTATCCCAATTGATGAAGCAACCTTTTGAGCCCATCCGTAGGACGGATATCAAGTGTATGACATGGAAAGTAGCTCTCCTGCTCACCCTAACATCAACTAGAAGGGTTAGCGAAATACAAGCCTTCACCATAAAACAGCCTTTCCTTCGTTTTACAGATGAAATGGTTATCCTCAGGACGAATCCTAAATTCATCCCTAAGGTTCCATCACAGTTTCATTTAAACAAACCTGTCATTCTCAGGACTTTCTTACCAGATCCTTCTACACCTGCAGAAAGAGCACTGCACACTCTAGACATCAAAAGATGCCTTAAATTCGATCTGCAAAAGACTAAATCTGTCCGCAAGACAGATCAATTGTTTGTAGCATATGGACAAGGTCGTCAGGGCACTACGGTGTCTAAAAGCACCATTGCAAGATGCGTAGCAACCACAATTCAATTTCGCCATAAGTTAGGCAAGCCTTTGTCAAGAACAGTAAAAGCTCACTCCAAAAGGGCAGTCTCTACATCGGCTGCCTTGTTCGCTGGAATTCCACTTGAAAAAATTTGCAAAGCTGCAACGTGGAAAACAACGCAAGCGTTTACGGACCACTACTGCCTTGAATCGGCTCAACGTGCTGATGCAGCAGTGGGACAAGTGGTTATAACAGTTAGTATACTGTTCATTTTGACTAAGGGATGTTTTATTTCGCATGTCAATACCTTTAAATGCATCTGCTGTTACACCAGCACTTTTGTAGGATTGTACTTTTGGGTATATATTTTGAAATATTATTGGCACTACCCACCATCCACTAGTAGTGCTTATTTGTCATACATTACTGCTTGCTATTCTGATTCAGGATAAACAACGACGGGGTGACCCTGTGTCCCTCAGAACCTGGGTATGGATATACAAACAAAAACAATGGTTCTGTCGGGCATGCACAATATTTCTTTGCAAAAGGATTATTTCTTTTGTATAATATTACAAAACCTTCATTAATGATATCTGAACAATTCTGGAACACATAGCAAAAAACACGGACGTGAAATAATGAATATTCTTGTATTTTATATAAATTAAGGCATTTATATACTCACAAGTTTGAAACCAAGGCTGTCAAAACAAGGTGAAGCTTATAGTGATGTGTACTCAAGTGACTTTTGTGCTCAGTGGTAGAACATGGTGTGTATATTATGTACAAGGTGATTAAAACCACAATATATACAAGGGAGAAGAATGTTGTGGGCCAGAATATTGCAACAAAAACAATGACTCAGATGCTCGTATAAATTATTCAATCATTTGCACCAAGAGCCTTGGTATTTCTGGACCCTAAGATATCGTCGACGTTTCAACCCTAACAATGCTTAATTAAGAAGTCAAGGCGGGTCTTCATCAGGACAGGTGTAGGGGAGTGGGAGATGACAGCCTATGAATAAGGAAAGTTTGAATCAAAAATGTGTTCCCTGTGGAAAACTAGTCATCGCACGTAAGTTAATACTAAGAGTAGGGTGACAACACTCACCCTTGGTAAATCACATATTCAGTTGTGATTAGTAGGTCATCTTTAATTGCGAACAATCCAAGTGATGCGATCTAAGAGTTGGATACATGAGTGTTAGAAATTATGCCCAATAGTCCCGCCTCTGATAGCTGGACCACACAAATGGATCATGTAAAAAATTAGCATGCACGCACTGTAAGGACCACTCACCCGCCGTGGACTTGCTGCCGGCGTGAAAGATCTAAAAAGAAGCAGGATAATGAATTTAGGTTACTCCCGCTGCGTGTTCCCAGGACCTATTCGTCCTTTCAGGCCAACCACCAAAACCACTGAGAGGCTCACCTGCTGGATTAACACAAATTTCAAAAATTTCGGTGAAGATTAAATCAGGAATTCATAACCGGTCGTGAGTCCCGGTAATGCGCTGCCGTCTTGAAGGAAGCTCCGGCAATAATGGCAGGCTTAGTTAAAGGCTGCAACGCGCATGCGTGCAAACGCGTATGACGAGACCGTGCTGGCAGCAGCTAAATGCCGGTGGTTTTAAAACGTTACCAAGGAAACCAGAGCACGTCGTATTACAAACTTCCGGTGTGTTTTACAGCTTTACTAAGAGGTGAAACAAATCTATTTCAAGATTAAAAGTCATTGCTTGATGAGGAGACTGTCACAGGAATATAAAGTTGTCGGCAAAGGGTTATCACTGTGAGTGTGAATTTAACACTGCGAGTGCGAACAAAAGCCCCGTAGGCGTGTAGCATATAAACAAAGTCCCTGATGTTTCAGTGGTGATCTATTTGTATATCGGGGCGGAGTTGGTTACCTGACGATTCAATAGCCATATAATTACATATTTGGGTAGTCTCACAAAGATTTGAAAGGTCATAGTGAGGTCAAAACACTTAGGTGTGAAAAGATTGCACATTGACACGATTGAAATAGTGGTAAAGCAACCCCGGTTACACGCACAATTGGTGCAGGGTAATGATATCTCTGTAGTGCACATTATGGCAAAACACAGCGTCACCACAATTAAGACAGTTGACAAATAGCACAGAGGTACACGGGATGCATATGTGTAAGTAAAACAATCACTGGGCATATTAAAAAGACATCGGTTGAGTACGGTTATGCATTAACAGATGTCAAGTATTTATAACTGCCCTATCTATCTAGATGTTTCCTCAAGCTCGTTCAGTCCCTCCGCTACTGTGTTGAGGGAATGGATCCACCTACATTCTTCGAAATTCAAGGAGTCAGATAGACAACCACCTCTAGGGTGGGAGCGTATCTTCTCAAGAACCCACCATCGTAGACTCTCTGGGGGGTGATTGTATGTAGTGAAGTGTTCAACCAACGGAGCTCATTGTACCTTACACCTCGCCCTACTCATGTGCTGTAATACTCTAGTTTTTACCTTCTGGGTGGTCTGTCCTACATACAACATGTTGCATGGGCAGCGGATGGCATACACTACATGCGTACTGTTGCAGTTGG
This sequence comes from Calotriton arnoldi, assembly GCA_963921515.1. Lineage (NCBI taxonomy): Eukaryota > Metazoa > Chordata > Amphibia > Caudata > Salamandridae > Calotriton > Calotriton arnoldi. The sequence continues at coordinate 1,499,617 of CAWUFW010000018.1, forward strand.
TAAAAAGTGTCAGCTTGTGCGTTCTGTTGTGTGTAAACGTCGATCCCTCAATGGTCAGAGGGCACGCCTTGCATAGGCCACATTTATGATGTCCAATAATAGGAGGTAGGCCCAGCTGTCCCCTCAAATCAGGTGGTTTAGGTATCTCAAGGTAGGCTTTGACAACATTGTCCTTGATATTCTTGCCTCGTTTAAAGGCAAATACCGGATCTTCTGTGGTGTTGAGTTCAGTGGCAACCAAATTCCAGTATTTTTTCGCAATCTTTTTTATATCATTACTCCTGGAGTTGAATGTAGTCACACAGACGATGTTCTCAGTCCTTGTCGGTTTCTGGTTGACTTGTAGCAGTTGGTCACGGGGGCAAAACTAAGCCCGCTTACGTGCCCGTTTAAGTAATCCTGTCGGGTAGCCTCTTTCTTTCAGGCGGGTGGTTAAGGATTTCAGTTTCTTTAAAGAAGTCCGTCCGTCGGGTACAATTTCTCCTCAGCCGGAGGTACTGGCCATACGGTAAGTTGTGCCTCGGGCTACGTGGATGGTGCGACTCATACTTGAGGAGTGTATTCCTTTCCGTCGGTTTTCGACAAAGGTCACTCAACAAGAGGCCTTCCTCCACTCGGAAAGTGAGGTCTAGGAAATCGATGTCTTCGTTGCTATGAGTCATGGTGAACTGAATATCACTTGATCTGTTATTCAACCATTCCTTGAAGCTGTTTAGCTCATCGCCAGATCCGGACCAAATCATTATCACATCGTCTATATAGCGCTTCCAAATAGCAACGTGATCTATGTATGGGTTATCCCGGCTATATAGGTATTCTTCTTCATAGTCATCCATGAAAATATTAGCCAGACTTGGTGCGTAGCTGGCACCCATCGCGACGCCCTTGCACTGGTAGTAGTATTGGTTCCTGAAAATGAAGTCGTTCTTTTTCATCGCGATTTCTAGCAGGGCAATCAGGAACCCTGTGGTGTGGGACGTTTATCCAGTATCAATCTGACCACATCCAGTGCCTTCCCCTGTGGAATAGAGGTATACAAGGAGGAGACATCCAGAGTCACAAGTAGTTGGGTTTTGCCATCAAACGGTTGTCCCTCCAACAACTGAATGATGTGCATCGTGTCCCTCACAAACGATTTGGTCTCTGGTACCCAAGGTTGCAGGAAGTAATCGATAAACTGGTTCAGTGGTTCGAGAATCGACCCGCAACCAGAAACGATAGGTCTTCCAGGTGGTTTATCCAGGCGCTTGTGTACCTTGGTGAGTGTGTAGATAGTTGGAATTCTGGGTTCTCTTTTGTTCAAAAAGTCGTTCTCCGGTAGGCTTAGGAAACCTTGTTTTAAGCCATCCTTTGTAAGTTTTTCAATCAAAGACTTGTTCTCCGAAGTCGTATCCTTTGGTGTAGGGCAATAGCTCTCTCTGTCACTTAATTGCAGCTCTATTTCTTCCACATAGTCAGCGGTATTCTGTAAAACTACTGCGCCGCCTTTATCAGCCGCCTTGATAACGACGGCCTCGTTGGTTCCCAATGAACGCAACGCCAATCTTTCTTCCTTGCTGATGTTGTGCTTAATGTATCTATGTTCACCCAGCAGCTCCATGGTTTCTTGTAGGACAATCTGCTCATAAGCCAAAATCCTCTGACTCATCAAGTATGCCCCTGGTGTACATGTTGAAGGTGGCTTGAAGGACGTAGCAGCAGCTGTAGGGTTGTAAGTGTTCTTGCTGAAGTAGTACTTAAGTCTGATTTTCCTGAAAAATCTCTGCATTTCCAATTTGATATTGAATGTATTCGGTGCTGATGTAGGGACAAACGACAACCCTTTGGAAAGGACTTCTCTCTCCACTTCTGATATTGTGAAATTGGAAAGGTTGATTATCGTGTCCATGGGGGAAGGTTCATGCGTTTTAATGCAATTAGGCAGTGTCGAGTTTGCCGCCTGTGCTCCCATGGGTTTCATGTGTGTGGTGGGTAAATCTTGCACTACAGCTGTGTTGACAATTATATCTCTCTCATTTGAGGTATAGTTCATGGTATGGTTGTCAAGCAGGTCTAGAGTGACTCTTTCCATTGTAACAGGTGTGTTAGGGGGTATGCTGGCTTGGAAGGACCTTGCAGTTGTGGGTGCATGTGATCTCACCATCTGTATGTTTGTCTGCGTGTCTGAATTTCCCCGTGGGTTTCGGGTTGGTAGAAGCGAACCCGTGTGTTGCCCCGTTGGTTGTTCCTGCCCTTGTTCCAACCCCTGGGCCGCTCCCAATTCTGCTCTGTCCCACCGCTCCTGTTGGGCACACGGTAACCCTCCCCTAAAAAATGTTGGCCCTGGTTTCCTTGGCGACTGGTGGATGGTCTCTCAGAGTCTGAGTCTGAGCAGCTCCCTACGGAAGATTCCGAGAAGGTTGCAAACCTCCTTGGACCTTGCCTGCTTCTGTTGGTGAAAAACCCTGGCTGTCCTGTTGATAGTATTCGTCTGCCAGATAAGGGTAGGTTAATTTCTTATCGTAATTTCTTACGTCTTTTGTCAGTTTTTCAAGCTTTCTATTAAGTGTTATTGTGTTGAATTCGGCTAGTGTTTTTTCAGCCCGCTCAAGTGCTTCCCTAGCATTAGAGAGGGCACTGTCCTCAATCTCTTTTTTTAGATCAGCGATCTCCTGGGTTAGCTTCTTAACGTATTCAATTGCTGTTTCCACACACCATCCAGTGCCTGGAGCAATTATTGGCAACGTAGCTAAACCTCTCTCTGAATTTTGGAACGTCTATGAAGATCGCTGGTTCGTTCCTGACTTGCAAACCTTTTGGAATTATATTCGCTTGCAGGTATTTAGTCAGCACGTGGCCGTGAAGGCGTGAGCGAATTAGTTTCTTCTCAAGTCTTTCAATTTTTGCTAGTTTCTCATTGAGAGTGGCATCTAACGACACTGTGTCAGTTCCTAATAGGAAGTTAGATGTGCCCTGATCCTGAATGAGTTTGGTGATGTACTCTTCACTGTAGGACAGTGTTTCTTTATCAGACATATTCCAAGGATTGGAATGCTAGATGAAAAAAGTTATCATCGGTACCAGAAGTAGTGTATGCGAAAGGGATTACACAGACGCCAATTTTGGGAGCGTTTAAAAGAATCTGATAGCGACTACTAACCGCAGTTTCCTCACCTTAGAGTATTCCCCAGGTGTCAGACTGGATCCTGGAAATCTTGAGCAGTTCCTCTGCATGCTGTTAAATGGCACTGATTGGCTCGGTGTTGTCTGTGTTGGAAGGGATGTCGCAGTGCCCATATAGACGCCAACCCGGCACAGTGTCATCAGTTCCTTTCTCTCCCCACCAACAGCGCCGATCCAGAGAGCTACCTTGATAATTTTTTTTGCCACTTTTTCAGACTTCTTGTCGTGCCCTTTTCTTGTGCTTTGCTCCCAGTGTGTTAGGGACATGTCTCCAAACCAACCCATGGGATTTGGTGACTAAGCTGACAAAGCACTTCGAGCACTTTCAGTAGAGCCAGATCACCGCAAGATCGCTCAGACTTTCCCCATCTGCGCAGCCTCTAAGCCTCTTTAATGCTCCTTCCAAACATCACAGCCATTCTATTGGCGGCAGAATCGGGCACCACCTGCCCCAAAGGTCTGCGATAACCTCTGACAAGTGGGTGCTTCATATTGTGCAGAAGTTGAATGCCCTCTCATTTGTGGAAACCCTACCGCCGTTACCACCATCTCAAGGCCGGCTGACGAAGGGCCTTCTCTCCATACTCTCTCAGGAGGTACATACTCTTCTGACCAAAGGAGCCTTTGAGATGGGTTCTTGCACCACAAGTAAGGCTTGGTTGTTATTCCCTCTTCTTTCTAGTGCCCAAAAAGGATGGAGATCTCAGTCCTATACTAGATCTGCACCCGCTCAACCACTTTCTGAAAAAAGAGAACTTCAAGATGATCACCTTCTCTGATTCCGTCTGCGCTGGACCCTTGAGACTGAATGGTAACACTGGACCTGTAGGATGCGTATTTCCACATTCCTTTCCTGCTTCTTATAGATGTTAGCTGTGGTTCACGATGGGCCACAAAAATGTCCATTTCCCTGTACTCCCTTTCAGCCTTACCACTGCCCCTTGTGTTTGAACAAACGTGATGGCGGTGGTTGCAGCCCATCTGCGGAGGTCGGGGGTTATGGTCTTCCCCCTATCTCGAAGACTGACAGCTGAAGATGGGCTTGCCACAGGCAGTTGTCACCCACCTCCAGACTACGGCGGACATCCTTCATTTGCTAGGTTTCACTATCAATATGCGGAAGTCACTCCTAACCCCCTCTCGGATGGTTCCTTTCATCGAAGCCATTCTGGACAGTGTAATTCCACACCAATCCTTCTGAGCAACAAGTCCAAGATATTCAGGCTACGATTCTGTACTGGATTTCTGTGAGGCAGACTCTGAGACTGCTGGATCTCATGATCTCCTGCATACTGTTGGTGAAGCATGCCCGATGGCACATGCGGTCTCTGCACTGGGACCTGAAGTATCAGTGGGCCCAGCATCAGGGAAATCTTTCCAACCTGGTCCAGGTATCGGAGGGGGTTGCACGAGATGTTCCGTGGTGGCTGACAAACCCTTTTTTAGCCCAACGCAGACACCTCTCCCCTCCCCACCCAGAGCTGACTCAGTTGGTGTGGCCACCCGGGGGAGGTGGAGATCAGAGGTCTCTGGTGTCAGGTGACGTCCCACTCCATATCAACCGTCTGGAGCTGATAGCAGTTCGATTGGTTCTTGAAAGCCTTCCTTCCATCTATCAAAGGAAGGCTGGTTTAGGAATTCACTGACAGCACCACCAACATATGGTATTGCAACAAACGGGGGGCTCTGTAGGGTCGTGGACCCTGTTTTAGGGGGCTCATCACCTCTGGACTTGGCTCGAACACCAGGACATCTTCCTGGTAGTGCAGCACCTGTTGCGCTTACTGAAGACCAGTGTGGACAAAATCAGCTGTCAATGCCTTGCAGATCACAAGTAGCGACTATATATGGAGGTGGCACAAGATCTTTTCTACCTTAGGGGAGATCCTTGGCTCGATCTGTTTGCCTCCGCCGCGAATGTGCAATGTGAGCTCTTCTGTCCGTTGGAGTTTCCAAAGCGGTCCTCACTTGAAGACACATTTTGTTCCGAGTTCACTTCGGTACTCTTCTACGCCTTTCTGCCAATACCACACCTGCCCCGAGTTATCAAAAAAATCTGAAAGAGACTATTAGTTATAGATCCTTACCTTAGAATTACCCCCAGGCGTTAGACTGGATCCGGGGAATTTTTTCTCAGCAGTACCCCTGCGTGTCGGTAGGTGGCATCGGTGGACACCGCGTTCGTCATCGGCGTCGCGGGACGTCTGTGGCTGATCCGCCAATGTCCGCGATCTGTGCATCTAAAGCCACATGAGCTTGAGTTCTTTGGGCTGTTATCATTTGTTACATTGTTGGTGTAAGTCATGTGGATGTCATATTATGTGACTTGGTGTGTACGGTGAACGACGACCCTCCGTGTCCTGCGTCGGTCGACAGACAGGGAAAAGGCGAAGAGCGACGATGCTTCTTCGCCTTCTTCTTGTGCTTCGACTTACCCAATGACGAAGACTATGATGACGAATGGTGGTGGTGGCTCCGCGACCGGTCCCACGACCTTACCCTCGACCGGGACCTCGAATGGCGAGGAGCCGACTGCCGGGCCTCCAAAAGCTTTCGGGACCGCACCCGCAAAGACTTAGGATTCAGGGCCCGGCAGTCGGAGCACGTCTTCGGGTCGTGGTCGCTCTCCAGGCACCAAAGGCACACAAGCTGTGGATCGATGACCGACATCCGCTTGTGACAGGAGTCACAAGGCTTGAAACCGGGTCGACGACCTGACATCCCTCGTGCACCAGGAGTCGTAAAGACTTCAATAAAGATGTCGACAAAAGTCGAAAAAGTTTAGTCAAAAAAGAAAGAACTGACGTCAGCATGCAGGGGAGGCGTCTAAGTAGATACCGCAACGTCATCCCGGCGATCAAGACACCGACGACGAACGTGGAGTTGACCGATGCCACCTACCGACGGGCAGGGGTACTTCTGAAAAACAATTCTCCGGATCCAGTCTGACGCCTGGGGGTAATTCTAAGATAAGGAATCTATAACTAATATACGTCTCTTACAGATATATCGTTACCGAAGGTAAGTAACTTGTTCATCAGGGCAGACCAGGCCCAAGTCATTCTTGTAGGTTCGGATTGGGCATGAAGGGTTTGGTATCCCGACCTACTCAGCTTGAGCTTTGATTCTCTGGTCAGGCTGCCTCTTCTGGAGGATCTCTGTCGCACCAACAAGGCAGGGTCTTGCACGTAAACCTGAGCACTGGAGATAGAGAGTTTTCGATCTTCCTCCCGAGGTCTGTGATGTCATCTTGGCAGCCAAGCGTCCCTCTACTAAGACCGTATATGCCTCCCATTGGGATAAGTTTGTGCTTTGGTGTTCCTCGTATCAGGTGGACCCCCTTTCTGCACCATTGTCAGAGATGTTACTGTTTGTGTTGTGTTTACTGGGTATTGTTAAAGGCTATTTTTCAGCCACTTTGGTTTTTCTGTGGCTGCCAGATCACCCTTCCCTGTTCAAGTTACCTGTTGTGAATCGTTGGTTTGGTTTGCAACATTTGTTACCTCCTATCCGTTTTGTGATGCCCCAATGGGATCTTCATCTGGCTCTCACGTTTTTCATGTGCTCCCCTTTTGGGCCTCTATACAGCTGTTCTCTGCGACTCTTGACTATCAAAACGGTCTTTCTGGTGGCCATTACATCGACCAGAAGGGTCAGCGAGCTTCAAACTCTGTTTACCCTCCCGTTCATTAGTCCTTTCTCTGACAAACTGGTTCTTTAAACACGTGCCTCTTTTCTGCCGAAATTTGTCACTCCTTTCTTGTGGGTCATAGTATCAATCTTTCTGTCCTTATCTTTCAAAGGAGGAGGAGATACTCCATTACCTGGACCCAAAGATTGCTCTTTTCTTCTACATTGATTGCACTAAGGACCTGGAAATGGATAATCAGCTCTTCATGGGTTCACTGGAGCGAAAAAGGGCAAAGTTATGCAGAAGCGAACCATCTCCCGATGGATTGTACTCTGCATTAAAACTTGCTATGCTTTAGATAAGAAGCAGCCTCATGAAGGCTTGTAACCTATTCCATCAGGGCCAAGGTTACTACTACTGTGTTGGCGTGCGGGGTAGCTGTCGTGGACATTTGCCAAGTTGCTACGTGGGTGTCCCTCCACAAGTTCACAAAGCACTACTGCTTGGAAAGTCAGATCTGTCAAGACGGGCATTTTGCCTTCCAGGATTTTCTGGTTTGAGCCAGTTCGCAGACCTACCTCTGGGGAAGTATTGCTTGGGTATCTATTCTAAGGTGAGGAATATGCTGTTAGAAGTTTATCAGAAGGACAAGTTACTTACCTTCTGTAACTCCTTTTCTGAAGAGACTCTATCTAATCACAGATTAATCACAGACCCTCCCATCCTCCTCGCTTTGCAACGCGGGCTCTTCACCCTAATGATCCCATTAGATACGGTTCACTGGTCAACACATTGTTTTTTACATGGCTTGGCGTTTTTGGCGCAGAAAGGACCACGAAAGAAATTGATGTCACGCCTGGGTGGCGCCTATATGGGCACCGTGACGTCACTTCCGATGTGGAGGCGATGGACACCACCTACCGGTGCGCAGAGGTACTGCTCAAGATTTTCTGGATCCAGTCTGATGTCTGGGGAATATTCGAAGGGGAGGAATCTGCGGTTAGATAGTCTACCAGAAAAAGCATTACCGAAGGTAAGTAACTTGTCAATTGGTACCCATTGATCATTGTCTTACACCCAGCCTGAAAAAACATATTAGCGCCACGAAAGAACACAGGTGAAACCAGTTCACCAGTTGCCTCTAATGCAACACCAGTTCTATCAGAGGCTAAAGGCTTTCTTTGGGTCCAATTCTGATGAGGTTCAGAACCTACTGAATATTTTTCATGATACCGATGAGGACAGGGAGGCTGAAAATGTATTGCCCACTCACTACACTGATGATGGCTTATATTTCGATTTAAAAAGTGCCAGTCGAATTAACACTTCCTGTGAGATGGAGCTAGACTCTCCACCAGTGCAGAAAAGTGCCTTTGTTTCAGTAGTAGTGCCAAGGGCAGCTGAAGTCTTTGGAGTTGAAATTGCCTAATATTGAAACAAAGGCAAATTTGCTCACTGAAATTCTCCAATGAAGGTCAGCTTCAATGGAACAACTCTTGCCATTTAATGAAGCTCTCACGTACAACTTCATAGTGTCATTGGCTAAGCCATGGTCTGGCCCTCCGGTCACTTGACCTATGGTTCGACAACATACATTGGCCCACAGTGACCCAGAGTTCCTGACTAAACAACCTATGCCTGAAAGCCTGGTGGTTCTGGCATCAACAAGTAAGATGAATCTGAATTCTTTTTCTACCAGTCCTATGGAGGGTGAGTCCAAACAAATTGATGCTTTCTGAAGAAAAATGTTCTCCTTGGCCAGCCAGTTTGCCCTAATATCGCTCAGTGCATTACGCCCTTTGGGTAGTCGCACCCAGGCTTATTGGGACAAGGCCGGCAAGATTTTGCTGGCTGTCTCGGAAGACCTCAGGATTTTGCTGATCCAAACAATACAAGATGGTCAAAACGAGGCCAAGTATGTAATGTGTGTTGATTTGGAAAGTCCTGACTGAATAGATTGTATTGTATTGTAATTGCATTTGTATAGCGCTTACTACCCCTGACGAGGCGTCGAAGCGCTTTTTCGGCGAGTAGCACGCTACTCCGGGACCCATAGAGGATTAGTGTTGAATTAGTATAGTGAAACATGCAAGTAAATTTTAAGTGGTGGATATGTTAGTCAGTTATTTGGATTCAGAAGGATAGCGGAGGGATAGAAGAGGGAAAAAGGTTTGCATATATATAGCGCTTCTAACCACTGATGGGGTGTTGAATTGCTTTTTTTTTTTTTTTGGGCGAGTAGCACGCTACTCCGGAAACCCATAAAGGATTAGTGGTGAATTAGTATGGTGAAATATGAAAGTAATTTGAGTGGTGGATATTAGTCAGTTATTTGGAGTGAGAAGGATAGTGGAGGGATAGAAGGGAAAGAAAGGTTTGCATTCATATAGCGCCTGTTACCCCTGGTGGGTGTTGAAGCGCTTTGTTGGCGAGTAGCACGCTACTCTGGAACCCATAAAGGATTAGTGGTGAATTAGTATAGTGGAATATGGAATTAGTGAAGTGAACATGCTAGTCTGTTATTTTGATTGAAAAGGATAGTTGTGGGATAGAAGAGTGAAGGATTTCTTTTTGTAGGTCATAGCAGTAGGAGGAGGCTTTTTGATGAGTAAAAGGGTTTTTGGAGGGGAAGAGTCAGAGGGAAGAGTTTAGAAAGGTTTGTCTTGGGCATTGGTACAGTAAAGGAGGTGTCAGAAGATACAAGGAGGGGTAGAGTAGGAGAGAGTCAAGAAAGGGTTATTTTGGGGAACATAGTAGTGGTATGGCGTTTGCGATAAATGAGAGAGTGGGTGTAGAGGATATAGTGATAGATGTATAGGGTGAGATAGGGTAGTGAATTGGAAAAAGTAGTAGAAAAGTTTGAGATGAGTCAAAAAGTTGGGCTAGAAGATATATTGAGGGAAGTATAGGCTGAGAAATAGGGTAGTGCATTGGAAATGCCAAATTAGAAGAAAGTGATAAATATATAGATCCATAAGTACATTGAGAGTATATAGATGCATAAAGGAGGTAAGTATATGCAGATTAAAAATATTGATAGAGGTAGCGGATGTGAAATAGGGTAGTGCATTAGATATGCTTTTTCAGGAGAAAAGTAATAGACACATTAATTAATGGGAAGATGGGCAGCATTCCTGGCCCTGGCCCGTCTCGAACAGGCTCAAACAGGCACTCACCCTTGTCCTCTCTGCCCTTAACAGGCTCAAACAGGCACTCACCCTTGTCCTCTCTGCCCTTAGCCTCGACGCCCGGGCTGAGACGCCCTAACCCTGGCCTTTGATACCCCTAGTAATCAGGTGACCCCGTCAGCCAATGGGAACCCTAGCCCTAATACTATCCAATCACAACATGTAGGAAGGTGGAATCTGACTATATGGTTGCCCCCACTTTTTTATGGTGTTTTGCTGGTTTATGACTTAGTTGGCTGGGACCCTGCTATTCAGGGCCCCAGTCTATCTGCTCTCTCTAAACGACATGGAGTGCACTCTAGGTGCACTAGTGATTGGATACTGTGGTGCCTTATGAGTCCCTAGTATATGGTACCTTAGGTGCCAAGGGCATAGGTACTTCACAGGCCTACCAGGGGCTGCAGCATATATTATGCCACCCCTGGGAAGCAGTCTAAATCTGACACCACAGGCCTGCTACTGCAGCCTGGGTGAGGTGGTGTTAGCACCCCTCACTGAGATATAGGTTTCCTATATCTCTCCTGCACACACATATAAACCTATCAGTCACCCCTAAGGCAGGCCCTATCAATCCTGAGGGCAGGGTGCTTGGCTTCTATGTGAGGGGGTGCCTCTGCCTGAGCAGGGCCCCTCTGCAGCTCTCAGAGTCTATTCTCTGGTGCTGTTTGTGGATGCGGTTAAACCATATACTATTTAAGTGCATTATATCCTCGCGGTAAATGCTAACTTTGGAATGGCTGCATCAAAACATGTCGTGTTTGGTGTCAAACATCTTGGAATACTACCCCCGCCAATCTTGGCGGCGGGGGTAGCATTCCACCCTTCTAGAGGGATAAGACATGTACCTGCTGTGGAAACGCGGTAGAATCCTAAAGAGCCCTGGCATCACAAAATGGATGCCACCAGTCACAGACACTGGGCTGCCCTCCTGCTGATGACCGAAACTCACAGTGGAGGAAGCCCAACAATAGGCATCCTGTCACAGGGAGGTGTAACCACCTTCCAGACAGGGTTTAGTGTATTGGGGCTGGGTGGGTGCACTCTTAGAGTGCTTTGAAGTCCTGCACTGGGGGAGCAGAAGGCTCCTCTGTGCATATGCCAGTTCAAACCAGCTCAGGGGCTACCTGCCCCTGCTCTGGCGCGAAACTGGACAAAGGGAAGTGGGTGTAGCCACCCCTCCCTTGACCCTCCCATAGGTGGGGTCATAGAGCTAGTCCATCCCCTCTTTTTAGTATAAGAGGGGAACCTTGCCATTGCAAAGCAGATAACCCCTGGACGACGCTCTACAGAAGAATCCTGGCCCTTCGACGTTCCACTACCTTTGGAAGACAGAAGAATCTCCCTTGGAGTCAAGGAGTGACTCCCCTGCTTGGCAGGCACCAAAAACGACAACTACGGTCGCAAACTACGCCGCTCCCGCCGGAGTCCGAAGTCCCTGCAGCCCAAGAAGTGGATTTCCTGACCTCTCCCAGGCCATCGTGAGTCCCCAGCGAAGCTGAGGCAAGTGGACCCCACGAGTAACGAGGAACCGCGACCCCTGGGTACCGTGCACTATTGTCGAGTGCAACCCCTTCACAACGTTCTACGAACTTGTGCTTTGGACCACGTGTGGTCCCGACCTCCAGCCGGAATCCCTCCGAAGATCAGAGGCCTACACCGTCCCGAGTGACCGTGGGCCCCTGTTGAGTGATTCCGCCCGAGGTGTCTTCGCGATCCCTTGCCCGCCGGCTTGTGGGTCCCCAGAAGACTTCTTAAAGAAACCAAAGGGCTCCCTGGTTGCTCCAGGCCTGCCCTGACTTACCCTCGCTGGGTGAGTCCCTCAGACCTTGCTGGTCTGCGCCATCGACTTTTCTTCATCTCCCCGAGACTTGCTGCTGCCTAGGCTTGTTGGCTCCAATCGAGTTGCCGACACCGCAGTCAGCTGCAGACGTCGAGGACACACAGAATCCAGCTCCTGGTCGTCGTCGACACCTCCTGGACCACGTGGCTGAAGAGTCAAGGCACCTGCAACCGACCTGAATCAACCGACGACGGTGGGCATCCATCTTCCTTGCCCCGAGTCACTGCCTAGTGACTTTGAACACTGTCCCCTCTGCTTTCAGGTCATCCCTCTTCAGAATCCAGGCTTGAATTCCACCGGACACTTCTTCAGCTCCCGCAAGCAGCAAGTCTTCTTTGCCCGCCATTGAAAACGACGCCGCGACCCGACACCAAAGGACACCTGTGCACCCGGCTTCCCTGGGTGAGGTAACTCCAGCACTACGGTGCTCCTGTGGGTGTGGGCCCTAGAACTACTTACCCTGTAAGTGACTTGCTTGTAGGTTCTCCCGAAGTATCCTAAAACTCTTTATTTCCAACCGCGACTTGCCCCATTGAAGTTAACGGCGATTCGCGCCTGTGTATCCACACTGCACGCGTCCCCCGTGGGTCCTTTACTTACCTGCCTTGGGTGGTTTTGTGAGGCCCCAGCACTTCTGAAGGCCCTAGGCCTTGTCTCCCTGCAAGTCGTTGTTTCTAAGTCTCTTACTTAGTATATGGTCTGGTACGCCCCTAGGGCCCCAGCCATATTTTGTGCTTAACTTATTGTGAAACGTTGATTTGTGCATATGTTTGTCTTCTAATCTCATAAAGAGATTAGTAGAGAGTTATTTAGAAATAAATACATATATATTTGATATATATACCTGTGTGGTGTCTTTTCATTTGGTGATTCAAGAGATTATATGGTAAAACAAGCTGCTTTGCATTCCTCCGAGACTTAGCCTGAAGGCTGCTCTCCACAGCTACCACTAGGATAGCTTTCTTTAAAAGGTTGTCTTAAACCTATCTACCATAAGAGTCGATTTGCCCTGGTGCAAGGTGTCCACTTTAATTAGTGAACAGCATATACCAGGCCAACTTCTCACACAACACTAGCCCTAAAAGCTAGAACCAATAGGAGATCAGGACCTTACAGCCAATCTTAGCCCTACTCCAAGCATCCAATCAGTTCAAAAAACCCTGATCTCTATGTCCAATAGAGGCCCTAGCCCTACCAGTAGTCCCAACCCTAGTCCAAGCAACCAATGGGACGGGAAGCCCTAGTCACTACTTCCAAAAGAAAGCCTAACCCTACTCTTAGTCCCACACCTAGTCCAGCAACCAATAACACCAGAAGCCCTAATCGCTATTTCCAATTAAAGGCCTAACCCTAGTCCTAGTTCCACCTTAGTCCCAACAACCAATAAAACAGGAAGCCCTAGTCCCTGCTTCCAATAGAAATCATAACCCTAGCCCTAGTCCCAACCCTACATTGATTGAATCACAGATCCAGAAACCAATCAGAACCCTCAAATACCCAACCAATGAGGACACTAACTCAAACCAATAGAAACATCAGATACAACCACCAATCAGTGTATACATGTAGCAGCCACTAGCAGACTATATAAGGTCCCAGCAACCTCAGACAAGGTTTGCTGCCCAGGGAGTTGGAAGCTGCTTCTCCTGTCCAGAATCTCCTAGGAGACAGACAGGCTCAATCCACACTTTGGATTTCTGCAGGTAAAGGCCTCACAAACTTGAAATCTAACAATACTGTTTGAATACAACTTTACTCCCTCTCCTGGCCAAAAAACAGAAGTGCACAGTCCCTATTAAACACAGTTTAAACAGCTCACAGAAGCACCCTCTGATGTAGAAAATCCCTGTTGCTGGAGGGGGAGGCAGGGGGCTGGTTTCACTGGCTTGATAACACAAAATGGTGGCTGGGGGTGCACTGTTTAACATACAGGTCTTAGCACAGAGCAAAGGAGAAATTTGGAGGGAAAACTGAATAGTCACCAGGAATGAGAGCGACAAACTACAGAGTTTGGACTGCAAATCCCACAATTCAACACGTTAAATGGAAGCAATCATGGGCAGGAAAACCACAAGTTTAACACACAAAACAGGTGATAAAATATACAATCACAGGCAGGTTAAAACTACATTTTTAAACTGTAACAACCACAGGCAAAGACAGTAATCACAGAAAGGGAAAATCGTTTTTTAAAAACTTTTGGAGGAGGGAAGAGACAGCACTAGTCTGCCTCCTTACCACTTGCTGGACTCTGCTCACTGCAATCTGGGGCACAGGTAGGCTGCAACTCACAAGATGGAGGAGAATGATTTGGGGTGCACCCAGCAAAGCCTTAAGGGACCTGGGCAGGTGTGAGGGAGGGCTCAGAGTTGCCTGGGAGCTGAATAGCCAATCCCCAGTCCTAGGCCTGCTGGCCTGGGGGTGGGGGGCTGCTTCTCCTGTCCAGAATCTCCTAGGAGACAGACAGGCTCAATCCACACTTTGGATTTCTGCAGGTAAAGGCCTCACAAACTTGAAATCTAACAATACTGTTTGAATACAACTTTACTCCCTCTCCTGGCCAAAAACGAAGTGCACAGTCCCTATTAAACACAGTTTAAACAGCTCACAGAAGCACCCTCTGATGTAGAAAATCCCTGTTGCTGGAGGGGAGGCAGGGGGGCTGGTTTCACTGGCTTGATAACACAAAATTGTGGCTGGGGGTGCACTGTTTAACATACAGGTCTTAGCACAGAGCAAAGGAGAAATTTGGAGGAAAACTGAATAGTCACCAGGAATGAGAGCGACAAACTACAGAGTTTGGACTGCAAATCCCACAATTCAACACGTTAAATGGAAGCAATCATGGGCAGGAAAACCACAAGTTTAACACACAAAACAGGTGATAAAATATACAATCACAGGCAGGTTAAAACTACATTTTTAAACTGTAACAACCACAGGCAAAGACAGTAATCACAGAAAGGGAAAATCGTTTTTTTAAAAACTTTTGGAGGAGGGAAGAGACAGCACTAGTCTGCCTCCTTACCACTTGCTGGACTCTGCTCACTGCAATCTGGGGCACTGGTAGGCTGCAACTCACAAGATGGAGGAGAATGATTTGGGGTGCACCCAGCAAAGCCTTAAGGGACCTGGGCAGGTGTGAGGGGAGGGCTGTTGGCAGTAGTGTTGTGCTTAAAAATGCCCTGATGAGCTCTACTAGGCCTTCAGGAGACGTGTAAGTGTCCTTTATGGATATATCCTTTAATGGGTCCAGATTGTTTGGAGTGAAAGCAGATTTGTTCCTAGAACGATTTAAAGACAGTCATGTAGCTCTACCATTGAGACTGCTGTCTCCAGTCAAGCACATTTATTAGCCTTATGGAAACGTCAGGGGCTGTTCCAAGGGATTGTTCGTATAGTCATTGCCAGCCCTCCCAACCTGTACTGAACCAGCAGATCCAGCCCTCTGGGGGCAGTGGATGTGGTGACTGCCGAGGCTGCTTGCACCAACGGGACAACAATCTTCCAGCTCCTCCTCTCCGCTCCTGCTGCAGTGGCTTTCAAGCTGCTTTAGTTTGCCTTCACAGGGAAATGCCTGGCCAATTCTTCCCTAGCTGGAATTTTCTCTCTCCCCAAACAAAGCACCTTTCAATGCATCACTCCACAGTCTTGATCAAAGAAGTCATCCTTCTCATTCAGGTTGTTTTCGAGTGGGTGATGGATTAAGATAGAGGAGAGGTGTTACTTGCGTTACTTCCTCATCCTGAAACAAGTCGAAGGCCTCAGGCACATAATAGACCTCCAGGTATTGAATCTCTTTTTAAGGAAAGAAAAATTCAAAATGTTTGTTCCATCAGATTCTTTCGACTCTTGATTCAGGAGATTAAACAATGTCCCTGGACTTGCAGGACACGTTTTTTCATGTACCTATCCTTTGTCCCATAGGTGTTTACCTAGGTTTAAGGTGAGGATGGAACACTTCCAATTCACCATGCTCCTCTTTTGACCTTACTTTGACCCCTTGGGTGTTCTCAAAAGTGATAGTGTTGGCTGCTGACCACCTTCGGAGGTCGGGAGTACAAGTTACAGTACCAAGATTACTGGCTGCTCAAGGCTGGCTAATCGCAGCCAGTTTAGACTATCTCCGGATGATGGCCAAACTCCTGACATCTTTGGGCTTCACTATCAATGAGCTGAAGTTCTACCTCAGCCCTACATAGTTGATCCCCTACATTGTAACTATCCTAGACACTCTGGCATTTAGGGCCTTCTAACCCTCTACACGTCTGGTCGTTCAGAATATGACCCTGGTGTTATGGTCTAAAAATTGGGTGTCTGTCAGAATGCCTCCAAGTCTGCTTTGACTCCTAGCCTCGTGCCTTCTGCTTATTCCGCATGCCAGATGGCATATGCGGGCCCTTCAGTTTAACTTCTGATTCCAGTGGTGTAAGCATCAGGACTGCCTTTCTGGTGCATGTCCTCACAGACAACACAGCTGTCATGTGGTACCGCAACAAGCAGGGCAAATTGCAGTCTTAGATTCTGGATGAGGAAGCTGTACCAGCAGAACATCTTTCTGATAGCTAACCATCTAGCAGTGTCCCTGATTGCCTGACCAGACGACCTGAACTGACACCAGCTGGTGGCCTATGAGTGGCATCTCTAATTCAACGTGGTGTAGGGTGTCCTCAGCCAATGGGTCTGACTACTCCTGTTACCACCTTCGAAACGGGCAGTGTGCATACATTTGCACAGCTTCCTTCAGGGCACATTATAGGAGATGACTTCCATTTTGTAAGTGTTTCCAACGTTGCTACTTCTGCCTCAAGTGCTAAGTAAAATCAAGATGGCCCAGGCCAAAGTCATCCTCATTCCCCTGATCTGGGCCAGTAGAGTATAGTACCCAGAGCTCCTAAATCCGAGTATTTACACACGGAATCCAGCTTCCTCCGCAGAAGGCCATCCTGTCTCAGCATTGGGCAAGGTAGGGCACCCGAGCCTCCGAAACCTTTCACCTCCATCTGTGGAGTTTGAGCGTCAGCTGTTAAATGCAGTTGATTAGCCTACAGAGGTATTTGATGTCATCCTTGCGTGGGACACCCTTACTTGAAGTCCATCTGCACTGGGCACTGATAGAAACTTGCCACGTGGGGTGGTGCTCATCTCACTGACCTTCAAGAGGCCAAACATTCGATATGTTAATGTTATTTGTTCTTATATTGGCCCAGCAAGGCCTCGCAGTGGGTACAGTAAATGTTTAATTTATTGCCCTTTTCGTGTTTACCTGACCAACCCTCTCTATTCAAATTGCTGGTAGTGATACATTTTATAAATGATCTGACTGATCTGTTTCCCTTAAAGCTGTTTGTCATGCCAAAATGGGATTAAATCTGGCCTTGTCTCTGATCCTGTGCACAGATGGTCATTGCAAATCTTGATGCACAATACTGTCTTGCTCATTGCTATTACCTCAGTGCGCCACATGACTGAACTGCAGGCTCTTTTAATGGATATGCCCTATGCCACCTTTTTCTCTGACAAACTGGTGCTGAGGACCCCAGTTGACTTTTTTTTAACTAAAAGTTGTAACTCATTTTCATGTTGGCCAATCCATTACCCTGCCAACGTTTTCTGCTTCATCTCACTCCTGAAAATAGGAGGAGAAGTGGCATTAGCTCAACCCCAAAGAGGTACTATATTGCTATAAAGCTTCTCTAATGCCAACTGAAAAGACCACGTGAATAATCTGCGTTTTGTGGGGTTTTCTAGAGCAAAGAAAGGAAAGGCAGTGCAGAAGAGGACCCCATGTCGACGTCTACAAAATCTGAGATATATTGGTGTAGGAGGCTGGCTTAGTATATGGTGTACACTTAAAGGAGTGTTGCACCTTGCACTAATCCAGGCAACCCTTATGGTGATTTTAGTGGTCTTTGATAGACTTAAAGCTCTAAAAGGGGTAGCTGTGGAGAACAGCCTTCATGCTCATCTTGAAGGAGTGTAAAGCAGCTTGTTTTACCACATTTAATCGAGAGTGTAGATTAGATGAGAAAGAACCACACAGTGTTTATGAAAAACAAGTATATTTATTAACACAACACAATGTCTATCACTTGGTATATCTCCTATCAGGAAATATCAATAATACACATAGGAATACCTAAAAGAAATCAGGTAAGTAGCACAAATACACACTGGTCTCCAGGGGGAGACCAAACCATTTACTAAATAAGTGGAATGCGAACCTCAAAGGAGAACGGGACTTGAACCAAACGACTTAGAAGTGATTATTGAACCAGGAACCACCCAAGGTAAGTACCCAGGATTCCCAAGGAGGCTGTTTGCAGAGTGGAAACACAGCTGTGTGTTAAATAGAAGTCAATGGAGAAGTCGCAGTTGCAGATTTAAAGAAAAAGGACTCTTCCCAGGGGACTGCAAGGAAATCCTTTGGAGGACGGAAGGTTGGAGAGCCACCCCATCCAAATATGCCCCAGGAACCAGGTTACCTGCACCACCAGGGAAGCTGGGTGCATAGGGGTGAAGTGACGTCGTAACCACTCGTAGCTGACAATGGGCGACTCGGGAAGAAAGGCCTCTGAAGAGTCCGTGAAATCCAAGGATGGATTTTTGAAGAGGTGAACCTGCAAGCAGAACGGACAGAATCTATGCCACTATACAATTTTCTATATTGTCTCATTAGATACAATTTTCTATATTGTCTCATTATTGTTCACATGTCCTTTTCACTTTTATCTTTAAAATGAAGAATGTATCTTTTGAATGCTCCATTGAAAAATTAAATGGTACTATAAAATGTTTAATATAACTCAAAGTAGTGAAGTAAGGTACAGTGACTGAATGCATTGCACCGCAGTCTGCTGAAATAAACAGCAGCCCTGAAAACTGGTGGCCAGGTTTCTATTTTTTATAAACTCAGAGGTGACCAGCATGCATGGAAGCACAATGCCCACCTTTGTCGAGAAATTCAAAGGAGTTCACCAGGATCTTGTCGATGCAGCTGTGGGGACACGCGACGCTGTGAAAGACCAGGTGCCGTACACGAGCTGTCCCACGTCCAGGTGGTTGGTGTCTGGCGAGAGCACCAACAAGCCTTGGTAGCTGCAACTGGTGTTGAAAGCGAAAAGATGCAATCTTTGGGACCAGCAAGGTCCAAGGGACTCACCACGTGCAGGTGAGTCAGAGCAGGCCCCGAGAAAGCAGGGGAGCCCACCAAAGTAGAAGACCCTTCAGAGGACCCACAGGCCAAAGGCATAGGAGTCGCAAGAGGACCTCAGGCAGCTCACCAAAGATAGAAGCCCACGTTGCAAGGGATGCAGGAAGGACGCTGTTCATATTTCTTCTGTGATTTTCAAAGTGAAAGCAGTTGGCGATGTTCGTGTACATTTTGCATGGAAATGCACATAGTCTCTTATTTTAGTTGGACCAAGTACTAACTGCAAATTATGAAAGGTCTCTGCAGTTGGTCTGAACTGAGGAGCCTTGATTTGTAACATAGAGAGGAGAGATGCAAATGATTGGATGTTTCCTTGTCCCTTAAATTCTTTCTAGAAGTAATGACTACTTTTGGGAAGTCTGCCTGTTTTTTTAATCACTTAGGGTTGTCTCACCCACGGTAACGAAGCCTCTAACTCTGCTATGTCCAGGTGAAAAGCCTTAGGCATATTGAAAGCCTACATAACAAGAGTTTCTCTGTACTTTCAAGACTTCACCATCCTTCCACCAGTGCTGAAGAGAGCACTGGTGGCTTTTTAGTGTTATGTACCCATTGAAGAAGTTTATCTGCCATCTATTTGGGCTACCCAGATGTGCTTCCCTAAACATTACTCAATATGCATTTTTCGGCCAGGAATGAGTCTGCCATCTGGTTGTTTAAAGCCTTTTGTGTATGTGATGTTTCCCATTGCCATTGATTGCGTTGTTGTGGAATAGGGGTTTGAAATTATGCTGGTCACTGAGGGACATCACACCAGGAGTAATTGTACATTCAAGATATGAAATTCTTGTCCTGGGTAATAAAACTTTTTTTTTTTTTTGCACTGAAGATTTGGAAATGTGGGTCCCACTCTCTATGATATGGACTGACTGAGCCTTCTTGGTCTCCTGTAGAATAAACAGCAGTAGCACACAGCTAGTCCTCAATAATACCCTTTTTGTTAGGCCAGCCCTCCAACCCACCTGAAATGCCTTACTATTTTTTCTCGACTCGTCCCTGCTTGGTTTATTTTGTATGTGTGGGTGTGAAGGAATGGTTTCACATTACATAACTTGGAAAGGGTGAGGTTGTCTCTGGAGAATTCCCTATTCTATGTCTCTTTTTTCAGGAAAATGCTGCTATACCAAGGAGGGAGGAGGCTCCATCCCTCAGTTTTTCCTTCCTTCTCTTTCCTGTCACTCCTGTACCACTGCCTGAAATACATATCCTGTGGGTTTTTTGTGTATCTATTGGGTTTGCATAGTATCAGCAGAAGAGAAAACAAGCACTTCGCTTACAGTTTGCGCACGTCACAACCCCATCTCGGAAATATTATGCATGTACCGATGAGTCCATCTTCTCCCCTGATCGTCCATCGTGAGTGGTGCTTGGTAGTCCGACTATCATTCAGGCTGACATTTTACATATGCTAAGCGTAAAGACAACACCTGTGTAGTTTAACTATAACCATTAACGGTCCTTAGATGTCCAACTTGATATGTAGAACCTTTGTAAAGACGAGCAAGCATTTGCCTAGCTCGGTCCGGACTGTTTCATCAAGTTGTTCCATGAATACTATGGCCCCTTTGTCAACATAGTGTGTGAGCTCTGCGCAGGGGGAGCTATGGCCAACTACCTAGCACATGTGTTAAAGGCAGCTGTGTTCCTCCTCGATCTACGTTGGTGTTGTCCCATGTTGTCCCCCCAGCCCCCAAACTTGGTGTATGTCTTTTGTGTCACCCCCATCTGAGGCGCACTCTCTGCGCCATCCGGGAGTATGCTCATTGCCCGCTAAAGGAAGGAGTTTCAGGGTGGTCACTTGTCTGATTTGGCTTCCAGTGCATCCATATATGTGTCCCAAACATCACTTGGGGAGGGGGTGTCTGTGTCACCTTGCATGCAAAGAGCACCACTTAGTGATCTGTGCTCTGGCCCATTTGGAGAGGTCACTCATCCAAGTTCTCATTAGTGGAGCTGTGGGGGATTTCCATGCCATTGCGATCTGTCTTTTTGTCAGGACATATGCTAAGTCTATGAATCTCATGACATGCTTATTCTTTTTAGTGCATGACAGTACCCTTAATAAACACGAGACTGAGTCTACAGTTTGCAGATTATTTCCACTGTCATTGCTAGTGTTTCAGACAAGAACTGCGCCGCTTCTGGTCAAGTCCATGCCATATGGTACAAGTTGGCTTCCAGGCACTGGCATAGAGATCATTTACGCGTGGTCTAACATGTGGTTAATTCGCCTGGGGGTTAGATAGGTATGGTGTAGGTAGTTGAATTGGGTATATCTGAGGCAGGGATTTCTCAATACTCTATTAATGTGTTCCAAGGAGGATGAGAAAAGACACAAAAGTCCCTACAATGGATTATGGAATGGGCAAACGCCTCACTTAGGATCAAGTGTCTCTGTATACATACAACCAATCTAGCACGAAAAATGTACAAGAAAAACTTTCATTTTATCAACATTAAAAACAGAATGTATATAAATAAAAGGAATTTATTTTATGTAAAAGTATATTTGTGAACATACAAATTTTATCACATGTTGATGCAAATAATGTAATAACACTCCTCCCAATGGAGGTTACAATCTAAATAAATAACAAAAGAGGTAAAAAAACTTTAAAAACAGTCGACGCGGCGTTTCGGTGAGACCTTGATTTTTTCACCTTCCTCAGGACTAAAGGTTTTCATAAAATCTTACGATAAGTTGGATTATGTTCAAATTACATAATCTGTGCAGGGTAAAACCTCATACCACATCAGAAGGCTACAATGATGGGGCCTTTCAAAAATGATAATAAGTGCCTTCTCTTTGTCCGTTAGAGCCACCGTAGTACAGGACATACAAGAATTAAAATTAGCTGTCGGGCCATTCTAGCCAGCAGATGTGCCACAAATTTCAAAGGCAGAAATCTAAATACTGTCATCGACATTTTTGCATTGACGATGTGGTGCTCTGGTCTTGACTTAAGCGTACTGGTTGATGATTTAAAATCAGGTGGGGGACGGACGGCCTCCCTGCTCTAACGGACTTCCGGGTCAGGATGCGGAAGTCCGGATCAGGAGGCACTTATTATCATTTTTGAAAGGCCCTATCATTGTAGCCTTCTGATGTGGTATGAGGATTTACCCTCCACAGATTATGTAATTTGTACATAATCCAATTTATCGTAAGATTTTATGAAAACTTTTAGTCCTGAGGAAGGTGAAAAAAATCAAGGTCTCACCGAAACGCCGCATCGACTGTTTTTAAAGTTTTTTTTACCTCTTTTGTGATTTATTTAGATTGTAACCTCCATTGGGAGGAGTGTTATTACATTATTTGCATCAACATGTGATAACATTTGTATGATCACAAATATACTTTTTACATAAAATAAATTCCTTTTTATTTATATACATTCTGTTTTTGTTGTTGATAAAATGAAAGTTTTTCTTGTACATTTTTCGTGCTAGATTGGTTGTATGTATACAGAGACACTTGATCCTAAGTGAGGCGTTTGCCCTTTCCATAATCCATTGTAGGGACTTTTTGTGTCTTTTTCTCTCTGTATTCACCCCGTCCCTCTGCTTAACATTGGGGTAACTCCCTCTCTTTTTGACTTCCAAAGAGGATGTCCATTCAGGGCCTGCTTTAACACTGGTGGTGCCCTGTGCGACAATGTCTGTTGGCGCCCCCCATTTCCCCCCCCCATGACCACCTCTGCCACGGATTCCCTCACTAGCACCCTTTAACAGTGCCCTTCAAGTCTCCATAACCACGGTCTCTCAGATTAGTTTAGTTTTATAGCACCGCTCATACCAGTGTAAGGTGTCGGAGCACTTCACATCACACACACATATGTATGTAAATCAGTGTATAGGAAATGTTACATTAGATAGGACTACAAGGTGTAGGAGTGACATGTCATCGATACTTGTAGGTAATAAAGTTTAAGAGTCCTTTATTATGGAAAAGCACAAATTAAGAATTTGAAACGTAAATCATTGTTAGGGGTTCTCTTTAATAATAATAATTAATTTCTACCCAAATTAACCCTTTTCGCAATATTAGGATGATGAAAAACTGGGCAAACAAAATTATAGCTCTAACGTATACCTTGCAGTTTGCATGCTGCTCTTTGATGACAGTTAATAGCTCAATGTTCTATATTAGGATTTTGACTTATAAATGACAAGTTACAAAAGAGCTCTCTTACAGAAGCAATAACCTACTGACCTACTTACATTATATGCACTTTATCTGCTTAGTACACGTTCTTAGCAGCAGGCATTTTAACCCTCTGCGTAGCGCGGGTCGCGTCAAAACTTCCAATAGACAAACCTCCGTTCTCTTTCCAGGGAGACGATTAATCACCAGAGTTATCTTGACCATTTAATTGATGCCTGACAATTGCTGGAAGCCATGAACGCGGCAACAGGGTCTTTTAAAATGATTATATACTTGCAAAAATGAATCCCCCCCCCCAGCGCCTTGGGACCCTCACGGGTGAGTAGCGCGCTTATAAACCCCTGATTGATTGATTGACCGATCGCACCGCCCTAGAGCCGGCCCTGCGTCCATTGTCTGTCTAGCTCCTGTCTAATGCAGAGGGCCCACCTCTCCCTGAGTGCATGGTAGTTTGTTGTGTGTCCCCCCAGGAGGGCCTCGTAAATCATTGACTGCCCTCTTATTATCCCTATGGATGACAAGTAAATGTAGAGAAATCGTTTATTGGTGGTTCCTTGTAATCCAGTTCCCATGCTGCTGTAATTGTGCTTATCAGGGCATTGTACATCAGGAATTGCCCCAGTGATACCCAATCTCTTGAAAAGTAGTAATCCACAATGTCTTGAAAACTCATCGGTGTGTTGCCATCTGCCCCACAGCATCAGCATTTTGAGTGGTTTGTCTTCTGAGAGGGTGTGCTTTAGGTACTCAGTAGTTAGAATATGGAGAACCATCGCCGAGTTGCAAAGAAGATCAATTCCAGCGTGCAGCTGGTGTCCCGGAAAGTAGTACGAGAATTCGGCTACCTGATGGTGCATAATGCACCACGTCGTGCAGCTGTGTCCCCGTATCCAATTATCGATGTAGTGCACTGCCCTAATGCTAGTTGGGCCCTGCAAGGGAGAATTAGTCTGTCCAGTACCATATCATGTATTCAGTTTAAGTCCCCGCCTGAAAGCTCGGTGCTAACATGTCCCACACTAACGTGAGGAATAGGCTAACCAGAAACTGAGTGATTATGTTTGAGGCATTAAGCGATATTGGTGCGCCATCTCGTGTGCCTTCTATCACCACGTAACAGGGCACAAGTCCTAAAAAAAGAAGTGGGGGGGGACTACCCTAATTAGGCAGTATGCAAGTGACATCACGGCGCACGACATCACACATGGCATCACACGAATTGACATCATAGAAAGTGGCATCACAAGCCACGACTTTACAGGAAGTAGCATCACAAGAAGTGACATCAGATCTAAAGCCCTCACATATATGTTTAGCAGGTCTATCTTGTGTACGTTTGAGCGCATTGGGAGGATAATAGCACAGTGAGCTATGGAAGATGACACGTGACTTCTACACCTTGCTATCCCCCAGTTTTATCCAACACATCCTGTACATTCATTTACAAATGTATATAATTTATTGTACATGTAATATGCACCTGTTGATGTAAAACGCTCTGACACCCTGCATTGGGATGAGTAGGGCTATACAAGAAAAAATAGTGGTACTTAAATTATTTCAACGCCTCCTCAGGGGCAGTAAGCTCTATATAAATGCAATTTGCTTTGTGTAAATACTGGGAAAGACCAATACATCTGATATTCTTACAGTGCATGCATATCTCCTAAACAGGGACTGAACAAAGTGAAAAGCTGCCTCTCTTAAGTATGCGTGAAGTGCTAACAAGGTGTGAGCCTTTGTTTCCCCTCCGCTTTATTTGCATCAGGTGTGAGGCTCCTGACTGCTCCCAGCCAAGAGACTCGAACAAAAGGAGGCATGATGACCCCTCAAATTCGGCCTTTGTTATGTGCCCAGCAGGAGTCTTAACCCCTTCGATGCTCATGACGAGCTCAGCTCGTCATGCTGCGCGGTCGAGCTGAGCTCGTCACGACCACACCCGCGATCGGAATGTCCAGCACCTGGGCGGAATTCCGATCGCGGCGAAGCGGTTAAATAAGAAAGCCCCGTCCCCCCTGCATGTTGTTGCTTGTTGCAGATGGAAACCAGACAACGTGCAGGCGCTGCTGAAAGTGTCCCGGTGTTTGGAAATTACACCAGGACGAGTTCAGCACATTATTCAGTGGGGCCCAAATTCTAGGCAGGTGGGACAGTGTTCACCCTGTGAAATTAGTGGGTGGACGCCGTCCACCCGCGTGTGTCCCCGACTCGTGCCCTGCCACGTAATAACTCTGACGGTCCACCTGTCTCTGGCAGGTCACTGCTGGCATGGCAGGTGGGATCCAAATCATGACTCCCTTGCAAAGGCCTTTTAGACGGGTTAAGGAGCTATGTTGCTGTCCTGTGGGTCTCCTGTAAATATGTAGTGTGTGTCTGCCTTTCAATTACGAATAAATCTGGTGACAGCGTTTAGGGGAAGCCACCCCCTTCACTTTCCCGCTTTGACATACAATAGCCTGACCTCTTTGACCCCTCCCCACCTCCTCCTCCACACTACCCCATATAACCTACACTATAACCTGTATTGAAGGACTGTGGAACAGCCTTCTGACCTAATGTGGTAGGATCAAATTCCTCTTAATTGAGGGTTTATTTTTAACAAATCTTTTGTTTTATGCTTTCGTATGGCTCACTAAAAAGCACGTGAATGCAACTAATTTATTTATCCTAACATGATTTTAATTCTATTTGCAGTTAATTCAGAAATAAAGTGAAGAATATGTTGTACTTTTCAGTGTTTTAAATGGGTTTTGAAGAGAGATATTTCATTGGGAAAAGTGTAACTCATGATCTGTTTATGAATTTAAACTTAGTACCATACCGGTGCAGTGGGATTACATATGAGCAACTTTTAAAAACAAATTTAAGTCGCATTTTTCATTATAGATATAATCTCTGGTCTTATTTAAATTACCATTTTCTTTGTTTTGTATTCCAACTTTCATGCAAAAATGACAGTCTTTTAATGTTTTTTAGGATGGCCCCAGAAGTGATCCTGGCAATGGATGAAGGCCAGTATGATGGCAAAGTAGATGTATGGTCTCTCGGAATCACAAGCATTGAGCTAGGTGAGCCAAGCATAGCATGTCATCTGCAAAACGTTATGCTGAAATGAAGTTGTAGATAAAAGTGGTAAAAATCAACTTTATTTTGGTATATTTCTTCAAAATTATAGCATCAGCAGCAAAGATGCATTTGTAAATGTGCATCTTTTGTGCACATTCAGGTTTTTTATCCACTGCCAAATCTTAATTAGATGTTCTGATTTCTTATCAGAGTTTTTATTAAACCTTTTGTTTGACCTGTGGCCATGATAAGTTAGCAAGTTCCCTATTCGCACTTGTGCAACCCTGGGTACTTTACATTGTTGAGTCAGACTTATTTTGATCACGTGACTGCACTCGTCGTTTAGCCTCTCACTGTTTACATTAGTGTATTTTTCAGGGTCTGAAAGTACCCTATTAAGGCATGTTGCCAGATATAAAAATAAACAATTTGCAGTAGTTTTGTAGCCTTACCCATATTAGTGGTACATCCAGTCCCAATCCCCATGACTCGTGTTGTCTGCAGGTAGCTACATTTAGTTCATTTTTGCCAGCACAAATTAGAGTAAAAAGACTCTGTGCATGCTCGTCCCAGTCTTGTCAGGACTTATGAAAAAAAATTGTTTGTTATAAATCAAATGCTCACTGAAGCCTAAACAATACAGATACATTTAACATTATTAAACCACCTTCTTTAAAAACATTCTGAAAGCTATCACTAAATCAGTTCGCATTGAACAAAAAATCAATCATGTTCTTGATTAAATCATACTTCATACACAAATATTTAAAGTACAGCAGTCTTGTAGATTTGAAATTCGGGCATAACCGAAGCATATGAAACAAATCAAGGGCTTTAATAGGACATCCACATACTTTTTAGGTACCTATATTATATTCTGAAAATATGGCTCTGTAGGAGTATGAACGATAGGGCCCATGAGGAACAAGGGAAAAATGGTTTAATCAGAGCCACATTAATTAGGTAACTACTCTGTTATGCTGCTTTATCATTTATATACTTTTGCAGTGAAAGTGCCTCAATAAGTACCTTTAGAGTCTTCAAGGCAACTGGTGCTTGTTCAAAAGCACAAAGTTTCTCCTCATCAACATTCCCAAGCGCTGAATAGTAATAAGCACTGAATTGTCCGTGTACAAAACCCTGGAACACTTAAAAAAAAAAAAAAAAAAAAAAAAAAAATGTATATACATGTATGTGTGTGTGTGTGTGTGTATATATATATATATATATATATATATATATATATATATATAGACAACAGCACCAACTTGGATTGAGCACTACAAAGACCAGAATCCATAGCGCCTGAACAAGGCAGGTAACACGCCCACTGGGGCGGGACTGTTAATAAAAGTAAATGGGTGCTCTTCACAGCTGTTGTTGTGTTCTTAGTCTTCAGGCTCGTGACCAAGAACTTTTGTTCGAAACGCGTTGAGCCGCCTTAACTTGATGGACATGTGAAAGCGCCTGCGTTGCCTTCCTCAGCTTTAAAAGAGACAACCTTCTTTGTGGCTATTCTCATAGGGGCAACTCTTGGTTTTGGATTTTAGCGGTCAGCCGGGCCGCGAGAATAGCCCGCCGCCGGAGGCGGATCTGCGACGCCTGGATTAACTCTATTCATTTTATTACATCTGTGAATCAAAAGGGCAATATTATTCGAAATCTAGCGTTGCAAAATCAAATAACAGGCATTGATATTGCAATGAAAATGAGTATGCGCTCAGATAATGGAAGAAAAGTAACCCGAAATCATGCCTGATTATACCAAAGAAAATGGAAAAGGGATAAAAAAAGATTTATTTAATAAAGAACTCAAGAAGGCCGCCAGTTGATTCCAAAACTCTCAAAGAGCGGGACATAAACAACATGCAGCCAATCGCCTACTCCTTCCTGATGGCATCTAAAATAATTATGACCTGTAGGGAAGAATCTACTCAAAAGCTTGGGAGTTAAATAAAGAAGCCAGCAAGAGAAGAGCTCCATGCTTCTAAAAGTGGCACCTCTGAGTGACTAATAACTAAACTCACAAACTTTCTCCCGCTCTTTAACCGTCAAACTGAGCCCAGTTTCTTTATTGATATTTTTAAAATGTGATTAGCAATTAGATCGAGATGACCTCCCTGTTGGATCTGTCTATACCAGCTACCAATGCCTTGCAAATTATATCTGAAAGAGACACGTTAGTGACAGATTCCTTACCTTAGAATATCCCCAGGCGTCAGGCTGGATCCGGAAAGTTTTGCGTAGCAGTACCCTTGCGCGTCGGTAGGCGGCGTTGTGCGGCTCCGCGTCCGTCGTCGGCGTCGTGATCGCCGGGATGACGTCGCGGGCAGTACTTAGGCGCCGCCCCTGCGCGCTGACGTCAGTTCTTCTTTTTCCGCGCCAGCAAGCGCAGATCCGGGAAGAGCAGTGCCCTGGTCAATTTTTGACCATACTTTTGGTGATTTTTCACTGTTTTTTCCAACTTTAAGGTGTCGTAGGGATGCCCGGCTTCAAGCGATGCGGCGCCTGTGCGCGGATGATGTCCGTCACCGACCCGCATTGGGAGTGTCTCTTCTGCCTCGGCCGAGGCCACGACACCGAGTCTTGTCCCAAATGCCAGGCCCTCAACCCGAAGCTTTGCGAGAGCGGTCTCGAAAGCTCCTCGAGGCCCGGCATTCGGCTCCACGGAGGCCCCGGTCGCGTGAGAGGTCCAGGGGTCGCTCGCGGAGTGCACACCGGCCGCCGGCGTCGAAGTCTTCTTCGTCCGGTAAGTCTAAGCACAAGAAGTCCAAGAAGCATCGTCGCTCTCGGACTTCGCCTCGCCGGTCTCGCGACTCGGCTGAGGCCCCTCCCGGCACCGTCCCCGCGGCCCCGGACTTGCCTGTGGAGTCGCCCCCGTCATACCCGCCCTTCCCGGGTTCGGGGCGGATCCGGCCAAGGTACAGGAGTTCCTGTCGGCCATGGCCCGCCTCTTCGGGCCTTCAGGCCCCTCCGGTGCGCCTTCGGGCCCCGCGGGCCCTGATGGGGTTGCTCCGGCGTCGCCGACGGCTCCGGCCCCGGCGTCGCCCGTGCCTCCAGCCTCGATCCCGGCTCCGGCTTCGGCCCCGGCCTCGATCCCGGCTCCACAACCCCCATCGACGCCGGTCGACCTCACAACACCTCCGCCGGCGCCGATGTCTCCGGTGCCGTTCTCGACGCCGCCCTGGGCTCCGGGCGGCGTCGTCCCCTGTTCCTTCCGGCTCCGGACATGGACCCGGAGCGACGTCGCTCGACGCCGGCTCCGGCGCCGATGGGACCTTGGGTCCCAACTGTCCCCCCTCCTCCTTATTTTGAACCTGAGGAGGACCAGTTGGACTGGGAGGGGTCTGATGACCCTCTGACACGCAACTGTCAGTATTATGAGGACTGGACAGAGAGTCTAGGGGAGGCCAGTGGTCTGGATACTTCCCTGACACTGGCATGCTGTCTCCTCCCGTGGCTACGGAGGAGGGGGCCAACTTTGGTACGGTGTTGCGTAGGGCTGCTGGGGCTTTACGTCTCCAGCTCCCTACTTTGACGGTCAAGCCTAACGTCTTGACAGAGGTGCTTCAGCCGGCAGCCTCCTCTGCGGAGACTGTGCTGCCGTTTAACGACGCCCTCACTGACGTTCTTTTGGGCGCCTGGTCCAAGCCCAACACAGGGGCTCCTGTGGATCGGAACGTGTCACGACGCCATCGCCCTGCTCCGGGCGACCCCCTGTTTCTTTCTGTCCACCCCACTCCTGAGAGCTTGGTTGTCCAAGCCTCCGCTTCCCAAACCGCCTTCCCTACCGCTCCTCCGGATAGGGAATCCAAACGCCTGGATCAGTTTGGGAAGAAAGGTTTTCTTCCTCCAGTGCTGGCTTGCGGTCCGTTAACACCGCTTGTCTTTTGGGCCGATATACCCACTCCCTGTGGGATTCGGTGGCGGATGTTTTGCCCCAGTGCCCTGAGGAGGTCCAGGCACTGCTTTCCCGCGCCATTGCGGAAGGAAGGGATGCGGCCAAATACACTATCCGTTGTGGCCTTGACACCGCCGACTCGCTGGGCAGGTCGATTGCAACGACGGTGGCGCTCCGACGCCACGCCTGGCTGAGAACCACTGGTTTTTCAGGGGATGTCCAGAATACTCTCATGGACATGCCCTTTGATGGAGTCGGTCTTTTGGGTCCAAAGCAGACCATGCGTTGGAGCGCTTTAAGGACTCCCGGGCTACTGCCAAGTCCCTGGGCCTTTCTGCTACACGCCCTCCGCTGACTTCTGCTTTTCGCCCCTATCGTGGCCACGGTAGGGGCGCCCCTTCACGTCAGCAGCCCAGCCACCGGCCCGCGCAGCAGGCGTCTTCGCGTGGCCGAGGACGTGGATTCCGCCGTGGCGGATCGGGTAACCAGCGTGCGGGTCAGGCCACCACCTCCAACCCGTCCGCGGCCTCCAAGCCCTCCTGATCCCTCTTTTCAGGTGCACGGCACGCCAGTAGGGGGCAGGGTCCGCCATCACCTTCCCCACTGGCGCACCATCACCTCGGACAGGTGGGTCTTGGACATTGTCCGAAGGGGCTACTCCCTCCCCTTCGAGACCACCACCCCAGCCATGCCACCTTAATTCCA
Source organism: Calotriton arnoldi (assembly GCA_963921515.1). Taxonomy (NCBI): domain Eukaryota; kingdom Metazoa; phylum Chordata; class Amphibia; order Caudata; family Salamandridae; genus Calotriton; species Calotriton arnoldi. The sequence continues at coordinate 1,530,488 of CAWUFW010000018.1, forward strand.
CCGCATGTCAGGGGATCACTTGGTGCTTCTACAGAAGGAAGTCATGGCCCTCTTGACCAAGAGGGCCATCGAGCATGTTCCGACCCCAGAAGTAGGGCCTGGTTGCTACTCCCACTACTTTCTGGTGCCCAAAAAGGACAAGGAGGACATGCGTCCTATCTTGGACCTCCGGAACGTCAATCGCTTCCTCCGGAAGGAGAAGTTCAAGATGCTCACCCTAGCTCAGGTCTTGACTGCCCTCGACACTGGAGACTGGTTGGTAGCGTTGGACTTGCAGGACGCGTATTTCCACATCCCCGTCCTGCCGGCCCACCGGCGTTACCTTCGGTTCACGGTAGGCCCGAGCATTTTCAGTTCACCGTGCTCCCCTTTGGCCTTACCAGTGCCCCTCGGGTGTTCACGACAGTGATGGCGGTGGTCGCAGCTCATCTGCGCCGGGCAGGGGTTTCAGTCTTCCCCTACCTCGACGACTGGCTGCTGAAGGCGGGCTCGTCCCAGGCAGTCGTCTCCCACCTCCAGACTACGGCCGAACTCCTGCACTCGCTGGGGTTCTCCATCAATGTGCCGAAGTCGCATCTGATTCCTTCTCCACAGCTCCTTTTCATCGGAGCGGTTCTGGACACGACGCAGTTTCGGGCCTATCCTCCCGAACGGCGAGTCCGGGATATTCAGGCTATGATTCCGATCTTTCAGCCTTTATCCTGGGTTTCGGTACGGATGACCCTGAGGCTGCTGGGCCTCATGGCCTCCTGCATCCTGCTGGTCAATCATGCCAGATGGCATATGCGGGCTCTGCAGTGGGACCTGAAGTTCCAGTGGGCGCAGCACCAGGGCAACCTGTCCGATCACGTCCAGATCTCGGAGGGGACTGCAAAACAGTTGCAGTGGTGGCTCTCGAACCGGCAATGGGTCATGGGCAGATCCTCTCCCTTCCCCAGCCAGAGCATACAGTTGTGACGGACGCGTCCCTTCTGGGATGGGGCGGTCACATGGGAGAGGCGGAGATCAGAGGCCTCTGGTCTCCGGCGGAGTCCCGGCTCCATATCAACATTCTGGAGCTCCGGGCGATCCGACTTGCACTCAAGGCATTCCTTCCCTCTGTCAAAGGGAAGGTAGTGCAGGTGTTCACAGACAACACCACCGCCATGTGGTACTGCAACAAACAGGGCGGGGTGGGGTCTTGGACCCTTTGTCAGGAGGCTCTGCGCCTCTGGACATGGCTGGAACATCAGGGCATGTTCCTGATGGTTCAACACCTGGCAGGTTCCCTGAACGCCAGGGCGGACGAACTCAGCCGCAGGTGCATGATGGATCACGAATGGCGTCTTCACTGGAAGTGGCGCAAGGACTCTTTCTACAATGGGGAGAGCCTTGGTTAGATCTATTCGCCACCGAAGAGAACGCGCAATGTCATCAGTTCTGCGCGTTGGAATTTCCAAGGCGGCACTCGCTCGGCGACGCTTTTCGTCGCGAGTGGAGTTGGCGGTCTGTTGTACGCCTTTCCGCCTATACCACTTCTACCCAGAGTGTTGAAGAAGATTCGGCACGACCGGGCCCAAGTTATTCTTGTGGCTCCGGACTGGGCTCGAAGAGTTTGGTATTCCGAGCTACTCAATATGAGCGTAGATCCCCCGATCCGTCTGCCTCTTCGGGAGGATCTTCTGTCGCAGCAGCAGGGGACGGTCCTCCACCCGAACCTGTCCAGTCTACACCTGCTTGCGTGGAGACTGAGCGGCGGCAGTTGATTCCTTTCGACTTGCCTCCCGAAGTTTGTGATGTGATTCTGGCAGCCAGGCGTCCCTCCACTAAGGTGGTATACGCCTGCAGGTGGAACAAATTTGTGGCATGGTGCACAGCAAAGGCTGTGAATCCCTTTCTGCCCCTCTTTCTGAGGTCCTTCTGTTCCTTCTCTCCCTGGCCCAACAGGGTTCTGCCCTGGGTACCATCAAGGGTTATCTTTGTGCTATCTCGGCCTTCCTCAGGCTCCCTGATCAGCCCTCCCTTTTCAAGTCCCCTGTTGTAAACAGGTTCTTAAAAGGCATTACTCACCTCTTCCCTCCTGTTCCGTTTGTGATGCCTCAGTGGGACTTGAACTTGGTTCTTACCTTTTAATGTGCGCTCCCTTTGAGCCTCTGCATAACTGTCCTCTTCGTCTTCTGACTCTGAAGACAGCCTTTCTGGTGGCCATCACCTCCGCTCGGCGGGTGAGTGAGCTCCAGGCTCTATCTTGCAAACCTCCCTTTTGTCTGTTCATCCAGACAAGGTTGTTCTTCGGACGCGTCCGTCCTTCTTGCCAAAGGTGGTTACTGCTTTCCACATTGGGCAGACCATCACTTTGCCCACCTTCTTTCCGCCTCCGCATCCTTCCAGAGAGGAAGAGAGGCTCCACCGTCTGGACCCAAAACGTGCGCTCTCCTTCTATATCGACCGCACAAAACACTTCCGGGTGGATGACCAGCTCTTTGTTGGCTACGTGGGCGCCAAAAAGGTCGGGCGGTGCACAAGAGGACCATCTCCCGCTGGGTTACCTTGTGCATCAAGACCTGCTATTCTTTGGCCAAGAAGGAGCCTCCTGTTGGGCTGCGTGCCCATTCCACCAGGGCAACGGCTGCTACCACGGCCTTGGGCCGCGGTGTTCCGCTGCCGGTTATCTGTCAGGCAGCTACGTGGGCCTCGCTGCACACGCTTACAAAGCATTACTGCCTTGACAGTCGGGTCCGGAGGGACGGCTTCTTTGGCCGTTCTGTCCTCCAGGACTTCCTTGTCTGATCTTTGTTCGCAGACCCACCACCGGGGTTGGTATTGCTGGGGTATCTATTCTAAGGTAAGGAATCTGTCACTAACGTGTCTCTTTCAGATGCACAAGTTACTAACTTGTGTAACGATATATCTGTAAGAGACAGTAGTTAGTGACAGATTCCTTACCGCCCCACCCATCCTCCCCGTTCTGCGAACTGATTTCTAGGGTTAAGGACATCCCTTTCAGGGCCCTAGTATTTTTCAGACACCTGTGTCAGCTTCTTGCATGGCTCTGCGTTCCTGGCGCGGAAAGTCGTGTACAGAACTGACGTCAGCGCGCAGGGGCGGCGCCTAAGTACTGCCCGCGACGTCATCCCGGCGATCACGACGCCGACGACGGACGCGGAGCCGCACAACGCCGCCTACCGACGCGCAAGGGTACTGCTACGCAAAACTTTCCGGATCCAGCCTGACGCCTGGGGATATTCTAAGGTAAGGAATCTGTCACTAACTACTGTCTCTTACAGATATATCGTTACACAAGTTAGTAACTTGTGCATTTAAGCCCCAATTAGAAAAATGCCTAGAGCCTGCCCAGAGACTGATGCTGAATATATCGTTAACAGATTTTTAATTTTCAAGAATCTAAACCATATTTTATCTCAGATTCTTTCCTGAGATGTCCTCTGCTAGGCGTAGTTGGTCCCACGTTTTCCATGTATTGTTAAATTTAAAATTGCTAACCTCACGAAAGCCAAAGCTTTCCCAGTGGAATGCTTACTCAGCTGAGAGAACTAGGCCAAAACCGATACAATCTTTGAGTGAAAGGAGATCATGGCAATCTGGAATTTGTAATACTCTATAAAGTTCATTCTGGCGCCATAATAAATACTGGATCACCTTATACCTCATATTTTTTGGTAAATGGAAGGTTCTTATAAAAACTGGAAAAGCAACGCCAGAATCCTTCAACATGGCAGAAACTAAACTGTTGTCAGAAGTCGGGGCAGAAAACAGATCATGAATTTGAGAAAGGCTGTCTAAAAGAGCTGCAAGGTAATATAATCGCAGGTTGGGGAAGCGCACGGTCACCATGCATTTTTGTCCTATTGAAGATTTGAGAGACTCAGCCTAGGCTGACAATTCTCCAGCTTTGAATCTTTCATAGATTCACATGCTTGAATCTTCCCCGTCGTCATGGTGGATGTCTCACGGTATTAGAAATATAGCAGATTTAAAAAAAAAAATCCATGATAACCAATACAAAGGTATTATACTTTGGTAACCCATCACCATCATTATATGGTCCAAAAGTCAGCCAATGAGACGCCAGCCCTGAGATCACAATCCCCTGCAGAGCCACCATACCTCAGATTTCTAACCGTACTTCGTGTGAGAAGGAGTCTTCCCTGAGCTCTGCTCAGTTTTCTCACTTTAGTGAACTTTTGACCTTGCTTTCATCTCAGTATTTCTCTGGAAAAAAGGTATTGTTATTTTCTTCATTTGGGAAGATGTCTGAGGGCTCTAAGAAGAGGTTATTCAGACCCTGCAGATCTTGTGGGAAGGCTAGGCTGTTCTCTGAGGACCCCCACAAAGATTGTTTATATTGCTTATATCCAAAACATGTTCCTAAGGAGTGTAAGCATTGCAGGACTTTCTCTGCCAAAACTCTCAAAGACAGAGAGGCACGTTTACTTCCGTGGCTACAGAAGAAGAAATCCAGATCAGAGTCTGGTTCAGAGGCTGAAGAGGCTCATTCTACTCCAAAAAGGAAACTAGAGCCTACTGTTTCAAAAACTGACTCTAAAAAACAAAAGGTCAGTAAAACTAAGGACAAGGTGCCAGAAATACTGCCTCCTGAAGGTGTTTCTAAGAAGTCTTCTTCCTCAGTGCCTCACACTCCTCATAAGAAAGCTGTGGAGAAAAAGGCCCCGTTGACGGACCCGTCGACGGCAGCCTCGTCGATGAGAGTGACGGTGTCGATGACGGTTACTCCGACAGCGTCGTCGACGGCAGGAACTTTGACTGACGACGACGACAGCCTCGTCGACGCGCGCCACGACGACGGCACAGTCGACGACGGCCTCGTCGACGATGGTATTCAAGTCTCCACATATACAAAGTTCGTTGATGACCATTTCACTAAAGAGGTTTCCACCCGTCGACTGGCTCGTCGACAGAAAGAAAAATGTCCTCAGTCATACCTGATTCAGGAAGATTTTCATCAGAATTGGCATCCTGGAGCAAAGTCTCACTGCTACCACCATCCCATCTGTTGGAAATGCAGGAATTAGAGGAGGAAGGTTCTTTTGGACCTGCATATAGTCCCTCTCAGCTCAAGGTGAAATGCCAAGACACGGATGAGGAAGACTATCAGGACAAAACTGAATATTTACATGAGGATTTCTCTTTTAAAGATCGTCCTCCATTAAAATCACAGAGGTACGAATCTTTCCAGGGCACTTATGAGTATGAGGAGGAGGAGGAGGATAATCCTCCAATGCCCAGAGTAGATACTATGTCGGTGCCAATTTCATTGGTCACAGATCTGAGGCACATGATTAAGGACTATTATAGACGCTTTCCGGAAGCAAATGCTCCTTTACCTAACACCCCAAGTAAGGCGCAGAGTGCAACTTCCGCTGAGAAGGCAGCCTCACCGCAAGCCTCACAGAAGACGCGTCCCCTGACAGTAATAGCCATCAGGGATGACTATATAGAGAGCGATGTGGAAGAACAACCAGAAGAAGGAGAGTTGACACAGGAGGAAGAGCCTGTGGGTGACGAATGGGATCAGTATATTGCTCCGTCATCACCTTCCCCAGCAAATTCTCCGCCGGAGGATATTGGAGGATTCCATGAGTTAATGGAGCGAGCCTCAAAAAGGTTTGATCTTCCTCTTCCGGTGATGCAGGGAGACTGTTTCTTATATGATTTCAAAGATTCGACTAGGAAGTCAATTCAGACCATCCCGTTGGTGAGCTATATATGGGAGGAAGGCCTAAAAATTATGAGAAATCCAGCTTCTATTTCGGCATCAGTCCAGAAAATGGAGAAGAAATATTAAGCCCCAGAATCGTCTCCAGCATGTCTGATAGCTCGTCCCAGACCAGAATCAGTGGTCATGCAAGCAGCGCAGAGACGCTCTAGAAACCCGGCAGCTACATGTTCCGCTCCACCAGACAAGGAAGGTAGAAAACTAGATGGCACAGGTAAACGATTTGCTGTTATGGCAGCCGCGTCCATCAAAGCGTCAAATGCTTTAGCCATAGTAAGCCGGTAAGACAGACAAATGTGGTCTGATTTAGCGCCTTTGCTATCTCACCTTCCTGAGGATAAGAAGGAAGAGGCGACGCAAATTCTGAAAGATGGGGCTAGGGCAGCCTCTGAAATGATTGATATAGCCATGGACATTTCAGCAGTGGCTTTTAGGCAGATGGCAGGGGCTGTCGCTCTTCGCAGACAGGGCTCGCTCAAAGCCACCTCTTTCCGTCCGGAAATTCAGGCAAAAATTGTTGATATGCCATTCGATGGTGAAAATCTTTTTGGTAAACACATGGATGATGCTCTTTAGGGAATTAAGACTGATACAGACACAGCACGTGCTTTAGGGATCCTTCAACAACAAAGGTTTCAGCCCTTTCGTGGTAGAGGAGCAAGAGGCCATTACCAACAAAGGCCGTTGTTCCAGTCATATAGGTACCAACCCTACCAGCAACAAGGGTATAGACAATATCCTAATCAACAACAGTTTCGTTCGACCAATGCACCTTTCCATCAACAGGCGAATAGAAGAAAGACATCAGCTAGAGGAAAATCACAGGACAGCGGTAGGAGGCAGTGACATTCTCAGGGCGCCAACCACCTCGTCAGAAAACAAACCTCATCAGAACCACTACCTTTCTCAGTTTTTACCAACAATGGCTGTCAATAACACCAGACAAATGGGTGTTGGACATTATACATCATGGTCACACCCTAGAATTCGTTCACAAACCACCGGCCCGACCTCCCATTCCCAAGAAACATCAATATCCTTCCTTACTAAAGAAAGAGATTTTGAATCTCCTTATAAAAGGGGCAATAGAGGAGGTTCCTCAAAATCGAGGGAAAGGATTCAACTCGCATTTTTTCCTAATAAAGAAAAAACAAAGTACCAAATGGAGGCAGGTGATGGATCCAAGAGGTTTAAACAAGTATATCAGAAAGCAACTCTTCAGAATGTTATCGCTGCAAAAGATTCTTCTAATGCTGAACAGAGGAGACTTTATGACATCTTTAGATCTATTAGATGCATACTTCCATGTTCCAATACACGTCAAACACCGACGGTATCTGAGAATCGAGGTGGCGGGGTGCCACTACCAATTCAAAGTGTTGCCCTTTGGTCTCCGTACCGCACCAAGAGTGTTCACGAAGTGTATGGCGCCAGTGTCAGCATATTTGAGACAACAAGGACACCAGGTTTATCCTTATCTAGACGACTGGCTGATAAAAGGTCCGACGTATCATTGCACTCAGAACTCACTAAGAGCTTGCAGAAGGCTAATCGTGACGCTAGGTCTAAAAATAAACGTGGAAAAATCCTCTCTGATACCGTCACAAACTCTACAGTTTTTTGGGGCAGTGTTGCACACAAGAGAAGCAAAGGCGTATCCTTCAGAAGAACGCATTCAGAAAATTTTAAAGCTGAGTTCTCAGATTCAAAAAAGAGTCAGTTTCAGTGAGGATGTAAAAGTCCTTGCTGGGAATGCTCTCATCCTGCATTCCGTTAATTCCAAACTGTCGACTCCACATGAGGCCACTTCAGGAACTTCTCGACCTACAATGCGTTCAGGCTCAAGGATCTTTCGAAGATCTAGTCCTTATCACTCCACTAATAAAGAAAGCTCTGTCATGGTGGGTGATAAGAAAAAATCTTTCTGCAGGTCTACTTTTCGAACCTCAACCTCCCAGTTATATAATGACAACGGATGCATCCTTGCAAGGATGGGGAGCGCATCTTCAGGACCTGGAAATACAAGGTCATTGGAACTGGCAAGAAGCGAAGATGCACATCAATTGGTTGGAACTAAAAGCAGTGTTTTTAGGTCTTCAGGCTTTTCTCCCCAGAATTCACGATTCCGAGTCCTTGTCAGAACGGACAACACGACCACTATGTTTTATCTTCTAAAGCAAGGGGGAACAAGGTCGAAAACTTTATCAGCACAAGCTCAAGAAATCTTGCAGTGGCTTCTAAAGCACAATATCACTCTGCAGGTTCAGCATGTCCCAGGAATCCACAACACACGGGCAGATTCCTTAAGCAGGTCGGCAAGCCTATGCCACGAATGGGAGCTAGATCATCTTTGGCTTCTCCAGATATTCCACCTATGGGGAACTCTAGGGTTGGATCTTTTTGCCACTCGAGACAACAAGAAATGCAAAAGGTTTGCGAGCAGATCCCTCAAACAGGCTCATGGGGGAATGTTCTTCCGCTACGATGGACGGGAATGTTTGCTTATGCATTTCCCCCATTCTCTCTAATTCCGAAGGTGCTGAGGAAAATGAAATCGGAACCGTGCCACCTGATACTTATAGCTCCGGCATGGCCGAGACAGTTCTGGTTCACGGAGCTTCTACAAATGTCGGTATCCCCTCGTGTTCAATTTCCGCCGGTGCACGATCTAATATCGATGAACAAGGGACAAGTGGTGCATCCTCAAATAAGCTCGCTAAATTTATCAGCTTGGAACCTCATGACCACGAATTCCAATCCTTGAATATTCCTCAGGAATGTCATGATATTCTGACTCACTCAAGAGCATTTTCCACCAATAAAACCTATGCGGCAAAGTGGAAATGGTTTTGCCAGTGGTGTTTGGATCACTCTCTAAACCCTTTGCTTTCAACTCCAGATCAAATACTACCATATTTACTGTATTTAGCCAAAGCAGGATTAGCCCATTCATCTCTGAAGGTGCATCTTGCGGCGATCTCAAGATATCGCAGAAGGCCGGGGCAACTTTCTCTTTGGTCTGACAGAGTAATAAAGGAGTTTATGAAGGGTCTTTTCAGGGTTTTCCCTCCAATAAAACGTCCAGCAGTGCCTTGGCAACTTAACACAGTCCTTACACAGATGATGAAGCCACCTTTCGAACCCATTCATAAAGCTGATTTGAAGTTTGTGTCATGATAAATAGCTCTACTTCTGGCTCTGACATCAGCCAGAAGAGTCAGTGAGATCCAAGCTTTTTCAATATCTGAACCTTTTATGTAGTTCAAGAAAGACAAGGTAGTGCTGAGAACGGATCCAAAATTCATTCCGAAAGTTCCGACGTCATTCCACCTAAACTAACCTATTGTCCTACCTACATACTTCAAAAATCCAACTTCTATAGCGGAAAGATCCCTTCACACGTTGGATGTCAGAAGATGCTTAAGATTTTATATTGAGAGAACAAAGTCTTTTAGAAAATTAAATCAACTGTTAATCGCTTTCGCCACCCCCAGGAAGGGTTTGGCATTATCCAGAAATAGTATTTCCAGATGGATTTCTTCAGCACTTGCATTCTGTCATGAGAAGGCTGGAAGGCCTCTGACTTCAAAGGTTAAAGCACATTCAACAAGGAAGATGGCCACTTCTGCCGCATTATTCGCGGGAGTATCGCTCCCAGACATTTGCAGAGCGACAACGTGGTCAAATGTCCATACATTCACCAGGCACTACTGTCTGGACACAGCATGGTAAGGAGATTCAGCGGTGGGACAGGCTGTACTCCGCTGTCTTTTTCTTTAAGGTACTTTTTATTTTAAAAGTATATACTTGTATATGAAGTAATGCATGATATGACTGCTTTTTTCATGATACTTTATATTTATATATGTAGTGTTTGTTATTTTTAACATTCTGAGACTCACAATCCGCTATTTTGGCTAAAAGATCTAGTAGATTTTGAAAGTGCACTATTTTGACCATAAGGAAAAAGGGGTCTTACCCTTAACCCCTTCGCTGCTAGGCCTTTCCCCCCCTGTGCTAAGCCTTTTTTTGGCTATTTGGGGTAGTGCGCGCTTAGGCCCCTGTAACTTTTTGACCACATAAGGTATCCACGCCAAATTTGCGTCCTTTTCTTCCAACATCATGTGGATTCTAAAGGTACCCAGGGTTTGTGGATTCCCCTGGAGGGTCCCAGAAATTAGCCAAAATACAGCTAAATTCTGGGTTTTTTGGGAAAAATAGGAAAAAGTGCTGCAAATGAAAGCGTCTGGGTTTTTCCCTGCAAATGGTATCAAAAAGGGTTTGTGGGGCTGAAATCACCATTTTCCCAGCTTTTAGGGAATGACAGACTTTTGTCAGAAAACCAACATTTTTTACACAGTTTTGGCATTTTTCTGGGACATGGCCTATTTTTGCTATTTTTTGTGCTTTCAACCTCCTTCCAGTTAATAGTAGAAATGGGTATGAAAGCAATAATGGATCCTGGAAAGCTATACATTTTAGAAAATTAGACAAAATTATGAATTCAACAAGGGGTCATTTGTGTAGATCCATCAAGGTTTCTTTATAGAAACTAACAGCTAAATATAGGAAAAATTGAAAATTAGTTGAAAAAAACAGCCTTTTGTGTCAACGTTTTCACCTGTAACTTCTTCTAATTATGACAGCTGTTTGAAAGCAATATACCGTTACATCCGCTGGACCTTACTGGTTGTGGGGATATATAGGACTTGTAGGTTCACCAAGAACCCGACGAACCCAGAGCCAAAAACTGAGCAGCAATTTGCAATGGCTTTTTATTATGTACCGGGTATATAGCAATTATTGTGGGAAAATGTATACATGGAAAAATCGGAATGAAAGACACCTATGTATTTCTGAAATGGGAACAAAATATAGAGTTTAGAAACGGTAGATATTTGCACATTTCCAAAATTGGAAATACTCATACTAGCATGAGAATTATCGTCATTTTTCAAAATGACTTCTTTTTTACACAATGTCTTTCATTTTGAAGGCAGAAATGCATCGAAAGTCAATAGGTAATAACAGTTGCTTTACAAATCTGAATTACCCTAAGTCTCCCGATAAAAATGGTACCTCACTTGTGTGGGTAGGCATAGTACCCACGACAGGAAACGGCTCAAAACCCAACGTGAACACACCACATTTTCACAATGAAAAATTACCCTTTTTTTGCAAAGTGCCTAGCTGTAGTTTTTGAGCCCTAGCTCTGCCGGCACCTAGGGAAACCTAGCAAACCTATACATTTTTGAAAACTAGACACCCGGGGGAATCCAGGATGGGGTGACTTGACTGGTTCCCACCAGGTTCTGTTACCCAGAATCCTTTGCAAACCTAAAAAATTGTCCAAAAAACCACATTTTCCTCACATTTCTGTGGTGGAAAGTTCTGGAATCTGCATGGATCCACAAATTTCCACCCACCCCGCGTTCCCCAAAGTCTTCCGAGAAAAATGGTACCTCACTTGTGTGGGTCGGCCTAGTGCCCGCGACAGGAAACGGCGCAAAACACAACATGGACACACCTCAATTTCGCAGTGAAAAATGACCCTTTTTTGGCAAAGTGCCTAGCTGTAGTTTTTGAACCCTAGCTCTGCCGGCACCTAGGGAAACCTAGCAAACCTATACATTTTTGAAAACTAGACACCCAGGGAATCCAGGATGGGGTGACTTGACTGCCTCTCACCAGGTTCTGTTACCCAGAATCCCTTGCAAACCTAAAAGATTGTCAAAAAAACCACATTTTTCCCACATTTCTGTGGTGGAAAGTTCTGGAATCTGCGTGGATCCACAAATTTCCACCCAGCGTTCCCCAAAGTCTCTCGATAAAAATGGTACCTCACTTGTGTGGGTCGGCCTAGTGCCCGCGACAGGAAACGGCGCAAAACCTATTGAGTGACATCAAAATTACCTATCACAAACCAACCTGGTTTTGCAAGGGGGGTCCCATGAGTTTTTGGCCCTGGGCTCGGCGGCCATCTAGGGAAACCTACCAAACCCACACATTTCTGGAAACTAGACACCCGGGGGAGTCCAGCGAGGTATGGCTTGCGTGGGTCCCCCAACATTCTCCTACCCAGAATCCCCTGCAAGCCTCAAATTTCGCTGAAAAAAATCACTTTTTTCTCAAATTTCTGTATGGGAAAGTTCTGGAATCTGCGTGGACCCACAAATTTCCTCCCACCCAGCGTTCCCCCAGGTCTCCCGATAAAAATGGTACCTCACTTGTGTGCTTAGGCATAGTGGCTGCAACAGGAAATGGCCCAAATCGTACTGTGGAGACTTCAAAATTACATATAAGAAAACTACCTTGTTTTGGGGGGGGGGGAGGGCACCTGAGATTTTGTCCCCGGGATTGGTGGTCATCTTGGGAAAGTACCGAACCCAAACATTTCTGAAAACTAGACACCCGGGGGAGTCCAATGAGGTATGGCTTGCGTGGATCCCCCAACGTTTTCCTACCCAGAATGCCATGCAAACCTCAAATTTAGCTGAAAAGAACACATGTTCCACATATTTTTGCGTGGAATCACCGTGCCGGCACAAATGTCCTACCCCACAGCGTTCCCCTGAGTCTCCCGAGTAAAATGATACCTCACTTGTTTGGGTGGGGCAAGGGCCTGTGACTGGGAAGAGCCCAAAACATAGGGAATAAGGGTATAGCACCGAGAATTCTCAGCGCTACATTTTAAAAAAAATACATTTTTAGCCAATTCTGCATTGGACAGCCACACAAGTGAGGTACCATTTTACTCGGGACACTAAGGCGAACACTGTGGGGTAGGACATTTTTGCGGTGATTCCACACAAAAATATGTGGAAAATGTGTTTTTTTCAGCTAAATTTGAGGTTTGCATGGCATTCTGGGTAGGAAAACGTTGGGGGATCCACGCAAGCCATACCTCATTGGACTCCCCCGGGAGTCTAGTTTCCAGAAATGTTTGGGTTTGGTACTTTCCCAAGATGACCACCAATCCCGGGGCCAAAATCTCAGGTGCCAACCCCCCCCCCCCAACCAGGTAGTTTTCTTATAGGTAATTTTGAAGTCTCCACAGTACAATTTGGGCCATTTCCTGTTGCAGGCACTATGCCTACCCACACAAGTGAGGTACCATTTTTATCGGGAGACCTGGGGGAACCCCGGATGGGAGGAAATTTGTGGATCCACGCAGATTCCAGAACTTTCCCACACAGAAATTTGAGAAAAAAGTGATTTTTTTCAGCGAAATTTGAGGTTTGCAGGGGATTCTGGGTAGGAGAATGTTGGGGGATCCACGGAAGCCATACCTCGCTGGACTCCTCCGGGTGTCTAGTTTTCAGAAATGTGTGGGTTTGGTATGTTTCCCTAGATAACCGCCGAGCCCAGGGCCAAAAACTCATGGGACCCCCCTTGCAAAACCAGGTTGGTTTGTGATAGGTAATTTTGAAGTCGCCTCAATAGGTTTTGGGCCCTTGCCTGTCGCGGGTCCTTGACCCACCCACCCAAGTGAGGCACCATTTTTATCGGGAGACCTGGGGAAACGCTGGGTGGGAGGAAATTTGTGGATCCACGCAGATTCCAGAGCTTTCCCACACAGAAATTTGAGAAAAAAGTGATTTTTTTCAGCAAAATTTAAGGTTTGCAGGGGATTCTGGGTAGGAGAATGTTGGGGGACCCACGCAAGCCATACCTCGCTGGACTCCCACGGGTGTCTACTTTCCAGAAATGTGTGGGTTTGGTAGGTTTCCCAAGATGGCCGCCGAGCCCCGGGCCAAAAACTCATGGGACCCCCCTTGCGAAACCAGGTTGGTTTGTGATAGGTAATTTTGATGTTGCATCAATAGGTTTTGGGACCTTCCCTGCTGCGGGTACTTGGCCCACCCAAACAAGTGAGGTACCATTTCTATTGGGATACTTTGAGAAATGCTGTGGGGTTGGAAATTTGGTGTTACTTTCTGCAGCGTGAAAATTTGAGCACAATAATGCAAGGAAGATGTCAGTCACATTTTGAGGTTTGCAGGACATGGTGGGTAAGATAACTTGTTGGGATCCACAAGAGAGATATCACCATGTACTCCGATGGGTGTTTAGTTCACGACAAAATGTACAGTTGGTAGGTTATTCTTGGATGAAATGTACACCTTGGCAGAGAGACTAAAAAGACAAAGATTACTGCATAGCCATCTATTCCTCAAGCACACACACATACTGGTTGGATTTGGCATGAGGGCGAGTGATGGTTCAGTATATAACATTTTATTAACAAGAGATTTCACAAAAATCAAATGCACTGTCAATAATTGAAAGGACAAAAAACTGAACCAATGACTCGCAGCTCGTGAGCTGTAAAGCCACGTCAAGGCACCAACCGCTTTACAGGCCATTCATACACCTTTCATACGTGTGACACATACAAAACCATTCACACTGCCAGCCGCGGGCCCAGCACATTACAACACTCACACCAGCAGACAGCGCCATTCAAGGGCCCATCACTTTCACACGCCCACATTCCTGACAGAGCAACCACACCAGCTCACGGATTGCGTGGAGTGGCGTTTGGCTAGCACTGTGTGTGTAGTGACCAGCAGCTAGTCACTACTCACACACCGCCAGCCAAGCGCCAGTCCAAACACACCGCCAGCCGAGCGCCAGTCCAAACACACCGCCAGCCAAGCGCCAGTTCAAACACACCGCCAGCCAAGCGCCAGTCCAAACACACCGCCAGCCAAGCGCCAGTCCAAACACACCACCAGCCAAGCGCCAATCCACGCACACCGCCAGCCAAGCGCCAGCCCACTCCCCGCCAGCCAAGCACCAGTCCACGCACCCTGCCAGCCAAGCACCAGTCCATGTACACCGCCAGCCAAGCGCCCATCCACGCACACTGCCAGCCAAGCGCCAGTCCACTCACCGCCAGCCAAGCGCCAGTCCACACACACCGCCAGCCAAGCGCCAGTCCACGCACACCGCCAGCCAACCGCCAGTCCACGCACACCGTCATAAATTTTTTTTAAACAAGAAAGAAAACACAAACCAATTGCAACTAGATACCAAACTATAACTACAAAAACAACAGCAGTAACTAAAGACATTATTCTATTGCCAAACGTGAAACTGAACAACTATATAAAACCATACAGACCAGGCAGTACACTATTAGACTCACGGTTGCTCCCAAAAACTCTTTTTAGTGTGATACAATCTGAAACATGAGGGCACACACAGCCCAGGATTAGAAGGACTATCGGCACAGTGCATACAACTCTCCTTCCGCACACCTCTTCGCAAGCAGACTCTACATCTCTTATAGGCGCCAGTCCAAACACACCGCCAGCCAAGCGCCAGTCCAAACACACCGCCAGCCAAGCGCCAGTCCAAACACACCGCCAGCCAAGCGCCAGTCCAAACACACCGCCAGCCAAGCGCCAGTCCAAACACACCACCAGCCAAGCGCCAATCCACGCACACAGCCAGCCAAGCGCCAGCCCACTCACCGCCAGCCAAGCACCAGTCCACGCACCCTGCCAGCCAAGCACCAGTCCATGTACACCGCCAGCCAAGCGCCCATCCACGCACACTGCCAGCCAAGCGCCAGTCCACACACACCGCCAGCCAAGCGCCAGTCCACACACACCGCCAGCCAAGCGCCAGTCCACGCACACCGCCAGCCAACCGCCAGTCCACGCACACCGTCATAAAAATTTTTTAAACAAGAAAGAAAACACAAACCAATTGCAACTAGATACCAAACTATAACTACAAAAACAACAGCAGTAACTAAAGACATTATTCTATTGCCAAACGTGAAACTGAACAACTATATAAAACCATACAGACCAGGCAGTACACTATTAGACTCACGGTTGCTCCCAAAAACTCTTTTTAGTGTGATACAATCTGAAACATGAGGGCACACACAGCCCAGGATTAGAAGGACTATCGGCACAGTGCATACAACTCTCCTTCCGCACACCTCTTCGCAAGCAGACTCTACATCTCTTATAGGGATTGGTTTTTTTGGGCGTGGGAGGAAGTAAATCAGGAAAGTGGCGATCCTTCAATCTAGCCACATCCTCCACCTCTCCAACTCTAGGAACACTTGCCTGTTCCACAACAACAAGGCTGCCTATCACAGACTGCTGAAACTGAACAAAAGTCAACTTTGACTCAGGAGAACACTCCTTGTACACAACAAAAGCATTGAAAGTTGCTAAATTGAAGAGATGGATGGCCAACTTTTTATACCAAATGTAAGCCTTACGAATAGCAGTGTAAGGTTCCAACCTCTGATCTACTCTATCAACACCACCCATGTGCTTATTGTAGTCTAAAATGCACACAGGTTTGCGTACTTCAGCAAACTGACCCCAAACAGCCACAGGTGAAGTACTCTCATCATGGATGGTAGTCAGCATGTACACATCCCTCCTGTCCACAAATTTCACAGCTAGTAGTTCATCACTACGCAAGGAACTGCACTGTCCCCTCTGAAGTTTTTTGGAAACAAGCTCTTTTGGATAACCTTTACGGTTAGAGCGGATTGTGCCACAAGCAAAAGTGTCCACTTTGAACAATTCCTTAAACAATTGCACAGCAGTGTAGAAGTTATCAAGGTACAAATGGTGGCCTCTGTTAAACAGTCCTCTAGCAAGATCCCACACAATTTTCTCTGAAACTCCAAAAGTGGACGGACAACCAGGGGGGCAATAGTGGAATCCCTACCAGTGTACACACGGAAATTAAAAACATATCCTGTCCTACTCTCAGACAACATATACAGCTTAATTCCATAACGTGCCCTCTTGCTAGGGATGTACTGCCTAAAAACTAAACGGCCCTTGAACAGGACCAAAGACTCATCAATAGATATTTCTTTCCCTGGAGTATAGATCTCTGAAAATCGATCTACAAAGTGATCAAGAACAGGCCGAATCTTAAAAAGACGGTCACAGTCAGGGGGATCTCGTGGCAACGCCAAAGTATTATCAACAAAATGCAGCATCCGAAGCAAAAGTAAATATCGATCACGGGTCATAATCGCAGGAAATATGGCCGTTGCCATCAAGGGACTGGTAGACCAATATGAAGCCATGGACGGCTTCCTTATCAAGCCCATCAAAAAGTAAAACCCAAAAACTTCTTCATCTCATCCAGATTTGTGGGAGTCCACCGGGTAGCTCTAGAATGGGGCTTAAGTGTGGCACTGTGGTCCCTCAAAAACTGTTCAGCATACAAATTAGTCTGCTCAACAATCTCAGCCAAAAATACATCATCCATAAACAACTGAAAGAACTGTATAGGCAAAAATATTTCGCAATCCACTCTACACCCTGCATCCACACTAAAGGTAGGCAACACCGGCTGCACCATGTTTGGATCAACCCAGAGTCCAGCACTTCCAGTAGGAAGCCTTGCAGCCTCAGGCTGCAATACCAATGTCTCTTGCTGCACCATCGGCACATCAGTGACTCCCTCTAAAACAGGCACTTCATCCGCACTGAGAGTATCATCATCATCATCCGATGATTCCATGTGGAGAGAAAACTCACTGCCTGAATCTTCCCCTCCCTCCTCTCCCTCAGACGCACTGTCAGTCCCATAATCCTGCTCAGAGGAAGATTCAAGAAGCATACCAACCACCTGCTGAGCAGTCATTCTACGGCTAGCCATAATCCTTACTAATAAAGATATCTGAAAGAGACACGTTAGTGACAGATTCCTTACCTTAGAATATCCCCAGGCGTCAGGCTGGATCCGGAAAGTTTTTGCGTAGCAGTACCCTTGCGCGTCGGTAGGCAGCGTCGTGCGGCTCCGCGTCCGTCGTCGGCGTCGTGATCGCCGGGATGACGTCGCGGGCAGTACTTAGACGCCGCCCCTGCGCGCTGACGTCAGTTCTTCTTTTTCCGCGCCAGTAAGCGCAGATCCGGGAAGAGCAGTGCCCTAGTCAATTTTTGACAATTTTTGGGTGATTTTTCACTGTTTTCTTTTCGAGTCGTCGACTCCTAGGTGTCGATAGGGATGCCCGGCTTCAAGCCATGCGACGTCTGTGGTCGAATGATGTCGATCACAGACCCGTATTTAGAGTGTCTCTTCTGTCTCGGCCGAGACCACGACACGAAGTCGTGCCCTGACTGCCGGAAACTTCACCCGAAGGCTTTACGAGAGCGGTCTCGAAAGCTACTCGAGGTCCGGCAGTCGGCTCCGCGCCACACCAAGCCCCGGTCCCGGGAGAGGTCGAGGGGCCGGTCGCAGAGTCCCCGCCGGTCGTCGGAGTCCAAGTCTTCGCGCTCCTCGGGTAAGTCAAAGCACAAAAAGTCTAAGAAGCATCATCGCTCTAAGACTTCGCCTCGCCGGTCTCACGACTCGGCTGAGGCCCCTGTCTGCACCGTCCCCGCGGCCCCGGACGTGCCTGTCGAGCCGCCCCCGCATTACCCGTCCTTTCCGGGTTCGGGGTGACTCCGGCCCAAGTACAGGAATTCCTGTCGGCCATGGCCCGCCTCTTCGGGCCTCAAGGTCCCTCCGGTGCGCCTTCGGGCCCTGATGGGGTTGCTCCGGCGTCGCCGACGACTCCGGTCCCGGCGTCGCCTGTCCCGCCAGCCTTGATCCCGGCCCCGATCCCGGCCCCGGTGGTGCCGCAACTCCCATCGACGCCGGTTGACTTAACCACGCCTCCGCCGACGCCGATGTCCCCGGTGCCGTTTCTGACGCCGTCCGGGGCTCCGGACGGCGTCGTTCCCCAGCTCTTTCCGGGTCCGGACATGGAGCCGGACCGGCGTCGACGAGACCTTGGGTCCCAAATGTCCCTCCTCCTCCATATTTTTCACTAGAGGAGGACTAGGAGAGCTGGGAGGGGTCAGAAGACCCTCTCACACGGCAGTGTGAGTATGATCAGGACTGGGCAGAGGAACTTGGGGATGTCAGTGGTCTAGATACTTCCCCTGACACTGGCATGCTGTCTCCTCCCGTGGCTACGGAGGAGGGAGCAAATTTCGCAACGGTGTTGCGTAGAGCAGCTGGAGCCTTGCACCTCCAATTGCCTACTCTGGCTGTCAAGACTAATCTCTTGACGGAAGTGCTTCAGCCGGCAGCCTCCTCTGCGGAGACTGTGCTGCCGTTTAATGATGCACTGATTGACGTTCTTTTGGGCACCTGGTCCAAGCCCACCACAGGGGCTCCTGTGGATCGGAACGTGACCCGACGCCATCGCCCTGCTCCGGGCGACCCCGTGTTTCTCTCCCAACATCCCACCCCCGAGAGCTTGGTTGTCCAAGCCTCTGCCTCCCAAACCGCCTTCCCTATCGCCCCTCCGGATAGGGAATCCAAACGCCTGGACCAATTTGGGATGAAGGCTTTTGCTTCCTCCAGTGCTGGCTTGCGGTCGGTGAACACCGCTTGCCTTTTGGGCCGATATACCCACTCTCTGTGGGATTCGGTGGCGACTGTTTTGCCCCAGTGTTCTGAGGAGGTCCAGACACTGCTTACCCGCGCCATTGCGGAAGGTAGGGATGCGGCAAAGTAAACCATACATTGTGGTCTTGATACCGCCGACTCGCTGGGCAGATCGCTTGCAACGACGGTGGCGCTGCGTCGCCACGCCTAGCTGAAGACCACTGGTTTCTCGGGTGATGTCCAGAATACACTCATGGACATGCCCTTTGATGGAGTCGGTCTTTTTGGTTCCAAAGCAGACCATGCGCTGGAGCGTTTTAAGGACTCACGGGCTACTGCCAAGTCCCTGGGCCTTTCTGTTGTGCGCCCTCCGCTAACCTCAGCTTTTCGCCCCTTTCGTGGCCACGGAAGGGGCGCCCAGTCACGTCAGCAGCCCAGCCACCGGCCCGCGCAGCAGCGCCTTCGCGTGGCCGAGGACGTGGATACCGCCGTGGCGGTTCGGGCAACCAGCGAGCGGGTCAGGCCACCACCTCCAACCCGTCCGCGGCCTCCAAGCCCTCCTAGTCCCTCCTTTCAGGTGCACAGCACGCCAGTAGAGGGCAGGGTCCGCCATCACCTTCACCACTGGTGTCCCATCACCTCGGACAGGTGGGTCTTGGACATTGTCCGAAGGGGCTACTCCCTCCCCTTCGAGACCGCCCCCAGCCATGCCACCTCAATTCCACCGCATGTCAGGGGATCACTTGATGCTTCTGCAGAAGGAAGTCATGGCCCTCTTGGCCAAGAGGGCCATCGAGCGTGTTCCGACCCCAGAAGTAGGGCGTGGTTGCTACTCCCACTACTTTCTGGTGCCCAAAAGGACAAGGAGGACATGCGTCCTATCTTGGACCTCCGGAACGTCAATCGCTTCCTCCGGAAGGAGAAGTTCAAGATGCTCACCCTAGCTCAGGTCTTGACTGCCCTCAACCCTGGAGACTGGTTGGTAGCGTTGGACTTGCAGGACGCTTATTTCCACATCCCCGTCCTGCCGGCCCACCGGCGTTACCTGCGGTTCACGGTAGGCCTGGAGCATTTTCAGTTCACCGTGCTCCCCTTTGGCCTTACCAGTGCCCCTCGGGTGTTCACGAAAGTGATGGCGGTGGTCGCAGCTCATCTGCGCCGGGCAGGGGTTTCAGTCTTCCCCTACCTCGACGACTGGCTGCTGAAGGCGGGCTCGTCCCAGGCAGTCGTCTCCCACCTCCAGACTACGGCCGAACTCCTGCACTCGCTGGGGTTCTCCATCAATGTGCCGAAGTCTCATCTGATTCCTTCTCCACAGCTCCTTTCATCGGAGCAGTTCTGGACACGACGCAGTTTCGGGCCTATCCTCCCGAACGGCGAGTCCGGGATATTCAGGCTATGATTCCCATCTTTCAGCCTTTATCCTGGGTTTCGGTACGGATGACCTTGAGGCTGCTGGGCCTCATGGCCTCCTGCATCCTGCTAGTCGATCATGCCAGATGGCATATGCGGGCTCTGCAGTGGGACCTGAAGTTCCAGTGGGCGCAGCACCAGGGCAACCTGTCCGATCACGTCCAGATCTCGGAGGGGACTGCAAAACAGTTGCAGTGGTGGCTCTCGAACCGGCAATGGGTCATGGGCAGATCCCTCTCCCTTCCCCAGCCAGAGCACACAGTTGTGACGGACGCGTCCTTTCTGGGATGGGGCGGTCACATGTGAGAGGCGGAGATCAGAGGCCTCTGGTCTCCGGCGGAGTCCCGGCTCCATATCACCCTTCTGGAGCTCCGGGCGATCCGACTTGCACTCAAGGCATTCCTTCCCTCTGTCAAAGGGAAGGTGGTGCAGGTGTTCACAGACAACACCACCGCCATGTGGTACTGCAACAAACAAGGCGGGGTGGGGTCGTGGACCCTCTGTCAGGAGGCTCTGCGCCTCTGGACATGGCTGGAACATCAGGGCATGTTCCTGATGGTTCAACACCTGGCAGGTTCCCTGAACGCCAGGGCGGACGAACTCAGCCGCAGGTGCATGATGGATCACGAATGGCGTCTTCACTCGGAAGTGGCGCAAGGACTCTTTCTTCAGTGGGGAGAGCCTTGGTTAGATCTATTCGCCACCGAAGAGAACGCGCAATGTCATCAGTTCTGCGCGTTGGAATTTCCAAGGCCGCACTCGCTCGCCGACGCTTTTCGTCGCGAGTGGAGTTGCGGTCTGTTGTACGCCTTTCCGCCTATACCACTTCTACCCAGAGTGTTGAAGATTCGGCACGACCGGGCCCAAGTCATTCTTGTGGCTCCGGACTGGGCTCGAAGAGTTTGGTATACCGAGCTACTCAGTATGAGCGTAGATCCCCCGATCCGTCTGCCTCTTCGGGAGGATCTTCTGTCGCAGCAGCAGGGGACGGTCCTCCACCCGAACCTGTCCAGCCTCCACCTGCTTGCGTGGAGATTGAGCGGCGGCAGTTGATTCCTTTCGGCTTGCCTCCCGAAGTTTGTGATGTAATTCTGGCAGCCAGGCGTCCCTCCACTAAGGTGGTATACGCCTGCAGGTGGAACAAGTTTGTGGCATGGTGCACAGCAAAGGCTGTGAATCCCCTTTCTGCCCCTCTTTCTGAGGTTCTTCTGTTCCTTCTTTCCCTGGCCCAACAGGGTTCTGCCCTAGGTACCATCAAGGGCTATCTTTGTGCTATCTCGGCCTTCCTCAGGCTTCCTGATCAGCCCTCCCTTTTTGAAGTCCCCTGTTGTTAACAGGTTTCTCAAAGGCATTACACACCTCTTCCCTCCTGTTCCGTTTGTGATGCCTCAGTGGGACTTGAACTTGGTTCTTACCTTTCTTATGTGCGCTCCCTTTGAGCCTCTGCACAACTGTCCTCTTCGTCTTCTGACTCTGAAGACAGCCTTTCTGGTGGCCATCACCTCCGCTCGGCGGGTGAGTGAGCTCCAGGCTCTTTCTTGCAAACCTCCCTTTCTGTCTGTTCATCCAGACAAGGTTGTTCTCACGGACGCGTCCGTCCTTCTTGCCAAAGGTGGTTACTGCCTTCCACATTGGGCAGACCATCACTTTGCCCACCTTCTTTCCGCCTCCGCATCCTTCCAGAGAGGAAGAGAGGCTCCACCGTCTGGACCCAAAACGTGCGCTTTCCTTTTACCTCAACCGCACACAACACTTCCGGGTGGATGACCAGCTCTTTGTTGGCTACGTGGGCGCCAAAAAAGGTCGGGCGGTACACAAGAGAACCATCTCCCGCTGGGTAACCTTGTGTATCAAAGCCTGCTATTCTTTGGCTAAGAAGGAACCTCCTGTTGGGCTGCGTGCCCATTCCACCAGGGCAACGGCTGCTACCACTGCTTTGGGCCGCGGTGTTCCGCTGCAGGATATCTGTCAGGCAGCTACGTGGGCCTCGCTGCACACGTTTACAAAGCATTACTGCCTTGACAGTCAGGTCCGGAGGGACGGCTTCTTTGGCCGTTCTGTCCTCCAGGACTTCCTTGTCTGCTCTTTGTTCGCAGACCCACCACCGGGGTTGGTATTGCTGGGGTATCTATTCTAAGGTAAGGAATCTGTCACTAACGTGTCTCTTTCAGATGCACAAGTTACTAACTTGTGTAACGATATATCTGTAAGAGACAGTAGTTAGTGACAGATTCCTTACCGCCCCACCCATCCTCCCCGTTCTGCGAACTGATTTCTAGGGTTAAGGACATCCCTTTCAGGGCCCTAGTATTTTTCAGACACCTATGTCAGCTTCTTGCATGGCTCTGCGTTCCTGGTGCGGAAAGTCGTGTACAGAACTGACGTCAGCGCGCAGGGGCGGCGTCTAAGTACTGCCCGCGACGTCATCCCGGCGATCAGGACGCCTACGACGGACGCGGAGCCGCACGACGCCGCCTACCGACGCGCAAGGGTACTGCTACGCAAAAGCTTTCCGGATCCAGCCTGACGCCTGGGGATATTCTAAGGTAAGGAATCTGTCACTAACTACTGTCTCTTAAAGATATATCGTTACACAAGTTAGTAACTTGTGCAACTTGTCAAACAAGTCAACAACAACAAACACTTTGTAAAATAAGTAATAGACAAAATGCATCTTTATCAGAAAGACCTATATACTCCAAAACGATACCACTCACTTGCCAGAAGCAGCTAGACTCACCACCACCTACTCTGCACAGACACAGTAAGGATCAACAATATCCCACTAAAAAAGAAAAAGAAAAGAAAATTACACATAAGACAATGCAAAACACATCGCAAAGAATTTCATGCTCAAAACACTAACTAAATATGCTGCCATTATGACACCACTTACAAAAATTCATTCATGCATGACAATAATACTCATTTGGAGTATATACAACAAAAATGTTTTTCTTACCAAAAAATGCAACTACGCAAAACTGCAGAACAACCACTGCCGAAACCGCAAACAGGAATCAAAAGCTTTACACTAGAATAAAAATGAGAAATAAAACATTACAATCACATATGCAAATAATGCACTAGTCCACATACTATCCACCAGCCAAGCAAAAGTGGTAGGTGGGCCTAAAAGAATAAGTCCGATCTGCCCCCACAGGGAGCAGAAACAGCCAAAAAATTCACCCTCATAAAGAGGGAGCGACCCTTGCCCAAGGGGTCACTCCCCAACACCAACATTTAAAAAGCCCTGGTGTCTACTGGCTTCTGCCCCCCCCCCCCTAGGTAACAGATGGGCCTGAAAACATATGGCCGATCTGCCCCCAAAGGGGCAGAATCGACCACAATAAATACCCCATAAAGGGGAGCGACCCTTGCCCAAGGGGCTGCTCCCAACAACACAAAAACAATCCCTGGTGGCCTAGTGGGCATACAATAAAATTACGTGTTTATTTGGGTCGATCTGCCCTTCCAAGGGGTCAGAAACGGCCCAAAAAAATGCTACCCAAAGGGGAGCGACCCTTGCCGAAGGGGCCGCTCCCAAAACATATTGTTTTCCAAGGGGAGCGACCCTTGCCCAAGGGGCCGCTCCCCAACAACACTAAAACAATGCCTGGTGTCTAATGGCTTCTGCCCCCTTGGGGGCAGATGGGCCTAGACTCACAAGGCCGATCTGCCCCCAAGGGGGGTCAGAAACGGCCAAAATAAATGATCCCCAAAGGGGAGCGACCCTTGCCTAAGGGGCCGGTCCCCAAAAACATAATTTAATTAAAAAAAAACCCTGTTGGCCTAGTGGGCGGGCACACACCTTTTTTAAATATTAATTCCAAACGATCTGCCCCCCCCCGAAGGGGGGCAGACCCAACTGTACATATATCACCCCCAAGGGAAGCGACCCTTGCCCAAGGGGCCGCTCCCCGACACAATTTGGGCATTTAAAAAAAAAAAACGAGTATTCCTGCTGCACGATCGCGCCCCAGGCGCGATGCTTTTTAAAAGACATCGGAGGAAAGGAAAACCCTTTCCTTTCCTCCGATGCCCTTGAAAATATACCCCCCACCCTCCACGAGGCAAAACTAAACTTTCTTTCCCGACGCGATGGACGCAAATGGCTTCCAGCGCGTCGGGAAACACAAAGGAAACCTCCAATGACGTCAGCGCGCCTCGCGCGCTGACGTCATTGATGACGTGGAAGGGGGTGCGGGGGGAGGCAGGGGAAGGGCTTCCCCTGCCTTCCCCGGTGCAGGAACAAAGATCGGTGTCCCACGGGGGGAGCGCCAGTGCTTCCCCCGTGGGTGGGTGTCACGACGGCTGGGAGCCGTCATGAGCACACGCCCACTGTGTCATGACGGCTCCCAGCCGTCGTGAGCACCGAAGGGGTTAAAACGCTTTTCATGGGTGAGATACTGCTTTCTATTCCGATTCAAGCATGTGAATCTATGAAAGATTCAATGCTGGAGACAAAACAAGTTACTTACCTGTACACTGTGGTTCTCCAGTATTGATATCTTTCATAGATTCACATGTGGCCCGCCCACCTTCCCGTTTTTTAGGGTAGACCACTTTTACCTCATGATAAGTACCCTTGGCTCACCCTGGTGCTGGAAATCTGAGGTATGGTGGCTCTGCAGGGGATTGTGATCTCTCGGCTGGCGTCTCATTGGCTGACTTTTGGACCATATAATGATGGTAATGGGTTACCAAAGTATAATACCTTTGTATTGGTTTTCATGGAATTTTTCTTTTATACTGCTATATTTCTAATACCGTGAGACTCCCACCATGACGACGGGAAGATTCAAGCATGTGAATCTATGAAAGATATCAATACTGGAGAACCACAGTGTACAGGTAAGTAACTTTTTTTTTTATTCCAGAAAAACCTACATAGTAACGTATGAAATTCCAGGAAAACATTTCCTTGGAATTTTAATTGGGACATTTGAAAATGAAAAGAGGCAGGATTGACATTTTAATTAAGGCTGCTCTACCAATGCTTGAGATAGGGCTCAAAGACCATTTGAGAAGATGATTCCGAACTTTGATAAGCATGGCTGCATAGTTAAATTTAAACAGATCTGCATAATTAGTTGTGACGTAGATGCTTAAATAACGAGCCGGGTGTAAAGGGTTGTACATATAACCTAAATGGAATGACAGCCCTGGAGGCATTAAATATAATAACTTTCGTCTTCCCATGATTTATTTTATATCCCCCAATTGCAGCAAGCTCTGTAATCATAGCCAATAAATTCTGGATGGTCTCCCTCTCTGCTTTCAGATATACCACTAAATCATCTGCGTATAGCTTCAATTTAGAGATACGGGGAGAGGCTGGACACGCACCTGAGAACATTTTATCAGTGGTTTCCGATTCCATTAAAGGACTAGGAAAAAAGGGCACTTAAGGGAGACAGAGAGAACCCGTTCTGAACAGCGGGCTTTTGTGGAATGTGGTTTTGGGGGGGGGTTGGAACCAAAAAAACCTCTGAAGAAGGCATGGAGGTGCAAGGTTTTGAGTAAAACAGTTTATTGCATTTAACTTCCCCAGCAGTGGAAAGTGAACTGCACCAGCCAAGCAGGAACTTCTAACTGAACCAGGTAAGTAAGAATAAACAATTCTAGCATATAGCCACTGCAAAAGCTCACGAGGCGTAATGGAACACATTGAATAACAACATTGCGTTGCAAGAAAACAGTAAATAAACTGAAAGCAGAATTAAAAATCACAGCACTCCTCCCCTTATCCACTCAACTTAGACAAAAGTCAACAAATATTTTAGGTGCAACTCTTTCCCTTTTGGGATGATGAATCTTACTGTCGATAACCAATAAACCAAATCAGATGGAGAGTCCTTTCCATTTCTAGATGAAAGACCCAGATCAACTTCCGAATTTTTTATCAAAATACCTTGAACAACCGGATTAACGGCTCACACGTACTAGAAGAGACATTGTCAAGCGAAGCATTAACATTTGACTTCTCAGAGCCAGTTATTCCAACACCGGCGATAAAAGAAGGAAATTGTGAGCCAGAATCAAAACATTGTTCAAAATTGGCTCAAACACTCAATTCTGGCTAATCTATTCACACTCTACCAAGAATCATTGTTCAGTTTACCAGAGAATTTCTCCAATCTAAACTCTTTGAAAACTGTACAAAATTTGGACTCGGATTTATTTTTGGGACCTGATATAGTAATTTAATTTTGACTAAATTCCTCACCTTAAACTTCAAATTGCATGACTTTTATTTATTTACACGTACATTTCTGTTTTTGAGACGCATTTTAGCTTTGGCATTGAGATACATGTCTTTGAGGTCAATGACAGGTCATTCTTGTTCAATCAAAGATGGATTAAGATTGGTGCGTGGAACCCTCCCTTTTAACGTGGCAAAAGGGAAAACCCCATAAGAAAATTCAGAGAGAAATGATATGCCCAAATCTTTTCAGAAACAAACTTTTTGACATCCGCTTTAATGACCAGAGCTGCCTGCACGGCCTCAACAATGACTCTGTTGAACCTTGCAACCAAAACATTCACATTTGGAGAATACAGAGCTATCGTCTTATGACAGATGCCTTAGTTTTTAAAAAAAAAAACTTACGTAAACTACTTATCATTATCTGTGACAACACTACATGGCAAACCCTCTCTGAGAAAACACTCGGTGAGAAACTGAATTACACTGTCAGTGGTGAGTTGAACTGTCCTCTTAGTTTCAATCCATTTAGGAAAATAATCATTGAGAACAAAAGCAAAAACCTTACGCTGAGAAAAAAACTGTGATAGGGGCCTAATAAGTCTAAAGCCAACTTCTCCCAGGGTCTGTGAGGAAACTGTGTATGAATGGTATCAACCTTGTTCGTGATAAGAAATTTGTCAGAATTAACACCTAAGGAACAATACTTAACAAGTCCAGATATTTGAGAATACATATAAGGTCACCAAAATAATTCCCTGACCTATTTTTTGTCTCAACCAAATGTCCTGAATGAGCCAACTTAATGATGGTGTGGCGAATATTCTTCGGGGGGGTAATGACACCCTCTTCCTTCACGACAATCGCGCCACTAATGGACACAAAAATTCTGACCTTCCAAAAAACTTGCATGACAAGAGAAATTAATTTCTCCCGAGGCCAGCCTATATTGGTCAACTCTATAATCGTGAGCAAATCCTCATCAGCCTTGATTCCCTCCATCCAACTTTCTTTGGAAAAATGATCATCATTCAAAGTTAAAACATCATCTAGCGAGATAGCCATACACTCATCAATTCCAACTTAATTTTTACTCCTAAATCAGGTAAACTAGAAAAACAGTTGGCTGTAACACTGCAAGATCCTGGTATTAGTTAGCACAAAAATTGCATTCATACAATTTCTATAAAATCCTTACTAATCAGAGGCCTTGCCTGTCCCATTGCTAATGAGTAAAGCCAACAACGGCTTATGATCAGTTTTAATAGTGAACACCCTTTCTCCTTAAATAGGTCATAGTGTTCAACTGCCCAGGCACACTCCAGTGCTTCTCTTTCAATGGTCGAACATCTAAGTTCAGTACAGGTAAGAGGCCTTGAAGCAAAGGCTATGGAAGTTTCACACCCTGGACCTTTCTGATTCAACATTGCTCTGAAACCCTCTGCACTGGTATCAACATACAATACACAATAAAATTTGTGATTAAAAGGAAACTATGTAGAAGCATTGACAATTGAAGCTTCAAGTTTCTCAAAGGCTAATTGATGTTCCTGTAACCAATTCGATTGCCACCATTCTTAAGTAAGTGCCTAAGAGGTAAAGCAATTTGAAAAAAATTGTTAACAAACTAGGAATAAAATTCACATTACCCTAGATATAATCCTAACTGATCCTTATCAGATGGTGTATGTAATGATTCAGTTGCTTGCCTGAAGCAAATTTTGTTTAGGAGAAATTCCTTCTCCGGAAATAAAATAACCTAGATTCGCTACCTCTTGAGTAAGAAACTTATATGTTCGAGGCATGTATGGCTGTAGATAAACATGCTTTGCATACTCCTGTCATCTACTGTTAGGTCTGGATGTTTGCAAGTTGTTTTTCTTCTAAGAAGTCTTTCAAGTCACGAGTTTTTGTAATAGTGTGCATGGGCATCAACTCCATTGTTAGATTGTTCCGTTTCCACCATCGGGTTTGGACGTGTATTACAGTGCTCCAGTTCGAGACCGTTTTTGGGATCCTTTTGGTGCAGGATCCACTCTACCCTCATCGGTATTGTCATACACGTTTTCCATCCCTCGTGTGTCGAAATTCAGAAGACGTTCCTTTACTCGGGTTGGAAAACTCCAACCGCGGCCTTTGGGCCTTGCCCGTTCAGGATAGTTTATACTTATTATTAACTCCATCTA
This sequence comes from Calotriton arnoldi, assembly GCA_963921515.1. Taxonomy (NCBI): domain Eukaryota; kingdom Metazoa; phylum Chordata; class Amphibia; order Caudata; family Salamandridae; genus Calotriton; species Calotriton arnoldi. The sequence goes on from CAWUFW010000018.1 coordinate 1,559,406, forward strand.
TGCTTATCTGCTGATGGAACGGACTCTGTTTCAATTCTGCCCTCGGTGCAATTCCAAGTACCCGCGCACCGACCTGCACAAAGTCTGCAACCTGTACTTGTCCCCTGAGCACAAGTAAGTAGATTGTGAGGCCTGTCGGTCATTTTGATTTACGAAGACCTTGCGGGACCGTCTGGCTCGACGCAGAGAAATGCCTAGGCAGAACATCGAACACATGTCCGATATCTTCGGACAACAAGATATCGAACAGGAAGAGGAAGATCTTGAAGCTTCGGCTACCGAAGAAGGGGACTTTTCGGTTCAAGATTCCGACTTCGAGATCGATCTGGAGCCACAGGATCTTCCGCCTGGTCATGGTGTCGTGAGTACTCAAAGCCCCCACCGCCACACACACAAACCTTCGGTTCCCTTAAAACAAAAGGCTTCCTGGCCAACACTGCCATCTGGCCATGGTAGGCACAGAGATTCGGCTTCGGGTGCCCCGCCCTCCGGCTCCGCACTGAAAGCACACACAAAGCCTTCCGGCTCTGCACCGAGCCGAGATAACACCTCTTCGGCTTCCACCGCACCGGTTCTGAAAGTGAAACAAAGTTCGGCATCAAAATAAAATTGGTTCCTGCAACACTCCCGGAACCAATTTTAGGGACAGTGCAAGAAAAACTCAATCCCAAACAGAAAAGGATCCATTTACACCCAGAGACTGGCCGCATTGTCACAGAATCTGCCTCAAAACCCATTCTGCTAAGAAGAAAACTTCTTCCCAACAGGATATTCATACTACAATACTTTTAAAAAAGAAGACGGAGGACATAGCTACGCTGTTCCTTTTTTTCTCCACTTCATCCTACATCTCCATCACGTGTACCTTTGGTACCTTATTTGTAAACATCACACCTCAGAGTTCTCCACATATAGACCCAGATGCAGATTTGGGGAATGAATACAAGTATGAAGCACCACCACCAGACCCCTGGCAGGATTACGATACAGACCCTACAGAGGATACAGACCCAGATATATATCCTGCTAAACCTTCACCCCCTGATGATTCTTCCTCATATCAGGAGCTGATAGCTAGGGCAGCACAATATCATGGGGTCACATTACATAAAGAATCTATTGAGGAAGATTTATTTTATTCGAGACACTAGGGCCAAACGCAAACCAATATCAGTCCCTACCAATGTTAAAAGGTATGATGTTAAAGATATTTTTAAAGACCCTGCAAAAGCACGCAAAATTACCCCTAGAGTGGATAAAAAATGCGCACCATCTGACCCAGTTTTTATTTTGAGGTCAGCTTCCACCAGACTTCTTAGCTGTGTCAAATTCCCGGAAAAGGGCAAATTCACAAACTATAGCAGACGTAACACCTCCAGACAAAGAGTCAAAGCTCATAGATGCCTCAGGCAAACGAGTCGCTGCACAATCTGCCAATCATTGGCGGATTGCAAATGCACAAGGCCTATTAGCCAGGTATGATAAAGTACACTTTGAAATGGAGGAACTATTCCAATATCTTCTGGAAGAGCAAAAGAAAAAGGGACAAGAGTTAGTGCAGGAAAGGAAATTAATTTCCAACTCTTCCATCAGATGTGCACTAGACGCATCTGATAGCGCAGCCAAATTTATCAGTACTAGTGTCGTCCTAAGGAGGCATGCCTGGCTGCATATCTCTGGTTTTAAGCCAGAATTGCGCAGACTTTATTAAATGTCCCTTTTGATATGAGCATCTATTTGGCCCTCAAGTGGATGAGGTCTTAGAAAAGATGAAAAAAGATACAGAAATTTCTTAATCTATGGGAGCACTTCAGACACCAACCAATAGAGGTTTCTTTCATCTCTCCTTCTATAGGGAAGGTTCCTAAACCACTTCCACAGAGCCTCTACATCTTCATACAGGCTGCAAAATCAATCCTCTCCATCAAGATGTTATTTCCGGGGCAATTACAGGGGTAACAACTCCCAAGAATGGGGTAGAGGTACACCAACTCGTACCTGCTCATCCACCAACAGGCAGTGACTCACTCATTATTCCCCGATCATCCTACACCAGTCGGGGGTCGACTACAGCAGTTTCTTCCCACCTGGCAGTCTAGAACATCGGACAGGTGGGCGTTTGACGTTATCCAACATGGTTATTGGCTGGAGCTCATCAGCAATCCTCCCAATATTCCACCTCACACACACAGAATCTCTCTGGAACATCAACACCTGCTCAAACAGGAAGTGCAAGCTCTATTACTGAAAGTAGCTATAGAGCCAGTACCAATACAACATCGAGGATCAGGGGTTTACTCCCTGTACTTTCTAATTCCCAAAAAGGACTGCTCTCTATGGCCCTTTTTTAGATCTCAGGCCTTTAAACCACTACATACTATCAGAACTCTTCCATGTGGTCACACTCCCACAAGTGCTTCCACTTCTACAGCAAGGAGACTTCATGTCAGCACTAGACTTAAAGGACGCGTATTTTCACATCCCTATTTACCCAGCACATCGCAAATGTCTCAGATTTGTCATCGCAGGCAAACATTATCAATTCAAGGTCCTTCCACTCTGAGTTACCACTGCACCCAGGGTGTTCATCAAATTCTTAGCAGTGCTTTTAGGAAGACAAAACATTCATGTCTTCCCATATCTGGACGACTGGCTTATCAAAGCCAATACACACCTGCTGTGTCATCAACACACTCAAATTGACCATAAATCTTCTACGTCAGCTGGGATTCACTATCAATGCTCATAAATCCCATCTTCAACATTCACAGCTGCAACCAAACACTCACTTAGGTCTAGTCTATCAAAATCCAGCCAGGATTAAAAATTTCCAAACACTGCCACCACAGTTCCAAGACATTTTAACAGTCAAAACTTTCGTGCGTCTAATAGGGATGATGGCGTCATGCATTGCCATAGTGTCCCATGCAAAACTAAACATGCTTCTTCTACAGGAATGTTTAGAATGACAGTGGACTCAATCACAGGAACAACTTAACGATCTATTGTTGGTAGACAGCCGCACTTTTCGCTCTCTGCAGTAGTGGATCTCAAAAAACCTGTTAGAAGGGCAGCCATTCATTGACCCTGTTACACAGATCGTGCTAACAACAGATTCATCCCTCACAAGGTGGGGTGCTCAGGTACAAGATCTAACAGTTCAGGGTCTTTGGGATGTCAAAAACCAGAATCCTCACATCAACTACCTAGAGCTTCAAGCTGTTCACCTAGCATTGAAAGCATATCTACCTCACCTTACAGGCACGGTTGCCCTTGTCCAGACAGGCAATATGACAACTATGTACAAAAACGGGGGGGAGGGAACTCACTACAGTTATCCCGCCTCTCTCAGACCATTTGACGTTGGGAAATACATCACAAAATCCATCTCTCAGCAGAACACCTCCCAGGGACGGACAACAACTTTGCAAACCTGAGCAGGATGCAGTAGCAAGTCCACGAGTGGAAACACCCCCCCCCCCCCTCCCCAAGTCCTCCTCCCATACTTCCATAAATGGGGGTTTCCACAAATAGACCTTTTTGCAACCCTGCAGAACGCAAAATGCCCAAACTTAGCCTCTAGGTTCCCACACCCTTTATCCCTATGGTTGAATTGGTTAGGAATATTTGCCTATGCCTTTCCACCGCTCCCTCTTCTTCCATTTCTGTTTCGGATGCTCAGACAAATGTCTCTCACATTCATTCTAGTAGCTCCTACATGGGTTTGTCAACCATGGTTCACCACACTACTAGAACTCTCAGTAGTCCCACACGAGAAGCTTCATCTCGGTTAAAATCTTCTCACTCAGAAACATGGAGAAATCAGACTCCCAAACTCAAAGGAGCTAAACCTGCCGATTTGACTCCTGAAGTCAAAAAAATTGGGTATCTAAATCTGCCAGCAGAGTACATGACCATTCTTAAGGAAGCAAGAAAACCAATCACTAGAGCTTGCTATGCTGCTAAGTGGAAAAGATTTGTTATTTATTGTAATAACCAAAAAATGGATCCGCTAAATGCATTATTTGTTATCTTCTGCGTTTACAATGCTCAGATCTTGCTTGAACTTCTATACGTCTACATCTGGCAGCAGTAGCTGCCTATCTTGAAAACAGACAACACTTATTCAAAGTGCCAGTAATTACGGCTTTCATGGAAGGCCTTAAAAGAGTGTTACCACCAAGGGTCCCACCTGCACCTACGTGGAATCTCAATATTGTTCTAACAAGACTTATGGGTCCACCCTTTGAACCATTACATAATTGCCCCCTCCAATTTCTTTCTTGGAAGATTGCTTTCTTAATTGCAATTACCTCATTAAGGCGTGTTGGTGAGCTTCAGGCACTAACTTTAGAAGAACCTATTATCCAGTATTAGGGTATCTTTCATAGATTCACATGCTTGAATCTTTCCCCGTCGTCGAGATGGGAGTCCCTGGTACATTTATAAGGGTAATGTCACATTAGACATAGAAGGTAACAGGCCTAAGGCCTTATATTTAGTAACATATCTAAGTCCTTATTTAAACAAGCATTGGCATAGCCAATAGGTCTCGCCTTTGGGACCTTATAAGTGTTTAACCATACAGCATATTACCATGGGTGCTGTGCTGTTACGGATTGAAGAGCTATACAATTACTACACACTGGGTCATGCAGTCTGATTAAGAAACACATGCTTGCCTCAGGAAACAGAATTAAATCTTGGTTAGTGCAGAGGAGAATAGTGACTTGTGTCTTTTTAGCGCTACGAGGTCAGAGCCTGTGTGTGTATGTAAGTTATTTAAAACGTGCAATGCACACAGTATAATATAGACAGCTACAAAATGCACAAAAAGGTTTACGATAAAATGGGGCTTCTAAAATATATATATATATATATATATATATATATATATATCCACATGAAAATCCAAGAGTGTCCAGTCACACCGGCACTACACAAGGACACAGACTCCACAGCAGTTGAAGTGGCAAGGTGTTTATTAATTAACCATCATTGTCCAAAGACGCGTTTCGGCCGCCAGACATGCGGCCTTGTTCACATAGTGCACTGCAAGTGAAGGTGATCTATATATACATGGTGAGTAAGCAGTAGTCTTTCTACAGTGGTATTCGTTCAGATAAGCACTTTACAACATGATGTGGCACTTTTACTGCAGTATCATTGCTTTACTGCAGTGTCATATTACTGTAATCTAAGTGCTGACCAATGACTGCATACATGGTGCTATAATGATATGGAGGTTGAAGGCATCTGTAATGTCATTCTCCTAAAGGCTAGCGCTGGTGTGGTAACTCGTGCTCGCTCTTGCCATTGCAAATATTACAGCGTTGGAAAATCCAAAGTAGCTGCGAGCTTGTGAGTATAAAATGTATCCTAAAACTTAGGATAAAGTATTTAATCAGTCGCGCAAGTCGCATAACTAAATTTGATTGACCATCAAATCGGCCAGCCCGTATTAAGTATTAAAATGCGGGGCTGAAAGGCGCAAGATCAGCAAAGAGATAGATTAAAAAATACCACGAGTGAATTGTAGTGCCTGTTAGTATTGTAGCGAGTACATGCTGTTGCTGTTACTCATGAGTGATTACATTTGTGTGTGTGTTCTGTGAAAGGGAGGGAGGTGTTTGGAAATGTGAGTGAGCCCGTGAGTGCATCTGGTCGCGCAAAAATGTACTAAACCCAATGGTTAATGTGACAGCATCTGCACACGGGGTGTTATTTAAAACAAAAGACACAAAAATTGATAATCATTATAGTGCCTCTACAGTACATATACACATGGGTGTATGCCACCCTATAGATTTATAGGGGGAACATTAGGTTAGGGAGGGAACAAAATTAGTAACATTGTATGGAGATTCAACTGCCTCAGTTGCATGAAACTATGATGGACATATTTAAGAAGTGTGGCTAAAACGCAAGGATTCCAAAAAATACATGTAGCAAACCAATAACACAATAAATAGCTTACTGTTAGAAATTAAATATAAAGCCTGCAAATTGCTAAAATAAGCATATATGCGATTTCAACCTAGATATTGTGCAAATAAATAGTTTATAAGCAGATAGTCATGGCGAGAACATATTGAGCCATTGATACCCATTCTCTATCTAATAAATGGTTTGCTAAAGCACCTAGTGTGCCATAAATATTGTGGTGGAACTAAACATAGCAGAATCAGTGGGCATTGGTAACAAATCTATGTGTCATCGATGTGTATACATATAGCCTGTTCATACAGTAAGAAATCATAGGAAGTTATGCAAACCTTCACTCAAGTTTAACCCAGATGGGGCCTTGGTGTTGAACTCGATGATGTGTTTGCTCTCTAGCTGTCTAAGGAGTTTTTCCCGATTTCCACCCCTCACTAGCATAGGTATGCAATCAATGACCGAGTACTGTAAATGGGCCAAGTTGTTGCTGTGCTTGTCACTAAAGTGCCTTGCTACAGGGTAAGTAGAATCATTGTTAACTATGGCCCTAAGATGTTGTAAGATGCGCTGGTGCACCGGTAGCTTTGTACTTCCAATGTACCATAGGTTACATGAACAGACAAGTAGGTAAACTGCAAACTCAGTTTTGCATGTGAGGCGATGCCTTATGATGAAGGGATGTTTCCTAAATACTGAATCTACCTGGGTGATGCTTCTGCCAAATTTGCAAGCCCTGCAACTGTTGCATTTTTTGAATCCCTTGATATCAGATAACCAGTTACTCTTGGAGATGATTTCTGGACTGTTTTTCACAAGGGCATCATGCATAGATGGTGCTCGTTTGTATGTGATGTCTGGTTGATTTGACACTACTGGGCCTAATATGGGATCAGATTTGATGATGCCCCAGTGCTTGTTTATCACTGCTCTGATGTTGCGGGCTTCAGTGTTGTATGCCGTGATGAATCTGGTTGTGACTGTATGTAAAGGCTCTGGACTGGGGATACTAGTGTTTGTGTCATCCACTCGGGTGTCTTTGAGTAGGTCTTCCCTTGGGATCTGATTGGCCCTGTTCATAGCTTTTTTGATGTTGGCAATGGAATAACCTCTTAGTTTGAAACGTTGGAATGACTCTTCCTGGCATATTGCTAGATCTGATGGTGAGCTACAGATCCTGCGTATGTGCATTTCCCCATAGGGGATGCTGGCAATGAGATGCTTGGGATGAAAGCTGGCCGCGTGGAGTGTAGAGTTCCCTGCTGTAGGCTTTCTATGTAGTTTTGAGTTAATTTTTTGCTCTCTCACATATATTTCTACATCCAGAAACTCAACGGATGTCGCACTGATGGTGGCATTGAATTCTAAGTTCAAAATATTAGAATTAATATCATCAATAAAGGACTTAGCGCTGGTCGCATCACCCTTCCAAATCACAAAGACATCATCTATATATCTTAGCCAAGTTATGACATTGTTGTTCCATGTTTCACATAACTGACCTCTAAGTGTCTCCTCCTCCCAGGCTCCCACATGTAGGCAAGCATAACTTGGCGAAAAGCAAGACCCCATAGCCACTCCCTTAACTGTTGGTAGACTTTGTTGTTAAATAAGAAGTAATTGTGGCATAGGCACCATTCAATGAGGAAGAGCAAAAGTTCGTTATGTTTATAGCAATTGATCGGTTTTTTGTCCAAAAATATTTACAAGCTGCAATGCCGTCACTATGACTAATACTAGTATACAGCGACGTAATGTCTAGTGACATAAAAATGTAGTCATGACTCCAAGGAATGTCTTTGATTTTCAGCAGGAAATCACTAGTATCCCTGAGATAAGTTGGCAGACTGGAGACCAGGCCCTGTAAGAAATAGTCAACATACCTTGAGATATTTTCACATATATTTTTTCGGGCTGATATAATTGGGCGTCCTGGTATAGGAACAGTACCTTTGTGTATCTTAGGCAGAAAGTATAGGATAGGTGTTACTGGAAACTCAGCATGCAGAAAAGACAATTCATCCTTGCTAATGACTCCCTGTGCTCTAAATCCATTGAGATGTTTCTTTAGGTCTTTATTACTGCTAGCGACCTCTTTGTGGCTGGAGATTTTGTAGCAAGTTGAATCCGATAAATGTCTTTCTGCTTCTGCTAGGTATTGGTTGCGTGGCCACAGCACAATGTTGCCACCCTTGTCCGCCTTATTGATGATTACTTCATTCTCTTTTTGAAGCTTGGTCATAAGATTACGGTAGCTTTGATTCTTTCCTGGAAACTGGCTGGAATAGCGTTTTCGTTGATTCTTGAGATGTAATGCTTTTAATTCATTAGTAATGACATCATTGAAGATGTCGATTGCATCTTTTGGCATGATAGGTGTGAAAGTTGAGTGGGGTTTGAAAGGGCTTGGTACTTTATCAGAGCCAACGATCGATTCATTCACCACAGTATCTGGCGTGGCACTATTCGCCGTGGAGTTAAGTTCCATCAAGGTTCTCATGATGGGGATGTCTGAGACTGTCAGAATGTTACCACCTGCTGACGCGATGCTAGGCGTGTTAGTGGTGTTGTTTTCATTTTTTTGCTTGAAGAACTTTATGAGTTTGAGTTTCCTTATGAACTTAAATACATCAACTCTAGTACTGCAGTAGTCAAAGTTACTCTCCGGACAGAAAGTGAGACCTAAACAGAGGAGTTGTTTCTCCGCCTCCGACAGCTACAAAATGCACAAAAAGGTTTACGGTAAAATGGGGCTTATATATATATATATATTTTAGATCTCGAAAATACGCCAAGGATCCAGTCCTTCTAAACCTACATTAATAACATCCCGGGAACAATATCCAAACTTACTAGAAAGTAAAAAAAATATACAATGTGAATGTAAACACACAAATATTATTAATGCCAACCTCACGAGTAGCAGAAGGGACTAGTCATTTCCTACAGCAAACAATTAGATTTCTTTCCAAAGGTTTTATTTATTTTTTGATTATTTTTACTTGGGGTATTATTTTCTGAGTTCTACAGGCATAGACGTTTTTTGTACAGAGGAAATTAAAAGAAAAAGGTCCCTCCTCCACAGAGCCGGTGATGCCTATCAAATTGCACCTAAGGAAAATGGAGTTTCTCCCACCAGGCCTCAGCTTAAGAAGATGCTTCTGTATGGCTGACACAGACACAAGCCCGGATCAAAGGCACGGGGAAGCATTCCAAGCCGGCGCCGAGATGTCAATCAGCCGGACTTCGAGGCTTTGTATCGAAGATGGGCCCAACGTGAATTAACATGTCCCTTTAAGCTGCACGAGGTTGTTGGTGAGAGGTAAATACTGTACTCCAGCACAAAATGCATGCAGCGTGGAGGCCGGGGTTCTGCCCCCGAGACCTGCAGATTTTATGGTATGCTATTAACTACGGGAACACCAAAGGCAAAATCTCTCAGAATGTGTGCGCACGCAATTTTACATATTTTTTCTTGCCCTTGTTTGAGGAGACAGTGTTGCGTGGACAATAGAAATTAGACGATAGAGACACTTTCTCATTAAACCAGTCTCCTGGTTGGTGTCTGCAACTTCTGTAGGTGAGGTCGTCCCCTAGCGATCAGGTTTCACGCCAGGTACATTCTTACACCGCATGCTTAATTGAAAAAGAGAAACATCTCACCCCTCCTCTAACGTTACCCAACATTTATGAAGTGCAGCGTACACCACATACTAAAATGTGGTTAGAGGGAGCCCGGCATGCGACTGACACTGCCCCAGCCCTGCCGGTCCCAGAAACATGTCACCAACATTCCTCGCTGCCCTACAGACCAGAACGCCCCTAGTTCTCGGTTGAGCTGAGGGGTTCATAGGCAACAGTCTGACCGCCCCCCAACCCGCCTTTCTCTAAAAGGCCCCACACACGACATGAAAGGGCAGCGCGAGTGCACTTCAGGAGGAAGCAGTTCTTTTGTGAGGGGCCTCCCGAGGGATTAAGTGTTCACATGTTTTCTCTTCTAATGCCCAAGGAATCAAGTCCCTGGCTGCAGCTTCCCGCCCTTCCCGTCACCCTGAACTGAGCTCTATTCCTTAAGTTGGCTGGCTGCAGTCAGCCGAGGCCAGGAAGGGAAACAAGGGGAGGCAAAGAAGGGGGAGGCTGCTGGGGGCGGGCTGCTCAGTGCGTGGGCACCCTGGTATCTGGAGGCTGCTCGGGAGCTCAGTGCGAGCTGCAAGGACACCCCAGTATGTGAAGGCTGGTGGGAGGTTAGTATGAGGGAACCCCGGTCTCTGAAGGCTACAGGGGAGCTCAGTGCGACAGTTTCCCGGTATGTGAAAGATGCTAGGGTGGGCTGGTGGGAGCTCAGTATGAGGACAGTCTGCTATCTGAAGACTGCTGCCTGGGACAGGGAGCTCATTGCGAGGGCACCCCGGTATCGGAGTTGCTGGGGAGAGGCACACGCGATGGTTGCAGTGTGCGGTGAGTGCACAGGTCATCCGAGATCTCCTCCCAGAGATCATTGAAGGCACAGACGCCTCTCTATGCTGCGTGTCCAGCCTGGCTCGCAACGCCCCCCTCTTTCAAGCCCGGTCAGCCTGTATTTATCTGCGCGTTCATTAATTCATCCTCGAGTACATGACAGAGTTGGCCGGCCCCCACAGCAACAAACCCCCCTTTGAAGTGCGCATTCCAGCCGGGCTTATCAGCTGCGCGAGCCAGAGCTGGCAAGATCGCCTTTCATGTGTCTGCAGTTCAGCAGAGAAATGCTGACTGAAAGAACGAGAAAAGGGATCCCAATTCAACTTCGAGGAGCAGGGGCGAGCGAGCGCGGCAGCCTGCTGAGCTGACCACACGCTCGTGCACAATGGCCACGTGTTTCCAATTATCGTGCCCGCGTCTGGGCACGATAATTGCAAACAGATGCCGGCCGTGCGGGTAACCGCACAGAAAAGACCATGACGCACGAGCGTCTGGTCAGCTTTTTAAAACCCCTACATAAAGTCTTCGCCAGAGCAGCGCTTGCGCGCTACTCTAGGCTCGACCTAAAAAGGACCAAACTTAAGAGAACAACCAATCAGTTGACACCACCCTCGAGAACCTTCCTGGATGGAGCTCCAGTCCCTCAGATTTTCTACCACACGTCGTGCTAAGGGAGTCTCCACTGAGCTCTGCTCAGTTTTCTCATCTTAACTTCTAATTATCCTTGTCTTCAGGTTTTCTCTTGGATTCAAGGTATTTTTCATCTATATTTTCATTGCCTGAGTGAATTTCTCTGATTTCTTCATGTCGGAAACACCTAAAAAAGGCCGTTTTAGGCCCTGTGGTACCAGCAGAAAGATAAGGCTGCCTTTACTGCCTTTATCCTGATCACAAACCAAAGGATTGCAAGGTATGTCGCACTTTTTCTACAAAGACTTTAAAGGACCGTGAGGGGAGGCTGTTATTATGGCTGCAGAGGCTTAAAGACAGGGAGGACCCTGTATCTTCTGAGGAGAGTGAAGGTTCCTCAAGATCCTCCTCAAAGACGCCTCAAAAAAGACCACTGGACGTCTCTTCAGGTCACTCCTCGCAGCAACCTCGAAAGAAGACGCACAAAAAGTCTTCAGAGGCTACTAAGAAACAAGAGCTGCCCTCCAGGGGGTCTCCTTCCCATCGGAGTTTGATTTCTGTCAAAAAATCCTTTCAGAAATCAGCTTTGGACCATCCTACTCCTCCTGTGAAGGTGAAACATGCTCTTAAAAAGCCTTCCTCAGCCCCTTCGACGGACAGCTCGTCGACGGCAGTACCGACGACAAGAACTCCATTGACTGTCGTCAGAGTAACTTGGTCGACGACAACCGTCACCACAGTTTCAGTCTCGTTGGCGTCTATTTCATCGTCGACGACGTCTTCGTCGACGAGTCAAGCTCCTTTGTCGTCGACGATAAAGATAGTCAGAAAGTAGTCATTGAAAATTCTGACAGCGACTATCCCGACGACGAGTGCTTCGTCGATGGTGTTGCCTGCGTCGACTATGAGTTTACCGTTGACGACCCTCTCGTCGATTTCTCTCTTTGCGTCGTCGATGACCTCGACGACGATAGATGCATCGTCGACGACGGTATTGTCATCTACGCCAGTTACGTCTGGGACATCAATACCAATGCCCGTTGACGGTTCCTCGACGACGGTGTGTGTACTGACAACCTCGTTGACGACACCAAAATCCAGAGCAGAAAAACTATTTCCCCAGCAAAAATTTCAGAGTGAGAGACTGACACCCTCATTAACTTCTCCTAGTAGGGTTCAAGCCTTATTGCCAATTCATCTATTGGATGATGATGAGGACTCGGACAAAGACAGCTTGTTTGAGGCTGCGCAAAGCCCCTCGGAGTTGAATGTCAAATACCAAGAAGACTCCGATGATGAAGACCAATTCTATGACCAACATACGTACTACTCTGACCAACGACGTCAACAGCAACTGCAGCCAGAGATGGTTTATCTTCCTTCCCCTCTGATAACTGATCTACAATTCATGCTGGCGGACTACAAAAAGAGGTTTCCTACGTCCGCACCATCTCCGGCTCCAGCGTTTTCTCCACCTCTGGTGGTGCAAAGTCAGCCTCCACCCCATCCTATGTCTCAAGTGCCTATGCAGCAGCTTCCATCTACAGATGTAGACGAAGAAGGACAACAAGAAGGGGAAATCCAGGATATACAATCACGTCCAGACGAATGGGATGACTACATTATCCCTCCACAAGCATCACCAACTCCTCCTCAAGTAGACTCTCCTACAGAGGATATTGGAGGATTTCATAATCTCTTGGCGAGAGCAGCCAGACGTTTCGAGCTTCCAATGCCTTCTCACCAACAAGACTGTTTCCTTTACGATTTCAAGGAACCTTTCAAAAATTCAGTCAGGTCTATGCCCATTATCAACTATATTTGGGATCAGGGCATTAAGATAATGAGAAACCCAGCCACAGTTCCTCCAGTATTACCAAGTCTCAACAAGAAATATAAAGCCCCTGACGACGCGCCTGTCTGCCTCATAGGTCACCCCAGACCTGAGTCAGTGATTGTCCAGGCTGCTCAACGCAGGTCAAAGAACCCATCAGCTCCGCTTTCAGCACCTCCAGATTAGGAGGGTAGGAGGCTAGACAACATCGGCAAACGTTTTTCCACTATGTCGGTGTTGACAGTCAGAGAATCCAATTCCTTAGCGCTGCTGGGGCGCTACAACAGACAGATGTGGTCAGACAAAGCTCCTTACCTCAACGATCTCCCACAAGACATCAAGGAGGAAGCAAGAAAAGTTTTACTGGAAGGCGAGCGCTCCACTTCAGAGATAATTGATTGCGCCAAGGATGGCTAAAGGCTACTACATTCAGGCCTGAAGTCCAGACCACAATTCTAGATATACATTACGATGGACAAGAACTATTCGGTAAGCATATCGACGAGGCCATTCAGGGAATAAAAAAAGACACTGACACAGCCAAGCTTTGGGTACCCTCCAGTACGAAAGAACCCCTTTTCGTGGTGCACGGGGAAAAAGCCAGTCATCCAACAGGGGAGGTTACCAGCGATATAGGTACCCTTCTTATACCTCCTCCAGCCAGTAATACAGGACGCAGTTCGCTCAGAGACAACAGCCTGCGACTGCCTACAATAAATCTTCCTTTCAAGGGAATGCGGGATGACAAAAGGAGTCTGCCAGACGTCAATGACCTCTCACTTCTGCCGGTTGCAATTTCTTCATCTCCCCCCAAAGTAGGAAGCAAAATCTCCCATTATCTCCAAAACTGGAAGCAAATCACAACGTATCGCTGGGTCCTACAACTAATACAATTCGGCCATTACCTAGAATTTATACAGCCAACTCCGCCAACACCTCCTCAACCGCTGGCTCACAAACATCTGCGCCTGTTACAGTTGGAAATACCATCAATGATCCAAAAAGGAGCCATAAAACATGTTCCTTTTCATCAAAGGGGAAAAGGTATCTATTCCCGTTTTTTTAGTGCATAAAAAGAACAAGTGGAGGCCAATTTTAGATTTACGAAATCTAAACAAATTCCTCAAGAAACAATCATTCCGCATGGTCACCATTCAGGAGGTCTTGCAGCTTCTCAATGGGAACGACTACATGGTATCCCTGGACCTTCAAGACGCCTATTTCCATATACCCATACACAAGAAGCACAAAACATTTCTCAGGTTCACTGTAGCCGGCAGGCATTATCAATTCCGAGTGTTACCCTTCGGGCTCAAGTCGGCCCCTCGCATTTTTACAAGGTGCCTTGCAACAGTCGCGGCACATCTCAGACAACATCATCACCAAGTTTTCCCGTATCTCGACAACTAGCACGTCAAAGCTCCTTCCTTCAACGCCGCGAAGAAGTCTTCCAAAGCCTGTCTGCGGCTTTTCATTAAATTCGGTCTCACATTAAACCCAGAGAAATCAGTCCTACAGCCTTCTCGACAACTTACGTTCCTGGGAGCTATCCTAGGTACGGTTCCGAAAAAAGCCTATCCAACAGCGGAAAGACAACAAAAACTTCTGACGTTAGCAAGCCGCATACAAAGAAGAAAGTCTCTTTCGATGCGCCTATACAAATCCCTGCTCGGCATGATGTCGTCTTGTATTCTTCTAATACCCCACCTCCGTCTACACATGCGTCCTCTTCAGGACGCTTTAACCACTCAATGGGTTCAGATAACCTGAACCTTCGACATAATTCAAGTGACCCCACAAATGGTCACCTCGCTATCTTGGTGGACTCGTCCTCACCATCTGTCTCAGGGGTTACCCTTCCTTCCACAAACCTATCCTCTGGTGATCACAACAGATGCTTTGCTGGAAGGTTGGGGGCCTTCCTTCAGGAACTTCAGATCAGTGGCAAGTGGCTACCTTCTCAGCGGAATCTACACATAAATCTCTTGGAACTAAGAGCAGCCTTTTTTGCCCTTCAGGCTTTCCTGCCCAGGATACAAAACTCTCTAGTGCTTGTCAGAACAGCCAATACTACGACAATGCACTATCTAAACAAACAAGGAGGAACTCGATCTCTCTCCCTCTCCCAAGAATCTCAACGAATTTGGAACTAGGCAATTCAACACAGAATTTTGTTGAGCGGAGTACGTTCCAGGGAAGGAAAATACATTAGCGGATTCACTAAGCAGATTATAGACAACCTGCCACGATTGGGAGTTGAACCAAGATACTCTCCTCAGAATCTTCACCTAGTGGGGCGAACCCACTATAGGCATGTTTGCCACAAGCGGCAACGCCAAATGCCAACGCTTCGCAAGCTGGCATCCCCAACAGGGATCTCTGGGGAATGCTTTTTCAATAGCATGGTCCGGCGTTTTTGCCTACGCTTTTCCGCCAATTCCTCTCCTTCCCAGGGTTCTGAAAAAGAGGAAAGCAGAACCTTGCAAACTAAATATAATAGCTCCAGCGTGGCCTCGCCAACATTGGTTCACGAAACTCCATCTCCTATCCTTACAGCTGCCGATTCCTCTGATGCCGTTTCCCTCTCTTCTCACGATGAACCAGGGACAAGTTCAGCACCCGGATCCAGGCTCTCTGAGATTATCGGCTTGGCTCCTGAGTTCCAGGAATTTAGAAACTTAAACATTCCTCAAGAGTGCAGGGAGATTCTGTCTTGTGCTAGAGCGGACAGTACCAACAAAACGTATTCTTTAAAATGGAAAAGACTCTGCGTCTGGTGTGGGTCTGCTAAGGTACATCCTCTCAAATCATCTCCGGAAGAAGTAATGCCATATCTCCTCCATCTAGCGAATTCAGGTCTAGCTCATACTTCGATCAAAGTTCACTTGGCTGCAATCTCCCGTTTTCTAAGATCTTCTAAAGGTTCTTCCTTGTGGTCAAACAGACTGATAAAACAGTTTCTTAAAGGTCTATTCAGAACCTTTCCTCCTGTGAGATCTCCGCCTCCAACATGGCAACTCAACATGGTACTTGCTCAACATATGAAGCACCTGTATGAGCCGATACATAGAGCTGACTTAAAATTCCTTTTGTGGAAAACTGCTCTTCTCCTAGCTCTTGCGCCCGCGAGAAGAGTTAGTGAGCTTCAAGCTTTCACAATACAAGAACATTTTATTCAAATTTAAGCATGATAAAGTGATCCTACGTACCAACCCGAAATTTATACCTAAAGTCCCATCGGACTTTCATCTTAATGAGCCGATTGTCTTAAAATCCTTTTTTCCGAATCCTCAAACAGCAGCTGAACGAGCTTTGCATTCTTTGGACTTGAAGCACTGCCTTAAATTTTATCTAGACAAAACGAAATCCTTCCGTAGGACTAATCAGCTTTTTGTAGCTTACAGCTTACCTAGCAAAGGTTTTCCCTTAATGAAACAGAGCATACCTAGATGGATCTCTAGTGCTATTCTCTTCTGTCACCATCAAGCTGGTCAACCTCTACAATAAAAAGTTCGTGCCCATTCCACTAGGGCAGTGTCCACATCTATGGCGTTGTTTGCTGGCGTGCCCTTCTCAGACATTTGTGGAGCAGCAACCTGGAAAACGCTGCATACATTCACTAAGCATTACTTCTTGGATTCCGAATTGATGAAAGATGCTGCGGTGGGACAGGTGGTGCTAAGACATCTGTTTCAATAAAGGTGAGCCTTCCTTCCCACCAACCTTTCTAATGCACATTTCTCTGTTTTTTCTCTTCGTTATACCAATATTAGAAACTATCCATTTGCTACATCGTATTTATATGCATATTTGCATTTATCTGTATGTATGCTTTTATATTTCATTTTCAAGAAATAGTTGTTGACTATTGCTATATGTATGGTTTATGTATATGACGAAATGTGCTCATTACTGCTTTTTATTCTGATTCAAGTATGTGAATCTATGAAAGATACCCTAATACTGGATAAGAAATGAGTTACTTATCTGTAACTGCAGTTATCCAGTATTGGTATCTTTCATTGATTCACATGCGACCCGCCCGCCTCCCTTGGAAAGGCTCACTTAATACTCTCAGTTGTACTTCTGGATATGCACTGTGTTTATGAAAATCTGAGGGACTGGAGCTCCTTCCAGGAAGGTTCTAGAGGGTGGTGTCAGCTGATTGGTTGTTCTCTTAAGTTTGGTACTTTTTTAAATAAGGACTTAGATATGTTACTAAATATAAGTCCTTAGGCCTGTTACCTTCTAAGTCTAATGTGACATTACCCTTATAAGTGTACTGGGGACTCCCATCTCGACGACGGAGAAAGATTCAAGCATGTGAATCTATGAAAGATACCAATACTGGATAACTGCAGTTACAGGTAAGTAGCTCCTTTCTTTTCCAGCTTTATAAAGATAGGGTGGTTCTTCAAACCAACCCAAAATTTCTACCAAAAGTAGTATCCTCTTTTCACAATCAATCGGTTGAGCTACCCGTTTTCTTTCCTCAACCAGATTCTGTAGCTGAGAGAGCGATCTTCATACATTAGATGTTAAGCAAGCATTAATGTTTTATATTGACAGGACAAAAGATTTTCGTAATACAAACCAATTTTCGTTTCATTTGCTTCCCCTCATAAAGGGAAACCTATTTCAAAATCAAGGATTTCTAGATGGATTGTTAAATGTATCCAAACATGCTATGCCAAAGCAACTTGGTCTATACCCCCTAGAGCACACACTGCTCGTAAAATAGGGATATCTATAGCTTTCTTAGGAAATATTCCCATAGCTGACATTTGTAAAGCGGCTACATGGTCTACACCACACACATTTACCAAACACTATTGTGTGGATGTTTTAGCACGCCAACAAGCTAATGTAGGACAGACAGTGCTATGTACACTCTTTCAAACAACTGTAACGTCGACTGGTTAGCCACCGCTTTTTGGAGGGCACTGCTATACAGTCTATGCAAAGCATGTGTATTTACAGCCACACATCCCTCGAACGGATTATGTTACGTACCCTGTAAACATTTCTTCTTGGCATGTAGTGCTGTAGATTCACTTTCGCCCACCTTCCTCCCCAGACTCCTATGGTCGTTGCAATCCTAATCTATATTTCACTTGCATGGACATTTCTGTACTGACACTCACTTATACTCCGTTCTCATCCTCTTGTGGAAAAACAATTTAACAATGGAGTTCTTCCCCATGTGCACTATTACCAAAAGGAGGAGTCACCTTTCCTTGTGACTCGAAAGACGACTGAAGAAAAAGAACTTGCAAACATCCATCCCCAACAGTAGACGGCAGGAGTTTGCAAAGCATATGAATCTACAGCACTACATGCCAAGAACAGATGCTTACAGGAAAAGTAACATAATCCTTTTCCATTTGTAACGCTATTCCCTTATTGTGTAAGATTTGGAAAACTTTGGATCTGCGTTTGTGATATTCAGCAGTATCAACATTTACTAACATTTAGTCCTAAAACGCCATAACCTCTTCAATGCCACTAAACAATAAAAACATTAGTTTTTGAAAGACAGACGCAGCCGGTGCCAATCCGACAGGCATCCTTTTATATCTAAATACCCCAATTAGCATGATAATACTGTTAAGTGTCTGCATCCTTTTTCCAATTCTATTTGATGATTTGTAGATTTTAGGTCAAGACAGGTAAAATAAAAATAAAAATTGCTCCTTCAAACTGCTAATCACTCCTGAATTTTAGGATGGGGGATGATAATTAACAATAATTTATCTGGACATAATCTCAAAGAGGCAGATTTATTTTCACTAAAACTGTTGGGGAAACACATTATGAGGTCTCGGGCGCTTCAGTAACAAACTGAGATTGTTCCTGGCACTTAAAGGTACATCTCTAAGCTTGTGCCTAACTGAGGTGCACCAGCCTTAAGCACAATCCTATGAGAGAACCCCATAACAACACCCAGATCCTTGCAAAACACATTTTTGTACTAAGAAATAACCCCCTCAATACCTTGTTGCATTGTCATAAAATAAACTGGCAAGTCAGCTAAGGATTTAGAACCAGTCCCAAGTTTCCTTGCTGTCTCCAGCCTAGTACATGCTGACCTTTTTTTGCGACATAAATCTTTCCAAAAATAGTGCGAGAACAAATTTGAAATGGAAGCCAAAAAATAACTTAGAATATTAATGGTTGATTTCCCATAGCCATAAGCCTTAATGTCATTAACGTCTAAATCTCTATCGCTTCATAGTTTCATGAAAAACACATCCAAAATCAATGAATATGGTGAGCCAGAGGCATCCATCATTACAGTTTTGGTTTAATAGATCATGACTTCACAATTGGACAGTTTATATAGGCTTGTGTCGATAGCAGACAAAAGTTTAGCGTTGCTTTCCCAAACCAAATTTAAATTCCCCTTTGCAGAACTTCATTTTGAGTATCAACTTTTCCACACTTAAAACATTCCCTGGGAACAGCAGGACACCCCTCTTTATTTAAATGTGAACCTAAACCTTGAAAATGTTCACTTATTTATATTAAAATAATTGTTTGCCTTACTATGCTTATTTTTGTTATAATTACGAACAGTTGCCACTTCAAATTGAATCTCCTTCTCCTCATTTTTCACTTTAAACAATCTGACAGATCTCTCAATACCTTTGGTCACTTCAGCAACTTCCATGAGAGATTATTTTTTTATTTCTGAGGAGCTGTTCTGGAAACTTTTTATTATGGTACTGCATGATAACTTGGTCATGAATATTCTGTTCAGTTATGTTGCCAAACTCACAATAAGCTCCTAAAATGCGTAAAGCTGCAACATAGTTCTCAATAGGCTCAGCTGACCATTGATGCCTAGAATAAAAATGTAAGTGCTCCAGGACTATATCAGGTTCCAGAGTGAAATGTAACTTAAGTCTATCCAAGGCTTTCTGAAATTGATCATAATCCTCAACACGTGGCGAGTGTAATTCCAGTAAAAAAACAAATATTTCAAGTATTGCCTGCGCTTCAGCACCGATAGCGTTAGAAAATAACCCCTTCTTTCTGGCAAGAGTAAATGAATTAGCATCAATATCCATCATGAAATCATTAAATAAATCCAGCCATTTGCTCAACGTCATGGGTTGACCTCCAGGATTTTGCAATAAAGGTGTAACAAATAGCAACATTTTTGCATGAGGATAACTCAAAAGCACAATGTAAAAGCAAAACAAAAAATAACAGTGTCTGCACTCCAAGGAAGAGAGAGCAATGACAATTTGTAAAGTAGTCACAATTATAGCAAACTTATTCTTCAGCACAATTGAAAAACGGTGAACTGAGCCACCTTAAATATGTTGTAGTCTGGTGATTCGCAGCAGCGAATGCAATAGGGGTTGTATGTGCAGCAGAAAATGGCTGCACGTTAACTGTGTTGGAGCCGGATGGCTCACAGCTGGAGAATGCACCAGGGAGTTGCTTATGTTTGGAGAATGCACCCGACGTCCATGCACTGCACAACATGGCGGCGCATTTTCTACATTGACGCCGGATGGGCATGGCTGGATGGTGCACCAGGAAGTTGCTTGTGAAAGGCGTGGCAAGTCGTTGGTTGGCAGTCAAAAGAAAGCAAACTTACTGGGCACCCTGGAGAAGCAGAAAATCAACGAGCAAGTGTTGGCGTCCTGTCCGTAAAGTGAATGAAGCAAGATGTCTCCCATGCAGATGAGTGTGGAAGAGAGGAAAAATAAGAGGATGTCTGAGATCTCGCTGGAATGAAACGAAAGGAATGAAATTGCCTTTACACAGTGATTATCAAGGCTAGGGACCTGTTCCTCATAGCCAAAATGAAGAAGGCATGGAGGTGCAAGAAGATGACGAAAACATTTTTTTATTGCTGATAAGGTCCCCAACAGTGGAAAGTAAACTGCACCAGCTGATCAGGAACTTCTAACTGAACCTGGTAAGTAAAAATATACAATTCTAAAATACAACCTCTGCAAAGGCGCATGTGGCAAAACAGAATACATTGAAGAACAACATTGCATTGCAACAGTAAAACGATAACAGTAAAACAAAAATAAACAAAATAAAAATAAAAAAAACATCACTACAGTCCCTTAAGTTAAATGAAAAAATTGATATTTATGTTTATCGTTGTGGGAACTGCGTTTCCAGCTACTGATACGCTGGTGCTCAGCGAAGCTTCAGTACGGTATTGCAGTACCAATACCACGGTACGAAAAAACCTTTAAATCAAAAGAAAAGGGTCTGGTCATGGACAGCCACAGTGACCCCCGCTGCCATAAAATAGGCTATGGTCAGTAGGGGTTGGCCACCAGCAGTGGGTTGTGATCAGAACCAACTCTTCACTGCGCATGGCTGAAGGCTGTGTGCAACGGGGGTGGGGAGGAGGGGGGGTGAAGGTTTTAGCTGTCTGCTGGTGATGAGGGCTTGGAGGTGTTGGCTGCCCCTGGGAGTTGGGCACAGGGCCTGGCTAAAGGCTGTGAGGGGGGAGGGTTCTTTTCCTTCTGCAAGGGGATTGACACAGGCGCTGTGTTTTACAGCTGTTCACAGCATGGGTGTTGGCCATATAGCTTTCACCATGCACAGCCACACTTGTCTCCAGGGCTTACACTATTTCCATTCAATGCACCCACACCTGTACACACAAAAACTCTATGCTGCATGTGACTATAGGCACTTTACTACCAACTGTCTTTTTAAACTGATGAAAAAATGTATGTCATAATGTGTATTGCATTATCATGAATGATGTGATCAGTGGTTTCATCAGTGATGTCTTTTAAGATGTCATCATTGATGTCATTGAACATGTTGAGTGATGTAATATGTGCGATTATAAGAAGTGTATAACGGAGACACAAGTTATAGTTCACTAAACTATAACAGGGTGCAATATTTCCTTGATTCCAGAGAGCAGTCGGTCTGGCTGGTGCCCTTTATATCTGCTGAGTCTTAAGCAGGGAGTGCCACAGGGTTCCTCGTTTAGTCCTACTCTATTTAACGTATTTATGGCTCCGCTGTGTGACACGCCTATTTTATATTTTTTTAATTTTTTAATTTCTTCATTGGATTTTTGCAAAAAATAGACATCTCTGCCTTATCAGGCATTGCATACATTCAGTAACAACAAACAGGTGATTTACCGATCTCTTATAAGAACATGAGCTGTACATCACATATCATACAATAGTACCAACATATAGGGCGAAATCATGTTATCATATTAACATCACTCCTGGTCAGGTAATGCTTGTTCCTGGACTTGCGCCAGAAGGTATTGTCGCAATGGTTCCCAAATGTCCTTAGGCCTAGACGATGATGGAAGCTCTTCTGCATAAAGTTCGAGATTTTCTTTACAGTATACTAGATCTTTGAGCCAATGGTCTGCTTTGGGGGGCGAGAGTGCTCTCCCAGGTCAGCGCCACTCAGCGCTTTGCCATCAACAGTGCAATTCGAACAAGCTTGCCTGTGACCCCTTTTAACTGAGGCACATAACACAGCAGACATACCTGTGGCAAGCATTGTAGTTGGATCTCACTCATAACCTGAATGCGTTGCACTACATCGTTCCAAAAGCTGCGCACAGGCCCACACTCTCAAGCTAGATGCCAAAAATCTGCTTCTGTTCGTCCGCATCGCTTGCAATTACTTGTATCGCGGAGGCCTAATTGATATAGCCTGTGGGGCGTGTGATACACTTGATGTATATACTTAAAATGTTTTATCCTCAGATTGCCATTCGGTGTGAGGGAGCTAGTAAGTGTGCAAACCTGTTCCCACTCGGGTGGAGTAAGTGGAGGGTTAAGTTTTACATTCCAGCGGTTCATGCTTTTATCTGGGGCTGCGACCTTCTCATCCCGCACTGTTCTGTATAACTTAGTCACTAGCTTGCGGCGCGTGGGTACAACCATCAAGAACTGCAAAGATTGCAGAGCGGGTGTCTCCGCTGGAAACTAGGTGTAGTGCGCCTTAATGGCAAGCTTCAACCTGTGTAGAGTAAATTGGAACAGCATGGTTGGGTGGGTGATATATTGAAGCTTGTCTGTTGTGACAAAATTACCTTCAGGGTACAAATCTTGCATTGTGTCTATACCAGCTTCCCTTAGCGAGCGCAATGGACCTTCCTCTTGAGTAACTGAGAGCGCTGCATGATGTGTCAAGGGCATTGCTGGGGCATAAATGGGTAGCTTGGGTGCCAATTTCCCTATAGCCTGCCATGCAGCGATAGTGGAGTCCAGTGTGTTAATTTCATTCTTTGGCGTGCCTCTTTTCAAGTGTTATAATGCCAGAGAGCGGAGTGGGGTGCGCATCGGCATCTTCAACCGCCACGTGGGGAGTAAAGGCGTGAGGGCGGTACCAGTAATACGCATATTGCGCCTGGGCACAGAGATAGTAAATGTAAAAATCCGGAGCACAAAATCCGCCCTTTGCATAGTCTGTCAGCATCGCCCATCCCACCCTGGCTTGCTTGCCTCCCCAAATAAGTCGCAACAGTGAAGATCGCAGAGTTGTAAAAAAAGATTTGGTGAGCTTTATGGGAATATTACTAAAAAGATATAAAAAGCGCAGCAAAACTATCATTTTTATGACAGCAATGCGGTCCGCCAGCGACAGTGGGAGCGTCACCCATTTGTCCACTTGGTGATCTAGGATTGTACATGCTTTCCCGTAGTTTTCGCGGATGACAACCTCAGGATCTCGATGTACCCAAATGCCTAAGTATTTAACGGGGTCAGTGGACCACAATAGCGGGTATTCCAGACTAGGAGGGGTTGTGGTTTCGGTCAGGGGTATTATCATCGATTTGTCCCAATTAATGGTCAACCCAGAAAACAGGCCGAACCGGATGTATTCACGTAATGCAGGGGCTAGGTGTTGTTGAGGTTCTCTTATGAACAACACCATATCATCCGCATACATAGAGATGCCTACAGGACGATGGATGAAATTAAGAGCCGTCTCCCTATGTCGCTGATGTATTATACACCAGAGGTTCCAGCATAATAGATAAGAGCAGCGGTGATAAAGGGCAGCCCTGCCGGGTACCCCGCTCTATCTGGAAAGATTCCGAGGTTAAGCCCCCCACCCGAATTCGCGCTGTGGGGTCAGAGTATAGGAGTCTCACCCAGCCTATAAAGATCGCAGGAAATCCTATGTGCTGTAATATACGAAACATGTACCACCATTTGATCGATTCAAAGGCTTTCGCTGCGTCTAACAGTACAGCGGCCGCAGAGAGAGCTGGATCCAGAACATGGAACATCGCAAATAGAGTACGGAGATTGTTGGATGTGGACCTTTTCGGTATAAAACCAGATTGATCCGGCAGGACTAAACAGGGCATGAGAGGTTGGAGTCTATCGGCGAGAATTTTCGCCAATATTTTTGTATCTAGATTAATCAAGGATAACAGTCGATATGACTCACACGCCGAAGGCGGTTTGTCCTTTTTTAATAGAGCAATAATTAACGCTTGGCGAAGCGAAGGAGGAAGACGACCGTGTTCATATGCCTCACCATAAACTGCAAGCAAATGGGGTACGTGGAGTTCAGCATATTCCTTATAATACTCTGCCGTGAGGCTATCTGGGCCTGGAGCCTTGTTATTCGACAGGGATCGGATTGCCGCCTGGATATCAGAAGCCTCTATCGGTTGCCTCAGATACTCACGATGGCTGTCCGACAACCAGGCACAGGCAATATCCGAAAGGTATTCAGCGAGGTCCAGAGATTCCACATGTCCTCGAGACTTGTACATGGTGGCATAACACTCATGGAATTGTCCAAATATATCTTGCGGTGTATAGTGTTCCCCGCCTTGGGCATCTACAATTTTGGTAATATGGTGGTGATCAGTCCTGAATTTGAGTCGACTAGCAAGGTTGCGACCCAGCCTCCCTCCCCATAAGCCCTAGCAACATGACGTTTGGATAAATAACGTGTTTCTGTGGTCGCCATTTCATCATATAATAAAATCGATTCATGAATGCGAGAGAGTGTAGCTGCGCATGGATTTGCGGTGTAATCCTTCTCAAGCTGCGAAAGTGTCTTCTCTATTGTTGTGAGCTGTCCCCTGATATCCCTAAGAATACCTGCCGTGTTGCTGATACATGCCCCCCTCACCGTGACCTTAAAGGCCTCCCATAAAGTTGCAGCACTATCCACAGAACCAATATTTATCTCAAAGAACTGTTCAATTTCTGTACGTATTGTTTCTTTGTACACAGGATCCAGCAAGGCCTTGGATCGGAATCTCCATGTAAATGGCCTATGAGTGTTAGTGGGGATAGTTAAATTTAGTTTAACAGGATTGTGATCCGATAATGTGCGGGGGAGAGAAGCTATTTCTATAATCCAATCATTTGCCCCTTCACTTAAAAGCCAGTAGTCCAGCCTGGACCAACTACCATATGCTGGTGTAGCATTCGTGCCCTCTCTTGTGTCGCAATGTCGGAGTCGCCAGGCGTCTATCAGACCAAGCTCGGACATGGCCTCCCTGATGCATTTGGCGGCCTTAGGAGTGCGGCCACATTGTTCATTAGATTTATCCCGCTGTGGGTCGAGATGCGTATTGAAATCCCCCCCCATAATATCTTGGCATCCGGCCAGTCTTGTAATACCTGAACAATACGTGTAAACACTTCAGGGTCATCCGTAATGGGGCCATATACATTAACAATGGTCACCAGTGACAACCCCAGCTTGCCATGTACGAGAGCGTAACGCCCTTCATCGTCGGTGTGTGTTTTAATTGGTGTAAATAGTAGACCGCGTTTGAGCAGGATGAGAACCCCCCTGGCATAAGAGGAATATGATGAAGCAAGCTTATATCCAGCCCATTTAGCAGCTATCTTAGCCTCTGCTGTCTTAGTTAGGTGCGTCTCTTGTAGGAGAGCGATCTGGACCCCATGCCTATCCAGGTAGGCAAAAACCTTCCGTTTTTTCTTGGGGGAATTTAGCCCTCGGACATTCCATGTGAGACATGTAAAGTTATCACCTGTGGATGTCATGAGGAGTGATGATTAAAAACATCTAATTTGCCCAGTATTGTAATAGCTCATTGCACTGTAGGTGCCATTGTCCGAGAATCAGGGCAATCACCATAAACAAATCCCCTCGCATAACGATAGAACCCCCCCACCCACTTCAGCACACCCAACTTGCCAAAGCCATCCCCTAATTGAACACATACCCCATTAACATATAACATATGAACAGTGTGATGTGGGGAACACCCATTGGCGAGCGCTGTGGCACTTTCTACTCCCCAGATGTCAAGGGGGGTGGCCAGCCACTTCGCTAAGTACTCCTACTACCAACCATCCGTAACCAGCAATAGAGGTGCAGAGCATTATACACAAATCAGAAGAGAGAAAAAATAACATCAAGTGCGCATCATAGAAAGGAAGTACAGGACTTGTCGAGAGTCTGCAGATGTGTATAAGTTCCCCCATTTCCTACAGAGATCACTGCAGGCATATTTCGTCGAACAGTTCCCTCAACCGGAGTGGCAACCAAAAGGATACATAACGTCCCGGATTGCGGACCTCAGCTTTCATCCTCTGACACATCAGGGGCTTGTTTACTCTTGCGGCTAAGAGATTTCGCATATTCCAGCGCCTGCTTCGGGGTCGTGAAAATCTTGGCCTTGTCTGTACCAATGCGCAGCCGCGCCGGGTATAGCATAGCATATGGTATGTTTCCAGCTAGCAAGATTTTTTTCACTTGTTGATATTCCCTTCTTGCTGCCTGCACAGCGGTCGTGAAATCAGGATAGAACGCCAGAGTGTTGCCCTGATAGGTGATAGTGCCTTTCTGGCGAGAGATACGCAGGACAGAATCCCGGTCCCTGAAGTTCAGTAATCTCGCAATTATCGGTCTCGGTGGAGCCCCTGGAGGAGGCGGGCCGCAAGGGAACAATGCGCCTGTTCCACGATAAGTAGTTGGGAGAGGTTGTCGGCCCCACAAACATCACGCAGCATGTTTTTAACGTATGTTTCCAGCCGGCCTCCAGTCGTCGATTCAGTCAGGCCCGTTATACGCAGATTATTGCGACGGGACCTCGCTTCAAGATCTTCATTTTTGGCCTGGATAACGGCTAGTATCTTCTCCATGACATGGGTTTTAGATGTTACCTGCTGGAGTCCTTCCTCTGCATCCGAGATGCGCTGTTCGGCTTCGCCAAGTCTTGCGGCGTGTTTGTCCAGTTTGGCGGACATGTGGTCCATGCGCCCATTTAATGCCTCAATCTTCCCATCTATAGACTGCAGACTGGCTTGAATCGCCGATAGTGTCTTTTCAAGTGTGGTAGATGACTCAGCAGGTGCATCGAGTTCAGAATCCGAGGTAGCCCCACGACTGGCTTTGCCAGACTTGCGTTGTTCGAACGTGAGGCGCAGCTGTGTTTTATCAAGTTTCCCCATCTTAAAAGATTTCAATGGTTACCCCCACAGTGGGAGTGTGGTCCTGACCGAGCACATGGCGATGATCAAAGAACTATGTGCCTCCCCCACTCAAATGCGTCTCTCTGCGGGCCGTTAACGCTGAACAGGACAAGTAAAATGTGCCAGCCTTGCAATGTACGTGTGTTGTAGGACCCGGGCAGTTCAGCGTAAGTCCTATCCAGCCACAGCAATGTGGGGGATGGTAATTAGAAACAGTTCAGTTATCCAGCAGCAAAGGACTCAGAGATGTAGCAACGGCTCCAGTGTGGGACGAGGGTTTGGGTAGAGAGGTCCCGTACAGCGAGGCAGCGCAGTGACGCGGTAGCCGAGCGCGTTAGTTCGTGTGAGTCTGTCAGGCCCCCACTGCGTCACATCCTGCGCCACCGCGCCGCAAACCAGCCCCCGATGTCCCTCTATAGCTGCTGAATCGTAGCATGTCTTTAAATTCCAGGCAAGGGTGGTAGTTGTGGGTTAGCCCCTAACCCCAATGATGCGCATCGCTGGTGGCAAAGACCATGAGGAAGGGCGGCAGGGATGTCTAGGCCGCAAACAGGCGCCAGATGTAAGGCACGACTCTCTCTCCCACCGGGCACCTCACCTTATTTAGTAGCATGCTAGAGCCAATATCGTAAGCAGCAGGGGGCACCGCAGGCATCCGGAGTCCCAACCGCCGTGTGAAGTCTCCACCTGGTTCCCGGCAGATCACCGCTTAAAATGGCGCCGTCCCGGCCCCCGTTACAGGGTCGGGCGATGTCATGCACGCGCCAGTTCTGGGAGGCACAGCTGTTCCGGGGGGGGCACAGAGATCGCATACGCAGCCCCCCGCACCCGATCGCTGGCTGATCGCGTGCCTTCACAGCTGTACCTTTATATGTTCTCCAGCGGGGGCCCCGCCACGCCCGACGCAGCTCCGCCCCAGGCCGCAGATCTCAGCTGGAGTCCCCGCCTCCGGCTCCCGAGGGGCTCGCACTGTCCTGCCGAAACCGCAGCGGGAGGCAGCGAGTGTCTGCGGATTTCACTGGTGTCAGCAGCGGTGAGTAGCAATGCAGAGTCTTCTGCCTAGCGAAGCCCCAGTCGTCAGCAGGGGCAGGCCTCCACTGCAACCGCCATATTGGTCAGCAGCGTCTCGCCGTCTCCGGGTGTAACTCTGCACTAGAACATCAGATTTCCGTCGGCATTGTCACCGCCAGATGCTCCGCGCCGTATACAGGACTTGCCACTCGGATTTCGGCACGGATGGCGACAGTGGACAAGGATGATGAAGGATTTTGGCGGGCCGGCCGGCAGAGCTGCACTATAGCGCAGCCATCTCGCCGCGCGCCAAGCCACGCCCCCCCCGCTGTGTGACACACCTAATTACCTATAATAAAGAAATTGCATAGTTGCTCAACTATAATAGCTTATTCTGATGGATACATCTGCTTGTGGATTCCTCACCTTTTGAATTACCCCCATGCGCAGCATTCCACTGAAACATTTCTCCTCAGCTCTCCCACATCGGTCACAATGGAACGGGACCGCACGCTACTCCGCAGGACGTCATCGGAGCCATAAGAAGACCTTGTCGGCTTGCTGATGTCAGTTCCTTTTTTTCCGCACTGTCAAAGCGTAACAGTTTTTTCCCAGGTTCTCCATTTCTGGGAGTTTTCTTTGATACTGTTGCTGCAACTTTGTAGCAGTTGAAGTTGACTACACCTAGAAAGTCTGGATTCAAGCTGTGCAGGGAATGCGAGGGCCAGATGGCCATCACTGACCCACACGAAGATTGTTTGTGGTGTCTGTCCTCATATCACGATGGGACATGCACTTCGTGTAAGCGGATGCATCCGAAGTCCCTTAAGGAGAGGGAGCCCAAGTTAATCATGGCCAAAGCCAAAAAACAGAAGAGGGGTCACAGGAGATCTCGGACCCGGTCGAAGTCGCTGACGCCTCATACTTCGAGATCCTCCAATCAATCAATCAGTCAATCAATCAGGGTTGGTAAAGCACAGCTGCTCACCTGCGAGGGTCTCAAGGCGCTGGAGTGGAGGGGGGGCTCCATTGAGTGCTGGGGTCATCCGAAGAACCAGATCTTGTGGTCCTTCCTGAACTAGTGCAGTGCGGGGGCTTGCCGGAGGTGGAGGTTGTTCCAGGCCTTGGCTGCGCGGTAGGAGAAGGATTTTCCTCCCGTTCTGGCCTTGTAGATGCGTGGAACGGTGGCCAGAAAGAGGTCGGCTGATCGGAGGTGTCTTTGGGTGCATGGAAGGAGAGGCGGTTGTTTAAGTATGTTGGTCCTGTGTTGTGAAGGGCCTTGTTTGCGTGGGTGAGGAGTTTGAAGGTTACTCTT
Source organism: Calotriton arnoldi (assembly GCA_963921515.1). Lineage (NCBI taxonomy): Eukaryota > Metazoa > Chordata > Amphibia > Caudata > Salamandridae > Calotriton > Calotriton arnoldi. The sequence continues at coordinate 1,589,032 of CAWUFW010000018.1, forward strand.
CTTTTGACTGGGAGCCAGTGGAGATCGCGGCGGTGTTGGGTGATGTGGCTGCGGCGGGGGATGCAGAGGATCAGTCTGGCTGCGGTGTTCTGGACGGTCAGGAGTCTGCGAAGGAGTTTCTTGTTGATTCCAGTGTCGAGTGTTGCTGTAGTTCAGTCTGCTACTGATGAGAGCGTGCGTGACAGTTTTTCTGGATTCGGATGGGATCCATCTCAACTTCTTTTGAAGCATGCAGAGGGTGTCGAAGCAGGTCGAAGATACGGCGTTGATCTGGCGTTTCATTGTAAGCGATGAGTTTAGTATGATTCTGATGTTTCGTGTGTGGTTCGTCGTGGTGGGGGGTTTCCGAGGGCGGGGGGCCACCAGTAGTTGTTCCATGCGGAGGGGGTGGAGCCAAGGACTTCTGTTTTCTCAGAGTTGAGTTTCAGGCAGCTGTTCTTCATCCAGGTGGCAACGGCTTTCATCCCTTCTTGGAAGTTGTTTGGTGATGTTGGGTTTGTTGGTGAGGAAGAGGATAAGCTCCAAGAAGCATAAGAAGGGGCGCCATGGTTGTTGGCGTCGTTCTTCTAAGGGTGTAACTCTGAATTTGGTGTCTCCAAGTCCTAGGCGTCATCGCAAAACTGGGATTTCTTCAACGCCTTAACCAATGATGTCTCTGGCTCCGTTTCTGGCACCGAGGGCTGCTACACCTCCGACTGCAAGGAATGTTACTCCTCCAGTGCCGAGGTCTGCTACTCCACCTCCCGCTCTGGCGCCGAGAACACCCAACTCTACAACTGGAGCCAAATTTGGTGCCTCCACGTACGGCTCCAGAGCCCTTTGTTCTGGATCCATCATATCCTGCATTCCCGACTCCGGGATCAGATCCATCACATTTTTAGGTCTCGCCTAGCAATGCAGCGCAAAGCGCTGCTCGCTATGCGAGATCTATTGTTGCCGACTTTTGCTCCGATGCGGGACAGGACAGGTGCACGCGTATGGCAAGACAGGAGATGTGCACGCGTACGGCTCGCGGCGTTGTCACAACGCCTGCTCCGCACCCATACGCGTGCACATCTCACGCGCGCCCGGACAGGCCATGTGCACGCTCACGGCGTCTCTTTCAGACAGCCGATGTGCACGCTCATGGCGTGTCCTTCAGCGTGCGCCTTACATGTCTCACCGGGGCTCAGCAGGTCTACAGAATTGCCCCCATGATGGAGCGGCCCGCTGTCTAGCGGGTCCGCTAAAACAATGGGCGCCGGCAATACACCCAGCCAAGCCCTCACTCACCGGCTGGTTCAGGAGGGCGTCTCTCCTCGGTCTGCAGGTTCCCTGGCCGTCTCCTCGGCACGCCGCGGGGCTCTCTCACCACTCGGGAGCCCCGTCTTGCCTCTGGTGCCATGCAGTCTGCCTCGCTCTTCGCCCGGTCCCTCTCATGGGGCCGGGACTTCAGCATGGAGCCTGCAGGGTTCCGGACGTTCTCTCCGGCGGTTCCTTCCTGTTTCTTTCGCAGGCCCCGCCCCGTCCCAACGAAGGCTGCCTGACTTCCGGTTTCGCCGCCATCTGCACCGGAGGCATGGAGTGCGCCCGCGATGTCGCCTCCGTTTTTCAGCTTGTTTTTCAAATGTTGGCAGGTAAGCTACTCTCACGTGTTGTGCAGAACGGCTGGTCAGCTGTCTGTCTTCATCACGACTCACCTTGCAATACAAACAGAGTGAGATGCGCAAAGCGCCTGTAGGGCCAGAAACCCATTGGTCCATGTGACGAGAGACACTCGGGCGTGCATGGAACACAGCTGTGGGCTCAGAAGGGTGAAGATCGGCTAAGGCAGCCTCCTCATTCATGGTCATCCAGTTTCAGTCACTGGCTGCTGTCACGTGACTAGCCATCAGGTGACCTCTGAAGAACCCTCCGGTAAAGAAGAGCTTCATTGGTACATTTCAGCATGCGAGCTCAGCAGCAGCTCCTTTAAAGCTCGGAGGACGGTTCTCACCGGCACTTGTTTGTTTCACAGGACCCAGACTGACGCTGTGCTTGAGAGATGTCTTCCTGTGCGCTCCCTGAGCTCTTCAAGTACGTGGACGAGCACCAGGACCTGTATGTTAAGGTTAGTGGGAGCTTGGACACCGCGCGCTGCTTCCGTTTGCTTCTTGTTGAACGGGATTCCCAGCCGGCCCTCAGCTAGCCCACTTGTTCTCGGCTATGACCAATGAACGTAGCTCGGTTTTTTTGTAATTTATTTAGATAAGAAGACCCCCCCTCCCCTCCCCCCTCCCGATCAAGGTGGTATTGTAAAAGTGAAGTATTTGTACTGGGCACGCTCTCCTGGATCTTAGTAAAGCAAATGCACTGGCTTCAGCAGTGGGCTATATATTCTGGTACTGGTAGCAACCGAAATTGCTGTATGTCTGTTTTTTCCACGCTGCAAAAGCCTTATTACACATTGTATAGTTTTAGGTATATGCGCGATGATTATTTATCAGCACAATGTGTTCTTTCGGAGTTGAAGGATAATAAATGTTAATTACAGACAATCATTGGATCAGATCGCACATTGTAGTACCTTATCCGGCGTGAGTTAGTTATGCACCCCCCTATTTTTACAGTTTAATTCACCGAAGAACCCCTACCGATTTTATCGACCTTTGAAGAATGAAAGGCTGAGTCGGCTTTGAAACGGCATAAACATTTGTATGCCCTTTAGTCCTCCCACAGATGTTTGTAGCTGTGTACTAATCTAGTGATCTATCAGTTCATGCTTTCCTCATCTTTCGAAATGCAGTGGACTGATGTTACATTCTTCAAACGAATGCGATTATCTTGTCAAACTTGTAACTAGGTAAGCCAGGTTTAAGGTGGCGATGCTTAACTACTACCTGTCAACAGAGGACATTTTATTATGCACCTTTGTGGAAAGGTGACAGACCTCACTGGACAAGTCAGAGTAATCTGACACTTCTCTAGTGTAGAAAAGGGCTGTTGTATATCACCGGCCAGATGTTACAACAAGCATTTGCAATGCAATAGGTCTCGCATTTGCGAGAGTTTGAGCTATTGGCATTGTAAATGATAATGCCTTTTATTTATGTTTTAAAAACCAACACATAACTAAAAAGCATTGCCGTTAACAATGTCAAAAGCTCAAACTCTCCCAATTGCGAGACCTATTGCATTGCAAATGCTTGTTTAAATGTTATGTTTAGCATTTTCGCTAGGGCTGTGAGCAATGTTCCCTCTAATTTTTTTCCTCTGTGTGCGGCAGTGTAGGGTCTCTGTGCGCTGCAGCCATGGCTATGTGCGCCAGGAACCAGACCGCGCGTGTGTGCAGCGCCAAATATCACTCCAAACTTTTGCTTAAAACCCTAGCAGCCCAGCTCTGTTAAGAAGAGAAATGTTATTCCTCTGTCTGATGTAACATTTCCTATACATTGATTTACACACTATGATTCAGTGTCTCTGTGTAATGTGTATGCGATGTAAAGTGCTTAACACCTTACACTGGTATGAGTGGCGCTATTAAACAAAATAAATATGAAAGAGACTTGAGGGGCACAGTTAAAGGTTGGTTATGAGAGTATCCATGGCGGAGGTGGTCATTGGGGCGCCAACAAACATTGTCACACCAGGCGCCACCAGCACTAAAGCCGGCCCTGTTCAAATGGCACTAATAATTACAGTGAAATTATGAAAACGTCCCACATTGCAATTTGAAACCTTGGCAGCTATGTGGCTGCATTTCTTTTCTTAATAGGGTTGGGCTGCGGGGTGATTGTGTGCATTTGTTAAGTTTTTCGTGTTAATTGCAGCTCATGATGGGTGCTGCGATTAACATGAAAACATTAACAAATGCACAGGGACATCTTAAGGATTTTGAGTGCCCTAGGCCAAACTTGTTTCTGGGGCCCCTGATTAGAACAGCTTTGGATTTATGATCCAATTTCAGCTTTTTCATGTCCTTTTTGGCCAGGTCACCGACACTGCAGAGGCACACTGGTCCAAATTCTAAATGTGCTTCCATCTAATATTCAGGGATAGTGGTATGTGTTTTCAAAATTGTAACATAGCCTGAAGGAAAAGGAGAGGAGACTAGTGAGAAATTGGATTTAGTAGCGGAGAAAGGGGGAGAGAGGAACAAAGTAGAAAAAACGTCAGGGCGCAACGAAGAGAAATGGGGAAGGGGTAATGGAGAAATTGGTAAGAGAGGGACGGAAAGAGAAAGGCAGCCAGAGGCTTTGGAGAACTGGGAGGGAGAATGGAGAATGGAAAACCGGTAAGAGAGAAAGCAAAGAACAGGCAGTGAGAGGGAAATGGAGACAAGAATGGGATGGGGGAGAAGGGGAAAGTGGGTAAACGTGGAGCGGGACTGATATGAGGAAGAAGAAAAAGAAGAGAAGGAGACTGCGAGAGCAGCTGGGGAGTGGAAGAAAAAAGGACAAAAGATATGTCAGAGAAGACAGCGAGTGTGGTGTGGCAATGCTTCAGAAGTAGCGTCTCTGCATATCGACGTTGGGGGGGGTTCTATAAGGAGCCTTTTTCGCCCTCTTGTCATTTCTAAACGCTTGCTCTATGTAACCGTGCTCACCTGAACAAACTAAGAAGGGTGGAAGGCTGGTTAGGCCTTGCCAAGATTTTTAATCTTGCCAAGATGCAGGTCTGAGCAGATGGCAGCTGCAAGTGTGTAAATGACTGATCCATCTGTCTGGAGTATTCTCTTCACTAACACTTGCTTCCCTTCTCTTTTTCAAACTCAGGGGCAGCAACATTGTCGTGGTGTCACCAGGGCTTTAAGTGGAAGCTTTTTCAATATTATATACAAGCCATAGTTGCTGCTTATTTATCTTATGCAACTAACAATAGTCAGACTTGTTGTAGGTATGATGTTACTTGTTGTATCATATATCTGGATGCAATGACAGAAACAGGAAAATACAAGTTGGGGGGCAAACTATGCCAAGCACAGAAAAGTTTAAAAAGTCACACATTCACCCCGCAGCCCAGCTCTATTAAGAAGAGAAATACAGCAAGTCTACAAACACGGCGTGTGCTTTACACGCCATGTTTGTAGAGTTGCTGCATTTCTTTTCTTAATAGAGCGCAGCTGCAGGGTGATTGTGTGCCTTTGTTAAAGTTTTCAGGTTAATTGCAGCGCCCGTCTGGAGCTTCAATTAACAAGAAAACTTCAGATGAAGTGAAACGGGATGACTAGGAATGGGCAGTGCGCTTAGAGGCTTTTATAGGTGAGAAAAGTGATCACTGAACTGCTATGCAACTTTCAAGTCCTTGAAAAAATACAAACTTAGACCAACATTACAACGCTGACAAGAGATCTCTGAAAACCTGCACCATCACTGCACTGGTACATCACCTAGTCCCGTGGAATGCTCAGGTCAAAGATCATCATGCATAAAAAACACACTCTTTCTAGATGTCAGTTTCGCAAGACAATAATAGAACAATAATTAAGACCCTAAGAATGCTCGAGACTACTGTTACCATGATCAGTGTCTCACTGGGTCAAGGTTCACCTAGTCTATTCAGACTTGCCATTATGAGCACCTACATTAAAAAATAGAGAAATACCACAAACATTTCCCCTTTCTTCCTTCCTCTAACCCCATTAAACCTGGAAAGAATAATCACCCTACAATTTGAAAAATATTTAGAAGCAAGCCAACTGTTGAATTCCCATTAGTCACTTTTCTGTCCCAACCACAGTACGGAAGCTGCACTACTAGATGTATGGCAGGCTCCTATCACAAGACAGTCTGCTTAACCTGATGAATTTCAGAGCTGAGTTTTGTACAGAAGTTCACCCCCTTTCGCCCTAATATATGCAAGTACAAAAAAAGGGAATCTCATTAACAGTCAAACTGCTTCTTGTTAAAATGTCACATTTTGTCTAAAGGGGTTGTTAAAACTGTACTACCAGGGTGACCATAACAGACACTCAAGCAAGTCTCTGTCATTCGCAGGCTCATCACAACTAGAAAGATGACTGGAGAGTTTCGCTGTTTTCAAATTAGATGGATTTAATTTATACAAGCCATTGTTGCTGCGTATTTATCTTATGCAACTAGCAACCACTTACAAAGTCAATAGTCCGACTTGTAGGTATGATCAGGGCTTTTAGTGGGCCGGGTCTCACCGGTGCTGAGCACCTGCAGTTTTTTAAAGGGGGCCTTGAAACTGGTCTCTACCGGGCTCTGTTTTGTGCCCTGGCACAGGCGGTCCGTTTTTTCCAGACTGCAGTGAAAGTAGGCACATCGATGTGCGTGTGCTCACACTGCTCACTTCTCACTAGTAGAGAAGTTAGGGCATGACGTCATGCCAGGTGAGCCTTGTAGGGGAAGGGAAATCCTTTAAAGAGAGTGATTTTCTCTCTGGATTTCCCTTTTCTTTTTGAAACTCAGGAGCAGCAAAATTGTCGTGGTGTCACCAGGGCTTTAAGTTGAAGCTTTTTCAAAATTACATACAAGCCATACTTGCTGCTTATTTATCTTATGCAACTAACAACCATTGACAAAGCCAATAGTCCTGACTTGTAGGTATGATGTTACTTGTTGTATCATATATCTGGATGCAAGACAGAAACAGCAAAATACAAGTTGGCGGTAAACTATATCTGAAAGAGACATGTTAGTGACAGATTCCTTACCTTAGAATATCCCCAGGCGTCAGGCTGGATCCGGAAAGTTTTTGCGTAGCAGTACCCTTGCGCGTCGGGTAGGCGGCGTCGTGCGGCTCCGCGTCCGTCGTCGGCGTCGTGATCGCCGGGATGACGTCGCGGGCAGTACTTAGACGCCGCCCCTGCGCGCTGACGTCAGTTCTAATTTTTCCGCGCCAGTAAGCGCAGATCCGGGAAGAGCAGTGCCCTAGTCAATTTTTGACAACATTTTTTGTGAATTTTTTCACTGTTTCTTTTTCGAGTCTTCACGACTCCTAGGTGTCGTAGGGAGGCCTGGCTTCAAGCCATGCGGCGCCTGTGGTCGCATGATGTCGATCACAGACTCACATCTGGAGTATCTCTTCTGTCTCGGCCGATACCACGACACGAAGTCGTGCCCTGACTGCCGGAAACTTCACCCGAAGGCTTTGCGAGAGCGGTCTCGAAAGCTACTCGATGTCCGGCAGTCGACTCCGCGCCGCACCAAGCCCCGGTCCCGGAGAGGCCGAGGGGCCGGTCGCGGAGTCCCCGCCGGTCGTCGGAGTCCAAGTCTTCGCGCTCCTCGGTGAGTCGAAGCACAAAAAGTCTAAGAAGCATCATCGCTCTAAGACTTCGCCTCTCCGGTCTCGCGACTTGGCTGAGGCCCCAGTCGGCACCGTCCCCGCCGCCCCGGACATGCCTGTAGAGCTGCCCCCGCATTACCCGTCCTTTCCGGGTTCGTGGGCGACTCCGGCCGAAATACAGGAATTCCTGTCGGCCATGGCCCGCCTCTTCGGGCCTTCAGGTCCCTCCGGTGCGCCTTCGGGCCCCGCGGGCCCTGATGGGGTTGCCCCGGCGCCGCCGTCGACTCCGGTCCCAGCGCCGCCTGTCCCACCAGCCTTCATCCCGGCCTCGGCTCCGGCCCCGGTCTCGATCCCGGCTCCAGTGGTACCGCAACCCCCATCGACGCCGGTTGACCTAACCACGCCTCCGCCGATGTCCCCGGTGCCGTTCCTGACGCCGGACGGCGTCGGTCCCCGGCTCTCTCCGGCTCCGGACATGGAGCCGGACCGACGTCGCTCGACGCCGGCTCCAGCGCCGATGAGACCTTGGGTCCCAAATGTCCCTCCTCCTCCATATTTTGAACAAGAGGAGGACCAGGAGAGCTGGGAGGGGTCTGAGGACCCTCTCACACAACAGTGTGAGTATGATCCGGACTGGGCTGAGGAACTTGGGGATGCCAGTGGTCTAGACACCTCCCCTGACACTGGCATGCTGTCTCCTCCCGTGGCTACGGAGGAGGGAGCTAATTTTGCAACAGTGTTGCGTAGAGCAGCTGGAGCCTTACATCTCCAATTGCCTACTGTGGCCGTCAGGACTAACCTCCTGACAGAAGTGCTTCAGCCGGCGGCTTCCTCCTCGGAGACTGTGCTGCCGTTTAATGATGCACTCACTGACGTTCTTTGGGTGCCTGGTCCAAACCCACCACAGGGGCTCCTGCGGATAGGAACGTGGCCCGACGCCATCGCCCCTGCTCCGGGCGACCCCTTGTTTCTCTCCCAACATCCCACCCCCGAGAGCTTGGTTGTCCAAGCCTCTGCCTCCCAAACCGCCTTCCCTACCGCCCTCCGGATAGGGAATCCAAACGCCTGGACCAATTTGGGAAGAAGGCTTTTTCTTCCTCCAGTGCTGGCTTGCGGTCTGTCAACACCGCTTGCCTTTTGGGCCGATATACCCACTCCCTGTGGGATTCGGTGGCGGCTGCTTTTGCCGCAGTGTTCTGAGGAGGTCCAGACACTGCTTACCCGCGCCATTGCGGAAGGGCGAGATGCGGCTAAATACACCATACGTTGTGGCCTTGATACCGCCGACTCGCTGGGCAGATCGCTTGCGACGACGGTGGCGCTACGTCGCCACGCCTGGCTGAGAACAACTGGTTTCTCGGGTGATGTCCAGAATACACTCATGGACATGCCCTTTGATGGAGTCGGTCTTTTTGGTTCAAAGCAGACCATGCGCTGGAGCGTTTTAAGGACTCACGGGCTACTGCCAAGTCCCTTGGCCTTTCTGTTGTACGCCCTCCGCTCACCTCTGCTTTTCGCCCCTTTCGTGGCCACGGAAGGGGTGCCCAGTCACGTCAGCTGCCCAGCCACCGGCCCGCGCAGCAAGCGTCTTCGCGTGGCCGAGGACGTGGATACCGCCGTGGCGGTTCGGGCAACCAGCGTGCGGGTCAGGCCACCACCTCCAACCCGTCCGCGGCCTCCAAGCCCTCCTAGTCCCTCCTTTCCGGTGCACAGCACGCCAGTATGGGGCAGGGTCCGCCATCACCTTCACCACTGGCGTCCCATCACCTCGGACAGGTGGGTCTTGGACATTGTCCGAAGGGGCTACTCCCTCCCCTTCGAGACCACCCCCCAGCCATGCCACCTCAATTCCACCGCATGTCAGGGGATCACTTGGTACTTCTGCACAAGGAAGTCACGGCCCTCTTGGCCAAGAGGGCCATCGAGCATGTTCCGACCCCAGAAGTAGGACGTGGTTGCTGCTCCCACTACTTCCTGGTGCCCAAAAAGGACAAGGAGGACATGCGTCCTATCTTGGACCTCCGGAACGTCAATCGCTTCCTCTGGAAGGAGAAGTTCAAGATGCTCACCCTAGCTCAGGTCTTGACTGCCCTCGACCCTGGAGACTGGTTGGTAGCGTTGGACTTGCAGGACGCTTATTTTCACATCCCTGTCCTGCCGGCCCACCGGCGTTACCTGCGGTTCACGGTAGGCCTCGAGCATTTTCAGTTCACCGTGCTCCCCTTTGGCCTTACAAGTGCCCCTCGGGTGTCCACAAAAGTGATGGCGGTGGTCGCAGCTCATCTGCGCCGGGCAGGGGTTCCAGTCTTCCCCTACCTCGACGACTGGCTGCTGAAGGCGGGCTCGTCCCAGGCAGTCGTCTCCCACCTCCAGACTATGGCCGAACTCCTGCACTCACTGGGGTTCTCCATCAATGTGCTGAAGTCGCATCTGATTCCTTCTCCACAGCTCCTTTTCATCGGAGCAGTTCTGGACACGACGCAGTTTCGGGCCTATCCTCCCGAACGGCGAGTCCGGGATATTCAGGCTATGATTCCGATCTTTCAGCCTTTATCTTGGGTTTCGGTACGGATGACCCTGAGGCTGCTGGGCCTCATGGCCTCCTGCATCCTGCTGGTCAATCATACCAGATGGCATATGCGGGCTCTGCAGTGGGACCTGAAGTTCCAGTGGGCGCAGCACCAGGGCAACCTGTCCGATCACGTCCAGATCTCGGAGGGGACTGCAAAACAGTTGCAGTGGTGGCTCTCAAACCGGCAATGGGTCATGGGCAGATCCCTCTCCCTTCCCCAGCCAGAGCACACAGTTGTGACGGACGCGTCCCTTCTGGGATGGGGCGGTCACATGGGAGAGGCGGAGATCAGAGGCCTCTGGTCTCCGGCGGAGTCCCGGCTCCATATCAACCTTCTGGAGCTCCGGGCGATCCGACTTGCACTCAAGGCATTCCTTCCCTCTGTCAAAGGGAAGGTAGTGTAGGTGTTCACAGACAACACCACCGCCATGTGGTATTGCAACAAACTAGGCGGGGTGGGGTCGTGGACCCTTTGTCAGGAGGCTCTGCGCCTCTGGACATGGCTGGAACATCAGGGCATGTTCCTGATGGTTCAACACCTGGCAGGTTCCCTGAATGCCAGGGCGGACGAACTCGGCCGCAGGTGCATGATGGATCACGAATGGCGTCTTCACTCGGAAGTGGCGCAAGGACTCTTTCTACAGTGGGGAGAGCCTTGGTTAAATCTATTCGCCACTGAAGAGAACGCGCAATGTCATCAGTTCTGCGCGTTGGAATTTCCAAGGCGGCACTCGCTCGGCGACACTTTTCGTCGCGAGTGGAGTTGCGGTCTGTTGTACGCCTTTCCGCCTATACCACTTCTACCCAGAGTGTTGAAGAAGATTCGGCACGACCGGGCCCAAGTCATTCTTCTGGCTCCGGACTGGGCTCGAAGAGTTTGGTATCCCGAGCTACTCAGTATGAGCGTAGATCCCCGATCCGTCTGCCTCTTCGGGAGATCTTCTGTCGCAGCAGCAGGGGACGGTCCTCCACCCGAACCTGTCCAGCCTCCACCTGCTTGCGTGGAGATTGAGCGGCGGCAGTTGATTCCTTTCGACTTGCCTCCCGAAGTTTGTGATGTGATTCTGGCAGCCAGGCGTCCCTCCACTAAGGTGGTATACGCCTGCAGGTGGAACAAGTTTGTGGCATGGTGCACAGCAAAGGCTGTGAATCCCCTTTCTGCCCCTCTTTCTGAGGTTCTTCTGTTCCTTCTTTCCCTGGCCCAACAGGGTTCTGCCCTGGGTACCATCAAGGGCTATCTTTGTGCCATCTCAGCCTTCCTCAGGCTTCCTGATCAGCCCTCCCTTTTCAAGTCCCCTGTTGTTAACAGGTTTCTAAAAGGCATTACACACCTCTTCCCTCCTGTTCCGTTTGTAATGCCTCAGTGGGACTTGAACTTGGTTCTTACCTTTCTTATGTGCGCTCCCTTTGAGCCTCTACATAACTGTCCTCTTCGTCTTCTCACTCTGAAGACAGCCTTTCTGGTGGCCATCACCTCCGCTCGGCGGGTGAGTGAGCTCCAGGCTCTTTCATGCAAACCTCCCTTTCTGTCTGTCCATCCAGACAAGGTTGTTCTTAGGACGCGTCCGTCCTTCTTGCCAAAGGTGGTTACTGCCTTCCACATTGGGCAGACCATCACTTTGCCCACCTTCTTTCCGCCTCCGCATCCTTCCAGAGAGGAAGAGAAGCTCCACCGTCTGGACCCAAAACGTGCGCTTTCTTTTTATATCAACCGCACACAACACTTCCGGGTGGATGACCAGGTCTTTGTTGGCTACGTGGGCGCCAAAAAAGGTCGGGCGGTGCACAAGAGAACCATCTCCCGCTGGGTAACCTTGTGTATCAAAGCCTGCTATTCTTTGGCTAAGAAGGAGCTTCCTGTTGGGCTGCGTGCCCATTCCACCAGGGCAACGGCTGCTACCACGGCTTTAGGCCGCGGTGTTCCGCTGCAGGATATCTGTCAGGCAGCTACGTGGGCCTCGCTGCACACGTTTACCAAGCATTACTGCCTTGACAGTCAGGTCCGGAGGGACGGCTTCTTTGGCCGTTCTGTCCTCCGGGACTTCCTTGTCTGATCTTTGTTCGCAGACCCACCACCGGGTTGGTATTGCTGGGGTATCTATTCTAAGGTAAGTGAATCTGTCACTAACGTGTCTCTTTCAGATGCACAAGTTACTAACTTGTGTAACGATATATCTGTAAGAGACAGTAGTTAGTGACAGATTCCTTACCGCCCCACCCATCCTCCCCGTTCTGCGAACTGATTTCTAGGGTTAAGGACATCCCTTTCAGGGCCCTAGTATTTTTCAGACACATATTTCAGCTTCTTGCATGGCTCTGCGTTCCTGGCGCGGAAAGTCGTGTACAGAACTGACGTCAGCGCGCAGGGGCGGCGTCTAAGTACTGCCCGCGACGTCATCCCGGCGATCACAACGCCGACGACTGACGCGGAGCCGCACGACGCCGCCTACCGACGCGCAAGGGTACTGCTACGCAAAAACTTTCCGGATCCAGCCTGACGCCTGGGGATATTCTAAGGTAAGGAATCTGTCACTAACTACTGTCTCTTACAGATATATCGTTACACAAGTTAGTAACTTGTGCGCTAAGTACAGATTTTTAGCATGTCAAGCCACGCCCTTAATTACACTGGCCACGCCCCTTTGCGAAACCCCAGTTTTTTCATCCCACTTAAAGCCCTGGGTATGATGTTACTTGTTGTATCATATATCTGGATGTAATGACAGAAACAGGAAAATACAAGTCGGGTGGCACACTATGCCAAGCACAGAAAAGTGTAAATCACCCCACAGTGGCGCTCTATTAAGAAGAGAAATTCAGCAAGTCTACAAACACGACGTGTGCTTTTCACGCCGTGTTTGTAAAGTTGCTGCATTTCTTTTCTTTTCTGCACAACTTTAGCCAAAGGCAGCTTAATTTGATTCAATGGCATTACCTAGGGCCACTGCATTTCTACTAAATCCTGCCCCTTCAGCCACCAGCTCTTACCCTAAAGAACAAACAGACAAGATGATAAATACTGACCTAAGGGCAACTTATGTAGACTTGGCAATAGCTGTAAATAAGCAGTGACCAGGAACAGCTGTAAACCAGGCATGACAATGCATAACGCTCTCCTCCGTCCCTTAGTGCACAACACTGATGGGCCAGTGAGTTAGTTACGCCACCAGGATAACTTGCAGGAAAATGTAGAAATTAAAACAGCTGCCTTATAGTCCTCCTAGCACCAAGACCTGGTGGGCAGACCACATGTATTGATGCAGAAAACGAGCTGGTGGCTCTCTGGCAACATCGAGTACAGTTGTTTCATAACAGGAAGTGATTATATTTTTCACCACCTTTCTACTAAGATATCAGGTTACGAAAATATAGGACTTACATTTTGAGGATCCATGCTCTATATTTTGGCCAGGACCACAATGGCCTCTTGCTCGGTCATTTAACACTTTATCCTCTACTCTATCTACCTTATGTTGCACATTGCTTGAGGAAACACCTTTAGAGGACGAATCCTGTTAAGACCAAATCTTCTGATCAATTTCCGATCTCCTATCGGAGACAGCACAATCCAGTCTTGTCAACCCTTGCTTGCTGGTTTCACAAGTCAGGTCTTAAAAGTATTGCAGTGGTCATTTTGGCTCACTCCTTTGGATGTGCAATGAGCTCTGCAAGTTACACAATTAAATGGAAGAATGCTGAGTTTAAAAAAATGTAAACAAATGTGACAAAACTTCTGTATTTAAAATGTTGTGAAATGCATTTGTTACTATGTAAATAAAAAAGTTGCAGTAAAAATATTTTTTCACTGAAAAAAAATGGTTTCTGCTCCCACATTTAAGATTATGTCACCTGACCTGGAAGCAAATGCCGCGTTTGTAGAGTTGCTGCATTTCTTCTCTTAATAGAGCACAGCTGCGTGGTGATTGTGCGCCTTTGTTAACGTTTTCATGTTAATGGCAGCGTCCTTCATGAGCTGCAATTAACATGAAAACTTTAAAAAAGGCCCACATTCATCCCGCAGCCCAGCTCTATTAAGAGAAGAAATGCAGCAGGTCTACAAACACAGCTTGTGCTTTTAAGTGATTCTAAAAGCACACGCTGTGTTTGGTGCTGCATTTCTTTTGTTTTCTAGAGTGTGGCTGCGGGCAGATTGTGTGCTTTTGAATAAAGCATTCATGTTAATCGCAGCTCGTGACGGGTTCTGCAATTAACACTAATACTTAAACAAAAGCACACAATGATCCCCACAGCCGCATTCTAGAAAACAAAAGAAATTTAGCAGGAGCACTTGCTAAATGGCTCTTCCTCTGCAAGGCGGAAATGCCCGTTTTTCACGCTGCAGCGGCTGCGCGAATGCTCTCCGGGATATGTGCGCGCCACATACACAGCACTGCGCGCTCGGGGGCACTGAGGTGCGCGTTCGAGGGAACACTGGCTGAGAGTCCATTTGTTGCGCCTGCTGGCCCCAGGGGTCCAGTAGCTTCCTCTCTGGTAGGGGTTTCCCTCATTTTCCACAGGCGCCTTTTATGCCTATGACTCCAGGAAGTTGGCCTCCACCGGCACTGAGGTTGCCGATGTTTGACCTTTTCCAGAGGGTCGAGCCCCTTTGGATGGGTCTTCTCCGGTGCCGCCTGGATCAGAACCAGCGCCAGTTTGGCCTCCACCGACTTCAAACCCTGTTCCTTTGGATCCTCCTACGATGCCGGTTCCAAGGTCACTGGTGCCGCGTCTAGCGCCACCGACGCGGATACTGAAAATGAGGTCTCGGAGAAAGGCTCAAAGGCTGTTGGAGAAAGAGGTACATCAAGAGGAGCTTGAAGGGGCTGAAGAAGGAGAAATCGTGGACATTGACCCTGAGTTTGAGGGTTTACAAGAGGCAGATGGTCTGGCTACCTCACCTGAGTGGGAATTGGCGTCACCTAAGGGCTTACCACCTCCTGAGGTGACTTCATATCATGCTGTTATTCGAAAAGCTGTGGACCTTTGAGTTACCTATTCCCACAGCTGAACTGAAATCGAAAATTCTCACGGAGGTTCTCCATTCATCAACTTCTGCATCAGAACCTTTTCTGCCCTTCAATGAGGCTTTAACAGAGCCTATTTGAGATGTCTGACAGAAGCCAATGTCCTGCCCTGCAGTTTCCAGTACAGTGGCTAGAAGATACAAGATAGCTCCTGGGGATCCGGCTTTTCTGTCCTCCCATCCTTCACCGGAAAGCCTAGGTGGTCCAAGCTTCTTGCTCTTCTAAGTTATCAGCAGGGTCTTTTCCATCCACGCCTGCTGATAGGGAATCAAAACAAATGGAGCAGTCGGCTAAAAAGGTTTTTTCGTCGGAATATGGCATTGATATCTACAAATCTACATGTCTCTTGGGACGTTACATTGACGCCCTTATGGATACAGCTAGGAGGTCGTTCCAAAATTGCCCATGGACGTCGAAGGGCATTTTTCTGAACTGTTGACTGATGCTCAGGCGGCTGCCCGTCAAGTAATCCAATCCAGGCTGGACACCGTGGACTCTGTAGCCAGAGCAATGGGGTCTTCTGTGGCAACAAGAAGGCATGCCTGGTTACGGGGTTCAGGATTTTAGCCTGATGTTCAGACTACGCTGCTGGACTTGCCTTTGGATGGCTCACGCTTGTTTGGAGCTAAGGCGGATTCGGCGCTGCAACGCTTTATAGATAGCAAGGCAACAACAAGGTCCTTGGGGCTACAGGCCCAGCCCAGGGACTATAAATTATAGACAGTACTGGACACCACTGTAAGTCATGCCTTCCCGCCTCCACAGAGGATTCAAGACATTTGGGCTTTGATTGCACTTTTTCAGAATGGAGCGTCTGTTCTAGTCCTGAAGGTCTTGCGTCTGCTCGGTCTGTTTGCTTCCTGCATTCTGTTGGTCAACCATGCACACTGGCATATGAGGGACCTCCAGTGGTGCCTCCGCAGGCAGTGGTTTCAGCACAACGGAGATTTCGAGGAGGTGGTCAGAATCTCCAGAGACACTTCAGCGGATCTTCAATGGTGGAGTGTTTCAGGCAACCTGTCTCAAGGGAAGCAGTTTCATCCTCCTTCTCCAGTGGCCACGGTGATAGGGAGCTCATATGGAGGATCTGGAGGTTAAAGGTCTTTGGTCTCCAGAGGAAAGATTGTTTCATATCAATCTGTTGGAATTGCTGGTGATACGTTTAGCTCTCAAGGCCTTCCTTCCTTCCTTCCCTTTGCAGTCAGTCAGTTCAGGTCTTAACAGACAACACTACTGCGATGTGGTACATCAACAGGTAGGGTGGAGGAGGGTGGTATCGTCTCTGCAGAGAGGCTCTACGACTCTGGTCCTGGGCTCAGGACCATCAGATTTGCGTGATCGCAAATCACTTGGCCGGAGTGCTAAATGTGCGTGCGGACAGTCCCAGTCTGCAGTATTCGGCTGATCACTAGTGGCGTCTCTATCCGGAGGTGGTTCTTCACATTTTCAGGATGTGTGGGTTTCCACAGTTGGACCTGTTTGCCACTCACGAGAACGCGCACTGCCAGTCGTTCTGCAGTCTACAGTATCCGATGCAGGGAGCGTTGGGGGACGCGTTTCAGGTAGATTGGGGCTCACAGCTTCTTTACGAATTTGCCCCCATACCCTTGATTCCTTGCGTTCTGAGGAAGATCCGCCAAGACCGGGCCCAAGGCATATTGATCGCCCCGGATGGGCCGTGAAGGGTGTGTTACACAGACTTCTTTTACCTCTCATTGCACCCTCCGCTGCGTCTCCCTCTCAGGGCAGACCTCCTCTCGTAATTGCAGGGACAGGTTCTACACCCCCACCTTCAGAGCCTGCACATTCATGCCTGGAGTTTGAACAGGGCAACCTGAGTTCTTTCTCTCTCCCGCCGGATATGGTGGACGTTATTTTATCGGCCAGAAGACACTACCAATTCGGTCTATTCTGGTAGGTGGGCTAAATTTGTGAAATGGTATGGAGAGAAATCCACTGATCCCTTAAAAGCCCATTCATCTGATGATCTCAGTTTTTCTCTATCTCTGGTGCAACAGGGTTGCGCAGTAGTAACTGTTAAAAGTTATTTATCTGCCTTGTCGGCTTTTCTCTGTTTGCCAGGTCAACCCTCATTTTTTTAATCTCCCATAGTTCTGAGATTTAGTTAGTCTCACTAAGAGGTTTCCTCCCACTCCCTTTATTATGCCTCAGTGGGATTTAAATTAAGATCTTATGTTTTTTATGGGTTCGCCCTTTGAACCTTTGCATAGTTGTCTTTGAAGGTGTCTAGCATTTAAAACTATATTTTTGGTGGCAATCACATCAGTTAGGAGGGTGGGTGAATTGCAGGCTCTTAGTTCCAAGCCTCCTGTTTCATTTTTCCATGTGGATAAGATAGTTATTAGGACCAGAGCTGCTTACCTGCCTAAGGTGGTTACTCCATTTCATTTGGGGCAGTCCATCACCTTACCTACTTTCTTCCCTTCCCTTTCTAAGGAGGAGGAAAGACTTCATCGCCTGGACCCCAAAAGGGCGATGAACTTCTACTTGGACAGAACCAAGGACTTCAGGCTGTATGATCAGCTCTTCATAGGATGTGTGGGCAAGATGAAGGACAAGGCTGGCCACAAAAGAACGCTGACAAGGTGGATAATCCTTTGCATCAAGATCTGCTATGCCTTGGCCAAAAAGGAGCCTCTTGAAGGTATTCGTGCTCATTCTATCAGAGCTAAGTCGTCTTCTTCGGCTTTGGCTAGAGGTGTCCCTGTGGTTGCCATCTGCAAATCGACAACTTGAGCCTCCCTCCACACTTTTGGAAAGCACTATTGCTTGGATTCGGAAGTGAGGAGGGACGGCCATTTTGCTTGTTCTGTGTTGCAGGAATTTGTGGTATAAGCAGGCAGGAATCCTCCTCCGAGAGCGGGACTGCTTGGGGATTCAATTCAAAAGGTGAGGAATCCACAGGCAGATTTATCCATCAGAAGAACAAGTTGCCAACCTTCGGTAATGCTTTTTCTGGTTGATACAGTCTCTGCCTGTGGATTCCTCACTGACCCACCCGCCTCCCCTTTGCCTGTCTGCTTATACCGAAAATTAATACATTTGTATTTTGTGGTTTATTGCTTGAATCATGAGTTTTATTGGAATTGGGAAATATCTGTGATGTAGAATTTGCATTTTGGGTTGTATTTTGAATACTATGTATACTTTTGAGAAGGTTGTTGGTTCACCCGTTTTGCCTCGAAGACACGGAAAAAATGGGTGGGACTGACGCCGGCAAGCCGACGAGGTCTTCTTATGGCTCCGATGACATCACACGAAGTCGCGTGCGGAGCCGTTCCATTGTGACTTCCTCGTCGACGTGGGAGAACTTAGGAGAAAAATTTCTATGGAATGCTGTGAATGGGGGCATTCAAAAGGTAAGGAATCCATAGGCAGATACTGTATCCACCAGAAAAGCGTTACCGAAGGTAAGTAACTTACAGTTCTTACAGTTTAGTTCTGATGTCACAATGCCTGCTGCCTGAATCAGGAGCCTAGGTGAAAGACAAGTCACAGAGTAAGTACAGCTGTAGTTTAAACAAAACAAAATGCGGCCTTTTCTTCTTCTGCTCTGTTTTTTATAAATAAACTGTTTTAAGCAGAAAGGTGATATTTGGCAGCATTTTTTGCATGCCTTAGTTAATTATAGAAAATATAGACAATCTCTTAGTTTCTACAGATGCCAAGCTACACTACAGTGTTTTGTTTTATCTCACTTGTATTAAACTGATCTTAATATCATTGGGCAACAAATATCTAACTGCTTTTAGATGTTTTAATTTTGCATTACATATTTTACTTTTATTCATCATGCCTGCAAACATCTCATCTTTCAATATGAAAGAGCAATGCAGCAAGGGGTTTATGCGAAGGTTGATGGTGTGACCATGTATTATAAGGAATAAAGTACCCACTGACGTGGGTTATAAGGTTGTTGCAAAGGACCTTGGAGTTTCCATGTCTGAATCTAAATCCTCAAAGCATTCTTCAGTTCCAAAATCATCCGAGACAAAAACTTTGAAACATTCCACAGTTTCTATGTCTCCTGTTGAGCATATACTGGAAACCATGGATATTCGACTAAGAATAATCCAGATTCAACACGGAACTGGAAGACTAATGGCCTCTCCTTCACCAAAGAGGCAATTGGCTTTTGAGGAGATTTTGTACCCTCCTGTGCCACAAACAAAGAGGACAAAGGACACTGCTACAAGTCCTACTCCTCATCCTCCACGTCCTCCACGACCCCCACCATCATCACCATCTCCTCCTTCCTCTCATAAATCTCCATATCATGATTCTATAGATGCTACACCTCCAGGCTCACCGAGATCAAACACTGGGGGTATGGGAGACCCATTAGGAGAGCCAGACCCATGGTACATATATAGTACTGATCCCATAACACCTAATGACCCAGATCTATATTCAGATAGACCCTCCCTTCCTGAGGATGCTTGTGTCTACCAACAAGTTATCATCAGAGAAGCTACCCACCATGGTGTTAAATTACATAAGGAATCATTAGAAGATTTCATTTTTGACACTTTCTCATCTACACACAAGGACACGCAGTATTTACCTATGCTCCCTGGTATGTGTGTGTGGCCGCTGCTCCTAAAAGAGCTAATAGTCAATTAACTGGAGATACGCCACCCCCTGGAAAAGAGAGCAAGCATATTGATGCAGCAGGAAAACGCGTAGCAGCCCAAGCAGTTAACCACTGGCATATTGCTAATTTCCAGGCCCTTTTAGCGCGCTACAATAGGGCTCACTGGGATGAGATGGAAAAGTTATTACAACCTCTCCCTGAGGAGTATCGTAAAAAGGGGCAACAAATTGTTGCAGAGTGTCAGGCCATCACTAATAACTCTATCAGATTTACCTTTGATGCAGCAGATACAGCCGCAAGAGGAATAAACACCAGTGTTCTTCTCAGGAGACACGCTTGGCTCAGGTGCTCTAGCTTTAAGCCAAAGTATAACAAGTAGTTCTTAACATGCCCTTTGACACGTAACTACTTTTTGAGCCTCAGATGGACTCCACCCTGGACAAAATGAAAAAAGAGGACACCGCTAAAGCCATGAGTGCCTAACAAACAAATCCATCTAGAGTCTCCTTTCATCGCTCAGGTTATAGAGGCAGATATAAATCCTCAAAGACTGGCGCCTCCACTTCCCAACAGAAGCAGAGCCAATCCACGTACTCCAAACAGTTTTTCAGGGGCTCCTTTAGAGGTGGTGACAATAAAGGCAGAGGCAGGGGTGCTTCACCTGTGGAGCATCCTCCACTGCAAAACAGCGACTGCCCAGCCCTCCCCACGACCACACAACACCTGTCGGGGGAAGACTTCAGTTTTTCCATCCAGTCTGGAAATCCATCACCACAGACCAATGGGTACTAGCCGTTATCCAACATGGTTATTGTCTGGAGCTCATTACCACTCTGCCCAACATCTCCACTCGCAGGTTATCACATCTCCCCTCGCACTCGCAGGTTATCACAACTTAAGCAAGAAGTGCAATCCCTTCTCCTCAAAGCAGCTATAGAACCAGTCCCTCTTCAACTACAGGGCAAAGGAATATATTAGCTATACTTACTCATTCCAAAAACTGACGGGTCCTTAAGACCAACCTTGGATCTCAGACCCCTCAATTACTACATCCTCTCAGAACATTTTCACATGGTCACTCTACAGGATGTCATTCCCTTCTACAACAGGGCGTCTTTATCGCCACACTGGTTCTAAAGTATGCTTGCTTTCACATACCCATACACCCTGCTGATCGCAGATACCTCAGGTTTGTCATAGCAGGATAGCACTACTAGTTTAAAGTTCTTCCGTTTAGAGTCACTACTGCGCCTTGCGTTTTTACAAAGTGCTTGGCAGTAGTGGCAGCACACTTAAATTGACAAATGTTCACATATTCCCATACTTAGACGACTGGCTCATCAAGGCCAGCACCCATGAACAATGTCAACAACACATTCAGTTGACAGTGGATCTACTTCACAGCTTAGGGTTCACCATCAATGCCCCCAAATCTCACCTTCAACCTCTTCAGGTTCAACCATGCTTAGGGGCAACACACAACACACAGTTTGGGTTAGCTTATCCCAAGCCAGATCGGATACAGAATTTTCAAACAATTCTACCTTAGTTCCAGCCAAACAACACTCTCACAGTTCGGAGTGTCATGCGTCTACTGGGAATGATGGTGTCTTGCATTGCGATAGTTCCACACGCAAGATTACACATGCGACAGTGCCTCTCGCCAGTGGTCTCAAGCACAGGATCACTTACAGGATCTAGTATTGATAGACCGCCACATTCACAGTTCTCTGCAATGGTGGAATTGAAACCATCTGTTGAAGGGATGGCCTTTCTTGGACCCAGTGCCTCATATAATTCTAACCATAGACCATCTGAAACTGGATGGGGTGCGCACTTACAAGACCTAACAATACAAGGTCTGCGGGATGCGAAACAACAATCCCTCCACATCAACTACTTGGAACTTCAGGCAGTCTTCCTAGCACTCTAAGTTTTCTTCTCCATCTATCGCACAAGGTTGTCCTAGTCCGGATGGACAATATGACAGCCATGTACTACCTACAAAAACAGGGAGAGACACTTTCATCTCACTTGTCACACCTAGCTGAGCCCATATGGAATTGGGCTCTTCACCATCACATTCATCTCTTGGCAGAATATCTGCTGGGAACGGACAATATTCTTGCAGACCTCTTAAACATAGAAACGGTAGTGGACCCTCCCATACCGCAGAAAACCTGTGTCCAAACTATTAACAATAAAAAATATTTGGTATGTGCACACAGTTTCAGCACCTGCTACCAAGGTGCAATCCCAGAAGGGACTATGCAAAGTTTATATACACAATAAAGGGTTGCCAAATGATAGTTTTTAGTAAGGAATCCAATGATAAACTTCCAGGGTATGTATAAATCTTCTCTTTATTCTTATGTTTATCCAAAAGTTCCAAAAGGTTTGTATAACAAATAACAGCCAACTCGTTTTGTCCAACACACTGGACTGCTTCAGGGCGGAAAAAGAAGAGGAGGGACGTATCGTCTGTTACAATGTCCATGTTTGATCCCGTTCTTGAAAAGGGTATGGATAAAAGCTTCAGTTGACCAATAATCTTCAGAAAATTGATTTCAATTGGATCTGCGGGGAGTGTCGGACGTCTACTCCTCTTTGATATTAGCGGCACCATATATGTGCCTTTATGGGGTGGATTGACCCCATTATTCTGATAGTTCACATATTGTTGCTCTGAATGCCATATCTTAAAATACAATTTTGGCGCTGATGTGCATATTTTTTGCCATGGATACGACACCACATTGCCTGTTTAGCTGTCTGACGATTATCGGTCAACTGAAGCGTATATCCATACCCTTTTGAATGAAGAACGGGTCCAAAGACACTCATTGTAACTGAGGATACGTCCCTTTTCTTCTTTTTCCGCCCTAAAGAAGTCCATTGTGTTGGACGAAACGCATTGGCTGTTATTTATTATACAACATTTTATAGGAACTTTTGGATCAACATAAGAATAAAGAGAATATTTGTATATACCTTGGAAGTTTATCATTGGATTCCTTATCATTTGGTGCGCCTTTACTGTGTATATCAATTCTTGCAGACCTCAGCAGGAGTCACCAGCAAACCCACAAATAGGAACTCAATGCACGAGTTCTCCTTTCCTACTTTCAAAAGTGGGGTTTCCCTCAGATAAACTTAGTTGCCACAGCTGAAAAGCAAAATGCCAAAACTTCGCCTCCAGGTACCAACACCCATTTTCCAAGGACAACTCATTATGGATGAGTTGGTCAGGGATATTTGCCTACGTTTTTCCACCTCTCCTTCTCATTCCATTTCTGGTTCGGAAACTCAGGCAAACATCACTCCACATGATCCTTGTCACTCCCACCTGGGCACATCAGCCTGGTTCACAACCCTACTAGATCTTTCAGTAGTCCCACACACGAAGCTCTCCAACAGGCCAGATCTTTTTAGTCAGGATCATGGACAAATCAGACACCCAGAGCAAAAGATGCTCAACCTTGCCATCTGGTACCCGAGGTTTTAGAATTTAGTTACTTGAATTTACCAACAGAATGTATGGACATTCTTAAATAAGCACACAGAACCACAACTAGAGCTTGTTATGCTGCAAAATGGAAATGTTTTGTTTGCTACTGTCAACCTAAGCAAATATATTCTCTCAAAGCCACAGTACAGGACATCATTAGGTCTCGCCTAGCGTTGGAGCGCGCATGTGCTCCTAGCTCTGCGAGGCGTCTTGTAATCAATAAGATTTCTGAAGTGGAGTTGAAGCCCCGCCCATCATTTTGATTGGCTGGCGTCATCATTTATGCTAAACACTGGCTTGTGATTGAAAATGAGGCTTCTTTGTTACCGCCCTGTCTCCTTTTCGGACTGCCCATCCGGACTCGATTGTTTACTTGCGGCGTTACACTGTCTCCTACATTAATTAGTCTGTGAGCACTTTTTTTTTTTTAATTCGGCCACAAAGCGCAATGATATTTCTTACTTCCCTAAAGCAGATGTCATTTCGCACCCCCCTCACCCCGCCCGCACTCAGTTCTCCGTGCATTATCGCACCCCCCTCCCCCCGGGCCGGATGTCCGGGGGCTGGCGCCGTCCCGGTTATGGTGAGTACTGGTCTGACGTGAGCTCTGTCCCATCGCCTGTTCACTTTTGTAACACTATTTTTAATAGCCTGTTCTGAATACTATTTCTGATATATTCACGAACGGCTCCTCTTAATTTCTGTGGTCGGAATGTTTAACGATTTAGTTGAATTTCTTATTTTGTTCTTTGTTACAATGTATTTATGCAAAAATGGTTCAAGTTTTAAATAAACTGCTCCGAAAGATCCACTGTAGATTCTTGTGTCTGCACATTACCTAGAATCCTAGGTTGTTGGGGTGCCTCCGCTGATGTGCCTCGAACCCTGAAAGAGGTCCATCCTTCACTGGGGATATATCCTGAACTTTGGGGCTGAACGCCAAACGGTGAGCTACCGTACCTGTGACCAGTAACATACCTGCTAACAGCTCATGCAGCCTCGCCCTGCCCTGGGGGCACAATTCTGCTGCAAGGAAACGGGCCTGCAACAGCTGTGATCCTTAAGAGACAGCCCTGCTGTCCAAGACATCCGGAGGCAGGGTGGCGCTCAAGCACACCGTGTTATAGGCCCAGCTCACAGACAGCAGGGCTATCCCTCTGGTTCCAGACCCCCACCTGTCTGCGGCGGTACGAGGTGGCCTCAAACATCCAGCAATCCCTAGGTTTACAGACCTCTTTCATCAGGAGGCAGGTGACAGCAGAGCTAGCGCTCCGTATAAACCTCTCACTGCCCTGCACACAAAGACTCCCGGTCTTCCGGGGTGGTGTAGGGGTGACGGGAAGCCCACATGTGCTCCTCGAGGGGTGGCTCTTAGTACCTTCCTGAGAGGAAGGAGGATGCTTGTTGGTGGCACTGGCCTTACAATCGGGGGGAACGACTCATTTGAGAGTTTTTATATAGCGCTGTCCGATATGAAAAGTGAGAAAGCGCTATCCGACAAAGGGTGTAGCATAAGAACCTTCATACCTGCACGTAGAAGAGAAAAGATACAATAAATGCATCGGTGAGTGTGGCTCAGTAACCCCCTCCCCCCGCACTGAGGACCACCCTGCCAAGTCACAGCGTTCACTCAACATCGTGTGCTTCTGGGCAAATCACTAAAACTCTCTGTGCCTAAGAGCTGCCAACTTTGAAACTGGGGAGCAAGGTTCGAGTCACAGCATTGACTCAACATCGTGTGATTCTGGGCAAATCACTAAAACTCTCTGTGCCTAAAAAACATCTGATTGTGACTTGTGTTATAATCCCGGCTTCACCTTTACAGCAATACTGTGTGATCTTGTTGAGATCGCATGATGTCCCTGTGCCTCGATCTTCCAAAAGCTGAACACTTGCATTACAAGCAAATAAGAAACGTGCACATTCTGCAATACACCTACATATTTGTGGAATGCTTATGCATGGCAAACACTGAGTCATCGTATAGCAATTTTTCCCAAAACCCGTGTGTTTTCATGCAACTTTTTCCGCAGTTAAGCTGATTAGTTTGTCTTTCTCCCCCACCGGGTTTATCTTTTCCTCTGTGAGCGACCCTTTTTACTTGCTGCAATTTGTCTGGAGAACGAACGAGAGGGGATGTAGTGTATCGGCCATAGCTGCGGACTTTGAAACTGGGGAGCAATTTTCGAGTCACAGCGTTCACTCAACATCGTGTGCTTCTGGGCAAATCACTAAAACTCTCTATGCCTAATAGCTGCCAACTTTCAAACTATGGTGTGTTTATTTAAATTCTGTTCTGCTGTTGTGCATAAATAAAATGTAAATCTCCTAAAAATGCCCCTCCCACTCTAGCCTCCCCCCTTGCGCATATTTAATTATAAAATCTGCAGCCCTTGATGTATAACATATTTGATCTTGGCCTGTCCGATAGCAAAGCAGAGACGCTAAACTTGTATTTAGTCTTCTAAAAACTAAATATATATCTGAAAGAGACACGTTAGTGACAGATTCCTTACCTTAGAATATCCCCAGGCGTCAGGCTGGATCCGGAAAGTTTTTGCGTAGCAGCACCCTTGCGCGTCGGTAGGCGGCGTCGTGCGGCTCCGCGTCCGTCGTCGGCGTCGTGATCGCCGGGATGACGTCGCGGGCAGTACTTAGACGCCGCCCCTGCGCGCTGACGTCAGTTCTTCTTTTCCGCGCCAGTAAGCGCAGATCCGGGAAGAGCAGTGCCCTAGTCACTTTTTGACTACTTTTTTGTGAATTTTTTCACTGTTTTCTTCTACGAGTCTTCACGACTCCTAAGGTGTCGTAGGGATGCCCGGCTTTAAGCCCTGCGAGGTCTGTGCCCGCATGATGTCCATCACGGACCCGCATCTCGAGTGTCTCTTCTGTCTCGGCCGAGACCACGACACGAAGTCGTGCCCTGACTGCCGGAAACTTCATCCGAAGGCTTTGCGAGAGCGGTCTCGAAAGCTGCTCGAGGTCCGGCAGTCGGCTCCGCGCCGCACCAAGACCCGGTCACGGGAGAGGTCGAGGGGCCGGTCGCGGAGCCCCCATCGTTCGTCGGAATCCAAGTCTTCGCGCTCCTCCGGTAAGTCGAAGCACAAGAAGTCTAAGCGGCGTCATCGCTCTAAGACTTCGCCTCGCCGGTCTCGTGACTCGGCTGAGGCCCCTGTCGGCACCGTCCCCGGACGTGCCTGTCGAGTCACCCCCGCATTACCCGTCCTTCCCGGGTTCGGGGGCGACTCCGGCCCAAGTACAGGAGTTCCTGTCGGCCATGGCCCGCCTCTTCGGGCCTCAAGGTCCCTCCGGTGCGCCTTCGGGCCCCGCGGGCCCTGATGGGGTTGCTCCGGCGTCGCCGTCGACTCCAGTCCCGGCGTCGCCTGCCCCACCAGCCTTCATCCCGGCCTCGGCTCCGGCCCCGGCCTCAATCCCGGCTCCGGTAGTGCCGCAACCCCCATCGACGCCGGTTGACCTAACCACGCCTCCGCCGACGTCCCCGGTGCCGTTCCTGACGCCGTCCGGGGCTCCGGACGGCGTTCCCCGGTTCTCTCCGGCTCCGGACATGGAGCCGGACCGACGTCGCCCGACGCCGGTTCCGGCGCCGATGAGACCTTGGGTCCCTAATGTCCCTCCTCCTCCATATTATGAACCTGAGGAGGACCAGGAGAGCTGGGAGGGGTCTGAGGACCCTCTCACACAACAGTGCGAGTTTGACCCTGACTGGGTTGGGGAACTTGGGGATGCCAGTGGTCTAGACACCTCCCCTGACTCTGGCATGCTGGCTCCTCCCGTGGCTACGGAGGAGGGGGCTAATTTTGCAATGGTGTTGCGTAGTGCTGCTGGAGCCTTAAATCTCCAGTTGCCTACTGTGGCCGTCAGGACTAACCTCCTGACAGAAGTGCTTCAGCCGGCGGCCTCCTCTTCGGAGACTGTGCTTCCGTTCAATGATGCACTCACTGACGTTCTTTTGGGTGCCTGGTCCAAGCCCACCACAGGAGCTCCTGTGGATAGGTACGTGGCCCGACACCATCGCCCTGCTCCGGGCGACCCCCTGTTTCACTCCCAACACCCCACCCCTGAGAGCTTGGTTGTCCAAGCCTCTGCCTCCCAAACCGCCTTCCCAACCGCCTCTCCGGATAGGGAATCCAAGCGCCTGGACCACTTTGGGAAGAAGGCTTTCTCTTCCTCCAGTGCTGGCTTGCGGTCCGTCAACACCGCTTGCCTCTTGGGCCGATATACCCACTCCCTGTGGGATTCGGTGGCGACTGTTTTGCCGCAGTGTTCTGAGGAGGTCCAGACACTGCTTACCCGCGCCATTGCGGAAGGGCGAGATGCGGCTAAATACACCATACGTTGTGGCCTTGATACCGCTGACTCGCTGGGCAGATCGCTTGCAACGACGGTGGCGCTGCGTCGCCACGCCTGGCTGAGGACCACTGTTTTTTCGGGTGATGTCCAGAATACACTCATGGACATGCCCTTTGATGGAGTCGGTCTTTTTGGTTCAAAAGCAGACCATGCGCTGGAGCGTTTCAAGGACTCGCGGGCTACTGCCAAGTCCCTGGGCCTTGCTGTTTTGCGCCCTCCGCTCACATCTGCTTTTCGCCCCTTTCGTGGCCACGGAAGGGGTGCCCAGTCACGGCAGCAGCCCGGCCAACGGCCCGCGCAGCAAGCGCCTTCGCGTGGCCGAGGACGTGGATACCGCCGTGGCGGTTCGGGCAACCAGTGTGCGGGTCAGGCCACCACCTCCAACCCGTCCGCGGCCTCCAAGCCCTCCTAGTCCTTCCTTTCAGGTGCACAGCATGCCAGTAGGGGGCAGGGTCCGCCATCACCTTCACCACTGGCGTCCCATCACCTCGGACAGGTGGGTCTTGGACATTGTCCGAAGGGGCTACTCCCTCCCCTTCGAGACCACCCCCCCAGCCATGCCACCTCAATTCCACCGCATGTCAGGGGATCACTTGGTGCTTCTGCAGAAGGAAGTCACGGCCCTCTTGGCCAAGAGGGCCATCGAGCATGTTCCGACCCCAGAAGTAGGACGTGGTTGCTACTCCCACTACTTTCTGGTGCCCAAAAAGGACAAGGAGGACATGCGTCCTATCTTGGACCTCCGGAACGTCAATCGCTTCCTCCGGAAGGAGAAGTTCAAGATGCTCACCCTAGCTCAGGTCTTGACTGCCCTCGACCCTGGAGACTGGTTGGTAGCGTTGGACTTGCAGGACGCTTATTTCCACATCCCCGTCCTGCTGGCGCACCGGCGTTACCTACGGTTCACGGTAGGCCTCGAGCATTTTCAGTTCACCGTGCTCCCCTTCGGCCTTACCAGTGCCCCTCGGGTGTTCACGAAAGTGATGGCGGTGGTCGCAGCTCATCTGCGCCGGGCAGGGGTTCCAGTCTTCCCCTACCTCGACGACTGGCTGCTGAAGGCGGGCTCGTCCCAGGCAGTTGTCTCCCACCTCCAGACTACGGCCGAACTCCTGCACTCGCTGGGGTTCTCCATCAATGTGCCGAAGTCGCATCTGATTCCTTCTCCACAGCTCCTTTTCATCGGAGCAGTTCTGGACACGACGCAGTTTCGGGCCTATCCTCCCGAACGGCGAGTCCGGGATATTCAGGCTATGATTCCGATCTTTCAGCCTTTATCCTGGGTTTCGGTACGGATGACCCTGAGGCTGCTGGGCCTCATGGCCTCCTGCATCCTGCTGGTCAATCATGCCAGATGGCATATGCGGGCTCTGCAGTGGGACCTGAAGTTCCAGTGGGCGCAGCACCGGGGCAACCTGTCCGATCACGTCCAGATCTCGGAGGGGGCTGCAAAACAGTTGCAGTGGTGGCTCACGGACCGGCAATGGGTCATGGGCAGATCCCTCTCCCTTCCCCAGCCAGAGCACACAGTTGTGACGGACGCGTCCCTTCTGGGATGGGGCGGTCACATGGGAGAGGCGGAGATCAGAGGCCTCTGGTCTCCGGCGGAGTCCCGGCTCCATATCAACCTTCTGGAGCTCCGGGCGATCCGACTTGCACTTAAGGCATTCCTTCCCTCTGTCAAAGGGAAGGTTGTGCAGGTGTTCACAGACAACACCACCGCCATGTGGTACTGCAACAAACAGGGCGGGGTGGGGTCGTGGACCCTCTGTCAGGAGAGGCTCTGCGCCTCTGGACATGGCTGGAACATCAGGGCATGTTCCTGATGGTTCAACACCTGGCAGGTTCCCTGAACGCCAGGGCGGACGAACTCAGCCGCAGGTGCATAATGGATCACGAATGGCGTCTTCACTCGGAAGTGGCGCAAGGACTCTTTCTACAATGGGGCGAGCCTTGGTTAGATCTATTCGCCACCGAAGAGAACGCGCAATGTCATCAGTTCTGCGCGTTGGAATTTCCAAGGCGGCACTCGCTCGGCGACGCTTTTCGTCGCGAGTGGAGTTGCGGTCTGTTGTACGCCTTTCCGCCTATACCACTTCTACCCAGAGTGTTGAAGAAGATTCGGCACGACCGGGCCCAAGTCATCCATGTGGCTCCGGACTGGGCTCGAAGAGTTTGGTATCCCGAGCTACTCAGTATGAGCGTCGATCCCCCGATCCGTCTGCCTCTTCGGGAGGATCTTCTGTCGCAGCAGCAGGGGGCGGTCCTCCACCCGAACCTGTCCAGCCTCCACCTGCTTGCGTGGAGATTGAGCGGCGGCAGTTAATTCCTTTCGACTTGCCTCCCGAAGTTTGTGATGTGATTCTGGCAGCCAGGCGTCCCTCCACTAAGGTGGTATACGCCTGCAGGTGGAACAAATTTGTGGCATGGTGCACAGCAAAGGCTGTGAACCCCCTTTCTGCCCCTCTTTCTGAGGTCCTTCTGTTCCTTCTTTCTCTGGCCCAACAGGGTTCTGCCCTGGGTACCATCAAGGGTTATCTCTGTGCTATCTCGGCCTTCCTTAGGCTCCCTGATCAGCCCTCCCTTTTCAAGTCCCCTGTTGTTAACAGGTTCTTAAAAGGCATTACACACCTCTTCCCTCCTGTTCCGTTTGTGATGCCTCAGTGGGACTTGAACTTGGTTCTTACCTTTTTAATGTGTGCTCCCTTTGAGCCTCTACATAACTGTCCTCTTCGTCTTCTCACTCTGAAGACAGCCTTTCTGGTGGCCATCACCTCCGCTCGGCGGGTGAGTGAGCTCCAGGCTCTTTCATGCAAACCTCCCTTTCTGTCTGTGCATCCAGACAAGGTTGTTCTTAGGACGCGTCCGTCCTTCTTGCCAAATGTGGTTACTGCCTTCCACATTGTACAGACCATCAATTTGCCTACCTTCTTTCCACCTCCGCATACTTCCAAAGAGGAAGAGAGGCTCCACCGTCTGGACCCAAAACGTGCACTCTCCTTCTATATCGACCGCACAAAACACTTCCGGGTGGATGACCAGCTCTTTGTTGGCTACGTGGGCGCCAAAAAGGTCGGGCGGTGCACAAACGAACCATCTCCCGCTGGGTTACCTTGTGCATCAAGGCCTGCTATTCTTTGGCTAAGAAGGAGCCTCCTGTTGGGCTGCGTGCCCATTCCACCAGGGCAACGGCTGCTACCACGGCTTTGGGCCGCGGTGTTCCGCTGCAGGTTATCTGTCAGGCAGCTACGTGGGCCTCGCTGCACACGTTTACAAAGCATTACTGCCTTGACAGTCAGGTCCGGAGGGACGGCTTCTTTGGCCGTTCTGTCCTCCGGGACTTCCTTGTCTGATCTTTGTTCGCAGACCCACCACCGGGGTTGGTATTACTGGGGTATCTATTCTAAGGTAAGGAATCTGTCACTAACGTGTCTCTTTCAGATGCACAAGTTACTAACTTGTGTAACGATATATCTGTAAGAGACAGTAGTTAGTGACAGATTCCTTACCGCCCACCCATCCTCCCCGTTCTGCGAACTGATTTCTAGGGTTAAGGACATCCCTTTCAGGGCCCTAGTATTTTTCAGACACCTATGTCAGCTTCTTGCATGGCTCTGCGTTCCTGGCGCGGAAAGTCGTGTACAGAACTGACGTCAGCGCGCAGGGGCGGCGTTTAAGTACTGCCCGCGACGTCATCCCGGCGATCACGACGCCGACGACGGACGCGGAGCCGCACGACGCCGCCTACCGACGCGCAAGGGTACTGCTATGCAAAAACTTTCCGGATCCAGCCTGACGCCTGGGGATATTCTAAGGTAAGGAATCTGTCACTAACTACTGTCTCTTACAGATATATCGTTACACAAGTTAGTAACTTGTGCATCAGAGCAAATAAATCATTTTTTTTACAACTACTTTTGTTCACGTAGATACACCCTTGAGGCATCTTCAGGAGGTTTCATTAGTATCAGGGTCACCATTTGCTTAAACAGATACTTCCCGCGGGACAGACACATGCCCTCCAGCAATTTGTTTACTGTCTGGTAGGCAAGTCTTTCAATGTAATCTATGTCACCATCTTTTGTTAGTCATAAATTAGCAGCTAAAAGCAAAGTGTTCTGTTCTTTAAACCACATGCTGTGACTTCTTAGATCTGTTTATCACATTGTAAACAACGTCCTACAGTCTACCTTTCCTAGGTAAACAGCAGTAGTACTTTTTACACAGATAATTCCTGTCTTTTTTTTGTGCAAAGCAAGTTATTTAAACAACTCCATGTAACTATTTAAAAATTTGTGTTCTACAGGAATGTGCGTATATGTTAATGTATAATCTGCAGCCCTCTGATTATTAGTAATAAGATTTATCTTAGCTTGCCCGATAGCAGAGGTGCTATGCAGAGGGAGAGGTAGAGTTTTTATGTTGCGAATGTGTGTTTGTTATTATATTGTCTGCAGTGCCTTTAGATTAGTAAACATATTTGATCTTGGCCTGCCCAATAGCAAAGCAGTGGCACTACGCAGACGGACAGGTAGGGTTTTTATATTGTGAGTGTGCGTTTATGTTGTTGTATTATGTGCGCGTATTTAAATATAGAATCTGCAAACCAAGTAATGGTATTGTTTTGTAACTTGCGATTTAGTTTATTGCTGTTCGTTTTCCCCACGTTTTCCTATTAGTTTGTTGCCCGATATCATCGCAGCGGAGTTAGGCACATATGAATGTGCGTGTATGTAATTGTATAAATTGCAGTTGTCTGATTATTAGTAATAAGAATGGAGATTGCTCTATGTTGCAAACGCCTCTAGGCGCTGACATAATTGTATTTAATATGGGACCGAGAAAAGCCCAGAGACTCCAGCATATGTGAAACACTTTTGTATAGCACCAAACCAGTTGTCCTGTGGGCACTATATATACGATTTTGTAACAAAACAGCAAATTCGGAATTTCCTCTTAAATATTTCTGCTTACATGGCGGGAGAAGTTTTGACAAAAATGTTGCGTGGTAGCTAGCCCACCTTGCTATGATGACAGTATGCAGCTAATGGCATATATTTTGTGTTGTATATAAATAACAATGCATTTTATTTATGTTTTAAAAATCAACACATAAATAAAAGGAAATGTCATTTACAATGCCAATAGCTCAAACTATCGTAAATGCGAGACCTATTGCATTGCAAATGCTTGTTTTTTAGTTGCTACATTTACAAAAATTCAATTTAGCATATACTTCCATTAGGTTGCCTCTTGTTGCCTATCTCCGAAATAGACAGCAGCTATCTATCTTTAGGGTTTCAGTCATTAAGGAATTCATGGAAGGACTCAAATGAGATATTCCACCTCGTTTACCTCCAGCACCCTCTTGGAACTTAAATATTGTACTTACTAGGCTCATGGTTCCTCTTTTTATTTATTTTTTATTTTTTTTTTAAATTGTTTTTATTAATAATAGGGCAAAAACTATCAAGCGGTCACAATTACAGCATATGATATATTTCTTGTCTCTTCATATTGTAGCATATACCCGATCAAATATGGTTCCTCCTTTTGAGCTTTTGCAATCATGCCCTCTTCAATTTCTGTCATGCAAAGTGGCATTTTTTGTTGCTATTACTTCACTCAGGTGTGTTGGTGAGCTATAGGCCTTAACCTTAGAAGAACTTTCTTTCAAATACATAAAGACTAACTGCTTAATGGTACTAATCCTAAAGTCCTACCCAAAGTAGTCTCCCAGTTTCATCTCAATCTATTGAGCTTCCTGTTTTCTTTCCCTTAACCCTGATTCTGTTGCAGAAAGAGCTCTCCATACTCTGGATGTA
The DNA here is from genome assembly GCA_963921515.1 of Calotriton arnoldi. Lineage (NCBI taxonomy): Eukaryota > Metazoa > Chordata > Amphibia > Caudata > Salamandridae > Calotriton > Calotriton arnoldi. The sequence goes on from CAWUFW010000018.1 coordinate 1,622,153, forward strand.
AAAAGAGCGCTCATATTCTACATAGATAGAACTAAAACTTTCAGGAAAGGAAAGCAACTCTTTGTAGCCTTGACCTCATAAAGGCACCCCTATATTAGTGGTGGGTGGTAAGCTCCGCACACAGAATGCAGAGTTTCGCCACTCCGTGCTCCACTTGGACCGTAGAGTTCAGCAAAAAGTTCGCCAACCTGCCGGTGGGGCGGAGTTTACTGGCGTGCTCAACCCTAGTCTCAGCAATCCCGCTGTAGTGGACTTGTGGCAACAATAGGGGTTCTTGTCCCCGGGCGACCCTCAGCGGCCAAGGGGACTTCATCCCCCAACCATTAGTGCGCCAGGAGGCCCCTTTACAGAGTGGTTAAAAAAGGGGCGGGACTCCGAAGTCTCCGCAAGCCCCCTGTGGGGGACTTACTAGTGGCAACAATAGGGGTTTCTTGGCCCCCAACTATTCTCAGTATCCAGGGGGACTTCATTAGTGGTGGCCGAGCAATGCTCCGTTCACTCACGGAACCCTGCCGAATTTGGCAGAGTTTTTCGGCAACTCCGTGGAATTCGTAAAAAAGGAGCAACTATGACCTTTTTAGGGAAAATCCCAATGGCCAATATCTGTAAAGCAGCTTGCTGCATGACCTACACCACCCATTTACTAAACACTACTGTGTGGATGTTTTAGAACGCCAACAAGCTTATGTAGGTCAGGCAGTGCTATGTACCTGTGATGGTTTACCCCAACGGGGATACCCTCCCTTACCCCCCTCGTTTGGACTGGTATGAAGCAGTGACGTCGTATTAGGTGCAAGGGATCCTTTTTATTGAAACGTTCAGGCTCTTCGGCCATACAACATAAAGAGTCCAAGACAAGGTGTTTCACTCCGTCTTCAATCCGGTCGTCTCTGGCCGACTGGGGCTTCCACCTCCACTCCTCGGTGGTCCCGGGCTGTCTTTGTCCGGGGTGTAGTACTCGGGGATGAAAGGCAGGGCAAAGAAAAAGAAAGAAAAGAGAACCTTTAGGCAACCGTCCTGTTGCAACACTATGGAAGGGGAAAGGGTTTGTGCACCACCACCAGTGTCCCTATTTGTGAAGTGCCTGGGTGAGGGGTAGTCAAGGTGTCGAGCTTGGTGTGCCCCTTAGCCCTGCCCACCACCCCCTTAAAGAAAACGGGTGCGCCGCAGCCACTTGCCTGGGTCCACGACCCTCCGGGGCCGTGGTATGGTGAGAACCTGCCTCCTTCTCTCTCCTCGGAGGGCCGGTCTCGCTCGCGGTAAACAGGAAGTCGTCTCCCGGACTCTGTGGTCGGTCCGCCTCGTTGTCCTCGTTCGCGGCGTCCTCCGGTATTCCTTCACCTCCCCAAGCTGCGGTGTTCCTCTTCACGTCCCGCTCCTTCTCCGTGGTCGGCATCCGATCGCGCAACCCTGCGTCCTCGCTCTCCGTGTTTTGTCCGGGCTCGAGGGGTGTGGTCCCGGCGCTCCGAGCCGACGAGACTGGACCGTCACTGCCACTTCCTGTTGGTGCTTTCTCGGCAGCCATGTTGGAGTGCCCGGAGCTCCCTTCGTCGGAAAGGGATGGGGCCTCGGTGGACTCGTCACAGTACCCTTTTTCAAACTACCGTAACTCCCACACGCTAGCCACTTCTTTTAAGGAGAGAGTGCTTTACAGTCTATGCAGAGCATGTGTATCTACAGCCACATATGCCATCGAACAGATTGTTACTTACCCTGTAAGCATCTGTTCGTGGCATGTAGTGCTGTAGATTCACATGTGCCTTTCCTCCTCCCCTTACGCTTCTGACCGTTGCACTTATGTTTTGACACATCTCTCTGATACATTCACATTTTAGCATGAACAGTCCAATTTTTACACGTTCCTTACACTCCTTTGTCAACCTACTGCTGGAAAACGATCTAACAAAGGAGTCGATGCCCATGCGCAGTATCACCAAGAGGAGGAGTCACTACTTTGTGACTCGCAAGAATTCTTCGAAGAAAAACAACTTGTACAAGTCCGAACCCAACACTGCAGGAATATGCAGAGCATGTGAATCCACAGCACTACATGCCACGAACAGATGCTTACAGGGTAAGTAACATAATCCATTTGTGTGTATAGCATGTGTGGCTGTAGATACACTTGCTTAGCATACTCTTTCCATCTAGTATTGGTCTCAGAAGTTTGCAAGTTGTTTCTCCTTAAGAAGTCTTTCAAGTCATGAGATCTACTGATACTCCTTTTCTTGCTGTGTATTGTGCAGAGCATCCGACTCCATCTTAGATTGTTTTTTTTTTTTCTGCCATTCGGTTCTGATTTGCACAGAGTGTGCTTGGAGGTCGCAGTGTTTTTCATCAGTCCCCACCAGTCTACCCTAATGCGTCCGGTTCCTTCGAACTTACGTACGCAATACCCTGTTGTCACCGAAGACGTCAATGGCCTAGATCCCCTTAGGGGCCCAGCACCATTTCTTACCCACGGTCACCTTTGAGTGCTGCATGGGTGATGGAACACACATCGTTCAGAACTGCCCATGATGCCACGCCAAATGAGCTTGGACGGAGCACCATGCTGTATGTTATATGTTCTTCACGCCTTACATTCTATTCCAAGAAGATGCTTTGGTACCAGACAGAACTCCGCTGGGTTCACAGTACCATGCACAGCCAGGAACTTTCAGACACCCCAAACATCTTTTGGGATGATGATCCCCTCAACACCGAAGAACAGGAGGATGCTGGCCCATCGGGACTCCCACTGCTGCAACCCGCTGCCAGCTCATAGATTGTGTAATTGAATGAATCAGACGATCAGCTGGAGGATATTGAGCCACCACCAGAGGCTGATGCTGACACATCCATCGATGCCTTCCAACAAACCAGCATTGACGCCAAAGTCCTCCTCGGTGCCTAAACTTTTCTTGACACCAAAGCCACCGTCTGCTCCAAACCCATATGAGGCTCTGAAGGCAAAGGAGAGACCAAAACCCTCATTGATGCACTGCGAGAAAGACACAACCCTCCAGTTCTTGAGAGGTTTCAGCAGGAGTTGGACTCTAACAACAGTGCCTCTTATACTCGGTCACTGGCAAAATCTCTGCCAAACCGACCCACCACCACCTACAGAGCTAATGCTTCTCAAAAGCAGATTTGTGGGGGGCGTGGCTTAAGCGCTGACCGCGATGGTCGCACATTAGAGAAGCTCCGTGATTCCCCAGTCCCTGCCATCAATTAATCCGGCACAAACATCCGCAAAATACTTCAGCCGTGTAACTAAAGACTTTTGAGGCAACATCGGCGTGAATTCCGGGCTGTTGGGGGCGACGGCTGCAAAGTGCAGCGAAGAAACGAGTCGCGGCCTGGCGGGACCGGAGAGCCTCAGGCTCGATTGGCGAGCCGAATCACGTCAGGCTTCAGGCAGCAGTTGGCCCGGACGACTACGTGACACCGGGCTGTGAGGCTGCAGTAGCATCGCGCCTTGGGGGTGCAGGCAAGTAAGTCCCCGGGTCGCTGGAACAGCAAGACCGCTATTGAGACGGGGGCGGTGGCAGGAAGTGGCCGAACAGATACAGGCCCAGCTCCCGGGCGACGCCGTGAGGAGATGGAGCTTCACAAAGGCCTATTGAGAACTGCAGAGTAAAGGGAGGCGGCGGCTAGCGGAAACCCCGGGCTCGCCTGGCGGCCCTTGACATACATTGAGGTGAGCGGCGCTAGAGGGTAAAAGGTGTGGATACGTGTGGGAGGAGAAGGCGAACTGCACTTAGGCCGAGCAGACTGGCGGATGCACTGGACAAGAGCCCGGCAGCTTAAACTGAGAGCACTAAGTGGGGGCAGGCCTTGATCCTGAAGGTGCTCCTCGAGACACGAGCGGCGTAGGGCCAGGGCCACCCCAGTGTCGAGATCAACATCCCAATACTGTGGAGGAGGAGGAAAAATGTAGAAGCGCGAGAGCAGTTTGGAAAAGACGAACAGCCATTGTTGGTGGACGGCCTGGCGTAAGTAGTGGACCGGGGCCCAGCGGCTTAAATCGCGGCCACAGAACGGAGGTAGAGGTGTCCAGAAGTGGCCACACAGAACTCGGTTGACGCTGGTCTCTGGCCACCCTAATCTCGAGAACAATTCCAATGCCCTCGAAACCACGGCTGGTTCACCGCCACAAGATACGCGCAGTGCAAGTAATAAAGGACCAGTAGGGCGTGGAGTCTGTCCTTGTGCCTGGAATTTGGGCGCCAGGGTGCAGGTCCAGAATTAGGCAAGCAAAGACCGGTGTCCTGGCCGAAGCAGGGGAAGAACGGTGAAGCAAGGGGTCCTGTCATTCACCACTAGTGCAACATAAGAGCCCTCCGGGAGAACCCCGACAGGCCGGGTGGGGAGCCAGACCCCAGGAGCAGGCGGCGGGCTATATCCAAGAGGGCACTCGCCTAAAATCAGGACACTGGTCATAATGTCGAGCACCAAGGGATCAAAAGGCACGCTTCAAACCAAGTTGGATAAATTCGCTACCCAGAAACCGGCCGACTCAAAAACAGCAAACAAAGGAAGCTCGGCGACTGGGTTGGGCTCAGACAATGGGGACCCGACGTTAAAAGATATAATTGACGCCATTGCGGGTGTGCATACGTCACTGGAACACAGAATGGACTCGATCACAATAGAGGTGGCACTAATAAGGGCTGACCTGCATAAGATGAGCGAAAAAGTCAAAGCCATGGAAGTGATCACAACTGAGCTAAGTAGTGATGCCAGACAGATGCGACAATAAATCAAAGACCTTCAGCCCGCCAGCAAATTGACAGAAAGTAAGCTGGATGACTATGAAGGTCGATCTCGCCGGAAAAACATTAGAATAATTGGAGTTCCCGAGAAAGCGGAAGGACCTGCGGCAGACCTCTTTGTCGAAGACCTAATCACTAACCACTTGCAACCAGAGATTGTCCAAATTCTTCACGGTGGAAAGAGTGCATAGGATCCCAGGAGGTAAACCGAAACCAGGAGCACCCCCACGACCGCTGTTGGCGAGACTTCTAAATTTTAGAGATCGAGACGTCATACTACAAACCGCCCGCTCGGCCCCCCCAGTCAAGTACGAAAACAGCGAAATAACCTTCTTTCCGGACTTCACGATCAATGTGCAGAGACAAAGGCGCTCCTTTCGGGGCATCAGAAAGCAACTCGGAGATAAAGGTCTCCAGTATTCGATGTTGTTCCCTGCAAAGCTCCGTGTTGAAGCCGAGGGAAGGGCCTGGTTCTTTGACACCCCGGAGTTGGCAATGAATTGGCTGGAAGGATGAAGACCGGCAAAAGAGCACAACTCCCGACAAGGAAAGGAGCAACCTCCAGTAAAGCACTCATCTTCACATGAGAGATCGGCACGGCTCACCATTGATGAAAGACCAGGGGAATAACGTAGACACTTGGGAGCCATCCAAGCGCAGTGTCGCCTTCGGACTGAGATGGCCGAAGAACGCTAAGTGACTCTATTAATACTGTTCGATTTACCTAAGCTGATTTGTGTGAGAAATATGCATAGATGGTAGGCATTGGGAATGCTAATCCACCCCTTCATAACTTACAAATGGTTTAGAGTTAGGGCAACAGGCACTCTGCAAAGTTGGGGTCATGGGCAGTTCTAGTCCCAGAGTGCAGGGGAGCAGGGAGGAGGGTTGTTGGGTATTGTCACTTTTAATTTACAATTTAGATGACAGAACAGCACTGGGCATCATGGGAAGCGGGAGGGACACAATGGTGGGTGCGGCTCCCATTGGCCCCCCTAGGCCACGTACCAACTCCAGAAATGGAAATAATTGCCTTGAACCTGAGGAGATGGCCACGGAGGTAAGGGGAAGCAGTAAATACAACCACGGGTTCATCGAGGGATAAGAGATTTAGGCTCCTGTCTTGGAACGTTAATGGATTGGGGGACAAGCTTAAAAGATTAATAGTACTGCAATGTATTAAATGGCATTCCCCTGAGGTGGTCCTACTTCAAGAGACGCACTTAATTGGCAACACTTGTAAGGCTTTAGCCATTTGGAGTTATCATCTAGTAGCACACTCAGGGTTCACCATGGGGTCCAGGGGAGTGGGCATCATGACAAGACGATCCTTTTCAATGGCGACCGACCATACCTGGACCGATACACTGGGTAGATATGCTGCGGTGTCGGGAGATGGGAAGGTGTAGCACTCAACATAGTTTCTGTGTACGCGCACCCGGGCCTACACGCGTCGGCATTCAGAGATCTGGGAAACGTCATGCTAACGTTCCCTGAGGGGCGGCTACTAATGGAAGGGGACTTTACTTCTGTCGTATCAGGACGACTTGATCGAAGTCCCCCCCGAGACATAAGGTCTCCACAGTTGACCCTCCACAGCTTCCTGGAAGCGATGGGATTGGTGGATGCATGGCGCATCCATCATCCCACTGAGGCGCAGTTCACATTCCATTCAGGGGCCCACAATAGTCTCTGCCGGATAGACTATATCCTCACCCCGGCGAACCAGGTGGGACACATTAAGGAAGTTCGGCATTTGGCATGGGATATCTCTGACCATTCTCCAGTGTGGGCTCCCGTGGTGGTTGGGGAGGGGCAGGTAGGAAGAATAGTGCCAATAAAACCCTGGCACCTCCGATTCTTGGCTGTTAAAAGAAAAATCACACAAGAAATAGAGCATTACTTCCAGGAGAATGAGGGATCGTGGGGTCAGCTCGGACACTTTGGGAGGCCTTCAAAACAGTCGTACGAGGACAAGCGATCACTCAAATCGCTGGGGCATGTAAGGAAAGAACGCAGAACTAGTCAGGCTAGAGGAGGAAATACTGCAATTAGAGGGGGAACTGACAGGAACTGGGGAGCATGACTTGATACACACTTAACCTAAAGAGAGAAGAATATAGGAACGTGGCTACTGACACGGCAAAAACGTTAAGTAGGGACCATCTTGGCAGACTGTACGAACTAGGGGACAGAGCAGGGAAGTTGCTGGCTTGGCTCGACAGAAGGGAACACGCAAATCGCCTTGTCACGGAACTAATAGCACAAACAGGGAAAACACGGATACACAGGAAATAGCAGATGAATTTGCCAAACACTATAGGCTAATATATGAATCTTACACCACCCTTCACGAGGAAGAATCGAGAGCCCTGTTATCAGACATGATACTTCCGACACTATCAATAGATAAGGCACTACTAGAAAGCGACTTCACTAATGATGAGGTTGCACAAGCCATCAGGGGCCTCCAAGCCGGGAAGGCGCTGGGTACAAATGGCCTCCCAATTGAGCTATATAAATTAAAGCCAGACAGAATCGCCCCTTATCTCAAAACCATGTACGTACGAGGAGAGTCGAGAGGGTGGGTAAGCTTCCTCAAGATCAGAGAATCGCCACATTGGTTGTCATACACAAAGAAGGCAAACCTAAAAGTAAATGCTGTTCGTATCGACCCATCTCGTTGTTGAACGCATAGGCCAAAATACTAGCAAAGTTGCTGGCCACCCGCTTGATCCAGGTTATATCTAAATTGGTCCATCCTGACCAATCAGGTTTCATGCCGTCTAGAAATACATCACTAAATGTTCGCCACATTGTAAATTGTGACAAACAAGGGGCACACAGATCTTTCACCTTCACCGGTATGGAGCACATACCTAGAGACCCTTGTGGAGGAAACGGGGAACTCACCCTAAGAAGAAAGGAAGCTACGTGGATATTACGCTTGAGATGTGTTGAAATGGGTCTCAACACTTATCATGAGCTTCAGTATTTTCTGGGTGAATAGGAGTGTCTAAGAAATAAATAAAACTTATGTCTGGGCTAAAAGATTGTGATGTTTAAAAAATGATGTTAAAAAATGTGACTGAAGGATGTTCATTGCCGCTGCTATTTTGATACATGTCACTTCAACTATGTAATGTAATGAATACTTGAGGATTTGTATAGACCGACTGTCTGAACTTATACAGATGCTGGGTACCTGCACATGTCTTGGTAAACATGCACCATATTTTTAATTCGCCCATAACATACAAACACATAATTGGAAAAAGAATATACTGAAATTAGCTTTGATATTGTAGGGGACACTACATTATAGTGTCAAACCATTTGAAGAATAACTGAGAGGATTAACATCCATTGAAACGCGTACTGGGCTTCAATGACAGCACTTAGTGGTGCAAGACGAAAGATGTAAGAATGCACTCCTTCCCTTATTAACGTCTGTTGTGTGAAATTGTAGAACCATGTTATTGCGTGCGAGCAGATGCTGTGAACCGTCCCATGAATCAGAGCTCAATACGAAAGTAACCATAAAGGCACGTGGCTTGCGCACCCATCTGTCGCACTGCTGAATGGAGGGCATTTCCGCACAATAGGCCACACCTTGTTAAGTAATCCAATTTTTTCAAAAGTGAACCAATAATTCAGCAAATCCTTTTTCCTCAATTAATCCTTGCGTTTTCAATCACTGCGGAGACAGCGTAATTCCACCATGATTCTTTTATTAAACATTTTCAAATGCCTCCTGCATGCCCATCCAGGCTTTCAACAGCGACACGTGAAGAAGAATCATACATGCGAATGGACTCATAGTTTCACCCAATGCATTTCGAACCCAAAGGCTCCTTCGTCACTAAAACAAATAAGAGAGATAGCTAAACCAACTTCTCAATTCAAGCTCTGTATGTACTGTGATAAACGTGATATATAACCACCCCCCCTGTCTCTATCCTCATCAGCCCTCACTCCCTTCAGCAACCAAGCTTTAAGAAACACCCATGCGTAAAACAAAAAGCTAAACCCCTTCCCAAAAAAACCCCACCCAGACTCAACATTGCAAAGTTTCAAAATAATCCACTACATAAATGGTGCCAATCATGTGAGAAAATTAATATGAAGCACCCGTTCTACCGATTCAAACCCCAAAGAGACCTCTATCAATATCCTCAAACCTCCCTGTTGTTTTAACCCCACTGCCTGTTAATACCAACCCTCCACGTATGTCATGTAATCTGAGCCTGAACAGTTACCTCAGGAGCCACGATCGGCAGCCTCCTCTCCTCGTGCGCTTACACTACGTATGTCATGTAATCTGAGCCTGAACAGTTACCTCAGGAGCCACGATCGGCAGCCTCCTCTCCTCGTGCGCTTACACTCAATACTAACGAAAGGTATACTCCCTGCGCCTTTCGAGCCGTTATTATTCAAGGCTTGCCCACGTGCGATCAATTAGTATTTGAAAACCAAAGGTTGGCCCTGACCCCGTGACCTGTCCCTGACGGAGCTCGTATCTTAAAGGAATATTTAGTGAAAACAAAACAAAAAGTGCCACAGTGCAATGTCTAGCCCAAAAATAAAATAAAGCTAACCAAAGCCATACATTCGTGTAAAACCCTCAAATAAACCCTCCCGTGCCAATGTTAAAAATGTGTGAAACAAAACATTCTGTTTGGAAATGAATCAATATCATGACTGTAACCCAAAAAATTACACTGCAAGTAAAAATGCATGATGATAAAAGAAACCACAAATGCAGTTAAGATTCAACTATCCCCCACAATGATTGATGCTGTTCCAGTCAGTTATTTTCCACTGCATGAAATCCACTCAGAACACTTCGTGTTTACCACTGTCTCCGAAGTGATAAATCTACACTATCTGAAAGAGACACGTTAGTGACAGATTCCTTACCTTAGAATATCCCCAGGCGTCAGGCTGGATCCGGAAAGTTTTTTGCGTAGCAGTACCCTTGCGCGTCGGTAGGCGGCGTCGTGCGGCTCCGCGTCCGTCGTCGGCGTCGTGATCGCCGGGATGACGTCGCGGGCAGTACTTAGGCGCCGCCCCTGCGCGCTGACGTCAGTTCTTCTTTTTCCGCGCCAGTAAGCGCAGATCCGGGAAGAGCAGTGCCCTAGTCACTTTTTGACTATCTTTTTGTGAAATTTTTCACTGTTCTCTTCAACGAGTCTTCACGACTCCTAAGGTGTCGTAGGGATGCCCGGCTTTAAGCCCTGCGAGGTATGTGGTCGTATGATGTCCATCACGGACCCCCACCTCGAGTGTCTCTTCTGCCTCGGCCGAGGCCACGACACGAAGTCGTGCCCTGACTGCCGGAAACTTCATCCGAAGGCTTTGCGAGAGCGGTCTCGAAAGCTCCTTGAAGTCCGGCAGTCGGCTCCGCGCCGCAGCAAGCCCCGGTCCCGGGAGAGGTCGAGGGGCCGGACGCGGAGTCCCCGCCGTTCGTCGGAATCCAAGTCTTCGCGCTCCTCCGGTAAGTCGAAGCACAAGAAGTCTAAGCGGCGTCATCGCTCTAAGACTTCGCCTCGCCGGTCGCGCGACTCGGCTGAGGTCCCTGTCGGCACCGTCCCCGCCCCGCGGCCCCGGACGTGCCTGTCGAGTTGCCCCCGCATTACCCGTCCTTCCCGGGTTCGGGGGCGACTCCGGCCGAGTACAGAAATTCCTGTCGGCCATGGCCCGCCTCTTCGGGCCTCAAGGTCCCTCCGGTGCGCCTTCGGGCCCCGCGGGCCCAGATGGGGTTGCTCCGGCGTCGCCGTCGACTCCGGTCCCGGCGTCGCCTGTCCCACCAGCCTTCGTCCCGGCCTCGGCTCCGGCCCCGGCCTCGACCCCGGTTCCGGTGGTGCCGCAACCTCCATCGACGCCGGTTGACCTAACCACGCCTCCGCCGACGCCGATGTCCCCGGTGCCGTTTCCGACGCCGTCCGGGGCTCCGGGCGGCGTCGTTCCCGGTTCTCCCCGGGTCCGGACATGGAGCCGGACCGGCGTCGCCCGACGCCGGTTCCGGCGCCGATGAGGCCTTGGGTCCCTTATGTCCCTCCTCCTCCATCTTTTCAACCTGAGGAGGACCAGGAGAGCTGGGAGGGGTCTGACGACCCTCTCACACAACAGTGCGAGTTTGACCCGGACTGGGTTGAGGAACTTGGGGATGCCAGTGGGCTGGATACCTCCCCCGACTCTGGCATGCTGTCTCCTCCCGTGGCAACGGAGGAGGGGCTAATTTTGCAACGGTGTTGCGTAGAGCTGCTGGAGCCTTAAATCTCCAGTTGCCTACAGTGGCCGTCAGGACTAACCTCCTGACTGAAGTGCTTCAGCCGGCGGCCTCCTCTTCGGAGCCTGTGCTGCCGTTCAACGATGCACTCACTGACGTTCTTTTGGGTGCCTGGTCCAAACCCACCACAGGGGCTCCTGTGGATAGGAACGTGGCCCGACGCCATCGCCCGGCTCCGGGCGACCCCCTGTTTCTCTCCCAACACCCCACCCCTGAGAGCTTGGTTGTCCAAGCCTCTGCCTCCCAAACAGCCTTCCCTACCGCCCCTCCGGATAGGGAATCCAAGCGCCTGGATCACTTTGGGAAGAAGGCTTTCTCTTCCTCCAGTGCTGGCTTGCGGTCTGTTAATACCGCTTGCCTCTTGGGCCGATACACCCACTCCCTGTGGGATTCGGTGGCTGATGTTTTGCCGCAGTGTTCTGAGGAGGTCCAGACACTGCTTACCCGCGCTATTGCGGAAGGGCGTGATGCGGCTAAGTATACCATCCGCTGTGGCCTTGATACCGCCGACTCGCTGGGCAGATCGCTTGCAACGACGGTGGCGCTGCGTCGCCACGCCTGGCTGAGAACCACTGGTTTTTCAGGGGATGTCCAGAATACTCTCATGGACATGCCCTTTGATGGAGTCGGTCTCTTTGGTTCAAAGGCGGACCATGCGCTGGAGCGTTTCAAGGATTCACGGGCTACTGCTAAGTCCCTGGGCCTTGCTGTTGTGCGCCCTCCGCAAACGTCTGCTTTTCGCCCCTTTCGTGGCCACGGAAGGGGCGCCCAGTCACGTCCACAGCCCGGCCAACGGCCCGCGCAGCAAGCGCCTTCGCGTGGCCGAGGACGTGGATACCGCCGTGGCGGTTCGGGCAACCAGCGTGCGGGTCAGGCCACCACCTCCAACCCGTCCGCGGCCTCCAAGCCCTCCTAGTCCCTCCTTTCAGGTGCACAGCACGCCAGTCGAGGGCAGGGTCCGCCATCACCTTCACCACTGGCGTCCCATCACCTCGGACAAGTGGGTCTTGGACATTGTCCGAAGGGGCTACTCCCTCCCCTTCGAGACCACCCCCCAGCCATGCCACCTCAATTCCACCGCATGTCAGGGGATCACTTGGTGCTTCTACAGAAGGAAGTCACGGCCCTCTTGGCCAAGAGGGCCATCGAGCATGTTCCGACCCCAGAAGTAGGGCGTGGTTGCTACTCCCACTACTTTCTGGTGCCCAAAAAGGACAAGGAGGACATGCGTCCTATCTTGGACCTCCGGAACGTCAATCGCTTCCTCCGGAAGGAGAAGTTCAAGATGCTCACCCTAGCTCAGGTCTTGACTGCCCTCGACCCCGGAGACTGGTTGGTAGCGTTGGACTTGCAGGACGCCTATTTCCACATCCCCGTCCTGCCGGCCCACCGGCGTTACCTTCGGTTCACGGTAGGCCTCGAGCATTTTCAGTTCACCGTGCTCCCCTTTGGCCTTACCAGTGCCCCTCGGGTGTTCACGAAAGTGATGGCGGTGGTCGCAGCTCATCTGCGCCGGGCAGGGGTTTCAGTCTTCCCCTACCTCGACGACTGGCTGCTGAAGGCGGGCTCGTCCCAGGCAGTTGTCTCCCACCTCCAGACTACGGCCGAACTCCTGCACTCGCTGGGGTTCTCCATCAATGTGCCAAAGTCGCATCTGATTCCTTCTCCACAGCTCCTTTTCATCGGAGCAGTTCTGGACACGACGCAGTTTCGGGCCTATCCTCCCGAACGGCGAGTCCGGGATATTCAGGCTATGATTCCGATCTTTCAGCCCTTATCCTGGGTTTCGGTACGGATGACCCTGAGGCTGCTGGGCCTCATGGCCTCCTGCATCCTGCTGGTCACTCATGCCAGATGGCATATGCGGGCTCTGCAGTGGGACCTGAAGTTCCAGTGGGCGCAGCACCAGGGCGACCTGTCCGATCACGTCCAGATCTCGGAGGGGACTGCAAAACAGTTGCAGTGGTGGCTCTCGAACCGGCAATGGGTCATGGGCAGATCCCTCTCCCTTCCCCAGCCAGAGCACACAGTTGTGACGGACGCGTCCCTTCTGGGATGGGGCGGTCACATGGGAGAGGCGGAGATCAGAGGCCTCTGGTCTCCGGCGGAGTCCCGGCTCCATATCAACCTTCTGGAGCTCCGGGCGATCCGACTTGCACTCAAGGCATTCCTTCCCTCTGTCAAAGGGAAGGTAGTGCAGGTGTTCACAGACAACACCACTGCCATGTGGTACTGCAACAAACAAGGCGGGGTGGGGTCGTGGACCCTTTGTCAGGAGGCTCTGCGCCTCTGGACATGGCTGGAACACCAGGGCATGTTCCTGGTGGTTCAACACCTGGCAGGTTCCCTGAACGCCAGGGCGGACGAACTCAGCCGCAGGTGCATGATGGATCACCAATGGCGTCTTCACTCGGAAGTGGCGCAAGGACTCTTTCTACAGTGGGGAGAGCCTTGGTTAGATCTATTCGCCACCGAAGAGAACGCGCAATGTCATCAGTTCTGCGCGTTGGAATTTCCAAGGCGGCACTCGCTCGGCGACGCTTTTCGTCACGAGTGGAGTTGCGGTCTATTGTACGCCTTTCCGCCTATACCACTTCTACCCAGAGTGTTGAAGAAGATTCGGCACGACCGGGCCCAAGTCATTCTTGTGGCTCCGGACTGGGCTCGAAGAGTTTGGTATCCCGAGCTACTCAATATGAGCGTAGATCCCCCGATCCGTCTGCCTCTTCGGGAGGATCTTCTGTCGCAGCAGCAGGGGACGGTCCTCCACCCGAACCTGTCCAGTCTACACCTGCTTGCGTGGAGATTGAGCGGCGGCAGTTGATTCCTTTCGACTTGCCTCCCGAAGTTTGTGATGTGATTCTGGCAGCCAGGCGTCCCTCCACTAAGGTGGTATACGCCTGCAGGTGGAACAAATTTGTGGCATGGTGCACAGCAAAGGCTGTGGATCCCCTTTCTGCCCCTCTTTCTGAGGTCCTTCTGTTCCTTCTCTCTCTGGCCCAACAGGGTTCTGCCCTGGGTACCATCAAGGGTTATCTTTGTGCTATCTCGGCCTTCCTCAGGCTCCCTGATCAGCCCTCCTTTTCAAGTCCCCTGTTGTTAACAGGTTCTTAAAAGGCATTACTCACCTCTTCCCTCCTGTTCCGTTTGTGATGCCTCAGTGGGACTTAAACTTGGTTCTTACCTTTTTAATGTGCGCTCCCTTTGAGCCTCTACATAACTGTCCTCTTCGTCTTCTGACTCTGAAGACAGCCTTTCTGGTGGCCATCACCTCCGCTCGGCGGGTGAGTGAGCTCCAGGCTCTATCTTGCAAACCTCCCTTTCTGTCTGTTCATCCAGACAAGGTTGTTCTTCGGACGCGTCCGTCCTTCTTGCCAAAGGTGGTTACTGCTTTCCACATTGGGCAGACCATCACTTTGCCCACCTTCTTTCCGCCTCCGCATCCTTCCAGAGAGGAAGAGAGGCTCCACCGTCTGGACCCAAAACGTGCGCTCTCCTTCTATATTGACCGCACAACACACTTCCGGGTGGATGACCAGCTCTTTATTGGCTACGTGGGCGCCAAAAAGGTCGGGCGGTGCACAAGAGGACCATCTCCCGCTGGGTTACCTTGTGCATCAAGACCTGCTATTCTTTGGCTAAAAAGGAGCCTCCTGTTGGGCTGCGTGCCCATTCCACCAGGGCAACGGCTGCTACCACGGCCTTGGGCCGCGGTGTTCCGCTGCCGGTTATCTGTCAGGCAGCTACGTGGGCCTCGCTGCACACGTTTACAAAGCATTACTGCCTTGACAGTCAGGTCCGGAGGGACGGCTTCTTTGGCCGTTCTGTCCTCCAGGACTTCCTTGTCTGATCTTTGTTCGCAGACCCACCACCAGGGTTGGTATTGCTGGGGTATCTATTCTAAGGTAAGGAATCTGTCACTAACGTGTCTCTTTCAGATGCACAAGTTACTAACTTGTGTAACGATATATCTGTAAGAGACAGTAGTTAGTGACAGATTCCTTACCGCCCCACCCATCCTCCCCGTTCTGCGAACTGATTTCTAGGGTTAAGGACATCCCTTTCAGGGCCCTAGTATTTTTCAGACACCTATGTCAGCTTCTTGCATGGCTCTGCGTTCCTGGCGCGGAAAGTCGTGTACAGAACTGACGTCAGCGCGCAGGGGCGGCGCCTAAGTACTGCCCGCGACGTCATCCCGGCGATCACGACGCCGACGACGGACGCGGAGCCGCACGACGCCGCCTACCGACGCGCAAGGGTACTGCTACGCAAAAAACTTTCCGGATCCAGCCTGACGCCTGGGGATATTCTAAGGTAAGGAATCTGTCACTAACTACTGTCTCTTACAGATATATCGTTACACAAGTTAGTAACTTGTGCGTCATTATTTATTCAAATTCAACCAAGTAATCCGTGGGGTGCAAACTCGAGTAGGGACAGTAAAGTTGCAATGCAAGACGAAAGATGTAAGAATGCACTCCTTCCCTTATTAACGTCTGTTGTGTGAAATTGTATAACCATGTTATTGCGTGCGAGCAGATGCTGTGAACCGTCCCATGAATCACAGCTCAATACGAAAGTAACTATAAAGGCACGTAAGCCACGTGCCTTTATAGTTACCCATCTGTCGCACTGCTGAATGCAGGGCATTTCCGCACAATAGGCCACACCTTGTTAAGTAATCCAATTTTTTCAAAAGTGAACCAATAATTCAGCAAATCCTTATTCCTCAATTAATCCTTGCGTTTTCAATCACTGCGGAGACAGCGTAATTCCACCATGATTCTTTTATTAAACATTTTCAAATGCCTCCTGCATGCCCATCCAGGCTTTCAACAGCGACACGTGAAGAAGAATCATACATGCGAATGGACTCATAGTTTCACCCAATGCATTTCGAACCCAAAGGCTCCTCCGTCTGGGGTCACTAAAATAAATAAGAGAGATAGCTAAACCAACTTCTCAATTTAAACTCTGTATGTACTGTGATAAACGTGATATATAACCACCCCCTATGTCTCTATCCTCATCAGCCCTCACTCCCGCAACCAAGCTTTAAGAAACACCCATGCGTAAAACAAAAAGCTAAACCCCTTCCCAAAAAAGCACTTACTGGTGGCCATTCAAAAATGGCGACTATAGTTGTGGAAAAACAAATGGACATGGTGTAGGAAGGTGGAATCTGACTATATGATTGCCCCCACTTTTTTCCTGGTGTTTTGCTGGTTTATGACTTAGTTGGACTGGGACCCTGCTATTCAGGGCCCCAGTCTATCTGCTCTCTCTAAACGACATGGAGTGCACTCTAGGTGCACTAGTGATTGGATACTGTGGTGCCTTATGAGTCCCTAGTATATGGTACCTTAGGTGCCAAGGGCATAGGTACTTCACAGGCCTACCAGGGGCTGCAGCATGTATTATGCCACCCCTGGGAAGCAGTCTAAATCTGACACCACAGGCCTGCTACTGCAGCCTGGGTGAGGTGGTGCTAGCACCCCTCACTGAGATATAGGTTTCCTATATCTCTCCTGCACACACATATAAACCTATCAGTCACCCCTAAAGCAGGCCCTATCAATCCTGAGGGCAGGGTGCTTGGCTTCTATGTGAGGGGGTGCCTCTGCCTGAGCAGGGCCCCTCTGCAGCTCTGAGTCTATTCTCTGGTGCTGTTTGTGGATGCGGTTAAACCATATACTATTAAGTGCATTATATCCTCGCGGTAAATGCTAACTTTGGAATGGCTGCATCAAAACATGTCGTGTTTGGTGTCAAACATCTTGGAATACTATCCCCCGCCAATCTTGGCGGCGGGGGTAGCATTCCACCCTTCTAGAGGGATAAGACATGTACATGCTGTGGAAACGCGGTAGAATCCTAAAGAGCCCTAGCATCACAAAATGGATGCCACCAGTCACAGACACTGGGCTGCCCTCCTGCTGATGACCGAAACTCGCAGTGGAGGAAGCCCAACAATAGGCATCCTGTCACAGGGAGGTGTAACCACCTCCCAGACAGGGTTTAGTGTATTGGGGCTGGGTGGGTGCACTCTTAGAGTGCTTTGAAGTCCTGCACTGGGGGAGCAGAAGGCTCCTCTGTGCATATGCCAGTTCAAACCGGCTCAGGGGCTACCTGCCCCTGCTCTGGCGCGAAACTGGACAAAGGGAAGTGGGTGTAGCCACCCCTCCCTTGACCCTCCCATAGGTGGGGTCATAGAGCTAGTCCATCCCCTCTTTTCAGTATAAGAAGGGGAACCCTTGAACTTGCTAGTTAGATAACCCCTGGACGACGCTCTACAGAAGAATCCTGGCCCTTCGACGTTCCACTACCTTTGGAAGACAGAAGAATCTCCCTTGGAGTCAAGGAGTGACTCCCCTGCTTGGCAGGCACCAAAAACGACAACGACGGTCGCAAACTACGCCGCTCCCGCCGGAGTCCGAAGTCCCTGCAGCCCAAGAAGTGGATTTCCTGACTTCTCCAAGGCCATCGTGAGTCCCCAGCGAAGCTGAGGCAAGTGGACCCCACGAGTGACGAGAAACCGCGACCCCTGGGTACCGTGCACTATTGTCGAGTGCAACCCCTTCACAACGTTCCACGAACTTGTGCTTTGGACCACGTGTGGTCCCGACCTCTAGCAGGAATCCCTCCGAAGATCAGAGGCCTACACCGTCCCGAGTGACCGTGGGCCCCTGTTGAGTGATTCCGCCCGAGGTGTCTTCGCGATCCCTTGCCAGCCGGCTCGTGGGTCCCCAGAAGACTTCTTAAAGAAACCAAAGGGCTCCCCTGGTTGCTCCAGGCCTGCCCTGACTTACCCTCGCTGGGTGAGTCCCTCAGACCTTGCTGGTCTGTGCCATCGACTTTTCTTCATCTCCCCGAGACTTGCTGTTGCCAAGGCTTGTTGGCTCCAATCGAGTTGCCGACACCGCAGTAAGCTGCAGACTTCGTGGGACACACAGAATCCAGCTCCTGGTCGTCGTCGACGCCTCCTGGACCTCGTGGCTGAAGAGTCAAGGCACCCGCAACCGACCTGAATCAACCGACGACGGTGGGCATCCATCTTCCTTGCCCCGAGTCACTGCCAAGTGACTTTGAACACTGTCCCCTCTGCTTTCAGGTCATCGTTCTTCCGAATCCAGGCTTGGATTCCACCGGACACTTCTTCAGCTCCCGAAAGCAGCAAGTCTTCTTTGTTCGCCATTGAAAACGACGCCGCGACCCGACACCAAAGGACACCTATGCACCCGGCTTCCCTGGGTGAGGTAACTCCAGCACTACGGTGCTCCTGTGGGTGTGGGCCCTAGAACTACTTACCCTGTAAGTGACTTGCTTGTAGGTTCTCCCGAAGTCTCCTAGAACTCTTAATTTCCAACCGCGACTTGCCCCATTGAAATTAACGGCGATCCGCGCCTGTGGATCCACACTGCACGCGTCCCCCGTGGGTCCTTTACTTACCTGCCTTGGGTGGTTTTGTGAGGCCCCAGCACTTCTGAAGGCCCTAGGCCTTGTCTCCCTGCAAGTCGTTGTTGCCAAGTCCCTTTTTTAGTATATGGTCTGGTACGCCCCTAGGGCCCCAGCCATATTTTGTGCTCAACTTATTGTGAAACGTTGATTTGTGCATATGTTTGTCTTCTAATCTCATAAAGAGATTAGTAGAGAGTTATTTAGAAATAAATACATATATATTTGATATATATACCTGTGTGGTGTCTTTTCATTTGGTGATTCAAGAGATTATATGGTAAAACAAGCTGCTTTACATTCCTTCAAGACTTAGCCTGAAGGCTGCTCTCCACAGCTACCACTAGGATAGCTTTCTTTAAAAGGTTGTCTTAAACCTATCTACCATAAGAGTCGATTTGCCCTGGTGCAAGGTGTCCACTTTAATTAGTGAACAGCATATACCAGGCCAACTTCTCACACATGGTCAGCATTATGGAGACAATATAAATAGCCTCTTTTTCCGTTGGCACTTTTGGCCTTAAAATTATGGATTACATCATAGGTTAGACATGTATAGTCGACATTCCCAAACATAGTTTTCGGGTGATAAGAAATAGAGAAACTAATTTCAACACCGTTTCAAAATGACAACCATGGAAACACAGATGTTACATGGTTAGTCCACTTTTTATTGCCATGCTCCTTCCCATAAAAAAGGCCGAGTCACTGGGGGGAACTGTCAAAGCGTACTCGCTGGGATGACTGAAGGCTGCACGAGCAAACACTCGGGTAAGATTTCTGAACGTCCCTTGCAGATTAGGAAGGTTAAAAGGTTAGATAGGCACACCTATAGGATTTAGCCCTGACAAATTCAATCTTATTAAAATTTTCAGAAGGCGGTAAAACGGGTAACAACAAATAATATGGGAAAATACTGACACGATTGACAGAGAAAAACTAACATTGATAAGGAACTATGTGGGGAAACAAGGACGGAATTACAACCGGTTAAAAGGTAGGAGCATGGCCCGCACAGACGAACGATATAGTATGCTAGTAGGATTTACATAACAAATTATGGCCAGTTGACTGACAAAAACTTTGCCTGTATTTAATATATTTCAGATAACACTAACCATACGGACGAAACAGGTATACTATATGATTTTAGGGGGGTCACAAGTCAACAAATATTAGGTTGCACGAAAGGTTGATTAATATTACTTAGACAAAACACATAGGCACGCAATTGATCTCACCTAAGGAGCATGTTTCCAAGACAAATGTAAAATACAAAAAATAAAAATATAAATGAAAACTAATGTATGAAGGGAATAGAAATGAATTCAAAGATGTTAATACAAATGGCTAAACTAAGCCGGCTGTTCGATAAATACGACATAGATAAAAAACAATTGAAGATAAGATCAACCAAATAACAAGAATGTTCGCAATAATTGGGATGCAAATTCTTTCTGGGGAATATAACTTTCTTTGCCTTGTATATCCACTACTGTATGATGTAACCAATGTGCATGGGTTGCCACACACAAAAAGTCACCTGAATGAAAAGGAAGATTGATATAGACACATATGTCACCTATACTTCAAATTGCTAGAAAAAAAACGATCATGTTCTAGTAGCAACATATGCTTGTATCTTTTAGCCCTGAGGAAGTCGCGGCCACCTGCCAAGGGTGACAAAACACGTGTTGGCTAAAAAGAGGCTAACAAAAGAACTAAACAAGAACATATGAGAATTAACCTAACAAATACAAAGAAAAACAAGAATTGTTTATCTGTTATTTATGTAATACATGTTGACATTAGCGTGTGCTGTGGAATCCAATTTTTTGTACAAACTGGGTCATTTTGGTCGTCCAACTGGGGAGTGGGTGATCTCTCCACCTCAAAGCACCGCACATAAATAAGTTCACAACAACTTTCAAGTGTACTTCTGTAGAGCGCCACAGGACCTTCTGCAAACCTCACCTGCGCTAGCGTATCTACACTATTAATTGGACTAAATCACTGATTTTTGTTCTGAAGGGGAATTTTCCTCCCCTGCGTAAAAGATGCATTGTGACAGAAGCCACTGACGGCTTTAAATACCTCGGAATATATAATACCAAGGATCTGAAGTTGTACTATGCCCGCAATCTCCTGCTACCGTTACAGCGGCTAAAAAACGACATAGAACACTGGAAAGCTCTCCCTCTGTCATTATTGGGTAGAGTTGCACTATTTAAAATGTCTTTACCGCGCTTCTTATACGTCTTGCATAACTCACCTGATCCAGTCCCTGCGACTTATTTCAAGGCTATAGAAAGCGAGCAGTGGGCGCTACTTTGGGTGAATGGTCCGCCCCGGATATCGTTCCCAAAATTGGTGAAAGGGTAGTATGACGGAGGATTAGGGCTCCCGGATATTAAGAAATACTATTGGGCCGCTCACTTGGCAGCCATCAACCATGGTACGTACCGGCCCTAAGACGATCCTGGGTATAAAATGGACAGATGGCTCTTGCCGGGAGGAACTTATGTCAGAGCACTCTACTCCAGGCCCACAAAGCTGCAACTGACGAGACCCTCGTGGCACTCTGTCCAGGTGTGGCATACTGCTCATAAGAGTCTGGGTTGGACTAAGAAAATCACGCAAGCTACCCCTCTGTGGGACTCAGAACAATTAGGTACTCTAAGAAAGACAAAAGGCTTTGTTAGCTGGGACATTATAGGAATATCTTGGGTGGGTGACCTATGGAGGAAAGGGGAGGTAATATTCTTTTCGCTCCTGCAACAGGAATACGAATTGGCAAATACAGAAAGATTTAGATATCTGCAGGTACAGCATGCTCTACAAGCAAATATCCCAGTGGGAGAGACGCCCCCTGAGGCCTCGCCATTGGAGGATAGACTCCTCGACGAATATATGCCCAAAAACGCAATATCCATGACTTATCAGAAATTAATAAACCACACACCTGACCCCCCCTTGTGCAACACCTTAAGAAATGGGAAACTGATTTATCGGAGATAGAAGATGACTGGTTGGAAGCATTGGCCTCTCCCAAAGAAGTCACAATTTCTTCCAGACTGAAACTGGTACAGCTGAAAATACTAGACAGAATATACTTCTCAGGACCAGCACTGGTTAAGATGGGCTACAGGGAAGATTCAAGCTGTAGACGGCAGTGCGGCCGGGAAGGCACGTTCCTACATATAATTTGGGAGTGCACCCACATCAGTAGGTATTGTAAAGAAGTACTCCACAGTATGGAGGAAGCTTTGGGATTGAGTCTAGAACCAGAGGCTAAAAGGTGCCTGCTGAATATCTGGGAACCCACGGACCTAAGTAGCAAAGAGAAAACATGGGCAACATTGGGTCTGATGGTCGCCAAACGAAATATCGCCAGAAATTGGGGGGCTCAGGGGGTACCAACAGTAAGCTTATGGAAGAAAGATATGGACTGGTGCATGTTAAGGGAAAAGACAGTCTGTGTGTCCAGAGGATGCCCGAAAAATTGGACACAAATATGAGGCAAATGGAATGTATATAGAGGGAATATGTGTGCTCGGCCCTTTCTTCCTCCCACGCCCTTCCTCGATGAATCGGAGACTCTTGAAAACAGGGGTAACAGACTGCTAAATGTGTAAAACAAATGGTGATTAAGTGTACTACCCAAAGTATTGTAGTTGTAAATTACTTGATCAATTACCGTGATAGTTGTAATGTCGCTATACTGTCATCAATAAAAAGTTTTATAAAAAAAAAAGAAAGCAGATTTGCTTATGAGGAAGAATCCCCCTAGCCCACCCTCACAGGTGACCCTGACTTAAAACACTACCCGGTCAGGATCTCATCCCTTGATGACACTGCAGCATACCATGAAGTCATCCAGAGAGTGGCAGCATAACATAAGGTGGATATGCACGTCATCCAGGAGGAGCAATGGCCAGTACAGTGTGGTCACCCCTGAGATTGAAACGAAGTTCAAGCCCTCACCCAGCGACCCTACATACACTTAAGGGCAGGTCCCACCAGACTCCCTGGTCGTCCACACTGCCCGCAAGCGTGCTTCCACCCAAGCCACTGGCAGTGCTCTTCCTCCAGATAAGGAGAGCAAAATGATAGATGCAGCATGCAAAAGGGTGGGGGTAGGACCAGCTCCTCATTGGCGAATAGCCAATTCTGTCTCTCTCCTATCCAGATGTGACAGCACCCAGTGGGGAGAGATGAAGAAACTTTGTAAGCAGTTCAGGAAGTGGGCGGAGGATATCCTGTCTGAGGACAAAATAATCTCCAACACAAACACCTGTTGTGCATTGGATGTCGCACAAACAGCCTCCTGGGGCATCAACACTGGCGTCATCTTTAGGCCTGTCTCCTTATCTCTAGGTTGAAATTCTTGGTCCAGCCGCATCTCCTCTACCTCCGGTTTGACAGGAAGCACCTTTTCAGACCACAGGTTGATGAGCTGCTCAGGAAGATAAAAAAAGGAGATGGCGATGGCCAAGTCCATAGGAGTTCTTGTTCCTTTCGGAAGCAACAGCCCAGATGAGGGCCAAGAACACTTCACGTGGGCAGCCACACTCCTCCCAATGGCAACAGGCATACCATCACTAGGCCAGCAGGGGCTGCAATAAGGGCTCCTATAGAGGAAACCACAAGTGGAGGGGTAAAGGAGGCTCCAGCAAGGGAGCTACCTGCTCCAAGCAGTGAGTTGCCCTGCCGCCCCTGATCATACATGACCTGTCAGGAGAGATGGGAGTTGGGAGATCACGTCAGACAGATGGGAACTAGCTATTGTCCAGTTCAGTTAATGGCTTGAACTGCAACACCCCCAGCCCACCTTCAACATCCTACCCTGGGCACACACACTTCGAGGTGGACACTTTGCCCTCCTTCAGGTAGAGGTCCACACTCTTTTGTAAAGTGGTGCCATACAGATAGTGTTCCTGCAACACCAAGGGAGCAGGGTGTACTCGCTCTCCTTCCTACTACCCAAAAAGGATGGCTCCCTCAGATCCATCAGATCCATCCTCGATCTTAGGCCCCTCTACCGCTACATAGTATTGGAATATTTCCTGGTGACGAACCTGAAGGATGTAATTTCCCTCCTTCTACAAGGAAATTTTATGATGCTGCTCAATCTAAAGGGCACCTATTTCTACATTCCCATCCACCCTGCCCACCAGAAGTACCTTCGCTTCGTGGTAAGTGGGGAAAAAGCTACCAGTTCAATTTGCATAGTGCCTAACAGTGGTGCTACATTTGTGCAGGACCTTGATGATTGGCTGATCAAGAGGAAAAAGAACAGATGATAGACGGAATGCTGAACAATGCAAACATTTACTCCTAGTCAACATATCTGGGTTTAATCCATCGTTGTTTTGTCCACCACGCTACCCCAGTTTGGACCCAGCCATAAGCAAATCAGTCTTGACCCTGCTCCTCATGGGAACAGTCCAACCCGAACTGCCAAGCCAGGTCCTACCTGGACCAGAAACAAGCAACCTGGGGCTGGTTTCGGGGTGTGCCCCTTGCTCGCTGCGCCACTGGATTCAATCTAGCCTGGCTGATGAGGGGTGATACCCTGAAACTGGTCCCAGGATACTTTCCAGTCCAGGGAGCACCCGGCTTGATTTGCGTATGGCTGGGTCCAAACTGGGGTGGCCTAGTGAGCAAAAGAACGATGGATTTAACCCAGATCTCTTGACTGGGGGTGCATGTTTGATTTATTCAGCATTGTCCATCATTTGTTGCTGCAGCACCTTTCGCCCTAAGTGGGATGGGTATTCCCAGACGTGGATCCCTTGCTCGTTGTGCCACTGGATTTAAGCTAGCCAGGCTGATGAGTTGTGATACCCTGAAACTGGTCCCAGGATGCTTGTTTCCGGTACAGGGAGGTCCCGGCTTGGCAGTTCGGGCTGAACTTTTCCCTTGAGGAGCAGGGTCAAGAATGATTTGCATATGACTGGCTCCTATTGGGGTGACATAGTGAGCAAAAGAATGATGGAACAGAGGTCTCTTGACTGGGGGTGAATGTTTGCTTTATTCAGCATTCTGTCCATCATT
Source organism: Calotriton arnoldi (assembly GCA_963921515.1). NCBI lineage: Eukaryota > Metazoa > Chordata > Amphibia > Caudata > Salamandridae > Calotriton > Calotriton arnoldi. The sequence continues at coordinate 1,646,714 of CAWUFW010000018.1, forward strand.
TGTTGCCGCAGCACTTTTGGCTGATCAAGAGCAGCGGCAAGCTCCAGTGTCTGACAGACATGAAGTAAGTGTCCTTGATTAACAGCTTCATCCACGCTGTAAACACCACCATGTCGCATTTTCAGCGCCTTCAAATACAGCCATGCTATGTTCTGTCCTAAATGCTTCACAGGCAAAGCCTGCCCCAAAGAGCCTCCGCTTTTCAGCATCTGCTGCCTCTTTTTCAGGCCAGTCGTCAGCTTACAGTTCGCATTGTCATGCACCTTCTTTGAATGATGTCTTCCTGCTTTTTCCCCTGCAAGAGTGTCTACCAGCCCTGTGGTATCAAGCGGGTGGTTACTGGAAGATTTAGTTTTGGTACAGGCCAAAGCTTACTGCAGTGGTGCAGCAACACCTACCTGGTGCAAGGCGGGCCTTTTGTAGCCCCCATTCCTCAGTTGACTATTACCGCAGACTCATTATTATTATTATTATTATTATTAATTTAATTTTATAAGGCGCTCAGCTACCCGGAGGTTTCCCGGCGCCATCAAACTGTTGCAGGCAGGAAAGGGAAACATTATTGGTTAAATAGCCATGTCTTAAGACTTTTTCGAAAGTTCTTGTGGTTAATTTCATGCCGAATTGGCATAGGGAGAGAGTTCCATAATAAGGGGGCTAGGTAGGAAAAAGACCGGCCACCCATACGCGATCTTTTGATCCTAGGGACTGAAAACTTGGCCTGAGTCAAGGATCGTAGATGACGTGTTGGAAGGTAGGGACTAAGACATTCAGATATTGCGGTGCAGTACCCCATTTAATTTTATGCATATAACACAAGGCCTTGAATTTAATGCGGCTCTCTATCCTCAGCCAATGCAGGTCGAGGAGGGAACCTGATATGGAGGCTTTTCTGGGCACCTGGCAAAGCAGCCTTGCCGCCGAGTTCTGTACTACCTGAAGCTTTCGAACCACCTCCTTATTGGCTCCCAAGTACAGGACGTTGCCGTAGTCCAGTCTAGATGTAATCAGGGCTTGGACCACAGTTCTTTGGGTGGAACTAGGCAACATCCATAGTATTTTTTTGAGCCATTTTAGGATGGTGAAACAGGTTGCGGCGACCCTTACTGCCTGCTGCTTCATTGACAACTGATCGTCAATGATTATGCCCAGATTGCGAACCATATGTAGCGGCTGGGGAAGATCACCCATTTGGGGGGCCAATGTTGTGGGCCCCAAAGATCTTTATTTTTTCCGAGGATTAGGACTTCTGTTTTTCCACCATTTAGCTTTAACATGTTGGTGTGCATCCAACTGGCTATATTTTGCAGTCCTACCTGCAGAGAGGATAACTTAGATGCTTCATTTGTAGAAAGGGAGAAGATTAACTGGGTATCATCAGCATATGAATATATGCATAGCCCTGCCTCTTCCGCTATTGTTGCCAGAGGTCTGACATAAATATTAAATAATAATGGGCTAAGAATAGAACCCTGTGGTACTCCATAAGGGGCAGCGTGGGACTTAGAGCTCGCTGCCGCTGAGAAGACCTGGAACGTCCGGTCAACCAGAAAGTCCTTTCTCATGGGATGGGGCTCACATCTCATCCAGTACACAGTTAACAAAACTTGGCCTCTTCAGCACCAGTGTTATCACATAAATTACTTGGAACTGCTTACCATTCAGCTAGCTCTCAAAGCCTTCCTGCAGGTCATTCGGGGAATGGAAGGTCCTCATCAGGACAGACAACATAATCACCATGCATTACATCCAGAAGCAGGGCTGCATTCATTCTACTCATCTCTCCCAGCTAGCTCAGATGATCTGGCACTGGGTTCTCCCCCACAACAATCACTTCATGGCGAGTATGGCAGCGCATGGCCTGTGGGGGACCGCAACTTTGCTGACCTACTCAGCAGGGTGCAGCAACAAGTCCACAAGTGGGAACTCCAACCCCACTCGCGCCCTCACCGTGCACATTGTTGTTATCCGTAATGTCATCTCAGATGTCATTAGGGATGTTATCAGTGCAATCATTAAATATGTCATGAATGATGTAATATGTGAGGGTACAAGCACTGCATGGCGAGGGCGCAAGTAATAGTTACTTTGGGGCACGAGCTATAGTTACATGAGAGAACTATAACTGGTGGTTTTCAGTAGCTTTGTTAGTTTAAAATGTTATGTTTCAATTGACATTTTCACCTAACGGTAATGTCCCTTTAACTTGTGGCTTTTTCTGTGAATTTCTTTCTATTTTTTTGTTTTTGTTTAACTTAAAGTAAAAAGTCAATCTGCATGCGCGGAGGGGGGTAGTCTGCCTGAGGGGTGTGGCCAGGCCCTGTACCCAACCCCCTCACGAGCTTAGGTGCTGGACCATGCCTACTGTTGTGTCCTGTGCCCACCCCCCGTGGGCAGCCTACCCCCACTCCGCACGGCCTTTGCCTGTTAATCCGCTGTGAAACCACAGCAGGAAATATACACAATTTTTGAGCCTTCATTTCTGAAAAAATTCTGAATGTATTTACAACAAATCACAGAAAGCACTTCTTCCAGATCAAGGTGTAGATTTCGGTGTATAAAGTTCCTATGGAAAATTGCATGAGGAAGGCACATTTTGGGTCCCCAGCTCCCACCCTAATGATCTCCCCCCTCCCTTTTTCTCAGTTCCTGCTTGACGGATCACCCAAACCTATCCAGGAAGGAGCTGAGCTGGATGTGACTTTTTTGGGACATTTTTGTGAAGGTTTGTCAAACTGCACCAAAGTTGTTAGCAAACCAAAAAATCTATTTCCTTTGGAAACGTGGTCCTAACTATAACTACCCAGTGGCAATTGCCACTGGGTAATATCTCACCTACTGTTATGCAACTAATATCTTGTGGTATTACCCAAGATTTAGTGCGAACTTCTAATGAGAACCTTGGAGTAAGCCTGTTCCTGAAATAGAATTCTAATGCAGAGCAATGCAAGTGTGTGTGGTATCCAGACGTGCAACATTTTAAAGTCAGTTGTTCAGCTTTGACATTATTACCAAAACCAGCATTGTCAAAGACAGTATATCTGTATTTTATTTGTTGCCTTTCTCAGGTACGTTATTTATCCTCCTCTCTTACAGACACACAACTCATCCTACACATTGCTCATGTACCCCAACAGAGGCACACTGCTTGCCATGGACTCACATGGTCACACGGTTCCCTTGAACTCTAAAATCACCCTGAACTCACAAATGCACACAGCTCATACTGGAAAGCCCTGCAATTGGGCACTTTGCTCACCCGGCAATTGAACAGGCACACCTTACACTCAGGCACATTACTTATTCTGCACTCATACAGGCACACCCCTCATCGTGCATTTCCCCCCTGAGCCACCCTAGCAATGGCTCCTTGTAATCCAATCCCCATAGCTTATCTCTGACAACCCATTACATGTGTACATGTCTTTCTTTTCTAATTGTAGGGGCGAACCTGGGAGAGAGGGGGGGGGGGCATTAAACGCTTGACAGCCAGCTCACCCCCTGTGCGCTGCCACCCGTTCACTCCAGCGAGTCTGAGTCTGGAAAGGGAAGGACAGCTGCACACTGGCGGGGTCTTACTACTGACATTGGCTCAAGCTCGGCTCTGCCTCTCCTGCTGTGTAGCATAGCAGGGTTGCTATGCTGCTGTTGAGTGGAGAAGGCTAACAAAGGTAGAGGGCAACACATTCTTAGCCATAGTGGGGCTCAGGAGAGAGAGGGGAGCTTTATATGATTAAGCAGAGGCTGCTGCAGGCTTCCATTAGGATGCAGCAGAAGGGAATCCCCTTGCCAGCCAATAAGAGTCCTCTTAGAAACACATGAAGATGCCTCGGCGTCCTCTTAGAGCTGCAGGAAGATTTGTCAGTCTGAGCTTTACACTGCTTATCAGCTGAGCTTTAGTGCACCAGACCTGCTTCTGACGCCACCCTTGTGAAGCTAGCCGTGCAACCATATCACAGTGGAAATCGGTCAGCAGCAAGGGCAGTTTCTTCTAGGTGTGAGCAGTACACCTATAACAAGAATCCTTACATTACAGAGCATGGGCACTATGCTCTCCATGCAAGAGTTTATGCACGGCAATAAACTTTATTACAGCTCTGACACAATTGCTGCCCAAACAGATATCTGTAAAGAAAAAATCCATCCTGGGCTACAGCCAAAGCCCCACTCTATATACCGCTTCTTAATAATCATTTTCTTGAATTACATGCTGGACCTAAAAATGTACATGTCTTTCCTGATCCAAGTTATGAGATTTAAAAACACTGCACTTACCAGTAACTACTTATGTTTTTTGAACAATTCCCCCTCCCGTTTGTTGCGTACTGTTACATTTCTAATAATCCTGTGCCAGCGTCTGAGCTGTGACATGCATACATCCTAGATCTAGTACCATACTGATCTGTACCCTCTCTCCTCACAAGGAAACATCATTAAGGGTTTTTTAACTACTTTTGAACTAAAATCGAAAGACAAGAATGCTTGGACATTAACAAGTTGTTTTTCTTTGCAGAAAGTGTTTCATGTCATGGGATGTACTGGCTCTCCACCCTTAGTTGGCAATGAGCATGGGCTCCATGTTTGATTGTTTTTTCCGCCATCCAGTTTGGATGAGTACCAATGGGGCTCCAAGACTCGACGTGTTCTTCACGTCCTTTGAGCCCAAATGGTGAAATTCAATACTGATATTCAGAAAAGCTTTCGTCATCTGCGCTCTCTTCAGCAACATCCTTCCGGGACTGATCTTAGTCAATCAGCTCCCAGCCATGTGGCCCTCAGGACCTACCCTGGGCCATGTGCCCCTCACCTTCTGGCAAATAGAAGACAAAGTCTGACCTACACAACCCTTGTATTGTGTGTCTTCCAGGCGAACATTGTCCTGAAGACTGCTGCCACTGTATGAAGTTATCCAAGAGCAGTTTACAAGATAGAAAATCCGGCTTCATGAGCTTAAAGGAGAGGCTTCAAAAAACCACATCTGATAGAGACTTCTAGCCTCAGATTCCTTACCTTTAAATTTCCCAGGCATCAGACTGGATCTGGAAGATTTCTCGTGAGCAGTAGCCTTGTCCGCCAGTAGGTGACGTCGATCAGCTCCACGTGTCATCCGCATTGGAAGTGACATCATGGTACCTATATAAGCGCCACTAAGGTGCGCTGACCTCAGCTCTTTTCTTTCCGCGCCAGAAAGACTGGATTCAAGCCTGCGGAGCCTTTCATCGGCCGATGTCGGTGACTGACCCGCATCTTGTCTGCCTGGGTAGTTTGGAGCACGACCACGACCTGAAGTCGTGCTCCTATTGCCATGCCATGATTCCGTAAGCTTTGAGGAAGCAGTCCCTAAAGCTCGTGGCGGGCCGACATGCGACTCCATGCAAATCGAGGTCCCAATCCAGAGGAAGGTCCCGGGACCGGTCGCAGAGCCTGAAGTAGTCATTGTCCCACTCCAAGTCCTTGGGACACTCAGGTAAGTCGAAGCACAGGAAAAAGAGCAAGAAGTCGAATCGGTCTTTGACTTCTCTTTGTTCACCGGCCGACGAAACGAGGGAGTGTCGACAGTCTAGGCCTGGTTCCTCTGAGCCTGGGCCGACTCCGCGCCTCGCCGACTTTCTGGGAGCCGCAGCGACCCCCGTCCAACTTAAAGAATTCTATGAGGGCATGCACCTCATCTTTGGAAGGCCTGACCCTTCTGGCATGCCTTCATGCCCCACAGGGTCGGCGTGGACCCCATCTGATTCCGCGCCGTCGGCTCCAGTGGGCCCCCAGGTACCCATCGGCGGCGCCATCCCTATTGTAATCCCCGATTCTGACACAGAGCCGGATCGGCGTCTTTTGACGCCGGCAGGAGCCTTGCTCCCCAGAACCCTACAGAATACCAGCCCTATCAAGAATACCCAAATATGGACTGGTGTGATGAACTGGGTGAAGCCAGTGGACTGGATGCTTCTCCAGACACTGGTATGATTTCTCCCCCTACTGTGGCTACGGAGGGGGAGCCTCGTATGCAATGGTGATGTGAAGGGCAGCTGAGGTACTTGACCTTTAGTTGCCCTCTGTGACCGTCGAGACTAACATTTTGACAGAGAAGTTATAACCGGGAGTTTCCTCGTCTAAACCCCTACTCCCATTCAGTGACACGCTTACTGATGTCCTTTTGGGGACTTATTCCAAACCCACCACAGGGGCTCCTGTGAATAGGATGATCTCCCGGCGCCACCACCCTGCTCCAGGGGACCCAAACTTCCTCACCCAACACCCTCCTCCAGAGAGCTTGGTGGTCCAAGCCTCGACGTCGCAAGACGCTTTCTCTGCCGCTCCCCCGGACAGAAGCAAAAGGAACAAATGATGGATGGAATGCTCAACAAAGCAAACATTGACCCCCCCCCCCCCCTTCACAAGGATCTGGGTTTAATCCATCGTTCTTTTGCTCACCATGCCACCCCAGTTTGGACCCAGCCATATGCAAATCAGTCTTGACCCTGTCCCTCATGGGAACAGTCCCGCCCGAACTGTCAGGTCAGGTCCTCCCTGCACCGGAAACAAGCATCCTGTGACCTGGTAATTCGGGCTGGACTGTTCCAATGGTGAGCAGGGTCAAGACTGATTTGCATATGGTTGGGTTTAAACTGAAATGGCTTGGGGAGCAAATAAACGATGGATTTAGGCCCAGATCTCTGTACTGGGGTGAATGTTTGACATTGTTCAACGTTCTGTCCATCAATTGTTCTTTTTGCATTTGTCACCCCGAGTGGGATGGGTATGCTCTTATGTGGGTCCCATGTTCTCCATGCCACTGGAGTCATGTTAGCCTGGTTGATGAGGGATGAAACCCCGAAACCGGTCCCAGGATGCTTGTTTCCGGTCCAGGGAGGACCTGACCTGACAGTTCGGGCTGGACTGTTCTAATTAGGTGCAGTGTAAGGACTGATTTGCATTAACGTTGTGTTTAAACTGGAATGGCATGGGGAGCAAAAAAACGATGGATTTAGGCTCAGATCTCTGTACTGGGGTGATTGTTTGACATTGTTCAACATTCTGTCCATCAATTGTTCTTTTTGCATTTGCTCCCCCGGACAGGGCATCCAGAAAGCTGGACTCTTTAGGGATGTTTTCTTCCACCAGCCTAATATTGCGGTTTGTGACACTGCATGCTTTTAGGGCGGTTACTCCCACACACTGTGGCACACAGTTGTGCAAGTGCTGCCACAAGTCCCACAGGAGGCCTGGGGCGTGCACTCTCAAGCTGTTGCGGAAGGGAGAGATGCAGCAAAGTTCACAATATGATGTGGACTTGACACGACTGACTCACTGGGCAGAGTGTTTTAATCAACGTTGGCCCTGAGGCGTCTGGTTGAGGACAACTGAATTTTCGGGGATGTCCAGGGTTCCCTTATGGACATGCCCTTCGAAAGCATCCTTCTCTTCGAATACAAGGCAGATTTGCTGCTTGAGCTCTTTAAGGATTCTCTGCCTACGGCCAAGTCCTTGGGCCTCTCTGCTGCCCCATGTCACCCCCAATCTGCCTTTTGCTCCTTTCGTGGTTACGGAAGTAGCTTCCAGCTGTGCCAATTCCCTCCCAGCCACGGTCCCTCGCAGCCAACGGGCCGCGCATGCTCCCCAGCCTCAGCGTGGGCGAAGGCGCAATAACCGCAGACCTCGTGGTCCAGGTATCCAGTGCCCTGGTCAGTCCTCCATCTCTCTGGCAGCTGCAGCCTCCAAACCTTCTTCATCTGCCCCTTTACACCATGGGCATCCAGTTTGCGGCAGGATTCGCCATCACCTGCCCCCACTGGCAGTCCATAACATCGGACAGGTGGATTTTGCAGATTGTCTCAAAGGGCTAATCCCTCCCCTTCCTGACTACCCCTCCTTCCATTTCACCATCCCACGACCCACTGATGGAGGATCATCTGTCCCTTCTCCGCGATGGTGTGGCTTCCTTGGCCAAGGGTGCCATAGAGGGGGTTCCGGTGCCAGAAGTAGGCTGTAGTTATTTCCGCTACTTTCTGGGCCCCAAAAAGGACAAAGGCCTTTGTCCTATTCTAGATCTCCTGAGCCCTCAATTTCTTCCTCAAGAAGGAGAAATTCAAAATGCTCATGTTGGCTCAGGTCTGGTCTGCCCTGGACCTAGGAGACTGGATGGTGGCGTTGGACTTGCAGGACGCCTAATTTCACATTCCCGTCCTGCCTGCCCATGGGCGCCATCTGCAGTTTACGGTAGGCCACGAGCATTTTCAGTTCACTGTGCTCCCTTTTGGCCTTACCAGTGCCCTCGGGTGTTCACCAAGGTAATGGCGGTTGTTGCAGCTTATCTGTGAAGATCATGGGTGCCAGTCTTCCCCTATCTCGATGACTGGCTGTGATGGCGGGCTTGCCCCTTGCTGTCCTCTCCCACCTCCAGACTATGGCTAACTTCCTGCACTCGCTGGGGTTCAATATAAACAAGCCGACTTCACACCCGACTCCCTCTCAGACGCTCCCTTTCATCGGAGCTGTTCTGGACACAGTGCAGTTTCGGGCTCATCCTTCTGAGCGGCATGTCCAGGGTATTCAGGCTATGATACAGATGTTTCAGCGTCTATGCTGGGTTTCGGTGAGACTGCCTCTGAGGCTGCTGAGCCTCATGGCCTCATGGCCTCCTGCATTCTGCTGGTGACACATGCCTGATGGCACATGCAGGCTCTGCAGTGGGACCTGAAGTTCCAGTGGGCGCATCATCAGGGGGAATCTCTATGACATGGTCCAAGTCTTGGAGGGCACTGCAAAAGCTCTGCAGTGGTGGCTAACAAAGCGGGATTGGGTCAGAGGCAGACTCCTCTCCCTTCCCCTATCAGATCTGACAGTAGAGACAGATGCGTTACTAATGGGTTTGGGCGACCATCTGGGAGAGATGGAGATTAGAGGACTCTGGTCTCCAGCAGAATCTGGACTCCACATCAACATGCTGGAGCTCAGAGTGTTCCGACTGGCATTGAAAGCCTTCCATCCTCCATCAAGGGAAGGCTAGTGCAGGTGTTCACAGACCACACCACTGCCATGTGGTACTGCAACAAACAGCGCAGGGTGGGGTTGTGGACCATTTGTCAAGAGGTTCTCCGCCTCTGGACATGGGTGGAACAACAGGGCATGTCCCTGGTGGTTCAATACCTGGCGGGCTCTCTGAAAGACAGGGCAGACAAACTCAGCTGTCGATGCCTAACTGTTCATGAATGGCGTCTCTGCCTGGAGGTGGCGCAAGATCTTCCAGCAGTGGGGAGAGCCTTGGTTAGACCAGTTCCCCTCTGCTGAGAGCACGCAATGTCAGCAGTTTGGGCACTGGAGTTTCCAAGGCGGCTTTTGTTCGAAGATGCTTTTGATCTAGAATGGAGCTCAGGCCTCCTGTAAGCCTTTCCGCCCAAATCACTGCTGCCCAGAGTTCTCAAGAAGATCAGAAACGACCGGGCCCAAGTCATCCTTGTGGTTCCAGACTGGGCACGTATAGTCTGGTATCCCGAGCTACTGAGCATAGCCATCGATCCTCCGATTAGGCTGCTCCTTCAGCAAGATCTTCTGCCACAGCAGCAGGGGAGGGTTCTCAACCCAAACTTGTCCACTCTCCTCTTTCTTGCATGGAGATTGAGTGGCAGCACTGCCACGTTTTTTTGGCAACCAGGCGTCCCACCACGAATATTTTTCCAACGACAGGCGTATACCGTCTTGGTATATGCCTGCGGTTGGAAAAGATTTGTGGCATGTTGTGCAGAAAAACATATTGATCCTCTTTCTGCCCCGCTCCTTTCGAGCCTTTCCACAATTGTCCCCTCAGGTTTCTGGCATTGGTAACAGCCTTCCTTGTGGCAATTACATCTGCCTGCAGAGTGAGTGCTCTGCAGGGCTGATCATCTAAGCCGCCTTACCTCTCGTCTATCCTGACAAACTGGTGCTTCACACAAGGGCCTCCTGTCTGCGAAAATTGAACACCCCCTTTCATGTAGGGTAATCAGTCACCAAGCCTACTTTTTTCGCTTCTCAATGTTCCTCAAAGGAAGAGGAGTGACTCCTTCGGGACCTAAAAAGAGCATTGTTGTTCTACCTTGACCGCACACAAGAGTTCCGGGTGGACGACCTGCAAGATTTCCTTGTTTGAAATTGTTCTGCAGACCCACCTCCCGAGAGGTATTGTTTGGGCATCTATTCAAAGGTAAGGAATCTGCAGCTAGAAGTCTCTGTCAGATGAACAAGTTACTTACCTTCGGTAATGCCTTATCTGGTAGAGATTATAACTAACTGCAGATTCCTTGTCAACCCACCCATCCCCCCTGCTCTATGAATGAATTTCTAGGGAAAGGGCTACACCCTTTCAGGGCCCTAGTTTTACACACCAGTCGTCAGTGATCTTCATGGCTCAGCGCTTTTGGTGTGGTAAGTCAAGAAAAGTAACTGATGCTATCGCGCCTGAGTGGCGCCTATATAGGTACTGTGACGTCACTTCTGCCACCGATGACGAATGTCGCAGGGGTACTGTTCACAAAAAAATCTTCCGGATCAAGTCTGACGCCTGGGAAATTCAAAGGTAAGGAATCTGCGGCTAAATATAGTCTCTACCAGATAAGGCGTTACTGAAGGTAAGTAACTTGTATTTCACGAAGGTCTGAGGGCCGAGAAGGGGCACCTTCTTCCAAAGCTCCTTCTACTCTCTCTAGAGACTCTCTGAGAGGGTGATGCAAAGACACATCCACACAGGAAATGTTGCTGCTCCCGCTCAATGCTGAGGTCCATGATTTTGAAGATGGTTACAATAGCAACATGCTTGCTGTTAAAGGTTGTCACACAGCCAAGATATTCGACATCAAAGCAACATTCGACAGCAAAGCACTTGTTGACATTGAGAACACATTCAGCGTCTATTGGCCTTTCACCGTCAACACCACCATCAATCTTCAAGAACTCTGGCTTTTCACCCCAGGGATTGATGTTAGTCATTATGAGACATCTACACCTAGGAGATCACTGTAATGGGTGCAATATTTAAATATAGGGGTATCTTCCACACACCTTTTGATCAAGAGTATTCCAGGGCTTACTTGCCTACGAATTAGGTATCTCCTTGGGCCAGTTGTCTACGACAGACACTCCAAGGAGTTCTTCTTCCCCTTGCTTCTCACCTGTACCATCAACTTCTCCTCATCTGTCATCTACATTACCAGTTTTATCACCACCAGTACCTCAGACTGCTCCTTGTAATACGCCAAGACATAGAAGTCCCCACATAGAAGGCATAGATCAGCTTATAGAAGTCATTCTAGAGGGTCTTGTTGAAAGCGATAGAAGATCACAATTTCCTCTATGTTCTCATTCGGGTAGGATGTTTAATTCTTTTTCATCCATACGGTATCTCCAACATTCTGGAATTTGCGTCCTGTTTGCATTCCCTGGTTGATGATATCTCGACATTCTATGAGGTTCTGATCGGAGGATCTGCTAAGCTCAATATACCAATGCCAGTCCCACCTGCAATCACATTGATCATGTTAATGACCGTTCATCATAGGTCAGTCTATGACACCACTTCTAACTCTGGTCCCAGGGTTTTTGGAACCATCTTTGCAACTTTTCATCACTCGTGCTTCAGCTAAGTCTACTCCAGTTAGACGTTTGAATAAGTACAAGCCACCTGACCAGGACTTGTTGTTCTTTAGAGCTGATCCGGTTATTATCTCTTTGGCCAAGAAGTCACATGCTAACGAACTGGCCTCCAATGTATGCCCTCTCTCTTACCCGCCACCCACCACCCCAGATAAAGAAAGTAGACAAATGGATTCAGTGGGGAGAAAGGTGTGCAGTACATAGGCTACAGCTATGAAGATGGATAGCGCTTCCCCCTTAATATGATGTTTTGATATCTTTATGGTATTCCTGCCAGCGCTTCATGGAAACACTGCCAAGGAATGTCAGGCAGAATTTCCAAGAGGTGCTCCAAGAAGGCATTGCTCTTTCCAGTCAGATAATTATTGCTGCATGTTCGTCAGCTCTTGCAACACACCAGTATTGCCATGGATTATGTTTGAGACCTATTTCCTTGCGTCACCTCACAGGGCTCAAACCTCTACCTCAACAACGTATTCTTAATCTTCCCTTCTCAGAAAATTCACTCGGATGTCACACTGCTGACAAGACAATTAAAGTAAACCTGAACTAGAGAGAGTAAAAGCTGTGGGATTGGAGAAGAAAATAAAATACAGAAAGTGCTATAGATCTTTTGACAACTGCTGTTTCCCATAGATGGTTAAAGCCTCTCAGTGGTCTCCACAGCATCATCAGAGCCAACCTTACCACCAATGTAAGCCTTCAAATTGAAGAGGTGGCACATTAAGACAAGGAGGTACACATTCCAGACCGCTATCCCGTGAAGCATGAATGATCTAGCAATGGCTTATAGCAAGTGACTTACAGATCACAGCTGTTCATCTTCCAGGTGATCAGAATGTAGAGGCAGACTTGCTCAGCAGATCTATTCAAGAGAACCACTAGTAGGTTCTCAAAGACGAAGCTCTGCAATGTGTCTTTCACGATTTTGGTTTCCTACAACTAGACCTATTTGCAGGTGCAGAAAACAAGAAATGCCCAGTCTATATCTCCAGGTACTATCAACAAGGGTTGAAGGTAAATCTCCTTTTGATAAACTAGTCAGGGATGCTTCTTTATGCATTTCCTCAGAGTCCGTTGATCCTACCAGTGTTGACCTGTCTGTCCCATGCAAAGCCAGAATGAACCCCATTGTGCCGGAGTTTCCTTTTAGTTCTGTTTCAGGAAGATGCCATGTAGTCTGGTTGTCCTTTGCAGGCTTAGGGCCAGATCGTGCATCCCAGCCTTCCATTGTGGAGCTTCACAGTCCGGCTCCTAAACTTCTGCAATATGGGCATTTGAATTTGCCATAGAACTGTACGGACATTCGGAAAGCGGCAAAGCATCCTTCCACCAGAAAATCATACACATTCAAATAGAAGAACTTCTGCAGTTGGTAGATATAGAGCTAGTACGATCCCTTCAGCTATCAAGAAAATGTAATACTGAATCTTCTACATTTGGCGATATCCGAGTTGCACTTCTCATAAATTAAGGTCGACCTTGTGACAATAACTGTCAACTGGAAATAGCCTCAAACCTATTTCTTCAGAATACCTGTAGTAAAAGATTTCTTGGAGGGTATTAGAAAGCTGTTTCCCACTACTAATTCTCCTCCTACATGTCCAGTTCACCCTTTGGAGCTTACTAAGCTCATGGGTACACCGTTTTAGTCTATACATACTGTGTCTTAATAGCATTTGACTTGGAAATCTGCTTTTGTGGTAGCTGTAACCTAGTTCGTAGAACCAATGAGTTTCAGCCCTTACACCTTGTTACATATGAACAGAATGGTAATGGGAACTCATTTAAGTTTTCTTCTAAAGGTTATTTCAGATTTCCACATCAAGTCAGACTGTTTCTTTGACAACTTTCTTTCCAAATTGATCAACCCCAGCTAAAAAGGCGCTTCATAACTCAAAAATGGAGTATTGCAATTAGACTATCTAGTCATTTGTAAACTACCGCGTTGGGAGAATAGGTCTAACCACTGTGAAACAGTTGGGTCTCCAAGTGGATAGTTTCTTGTATCCTACTGTTACAGGTTGCAAACACACCTTTACCCGCAAAGCTTAAAGACCACTCTACTAGGGATAAAGCTGGTACAGCTGCTCTGTTGAGAAATGTTCTATTATTGGAAGTATTTAAGGGAGCCACTTAGAGAACTGTTGCAGGGATTCTGCACATACACAGAACTATGCACAGGAAAACAGGACCTCAGAGTATAGGGGCTGAACCTTCCTACCACCTTAGTACCCAAAATCCCAAAACCGACTAGCTATAGTGTCTCATTAGTTCTCCTATATAATCATGAAGCTACAAATGATTAGACAACCCAGAACACAACACTCCCGACTCTCAGGAATTGCGGTAGCAAGACATACCCTTTCGCTCACTCACTCGTACTTGTCCACAATAAGAATTGTCAGAGTCATTGTTATAGTTCAAAATGTTTATTTTAACTATCGTGCTCTATAATGCAGTATACGAGCCACTACCAGCAGCAAAATGCATAAACCTAAAAAAGTTAGCATTGTTACAATTCCATAGAATATAAAGGGGGATATCATCGTATACAGACAGTGGAAAAAGAACTATAAGGCCTAACCACTGTCCCCTTGGTAAGATGAAGTTTATTATATAAAGGAAGATCTCTGGGCTTTGTCAGCAGACCCCATACCTTAGTGTCTAGATGGAAGTTTTACATCATAGAAACAGCATAGCCCTTCTCCCTGGAAAGGTCCCTCTCCAAGTGTGTATATAGAACATCATGCATCCCCGTAATATCAAAGCACGAGTTTCCAGCAGCGCAGCTGTTAGCATGTTTTGTCTAGGTGCTAGGGACTGACCAGAACAGAATAACAAGGGGCATTGTTTATCGACCTTGCACATTGTGTTCAGACTAAACTCCAGGAACAGGCAGAGAACGCAGAAAGCAGACAGTTCTCATGTGAAAGGCACAAACGGAGTCCTGCAAAATAAAGCCATGTAGTAACGTGCGCAAAAGCAGCATCATGGCAGCAGAGCTCCTGCTAACCTAGCAATGTCGACAATGACCCTAACGGCCATATAACAGAACTCTCCGTACATTTACAAGACACTATTGTCTTTAGTCGGACACCAAGGTAGACACCCAGGTAGGACTTGCTTCACAGAGGAATCCTTTTGGATAATGACGTAGTGTTATTTTGTTTATTACTCCACCTTGTTAAAGTGGGGTGAGCTTGCCATTCTGTTCAGTGCTTGTGACTATTCATGATGATTCCCTGAAGGAGAAAGAATTACGTACCTATAATCCTTGTTATCCTCCAGGGGAGCCCTTGTCAAAGCCATAAGCAATGTGTCCATCTTCCCCAGTGAATGAATGTAAAGTTTGTTTCTTATGCCTAGGATCCTCTTGGTCCCACAAAATAAACTGTAAGCCATAATGGAACTCTATGGGAGGGTAATTCCTAATAGATAGACTGCCAGTTTTTCAGCTTTTTGAATTAGTGACGATTTGGATATAATTACCTACGCTTTTAAAAAGAAATAAAATAAATAAAATTATGTCAAGCTTTAGTTTCTTATTGGGCTGCTAAGCTGTTCTTCATTCAAATTGCTTTTTTCTACAGTAAAGCATTGTACATATATATAACTTGAGTGAGTCAGTCGTGCAACAGTTGACCATTGTCTCGGAAGAGGCTCAAGCCATACTGAACCAGGCCATTATTAATGGCAGGAACGCAGCAAAGGCCTCCATCCACTGTGGGTTGGACGCCACCGATTCACTCAGTAGGGCTATCGCCGTCACGCCTGGCTCCAATCAACTAGCTGTATCTGGGATGTCCATTTGGCTATGATGGAAATGCCCTTCAGCGTCTCTCGCCTGTTCGGTGACCAGGCCAATTAATCGCTTGATCGATTTAAGGAGAGTCGGTCTACCGCCAGATCTTTGTGGTCCTCCCTCGCATTGCGCCAGCCCAACTAATTTCGCCCCTTCTGTGGCTATGATAGAGGTTCCTGTAGTACCAGCCATACCCACAAGGTCCACATGCATTCCAGCTTTATAGTCGCATGGTCCCACAAGGGACGTGGAAACCAAAGCCAGTGTGTTGTCCAAACCTCAACCCATCATGCTGGCACAACCTCTAAGCCTCTTTAGCATGCCCTCCGTACAGCACAGCCTTCTGTTTGTTGCACAATCAAGCACCATTTGCTCCAATGGCGAGCCATAACATCAAATAAGTGGGTGCTTGAAATTGTACAGAGGGGTTATGGCCTTCCCTTCATGGAAACATCTCTGCCGTTGCCACCATCCCGAGAACAGCTGACAGGGGACCATTTCTTCTTGTTCCGCCAGAAGGTGCAGCCTCTGTTGACCAAAGGAGCCATTGAGATGGTGCCTGTCCTGCAATCCCACAGATGTTCGCTGCGGTTCACGGTGAACCACGAGCATTTCCGGTTAACTGTGTTTCCCTTTAGCCTTACCAGTCCCCCCCGGGTGTTCATGAAAGTGATGGCAGTGGTCGCAACTCACCTTCGGAGGTCAGGGGTCCCAGTCTTCCCCTACCTTGACGACTGACTGCTGAAGGCACCCTCGCCCCAGGCAGTTGTTACCCACCACCAGACTACAGCAAATCTCCTGCATTTCGTGACATCTTACTGGTCGTGCAACACTTGGCAGGATCTCTGAATGGCAGGATCTCTGAATGCCAGGATGAACGACCTCAGTCCCCAGTGCCTTGTGGATCACAAATGGCGCCTACACCCAGAGGTGGTGCAAGGTCTCTTCCGTGAATGGGAATATCCTTAGCTCGATCTATTCGCCACCACCAAAAATGCGCAATGAGAGCTCATCTGCGCGTTGGAGTTTCCAAAGCGGCTCTAGATTGGAGATGCGCTCTATTTAGACTGGAACCCGGGACTCCTGTATGCCTTTCTTTCGATATTGCTTCTCCCCTGAGTTCTCAAAAAGATCAGGACCGACCGGGCCCAAGTCATCATAGTGGCTCCGGACTAGGCAAGGAGAGTATGGTATCCGGAAAGCCTGAGAATCAGCATCTGTCCTCTAATCAGGCTGCCTCTTCGAGAGGACATTCTTTCGCTCACCTTCATGTGTGGAGGTTGAGCAGTGACAGTTCAATTCCTTTGATCTTTTTCTCGAGATGTGAGATCTCATTTTGGCAACCAGTATCCATCAACAAAGACTATATACGCCTGCCATTGGGACAAATTTGTGGCTTGGTGCTCCTCTTGTCACGTTGACCTGCTTTCAGCCCCTTTTTTGGAGGCTTTGCTGTTTGTGCTGTCTTTAGCTCGGCATGGCCTTGCTCTGGGCACTGTTCAAGGTTACCTTTCAGCCATATTGGCTTTTTTGCGATTGTCATATCATCCCTCACTGTTTAAATCAGCTGTTGTGACATGTTTTCTTAAGGGCTGCAACATTGGTTCCCTCCTACCCCTTTCATCAAGACCCAATCGGACCTTAATTTGGTCCTAACTTTCCTCATGGACTCACCAGTTGAGCCCTTGCATAGTTATCTGCTCAGAATTCTCATTCTAAAGACGGTCTTCTTAGTGGCCATTACATCGACTCGGAGGGTCAGCGACCTTCATGCTCTTTCAGTTAACCCTCCGTACACCAGCTTTTACACAGACAAACCAGTTATTTGGAACATCGGGTGGACGATCAGCTCTTCATTGGGTTCACTGGAGCAAAAAAGTATAAAACCTCTTCGGGGTCCAAGCACGTTGAGACTTTGGCATTGAAAGTTGCAAGACTCTTCTTCAAAGAAAGGTGGCCAAGATTGAACCACAGGTAAGAGATTATGATGCCCTAGAGCCATGTAATACGGATTTGCCTCTTGTAATCAAAAATACTATCCAGGCTCTTTAAGTCAAAAACACTTTATAGTTGAAAAGATTTTATAAGCAGTAGTAGAGTAAAATATGAAAGTCACAAAAGAAAAAGTCTTTTGCAGAGGCAAAAGAAAAAGTCCTTTGTAGAGGCACTAAAGTCAGCCAACCAAAATAGTGAATTCCTCGTACTCTTTCTTCTGGATGGTGGTAATGCCCTACTCCATTGCCTTCCAGACTCCACAATAACACCCCTAAAGGTGTCGATAAGCTAGAGAGCGTTTCATCTAGGGCCTGAAAAATATGATCATCCCCATCCTGGTGGAACTCCATTGGCACCCCTTGAAGGGCCCCCACCATCTTCAAGACGAGTTGCATCATTTACAAAACCATCACACCTAGCAACCCTGCTCATCTTGCAGACAAGCTCACCATCTCTGTTGATTCTTGACACACCCACTGCC
The DNA here is from genome assembly GCA_963921515.1 of Calotriton arnoldi. NCBI lineage: Eukaryota > Metazoa > Chordata > Amphibia > Caudata > Salamandridae > Calotriton > Calotriton arnoldi. The sequence continues at coordinate 1,664,620 of CAWUFW010000018.1, forward strand.
AGTATACGACTGGATTGCAAACCAAGAAGAGTAAAAAAGAAAAATAAGGTAGCAGGCCGTATCCATCCAGGATCTGGAATAAAATCCCCGTATCCTGAACAATCGTCTCTCTAGTCTGACAGAATCTCAAACATATCAATGTATTTCTTGCTCTGAAAGTACCCATCACCAAAGTGAATGGCTCAATGATACAGATTTTATTAGTCAGCACCACTGCAATTTTTTATGTAAACACAAAGGGAAAGACAGTCATTCCTGGTCCCCAAGGTGGCGCACAAGATTTAGTACTAGCCAATGCAAGACAGAGTTCAACTTGCGAAGTCTTTGTATCTAGGTATCTATATCCCAGATCAAGGGACATTGCATTGTCAGTGAATTGGTCAGGGATCTTTGCTTGCACTTTTGCTCCATTACACAGATCTCAAAGCGGGTGTATAAATGCTGATAATTAGACATGATCTCAATTGCACCAGCATGTGCTTATTAGCCATGTTTCTCATATCTGATTAATGTATCTTAGAAAAACATGAGAAGCTACCATTTGTTCTGCAACTGGTAGCCAAGTCAAAAGTCTGGATAATATTCCTGGGTCATAATTAATGAGATTTACTGAAATCTTACAGTCCAGTCATTTAAAATTACTAACAATACGTATGGATGTTTTAAAGGAAGCATGCAAGCTAACAATATGCATGTGCTAATCAGTAAAACGGAAACATTTTACTCTGTGGTGTCATTCAGATTTCCATTGTGGCTACTCACCTAAGCGTCTGGTTTCCATTTTGTATTTTTGCTTTTATTGGATAGTCACATAAGTTACTAATCAATCACAGTTCACTTGACAATTTTTATGTCTGCGAATTGAGTTAAAAAAAGGCTCTTTGATATTGCAGCCATCCTTTTTTCAAAGGAGTGAAGCCTGTAAATGCACCACATTGTGCACAACCTCCTGCTTGGAATCTAAATCGTGCTATGTGGGCTAGTCTTACCACTGTTTGAACTAATACGAACAATATTTTTAAAACATCATATATTAAAGACCACTTTCTACAGGTACCTTATGAAAAGGTACGCATCCGAGTTTTATACTAAAGGTAACATCACTTTTCTATGAAACTCAACCTATTATATTGCAAGATTTTTTTCCAGTCATTCTTAAGCATTAAATAGGGTGCTTCATATGGTGAATATCAGAATGCCGGGCTCCACGTTTTGCTGTTTGTCTTGGACCACAAAGGTTGAAGCAGTCTGATACCAAGAGAACTATTGCTAGCTGCACAGTATAAACTTCTGTTTGCTGTTTTCTGGTAGGAAAAGTACTGCAAACTATGATGAGCACACACTGCTGTGAAGAAGGGTGTAGCTTTGGGTTTCATTGGTAGCATGTCTTTGACATTTGCAGAGCTGCAAAATAGTCATCTATGTGCACATTTTCCAAACACTAATGTGTTGATGGACTTTTGAGACAACGTAGTAGCATTTGTTAGCGAATGATGGCACCTAACGTCCCCCACTTTAGGTTGGGCTACTGCTATGTAATTGAGGTATGCTGCCAAAGTATTTGCTGGCCTTGTGATAATTGTTTTGCAATTTAGGTCTCTACGTTATTCACGCGAAACCTTCCCACCTCTGGTGTAGACGACTGGTGCACATAAACAAAATATGAGTAAATAACCTCAGAATAAATAAAATTGTATCCCATGTTCAGACGTCACAGTCCTTGGAAATAGAATCTAAAGAGGGCTATGACCTGGGACCTTATGGGTTTACAGTTGACATACTCACAGTGCCATTTGGTCGACACCCAAAATAAAGTTTTTTTGAACATGTTTTGCTGCACCGGTCCACAACATAGCTGAGTAATGCAGAACCTGTGAATTTAGGATGGTGTCAAGCTAAAGGTAAATAACTTGTTTATTCATATTTATTTGCATGTACACTCTCATTTGCAGTGCTGTCAATTCTCTCTGATAGTTTGTTTGTGTACCCAGTTCTGGTGTTTGTGTCCCTCTGCCTTGGTGTAGGGGCTTGCTCTTGACTTGCTGGTAGGTGATGTGTCCAGGGGCATGTTTCTCCCTAGATATATATATATATGCTTGATCAGTGCCACTGTGCTTTCATTAGCCATGTAAGAGTATTCTTATGATGGCCAGCATGTTTCCCTGTTATCCCTATATATGTTTCCCTGTATTGTTTTTATGGCATTCCATGATCCAGAGCATGTGGCTGCCTGTGCAATTTTTAGTCAGCCTGGTCAGAATGTAGTTACTTGATTCAGCTATTATACTTCGTATACAAACATTAATTACTCTCTAAAAGGATTTTGAGATAAATTGTTGAGCCTTTCTTCCATAGTTTGCATGTGCAACACTGTTGTAATTGGAAGAAACCGGACAGTAAGGCTGGGTGTTCCCCTTTTCCAGTGTGAATAGTTTGAATGTGTTCCTTTTGACATTTTGGTAAAGAAAAAGATTGGATCTTCCGTCTTTTGGAGGAGGAGTTCTAGGCTTACCTGGGCCAGTGGTGTGCTGCATCCCTAATTTCTCGACTTTTCCTTGATTCTTCTCTTATTTTAAATAGTGGCTAACTGTTTCTTCGTTTGAAAATATAATATAGTATTGAACTATAAGCTATATCTTCAAGAGACCGTAGTTATAGATTCCTTACCTTAGAATTACCCCCAGGCGTCAGACTGGATCCGGAGACATTTTTTCGTAGCAGTACCCATGCGAGTCAGTATGTGGCATCGGTCGACTCCGCGTTTGTCGTCTGCATCGTGGTTGCCGGGATGACGTCGCTGTGTCTACTTAGACGCCGCCCCTGCGCGCTGACGTCAGTTCTGACACGACTTTCCACGCCAGAAGCGCAGAGCCATGTAAGACACTGACCACTGGTGGACACAACTAGGGCCCTGAAAGGGAGTCCCTATCCTTAGAAGTCAGTTCGCAGAACGGGGAGGATGGGTGGGGCGGTAAGGAATCTATAACTACATATGTCTCTTACAGATATATCGTTACCAAAAGTAAGTAACTTGTTCATCTGAAAGAGACCGTAGTTATAGATTCCTTACCTTAGAATAGATACCCCAGCAATGGCAGCCCCGGTGGTGGGTCTGCGAACTAAGTTCACACCAGGAAGTCCTGGAGTACAGAACGGCTGATAAAACTCTCTCTCCGGACTTGGCTGTCCAGGCAGTAATGCTTTGTGAACGTGTGCAAGGATGCCAAAGTTGCCGCCTAGCAGATGTCAACCAACGGAGCACCGCATCCCAGGGCAGTAGTGGCTGCCATCGCCCTGATAGAGTGGGCGCGTAGTCCTACTGGAAGTTCCTTTTCTGCCAAAGAATAGCAGATCTTAATGCATAAGACAACCCATCGAGAGATGGTATGTTTGTGCACTGCCCGTCCTTTCTTGGCGCCCACATAACCCACGAAGAGTTCATCGTCCACCAGGATATCTTTAGTGCGGTCCAGACGGTGGAGTATCTCCTCTTTGGAAGGGTGCGGAGGCGGGAAGAAGGTGGGCAATGTGATAGTCTGGTCTATGTGGAAAGAGGTAACCACTTTGGGCAGAGAAGAAGGCCTAGTATGAAGGACAACTTTGTCCGGATGAACAGCAAGAAAGGGAGGTTTGGAAGAAAGAGCCTGAAGCTCACTCACCCTGCGAGCAGAAGTGATGGCAAGCAAGAAAGCAGTTTTCAAAGTAAGAAGACAAAGAGGACAATTATGTAGTGGCTCAAAGGGAGCACACATAAGATAAGTGAGGACAAGATTCAAGTCCCAATGGAGCATTAAGAAAGGAGGTAAAAGGAAAGAGATGAGTAATGCCCATCAGAAATCTGTTTACAATAGGGGACTCGAAAAGAGAAGGCTGATCAGGAAGGCGAAGAAAGGCCGAAATGGCCGAAAGATAGCCTTTAAGGGTGCCCAGAGCAGAGCCCTGCTGGGCCAAAGAAAGAATGAAGAGGAGAACCTCAGAAAGAGGAGCAGAAAGGGGATCCACAGCCTTTGCTGTGCACCATGTGACAAATTTGTTCCATCTAAAGGCGTATACCGTTTTAGTGGAGGGACGCCTGGCTGCCAAGATGACGTTACAGACTTCGGGAGGAAGGTCGAAAGCTGTCAACTGTCGCCGCTCAATCTCCGCGCAAAGAGGTGGAGGCTGGACAGGTTCGGGTGGAGAACCGTCCCCTGCTGCTGCGACAGAAGATCCTCCCGAAGAGGCAGTCTGATCGGAGGATCGATGGCCATGCTCAAGAGCTCAGGGTACCAGACTCTTCGCGCCCAGTCCGGAGCCACATTAATGACTTCGGCCCCATCGCGCCTGATCTTCTTCAGCACTCTGGGTAGAAGTGGTACAGGCGGAAAGGCGTACAGGAGGCCGCAATTCCACTCGCGATGAAAGGCGTCACCGAGCGAGTGCCGCCTTGGAAACTCTGATGCGCAGAACTGCTGACATTGCACGTTCTCTTCTGTGGCAAATAGATCTAACCAAGTCTCTCCCCACTGCTGAAAGAGACCTTGCACCACCTCCGAGTGAAGACGCCATTCGTGATCCATCATGCACCGGCGGCTGAGTTAGTCCGCCCTGGCGTTCAGGGAACCCGCCAGGTGTTGAACCACCAGGGACATGCCCTGATGTTCCAGCCATGTCGAAAGGCGAAGAGTCCCCTGACATAGGGTCCACGACCCTACCCGGCCCTGTTTGTTGCAGTACCACATGGCGGTGGTGTTGTCCATGAACACCTGCACTACTCTTCCTTTGGGTACTGCTACGAAAAAACTTCTCTGGATCCAGTCTGACGCCTGGGGGTAATTCTAAGGTAAGGAATCTATAACTACATATGTCTCTTACAGATACATCGTTACCGAAGGTAAGTTACTTGTTCGTCAGAGGGAACCAGTCCCTACTGTCATGCAAAATGTATTTATTTTCCATCTTTAAATACTCAACATCTTAAATTGCAAATTCATTATTTGACTCAAAATTTCAAAACAGCACATTCTAGTTCACAGGATATATCTAGTGACAATGTTTGGTCGTCTGATTGGGTTGTCCAGCACATATTTTTATGGTCTTAGTTCTTGTGTCTAGAGATGAGGGATCTTTAGGCTTTTAGGGTTTGCTTAGAAGAAGAGTGGATGCCTGTTAAGATGGCATTGCTAAGCATTGTTTTCTTAATGAAGTGTGATTGGAATGATCCTGCTGGTAGACGTTCTGAAAGGGCAGCAGGTGCCTTGGGGCAAATAGGGGTCGCTTGTGAAGGCACTGATAGATGGCTTATGGTTTTGCATCAATGCTTTTGTGGAGGCGAACTGGAATGTTCAGGGGTCAGTTAGAGGGACAGTTATGAAAAATGACAGCCGGAAACAGTTCTTTGAATGTTAGGGGGTGTACGGGATAGTAACTTAAAGACTCTCAAGCTTTCAGGCTGCAAACCTATGCTAGGTGACTGTAAAGTACTCACTCAAGAGTTGTGATGGTTTTGGAGGCACCAAGGAGGGAGAAGTGCTAGCAGTTTCATTTTAGGAGGAGAGAGAAAACCCTTCAGTATCTGGCCTGCTGGACATTAGAAAGTTGGGAGAGAGATGTTATGAATGGTAGTAAGGATATTTAACTTTTGTTGTGAAGTGTAGCTGCCTATCTTAACCTGTAAAGCATGCACTTGTAGACTGAATTGTAAGCTAAACTAATAGAAGTTAATTTACTCTTCTCTGTTCATCTTACGCAGCTGAGAGGAAGCCTCCATTGTTTAACATGAATGCAATGAGTGCCTTATACCACATAGCACAGAATGATTCCCCTACGCTGCAGAGTAATGAATGGTGAGTATTCTTTTTTAAGAACGTTGCTATTCCCACAAATCAGTGGACACAATCGTTATGTTACATTTTTTTTAGCACTGTAACAGATTTAGCTATTTGAATCATTTCCCCTTGTAGATTTTAGGAGTCCTGCAGTAATTTTTCCATACTAATACAATCAAATTGTGTTAGAAACTGCTTAAAAAAAAAATCTTAAACATAACACTTCATATCACCTCATTTTGAAAGACCCAAACTACAACTAATGAGGAGAGAGCACATTGAGCTCCATTCCCTCTAGAGGTTATATTGCTTCAGAATCCTACTCCATGTCATGTAGAAGGGAGCACCTCTCGGAACTCTATTCAGAGATTTTTTACTTCATTGGATTTTTCTCTGACGTCCCTGAGTTTGCAACTTTTCGTCATTAACTTAATTTGTGTCTCTGTAGTTTTGGCCCTTTTTTCAGCAGGAAATGGGTGAGTCATTGAAGATGGCACTTCTAAGGGCATGTGTCTTGTGAACAACAAATAAGTATACTGCCTTATTGATATTTATTTGGCAACCTGTTTTGTGAACCTTTCCAAATGAACATTTTACGATGCAGCCTTTTAACACATAATTAATATGCCATATTGCTGAAATGCAAAATGACAGACTGGTCTCAAAGCTTGGTGCGCAGTTTGAACACACGGTTTGCGATCTGCGGGTATGCACATCAGGCTCTCCGTTTAGATCCCTGTGATTGCATATTTGAGCTATGTTGGATGTGTGATATGTTCTGTCTAATGTGTTGTGTCTGGTCTTTGACTGTTTAGGAACAATGCAAATAATACAAATGTCATCAGGATGATTTATTAAGTATAGCTTTTGATTATTGCTCTCCAATAAAATGCCACATTTCAATAGACCCTATATCCTCTCGCTCACAGGCAATACACACAACCCAGAAGGACAATGCACACCACCATACAATCACAAACAGAAGTGCAGCCCAGCACTCCACCACGCCCAACACCCAGTCACACTAAACTGGCCAGACCAACATGACCAAGAGCCTGGGTCAAGAAAGCATTTAATCTGCACCCAGTACCACGAATTCTAGAAACTGCACCAGAAAGGTTGAGACGTCTTCTGAACACTGTGTTGACAGCATCCAGTAGACGTATACTGAAATTATTAACAATGATCAAAAATTAGAGCAGGCCAGCAATCCTAGCCATCTGAAAGAGACACGTTAGTGACAGATTCCTTACCTTAGAATATCCCCAGGCGTCAGGCTGGATCCGGAAAGTTTTGCGTAGCAGTACCCTTGCGCGTCGGTAGGCGGCGTCGTGCGGCTCCGCGTCCGTCGTCGGGATCGCAGGAATGACGTCGCCGGCAGTACTTAGACGCCGCCCCTGCGCGCTGACGTCAGTTCTTTCTTTTTCCGCGCCAGTAAGCGCAGATCCGGGAAGAGCAGTGCCCTAGTCATTTTTTGACTACGTTTTTGTGATTTTTATCACTGTTTTTTCTCGAGTCGTTAGACTCCGACGGTGTCAGTAGGGATGCCCGGCTTCAAGCCATGCGACGCCTGTGGTCGGATGATGTCGATCACGGACCCGCATCGAGACTGTCTCTACTGCCTCGGACGCGACCACGACTCCAAGTCGTGCCCCGACTGCCGGGCCTTGCATCCGAAGGCTTTGCGAGAGCGGTCTCGAAAGCTCCTCGAGGTCCGGCAGTCGGCTCCGCGCCAATCCAAGCCCCGGTCACGTGAGAGGTCGAGGGGCCGGTCGCGGAATCCTCATCGGTCGTCGGGGTCCAAGTCTTCGCACTCCTCCGGTAAGTCGAAGCACAAGAAGTCGAAGAAGCGTCATCGCTCGACGACTTCCCCTCGCCGGTCTCGCAACTCGGCTGAGGGTCCTGTCGGCACCGTCCCCGCGGCTCCGGGAGTGCCTGTGGAGCCGCCGCCGCATTACCCGCACTACCCGGGTTCGGCAGCGACTCAGGCCGAAATACAGGAGTTCCTGTCGGCCATGGCCCGCCTCTTCGGGCCTCAAGGTCCCCCCGGTGCGCCTTTGGGCCCCGTGGGCCCTTCTGGGGTGCCTACGGCGCCGCCGGCGACTCCGGTCCCGGCACCGCCAGCGACACCTGCCTCGGTCCCGGCCCCGGCCTCGGCTCCGTTGTTGCCGCAACCCCCATCGACGCCGGTTGACCTGACGACTCCTCCACCGGCGCCGATTTCACCGGTGCCGTTCCCGGCGCCGCCCGGGGCTCCGGGCGGCGTTGTACCCCGGTTCTATCCGGATCTGGACACGGCGCCGGACCGGCGTCGGTCGACGCCGGCCCCGGCGCCGATGAGACCTTTGGTCCCGCATGTCCCTCCTCCTTACTTTGAACCTGTATTGGAGGACGAAGAGGACTGGGAGGGGTCTGAGGACCCTCTCACTGCCCAATGTGAGTTCGATCAGGACTGGGCTGAGGAACTTGGGGATGCCAGTGGTCTGGACACCTCTCCTGACTCTGGCATGCTATCTCCTCCTTCCGTGGCAACGGAGGAGGGAGCAAACTTGCAACGGTGTTGCGTAGGGCAGCTGAGGCTTTACACCTCCAGTTACCTACAGTGGCTGTCAGGACTAACATCCTGACGGAAGTGCTTCAGCCGGCGGCTACCTTCTCGGAGCCACTGCTGCCTTTCAACGAGGCACTTTCTGACGTTCTTTTGGGCACCTGGTCCAAGCCCACCACAGGGGCTCCTGTGGATAGGAACATAGCCCGACGCCATCGCCCTGCTCCGGGCGACCCCCTGTTTCTCTCCCAACACCCCACCCCTGAGAGCTTGGTTGTCCAAGCCTCTGCTTCCCAGAGCGCCTTCCCTACCGCTCCCCCGGATAGGGAATCCAAAAAACTGGATCATTTTGGGAAGAAGGTCTTTTCTTCCTCCAGTGCTGGCTTGCGGTCTGTCAACACCACTTGCCTCTTGGGCCGATATTCCCACTCTTTGTGGGATTCGGTGGCGCAGGTTCTGCCCCAGTGTTCTGAGGATGGCTTTCCCGCGCCATTGCGGAAGGAAGAGATGCAGCAAAGTATACCATCAGATGTGGCCTAGATACCGCCGACTCGCTAGGCAGATCGCTTGCGACGACAGTGGCACTGCGCCGTCACGCCTGGCTGAGAACCACTGGTTTCTCGGGTGATGTCCAAAGCACTCTTATGGACATGCCCTTTGATGGTGTCGGCCTTTTCGGCAACAAGGCAGACCATGCGCTGGAGCGTTTTAAGGACTCACGGGCTACAGCCAAGTCCCTGGGCCTTTCTGCTGTGCGCCCTCCGCAACAGTCTGCTTTTCGCCCCTTTCGTGGCCACGGAAGGGGCGCCCAGTCACGTCCACTGCCCAGCCAACGGCCCGCGCAGCAGGCGTCTTCGCTTGGCCGAGGACGTGGCTCCCGCCGAGGCGGGTCGGGTAACCAGCGTGCGGGTCAGGCCACCACCCCCGCCCCGTCCGCGGCCTCCAAGCCCTCCTAGTCCTTCCTTTCAGGTCCACAGCACGCCCAGTAGGGGCAGGGTCCGCCATCACCTTCCCCACTGGCGTGCCATCACCTCGGACAAGTGGGTCTTGGACATTGTCCGAAGGGGCTACTCCCTCCCCTTCGTGACCACTCCCCCAGCCATGCCACCTCAATACCACCGCATGTCAGGGGATCACTTGGTGCTTCTTCAGAAGGAAGTTGCGGCCCTCTTGGCCAAGGGGGCCATCAAACACGTTTCGACCCCAGAAGTAGGGCGTGGTTGTTACTCCCACTACTTTCTGGTGCCCAAAAAGGGCAAGGAGGACATGCGTCCTATCTTGGACCTCCGGAACGTCAATCGCTTCCTCCGGAAGGAGAAGTTCAAGATGCTCACCCTAGCTCAGGTCTTGACTGCCCTCGACCCTGGAGACTGGATGGTAGCGTTGGACTTGCAGGATGCATATTTCCACATTCCCGTCCTGCCGGCCCACCGCGTTACCTGCGGTTCACGGTAGGCCACGAGCATTTTCAGTTTTTCGTGCTCCCCTTTGGCCTTACCAGCGCCCCTCGGCTGTTCACGAAAGTGATGGCGGTGGTCGCAGCTCATCTGCGCCGGGCAGGGGTTCCAGTCTTCCCCTACCTCGACGACTGGCTGCTGAAGGCGGGCTCGTCCCAGGCAGTCGTCTCCCACCTCCAGACTACGGCCGAGCTCCTGCACTCGCTGGGGTTCTCCATCAACGTGCCGAAGTCGCACCTGATTCCTTCTCCACAGCTCCTTTTCATCGGAGCAGTTCTGGACACGACGCAGTTTCGGGTCTATCCTCCCGAACGGCGAGTCCGGGATATTCAGGCTATGATTCCGATCTTTCGGCCTCTATCCTGGGTTTCGGTACTGATGATCCTGAGGCTGCTGGGCCTCATGGCCTCCTGCTGGTCGATCATGCCAGATGGCATATGCAGGCTCTGCAGTGGGACCTGAAGTTCCAGTGGGCACAGCATCAGGGCAACCTGTCCGATCACGTCCAGATCTCGGAGGGGACTGCAAAACAGTTGCAGTGGCTCTCGAACCGGCAATGGGTCCTGGGCAGATCCCTCTCCCTTCCCCAGCCAGAGCACACAGTTGTGACGGACGCGTCCCTTCTGGGATGGGGCGGTCACATGGGAGAGGCGGAGATCAGAGGCCTCTGGTCTCCGGCGGAGTCCCGGCTCCATATCAACCTTCTGGAGCTCCGGGCGATCCGACTTGCACTCAAGGCATTCCTTCCCTCTGTCAAAGGGAAGGTAGTGCAGGTGTTCACAGACAACACCACCGCCATGTGGTACTGCAACAAACAGGGCGGGGTGGGGTTGTGGACCCTATGTCAGGAGGCTCTGCGCCTCTGGACATGGCTGGAACATCAGGGCGTATTCCTGATGGTTCAACACCTGGCAGGTTCCCTGAACGCCAGGGCGGACTAACTCAGCCGCAGGTGCATGATGGATCACGAATGGCGTCTTCACTCGGAAGTGGCGCAAGGACTCTTTCTACAGTGGGGAGAGCCTTGGTTAGATCTATTCGCCACCGAAGAGAACGCGCAATGTCATCAGTTCTGCGCGTTGGAATTTCCAAGGCGGCACTCGCTCGGCGACGCTTTTCGTCGCGAGTGGAGTTGCGGTCTGTTGTACGCCTATGCCACTTCTACCCAGAGTGTTGAAGAAGATTCGGCGCGACTGGACCCAAGTCATTCTTGTGGCTCCGGACTGGGCTCGAAGAGTTTGGTATCCCGAGCTACTCAGTATGAGCGTCGATCCCCCGATCCGTCTGCCTCTTCTGGAGGATCTTCTGTCGCAGCAGCAGGGGACGGTCCTCCACCCGAACCTGTCCAGTCTCCACCTGCTTGCGTGGAGATTGAGCGGCGGCAGTTGACTCCTTTCGACTTGCCTCCCGAAGTTTGTGATGTGATTCTGGCAGCCAGGCGTCCCTCCACTAAGGTGGTATACGCCTGTAGGTGGAACAAATTTGTGGCATGGTGCACAGCAAAGGCTGTGAATCCCCTTTCTGCCCCTCTTTCTGAGGTTCTTCTGTTCCTTCTTTCTCTGGCCCAGCAGGGTTCTGCCCTGGGTACCATTCAAGGGCTATCTCTGTGCAATCTCGGCCTTTCTCAGGCTTCCTGATCAGCCCTCCCTTTTCAAGTCCCCTGTTGTGAACAGATTCCTAAAAGGCATTACACACCTCTTCCCTCCTGTTCCGTTTGTGATGCCTCAGTGGGACTTGAATATGGTCCTTACCTTTCTCAAGTGCGCTCCCTTTGAGCCTCTGCATAACTGTCCTCTTCGTCTTCTAACTCTGAAGACCGCTTTTCTGGTGGCTATCACCTCCGCTCGGCGGGTGAGTGAGCTCCAGGCTCTTTCTTGCAAGCCTCCCTTTCTGTCTGTCCATCCAGACAAGGTTGTTCTCAGGATGCGTCCGTCCTTCTTGCCAAAGGTGGTGTGACCAGGTGGGCCCGGACATGAAGGGGGTAGAACGATCAATGAGCCCGGGGAACGAGGAAACCACCTTTTCCCCTCTTCTGTATCAGCAGCAGGACGAGTGGGGTTACTCAGTCCCACGAAGAACGGAAGGTGAGGAGGAAAACATACACCGCCCCTTTAACTGGGAAAGCTGGTCGGCGGGCCACGCCCACAGCGACGACGACGAGGTGCCTGGCCAATAAAGACGGGAGGAAGACTGAAGCCGGTGTGTGACATCACCGGAGGAGTCGAGGAGGAATACGGAAGCGAGAGGAGAGCGAGACGGACAGAAACGAGTGACGGGAAGGAGACAGCGTGGTCGATAGAAGGCGGAGAGCCAGGAGGCCAACGTCCCCGTGAGTCGCCCAGCCACGCTCCCGGAGGAGCGTGGCTCTCGCAGGTACGCGAGCGTTTTGCGGGCTGGGTGGGCAAAAGGGAGAGACCCGATATTTGACCTGTGGGATCCCCGTTCCCAGGTGTACCCTCCCTGAGCACTTCCCTCACCTAATTAGACGTGCCGTGCACAGAGTGATCCCACCACCTCCCTTCCTTTTCAATCCTAGTGTGCTCGTACACCCCACTTACACCTGGTCCCCTGTTTATTTTGTTCCCTCACTACCACGGATGACGGGATCGCGCTAGAGCGAGTGAGAAGAGGGCGGACCTCGCAGAGGGACCAGGAAGCGAAGGACAAGTCCCCGCTATCACCTTTGCCTTATTACAGACTGGCCACAAGAAGGCGTGTGTTGCATGCAATAAAACCCTCTTTACCCCAACCCAGTCTCTGGCCCCTTCCTGACAACCCACCACAGGTGGTTACTGCTTTCCACATTGGGCAGACCATCACTTTGCCCACCTTCTTTCCGCCTCCGCATCCTTCTAGAGAGGAAGAGAGGCTCCACCGTCTGGACCCAAAACGTGCGATTTCCTTTTATCGAAATCGCACACAACAGTTCCGGGTGGACGTCCAGCTCTTTGTTGGCTACGTGGGCGCCAAAAAAGGTCGGGCGGTACACAAGCGGACCATCTCCCGCTGGGTCGTCTTGTGTATCAAGGCCTTTTATTCCTTGGCTAAAAAGGAGAACCCTGTTGGGTTGCGTGCCCATTCCACCAGGGCGCCAGCCGCCACCACGGCTTTAGGACGTGGTGTCCCTTTGCAGGACATTTGTCAGGCAGCTACGTGGGCCTCGTTGCACACGTTTACCAAGCATTACTGCCTTGACAGCCAAGTCCGGAGAGACGGCTTCTTTGGCCGTTCTGTCCTCCGAGACTTCCTTGTCTGATCTTTGTTCGCAGACCCACCACCGGGGTTGGTATTGCTGGGGTATCTATTCTAAGGTAAGGAATCTGTCAGTAACGTGTCTCTTTCAGATGCACAAGTTACTAACTTGTGTAACGATATATCTGTAAGAGACAGTAGTTGGTGACAGATTCCTTACCGCCCCACCCATCCTCCCCGTTCTGCAAACTGATTTCTAGGGTTAAGGACATCCCTTTCAGGGCCCTAGTATTTTTTCAGACACCAATGTCAGCTTCTTGCATGGCTTTGCGTTCCTGGCGCGGAAAGTCGTGTACAGAACTGACGTCAGCGCGCAGGGGCGGCGTCTAAGTACTGCCCGCGACGTCATTCCGGCGATCCCGACGCCGACGACGGACGCAGAGCCGCACGACACCGCCTACCGACGCGCAAGGGTACTGCTACGCAAAACTTTCCGGATCCAGCCTGACGCCTGGGGATATTCTAAGGTAAGGAATCTGTCACTAACTACTGTCTCTTACAGATATATCGTTACACAAGTTAGTAACTTGTGCATTGACACCAGACCTCATTAGTAGGTTAAGAAGGACTCACCTACAACACAAGAGAGCCACATCAAATTCTACCAGTCAAAGACAGAACTGACCGACCCCATTACACCCATCTGTTTAAAACGTACCACAAAACAATTTCAAAAGTCCTCTGCCTACAATGCCACACTCCTGGATAATCTTCCCATTTGTATAGAATGACAGGTCGCAGAGCACACACAGGCGGTACTTGTGGCTACTAGCCCCAACACCACCTGTAACTACACTTTCCCACCTTTTCTCTCATGATAGGGTAACACTATTCGCCAAATATGCAATTTCATGCAACAGGGTGTTCCCCATTTGTACACCATACGGAGTACTACCCCTTGCAGCCTTGTGAACAGGGTTTTTATTTTCCCCATTTTTGCACACCGCGGGGTATAACCCCTTGTAACCTCATGCAACAGCGGTGTGCTATTTCCCCAGTTTGCACCAACACAAATGTAAACTACACTCTTGTCTAATGTGGTGAAGTACTTCTATTCCCCACATCTGCAACACTTGGACACGCACAGCCAGCATATATCTACACAACATCATGCAGGTGATTGCTACTCTTCCCCACTCTGCTAATCAGACTCAAACATATCAAAACATTGGAGTCAAACGACCTCACACTATACTCCCAACCAGGGAAGTATCTTATTCGACGACATTCAGGGGTTGTGTGATTCCCAAATTTAAAAAAAAGCAATGGCTGCAGGGCGAATGGGTAAGATGAACAAGGATCTGGATGGACTATTCCCATGAGGAGCAGAGTCAGTACTGATTTGGATAAAGTGGGCCTCTGGGGCTGATTTAGAGTTTGGGAGACAGGTACTACCTTGCATCAGCAGCAGAGTACCCTGTCCGCTAGACAGCCAGCCATCTAATTTGACTGAGTCATCCATCAAACCTTTCGTACATTGACAGCAACTGCCATAACAGTGGTTCCTGCCAACAAATAGAGATGTCCGTTGGGCCGGCAAACATCTGTAAGTTTGGCGGGTGGAGTCAAAGCAGGGTGGCATAGGTAAAGTCCTCCACCACCCTGTCTGCTTTTACTCTGTCAGCCAAACCCTTAATCAGGCCCTCTGTCTGGAGTGACACAGTGGGTGAAAAAAATGGTTTAGAATGCTACCCCCAGCAATTGCCAGTGGTTGGACGAATTGCAAGCCTTGGTCCCATCATCTTTTGGGTGTTTAATTGGTAATGTAATGTGTGTAAATGTGAGCGTGGTGCATCTTTCCAAGACTACTATTGCCAATGTTTGTGTATTCCAAAAAGTAGTAAATTTGCATCCATTCAAAGAGTACTTCTGTGGGTGCAGATTTTCTACTTTCTTGGTAAACCAGTCACTATGTATAAGTGCTTGATCCAAAAAATTGACAAGTTTAAACTTCTTAGTGGAATCAGGATGACAAGAAAAACCAGCACAGACATAGACCTGACTCAGGAGCCCCAGACCCACTTACCAAGCCTAGAATGCATTTATTTGGGGTTGTCACGCTCCAAACATCCCCTCTGACGCTACACTCTTGCTCCCAACACAACATGCAGGAAAATTCTCTTTCTGCCTTTCAACATGCATCATTTGCCTCACCAGATCATTAATTACCGAATTTTGCAAAACAGTACTCTAGCCAACAAATAATTATAAACAGCATCACATGCATTACCAATAAAATGTATATGGCTCATGTCAGTATATGAAAATTGCAAACAAAGCTGTTACTTCACCTTATGAACCCCACAGTTTGCCGGAACCAAGACTCATTTTTCACAGCAGTATGCTGCATAACTTCAACATTATGATTGCTAGATATCCCCTCAGATTTAATAACTGACTAGCCATTGTTTTTAAATGAACAAATGCCAAGAAAAAGCTGTTTAAATGTGCCCAGGACTTCAACACAATTTTTCCTTGGACAGGTGCCAGGTAGGCAATGCTTTGACTTCTCTTGACTTCTGAATTCAGTACACCCTCGAACAGCACAGTCTCATTTCTGTCTCTAAAGTCCTTGGAAATAGTTGTCCTTCTATTTTCTGTATTAACCAGGAAGCCTTGGATAATCTTTTTTTACAGTCCCCAGACCTGCCCCAGTCAACATCAGTTTGCTACCCTTCTTCGTGGTGTCAAAGCCTACATAGCCAGCGTCTCCACTCTGGCACCTGTACTGGAATACAAGAAATTGGCAAGGCTCTCTAATGAACTAGTTGTGCTACTATACGCCCCAGTACCACACACTCTTCTTACAGTGCTGACTGGCTTGTGCCAGGGAGGAAAGTCATGCTGCGCACTGTCACATTGTCTTAACATCAGCACTATCAGGATCCATGTTATATTCTCTGGTCACTCCTCGTTGGGTGCCATAATATATGTGGAATGCCTTCAACCAGTGCTCTTAGAGAGCACACGCTGTCCTCCTCCAGCTCGATCAGGCCTCAAGTGCACACCAGGGTTCTTGCTTGTTGTGCGACGCATGCCCCTCCAGTGATGCAGGCAGAGCTTGTGCATCTCAACAGAGCAATGACCAGGCTCATGAGTGATGTATAAGCCCAGCACATGTGAAACTTGGGACTCAAGTGGAGCAAAATGAACCATAGCAACACAATAACACCAAAAGGGTATTGAGGACCCTCCATTGACCTGAATTAGCCTGTGCCTAGTCACCTTAATTGGAAAACCGTACTGCACACTCACCAATGCTTCTTCGTATGGAACTGTATTAATGAATAGCTGCCTGTAGCTCCACGGGGTATTCCATTATTATGCTAATTTTGAAGATTTCCTGCCTCTTCCCACTGATTCTGCAGAACTGTCTCCATAGCCCTGTCCGTATAATACTGTCTCCATAGCATCATCCTTATGCTTAGAACTTAAAACTCCCCTCAGCTGGCTCTGTGTCCTTACTCGGACTTTGCCCTCCCTCCTCACTGTGCTCCTCCTACCCATCAGCTTGAGCTGACACCACTTAATGGTGGGTTTAAAGGTGGGCAACCACAAACTAGTTCTCTGTGGTCACAGGAACATATTCGTTCAATGGCAGGCACCTTCCCCTAGCAGAAATGGCTCCCAACTGCCAGAAGAGTCTTGCTGCATTTCCATTCAGGTCCTTAACAACTCATCATGAAAATGTTGCAGTGGAGGGCAGTGTCTTCATACAAGAGACTGGAGGCACCCGGGTAGGAGGTACATTCTTTATTCCATGTTAGACCTTTTGTTTACAGCAACATCAGGCATGTCCTATCAGGGCTCCATTTTTCCCTCCAACTGCTCCTATGTCCTAGCTGCCACTGCTCACCCCACACCAGCATGCTATTACATGATTCGCTCTCAGCATTCCAGACACCAGCTGAGACATACAAGGAATGGAGACACACATGATGCTACATAAAGCTATTTTCTGACATAAGTCGGATGTTCGAGGCATGTGTGCTGTAGATACACCTGCTTTATATACTCCTGCCATCTAGTGTTGGATCCGGATGTTTGCAAGTTGTTTTTCTTCGAAGAAGTCATTCCAGTCACGAGGTAAGGTGACTCCTCCTTTCGGTGATAGTGCACATGGGCACCGACTCCATTGTTAGAGAATTTTTTTCCGCCATTGGGTTCAGATGTGTATTGCTGCGCTCTAGTTCTAAACCGTTCTTCGGGTTCCCCTCCATGCGCAATTCACTCTACCCTCGACGATATTGTTCTCGTACGCGTTTCCCTCTTCTCCGGATATCGAATTGATCTGGAAACACTATCTTCGGTCGGAAACATCGGGGTGGCCCTTGTGCCTAGCCGCGTAGGTCCACCCTTCCGCCTATGGAACGAACTCCGTTCCAATTCTGTCCTCGGTGCCGCACCAAGTATCCTCGCACCGACCTACATCAAGTTTGTAACTTATGCCTTTCCCCGGAGCACAAGGAAGACGACTGTGACGCCTGTAAATCGTTTCGGTCCAAGAAAACTCTACGCGATCATCTCGCTCGATCATGAGAAATGCAACACCAAAGCATTCAACACACTCCGGATATCTTCGGTGAAGAATCTGAGCAGGAAAGGTCGAAGCGTCGGCAGCAGAAGAAGAGGCCTTCTCCATTCCATTCCAGAGTCGGATTTTGAACTCGAGATCGATTTGGAGTCCGAAGACATGCCTCCAGGATAGTGTGCCATGAGTACTGAAGACCCCTTGCCCCCGAAACCTTTTCCAACAAGCATAAGGCTACAGCACCACCTCTGCCTTCTGGCCAAGGGCGGCACCAAGACCATGTTTCTGACACCCCCCTGCCCCCCACCCCCCCACCCCCCCACTCCCGGCTCGGCACCGAAACAAATTGTCAAGCCTTCCGGCTTGGGACCGAGTCGCCCGAAATCATCTTTGGATCCTAAACCATCAGGTTCAAAAGACAAATCTGGTTCGAAGCCAAAACCCTCCGCTCCAAAACAAAAACATGCTTTGGTGCCGAAACCTTCCGCTCCCAAAATCAAATCTATTTCGGCGCCGAAATCGAAGGACTGCCTCCCCGAGCCTTCCGAACCAATTTTAGACCTTCTTAAAGCTAAATTGGATCCTAAACAAAAGAAGATTTATATCCATCCTGATACAGGACATATTTCTGCTAAAACAGCAGCCAAACGCAAACTTCCTTCAGAGGACCCTGCATATAAGATCCCTCTGAAGAAGAAAAAGGACATGGCTACTAGCCCTGCTTATCCTGCCCCACAATCCCCTCCACCTTCTTCTCCACATTTGCCATTTATAGATCCTTTACACATAACACCTCAGGGATCTCCACTTTCACAGCCTCAAGGATATGATATTGATGAAGACACTCATTTGCCTGTAAACCCATGGAATAATTACACCATTGACCCTCCATTAGATACTGACCCAGACCTTTACCCTGCAAAGCCATCACCACCAGACCATAATGTGGCTTATCAAGAACTTCTTGCTAGAGCAGCAAAGTATCATGGGTAGCCTTACATAGTCATTAGAAGAAGACTTTTTAGTTGTAACGCTTGGATCCACACACAGGTCTAGTCAAACACTCCCTATGCTAAAGGGTATGATGAGGCATGCAGATGATATCTTCAAAAACCGGTGCGAGTACGTATTTTAACTCCCAGAGTTGATAACAAAATATAAACCTTCTCCATCTGATCCTGTTTTTATCAAAGGACAATTACCTCTCGACTCCCTAGTGGTGTCCGATGCTCACAAAAGAGCTAATTTGCGAACCTCTGGTGATGCACCTCCCCCTAGATGCCTTGGGGAAACAAGTGGCTGCTCAAGCTGCTAACCACTGGCGTATCGCAAACACACAGGGCCTACTTGCTAGGTACGACAGGGCACACTGGGATGAGATGGAGCAACTGCTCCAATATCTCCCGGACGAACACAAAGCCAAGGCACAAGAGTTAGTTCAAGAGGGGAAACTCATTTCTAACTCTTCAATCAGATGTGCTCTAGATGCTGCTGACACCGAGGCTAGGGAAATCAACATCAGCATTCTCCTTAGAAGGCATGCATGGCTTAGGATTTCGGGGTTCAGCAGTCCATTTTAAACACCCTTTTTGACAAAGAACACCTGTTTGGTCCTGAAGTCGATCAGTCTTTAGAAAAAATGAAAAAAAGACACCAAAGTGGCAAAGTCCATGGAAGTGCTCCAGTCCCCATCAATTGGGCAATCCATCACAGGATTCACCTTCTGGCAGAACACCTTCCAGGAGTGAACAATCAAATTGCCGATCTCCTCAGCAGAAGGAGGCAACAAATACACGAGTGGGGACTTCATCCCCAAGCCCTCCTTCCATACTTTCAACAATGGGGATACCCACAAATAGATCTGTTCGCCACAGTAAACAATGCACAATGCCCAAAGTTCGCCTCCAGGTTCCCACACCCTCTCTCCAAAGGCAATGCCCCTTGGATGAATTGGTCAGGGATATTTGCCTACGCTTTTCCGCCTAAACCACTCCTTCTGTTTCTGGTTCGGAAACTCAGGCAAACATCACTTACACTGATTTTGCTAGCTCCCACATGGGCCCGTCAACCATGGTACACCACCCTGTTAGAGCTGACAGTAGTTCCACATCAAAAGGTGCATCCCACCTCCAGTCTTCTAACTCAGAACCATGGAGAAATCAAGCATCCAAATCCCAAGGAGCTCAACTTAGCGATTTGGCTCCTGAAGTCATAGAGTTTGGATACTTAAATTTGCCACCAGACTGTATGACTATTCTGAAAGAAGCAAGAAAGCCTACTACCAGAGCTTGTTATGCAGCAAAGTGGAAACAATTTGTTCCTCTACATGCTTCTGTTCAAACATTATTTGTTACCTTTTGCACCTACAGCAATCTAGACTAGCTTACACATCTATTCGATTGCACCTTGCAGCAGTAGCTGCATATTTGCAGAACAGACAGCATTTATCGTTGTTCAAAGTTCCTGTCATTAAAGCCTTTATGGAGGGCTTTAAAGAGAGTAATACCACCCAGAATCACTCCGGCACCAGTGCGGAATCTTAACGTTGTACTTACAAGACTTATGGGTCCACACTTTGAACCATTACACAATTGTCCTTTACAGTTTATTTCATGGAAGGTTGCCTTCCTCATTGCAATCACTTCATTAAGGAGAGTTGGTGAGCTACAGTCATTAACCTTAGAAGAACACTTCTTTCAACTCCATAAATATAGGGCAGTTTTCGCACCAATCCCAGATTGCTTCCCAAAGCAGTTTATGCTTTTTATCTTAACCAATCAGTTGAGTTACCTGTGTTCTTTGCTCAACCTGATTCAGTAGCAGAACGAGCTCTTCACACACTTGATGTCAGAAGAGTGTTATTGTATTATGTTGAAAGGACAAAGGATTTTCGTAAAACAAAGCAACTGTTGCATTTGCACCACCTCACAAGGGCAATCCTAACTCTAAATTTGCCATTTCAAGATGGATTGTTAAATGCATTCAAACTTGCTATGCGGGGGGGCGTGGCCGAGCAGCAAGATGGCCGCTTAGTGGAGAGGCTCTGCCGGCCGAACACATCATCCGGCATTTATCCGAAAACTGGGCTATGATCCAGGGACACATATCCCGAAAACACATGCTACGATAGCAGCTGAGCACTCTGCCGAAGTTTGGCTCGAAAAGGTGCGGGCTGAGTGCGAAACCGTCAGGGCGAGGTTGCGGCCTGGAGCGGACCGGCGTGCGGCGGCAGCCGAGACGCATTGCACATCCACACCCAACGACCGTGGGCAGACTCCTGGCGGCAGCGACCCCCCCTGACAGACAGAGACCCGGAGATCAGCGGAGATACAGCGGGAGCTGCCCGGGAGGGGCGCGGTGGGCTGGAGGAGAGGGAGAGAGCAAAGCAGCCCTGCTGGAGACAAAGGGCCGAGTGACGGCCCTCCCACAGTGCAGAGCATGTGAGTAGCGGGTCCGGGGAGCGACGCTGGGGCTATATGAGCAGTGGGGGCCCGCTGTGGACAATCCTCTCTAGAGCCGAGGACCGCCGACTCCTTGCTTGCAGAGGCGCTGCTACGGCCTGGCGCGAGGACAGGGCCGGGACGTGTGCTGCATCCTGCCGACTCCCTCTGCTGGGCCTGCCGAGTGCTCTGGAGCACTGTGTGGAGAGGATTAGCCACCCGACCGGGAAGCACGGGGCCCGAGGACACTGAGACCTATTTGAAAAGGCGCCCGGGGACAGGGAGACCTAGGCGCGGAACACTGTGCAGCGCTGACGCGCCGAGGAGACCGCGCGAATGACCAACGGAATCACAGACGGCCCCCCGGGGCGTAGAAGCTGCGCGAGGCCAAAGACTGGCCGCAGGGGAGACGCCTTTGCTCTAGGCCGCACCTAACATCACCCCTTTCAATTGTGGCGAAGTGCTAACGGGTGTGTGTGGAGGATTGGGAGAGATTCGTGATTAAAGCTGCGTGCACCTCGCCGGGGGCGGTGGACTGCTGGCGTTGCGCGACGTTGCGGCTGCCCTCACCAACTACACAGATTTTGGCCATAAACTTAGTACTGGATGAATGCCCTGGGGGACGACCAGGGGGAGCCGCGTCGCTAGCGGACCCGTATACACGTGAGCGGAGCGGGGAAGCGCTGTATTGACACACCACCCGGAACACGTACTTGGCCTCCTCTGCGGCGGCGAGAGACGGACCTGCTGCGAACCGGAAGAGGCACCGAAGTAAACGGCGTTGGCTCCTGTGTCACGCGCCGCCTTGGCGTCCTCCCCTGTGCCTCTGGAGACTGGCCCTGTGGGGCTGGCCTCGCTGTCTTTACGTGTGGGGGTGAAGAAGCGCCGCTGGAAAACCACAATGGGTAAAGCGGATAACAGGCAAGCCAAAATCTCCTTCGAGAAGCGCGCAACGCGGCTTCAGGACCCTGACTCCACACCAGTAACGATGGTACCAAAAACGCAGATGGACCCGGAACCAGACGATGACATCAGAGCCATGCTGCGGGAGGTCAGAGGCAGCCTGCGGGCGATTGATTCAAAACTCGACTCCTTGGCGCTGAGGGTGGACCAGGTCTCCCAGAGAGTGGACAAACATGAAAGCCGAATCGACACGTTGGAAACGCGGGTGTCGGACTCGGAGGACCGACAGGAGGAGACACAGGGACGCCTGTTGAAAATGGACAAGGTGCTGGAGGTCATCAAAGCCCGCAACGAAGACCTTGAAGCGAGGTCTAGAAGGAACAACATACGCATTACGGGCGTACCGGAGTCTTCGAATATTAACAACATGGAGCAATTTGTGGAAGGGCTGCTGAAAGAACTATTTGACTCGGAACTCTCCCCTATGTTCCTAGTGGAGCGCGCCCACCGCACTCTGGGCCCTAGGCCCCCCCCCCCCCGGGCGCTCCACCACGCCCGATTCTGGCCCGCTTATTGAAAGACAGAGACACTGTTTTACGATTGGCCAGAGAGAAAGGAGAAACACATTACCAGGGTAACAGAATTGCGTTCTACCCTGACTTCACGCAGGCAGTGCAGGCTGCACACAGAGAATTTATCCCTGCTAAGAAGATATTATTACAGTCGGCACGAAATATGCAATGCTTTATCCAGCTAAGCTCCGGGTTCACACCGGAGGCAAGCCCCTTCACTGAGGCGAGTGCTGCCCTGAAGTATGCCAAGCAAAACGCAAAGAAGACACAACGCAGAGACGGGGCGACTTCGTCTCCCTCTGGCAGTCAGCTAAGTGACAATGATTAAAGCTCGTAGGATGTGAACCCACCTGGCAGACTAGTAGGCCAATCTATGACTGACTGTATACCAAAAATAGGAAGGTTGTCTTTCCTTTGTCCTATGCCTTTGAGTCTAAATGTCTGCATAGCCTAGACGGTATTTCTTCTGCCAGTGTTAAATAAAAATGTTCCGCCACCCTGTTCTTACGAGACAGGGGTGTATGCAGGCGAGCCCACGCCCCTCTGGGATGATTCCCTGTTGCCCTGAGTTTCGAGGGCCTACATGCGAAGGGTGCCGTTTAATATGGGACGCACAACCTGATTGGGGGGGTTGGTGTGGGAGGGAGGCGGGACGGGAGGGTTGTTGATTGTTTTGTTACAGTACACGCTAAGCCCAGGAACGATCTGTCACACAATGAAAAGTGCAGCACATGGTCCGCCACCGTGCCTCATACACTGTGGTATCGACATGCCGAGAATGGCGACACCTGGCAGGAAGTCAGGGAGATGTCGCACTGGTGACGACACACGCTTACATCATACCAATACACTAGGCCTCTAAATGTCCACACTGTCTTGCCTCACCTGGAATGTGCGAGGTCTTAATGACCACCGTAAAGCGAGGTTGGTGCAATCCTACTTGGCCAGACAGGGCGTAGATATCGGTCTCTTGCAGGAGACCCATCTTAAGGAGACAGCACTAGCCCGGCTAACCACAAATAGATGGAGTGAGGTACACACAGCCAGCTACTCTAACTACTCCTGTGGGGTAGCGATCCTAATACGCAGAGGGGTGCCCTGGCAAACACAACAGGCGATATGTGACCCAGAAGCTTGGTACATTATTTTAAAAGGGAGCCTATTCCACCAGCCGATTAACGTGGTAAATGTCTACGGCCCGAACGTGGACGATCCCACATTTTTCCTACAACTTTGGCACAAGATTCAGTCAATGGGTGATGCCACAATACTCTTGGGTGGGGATTTCAACATTGTGCTGACACTGACGGAGGACAGAGAGGGGACGGCCCGCGCACATCATCCACAGGCGGCAGCAACACTGAACAGCATAATATTAGATCACTGCTTGGTTGATTCGTGGCGCGCACTGCACCCCACGGTCCGTATGGGAACGTGCATCACCCCTCACCACCAGGCATGGTCCAGATTGGACTTATGGCTACTGACACGGGATTTACATGTTTGGGTCAAAGGAGTCACACATTATGCACGGACACTGTCTGACCATGCCCCGGTAGCTCTGTCTCTCACGGTCCCGAAGCCCTATCAACAGCCGTTTACATGGCGTCTGCCACCTAGCGCACTGCTAGACACTGCCTTCTGTGAAAGCATCAGAACACATATCCGGGAATATTTCAAGCAAAATACCGGATCAGTGGCTACGGAGAGCGCGCTGTGGGAGGCGTTTAAAGTGGTGATACGGGGGCACTGCATCGCTGGCCAGGCGGGAGTGCTTTGCGATATCCGAGGCAGTCTGAGAAGACTGGAAGGTGAGCTTCAGGCATTAGAGACACACTACTGCGCAGAACCGTCCCCCACGACATTAGCTGACATACGTGCTAAATTGACGGCCTTCCAGGAGGAGGCGGAGCGGGAAACTAAATTTTTACATAAACATGCGACAGCAAGACGATACGGGGTGGGAGACAGGCCGGGCAAAACGCTCGCCAACCTACTGAGGGCGCCTAGAGGGTCCCCATTCATTACTCAATTCACTGCCGCAGATGGGACAATAGCGCGCGCTTCGCCGGACATTTTAGCAACCATGAGAGATTTTTATGCCCAACTCTACACTTCCAACTCATGCCCCCCTGATTCTGTTTTGCGAGAATACTTTGATTCAATTGAGCTTATATGGCTGGGCAGAGCACACCGCGAGTACCTAGAAGCCCCGTTCACGGTAGAGGACATCCGGCAGGTCATTGGCGGCTTACCTGCAGATAAGGCCCCTGGGGCGGATGGCTTGACGGCTAAATTCTACAAAGAATACTCAGAACTATTGGCACCGCGGCTCTTGGCTGTTTATCAGGAGGCCATGGAGTCTGGCGAACTGCCTGCCTCAATGCGGGAGGCCGTCATCATAACTATCTTGAAACCCAACAAGGACCCTTCACGGTGCGATTCGTACCGCCCACTTTGCCTGATAAATCTAGATGCGAAAATTTTCGCTAAACTCCTGGCCATCCGCCTTCAGCCGCTACTCCCTTTGATCATTCGCCTGGACCAGTCCGGCTTCATACCGGGGAGATCCACCTCCCATAATCTCAGGACGCTGTTTCCCTTAATGCACTACCTTGCCCCACATGTATCGGCCATTGCGGCACTTCTGGACGCAACTAAAGCGTTCGATTCCCTAGAATGGGGGTTTCTGTTCCCGCTCCTCCAAAGGATGGGCTTCAGCCCCATCTTTATCCAACAGATAAATCTGATGTATGCTATGCCCACGGCACGCCTGAGGGTGAATGACCTGATCTCGGCACCCATTGCCATCACAAGAGGCAACAGACGGAGTTGCCCACTGTCACCCCTCTTTTTTGCCATCGCCACTGAACCGCCCGCAGCCCGAATTAGACAGCACCACACACACCGAAGCATAGGATTCACAACAAGAGTCCTTACTGTGTCCCTATACGCGGACGACATAACACTCTACATGGTAGACCCCAAAGACAACCTTGCTCCTATGATAAGAGAACTGGTGCGATACGGAGAACTGTCCGGAGTACGGATAAATTGGAATAAATCAGTCATTGTCCCCTCACGCCCGGGACTCGGCCCTGTGAATCTGAATACCCCATTGAGTGGGCTACGGGACCAACGCGCTACTTGGGGATATGGATAAGCAATGACATGCAAGAGCTCTGGACGGAAAATTACGGGAGGGCGGTGGACTGGATTGGGCAAAGAGTGCGCCGCTGGAAGGCACTCCCTCGCTCATTGATAGGACGGATTGCGGTAGCTAAAATGATAATCCTACCCAAGCTGTTGTACCTATTTGTAAACGTCCCCATCCCTCTCACTGCGCACTTCTTTAAAACACTGCGGTCTCTCATGGTTTAGCTGTTGTGGGCGGGGCGACAACCTAGGGTATCCTGGGAGACACTTACCTTACCACAGGCACAGGGTGGACTGGCGGTTCCTGACTTGGCCCTCTACGCATACAGCGCGCAGGCACAGTTTCTACATCACTGGACGCACCCCACGCCCTTTCAACCTCATGTGGCCATTGAATTGGATAGGGTGGCACCGCTTACTCTAGATACCGCTGTATACCAGGCGTATAAGAGACCACGAAATTAAGTTGACACTGTAGAAACACTGCGATGGGCATGGGCCGGTATATGCAAGCGGGCGAAATTGGAGGTGCTCTATGCGCCCTCTATGCCACTAACCAATAACCCCATAATACCCCCACTTATGGAAAACAGAGCACAGACGCGAGCGCAGACGCATAGGCTGCGGGTGGGCAAAGACCTCTTTCCGGGGGACACTTTTCTAACAATGCAACAGATGTGCGACCCTACGGAGCCATCGGCGGCGGACATGTTGCTGTACTACCAACTGCGCTCTTCCTGCAGAAGCAGATTTGGCACATTCCCGAGCCCTCCCCCTGCATTGCCGGCACTTGAGAATGTTATCGCGGTGGAGACTGGTCGCAAATTAATCGCTCGAATCTATACAGTCACGCAGCGCGAATCCCCGATTATTCCGGGAGCCCGCGCGGCATGGGAGGCGGACATAGGGGTGGAGATCAGAGGATCAGTGGAGGCTGGTCTGTTGACAGTTGGAAATGCTGTCTCCCAATTACCGCCTTAGACTGATCCACTTTAAGTATATGCATAGATTATACCGGACTCCGGTGCAACTACACCGCATGGGGCTGCAGCCAGACGATCGGTGTTGGCGATGTGGGGCCGCTCGGGCGGCATTCTTGCACATAGCATGGCAGTGCCGTCCTATAGCTAATTTCTGGTTGCAAACCCTAAAACACATTAGTAACATAATTGGACAGGAGCTGCCCTGCACGCCGCTGGTGGCATTGCTGGGTACTGTCACTGATGTCCCGCCGAAACTGCGGAAACTAGCGGCCGTGCTCCTGCTTATGGCCAAGCGCCAGGTGGCTTTGCAGTGGAGGGCGATTTCCCCGCCGACGGTGAGGGGTTGGCTCTTGAGCGTGACTCACTGCAAGACTCAGCTGGAGGGATACTGGGAGCAAATGCCAACTAGAGCTCGCCCCCGTGACATCTGGGAACCATTCGTTAATTGGTTAAGCACTATAGTCACAGACGATCCTTAATGGGGATGCTGAGAAGAGGTACTAGCAGAGATGTACCGCAGTACTGGGATGCTGCCTTACCTGATGGGACGAAAATTCCTGTGTAAATAGTAGTGTAAACCGAGTGTATAAAACTATGCAGTGTATGATGTGCGCGATGTATGGATACTGTACACAGGGTGACGCCACCTGTACATCAATGAGTATGTGGTCCAAAAGCAAAGTACTGTTGTTTTGTTGTATGGATGTTTGTAATTTTACAAATGCAAATAAAATAAATTTAAAAAAAAACTTGCTATGCAAAAGCTAAAAGAACTTTATCTATACCCCTTATAGCGCATTCAACTTGCAAAATAGGGGCATCTATGGTCTTTTTAGGTAACATTCCTATAGCTGACATCTGTAAGGCAGCAACATGGTCTACACCACACACATTTACAAAACACTATTGTGTGGATGTATTAGCATGCCAACAAGTCAATGCTAAAGACACTTTTTTCACACAACTGCAACATCTACTGGTTAACCACCGCTTTGGGAGAATACTGCTATATAGTCTATGCAAAGCATGTGTATCTACAGCACACATGCCTCAATTGTATTATGTTACTTACCCAGTAAGCATCTGTTCTTGCCATGTAGAGCTGTAGATTTATATGCGAACAGTCTATGCCAATTGGAGGTGACCAGGAGGCACGGAAGAGCAATGCCCACCGATGACGATGATGCAGGAGTGATGGTGGTGACCTTTTCGCTGCAGCTGTGAGGATCAGGTGACGCTGAGAAAGACCAGGAGCCATGCAGAAGCTGTCCCATGTCGGAAGTAGAGAACCAAGGGGTTGGTGTCCGGCGGGAGCACCAACAAGCCTTGGCAGCTGCAACAGGTGTGGAAAGTGAAGAAGGAGCAATGTTGGGACCAGCAAGGTCCAAGAGACTCACCGCAAGCAGGAGAGTCAGAGCAGGCCCCAAGCAAGCATGGTAGCCCACTGAAGCAGGAGAAGATACTCGAAGACCCACAGGCCAAAGGCCGAGATGTCGCAAGAGGACCTTGCACAGGGCCACGGTGCAGAGGATGCAGTGAGGATGCTGTACTTGGCAGGAAGAGATGCTGGAGACTGAAGCTTCTTGTAGCCCGAAGATCTCTGGAGTGCAGAGCCAATAATCCCTGGCAACGGTAATTCGACGCTGTGCACAGGGGTTTGGTCCCAGCGCTTCCAACGAGGGATACTGGCCTCAAAATTGCAGAGAGGACAGGTCAGGTCTCGAGGGAGTTGCAGAACTACCACCTGTGTTGCTGGGCCTTTCGAAGTCCGTGGGACGTCAGGAACAGCAGACCAGTCATCTTCGTTGCGGTGCCTGCATATGAAGGGGAGTGAGTCCTTCAATCCAAGGGAGATTACTTCGGGTGTCCTTGATGCCCACAGAATTGTTGAAGGTCCTGGAAGAAGCACAGACACAGACGAAGACTTGCAGAACAGCGAGACCAGGAGCAGTCTTCCTTGATTCAGTCTCGGTTCCAAGCAAAGTCCAGGTGTCCAGACGGTCTAAGAGTGACGTGGTTTCAGGCTTGAGTCTTGTCCCACGATGATTCTGAGGACCACCCACAGGTAAGCCCTTTCATATCCTAAGAAAAGAGTTAGGATGGCGCTGGGGTCCCTCCCAGAGGAGGGGCTGGACAGAGTAGAGGATACTTCCATGTCCTTTGTCCAGTTTCACGCCAGAGCGGGAGCCAAGGGTTACCAGAACTGGTTCCAACTGGAGTATGCAAGGAGGGCACCAAATGTGCCCTTCAAAGCAGTGTTGTGGCGCTGGCAAGCGCCTCCACCCCACCCCAATAAAATAAGTCCTGTCTGGAAGGTGGTCACACCTCCCTGAGACAGGAAACCTATTGTTCTACCTACCCCTGCTTGAGCGGAGCTCAGCGACAGGAGGGCAGAATCATGTCTGGGGTATTTTCTGAACCATAATATTCAACAACCACACACATTACTAAATGCAACTTGGTGCCTACTTCAATAGCGTTAAATTCAGTTTCGAAGAAGAAAAAAACTGCGCCAGTCATGGATGATGCAGTGAGTTTGAGAAACAAAAGTGAGGAGCAAAATAGAATTTTAAACCTTTTCTCTGAGAATTATTCAGAGGCTTAAAGAAAAGAGAAGGCAACTCAGAGAGGGGAGCACCTGACCCAAGAGGAGATTGGGACAGCTAGGAGAGATTAATTCTGGAATGCAGCCAATCCACATTCCTGAAGGCCTCCCAAGAAGAGAATCCACTTTTGGTTTCTTTTCTTCCTGTGATCTTCCCACCAGTACTGATAATGGTTCAAAGTGACACTTTAATGTCACCCAAAAAAGGTGACTTTATCACCATCACTTCCAAACTCTCCTTCTGGGGCTTATGATCATTCCATTCCAGAGGTTTTCTCCCATGCACTCTTCTAGAAAAAACAAGAGGAAAAGATCACCCTCTGGGTGTCCTTGTCATAGCCACTGACTTCAGCTTGCTCACCTCCAAGTTCATTGTGTGTAGATAGCATTTCCACATTCCAGAAAGTGTTGCTGATAGGTGCTGCAAAGCTGAACATCCAAGTTGAAGTCCCTCAGACATTAATTTCTGTAACTATAGAGATGTTGCAACCTCATTCTCCTCCAAGGGCTTTCTTACCTGTAGTACCCAGATTCTCAGAACTGGTGAAGGTTCCACACCAGGAATGATATGAATGCCAACAGTCAGACTCCTCAAGAAGCATAGGTCCCTGGATCAAGACCCTGTGTATATCTGGCAAGAGCCCCAACCATCATAGTTTAGGGTTTCAGGAAGAAGTATGCATCTGCACTGGAGCCATCTTTCCTTCCTGACAGAGAGCAAGCCGATTGACACAGCAGGACAAAAGGTCTGTGAAACCACGGCAGCAGCATTTTACCTTGTGGGGTGCTATCATAGAGCTCTGTTGGAATCCTTGCAAAGCTTTGAGAAGAACGTCTTAAGGAACAAAGGCAGGATTGTAAGAGGCTAGTGCAGAAGGTTTACTTATATCCAGTCAGGTCATCAGCGCCTCCATTGACTTTGTAGGTTTATTTATCTATGATTTCTTTCACAGCCTTCCACTAATTATCACATCATGATTACACTTTATCTCCCTGAATCCAATGCAAATCAAAATCATGTACCTGCAATTTACATGTCGGTCTTTGGGTCCAACACAGATAAGATGCATCAAATGAGGTGTGAAGCTGGGTTCAGGTCTTGAAGAAAAGAGAAATGTATTTGAAACAAGCTGTGCATTGGTACTCTGTTACAACCAAAAGTAGAGGATTTAGTTCCCCCTTGGTCCTACCAGTCTCAAATACAAGGTCAACATCAGAAGCAACCTTCATACTAAAGGAGACCTCGCAGAAGACGGCAGCAACGTCAACACTCTTCCTCCCCTGGAAAATCACTCTAATTCGGAACAATGGCTGTCTAATTTTCTCTCCTGTTTGTGCCTCTCTGTTGGTAGAGTTTGTTTCACTTCGTCTAAAAACAAAATGGCAAAAACTAACATTCGACAAGTGGATTTTACAGATAATGCAAGTTGTTTACACCCTTCAGTTCAAATTTCCCTCACCATCAATTTTTTGAAATTTTTACCAAAACATCAGCTGCATTTACTACAGGGCCCACACCCTGGCGCCTGGAACGACACCTGGTGGCCCCCTACCCTCGGGAACGCACTCTCCCCCACGGACCACGCGCGCAACCTCGGAATCATCCTGGACTCCGAACTCAAGATGGACCGCCAGATCAACGCTGTCACCTCTTCCTGCTACCACTCCCTCCGCCTCCTCCAAAAAACCTTCAAATGGATACCCCTCGAACACAGAAAAACAGTCACCCACGCCCTTATCAGCAGCAGACTGGACTACGGCAACACACTCTACGCCGGGATCAACAAGAACCTCACCCGCAAACTCCTTAATGTCCAGAACGCTGCCGCCAGGCTTGTCCTCAACCTACCGCGCCACTGCCACACCAGCCAACACCTACGGACACTACACTGGCTCCCCGTCGAGCAGAGAATCACCTTCAAGCTCCTATCCCACGCCCACAAAGCCCTCCACAACACTGGACCAGCCTACATGAACCACCGCCTCTCGTTCCACGCACCCCAAAGATCACTCGGCTCAGCCCAGCTCTCCTTTGCGACGGAACCCAGCACCAAGAAGACCAGGACAGGAGAATGCTCCTTCTCCATCCTTGCGGCCAAGGCATGGAACACCCTCCCTCTCCACCTATGACCGACACCTTCACTTGCCAAGTTCTTGAAGGGACTCAAGACCTGGCTCTTCAACGAAGCACCCTAACACCCTGGAGCTGCGCACCTCCATGCGCCTTGAGACCCTTTCCGGTGAGTAGTCGCGCTTAACAAACCCGTGATTGATTAACGACAAACACTCAGTCTGTATGTTCTGTCTCCCAAGAGACCATCAGTTGAAGGATTGTTGCCCATGTTCACTGTTTAAACCAAAAAAACTTGTGCATCGGGTCTAGATTCTTTGAGCGCATTGGGGTACAATTGACATGGTAGGGCTATTTGGGCTGGAGAAGCAAAGGAAAAGTGCTCTGTCGAGGGAGGAATGAGTTTATACGAAGTCGAGGCAGAGGAGGCTCAGGAGGAACGCATAGACTCAGCCCTCCAGGACACATCAGAGGCCGTGGGTATTGACACTAAACCTTCAGTGCCCGAAGCATAAAGCATCAAATGAACATAGACCACAAAAAGGTAAGCCTTTAATGCACAAGACACTGGCAGTCAAAGGTGCTTGATATAATTCTCCACCTTCCTGACAAGAAAGGGTACTAGTAAGGATACACCGAAAGGCACCGCCTCGACTTTGGAGGACGTGAGGGAAAGAGGGCCAAGCGCCCGTCAAAGCATAGTCACAAAGGGACGGAAAATCATCCATCGTTGTCAAGGTAGAGAGGAAGAAAAGCGCTTTTGAGGCAGAAATTGAAGGTCTTATGTGGAAAAAGAAGGCCTTTAAGGAAAGTTTATCTACACAAAACAGTAAAGTCTTATGTGTTAAAAGACCACAGACAGAGCCACCACAAGAGCAAGACCTAGAGCAACACATGCAGCACAACGTAAAGTTATGTGAAGAAGAATACACTTTTACATAAGTCTTCTTCAGAGACATGGGGTTCCACTTGCCAGCGTATGAAATTTTGTGGGAGGGTATTGAGGCAGATTCTCCACAAGAGTAAACCGGCTTATCCCTCAAGGCCAACTCCTCCATACGACTTCACAATGTACCACAGAGTGATAAAAAAATGCAGGTACTGCTTTTGGGGGGGAATGGAGATATAACGGAGGATACATGTTTTATCCTAGAAACACTCCACCCAATACACAAGAAAAAAACTATTCTTACCAAGCATATTAGAACTGCGAGGATATGTTTTTAGCAGACCAGCAACTGCCAAAGCAATCATGCCTCTTACTGAGAAAAAACAGAAGTTATCCAGCATTGACCCCAAATATATCCAGAGACACGTCAAGGTGCACTCTCTAACAGTTAGCACAACAAGAAAATGAGCCACGTCACCAGCATCCATGGGACCTGCACCAGAAAAGGAGCGCAAAAGGCTTGAAGCAGTAGAGCGGAAGATGGGAAAGGGCAGCCACCACAAAATTGTGCATAGCCAATTCTAATGCCCTCCTAAATAAATGTGCGCATCAACATTGGGAGGAAATGGGCCAGCTTATAGCACACCTCCCTGAAGAATACCAAGAGGGCAATTAACCTACTAAGGAGGGTGATGTTGTGTAGTTCCTAGGAGTCCCCCAGGACCTGTGCGTTTTGGATGACCTAAACTGAGGGCTTGATGTCCCAACCGCTTCCGGACACCCGCACAGGATATGTCACACGTTAGACCAGCGAGCTCTACAGTGCCACTACCACCCCCCTGTATTTTACAGTGGTATAGGTAGTCTCTGGCAACCACTGAACATGACAACCCTGATTCCTCAGGGATCGTGGAGTACAGTACGTTTCACTCAGACACTCGTGCTTGCTTTCTCAAATACACAGGATGGCGATTAGGATGTTTCAATAAGTATTTATTGGTCCAGCGACAGCCTTTTGTAAAACATATGTGCTGCGACAGTCAGGAGACGGAAGCATACAAAAGAGATTGCTAGTACCAATATCGTAAATGGTAGATACATTTCTACCATAGTGCGAATAACATGAACATAAGCAGTTCAGATAAAAACAGTAGCACTTGCATATTCCTAAAATGCGCACCCTAAGTAATTTGCCTAAATGTACCTAGCCTAGATCTGTATGTGTAGCATGTATATGCGTGTATATGTAGCCAAGAAACCCCTAGGGATGAACAAGCCTCCTCACCTGATGGTTGAGAATGAAGGACCCCGTCTCTGTCTTGAGGATGACACCCCGAAAGGGATGTCAGACCGCTGCGTGTCGAAGATTCAGCATGCAGGACCCAGTCTCAGCTTGGAAGGAATTCTCCTCAAATTGTAGGGGGGAGTGATGGTCTTTTATACTAAAGTGGTCACTCCACGGTTTTTTCTAGAATCGATATGACAATCATGGATGTTCTGAAAACAATCATAAATGTTTTGAAAACAATCACCGATGCTTTTCTAAACAAGTGTGATCATGCACAGCTAGCTGTTGGCCAAGGATGAAAAAAAGTGATGACCCTTGTACTGGATAATGAAAAATTTCCTAGCTATCGTAACGGAAAGTTTCAATTCTATTAAGGACTCTGAGGCGAGAATTATGCCATTCTCTCTTGACTTTATTAATAGCAGCCAAAACAACATATAACAACTACATTTCCCATGCAACCTTGGGAAACCAGTAGTGAAAAGAAATTGTCCAATTAGCCGCCAACGTGGGTCCTCCAATCAGGGGCGATGCAGACCAACATATTCTGGCTCCACTGACTTCCCATCCCCTTTCGAAGCGTGAAGACAGCCGGAAGCTCACATTCATGAGTCCTGTTTGTTTGATTCAGAACCTACAAGAAAACCAGAAGATTTTAACTAATCTGAACCAGGAAATGCTAAAACCTGTGGATAAAGCAAGTGAGGTATACCACTATATAAACTTTCTTGCCATCCCAATACAGTATGGAAACTGTTTTACTTTCTCAAATACAGGGAGGGAAAGTTGCTCCAAACCCGAGGGTGGGATAATCCTCTCCTCCGAGTCCTTAATAGAATTGAAACTTTCCGTTACGATAGCTAGGAAATTTTTCATTCTATGTCAGGACTGGAGGCGAGGATTATGCTAGTTCAAAGCTTGCTCACCACGAGGTGAGCCATATCCAGGACAGGTTTGAAGTAAAACCTTTTAAAGGTGGAGTCTGAGGACCAATCTGCCGCGTTGAGGATGCCCTCGAAACGTGCACCTAAACCAAAGGCCTTTGAGGCCATTGCTCCTCGAGTTGAGTGAGCCCCGAAATCTTTGAGGTTAATACCAGCCTCCTGCATAACCCATCGAACCCATCTGGCTATTGTGGGTGATGATACTGCTCTAAAAGGTTTGCGTAATGCAATAAGGAGTTGACGCTCCCCAGAGGGCCGGAATTCTTCCGTTGCCTCCTCATACGCTTTCAGACAGCGAACCACACACAGTTTCGGGTACTCCGGGAATTCTGGGTAGCTGATGACTCTCGTGTGGCACTTCGTTCGTCTATGAAGGGTGAAAGTGACCCCATTCGGAGTGAACATCCTGCCCGTGATATCCAATGACCGAACATCTGAGACGCGGCAACGCAAAATGAGGCAGAGTAACATGGCCAGTTTGGCAGACAACTCTTTCGGTGATAGGAACCGATTAGGTTGCCAAGACAAAAAAAAGATTAAGAACCTGATTTACATCCCAAAGGGCTGAGTACCGGGGTTCTGGAGGAAGTGACAATCTGATGCCTCGCAGTAGCTTACAAACAAGAGGGTGTTCCCCAACAGCCGCATTGTTCAGCGGCGCATGACCAGACGAAATGGCTGAACGAAAGGTATTAACCGATCTGTAAGCCAGTCCTTCAGAGGCTAAATGAGCTAGAAAATTCAGAATCTGAAAGAGACACGTTAGTGATAGATTCCTTACCGTAGAATATCCCCAGGCGTCAGGCTGGATCCGGAAAGTTTTGCGTAGCAGTACCCTTGCGCGTCGGTAGGCGGCGTCGTGCGGCTCCGCGTCCGTCGTCGGCGTCGTGATCGCCGGGATGACGTCGCGGGCAGTGCTTAGGCGCCGCCCCTGCGCGCTGACGTCAGTTCTTCTTTTTCCGCGCCAGCAGCGCAGATCCGGGAAGAGCAGTGCCCTGGTCAATTTTTGACCATACTTTTTGGTGATTTTTTCACTGGTTTTTCCAACTTTAAGGTGTCGTAGGGATGCCCGGCTTCAAGCGATGCGGCGCCTGTGCGCGGATGATGTCCGTCACCGACCCGCATTGGGAGTGTCTCTTCTGCCTCGGCCGAGGCCACGACACCGAGTCTTGTCCCGAATGCCAGGCCCTCAACCCGAAAGCTTTGCGAGAGCGGTCTCGAAAGCTCCTCGAGGCCCGGCATTCGGCTCCGCGGAAGCCCCGGTCGCGTGAGAGGTCCAGGGGTCGCTCGCGGAGTGCACACCGGTCGTCGACTTCTTCGTCCGGTAAGTCTAAGCACAAGAAGTCCAGAAGCATCGTCGGCTCTCGGACTTCGCCTCGCCGGTCTCGCGACTCGGCTGAGGCCCCTCCCGGCACCGTCCCCGCCCCCGCGGCCCCGGACTTGCCTGTGGAGTCGCCCCCGTCATACCCGCCCTTCCCGGGTTCGGGGGCGGATCCGGCCAAGGTACAGGAGTTCCTGTCGGCCATGGCCCGCCTCTTCGGGCCTTCAGGCCCCTCCGGTGCGCCTTCGGGCCCCGCGGGCCCTGATGGGGTTGCTCCGGCGTCGCCGGCGGCTCCGGCCCCGCCCGAGCCTCCAGCCTCGATCCCGGCTCCGGCTTCGGCCCCGGCCTCGATCCCGGCTCCACAACCCCCATCGACGCCGGTCGACCTCACGACACCTCCGCCGGCGCCGATGTCTCCGGTGCCGTTCTCGGCGCCGCCCTGGGCTCCGGGCGGCGTCGTCCCCAGTTCCTTCCGGCTCCGGACATGGACCCGGAGCGACGTCGCTCGACGCCGGCTCCGGCGCCGATGGGACCTTGGGTCCCAAATGTCCCTCCTCCTCCTTATTTTGAACCAGAGGAGGACCAGGAGGACTGGGAGGGTCTGATGACCCTCTGACACGCAACTGTCAGTATGATGAGGACTGGACAGAGAGTCTAGGGAGGCCAGTGGTCTGGATACTTCTCCTGACACTGGCATGCTGTCTCCTCCCGTGGCTACGGAGGAGGGGCCAATTTTGGTACGGTGTTGCGTAGGGCTGCTGGGGCCTTACGTCTCCAGCTCCCTACTTTGACGGTCAAGACTAACATCTTGACAGAGGTGCTTCAGCCGGCAGCCTCCTCTGCGGAGACTGTGCTGCCGTTTAACGACGCCCTCACTGACGTTCTTTTGGGCGCCTGGTCCAAGCCCAACACAGGGGCTCCTGTGGATCGGAACGTGTCACGACGCCATCGCCCCGCTCCGGGCGACCCCTGTTTCTTTCTGTCCACCCCACTCCTGAGAGCTTGGTTGTCCAAGCCTCCGCTTCCCAAACCGCCTTCCCTACCGCTCCTCCGGATAGGGAATCCAAACGCCTGGATCAGTTTGGGAAGAAAGGTTTTTCTTCCTCCAGTGCTGGCTTGCGGTCCGTTAACACCGCTTGTCTTTTGGGCCGATATACCCACTCCCTGTGGGATTCGGTGGCGGATGTTTTGCCCCAGTGCCCTGAGGAGGTCCAGGCACTGCTTTCCCGCGCCATTGCGGAAGGAAGGGATGCGGCCAAATACACTATCCGTTGTGGCCTTGACACCGCCGACTGCGCTGGGCAGGTCGATTGCAACGACGGTGGCGCTCCGGCGCCACGCCTGGCTGAGAACCACTGGTTTTTCAGGGGATGTCCAGAATACTCTCATGGACATGCCCTTTGATGGAGTCGGTCTTTTTGGGTCCAAAGCAGACCATGCGCTGGAGCGCTTTAAGGACTCACGGGCTACTGCAAAGTCCCTGGGCCTTTCTGCTACACGCCCTCCGCTGCCTTCTGCTTTTCGCCCCTATCGTGGCCACGGTAGGGGCGCCCCTTCACGTCAGCAGCCCAGCCACCGGCCCGCGCAGCAGGCGTCTTCGCGTGGCCGAGGACGTGGATTCCGCCGTGGCGGATCGGGCAACCAGCGTGCGGGTCAGGCCACCACCTCCAACCCGTCCGCGGCCTCCAAGCCCTCCTAGTCCCTCCTTTCAGGTGCACGGCACGCCAGTAGAGGGCAGGGTCCGCCATCACCTTCCCCACTGGCGCACCATCACCTCGGACAGGTGGGTCTTGGACATTGTCCGAAGGGGCTACTCCCTCCCCTTCGAGACCACCCCCCAGCCATGCCACCTCAATTCCACCGCATGTCAGGGGATCACTTGGTGCTTCTACGGAAGGAAGTCACGGCCCTCTTGACCAAGAGGGCCATCGAGCATGTTCCGACCCCAGAAGTAGGGCGTGGTTGCTACTCCCACTACTTTCTGGTGCCCAAAAAGGACAAGGAGGACATGCGTCCTATCTTGGACCTCCGGAACGTCAATCGCTTCCTCCGGAAGGAGAAGTTCAAGATGCTCACCCTAGCTCAGGTCTTGACTGCCCTCGACCCTGGAGACTGGTTGGTAGCGTTGGACTTGCAGGACGCGTATTTCCACATCCCCGTCCTGCCGGCCCACCGGCGTTACCTTCGGTTCACGGTAGGCCCCGAGCATTTTCAGTTCACCGTGCTCCCCTTTGGCCTTACAAGTGCCCCTCGGGTGTTCACGAAAGTGATGGCGGTGGTCGCAGCTCATCTGCGCCGGGCAGGGGTTTCAGTCTTCCCCTACCTCGACGACTGGCTGCTGAAGGCGGGCTCGTCCCAGGCAGTCGTCTCCCACCTCCAGACTACGGCCGAACTCCTGCACTCGCTGGGGTTCTCCATCAATGTGCCGAAGTCGCATCTCATTCCTTCTCCACAGCTCCTTTTCATCGGAGCAGTTCTGGACACGACGCAGTTTCGGGCCTATCCTCCCGAACGGCGAGTCCGGGATATTCAGGCTATGATTCCGATCTTTCGGCCTTTATCCTGGGTTTCGGTACGGATGACCCTGAGGCTGCTGGGCCTCATGGCCTCCTGCATCCTGCTGGTCAATCATGCCAGATGGCATATGCGGGCTCTGCAGTGGGACCTGAAGTTCCAGTGGGCGCAGCACCAGGGCAACCTGTCCGATCACGTCCAGATCTCGGAGGGGACTGCCAAAACAGTTGCAGTGGTGGCTCTCGAACCGGCAATGGGTCATGGGCAGATCCCTCTCCCTTCCCCAGCCAGAGCATACAGTTGTGACGGACGCGTCCCTTCTGGGATGGGGCGGTCACATGGGAGAGAGCGGAGATCAGAGGCCTCTGGTCTCCGGCGGAGTCCCGGCTCCATATCAACCTTCTGGAGCTCCGGGCGATCCGGCTTGCACTCAAGGCATTCCTTCCCTCTGTCAAAGGGAAGGTAGTGCAGGTGTTCACAGACAACACCACCGCCATGTGGTACTGCAACAAACAGGGCGGGGTGGGGTCTTGGACCCTTTGTCAGGAGGCTCTGCGCCTCTGGACATGGCTGGAACATCAGGGCATGTTCCTGATGGTTCCAACACCTGGCAGGTTCTCTGAACGCCAGGGCGGACGAACTCAGCCGCAGGTGCATAATGGATCACGAATGGCGTCTTCACTCGGAAGTGGCGCAAGGACTCTTTCTACAGTGGGGAGAGCCTTGGTTAGATCTATTCGCCACCGAAGAGAACGCGCAATGTCATCAGTTCTGCGCGTTGGAATTTCCAAGGCGGCACTCGCTCGGCGGCGCTTTTCGTCGCGAGTGGAGTTGCGGTCTGTTGTACGCCTTTCCGCCTATACCACTTCTACCCAGAGTGTTGAAGAAGATTCGGCACGACCGGGCCCAAGTCATTCTTGTGGCTCCGGACTGGGCTCGAAGAGTTTGGTATCCCGAGCTACTCAATATGAGCATAGATCCCCCGATCAGTCTGCCTCTTCGGGAGGATCTTCTGTCGCAGCAGCAGGGGACGGTCCTCCACCCGAACCTGTCCAGTCTACACCTGCTTGCGTGGAGATTGAGCGGCGGCAGTTGATTCCTTTCGACTTGCCTCCCGAAGTTTGTGATGTGATTCTGGCAGCCAGGCGTCCCTCCACTAAGGTGGTATACGCCTGCAGGTGGAACAAATTTGTGGCATGGTGCACAGCAAAGGCTGTGGATCCCCTTTCTGCCCCTCTTTCTGAGGTCCTTCTGTTCCTTCTCTCTCTGGCTCAACAGGGTTCGGCCCTGGGTACCCTCAAGGGTTATCTTTGTGCTATCTCGGCCTTCCTCAGGCTCCCTGATCAGCCCTCCCTTTTCAAGTCCCCTGTTGTTAACAGGTTCTTAAAGAGCATTACTCACCTCTTCCCTCCTGTTCCGTTTGTAATGCCTCAGTGGGACTTGAACTTGGTTCTTACCTTTTTAATGTGCGCTCCCTTTGAGCCTCTGCATAACTGTCCTCTTCGTCTTCTGACTCTGAAGACAGCCTTTCTGGTGGCCATCACCTCCGCTCGGCGGGTGAGTGAGCTCCAGGCTCTATCTTGCAAACCTCCCTTTCTGTCTGTTCATCCAGACAAGGTTGTTCTTCGGACGCGTCCGTCCTTCTTGCCAAAGGTGGTTACTGCTTTCCACATTGGGCAGACCATCACTTTGCCCACCTTCTTTCCGCCTCCGCATCCTTCCAGAGAGGAAGAGAGGCTCCACCGTCTGGACCCAAAACGTGCGCTCTCTTTCTATATTGACCGCACAACACACTTCCGGGTGGATGACCAGCTCTTTGTTGGCTACGTGGGCGCCAAAAAGGTCGGGCGGTGCACAAGAGGACCATCTCCCGCTGGGTTACCTTGTGCATCAAGACCTGCTATTCTTTGGCTAAGAAGGAGCCTCCTGTTGGGCTGCGTGCCCATTCCACCAGGGCAACGGCTGCTACCACGGCCTTGGGCCGCGGTGTTCCGCTGCCGGTTATCTGTCAGGCAGCTACGTGGGCCTCGCTGCACACGTTTACAAAGCATTACTGCCTTGACAGTCAGGTCCGGAGGGACGGCTTCTTTGGCCGTTCTGTCCTCCAGGACTTCCTTGTCTGATCTTTGTTCGCAGACCCACCACCGGGGTTGGTATTGCTGGGGTATCTATTCTACGGTAAGGAATCTATCACTAACGTGTCTCTTTCAGATGCACAAGTTACTAACTTGTGTAACGATATATCTGTAAGAGACAGTAGTTAGTGATAGATTCACTACCGCCCACCCATCCTCCCGTTCTGCGAACTGATTTCTAGGGTTAAGGACATCCCTTTCAGGGCCCTAGTATTTTTCAGACACCTGTGTCAGCTTCTTGCATGGCTCTGCGTTCCTGGCGCGGAAAGTCGTGTACAGAACTGACGTCAGCGCGCAGGGGCGGCGCCTAAGTACTGCCCGCGACGTCATCCCGGCGATCACGACGCCGGCAGACGGACGCGGAGCCGCACGGCGCCGCCTACCGACGCGCAAGGGTACTGCTACGCAAAACTTTCCGGATCCAGCCTGACGCCTGGGGATATTCTACGGTAAGGAATCTATCACTAACTACTGTCTCTTACAGATATATCGTTACACAAGTTAGTAACTTGTGCATATGGACTACCCCTGCATCCACGGGATTGATACCCCGTCGCATACACCAACGGGACCATCTACCCCATGCGGACCTGTACCGTTTGACAGTACTATCTGCCCACGCCTTGGACATGAACTCTTCAGCTTTATCCGAAAGGCCAGGAACTTCCCAGCGTCTCCTGAAATCCGCCACGCCATGAGCCACAATGAGTTCGCCAGAATCAGAGGATATGGGACTTGCTCGGGACTCAGGAGAAGAGACGGAAACCGGGGGAGTAGGATTGGAGAATCCCAAGAAAGTTCCAGAAGAACTGGAAACCAAACTTGCGATCTCCACAGAGGAGTGACCAGAACCATCTCCGCCTGTTGTCTCCTGATTTGGGCGGTTGCCCTCGTTATCATCGCAAAGGGAGGAAACGCATATCCGTGTTCCAGACTCCAATCTTGGAGGAAGGCGTCCGTGGCTACTGCCGCCGGATCCGGCCTCCAACTGAAGAACCGTGGAAGTTGATTGTCCAATCTTGAGGCAAACAGGTCTATGGAAAACGGACCCAAACGGTCGTTCAAGGATTGTAAGACCTCTGAGTCGAGCTTCCAAAGGCTGGAGTCCCTGAAATTGCGGGATTGGAAATCCGCAACCAGGTTCTCCCGACCAGGGAGATACTCCGCCGTGACCGACACTTGATGGTCCAGGCAGTACTGCTAAAAGCTGGCGGCCAAATCCGAGAGGGCCTTGGATCTCGTGCCCCCTAAATGATTGATGTATCGGACGGACGAAATATTGTCCATCTTCAGAAGGACTGAGGATTAAATCGAGTCCCTCGTCCAGCAGTGAATGGCGAAAGAGCCCGCTAGAAGCTCTAAGCAGTTGATATGATACCTCCGTTCTTGAGGAGACCACAACCCTCCTGTGGAAAATTCGACGCATCTGGCGCCCCAGCCTTTTCTGCTGGCATCTGATTCTCTCACAAGGTCTGTAGCGTAACCGAATATGGCGCGCCCGTTCCAGGCCTCCATATGTTCTAACCACCATGTGATTTCCTCCCGGGCATCCTCGGACAGGGGAACCCTGAAAGAGTATGGACGTCCCCTCCGTAAGTGACTCGCTTTGAGGCGCTGGAGCGCTCGATAGTGAAGCGGACCTGGGAAAATGGCCTGGATAGAGGCGGAGAGAAGACCCACAATTCGAGCTATGTGTCGCAGGGAAATTTGGGGCTTGGTGAGCGAACGTCTTAATTTGTGACGAATCTTTGAAATCTTCTTGGCTGGAAGACTGTGAGTGGAAGCCACGGAGTCGATCACAAAACCAAGAAAGGTGAGGGACTGAGAGGGAGTTAGGACCGACTTTGAGTCGTTGACCACGAACCCCAGACCTTGCAGGAGGTCCACCGCCGTCTGGAGATGGCGTGAGAGTTGGCGCGGGCACGCATCCATGAGGAGGATATCGTCCAGATAGACAATCATTCGGATTCCTTGCGCTCTCAAGAACTCCACCACCGGTCTGAGGACCTTGGTGAAGCACCAAGGGGCCGAGGAAAGACCGAAAGGAAGGGCGGTAAACTCGTAAGTCTGACTGCGCAACTCAAATTGGAGGAAGCGACGATGGGGAGGAAAAATTGGAATCACCAGGTAGGCGTCTTTTAAGTCCAGCCGTACCATCCAGTCCAGAGGTCTCAGGACATCCCTGAGGAGGTGAATCCCCTCCATTTTGAAGTGGCGGTAAACCAGCCACTCGTTGAACTCGCTGAAATTTATAACCGGACGCTTGCCCCCGTCCGGTTTGTCCACTAGAAAAATGTTGCTTATGAACCCCCTTGGGTGAGGTGATGAACGGGTGATAGCCCCTTTGGTTAGCAGGGAAGAAACTTCAGAGTCCACAAGACAGGACACTTGGAGGGAGAACTGAGTAGGCCTCGGTCTTAGACCCTGCCGGGGATCGCCTATGTAATCTATATGGAAATCTTGAACTGTTTGAAGTACCCAGGCGTCCCCTGTGATGGAAGTCCATGTCTGGAAAAAACTCCCCAGCCTCCCCACTACTTTTAAGTGGGAAGAAGGGATTACACTCACCGGGACTAACGGAAGACGCTGCTCCACGGTAACCACGGCCCTTGCCTCGCCGTCCTCTGGTGGGATAGAAATTCCCGAATCTTGTCTGGTCCTGGTATTGCTGTTGTCTAGGGCCTTGTCCCCTTCGAGGGACCTGGTTTGAGAAACAGCCGGCCGAGCGACCCCTACTTCGACCGGCCCCGCGGAAAACCCGGAGAAACACCTTTTTGATAGTCGTTTGAGCTTTGTCAAGGGAGGTGAAAGTATTCACAAACTTTCCCAACTGCTTGACAAAAGGCTTGCCAAAGAGTCCCCCCTGGGCCACCGCCCCAGCCTCTGAGTCAGCAAGATCCCCCAACTTGGGATCAACCTTGATAAGGAGGGATCGTCGGCGTTCAGTTGAAAGAGCACAATTGGCATTGCCTAAAAATACTATGGCCCTTTGCGCCCAACCTGAGAGTGCCTCCTGGGAAATTATGGAGCCTGAAACTTTAGCTTCCTCAGCCATATCTAGAATTTTTGTGAGTGGGCCTAGGGTGTCCAGGAGTTTATCCTGGCACGCCCGCCAGGACCCATCAATACCCTTTTTGGGGTCCCTGATAAGTTTTTGGAGGAAGGTGGCCATTCTAGCGTCAATCTCAGGGGTAATGGCCACCTTGCCCTCAAGAGAGGGTCTGGGGCATTCTGCCCTCAAGCAGTTGCATGCATCCTTCCCCAGTGGTTTGCGAATACGCAACGCCACATAATTGGCCACTTTATCTGCCGGGGCCCAGTCTGAAGCACGGGGGTGAATAATGTCTTCGGGGTCCAACATGTCAGAACTGTCCTGGGATGGGCGGGAGGGTAGCCAAGGTCTGGACGGACCTGGTTCAGCGTCTGGATCACCTGCGTCGTCAGGGATAGCGTTATCTGGGGACACAAGATCTTTCGTCAAAGGAAGGGATGGTTGCGCCGGTTGGGGCGCAAGAAAAGCTTGCTTAAGTCTGTCAAACGCAGACAGGTCAACCCCAGAGTCCCTAGAACTTTTGGGCGGGGGCGAAGATGGGTCAGTCGGAGGAATAGGAACTTGCGGCCCGGTTTGGGGGGCGGAGGCGCGGGAAAGGCAGATAGTCGTGCTAGGGCCT
Organism: Calotriton arnoldi; assembly: GCA_963921515.1. Classification (NCBI taxonomy): domain Eukaryota; kingdom Metazoa; phylum Chordata; class Amphibia; order Caudata; family Salamandridae; genus Calotriton; species Calotriton arnoldi. The sequence goes on from CAWUFW010000018.1 coordinate 1,708,707, forward strand.
GGTCAATCTTCTTGGACAGTCTGTCCTCGAGGGGGGTCATGGCCTCTCCTACCGCCCTGTAGATTGATGCGTCTACCGCATCATAGAAATCGTTATCCCAGGGGAGGTCAGCCAGGGTATTATCCCCCCATGGGAATCGTCCTCGTAATCCATTTCCATTTTAAAAGGGAGGATTGGATGAGGATAAATAAAGCAAAAAGTCTGGGTGACAGACCTGCAGCCAAGGGAGGTTGCTTACACTGCTGGGTGTCAGCCACTTAATAAGGTGTGAGGCAGAATCCCACTGATTTATGGGTCAAAGCCCTGGGGAGGTAGCCTGGACCAAAAGATATAAATAATTAAACAACTGTGGCCTGGGTAACTCCCCACAAGCGCTGTGCACAAATATAGACCCCAAACAGCTCAGGGCGTAAGACACTGGCTACAGACTCTGCTCCTGGTTTAAAGCGTGTCAGATTTAGGAGGCAGAGCGTAACGTGTTTAAAAGAAATCAACCGTTTTTCTCTCAGCACGGACGATCATACACCTCATGGTGTCTCCCTCAGGCCACACACAGCTTCTAGAACTACGGCGCGCCGTTCGATCCACTCGGGGAATTCGAACGCACGCGCCGAGTTCGGCACAGCCTCCGGCGCCCCCTGGCGGCGGGAGGCCAATGCAGCTGAAGTTCAGGCAGAGACCGTGTTGGAGCGAAAACCGCTCCCGCGGTCAATCAAAAGAAAGGAAAAAACTCACGGGTGAAAGATTATAAAACGGACATGTCACCGAGCGCAAAAACTAGCAAAATAACGCGCGAGGCGTCACAACCAACTAAAGACCAAGCGCTTAGTACAAATGTAGAAAGCAGAAGCTTAAACAAACAAATAAGCAGCACTCAAAGCACACACGAAGCGTAGCATAAACAATTAATTAACAGACGTCAAAGCAGTTAATAAGGCCTGAAAGATAACAGGAGAAAGAAAAACACTTATCTCGGCTGTGCAGCAGCGAAGAAAGAGAATGGGAAGTCAGTGGAGCCAGAATATGTTGGTCTGCATTGCCCCTGATTGGAGGACCCATGTTGGCGGCGGATTGGACGATTTCTTTTCACTACTGGTTTCCCAAGGTTGCATGGGAAATGTAGTTGTTATATGTTGTTTTGGCTGCTTTTAATAAAGTGAAGAGAGAATGGCATAATCCTCGCCTCCAGTCCTGACATAGAAGTCTGCCGTGCCTGGGGACATGTTTATGTACGCCAGGTACAGGGATTATGATAGAATACTTAGAGCCTGGTGTCGAAGAGACAGGAGCAAGCTACTAGGTAAAAAGTCACCTGTTTTAGAATCATTATTGTCGTGTGGATGGGACAAATGCATGTAATAGGGTATACATGACAGGACTAGCCTAAAGGACATGACAGTGAGGGGGTAAAACATAGTCAACTCCTTTCTAAAATCAGCATTAGATGCAGCAAGCAGGCAACTGGCACAGTTCTTAGAAGGGATACTTTGCTACATATCTCTGGTTTTAAACCAGAGCTTCAAACAAATATTGTTAGCATGCCATTTACAGGGGGGCAACTTTTCAGCCAGAGATGGATACTTGACTGAAAACCATGAAATTGCCAAAAGAAACAAGGAAAGCAAAGGAGGAATGACGAGTGTAAGGCAGCCATCCCTCCGATAGACTGGAACAGCTATCTGGCAACCAACTCCAAAAACATATGTGAGATAGCCAGTTCTCAGGACCTACAGAGTGGCAGCCACAACAAACGCAACAAAAATTATTATTTTTTTTGCAAAAGGGGAAACACTAGGGAAGGAAACCCTAGAAGATCTCTCTCCATCCTACTCAATTTACTCGTATACATCCCTCTCAACACAGCAATGACTTGTGGGAGGAAAGAGGGTCGGGGAAAGATAAGACTTCCTGGATGCCTGATAGTCTATTCCATGGACAAGAGAGTTGTCATTATGGTATGATGGCAGCTATTGTATAGATTTCCTGAAAAAGCCACCAAACAAACCTCCAAACCATCAAGGATTCAAAGCGGATTAATTAAAGATTCTACAAGCAGAAGTGGATAAAGGATGTTAAAGAAGAGGTCCCACATCAGCAGAGATGCACTGATGTCTATTCTGTTTACTTTCAGGCTGCCAAACAAGACTTGACCTGTATTCTATTTTTTTATTTTTTTATTAAACAGTCCACAATGTGGATTTTATTGTCTTTGAATATTTTCAAGCAAAACAGTCTGAGTGCTGCATATCGTTCTTTTTGTAATGATTTAAGCCTGAACTCCATTTTATAACTTTTGATCATTACATAAAGCATCTAGAAACTTTTAAAGACATATGCTCTATTTGAACGACTGTTTTACTAAGTACTATTCATAAATAACCTCTTTTTTCGTTTAAATCTCTCTTATTAAATTTTTCATCAACAAGAATAGTAACATTCACAGACACCAGGCTTTGAGTATTACTGGCAGAGCTTGGCAAGCAGTCGATAGTGCACATTATTAGTCCACAGTCTTGAGACTGTAAAGGATAAGACATGAATTAAAACCTTGCATTGCATCGGGCAAGAACAGATGTGTAAAATTTTTGCACCTCATTAAGGTTTTGTCCACATTGCCCTTCCCGCTATCTAGGGTCGTTACCATGAGCCCACCATTTATGGGAGCGCCAGATACTGCCAGTACGCAGGAGTCAGGGGCATGTCCCCTGTCATCTGTTAGCCTGTCGGGAATTAACAAAAAGGATGGGTGAAGTCCCAACATCAAAAAGACCTAAAGAGATAGAAATATGAAAGAATAGTACAGGAAAGAGGAGAGAGGGAGAGAAGGTGATTCCGTAGCTTCTTGGTGTAGGGGCGCCCCAGGTAAGGATGTGTACATATCACTGGCGTAGAACTACCTCCACATTCTGCAGGAAGGAGAGTGAACTCCCCCCAGCTCCTATCCTGTTTCCTCGTCGCATATTCCTCCCCTTGGAAGTATAGGGTCAGCAAATAGTTGGAGGGCTCTCAGGCGGGGTGGGACTGATCGGGCATGCTCCAGTTTAGAGGGGTGTGTGATCAAGGGCTGCCATGTACGTTCACATTTAGCGTCAGTGTGTGCTAGTCTGTGGGAGAGGAGCTCCATCGCCATGACGTGCCACAGACGAGTGAGCCATATCGTGTAGGGTGGGGTGAAGGCTTTCTTCCAATGGAGCACAATGACCTGCTTCGCCGCCGTGAGCATGTGAAAAATCAGGCGCCAGACTGAATGCGTCATAGCTTTAAGGGACCTCGGGCGGATCCCTAGTAGTATTGCCCCCGGGTCGTGCGGGAAGGGAAAGCCCACCACCTCTCTAATGTGGCTTAGGATCTCTTTACAGTAGATAGTTATAAGGGGGCAGAACCACCATATGTGCAGGAAGGAGCCTTGGGAAACCTGACGGCGCCAGCACAGGGGAGAGGAGTCCGGGAACATCTTTTGGAGGCGAAGAGGAGTATAATACCAGCGGGTCATTATTTTGTACGCCGATTCCTGCTGTGCGGTGCTCTTAAGAATGCGGGGGATATCGCGCCAGAGCTGCTCCCACTGATCGGCGGGAATGTCTTTCTCAAGGTCCGTCTGCCAGCTAGTTTGATATAGACTGGGAGGTCTTACTTGAGTGTGCTGAAGAACTTTGTAGGTCTTAGAGATCAGCCCCCGGAGCCATCGAACGATCAAACCAAGGTCTCAAACGGTGTAAGTTGCCGTGTCGCGCCCTCCGTGTAGGCCGGGGAGTGGAGCCAGTGGCGGATTTGGAAATATTCTAACCGTGTCGTTCTAGGTAGATGAAAGTCCGTCCTACATTGTTCAAAGGATTTGAATCGACCTTCTTGGAAGAGCTGCTGCACTACCCGGAATTCACCTGTAGCCCACGCGGGGAAGGATGCTGGGGAGAGGGCCGGTGGGAATGCCTGGTTGCGTGCGAGGGGTGTGTTGGGGGAGGGAAAGGTGGTTAAGCCCCTAGGCACCGCTATCCTGTCCCAGATCTCCAGGACCGTTTTCGTCGGGGTGGCAATGTAGGCACTGCGATGTCGGGCTTCCCGCGGTAGCCAAGCTAGGTCCCACAGCGGTCGACAGGCCACGGCCCTGTCCATGTGGAACCAGTGCTTCTCACCCTCCCCCACTGTCCACTCCGAGATGTAGCGCAGATGTGCTGCCCAGTAATAGGTTAGGAAGTCGGGGCATCATTAAAACCTTCGTGGAAAAACGGGGCCTTCCCCCTCCCCAAATGAAAGTGGTTACAATCCGCTGAAGGCTCTGGATGTCCTTTTGCGGTATTGGCGTCGGGAGTGCCTGAAAAAGGTAGAGAACCTTAGGAAGGAGTGCCATTTTAACCGCATTAAGGCGGCCTAGCCAGGAAATGGGTAGTGACTTCCAGCGACGGAGGTCTTCTCTTATTGATTTTCGGCAGGCCGGCCAGTTCGCCTGGGTCCATATGTCTAAAGTAGCTGTAACATTAATGCCTAAGTATCGGATAGAGCGTGGGGCCCATTGGAAGGGAATAGTGTCTCCCAAGGCTTCCAGCTGATGTGAGAGAAGGGTAAGGTTAAGCGCCTGCGATTTTGTGAGGTTAATTTTTAGCCCCGAGATCATTTCGAATTGGGAAAGTATATCCAGGAGCACAGGCAGCGAGGTCGCGGGATCGGTGAGCGTCAAAAGGAGGTCATCAGCGAAGAGGGTGATCTTAAGGTCAATCCCTCCGAGGCGAAGGCCTCGTATTTCAGCCGATTGGCGAATGGCAATCGCTAGGGGCTCCACTGCAAGGGCAAAAAGGATGGATGACAGGGGGCATCCCTGGCGCGTGCCCCGGCGGATAGAAAAAGGGGGAGTGAGGAGTCCATTAACTCTGATCCGTGCTGATGGCGCCGCATAGGGGGCCATAATTCGTGCAATCATGACCTGGCCCAGGCCAATTCTCTGTAGCACTGCTCTGAGAAAGGACCAGTCGACCCGGTCAAAGGCCTTCTCAGCGTCAAGGGACAGGAGAAAGGCCGGAATGTCCCAACGTTGAGCCTTCTCCACCAAGTGGGCTATTCTCCGGAGGTTATCCGCCCCCTGGCGTTCCTGAATAAATCCCACCTGGTCAGGGTCGATTAAGCCAGGGAGATGAGGGGCAAGACGTTGGGTTAAAATTTTTGTATATAATTTAACGTCGACGTTTAACAATGATATTGGGCGGTATGACGCGCAGAGCGTCGGATCTTTCCCTGGCTTTGGGATAAGCACTATCTTGGCTTTGGTCATCGACGGCGTGACCGCGTTCCGTTCTGAAAAGGAATTAAAAAGTTTCAGCAGTGGATCTCGCAGCTCCGGGTAAAAGAGGCGATAGAACGCTAGGGTAAGGCCATCAGGGCCTGGAGATTTCCTCATCTGAAAGAGACACGTTAGTGACAGATTCTTTACCTTAGAATATCCCCAGGCGTCAGGCTGGATCCGGAACGTTTTTGCGTAGCAGTACCCTTGCGCGTCGGTAGGCGGCGTCGTGCGGCTCCGCGTCCGTCGTCGTGATCGCCGGGATGACGTCGCGGGCAGTACTTAGATGCCGCCCCTGCGCGCTGACGTCAGTTCTTCTTTTTCCGCGCCAGTAAGCGCAGATCCGGGAAGAGCAGTGCCCTAGTCAATTTTTTACTAAATTTGGGTGATTTTTCACTGTTTTCTTTTCGAGTCGTCGACTCCTAGGTGTCGATAGGGATGCCCGGCTTCAAGCCATGTGACGTCTGTGGTCGAATGATGTCGATCACAGACCCGCATCTGGAGTGTCTCTTCTGTCTCGGCCGAGACCACGACACGAAGTCGTGCCCTGACTGCCGGAAACTTCACCCGAAGGCTTTGCGAGAGCGGTCTCGAAAGCTACTCGAGGTCCGGCAGTCGGCTCCGCGCCACACCAAGCCCCGGTCCCGGGAGAGGTCGAGGGGCCGGTCGCTGAGTCCCCGCCGGTCGTCGGAGTCCAAGTCTTAGCGCTCCTCGGGTAAGTCGAAGCACAAGAAGTCTAAGAGACATCATCGCTCTAAGACTTCGCCTCGCCGGTCTCACGACTCGGCTGAGGCCCCTGTCGGCACCGTTCCCGCGGCCCCGGACGTGCCTGTCGAGCAGCCTTGATCCCGGCCTCGGCTCCGGCCCCGGCCTCGATCCCGGCCCCGGTGGTGCCGCAACTCCCATCGACGCCGGTTGACCTAACCACGCCTCCGCCGACGCCGATGTCCCCGGTGCCGTTTCTGACGCCGTCCGGGGCTCCGGACGGCGTCGTTCCCCAGCTCTTTCCGGGTCCGGACATGGAGCCGGACCGTCGTCGCCCGACGCCGGATCCGTCGCCGTCGAGACCTTGGGTCCCGAATGTCCCTCCTCCTCCATATTTTTCACTAGAGGAGGACCAGGAGAGCTGGGAGGGGTCAGAAGACCCTCTCACACGGCAGTGTGAGTATGATCAGGACTGGGCAGAGGAACTTGGGGATGCCAGTGGTCTAGATACTTCCCCTGACACTGGCATGCTGTCTCCTCCCGTGGCTACGGAGGAGGGAGCAAATTTCGCAACGGTGTTGCGTAGAGCAGCTGGAGCCTTGCACCTCCAATTGCCTACTCTGGCTGTCAAGACTAATCTCTTGACGGAAGTGCTTCAGCCGGCAGCCTCCTCTGCGGAGACTGTGCTGCCGTTTAATGATGCACTGATTGGCGTTCTTTTGGGCACCTGGTCCAAGCCCACCACAGGGGCTCCTGTGGATAGGAACGTGGCCCGACGCCATCGCCCTGCTCCGGGCGACCCCGTGTTTCTCTCCCAACATCCCACCCCGAGAGCTTGGTTGTCCAAGCCTCTGCCTCCCAAACCGCCTTCCCTACCGCCCCTCCGGATAGGGAATCCAAACGCCTGGACCAATTTGGGAAGAAGGCCTTTTCTTCCTCCAGTGCTGGCTTGCGGTCGGTGAACACCGCTTGCCTTTTGGGCCGATATACCCACTCCTGTGGGATTCGGTGGCGACTGTTTTGCCCCAGTGTTCTGAGGAGGTCCAGACACTGCTTACCCGCGCCATTGCGGAAGGTAGGGATGCGGCAAAGTACACCATACGTTGTGGCCTTGATACCGCCGACTCGCTGGGCAGATCGCTTGCAACGACGGTGGCGCTGCGTCGCCACGCCTGGCTGAGGACCACTGGTTTCTCGGGTGATGTCCAGAATACACTCATGGACATGCCCTTTGATGGAGTCGGTCTTTTTGGGTCCAAAGCAGACCATGCGCTGGAGCGCTTTAAGGACTCACGGGCTACTGCCAAGTCCCTGGGCCTTTCTGTTGTGCGCCCTCCGCAAACCTCTGCTTTTCGCCCCTTTCGTGGCCACGGAAGGGGCGCCCAGTCACATCAACAGCCCAGCCACCGGCCCGCGCAGCAAGCGCCTTCGCGTGGTGAGGACGTGGATACCGCCGTGGCGGTTCGGGCAACCAGCGTGCGGGTCAGGCCACCACCTCCAACCCGTCCGCGGCCTCCAAGCCCTCCTAGTCCCTCCTTTCAGGTGCACAGCAGTACGGGGCAGGGTCCGCCATCACCTTCACCACTGGCGTCCCATCACCTCGGACAGGTGGGTCTTGGACATTGTCCGAAGGGGCTACTCCCTCCCCTTCGAGACCACCCCCCCAGCCATGCCACCTCAATTCCACCGCATGTCAGGGGATCACTTGGTACTTCTGCAGAAGGAAGTCACGGCCCTCTTGGCCAAGAGGGCCATCGAGCATGTTCCGACCCCAGAAGTAGGACGTGGTTGCTACTCCCACTACTTCCTGGTGCCCAAAAAGGACAAGGAGGACATGCGTCCTATCTTGGACCTCCGGAACGTCAATCGCTTCCTCCGGAAGGAGAAGTTCAAGATGCTCACCCTAGCTCAGGTCTTGACTGCCCTCAACCCTGGAGACTGGTTGGTAGCGTTGGACTTGCAGGACGCTTATTTCCACATCCCCGTCCTGCCGGCCCACCGGCGTTACCTGCGGTTCACGGTAGGCCTCGAGCATTTTCAGTTCACCGTGCTCCCCTTTGGCCTTACCAGTGCCCCTCGGGTGTTCACGAAAGTGATGGCGGTGGTCGCAGCTCATCTGCGCCGGGCAGGGGTTTCAGTCTTCCCCTACCTCGACGACTGGCTGCTGAAGGCGGGCTCGTCCCAGGCAGTCGTCTCCCACCTCCAGACTACGGCCGAACTCCTGCACTCGCTGGGGTTCTCCATCAATGTGCCGAAGTCGCATCTGATTCCTTCCCCACAGCTCCTTTTCATCGGAGCAGTTCTGGACACGACGCAGTTTTGGGCCTATCCTCCCGAACGGCGAGTCCGGGATATTCAGGCTATGATTCCGATCTTTCAGCCTTTATCCTGGGTTTCGGTACGGATGACCCTGAGGCTGCTGGGCCTCATGGCCTCCTGCATCCTGCTAGTCGATCATGCCAGATGGCATATGTGGGCTCTGCAGTGGGACCTGAAGTTCCAGTGGGCGCAGCACCAGGGCATCCTGTCCGATCACGTCCAGATCTCGGAGGGGACTGCAAAACAGTTGCAGTGGTGGCTCTCGAACCGGCAATGGGTCATGGGCAGATCCCTCTCCCTTCCCCAGCCAGAGCACACAGTTGTGACGGACGCGTCCCTTCTGGGATGGGGCGGTCACATGGGAGAGGCAGAGATCAGAGGCCTCTGGTCTCCGGCGGAGTCCCGGCTCCATATCAACCTTCTGGAGCTCCGGGCGATCCGACTTGCACTAAAGGCATTCCTTCCCTCTGTCAAAGGGAAGGTGGTGCAGGTGTTCACAGACAACACCACCGCCATGTGGTACTGCAACAAACAAGGCGGGGTGGGGTCGTGGACCCTCTGTCAGGAGGCTCTGCGCCTCTGGACATGGCTGGAACATCAGGGCATGTTCCTGATGGTTCAACACCTGGCAGGTTCCCTGAACGCCAGGGCGGACGAACTCAGCCGCAGGTGCATGATGGATCACGAATGGCGTCTTCACTCGGAAGTGGCGCAAGGACTCTTTCTTCAGTGGGGAGAGCCTTGGTTAGATCTATTCGCCACCGAAGAAAACGCGCAATGTCATCAGTTCTGCGCGTTGGAATTTCCAAGGCGGCACTCGCTCGGCGACGCTTTTCGTCGCGAGTGGAGTTGCGGTCTATTGTACGCCTTTCCGCCTATACCACTTCTACCCAGAGTGTTGAAGAAGATTCGGCACGACCGGGCCCAAGTCATTCTTGTGGCTCCGGACTGGGCTCGAAGAGTTTGGTATCCCGAGCTACTCAATATGAGCGTGGATCGCCCGATCCGTCTGCCTCTTCGGGAGGATCTTCTGTCGCAGCAGCAGGGGACGTCCTCCACCCGAACCTGTCCAGCCTCCACCTGCTTGCGTGGAGATTGAGCGGCGGCAGTTGATTCCTTTCGACTTGCCTCCCGAAGTTTGTGATGTAATTCTGGCAGCCAGGCGTCCCCCCACTAAGGTGGTATACGCCTGCAGGTGGAACAAGTTTGTGGCATGGTGCACAGCAAAGGCTGTGAATCCCCTTTCTGCCCCTCTTTCTGAGGTTCTTCTGTTCCTTCTTTCCCTGGCCCAGCAGGGTTCAGCCCTGGGTACCATCAAGGGCTATCTTTGTGCTATCTCGGCCTTCCTCAGGCTTCCTGATCAGCCCTCCCTTTTCAAGTCCCCTGTTGTTAACAGGTTTCTAAAGGCATTACACACCTCTTCCCTCCTGTTCCGTTTGTGATGCCTCAGTGGGACTTGAACTTGGTTCTTACCTTTCTTATGTGCGCTCCCTTTGAGCCTCTGCACAACTGTCCTCTTCGTCTTCTGACTCTGAAGGCAGCCTTTCTGGTGGCCATCACCTCCGCTCGGCGGGTGAGTGAGCGCCAGGCTCTTTCGTGCAAACCTCCCTTTCTGTCTGTTCATCCAGACAAGGTTGTTCTTAGGACGCGTCCGTCCTTCTTGCCAAAGGTGGTTACTGCCTTCCATATTGGGCAGACCATCACTTTGCTCACCTTCTTTCCGCCTCCGCATCCTTCCAGAGAAGAAGAGAGGCTCCACCGTCTCGACCCAAAACGTGCGCTTTCCTTTTACCTCAACCGCACACAACACTTCCGGGTGGATGACCAGCTCTTTGTTGGCTACGTGGGCCCCAAAAAAGGTCAGGCGGTGCACAAGAGAACCATCTCCCGCTGGGTAACCTTGTGTATCAAAGCCTGCTATTCTTTGGCTAAGAAGGAGCCTCCTGTTGGGCTGCGTGCCCATTCCACCAGGGCAACGGCTGCTACCACTGCTTTAGGCCGTGGTGTTCCGCTGCAGGATATCTGTCAGGCAGCTACGTGGGCCTCGCTGCACACGTTTACAAAGCATTACTGCCTTGACAGTCGGGTCCGGAGGGACGGCTTCTTTGGCCGTTCTGTCGTCCGGGACTTCCTTGTCTGATCTTTGTTCGCAGACCCACCACCGGGGTTGGTATTGCTGGGGTATCTATTCTAAGGTAAGGAATCTGTCACTAACGTGTCTCTTTCAGATGCACAAGTTACTAACTTGTGTAACGATATATCTGTAAGAGACAGTAGTTAGTGACAGATTCCTACTGCCACCCATCCTCCCCGTTCTGCGAACTGATTTCTAGGGTTAAGGACATCCCTTTCAGGGCCCTAGTATTTTTCAGACACCTATGTCAGCTTCTTGCATGGCTCTGCGTTCCTGGCGCGGAAAGTCGTGTACAGAACTGACGTCAGCGCGCAGGGGCGGCGTCTAAGTACTGCCCGCGACGTCATCCCGGCGATCACGACGCCGACGACGGACGCGGAGCCGCACGACGCAGCCTACCGACGCGCAAGGTTACTGCTACGCAAAAACTTTCCGGATCCAGCCTGACGCCTGGGGATATTCTAAGGTAAGGAATCTGTCACTAACTACTGTCTCTTACAGATATATTGTTACACAAGTTAGTAACTTGTGCGTTGGGAAGCTTTGTAAGGCTTTTTGGAGCTCCTCAGCTGTGATGGGTTCCTGCATCTGTTCCCTAGACTGAGGCCCGAGCGGCGGCCAAGGGCAAGAGGTGAGAAAGGGATCAATCTGGTTCGCACATATGACCCCCGATCATATAGAGTAGAGAAGAACCCGCCAAATTCCTGTTGCTTGGCCTGTTCTGAAGTGGCCCATCCTCCTCCTCCCGGCAGGGCAATTTTAGAGATGTGGTTACGGGACACCTGGAGACGAAGACGACGCGCGAGCATGGAGCCGACCTTGTTGCCTCCCCTATAGAATTTTTGTTTAAGGGCTAAGAGAGAGCGTTCCACCTTATTAACTCGCAGGACTTTAAGTTGTCCCCGGAGTGAGGCAAGGTGTTTCCGTACTTGCCTAGTGGGCGCCCTGTGGGTCTGTCTTTCGAGGGCTTTAATATCGCTCGCAACCTTATTTTCCACCAGGCGAGACTCCCTCGTGCGGGCAATTGAAATGGAGGTGATAGCGCCTCGAATTGTGGCCTTAAAGGCGTCCCACAGAACATGTTCGTGGGTGTCTGGAAGGTCGTTGGTGGCGAAGTACGTTTGTATCGCCTGGCGCAATTCTGCCACATCAACCGGGTCCCGGGGGGGTAGGCGCCACCTGGGAGTGGAGGCGGGGTTCCTTCCCAGACCCGTCAGGGTAATTTCTAGGTGGGCATGATCAGATACGGATATATCAGAAATCTCCGCAGTTTCCAACATGCGAATAAGGGAGTGAGACAGAAAAAAGTGGTTGATGCGTGAATACGAGTGGTGCACGTGAGAGAAAAATATGTAGTCCTGTGACCCAGGCTGTTTGGAGCGCTAGGCGTCCGTGAGACCCAAGGCTTCAAGTTCTTGTTTTAGTGCCGCCGACATGGCTCCTGTCCCCTGGAAAGAGGAGGCAGTGCGATCGAGAGCGGGATCCCACACTAAGTTAAAGTCCCCCCCCCCGAGAATAACATGGTTCAGCTCCCGAGAGAGTGTGCTCTGAAGCAGGTTTCGCAGGAAGGCATCTTGTGCGTGGTTAGGTGCGTATACATTGAGAAGCGTGAGATGGTGTCCCTGCATGAGAAGTGTCAGTTTTAGGAAGCGCCCCTCTTTGTCGCGTACCGTTTGAGTGACTTGCATGGGAGTGCCTGCTTTGAAGAGAATGGCTACCCCTGCTGTTTTGGTTTGTGCTGAGGCCCAGATTTGTGTGGGGAATTTAGGGTGGAGCATGCGCTGAGTGTCCGCTTGCAAGAGATGAGTTTCCTGAAAGATGATATCTGGGTCCTGCATAAGGAGGTACCTCCATATTTGTCGCCTCTTGTTAGGGGCGTTGAGGCCCTTTACATTAAGGGACAAACACTTAAGGTGTGTCATGACTCTCTACCTGGAGACCAGTGCGCGAGCAGGCGTATGTATCCACACCCCCCTTTCGGGCCGATCCCAGTTCCCACCAAGTGGCCTCTCCCAACGTTGGGACGAAGAGAGAGAAGCGCGACGAGAATGACCAATGAGCGGGGCCCCCTCCTTCCCACGACCAGCGAAGTCCCACCCTTAGGCACCCCCCGGTGTTCTTGTTGTCCCTTCCAAAAAGTCCAAAAGGGGAGATAGTAGGAGTAAGGAAAGAATTGGAAAAGAGAGAGAGAGATAGAGAGGAACAAGTCAAACATAAGAAAGGCCAACTGGGCCATAGGCTACCATTCCAGTCCAAGAGCGGCCCAGTGGTGTGAACCAGGGCGGCTCTGAGGAAGTAACTCCCCATCGGGACTAAGAGAATGGCGGGGTAGGCCGGTTGAAGCATGGAAGTCGTCGCCATCCGTCCCCCAGTGGCCAACCAGCCACTCGAGCATCCGCGGGGCGCCAAGAGACCCCCCGGGCGCGACAGATAGCCCCCGACTGCAGATCAGGGAAGACCTTCAGGCCAAGTGTTAGTCTATAAAGTTGAAGACCTCTGGTCGCCAGGGTACCCCGTCAGTCACTACTGGTCATCGTGGGGTCCACTGTGGTCAGAGGTGTGGAGGCCCGTCCGTGCAGGGTCGACCTGGAGCACAGGGGCGAGGGCAGCCCCCTTGACAGAAAGACCCCGATGGGCGTTTGGACCACGAAGGAGGTACAGGGTTGCATTGAGACAAAAATGGTGCATAGCCCCTCTATCTCCAAGGGGCATCTGGTCTTCAAGCAGCCTCCAGTTTGGGGTTTGAGCAGGGGGAAGAGAGGGGGCCCGATCCTGAGCCCCCTCCACCCGAGCGTTGTGTGGCTTCAATTGACTTCAGATGGTGGATAATGTCTTTTTTGGCGTGGAGAGCCATCGCTGCGGCTTTGGAGGAGCGTGTGCGAGGTGGCGGGACCTTGGACCACTCGGGTCGTAAAGCTGTCCGGGTCCCCGAGTCTGCAGAGGTGGGGGTGGACGGCCTGGGGAGATGCGGAGGAGCTGGCATGCCTCCTCGAAGGATCTCAGGGATCGACGCTTGCCCTCCCACTGGAAGATCAGGGCGAATGGGTGGCCCCACTGATATTTGACGCTGGACTCTCTGAGTTTGTCTGTCACTGGCTTAAAATCCCTGCGACGACGTAGAGTGAGTGGGGAAAGGTCCTGGAATATTTGGATGGGGTGTCCCCCGTATGACAGATCGCCAGTGGCCCTTGATGCTCGAAGGATTGCTTCCTTCTCAGTGTAGAAATGCACCCGGGTCAGGATGTCTGGGGCGAGGTTGGCCTTACCGCGCGAGGGAGCCACTCGGTGAGCCCTGTCCAGTGTTGGGGGGGATGCATCGTCGTCTCCCCGCACCTCCTGCAGGAGGTCTGCGACGTATGCCATGATATCTTGGCCCTCAGCCCCCCGTGAAACACCCCTGATGCGGAGATTATTCCGTCGGCTCCGATTTTCCAAGTCCTCCTGCTTTACTTGGAGTTCAATATGCTGCTCTTCTAGTGCGGTAACACGACGCCACAGTTCTTCTTGGTCCTCCATTCTGGTGTCTAGGGTGCGTTCTAGGTCGTCCACCCTTGTGCCGATTTCGGTGACATCTCACCGGATGTCCACAAGGCAGGACTTGACCTCCGATTTGAGAGAACTTATCTCACTCTTTATCTCCAGAAGGAATGTAGACATGAAGGCCTGAGTAATGGGGGCCGCCGCATCAGTCTCCGGCTTGGTGGCCATTTTGGGATCTTCCGAGCCAGGGGCCTAGACAGACTTCGCCCACAGGTCGACCACGGACGTGTCCCTGGGCGCCGATTGTGCCGCAGTTTTCCCCTGTCTGGCGCGTGTCATAACTTGGGTGAGGGGGCCTCCAGATGTCGGGCGTCTCTCTTGTTGTCCGACCGTGGAGCACTCCCACCGCCGTCAGGGCGCCTCCCCGCCAAAGAGACCCCGAGAAGATGAGTACGGTGAAGTGCTCACGGAGATCGGGGTCTGTGGTCTCCATCGCAGGTCTCCGGGAGGCCCCAGGAGATACTCCGTGCGGTGGTCCAGGCCCCCCAGAGGTCCAGCGTCGGCCAGGGGTTGGGGTTCTCCGGGGGACCAGCTACGAGCAAGAGCGCGGGATCCTCTCCGGGGGAATATTCAACGGGGCCAGCTTCCTATAGGGACCCTTCCCTCCACAAGGGGGTTTGCCAGCTTGACCGAGATAGACCAGTTCTGGTCAGCGCGGGCTGTTCTCAGTCTATGCGGGTGGCTCCAGTGCCCAGCGACCCGCGTCCAGCCTGCAGATATTCCACCCTGTGCACGGGCGTCCCCCCCCCAAATGCAGGCCCGGCTCCGTGCAACGCTGACGTGAGGGGTTCCGCTCCCCCTAGCAGGGCTCCACCGGCCAGGTCCGCCGTCAATCTTAGGCCCTAGGCCCCAGAAGTGTTGTGGCGTAGTGGTGGACTGTCATCGATGGGTGCTCTCCCCTCCGCCGCCAATCCAGGGGCCGGTGCGCGGATGCCCCCACCGCTTCTGCTTGTTTGGGCCCCTGTGGTTACCCTTTTCTCCAGGCAGGCGCCCCCGTTAGTTGCTGTCCACGGTGGGGGATGGTTGGGGAGTGGGCCTCCAGTTCTCTCGGGGGCCTCACGCGTCGCCAGCCGCTCCCCCCTCCGCTAAGTGCCCTCTGTCCAGGGGGGGGGGAAAGCTGTGTTGCCCCTCTTGATGGTGCGGGGCAAGGCATCTAGCAGCAAGTGAGGCCCGTGCACAGTGGGGGGGTCCCGGCCCGTACCACAGGCAGCTGCGCAGTCCCCGGGCCCCGGAGCCACCCCCGGCTTATCAGTCCAGCGTGCCTCCCGCCACTCTCGCCCGCCTCACCTCCAGGCCCGCCACTTTAAGCTTCAACTGCTGGGCGCTCCGGTTGATATCTTTCACCCGGTCCAGGCCCGAACGAGGCCCGCCACACGGGGCGGCCGCCGGGCCCTAGGTCGCCATCCGGAGCTCTCACGCGACATCCGGACAGCCGTGGGGGAAGCGGGAGGGAGAGAGCAGGTCGGGGAATCCCTGACGGGCGGCCCTGCGGCGAATCGGCAGCTTCGGTGCTCCCGCTGGGCGCCAACCGCGCCGGTCCCTCCGGACAAGATGGCGGAGTAGCGCGCCTCCAGGGACCGTCCGTCTCACTCTCAGGCGTCTGTCGCTGGTAGGCCCTCGGCGCCCCTTGTCAATACCCACAGGGGGGCACGCTCAGCAGGTGGGGGGGCTCGATCGCGCCCCCCAGGCCTCCAATTAGCTATTTAGGCCCCCCGGCCGGCCTCTGGAGGACGGAGCTCACGCAACCTGCGCCCCCCCCCCCCTGTATTCTATTTTAAATATAAAATTTGTCAAAGGGTACATAAAGACTCGCAGATCTAAAATGACCATACCACAGGATGTCATTCCATTACTGGAAAGAGGAGACTACCTGGCATCTGATCTCAAAGATGCATTTCCACATACCCATACTCAACTTGCACAGGAAATACCTCAGACATGTAATGCTTGGAGTACATTACTAGTTCAAGGTGCTACCTGCTCGCATAAAGTCGGCACCAAAAGTGTTCACAAAAATGCTTAACGTTGTTTCAGCTCACTTTAAGACAACAAGTAATTCAGGTTTACCCTTAAAGGACTCCTGGTTAGTAAAGGCAATCAACTTCCAGCAGCGTCAAGAACACGTTGCGAGGGTGGTAGCACTGTTACACAAGCACGGTTTCGCTATAAATTGTGGGAAAAGTATCTCACTGCCCAGACACAAAAAAATACTTTTCTGGGAGCAGACCTGAACACAACCAAAGCAATGGCTTACCCCATTGCAAGGAGAGTACAGGCCATTGTAGGACAAGCTCGCCTGTACCTGACGTCACAGTATCCAACAGTGAGAACAGTCATGAGACTGTTGGGGATGATATATCTTGCGTCCACCTCATTTAAAAAACAAGACTACACATGAGGACAATTTAGGAATGGTTGACCAACCAATGGCCTCAAACTATAGGAAGCTGGGATGATCTAATTGGTGTAACTCCAAAGCAAAGACATACAGTGGTGGAATACAACCAATGTGCTAAAAGGGAGACCATTTGCATCAGCTCTTCCACAAGCCATCATAACAGATGATGCAGCCCCTATGGTGCAGGGCGGCCCAACCATTCTGGGGGTCCCCATTCACCATAAGCTCAATGAATATTTATGAGATATGGAAGACTCAAGGGCCCCAATTATATTCTACAAGGGCCCCATCACTTTGTGTTCCACCACTGCCTCACTCGTAGGGGGTGGAGCACTTAGGGTGACACTCAATATAAGAGGCTTATGGTCAACATAGGAGCAAATCAAATACATAAATTACCTGGAACTAAAAACAAGCTTTCTGGCGCTGAAGGCGTTTCAGAGTAAAAAAAATGGTCCAGTTGCTAACGGACAACACTACAGCAATATTATACCACAATAAGCACGGGGGCACAGTTTCATACCCACTGTCACAACAGTGCCAAAGCATCTGGGAATGGGCCATAGCAAAAGTAATTTCACACATACAATTCATGCCCCACGATTAGACAATTAGCTGCTTTTCACAAACAAAGAAAAGAGCAAATGGCAGTGCTTAGCACCCAGACATTACCACCCACACTCTCTAGGGAATGTCCTGTTGATCAGTTGGTCGGGTTGTTTGCGTACAACCCACCCCTTATCTGGTATTGAGGTTTCTTTAATAGATTCACATGCTTGAATCATTCCCCGTCGTCGAAGTGGGAGTCACACGGTAAAATAAATAAAGCAGTAATAAAAATGTTCATAGGCAATCATGGAATAAACCATGAATTTAATAGCCTATCTACCTCCTTTTAAAAAAGGACCAAACTTTAGATACAACCAATTAGTAGTTAGCACCCTCTAGAACCTTCCCAAGAGAGGCTGAATCCCTCAGATTTTCACTGCACGTCGTGTGTGAAGGGAGTCTCTCTGAGCTCTGCTCACTTCTTTCAAATTATTCCTATATTTCTTACTGGATATTCATCATGTCTGATAAGAAGGGCTTTTTTTTGCCCCTGCAAGTCCTGTGGAGAAAAAAGGGTTCATGTTGATGATCCCCACAAGGACTGCATATACTGCCTCTATCCACAACATGAGGTGAAACAGTACAAAATCTGTCACACTTTCTCATCTAAGACCTTGACAGACAGAGAAGGCAGGCTATTGTTATGGCTGAAAAGACGCAGAGGACATCTTCTGATGAGAGCGATACCTCTTACCAAGTCTCATAAGAGACCCAGGTCACCTGAGGATAAGCCTGAGCAGGGCAAAAAACATCAAAAAACCTCCCAACAGATTAAAGAAGCTCTTGAGAAGGAGAAGCCTACCAAAGTCTCCTCCGAGCCAGCCTTGCCATTGCATTCTGCGACGTCTAAGGGAAAATTGGAGTCTCCCACCTCTTCAGGTTCATCAAGGCATAAATCCACTCACAAATCCCTCTCGGCGTCTGTATCACAGTCGATGCCTCAGACGTTGACGACGACTACCCTCTCGTCGTCGAGACCATCGACTGCGCCAACATCATCTACGGCGGCCATCACTTCTCTGATCAAAGATCTCGTTGACGACACCACCGTCGACAAAGAAACCATCACAGGCGGTCCCATCGATGATGGATCCATAGATGTCACTCCCGCCGACGAGGCAAACCTCGTCAATGCCGTTGACAACAGCATCGACTAAGTCCTCTATAGAAATGGTACCATCGCCGCCACCACAACAGGTGTCCAAAGTGAGTAAGGCATCCCTACTGTCTGAGTTCACAACACCAGGCAAGATTTCACCTTTGCCCTCGAGTCCCTTGCTGGATACGGAGGAGACGGACGACGACAACGGTCCCTTCGGGAAGGGTCATAGTCCCTCAGAACTCAGAGTAAAACGCAAGGAGGAATATGAAGATTTCTATGATGAGGAACAATATTACCAGCATTACTATCCAGTTCCTCCTAAGCAATACCAACAGTACAGGTATTATGTTGACCCTCCTAGACGGGAATCTCCGCAGATGCCGCCCTCTTTGATCCAGGATTTACAGGCCATGCAAATGGATTACAGGAGAAGGTTCCCACCTCAAGAGGAACAGACTTCTGCACCACTGCCACCTACGGTGCCGTCTACACTAATATTGCCTCCTACTCCTGGATTGACGCCTCGTCCTATTATTCCAGCTCCTCCTAGGGATGATCCGTCCTCTTCTGAAGATGAAGCGGAGGAAGGTGAAATTCAAGACCTTTGTAGGAAAGTAGGATCTGCTTCTTATGGTTACCCCCACTTTTTGCTTGATGTTACACTGTTTTTGACTAGTCTGACTGGGATCCTGCTAATCAGGACCCCAGTCTATCTGCTTTCTCCCTAAAAGGTTATACCATGTACTTGGGTACACCAGATTGGATACTGGGGTATCCTTGTCAGTCACTAGTATATGGTATACATGTACCCAGGGCATAGGTACCCCAGAGGCCTCCAATTGGCTGAAGCATGTATTATGCCACCCATGAGAGGCCATGCAAAATGGAACTACAGGCCTGCCATTGCAGCCTGTGTAAGATGGTGCATGCACCACTTACTTTAGATATAGGTTTACTATATCTATTGGTCACTACACTTAAAACCTATAAGTCCCCCCTACAACAGGCCTCCTTGACAGTCCTGAAGGCAGGGTGCTGGGTTTTACATGAGAGGATGCCCCTGCATGAGCAGAGCACCCCTGCAGCCTTCGGAGACCATTGTCCCGGGATGTCGGTGACGCAGCCAGACATATAGGTAGAGGTGCATTATATGCTCGCGTAAAATGCTATCTCAAACGGCTGCAACAAACCATGTCGTGTCTGGTATCAAACACCTTGAAATCATACCTCCACACCGGTAACCGGTGTGGGAAGTATGATTCCACCCTTCAGAAGCAAGCTTCGTGGGGTCCCTGGTCTTCCCGGTACCAGCCTTCTCGACCGGGACAGCACAAAATGGTTGCTGCCGACCAGAGACACATTTCTGCCCTTCTGCTGCTGAGCCAAGCTCGAGCAGAGGAAGGCAGCACAATAGGCTTCCTGTCACAGGGAGATGTGACCACCTCCCAGAAAGGATTTAGTGTATTGGGGCTGGGTGGGTGCACTTCCAAAGTGCCTGAAAGTCTGCACGAGGGGCACATTTGGTGTCCCTGTGCATAGTCCAGTTCAAACCAGTCCTGCTCTGGCGCGAAACTGGACAAAGGACATTGGAGTAACCTCCCCACTGTCCAGACACTTCCCTGGGAGGGTCCCCTGAATCTGTCCAACCCTCTCCCGTGGGTACAGGGCTTACCTGACTGTAGGACCCTAGATTGGACGTGGACAAGATCCTGATCAAGAAACCACTGACCTTCGACTGTCTGGACACTCTGGACTTCGCTGGACTTCCACTGGGCCCGACTTCATCTCCCTCTCCGTCCAAAGCATCGTCTGTGCCCGTGCACCATATAGGCTCCATGCAGGACCTGTGGAGCATCAAGGACAACTGAAGTATCTCCCTTGGGGTGAAGGAGTCCCTACCCTGCATTCGCAGGCACCGTAACGCAACTGACCGGTCTGCTGATCCTGAGCTCCTGCGGACTCCGAAGGCTCCAGCAACACAGGAGGTGGGTTCCTATGTTCCTTAAGTTCGAGCTGCCCTTTCACCAAGTTTGAGGCCAGTATCCCTGATGGGGACCGCATAACCCGAACCTCTGTGCACTGCGTACTTTTGCAAGTGCATATGCTTGTTGGCGTTCCCCAACTAAGTGCATTGGGCTATCGATAGCCCCAACCTCTGCGCACATTTCGTACAAAGGACTTCGGCCTCCTCGCACTCTGTGCCCTGCAAGCTGTTACTTTGTGAAACTGCTAGAGGTCCCCTCGCGACTCCTGTGGCTTCGGCCTGTGGGTCCATTTGAGGGACAACACTGCTTTTCTTGGGCTCCCCTGGTTGCTCCAGGCCTGCCCTGACTCCCCTTGCTGTGGTGAGTCCCCTGGTCCTTGCTGGGCCAGACCGTAACCTTCTTTGACCTTCTTCGTGGGCTGCTGCTGCCAAGGCTTGTTGGTGCTCCCGCCGGACACCGACCCCTCAGCACTCAACATCCTTCGTGGGACAGCTCATATTCGGCTCCTGGTCGTCCTCGACGTCTCCTGGTCCCTGCAGCTGTAGAGTCAAGGTCTCCATCTTCACACCTGAAGCACCCGACATCGGTGGGCATTTGACTACCGAGCCCCTGGTCACTCCTGAGTGACCCAGACTCTGTCCCCTCTGCTTTCAGGTTCCTTCCATCAAGAATCCACCTGTGGGTTCCACCGGACACTTTTCTTCTTTCCAACAGTGGCATTTCTTTGAAGGCTCCCATTGAGAACGACGGCGGTTTCCAACGTCACTTCGACCCTATGCTCCCGGCTTCCCTGGGATAGGTAACTCTGGTACTTCGGTATCCACGGGTGGGGTGGCTCTCCAACCTTCTAAGTTCCAAAGGGTTTCTTCGTAATCCACTGGGAAGGGTCCTTAAACTGTAAAATTGCAACCGCGACTTTCCAATTGCATTGTACGTAGCACGCCGTCATGTTCTCACACTGCACCCGTCCTCTGTGGGGTCCCTCCTAACTCACCTTGGGTGGTTCCTTGGGGTCCCAGGGATTCTACATCCTCTAGACATTGTCTTAACTCAAGTCGTGGTTCTTATACCGCTATTTTAATATATGGTTTGGTCTCCCCCGGGAGCCCACTGTGTATTAGTGCTACTTACGACTGTATCTGAAAGAAACACATAGTGATAGATTCCTTACCTTAGAATATCCCCAGGCGTCAGACTGGATCCGGAAAGTTTTCGTCAGCAGTACTCCTGCGCGTCGGTAGGTGGCGTCGTGCGGCTCCGCGTCCGTCGTTGGCGTCGTGGTCGCCGAGATGACGTTGCGGGCGCTACTTAGACGCCGCCCACACGCGCTGCCGTCAGTTCTTTATTTTTCCGCGCCAGCAAGCGCAGATCCGGGAAGAGCAGGAACCCCCAGTCAATTTTTGACTGACTTTTTGAGGCTTTTTGTCTCTGTTTTTTCATCGAGTCTTCGACTCCGGATGCAGATAGGATGCCCGGTTTTTAATCCTGCGGGGACTGTCACCGTATGATGTCGGTGACGGACCCGCACTGTGTGTGTCTTTTCTGCCTGGGGCGCGACCACGACCCCAAGTCGTGCCCCGACTGCCGGGCCATGGCGCCGAAGACTTTGCGGGAGCGGTCCCGAAAGTTGCTGGAAGCCCGGCAGTTGGCTCCGCGCCGTTCGAGGTCCCGGTCCCGTGGGAGGTCGAGGGACCGTGCGCGGAGTCATCATCATCGGTCTTCGGGATCAAAGTCTTCGCACTCGGGGTCAGGTAAGGCGAAGCACAAGAAGTCGAAGAAACGCCATTGTTCTCCGACTTCCCCTCGCCGGTCGCGCGACGCGGCTGAGGGTGCGGGTGGTGCCTCCCCCGCGGCTCCGGCAGAGCCTATGCAATCGCCGCCGCACTACCTGCCCTTTCCGGGTTCGTCGGCGACTCCGGCCCAAATACAGGAATTCCTGTCGGCCATGGCTCGCCTCTTTGGGCTGTCGGGTCCCACTGGCACGCCTTTGGGCCCCGCGGTCCCGACTGGGGGTCCTCGCCTTTCATCGCCGGCGGCTCCGGCCCTGGCTTCGCCGTTGGCTCCGGCCTCGGCGCCGCAGGACCCCCTTGGATCCAAGCTTGGATCACGGTCGGCGCCGGTTGACCTTATAACACCTCCACCAACCCCACCGGCACCACTTTTGACGCCGCCCTCTCCTCGGGTCGTCGTCGACCCCGGTTTCAGCCCCGAAGTGGACGCGGCGTCGAGCCGGCGTCGATTGATGCCGTTCTCGACGTTGCTCGGGGATTTCTATCCCCATGTCCCTGCTCCTTATTTTACACCTGTTGAACAGTCTGAGGAGCCAGGGGAGGACTGGGAGGGGTCTGAGGACCCTCTCGCAGCTGCTTGCGAGTCTGAACAGGACTGGGCGGAGGAGTTGGGGGGAGGGGGGTAGGGGGGGCGTACCAGTGGTCTGGATACCTCACCAGACCTTGGCATGCGGTCTCCTACCGCGGCTACGGAGGAGGGTGCTAGTTATGCTGTGGTGTTGCGTAGGGCGGCCGAGGCCCTACACCTCGAGCTTCCTACGGTGGCCGTCAGGACCAACCTCCTGACCGAGGTGCTTCAGCCAGCAGCTACTTCTGCGGAACTGCTGCTTCCCTTTAATGAAGCCCTTTCTGACGTTCTTTTGGGCACTTGGTCCAGGCCCACCACAGGGGCTCCTGTGGATAGGAACGTGGCCCGACGCCATCACCCGGCTCCGGGTGACCCCCTCTTCCTCTCCCAACATCCCACCCCCGAGAGCTTGGTTGTCCAAGCCTCTGCTTCCCCTACTGCCCTCCCTTCCGCACCACCGGATAGGGAATCCAAGAAACTGGATCAGTTTGCAAAGAAAATTTTTTCTTCCTCCAGTTCTGCGCTGCGGTCCGTGAACACCGCATGCCTCTTGGGCCGTTATTCCCACTCTCTGTGGGATACGGTGGCAAACGTGCTGCCCCACTGTCCGGAGGAGGCCCGGCCAGCTCTCTCCCAGGCTGTTGCAGAGGGGAGAGACGCAGCTAAGTTCATGATTCGTTGTGGCCTGGACACCGCCGACTCACTGGGCAGATCGATTGCAACGACGGTGGCGGTTCGCCGCCACGCCTGGTTGAGGACCACTGGATTTTCGGGGGATGTCCAAAACACACTTATGGACATGCCCTTTGATGGCAGTCGCCTCTTCGGCGACAAAGCAGACAGCGTGTTGGAGCGGTTTAAGGACTCACGGGCTACGGCCAAGTCCTTGGGACTCTCTGCAGTCCGCCCTCCTCCGCCTTCTGCTTTTCGCTCCTTTCGTGGCACCGGAAGGGGCGCCCCGCAGCGTTCGCAACAGAGCCACAGGCCTGCGCAGCAAGCATCCCAGCGCGGACGCGGGTTCCGCCGTGGCGGACCAAGGGGCCAGCAGGCGTGTCAGTCCACCACCACCCCGGCCACCACTGCCTCCAAACCTTCCTAGTCCGAACTTTCAAGCCCATCAAACGCCAGTGGGTGGCAGGCTTCGCCATCACCTCCCCCACTGGCGCACCATCACTTCGGACAGGTGGGTTTTAGAGATAGTCCGGAGGGGCTACTCCCTCCCCTTCAAGACTACCCCTCCAGCCATGCCACCTCAGTACCACCGCATGTCGGGGGATCACTTGGTGCTTCTTCAGCAGGAAGTTGTGGCCCTCCTGGCCAAGGGGGCCATCGAGCGCGTTCAACGCCAGAAGTAGGTCGTGGTTGCTATTCCCACTACTTTCTGGTACCCAAGAAGGACAAGGGCCTGCGTCCTATCTTAGACCTCCGGAACGTCAATCGCTTCCTCCGCAAAGAGAAGTTCAAGATGCTCACTCTGGCTCAGGTCTTGTCTGCTCTCGATCCACAAGACTGGATGGTAGCGCTAGACTTGCAGGATGCCTATTTCCACATCCCAGTCCTGCAAGCCCACCGGCGTTACCTGCGTCTCACGGTAGGCCACGAGCACTTTCAGTTCACCGTGCTCCCTTTTGGCCTTACCAGCGCCCCTCGGGTGTTCACGAAGGTGATGGCGGTGGTCGCAGCTCATCTGTGCAGATCAGGGGTTTCAGTCTTCCCCTACCTCGACAACTGGTTGTTAAAGGCGGGCTCGCCCCAGGCAGTCGTCTCCCACCTCCAGACTACGGCCGACCTCCTGCACTTGCTGGGGTTCTCCATCAACGTGCCGAAGTCGCACCCGATTCCCTCTCAGAAGCTCCTCTTTATCGGAGCGGTTCTGGACACGGCGCAGTTTCGGGTCTACCCTCCCGAACAGCGAGTCTGGGATATTCGGGCTCTGATTCCCATCTTTCAACCCTTGTCCCGGGTTTCGGTCAGAGTGACTCTGAGGCTGATGGACCTCATGGCCTCCTGCATCCTGCTGATCGATCATGCCAGATGGCATATGCGGGCTCTGCAGTGTGGGACCTGAAGTTCCAGTGGGCGCAGCATCAGGGGAACCTGTCCGATCACGTCCAGATCTCGGAGTGCACTGCACGACAGTTGCAGTGGTGGCTCACGAACCGAAATTGGGTCGACGGCAGATCCCTCTCCTTTCCCCAACCGGAGTTTACAGTGGTGACGGATGCGTCCCTCCTGGGATGGGGCAGCCACATGGGAGAGGCGGAGATCAGAGGCCTCTGGTCTCCGGCGGAGTCCAAGCTCCATATCAACCTTCTGGAGCTTCGGGCGATACGGCTTGCACTGAAGGCATTCCTTCCCTCTGTCAAGGGGAGAGTAGTGCAGGTGTTCAGACAACACCACCGCCATGTGGTACTGCAACAGGCAAGGCGGGGTGGCTCTGCGTCTCTGGACATGGCTGGAACATCAGGGCATGTCCCTGGTGGTTCAACACCTGGCAGGTTCTCTGAATGCCAGGGCGGACGAACTCAGCCGCAGGTGCATGCTCGATCACGAATGGCGTCTTCACTCGGAGGTGGTGCAAGGTCTCTTTCAGCAGTGGGGAGAGCCTTGGTTAGATCTATTCGCCACCGAAGAGAACGCGCAATGTCATCAGTTCTGCGCATTGGAATTTCCAAGGCGGCACTCACTCGGCGACGCTTTTCGTCGCGAGTGGAGTTGCGGTCTGTGGTACGCCTTTCCGCCTATACCACTTCTGCCCAGAGTGCTGAAGAAGATCAGGCGCGACCGGGCACAAGTCATCCTTGTGGCCCCGTACTGGGCTCGAAGAGTATGGTATCCCGAGCTACTCCGTATGAGCTTCGATCCTCCGATCAGACTGCCTCTTGGGGAGGATCTTCTGTTGCAGCAGCAGGGGACGGTCCTCCACCCGAACCTATCCAGCCTCCACCTCTTTGCGTGGAGATTTAGCGCGGCAGTTGATTCCTTTCGACTTGCCTCCTGAAGTTTGTGATGTCATTCTTGCAGCCAGGCGTCCCTCTACTAAAGTGGTATACGCCTGCAGGTGGAACAAGTTTGTGGCATGGTGCACAGCAAAGGCTGTGGATCCCCTTTCTGCCCCTCTTTCTGAAGTACTACTGTTCCTTCTTTCTTTGGCCCAGCAGGGCTCTGCTCTGGGCACTATCAAGGGCTACCTTTCTGCTATTTTGGCCTTTCGGAGGCTCCCTGATCAGCCCTCTCTTTTCAAGTCCCCTGTTGTAAATAGACTTCTTAAAGGTATTACACACCTTTTTTAGGTCGAGCCTCGAGTAGCGCGCAAGCGCTGCTTAGAGGCGAAGACTTTTAGTAAGCGAGTTTGAAAAGCAGTCCCAAAAACGCTCGTGCGTCGTGGCTGGCCTTTTTGGGATGGGTACGCGCGGCAAACATGTGTTTCCAATTATCGTGCCCAGACGCGTGCGCGATAATTGGAAACATATGCCGGCCGTGCGGGGAAAAGGCCATGACGCACGAGCGTTTGGTCAGCTGAGCAGGCTGCCGCGCTCGCTCGCCCTCGCCCCCGCTCCTCTCGTTTCTTTTGGGCCTGATATTTCCTCCAAAGCGGGGGATTTTCGCAGCATATGGATTCAGCACGCCGTGAAGGTAAATTAGTCTGACCATGATAAATAACGTGCAGAGAATGGCGTGTGTAATCAGGTCAAAGGTCAGGTGTCAGAGTGCTTTCTAGCTGGTCCCTTGATCATTGTTCCAATTAGTGATAAAACATTAATGGGCTCAGCCTCCGACACACAGATACGTCTGTTTCGTGGCTTCTTTCCAACATTCAGCCATGCCCCCGCCTCTCTCCCCACCGGCGTGGAAATGCAGCGCTATGGGTGGATTAGGTATGCTTGTGGTGAGGGGCGGGTGTTAGATGTGTCCTTCTAACATCCTCTGCCTTCCTCGACATCTCCGGGTGGAGGGGAGGGGGTTAAATAGTGCTGTGCGCCCGCTCTCCCTGAGCATCCACTACTCTGGGCGCTATCTACGCATCGGGTACTGCCTCCTCGGATGCTAGGGTTGCATTCCTGGCCCCTCGCTCTACTGGAGAGTACTCACCCACCCTACCCTGCCTCAGCCTCTCACATCGCCTGCTCTCTGCTTCGGTGAGCACCGCATTGGGCGCTATTCCTATTATATGCGCTGTGTCCGCGGGAGACACCCGGAGTCACTGCTTGCCCGAGGTGACCACACCGGCTGCGATCTCTGCTGGGTGCCCTGGAGTGGGTACTGGTACACTTCCCCTAACCCCTGATATCCCTGCACACAAATTGCCCGTGCCACCCTCCCCCACAACTTCTCTCGGCTCTGGTAGAGCGCAGCCCTCTAGGCGCTATTCCTAGACAGCGGAGACTCCGAGGATCTCTCCACTAACCACGCCGCGCCCCCGCCTGCTCCCACCCTGCTCGGGGCTGTTGGTGAGCGTGGCTCGCTCTGTGACCCTGGATAGGGCACGAATTGGGCACACGTGCCATGGACAGGCTGCTGTATCAGTAGAGCACCTCTAGCGTCGCCCACGCCAGGTGTGTGCTGTGGGTGAGAGTGGCACGCACTGTGTTCCTGGATAGGGCACGGTCTCTGGGCGCACGTGCCGTGCGTGGATAGGCTGCGGTCTCAGTAGGGCACCTTTAGAGTCTCCCAGGCCAGTTGTGTTCTGTGGGTGAGCATGGAACGCTGCGTGTCCCTGGATAGGGCACGGACTCTGGGCACAAGTGCCGTGGACAGGCTGCTGTCTCAGTAGGGCACCCGAGTCTCCACACGCCCGGTGTGTGCTGTGGGTGAGCGTGGCACGCTGCGTGTCCCTGGATAGGGCACGGACTCTGGGCACACGTGCCGTGGACAGGCTGCTGTCTCAGTAGTCGCCCCACGCCCACTCCTGCTCCGTGAGATTGGATGGCAGAGGCCCATGTTCGCCACTTAGAAGGTTAATCCCGGCGCACTCAGCTCGCCATCACTTGTACACAGGGGAGCAAGGTCCGCTGCCGGCTGCTGCACCAGGAGACCCGTCTTTTCTAGGAGGGCACCGGCAGATGTGTCTGTCTTCACCATGATGGCACCGGCCAATGTGTGCGTGCCCCGTACAGGCGGATGTGTGGGTGCTCCAGGCACGTTTTGGCACGAGCCTCCCTCCCTGCCACAGCCTGGGGAAGGGCTGTGCAGTCACTTGTCAGCTTTCCTCACATCAATGTAACATAAATACACTCCACAAAATACCACTCAGTACCACATAATTACACATCACATAATTACACTCTAATCAATGCAACATAAATACACCCCACATAATAACACTGTGCCACATAATTACACTCTACTGAATGCAACATAAAAACACTCCACATAATACCCCTCAGTGCCACATAATTACACTCTACTCAATGCAACATAAATACACTCCAGATAATACCACTCAGTGCCACGTAATAACGCGCCACATAATTACACTCTACTCAATGCAATATAAATACACTCCACATAATACCACTCAGTACCACATAATTACACACCACGTAATTACACTCTACTCAATGCAACATAAATACACTCCACATAATACCACTCAATACCACATAATCACACATCACAATTACACTCTACTCAATTCAACATAAATATACCACACATACCAGTCAGTACCACATAATTACTAGCCACATAATTACACTCTACTCAATGCAACATAAATACACTCATAATACCACTCGGTGCCACATAATTACACGCCACATAATTACACTGTATTCAATGCAACATAAATACACTTCACATAACACTGTGCCACATTGCACGCCACATAATTACACTCTACTGAATGCAACATACACTCCACATAATATCACTCAGTGCCACATAATTACACGCGACATAATTACTCTACTGAATGCAACATAAATACACTTCACATAATACCACCCAGTGCCACGTGATAACACGCCACATAGTTACACTCTACTCAATGCAATATAAATACACTCCACTTAATACCTCTCAGTACCACATAATTACACACCACGTAATTACACTCTACTCAATGCAACATAAATACACTCCACATAATACCACTCAGTACCTCATAATCACACGTCACAATTACACTCTATTCAATGCAACATAAATACACTCCACATAATACCACTCAGTGCCACATAATTACTCTACTCAATGCAACATAAATACACTCCACATAATACCACTCAGTACCACATAACTACACGTCACATAATTACCCTCTATTCAATGCAACATAAATACACTCCACATAATAACATTGTGCCACATAATTACATGCCACATAATTACACTCTACTCAATGCAACATAAATACACCACATAATACCACTGTGCCACTTAATTACATGCCACATAATTACTCTACTCAATGCAACATAAATACACTCCAGAAAATACCACTCGGTGCTATATAGTTACACGCCACATAATTACACTCTACTCAATGCAACGTAAATACACTCCATATAATACCACTCAGTGCCACATAATTACTCGCCACATATTTACACTCTACTCAATGCAACATAAATACACTCAACATACCACTCAGTACCACATAATTACACGTCACATAATTACACTCTATTCAATGCAACATAAATACACCACATAATACCACTGTGCCACTTAATTACATGCCACATAATTACTCTACTCAATGCAACATAAATACACTCCAGAAAATACCACTCGGTGCTATATAGTTACACGCCACATAATTACACTCTACTCAATGCAACATAAATACACTCCACATACCACTGAGTGCCACATAATTACATGCCACATAATTACTCTATTCAATGCAACATAAATACACTCCACATAACTGTGCCACATAATTACATGCCACATAATTACTCTACTCAATGCAACATAAATACACTCCACATACCACTCAGTGCCACATAATCACATGCCACATAATTACTCTATTCAATGCAACATAAATACACTCCACATAACACTGTGCCACATAATTACATGCCACATAATTACACTCTACTCAATGCAACATAAATACACTCAACATAATACCACTCAGTACCACATAATTACACGTCACATAATTACACTCTATTCAATGCAACATAAATACACTCCACATAATACCACTGTGCCACATAATTACATGCCACATAATTACACTATACTCAATGCAACATAAATACACTCCAGAAAATACCACTCAGTGCTATAGTTACACGCCACATAATTACACTCTACTCAATGCAACATAAATACACTCCTCATACCACTCAGTGCCACATAATTACACGCCACATAATTACACTCTACTGAATGCAACATACACTCCACATAATACTACTCAGTGCCACATAATTACACGCCACATAATTACTCTACTGAATGCAACATAAATACACTCCACATAATACCACTCAGTGCCACGTGATAACATGCCACATAATTACACTCTACTCAATGCAACATAAATACACTCCACATAATACCACTCAGTACCATATAATCACACGTCACAATTACACTCTATTCAATGCAACATAAATACACTCCACATAATACCACTCAGTGCCACATAATTACACGCCACATAATTAATCTACTCAATGCAACATAAATACACTCCACATAATACCACTCAGTACCACATAACTACACATCACATAATTACCCTCTATTCAATGCAACATAAATACACTCCACATAATAACATTGTGCCACATAATTACACGCCACATAATTACACTCTACTCAATGCAACATAAATACACTCAACATAATACCACTCATTACCACATAATTACACGTCACATTATTACACTACTCCATGCAACATAAATACACCCCACATACCACTCAGTACCACATAATTACAAGCCACATAATTACTCTACTCAATGCAACATAAATACACTCCACATACTACCACTCAGTGCCACATAATTACACGCCATATAATTACTCTACTCAATGCAACGTAAATACACTCATATAATACCACTCAGTGCCACATAATTACACGCCACATATTTACACTCTACTCAATGCAACATAAATACACTCCAGAAAATACCACTCAGTGCTATATAGTTACACGCCACATAATTACACTCTACTCAATGCAACATAAATACACTCCACATACCACTCAGTACCACATAATTACACGCCACATAATTACACTCTACTCAATGCAACATAAATACACTCCACATACCACTCAGTGCCACATAATTACACGCCACATAATTGCACTCTACTCAATGCAACATAAATACACTCCACATAAATGCACTCTATGCCACATACCACCAATCAACATAAATGCACTCCACACCATGACACAATTTCACTAAGCATAATTTCACTCCACACCTCAGTTCCAGGCCACACAATTCAACTCCACATATTTCCAATACACACCACATAATTACACACCAAACATATTTCAACTCCACAACGTCCCTCCAATCCTCACCATATAGTGGCACCACCTGAGCACCAAACATCACACCACCACCATTTTGCATCACCTAAGCATCACGTCAGTCTGCCCTCGGAATCTGGCATCTGTTGATTCTCCCCTAGTGTCCGTCCGCTGCTCGTGTTCTAATTAAATTACTGTTTTCCAACCTCCACTCCCCGTTATTTATGTCCCGCTCCCCCATAACAAAAAAAATTATAACAAACAAGCATGAGAACAGGCAGGAAGAAGTTGCCAGCAGTGCAAGTACAAAAAAACTAGAAGACATTTTTTATGTTAAAATCTTTTTTAATCAGGTTGTTCAGTTGTATATAATCTCGTCTTGGTTTGTATAAAGGTAACAAAAATGCTTAACACTTTTTATTATAACTTTTCAACATGATGCACAGCAGCCACAATGCTCTACAACATAGCCAAAAGTGCTGGCTAAACACATAAGGTCCCAAAGGCGAGACCTATTGGCTATGCCAATGCTTGTCGTCCTATTCCTTTCGTGATGCCTCAGTGGGACTTGAATTTGGTTCTTACTTGATGTGTGCTCCCTTTGAGCCACTTCATAACTGCCCTCTTCGTCTCTTGACCTTGAAGACTGCTTTCCTGGTGGCATCACCTCCGCTAGGCGAGTGAGTGAGCTCCAGGCTCTTTCTTGTAAGCCTCCTTTCCTATCAGTCCATCCGGACAAGGTTGTGCTCAGGCCCCGTCCTTCCTTTTTGCCAAAAGTGGTTACGGCCTTTCACATTGGGCAAACTATTACCTTGCCCACCTTCTTTCCGCCTCCGCATCCTTCCAGAGAGGAAGAGAGGCTCCACCGCCTGGACCCAAAACGTGCGCTCTCCTTTTATCTCAACCGCACACAGCAGTTCCGGGTGGATGACCAGCTCTTTGTTGGCTACGTTGGCACCAAGAAAGGTCGGGCGGTACACAAGAGAACTATCTCCCGCTGGTTTGTCTTATGTATCAAAGCCTGTTACTCTTTGGCTAAAAAAGAACCTCCGGTGGGGCTGCGTGCTCATTCCACCAGAGCTACTGCAGCCACTACTGCATTGGGACGTGGTGTCCCCCTGCAAGACATCTGTCAGGCAGCCACGTGGGCCTCGCTGCACACGTTTACCAAGCATTATTGCCTGGACAGCCAAGTCCGGAGAGACGGCTTCTTTGGCCGTTCCGTTCTCCGTGACTTTCTGGTGTGATCTTGGTTCGCAGACCCACCACCGGGGTTGGTATTGCTGGGGTATCTATTCTAAGGTAAGGAATCTATCACTGTGTTTCTTTCAGATGAACAAGTTACTTACCTTCGGTAACGATATATCTGTAAGAAACATTAGTAGTGATAGATTCCTTACCGCCCCACCCATCCACCCCGTTCTGCGAACTGATTTCTAGGGTTGTCATCCCTTTCAGGGTCCTAGTTTCAATGCACCAGTGGTCAGTATCTTGCATGGATCTGCGTTCCTGGCGCGGAAAGTCATGTACAGAACTGACGTCAGCGCGCGTGGGCGTCGTCTAAGTAGCACCCGCGACATCATCTCGGCGACCACGACGCCAACGACGGACGCGGAGCCGCACAACGCCACCAACCGACGTGCAGGGGTACTGCTGACGAAAACTTTCCGGATCCAGTCTGACGCCTGGGGATATTCTAAGGTAAGGAATCTATCACTACTAATGTTTCTTACAGATATATCGTTACCGAAGGTAAGTAACTTGTTCTTCTGTGCTACAGTATTGTGTGCTTTGTGTTTATCTGCGTGTAGCAGATACTGTGAGGTATTTAAGGTGTGTTATAATAATAAATACATATTTTTATAACTACTGTGTGGTTCTCCTTTCATTTAACCAATACTATAAGGTTGCATTCTGGTAAAACAAGCTGCATAACATTCCTTCAAGACTAAGCCTGAAGGCTGCTCTCCACAGCTACCACTTGGATAGCTTTCTAAGGTTATCTTTGACCTCTTAAATCACCATAAGGGTTGTTTGGACTGGTGCAAGGTGCCCACTTTAATTAGTGGACATCATATACCAGGCCAACTTCTCACAACCCTCTATTGCCTACGGATGAATGGGACATTTATATCATACCCACACCATTGCCACCTCCATATCATCCTTCCGACTCCCCTCCGGAGGATATCGGAGGATTTCATAACTTAATGGATGGGGCTGCCTCCAGATTTCATCTTCCCACAATAGTGACGAAATCCGATTGCTTCCTCTATGATTAAAAAGATCAGTCAAGGAAGTCAATACGGTCCATATCCATCTTTGACCATATCTGGCAGGAGGGCCTTAAAGTTATGAAGTTTCCAGCCACGGTGGTTCCTGTATTGCCTCGAAAACACAAGAAATACAGAGCACCTGCTGATTCCGCTGCATGCCTTACGGGGCACCCCAAACCGGACTCTGTAATTTCTCAAGTGGCACAGAGGAGATCGAAGAATCCTTCAACCCACATCATGTCCCGACCGGACAAGGAAGGGCGCCGCTTATATACCATAGGAAAGCTCTTTTTGTCCATGTCAGCAATTACTGTGCAAGCTATCTGAAAGAGACACGTTAGTGACAGATTCCTTACCTTAGAATATCCCCAGGCGTCAGGCTGGATCCGGAAAGTTTTTGCGTAGCAGTACCCTTGCGCGTCGGTAGGCGGCGTCGTGCGGCTCCGCGTCCGTCGTCGGCGTCGTGATCGCCGGGATGACGTCGCGGGCAGTACTTAGGCGCCGCCCCTGCGCGCTGGCGTCAGTTCTTCTTTTCCGCGCCAGCAACGCAGATCCGGGAAGAGCAGTGCCCTGGTCATTTTTTGACCATACTTTTTGGTGAAATTTTTCACTGTTTTTCTCTCTCAAGGTGTCGTAGGGATGCCCGGTTTCAAGCGTTGCGGCGCCTGTGCTCGGATGATGTCCGTCACCGACCCGCATTGGGAGTGTCTCTTCTGCCTCGGCCGAGGCCACGACACGGAGTCTTGTACCGACTGCCAGGCCCTCAACCCGAAAGCTTTGCGAGAGCGGTCTCGAAAGCTCCTGGAGGCCCGGCATTCGGCTCCGCGGAAGCCCCGGTCGCGTGAGAGGTCCAGGGGTCGATCGCGGAGTCCACACCGGTCGTCGGCGTCGAAGTCTTCTTCGTCCGGTAAGTCGAAACACAAGAAGTCCAAAAAGCATCATCGCTCTAGGACTTCGCCTCGCCGGTCTCGCGACTCGGCTGAGGCCCCTCCCGGCACCGTCCCCGCGGCCCCGGACATGCCTGTGGAGTCGCCCCCGCCATACCCGCCCTTCCCGGGTTCGGGGCGGATCCGGCCAAAGTGCAGGAATTCCTGTCGGCCATGGCCCGCCTCTTCGGGCCTCCAGGTCCCTCCGGTGCGCCTTCGGGCCCCGCGGGCCGGATGGGGATGCTTCGGCGTCGCCGACGGCTCCGGCCCCGGCGTCGCCCGTGCCTCCAGCCTCGATCCCGGCTCCGGCTTCGGCCCCGGCCTCGATCCCGGCTCCACAACCCCCATCGACGCCGGTCGACCTAACGACACCTCCGCCAGCGCCGATGTCTCCGGTGCCGTTCTCGACGCCGCCCTGGGCTCCGGGCGGCG
The DNA here is from genome assembly GCA_963921515.1 of Calotriton arnoldi. Lineage (NCBI taxonomy): Eukaryota > Metazoa > Chordata > Amphibia > Caudata > Salamandridae > Calotriton > Calotriton arnoldi. The sequence continues at coordinate 1,743,221 of CAWUFW010000018.1, forward strand.
TCGTCCCCCAGTTCCTTCCGGCTCCGGACATGGACCCGGAACGACGTCGCTCGACGCCGGTTCCGGCGCCGATGGGGCCTTGGGTCCCAAATGTCCCTCCTCCTCCTTATTTTGAACCAGAGGAGGACCAGGAGGACTGGTAGGGGTCTGATAACCCTCTGGCACGGCAGTGTCAGTACGATGAGGACTGGACAGAGGGTCTAGGGGAGGCCAGTGGTCTGGATACTTCCCCTGACACTGGCATGCTGTCTCCTCCCGTGGCTACGGAGGAGGGAGCCAATTTTGCTACGGTGTTGCGTAGGGCGGCTGGGGCCTTACATCTCCAACTCCCTACTTTGACGGTCAAGCATAACATCTTGACAGAGGTGCTTCAGCCGGCGGCCTCCTCTGCGGAGACTGTGCTTCCGTTTAACGACGCCCTCACTGACGTTCTTTTGGGCGCCTGGTCCAAGCCCAACACAGGGGCTCCTGTGGATAGGAACATGTCACGACGCCATCGCCCAGCTCCGGGCGACCCCCTGTTTCTCTCTGTTCACCCCACTCCTGAGAGCTTGGTTCTCCAAGCCTCCGCTTCCCAAACCGCCTTCCCTACCGCTCCTCCGGATAGGGAATCCAAACGCCTGGATCAATTTGGGAAGAAGGGTTTTTCTTCCTCCAGTGCTGGCTTGCGGTCCGTTAACACCGCTTGTCTTTTGGGCCGATATACCCACTCCCTGTGGGATTCGGTGGCGGATGTTTTGCCCCAGTGTCCTGAGGAGGTCCAGACACTGCTTTCCCGCGCCATTGCGGAAGGAAGGGATGCGGCTAAATACACAATACGTTGTGGCCTTGACACCGCCGACTCGCTGGGCAGGTCTATTGCAACGACGGTGGCGCTCAGACGCCACGCCTGGCTGAGAACCACTGGTTTTTCAGGGGATGTCCAGAATACTCTCATGGACATGGCCTTTGATGGAGTCGGTCTTTTTGGGTCCAAAGCAGACCATGCGTTGGAGAGCTTTAAGGACTCACGGGCTACTGCCAAGTCCCTGGGCCTTTCTGCTACACGCCCTCCGCTGACTTCTGCTTTTCGCCCCTATCGTGGCCACGGTAGGGGCGCCCCTTCACGTCAGCAGCCCAGCCACCGGCCCGCGCAGCAGGCGTCTTCGCGTGGCCGAGGACGTGGATTCCGCCGTGGCGGATCGGGCAACCAGCGTGCGGGTCAGGCCACCACCTCCAGCCCGTCCGCGGCCTCCAAGCCCTCCTAGTCCCTCCTTTCAGGTGCACAGCACGCCAGTAGAGGGCAGGGTCCGCCATCACCTTCCCCACTGGCGTACCATCACCTCGGACAGGTGGGTCTTGGACATTGTCCGAAGAGGCTACTCCCTCCCCTTCGAGACCACCCCCCCAGCCATGCCACCTCAATTCCACCGCATGTCAGGGGATCACTTGGTTCTTCTACAGAAGGAAGTCACGGCCCTCTTGACCAAGAGGGCCATCGAGCGTGTTCCGACCCCAGAAGTAGGGCGTGGTTGCTACTCCCACTACTTTCTGGTGCCCAAAAAGGACAAGGAGGACATGCGTCCTATCTTGGACCTCCGGAACGTCAATCGCTTCCTCCGGAAGGAGAAGTTCAAGATGCTCACCCTAGCTCAGGTCTTGACTGCCCTCCCTGGAGACTGGTTGGTAGCGTTGGACTTGCAGGACGCATATTTCCACATCCCCGTCCTGCCGGCCCACCGGCGTTACCTTCGGTTCACGGTAGGCCCCGAGCATTTTCAGTTCACCGTGCTCCCCTTTGGCCTTACCAGTGCCCCTCGGGTGTTCACGAAAGTGTTGGCGGTGGTCGCAGCTCATCTGCGCCGGGCAGGGGTTTCAGTCTTCCCCTACCTCGACGACTGGCTGCTGAAGGCGGGCTCGTCCCAGGCAGTCGTCTCCCACCTCCAGACTACGGCCGAACTCCTGCACTCGCTGGGGTTCTCCATCAATGTGCCGAAGTCGCATCTGATTCCTTCTCCACAGCTCCTTTTCATCGGAGCAGTTCTGGACACGACGCAGTTTCTGGCCTATCCTCCCGAACGGCGAGTCCGGGATATTCAGGCTATGATTCCGATCTTTCAGCCTTTATCCTGGGTTTCGGTACGGATGACCCTGAGGCTGCTGGGCCTCATGGCCTCCTGCATCCTGCTGGTCAATCATGCCAGATGGCATATGCGGGCTCTGCAGTGGGACCTGAAGTTCCAGTGGGCGCAGCACCAGGGCAACCTGTCCGATCACGTCCAGATCTCGGAGGGGACTGCAAAACAGTTGCAGTGGTGGCTCTCGAACCGGCAATGGGTCATGGGCAGATCCCTCTCCCTTCCCCAGCCAGAGCACACAGTTGTGACGGACGCGTCCCTTCTGGGATGGGGCGGTCACATGGGAGAGGCGGAGATCAGAGGCCTCTGGTCTCCGGCGGAGTCCCGGCTCCATATCAACCTTCTGGAGCTCCGGGCGATCAGACTTGCACTCAAGGCATTCCTTCCCTCTGTCAAAGGGAAGGTAGTGCAGGTGTTCACAGACAACACCACCGCCATGTGGTACTGCAACAAACAAGGCGGGGTGGGGTCGTGGACCCTTTGTCAGGAGGCTCTGCGCCTCTGGACATGGCTGGAACATCAGGGCATGTTCCTGATGGTTCAACACCTGGCAGGTTCCCTGAACGCCAGGGCGGACGAACTCAGCCGCAGGTGCATGATGGATCACGAATGGCGTCTTCACTCGGAAGTGGCGCAAGGACTCTTTCTACAGTGGGGAGAGCCTTGGTTAGATCTATTCGCCACCGAAGAGAACGCGCAATGTCATCAGTTCTGCGCGTTGGAATTTCCAAGGCGGCACTCGCTCGGCGACGGCTTTCCGTCACGAGTGGAGTTGCGGTCTGTTGTACGCCTTTCCGCCTATACCACTTCTACCCAGAGTGTTGAAGAAGATTCGGCACGACCGGGCCCAAGTCATTCTTGTGGCTCCGGACTGGGCTCGAAGAGTTTGGTATCCCGAGCTACTCAATATGAGCGTAGATCCCCCGATCCGTCTGCCTCTTCGGGAGGATCTTCTGTCGCAGCAGCAGGGGACGGTCCTCCACCCGAACCTGTCCAGTCTACACCTGCTTGCGTGGAGATTGAGCGGCGGCAGTTGATTCCTTTCGACTTGCCTCCCGAAGTTTGTGATGTGATTCTGGCAGCCAGGCGTCCCTCCACTAAGGTGGTATACGCCTGCAGGTGGAACAAATTTGTGGCATGGTGCACAGCAAAGGCTGTGAATCCCCTTTCTGCCCCTCTTTCTGAGGTCCTTCTGTTCCTTCTCTCTCTGGCCCAACAGGGTTCTGCCCTGGGTACCATCAAGGGTTATCTTTGTGCTATCTCGGCCTTCCTCAGGCTCCCTGATCAGCCCTCCCTTTTCAAGTCCCCTGTTGTTAACAGGTTCTTAAAAGGCATTACACACCTCTTCCCTCCTGTTCCGTTTGTGATGCCTCAGTGGGACTTGAACTTGGTTCTTACCTTTTTAATGTGCGCTCCCTTTGAGCCTCTACATAACTGTCCTCTTCGTCTTCTGACTCTGAAGACAGCCTTTCTGGTGGCCATCACCTCCGCTCGGCGGGTGAGTGAGCTCCAGGCTCTATCTTGCAAACCTCCCTTTCTGTCTGTTCATCCAGACAAGGTTGTTCTTCGGACGCGTCCGTCCTTCTTGCCAAAGGTGGTTACTGCTTTCCACATTGGGCAGACCATCACTTTGCCCACCTTCTTTCCGCCTCCGCATCCTTCCAGAGAGGAAGAGAGGCTCCACCGTCTGGACCCAAAACGTGCGCTCTCCTTCTATATTGACCGCACACAACACTTCCGGGTGGATGACCAGCTCTTTGTTGGCTACGTGGGCGCCAAAAAGGTCGGGCGGTGCACAAGAGGACCATCTCCCGCTGGGTTACCTTGTGCATCAAGACCTGCTATTCTTTGGCTAAGAAGGAGCCTCCTGTTGGGCTGCGTGCCCATTCCACCAGGGCAACGGCTGCTACCACGGCCTTGGGCCGCGGTGTTCCGCTGCCGGTTATATGTCAGGCAGCTACGTGGGCCTCGCTGCACACGTTTACAAAGCATTACTGCCTTGACAGTCAGGTCCGGAGGGACGGCTTCTTTGGCCGTTCTGTCCTCCAGGACTTCCTTGTCTGATCTTTGTTCGCAGACCCACCACCGGGGTTGGTATTGCTGGGGTATCTATTCTAAGGTAAGGAATCTGTCACTAACGTGTCTCTTTCAGATGCACAAGTTACTAACTTGTGTAATGATATATCTGTAAGAGACAGTAGTTAGTGACAGATTCCTACCGCCCACCCATCCTCCCCGTTCTGCGAACTGATTTCTAGGGTCAAGGACATCCCTTTCAGGGCCCTAGTATTTTTCAGACACCTAGGTCAGCTTCTTGCATGGCTCTGCGTTCCTGGCGCGGAAAGTCGTGTACAGAACTGACGTCAGCGCGCAGGGCGGCGCCTAAGTACTGCCCGCGACGTCATCCTGGCGATCACGGCGCCGGCGACGGACGCGGAGCCGCACGGCGCCGCCTACCGACGCGCAAGGGTACTGCTACGCAAAAAACTTTCCGGATCCAGCCTGACGCCTGGGGATATTCTAAGGTAAGGAATCTGTCACTAACTACTGTCTCTTACAGATATATCGTTACACAAGTTAGTAACTTGTGCGCTAACGCCATGCCCATTCTTGGCCGTTCTGATCGGCAGATGTGGTCCGATATTGGGACCATGTTTGACCTCATCCCCGAAGACAAGAGACAGGACATTAGCAGAAGGAGAATGTACAGCTGCTGAAATAATAGACTGCGCCATGGACATAGCAACCACACACTTTAGGCAACTACTGGTGCAGCTGTGTTAAGAAGTGCAGGATGGCTTTGAGCAACATCATTTTGTCCAGAAATACAAACTAAAATTCTGGACATGGCGTATGATGGTGGCAGTTTGTTCGGAAAGCACATCGATGACGCTCTATTAGCCATTAAAACCGATGCAGAAACAGCCTAGACGCTGGGGACCCTGCAATTTTGTAAGGTGCCCTTTCGAGGAGCACATGGACGTGGTTTCTCCGGGTATAGAGGGGCCTACCAACGCACCCAACACTATCGTCAAGGTTACCAGCAACTAGCATATCGACAACCAACTACTGCTGGTTTCTCCAGACAGGGCTCTCGCAGGAAGCCACCATCCCAGGGACGCACCTCAGGTCGCAAGCAGTGACCGCATTCGGGTACCAGCTACTGCCTTCCCCCACAGGCCTCCCGTACCCCCTCTTCCCCCCACACCAGGTCCGTGCGAACAATTACATCCATCAGTAGTGCAACATTACTAAGGACAGATGAGTCCTGGACTTGATATCCTATGGCCACACTCTTGAGTTTGTCCAACGTCCACCAAACACTCCACCCAGGGAATCTCATCCTCCTCGTCTTCACTTGCTAAAACAAGAAGCGATTATTATGCTAATACAGGGAGCAATTGAGGAAGTTCCTGTGACGCTAAAGAGGAAAAGGTTTTACTCCCGTTTTTCCTGATACCCAAGAAATCAGGGGAGTGGAGACCTATTTTAGACCTCAGATAGCTCAACAAATTGCTCAGAAATAAAACCTTCATGATGATTATGCTCTCAAATATCCTTCAGCGCCTTAACAGTGAAGACTACATGACAACCCTGGATCTGTAAGATGCCTACTTTCATGTCCCTATCCACCCCAAGCCCCGGAAGTACCTCCGCTTCACAGTAGCTGGTACCCGTTATCAGTTCAGAGTCCTTCCCTTAGGCCTGACATCCGCTCCACGGATATTCACCAAGTTCTTGGCCCCAGTTGCAGTCGCCTTACGGAACCAAGGTCATCAAGTATTTCCATACTTGGACGACTGGCTCCTAAAAGTTCCAACAGCTCGTCAAGCTGTCAGAGCTACGGAAGCCTGCTTAACACTCTTTCACAAGCTGGGCCTTACCATAAACCAACGGAAGTCGTCAGTCATTCCCAGTCAGACAGTGACGTTCCTAGGGGCTGATCTAGTCCCAGCCCAGAGCAAGGCCTTCCTCTCATGAGACAGGCAGGAACAGTTGCAAACATTGCCTCTCAACCTAACAAGAAAACGGTGTACTTCAGTGAGGATATACAAGCCGTCCTGGGCATACTGTCTTCCGTGATAGACTTAGTACCTTTAGCTTGTCTTCACATGAGGCCATTGCAAGAAGAGCTTCAGCTGCAATGGATTCAAACCATGGGACCCTTCAACTTTATCTCTATCACTCCACGCATGAGAGAGGCTTTCAGATGGTGGAGCCTAAGGTCGCATCTTTCACAAGACCTCTCTTTTCTGCCTCTGGTTCCAGAATTTATCGTCACCACAGATGCTTCTATGGAGGGTTGGGGAGGCCATCTGTAAGATCTCCAGATTCAGGCGAATGGTCCTCGTCCCAATAACTAATGCACATCAACAGGTTGGAGCTCAAAATCATCTTTCTCTCCCTGCAGGCTTTCTTTCCTCGGATAGAGGGATCATCTGTGTTGGTCTGCGCGGACAACACCACAGGCATGTTTTATGTCAACAAGCAGGGAGGTACCATGTCTCTTACTCTTTCTCAAGAGGCTCAATAGCTTTGGAGTTGGTAAACGGATCATGGAATATCCCAGGGCTTCGGATTACTCTGGCAGATGCCCTCTGCAGGGCAAAGGACAGTTGACACGAGTGGGATCTGGACCAGGGTCAGTTGGACAGGATCTTCTCGCAATGGGGGAAACCGGCACTAGATCTCTCTCCCAAACAGATTCCCTGTCCCAAACTCATGGGGAATGCCCTTACAATGCGTTGGGCCGGGATATATGCTTACGCATTTCCCCCATCCCATTGATTCTCAATTTATTCAGGAAATGAAAGCAGAACGCTGCAGCCTACTTCTGATAGCCCCCAGATGGCCCAGGTAGCACTGTTTTTCAGAGGTTCTCCTCCTCTCAGAAGCCAAGTCCATCTGTCTTCTACCGACACCAACCCTACTAACCATGAACGAGGGCCAGATGTGTCGCCTGGTGCCAGCATCTCTCAATTGCATGCATGGCTCCTGAATTCTATGAGTTTAAGGGTCTGAACATTACTCAGGAATGTGTAGATATTCTCGCCAGGTCTCGAGTGGAAAGCATTACCTAGACATACAGATTAAAATGGAGATGATTGTGTCACTGGTGCCGTCAAAACAAGTTGCAACCATACCTCGCTACTCCAGAACAAATCCTGCAATACCTACTTTCTCTGGCTAAATCAGGCCTGGTATATTAATTGGTGAAAGTCAATCTCTCCGCTATATCTTGATACAGACTCTCGCCCAAAATTCTGCCTCTTCTCTTACACCAGAATTGTAAAGCAATTCATGAATGGGCTGTTCTGTACTTTTCCTCCTGTGAAAGCTCCTCCTCTGCAGTGGCACCTCAACATAGTCCGATCACAACTGATGAGGCAACCCTTTGAGCCCATCCATAGGGCAGACATCAAGTACTTGACGTGGAAGGTTGCTCTTCTCCTCGCTCTGACATCCACTAGGAGAGTCAGCGAAATACAAGCTTTTACTATAAAACTACTTTTTCTATGCTTCACGAATGATTTGGTAATCCTCGGAACGAATCCTAATTTCATCCCTAAGGTTCCTTCACAATTATACCTAAACGAGCCTATTGTTCTGAGAACATTCTCCCCTGATCCAATTACACCAGCGGAACAAACTCTGCATACTCTAGACATTAAGAGGTGTCTTAAATTCTATCTGCAAAAGACTTAGACTATCCGCAAAACTGATCAACTGTTTGTAGCTCATGGACAAGGTCGTCAGGGTACTGCTGTTACTAAGGCTACTATTGCCAGACGGATCGCAGCCACAATACAGTTTTGCCACAACAAAGCAGGCAATCAGCTGGCAAGAACAGTTATAGTGCATTCCACAAGAGCAGTCTCCACCTCGGCTGCTATGTTCGCAGGGATTCCACTGGAAGAAATCTGCACAGCTGCAATGTGGAAAACCACACACAAATTTACGCAGCATTACTGCCTGGAATCGCCGCAGCTTGCTGGCGCAGCCATGGGACAGGCAGTGCTACGCCCATTGTTTCAGTAAGGTGAGCCTCTTTAATTAGAGGAGTTCATTTCTGTTTAATGTTGACCTAAGTATCAAATATGGTTTTTGTATTGATTAACGAAAAATGTTATACTTGTTCTTAATATAATAGGAATATTTATTTTACATTTTTTAACTTATTGCTTACATATTGTTATGCACCAGTACTCTCATAATGAATGTTTGTTCGTATACTCATTTTCATATAGTTCTAGTACTACCCACCATCCTCTATGGGTACTTGATTGTTTTCAATACTGCTTGCTATTCTGATTCAAGCATGTGAATCTATGAAAGATACCCCAATACTGGATAAAAAAACAAGTCACTTACCTGTAACTGCAGTTATCCAGTATTGGTATCTTTCATAGATTCACATGCAACCCACCCCCTCCCCTGAGAGGCTCCCCTTATACTTGGGTATTCCTATTCACACTTGTGCTGGAAAATCTGAGGGATTCAGCTTCTCTTTGGAAGGTTCTAGAGCATGGGTACTTACAAACTTTCTCTCAGGGGGCCAAAATTTCAGTCTGGTTTGTGGCCGAGGGCTGCACCGGTGGGGGCGGGGTCAGTGGGGCTAGAGAAAAAAAAAAGTTCACCACCTTTTCTAAACATTACTGGACAATGCTGCATTTCGAAAGCAGATATAACTACAAAGGTACAAGGAGGACATTTTGATAATACAGAGAAGGAGAAAGCAGTGAAAAGAGAGGGAAAAGCAAAGAAAGCACTCCAAAAACAGGAAGGAAGGAAGGAAAAAGCTGTGAAAATGGAGGGTAAAGGAAAAAGAACACTCAGAAAACAGGAAGGAAAGAGAAAGCAGTGAAAAAAGAAAGGAAAAACAAGCAGAAATCACTTTGCGAATATAGTCTAAATGGACCACCAAGCAGTTGTGCGGGCGGCGAGGAGGGCAGCAGTCTGGCCCGATCCAGGTAGGCCCTGTGCTGCAGTCTTAATGGCGTCGGCGAGAGCATGCTGCAGACAGTGTCAGCTGCGGGCGGAGACATAGTGGGCAACAAAGGAAGCAGGAAGCGTTCCAAAAGTTCCTCTAAAAGCCTGCTGTGAAAGAGCAACAGCTGACTTTTAAAGTCTTTGCTTCCCGCGGCCAGTGCCATGCGTGACGTCATAGAGGTGGTCAGTAAACACAGAAGAGGGCCGCTGGAGCATATGTAGTAACTCTGCTGTCATGCATGCTCCAGTGGCGCTCTTTAGTGTTTACTGACACTGTGTTTTAAAACACTGGTTCTAGAGGGTGCTAACTACTAATTGGTTATATCTAAAGTTTGGTCCTTTTTTAAAAAGTAGGTAGATAGGGTATTAAATTCATGATTTATACCATGATAGCGGATGAAAATGTTTATTACTGCTTTATTTATGGTACTGTGGGACTCCCACTTTGACAACAGGGAATGATTCAAGCATGTGAATCTATGAAAGATACCAATGCTGGATACCTGCAGTTACAGGTAAGTAACTTGTTTCTCCTCCTCCACCCAAGTTCAGGAACCTTTAATTTCAATACATAAAGACAAAGTAGTCATGAGAACTCTTCCAAAAGTAATATCACCTTTCCACGTGAACCAGTCTATCACACTACCATCTTTTTGCCAGAACCCATCAAGCACATCCGAGAGAGCCTTGCACACGCTAGATGTCAGAATATCATTAATGTGCTACATACAAGCTACCAAAGACATCGGAAAAACTAAAAAAAATTTGTTAGAGCATTCTACACAAGTACTCTGTCAAACAGTAACAAAAATATTTATTGCTAGGTCGATTGTGCAGACAATCGAAAAGTGCTACTCGCTGCAGAAAAAACGTATCAAGCATAGCAAAAGCACATTCAACAAAGAAAAAACGGTCAAGAGCAGCCACATGGGCCTCTGAGCATATCTTCGCAAAACACTACTGCACAGATTTACTCTCAAGAAAGGGAAGCAGTGAGACATGCAACGTTAAATAAAACCTATGTGCCTCTACTCCCTCTTTAAACACACGTCCAGAATGAGGTTTCCTACTACATAATCTGTGCAAAGCATGTGAATCTTGAATAGATTTTGTGTAGCAAAGTAGACCAGTTAACTTGCTGGTAAAAATGATTTTGCAGCTTGACACTCTTCTAGATTCACATGTGACCCACCCACCTCCTATTCCAGGTGGTTTGTGGAGAAAAAAGAGATTGAAAAAAAAATCTGACATGGTAGGCACTTACAGGTGAATTGTGGGACCATGGGCCATGTCATGCAGGGGTCCTGCCTATGTTGACTCACGTTCAGTAACCAAGAAAAATTTTACCCACTTCCGGACCCAACCACTAAATGGCGGAATTGTGCAAAGCATGTGAATCTAGAAGTTTCAAGCTATAAAACTATAATTACGGTTAAGTAACTGGTTTCTTTCAATGTATTATGGTCTCCATAAAAAAAAGGCCCCAAGTGAGAATGCAGATCGATCTTTGTCCTCAGACGACCCAGCAAATGGATCAAGAAATTGTTAATCAATTGAAATCCTCCAGCCATTTTGTTTTAACCCCCGTTGGAGATAGATTATAAAAAGCAATTTAATAATCACTTCCATGTTTACAAGGAAACTCGTGTTTCCATTACTATTTGCGCTATGTATTGAACCTTTGGCAATTAAACTCTGCTGCAATCCCGCAATTATACTGTATCATCTAGGCAGTTATATGGGGATGACTTTCTGATAGAGACTTCTAGCTGCAGATTCCTTATCTTTTGAATATTCCTCGGGCACTAGACTGGATCCAGAAACATTTCAGCAATACCTCTGTGCGCTGGTAAATTTTGCTGTGTGGCTCTGCACTGACTGGTTCTGCTGTGGAAATAATGTGATGAACCTATATAGGCGTTACTCCCACGCGCTGATTTCAGTTCCTCTCTTTCCATGCCACCAGACGCATATCTGGAACTATGAAAGTGGTAGGAGCCCACTGCTTGCATGTAACCGCGCCATTACCCCATAGCATCTTGGTAGTTGTAGTTAAGCTTTTCACACAAAGTTCATATTATTCTATAGCAAATGCAGTCTTTCGAAATCGTATCACTAGACACCAGTGTTTCGGGATTCCTCCCTCATCAGTAGAGAATATTTATGGGTTGCTGGACATGCTGCCAATTTTCTCAGGTATAATCCCACTCATAGCGTGTAGGCGTTCCAAAGCTCGTCAGCTTTGTGGCGGCTCACGAGAACCTTTTATCAGTGAATGTGGGTAGGAACGCACTGCTTGCACGTAACAGCGCCATTACCCCATAGCGTCTTGGTAGTTGTAGTTCAGTTTTTCACACAAAGTTCATATTATTCTTCAGCAAATGCAGTCTTTCGAAATCGTATCTCTAGACACCAATGTTTCGGGATTCCTCCCTCATCAGTAGAGAATATTTACGGGTTGCTGGACATGCTGCCAATTTTCTCAGGTATAATCCCACTCATAGCGTGCAGGCATATCTGGAACTCTCTCTCATTCTTTTGAGACTCTAACCGCCATCAAAAATTAGTTTTACAGTGTGTAAGGGAAATGTCACCTCCCAAAAATAAAAGATTTTAAGCCCGAAAAGGATTGTTGCAAACAGATGTCTGCGACAGATCCTAATCAGATTTGTCTAGGGTCGAGCCATGACTCTGAGGCCTGCAGTGACTGCGCGTCGATAAACCCAAAGGCCAAACAAGGCACCGAGATGAAACTCTACATCACCAAGTACCGGAAGGCTCTGCATCTAGACTTGGGTTCAAGTTGAAAGTTCGTTCCCAGTTTGTTTGACACCCAGAAGCTGATTCCAGAGTTTGGTCTTAGTCTCGATCAAAGTCGCAGGTGAGTTGAAGAAAAAACAGAAGAAATCCAAGAGGCACTCTGCGCCTTCCCGCCACTCACACTGGAAGGAGTGGCAGGTGGCAATATACCTCTCGATCTCGCTCTTTAAGTCTTCGAATTCAGAGCTGATCACATAACTTGTTCCAACACAACCTGAGTTTTAGGGTTTGTCCACCACTTCTAAACTGATGCAAGAATTCTGCGAGACCTTGATGCAACACTCTGGATTCTTACCAACTCCCTCGCCGGTACTTGCAGGCCCAACGGAGTCCAGAGGTTCTCCACCAGGATTACGGTTGATGGGTTTGCCCTCTGCACCAGCTCTACACTCCGAGCCCCCTTAAGGGCCACCTTGGCTCTAGTTTCAACTGCACCTTCAGCACCATGGTCAACGCAGGTTGCTAGAACTTTGATGCCGCCATAGACGCCAGAATTCGATGCCCAAATTGTCATCTTTGATGCCAAGTTGGTGCCGGTTCAACGATGAACGAGGCCCTGCTAGATCTCTCTCCACGAAGAGATAAACACACCCTGCATTTCCTGTTCGCAACAAATTCGGGCAATGATTTTATGCTGGTGGTGAGACTGACCAACCTTATCACGAGGAAAATTAGCATGACGACCTAAAAGAGGCTAGTAGACTTACTACCTCCCCTAAGTTAGGGCTCCTCCCACCCGCTGAACCTGCCACTGAGGAGAGTGCTTGTTGTGCTGTGGTAATGCGTAGGGCGGCTGTAGTCTTTGACCTCCAGCTCCCCACCATAGAGGCCCTAGAGACCAATGGACTTACAGTGGTCCTTCAGCCAGGGCAAACATCCACTGAGCCCCTCTTACCTTTTAATGAGGCCCTTACGGATTATTTGTTAAGGGCATGGGCCAAACCTTTCTCTGGCCCCTGGTTAAATGCCAGAATGCACAACGCCAACCCCCTGCCTGAGGCGACCCTGCATTTTTATCTTCGTACTCCTTTCCTGAGCTTGGTGGTGCAGGCTTCTGCAAGTGGGACTAACTTCAACACCTTTCTAACTACTTCCCCGATAGCGAGTCAATATGGGTTGAGCCTTTAGGAAAAAGGGTCTTCTTGGCCACCAGCTTGGTGCTTCGATCAGTAAATGCCTGCTGTGGCGCTATTCCTACACCCTTTGGGATTCACTGACTGAAGTCCTCCCAGGTGTTCCTATAGATCTCTGACCTGTCCTCGCACGGGCTGTACAGGACTGTCGTGATGTGGCTAGGTTCATAATTCATTGTGCCTTATAAACCACCTATTCCATCGGGCGGGCAATTGGCACCAGTGTTGCCATTTGCCTCTACTCTTACCTGCAATCCAGTGTTTTTTCAGACGATGTCAAGTCAACCCTTATGGCAATGCTGTTCGACTCGTCTATTTGGAGACAAGGCGGATTCTGCTATCGAGCAGTACAAGGAGAGCAGGGCTACAATACGCTCCCCTGCTTATCTGCGCCACCTTTCCAGCTGCTTCAGCCCTACAGCTACATTATTGGCTTTGGCAGGGGTACTTTATACTGCCAGCCATTCCAACCTCCACAAGGTGCCCACTGCCCTCACATCAAGTGGCTGCTTAGTCCACTCCCACCCGCCCCTCAGCCCTATATGACAGACCCCTTTAGCATGCCCTTAGAGGAGCATAGCCACCCATGGGAGGCAGGGTCCAACGATAGGGTTGACAGGCCTTAACATTGGGCAGGTGGGTCCTGGAAATGGTTTGGCAGGGATATGCCCCAACTCTCGTTCTCTCACAGCCGCAGCTTCCACCATCCCCAGGCCTTTGAGAAATCTACTCGCCCACTCGCTGTGGCTAGCCATATTTCATCAGGATGAGCTATTTTTAAGGCCTACTCGCCCATTCTGACGAGCTGACAAATAACAGCTGTTCTGTTCACTCAGAAAGTGAATGAGCACTAAATATGCTGTTAAATCTTGTTTTTATCTCATCCCATTTGCTCTGCATTCAGAGATCGAGGTCAAAAGTCAGTTTGTTTTCATAGATTTGCTTTTCTTTGTCTGTGAAGTTAAAGGATTTTGTAAAGTGAACTGTGTGACAATCGTTCTGTGCAAAGCGTATTAAATGAAGGGATGTAAGATATCAGGCTTTTTCTAACAACATTGAAAGAGCTAATAAGTTAACTGTACAAACATTTCAAAATATATTTTAGTAGTTATAAAGGCACATTTTTGTATTTCTGTGTGGTGAAAAGATTTTTATGGGATGAAAACAAATCGCAACACTTTACTTGGTCACACAATTTTCAAACATTGTTTGTACGCTATATAGTTTTATCAGTAAAACTGCATGTTAGTGAGAAGTCAATCAATCAGGAATTTATAGAGCACGCTACTCACCCGTGAGGGTCTCAAGGCGCTGGAGGGTGGGGGCAGAGGAGGTGTGCAGCTCCGGATCAGTCGAAGAGCCAGGTCTTGAGGCACTTCCTGAAGGCGTGCAGAGTAGGGTAGCGTCTGATGTTGACTGGCCTTTGCTGCGACGTAGGAGAAGGCCCTTCCGCCTGCTCTGGTTTTGCGGATGCGTGGGGTCTCTGCTAGGGCGAGGTCAGCGGAGCGGAGGTTCCTTTTGGGTACGTGGAAGGATACTCTCTCGTTGAGGTATTTGGGTCCGATGTTGTGGAGTGATTTGTAGGCGTGGGTGAGTAGCTTGAAGGTCACTCTCTTCTCGACGGGGAGCCAGTGGAGGTCTCGTAGGTGCTGGGTCATGTGCTCGTGTCGTGGGGTTCCGAGGACGAGTCTGGCTGCGGTGTTCTGGATGGTTTGGAGCTTGTGTAGCAGGGTTCTGTTGATTCCGGCGTAGAGGGCGTTGCTGTAGTCCAGTCTGCTGGTTATGAGTGCGTGGGTGATGGTCTTTCTGCATTCGGGGGGGTATCCACTTGAAGGTCTTGCGGAGGGAGTTGAAGCAGGTGGAGGCGACGGCGTTGATCTGGCGGGTCATGGTGAGGGAGGAGTCTAGGATGATGCCGAGGTTTCGGGCGTGGTCTGTTGGAGTGGGTGGGTTCCCGAGGGCGGAAGGCCACCAGGTGTTGTCCCAGGCGGTGGAGGACGGTCCGAGGACGAGGACCTCTGTCTGCTCCGAGTTGAGCTTCAGGCAGCTGTTGTTCATCCAGGCTGCGACGTCCTTCATTCCTTCCTGGAAGCAGAGTCTGGTGCCTTCAGCATTTTTCGTGAGGGAGAGGATGAGCTGGGTGTCGTCGGCGTAGGATACTATGCTGAGCCCATGCTGTCTGACGATGGCGGCGAGGGGGGCCATGTAGATGTTGAAGAGCGTGGGTCTGAACGAGGATCCTTGGGGTACTCCACAGTTGATCTCAGTGGGTTCGGAGAGGAAGGGTGGGAGTCTGATCCTTTGGGTTCTGCCGGAAAGAAAGGAGCGGATCCAGTCAAGGGCGGTTCCTCGTATACCGGCGTCGTGGAGACTGGCTGCGAGAGTGCGGTGTGAGACGGTGTCAAAGGCTGCAGAGAGGTCTAGTAGGATGAGGGCCGCAGTGTGGCCCTGGTCGAGTCGCATGCGGATGTCATCGGTGGCGGCGAGGAGGGCGGTCTCGGTGCTGTGGTTAATGCAAAATCCGGACTGGGAGGAGTCGAGGATGGCGTTCTCTTCGATGAAAGTGGTCAGCTGGGCATTGATGAATCTCTTGGTGACTTTGGCTGCGAAGGGAAGGAGAGAGATGGGCCGGTAGTTTTTCAGGTCCGTCGGGTCAGCCGAGGGTTTCTTGAGGAGGGGCTTGACCTAGTTCGGGTGCTATGGAGGCGGCGGCTCTGTGGTAAATGTGCGGTGGGCAGGGGTCCGTGGGGGCTCCTGAGTGGGTGTTCTTCATGGTCGTGGTGGTGTCTTCGTTGGTAGCAGGTTTCCAGGTGGTGATGGTCGGCTGGTTGTCGGTGGTGGAGAGGGGGGTGGTGTCTGTTCGCTGAAGTTGTCGTAGAGGGCCTTGATTTTCAGGTGGAAGTAGGAGCTCTGCTTTTTTCAGAGGCCCTGTGATGGTGCGACGTCCGTGGCTTCGCTGGGGAGTTTGGTGAACTGCTGTATGACGTTGAAGAGTTCTTTTGCGTTACTTGCGTTGGTGTGGATTTTATTCTTGATAAAGGTCCACTTGGTGGCTCTTATGCGCTGGTGGTAATCGTTCAAGGCGTTCCTGTAGGTGTTCTGGTCTTCTGTGGTTTTCCTGTTCCGCCAGAGTTTCTCGAGGCGTCTGCAGGAGCGCCTGGCGTCTTGGAGATCGGTGGTGAACCAGGCGGCCTTCAGGGGGCGTTGTTTGACGGGGTGGCGGAGGGGTGCGAGCTTGTCTGCACAGCTGGAGATCCAGCGGTGTAGTTCTTTGGCTGCGGAGTTGGCGTCGGTCGTGGCGGAGGGGGGGTTGTGGAGGAGGGTGGTGTTGAGGTGTTCCTCTGTGGCCTTGCTCCAGTTACTTTGTGGTGGGGCGGGCTTGGGTGCGGTGGTGGTGTTGAAGGTGAAGTACACAGTGGTGGTCTGTCCAGAGGGGCTGTGTGGTGTGGCTGAAGTGGATGTTTGTCCCTCCTGCGAAGATGGGGTCGAGGGTGTGTCGGGCTCTGTGGGTGGGGGTGGTGACGAGCGGCTTCAGTCCGAGGTTGGCGAGGTTGTCAAGGAGGGTGGTGGAGTCGGCGGCGCAGCGGTTGTCGAGGTGGAAGTTCAGGTCTCTGATGAGAATGTAGTCCGTGGAGGCGATGGCGTGGGGTGCGACGAGGTCGGCAGTGGTGGTGGCGGAAGAGGCACGAGGGTCCCGCGCAGCGTGGTTCTGGATCTGGAAGTGGAGGTGCTCTGTGTTGGAGAGGGGGTCGCTCGTGCTGGAGGTGGAGAGTCGGAGGGAGCTCTTGTGTGCGATGGAGTGTCCTCCTCCTGGGCGGTGGGGGCGGTCCTTCCTTTGGATCTTGTAGCCGTCAGAGATGGCGTTGGCGGTCGGAGGTGGCGTTGGTCCATGTTTCCGTGAAGAAGGCGACGTCTGGCGAGAGGGTGTCGAGCAGGTCCCAGATCTCTACGGCGTGTCTGTGTAAGGAGCGCACGTTGAAGAGGATGCACGTCAGGGCTTCGGTGGTACGGGCGTGGGTTCAGTGGTCGTCGGGGAGTTGTCGATGGTGAAGTATTGTCGGCAGTGTAGGCAGGAGAACTGGCCGTGGGTGGTGTTCGGCGTTGATCTCTGGCAGTTGTTGTTCCTTCCGGGGTTGAGTGCGAGGAGGGAGGCGGAGTTGTAGCGGTGGGAGGTCGTTGATCCAGGGTTCCTGGCGCTGGCCGCGGTCGGGTCGCGGATGGGCGCAGACGGGCTTGCCTTTGGCACGCTTTCTGAGGCCACATCACTGGAAAATGTGCTGTCTGTAAATGATAGTGCACTACCTTATCATGCTTCAGTAATATATTTATTAAAAGTGAGTTTTTAAACTGGAACTGAGAAATATTTCTGCCCCCATCCTGATGACAGTGCTATTAGGGAAGTCAGAGGCAAGTCTGGGGTCATGTGTAACCTATATGTAGGCTCAATACTTATTATACATGGAGCAACTGTTTAGTCTATTAAATAAAAAAGTTATTTTGTACAGTAGAAATGCTGAACTCGATATTTGAAGGTGCTCTTATATCTGATAATGAAGAAAAAAGAGGCTCAATAAAATATTTGCCTGAGAACACAAGTTTAGACCAATTTATGGGTCAAGTACATTACAGTTAAGGTCGAGTAGATTATTCAAGTTACTAGACCTGCAGGTCTACTAAAATTTTGACGATTTTTCAAGGCCTGATCCCGCCAGTGACTGTCTGAGGACTGTCTCTCCATTTGGAGCAGAAAGTGCAAGCCCTTTTGGCCAAAGGGTTTATTGAGAGAGTGCCTAAGCCAGAAGGAGGACGTGGTTGATATTCTGACTACTTTCTGGTGCCCAAGAAGGTCAGAGGCCTTCGTCTTATTTTAGGCCTATGTCCTTTCAATGCCTTCCTCTGGAAGGAGAAATTCGAAATGATTCCTCTGGCCCAGGTCTTGTCTGCACTTGACTCTGGAGACTGAATTGGTGGCATTGTACCCGTCCTGCTGGCCCGTTAGTGCTACCTGCGGTTTGTGGTGGGACAACAGCATTTTCAGTTTGCTGTGCTTCCCTTTGGTCTAATCAGTGCCCCTCGGGTGTTCACGATAGTGATCGAGGTGGTGGTAGTATTTTGTCCGAGTTTAGGGGTGGCAGTCTGCCCCCTAACTCGAGAATCTGGCTGTTGAAGGTGGGCTCGTCAACCACCTCCAGACTATGGCAAATCTCCTTTCATCGTTCGGTTTTACTATCAATGTGCCGAAGTCACACCTGACTCCTTCTCATATGCCATTCTGGACACAGTTCAGTTTTGTACCTTCCCCCCCTGGAAAGAGAGTCCAGGACATTCAGGCTTTGATGACGATCTTTCAGCCTCAGTCCTGGATTTCACTCTGGTCGACTCTGTGGCTGCTGGTATTTATGGCCTTGTGCATTCTGCTGATCGAGCACGCCAGTTGGCATATGCGGGCTCTGCAGTGGGATCTGAAGTCTCAGTGGGCTCAACATCAATGTAACCTTTCCGACCATGTTCAGATTTTGAAGGAGACTTAAAACGATCTTCAGTGGTGGTTACTGGACCATGATTGGATCTTCAGCAGACCCCTCTCCCTTCCCCTCCCAGAGCTGACAGTGGTGACTGATGCAGCGCTTCTGTGTTGGAGTGGCCATCTTTGAGAGGTGGAGATCAGAGGCCTCTGGTCTCCGGCAGAGTCCCGGCTCCAGATCAAGCGTCTTGGCATTGAAAGCCTTCCTTTCATACATCAAGGGGAGGCTGGTATAGATGCTCACTTAAACCACCACCCCCATGAGGTACTGCAACATGCATTTACGAAGTGGGGTCATGGACCCTGTTACAGGAGGCCCTCTGCCTTTGGAAATTGCTGGACCACCAAGGAATTTTCTTGATGGTAAACCACCTGCCAGGATTGTTGAATGCAAGGGCGGGTGAGATCAGTCGTCGGCACCTAACCGATAACGAGTGGCAGTTGCACCTGGAGGTAGCGGAAGGTCTCTTTCGCAAATGAGGAGAACCTTAGCTCGATCCATTTGCCACCACCCAGAATGCACAATGTCAGCACTTCTGTGTGTTGGACTTTCCAAGGCTTCTCTCGCTCTGAGACAAGTTCTACCTTGGGTTTGGAATTCGGGAATCCGCTATGCCTTTGTGCCGATACCACTCATGGCCCGAGTTCTCAAGAAGATCAGGACTAACCGGCCCAAGTCACCCTAGTGGCCCTGGCTTCGGTATGGTACTCTGAGTTCCTGGGCTTGAGCATCTGTCCTCAGATCAGGCTGCCCCTCTGGGAGGATTTGCTGTTGCAGCAGCAGGGCAGAATTCTGCACCTGGCCCTTCGCAATCTCCACCTTCATGCTTGGACATTGAGCGGCGACAGCTGAACACCTTCGACCTTCCTCCGGCAGTGATTGATTTCATCTTGGCAGCCAGACAACCCTCGATAAAAACATTATACCTCTGTCATAGGGATAAATTTGTGACTTGGTATGTTACTCAGCCGATTAGCCCCACTGCAGGCAAAGTTATCTGGCGTTTTATTTGTTTTTCCCCTGGCATGGCCAGGCTTTGCTTTGGGCACAGTTAAAGGGTACCTTTCAGTTCTTTCGGCTTTCTTGCGGTTGCCAGATCAGCCCTCATTGTTTAAGTCCCCAGTCGTTATGCACTTTTGAAAGGTTTACATTTGTTTCCTCCCTCTCCATTTGTCATGCCACAGGGGGACCTTAATTTGGTCCTTATGTTTCTAATGTGCACTCTTCTAGCAGCTTCACAGCTACTCCTTACAGCTTCTCACCTTCAAGAGACTGTTCCTTGACACTATAACATCCGCGCAACGTATAAGTGAGTTTCAAGCGATCTGTATCAACCTGCCGCATACCACCCTTTTCCCAGGCAAGCTGGTTTTGAGGACACAGGAACCCTTCCTGCCTAAATTTGTGATGCCTTCCCACATCGGCCAGAACATCACCTAGCCAGCGTTCTATGCTCCACCTCACCCCTCTAAGGAGGAGAGACTCCATATCTTGGATTCATTGAGAGAGCTGAACTTTTATATAGATCGTTCCAAAGAACACCGGGTGGACGATCAACTCTTTGTGGGGTTCTCTGAGCAAAAAAAGGCTAGTCTGTGTATAAGAGAACCATCTCCTGCCGAATTGTGCTCTGCATTAAGATCTGCTACGCATTGGCTAAAAGGCAGCCTCCGGAAGGCCTGCATGCTCATTCTACCAAGGCCAAAGCTGTTACCACTGCGTCTGTATATGGATTCCCTGTCCTGGGCACCTTTTGTGTTATGTTATGCTTATTTGTATAGCGTGTATCCAGGCGCTTTGCAAGAGAAAGGGCAGCTGTCTCCTAGGAGAGAATAATTCAAAGAGCCAGGTCTCTAGCTTCTTGTGGAACTCGAGAAGTAATGAGGAGGCTCTGATGTGCTGTGGGAGTTTGATCAATGCCTTGACTGAGATGTATGAGAAAGCGTGGCTGCTGGTCGTGGTCTTGCGGATGCAAGGTATGTGTACGAGTGTGTGTGTGTGTGTGGCTGAGCGGAGGTGTCAGGGAGGTACATGGTAATTTATGTGGTTATTGAGGTAGGCCAGACCAACGTTGTGTAGTACTTTGTA
This sequence comes from Calotriton arnoldi, assembly GCA_963921515.1. Classification (NCBI taxonomy): domain Eukaryota; kingdom Metazoa; phylum Chordata; class Amphibia; order Caudata; family Salamandridae; genus Calotriton; species Calotriton arnoldi. The sequence goes on from CAWUFW010000018.1 coordinate 1,763,894, forward strand.
TGTGTGAATGAGCAGTTTCAACTGAGTAATTTGTGTATGAGAAGCCAGTGGAGTTGTCTGAAATGTGGGGTGATGTGGGTTCGGCGAGGTAAGTTGAGGAGGAGCCTTGCTGCTGCGTTCTGTATGGTTCTGTTTAGAAGGTTTTTGGTGGTTCCTGTGCAGAGTGAGTTGGCGTAGTCCAACCTGCTGCAGATCAGGGCCTTTGTGACCGTTTTTCTGGTGTTTTCTAGAAGCATTTGCAAATCTTGCATAGCGTTTTCATGATGCGGAAGGAGGTGACTGTTGACTTGGGTGACGTTCAGTTTGTTGTCTAGGATGATTCAGTGATTTCTGGCATGGGTGGTGGGAGTTGGGATAGGGTGAAGTCCCAAGTCGGTTTCTCTTCCGAATATCACTACCTCTGTATTGTCTGTGTTCAGTTTGATGCAGTCACTAATGCATGTGGTGAAGTTGGCTTTGGTGGTGGGGGGTCTTGTCAGACAGGGTGAGTATAAGTTGTGTGTCATCTGCGTAGGAGAGTATGCTGATGTTGTGAGAGCTGATGAGGTCCACTAGCTGGCTCATGTAGATGTTGAATAATGTTGGACTCGGGGACGATCTTTGGGGGACTCCGCAGATGAGGTTCTTGGGCTCAGAGTTGTTGGGGGGAGGTAGGTTGACTCTGGGTTATTCCTGTGAGGAATGAGCGGATCTTTTTGAGGGAGGATCCTTAGATGCCTGTGTCGTGTAATCTTTTGATCGGGTGGAGTGAGAGACCATGTCAAATTCTGCTGAGAGGTCGAGTAGTATGAAGGCCACTCTCTCTCCACGGTTCAGTATCATCCTAACGTAGTCTGTAGCTGCAGTAAGGGATGTCTTGGTGCTGTGGTTGGGTCGAAAGCTTGATTGCATAGTGTCTAGGAGTTGGTGTTTATTGAGATGGTGGACAAGTTGTCTGTTCATTGCTTTCTCTATGAACTTGGCCGGGAAAGGTAGGAGGCAGATCGGCCTATAGTTTGCTAGGTGGGTAGGGTTAGCCGAGGGTTTCTTTAATAGCACGTTGACCATCTCGTGTTTCTATTTGTCCGGGAACGTCTCGGTCGTGATGGAGTTGTTTAGGATGTGTGTGAGGTCTTTGCAGATAGGGAAGGCTCCCAGGTTGTAGATGTAGGACAGGGATCCGTAAGTTCTCCGGAGTGCGTGGTCCCCATGATGTTGACTGTTTCCTCCGCGGTGAGACTTTAGCAGGTGGTCAAGATGTCTCCGAGGTTGCAGGTGGGTAAGTCGGGGCTTGAGGGTGTTAGTGATCGGTTGAGGGTCAAAATTGCTGTAGATGACTTTGATCTTGTTGTTGAAGTCCGAGAGTTGGTCACACAGTTCCTGGGAGGTGATGATGTTGTTTGTGGTGGAGGTATGTGCTGTGAAGTCTTTGACAATTGAGATTTCTTTGCTGCTGATGCGCTCGGCTAGGGCTGCCTTTTTGGTTTCTCTGATGTGCTTGTAGTAACGTCTCAGGGCTGATTTATAATTCTCCTTGCCAGTGTTGAGGTGGTTTGTCCTCCATCTTCTTTCTAGCTGTTTGCAGTATTGTTTTGTTGCTAGCAGTTCTTCTGTGTACAAGTTATCTAGTTTCCATTTGGGACCTTGATGATCTCTTAATCATTCTTAATGCAGTTTCTGATTCATTCTTAACCATCTTTTCGGATCATTGAGGTTCTGCTTCCAATATTGCAGGGCAGTTCTTCCATTTATCAACTTGTTCCCTTCAGCTAAATCAGTGAAAAATAGTGACTTGCTATTAACCTATACCTTTCGTTTTGCCGGAAATAGCATGTTCTTGACTTTTGTGTCAAACCATATCCACTTGGAAAAAAAAAGATTGCAAGCATTCTGGACAGTTATATTCTGGGAATTTTTAGACCGTAGTGCCTCTCTGCCTTTCCACGTTCTTTGGCATTGCAGTACCTGTGATTTAAAAATGTTGCTATTTTCAGTCGATCTGGCACCTGGTCTAGGTAGAGGAACTAGGTGCTTGTGTGCCTTTTGCACTAATAGTTTTGGTGTGCCTTTGAATAGTGTGTCTTCACCAACCTGCCCTCTAGAAAACCTTCCTTTGTGAAACCTTGAATCTTTCCCAGCATCCCCACTATATGAATATTATTTCTTCTTGAGCATCCCTTATCCTCCGCCACCCTGCTTTTTACTACAGATCATCAACTACATCGCTGCTTGGTGATTTCAGAGGGTTTAGATTCTGTATTAGTGATTCTGTCTGCAAATTTATGTTTATTTGCTCTCAGTAGGTTCACCTCAATTGTGACAAGGTCAGTTTTCACTTCCATTGCATTACGGGCTTTGTGTATGGTGGAAAAAATACAACCAAACATGCCCTCTGATGTTTTCATGAGATGCATGCTGTGCCTGCAAGGAGATTATAGGCCTTGTGGGGGTCTTTCTCAGTTCTGTCTGTTGTGTGCCAGTTTCCGCCTTCATAGACCTCAGTTTCCCATTAATTGGCTAGAGCCATGTGTATTCGTTAGATCTCAAAAGGGAACAGAGATGGCCAAGAACCCTTGAGGGATCATGCGTACTATTAACCCATCAATTCTTTCACAGCAGACACCACACAAGTCCACCTAGTTCCAACCCTGATTAAAACACAGCTCTTCTTGTCTGGAGTCCCTCTGATGCACCTCCATCTGTGTCTGCTGGAGCTCAGGAGTTGTTCAGTAACCAGTCCTATATGTATACTTTTTTCCCCAGGGAAAATTCCACTCATTTCAGGCCTGCCCCTACCCCAGCAGAGTGAAAGCAGGCATGGTAACTAATTGAAGGGGCACTGTAGCCCTCAATCCAGAAGAATGTTGGTGCTCACTGATATCCAGTTTGTTCTTGCCCCTTCAAGAGGGTAAGTGAAGCAGGGGAACGGTATCTCTGGTGTCCAATTCTCCCTCTCTGTGCATCAGCCACTGTTCTGTTCATGCTACAACAGCTTTGGCAGCCAACACTATCTTCACCTCTCTTCCTGAGTACTTACAGTAACTGACTGCAGTATGTGGGAAATGAGCTGCAGGGTAGGCCTGCCACCTGGCGTGTCAACCCACAGGACTAGGCCTACAACTGCAGTGTCAAAGTGAATGTTATTCCGGCTCTAACAGTCTCTCACCAGGCTTGGATCTCAGCATGCCGTACCACCACCCAATTTAAAAATGGCTGCAGTTTCTTTCACCCCAGTCTTGTCATGGTAGTGCTCGAGCAGTCCAGTAACTCCAAAGCTGTAGGGTAAAATCTGAGAACTGCTGCCAGTCTACATTGATTATCCTGGTGTATTGCCCAGCAGGATTCAACTGAAGGATGTCGGCTGAGCTGGAAGGTGAGCGCAGGGGGGTCCTTGCTCCATCTCAGCATGGTGATGCCCCAAGAACACCCCCACAAAAGCATAGTAAGAATTTACAGACAGTAGGACGAAAAATTAGGAGAGCAGCTGCAACACAGTGGAGAATTGCTGACTACAGGTATGGAGGATTTGACACAGAACTTAACCTGAAGAGAATCAAAAGAGTGCTAGATCATTACTGTAGGAAGGCAAAACTATATTGAACATGTCTCAAATCTGCTTTACAATGTACAGATTCAAAAAGTCAAACTCTCAACCGGCACAGTTTCAAAGTCATGCCTGGCTCTAGGCTAACTGGATTTTAAACTGGAGTTTGATCATGGACATTTCATTCACAGGGAACATATCTGTGGACCTAATGAAAAACAAATATCTGAAAGAGACCATTAGTTATAAATTCCTTACCTTAGAATTACCCCCAGTAGTCAGACTGGATCCGGAGATTTTTCTCTAGCTGTACCCCTGCACGTCGGTAGGTGGTGTCAGTCGACACTGCGTCCGTTGTTGACGTTGTGGTCGCCGGAATGGCGTTGTGGCGTCTACTTAGACGCCGCCCCTGCGCGCTGACGTCAGTGCTTTCTTTTTCTGCGCCAGCTTTGCGCAGACCTGGAGACAGCTACCCGTTTAGTCAATTTTTGACTACGTTTTTTCTCGAATTTTGTCGACTTCTTTTTGAGTCTTACGACTCCTGGTGTACGAGGGATGTCCCATCGACAGACTGGACAGCGGACCCGGAGCGTTGTCGCTATCCAGCTCTGTCTACGGAGCCTGCTTCTGGGACGGCTCCGCACTTCCCTCCTTTTCCCGCTGCTGGAGCGCCCCCTGCCCAGCTTTGAGCTTTCTAAGAAGTGCTTCACAGCATCTTTGGGCAGCACGACTCAGCCGGCGTGCCTTCAGGCCCCGCGGACTCGGGTGAGGGCCCTGGGAGTTCGATGCCCTGGAGGGCCCTCGAGGATCCAGACCTGGATCCGGATCGACACTGGTCGACCTCACAGTACTTTCCCCGGTGCCGATCCCGACGACTACGCCCCCGGCGCCGGTCGTGGCCCGACCCCCGCCTCACCCCCGACTTGGATACAGCGCCGGGCCGACGTCGGCACTGGTACCGTAGGGCACTTTTGTGCCACTGTTCATCCCTGGTGTTCCTTTTAGGCCTGACTGGCAACCAGAGGAGGACTGGGAGGGGTCTGTGGACTCTTTAGCTGATCAACTTGATGAGCCGGACTGGCAGGGGGACCTGAGTGACGCCAGTGGTCTGGATACCTCCCCATACCTTGGCATGCTTTATCCCCCTACCATGGCTATGGAGTAGGGAGCGTCATATGCAGTGGTATTGCGTAGGGCGGCTGAGGCCTTGCACCTGCAGCTTCCTACAGTGGCAGTCAGGACTAATCTCCTGACAGAGGTGCTTCAACCGACGGCGGCCTCTTCGGAACCCCTTCTTCCCTTCAATGCAGTCCTCATAGACGTCCTTCTGGGCACTTGGTCCAAGCCCAGCACAGGGGCCCCTGTGGACAGGATGATTGCCCGACGCCACCGCCCAGCACCGGGCAGCCCACTTTTCCTCTCCCAACACCCGACCCCAGAGAGCTTGGTGGTCCAAGCCTCGTCCTCTAAGGGCACATTCCCTACTGCTACCCCAGATAGGGAATCCAAGAAGCTGGACCATCTTGGGAAGATGTTTTCTTCCGCCATCTTAGCGCTGCGGTCTGTGAATATCGCATGCCTCTTGCGCCTTTATACCCATACAGTGTGGGATACGGTTGCGCAAGTGCTGCCACAGTGTCTGAGGAAAGGGCAGGACCGTTCTCACCCGCGCAGTGGCAGAGGGTAGAGACGCAGCCAAATTCACAATCAGATGTGGGCTGGATACCGCCGACTCACTGGGCAGAACGGTTTCCACGTCAGTAGCCCTGAGGCGCTACGCCTAGTTGAGGACATCTGGTTTTTCTGGGGATGTCCAATCCACCTTACTGGACATGCCCTTTGATGGCCGTCGCCTTTTAAGGGGATAAGGCAGACTCGGCGCTCGAGCGCTTTAAGGATTTTAGGGCTACGGCCAGGTCCTTGGGCCTCGCGGCGACCTCTCACCCCACGCAGTCTGCTTTTTGCCCCTTTCGTTGCTACGGAAGAGCTGCCCCACCACCTTCGGCCCAGTCTAGCCACCGGTTCACGCAAGCGGCCCAGCCTGTGCATGGCTGCGGACGTGGTACCCCGCGAAGCGGGTCTGGGGGCCAGCGGGCGGGTCAGTCCACCCATAACACCCCTGCAGCAGCCTCCAAACCCTCCTAGTCCGACCTTTCAGGGCCACCAGAAGCCAGTGGGCGGCAGGATTCGCCATCACCTCCCCCACTGGCACACCATCACTTCGGACACGTGGGTTTTGCAGATAGTCCGAAGGGGCTGCTCCCTCCCCTTCGAGTCTACCCATCCCTCCATGCCACCATCCTTCCATCGCATGTCGGAGGATCATTTGGCTCTTCTCCGCCAGGAAGTTGCAGCTCTCTTGGCCAAGGGAGCTATCGAAAGGGTCACTGTGCCAGAAGTAGGTCGTGGTTGCTACTCCTACTACTTCCTGGTACCCAAGAAGGACAAAGGTCTGCGTCCTATCTTAGACCTCAGGGTCCTCAATCGCTTCCTCCGGAAGGAGAAGTTCAAGATGCTCGCGTTGGCTCAGGTCCTGTCTGCCCTCGACCCCCGTAGACTGGATGGTAGCGTTGGACTTGCAGGACATATATTTCCATATCCCCGTCCTGCCGGCCCACAGGTGTTACCTACGGTTCACGGTGGGCCACAAGCTTTTTCAGTTCACCGTGCTCCCTTTTGGCCTTACCAGCGCCCCTGGGTGTTCACGAAGGTGATGGTGGTGGTCTCCGCTCATCTGCGCAGATCAGGGGTTCCAGTCTTCCCCTATCTAGATGACTGGCTGCTGAAGGCGAGCTCGCCCCTGGCTGTTGTCTCCCACCTCCAGACTACGGCGGACCCCCTGCATTCGCTGGGGTTCACTATCAACGTGCCAAAGTCACATCTAACTCCCTCTCAGAAGCTCCTTTTCATCGGAGCGGTTCTGGGTACGGCGCAGTTTCGGGTTTATCCTCCCAAACAGCAAGTCTGGGATATTTGGGCTATGATACCGAGGTCTCAGTCTCTATCCCGGATTTCGGTGAGTGACCCTGAGGCTGCTGGGCCTCATGGCCTGCTGCATCCTGCTGGTGGATCATGCCAGGTGGCATATGCGGGCTCTGAAGTGGGACCTGAAGTTCCAGTGGGCGCAGCATTGGGGCAACCTTTGCGACCTCGTCCAGATCTCGGAGGGGACTGCACATCAATTGCAGTGGTGGATAACGAACCAAGCTTGGGTCAGTGACAGATCCCTCTCCCTTCCCCAACCAGAGCTGACAGTGGTGACCGATGTGTCACTCCTGGGATGGGGCGGCCACCTGGGACAGGCGGAGATCATAGGACTCTGGTCTCCGGCGGAGTCTGGCCTCCACATCATCTTTTTGGAGCTCTGGACGATTCGTCTGGCACTGAAGGCATTCCTTCCCTCTATCAAAGGAAAAGTAGTGCAGGTGTTCACAGACAACACCACCGACATGTGGTACTGCAAAAAGCAGGGAGGGGTGGGGTTGTGTACCCTAGATCAAGAGGCTCTTCGCCTTTGGACATGGCTGGAACATCAGGGCATGTCCTTGGTGTTTCAACCCCTGGCAGGTTCTCTGAACGCCAGGGCGGACGAGCTCAGCCGTTGGTGCATGGTGGATCACGAATGACGTATTCACTCGGAGGTGGTGCAAGGTCTCTTTCAGCAGTGGGTAGAGCCTTGGTTAGATCTGTTTGCCACTGAAGAGAACGCGCAAAGTCAGCATTTCTGCGCGTTGAAATTTCCAAGGCGGCACTCGCTCGGTGTCGCTTTTCGTCGCGAGTGGAGCTGCGGTCTCCTGTACGCCTTTCCGCCTGTACCAGTTCTGCCCCGAGTGCTGAAGAAGATCAAGCGCGACCGGGCCCAAGTCGTTCTTGTGGCTCCAAACTGGGCACGAAGAGTCTGGTACCCCGAGCTCTTGAGCATGGCCATCGATCCCCCGATCAGACTGCCTATTCGGGAGGATCTTCTGTCGCAGCAGCAGGGGACAGTCCTCCACCCGAACCTGCCCAGCTCCTTGCGTGGAGATTGAGCGGCGGCAGTTGACTGCTTTTGACCTTCCACCCGAAGTCTGTAATGTCATCTTGGCAGTCAGGCGTCCCCCAACCAAGTCTGTATATGCCTGTAGATGGAACAAGTTTGTGGCATGGTGCACAGCAAAGGCTGTGGATCCCCTTTCTGCCCCCCTTTTGGAGTTACTCTTGTTCATCCTCTCTTTAGCCCAGCAGGGCTCTGTCCTGGGCACTCTTAAAGGCTACCTTTCGGCCTTATCTGCCTTTCTTCGCCTTCCTGATCTGTCTTCTCTTTTCAAGTCCCGTATTGTAAATAGAATTTCTAAAGGGCATTACTAATTTCTTTCCTCCTTCTCCTTTCATAATGCCCCAGTGGGACTTGAATCTTGTCTTGACGTTCCTTATGTGTGCTTCCTTCGTGCCTATACATACCTGCCCTATCAGACTCCTTACTTTGAAGACTGCCTTCCTTGTCGCCATCACCTCTGCTCGCAGAGTGAGTGAGCTTCAAGCTCTGTCCTCAAAACCTCCTTTTCTTGCTGTTCATCCGGACAAAGTAGTCCTTCGCACAAGGCCCTCTTTTCTTCCCAAAGTGGTTACCTCTTTCCACATAAGACAGACCATCACTTTGCCCACCTTCTTCCCGCCTCCCCACCCTTCCAAGGAGGAGGAGAGACTTCACCGTCTGGACCCAAAACGTGCGCTGTCTTTCTATCTAGACCACACGAAAGAGTTCCGGGTGGACGATCAACTCTTTGTTGGCTGTGTGGGCACCAAGAAAGGTCAGGCTGTACATAAACGCACCATCTCTCGATGGGTTGTCTTATGCATCAAAACCTGCTACTCCTTAGCGGAAAAAGAAGCTCCAGTGGGACTGCGTGCCCACTCCACCAGGGCTACAGCAGCTACTACTGCCCTGGGGCGTGGAGTCCCACTCTTTGACATCTGTCAGGTGGCCACGTGGGCATCACTGCACACGTTCACTAAGCATTATTGCCTAGACAGCCAAGTCAGGAGAGACGGCTATTTGGCCGTTCTGTTCTCCAGGACTTTCTGGTGTGAACTTAGTTTGCAGACCCACCTCCGGGGTTGGCATTGCTGGGGTATCTATTCTAAGGTAAGGAATCTATAACTAACTGTCTTTCAGATGAACAAGTTACTTACCTTTGGTAACAATGTATCTGTAAGAGACAAATGTTAGTTATAGATTCCTTACCGCCCCACCCATCCTCTCCGTTCTGACTTCTAGGAATAGGGACTCCCTTCCAGGGCCCTGGTTATGTGCACCAGTGGTCAGTGTCTTGCATGGCTCTGCGCTTCTGGCGTGGAAAGCCGTGTCAGAACTGACAGCATGCAGGGGCGGCGTCTAAGTAGACACCGCGACGACCACAACACCAACGATGGACGCGGAGTCGATTGACACCACCTACCGACTCGTAGGGGTACTGCTAAAGAAAAATCTCCGGATCCAGTCTGACGCCTGGGGGTAATTCTAAGGTACGGAATTTATAACTAACATATGTCTCTTACAGATACATTGTTACAGAAGGTAAGTAACTTGTTCGATAGAGCAAAAACATTATGATATAGACTGTCATCCAAAGTGTGAATGGCAAATTTGAGAAGGGGCCAGTGACATTGTCAATATACAAAAGCTTAATTTCAAACACTTGTTCTTCACATACCTTATCAAGGGCAGGGACTGTAGCAGGAAGCAACTCCCTCCAAGAAGTACATTTTGAGGCAGGGTCCAAGGAACAATAAGTTGTACAGACCTTTAAAAGTGATTTATTTATTTTGCTTCCGCAAACCGATCAAAAGTAAGGGGCAGAAACGAAGTTTACCTCAAATATTATAATGGCTAGCTGTAGACATTTGGGTACTAAATATAGGCCAGTGGTAATGCAAGAGAAAGAAAAATGCAAGAAAGCACACAACATTTGCTACTCCGTGTTGAAAGAATGTTTACAGAAAGAAGCCATAAAAACGGTTCCATCTGATAGAGACATTTAGCCGCATATTCCTTATCTTTGAATTCTCCCTAGGCACCAGACTGGATCTGGAGTTTTTTTTACAGCAGTACCTCTGCGCGGCGGCAGAGGACATAGTGACTCTGTAGCGACGTTGTTTACTGGCCTTGACGTCGGCAGAGTCCATATAAGCCCTCCCCTGACGTGCTGACATCCGTTTTCTTCTTTTCTGTGCTTCCAACACGGATCTGGAGAGCGGTTCCTTAGGGCATTTGTTTTGTGCCTATTTTGATGTTTTGTCGACTGAACAGTGTGCCTTTTTCTAATGTCCCCTGGGTTCAAACCCTGTAGGTCCTGTGGACGTCAGATGCCAGCCACAATCCCTCATAATATTTGTATGTGGTGATTCGGCGAGCACCGTGACTCCGAGGTGTACGACTCTAGTCGCCAACTTCGAACGAATACGCTGCGGGAATGCCGCATGAAGCTCTTGGCTGCGCGGTTGTTGCAGGCTCCATGTCGTTCTTGGTCTCGTTTCACGGAACGTTTGAGAGCCTGCTTCAGACATACTTCTTGTAGGCGTCCAAAGGTAAGTTGCGATATAAGCAGTCGCGGCATTCCCTGACTTCGCCTCGTTCCTGCAGCGTTTGACGCCCCTCCCTGTCCTCCGGTTGGATCAGTCAGGGCAAGAGTCTACCCTGAAGCCGGGGTGACTCTGGACCATATGCAGGAATACTACTCCTCCTTTCATGCCATGTTTGAGTCTCCACCTCCCTCTGCTTTGCATTTCAGTTCCCAGGTGGTCAGAGGAGCCTTGACTGAATCCATGCCGACGGGGTCTCCCTTGGCTTCAGTTAGGCCCCCTGGATCTGTAGTCTGATCCGTGTCGTCTCCGGTGCACAGCACTTCGTGGTTCTCACCTGCGACGCCAGTGCCCAATCAGCCGACTCCGACACTGAATCGATTCTGTCATCTCTCCATTATGACGCGAGGCGTTGCCACATCGACACTGGATGGTGTCACCACATCGGCGTTGGGGCAGTGCCGGTGGTGCAGTTTGCTTCCGACATCTTTCCTCCTTCTTCTGAGGAGCCCCCTACTGTTTTTTTCTCAGGGAAAGCAGGTTTTTGGTGGAGAAAAAATTGGGATTATTCACCCCACGACTAACACTGTCTGGCCTCCTCTGGAGGTTAGTTGGCTGACTGAGCTGGGTGAGGCTAGTGCCCCTCCCCACCCCCCTTTCCTGCGTTTCTCGGGGCAGGTTTGGCTCACATGCTTATTTCTCGGTCAAGGAGCTTTGGCTCAGTGGCATTGGCCACTGTCCTTGGCCTTCAGCCCTGTCCACTAATGGTCCGGATAGCTATGTAGTATTATGCTTATATGAAGTGTTCTCTTCCAACACTTCTTTATTCCACTGCCATGCGTGTCGTTCCTTATGCTTTTCCATGATTTACGGATTTCAGTTCTCTAGGGTTTTCCACAATCCTTCTGGTGGGACGTATTGTTTCCTCACGTACTTTACTAGACCGCCCGGTCACTCTATCTTATAACAGACCGGCTAGTCCTATTCGGGGATCTTTAGTGGGACCAGTTTGCAGACTCTCCTCCATGGATGGTATTGCTTGGGTATCTAATTCAAAGGTAAGGAATCTGCGGCTAGATGTCTCTATCAGACGAATACGTTACTTACCTTCGGTAACGCCTTATCTGGTAGAGACAGGATCTAGTCGCAGATTCCTTACTGACCCTCCCATCCTCCCCGTTTTGCGAACTGGTTGTGATTTTGTCTACAAGATCCCTCTCTGGGCATTCAATGCCTTTCATTAGGACTTCGTAATTGTTTTGACATAAAGATGTCTCTTTTTGGGCACACTATTTCCATAGGCAGTTTCTATAAGTGGCTCAGCGATTCCACATCCAGTTTGGCGCTTGGGGAAAATCCAAAGGTAGGGAATCTGCAGCTAGATCTCGTTTCTTTCGGATAAGGCATTACCGAAGGTAGGTAACCCATTCATTAACACAGGAGTTTACTTGGTTTATTTTCTGGTTCCAAAACAAGATGTTACTTTAAGGCCGTTTCTCGACCTGCGCCTTCTCATCGGATTTGTAAAGATGCAGAAATTCTGTATCACAGGTTTTTTTGATGGCATTCCATTATTGGAGAAATACATTTTCTTAACAATGATCAGTCCTAAGGATGCTTCTTTTCACATCCCAGCGCATCCAGCACCCAAGATGTACTTCTGGTTTGTGATACAAGATATACATTACTAGTTCAAGGTGTCGCTCTCCTGTTTAAATTTGCACCAAGAGAATTTACAAAATGTTTTTGTGGTAGCAACACACCCAAGCTGATAATCAGGTCATGGATATTCATACCTAGGTGATTGCTTGGAATCGGGCAGCACATTGAGGGAACACCAGATTAATGTCTAAATGGTAGGAGACTTGCTTTACCAACTGGGCACCAGTGAATATGAAACAAATAATCTCATCTGTAATAGAAATACATATTTTCTTGGAGCACAGATTAATATTCGAACAGTCGAAGATGTAGCAATAACTTATAGAATTGGGACTCTCCAGCAACAGATTTCCCTTTATGAGACGACATAGTCTCGGAGTGAGGACTGATTAGCTTTTTAGAGGAAATGACTTGAAGCATTTAATCCATACCAAATGCCAAACTGCACAGGAGCCAAATTCAGAAGTGGCTAAATAACCAGTGGTCACGGGTTGAAGAGTACTGGAAAGATCTAGTAGTTGTTGTGAGTGCATTGCGGATGGAGTTAAAATAAACAGTATATTTTGAAGAGAAATATTCCCAAAGCTTCAGTCCGTAGAGCTGTCTTCACAGCATACACTTCTGATGGATACTTCAAATCACTGGATCCTCACTTTTAAATTCTCCCTAGGTGGCAGACTGGATCCGGAAAACTTTATCCATAGCAGGAGTCCTGTGTGCTGCTAAGTGGTGCCCTGCAGCCCTTGCTGATTCTACAAGGCTCCTGAAGTGACAGACAGGAGCCACATATAAGCGCCACCCCTGCATGCTGTTGTCAGTTCCCTTTTTTTCCGCCTCTTTACATGGATCCAGAGTTTTGCTCCCAATTTTGTTGCTTTTTCCAACAACTTCAAAAATGATTTTATCGGTGTGTTAGGGAAAGATGTTCTCACCCAAAATATCAGGTTTCAATCCATGTTGCAGAAAGCAGGTGTTGGACATGAACCGCAGGAAGTGTCCTTGTTGACTGAGCTTTGGCAACAACACTAAGTCATGTAATAAGTGTGCCCTTATGCAACCGAAGGCAGTCTGAGACCAGGAGGCAAAACTATATGTCACCAAATATTGAACAGAAGTGCTTGCGAGCCGTTTTTTGGTGGGTCGTGAAAATTCCAACTATAAAAAAAGATGCCATTAAATTCTGTATTTATCTTGTCCCATTTGCTGTGCTTCAAAGACAGAGGTCTAATATTAGGCTACATCTTGTGACAAATTGCCCCTTCTTTTTTTAACATAAGGATGGGTGTACACAAACTACTCTAATTTTCCAGTCAGAAAAAGAAAAGTAAAGTGAATTATGTGACAGTCTTTTCTGGGATAAGGGAAATGTGAAAGAAAAGGTTATAGGATGCCATTTTTTTGTAACGCACAACAAAAAGTAAATACCTGTAAATGACCTGTACACACATTCAGCAGTTAGGTAAGCAAAAAGGAAGCACATTGTTTTTGTATTTCTGAAGTGTGATGGAAATGAAGATTTTAATAGGATCAAAACAAATCAAGACACTTTACTTAGCGATGTACAAACGATTCACTGAAACCCGATTTCCACACATTATCATTAGTGTCCAATATAGTTTTTTTTTTATAAACAATTTTATTGATTTTGCCAATAGAACAAAGACCAGCAAGTCAGCACATTACAGTAGAAGCGACAATTCCCAATCCGATGGATGGATGATCTCATCCCGCAAGACCCCACAGTGTTCAATTTAATATAGACAAGCAGCAGACGAATCAGAATTAAACCACAACACCCAACCATTTGCCCCACACCCTGTGATTATTCTTCGGACATACCCGTGCTTCATACATAGGTTTTTTTCTTGGGTAGCACACCAATCCACCCCCTCCCGCCACTTGGCGAGGCTAGGTGGAATTGTACGTTTCCAGGCGGCTGCTATGTCATGCTTAGCTACAACCATAGCTGTGTTGAAAAACAGCTTCTTGTTTCTGGACCCGTCCAGCCCATCCGTGATCCCCAGGAGCGTGTGTCGTGGGTCATGGGGAACTTCCCACCCCAAGACTTCTGTGAGTTCTTCCTCAATGCCTCCCCAGAACCTGGCCAGCTGTGGACATGCCCAAACCATATGAAAGAAATCCGCTGGGTCCTGGCCGCAGCGTGTACAGGAGACAGTTGGGGAGAGGCCGGCCTTGTAAAGCCGTTCAGGGGTTAAATAGGTGGCATGCAAGTAGTATAGTTGAATCAGGCGGAGTCTAGCTGATGCAGTGACCATCTTAGGTGCCATGAGTGCATCCCTCCAGTCCTCCTCCTCCAGTGGACCCACCCATGCCTCCCACTGGCTTCTGAGCCGGGCCAGTGTGGTTAGGGTGTTATTGATTAGGGTACGATCGATGCGGGAGATGCCCCCCTTCCCCAAGTCACCCGTCATAATTTGCGCTTCAGGAGGGTTGTATTCTGGAACCGCTGTCGTCCGATATGTGCGATTGAAGGGCGTGCCGCAGTTGCAGGTATTTATAAAATTGTGACGGGTGTAGGGAGTACCTGCATTGAAGGTCTTGGAAGGAGCGCATGTGGCCGCTCGCCCACACATCCCCAAGTTGGGAGATCCCTATAAGATCCCAGGAACGGAATCCCCTCAGCCCACTAACCTCACGGAGCCAAGTACCATGCCAGAGAGGTGTATATTGAGTTAGCTTATGTGTCCACTGAGTGTGACGCAGCGATGCCCGCCAGGCCAGAAGCGCAGTGCGTGTCACCTCCGGCATGGTGGAAGGTATGGACCCCCGTACATCATGGATAGAATTTTGGGCAGGCCCAGCTCGCTCAGCTCAAGCCGGTAGGCCGGGTCAGACCATCCCCCATTGAACCAATCATGGATAGTGAGGAGGCTGGTCGCCAAGTTGTATAAATACAAGTTGGTCATCCCCATGCCCCCGTCGAAGGGCGGGACTCGGCAGTGGGTCAGAGATATGCGGGGCCTCCCACCTCCCCAGAGGAACTTGGTAGCCACACTGTCTAGTTCCCTGAACCAGGTCCGCGGAAAACAAAAGGGGGTGTTCTGAAGAACGTACAGGAATCTGGGGAGAATCATCATTTTAAACAGGACGACCCTCCCCTGGGGATTTAAAGGAAGCGTTTGCCACTTGTGAAGGTCTTCCTTTGCCTTTTTCACCAGCGGGGTGATGTTGAGAGACCAACCGAGGTCAGGGAGCAGGGCGACCCAGATTCCTAAGTATTTAAATGATTGTCGCCTGAGAGGTATTGTGGAGTGCCAGTCGTAGCAGTCCCTGGCCAAATGTAGGGGGAACAGGACTGACTTACTGGGTTTAAGTCTTAGGCCGGAGGCCTGCCCGAAGGAATGTAAGACCTGGAGACAGTAAGGGCCAGACTGAGCGGGCTCCGCAAGAAAAATTAAGACATCATCAGCATACAGGGCAATCTTGTCCACTTCCGAGTTGGGCCATTCCCATCCCCAGATGCGGTCCTCTGAACAAATCAGGAGCGCAAGGGGCTCCATCGCCAAGGCGAAGAGGAGGGGCGAAAGGGGGCATCCCTGCCTCGTCCCTCTTCAAATGGGGAAGGCCTCTGATAATGCCCCGTTGACTAGCACCCGTGCTTGGGGCCGGGCGTAAAGAACCTTTACCAGGTTGCGAAAGCGGGGGCCAAAGCCCATCATATCCAGCACGTCGCCCAGGTATTGCAAGTCCACCGAATCAAAGGCCTTCTCGAAATCATCTAGAAGGAGTGCCAGGTAGGGGTGAGCAAGTGGCGGTGTGCCAAGGCCAAATGGAGACGACGGAGACAATGTCTAGTCCCTCGCAGGGCATGAACCCACACTGGTCAGGGTGAACCAGCGTGGTGAGGTAGGGCCTCAGCCGTTGGGCGAGGATTGTGGCGAATATTTTAACCTCCTTGTTTATGAGGGAAATTGGGCGGTAGTGCGCGCACCAGGAGGATGGGGGTTGCGTTTTGGGGAGAACGACAATGGTGGCCATGTCTGTCTCGGTCGGGAAGGAGCCTTTTTCCAGGGCCTCGTCAAAAAGATTGGCGAGGTGTGGGACAAGAGCTTCTCGATATGCAGCATAGTATTCTTGTGGGAGCCTGTCCGGGCTAGGGGTTTTGCCCAACGAGGTGTGTGCTATCGCTTCGTTAATTTCTTCGTGGGTGATGGGGAGGTCCAGGTCAGCTGATTCAGCAGGGCTGAGGTGGGGGAGGCGGATACGGCCAGCGCCCAGCAAGTCAGAGAGGGACCTTTCAGGACTCCGTGCTCCAATATAGTTTTATCAGTAAAACTGTATGTCTGTGCAAATGTATTTGCCATGTCAATGAAAAATGTACTAACTGTAAATGATAGTGCACTGCCACACAATAATTTAGTTACATTATAAAATCACCCTCATGCACCCTCAAGCACAAACATCAGAAAGCAAAGCTGGACTCTACCTTCAGCTTCCGTCTCCCTCTGGCTCTCCTTCTGACCCCATGGAACAGCAGGGCCTCCAGACGGACTTCCACTGGCGGGTCCATCCTTGGCACATCTGTCCCTTTCGGATCAGTTACTGAGTCAGTACCGAAGCCAGTTCAAAATTCTACTCCATCCCTGAGGTCCATGATTGTCCCTCCTACACTGATTCTGGTACCCAATCCGTGAAGAGAATCTGGTGGTGACATCAATGTCAGACCCAAAAATGCCTTCAGATCAAGCCCGACCTTTGTTATTCTACGAACTTACAAAAGTGTGACCAGTCGTCATGCATCCTTACTGTATTACAGTCCCTCTGCCACATTGCACCTATCAGCAGAGGCTCTATTATCTTTTTGGTTGTGACACTGAACCTGTGCCATAGCACGGGGGCACCTCAGTATGTTGTTGATGGTGGGAATGACTTGCTTCCCACTCACTACACTAATTATCCCTTATACATTAATTTACATCACGCAAGAGGGCTTGACACTTTGCCTGAGACTTTACTTGACTCACCACTTGGGCCTCCAACAGAAGAGTGCCTCATTTGTGGTGGGAGTTCAGAGGGCAGAAGTACTAGAATTGCACTGAACTTCAGTTGAGACCAAAATAAATGTTCTAACAGTATTTTACAGCCTGGGCCTGCTACTTCTGAGCCCTTGCATCCTTTTACCAATGCCTTCCCTGATACATTGATTACTACTTGGTCGAAGCCTTATTTTAATCTTCCTGTGAATCGGCAGGTGACCAGATGTCACAGACTGCGCATCCTGGAGAGCCTTATCGTACAGGCCTCGACCAATAAGGTGAATCTCAAGATATTTCCAACCACTCCTCCCGACTGCAAGTCCAAGAGGATTGAGGTTTTTGGCAACCGCATGTTTACTTCTGCCAGTTGGAAAATGCTGTTTGTTTGCTGGTTCATTACACACATACCCTGTGGGACATGGCCAGTGAGATTCTGCCGGCAGTCTTGGAAAATTAGGGCAAGCAGAAAGTGACCAAATATGTTACCTGTGCAGTTATCTTGATTCTACTGATTGCCTGTGGAGGGCAGTCAGTACTAGTGTTGTACTTTGTTGGCATGCATGAGTCTGTTGCACAGGATTCTCTGGCAAAGTACAGGCCTCCTTTATAGATAGGCTCTTTAATTGAGCCCGTCTTTATTTATTTTACACCATCTTTATTGGAGTTTCATTATCAAAAGTACAGTGGCCGGCTGGAAACATCTGTGGAAGCTGTAACCAACATAAGCCCTCATATCTTTTTACATGTGTTCAAAATAATCAGGAGATGCATGTTCCATATACTCCACAGCCTTATAAACTATTCAGACAAGAAGCCAGCTCAATTGCAGACATGTAGCTTAGCAACGTAGGGTAACGAGACATTTACTATATGCTCTTATCTCACTGACCCTCCATAATACCCACCTTTGTGTGGCAGGCCCTACATCCACTTACAATGTGTGACATAATCCGTGTCCTCACAGTGCTTGCCACCCTCTCCCCACTTATCGTTCAGGAGTGGGCGACGAGACCATAGAGTGTAAGGGGGTTCCATATATCCGGACCAATTTTAACACTCTATAACAGCAGGTCTGCACTCATTCCAATGTGGTGGAGTTTTCCTGTGATTCATGTAGGACTTCTAGCAGCCCTTCCCATTCTGCTGCGATGGGCTGCGTCTGCAGTCCACGTGCCTCCTCCCGTCTCAGTGCTATGGCCTCGGCCCTACCCTACATAATCTTTGCTGCCTGCCAGTGCTCCATCACGGGTAGCACTCTGGCCTTCCAGTGCATAGACATCAGTCTGCAGACCATTAGCAGTGCCAAATCAACAAAATGGTTTGTGACTCCCCCAGCCTTTCTATGTTTATAAAGACCTAGCATGTTACTCGCCATACTATGGAGCTCTGTACGGCCTGTTACTCTGGCAAGTGTGTCTGTGACCTCCGACTAGATGCCTCCAACCAGCGGGCAGCTCCAAAACATGTGCTTCATGTCTGTCCTGGGCTCCATGCTGTTCGGGCAGCTTGATGCGGACCCAGGGAAGATCCTGTGGAGCCTTGCCGGAGTGAGATATGCCCTATGCAGGAAGTTGTGCTGTATATACTGAAAGCGGGCATTACAGGTTCTTTTAAGGGAGTATAAGTTATCTTTCAATTGGTGGGATAGGGCCCTTGTCGGCCAGGTTATCAATTTGCGGCTATTCACCATGGTGTGCATTGTTTGTATGAGTGGGTGGATTTATCTAGTCTTTTTGGTGGAAAAGTATTTTGTTAGCACTCTAAAGGCAGCAGCGTAGTCTTTGGGCTGTTGGCCCCTGCCAAACAGTTTCCACATCTATTCAGAAAGATTAGAAACTGTTCCTGACTGCTTATTTATAGATGGAAAGCCTTCCCAATTAGTGCAGCAGACACCTCAGCTTTTTCATGGCCGTAAATGTGTTTCTGGCAGGCAGTATGCTGCCCAGCAGGGTCATCATTCTTCCAATTCCGTTTCCCCTGCTACAGCAGCCACCTAACAGTGTTAGTTTGCTGTAGTGGCACTTGCCCAACCAATGGGGCAATCCGTCATGTCTGACAGAGGGGCCATATGGATCGTTTAAAATGGCTATGCCCTGCCTCTCTTTTTCTACCTAACCCACTATTCCTTCCACACCAGAGTAAATTTCAGACATGCACCTATCCATTCTGTTACAGGAGGTGCAGTTATTGTTCTCCAATGGTGCTATCAAGAGAGTTCTGGGCTCACAGCATTGGGTTGTTATCGCTTTTTTCCCGATCCGAATAAGTACCGGGCCACAGGCCAATTTTGGACCTTTTGCCTTAGAGTGCCTTCCTGTGGAAGAGCAAATTTGAATTGCCCACTCTGACCTGGGTGATTGAAAGGTGTCATTGAATCTGCTGGACGAGTATTTTTAGGTCACCACTCAACAGTCCCACAGACCTTATGTGTAGTTCAAGGTATGCCAGGAGCATTTTCAGCTGCTATACCCCTTTTCGGGCCTCCTCAGCATCCTCTAGTGTTTGCTGCTCATCTTCAAAGGTCGGCGATACCATTATTTCCATACATTTATGACTGGCTTTTGAAGGCGGGCTCACCACAGTCAGTCATGGATCACCTACGTACGACGGCGAGCATCTTGATATCGTTGGGGTTCACTTTCAACTAGCTGAAGTCCCACCTGACTCTTCACGAAGGCTTCCACTCTTTGGATGAATCCTGTACGCATTTGAGGTCAATGCTTAACCTCTGCTGCAATGAGTCCAGAACATTCGGGCTATGACCCCGATGTTTCAAACTCTGTGCTGGATCACTCTGAGAGCAGCACTGAGGCTTCCTGGACTCTTGGCCTCCTGCATGCTCATTGTCAACAATTCCAGGTGGCATATGCGCGCTCTGCTATGCAATTTGAAGTCCAATGGGGCCAGCATCAAGTCAATCTGACTGATGCCATCCAGGCTTTGGAGATAGCTTGAGATATGTAGTGGTGGTTGCTCAAATGCAATTGGTCTAGCTGCAGAACCTGCTCCCTTCTGCACTCAGAGCTGCCTATGGCGATGGATGCATCTCTGCTGGGTGGCTGGGGTCATCTAGGGGAGGTGTAGATCATAGGATTCTGGTCTTTGGCGCAGGGCCATCTCCACATCAGTCTGTTGAGGTTGCAGACCATTCTTCTGTCTCTCAAGGCCTTCGGTCGTCCTTGGAGGGGGTACTGGAGAAGGTTCCTGTGGACAACACATGTTGCCTTGTTATACTGCAACAAGCAGGATAGAGTGGGGGTTGTTGCTTCTGTGTCAGGAGGCTCTGTGCCTCTGAAGATAATTGAAGCTCCAGGGCATTATCACAAACCTCCTGATAGTGTCCCTGAATGCCAGAGTGGACAAGCTGATCAGGTAGGGTCTTGCAGATCACAAGTGACATCTGCATACAGAGTGGTGCCTACAGCCTGAGGTGGAGCAAGGCATCTTCCACCAATGTGGAAAACCATGGCTAGATTTTTTTCGCCACCGTTGGAAACTCAGTGTCAAGCGTTTTGGAGTTTCTGCAAGAACGCTATTTAGGAGATATGTTCTGGCTGAAATGGAGCACAGGCCTCTTGAACGCCTTTCCGCCCCTGCCTCTCCTGCTTGAGTTCCGAAAAAGATCATGATAGGCCAGGCACTAGTCATTCTAATGGCTGCGAATTAGGCCAGGAGAATATGGTACACCTTTTGGGCATGAGTATCTGTACTATCAGGATGCCACTTTGCAAGGACCACCTGTCTCCGCAAAAAAGGCGGAGTCCTCCACTTTAATCTGTGCAATCTATACACTCGTGTGAAGACTGAGTGGTGGCCACTAACTGTATTTAGTCTGCCACTTGAAGTGGTGGATAGCACATCCTTGTCACTAGGTGAAATTACACGAAATCCATTTGAGTGACATTGGGACACATTTGTAGCCTATGGTGGTGTTCTCACAAATGACCCCATACAAGCAATGTTGGTGGATGTCCTTTTATTTATCTTTAGCCCAATAAGATCTTGAACTCTGTACTATTACTGGTTATTTGTCGGCCCTTTCAGCCTTTTTAAATTTGCTGAACCAATTGTCCTTGTTTAAATCACCCGTCGAGAGGGAAATAATTTAGATGAATTAGATCTAAAAACCTTTATCATCTGTAATTCTGGGACAGACGGAAGAGTTTCATAGAAGTCTTTACAGACAAGGGGCTGGGGCCTTTGTAATTTCGTTACGGGACATAAGCCGAGATCTAGACAAACTTTGCTATGGATTTGAAATGGGCACTGGAGTCCGATCTGGAACCGGCGCCTCTAGAGCCAAAGTTGGTTCCATACTGAGTGGAACCAGAGTGTCTTCAGGAAATGGTGAACGCATGTCCTAGCACGGCTAGGGCCCAGATAAGGGAATAATTAGGTCAGTCTGCAACAGAGTGTGCCCCACCGGCTTTAGTTGGACTTGAGGCCCTGGAATGCTCATGGGGTACAAAGAAGCCTCAGAGAGACTTATCATCATGCAGGCAAGTTAGAGAATCACCTCCTTGGAAGCCTCAACCTGCTATTGTGTTGAGCTTGGAGTGATCGGCTCCAACTACAGAACAGGAGATAAATCAGACGATAGCAGCCGTGTAGGGTGCTTGGAATGCATACTGTGCACTGTATCAGAAATCAGCAGAGTGGGGGAGAGGCTCTTTCTTCCTTACCTTCTGCTTTTATCTCTGCAGAATCCATGAAGAATTCACCCCACCATGAGTAGTGCAGGATTTGTTTGATATACAGGTCATTGATATTGAGTAACGGCACTATGGTTACTTGCTGCCAGTCAAACCATTTTATGTTGGATGCCCAATTCCTTGACATTGAAGGACTCCATAGCATTGAAATGTACATCAACTTGTAAGCATTTGGCACTTCAACATATGATATACACTAAATCTCTGTCATGATCTGTGGTTCAAACACCCTTCCGCAAGTGCCAAACCGAAGCACTCCAAACTCCCAAGTACACACGTTTCCTGGAAGGTAAGCCTCAGGTGCACTTGGAATGTTTGTGCCTCTTGGTAAAAGGCTTCAAGTCTCTGGAGAACTCATTACGCATAGACCCATGAACACCATTGAAAAAAATACATTTCCCATTAAGCCATAGAACTCTCATGGCTTTGAAAATACCAGCCATATTGCAGAGATGGAGTATGTTTCCTTATGGTCTAGATCATCCTTGCTAGGTAGTCGAGATACTTTGCTGCTGTTGCAAGGACCTTGTTTTTTTTCTTTAAAGTATCTTTATTGGCATTTAGAGATCAATATTCACAATCCCATGAAAGGTATTGGAGCACATTACATCCTGTTGCCAAAAGTACAACCAAACAAAAAGGAAAAAATAACAAAAAAGAACGTGTAGGGAGGAGAATTATATCAATCTTCACAATAAAAAGATAAACCATCATATTAATAAACATGGATCCATGGCAAACAAATTAGACAGCAGGCAGAAAATATCTTTCACAGCTTCGATAGACTAATGACATAGCCATAAACCTGATGCAATAGGTATGAATGGGATGGTGTATATTATTGCGGGGACCTGACTATTCATCTGCCTGGTTGCCACGCAGTGCAGGAGAGCATGGGGTGTCTGGGTTGTGAGACGTAGCCATGTCAGGAAGGGGCCCCAGATGTCTCTGGGTCTGGAGGCCGGTGGCACCATCTCCCAAAAGATAGACAGTTCGTGACAGAAGGTGATGTCTAGGATCCAGGCTTTAACTGAGGGGGCACTGGATCTGCCCCAGTTAATAGCCACCCTCCGCTTCGCCAATAGTAGCAGCATGGCAAGCAGCTGGCGGGTTTCAACTGGGGCGTCTTTCACATATCCCAGCAACCCTAGTAAGGGCGTGGGTACCATCTGTATCTCCAGAAATTCACGGATTTTGCGGGACACATCCGCCCAATGGGTTGCTATGGTAGGACAGCTCCATGCCAGGTGTAAAAAGGATGCGTGGGCGATGTTGCATCTCCAGCAGTCAGTGTTGGAGCGGATGCCCATGCGGTGCAGTTGTATGTGTGTCCTGTAGTAGAGATTGAGAAATTTAAAGTGAATGAGTCTAAGTTTGTAGTTGGGGGATAATAGCTCCAATTGCTCGCAGCAGAAGCGCCACTGCTCGTCCATAATAGGCGGATGTAACTCTGTATTCCACCCTGTCAGTGCTTTCGATTCGATCACAGGGGAGTTTTGCTGCATGGCGGTGTAGAGACGCGTAATTAATTTGTGCGGTGATGGCGTGGTTAAGATGTGCTCCAGGGCCAATAAGGTAGGCGGGGGGCTAGGGAAAGTTTTATGTATTTGACAGCAAGTGGCGCGAATACGGTGATAAGAAGTAAGTCTGAGAAACCTGATGAGGATTGCCCGTCCAGTGAAGGTGGAGCAATGAAGGTGTCCTCAGGGTATAAGTCTGCGTATGTGTTAATGCCCAATCTCTTAGCTCTAGTCGCATTACCTCGATCAATTAGTGGAGGCATTGGTGGATTATTAGCCAGAGGAATAGAGGGAGCGAAGAGCACCTTGACTCCAGCTCTGTCGCGTAATCTGTCCCAAGCCAATCGCAGAGTCTCAATCGTGTCAATGGCATTTCGGGGCCGTCGGTAAGGTTGACATGTTGCTACTGTCAGGGTGGTAGGGGCCGTTATATCTGCCTGAATCGCTGTGTGAGGCTGAAACGGGGTAGGATGCAGCCAGTGATGGAGAAATTGGGCATGTGCGCAGAAGGCATATAGGGGAATGTCAGGCACACTCAAACCTCCCTGGTTCAGTGGGAGCGTGAGCAACTCCCAAGTGATCCTAGCCTGCCCACCCGCCCATACCAGTGAAATCATCAATGAGCCAGTGTCTTTAAAAAAGCTTGAGTGAATGGAATAGGAAGATTCACAAAAATGTACAAGAATTTTGGCAGGACTATCATTTTGGCTATCGCTATTCTTCCCGCTAGGGACAGCGGCAGTTTGGACCAGGTTTTCAATTTGCCGTCTAACCAGGTTATAGTGCGCCCACAATTCATGCTCCAAAGCTCTTGCATATCCCTGCTCAGCCAGATCCCCAGATATTTAACTGGGCCCTCCGACCACCGGAGGGGGTTGTCCAGTTCGAAAGGCTTTGTACAATCAGTTAGGGGTAAGAGTGTTGATTTAGTCCAATTGATATGAATGCCTGACAGGCCATCAAATTGAGCAATTTCCCGGAGAACAGGGAGAACGTTTTATACAGGGTTGTTAATATAGAACGAGATGTCGTCTGCGTATAACGAATCAATCCGCCCCCTGGATGTGAACCCCAACCCTGTGGCCGCGTGGTGTTGTCGTAGACGTGATGCTAGTGTCTCCATCGCCACAGCAAACAAGAGTGGGGATAAGGGTCAGCCTTGTCGAGTTCTGCGTGTAATGGGGATAGTATTTGAAAGCAAGCCATTTACACAAAGTTGAGCTGTAGGTGCCGAGTATAGCAGACAGATCTGTTGTAGAAATAATGGGCTGAACCCCAGTCTTGTCAGGACAGCAAATAAATACGGCCACCCCAGGGAGTCAAAGGCCTTGGTTGTGCCCAAGAGGGCTGCCAAGGCAGGCGATTTAGGGTCTAAATAATGAAGAACCACGAAGAAAGTACGAAGATTGTGCACAGTTGATCTACCGGGTATAAAACCCGATTGGTCGGGCCTGGCTATAAGAGGTAGGAGTGGCTGGAGTCTGTTAGCTAACAGTTTGGCGTATATTTTATTATCAATGTTTATTAACGAAAGTGGGCAGTAGGAACCCGTGTGGTTTGGTGCCTTCCCAGGTTTCAGCAGTGTTAATATGACTGCCTCGCGCATTGTGGGGGGTAGTCTACCGGACTTTAATGAGTCCTGTTACACCGCAAGTAAATGAGGAGCAAGCAGTGGTGCATAACAGTTGTAAAATGAAGCAGTGAAGCCGTCTAATCCCAGGGCTTTGTCGTTGGGCAAGCTGTTAGTAACCTGAATGATATCCTCTATGGTGAGTGGCTCGTCTAAATAAGCCCTCTGAGCCTTACTCAACCACAGCAATTCTATGGAATCTAAATATGTCTGGATTTCCTCGGTCATGTCGGGCAGGGTAGATGTGTAGAGCAAAGAGTAAAAGTGTATGAGGTGTTCTAGTATCTCCTGAGGTCCTCTCACAGGCTTCTGGCTTTCATCAACTATCTCAGTAATATAAGTAGTATTTCGTAATGGTCTAAGGATGATGGCAATGTCTTTACCTGGCCAATCCCCCTCCCCATATCGTCTGGCTTGAGTGCATTTCCCAAGGAATTTGACCTCCCTCTGTGCCTCCTCTTTGTATTCAGAAATTTTCTCCCTGAGTAATGTCAAGTGTTCAGGGTCGTTGGTGTTGTAGTATTTTAACTCTGTGTCACGTATGTGAGATTAGAGTTTCTGAAGCGACTGTCTGAGAGCTTTTAGGACGCCGTCCTGTCTGGCTATGCAGTGGCCCTGTTGACTGCCTTGAAGGCTTCCCATAGTGAGGTCGGGGAGGACACTGATCCTCCATTGAATGTGAAGTAGTCAATTAAGTCCCCTCTGATTTCTTCCCTGAAAGCGGTGTCCAGCAGAGCCCTGGGAACAGGCTCCAGCTGAATGCTCGACGTGGTATCGAGGGGATTAGTCCACGTAGAAGGCAGGGGGCATCGTCAGAAAGTGTTCTGGGTAAATGTTTGATGTCTACTGTCCATGTAGCTATGTCTCTGGACACCAACCAGAAATCGAGTCGGGACCAGCCATTGTGTTGGGACGTGATGCATGTGCCCTCAGTTACCCCCGGGTTCCACTGCCTCCAGATATCTACTAGCCCATTATCGCTCATGATTTTGTTCAAAGTGACGCTACCATTGAGATGCAACTTACGGGAAGCAACCCTTCGGTCCATGGAGTCATCTAGTATGGCATTGAAATCTCCCCCCTAAATTATGGTGTTGCAACCTAATA
Organism: Calotriton arnoldi; assembly: GCA_963921515.1. Taxonomy (NCBI): domain Eukaryota; kingdom Metazoa; phylum Chordata; class Amphibia; order Caudata; family Salamandridae; genus Calotriton; species Calotriton arnoldi. The sequence continues at coordinate 1,789,606 of CAWUFW010000018.1, forward strand.
GGGTAATTTTTGCCCATATGTTGCTGAAAAATTCAGGCTCATCTGTGTTAGGACCATTGATTGCTGCCATGAAGACCTCCGTATTACCCAGTGACTCCTCAAAAATTATGAAACGTCCGCTCGGTCAAGCTGAGAGTGTGTCATGTTCCATTCCAGACCCCGGCGTATAAGTATGGCAACACCTCTGGCATGGTTTGAATAGTTTGAATATACTGAGGAGTATATATCACCCCAGTGGTTATGGTGTAATTTGGTGACAGATGGATTATGCAGGTGCGTTTCCTAAAGAAAACTGACGTCTATTTTGTGTCTTATCAAGTAGGATTGGATAAGTCGTGTTTTTCTTTGGTCGTTCAGACCTCTGATGGTCCAGGTTAGGTAATTATACGTTGTCATCTGTGATCAATATGTGAGCTGTTAGTGCCCATGTCTTCGCGACAGCCATGCATCCGTTTAGGGCCTTCATCATGGTTCTTATTTATGGCAATTGACAGCAAGAACTTACTGTGTGCCATGGTGGCTGTATGAGCTGCCTGATCCGTGTGATGATGCTGTAATGTCAGATTCCCTTGAACAACAACTTTAACCCCCTGTTCCTACCCCTCCCACACCAACCCCCAATCAGGTTGTGCAAACATTATCCCTTCCTCATTTGGACCATTTAGTACCCCACAATCAGTAACTGAAATGAAATATGGGAGCTCTCCCTGGAGGCATGCAGTCGCCGGCATACTACCCAGCTGTGAGGCAGGGTGGCTGAGTATGGAAAGAAGAGACAAGATAATTCCCAACCTTTTCTGGAAAGCAGAGTCACCAGCGCACCACATGGAGCAATTAGCGCCTGGCAGTGGTCAATAGTTTCAATTTGCAGTGGCCTATATGAGCTCCGCAGGCTGCAGCTCAATTTTGTAAGCAGGATTTAGTCATCACTTAGACCAGTGTCAATGGCAGTTTGACCAGTGGATACAGCCGGTTTTGTTTTGCTCCTGATGTGCTTGGCGAACTTTAAGGCCGATTTTACATCAGTGAAGTAGTGGACATTACTTTCATGAGTTACTTTCAGTTTCGCAGGATACAGAAGGGCATAGGGGACCCCGGCTTGCTGCAGAATGCGCTTGACAGGATTAAATTCGCGCCGGGCCGCCTGCACACCAGGCATGGAGTCTGGGTAAAAAGAGACGTTATTACCTTTGTGTGAGATGTGGCCCCTTTCTCTGGCAATTCGTATGATTGTCTCTCGATTGAGATAGTTTAGTAGTCTCGCCAGGATAGGTCTAGGTGTCGCTCCAATGGGCGGCTTGGGGCCCAGCGATCAGTGGGCCCGGTCCACGATGAACATCTCAGAGAGATCCGATCTGAATATCTCCTTAAGTAGCTCCTCCATGAAAGTTTCCATGTTGCCCATGCTTTGGTTTCCGGGATACCCGTGATTCTGAGGTTATTCCTATGGGATCTGACTTCGAGATCCTCGTTTTTAGCCCTTATGACGTTCAGAACTTTTTCAATGTGGAGTAATTGCTCTTTAGATTCTACCTGGAATTCGTGTGCGTCAGTTGCGCGGTTCTCCAGTTGGTTGGGAGTCGACCTGTTTCTTAACTTGGTCCATTTGAGCTGTGAGGATGTCAAGCTTGCTATGTATTGTTCTAAGGCTAGATTTGACTCCTAGCAAGAGAGAACCTAGGTCTTCATTTGCGCCCTCCGATTCCTCCCTTAGGCCATGTTCCGAGTCTGCTTCAGCTTCTTTGTCCTTTTGGCGTATCAGCCTTTTATTTTCGAATGATAGTTTGGTCTGTTTCGTATCGTGTTTCTTCCACCACAGAAACAAACGGGTCCCTATGTTTACTAGCCCAGCCTCTTACGGGGGCCTTTACACACCTTATGATATAGGTGTTCCTTCACTGAGGAAAAACTCTAGCTACTCTGTTCATCTGTTATTTATGGACCCACACAATTGTGCAAGAAAATTTACAGGATGGCCTCACACACCATCCAGGTGTCAGGCTTCATCATCGGCCATCCCACGTTCGCCATAGAATCCTCTAATGGCAAACGAGCCCATACTAGGTCTGTGGTTCAAGCATTAGCAGGAAACTGAGGAGAGAAAGAAAAGGGAAAGGGGTTCAATACTATAAATCCCTACCGCCTACCAGTTAAATTTTAGAACCTTTATTCCTTGGTGGAGGAGGGATGGTCAAAAAGCAGATGGACAATAATAGCCCTGTTATGGTTCCTATTGTTCGATTATAAACAATCAGGTCTGTTTAGTCAATCGGGTCGACATGTTTCAGCCCCCAAAATGGCCCCTAGAGGGGTCCCGAGCTTTCTTCAGGACCAAATTGAATCCTATATGTCCCTACAGTGCTTCCCTATTGCATGCGTGCTAATTTACATGCATACAATACCCGGTTGGCCCTTAGTCCACTCCGGGTCCTTCTGTGCCAAGAGGAAACTATCTAGAAGACATAAGGATGGGTGGTTAAGTGAATACATTACACACATACACACCCACACACCAATGAAAAAGAAAACATATTCTGCAGAGTAGCCAAAGTGCATTTGTTTCTAAAGGTTTTGAGCGGACTGCTTGCATGCCCAAATGCAGTGGCCCTTGTGCGAGTATCGTGAGTAATACACACGTTCACACACCCGTACTCATGCACACTCAATTCTAAAACATACGATGTCTGTGCGGTGTCTTAATCAAGCCCTGTAATTTGCACATCATTATAATTTTATCTTTGTCCTTTTGCGAAATCTGTGTACACGATATATACCTAAACACACCCACTCACACCGTGATCTTACCCTGTATAGTCGCGGGCTACTGGCTGGACTCGGACACGGCGACATAAACAGACGGAGGAAACGAGTAAATATATTGAAAATAGATTTGCAGAAAGCTGACCCAAATGTGGGGCGACGGTGCCACATACGAGTGAAGTTATGTACCCTCACCTATAAAAACAAAGGGAAATATCTTTACATATACTTCAAACCCAGACAGTTATCCCTATTCAAACAGACTACTCAAAATGACGGTCCTTGATATACAGGACCAGCAATAAGATGTCATTGTGAATCTGCACAGACATAGGAACAAATAGTACTGTTGGCAGAGGCCGGAAAAAGAAGGGCCCAGCCCAGAGTTGACCACAAACAAGTGGGATACCTCTTCATTTAGACTCGCATTGTGAAACACACGTCCCCTCCGGCTTGGATGCTTGTGTGATTCTGTGCCCCATTTGGACAAGGTCCTGATGAAGGTGGTCTACGAGTTGTATTAAAGCCACCGAAACGCGCGTCGACCTCGTGTGTCCAGACCTTTATTTTGTTTAGTTACCATCTTTTGTGAAAACTTTTGACATCTGTTTGTTTTCCCTGTTTTCCAGATGAGTACATATGTTTTGCATGACTGTGAACGAATGGGTTGAGTGTACGCATGAGATATATATTGAGTGTGTTGTTTGGGGACTATGTCATGTTTAAATGTTTGTATAAAGTGAAAAATTTATTTTAAAAAATTGTTATTATTAACAACTGATGTAAAAAAAAATTGGGGAATTCAGACAAAACTGCTTTTTAATTGAAAACTAAGAAACTACTAAGAAAAATAAATTCTCTCAAAGTAAATTCATGTGTGTTGGTAGCACTATGTTTGGTTCCATACCCAGTAAGGATTAAATCCATGTAGAAGAAATACAGGTCATAGGGGAGTCTCTTGTTTTGAATACTATTTGCTTGTCCCCCCCTTACTCCCAGACCTTACTTACTGACAGGGGGCTCCCTTGTTCCTACAAGCTTACCCTGTATAGCTAAATCATGTGCCTCATGGAGGGGTCGGGGAGGGAGTCCTGTAGTCGCACCCTAAAAAGGTTACACCAGCTAGATGGATCAAGATTCACACGGAGAGACTAGAGAGCGCCATGCGATTATGCACAATTAGAGAGGAGCGTTTGTCACATATACAGCTTACTTTGTCAAGGATCTCCCTCGCTAAATCACCTACAGTGTATCTCTATCCTCCTCCTGATGCTGCCGTCCCGTTTGGGTTTTGCCAGCCTTGTAATGCTTGGTGTCCCTGGGATGACATCATCGATCGGCGACAGACTCTGGATCATGGGAAATGTAGTCCTAAGCTACTGGAATTGTCACTGAGTGTGTGATCTAGCCTGAAGTGTATGCCAAAAAGCCACAATCGCCACAGATCATGTGCATGGCAGGATCTTGTAAAAGTATACTAGGCTCGTGAGCCAGCATAAATCAATATGTTCTATTAAAGGGACTGACTATGTTGCCGGAATTTTCACATAGGCGGTGCTAGGTATTCTGGGAGAGAGGTAGTCCCAAGATATATGGTTCACGTAGAGGAAGGATCTGCCTCTGTCCTTCTGAGCTACGTTCTGTCTATCTTTTCTTCTCTCTTAAGATAGACGGGGGTACGGAAGTAGTGTTTATACCAAATTAAATGGCGCCCTACTTGAAAGTTAGTTTTCACCTAATAGGTGTTGTCTGTTATGATTTTACATTAGGATAAAATGAGTGAACCGAACTGCACATGCAGCCACGGTATCATCATTCAGACCATTGATATGAGTCTTTAATTGGTAAACCCATCTCTGTTCTCTTTCGAAAAGTATTTCGCTCATGTCACTTCCTGGTCTCTAAGGGCTTCTAATATGACCCACTGTAGGTCTGCGTCTGTGTGGTGTAGAGTCAGGTAATGTTTTGTTAGGCATGTTGATGTTTTTTTGCATCTTATAGTGCTGCGATGTTCATTGATTTTTAACCGAGTCTTATGTGTTGTCATACCAATATACCATTTTGCCCACGGGCAGGTGATCATATAAATCACATTCTCTGTGTTGCAGTTAGTATGTTGGTTGAGTATCCATTGGCGGCCTGTCCCAATATCCACCTCTCTTTGTTGTTTTGTGTAGGGGCATACCGAGCAATTTCCGCATGGGAAATGTCCTGTTGCGGGAGCTATATTCCAGAGTGTACTGGGGGTTTCGTTTTGTTTAACTTATTAGAGGGGCATGTATATACTAGTCTATTCCTCAAGCTTGTGCTTCGTCTGAATGAGAACAATGGTGGCTTCCAATTTATACCCGATTTCTTAAGTATTGTCCAGTTCTTGGTAATTATCCGTTTCACTGTGTTGGATGCAAGAGAAAAGGTAGTGACACAGGCAATCCTATCCTCTGGCTCTTTTGTGTATGTTTCAAATAAGGCTTCTTTGTTATTATTGCAGGCTCTTTTTTTGGCTTTTTTGATTATTCCAAATGGATATTTACGTGCCCTCAGCCTGTCAGTTAGTCTGTCTGCTTGCTCTTCAAAGGTGGCCATGTCCGTGAAGTTACGTCTAATTCCTATGATCTGCCCTAAAGGGCAGATTCTCCCTAAGAGATTTTGGATGATGGCTGTCAAATAGTAATGGACTATTTTTGTCTATTGGTTTTTCATGTACTTTGGTTATTATTTTGTCATCCTATACGGTAATCTGGAGGTCCAGGAAGGTAACAGAGGTCCTATCCCAGGGTATGGGTGAACTGCAAGAACGGATCCCTGGTATTGATCCAGGTACAGAATTCCACTGCTAGTGTTTCGTCGCCTCTCCACACTATTAGAACATTATCAATATATTTGCGCCTCAACCTGATGTTATCATGGTAGTGGTTTGAGTCGGTATAGATATTCTCAACTTCAAACTGGTGGACATACAGGCATGCCAGGCTTGGGGCGAATATACTACCCATTGAAGTCCCCTTCACCTGATGGTATATGGTGTTTTCATATTTGAAAAAGTTCTCTGTGAGGGCAATTCTCGCACAGTCCAGTACAAATGGCACCGGGGTAATGGTATCAATTTGTGCATCCCATAGGAGTTTCTCGATGGTTATTAGGGTTTGCTCCTGGGGTATGGACGTGTACAGGGCTTCGATATCCATCGTCATCAGTAGGTCCACACTGGTATCAATGCTCAGATCATTGGTCATCAGAGGAGTGGCGCAGCGGCCAGGGTGCATGACTCCGGACCACGGGGTTCACGGTTCGATCCCCGGTGCCGGCGGCAGGTTAGCCCAGCACCATGTGACTCTGGGCAATAGCTCGCTTAATCTTCCCGAGGGCCCCCAGCGCCGGGACACCTCTCCGGAGGTAGCTGTGCGCTTTACAAATGCTGGTATTTCATTATTTATTTCATTCAGGAAATACCTCCTTTATATCCTTTAGATATGAAGGCATAGTCTTGACTAGTGGTCGAAGGAACCAATTGCAGAACTGAGATAAAGTTTCAAGGATAGAATGAATCCCCGACACAATGGGTTGGCCTGGTGGTGGAAATTTATTCTTATGCAGTTTGGGCTGTATGTAAATCAAGGCCATCCTTGGACTATCTGGGGTGAGGAATTCTGCCTCTTGCGCAGTAATCCAGCCCATAGTGAATGATTCCTCTAGTGTAGATTTGATTTCATTAGTCAGACTTGGCGTGGGGTCTTCTTTCAGGGCCTCGTAGCTGGTTCTGTCTGATAGTAATCTTTTACACTCTGTGTCATACATCTCGGTTGTGAGAATAACCGTGGCATCCCCTTTGTCTGCCGGTTTTATGACAATATCCCGTCTTTTTCACAGTGCCTCTAGGGCCTTTCTTTCTTTGGTTGACATTTTATCGAAGCTTGGATTGATGTACATAGCTTCTATCTCTCTAGAGACAAACTCTTCAAAGGCTTGTATTGCCGCGGGGTAGTATGTGTCGGGGGTAAGAAGGTTGATTTTACCCTGAGACTGGTGTTTTTTGTTGTTCCCCCTGTGTCCACCTCCGGTGTGTCATGAAAGAATGTCAGTTTCATTTTCCTAAAGAACTCTGATAATTCCGTTCCAAGTTGGAACTTATCAACTCTTTGGGTTGGTACAAATCGTAGACCCTTGTTTAAGACTTCTAGTTCTGTTGCTATGAGGGGCAGGCCGCTGAGGTTGACTATTTGGGAATTTTTCTATTGGGTCTCTTGGGCAGCAATAGTCCCGATTGTGGTGTTTTCCTGCTCATGCCTGGCTGGTTGCTGTCTTTGGACATGCTCCTGGTTACTCGTACCTCGGGATCCTGCCATTGTACGTTCTGTGTACCTCTTTGTCTTTGTCTTCCTTTCCCCCTGTTGCGGCCCCTCCCTAAAAAATGGCGGCCGTATTGGAAGGGGAATCCCTGGATGAAGGGTGGGTATGTCTGTGGCCAGAACTACATCTGTAATCCCTGATTTTGCGGGCCCATTTGTGGCATTTGCATCTGGGCTGGTGAGTAACGGGTTTCTTCCTCGCTACTGTATCTTCCGCTGCTCCTTGAGCTAAATGACCAATTCTGTGGTGAGTATCTTTTCTTGTAGGTTCTCTTCTGTGGTATTTCCATCAGACCTTTTGTGTAATATTTGTCTGTTACATATGGATATGTTGTTTCATGGCTGAATTTCTTAATGTCTATTTGCAATTTTGTAATCTTGGATTGTGTAAGGAATTCTTTTTGTTGAGTCAGATCCTTATTGATTTCCTCTAGTCTCTTTTTCAAGGTGGTGATGAGAACTGTAGTTTTCAAATTGTTCTCACTAGTTTGTATGTGGATGAGCATTTCATCAGATATTCTTTTGGCTGTGTTGATAATCAGCACAAGCCAGTCCCTAGTACACTTCCAAGCCACATATGACCATTCTTTTTGGAAGATTTTGTCATCCAGAAAGATCCATAGTACATTAGTGACAATAAGGCCTTGAGGGAGGCTGAGTTCGACGCCAGCCGGGGGCGCGACCGGCATCAGAGGCGTCATCAGAGGAATCTGCGCCGGGGAAGGTACCATGAGGTCGACCGGCGCCGATCCGGATCCAGACCTTGATCCGTGGGGGCCTTGCGGCACCGCCGGCATCAAAGGCCTAGAGCCCCCAGCTGAGTCCGCGGGGCCCGAAGGCGCGCCAGCGGAGTCGGGCTGCCCAAAGATGGAGTGAAGGGCTTCGTAAAATGCACAAAGCTGGGCAGGGGACGCTCCGGCTCCCGGAAAGGGAGGGAAGCGTGAAGCCGTCCCAGCAGGCTCCGAGGGCAGACCCGGAGAACGATGACCCTCCGTGTCCCACATCGTCGACGGACGGGGAGACGGAGCCGGACCGGCATCGACTGACGCCGGTACTGGCGGGTACTTTTGTACCACTGTTCTTCCCTGGCGTTCCTTATCGCCCTGAGTGGCAGCCAGAGGAGGGTAAGGAGGACTGGGAGGGGTCTGTTGATCCTCTGACAGACCAGCTTGAAGAGCAAGACTGGAGAGAGGAGTTGGGTGATGCCAGTGGTCTGGATACCTCCCCAGACCTTGGTATGCTTTCTCCCCCTACCGTGGCTACGGAGGAGGGAGCTTCCTACGCTGTGGTGTTGAGTAGGGCGGCTGAGGCTTGGGCCTTGAGCTACCTACAGTGGCGATCAGGACTAACCTCCTGACTGAGGTGCTTCAGCCGGCAGCAGCCTCTTCGGAGCCCTTGCTGCCTTTCAATGAGGCCCTCACTGACGTCCTTCTGGGCTCCTGGTCCAAGCCCAGCACAGGGGTTCCAGTGGATAGGATGATTGCGTGACGCCACCGCCCGGCCCCGGGCAACCCACTTTTCCTCTCCCAACACCCTATCCCCGAGAGCTTGGTGGTCCAAGCCTCATCCTCGAAGGAAGCGCTTTCCCTACAGCTCCTCAAGATAGGGAATCCAAGAAGCTGGACCATCTTGGGAAGAAGATGTTTTCTTCCGCCACCTTAGGACTGAGGTCTGTGAACACTGCATGTCTCTTAGGCCCTTACACACATTCGGTGTGGGACACTTTTGCACAAGTGCTGCCACAGTGCTCGGAGGAGGCCCGGGCTGTGCTCTCCTGCGCTGTTGCCAAGGGTCGAGACACAGCAAAGTTCACCATCCGGTGTGGGCTGGATAACGCCGACTCGCTGGGTAGGACAATTTCCACGTCGGTAGCCCTGAGGTGCTACACCTGGCTGAGAACCTCTGGCTTCTCTGGGAATGTCCAATCTACCCTTTTGGACATGCCCTTTGATGGCCGTCGCCTGTTTGGTGACAAGGCGGACAACGCGCTCGAGCGCTTCAAGGACTCTTGGGCTACGGGCAGGTCCTTGGGCCTTGCAGCAACTTCTCGCCCCATGCAGTCTGCTTTTCACCCCTTTCGTGGCCACGGAAGGGGGGCCCCACCACCTTCCACCCAGAGCCACAGGGCTGCACAAGCCACCCAGCCTCTGCGCGGCCGGGGACGTGGGACCCACCGTTGTGGGTCCGGGAGCCAGAGGGCGGGTCAGTCCACCAATGCCCCCCCTGCAGCTGCCTCCAAACCTTCCTAGTCCGACTTTTCAGGGCCACCAGTTGCAGGATTCGCCATCACCTCCCCCACTGGTACAACATCACGTCGGACAGTTGGGTTTTGCAGATAGTCCGAAGGGGCTGCTCCCTCCCCTTCGAGACTACCCATCCCTCCATGCCACCAGCACTCCATTGCATGTCGGAGGATCACTTGGCCCTTCTCTGTCAGGAATTACAGCTCTCTTGGCCAAGGGAGTTATCGAGCGAGTCCCTGTGCCAGAAATAGGTTGTGGGTGTTATTCCCACTACTTCCTGGTACCCAAGATGGACAAATGCCTGCGTCCTATCTTGGATCTCAGGGACGTGAACCGCTTCCTCCCGAAGGAGAAGTTCAAAATGTTGACATTGGCTCAGGTCCTGTCTGCCCTCGACCCTGGAGACTGGATGGTAGCGTTGGACTTGCAGGATGCTTATTTCCACATCCCCGTCCTGCCAGCCCACAGGCATTACCTACGGTTCACTGTAGGCCACGAGCATTTTCAGTTTACCGTGCTCCCCTTTGGCCTTACCAGCGCCCCTTGGGTGTTCACGAAAGTGATGGCAGTGGTCGTAGCTCATCTGCGCAGATCAGGGGTTCCAGTCTTCCCCTATCGCGACGACTGGATGTTGAAGGCAAGCTCGCCCCAGGCTGTCGTCTCCCACCTCCAGACTACGGCGGACCTCCTGCACTCGCTGGGGTTCACTATCAATGTGCCGAAGTCACACCTGATTCCCTCTCAGAAGCTCCTTTTCATTGGAGCAGTTCTGGATACAGCACAATTTCGGGCTTATCCACCCGAACAGCGAGTCCGGGATATTCAGGCTATGATACCGATGTTTCAGCCTCTATCCCGGATTTCGGTGAGAATGACCCTGAGGCCGCTGGGCCTCATGGCCGCCTGCATCCTGCTGGTCAATCATGCCAGATGGCATATGCGGGCTCTGCAGTGGGACCTGAAGTTCCAGTGGGCGCAGCATCAGGGGAATCTTTCCGATTGCGTCCAGATCTCGGAGGGCACTGCACACCAGTTGCAGTGGTGGCTAACGGACCAGGATTGGGTCAACGGCAGATCCCTCTCCCTTCCCCAACCAGATTTCAGAGTGGTGACAGATGCGTCACTCCTGTGATGGGGCGGCCACATGAGAGAGGCAGAGATCAGAGGCCTCTGGTCTCCGGCGGAGTCCGGGCTCCACATCAACCTTCTGGAGCTCCGGGGGATTCATCTTTCACTGAAGGCATTCCTTCCTTCTGTCAGAGGAAGGGTAGTGCAGGTGTTCACGGACAACACCACCACCATGTGGTACTGTAACAAACAGGGCAGGGTGGGGTCGTGGACCCTATTTCAAGAGGCTCTTTGCCTTTGGACGTGGCTGGAACATCAGGGCATGTCCCTAGTGGTTCAGCACCTGGCAGGTTCTCTGAACGTCAGGGCGGACGAACTCAGCCGCCGGTGCATGATGGATCACGAGTGGCGTCCTCACTTTTTGGTGGTGCAAGGTCTCTTTCAGCAGTGAGGAGAGCCTTGGTTAGATCTGTTCGCCACCGAAGAGAACGCACAATATCAGCAGTTCTGCGCGTTGGAATTTCCAAGGCGGCACTCGCTCGACGACGCTTTTCATCACGAGTGGAATTGTGGTCTTCTATACGCCTTTCCGCCTATACCACTTCTGCCCAGAGTGCTGAAGAGGATCAAGCGCGACCAGGCCGAAGTCATTCTTGTGGCCCCGGACTGGGCACGAAGAGTCTGGTATCCCGAGTTCTTGAACATGGCCATCGATCCTCCGATCAGACTGCCTCTTCGGGAGGATCTTCTGTCGCTGCAGCAGGGGGCGGTCCTCTGCCCGAACCTGTCCAGCCTCCAACTCCTTGCGTAGAGATTGAGCGGCGACAGTTGACAGCTTTCAACCTTCCTCCCGAAGTCTGTAATGTCATCTTGGCAGCTACGTGTCCCTCTACTAAAACAGTATACGCCTGTAGATGGAACAAATTTGTGGCATGGTGCGCAGCAAAGGCTGTGGATCCCCTTTCTGCCCCTCTTTCTGAGGTTCTCCTCTTCATAATTTCTTTGGCCCAGCAGGGCTCTGCTCTGGGCACCCTTAAAGGCTATCTTTCGGCCATTTCGGCCTTTCTTCGCCTTCCTGATCAGCCTTCTCTTTTCAAGTCCCCTATTGTAAATAGGTTTCTTAAGTGCATTACTCACCTCTTTCCTCCTATTCGTTTCGTAATGCCCCAGTGGGACTTGAATCTGTTCTTAACTTACCTTATGTGCGCTCCTTATAAGCCACTACATAATTGTCCTTTCTTGTCTCTTGACTTTAAAAACTGCTTTTCTGGTTGCCATCACCTCTGCTCGCAGGGTGAGTGAGCTTCAGGCTCTATCTTCGAAACCTCCTTTCCTTGCTGTCCATCCGGACAAGGTTGTCCTTCGAACTAGGCCTTCTTTTCTACCCAAAGTGGTTACCTCTTTCCACATAGGACAGACCATCACTTTGCCCACCTTCTTCCCGCCCCTGCATCCTTCCAAGGAGGAGGAAAGACTCAACCGTCTGGATCCAAAACGTGCGTTATCATTTTATCTGGTTAGCACAAAACAATTCCGGGTGGAGGATCAACTCTTTGTTGGCTATGTGGGCACCAAGAAAGGTCGGGCCATGCAAAAACGGACCATCCCTCGATGGGTCATCCTTTGCATTAGGATCTGTTATTCCTTGGCGAAAAAGGAGCCTGCGGGAGGACTGCGCGCCCGTTCCACCAGGACGACGGCAGCCACTACTGCTCTGGGACGTGGAGTCCCCCTTAGTGACATCTGCCAGGCAGCTACATGGGCATCACTGCACACGTTCACTAAACATTACTGCCTGGATAGTCAAGTCCGGAGAGACGGCTTCTTTGGCCGTTCAGTTCTCCAGGACTTTCTGGTGTGAACTTAGTTCACAGACTCACCTCCGGGGTTGGTATTGCTGGGGTATCTATTCTAAGGTAAGGAATCTATACCTAATAGTCTTTTTCAGATGAACGTTACTTACCTTCGGTAATTATATATCTGTAAGAGACATATATTAGTTATAGATTCCTTACCGTCCCACCCATCCTCCCCGTTCTGCGTACTGACTTCTAGAGTTAGGGACTCCCTTTCAGGGCCCTAGTTTTTGTGCACCAGTGGTCAGTGTCTTGCATGGCTCTGCGCTTCTGGCGTGGAATGTCGTGTAAAATAACTGACGTCAGCTTGCAGGGGCGGCGTCTAAGTAGATACCGCTACGTCATCCCGGCGATCACTACGCCAACGATGAACATGGAGTCGACTGACGCCACCTGCCGACGCGCAGGGGTAATGCCGAGAAAAAATTCTCCGGATCCAGTCTGACGCCTGGGGGTAATTCTAAGGTAAGGAATCTATAACTAATATATGTCTCTTACAGATATATTGTTACTGAAGGTAAGTAACTTGTTCATCAGTGCAGCATGGTTTCTGTGCCAGAAGGCTTTGATGCTCAAGGTATCTTCCTTATCGACCAGCACCTGGCAGGATCTTTAAACGCCAGGGCAGACGAGCTCAGTTGGGAGAACCCTGTTTCAACACATTTGCCATCGCAGGGAACGTGCAGTGTCAAAATGTTTGAACTTTGCAGTTCCCAAGGCAGTTCTCCCTCAAACTCTTTTCACCAGCATTGGTGGTAGGGGCTCCTGCTCGCCTGCCACAATTCCTTCTTCTATCCAGAATAGTCAAGAAGTCCAAGAGAGAGACCGGGCCCAAGTCATTCACTCTAGACTGGGCGAAGAGGGTGTGATACCTTGAAATTTTGGCCATGAGCACCTATCCTCCAATATAGTTGCATCTTCGGGAGAACGTCCTGCTGCAGCAGTAAAGCAGAGTCTTGCACCCAAGCTTGCACAATCTAAACCTACATGTGTGGAAACTGAACAGCAGTAGATGATGTCTTTCGATCTTACTTCAGAAGTGATAGTTGTCATCTTAGCTTTCAGGTGTCCATCACCCAAATCAATCTATGCAGGACACCCGAGAGAAGTTTGTTGCCTGATGGTCTTCCCAAAACATACAACCGCTGAATATGCAGTTATCTGATGTTTTTCTGTTCCGATGGTCATTGGCCCAGCAATGCCTTGCTGTGGCAACAGTTAAAGGTTACCTCTCTGCCCTTTCAGCCTTCCTATGTTTACTGACTGGCAATCCCTCTTCAAGTCACCTCTGTTCATGCATGTTTAGAAGGGGGTGGTGCATATGTTCCTACCGACTCCATTTGTTATGCTGCAGTAGGACATTTTTTTGGTACTAATCTACTTGATGTACACCCCCTTCGAACCCATGCACAGTTGTTCTCTTCATCTTCTTACGATCAAGACAGTATTTCTGATCGCCATAACATCAGGCAGAAGAGTGAGTGAACTCCAGCCGTCTGTGGTTCCCCATCTTTCTTTCTGGACAAATGAATCCTCCAGACTAAAGGGCCATTCCTACCCAAGGTAGTCAGACCCTTCAACATAAGACAACTCATCACCTTGACGACTTTCTATGCTCCGCCTCATCCCTCCAAGGACCCTTAACAGGCACTTAGCTTCTATGTGGACCGAACTTGAAAGTATTGGCAGGACAACCAACTTTTCATCATTTTCTCTTGGTTAAGAAAAATAAGTGGTGCTAAAGAGGACCATCTTAAGATGAATTGTGCTATGCATCAAGATCTGCTATGGGCTAGCCAAGAAGCAGCCCCCAAAAGGCTTGCACACTCATTCCACACGAGCGAAGGATGCTACCACTGTGCTGGCGTGCGGTGTACAAGTTATGGATTTTTGCCAGGCTGCAACATGGGCATCTCTCCACACGATCATGAAGCATAACTGTCTGTATAGGGAGGTCTGGCGGGGATGGGCACTTCGATTTGTCCTGCTGGATTTATTTGTCTGAGCCACTCCACAAACCCACCACCAGAAGAAGGGTCCAGCTTTGGTATCTATTCACAAGGTGAGGAATTTGCAGTTAGAAGTCTATATCAGAAGAACAAGTTACTTACCTTTATTAGCACCTTTTCTGGTAGAAACAGCAGATTCCTCACCGACCCACCCTTATGCCTGTTCTGGGAAGTGGATTCACATAGTCCGTTAATAAGATGCCAAATCTAAAACATCTGCTCATTGCCCTTCTAATTTCTCTGCCTCCATGTCCGACAACATGGACAGAGATCAGAAAGAAACTGACATTGCACGGAGGTGGTTCATATATAGGGCCCCAACGTCGCATCTGGTCTATGTAAGCCTGCCATAGAGCGCTTTCTTGCACCTCCCTCTGCAAAATCTGCTACTGCTCATCTTCAGAAGAAAATACAGAATATCAGGCTAGCACCTTATGTGTTTCAGAAGAGACCCTCCCGCTTTCCTATTATTGTTTTAACTGCATTTGTGAGCCACGATACTGCTCATCTCTCTACAGCACTACCTGGTATGGAGAGTATGCTGTTAGATGTAATATATCGTAAGGTATGTTTAACATCTGCAACATTGATGAAGGCTGTAATGGCCACTGCTCTTCTAGGAAGGTGTTATTGTTATCTGCAGGATTCTTTACAAAGTTTTGAAGACTTTCCAAGAGAGATGGCAGTGGACTTCAACATGGTCATTTTGAGAGTGATGGTGGCAATTCAGATTTATTGCTGCTGCTGATTTCTCTGACTTAGCAGCTCTTGGCTATTACCACTGCTTGGCAATGAGGCAATCATCTTGGATTCGACTTGGTGGGTTGCCCAGCAAAGAATATTGAATCCCTTTTTTGCCACTATCCTCAGGTACATATGCAGGTAAAGATATGCATATGATGGAGATGGACGTAAGAAAGGATGTGTGCCTCAAGAAAAAGAAGGAATATAGGAAACCCACAAACAACATTTCTACCAACAGAAGCTTCAAACATCTCAGCAACAACACCAGCTATGGCAGCAGTACCAACAGCAGTCCAGAGAGAGGCTGAGGCCAGGACCCTCTTCAGTCTCCTACTAAAAAGCATAGTCTCTTCTCTTCCCTCTCTTCCATGTTTCACGTCGGTCGGAGAAGTAATGAAATAACTTTTAAGAGTGTGTCAAGGAAATTACAAAAGACTGAATGGTTTTGAATGTTGTGCTAAGTGGCTCTTGCTTCAAGTTCGAGGTCCCTCTACCAGCAATTTTCCAAATATCGTTAGGAGGAACATCAAAAGGTCAACAATTTGGTGCAAGATCTAGTAATAGAAAGGGTCCCCCCATCATAATATAGCAAACCAGTGTTATTCTGGTTACCTTTTGGTTCAAAGCAAGGGACTTAAGTGCAAATTCAGACCTTCTCTCAACCTCAAAATACAAGTGGATTAAGAATTTAGAATTAATAATATTTTCCCACTATCATGTTTATGCTCGGTTATACTGAGGAGAATGGATGTGCACTGCAGACATTCATGATGCATATTTCCACGTCCCAGTTGTAATGAAACATCACAAACTCCTTAGGTTGTTGGTAGGGAAAAACTGCCACCAGTGTAGAGCCATGTCTTTCTAATGGCTAGGTCCTCCTACAGATTACTCCCCTTTTAAATATCCTCCAGGTGCCAGACAAGATCCAGAAACTTTTTCCCCCAGCAGTAACTCTCCAGCATCCGGTGTCACCATGGAACTTCAGGTGCAATTCAGCCTGCTGGATGTGACCATAGTGGAGTATGTTAGGTGACCAGCTCACACCCTTTCCTGTTTTTCTGCACCTAATCAATGCGGGCCCAGAGCTCTTTCACTGTTTTACCAAAAATAATTTCTCTTTTTGACAGCAACTAGGTCAAATGTCTCCTCCTAAGATTTCTACACCTTTTTGCCACCAGATGAGGAACAAGTACAACTGAATCTGATCGACCCAGACTGACTGAGTAGGATCTGGTACATAGATCTGTGGCCACTCTGTATTCGACCTTCTCATTCTCTTGCACAGGGTTGACCTGCTCTATCTGAAAGAGACACGTTAGTGACAGATTCCTTACCTTAGAATATCCCCAGGCGTCAGGCTGGATCCGGAAAGTTTTTGCGTAGCAGTACCCTTGCGCGTCGGTAGGCGGCGTCGTGCGGCTCCGCGTCCGTCGTCGGCGTCGTGATCGCCGGGATGACGTCGCGGGCAGTACTTAGGCGCCGCCCCTGCGCGCTGACGTCAGTTCTTCTTTTTCCGCGCCAGCAAGCGCAGATCCGGGAAGAGCAGTGCCCTGGTCATTTTTTGACCATACTTTTTGGTGAATTTTTCACTGTTTTTCTCCATCGACTTCAAGGTGTCGTAGGGATGCCCGGGTTTAAACGTTGCGGCGCCTGTGCTCGGATGATGTCCGTTACAGACCCGCATTGGGAGTGTCTCTTCTGCCTCGGCCGAGGCCACGACACGGAGTCTTGTACCGACTGCCAGGCCCTCAACCCGAAAGCTTTGCGAGAGCGGTCTCGAAAGCTCCTCGAGGCCTGGCATTCGGCTCCGCGGAAGCCCCGGTCGCGTAGTCCACACCGGTCGTCGGCATCGAAGTCTTCTTCGTCCGGTAAGTCAAAACACAAAAAGTCCAAAAAGCATCATCGCTCTAGGACTTTGCCTCGCCGGTCTCGCGACTCGGCTGAAGCCCCTCCCGGCACCGTCCCCGTGGCCCTGGACATGCCTGTGGAGTCGCCCCCGCAATACCCGCCCTTCCCGGGTTCGGGGGCGGATCCGGCCAAAGTGCAGGAATTCCTGTCGGCCATGGCCCGCCTCTTCGGGCCTCCAGGTCCCTCCGGTGCGCCTTCGGGCCCCGCGGGCCCTGATGGGGTTGCTCCGGCGTCGCCGACGGCTCCGGCGTCGCCCGTGCCTCCAGCCTCGATCTTGGCTTCGGCCCCGGCCTCGATCCTGGCTCCGCAACCCCCATCGACGCCGGTCGACCTAACGACACCTCCGCTGGCGCCGATGTCTCCGGTGCCGTTCTCGACGCCGCCTGGGGCTCCGGGCGGCGTCGTTCCCCAGTTCCTTCCGGCTCCGGACATGGACCCGGACCGACGTCGCTCGACGCCGGTTCCGGCGCCGATGAGACCTTGGGTCCCAAATGTCCCTCCTCCCCTTATTTTGAACCTGAGGAGGACCAGGAGGACTGGGAGGGGTCTGATGACCCTCTGACACAACAGTGTCAGTACGATGAGGACTGGACAGAGGGTCTAGGGGATGCCAGTGGTCTAGATACTTCCCCTGACACTGGCATGCTGTCTCCTCCCGTGGCTACGGAGGAGGGAGCCAATTTTGCAACGGTGTTGCGTAGGGCGGCTGGAGCCTTACATCTCCAACTCCCTGCTGTGGCGGTCAAGGTTAATCTCTTGACAGAGGTGCTTCAGCCGGCAGCCTCCTCTACGGAGACTGTGCTGCCGTTTAACGACGCCCTCACTGACGTTCTTTTGGGCGCCTGGTCCAAGCCCAACACAGGGGCTCCTGTGGATAGGAACGTGTCCTGACGCCATCGCCCAGCTCCGGGCGACCCCTGTTTCTCTCTGTCCACCCCACCCCTGAGAGCTTGGTTGTCCAAGCCTCCGCTTCCCAAACCGCCTTCCCTACCGCCCCTCCGGATAGGGAATCCAAACGCCTGGATCAATTTGGGAAGAAGGGTTTTTCTTCCTCCAGTGCTGGCTTGCGGTCCATCAACACCGCTTGCCTTTTGGGCCGATATACCCACTCCTTGTGGGATTCGGTGGCGAATGTTTTGCCCCAGTGTTCTGAGGAGGTCCAGACAATGCTTTCCCGCGCCATTGCGGAAGGAAGGGATGTGGCCAAATACACAATCCGATGTGGCCTTGATACCGCCGACTCGCTGGGCAGGTCTATTGCAACGACGGTGGCGCTACGACGCCACGCCTGGCTGAGAACCACTGGTTTTTCAGGGGATGTCCAGAATACTCTCATGGACATGCCCTTTGATGGAGTCGGTCTTTTTGGGTCCAAAGCAGACCATGCGTTGGAGCGCTTTAAGGACTCACGGGCTACTGCAAAGTCCCTGGGCCTTTCTGCTCCACGCCCTCCGCTGACTTCTGCTTTTCGCCCCTATCGTGGCCACGGTAGGGCGCCCCTTCACGTCAGCAGCCCAGCCACCGGCCCGCGCAGCAGGCGTCTTCGCGTGGCCGAGGACGTGGATTCCGCCGTGGCGGATCGGGCAACCAGCGTGCGGGTCAGGCCACCACCTCCAACCCGTCCGCGGCCTCCAAACCCTCCTAGTCCCTCCTTTCAGGTGCACAGCACGCCAGTAGGGGGCAGGGTCCGCCATCACCTTCCCCACTGGCGTACCATCACCTCGGACATGTGGGTCTTGGACATTGTCCGAAGGGGCTACTCCCTCCCCTTCGAGTCCACCCCCCAGCCATGCCACCTCAATTCCACCGCATGTCAGGGGATCACTTGGTACTTCTGCAGAAGGAAGTCACGGCCCTCTTGGCCAAGAGGGCCATCGAGCATGTTCCGACCCCAGAAGTAGGGCGTGGTTGCTACTCCCACTACTTCCTGGTGCCCAAAAGGACAAGGAGGACATGCGTCCTATCTTGGACCTCCGGAACGTCAATCGCTTCCTCCGGAAGGAGAAGTTCAAGATGCTCACCCTAGCTCAGGTCTTGACTGCCCTCGACCCTGGAGACTGGTTGGTAGCGTTGGACTTGCAGGACGCATATTTCCACATCCCCGTCCTGCCGGCCCACCGGCGTTACCTTCGGTTCACGGTAGGCCTCGAGCATTTTCAGTTCACCGTGCTCCCCTTTGGCCTTACCAGTGCCCCTCGGGTGTTCACGAAAGTAATGGCGGTGGTCGCAGCTCATCTGCGCCGGGCAGGGGTTTCAGTCTTCCCCTACCTCGACGACTGGCTGCTGAAGGCGGGCTCGTCCCAGGCAGTCGTCTCCCACCTCCAGACTACGGCCGAACTCCTGCACTCGCTGGGGTTCTCCATCAATGTGCCGAAGTCGCATCTGATTCCTTCTCCACAGCTCCTTTTCATCGGAGCAGTTCTGGACACGACGCAGTTTCGGGCCTATCCTCCCGAACGGCGAGTCCGGGATATTCAGGCTATGATTCCGATCTTTCAGCCTTTATCCTGGGTTTCGGTACGGATGACCCTGAGGCTGCTGGGCCTCATGGCCTCCTGCATCCTGCTGGTCAATCATGCCAGATGGCATATGCGGGCTCTGCAGTGGGACCTGAAGTTCCAGTGGGCGCAGCACCAGGGCAACCTGTCCGATCACGTCCAGATCTCGGAGGGGACTGCAAAACAGTTGCAGTGGTGGCTCTCGAACCGGCAATGGGTCATGGGCAGATCCCTCTCCCTTCCCCAGCCAGAGCACACAGTTGTGACGGACGCGTCCCTTCTGGGATGGGGCGGTCACATGGGAGAGGCGGAGATCAGAGGCCTCTGGTCTCCGGGCGGAGTCCCGGCTCCATATCAACCTTCTGGAGCTCCGGGCGATCCGACTTGCACTCAAGGCATTCCTTCCCTCTGTCAAAGGGAAGGTAGTGCAGGTGTTCACAGACAACACCACCGCCATGTGGTACTGCAACAAACAAGGCGGGGTGGGGTCGTGGACCCTTTGTCAGGAGGCTCTGCGCCTCTGGACATGGCTGGAACATCAGGGCATGTTCCTGATGGTTCAACACCTGGCAGGTTCGCTGAACGCCAGGGCGGACGAACTCAGCCGCAGGTGCATGATGGATCACGAATGGCGTCTTCACTCGGAAGTGGCGCAAGGACTCTTTCTACAGTGGGGAGAGCCTTGGTTAGATCTATTCGCCACCGAAGAGAACGCGCAATGTCATCAGTTCTGCGCGTTGGAATTTCCAAGGCGGCACTCGCTCGGCGACGCTTTTCGTCACGAGTGGAGTTGCGGTCTATTGTACGCCTTTCCGCCTATACCACTTCTACCCAGAGTGTTGAAGAAGATTCGGCACGACCGGGCCCAAGTCATTCTTGTGGCTCCGGACTGGGCTCGAAGAGTTTGGTATCCCGAGCTACTCAATATGAGCGTAGATCCCCGATCCGTCTGCCTCTTCGGGAGGATCTTCTGTCGCAGCAGCAGGGGACGGTCCTCCACCCGAACCTGTCCAGTCTACACCTGCTTGCGTGGAGATTGAGCGGCGGCAGTTGATTCCTTTCGACTTGCCTCCCGAAGTTTGTGATGTGATTCTGGCAGCCAGGCGTCCCTCCACTAAGGTGGTATACGCCTGCAGGTGGAACAAATTTGTGGCATGGTGCACAGCAAAGGCTGTGAATCCCTTTCTGCCCCTCTTTCTGAGGTCCTTCTGTTCCTTCTCTCTCTGGCCCAACAGGGTTCTGCCCTGGGTACCATCAAGGGTTATCTTTGTGCTATCTCGGCCTTCCTCAGGCTCCCTGATCAGCCCTCCCTTTTCAAGTCCCCTGTTGTTAACAGGTTCTTAAAAGGCATTACTCACCTCTTCCCTCCTGTTCCGTTTGTGATGCCTCAGTGGGACTTGAACTTGGTTCTTACCTTTTAATGTGCGCTCCCTTTGAGCCTCTACATAACTGTCCTCTTCGTCTTCTGACTCTGAAGACAGCCTTTCTGGTGGCCATCACCTCCGCTCGGCGGGTGAGTGAGCTCCAGGCTCTATCTTGCAAACCTCCCTTTCTGTCTGTTCATCCAGACAAGGTTGTTCTTCGGACGCGTCCGTCCTTCTTGCCAAAGGTGGTTACTGCTTTCCACATTGGGCAGACCATCACTTTGCCCACCTTCTTTCCGCCTCCTTCCAGAGAGGAAGAGAGGCTCCACCGTCTGGACCCAAAACATGCGCTCTCCTTCTATATTGACCGCACAAAACACTTCCGGGTGGATGACCAGCTCTTTGTTGGCTACGTGGGCGCCAAAAAAGGTCGGGCGGTGCACAAGAGGACCATCTCCCGCTGGGTTACCTTGTGCATCAAGACCTGCTATTCTTTGGCTAAGAAGGAGCCTCCTGTTGGGCTGCGTGCCCATTCCACCAGGGCAACGGCTGCTACCACGGCCTTGGGCCGCGGTGTTCCGCTGCCGGTTATCTGTCAGGCAGCTACGTGGGCCTCGCTGCACACGTTTACAAAGCATTACTGCCTTGACAGTCAGGTCCGGAGGGACGGCTTCTTTGGCCGTTCTGTCCTCCAGGACTTCCTTGTCTGATCTTTGTTCGCAGACCCACCACCGGGGTTGGTATTGCTGGGGTATCTATTCTAAGGTAAGGAATCTGTCACTAACGTGTCTCTTTCAGATGCACAAGTTACTAACTTGTGTAACGATATATCTGTAAGAGACAGTAGTTAGTGACAGATTCCCTACCGCCCACCCATCCTCCCCGTTCTGCGAACTGATTTCTAGGGTTAAGGACATCCCTTTCAGGGCCCTAGTATTTTTCAGACACCTATGTCAGCTTCTTGCATGGCTCTGCGTTCCTGGCGCGGAAAGTCGTGTACAGAACTGACGTCAGCGCGCAGGGGCGGCGCCTAAGTACTGCCCGCGACGTCATCCCGGCGATCACGACGCCGACGACGGACGCAGAGCCGCACGACGCCGCCTACCGACGCGCAAGGGTACTGCTACGCAAAAACTTTCCGGATCCAGCCTGACGCCTGGGGATATTCTAAGGTAAGGAATCTGTCACTAACTACTGTCTCTTACAGATATATCGTTACACAAGTTAGTAACTTGTGCTTTAGGAGGATGGTCCAGTCCTATACCTCAATCTCCAGATGCTGCAGCTCTACATGCGGAGAGTGAGCAATGCCAGATAAATCTGTTTGTCTGCCATCTGAAGTGACAGAAGCCATCTTGGCAACTCGGGGGCTGCTACTAAATTAATTTAGTGCGCTGGGGCAGTTGTTTGATTGTATGAGTTGGATTGTTTCAACCTTTTTTAGTCACACCTTTCAATTGTTCTGTGGTTCTCACTGTCTCTTGCTGTGCATGGCCAGGAACTAACAAGTATATGATGGTGTACAATTGGATTGTGCCTCATTAAAGGAAAAGGGGGTGTTTTCTAACCTCAGCCTTTCTGCCTACATTGCCCTTCTCATCCCTTTTTTGTCCTTTAAAATATGGCTTGTGCAGGTTGTTTCTCGTCACTGTATATTGAAGCGTATGTAACTTATTATTTTATGAAATTTTAACAATATGCCTTATATCAGTTGCAAAAAATAACATTTTGAATCCCACCATTGGCTGGATCGTTTGCTTTATGATTTTAATGACGATACCCCTTGAAAATGATCTTGCAGTAAATATAAGTAATGTTTCCTTCAGATGGATCTGCAGATGCATTATATACATCCAATCTCCCCTCTCTGACAGTGTTAATGAGTTTGATTTTTTTTTTTTTGGAGTGTTTGACTGCACAATATTCCGTCCACTCTGAAGTGGGGACTTATGAATAAAACTAACATAACTGTCTCCAGTGTTGCTTTATATATGCCTTGCTGGGTTTTACGCTAGTCCTGCTGTTGTTCCTTGTTATGAAAAATGGTCAAAATGCAGTGCGACTGCTTGAAAGGCGTTTTAAAAGGAATTTGCTGGAAGCTAGTTATCCATCAGATATTAACAAAGATAAATAACTTGGTACTCTGCCCTCCAAGTCTTTTTTTTGTTTGGGTTTTAGGAAAGTGGCTTCATACTTTTGGTCAAAGCAACGCTTTAGGACAATGTGTTCTAAAGCGTTCTTTGTTAAACTTCCTTCAGGTATTCCCCCAATGTATCTTCTGCTCAGGCAATTAATTTATTACTTTTAAGATTGATGTATTCTCAATTCAGTCAAATGCTGTTCTCTGTTTAGATTCATCTAACTTTGAAAATATATTTTCTAGTGGCAGTGCCTGTAAGCAGATAAATAAATGAGATTTTGTCTATCTCAAGTGACACGCTTCATGTTGTTTATTAGCATCACAGTAATCCTCAGGATTCATCCAAGATTAAGCTTGAAAATGTATATCCCAACTTCACCCCCATTTATTTTCTTCAACCGTTCATCCAACTCGGCTGAAATTGCATATGTTCTTCAAAGTGGAGATTACTGAGTCAATATGTGGAAAGCACAAAGGTGATTTAAGGTGTCTGGTTGAATAATGAAATACTGCAAGGGCACATGCAGTATTTCCTTTGTGGCATTTGTAAAATACTTTCTAGTGTGAAATCTTCAAAGCTGTAATAGTGATCACTTTTTACCTTCAATCCATATCAGTTGGATACCAATGTTTATTGGTGCTCAGTTAGCTCTCCCCTTCTATTGAAAAACTACCTCAGCCCTTTACCTGATTTTATTCAATCCTACTGCCTTGTTACAGCTACGCTAATAACATAGGTCATCCTCAAATTTACCTCAGTGACTCCATGAGATTCACATGGACTGGTTGATTGTTGTGAAAGACTGGATGCCCACCACCCATTTTGAGCTCAACAGGGACCAAACCAAAATCCTCACAAATGTTGTTTGACAGGAGAACCCAGTCATGCCTGGACGTAGGAAAATAACATCTTCACAAACGCAACAAAAAGCCCGAGTCATCCTAGATGCAATTCTTACCATGAAATCACAAACCGATACGGTAATAAAATTCAGGACAAAATATGCTCAAAATCTTATAGACCCCCTTAACTTGGCTTTCCTCACAGAGTACAGCCACAAATAGACTTGTGCGCTATTGCCTCAACTACGTGGAGCGGTTATATCTAGAAACTGAGAAATCTCTTCAAAATAAATTTTACATTGGTGCAAAACTCATCTGCCATTCTCCTTTGATTCTTAAAGTCCTGTGATCACACCTGCAATTTGTGACCTTCCTCTCGCTCCCAGCATCTTGCTGTATTGCATTCAAAACCCTGTGTATAATACTGTATGGACTAGGAGTAACATTCCTGTGACAAATTCTCCCCAACACCCTAGAGAAGGACTTTGATCTAACACACCCTTCAACTTTAAGTGGCACCTTTCAACAAAAAAAGACTGAGTTGTTTTTGTGGTCCAAGCCAACAAGCTATGGGGCTCTCTCCACCTCCAGATAAGAAAACTAAAAAAGCGCCTAGCTTTCCGGAAGGCTGGGAAAATTTGGCTTCTGAAAATTTTGGGTCCTAAGTGATACCTAAGCAGAATCGAAGAAAAGACCCATCAGCTAGTGAATAACAAGCAAATCAGGATAAAAACCTAATTCAAACAAGAACACAACAGCTTTTAACTAAAATAAAGCTGCAGGATTTGGAATTTATTGTTGTCCTGTAATGTTTAAATATAAGCATGCTGATGAGCAGCCCCATATTTGCAGGGCCTAGCTCACCTCGTCCAACTCTTACCAAATAGATCATAACATGCTGGAACTGCTGCAGTAACTCTGGGCAATGCCTCACTAGTGGCAGCTGTGTGCTATTCACTTGCCAGACCACATAACATAGTCCCAGTTCATGATATGCATACACTGTAAGCAAAAC
Source organism: Calotriton arnoldi (assembly GCA_963921515.1). NCBI lineage: Eukaryota > Metazoa > Chordata > Amphibia > Caudata > Salamandridae > Calotriton > Calotriton arnoldi. The sequence continues at coordinate 1,814,406 of CAWUFW010000018.1, forward strand.
AACGTTTGAGAGCAGTATACAACTCAATGGAAAAATCACCATAATGGTGAGAAAATCTTTGTGATCTTTGATGACCATACTAATACAGTCCAGCCGACATATGTTTCATGTTTGTTTAACCCACTTTGTTAAGGCTCAGTTATTGCAGTGTAATCCATTTGTATAAGATGCATTATCGAACACCACAGTTCACATTTTTGATTAGTCACTCATTTTATCAGAGTATGAAAACACAAAATGAAAATTCTCTCCCAAAACTTACCAGAAATGATTGTTTGATAGAATCGATATTTTGAAAGACATATATGGATGGCTACTGTTCAGATAATTGCCTACTTTGCTTTACTCATTCGAATGATAGACATTGCTTCAAAAACAGTCAAATGTATTAGTTCATTTTTCTTCAGTTACTTTACACATACAGAATTCATTTCAGTCTTAGAACGTAAGTCTGCACTCGACCGTCAGTGTTGTCTTTGAAAAAGCTCATATTGATATTTAGTCCACTCTTTTTATGTAGGTTACCTGCATGACTTTCTCTGTCGGAAAATGATTTGAGGGCAAAAGGTGGCCATATTTTCATTTGCAACTCTGCCAATCTCTCCAAATTGAACGACCACATATTTTTTCAGAGCCTATCGTGCCTTCTCAACAGTTTGTTTGCATGTCATTTTAAAACTCACATTGAATCTTTACATTCTGACTTTGTGTTTGTAGCACAGAGAGGCAATTAAAGAAATATGCCTGCCTCGATATCTGAGGAATGCCCTTTCACAACACCTGCACAGCCACAAAAACAGTTAAGGATTGTAACTGCCATTTTTTGAATGAGAAGGAGGGGGGAGATAGTGAAAGTTCACTACACTTGCATGTCTTGCTGCTGTAGAGCTCTTAGACACTGATGTTATATGAGCTATATTCCCCAACTGATGAGGGTGCAATAGAAAATATACCAGCCAAATGTAGATTGCCCTGTTCGAGGCATGTGTGCTGTAGATACACATGCTTTGCATACTCCTGCCATCTAGTGTTGGGTGCCGGATGTTTGCAAGTAGTTTTCCTTTGAAGAAATCTTTCCAGTCACAAGGTAATGTGACTCCTCCTTTCGGTGATAGTGCTTGGGCATCGACTCCATTGTTAGATTGTTTTTTTCGCCATCGGATTCCGACGTGTATTACTGCGCTCCGGTTTGAAAACCGTTTTTCGGGTTTCCCTTGGTGTGCAATCAACTCTACCCTCGATCGTATTGTTTCCGTACGCATTTCCCTGTTCTCCACATATCGAATCGTTCGACAAATTCTCCATTTTCAATCGAAAACCTTGTGGGCGGGCGTCAGTCGGTACAGCCTTGTGCCTATGGAATGGACTCGATTCCAGTTCTGTCCTCGGTGCCACGCCAAGTACCCTCGCACCGACCTACATCAAGATTGTAACTTGTGCCTCTCTACGTAGCACAAGGAGGAAGACTGCGACGCTTGTAAGTCATTTTGGTCTAGGAAGGCTCTACGCGAACATCGAGCTCGACAACGAGAGATGCAACGCCAAAGCATCCAACACACTCCGGATATCTTCGAGGAAGAATCCGACCAAGAAGAGATCGAAGCGTCCGCTGCAGAAGAAGAGGCCCTCTCCATTCCAGAGTCCAATTCCAAGCTCGAGATCGATCTGGAGTCTTAAGATGTGCCTCCGGGACAGGGTGCTGTGAGTACCGAAGACCCTTGCCCCCTAAATCCTCTTCCAAGACACTTAAGGCTACGGCACCACCTCTGCCTTCTGGCCAAGGTCGACACCGAGACAATGTTTCCGACGCCCCGCATCTCGGCTCTGCACCGAAACAAACCGTCAAGCCTTCTGGCTCGGGACCGAGTCGACCGAAATTACCTTCGGATCCGAAATTATCAGGCTCCAAGGACAAATCTGGTTCGGAGCCGAAACCCTCCGCTTCGAAACACAAACATGCTTCGAAGCCGAAACCCTCCGCTGCGAAACATAAACACGCTTCGGAGCTGAAACATTCCATTACCAAAGACAAGTCGATTTCGATGCCGAAATCGAAGGACAGTGTTCCCGAGCCTACAGAACTAATTTTAGACGTTCTTAAGGCCAAATTGGATCCCAAACAGAAAAAAATGTATATTAATCCTGATACTGGACATATTTTGGATAAAGCACCAGCAAAACAGAAGCCCCTGCTGGAAAGATGTCCCTAAAGAAGGAGGACATGGCTACCAGTCCTGTTTATCCTGCCCCACAACCCTCTCCGCCTCCACCATCTTCTCCACAGTTAATAATTGAAGATCCCTTACACATAACACCTCGGGGATCTCCACATACAGATCCAGATGTGGATCATGGTGATGATGATACTCATTTGCCTGCAGACCCATGGAATGATTACACCATTGACCCTCCAGTAGACAATGAGCCAGACCTTTGCCTGCAAAGCCATCACCACCAGTTGATAATATGGCTTAACAACTCATTGCTAGAGCAGCAGAGTATCATGGGGTGCCCTTACATAAAGAGACATTAGAAGAGGACTTTTTATTTGAAACACTTGAGTCCACACACAGGTCAAGTCAAACACTCCCTATGCTTAAAGGCATGATGAGGCATGCAGTTGATATATTTAAAGACCCTGTCTGAGCACGTATTTTAACTTCAAGAGTAGATAAAAAATATAAACCCTCACCATCAGATCCTGTGTTTATCAAGGGACAACTACCTCTTGACTCCCTAGTAGTGTTCAATGCTCGCAAAAGAGCTAACTCGCAAACGTCTGGCGATGCACCTCCCCCAGATAAAGAATCCAAACTTATAGATGCCTCTGGAAAACGAGTAGCTGTTCAAGCCGCTAACCACTGGCGCATCGCAAACACACAGGGCCTACTAGCTAGGTACAACAGGGCACACTGGGATGAGATGGAGCAACTGCTCCAACATCTCCCAGACGAACACAAAACTAAGGCACAGCAGTTGGTTGAAGAAGGAAAACTCATCTCTAACTCCTCAATCAGATGTGCTTTAGATGCAGCTGACACCGCAGCTAGGGAGATCAATACTAGCATTCTCCTTAGAAGGCCTGCATGGCTTAGGATCTCGGGATTTAAGCCTGAAGTTCAACAGTCTGTTTGATATTCTAGTCGACCAATCCTTAGAAAAGATGAAAAAGGACACCGAAGTGGCAAAATCCATGCTAGCGCTCCAGTCCCCATCCAATAGAGGCTCCTTTCGCCGCCCATTTTACTGAGCAGGGTCCAAAACAACATCCTCAGACCCAAATACTTCCTCTTACAAAGGCAACAATCAATCCTTACCCTCTAGAGGTTTCTATAGAGGAGGATATAGAGAAAACAATTCCAAAGGTAGGGGTAAAGGCGCCACACCACAAAACACCCATGCACCTAATAAACAGTGACTTGCCCACACTTCCCCCGATCACTTAACACCTGTCGGGGGAAGACTTCCACAGTTTCTCCCCATTTGGCAATCTATAACAACCGACAAATGGGTGCTCGACCTTATCCAACATGGTTATTGCCTGGAGCTCACCTCCACTCCACCAAACATTCCACCTCGCGTTCACAAACTGTCGTCAGACCATTTACAGTTACTCAAACAAGAGGTGTAATCTCTCTTACAAAAGGGAGCCATAGAACCAGGTCCGTTTCATTACCAAGGTTCAGGGGTTTACTCTCTTTATTTTCTAATTTTGGATCTCAGGGAGTTAAACCAGTACATACTGTCAGAACATTTCCATTTGGTAACGCTTCAACAGGTTCTTCCTCTTGTACAGCAAGGCGATTTTATGTCCACACTGGATCCATATTTTCACATTCCCATTCATCCAGCTCATCGCAAATATCTCAGATTTGTGACAGCAGGCAAACGCTATTAGTTCAGAGTAGTTCCATTCAGAGTAACTACTGCTCCCAGGGTGTTTACAAAATGCCTAGCAGTGGTAGCAGCTCATCTCAGAAGACAACAAATTTATGTCTTCCCGTACCTAGACGACTGGCTCATCAAAGCCAGCACACACCAAAAGTGTTTAGAAAACACTCAGACCGCGCTACACCTACTCCACCAATTGGGTTTCATGGTCAACATTCAAAAATCTCATCTACAGTCTACACAGATACAATCTTATCTAGGAGCCACTCTCAACACTCGCACAGCTCTAGCCTCCCCCAATGCAGCCAGAATTTCCAATATCCAAACTCTGTTGTTGCAGTTCCAAACCTTGCCCGCCAGGACTTTCATGCTACTACTGGGATTGATGGCGTCATGCATTGCAATAGTACCTCATGCAAGACTACACATCATCCATTACAAGAATGCTTAGCACGTCAGTGAAATCCGTCACAGGGTCAATTAACAGATCTAGTGTTGGTGGACAGCCGCACCCATTGCTCTCTGCAGTGGTGAAACCCTCAAAATTTATCAAAAGGGCAGCCTTTCATCGACCCTGTTCCACAAGTCATGCTAACAGCAGACGCATCTCTCACGGGTTGGGGTGCACATCTCCATCATTACACAATTCAAGGTCTCTGGAACGACAAACCCAAACGTGTTCGATGCCGTCAGCTCCGACCACGGCGCCGGTGGGGCCTCAGGGGATCCGATCCCGGATCCGGGTCGACGCCAGTTGTGCCATCGCGACCTTCCCCGGTGTCGAACCCAAAGTCTGTGCCTGCGACGTCGCCGATGCCCGTCGGTGGCGCAAGCCGCATCCTCATCCCCGACGACACGGAGCCGGAATGGCGTCGAGCGATGCCGATTCCGAAGTGGATAGAACCCAGGGATTCTATGTTGTCGCCTGAGCACTTTGTGGGTGTGCTAGGCTCAGTAGAGGAACGGGAGGAGTCTGGAGACCCTCTTGAGAACCAGGATGTCTCCGAGGAGACAATGGACTGGAATGGGGAACTTGGGGAAGCCAATGGTTTAGATACTTCCCCAGATGCTGGCATGCTCTCTCCGCCTACAGTGGCTAAGGAGGAGGGGGCGTCCTATGCTATGGTGGTTAAGAGGGCAGCTGAGGTCCTTGGACTGGAGTTGCCCTCAGTGCAGGTCAGGACTAATCTCCTGACTGAAGTGCTTCAACCTGGGGCTTCCGCTTCTGAACCCCTTTTGCCCTTTAATGAGGCACTTACGGACGTCCGTCTAGGAACATGGTCCAAGCCTAGCACAGGGGCTCCTGTGAATAGGACGATTGCACGCCGCCATCGCCCAGCTGCGGGTGACCCAAAGTTCTTCAGCCAACATCCCAACCCTGAAAGTTTGGTGGTGCAGGCCTCTACGTCCCAAGGCGCATTCCCTTTTGCACCTCCAGATAGGGAATCCAAAAGACTGGACTCATTTGGGAAGAAGATGTTTTCTTCCTCCAGTCTGGCATTGCTGTCGGTGAATACCGCATGCTTATTGGGCCGTTTCTCCCAACTCCTTTGGGAGACGGTTGTGCAGGTGCTACCACAAGCCCCGGAGGAGGTCCGGGCTGTGCTCTCCCAAGCTGATCCTTGAGCCTCTCCTCCACTCCTCGTGGTCAGTCTTCATTTCGCCCATTTCGTGGCAACGGAAGGGGTTTCCAGCTGCGTCAGCTCTATCCTAGCCACCGTCCCGCTCAGACTACCCAAGCCGTGCATGGACGTGGACGCGGTACATTCCGTCCTCGGAATGGAGGCCAGAAGTCGTCCACCACACTGCCCCCAGCAGCCGCAGCCTCCAACCACTCCTAGGCTGATTCTGCAGGACCACACTACTCCAGTGGGTGGGAGAATTTGTCATAATCTCCCCCGCTGGAGATCTATAACAACAGACAAGTGGGTCTTGCAGATCGTCCAGGAGGGCTATTCTCTTCCTTTCCTTTCTTTTCCTCCTACTATTCTGCCAAGTCAGGAACAACTGGCGGAGGATCATTTAAAGTTGCTCCAAGAGGAAGTTACAGCTCTTTTGGCAAAAGGAGCTATAGAAAGGGTCTCAGCTTCAGAAGTAGGCAGTGGCTGTTATTCCTGCTACTTTCTGATTCCGAAGAAGAACAAGGGGCTACGGCCCATTTTGGATCTTCGGACCGTCAATCTCTTCCTCAAAAAGGTGAAATTAAAAATGCTTACTTTGGCTCAGGTCTTGTCTGCCCTAGACCAAGAGGACTGGATGGTAGTGTTGGACCTGCAGAATGCGTATTTTCACATTCCCATCCTGCCGGGCCACAGGCGTTACCTGCGGTTCATGGTAGGCCGCGAGCACTTTGTTTACCGTGCTCCCCTTCGGTCTTACCAGTGCCCCTCGGGTGTTCACCAAGGTGATGGTGGTGGTTGCAGCTCAACTGCGCAGGTTAGGGGTGTCAGTCTTCCCCTACCTCGACGACTGGCTGTTGAAGGCAGCTTCGTCCCAGGCAGTCGTCTCCCACCTTCAGACTTCGGTGGACCTTCTGCATTCGCTGGGGTTCTCTTTGAACGTGCCGAAGTCACACCTGACTCCTTCTCAGACGCTCCCTTTCATCGGAGCTGTTCTGGACACAGTGCAGTTTTGGGCTTATCCTCCCGAGCAGCGAGTCCAGGATATTCAGGCTATGATTCCGATATTTCAGCCTCTATCCTCGATTTCGGTGAGACTGACTCTGAGGCTGTTGAGCCTCATGGCCTCCTGCATCCTGTTGGTAAGACACGCAAGATGGCGTATGCGGGCTCTGCAGTGGGACTTGAAGTTCCAATGGGCACAGCATCAGGGAAATCTTACCGACGTGGTTCAGATCTCGGAAGGAACTGCGAAGGATCTGCAGTGGTGGTTAACTAACAGCGATTGGGTCTGCAGCAGACCTCTCTCCCTTCCCCAACCAGATTTCACAGTTGTGACGGATGCGTTACTTCTGGGATGGGGTGACCACATGGGAGAGGTGGAGATCAGGGGTCACTGGTCTCCGTCGGAGACGGGGCTCCACATAAACTTGTTGGAGCTCCGAGCAATTCGGTTGGCATTGAAAGCATTTCTTCCCTCTGTCAAGGGGAAGCTAGTGCAGGTGTTCACGGACAACACCACCGCCATGTGGTACTGCAACAAGCAGGGCGGTGTGGGGTCGTGGACCCTCTGTCGAGAGGCCCTGCGTCTCTGGACGTGGCTGGAACAGCAGGGCATATGTCTGGTGGTTCAACACCTGGCAGGTTCTCTGAACACCAGCGCGGACGAACTCAGCCGTCGCTGCCTACCGGATCACAAATGGTGTCTCCAGTCAGAGGTGGCGTAAGGTCTCTTTCAGCAGTGGGGAGAACCTTGGTTAGATTTGTTCGCCTCCGAAGAGAACCCGCAATGTCAGCAGTACTGCGCGCTGGAGTTTCCAAGGCGGCTATCGCTCGGCGACGCGTTTCCTCGCGAGTGGAGCTCAGGCCTGTTGTACGCCTTTCCGCCCATACCACTCCTACCCAGGGTTCTGAAGAAGATCAGGAGCGACCGGGCCCAAGTCATTCTTGTGGCACCGGACTGGGTAAGGAGAGTCTGGTATCCAGAGCTTCTGAGAATGAGCATCGATCCTCCGATCAGGCTGCCTCTTCGGGAGGATCTTCTGTCGCAGCAGCAGGGGACGGTCCTCCCGCCGAACCTGTCAACTCTGCGCCTCCATGCGTAGAGATTGAGCGGCGACAGTTGATAGCTTTTGACCTTCCTCCCGAAGTCTGTAATGTTATTCTGGCGGCCAGGCGGCCCTCCACTAAGACGGTATACGCCTGCCGTTGGCAGAAATTTGTATAATACTGTATAGAAAGGGCCATTGACCCTCTTTCTACTGTCCTTTTATTCATTCGAACTCAGGGCTCTGCTTTGGGAACTCTCAAGGGTTACCTCTCTGTTCTGTCTGCTTTTTTGCGGCTGCCAGACCAGCCTTCTCTCTTTAAATCTCCTATTGTAAATAGATTTCTGAAAGGGCTGGGCCATTTATTTCCACCTACGCCCTTTGTTATGCCACAATGGGACCTTAATTTGGTCCTCACTTACCTGATGTGCGCTCCCTTCGAGCCTTTGCACAATTGTCCCCTCCCACTGTTGACCATCAAAACAGCCTTCTTAGTGGCGATTACATCAGCCCGGAGGGTGAGTGAATTGCAGGCGTTATCCAGCTCGCCTCCTTATCTTATGTCCTTTCCGGACAAGGTAGTGCTTCGCACCAGGGCATCATTCTTACCAAAGGTTGTGACCCCATCCCATCTGGGTCAGTCCATTACTTTGCCCACCTTCTTTGCTCCCCCGCATCCCTCTAAAGAAGAGGAGCGTCTCCACCGACTGGACCCAAAAAGAGCGTTGTCGTTCTACCTTGACCGCACAAAAGAGTTCCGGGTGGATGACCAACTCTTTGTGGGGTACGTGGGAGCGAAGAAGGGAAGGGCAGTGCAGAAAAGGACCATCTCTCGCTGGGTCGTTTTCTGCATTAAGATCTGTTGCGCACTGGCGAAGAAGCAGCCCCATGAGGGATTAAGGGCCCATTTTTTTTTTTTTATTTAGAGTTTTTTATAGCGCGAACTAGACCCGAGACATCGGGTATCAGAGCGCTTTACATGAGCACCAGTTTCGTTACAGAAGGACACATTCATTTTTGTTAGGCACAGGGAGATTAAGTGATTTGCCCAGAATCACATGATGTTGAGCGTCGTTGCTGAGACTCGTACCCGGTTCCCCAGCTCCGAGGTAGACGGCTCTAGCCGTAAGGCTACATCCTTGCCCATTCCACCAGGGGAAAGACTGCGACTACGGCCTTGGCTCAGGGTGTCCCAGTCTAAGACATCTGTCAGGCAGCAACGTGGGCATCATTGCACACGTTCGCAAAACATTATTGCCTTTATGGTCAGGTCCGCAGGGATGGGCACTTTGCCCGTTCAGTCCTGCAAGACTTCTTAGTTTAGATCATGAGTCCGCAACCCACCGCCGGGATGGTATGGCTCGGGTATCTGATTCAAAGGTAAGTATTCTGTAGCTAGAAGTCTCTTATCAGATGAACAAGTTACTTACCTTCGGTAAAGCATTATCTGGTAGAGACTCTATCTAGCTGCAGATTCCTTACAGCCCCACCCATGCCTCCCCGCTTTACGGACTGATGTAGTAGGACTAGGGTTGTTTTTTCCCCCTTTCAGGGCCCTAGTTTTGCACACGTCTACTCATTTACTTCGTGGCTCTGCGTTTCTGGCGTGGAAAAAACAAAAAATACTGACGTCCGCGCGCCTGGGTGGCACCTATATAGGCACTGCGATGTCATAACCGTCGACGTCACGCGGAGCTGAATGGAGCCACCCGACGTCGCACGCAAGGGGTATTGCTCAGCAAAAGTTTCCGGATCCAGCCTGACGCCTGGGAAATTCAAAGGTAAGGAATCTGCAGCTAGATAGTCTCTACCAGATAATGCGTTACCGAAGGTAAGTAACTTGTTCTTCAAGGTAATTCTGCTGACTGCCCCAATAAGATGCATTAGTTGTTCCCTCTTACAGCCCTAAACCCCTTTTGTTTCCTAATAAAAGTCTAAATTCACTAGTTTACTTGATAACTCCAAGTTTACTAATGAATTGCATGCACCCCTGCTGTAAAAATACTTAGTCCGACAAATGCTTTGATTCATCAGACAGCTATAATAGTGAGTCGTTTTTATCAAATACATGCTATTTCAGGTAGTTCGGTTGTTGGTAAAATATTTACTGTTCTTTGTTCAAGAATTTTTTGTTGGTGAACTTCATGAGCTTTTGCTTAGACTTGGATTTTGATTTCTTGCTTGTGATAGGACGGACTATTTTCGAAACTTTGTAGATTCTTGCCTTCAGAAAATTCCTCAGGACCGGCCTACATCAGAGGAGCTTTTGAAGGTCAGTTTTTCATAAAGTTTTTAAACATAAAAAATAAAAATGCTATTGTTGTTGCATACAATGTCAATGCCACTGTGTGAAATCATTTTTTCATTTTCTTTTAATCGCAATCAGCATTTTTAATGATGCTTTTTTCTGTTATCATTTTAAAGGCCCATATAAAGGAGATACATGCTTAAAGCTTTAAATTGATGGATAGGCAATGTAGTGTAGCAACTTCCTGGAGCAGTCAGTGATTAAAACACTCTTTCCCTTTAAGTAACGATGGACCAGTGTCACTTGGAAATAAGAGCTATTGCTACTTTTCTTTGTATTTAGTTCCCTTTTGAAAACCGAGATATATTCACTGGATTTGGGGAATATGCTCTATTGGTTGACTTCTCTTCTACAAAAATCTAAAAAGCAATGAAGGTTTGAAAACATTTGATGAACGTTTCTTGTCTATCACATTTCTAGTATTTGTGATATCTGTTTTGGAGCTTACATTATAAACTTAACCCATAAACATGTGAAACCATAACTTCCTTATGGTATTGACTGGCAAGTTCCAGTTTCAGTGACTAGGTCCATATATATGTACAAGGTAGTGCCAACCATTTGAATGCCAGTACCCATTATGCTTAATGTTTTTAGGTCTCTCCTAGGCAGCGAAGGCACTATCCTTGAGACATATGGTATTTTGTCTATGGGCTTTAAACACGCCTTGCTCTTTCCAATGGTTCTTTTGTCTGCCTTTACAAATTCCTTAGTTTTCGTTGGTCATTAGCATACATTTGTCCCGCCTTTGGGCTGTTTTGTTCCGCCCTGGAGACTACCCCTGCTACATGAATCCTTTTAGTATGGGCCATATATTTTTCTTTAGTGCCTACTTTGTTTTTCCGCTCTCTCCTCGCTTCTGCTCCCAGTTCACTTAATATCCTGTGCCGTTCCCACAAAAACACCTCCCGCCCCTCGCAGCTTGTTTTTATTTGGAACAGCTGCTCTTCTCTCCCCCTCCTGGGCTGCAGCTGCCTCCTCCTCTCTACGCCCTCCCCCTACTATTCCCCCATTAGCACTTTCATAACAACGTGATGAAGCTGGTAATTTGTTTTTATCAATGCCATTCCCGTTGTTTAAGATCAGTGCGGCGCCTGCCTCATTATGTGGTAATTAATTACTTATGCTCTACTTTTTGTGCAATAAAGTTTTTTTTACGTGTGGGCACTTATTTTGCTGCGTAAAGGAAACCTCTAACGATTGAAGATTGCCGTTGAAAATTATACATGCTTTTCTTTTTCTTATGTCTGTGTCATTTCTCATGAGATGTCGCTCTCAAGTGTGTTTCCGTTTTACGCATGCAGCTAATGAAAAGTGTCTCTATCGAGCGCATGGTCATTTGCTTCCAATCTTCATCTTGCTTCAAGGAATTTTGTGTTCTGTGCGCATGTTTGTGCGGGATAATGGCGGTGAGCAGAGTTGCTTCGTTTAACCGGTGTTAGTGATTGGACAGATCCAGGTTTAATGCGGTGCCACGCGACAGCAGCTGTGTGAGCACTACCTGTACCACCCCTGCTTTCCACGGTTTACTCTCCATCTCCTTTCCTTCCTATCTCTTAAGATAGGTCAAATGATCACTTCACTGCAAACAAAAAAAACATTACTGAAAAACATTGTCATTTGCACCACCAATAGCTCCAACTTTCACTAATGTAAAACAGATTGCAAATGCTTGTTCTTCTCTGTGGTTGTGGTAATTCCAATGTGTCACAATAAATGAACTTTTACTTAACTCCTCTGTGCATGGACATCAGTTCACCAAAATGGCAAGTGCAGCTGAAGATGCAGCATGCATCTTTCGACTTATTTTTTTACCATACACTGTTGACCCCTTGTCCTTAGTCCCTCAGGACCATTCTATTGGCTTTTAGTGAACTAAAGGAAGGGTTAAGGATTGTAAACTACAGCAAATGAACAGTGTTCTGCATTATTTTATTTTTAAACTTGTTTTTTATTCATTTTTTCAGAAACTTAAAAGTAGCACAGCATTACAAAGTTAGTCAGCGACTCATGAATGGGTGCAGCACATCCGGTCATTCATCCCATCCACCGAATCCTCCCCCCCCCCCCCTGAAAAAGCCCAAAATATCCGGTGTTTGATCCACATGTGGTCCACATTTTAGAACCCCTTCTCTCATAGATTGTTTTTTCCGTTAGCAAACAGCAGTCCATGTCTCTGTTCCATTTCTCTAACGTTGGAGTTTCCTCCCCTCCACATTCCCGGGCACTGCCACCTGTAGGCTCAGTGCAATCCAAGTCTTTTGATGAGATGTGGTTTCTTCACATATAAAGTTGAGTTAAATGCCTTTCAGCGAGTTGTCTACCTGGTTCTTCATTGTGTGTAAGATGCTACCCAGGATTGATTGCCAATATATTTGCATTTCTGAACATTGCTGAATGGTGTGGTAGAAGGATCCCACCATTCCACACCCTCTTAGGCATGTTGCGGCTGGTCTCTTACCCAGCTTGTGCAGGGTCGTTCTCCCATAGTACGCCCTATGCAACACGTGAATTGCACCAGGCACTAACCCTGTCTGTATCACCAACTCGCTAGGGTTTTTAGTGCCTTTTCCCACTTACCCGCCTCAAATGGTCACAGATTAGTTTCCCAGGTCTCTTTTAGCCAGTTTAGACGCCCTGGAGAATTGTTTACTATTTTCCAGTACAGGAAGGAGATAGCTCCCTTGTGGAAGGGTTCCAACAGCACTCCCCCCTCCCCCCCCCCCCCCCCTTCCATTGGTGTGGAGTCTAGGATATTAGTCCCAGTGGTGATATGTGACAGTAGTGCATGTCTGAACTGAAGGTAGTGGTATGTTTCTGTCTTTGACAGGTGGTAGGTTTCTTGGAGCTTCTCCAACGGGACCATCTTCCTTCCTTCCCTCCCTCCATAAGTCACCCAGCTTTGAGATGCCTATTATGTCGCACCTGTGAAATCCTTAGAGGTCTCCCAGGGCTGTCAGCTCCTTGCTGTCCCATAATGGCATTCTGCTGTAAGTTAGTCCTTCCAGTCCAGATATGATGTAACCTCTTGCCATGTAGATACTACTGTTCTGATATGCGGGAGAATGTTCAAAAGAGGCTCCCTCCCAAATAGTGCTGCAGGATATCCCTTGGCTCCCATCATGTTTCTATCCATTCTCACCACCGGCTTGGTTTGGGCTGCATGTGCCCACTCATTTATTACTGACAGCTGAGTCGCCTAGTAGTATTGGCAGATGTTTGGTAGGGATGTTCCTTCTTCATATACTCCTCGCATTAGTTTTACTAGTGCAATTCGGGGGAAGGGGTAAGCCCCATCCCACAATAGCAGCCACACCCCCCTTACAACAGTTTTGAAGAATTGTGTTGGGACCTTGTAGAGCGTTTTTGGCGAGCATATAGGAGTCCGAGGAGGGTCATCATTTTTGCTGTCCTTCCCATCAATGACAGTGGCAATCTGCTCCATTGATGAATGCCCCACTTAAAGCGGTCAAGAAGTGCATATAGGTTATGTTTTAGAAATGTGTGTTCCCAGATATTGAATGCTGTCGCTAGCTATGGGTATTGTGCAGCCTGTGGGCAGTCGTTGCACGGTTCTCATCTGGGTGGATATTAGGAATTTTCCCCAATTGATCCTATATCCGGAATACCTGCTGAAGTTCTGCATGATTTCCTTGAGTCGGTCTATCGTGAGTCCAGGCTCCGTCACATGGTGCAGTAAGTTGTCTGCATATAAAGATGTAGGGTCTTCCCATCCTCCCTCCCAGTATATCCCTTTGATTAGTGGGTCCTGTCTGATCCCTGCTGCCAGGGATTCCAGTGCCAATGTAAATATCATGGGTGAGAGTGGGCAGCCCTATCCGGTACTCCTTGGCAATTCGAAGTAGGTTTCGTTGGCCTTGACCCCAGCCAGTGGACGGCCATACAGGAGCCTATTCCTGCTCGTGAAGTTGGAGCTCAAGCCCATCCTATGTAGCACTGCAAACATATAGTTCCATTCCAGCGTGTCAAATGCCATCATGGCGTCAAGTGCCATTACCACTGCCTGTTCTTTTATCCCTTTTATGCTAACCAGCACGCCAAATAGGCTCTGCAGGTTGAGTCTTGTGCTTCTGTTGGCATGAAGCCCACCTTATCGGCGTGTACTAATGTGGTGGTCACTGTTTTCAACCTGTTTGCCAACCTCTTGGCCCGAATTTTGATTTCTGCTTTTAGCCGCAAGATAGGCTTGTAGAAGGCTTAGTCGTGGAGGTTTACCAGCTTTAGGTATTACCACAATGGTGGTTAGTTGCTGGTCCGCTGGGAGATATCCCGCCTCCCTTTCCTCCTCATACATGAACCATAAGTGTGGTTAGAGTTTAGGGGCTAGTCTTTTATATAGTTCCATGGGGAGCCCTTTGGGTCCCAACGCATTTCTCTCTTAATTGCTGCAGATATGTCTGCCGTTATGTCTGTCTCTAGCTTGTCGTCACAGTCAACAGGGATATCCTCAGAAGTTGTAGCAGGGCAGCTGCCTCCTCTAAAGATCTGGTCGCCGCGGGCATGTATAGTTTGGCATAATAGTTCTCAAACACTTATTTGTGAGTTGCTTGAGTGGGCCTCCCCATCCGGTCTTTTGATCCCAAGTAACCAGTTGGTCAACCTTTCACTATGGTCGAACCAGGCCAAGAGTTTGCCTACTTCATAGAGGGGACGATGTGTTGCGGGTAAGTGGCGTTGATCCCCAGCTTTCGAAACGTCTCTGTAGTCCTGTTGTTTTAGTGCTAGTCTGTGGGTTAAGTGTGAGACCTTGTGAGAGGCCGTGAGGCTTTCTAGTTCCTCAATTTCTTTTTCTAGTGTGCCTCCTTTTCTTTATTTTTCCACCTGATACCAGGGTCAGTGCCTGGCTCCTTATTACTGCTTTGTATGCTTCCCATAGCATAATTGGGGAGTCCACTGTTCCCTTATTGTCGGTGTAGTATTTATCAGTACCAAGGTGGAGACCCACTAGTATCTCCCCGTTTTTGTGGTATCAGGGGTTTAGTGCTCAGTGTCTGTGTAATCTGCCTGTCTTACTCTGAAGCATCACCCGAGTCGGTGCATGGTCCCAGATACCCCATGCGAAGTGCCGGGCCCACTGTAAAATTTTGTAGGGATGCGTGCTGTGTCAGGAGATAGTCCAGTCAGGAGAGGCTGCCATGTGCACCAGAGTGGTATGTGTAATGTTGCTCCCGGGATTGTGCACACCCCAGATGGGCACCAAAATGCCCAGCAAAGTGTACAATTGCGTTACTCCAGTATTGGAACTTTCATAGATTCCCATGCTTGAATCATTCCCCGTCGTCGAGATGGGAGTCCCCGGTACATATAAAAATAGCAATACAAACCATTACAAATAGAAACTAGGCCTAGGCCCATTCTAGTTTTGTAACATATCCACCTCTTTTTGTAAAAGAGACAAAGCAAAATCAACAACCAATCAGATCAGCCTCACCCTCTAGAACCCTCCTGAGAGAACCTCAGACCATCAGTTTTTCTACCGCACGTTGTGCTAGGGAGTCTCCACTGAGCTCTGCTCAGTTTTTTCCTTCTTACCTTTACTCTTAGAGTTTTTTTTTTTCAACTGATTTCTTCAGCAGCTTCTTCAGCTTTGTGTCAACCTGTCTGAGAAGGAGAAAAAAGGCCTTTTTTAGAGCTTGTTCCACCTGCTCTTAAAAAAGGCTTTACGTGGATGACCCTCACAAGGACTGCATCTATTGCCTCTACCCAGATCACAAGGCTAAAGATTGCAAAGTTTGCCGTAATATTTCCTCCAAAACCTTGAGAGACCGTGAGGGACGTCTCCTGACCTGGCTCCAAAAGCTTAAGTCCAGGAAGGATCCACTATCCAGTGACGATAGTGATGAGGCCTCATCAGCTTCGTCTTCCAGGAGATCTCTGAAAAGGTTGAGATCTGCCCCCTCTTCTTCTGAAGACCGTCCTGGAAAAGCCTCTAAAAAGACCTCTCATAGGTCTGACAGGCAAAGTCCAAATAAATCTCCTCACCGAGGTGTAAAGGAGAGGGAAGGACTTTCTACAGGAGTGTCTACAGTGAGGAAGTCAAGTTCTGTTCCTCCATCTTCTCCTCCTGACAGAAAAAAGGACTTCAAAAAGCCCTCCTCTGTACCTTCTGAGGGAAAACATGCTAAGAAAATTCCACAGTCGACGATGCCGTCGACGACACCGTCGACAAAGAAGCTATCATCGTCTTCGTCGACACGCGGCGAAAAGGTACAGTCTCAGTCTTCTCTTACTCCGGCGACGGGATCGCCGTCGAGAGTTTCCTTGCCTTCATCGTCCACGGTGCAGCATTCATCGTCGACGCCAATGACGACGGCTGCGGGGTCAACAGTGACGGCGAAGTTGTCGTCGACGGTGTCGTCGACGACTTCGACGAGAATGACGACGGCCGTGGTGACGACGACTACTACGACGACAGCGTCGACAGTGATGACGACGGTATCGGTGACGGTACCGACGATGACAACAACTACATCGTCGAGGACACCATCGACGACCTCGTCGACGGAGAAAATTTCTGAGGTAAACATCAGGAAACGTCGCATTACTCCTGAGCTCACTTCCCCCAGCAAAGTGACACCTCTGCTGCCTACTCACCTCCTAGAAGGAGGATTCGGAGGAGGAAGGTCCATATGGGTACGCACATAGCCCTTCTGAACTGCATGTAAAGTTCCAAGACCTGGATTCAGAAGATGAATATGGGGAAGAGCAGGATTATGATCCTCCCCAGGACTATCACGGAAGTAACCAGGAGGAGATGGTTTGTATGCCATCCTCCTTGATTTCGGACTTACAGCTCATGCTCTCAGACTATAGAAAGAGATTTCCAACTCCATCTCCGGCTCAGGAACAGATTTCAGCTCCTGCTGTAATACCTGCAGGGCCTTCCACCCCTCGGCTGCCACCACCACCACTGCAATTGATTGTGGATCCACCACCGACGACTCCACTTATCCAGGATGATACCTCGGATGATGACCAGGATAATGCAGTTCTCCCGGATCCAGACAGGGAATGGGATGATTATATTATCCCTACTCCTGCTTCACCTTCACCGGTGCCAGTGGATTCTCCACCTGGGGACATAGGTGGTTTCCATAATTTGTTGGAAAGGGCAGCTAAGAGATTCGAGCTTCCTATGCCATCGGTACAGTCTGAGTGCTTCTTATACGATTTCAAAGAGCCCTTTAAGAAGTCTGTGAGATCAATTCCTATTGTTGGTCATGTTTGGGTAGAGGGGCTCAAAGTTATGAAGACCCCAGCTACAGTGGTCCCGGTGCTTCCTCGTTTAGAGAAAAAGTATAAAGCCCCGGAGGATAGCCCGGCTTGCCTAGTGAGTCAGCCGAAACCGGACTCAGTGATATCTCAGGTAGCACAGAGGAAGTCTAAAAATCCAGCGGCTCCTCTAACAACACCTCCAGATAAAGAGGGCAGAGGCTTGGACAATGCTGGTAAAAGGTTTTCATCGATGTCGAGCCTGCTCGTCAAAGCGGCTAATACTTTAGTCATCTTGGGGCGCTACGACCGCCAAATGTGGTGTGACCTCTCTCCCTACCTAGAGCAGCTGCCTGATGACAGCAGGGCGGAAGCGAAAAGGATTCTCCAGGAAGGAGAAAGGGCCTCCTCCGAGGTGATTGATTGCTCAATGGACATTGCAACAACTGCGTTCCGTTCCCTGGCTGGAGCGGCAGTCCTTCGTCGCCAGGGATGGCTTCGAGCGACCTCGTTTAGACCTGAGGTTCAAAACAAGATTTTGGACCTTCCTTTTGATGGAGAGGCGCTCTTTGGTTAGCACATAGACGATGCGCTTCAGGACATTAAGAAAGATACGGACACAGCGAGATCTTTAGGGACACTCCAATACTGCAAGGTCCCTTTTCGTGGTGCAAGGGGCAGAGGTTTTCCCTCATACAGAGGAGGTTACCAGCAATATCGGTACTCCTCGTATACGCCTGCCTCGCAATCTTACCGCCCGCAGTATAACCAACGGCAGGGTCAGTCCTCGTCATATTCAAGATCGACGAACAGAGGAAGAGCAGGACGCCCGGGGAAGGAGTCCTCTAAGCGTCAATAGCGGCCTGGTGGCTCTGTTTACTGTTTCTCCCCCTCATTTACCACCTGTGGGGGCAGAATCTCACATTACTTCCAAGAATGGCAACGGATAACATCGGATCGTTGGGTTCTCAATATCATCCAATTTGGCCACACGCTGGAGTTTGTCCATCCTCCTCTAACCAAGCCCCCTCGCGCCAACGTAACGAAACATCTTCGTCTCCTGCGTTTAGAGGTCCAACAGATGCTGCTGAAAGGGGCGATAGAGCCGGTCCCTATCTCACAAAGAGGAGAGGGTTTCTACTCACGGTTCTTTCTAGTTCGAAAGACTGTAGAAAAGTGGCGCCCTATTCTAGATCTGAGGGAGCTCAACACCTATCTCATCAAACAGTCGTTTCGAATGGTCTCCTTGCAGGACATACTTCGACTTTTAAATTCAGGAGATTTCATGGCCACTTTGGACCTAGAGGACGCATATTTTCATGTTCCCATACATCCATCCCACAGGAAGTTTCTTCGCTTCACAGTAACCAAGAGCCACTTTCAATTCAGGGTCCTCCCCTTCGGCCTCAGATCGGCACCAAGGATCTTTACAAAGATACTGGCTCCGGTGGCGGCTTTTCAAAGGAAACAACAGCACCAGGTTTTCTCTTACCTGGACGACTGGTTGCTAAAGGCTCCTACCAAGACTGCAGCCGAAAGGTCAGTGGCAGCTTGTACAAAGCTGTTCAAAGGTCTGGGTCTTAACCTAAACAGAGAAAAATCAAATTTATGCCCTTCCAAGAACGCCAAATTCCTGGGAGCCATATTGGACACATCCCTGAACAAGGCTTTTCCGTCAGTGGAAAGACAAGCCAAATTGATGTCGATGGCCCATCTACTTCAAAAAAGGTCACTTTCAGTTCGCCTCTACAAGTCCCTTCTGGGATCCATTTCGTCCTGCATTTCTCTAATTCCTCACTGCAGGTTACGAATGCGTCCTCTTCAGGAACAACTGGACTTACAGTGGCGCCAAGTAGAAGAGTCTTTAGAGGACATGATCACGATCACTGTGCCAATGAAAGAAGCCGCTTCATGGTGGACTCGCGAGGAGAACATTTCCCAAGGTCTCTCCTTCATGGTCACCCCAGCTCCCCAGATTATTACAACAGATGCGTCTCTGGAGGGCTGGGGAGCGGTCTTACAGGACCTCCAGATACGTGGTCGATGGCTACACCACCATAGTCTGTTGCACATCAATCTGCTGGAACTCAGAGCGATTCGCCTAGCCCTACAGGCTTTCCTCCCGAGAATAAAGGATTTGTCGGTTCTAATAAGAACAGACAATACTACAGCCATGCATTATATCAACAAGCAGGGCGGCACAAGATCTCGTCTGCTGTCGGCGGAAGCTCAAGCTGTCTGGGAATGGGCGATCCTGCATGGAGTCTCACTAAAAGCGGAACATCTCCCAGGGAATCTCAACGAGACAGCAGACACACTAAGCAGACTAAAGTCAGTCAGCCACGAATGGGAACTGGACCAGAGGACTCTGGAGGAGATTTTTCGACTATGGGGCAGACTGGCCATGGATCTCTTTGCCACACCAGAGAACAAGAAATGCCGGTTCTATGCAAGTTGGCATCACCATCCGGGATCCTTGGGGAATGCGTTTTCGATGGCATGGTCAGGCGCCTTGTTTACTCTTTTCCCCCCATTCCTCTGATCCCGAGACTGCTCAGAAAGCTAAAGACTGAACACTGCAAAATGATCCTAATAGCACCGTCCTGGCCTCGCCAGTACTGTTCACAGAGCTTCTTCTCCTATCCTGGGAGCATCCGGTTCCTTTGAAACCGATTCCATCACTACTGACAATGTCCCAGGGCCAAGTATTGCATCCGGATCCCCGATCCCTGCAATTATCAGCGTGGCTCCTGAGCACAGGGAGTTTCTCGACTTCAAGCGCTCTGAAGAATGTGGAGAGATCCTGTCTCAGGCCCGTGCTCAAAGTACAAACAAAACCTACCGGATGAAGTGGAAGAGGTTTTGTCACTGGTGCCGAGAATCGGGAGTTCACCCTTTCTCTTCTACGGCGCATGAAATCCTTCCTTACATTCTTTCCTTGGCAAAGGTGGGCCTGGATCATTCATCTATTAAAGTTCATCTCGCTGCCATCTCTCGCTTCAGAAGGACATCCTCAGGCCCTTCGCTCTGGTCAGCGAGGATAATTAAACAGTTTATGAAAGGTCTTTTTCGAGCCTTCCCTCCAGTGAAGCCGCCTCCACCACTGTGGCACCTTAATCTGGTCTTGACCCAGCTCATGAAACATCCTTTCGAGCCTATACATAAAGCGAACTTGAAATTTCTCTCCTGGAAGGTGGCCCTTCTTCTAGCCTTGACATCAGCTAGAAGGGTCAGCGAGTTGCAGGCACTCACCATTCAAGAGCCCTTTCTTCAATTCAAGAATGAAACGGTAGTACTCCGTACCAACTCAAAGTTCATCCCGAAGGTACCTTCGGACTTTCATTTAAATGAACCTGTGATACTTAAAACTTTTTTCCCTCAACCTACGACTCCGGCTGAGAGGTCACTTCACTCATTGGACATTCAGCGATGCCTGAAGTTCTATCTTCAGAGGACTAAGGATTTCAGAAAGTCACCTCAGCTCTTTGTGGCTTACAGCGCCCCTCGTAAAGGATTTCCACTTTCCAAACAAGGGATTGCACAGGGGATTTCCAGCTCTATCCAATATTGTCATCAAGCAGCTGGTAAGCCCCTTGAAGGGAAAGTCCGGGCTCACTCCACGAGGGCGATTTCTTCTTCTACGGCCCTCTTTGCTGGGGTACCTATCCGGGACATCTGCAGAGCGGCGACCTGGAAGAGTACCCATACCTTCACAAGACATTACTGCTTGGATTCTTCGTCGCGCAGTGACACTGCAGTGGGCCAAGCAGTCCTGAGGAACCTTTTTCAATAAGTGGTGAGCTTTCCCTCTCATTCCTCCTTCCTTTTCCTTTATAACTTCTTTGCACATTCTTTGATGCATTTGATTGCTTCTTGTTATTTCTGTAGGCATATATGGGTATTTGATTCGCATTTGAATTGTGGTGATATCGTTTATTTCACTACTTTAAAAAATAAATAAAAAAATAAGGTCTAAACTGTGAAATATGCTATTTCCTTTCTTTAATCTTATTGATGCGTTATTGATCTCTGCTGAAAGTAATACAGACAAAGAAATGTGCTCATGACTGCTAGCTACTCTGATTCAAGCATGGGAATCTATGAAAGTTCCAATACTGGAGTAAGAAAACAAGTTACTTACCTGAAACTTTCCAGTATTGGAAACTTTCATAGATTCACATGCGACCCACCCTCCTCCCCTGGGAAAGCTCGACCTTCTGCATCTTTATGGTTATCCTGTGGCACTACGGCTACGAAAATCTGATGGTCTGCGGTTCTCTCAGGAGGGTTCTAGAGGGTGAGGCTGATCTGATTGGTTGTTGATTTTGTTTGGTCTCTTTTACAAAAAGAGGTGGATATGTTACAAAACTAGAATGGGCCTAGGTCTAGTTTCTAATGGTAATGGTTTGTATTGCTATTTTTATATGTACCGGGGACTCCCATCTCGACGACGGGGAATGATTCAAGCATGTGAATCTATGAAAGTTTCCAATACTGGAGAACTAAAGTTACAGGTAAGTAACTTGTTTTCTCCCTCCCTGTTTCTTCTTCCCGGGAGGACATCTGCCCATCGCGTCTGAGGCCACCTAGTTCATGGTCCTCCTCAAACCCCTGAAGTACGAGGATGCCCTCTGGATGCTGCGCAACAGTGCAACTATCTCAGGGAGTGTGGCTGTACGTAGGCTGGGAGGAGTGTATACTGAGCAGAGGTTTATTGTCAGTCCATCCCATTGTCCTGTTTGAGCGACGTATCGTCCCAGTGGGTCTGTCCAGGTATTACCCAGGATATAAGGTGTTGATTTATGGGTGTGGATGCCTACCCCTCGCGAGCCTGATGTGTAGCGTGCATGTGCCCACATGTTGTAGCCGTTATCTTTCTAAAGCTTTTTAGTGGGGCCCTTGTGGTGATTCTCTTGCTGTAGTACTATGTCTGGGGCCTGCCTCTTAATGTACTGTAGGACCACCCCCCGCTTGAGCCTGTTTCCTAAGCCACTAATGTTCCAGGACAGTAACTTCAATGTGTTTAGCCATTGGGAATGGGTCTGCATTGAGGGATCCTCACAGATCGTCATAAAGATAGAATATTCCGCAAGTGTGCAAAAACTCTGGACCACTACTCTTTATCAGGCGTCATTTATGTCTTGAACTGGGCACTGGAATAGGCCCTGCATTATTCCAAAGTCACGCCTCTATAATAAAAATAGGCCACCTTTTTCCGAATTTTTTCCTACTTTATGGAAATTACAATTATCTGATACTTAAGCAAAATTGCTGCATGGGGCTGAAACTGCGCTAAAATATTAGGACTAATCTCAAATCCCCATATGAGAGAGAGAAAATGGAGAGAAATAAAGGAAAAGGTTAAAAGTGCACAATGTTCACAACTGAACTGCTCATTTTTGAGCCTGGGGGTTCAATGTCTCAGCATGTACTTTACAGGCAGTTTGCCTCACAGCTTCAGTTCTTTTTTCCAACTCGCTCTGAGTGGAGCTCAAAACACTTCAGGGTTTTTTTCACAGTCATTTTGAATTTTTACTTCTCAAAATGTGATTCTTTAGTCTTAGTTTGAAACTTTTCCCTTCACGTTTTACTATCTTTCAAGGCATTTTCTTCTGCAATCCCTCCACTTTTTCTGAAGTGCCCCTCCTTTAGGAGGAAAAAGGCTGCTTTTGATTTGCATTGTGTTTGTGTGGCCTGTTTACTCTCCTCACATTAGGTCAAAGAATTTGAGTTTTGTCAAAAAATGTTGAAAAGAGCACTTAAAGAGCATGAGGTAATTTGCTTAAGACAAAAGCTTGACCGAGGAAAACCTCAGGTGGAGGAAGAAAGAAAGAAAAAACACTATAAGCTCACCATGGACGGTTCTTCCTCTACTGCGAAAATACATTATCTGGAAAAGGACTCTAGAAGATCAAGATCCAGAGAGAGAAATGGGCGTTGTCATCACCACTGTTGCAGACACTCCTGGGAACACTGGTCGACGTTTAAGCACGACTCTGCACCGATGTCTTACCTGTCAAAGGCCAGCTGAGCTGCAAGTACGACGTCAACTTTGAGGGGCAGTCCTCGGGTTTTCCCACCCGATGTCATCACCTGGGTCATCGTTGACCCTATTGTGTTAAGACACCTTGCATTGAATTATTCATGGTTGAAAAGGTAGACATTGAGACACTCCTCGAGACAATCAACATATAGGTATTTACCATTGAGTAGATCGACATTGAGGCACCAACGGCATCAGGATTTTTATTTCACCTTCTGAATACTTTCCCTTTTCTGCTCTAGCACTATCACCGTTGCCATGAACGCTTTCAAGGATGATCATTCCTGCATATCCTTTCCAGTTATATCTTGCTTCTTTGGATCTTTTGCCAACACCAGCCAAGGTTCCCAGTGGTACCTCTGTCACACATTAGGAAGATGCCTCTGTTGCCAATGCACCCTTAATCTCGGAGTGCTCCTCCAAACCACCCAACAGTTCTTCCTCCATTTTTTAGAAGGTATAAAAGGAGGTCTCATCTACTCCTAAACATGACTCACCTGATTTCTCCTATGCATCATACACGTCTGTCACTGGCGTGTTGCTGGACAAATTTGTTCTCCCATAGATGGAAGCACCATGTTCCATGATGTGCTTCTGAGGGGAGTAGAGAAGGTTAATATCAAATTTATCAGTCCACAATGTACGTCATCCTGGAGACCTTGCAGGCTAGGTCTGCACCAAGGTCACTCATGTTCGGTTCCAGCCACAATGAAAATGAGAACCCAGAGATTGTCCCCCTCTTCAAGAGCCAGTATATTTAAAACAATAGCCTAAACTAGACTTAGTTGTGGTCTCGCCAATCAGGAAGAGACACACCTCTGCCCAAAGACTTCAATGCCACCAGCCAAACAAGGCAACATCGGACCCAAAGATCTACCTCCGGCAGCCTATGTGCTTTGGCACTGTCTCCCTAGCAAGGAATTTATCCATTCAAGCTGTACATCTTCTTGGCCTTCAAAATTGTCGGGCAGATTTTCTGAGCAGATACTTCGTAGGTAACCAAGAATGGGTTCTCAACTTCATCTTGCAATGCATTTTCCAAGACTGGATATTTTCCCTAGTAGATGTGGCCAAAACACAATATGTCCTCCAGAATGTGGGAACCAAGATTCAGCAGGATTGGATCTTTCATATATTCACATGCTTGAATCATTACTCGTCATCAACGTGGGAGTCCCACTGTACCATACAAAGCAGTAGTCCATGACATATATAGCAGTTAATGTTAAAAAACATTCTCTTCAACAGCTTATCCTCATTATTTAATAAGTACCTCAGTTCACCCAATCAGTCGACAGCATCCTCTAGAACACTCACCATAGAGGCTTCAATCCCTCAGATTTTCAACTGCATGCTGTGTGATGGAAGTCTTCCTGAGCTCTTCTTAGTTTACTATAGTTTTCTCTAAATTTCAAGAAGAATTTCCTTCAAGACAAGACTGATATCTGCTTCTACATATTCTGACTACTCAACCATGACAGAACCACCTAAGAAAGGACTGTTCAGGCCATGTGGAACATGTGACAAAAAGAGTCTACACTCAGAGGATGCACACAAGGAGTGCATCTGCTGTCTACATCCTGATCACAAAGCAAAGGACTGTAAGGTATGCCACACTTTTTCTCAAAAAACTTTGAAGGACAGAGAGGGAAGGTTAATGATTTGGCTTCAGAAATCCAAATCCAAAGAAAACCCTCTATATAAGGAGAGGATAGTAATGATTCCGCAAAGACTGAAAAATCCTGTATGAGGGATAGGTCTCAAGAAAGAGCGCCTCCTGGGTCACTTAAAAAGCCTATGAAGAAAACCCATCATGAGTCCTCATGGCATTCAAAAATATCAGAGGACGTCTCCATTATTCAAACAAGCATTGGCATAGCCAATAGGTCTCGCCTTTGGGACCTTATAAGTGTTTAGCCATGCAACAGTTGATGTTGTTGCACCAAGGATATTGTGCTGCATAACTAAATACTTATAAGGTCCCAAAGGCGAGACCTATTGGCTATGCCAATGCTTGTTTATGCCCTGTAGCCGAAGGAACATTGCTACGCATAGCTTGACTAAGGGGAAAACGGTCACACAGCATGGCGCATGATGCCAACATTTTAGAAGAGGAAAGAAGGAGATTTTAACAAAATAATCAGGAGGTTGTATTTCCCCCACTGACTTCTATTGAAACAAAGGGAATTTCAGACGGGAAACAGACAATTGTAAGCCATTTTTTGCTTCAAAAATCGGGAGTCTCCCGCCTGTGTCGGGTCTATTGGCATGCATGCACGCACTTTTGTTTATAGAAATGAGCTAGAGCTGACGTTACGACGAAGAATAAAATGGGGTACACGTTTCCTTGACGGTGTCTTTGGGAGGTTGACTGTTATTTCCCCTTGTGTTTAAATTCTCTTCAAGACAATAGTGCTCGTGGTCCTGTTGATACTGGCACACTTAACGAAGTCCACGTGTATACTAATAATGCTGGGATCCTCCCGCTCCCCACCCGGCGTGTGGCACAATAATGAATCCCCTGGTATCTCAGGATAACAAAAATATCTTCACCCTCAGTTTTAGGCACTGGCGTCCTTTGCCCACAAAGCACAATGGCAATGCCTGCTGAGTCCTCCTCTGCAAACTACAGCTCCCAGAGCTCCGCTCGCTTCAGTAAAATCACACAACCCCTTTCAATGCCCCCCAAGACTCACCTGCTTTCGGTGCCCACTCGAATACTCAGCCCCAGTTTCCCCTTTCAAATGAGACCCGGCCTTGACAGCAAGGCACCTGCCGGGAAACCGAGTCCTGCTCGTTTGGGGTCATTTGATCGACGAAGAGGTAACGCGAGCCCAAATACTACAACTCCCGACAGACTCTACGCTGCCGGCGCGCCCCGTGCCCTACCTGTGTCTAGCTTCCTGCACACGCTACGTTTAGTCACACCCTGACTCAGCCTGTCGTGTAGGCTGATGGGATATGGTGTTTTATTTTATCATTTTATTCCAGGCAGTAATAAGGAGACAGAAAGCTTACAAACTACGACTCCATTATAGCTTCTAGAGGAGATACGTAAGGGGCACGCTCGGTACACGTTTAGGACTAGCGGTTGCTAAGAAACGGTAACGCCTTGGTTGAAACAAGGACAACAATGGAGGAGCGGGGGCGAGCGAGCCACACGCTCATGCGTCATGGCCTTTTCCCGGCATGTGTTTCCAATTATCGCGCCCGCGTCTGGGCACGATAATGGGAAACAGATGTCGGCCGCGCGGGTAACCGCCCGAAAAAGGCCATGACGCACGAGCGTCTGGTCAGCTTTGAAAACCCCCTACTCTAGGCTCAACCTAAAAAGGAGTAACTTTCCCCAGAAAAGAATCAATCTGAGCCTAATACTCCTTCACTGAAGAAAGCACAACTGGAAAAGTAATCCGAATCCCTTCCGTCGATAATTAAACCACTATAAATGGTTATCACATCTTAATTTGAGTTCTCGTCGACGGCACCGCTGACGACCGCGTCGACTGTCACCCCCACTACATCAACATTTACGTCAGAGGCATCACGTATGATTATCTCGTCTTCGCCGATAGCCTGCACGACGAGAACGACGAGAATCCCCTCGACGACTGCACAGTCTACCAAGACAATACCAAAGAAGATCTCAATGAAAACACAGTTGACGACGATAATCATGTCGACGAGAGGCCGGTTAACGACAGTGCAGACAAGAGCCCCGTAAACAATGCCTCCGTTGAAAATCTCGTCGAAGACTATACCAGCGACAGCATTGTCGACGAAAACACCAATGAAACAATTATCAATTATTTCTCTAAGAGAAAAATCCACTACAGAACCAATTTTGCCAGCCCATACATCGCTAAGTATGGTTTTTTCTGATGGATACATCTGCCTCTGGATTCCTCACCTTTTGAATTACCCCTTGCGCAGCATTCCACGGAAACTTTTCTACATAGCTCTCTCCGTCGACGGGGACGTCACAATAGAACGGCTCCGCTCGCGACCCCACCCAACGTCATCGGAGCCATAAGAAGACCTCGTTGGTGTGCTGAAGCCAGTTCCCTTTTTCCGAGCCGTCGACATGTAACGGTTTTTCCACAGCTCTCCATTTCTTAGTGTTTCATTGTTACAGGCTGATCTGTAATTGTAGCAGTGCGATGGCTGCTCAGAAGACCACGGACCACATGATGATTGTCATTGGTGCCTGTCATCTGACCACGACGTCGAGGGAAGTTCGTTGTGTCGGCGTATGAATCCGAAGGCCCTCAAAGAAAGGGAAGCTAAATTGTTAATGGCCAGAGCGAAGAAGCAGAAGAGGGGCCGAAGAAGGACGAGATCGAAGTCCAAGTCACGGACTCCGCACACCTCGAAGTAGTCGAGGAAGCATAAGAAGTGGCGTCATGGCTTCAGATGACGTTCTTCTAAGGACAAGTCACCGAAGTCGGGTTCCCCAGCTCTACGGCATCATAGGAAGGCTGAAGTCTTGCCTTCCCCTTCACTTCAGGTGACTCCGGCTCACTCTCCGACTCCGAGGGGCTCTGACGCCCAGGGAAGCGACGCCTTCGCCTCAGACCACTCCGGCTCCAGTGTCTCGGCGCCACAGCCAGAACCAGTCTTACAACCTCAAGCTGTTCCTGAGCAGGCGGTACCGGCTCCGTACTCACCCTTTCCGGCTCCAGGTACTGATCCTTCGCATTTCTTAAATGCAATGTATGGCATGTTTACCAGGGCGGCTAACCCTTCTGCTGCGCCTGTTGGCCCCATGGGACCACTATCTTATAATATGGGCTTGCCACCTCATTATGGCCAGGCACTTTTATGCCTTGACCCCGAGTTGGCCTCTCCCGACGCCGAGGTTCTCGACGCCGATGCAGTCCCAGGAGAGAAGGATGGAATATTCTTCAGCGCTAATGGGCTCCGTTCTGGCGCCGTCTCATCTTTGCGCGGCGCCTACAACCATCCCTGAAGGACCTCCATCGACGCCAGCCCCGAAGACACCGGCGCCGTGTCTGTAGCTGCCGACGCCAATTCCCAAGTTGAGATCAAGAAGGGAAGCACAGAGGCTTCTGGAGGAGGAAGAATTCCAGGAGCAACAGGAAGAGGCTGAGGAAGGGGAGATTGTTGATCCCATGCATGAGGTTGAAGGGCTTCAAGAAGCTAGTGGGCTAGACACGTCTCCAGAGTGGGAACTCTCTTCTCCTAAGGGCCTTCCTTCACAGGAGATCTCTGCTTATCTCTCAATTATCAGGAAGGTGGCTGATCTTCTGGACTTGCAGTTGCCCACTGCGGATATTAAATCAAACATCCTGACAGAGGTTCTTCACTCTCCTTCATCTGTGACAGAGCCTCTGCTCCCATCTAACAAGGCTTTGACGGAGCCCATATTGGAAGTATGGCAAAAGCCTATGCCCGCCCCTGCTATGTCCCTCCCCTTCGAGACCACCCCCCCAGCCATGCCACCTCAATTCCACCGCATGTCAGGGGATCACTTGGTTCTTCTACAGAAGGAAGTCACGGCCCTCTTGACCAAGAGGGCCATCGAGCGTGTTCCGACCCCAGAAGTAGGGCGTGGTTGCTACTCCCACTACTTTCTGGTGCCCAAAAGGACAAGGAGGACATGCGTCCTATCTTGGACCTCCGGAACGTCAATCGCTTCCTCCGGAAGGAGAAGTTCAAGATGCTCACCCTAGCTCAGGTCTTGACTGCCCTCGACCCTGGAGACTGGTTGGTAGCGTTGGACTTGCAGGACGCATATTTCCACATCCCCGTCCTGCCGGCCCACCGGCGTTACCTTCGGTTCACGGTAGGCCCCGAGCATTTTCAGTTCACCGTGCTCCCCTTTGGCCTTACCAGTGCCCCTCGGGTGTTCACGAAAGTGATGGCGGTGGTCGCAGCTCATCTGCGCCGGGCAGGGGTTTCAGTCTTCCCCTACCTCGACGACTGGCTGCTGAAGGCGGGCTCGTCCCAGGCAGTCGTCTCCCACCTCCAGACTACGGCCGAACTCCTGCACTCGCTGGGGTTCTCCATCAATGTGCCGAAGTCGCATCTGATTCCTTCTCCACAGCTCCTTTTCATCGGAGCGGTTCTGGACACGACGCAGTTTCGGGCCTATCCTCCCGAACGGCGAGTCCGGGATATTCAGGCTTGATTCCGATCTTTCAGCCTTTATCCTGGGTTTCGGTACGGATGACCCTGAGGCTGCTGGGCCTCATGGCCTCCTGCATCCTTCTGGTCAATCATGCCAGATGGCATATGCGGGCTCTGCAGTGGGACCTGAAGTTCCAGTGGGCGCAGCACCAGGGCAACCTGTCCGATCACGTCCAGATCTCGGAGGGGACTGCAAGACAGTTGCAGTGGTGGCTCTCGAACCGGCAATGGGTCATGGGCAGATCCCTCTCCCTTCCCCAGCCAGAGCACACAGTTGTGACGGACGCGTCCCTTCTGGGATGGGGCGGTCACATGGGAGAGGCGGAGATCAGAGGCCTCTGGTCTCCGGCGGAGTCCCGGCTCCATATCAACCTTCTGGAGCTCCGGGCGATCGGACTTGCACTCAAGGCATTCCTTCCCTCTGTCAAAGGGAAGGTAGTGCAGGTGTTCACAGACAACACCACCGCCATGTGGTACTGCAACAAACAGGGCGGGGTGGGGTCTTGGACCCTTTGTCAGGAGGCTCTGCGCCTCTGGACATGGCTGGAACATCAGGGCATGTTCCTGATGGTTCAACACCTGGCAGGTTCCTTGAACGCCAGGGCGGACGAACTCAGCCGCAGGTGCATGATGGATCACGAATGGCGTCTTCACTCGGAAGTGGCGCAAGGACTCTTTCTACAATGGGGAGAGCCTTGGTTAGATCTATTCGCCACCGAAGAGAACGCGCAATGTCATCAGTTCTGCGCTTTGGAATTTCCAAGGCGGCACTCGCTCGGAGACGCTTTTCGTCACGAGTGGAGTTGCGGTCTGTTGTACGCCTTTCCGCCTATACCACTTCTACCCAGAGTGTTGAAGAAGATTCGGCACGACCGGGCCCAAGTCATTCTTGTGGCTCCGGACTGGGCTCGAAGAGTTTGGTATCCCGAGCTACTCAATATGAGCGTAGATCCCCGATCCGTCTGCCTCTTCGGGAGGATCTTCTGTCGCAGCAGCAGGGGACGGTCCTCCACCCGAACCTGTCCAGTCTACACCTGCTTGCGTGGAGATTGAGCGGCGGCAGTTGATTCCTTTCGACTTGCCTCCCGAAGTTTGTGATGTAATTCTGGCAGCCAGGCGTCCCTCCACTAAGGTGGTATACGCCTGCAGGTGGAACAAATTTGTGGCATGGTGCACAGCAAAGGCTGTGAATCCCCTTTCTGCCCCTCTGTCTGAGGTCCTTCTGTTCCTTCTCTCTCTGGCCCAACAGGGTTCTGCCCTGGGTACCATCAAGGGTTATCTTTGTGCTATCTCGGCCTTCCTCAGGCTCCCTGATCAGCCCTCCCTTTTCAAGTCCCCTGTTGTTAACAGGTTCTTAAAAGGCATTACTCACCTCTTTCCTCCTGTTCCGTTTGTGATGCCTCAGTGGGACTTGAACTTGGTTCTTACCTTTTTAATGTGCGCTCCCTTTGAGCCTCTACATAACTGTCCTCTTCGTCTTCTGACTCTAAAGACAGCCTTTCTGGTGGCCATCACTTCCGCTCGGCGGGTGAGTGAGCTCCAGGCTCTATCTTGCAAACCTCCCTTTCTGTCTGGTCATCCAGACAAGGTTGTTCTTCGGACGCGTCCGTCCTTCTTGCCAAAGGTGGTTACTGCTTTCCATATTGGGCAGACCATCACTTTGCCCACCTTCTTTCCGCCTCCGCATCCTTCCAGAGAGGAAGAGAGGCTCCACCGTCTGGACCCAAAACGTGTGCTCTCCTTCTATATTGACCGCACAAAACACTTCCGGGTGGATGACCAGCTCTTTGTTGGCTACGTGGGCGCCAAAAAAGGTCGGGCGGTGCACAAGAGGACCATCTCCCGCTGGGTTACCTTGTGCATCAAGACCTGCTATTCTTTGGCGCAGAAGGAGCCTCCTGTTGGGCTGCGTGCTCATTCCACAAGGGCAACGGCTGCTACCACGGCCTTGGGCCGCGGTGTTCCGCTGCCGGTTATTTGTCAGGCAGCTACGTGGGCCTCGCTGCACACGTTTACAAAGCATTACTGCCTTGACAGTCAGGTCCGGAGGGACGGCTTCTTTGGCCGTTCTGTCCTCCAGGACTTCCTTGTCTGATCTTTGTTCGCAGACCCACCACCGGGGTTGGTATTGCTGGGGTATCTATTCTAAGGTAAGGAATCTGTCACTAACGTGTCTCTTTCAGATGCACAAGTTACTAACTTGTGTAACGATATATCTGTAAGAGACAGTAGTTAGTGACAGATTCCTACCGCCCACCCATCCTCCCCGTTCTGCGAACTGATTTCTAGGGTTAAGGACATCCCTTTCAGCGCCCTAGTATTTTTCAGACACCTATGTCAGCTTCTTGCATGGCTCTGCGTTCCTGGCGCGGAAAGTCGTGTACAGAACTGACGTCAGCGCGCAGGGGCGGCGTCTAGGTACTGCCCGCGACGTCATCCCGGCGATCACGACGCCGACGACGGACGCGGAGCCGCACGACGCCGCCTACCGACGCGCAAGGGTACTGCTACGCAAAAACTTTCCGGATCCAGCCTGACGCCTGGGGATATTCTAAGGTAAGGAATCTGTCACTAACTACTGTCTCTTACAGATATATCGTTACACAAGTTAGTAACTTGTGCTTTAGCATGCCAACAAGCTACTGTAGTACAGGCGGTGTCACGTACACTTTTTCAAACACCGTCCACTGATTAGCCACCGCTTTTTGGAGGACACTGCTATGCAGTCTATGCAAAGCATGTGTATCTACAGCCACACATGCCTTGAACGGATTATGTTACCCTGTAAGCATATGTAGTACTGTAGATTCACATGCGCCCACGCTCCTCCCCAGACACCAATGGTCGTTGCAGTTCAAAGCTATATTTTCATATGCATGGACATCTCTTTTATTACGCTTACGTATACTCCATTCTCACCCTCTAGCGGGAAAACAGTCTAACCATGGAGTCGATGCCCATGCGCACTATTACCAAGAGAGGAGTCTCCTTAACTCATGACCTGAAAGACTTCTTCAAAGAAAACCAACTTGCAAACATCCGGACCCAACACTAGATGGCATGAGCATACGAAGCATGTGAATCTTCGGCACTACATGCCAAGAACAGATGCTTACAGGGTAACTAACATATTCCTTTTTGTCCTTGTTAAAGAGAAGTGTTCCGAGTTCCCCTCAAGTTGGCAGGAATATTCTTCATGTAGGACTTCAGATAGGATCCTAGGATTCTTTGTGTCACTGTTTACTTTTTGCCCTTTCTGCTGCTTTCATGACCCATGAAACTAAAGGTAGCAAGGACAGTTCCTTGGGTATCAAAGGGCAAGCCAGTGATACCGTTGACGACACCTATTTGACAACAGTTCCTCTGAGAACAGTTTTGTTTTAAGAAACCTGCTTCCTAAAACTTTCAATGAGAAATTCTATTCAAATAATCATCAGATTTAAACGTCTTACACGCCATGTTGATAGGGAAAGGAACCAAACAGTACTACTGCTCCAGTGCCATAATCCGATTCTCCATCATTTGATCTTTCATGGATTCACACGATTGAATCCTTCCTCGCCATCGAGTTAGAAGTCACAGTACATTACTATAGCAGTAATTAACATTAAAATGCCTAGAACACCATTGGGTTATGTTTGTGTAGCAGTGGATCCATTTAATTGAATAGTGTCTACAATTCAACCACTGAAGTGAATGTGCTCTTAACACGAATCCCTTGTGAGGTAACCATTTGTACCACATGTCGTGTGAAGGGAGTCACCTGCTAGCTGTGCTCCTTCGCATAAGTTGTTTATTGCCCCTTTTTCTTGTGGGAATTGGCTTACCAAAACTTCTTGCAGCCTATTCTACAGTGGAGTATAGTTTTTGTACTCTTTGGCGTGGGTAAAAAGTAGACTTCCCAGGATCCCGCCTTCTGAGGAAATTAATCGGTGAGGAGCGTTCCCCAATATCATCCAGAAATGCAAGAAATTCAACATTTCTAAAACTAGACCAGCACATATGTAGGATCTTCCTTACACATCCTTGGAACCTCCTGCAACTTGGTTGAGCAAAAAAAGGGCAAGCTTTCTCAGAAGTGAAGGCCAAATTTGTGGATCTCTCACCGAAATGCTTATTGATTACCTCTCTGTCGATGTTCATGTCATCCTCATGAGAGAGGGTATAGTCTACGGTATTAACAACTTCTTTGTTGACTACTAAATTGGGTCTAAATGTATCATTTATGCATGTCTTCTCATTGATGAGCAAATCAATTATTGGTGACTGTATAGTAGAGGTTGACCTGGCAGTCTTTGTCCCCGGCTCTTTGTCATGGACTGTCTTCTGAATAACCAACTCATCGACTGACTCATCAAAGGTTGTCCCGATGCAGAGAAGTGAGCTAGACTTAACATCCCAGGTCAGAGTTGCTTTTCATGGTGGAAGCTCAGCATCTCTCCCACAATCAGGCCTCGCCATGTACCAGCTGCCTTCTCCTGACAACCAAGCTTTGCCAATGGATACTTTTGGCAAACATGTCAACACAGCAGCTACAACCTTTATAAAAGCAGCAAATTCTCTGGTAGTTTTGGGAAGCTATGGTGTACTAGTGTGGGCTGACATACCCACGCATTTGAATCTTATTCTGGAGGACATGAAAGACCATTTTGCTTCTGGTGCAGCACACCTCCTCTGTAGTAGTTAAAGCAAAAGTGGATTTGGCAAGCACCGAGTTCTGCCACCAAGAATGGTTGAAAGCACCTGCTTCCATCCAGAAGTCTAAATAAGGTACTCCTTGCCCTTTGATGGGCAAGCATTTTTTGAACACCACATGGATAATGTGCTGGAACACATCATGTCCAACATGGAAACAGCAAAGTGCCATTAAGTTTTTTGGTGCCAACGCTAGCAGCCTTTCCATTGTTCTGGTGGTTGCAGTTAGTCACCAGGAGCCTTGCAAATTCCCCAGCTGCAACAACTCTGACACCAGTCTTACTATCTTCAGCAGTCCAGACTTCCACAGAGGCCGTCCTTCATACGTTAGCATTCTAGGTGAAGTGAAGCATCCAAATCCTTATCTCATGGCTCATTGAAAAGAACCTATTTCCTCACATCCAACAACCACTGTTTCTCTCATTGCATCGTAATGGCACCGCATGTGGAGTAAGTGGGGGCGAATTTTATACCTTCAGGAATGGTAGTCAATCACTTCAGGCAGATGAGTACTAGATCTTCTGCAGCTTAGGAACATATTTAAGTTTGAGATCTCACCTCCAAACCCACTGTGAAATGGACTGCTCGTGGCCTGTGTTACCCGCATGAAAGACCGTCCCCCTGACTGATCAGGGAATTGAGAGGTGGATTGTGATGGCCACCACTTTCTATCATTTCCAAGCTCAATCACCCTCTGTCTGGCAGAGCTGACAGTATATTCCACAATTATTTGCAAAATTGGCTTTAATATAAGATTAATGTTGTAGGATATCTGCAGAGTGGCCAAAAGAAGAACCACCACCCCCCCAATTGGTCATTACCTGTAATTACCATTCTATACTATATTTTTACACTTGTGATTAAGAAGTAATGATGGTAGATCAGAGTATTCATTGGATGCTTTTCAATGAAGTGAATGTGCTACTTAACAACACTATTCTATGGAATTGCTGCCATTTTAGTGTTTACTGTTGTTGTAAAGTGCAATGGGTCTCCAACTCTACGTTGGGGGATGATTGAAGCATTTAAGTCTGTGAAAGATAAGCTGATGAACTGTAGTTACAGGTAAGTAACTGGTTTCTTTTTTTCTTTCTGTCCTGGTGAAGTCTATTTAGGTTTTTTTTAAACATATAAGCTTCATCAACCCATTGTCTTTGACATTGCGGTTGACTTTAAGTTAGGTTGTATGTTATTAAAATGATTTGTTTTCTTTCAGATTTCTATTCAAGCCCATTAAACATAATGAGAATTCCCTTTGTTTGCAGGGCGTGTGTTTAGATAACGTGATAGGTTCTGATGTTCACAAACTATGTGCACATTGGCATTCGTATATGAGCCTGATAACTGCAAGGCTTGGTGTCCTTTGAAGCAAAAGAAGAATTCTGAGGGATATTTCTAACCGCAGATTCCTCTCCTTTAAAATATCCCCAGGTGCCAGACTCGATCCGCAATATTTAACTGCATTGCTCTTGCTCTACTTATTTCCATCCCGAAAGTGATGAGCTGTGCTCCATATAAGCACCCCCCGCATGCTGACGTCCGTTCCTTTCTTTCCGCATCTTTCTACGTGGATTTGGGGTTCGCTCCCATAATTTTCCTCTCCTTTCTTAAGTATTTTTCTTCAAAATGTTGTTTTCCGGTATACAAGGGCACTATATCCCCTCCTAAAACTACAGGTTATAAGACTGGTAGATTCTGTCACAAATAGATGTCTGTGTCAGAACCCCCCACAAGGTAATTCGCTGGTGTTTGGGTTCAGCGCATGACTCCAAGTCCTGTGAGGAGTCCGCCTTTTTTAACCCAAAGATGATCCAGGAACATTAAGCTAAGCTGTACGAACCGAACAAGGAAGATTCTCGAAAGTCCTGCTCCTGTTCAGAGTTGATGGTGTCGACCCATTTCCATGACACGTCGTTGTGAAGGTTGAAGTCCTCTGGTAAGTCTAAGTCAAATCAGAAGCACAAAAAGACTAAGCATGATTCATACTAGTCCCGACACTCAACGTGAGAAGTCGCTAGGAAGTCAGGGTTCCTTGTGGTCTCGCGGTCGGTCACCTGCCAAAGAGGTGTCTCCACAACTGATCCCGAATTTCCAGGTCTTTCTTTGCGATTCCTCTGGCATGCCTTTGGGCCCCAAGGATCTGCAGAGAATACCACAGGTGGATCCGCCCTCGGGCCGTCTGTGCCTCCTGAACCCACCTTGGGTTCTGATCTGAAGCAGTCCTGCAATCTAGCACCAAAATCCATGCTGGTCCCTATGATTTTGATGCCGACAAGAGGGGGGGGCGACTCTTTTCCTACCATGCTCTTAGTCTCCAACCCAATCTCAACAATGACCGAGGTCACGTCTGTAGGAAGCTGGGTTTCTGTTGCAGTAACCCTCCCCCCCCCCCCACACTTTTTTGCCAGACTACTTCAACCAACTGCATTTGAACCTGCATTCAACGTTAAAACACTGCATAAGATTTTGCAAAGCATTTATTTCACTTACCTGCACCAGGCTTGGCCTTGTTCTAGAAATAAAATAACTTAATAATATTTTTGATTGAAACAAATTGGTCTGAGATCAGTCTTTGAGTGTGTGACATTATTTGCTGCCTGAGTGTGTACAACAAATGCTTAACACTACCCTCTGATAAAGCCTTACTGCTCGCCCACACTACTACAAATAGAGAGTAAGGTGCTATCTACATTTACCTCTGCCTACCTTTGGGGTTCCACTGGACTCTGTGCACACTATACCTCATTTTGGTGTAATATATATATATATATATATATATATATATACTCCATCCCACTCCAGCAAAGAAGAAGGCACGTACTCGAAGATGTAAGGTATGGCTTTCTTTATTCAATCAGGTCTCACACGACCCCATGGCTAGAGAGACGCGTTTCGGCTTCACAGAAGCCTTTATCAATATATATATTGTTAGATATATATATTGGTAGATCAGCGGTTGGACTGACTTGGTCAACAGCTGATCACACGACAGAACTTGTTAGGGCCTTGGTTAAGTCCCTTTAGAATTTTAGAAAAATAAAAACTCACTATAGTGAGGGGTTAGAATTTTTAGAATGTCTCTTAACAAGAAACCTACTGTTAGTGAAAATATAACTAATGACATAGAGAATTTGGTTGAGGAGCTCGACCTCACCCCTTACCTCCACTTAGAATTTAGGGAGTTAAGGCAGGGTATGCTAAGGATCACCCCTCTGAGCAAGGTGAACACCTCTCAGATGGGAAAGAGGATGAAGGGGATGAGGATAACTTCCAACCGCCTCCACTTCCTAGGGAGAACAGGGGCTCTGTGTCCCTGACTCCAAAATATAATTCACATTACCTAGATCCCACACAGGTGGGCCAGGTGCTTCTGGGTCCATTGAGGACAGCCTCAATGTAGAGACCAACCTTTTAGTAAGGTTGGCTAAAAGATTAGACCTATAGACCAGACTTCTTGCTCTAGAAAAAGAAAGAGCAGAGATGGGCCTAGCACCCATCAATGGTGGCAGCAACTTAATAAATAGGGTCAGAGAGCAATCTTATGATCCCAAAATCCCCAAAGGGATTTTCCCTAAATTTGAGGATGGTGATGATATCACAAAGTGGTTCACAGCCTTTGAGAGGGATTGTGAAGCCAGATTAGTGAAGAAAACTCACTGGGGGGCACTCCTTTGGGAACTGTTCTCTGGTAAGTGCAGAGACAGACTTTTGACCCATAGTGGGACAGAAGCAGAGTCTTTTGAACACATAAAGGGCACCCTGATTGAGGGATTTGGACTCACTACTGAGGAGTATAGAATTAGATTCAGGGGGGCTCAGAAAACCCAAAGTCAGCCCTGGGTGAAATCTGTAGACTACTCAATTAAAACACTAGGTGGCTGGTTGACTGGAAGTAAAGTGCAAGATTATGATGGCCTGTGAGAAAGTGCCATCTTTCTTGCATGGTATGCCCCCAGTTTTTGCTGAATTGCTGATGTGCTTTGACTGAGTGTGCCCTGGGCTCCTGCCAACCAGGTACCCAGGGCCTGTGTTCCTTCCCTAAAACTGCATTGATGCCTACACCCAATTGGCATCCCTGGCCACAGGTCAGCCCCTGGTAAATGGTACCATGGGTACCCAGGGCACTGTGACCAGGGAAGGCCCCTAAGGGCTGCAGCACTTGTTGTGCCACCCTTAGGGACCCTGCGCGCGCGCGCACACACACACACACACCCCTTTTTTTTTTTTTTTTTTGCAGGCTTTGTGTCTTGGTGCAGAACAAAAGTGAAGAGTCAACATGGCACACATCCCTGTGTGCCATGCCTACAAGCCACTGCCCTGGCCTAGGTCAGCCACCCCTCTAGCTGGGTGCACTATGCCAGTGGTGAGGGCACAGAGGCATGAGCCCTGTGCCCCTACAGTGCCCAAGTCCATTCTTGGGCATTGTAAGTGCAGTGCTGCCATTAAGAGTATATGGTGCTGGTTGTCTGTCATTACGAACTCCACAGCACCATAATGGCCCCACTGAAACCTAAGAAGTTTGGTATCAAACTTCTCAGCACATTAAACCCACACTGATGCCAGTGTGGGATTTAATGTAAAACACACTCCAGAGGGCATCTTAGAGATGCCCCCTGAAACCAACCCGACCTCCAGTGTCCGGACTGAGTGGCTGCCCAGGCTGCCACCACCAGACATGTTTCTGGACCCCTGGGTCGAGAGTCTCTGCTCTCAGGGGCCTGAAACAATGCGCATCCTGGGGCGAGGTGCCAAAGCCTCCTCCCCCAGGATGGGCAGGGAAGCTTCAAAGGCCTGCCGCCTTTTGAGCTTCCCCAGACCATTGCTGCTCCCAGCAAACTGGTCCCCACTGGTTCTACCCCCACTTCTGGCGGGAGAACCGGCGGGAAAACTAGAGTCAGGAAATGGGTTGTGCCCACCTCTGCCAACTCCACCCCTAAGGTGGGGGAGGCGAGGTGAAGCACAAACTCGAGTCCCCGCCATCTTGAAAATGGGGGGGACCCAGCCAACCAGGGACAGGCTCCTGCCCCCCTCCCACTGGAGAGTGGCAGAATAGGGGGTGTACCCACCCCAGGGACGGGACCCATTGGTCCCTGCCCTTACCTACCTGTAACTACCCCTAAAATCAGTATTTAGGGGCTCCCTGAACCTTCCTTCCTCAGTTCCCGAATCCGAAACAAGAAGAGAAGACGAAGCAAGAAGACCAGCCGTGCAGCTGCTAACAAGGAGGCGACGACAACTGACTTGGCCCCAGCCCTACCGGCCTGTCGACCTCCGAACCTGCTCCTGCGGAACCCCCGCCTCAGCAACCTCAAAAACCCCGGAGGACCTGACTTCTGTGCCACAGCCTTCAACCCAGGGACTCCCACGAGCAGTGGTACTGTTCAAAAGAAAAACTACAAAAGACCCGGCCCTGGCACGGAACCGCGAAACCTGCACACTCTGCACCCGCCGAGCCCAGCCTGTGCCTGAGTGAACAAAGACTTTGAGGACGTCCCCCGGCGATTCTGACCTGGAATCCAGTGCCCAAGGACCCTCCTCGACGACCCAGACGACGCCTGCAGCCTCAGGACAAGGGACCCCTCCAACCGCGACCAGCAGGGGTAAGATTTCCCGACCTCAAAAGACACCCCTGCACCCGGCGCCCACGGCCCCCTGTGCCCAACTCCTGGGTGTCTACCTATCCTCCAAGACCCCAACTTACCTCTCGAAGTGTTGGTCGCTCCTGAAGAGTCACCGTCCCCGAGCCTGCAGCCTTTGTTCACCTTCCAAGATCTCCATTGGTTAACATTGAGCGCCCGACGGCTCAAAAGCACCCTGCACCCAGCCGCCCGAGTGGCCCTGGCAGTGCAACCTCTGTCTTAATCCACTTCCCCATTTGCCCTGAGCAAGTGACCAGGAGCCCAGCCCCCACAGCCACGTGGCCTGCTAGCCAGCAGCCACCAACCAAGGGCCCCCTGCCTGCCATAGGATAACATTGGGCCTAACTCACTCTGCACCCGGCCGCCCCTGTGCCGCTGGGGGTGAAACAACTGTACTTACCTGACCCTGGGAGACCCCTGAGTCTATGCCCAGAACTTTAACTTTGCCAGTCAAGTACTTACCCAAAAACCGATAACTCACTTACCTTCCATAGGGTGACATTGGCTGGCATCACCGGAAAATTCTTCTAAGTGTGGAGTTTCTCAACTTTAAAATATTCACCTAAAATCAACCGAGTAACTCAAACAAAAATACTCACCTGCTATTAGGAGAGATCCCAGTGCTGGATCTTGGTGCCCAGCACTGACCCTGAAAAGTAATCACAACGTTACTTATCGCTAACTCAATTTTCGTCCATAGGGACCCATTGACTGGTTTTCTGTGAAAATTCTTCTAAGTGTCTACTTTTGAAATACTAAAATATTGCCTAAAAATCACAACAGTAACGAATTCCGATTTACTCACCTGTCATCAGGAGAGACTTCAGTGCTGCATCTTTCAGCCCAGTACTGATCCTGCAAAGTAATTTTTACCGTACTGAACAGTAACTTGAAATTCCTTCCATAGGATATCATTGCCTGCTTTTTGTTGAAAAAGTTTCTAAGTGTCGATTTCTGAATCTTACAAATATTCTTTAAAAATCGTGCCAACGATACAAACGTAATTACTTGCCTGTTTTTGATAGATATCCCAGTGCTGAACCTGAGACTCCAGCACTGGATTACAAAAGTAACGTAAACATACTTTGCTTGCAAACTGTATTTCCTTCCATAGGATAACATTGGTAATTTTACCCAGAAAAGTTTCTAAGTGTCAACTTCTGAAATACCATAATATTCCTCAAAAATCACTACTATAACCAAAACGCTTTTAATTAACTGTTTACAGGAGATGTCCCGGGACTGGATCCAAGATCCAGAAAAGAAAAGTAATCCACAAAGTAATTAATTGCATTTAACCAAAACTTTCCATTGAGCTCAATGTTGCATTGTGTTTGAAATTGTGTTGCCTTTTGCAACAACTGTGACTACTGTCATCAAAAAGACTATTGCCTATTTGAAAAGTGTTTAAACAAAGCATTTCATTCTGAGAAAGTATATTTTGATTCCTATTGGTTCTAAAATAAAACAAGCCTATATTTTTATATACAAACCATTGGCCTAGACTTCAGTTCTTGAGTGTGTGGCTTCATTTGCTGACTGAGTGTGTACAACAAATGCTTTACACTGTCCTCTGATACTGCCTTACTGCTCGACCAAGCTACCACTTTAGAGAGTAAGGTTATATCTAACTTTAGCCTCTGCCAAACCTCTGGGGAACTGTGGACCCTATACACCCTGTACCTTACTTTGGTGCAGTATATATAGAGTCACTTTCCTACATGGCCTTTATAATTTGTTTATGAAAGAACACATTAAGTAATTGCATTGATGAAAAGTTGCATCAGTATCTGGTAGACCTAGGTCCAATTTCTCCCCAAGAATTGGGAAAGAAGGCAGACCACTGGGTCAAGACGAGGGTGACCAGGACGTCCACTGGGGGTGACCAATAGAAAGGGGTTACAAAACCTCCCCAGAGAAAAGACAGTGAGCATTGTAAAGATAAAAGTAAGGAGTCCCAGGTAGCCCCCCCAAAACCTGTCCAGGAGGGTGGGCCCAAAGACACCTCACAAACTAAAACTGGGTACCAAGGTAAGAGTTGGGTCCCAACAAGGAATGGTGTCACAACTGTCAAAAGACAGGACACCACAGCAAGGACCCTAGCTGTCCTAAAAACCAAGCCCCTAGTGTAGCTCCAGGGGTTGCCAGTGTAGCTTTGAAGGGTGGTTCCTCAAATGAGGAAGTCCTCTCAGCCTTCAACTGGAAGATGGGCCCAAAAGGTGAGTTGGAGGTTCCAGAGGGGAGCAGACACTTCCACCACTTACTGGTGAATGGAATCCCAGCCACTGCCCTGAGAGATACCTGTGCCAGTCACACTGTGGTGCATGACAGGTTGGTACTCTCAAACCAGTATGTCCCAGGGGAAACAAAAAGAGTAAGGGCTATCCCAGGGGAGGTCACTGTTAGGCATGTGGCTGTAGTGCCCCTAGTAATAGCTGTGTCCCTTAGTTGGAGAAAGGTGGTAGTCAATAAAGACCTCTCCCTTGATTGTCTCCTTGTGAATGACCACCCAGAGGTTGGTCTGAGCCAAAGAGCAGTACTGGACCAGTGCCAGACCTCATCCAAGGAACCTGGGGGGATGAACCTGCAGTTAGTGCAGATAAGCCCCAAAAGAAAAGGAAGAGACAGTGTAGGAAAGGTGGACAACTGTTAGAAACAGTTCCAGTGGGCCAGAGAGATTCTATCCCAGTAAGGGAGAACTCCAAAATTCGCACTGGTGAATTCCTCCCTAGCCAACAAAAAGACCTCACTAGTCAGGCAACTGTCTAGCCTGAGTTGGTGGCTCCTCAGCTGATGGAACAGAGGGTGGAAGAAGGGTGTTCACTACAAAGTGTAGTGGCCCCCTACCCTAAAACAGCAGACAGGCCACCAGAACCCAAAGAAGCCTGTAAGGTAGCCACTTCACCTACCAGTGAAGAGCTAAAGGTGTTGTTCTGGGCACGGACAGCTGTCAGTAGCCTGTGCTGGGTGTTAGCCTTCATGGCAGTACTGTCCTTGGCATGGTGGCCTAGCCCCCTGCCAAATAGCAAGTTAGGACCCCTGACAGTATTGGTCATGGTGGAGTTAGTCAAGCTGTGGGTAACCTCTGTGGGTAAGCTGGGTTTAGCCCTAGCTAAGTTAGAATTTGCAGAGGTAAGCACCTCTGATCCCAAACTAAAAAGATGCGGTAAAGATACTAAAGAGCTAGGAAAGGAGCATTGGGAATTAGGTCTTGAAACTGTTGAGGTAGGCCAGCTCCCCAAAGGGACTGACCTGGACAGAAGGATGTAAGGCAGAGTAGGCCCTGCAACTTTCAAACCACTTCCTCTACTCTTCCTCGCCTGAAAGACTAGAAAGACTCTCCCAGGTTTGGCTGAGTCTCCTGGCCTTTGGGCTGGGGGGCGCTTGTGTAGGAAGCTGGGTGTCTGTTGAAGTAATCCCCCCACTTTTTGCCAGACTACTGATGCACTTTGACTTGATGTGCCCTGGGTCCCTGCCAATCAGGTTCCTAGGGCCTGTATTCTTTCCTGAAACTGTACCTTGTACCCCCAATTGGCACCTCTCTGGCCACGTCAGTCCCTTGTAAAAGGTATCATGGGTACCAAGGGCATGGTGTCAAGGGAAGTTCTCTAAGGGCTGCAGCACTTATTGTGCCACCCTTAGAGGCCCTGTACCTTTACACACACACACTGCCATTGTAGGCTGCGTGTTTCGGTGCAGAACAAAGTGAAGAGTCAACATGGCACACATCCCTGTGTGCCATGCCTACAACCCACTGCCCTGGCATAGGTTAGCCACCCCTCTAGCTGGGTGCACTATACCAGTGGTGAGGCTACAGGTGCATGAGCCCTGTACCCCTAGAGTGTCTAGACCAATTCTTAGACATTGTCAGTGCAGTAATGCCATTAAGAGTATATGGTGCTGGGGGTTTGTCATTACGAACTCCACAGCACCATAATGGCTTTACTGACAACTGGTAAGTTTGGTATCAAACTTCTCAGCACATTAAACACACACTGATGCCAGTGTGGGATTTAATGGAAAATGCACTCAGAGGGCATCTTAGAGATGCCCCCTGAAAAACGACCAGCCTCTGGTAGGTTCCCTGACTGGTACACACCAGCCTGCCACCACGAGACATGTTTCTGGACCCCTGGGGTGGTAGCCTTCACTCCCTGAGCCCAGAAACAAAGCCTTTCCTGGGCGGAGGTGGTCACACCTCCCCCAGGCCAGGAAGAGCCATCTGTGGCAGGGGAGCTTCAGAGG
Source organism: Calotriton arnoldi (assembly GCA_963921515.1). NCBI lineage: Eukaryota > Metazoa > Chordata > Amphibia > Caudata > Salamandridae > Calotriton > Calotriton arnoldi. The sequence goes on from CAWUFW010000018.1 coordinate 1,858,274, forward strand.
ACTTGCCGCCTTTGTAACGCGACCCCCAGCCTCTCCTGCTATCAGGAGCAGGCCCCCTTCCTGTCTCCCCTCCTTTTCGACGGAAAGACAGGCTGGAAAAATTGGCACACCCCAGAAGGTGTGCCCACCTCTGCCAACCCCACCCCTCAGGTGGGGGAGGCGAGGTGAAGTCCACTCTTCAGTGCCAGCCATCTTACAGATGGTAGGCACTCTCCAATCAGGATTAGGGATTGTGCCCACTCCCCTACGTGGGGTTAGCACACCAAGGGTGTAGTCACCCTAAGGTCAGTAGCCCATTGGCTACTGACCTAGAGACCCCTAAAACACCCCATAAATACAATATTTAGGGGGCAGCCCTGAACCAAGAAGACAGATTCCCGCAACCTACGAAGAAGGACGAAAGAAGACGCCCAGCAGAGGAGACTGCAGAGAAGAACTGACTTGGCCCCAGCCATACCGGCCCGTCTGCAATTTCCAGAGATCCTGCACCAAAAGTTGCCTTGTCCTGCAGCCAGCGACCTCCAGAACCCTGGGAGGACTGACTGCCTTCAACAAAGACCGGATCTCCTGTGAACAGCAGCTCTGTTCAACAGAAACACCCAAGATGGACTCTGAGCCTGCTGAGGACAAAGAAACCAGACACCTGGAACTACCACTTCACTTGTCGCACACGAGTTCGAGTGGCTCACCGGTCCCAGCGAGGTCCCCCAGCACTCCGAAGTCCGAGTCCACCGTGGGTTGACCTCTCCAGGACTCCCTGATGTCGCCTGCAACCTCTGCACGGAGACCCCCCTCCCCAACCGCGAGTGGCCCGGTAAGGTGAAATCTGACCTCAAAAGACACCCCTGCATCCAGCCGCCCTGTGCCCTGGAGAAGAGAACCCGAGGTGCACCTACGTCCTCGAGCCCCCCAACTTACCTGCCCAGCTGTTGGTTCCTCCCGGAAGTCTTCCTGGACCGAGCTTGCAGCCAAAACCGGCAACTCCCATTGAAAACAGGGCACCCAACACCAAAACAGCACCCTGCACCCGGCCGCCCCTGTGCTGCTGTAGATGCACCTTGTGTGCTAAACTGGACCCTCCTTTGCCCTGAGCTTAAGGCCAGGGGCTGTGCTCCCACAACTTGTGGCCTGCTCGTGAGCAGCCACCAACCGGAGACCCTTGTCCCCCATTGGATAACATTGGGCCTCAGCACTCTGCACCCAGCTGCCCTAGTGCCGCTGAGGGTGCATCCTCGACCCTGGGGGAACCCTGGTTCTAACCCCAGAATACCAACTCCCACAAATAAGTATTACCTGCAAACCGTTAACTTTGTTTTTCTCCATAGGAATACATTGACTGTTTTTCCTTGAAAAATGTTCTAAGTGTGGAGTTGGTTTGTATGGAACATTGAAAAACTGCATATGTACAAAAAGTTAATTACTTACCTTTTGTCTAGGAGATGTCAGTGTGATATCTAGGCATATCACACTGATTAGCAAAAGTAATCTGAAAAGTGACATACATAGTAATCTGTAAAGTAACTAAAAAGTAATTCTGAAGTGTTGACTTACATGTAATTCAACCAACTGCATTTGAACCTGCATTCAACTGTAAAACACAGCATAAGATTTTGCAAAGCATTTATTTCGCTTACCTGCACCAGGCTTGGCTTGGTACTAGAAATAAAATAACTAAATAATATTTTTGACACAAACAAATTGGTCTGAGTTCAGTCTTTGAGTGTGTGACATCATTTGCTGCCTTAGTGTGTACAACAAATGCTTAACACTACCCTCTGATAAAGCCTTACTGCTCGCCCACACTACCACATATAGAGAGTAAGGTGCTATCTACTTTTACCTCTGCCTACCTTTGGGGTTCCACTGGACTCTGTGCACACTATACCTCATTTTGGTGTATTATATACAGAGCCAGCTTCCTACAACGTCCCAACACCATACCGATGCACCCAGACCCAGTTCTTGCCAATTCATAGAGAACCATGACTCGAAGCTGCACACCAGCGCTTTAACACCTTTTTGTTTCATATCCTGACCAGAGCCAACCTGCTTTTGGGGATGATAAATATGAGGATGGGGACTATTTTACCCAGCATTATGAGGATGACTATTTATATCTGATAGTGAATTTTAGCTGCAGATTCTTTACCTTTGAATTATCCCCAGGCATCACTCGATCTGGCAATTTTCCATGAACAGTACCCTTGCGCGTGCCGGTAGGTGGTGGTCTTCGGCTCCACATGATGTCGCCCGCGCCGAAAATGATGTGCGGTACCAATAGATGGTGCCACTCCAGTGCGCTGCCAGTTCTTTTCTTTGTGCGCCACTCAGCGCAGAACCGGAGAGAGCTACCCCCATTCAATTTTTGACTGCCTTCTTTTGAAGTTTTTTCGAAGTTTTTTTTATACTTGTCTCCTTGTGTGGCAGGAATGTCCACGAGGAAGGCTGAATTCAAGCCCTGCAGCGCCTGTCACCGACCAATATTAGTGACGGACCTGCACCTCATCTGTTTCTAGTGTCTTGAGCGTGTCCACGACCCCAATACATGCATTGATTGTTGCGCCATGCACCCCAAGGGCTTGACGGAGTGATCCCTCAAGCTTCTTGCCACTCGATGTGCGCCGCCGTGACGGTCTCGATCCTGGTCGAGAGGAAGGTCCGGGGATCGGTCGCAGAGCCATAGATCTTCGTTGCAGTCAGTCATTCCACTCCGGTAAGTCCCACAAAAAAAAGAAGACCAACAAATTGAAGAGGTCTTTGACTTCACCCCGTCCGTTGAAGTCATCCGAAGAGACGAGGGAGCATTGTCACTCGAGGCCTGGCCCCGCAGTTGAGCCGGTGCCTGGGCCGTCTCCGTGCCTCCCCGAGTTTCCAGGAATTGGAGTGACCTCCGCCCATCCCTGAGAATTCTATGAGACTATGCACCTCCTATTTGGGTGACCATCCCCACTGGAGTGCCTTTCGGGCTCCTCTGGTTCAGGAGGGCCCCCTACTGGGTCTCCACCAGCGTGTCCGCCCTTGGTGCTAGTTGGGCACCTTGGATCCACAGATGGATCCAGACCGGCGTAGTTGTGATACCTCGACCTTCCCCGACACCAGTCCCACTGTCGACGCTCCTGGCACCACCATTCCCATTCTTATCCCCAACTCCAACACAGAGCCGGAAGGGCATTGTCCGACGCAGACCCTGGCGCTGACTGGAACCATTCCCTCCAGGCTGACGCATGAGCCCTTTTCCTATGGGCTAGGACTTGGAGAAGATTGTGAGCCGCCATTGGACACTGAAGAATTCCAACTCCTAGACCTGAATATGGACTGGCGTGAGGAATTGTTGGATGACACCTCCCCAGATACTGTTTTCTCTCCTCCTACCATGGCTATGGAGGAGGGTGCCACATTTTCTATGCTGGTGAGGAGGGTGGCTGAGGTCCTGGACCTTCAGTTGCCCTCCATGGCTGTGTAGACTAACATCTTGATGGAGGTGCTTACACCAGGAGTCACCCCTTCAGAACTGCTTCTCCAATTTAATGAAGCCCTTACGGACTTTCTGCTTGGGGCCTGGTCCAAGCCCTGCAAAGGGTTTCATGTGGACAGGACAATTGCCCGCCGCCTTCGACCTGCCCCAGGGGACCCCTCTTTCCTCATCCAACACCCTACCCCGGAGAGCTTGCCTTTTGGGCCGTTACTCCCATTCCCTTTGGGATTCGGTTGCGTAGGTGCTGCCTGTGGTCCTGGAAGGGGCCTGGGCCATCCTCTACCAAGCTATGGCTGATGGGGGAGAAGCAGCGAACTTCACAATCTGATGATGACTGGACTCGACAGTCTCGCTCGAGCGGTTTCTTCGTCGGTGGCCTTACGGCACCACGTCTGGCTGGGGGCAACTGGCTTTTCAGGGAAAGGCCAAGCTTTGCTTATGGACATGCCCTTTGATGGCTCCCATCTCTTCGGAGACAAGGCTGACTGTGCTGGAGCGCTTTAAGGACAGCAGAGCTATGGCCAGGTCTTTGGGCCTTTACATGATCCCTCGTCAACCTGAGTCCGGCTTTGTCTTGCCACGGAAGGGGCTTTCAGCCGCATCTCTACCCACTCAGCCACCATGACCCGCAAGCTTCACAACTTCTGCGTGGCAGTGGACGCGGCAACAACAGACCGTGTGGGTCAGGCAGCTAGAGGTCAGCCCAGTCCACTGCGCCCCAGGCAGGTGCAGCCTCCAAGCCTCTTTAGTTTGCCCTCGGACCATCATGGGCAAAAAGTGGGTGGCAGGATATGCCATCACCTGCACCACTGGAGGGCAATAACATCAGAAAGCTGGGTTCTTCATATTGTCCGAAGGGGCTTCTCCCTCCCCTTCGTGACTTGCCCTCCACCCATGCCACCAATTACGACAGGCTGGCGAAGGATCACCTCGCCTTACTCCGCCAGGAAGTGGCAACTCACTTGGCTAAGGGAGCCATTGAAAGGGTCCCAGCATAAGAAGTAGGTCGTGTTTGCTATTCCTGCTACTTTCTGGTGCCCAAGAAGGACGGAGGCCTTCGTCCTATCTTAGACCTGCACCTTCTCAATTTCTTCCTGAAAAAGGAGGAATTCAAAATGCTCACACTCTCACAAGTACTGTCTGCCCTAGAACCAGGAGACTAGATGGTGGTGTTGGACTTGCAGGACACTTATTTCCACATCCCTGTTCTGCCTGCCCACAGACATTACCTGCGGTTCAGGGTAGCTCACGAGGACTTTGTTTGTAGGTCTACCCTTTGGCCTTACCAACGTCCCGCGGGTGTTCAAAGTGATGGAGGTGGTTGCAGCTCATCTGCTGAGATCAGGGGTGCCAGTCTTCCCCTATTTTGACGATCAGCTGTTGAAGGCAGCCTCGTCCCAGGCAGTTGTCTCCCACCTCCAGACTAAGGCAGTTCTTCTGCACTCTCAGGGCTTCAAGTGCCAAAATCACTCCTGACCCCTTCTCAGATGCTCCCTTTCATCGGAGCTGTTCTGGACACAGTGCAGTTTCGTGCTTATCCTCCCGAAAGGTGAGCCTAGGATGTTCAGGCTCTGATGCCTGATATTTCTGCCTCTATCCTGGATCTCAGTGAGACTGACTCTGAGGCTGTGGCCCTCATGGCCTCCTGCTACAGATCTCAGAGGACACTGCAAATGATCTACAGTGGGTGTTACCGAAACGCAATTGGGTCAGCGGCAGACTCCTCTCACTTCCCCAAACAAATCTGACAGAAGTGACAGATGCGTCACTCCTGGGCTAGGACAGCCATCTGGGAGAGGTGGAGATCAAAGGCCTCTGGTCTCCGGTGGAATCCGGACTCCACATCAACCTGTTGGGAGTTTCGGGCAATCCGACTGACATTAAAAGCTTTTCTACCCTCCATCAAGGTAAGGCTGGTGTAGGTGTTCACGGACAACACCATCGCCATGTGGTACTGCAACAAACAGAGTGGAGTGGGGCTGTGGACCCTTTGTCAAGAGACCCTGCGTCTATAGACATGACTGAAACATCAGAGCATTTCCCAATTAGTTCAACACCTGACGGGCTATCTGAATGCCAGACAAGATGAACTCAACTGAGATGCCTAGAGGATCACGAATGGCATCTCAATCCGGAGGTGGTGCAAAGTCTCTTTCAACGGTGGGGAGAGCCTGGATTAGATCTGTTAGCCACTGCAGAGAATGCGCAATGTCAGCAGTTTTGTTCTCTGGAGTTTCCAGGCGGCTTTTGCTCGGAGATGCTTTTCGTCTCGAGTGGAGCTCAGGTCTCCTGTACGCCTTTCCATCCATACCACTCCTACCCAGAGTTCTCATAAGGTCAGGAACGACCAGGCCCAAGTCATCCTTGTGGCTTCGGATAGGGCTCGGGAGGGTTTTCTATCCTGAGCAGTTGAGCATGGTTTTTGGCTGCCCCTTCGGGAGGATCTTCTCTCGCAGAAGCAGGGGAGCGTTCACTCGAACCAGTCAATGTCTCCCTCCCGCATCTCCCGTCCCTCCCTCCCGCATCTCCCGTCCCTCCCGCCTGCTTCTCCCGTCCCTCCCGCTTCTCCCGTCCCTCACTCCTGCCCGCTTCTCCCGTCCCTCACTCCCGCCCGCTTCTCCCGTCCCTCCCTCCCGCCTGCTTCTCCTGTCCCTCCCTCCCTCCCGCCTGCTTCTCCTGTCCCTCCCTCCCGCCTGCTTCTCCCGTCCCTCCCTCCCGCTTCTCCCGTCCCTCCCGCCTGCTTCTCCTGTCCCTCCCTCCCGCCTGCTTCTCCTGTCCCTCCCTCCCACCCCCTGCCTGCTTCTCCCGACCCTCCCTCCCACCGCCTGCTTCTCCCGACCCTCCCTCCCACCCCCTGCCTGCTTCTCCCGGCCCTCCCTCCCACCCCCTGCCTGCTTCTCCCGGCCCTCCCTCCCACCCCCTGCCTGCTTCTCCCGGCCCTCCCTCCCACCCCTGCCTGCTTCTCCCGGCCCTCCCTCCCACCCCCTGCCTGCTTCTCCCGACCCTCCCTCCCACCCCCTGCCTGATTCTCCCAACTCTCCCTCCCACCCTCCTGCCTGATTCTCCCGACTCTCCCTCCCACCCTCCTGCCTGCTTCTCCCGACCCTCCCTCCCACCCTCCTGCCTGCTTCTCCCGACCCTCTCTCCCACCCTCCTGCCTGCTTCTCCCGACCCTCCCTCCCTCCCTCCTGCCTGCTTCCCCGACCCTCCCTCCCACCCTCCTGCCTGCCTCTCCCGACCCTCCCTCCCACCCTCCTGCCTGCCTCTCCCGACCCTCCCTCCCACCCTCCTGCCTGCCTCTCCCGACCCTCCCTCCCACCCTCCTGCCTGCCTCTCCCGACCCTCCCTCCCACCCTCCTGCCTGCCTCTCCCGACCCTCCCTCCCACCCTCCTGCCTGCTTCTCCCGTCCCACCCTCCCGCCTGCTTCTCCCATACCCTCCCGCCTGCTTCTCCCGTCCCTCCCACCCTCCCGCCTGCTTTTCCTGTTCCTCCCTCCCGCCTGTTTCTCCCATCCCTCCCAACCACCCTCCCGCCTGCTTCTCCCGTCCCTCCCACCCACCCTTCTGCCTGCTTCTCCAGTCCCTCCCACCCTCCTGCCTGCTTCTCCCGTCCGTCCCTCCCTCCCACCTGCTTCTCCCGTCCCTCCCTCCCACCCTCCTGTCTGCTTCTCCCGTCCCACCATCCCGCCTGCTTCTCCCGTCCCTCCCTCCGACCATCCCGCCTGCTTCTCCCGTCCCTCCCGCCTGCTCTCCCGTAATCCCACCTGATTCTCCCATTCGTCCCTCCCGCCTGCATCTCCCGTCCCTCCCTCCCACTCTCCGGCCTGCTTCTCCCGTCCCTCCCTCCCACCTGCTTCTCCCGTCCCTCCCTCCCACCCTCCCGCCTGCTTCTCCCGTCCCTCCCACCCTCCCGCCTGCTTCTCCCGTCCCTCCCACCCTCCCGCCTGCTTCTCCCATCCTCTCTCCCGTCCCTCCCTCCCACCCTCCGGCCTGCTTCTCCCGTCCCTCCCTCCCACCTGCTTCTCCCGTCCCTCCCTCCCACCTGCTTCTCCCGTCCCTCCCTCCCACCTGCTTCTCCCGTCCCTCCCTCCCACCTGCTTCTCCCGTCCCTCCCTCCCACCCTCCCGCCTGCTTCTCCCATCCCTCCCTCCCACCCTCCCGCCTGCTTCTCCCGTCCCTCCCGCCTTCTTCTCCTGCCCCTCCCACCCTCCCGTCTGCTTCTCCCGTACCTCCCACCCTCCCGCCTGCTTCTCCCATACCTCCCTCCCACCCTCCTGCCTGCTTCTCCCGACCCTCCTGCCTGCTTCTCCCGTCCCTCCCACCCTCCCGCCTGCTTCTCCCGTCCCTCCCACCCTCCCGCCTGCTTCTCCCGTCCCTCCCACCCCCGCCTGCCTCTCCCGTCCCTCCCACCCCCCGCCTGCCTCTCCCGTCCCTCCCGCCGGCTTCTCCCGTCCCTCCCTCCTGTCTGCTTCTCCCGTCCCTCCCACCTGCTTCTCCCATCCCTCCCACCCTCCCACATGCTTCTCCCATCCCTCCCACCCTTCTGCCTGCTTCTCCCATCCCTCCCAACCACCCTCCCGCCTGCTTCTCCTGTCCCTCCCACCCACCTGCCTGCTTCTCCCGTCCCTCCCACCCACCCTCCTGCCTGCTTCTCCCGTCCCTCCCACCCTCCCGCCTGCTTCTTCCGTCCCTCCCTCCCACCTGCTTCTCCCGTCCCTCCCACCCTCCTGTCTGCTTCTCCCGTCCCACCATCCCGCCTGCTTCTCCCGTCCCTCCCTCCGACCATCACGCTTGCTTCTCCCGTCCCTCCCGCCTGCTTCTCCTGTAATCCCGCCTGCATCTCCCGTCCGTCCCTCCCACCCTCCCGCCTGCGTCTCCCGTACCTCCCTCGCACCCTCCCGCCTGCTTCTCCCGTCCCTCCTGCATGTTTCTCCCATCCCTCCCTCCCGCTTCTCCCATCCCTCCCGCTTCTCCCGTCCCTCCCACCCTCCCGCCTGCTTCTCCCGTCCGTCCCTCCCACCCTCCTGCCTGCTTCTCCCGTCCCTCCCTCCCACCCTCCTGCCTGCTACTCCTGTCCCTCCCTCCCACCCTCCTGCCTGCTACTCCTGTCCCTCCCACCCTCCTGCCTGCTTCTCCCTTCCCTCCCTCCCGCTTCTCCTGCCCCATCCACCCTCCCGCCTGCTTCTCCCGTACCTCCCTCCCACCCTCCTGCCTGCTTCTCCCGTACCTCCCGCCTGCCTGCTTCTCCCGTCCCTCCCGCCTGCTTCTCCCGTCCCTCCCTCCCACCCTCCCACCTGCTTCTCCCGTCCCTCCCACCTGCTTCTCCCTTCCCTCCCTCCTGCCTGCTTCTCCCGTCCCTCACTCCCACCTGCTTCTCCCGTCCCTCACTCCCACCTGCTTCACCCGTCCCTCCCTCCCAATCCTCCCATCCCTGCCTGCTTCTCCCGTCCCGTCCCTCCCACTCTCCCGTCCCTCCCTCCCACCTGCTTCTCCTGTCCCTCCCTCCCGCCTGCTTCTCCCGTCCCTCCCTCTCACCCTCCCGCCTGCTTCTCCCGTCCCTTCCTCTCACCCTCCCGCCTGCTTCTCCCGTCCCTCCCACCCTCCGCCTGCTTCTCCCGTTCCTCCCTCCCGCTTCTCCTGTCCCTTCCTCTCGCCTGCTTCTCCCGTCCCTCCCTCTCGCCTGCTTCTCCCGTCCCTCCCTCTCGCCTGCTTCTCCCGTCCCTCCCTCTCGCCTGCTTCTCCCGTCCCTCCCTCTCGCCTGCTTCTCCCGTCCCTCCCTCTCGCCTGCTTCTCCCGTCCCTCCCTCTCGCCTGCTTCTTCCGTCCCTCCCTCCCACCTGCTTCTCCCGTCCCTCCCACCCTCCCGCCTGCTTCTCCCGTCCCTCCCTCCCTCCCGCCTGCTTCTCCCATCCCTCCCTCTTTCCTGCCTGCTTCTCCCATCCCTCCCTCCCGCTTCACCCGTCCCTCCCTCCTGCTTCGCCCGTTCCCGCCTGCTTCGCCCGTCCCACCCTTCCGCCTGCTTCGCCCGTTCCCGCCTGCTTCGCCCGTCCCACCCTTCCGCCTGCTTCTCCCGACCCTCCCACCCACCCTCTCGCTGGCTGTATCCGCCCCTCCCACCCACCCTCTCGCCTGCTTCTCCCGCCCCTCCCACCCACCCTCTCGCCTGCTTCTCCCGCCCCTCCCACCCACCCTCTCGCCTGCTTCTCTTGCCGCTCCCACCCACCCTCTCGCCTGCTTCTCTTGCCGCTCCCACCCACCCTCTCGCCTGCTTCTCTTGCCGCTCCCACCCTCCCTCTCGCCTGCTTCTCTCGCCCCTCTCACCCACCCTCTCGCCTGCTTCTCCCAACCCTCCCACCCGCATCTCGCCTGCTTCTCCCGCCCCTCCCACCGGCTTCTCGCCTACTTCTAACCCCCTCGCCTGTTTCTCCCGCTTTTCCCACCCCCTCGCCGGTTTCTCCCGCCTCTCCCACCCCCCGCCCTCTTGCCTCTCCCACCCCCCCGCCCTCTTGCCTCTCCCACCCACCCCGCCCTCTTGCCTTTCCCGCCCCTCCCACCCACCCCGCCCTCTTGCCTTTCCCGCCCCTCCCACCCACCACGCCCTCTTGCCTTTCCCGCTGCTCCCACCCACCCTGCCCTCTTGCCTTTCCCGCCCCCCACCCACCCCGTCCTCTAGCTTCTCCCGCCCCTCCCACCCACCCCGCCCTCTTGTCTCTCCCGCCCTGATCTTGCCTCTCCCACCTCCCCTTCCCAACCCGCCCTCTTGCCTCTCCCGCCCCTCCTTCCCACCCTCTTGCCTCTCCTGGCCTTCCTTCCCACCCCGCCCTTGTGCCCCTCATGACCTGCCCCTCCCACCCAGCCCTTTTGCCCCTCATGACCTGCCCCTCCCACCCCGCCCTCTTGCCTCTGATGACCCGCCCCTCCCACCCCACCCTCTTGCTTCTCCTGACCTGCCCCTCACACCCCGCCCCTCCCGCCCTGCCCTCTTGCCTCTCCCGCCCTGCCCTCTTGCCTCTCCCGCCCCGCCCTCTTGCCTCTCCCGCTCCTCCCTCTTGCCTCTCCCGCCCGACCTTTCCCCTCCCTCTTGCCTCTCCCACCCCACCCTCTTGCTTCTCCTGCCCCGTCCTCCCACCCCACCCTTTTGCCTCTCCCGTCCTGCCTTACTGCCCTCCCACCCGCCCTGTTGCCTCTCCCATCCCGCCCTACTGCCCTTCCACCCACCCTCTTGCCTCTCCTGCCCCCCTGCTCTCCCACCCTCTTGACTCGCCGGTGCTCCCACCCATCCCCTCTCCCCTACCAATGCTTGTTTATATGGGCACACTCCAAGAAGTCCTCCTTATTCTCCAGGAAGGAATTTACCTAACCTGAACCTTCACCATGCGGATTTTCACGTTCCTATTCAGCAAAGAAAGTATCTCAGTGGCAGGGCAGCACTACCAATCTGATAAAGACTTCTAGCTGCAGATTCCTTGCCTTTGAATTTCCCAGGCGTTAGACTGGATCCGGAAACTTTTGCTGAGCAATGCGCCTTGCGCGCGACGTCGGGTGGCTCCATTCGGCTCCGCGTGACGTCGACGGCGTCTGTTTTGACGTCGCGGTGCCTATATAGGCGCCACCCAGGCGCGCGGACGTAAGTTCTTATCTTTCCGCGCCTGTTAAGCGACGATCCGGGAAGAGCTACCCCTCTGCCGCTTTTTGGCAGGTTTTTTCTCTGCTTTTGTCGAAATTTTTGGATTGACTTCGTGTGCGAGGGATGTCTTCGAGAAAGACAGGTTTTAAACCATGTGGGGCTTGTTTCCGCATGATGTCGGTCACCGATCCCCACCGCGTATGTCTGTGGTGTCTTGAACGCGACCACGATTCAAAGTCGTGTGCAGACTGTCGGGCGATGGCCCGAAGACCTTGAGGGAGTGAGCGATTGAAGTTGCTTGCGGCCCGGCAGTCGACACCGTCAAGCGAGACTCCGAGGAGGTCATGGTCCCGTTCGAAGAAGAGGTCGTCGTGGGACCGCTCACTGAGCCCTAAGTCCTCTTCCTCCCATTCGAGGTCCTCTGGACACTCTGGGAAGAGGCACAAGAAGAAGAAAAAGGCAAAGCGGACTTCGACTTCACCTCAACTGACGTCCGTCGTTGAGAAAGGTAAGGAGCACTGACGCTCTAGGCACGGTTCTGCAGAGCCGGAGCCAGAGCCGACTTCGCGCCTCCCACCCTTTCCGGGAGCTGGAGCGACTCCCGCGCAAATAAGAGTTTTACGAGGCCATGCACCACGTATTTGAGCGGAACGACCCCGCTGGTGAGCCCTCGTGCCCCGCGGGGTCGGTTGGGGCCCCATCGGGTTTGACACCGTCGGCTCTGGACACGGTGGGGCCTCAGGGATCCGATCCCAGATCCGTGTCGACGCCGGTCGTACCATCGCAACCTTCCCAAGTGTCGAACCCGAAGTCGGTGCCTGCGACGTCGCCGATGCCCGTCGGTGGCGCAAGCCCCATCCTCATCCCCGACGACACGGAGCCGGAACGGCGTCGAGCGACGCTGATGCCGACGTCAATAGAACCCAGGGGTTCTATGTTGTCGCCTGAGTACTTTGTGGATGTGCTAGGCTCAGAAGAGGAACAGGAGGAGTCTGGAGACCCTCTTGAGAACCAGGATGTCTCTGAGGAGACAATGGACTGGTATGGGGAACTTGGGAAAGCCAGTGGTCTGGATACTTCCCCAGATGCTGGCATGCTCTCTCCGCCTACAGTGGCTACGGAGGAGGGGGTGTCCTATGCTATGGTGGTTAAGAGGGCAGCTGAGGTCCTTGGACTGGAGTTGCCTTCAGTGCAGGTCAGGACTAATCTCCTGACCGAAGTGCTTCAACCTGGGGCTTCCACTTCTGAACCCTTTTTGCCCTTTAATGAGGCATTTACGGACGTCCTTCTAGGAACATGGTCCAAGCCTAGCACAAGGGCTCCTGTGAATAGGACGATTGCACGCCGCCATCGCCCAGCTCTGGGCGACCCAAAGTTCCTCAGCCAACACCCCAATCCTGAAAGTTTGGTGGTGCAGGCCTCTACGTCCCAAGGCGCATTCCCTTCCGCACCTCCGGATAGGGAATCCAAGAGACTGGACTCATTTGGGAAAAAGATGTTTTCTTCCTCCAGTCTGGCATTGCGGTCGGTGAATACCGCATGCTTATTGGGCCGTTTCTCCCACACCCTTTGGGAGACGGTTGCGCAGGTGCTGCCACAAGTCCCGAAGGAGGCCCGGGCTATGCTCTCCCAAGCTATCAAGGACGGGAGAGATGCAGCAAAATTCACAATACGGTGTGGATTAGATACGACCGATTTGCTGGGCAGGTCGATTTCAACAACGGTGTCCTTGAGACGGTATGCCCAGACGTGGGTCCCTTGCTCACTTTGCCACTGGATTCCAGCAAGCCTGGCTGATGACGGCTGGAATGCCAGAAACCGGTCCTAGGATGCTTGTTTCCGGTCCAGGGAAGACATGGCTTGGCAGTTCGGGCTGGACTGTTCCATGAGGCACAGGGTCAGACTGATTTGCATATGGCCATGTCTGAACTGGGGTGGTGGAGTGAGCTAAAGAATGATGATGGATTAAACCCAGATCAGTTGACTGGGGGTGAGTGTTTGATTGGCTCAAGCGTTCCGTCCATCATCCCCTTTTGTATGGCTTCGTACAACTGGCTTCTCGGGGGATGTCCAAGCCAATTTGATGGACATGCCCTTTGATGGAACCCGCCTTTTTGGGGAAAAGGCAGGCTCGGCCCTGGTCAGGTTCAAGGACTCTCGAGCTACGGCCAGATCCTTGGGCCTCTCCTCCACTCCTCGTGGTCAGTCTTCCTTTCGCCCCTTTCGTGGCAACGGAAGGGGTTTCCAGCCGCTTCAGTCCTATCCTAGCCACCGTCCCGCTCAGACTACCCAAGCCGTGCGTGGACGCGGTACATTCCGTCCTTGGAATGGAGGCCAGAAGTCATCCACCACACTGCCCCCAGCAGCCACAGCCTCCAAGCACTCCTAGGCTGATTCTGCAGGACCACACTACTCCAGTGGGTGGGAGAATTTGTCATCATCTCTCCCGCTGGAGATCTATAACAACAGACAAGTGGGTCTTGCAGATCGTCCAGGAGGGCTATTCTCTTCCTTTCCTTTCGTTTCCTCCTACTATTCTGCCAAGTCAGGAACTGGCGGAGGATCATTTAAAGTTGCTCCAAGAGGAAGTTACAGCTCTTTTGGCCAAAGGAGCTATAGAAAGGGTCCCAGCTTCAGAAGTAGGCAGTGGCTGTTATTCCCGCTACTTTCTGATTCCGAAGAAGAACAAAGGGTTGCGGCCCATTTTAGATCTTCTGGTGCGGCCCACAGGTTGGCGTCACTTTCTTCTAGTGCTTCTGCATTGTGGTCTGCAGTTGGGCCGTAGCACTCCCCTGCATCGGTTGATGCTGACTTCTTCGAGGTGTTGTTGGGTTTCTGCCACGACTGGCTCACCCCGGCGTGTTCTTTCATCTTCGCTATGCTCTGTTTGTCTATGTTGGCTGTCATTGCCGTTAGCAAGTGTCCCTTGGGGGCATGTTGTTCTGTTCCGTTCCGGCACAGTTCTTACGTGTTCTATGCGGGCACGTCATGTGGGTACACCTGAGTATGTTCACTGTCACGGGGTGCCTGCGATATCCCTGCGCCTCTGAATTTGCTGTTTTTCTACTCTCCACCCTTTGAGGTGGGGAAGTGATTTGGTCTTTTGTCGTGGCTCAGACCTTGTCTGGTCTTTGTCTATGGGCGGTGGAGTCCCCACCAGACATGTCAATGCTGTACGTTGCCTTGTGCCCTACTTTCCTGTGCACTTCCCAGGCAGGGGCTCAAGTTCCTCTTCTCATTGCCGCGCAAGAGTTCAGATACTTTCTGCTCCAGGCTTCTGCTGCTGTTGTCAGTTGAAGTGCTCTCTTCAGGATACTCACTGTCATTGTGCAGTCTTTGTAATGGATCTCTATACAATTTCCTGTTACTCTATGTACATGTAGTACTAACTCATTCCTCGTTCGTGTGGTGGTCAGTCTCCCCGTCTGTCACGCGGGGGACCAAGGTTCCTCTCCGACAGGTAGCTGATGTTGCCTTACGTGTCTGGACATTGTCCTGTCCTGCTGTGCTTCTCACCGGTACTGTTGGTACCTATGGTATGGCCTTCTTTCTCTAGGCCATGCTCTTCGAGCCCTTTTCAATTTTTTCATAGCTGTGTACATGTCCATATGTATAGCAGTCTTGCGATCTACACACCGCGAGAGGTCACGCATACAAGGTTTTTACTTGCTGCTGTATCTGAGGTATTTTGCCCCAACCTCTCTCTCTCTTTCTCATGGGAGCGAGCCTTCTATGTGTGTCCGGCTTGCCGGGTCCCCTTCTCCGGTTGGCTAGTTGACTACCTGGTGATGCGTCTCTCTCTCCCTCCGCTGGCGCATCCGTGCTGCTAACGCTACATTACATTGGGCATTACATATACGTGGTGTGGTTTTCACAGTACACACTGTCTGCTCATGTGTACTCCTGTCCTCCACATACATGTATCTCCTGGTAGTCATGTTTCTATTTATACTCTGCATGGTGACATCTGTTCCCTCACATGTCATTGTTTGGGTATCCACTGTTGTGCATGCTCAACCTGTATGCTCTGACTCTGTCATGCTGTCTTGTCCCTTCTCTGGGTCTTTATCTCTTGCAGATCCATCGGATCCTGTGCTCAGTTCACCTTCTTTTGCAAAAGTTTCTGGACTCTCTCACATTCAGCACTACCATTCTGGTTCTGTGCTTCCTTTCATCCCTGTCTGGACGAGAGAGGTTTCGTACCGTCCCTTGACGGATTGTGGTGCCTTTGCCTCCCCTTGGGTTTTTGCTCCTTACAGAGTTACTGGTCTGGTGTCGGCCACGCTGGCATTGCTGTCCCCACCGTGTTTTAGTCAACTTGTTGATGACTAAGTTCTCTTTGGAACTTGGTGGGTTTCAGTCGCAGACCCTCCTCCAATGGGGTATGGCTTTGGTATCTATTCTAAGTTAAGGAATCTGCGGCTAGATGTCTCTATCAGATGAACGAGTTACTTACCTTCGGTAACGATGTATCTGGTAGAGACACAGTCTAGCCGCAGATTCCTTCGCGCCCACCCATCCTCCCCGCTCTGCGAGGACCTTTTCAGGTTGGGTTTTACTCACTCGTCTCCTTTTAGGGGGATTTTGTCTTCCTGCGGGGTGGCCTCTTTTACCTCCCTCCTCGGCAGGATGGCTCATTCTGTTTTATGTGTTATTTCTCCACCCATTATCGTGATTGGGTGGTAGGTTCATGTGTCCTTCTACGTTCCTACACCCTGGTCCTTCCAGTATGGGGCTTACTCATGTTCTTCTTCCCTCACTCCCGCCATCCCCCGTCTTTTCTCCATTACTTGGGGTCAATTGGTTCTGGGTCTATTTGACTGTGCCTCAGTCCATACGCCTCTTATAGGGGGTATGGTTGCACATTCCCTGTTGTTGCCGACCTGTGGTCGATTATCGTGAGTCATGTTGTTCCGGTCTTGTTGCCCTTCACGGTTGCATCCTTTGGTTGCAGACTTCCTGTCATTTGCCATGACATTCATTTCAAATGCCATTTTGCCTCATAGGAGGGCATAGTTTTCTCTTTTCTAAGAGCGGGTTCTCTGTTCTTTTCCTTCAATTCCTTTCAGTCTAAAGTGCTCTTTCACTGTCAATTATGGTGATTTTCTCACCATTCTATTCTTTCTGTCATTGTTTCAATGTATTTTCATCTTTTTTGGCACAGTGTTCCCACACTCTCACAGTTTTAGTAGTGGTTCCGCGTTGTGGCGTGGAAAAGTTTCACTGAAGAAAACTGACATCAGCGCACGGGGAGGGACTTATATGGCTCCACTGACGTCATGTCCGTGGACGACGTCAGGGCGGAGCCATGCAGCGCCGTCCCCCGGCGTGCAGAGGTGCTGCTGAGAAAAATTCTCCGGATCCAGTCTGACGCCTGGGGATATTCTAAGTTAAGGAATCTGCGGCTAGACTGTGTCTCTACCAGATACATCGTTACCGAAGGTAAGTAACTCGTTCTTCGTGGCTACAGAAGGGGTACCCCGCCACGTCCCGTCCAGAGCCACAGGCCTGCGCAAGCTGTTCAGCCTCTGCGCGGCCAGGGACGTGGGACTCAGCGTCGTGGGTCTGGGGGACAGCGGGCGGGCCAGTCCACCAGTGCTCCCTCTACAGCAGCCTCCAAGCCCTCCTAGTCCGACCTTTCAGGGCCACCAGTTGCCACTGGGCCGCAGGATTCGCCATCACCTCCCCCACTGGCTCAACATCACGTCGGACAGGTGGGTTTTGCAGATAGTCCGAAGGGGCTACTCCCTCCTCTTCGAGCCTACCCCTCCATCCATGCCACCGCAATTCAATCGCATGTCGGAGGATCACTTGGCCCTTCTCTGCCAAGAAGTTACAGCTCTCTTGGCCAAGGGAGCCATCGAGCGAGTTCCTGCCCCAGAAGTAGGTTGTGGTTGTTATTCTCACTGCTTTCTGGTGCCCAAGATAGGACAAAGGCCTGCGTCCTATCTTGGATCTCAGGAATGTCAACCACTACCTCCGGAAGGAGAAGTTCAAAATGTTGACATTGGCTCAGGTCCTGTCTGCCCTCGACCCTGGAGACTGGATGGTAGCGTTGGACTTGCAGGATGCCAATTTTCACATACCCGTCCTGCCAGCCCACCGGCGTTACCTGCGGTCACGGTAGGCCACGAGCACTTTCAGTTCACCGTGCTCCCCTTTGGCCTTACCAGCGCCCCTCGGGTGTTCACGAAAGTGATGGCGGTGGTCGCAGCTCATCTGCGCACATCAGGGGTTTCAGTCTTCCCCTATCTCGACGACTGGCTTTTAAAGGCGGGCTCGCCCCACGCTGTCGTCTCCCATCTCCAGACTACGGCCGACCTCCTGCATTCGCTGGGGCTCACCATCAACGCGCCGAAGTCACACCGGATTCCCTCTCAGAAGCTCCTTTTCATCGGAGCGGTTCTGGACACGGCGCAGTTTCGGGCATATCCTCTGGAGCAGCGAGTCCGGGATATTTGGGCTATGATTCCGATTTTTCAGCTTCTATCCCGGCTTTCGGTCAGAATGACCCAGAGGTTACGGGGCCTTATGGCCTCCTGCATCCTGCTGGTGGACTATGCCAGGTGGCATATGCGGACTCTGCAGTGGGACCTGAAGTTCCAGTGGGCACAGCATCAGGGGAATCTTTCCGATTGCGTCCAGATCTCAGAGGGCACTGCATATCAATTGCAGTGGTGGCTAACAAACCAGGATTGGGTCAACGGCAGCTCCCTCTCCCTTCCCCAAAAAGAGTTCACAGTGGTGACAGATGCATCACTTCTGGGATGGGGCGGCCACACGGGGGAGGCGGAGATCAGAGGCCTCTGGTCTCCGGCGTAGTCCGGGCTCCACATCAACCTTCTGGAGCTTCGGGCGATTCGTCTTCCACTGAAGGCATTCCTCCCTTCTGTCAAAGGAAGAATAGTGCAGGTGTTCACGGACAACACCACCGCCATGTGGTACTGCAGCAAACAGGGCGGGGTGGGGTTGTGGACCCCATGTCAGGTGGCTCTTCGCCTTTGGATGTGGCTGGAACATCAGGGCATATCCCTGGTGGTTCAACACCTGGCAGGTTCTCTGAACGCCAGGGCGGACGAACTCAGCCGTTGGTGCATGATGGATCACGAATAGCGTCTTCAATCGGAGGTGATGCAAGGTCTCTTTCAGCAGTGGGGAGAGCCTTGTTTAGATCTATTACCACCGAAGAGAGAAGAGAACGCGCAATGTCAGCAGTTCTGCGCGTTGGAATTTCCAAGGCGGCACTCGCTAGGCGACGTTTTTCGTCGCGAGTGGAGTTGCGGTCTTCTATACGCTTTTTCGCCTACACCACTTCTGCCCAGAGTGCTGAAGAAGATCAAGTGCGACCGGGCCCAAATCATTCATGTGGCTCCGGATTGGGCACGGAGAGTCTGGTATCCTGAGCTCTTGAGCATGGCCATCGATCCTCTACTCAGACTGCCTCTTTGGGAGGATCTTCTGTCGCAGCAGCAGGGGACGATCCTCCACCCGAACCTGTCCAGCCTCCACCTCCTTGCCTGGAGATTGAGTGGCGACAGTTGACCGCTTTCGACCTTCCTCCCGAAGTCTGTAATGTTATCTTGGCAGCCAGGCGTCCCTCTACCAAAACAGTAGATGGAACAAATTTGTGGCATGGTGCACAGCAAAGGCTGTGGATCCCCTTTCTGCCCCTCTTTCAGAGGTTCTCCTCTTCATTCTTTCCTTGGCCCAGCAGGGCTCTGCTCTGGGCACCCTTAAGGGCTATCTTTCGGCCATTACGGCCTTTCTTCGCCTTCCAGATCAACCTTCTCTTTTCAAGTCCCCTATTGTAAATCGTTTCCTTAAGGGCATTACTCGCTTGTTTCCTCCTATTCCTTTCGTAATGCCCCAGTGGGACTTGAACCTTGTTCTGACCTACCTTATGTGCGCTCCTTTCGAGCCACTACATAACTGTCCTCTCAGACTTTTGACACTCAAAACTGCCTTTTTGGTTGCCATCACCTCTGCTCGCAGGGTGAGTGAGCTTCAGGCTCTTTCTTCAAAACCTCCTTTCCTGGCTGTTCATCCGGACAAGGTTGTCCTTTGAACTCGACCTTCTTTTCTTCCCAAAGTGGTTACCTCTTTCCACTTAGGACAGACCATCACTTTGCCCACCTTCTTCCCGCCCCCACATCCTTCTAAAGAGGAGGAGAGGCTCCACTGTCTGGATCCAAAACGTGCGCTTTCCTTTTATCTGGATCGCACAAAACAATTCCGGGTGGATGATCAGCTCTTTGTTGGCTATGTGGGTGCCAAGAAAGGTCGGGCCATGCAAAAGTGGCCCATCTCTCGATGGGTCGTTCTTTGCATCAAAATGTGTTATTCCTTAGCGAAAAAGGAACCTCCAGTGGGGTTGCGCGCCCATTCCACCAGGGCGATGGCAGCCACTACTTCTTTTTAACGTGGAGTTCCCCTTCATGACATCTGCCAGGCAGCCACGTGGGCTTCTTTGCACACGTTCACCAAACATTACTGCCTGGACAGCGAAGTCCGGAGAGACTACTTCTTTGGCCGTTCAGTTCTCCAGGACTTTCTGGTGTGAACTTAGTTTGCAGATCCACCTCCGGGGTTGGTACTGCTGGGGTATCTATTCTAAGGTGAGGAATCCATAACTAATAGTCTCTTTCAGATGAACAAGTTACTTACCTTCAGTAACGATATATCTGTAAGAGACATATATTAGTTATGGATCCCTCACCGCCCCACCCATCCTCCCCACGAACCGACTTCTAGGGACGCGGAGTCGACCGACGCCACGTACCGACGCGCAGGGGTACTGCTAAAGAAAAAATCTCCGGATCCAGTCTGATGCCTGGGGGTAATTCTAAGGTGAGGAATCCATAACTAATATATGTCTCTTACAGATATATATCGTTACCGAACGTAATTAACTTGTTCTTGTTGTTTGAAGAACCAGGTGGCCTAAAACCTGTGCATCTGGCCTTCAGTTAAATTATAAAAAGGTGTACTTGGTTGTATTGCCACCTAACATAAATGTAATTCTTGTGCCTATTCCTCCATTCCAGCTGTAAGTAAAGATTTCCTAGGCTATGTTAACATTTCCAACCTTATGCTTAAGATATTAACATAGTGAAAATTGACTTTATTCGTCAACTATAAACAGATGCTTCTGCATCTGTCCAATATGGGAAAAATGGGTACTGTACCCGCCCTTTTAAGATCTTAAGGGGGGTAAGGCGGGGCTGCGTCCTTGCCCCATTCCTCTTTTCCATCTATACGAACGGTGTTGAAAAAGCCCTTGTGGGCGCAACCCCAGACCTCCCTGTGTCTGGCTTCCTCCAGTTGCCTATTTTGGCTTACGCTGACGATGCCGTCCTGATCGCCAGAACGGGGATAGGGCTCCAACGTCTTATTACAGCTTATGCGGCTTTTATGGACTCTTTGGACCTTAAAGTTAACGAGACTAAGTAATTTGCAATTATAGCAGGGGGTGGCGACCGTGATAAAACCCCATACCTCCACATGGACTCAGGGAAAATTGAGGTGGTTGAGTCCTTCCCTTACTTAGGGGTACTCTTTGACAAAAAACAAACATGGTCACGGTTAGTGGAGGGAAGGGCTATGGGAATGGAGAGGAGCCTATCGGCGCTAAAAGCATTTATGAATAGGATGGGTGCAAAACCATTAGCCGCTATTAAACATATCCATCATGCCAAAACTAAGTCTGCGGCTACCTATGGGGCAGGCGTCTGGGGTATGGCTCCCATTGACTTGACTCACTCCAAACCATTGAGAATAGCTTTTTTAAGTCACTGGTGTCTCTCCCGCAATCCCACTCAATCTATATATTACACATAAAGTTGGGTTTATCCTATATCACAGACGTAATTAGACTAGCCCCGCTCCTAATGTGGCTCTCCATATGGCGCAGGGATACAGTGAGACTAACCCAAAATATAAAAAGAGATTGCCTAAGATTGGAGAACTACAGCAGGATCAGATGGTTAAAGTACGTAGAACTAGAGCTGACCACCATGGGGCTGAAAGAATTATTTAAGGACCCAACGGCCTGCAGAAAGATGTCAAGGCAAAGGCTGGTGGATATATTCATGCTGAGGGCCCAACATACCCGAAGGGAGATGAACTACCACAAAAAGGCGGTCCTCGCTTATCAATTAACTCCACCCATGTTAGAGTGAGGATATTTCTATCTAGTGGATATCTCACTGCCACAGCGTAAATTCATATTATTGAGATTCCGCATGAACCCGATACCATTGATGTAGGGTTCCCAGCGAAAAGGTTCAAGCACTCGGAACTGATCCTGTACCTCTGTGATATGCATTCTACCCAAACTGATCTTCACCTATAATTTTTCTGCGGATTTTATCACAAAGAAAGGAGAGAATATATTGTACCGATTTTGAAGGGGAATAATTTTAAACAATGTAGGGTTGTACTGTATTTTTTAAAATCACTGCCTGATCCTCTAGTCTGCTTTTCGGTAGCGTCATTTTTGTGGGCCTGCATGAAAAAAAGGAAGTTCTTGGGCTCATAATGAGATATGGTCTTTACTATTTTAGCTTGTTACAACTCAATACCAGATAAAGTGTATTTTAGCTTACTTTTTTAACCTGGCATCTGTGTATGTACATAGGGCATTTTTAAATGAATTTTGTTAAAATGAGTCTTTTTTTTTTTTTTTTTTAAACATACGAATTGCCACTGTATGCGGACCGCTGTAGTATTCTACAGTTTCTTGCTGTTTTATGTACTTTTATGATCTTAATTGACAACGATCGAATAAAGTTTCTAAAGTAAACATAGTGTTCCCAAATGGAGAAGCCTTACATGTGATCACATGCATAAATCTGAACCCGAGGACCTGTCGTGAATGGCCTTCACGAAATATATATTGAGGGTCCATCAATATAGCCATGTCACAGAACTCACATGGAACGATCACTCCATCGTCCACTTCAGCATTTCCAGGCCCTGCACCGCCACCCCCAAAGAGACCAGCTAGGCGAATGCCCCCAATACCTCCAACCCTGCTACCACCACTAACCTCGAACAGGGAGTGAAAATCTTCAACACCTGAATCACCAATTGCGCAGACAGCATCATCCCCATCAAGAACGACATCCAGAGAAAATCCTCCAAAAATGCCAGCTGGTACACCCAAGAACCCAGAACAGCGAGACAAGACAGCAAACAGTTGGAGAGGAGATTGCGCACCAGCAAGGACACCTCTGACAGGGCAGCCTTCAAGACCTCCCTCAACTCCACCACCTCCCTCAACTCCACCACTGTCTGCTGAGGGCAACAAAGAAGACAGCCCTTGCCGCACGAAGCGAAACCAGCGCCAACAAGGCCAAGGAACTTTTCAACATTGTTAAGGAATTCTCCAACCCGGCTGCCAGTGAAAATAACAGCACACCCTAACAGGAGCTGTGCAATATCCTCGCCCACTTCTTCCACAACAAGATCCCAACAATATACAGAAACTTCGAACCCCATCCCACACCTACGGACTTCAACAGATACCCCACAACTATAACCGGCACGAACCACACACTGACCACCTGGAACTTCTTCTCCAACCAGGACACCACCTCCACCATGAAAACCATGAAATCCATTCACTCGGGAACTCCCACAAGCCCATGCCTGCACCACATCTTCAATCTCAGAAACCTGAGGATCGGCCGATTCCTGGAAACACACCAAATTCAGACCACTACTCAAAAAACCCTCCACTGACCCCAGTGAACTCAAAAACTACCGTCCAATCTCCCTGCTCCCATTCCCAGTGAAGGTACTGGAAAAGATCATCAACAATCAACTCATGACGAAACCGCCCTGATCGCAGCCACCGATGACATTCGAACCCTTCTCGACCAAGTAGAAACAGCAGCTTTGATCCTTCTCGACCTCTCTGCAGCCTTCGTCACCGTATCCCAGCACACACTGATCGAAAGACTACACCACATCGGCGTCCAAGGGGCCGCGCTCAGATGGATCTCCTCCTTCCTCACTGAAACAGAAAAAAAACAAAATGCTGCTGTCCAATGGCTATTTTTTTAGCATAATGTTTTTTTTATTACTGTTTTAGATCCAGAATGTCTTTCTAGATTCCAAACCACTTTAGAGATTGCACATTTTATTTCAATATAAAGATAATACCTGAAAAGCAGAAATATGATTACAATTAACTAACTTTCAGTTCCTGTCTGCTAGCTTATATGTAACCTCTGTGTTGGGAGTACAACAGTAAACAGATAGGAAAAGTGATGCCCTCCTACTTAATAGTTTAGTCACTATTGTAGTCCATTTATAAGAGAATTGT
Organism: Calotriton arnoldi; assembly: GCA_963921515.1. Lineage (NCBI taxonomy): Eukaryota > Metazoa > Chordata > Amphibia > Caudata > Salamandridae > Calotriton > Calotriton arnoldi. The sequence goes on from CAWUFW010000018.1 coordinate 1,881,703, forward strand.
CAGTTTGGAGTAGCAATTAGTTACCATTTGAAGTTTGGCCTTCGCATCGTTTTGCCACATAATAGAAAGTATAGTCCATAGCCTGACATCACATAAGGATAATACCTGTTTTTATTTGTAATTATTTCATAGCACATGTTTGTTCTCCGAGAGAGGCCAGAAACTGTGCTAATTGACCTGATCCAGAGAACAAAGGACGCAGTGAGGGAGCTGGACAATTTACAGTATCGCAAGATGAAGAAGCTGCTCTTTCAGGAGGCACATAATGGTCCAGCAGTGGAAGCGCAGGAAGAAGAGGAGGTGAGTAGTGAAGTCGATTTAAAGAATGTTGGTTTGAAACTGCGTGCACTTGTGTTTTTCTCCCACTTTCTATCAATCCACGAAGCAGACACAATTACAAAACTAGAAACGTAACTAGATGCACTGTATTGAGGAGACACGGTTAATAACATGCTGTATTGTGCTTGGGCTCGCACCTCTTTTAATGGAACAGAAATTGTGTGTAATACGCTCAGAGTAGATTCTAAAGTTTAATTACATGTATTTTCTTCAAAAAATTGGGAATAAAAGTTTTATGTAGGAGAGGTAGGATCTGCTGTTTAAAACAAAAAGTACATCTGTTAATGACTTAGTAACATTTCCAGAATAAAAATCTCATGCAACCACAGAACTATCGGGGCACATTGTGCAAGTTAGTTTTCTTCTGAACGTAGGTTATTTTCTATAATCAGCAGTTTTATGTATATCAAACTTGGAGTAAATTAACTCCTGTATTGATAAGACTTTTTAGTTGCTATTCATAATTTATGGTTTTTAGTTTCTTATATGCATTTTATAAGCGTCCTGTGCAGTGACTTATTTCATTGTCACGTCAGGCATGCCAGTCTCGTGATATTGGAAAGAGTTAAGTGTGACAGCTTGCTTTGTGTTGGGGGTCTTTCTGAAGCGATGATGCAGTGAGTTTAGCAGTCATCGTTCAAAATCAAAATGTTTTCAGTCCTTTTCCAAGCCTTGATTTGAGATGTGTTAACCCATGTGGCTCAATTTAAGTGATTTAAGGACAATAGCTCTCTCAACAGAATGTGTTGTCCAATGAAGCCAATTGAACTTCATGACATGCAGTAATCGGACAACATAAGGCAGTATGCGCCTATCTGTTTCTGGATTGTTGGGAACCCTTTTTTGTGTTGACCCTTGCTGTGACCAAGACGTGAAAAAATAAAAGGGATAGTGATGTGTCTTTAAGACATGCTTTGAAATCTTTACTGTGAATGTTCTGTTGTAAATTCCTGAAGCATTGGGGTTCTACACGTGGCAGTTGTGTTGTGCTGGCACAGGGAAGTCACGCTCAGGCGGGTTGAATAAAGACTTTCTGATTGGAGCCAAACCCTGTCTGGACAACTCATTCCAACATTTTGGGCCACGAGTTGCCAGCCCATTCAGCCTACCAGGTGACATTGTACCTGCGGAGGCGTGCTCATCTGCCTTCATTTAGACACTCTTAATGCTGTTAGAAGCGAAGAGTGGAGACTGCAGCCCTTGGCATTCTAAGGACCTAGTACTCCTCGGGTACCTCGGTGTCAAGTTTGTTTTATTGTGTGTGTGCAACATGCCTGTGCTTGATTAGTGCCGTTCTTGTGGGATGTGTGCACATGGCATTCGAACGGCACTGCTTGCGCCGTACATGCGCTGATAACATTCTAAAGGGCTGCGTTGTTCACCATTCTCTGGCCGAGGTGTGTTCTGGTGCTGATAAACACATGAGAATCTCACTGCGGTACTCCTACATCCGCTTTGGCTGCTTACGCTCTGGCTGGTGGGCGGGAGCATTTTCCTCGTTTCGGAGGAGTGGAAAGACAGTGGATTTGTTGACTTGCCTGTGAACATAAAGGAAGGACTCAGCATTGTCAATGGGCTGTAGAAACCAAGAGCAGACTATTGAGTAACTCGTCAGTGTGCTGTGAAAATAAGACTCTTTAGGCATGTTAAGAGTTTTGCTTCTGTTTTGGTCCTTATGCTCTGTGTGTGGGGGCGTCAGTGCATCCTTTGCTCTGAAGGGGTGAACAAGGGAAGCTCTTTTGGACCGTCATCACACTGAACAAGCATTTGCAATGCAATAGGTCTCGCATTTTTTAAACTTTCACCTATTGGTATTACAAATAACAATGCCTTTTATTATTGCATGTTTTTTAAACACATAAATAAAAGGCATGGTCATTTACAATGCGAATAGCTCAAAATCTCACAAATGCGAGACCTATTGCATTGCCAATGCTTGTTTTGTGTGTATTTGTTAACTGGACTATTTGAGTTTGCACCTTATACAAAGTCAGTTCTGAAGCAAAAGTATGATCACCTTGTTTGAATTTTTGTAACTTGCAGGATGTAACACGGACATCTGACAGTGGCTCCAGGGGATTGGAAAAGTATCACCTTTATGACTATATGTGTAGAGGCCCTCGCTCCTCCACAGTCATCTGGCAATGCAGGGGGATGTTCACCACCCAGCCCCATAGGTTTCTCTTGTTTAAATTTCGTCCATGATACTTGTAACTGTTCTTACGCAAAGTGAAACCCCACAAAAATATCCTATGTAACAAAACCTACATTTTCTTTGTACACAATCTGTGCTAATGTAAAGCACTTTGACACATATCGGGTCTGGTTTGCACTATGTAACTCTGCAAAACAAATGAACAAAAAATACCTAGGATCAACAACTCTCCCCAGCTTCCCTTGAAGGCCACACAAGGTTCATCGAAATTACAGGGTCACTGAGCTAACAGCCGATGAAGCAATGGGCGTTTTCCTGAGCTTCTGGACAGCTGGCTGCATCAACAACCATCCGGACATTTAAACAGACCATTAATGCCCGGTAGTGTATTCACACACCGTGGGGACAAGGCGTCATCAACCTGAATATGTTTGCTAATAAATAAGCAATATTCGTTGCAAAAAAGGAAAAGGAGAACCCAATGAAACTGCATGTTGAAGACAAGATAGCAGTGGAGTCTAAAGAACAAAGGACATGAGGCCAATAGAGGCAGCATGCTACAGCCTGCATTAGGTGGTGAGTGGCCATGGGGCAAGCCCGGGTGTTTGCCCCCGAGGTATAATGCGGAGCAGTGGCAGTGGAATTGAGAATGAACAATGAGCCGCATACTGAATAAGTAGCCATCATGGCCTAGGAAAGTGGAGCAGCAACAGCTATACCAAGATTGGGGCAACCTGCTGGGTTCGAAACCCCCACTCTATCCATCTGACCCACGAAGAGAGATACAAGACTAGAGCCGAAGACAAATGTGGGGGTCAAGTATTACCACATGCAACTATGAAGCGGAGCTGAATGGAACTATGTGGCTGGTGCTGTCCCAGGAGGGCAACAGCAGCGGTACAACGCTTCCTAAAAATGGAGGTAGGGTGCGAAGGAAAGAACACAACAGAGCGAAGCAAAGCACTAAAAGAACACAGAAGGTTCACACCCCTATAAACAAGCGCGCGCGCCTCGCGCTGCAAGTTAAAAAAAAGAGGCACGTCTGGCGAGTGGTGTGCGCGCACCATGACGAGAGAGGAAAGCCAGATGGCGCCTCTGCTCGTAATTGTGCGCGTAACCGCACGCTCTAGGCCACACAAAAAGCTGTGGTCGGCTTTTTAAAGCCCACTCACTAAATGTCTCGCCAGAGCAGCGCATGCGCTGGCTCAGGCGAGACCTAAAAACTGCTTATGACATCTGTGGTACAGTGGTGATTTTGTTTTTCAAGTTTTTTTCCTCCCGTTAACATATAGGGAAAGAGTTTTAACATCAACTTGATCATCACCATGGAACCAGCTGGGGTTATTACTCCCCCCGCCACTTCTTTATCAGCAAGGGCCTCTGCCGATCCAATGGTTAGATAGGATTGACATATTTGATACATTTTTGTGGGCTCTTGGTGACCAAAATTTTAGTCCTGAGTGGAAGAAAGCCATCTTACAGAGCTCTTGAGGGTTAGAGGGCCAACACATATTTACATTTCTTCCTGATTTATTGGGTCAGAATGGGCAAAGAATACCCGACGTATATAGCAAGGCCAAATTTAGACTGGAGTGTAGGTTTGCCAAAGACGAAAATATAGTAATGTCTAGGTACAAATTTTATACCCAACCAAATGGAAACAGATGGTGTGTTGAAAGAGATGTGCCGAATGGTGGTTGAGAGAGGACGTAGAGAAAATACTGTGGTTTCATCGGTCAGGCATTTTGTCAAAATCTTGGACAAGTTATCTTTGAGTGGAAAGCATGTTTTAATGAGGGGTGATAGATATGTTCCCCCTGAGAATTTGCGAAGGAGAATTATACAGCTAGCCCATAAGGGGCATTTGGGTCAGTGTGTGGCAAAAAGGTGAGTCAAATAATTTTTTGGATGGCCAAGGATTGATGCACAAACCATTCAATAGGTGGAGAGGTGCTCGCTGTGCAAGGAGAGCTAGAATAGACTCAATGTTGTCTTCACAGTCTGGTATGATATTCAGGATCTAGGAGAAGCATGGCATAGTGTTTGTTTGGACTTAATTAGTCCATTATCTGGGGTGAGTAGAGTTGAGATATGCCATGATTTTGGTAGATGTTTTTTCGAAGTGGGTGGAAGTCAAGTTTATGTGTGAAATCTCCACAAAAAACACAATTGCTGTTCTTGAAAAGATTTTCAGGGTTGAAGGGCTTTCCCAATACCCTGATCACTGGTAATGGTACACAACTCACATCTGAGGAAATAAATATTTGAGTGGCAGTGGCATTAAGCATCGTAGCACAGCCTTGTACAACCCTCAAGCCAATGGTATTGCTGAAAAGGCAAACCATATGTTGAACGGGGCTATCCAATTGGCTGTTCAGGGTGGCTCTAATGTACGCAGTGCTATCTGATAGAGACATCTAGCCGCAGATTCCTTAACTTAGAATATCCCCAGGCGTCAGACTGGATCCGGAAAAAATCTTCAGCGGTACCTCTGCGCGCCGGGAGACGGCGTCGCATGGCTCGGTCCTGACGTCGTCCACGGATATGACGTCAATGGAGCCATATAAGTCCCTCCCGGCGCGCTGGCGTCAGTTTCCTTCTTTTCCGCGTCCCAACGCGGATCCGGAGAAGCGGTTACCTCTGGCCTGTTTTTGTTTTCAGGCTTCTCGACGCATTTGGCGTCCGGGAACAGTGTGCGATGCCTTCGGGCTTCAAGGCGTGTGAATCCTGTACGCGGCAGATGTCGGCGACGGATCCACACGCGATCTGTATGTGGTGCTTGGGAGAGCACCACGACTCCGAAGAGTGCGACGCCTGCCGACGGCTGAAGCCGAAGTCCCTGCGGGAATGTCGCATGAAGTTGATGTCCGCCCGGATGTCCCATTCGGAGTCCTCACGCCGCCGGTCTCCTTCTCGTGCTGGGGCGTCGGTTCGGGACAGGTCGCGGAGTCGTTCCCGTGGACGTCGCTCTCCTACCGCAGGTAAGCACAAGAAAAAGAAGTCACGGAGGTCGCCGACCTCACGCGACAACGGGGCCCGCTGCTCCCCGTCTCCACCGTGCGCGGTCCCTCAGGAGTCGAACCCCACTTACCCGCCATTTCCTGGGGCTGGGGCGACTAGGGCCCAGATGGAGGCCTATTCTCGGGCCTTACTAGCCATCTTTGGGTCACCCCCTCTCCCTGGCACGCCTTCGGGCCCCACAGAGAGGGGGTAGGGGCTCAGATTGGGATTTCGCTGGCGGGTTCGCCCTTGGCGCCGGTCGAGCACCCTGACTCCGACTCCGGAGTCGCTGCAAAGTCGGGACACGGCCCGGATGGGCATCCTGTACGCACGTCCAAGCCTTCCATGTCGTCTCCGCACAGCCCTGTGAGGCTCCCTGCGCTGACGCCGGCTGAGGCTGCAGCACAGTTCTCGACTCTGAGTTGGCTCCGTTCCTCTCCGCAGCTTCCCATCTCGGTGGAGGTCGCGTCGACGCCGGTCTGACGCCGGACGGACGAGGCTCCTTCGGGGGTCATCGACGACGCCGGTGCCATCCCCGGCTGTTCATCGGTTGGTGGAGGATGTGGAGGCCGAAACTGAGGAGGCCCCTGTGGGTTTGCCACCCCCAGGGTTGTTTCGCTGTCCCTCTGGGCAGAAACCCATGCACTGGCAGGGCCTTGGATATCCTCGGGCTGTAGAGCCCGCACGTTTTGGTGGCCGGATTAGCCTCATGCCGTCCCCTACGGATGACTTATTGTCGCCACCTCGGATGGCCACGGTGGCTAGTGCGGTCCCTTGCTGGACTTGCTCCACCAGGGCACCGTGGAAGTGGAGCCCTTGTTGCCTTTTGGCGAGTCGTTATATCACACTCTTCTGGGGATTTGGGCGAGGCCCTCTTCGGGGGACCCGGTGGATCGTGCTATTGCACATCGACATCGCCCTGCTCCAGATGACCCTGTCTGTTTTGTCCCTCCATCCTAGGGTTCAAGGGCTGGTGATTCAGGCGGCTTCTGCCTCGCTGCCTTCTGCCCCTCCTCCGTTACTCCCTCCCACTTGGGAGTCTCGATGGTTGGAGTCGTGTGGCCGCCATGTATTTGCGTCCAGCAGTGCAGGCCGTAGATCCCTGAACATGTCTTGCGTGTTTGCACGGGCTACTTCTGCCCTTTGGGATTCGGTCGAGCGCCTCCTTCCCTCTCTTCCGGAGGGTCCTCAGACTGACCTGGATCGGTTGATTCGTGATGGCCGGGAAATGGCGCAATTTTCCATTCGGTCGGCCATGGACACCACTGATTCGGTGGGTCGAGCAATGGCCAGGTCTGTTGCTCTGCGTAGCCATGCCTGGCTGCGCGATGGCTGTTTCCCTGTCAATGTCCAGGAGCGTCTTAGGGATTTGCCCTTTGATGGGGTCACCTTGTTCGACAGACATGCTGACTCGGCGGTTCAACGTCTCATGTCTGAGTTTCCATGAGTTCCATGGTTTATAGTCCTAGTGGTGGATTTTGGCTTTTAGTTGCAGTATTGTCACTGCCTTTTCTGGTGCTCCGTCTCTGGGTTCAAGACGTTATTGCCCAGACGGACTGTGCGGCTTTTCGCCTTCTTGTGCTTCTTTTGCTACAGCTGACCAGCTGTTTCTGCACTTCTTTTTGAGTCCTCTGCGAAGAGCTCGTCTCAAGAGGTGTCCCTTGCTTTTATAGGGATGTGCCATACCCTATGTGGGGTACTCGTTGGCTATTGTATAGCTGTTCTTCCTGGCACAGGAAGTTTCGAAGGCTCCCGCGGAGTCTTCTTCGGAATCATTATTTCTGTCTATACTGCGGGTCTCCTGCTTCATCCCGCTCTTCCTACGGTAGTAGGACGTCCCCTCTGGTGAGACCCATGGGTGGCTCTCTCCTGGGTTGTCGTCTACGGTTGGTCCGTAGCTCTCTCCTGCCTCTGTGGAGGCACTCTTTCCCGAAGTGTTGTTTGGGTTTCTGCCACGCCTGGGTCTCCGCTGCGTGTTCCTTCGGCTTTGCTGTGCTCTTTCTGCCTGTCGGCACGTGTCCCTTGGGGGCATGTTGCTCTGTTCCGTTCCGGAACAGTTTCTTCCTTATTCTGTGTGGATTCGACATGTGTATTCACGCAGGATATGTTCGCTGTCACAGGGTGCCGGCGGTGTTCCTTGCGCCCCTGTCTTGGTTGCGTTCTATTCTCAATCAATCAATCCGGGAATTGTAAGCGCGCTACTCACCCGTGAGGGTCTCATGGCGCTGGGGGGGGGGCTCCGCAGATCTGTTTAGCCGAGGAGCCAGGTCTTGAGGGTCTTCCTGAAGGTGTTCAGGGAGGGGGCGCGTCTGATGTCTGCCGGTAGCTCGTTCCAGGTCTTGGCTGCAATGTGAGAGAAGGATCTTCCGCCAGCTCTGGCTCTGTGGATGCGCGGGGTTTCGGCCAGTGCGAGGTTGGAAGATCGGAGGTTTCTTTTGGGTACGTGGAAGTTGATTCTGTCGTTGAGGTATTTGGGTCCGTTGTTGTGTAGGCATTTGTAGGCGTGAGTGAGGATTTTGAAAGTGACTCTTTTCTCCACGGGGAGCCAGTGGAGACTTCGTAGGTGTTGGCTGATGTGTTCGTGTCGGGGAATGCCGAGGACGAGTCTGGCGGCGGTGTTCTGTATTGTCTGGAGTTTGCGGAGTAGGGACTTGTTGATGCCGGCGTAGAGTGCGTTTCCATAGTCCAGTCTGCTGGTGAGGAGTGCGTGGGTGACTGTCTTCCTTGACTCAGGGGGGATCCACTTGAAGGTCTTGGGGAGGATGCGGAGGGTGTTGAAGCAGCTGGAGGTGACGGCGTTGACCTGTCGGTTCATGGTGAGTGATGAGTCGAGTATGATGCCGAGGTTCTTGGCGTGGTCTGAGGGGGCAGGTGGGCTTCCGAGGGCAGTCGGCCACCAGGTGCTGTCCCATGCAGAAGGGGTGGTACCGAGGACGAGGACTTCTGTCTTCTCGGCGATGAGCTTCAGGCAGCTGTTGGTCATCCAGACTGCGATGTCTTGCATTCCTTTCTGGAAGTTGAGTTTGGCAGTGGTGGGGTCTTTGGTGAGGGAGAGGATGAGCTGGGTGTTGTCGGCATAGGATACGATGTTGAGGCCGTGTTGTCGGACGATGGCTGCGAGGGGGGCCATGTAGATGTTGAAGAGGGTGGGGCTCAGTGATGAACCCTGTGGGACTCCGCAGGTGATTTTCGTGGGGTCGGAGAGGAATGGTGGGAGTCTGATCCTTTGGCTTCTTCCGGTGAGGAATGATCGGATCCAGTCCAGGGATGTTCCTTGTATGCCTGCGTTGTGTAGTCTGGCGACTAGTGTGCGGTGGGAGACGGTGTCGAAGGCCGCTGATAGGTCGAGTAGGATGAGGGCTGCGGAGTGGCCTTGGTCCAGGAGGGTGCGGATGTCGTCTGTGGCGGCGAGTAGGGCGGTCTCTGTGCTGTGGTTGCTTCGGAATCCGGATTGGGACGGGTTGAGGACGGCGTTCTCTTCAATGAATCGTGTCAGTTTCCTGTTGACTGTTTTCTCTGCAACTTTGGCTGCGAAGGTGAGGAGCGAGATGGGCCAATAGTTCTTGAGGTCGGTGGGGTCAACTGTGGGCTTCTTGAGCAGGGGTCTGACTTCTGCGCGCTTCCAGTCGTCTGGGAAGGTGCCTGTTTTGAAGGTGGTGTTGATGGTGCGTTGTAGTTCGGGTGCGATGGCGGGCGCGGCTCTGTGGTAGATGTGAGGGGGGCAGGGGTCGGTGGGGGCCCCCCCGAGTGGATGCTTTTCATGGTCGAGGCGGTGTCTTCGGCCGTGATCGGTGTCCAGTTGGAGATGGTGGGCTGGCTGGTGTTTCTGGGGGGCGGGGCGGCCGTCTGTGGCGCCTGGTGGATGGTCGATGAAGTTGTTGTAGAGGTTTTTGATCTTGAGGTGGAAATAGGTTCCAAGCTTGTCGCAGAGGTCTTGGGATGGGGTGATGTCTGTCGCTTCGCTGCGTGAATTGGTGAATTCCTGAATGACACTGAAAAGTTCCTTGGAGTTGGTGGAGTTGGCCAGGATTTTGTTGTGGATGAAGTTCCTCTTGGTGGCTCTGATCTGGTTGTGGTAGTCTGTCATGGCGTCCTTGTAGGTGGTGTGGTTTTCAGTTGTCTTGGTGTTTCTTCAGTTCTTCTCCAGGCGTCTGCAGGTGCGTCTGGCTTCTTGGAGAGCGGTGGTGAACCAGGCGGCTTTCCTGAGGCGTTGACTGTCGGGGTTACGAAGCGGGGCAAGCTAGTCTGCGCAGTTGAAGATCCAGGTGTGGAGTTCTCTGGCTGCGTCGTTTGCGTCGGGTGCCCAGGTGTGGTTGTCTCGGGTGAGGGTGGAATTAAGTTGCTCGTCGGTAACCTTGCTCCAGTTCCTTCGAGGTGGGCGTGGGGCTGGTTTGGGTGCCTTGGGTTTGTTGATGGCGAAGTGTACGCAGTGGTGGTCGGTCCATGGCGGCTGCGTTGTGTGGCTGAATTGGACGCTGTTTCCTGCCTCGAAGATGGGGTCGAGGGTGTGTCCTGCTCTGTGGGTCGGTGTGTTGACGAGTTATTTAAGTCCGATGCTGGCGAGGTTGTCACGAAGGATAGTGGAGTTGGGGTCGCTGGGGTTGTCGAGGTGGAAGTTCAGGTCTCCAATGAGTATGTAGTTTGCTGAGGCGATGGCGTGGGGTGCGATGAAGTCGGTGATGGTGGTGGCGAAGGGTGTTCGGGGGGTCTGTAGATGAGGGTTCCTCAGAGTGTGGCTTTGGGGGTGGTCTGGAAGTGCAGGTGTTCGGCGGAGGGGAAGGTTTCGCTGGAGGTGGTGAGGCGGAGGGTGCTCTTGTGGGCGATGGCGAGGCCCCCTCCTGGGTGGTTGGGACGGTCTTTCCTCTGGATCTTGTATCCGTCTGGGATGGCGGTGCTGATGTCGGGGGCGGAGGATGCGTTGGTCCAGGTCTCTGTGAAGAAGGCGATGTCGGGCGAGAGACAGTCGAGTAGGTTCCAGATTTCCATGGCGTGCTTGTGTACGGAGCGTACGTTGAGGAGGATGCATTTTAGGGTGTCGCCGGTGCTGGCGTCAGCGGTGTTGGAGGCCGGGGTGGCGGTGAGGGTCTGGCGGCAGTGGAGGCAGGAGAACTGGCCGTGGGTCGTGTTCGGCGAGGCCTGTTGGCATTCTCTAAGTCTTCCATGGTTGAGTTCGAGGAGGGTGGTGGTGTCGTAGCGATGGGTAGTGGGAGGTCCAGGGTTCCTGGCGATGGCCGCGGACGGGCGCAGACGGGCTTGCCTTTGGCGCGCCGGCGGTGTGACTGCGCAGCGGCCACCATTAAGGAGGTGGGAGGGAGGAGAGGCTGGCAGGTGGGAGCGGGGGAATTCTGGGGGGGAGGGGCCGCAGGGGCAGCAGCGACGAAAGGAACAGGCAGGCACGAGAAAATAAAAACAGTGGTGGAATTAGAGCAAGACACAGATGGGCACAATAACAGTGGCACAACAGGGAAAAATTAAGGAAAAAATCGGCTGAGAAAGGTTACGGTGGTTGCAGGCAGTCTGGTCCCAGTTGGAGCGGGCAGCAGGCGCAAGAGCGGGCAGCAGCCTCGAACCTCCCAAGGAGGAGGTCGGGGTCTGGAGGCAAGAGACGGCACAGGGTCACACGGTCCATTCCTGGTGTGAGGAAGTGCTTAAGTTTTCCCTCATGGCTCAGGCCCTGTGGAATTTTTTGCCTATAGGCGAGGGAGTGTCCGCCAGCTACGTCGCTGCTGTGCTTTGCCTTGTTTTCTATTTCCATCTGCACTTCCCTGGCAGGGACTCCGGTCCCTTTGCTAATTGCCGCGCAGAGGTTTAGGTGCTTCTGCTCCTGGTCTCTGCTGCTGTTTCTGACCCACTGTGGCCTAGTGGTTGAGGTCTCTGACTCTTACTCCAAGGTTAAGTGTTCCACTCCAGGTGTTTCACTGGTTGTGTGTTCTCAGTCAATACTAAAGGCGATATTGTTTGCTTTTTCTGTCAGACTTATGTCTGTGTATTTCTCACTCATTCCTCGTGAGTGTAGTGGTCAGTGTCCCCGCCTGTCTCACGGGAGGCCAAGATTCCTTCCCCGTTGAGGGGTTGCTGTTGCTGTCGCTTTTAGGTGTCTTAACATTGTTGTGTCCTGCGCCGCTGCACACCGGTGCTGTTGGTACCTCTTGTGGAGTCTCTTTTTACCTGGGGCATGCTCTTCGAGTTTTTCCCCTTGTTTTTTTCATTTTTTCACAATTTGTTATATATATATGTCTCCATATATGTGTGTGTGTGTGTGTGTGTGTGTGTGTGTGTGTGTGTGTGTGTGTGTGTGTGTGTGTGTGTGTGTGTGTGTGTGTGTGTGTGTGTGTGTGTGTGTGTGTGTGTGTGTGTGTGTGTGTGTGTGTGTGTGTGTATATATATATATATATATTCACTGAAAAAACCATAGGTTTCAGGCACGTTATAGTTAGAAATTAGCATTTAAAAAACCTTAGAAATTCACTGAAAAAACCATAGGTTTCAGGGATGTTATAGTTAGTTGGACATTTCACTCGTATAAAACCATAGAAATTCCCCCGTTATAGTTAGTTCAGCTAAGTATAACTCGCGCCCCCGCAATGCACTGCTGATGACGTCACATATTTCATCATTCATGACATGGTCAGTGACATCACTGATGACATCACTGATGACATCTCAAATGACATCACTGATGACATCATCCACGTGAAAATCTGATGCACCTCCTCACACTCTAATATAACCTTTGATACACCCACTGTAAAATACAGGGTACCATTTTCGAAACCATCGACACACCATTACCTGTTACTACATACGCTCTCACTGATTCCTAGGTCTACACACACATCCACTCATTTACCCATACAATCACTCATACATACAGTCACTCATCAATACAACACTATCATATGCACTCATACACCTATACAGACACTCACACACCGCCACTCACCCATGGAGTTACTCACACACCTAGTCAGTCATGCAAAGAATCAATCACCCTTCCATTTACTGACCTATACAGTTATACACACACCACCTCACTTATTCAAACATATACTAACACATACTTACTCTCTTATACAATCACTGAGACAAGTACACACTCATCCATACAGCCACTCTCACAATCACTGACTCTCACATATAGTCATTTATATACTCCAACTCTCACATACACTGCCTTTTACATATGTAGTTACTTGAACATGTACCACTGAGACATCCAATCTCTCACCAAAACACCCATACACACACTCACCCGCCCATACAGCTGTTTCCACATGCAATCTTGAACCCATACATCCAGTGAATCAACCACTCACACATCTATGCACAGTCACACACACACACACACACACACACACACACACACTCTCCCATACAAATACTCAGGCAACCAATCAATAACCCATATAGACACTCATGTAGCTACTGACCAACACATGCAGCAGCTTACACAACAACAGACATACTGATGCACACATTTAGACAGTTTAGTCACTAACGCATGTATTCAGTAAGACACATTTAATCACTCACTTATACAGTCAGTCACACACACCTACTAAATCCTTCATCCAGACACTTATACACCCACTCATTCTTCAATACACCTTGGCCTACATATTTAAACTTTACAGAAACACAGTCACTGGATGATGTCATCAGTGATGTCATCAGTGATGTCATTTGAGATGTCATCAGTGATGTCACTGACCATGTCATGAATGATGTAATATGTGACGTCATCAGCAGTGCATTGCGGGGGCGCGAGTTATACTTAGCTGAACTAACTTTAACGGGGGAATTTCTATGGTTTTATACGAGTGAAATGTCCAACTAACTATAACATTCCTGAAACCTGTGGTTTTTTCAGTGAATTTCTAAGGTTTTTTAAATGCTAATTTCGAACTATAACGTGCCTGAAACCTATGTTTTTTTTAGTGAATTTCAAAGGTTTTTTAAATGCTAATTTCTATCTATAACATAGCAGTCGCGTTTGCAGAGTGGTGGAGAAAGGTGAGCGTAGCCTTCAAACACCTTTTAGCAATCCCACTGTGTGGGATTTAGCGGACGTAACAGGAGGGATAGTTAGCCCCTAACGTCAACCTTGGTGGCCAACTACCCCTTTTATTACCTCCAGTACAGCAGAATTGCTAACTTGTTATATCAGGCCCCACCCCCTCCCTGCAGCACTCTGCAAACGCGCCCGCTGGTGCGTTCTACGTTGGGGGATTAAGTCCCCTCCAATCCTGAGGGTCCCTGGGGGCCAACTAGCCCACCATGTACCTTCAATTTGCGCCACAGAGCTGCATTGCAGAGAGGTGGTCTGAGGCCACGCCCCTTTTTACACCTCTCTGCAACGCAGCTCTGTGGCGCAAACTGAAGGTACCTGGTGGGCTAGTTGGCCCCCAGGGACCCTCAGAATTGAAGGGGACTTAATCCCCCAAGTTACTACGTGCCAGGGGGCTCATTTGCACACTTGCCATATCAGGCCCTGCCCCCTCCCTGCACCACTGTGCAAACGCGCCCCGTGGCGCGTTTTAAGTTGGGGGATTAAGTCCCCTTGAATCCTGAGGGTCCCTGGGGTCCAACTAGCCCACCAGGTACCTCCAGTAAGCGCCACAGAGCTGCGTTGCAGAGAGGTTGTCAAAGGGGCGTGGCCTCGGACCACCTCTCTGCAAGGCAGCCCTGTGGCGCATACTGGAGGTACATGGTGGGCTAGTTGGCCTCAGGGACCCCAGTATTGAAGGGGAATTAATTCCCAACTTAAAACGCGCCACAGGGCGCGTTTGCAGAGTGTTGCTGGGAGGGGGCGGGGCCTCGGCACGATGCCGGTCATTTTTTTTCTTTTTTTAGAAGGGGGGGCTGTGTGGCCCCCCTTCTTTTTCCTTTTTTTGGGCCCTGTGGACCCCATCCCCCAGGGCCTGACCCCTTTTTAAAAAAAAATCTGAACGGGAAGAGGGCTGCGTAGGCCCCCCTCCCGTGGCCAATTCCGGCCCCGGGGACCCCATCCCCCGAGGCATTGCCACTTTTATTAAATTTTTTGAGGGGGGCTGCGTGGCCCCCCTCCTAAGGCCTCTATTGGCCCCAGGGACCCCATCCCCCGGGGCCGGCCTTTATTTATATATATTTTTTTGGAGGGGGGGCCGCGTGGCCCCCCTCCCGGGCCACTTCTAGCTTCGGGCACCCCCTCCCCCGGGGCAGTCCCTATCCGTTGGGGACCGTGGGGGGAGCCCCAATGCCCCCACGGTCCTGCCGGCTCCCCGCGTCCTGCAGGAGCCGGCATTGCTTTTCCACATGGGGAGCTGCTGACATGCAGCTCCCCGTGTGGAAAAGCAATCTGCTTTGGATTTTGGAAGAGAGAGCAGGTTTCCCTGCTCTCGCTTCCAAAATCCAAAGCAAGTTTGCTATGACAGTACGGGAGCCGCACGGCTCCCGCCCTGCCATAGCAAACAGCAGTGTCCCGGGGGTGGGCACCCTGGGACACTGCAGGAGCCGGCCCTGGGGGGTGGCGGTCCCCAGGGCCATCAAGGGCTCCAGGAGGGGGGCCGCGCGGCCCACCTCTCAATGTGATTGAAGCCCCGGGGAGGTGGTGGTCCCCGGGGCTCGGGGGTCCGTAACGGACCCCCGCATTTGCATTTCAGAGCCCCGGGGAGGTGGCGGTCCACGGGGCGTGTGGGGGGGGCTCGAGCCACTCCACACAGGTTTATTTATGTTTTAAAAAAAGCCCCGGATGGTGGCGGTCCCCGGGGCTTGTGGGGGCCTTGGAGGCCCCCCCACACATTAAAAACGAAGCCCCGGGAGTGGCGGTCCCCGGGGCTGCGGGAGGGCCGAGTGCCCTCCCGCACATAATGTTAACCAAGCCCCGGGGGGTGGAAGTCCCCGTGGCTGCAGGGGGCCCCCGCGGGCTCCCGCATATATTTGATGGAAATGCCCCCGGGACCTGGCCCACCCGGGGGCCTCAATTAAATGAAGCGCGGGAGCCCGCGCTTCATTTTTTTGGGGAAAAAAAATTCGGCGGGATTCGCGACCCCAGCGCGAATTTCGCCGATTTTTTTTATTTAAAAAAATGCTTTTTTTGGCCCTGAGCAGGCCTGGGGGGTCAGGGTGTTTCTACCCCGCCCCCTTTTCTTGTTTTTTTTAATCTTTTTCCTCACCTTTTCTTTCTCCCTCCCTCCGAGCACAAGATGGCTGCCAACACTTCCTGGTTTGACGTGTTGGCAGCCAATCAGAGGCAAGCTCGTGCTCGGGGATTAGGCTCAGCCCACAAATATATATATTTTTTTCTTTAATATCTCAAAAACTACTGAACGGATTTACACCATTTAAAAAAAAAGGTCGCTTTCTGAACCAAGCACTACCTTTTTGCCAAATTTGGTGTAATTCCGTTCAGCAGTTCGGGCTGAAGACCTTGCCTAAACTTTCCTATGGGAAATTGATTTTTTGACTCTTATTTTTTGAATTTCTCAGCAACTACTGAACGGATTTAC
Source organism: Calotriton arnoldi (assembly GCA_963921515.1). Taxonomy (NCBI): domain Eukaryota; kingdom Metazoa; phylum Chordata; class Amphibia; order Caudata; family Salamandridae; genus Calotriton; species Calotriton arnoldi. The sequence goes on from CAWUFW010000018.1 coordinate 1,897,684, forward strand.
ACCATTTAAAAAAAAAAGGTAGCTTTCTGTACCTAGAGCTACCTTTCTGCCAAACTTGGTGTAATTCCGTTCAGCAGTTCAGGCTGTAGCCTGTCTCAAAATTTCCTATGGAAATTAACACACGAAAAACACTTTTGGGACCCCCTTTTTTCTCCGCCCCCGCTTGACGAATCACCCCCAAACTTTCAGGATAGGAGCTGACCTGGATAGACCTTTTGTTTGGAGAATTTCACAAAGATTCGTTAAACGACGCCAAAGATATTAGCAAATCAAAAAATGCTTTTCCTATGGAAACTAGGTTCTAACTATAACTACCTACTGGCGACCGCCAGTAGGTAATATATATATATATATGTATGTATATGTCTTGAGCCTTCTCACGACGAGAGAGAGCACGCATAGTAAGGTTTTCCCTTGCCCTAGTATCGGGTTTTTTACCCCAGCTCTCTCTCTCTCTCTCTCTCTCTCTCTCTCCTCCCTCCCTCCCTCCCTCTTATGGGAGCGAGCCCTCTGTGTCTTCCCGGTTTTGCCGGTTTTCCTTCGCTGTTTGTACCTCTGGGTACGGTTGGCTCCTTGACTGCCTGATGCGGCACCCGTCTTTCTTTGCCGCTGCATTTGTGCTGCTGATGCTACAATTCTTGGGCTTTTGCATTGGGTGGTGTAGTTCTCGCGGTACCCACTGTCTCCTTGTGTGTATCCTGTCATCCACATACAGGTATCTCCTGGTAGTCACAGTACTGTATATATCTGCATGGTGTTGTCTGTCCCCATACCTTTCTCTTTTTGGCATCCACTGTGATGTATGCTTAGTTTCTATGCTCTGACGCTGTCATACTGCCTTGTCCCTTCTCTGGGACTGTGTCTATTGCGGATCCATGGGATCTGGTGCTCAGTTGACCTTCTTTTTGCAGCAGTTTATTCTCTTTCTTACCATTATGCACTGACCTTGTTGGTTCTGTGTCTTCCCTTTGTTCCAGCCTGGACGAGGGAGGTCTTGCCCGTCCTCTGACGGGTTGTGGTGCCTTTGCCTCCCCTTCTTATAGCTCCCCTACAGAGCTTCATATGTCTGGTGTCAGCCGCGCTGGCATTTGCTGTCCCCACCGTCTTTTAGTCAATGTTATTGACAGCTTAGTTCTCTTTGGAACTTGGTGGGTTTTCAGTCGCAGACCCTCCTCCAATGGGGTATGGCTTTGGTATCTATTCTAAGTTAAGGAATCTGCGGCTAGATGTCTCTATCAGATGAACGAGTTACTTACCTTCGGTAACGATGTATCTGGTAGAGACACTGTCTAGCTGCAGATTCCTTAACGCCCACCCATCCTCCCCGTTCTGCGAGGACCTTTTCAGGTTGGGTTCTACCCACTTGCCTCCTTATAGGTGGCCTTGTCTTCCTGTGAGGTGGTCTTCTTCACCTCCCTCCTGGTCAGAATGGCTCATTCTGTATTTATCTGTTGCTTCTCCACCCATTCTCGTTTTGGGTGGTGTGTTCCTATATCCTTTCATGCTCCTACCCCCTGGTTCTTCTAGGGTGGGGATTAATCATGGTCTTTTCCCTCCCTTCCACCCTCATCTATTTTTTATCCATTACTTGGGGTCTCTTTGACTATGCTGCAGTCAATTGAGGGGGTCTATTTGCCTATGCTACGGTCAATAGGCCTTTTATACGGTGTATGGTTGCACATTCTCTGTTGTTGCACAAATGTGGTCTATTACCATTGGTCATATTGTTCCAGTCTTGTTACCCCTTACAGTTACATCCTGTGGTTGCAGACTGCCTATCGTTTACCATGACATTAATTTCCAATGCCGTTTTGCCTCATGGGAGGGCATGGTACTCCACTTCTGCGAGACTGTTTCTAAGAGCGGATACTCTGCTCTCTCCCTTCAATCCTTACAGTATGGAGGGCTCTTTCGCTCTCGTGCATGGTGTTGTTTTTCACCATTTCTGTTGTTTATTGTCATTGTTTCACTGATTTTTGATCTTTTTTGGCACACTGTTCCCGCACTCTTACAGTTTTTAAAGTGGCTCCACGATGTTGTGCGGAAAAGTTTCACAGTAGAAAACTGAAGTCAGCGCGCCGGGAGGGACTTATATGGCTCCATTGACGTCATATCCGTGGATGACGTCAGGACGGAGCCATGCGACGCCGTCTCCCGGCGCGCAGAGGTACTGCTGAAGATTTTTTCCGGATCCAGTCTGACGCCTGGGGATATTCTAAGTTAAGGAATCTGCGGCTAGACTGTGTCTCTACCAGATACATCGTTACCGAAGGTAAGTAACTCGTTTGTTAATGGTATGGACGCATCGTACCACTGTAAATAGTGTCTCACTAATTTCTCCGTTTGAGGTTATGAGAGGTTGGAAACATATAACCAAACTGGTACCAAGTAGGTTGGAGGAGTGTGACGTATAGCGTGCATTCCCTGGTCGGCAGGTTCCAGTGCCATGCACAATTGAAGTTGGAGATTGGGTTAAAATTAAGGATAGCCGTGTGAGGAGAGGTCTCGAAGTTTAGAGGGCCTTTTAAAGTCAAGGAGGTGCATGAGTGGCATGTGGTGCTGAAAAATAGAGACAAGTGGAACAGGCGCAGAGTAGCTCTTTATTAAAAAGAAGGTGAGTGTGAAGGGAATGGTGAAGAAAGTGGTTGCAGTGGGTTTATGTTGATGGGAGATGGGGAGTTGGAAGGTAGATCAAGTAATGCCTCACAGAGCATTTTGGAAGTGGAAAGAAGGCTTTCTGAAAGTGGTGATTGTGGTGTAGGAGTAATAAGGAGTTATGTGGCCGGAGAGGAAGAAGTGAGTGTGGGTCATTTAAGGGTAGAGCTGAGACCACCTAGGTATCTGGAGGGTTATGTGCAATTTTAATTTATTCTTCTCTTACCATTGCATTGTAGAATCCCCTGGAGTTCCTATATTCAATTTTTTAAATGTTATATATAACTTTTTATATATTATTTAAAACATTTCTTTTTATTTCTTTCCAATGTGTGGTGTTTTAATGGTGAACTGGGGGGTTGGAGGGTAGGGATATGTTGTGTTTTTAAGACATATTTTGGAACCTTTACTGTGAATGTTCTGTTGTTGATTCCTGAAGCGTGGAGGTTCTTTCCTGTGGCAGTTGTGAGTTGTGGCTAGCACAGGGAAGTCTTGCTCGTGCAGGTTAAATAAAGAGCTTCTTGATTAGAACCACACACTGTCTGCAGTGCCAGAGGGTGTAGCATATACACCGGAGTGCCTGAAAACCGGGAGAAAGAGAGAACAGAAACAGTAGAGGGGAGCAGGTTAGAGCAAACTCTGTTCTGAATACTGGACAGGAACTGGTTAATGCCTGTATAATCCAAACCCGAACAACAATGCAAATAAAGTGCAATAAACCGTAAGAGGAACATAGGAAAGCACTAAGCAGAAGTAATGGTAATAACTAAGATTTGAAACATGGAATGCAAGATAGAAAGCAGAAAGAACAAGATGGGCAAACCTAAATAAGTAACTGGGAAAATAAGACAGTTGCAGGAAACTGGGAGAGGCAGATATGAGGAGCGAGGGTTGGTACTATGCAGAGAGAAAATGGAACACTGTAATAGAGGGCAAGGAATCTACAAAGCAAATAACAGGACTGGAAGTATACAGACAGAACAAAGTAGCTGCATCCGAATGAGCAGCATATTAGTATGCAAACAGAAGAATGTGCACTGGAATACAAGACAAGGATTCTGCATACAAACATGAAAAGGACTAAAAGTATGAAGACAAAAGAAGGAACTTCCCTGAAATGTAGGATAACAATTTCTGCAATACTCCAGGAACAGGACCGGGAGCAGAGAAGTAATAGCATCAAGGAATAGGAAACAGAGGATATATCGTAACAGGATAGGTACAAATGTATATTCAAACCACACAGTAGCTAGGAATAGGCTTTAAAGCCAAGCAGACAAGGAAGGATGAGAGGCAATATAAGCATGCAGTACGATTTAAGATATACAGGTAGATACACAAGAGTCGTTGATTGCAGTCTTGGATTCTTTATTTCAAGTGTGCCCAATTTGCATCAGTTTAGACAGCCAACGCGTTTCGCCCACACAGGGGCTTCTTCAGGGCGATGGGTGTCACTGTGAGCGTAGTGCCAAGATAAAAGGCATTGGTGGTGCGTCCAGGGAGTGAATGAGACTTGGTCGCCAGCCGGACACGGAGACCTTGCCACACTGCGCTAATATACAACTTATCGTTCTGATTTGACATTACCTGGCCGTGTTCTACGCTTTCATCCTGAATTTGTCCAACATAAGACATACGGGCGGCTACTCGAGCCTTAGTAGGCCTTTCTTGAACCGCTCGTCCTACTCTGGACGCACCACCGATGCCTTTTACCTTGGCACTACACTCACAGTGCCACCCTTCGCCCTGAAGAAGCCCCTGTGTGGGCGAAACGCGTTGGCTGTCTAAACTGATGCAAATTGGGCACACTTGAAATAAAGAATCCAAGACTGCAATTAACGACTCTTGTGTATCTACCTGTATATCTTAAATTGTACTGCATGCTTATATTGCCTCTCATCCTTCCTTGTTTGCATGTTCTTATATATAGTTAAGTGGCAGCTGACCATTTGAGGTGGGCAATATCTACACGTTCGTGACTAAGCCTAGATAGTGCAGTTCTCTATTACCCGGCTGCCTTTGTCTATGGTGTATTTAATGCCAAGGAGCAAGTCAGGCCAGATTCCTGCAAAGTTTCACAATAATGACAATTCTGACCTTTCAGCTTACTTGGAAGATCTTGTTAGTAGCTGGAGTAATACAGTACCAGGGAGAACCAAGTGAAAGCAATTAAAGAGATGGTGGGCATCCAAGCTCCACCTTGAGAGGGAAGGCTGCACTGGGACTTGGAGAGGAGAAGACAAAATAAGCCAGAAGGCCCAGTTAAGGAAACCGGAAAACGAGGAATGGAGTGCAGGTTGGAGCTGTGAGAGAATGCACATGACTAGGAGTCAATTAATTGCTAAGGGCTAGAAACCATGATAACACAAATTACTCCAGCTCCAGGATATGATCTTGGCAATGATTGACTACAGAAAAAACTAGGTGTACCATAATATATCAGAACGCTGAAGTATCCAGGATTGGAGTAAAAAGTGGAGCAAGGTTTGTAGTGTGCCAGTGTATATTCTGTAGTAAATTATTGTGAAGACAGGATCCCTAAAAGGTCCTTGTGAGGACCGCTTGGTTGGCAGGATTGTAGAATCCTGGAAGTTGTAGAAGCACAATATTGTTGATTAGCCTTGCAAAAGCCAATTCTATGCTTATTTAGTATGATACTTTCTGTAGCTCTATGGATTTAACTTAACCCATGAGTCTGCACTGTTTAACAGCTTTTATCTGTTTCCCCCTCTAGGATCCCGATCATGGTGTGGGTCGGACCGGAACTGTCAACAGCGTTGGAAGTAACCAGTCAATTCCCAGCATGTCAATTAGTGCCAGCAGCCAAAGCAGTAGTGTAAATAGTCTCCCAGATGCCTCTGATGACAAGAGTGAGCTGGAACTGATGGAAGGGGACCACACAGTGATGTCAAACAGTTCGGTCATCCATTTAAAACCTGTGAGTATTGTTGGATTTTCTGAAAGCACAGCAGTAGCACAACTATAATGTGTATTATCATGGGACCACGAAAGAGCCTTTCTTTTCACAAGTACAGCATTTCACCATTATGTTTTAGTTCCTACAATTTAATGTTTGCAGGCTAAGTTGCATTTAATTGATTTTTTTTATTTAGCTCAAGAGGCAAGAAAGGCACCTTTCTGCAGCATGTGAAGATTTGTAGCTGTTCAGTTGTGTGTTGGGAACAGTTTCCCACACATTGCATTTCTGGGGATTGCAATGGGACAAAATAATAAAAACAAATATTGGGTCCGTAGTCCATCATGCCTCACTCTGGCAGTTGCTCCACAACCCCAGTTCTTTGTTCAAGAATAAACTTAGAAACTCAGATCACTACTAAGGCTGTTGATCTCCTTTTTTATAAAGGGCTTCTTTCATCATTTTGGATTTTCCATCTTCACTCTAGGTCTGTTGCATTTGAAGTGATTTCCCTCGGTTTTTAGGTCGAGCCTAGAGTCAGCGCGCTGCACTGCGAGACTTGTTGTACTGGAGTATGGAATAGAAGCCTGTGAGAAAGTGCCCTCTTTCTGCATGGTTGCCCCCACTTTTTGCTGAACTGCTGATGTACTTTGACTGAGTGTCCTGGGCTCCTGCCAATCAGGTACCCAGGGCCTATGTTCTTTCCCTAAGACTGCATTGAAGACCAAACCCAATTGGCACTCTCTGGCCACAGGTCAGCCCCTGGTAAATGTTACCACAAGTGCCCAGGGCACTGTGACAAGGGAAGGCCTCTAAGGGCAGCAGCACTTATTGTGCCACCCTTAGAGGCCCTATACCTTCACACTCACACACTGCCTTGGCAGGCTGCGTGTTTTGGTGCAGAACAAACTGAAGAGTCGACATGGCACACATCCCTGAGTGCCATGGCTACAACCCACTGCCCTGGCATAGATCAGCCACCCCTTTAGTTGGGTGCACTATACCAGTGGTGAGGGTACAAGTGCATGAGCCCTGTACCCCTACAGTGTCTAAGCTAATTCTTAGACATTGTAAGTGCAGTAATGCCATTAAAAGTATATGGTGCTGGGAGTTTCTCATTACGAACTCCACAGTACCATAATGGCTTTACTGAAAACTGAGAAGTTTGGTATCATACTTCTCAGCACATTAAACCCACACTGATGCCAGTGTGGGATTTAATAAAAAATGCACACAGAGGGCATCTTAAAGATGCCCCCTGAAAAATGACCTAACACTAATGTCCAGGCTGAGTGGCTGCTCCCCAGCTGCCACCACCAGACATGTTTCTGGACCCCTGGGTCAAGAGCCTGCTGCTTTCGGGGGCCTGAAACAATGCACATCCTGGGACGAGGTGCCAAGCCTCCTCCCCCAGCATGGGCAGGGTCCACGGAGGGGAAGCTTCAAAGGCTTGCTGCCTTTGTGAGCTTCCCCAGGCCTTTTGCTGCTTCTAGCAACTGTTCCCCACCGGTTCTGACCCCCACTTTGGGCGGGAGAACCGGCGGGAAAACCAAGTGAGGAAGGGAGGTGTGCCCGCCTTTGCCAACCCCACCTCGCAGGTGGGGGAGGCGAGGTGAAGCACAACACTCAGTCCCCGCCATCTTGCAGATGGGGGGACCCAGCCAACCAGAGTGAGGCATATGCCCCCCCTCCCACTGGAGGGTGGCATAATAGGGGGTGTACCCACCACAAGGAACGGACCCATTGGTCCCAACCTTTTACTTACCTGTAACGCCCCTAAATCTAGTAACTAGGGGCACCCCTGAACCTTACCTCCTCAGGCAAGCAACGACCAAGAAGAAAAGAGGAAGAAGATCCGAACAGCCGCAGCTGAGAAGAGGAGGATCCCCACTGACTTGGCCCCAGCCCTACCGGCCTGTCCCCACCTCGAACCTGCAGATGCAAAACTCCGGTGTGTCCTGTAGCCAGCAACCTCAAGAACCCCAAGGACCTGCCCTGCCTTCCAAAGAAAAGACTGTGTCTCTCGTGAACACCAGATTTGTTCACCAACAGACCCCAGCTCCGGCAAAATCCGCGTGTCTGCACCACTCTGCACCTGTCGCCCACGGCCCCAGTTCAAGTGGCCCAACACCACGAGGAGGTCTCCCCGGCGATTCTGACCTGAGATCTGGTGATCTCTGACCTGCCTCGAATCTCCCAGTGAAGCCTGCAGCCTCTTTCTGCAGGATCCCCCCCCCCGACCGCGACCGGATCTGGTAAGAGAAACCCGACGCCTAAAGACACCCCTGCACCCGAAGCCCCATGGCCTTGGGTGGCCCAACCGACGGTGTCCCAGCATCCCAACTTACCTCTCCAACCTGTGGTCACCTCCAGAAGATCTTCGTCCCTGAGCCTGCAGTCTTTGTTGAAACTGGAGAATCCCATTGAAACCAACAGAGCACCTGACTCCAAAACTGCACTCTGCACCCAGCCGCCGCTGCGGCTGCACTTTTTGTGCTAAACAGGATCCCCCTTTGCCCTGAGCCTAACACCAGGAGCTTTGCTCCCACAACCCAGTGGCCTGCTCGTTAGCAGCCACCAACCGGAGACCCCCTATCCCCCATTGGATAACATTGGGCCTCAGCACTCTGCACCCGGCCGCCCCAGTGCCGCTGAGGGTGTAACAAGAGTGCATCCTTGACTCTGGGGGAACCCTTGTTCTAATCCCAGATGCTCAACCCCAAAGACCAATTACTTACCTGGTAACCGTTAACTTCATTTCTCTCCCTAGGAACCTATTGACTGTTTTTCCCTGAAAAATGTTTTAAGTGTGGAGTTGATTTGTATGGAAACCTAAAAAAGTACAAATGTGCAAAACTGTTTTTACTTACCTTTTCTCTAGGAAATGTCCCAGTGTGATATCTAGGCATAGCACACTGAGTAGAAAAAGTAATCTAAAAGTAACTAAAAAGTAATCTGTACAGTAATTTCAATACCTTGACTTGCCTGTATTTCAAACAACTGCGTTTGAACTTGCATTCACTTGTAAAAACTGCATAATATTTTGCAAAGCATTTATTTCACTTACCTGTGCCAGGCTTGGCTTGGTTCTATAAATAAAATAAGTTAATACTATTTTTGATACAAACAAACTTGGTCTGAGTTCAGTCTTTGAGTGTATTACATCATTTGCTCACTGAGTGTGTACAACAAATGCTTAACACTACCCTCTGATAAAGCCTTACTGCTCGCCCACACTACCACAAATGGAGAGTAATGTGCGATCTACTTTTACCTCTGCCTACCTTTGGTGTTCCACTGGACTCTATGCACACTATACCCCATTTTGGTATAGTATATACAGAGCCAGCTTCCTACAAAGCCCCGCCCACTCTCCACCCATATTTGTCATTGGCTTGTGTCATTGTCCTTCGTAAATGCTGGCTTCTGATTTGTAAATAGGCTTGTTAGTCCCTCCTTAGTACCGCCTAGTCTTCATCTGTATCCTTCCATGCCGACTGGCCCTTTTACTTCGGTTGTTACACGGTAGGTGTTCTTAAGTCTGTAAGCACTATTTTCTTTATTGAGTTTCTCTTACTGCAGGCACGTCGTGTTTTCTTACATTCAGCGCGCCATGCGCGCTAGTTGTATGACACCAGTACGGAAGCCGAAATGCAGATGAGTTTTGAAACTGTGTTTTCACGAAACGGGAATTAGTACACCAGTTTATTCTCTGAAAATCATTTTTACAATGTGCATTAAAGTGCCCTTGTAAATGCCGTAAGTGTGAATGCCATTAAAACGCGTTCTGTAATTCCGAAAACCATTTTAACGCCATATATTGAAAATGCCCAATAAAGTACTTTCAAACCAATATGCTGGAAAAGTAACATTTTGCTTACTTTTGTAAGAGGTTGAACGGTCCAAATATGCAGCGGCCGGGCTTCACACTCCGCTCTTTGGTGCTCAGTGCAATGTGTATCTCGTTCCCGGCTGTTCCTTTTAGTCCTCCCGCAGGAGGACGCAGTGCCTCACGTATGCTTTACAAATATATAATCTGCGCATGTTCTGATACGTTTGCTGTGATTGTAACAACCACTCGTTCTGATGGATACATCTGCCTGTGGATTCCTCACCTTTTGAATATCCCCTGCGCCAGCATTCCGCTGAAACTTTTTCCTAGCTCTCCACGCCGAAGAGGTCGTCACAATACCACGGCTCCGCTCGTGACTCCGTCTGACGTCACTAGAGCCATAAGAGAGCCTCGTCGGCGTGATGACGTCAGTTCCCTTTCTTCCGCGCCGTCGACGCGCAACGGTTTTCTGGGACTCTCCATACTGTTTCGAGTTACTTTGTTGTTTCTTCAGGTTTTACTGTAGCTTTGCGATGGCGACTTCGAGAAAGTCAGGATTCAAGCCCTGTAGAGAGTGTGGGGGTCATATGTCCATCACTGACCCCTATGAGGACTGTTTGTGGTGTTTGTCATCAGACCACGACGTGGAGGGCTGTTCATGCTGTCGCAAGATGAATCCGAAGGCCTTGAAAGAACGTGAGGCCAAGCTTTTCATGGCAAAAGCAAGGAAGGAGAAGAGAGGGCGAAAAAGATCAAAGTCGTCGACTTCGCATGCTTCGAAGTCGAGGAAGCACAAGAAGAAAAGGAGGCATGGCTCTCAGCGCCGTTCGTCGAAGGGGAAGACTTCGAGATCACCTTCTCCGGCGCCTCGACGTAGACAAAAAGACTTTGTGTCTCCTTCGCCTTCGCCATCTCCTCAGGTGACTCCGGAAAATTCTCCTTCTCCTAAAGGTACCCCGGCGTGGTCGCCGACGCCGAGGGGCTCTCCGGCTTCGGAGGGCTTACCGGCTCAGGACGAACCTTCTCCTGTGCACGACACTGTGCCTGTGGATCCGGCTGTTCCGGCGCCGGTTGTTCCTCGTGTGGATTCTGACTCTGCTCCCTATCCTCAATTTCCTACACCGGGTTCAGATCCTTTGCATTTTTTAAATGCTATGTATGGTGTGTTTGCCAAGGCAGCCTTCCCCTCCGGATCGCGTGTGTCCGCTGGCCTTCAATTTGGGCGTGCCTCAACATTATGCCCAGGCACCTTTCGTGCCCTTTATGCCGACGGCGCCGTCATGGCAGTTTCCGGCTCCGAGGTTTTCGACGCCGTATACGGAATCCCCAGCGCCGTCTGGTGGCCCTTCCTCTCGGCTTCGTACGAGGCCGATTCCTGCATCGGACCCTCCTTCGACGCCGGCTCTGGAGCTGTCCGCGCCGCGTGTGGCGCCGCCGATGCCACAACCGAAGTTGCGCTCGAGGAAAGAGGCGCAGAGACTGTTGGAGGAAGAACAGTATCAGAGAGAAGAGGTTGAAGAGGGCGAGATAGAGGAGTCTGTCGACGATTTCGAGGGACTTCAGGAGGCTAGTGGCCTGGACACCTCCCCAGAGTGGGAGCTTTCTTCTTCAAGGGTTTCTCCACCTCAAGAGGTTGCTCCGTATCATACTGTTATTAGAAAGGCTGCGGAGCTTTTGGATTTGCAATTGCCTACAGCAGAGTACAAACCAAATTTGCTCACAGAGGTTTTGCATTCACCATCTTCGATAGTTGAGCCACTGTTGCCTTTTAATGAGGCTTTAACTGAGCCTATCCTGGAAGTGTGGCGTAAACCTCTCTTCTCCTGCTGTGTCTAAATCTGTGGCAAGGAGATATAGATCTGCTCCTTGGGACCCTCCTTTTCTCTCTTCACATCCGTCCCCGGAAAGTTTGGTGGTACAGGCTTCCTGTTCTAAACAATCTACAGGTGCCTTTCCTCAAGCTCCTGCCGACAGGGACTCTAAGAAGTTAGAGCAATCGGCTAAGAAAGTCTTTTCATCTTCTAGCATGGCACTGAAGTCAACCAATGCTTCCTGTTTGTTGGGACGTTACATACACGCTTTAATGGATTCTGCTAAGCAATTGTCGCCCAAGTTGCCTGATGAGGAGCGTGATAATTTTATGGAGGTTCTGACTGATGCTCAGGCTGCTGCTCGTCAGGTTATGCAGTCTGGTCTTGACACAGCTGATTCGGTGGCCAGGGTTATGAGCTCCTCCATAGTTACAAGGAGACAGGCTTTCCTCAGATCCTCTGGGTTTTCTCCAGATGTACAAGCTACCCTTCTTGATTTGCCCTTTGATGGTTCAAAACTTTTCGGAGAGAAGGCTGATTCTGCACTTCAGAGATTCAAAGATAGCAAGGCCACGGCAAAATCCTTAGGGCTGCAAACTCAGTCAAGGGGGTTTGGATATAGGAAGTATCGAGGATTTGGAAGGTCTTCCTTTCGTAGCTTACGACAGCCTCAGCAACAACAGCAGCAAAATCCTCTTTACAAATCCTACAGAGGGAGAAACAAGGGTCGCCAATGTGGGTCGGCCCGCCAACTCTCCTCCTCTACCTCCCCTGCTCCCCCTGGTAACGCAGGAAAGCAGCCCTAGATCCCCCATCCTGGAACATGTGGGTCCTGTAGGGGGTCGGCTGTCTCACTTTCTACAGGGTTGGAAATCGGGCACTTCAGACCTTTGGGTTTTAAACCTTGTAGAGAATGGGTACGCCCTTCCCTTTCGGGAATTTCCTCCTCCTTACCCTCCTTGCCAAGGTTTCTGTTCGGAAGATCATTTGCTTCTTCTCCAGAAGGAGGTCCTTGCCTTATTACAAAAAGGTGCGATAGAGGTAGTTCCGGAGCAGGAAAGGGGTCAGGGATGCTACTCCTGGTATTTCCCGATTCCCAAAAAGGATGGCAGGTTACGTCCGATCTTGGATCTCAGGGTCTTGAATTTTTAACTCAAACAGGAGAAATTCAAGATGCTGACCCTTGCTCAGGTTCTTCTGGCGCTGCAGCAAGAGGACTGGATGGTGTCGATCGATTTGCAGGATGCCTACTTTCACATCCCCATCCTGAAGTCGCACAGGAAGTATCTCCGTTTCACGGTAGGGTCGCAGCACTACCAGTTTGCGGTCCTCCCGTTTGGTCTTACTACTGCACCTCGAGTCTTCACAAAGGTGATGGCAGTGGTGGCAGCTCATCTCAGGAGGTCGGGGATCCCAGTTTTTCCTTACCTGGACAACTGGCTGCTCAAAGCGGAGTCGCCGGAGATGGTGCTTCATCATCTGCAGGTAACAACTCAGCTGTTGTTCAACTTGGGTTTTTCAATAAATGTGCCCAATACTCATCTGGTGCCTTCTCAGCGCAACCTGTTCATAGGGGCGGTACTGGATACTACTGTGTGTCGAGCTTTTCCACCTCCACAGAGAATTCTCGACATTCAGGAGATGATTCCTTTGTTTCACGATGGAGCGGTTGTTCCAGTCCTGAAGGTCCTACGCCTGCTCGGTCTGTTCGCTTCCTGCATTCTGTTGGTCAGTCATGCTCGCTGGCATATGAGGGCACTCCAGTGGTGCCTCCGCAGGCAGTGGTTTCAACACAACGGAGATCTCAGGGAGACAGTCAGAATCTCCAGAGATGCTGCAGCGGAGCTGACTTGGTGGAGTGTGCAGGGCAACCTGTCTCAAGGAAAGCCCTTTCAACCTCCTCCACCGGCGGCCACAGTGATCACGGATGCCTCCACTCTAGGGTGGGGTGCTCATCAGGGGGATCTGGAGGTCAAAGGTCTTTGGTCTCCAGAGGAAAGGTTGCTTCACATCAACCTTCTGGAATTGCGGGCGATACGTTTGGCACTAAAGGCCATCCTTCCTTCCCTTCGCGGTCAGTCAGTTCAGGTTCTGACGGACAACACTACCGCGATGTGGTACATCAACAAACAGGGAGGTGTAGGGTTGTTTCGTCTCTGTCGAGAGGCTCTGCGACTCTGGTCCTGGGCTCAGGGCCATCAGATTTGTGTGTTTGCAAATCATCTAGCCGGAGTGCTGAATGTTCGTGCGGACAGTCTCAGTCGGCATTACTCGGCCGATCACGAGTGGCGGCTTCATCCAGAGGTGGTCCATCACATCTTCGAGATGTGGGGGTCTCCTCGGTTGGACCTGTTTGCCACTCACGAGAACGCGCACTGCCCGTTGTTCTGCAGTCTCCAGTATTGAATGCAGGGGGCTCTGAGGGACGCGTTTCAATTGGATTGGAGTTCGCAACTCCTTTACGCGTTTCCTCCCATACCCTTGATTCCTCGGGTTCTGAGGAAGATTCGCCAAGACCCGGCCCAAGTTATATTGATCGCTCCGGATTGGCCAAGAAGGGTGTGGTACACAGATCTACTTCGCCTCTCATCGCACCCTGCGCTCCGTCTCCATCTCAGGGCAGACCTCCTCTCGCGGTCGCAGGGGCAGGTTCTACACCCCCACCTCCAGAGCCTGCACCTTCATGCCTGGAGATTGAACGGGGCAACCTGAGTTCGTTCTCTCTCCTGCCGGATGTGGTGTATGTTATTTTATCGTCCAGGCGACACTCCACTAAGTCTATTTACTCCAGATGGTCTAGATTTGTTAAATGGTGTGGAGAGAGATCCATTGATCCTTTAAAGGCCCACTTGTCAGATATTCTTCAGTTTTCGCTGTTTTTGGCCCAGCAGGGTTGTGCTGTGGCCACTGTTAAGGGCTATTTGTCGGCTTTATCGGCGTTTCTTTGTTTGCCGGATCAGCTGTCTTTATTTAAATCTCCCATTGTTTTGAGATTTATTAAGGGCCTTTCCAATAGGTTTCCGCCTACTCCCTTTGTTATGCCTCAATTGGATTTAAATCTGGTTTTGACTTTCTTGATGAGTTCCCCGTTTGAACCCTTACATAGTTGTCCTTTGAGACTTCTGTCTTTTAAAACGGTCTTTCTTGTGGCCATTACCTCAGCAAGGAAGGTAAGTGAGCTTCAGGCTCTTAGTTCAAAACCCCCGTTTTTGACCATTCATGCTGAAAGGATGGTCCTCAGGACCAGGGCTGCTTTTCTGCCTAAGGTGGTTACTCCCTTCTATCTAGGACAGTCCATTACTCTTCCTGTATTCTATCCTCCCCCTTCCAAGGAGGAGGAGAGACTTCACGGCCTGGATCCTAAAAGAGCAGTGAGCTTTTATTTGGATAGGACTAAAGACTTGCGATTGGACGATCAGCTCTTTGTGGGCTACGTTGGACGCATGAAGGGCAAGGCTGTGCACAAGCACACTCTTTCCAGATGGATCATCTTGTGCATCAAGATCTGCTACGCCCTGGCTGGTAAGGAACCGCCTGATGGTATTAGGGCTCATTCCACCAGAGCCAAGTCATCCACTTCTGCTTTGGCCAGAGGTGTTCCTGTAATGGACATTTGTAAGTCTGCGACTTGGGCCTCCCTCCATACTTTCGCAAAGCATTATTGCTTGGATTCTGAGATGAGGAGGGAGGGCCATTTTGCGCGCTCTGTCCTGCAGGACTTTTTGGTATAGAAGGGTGGACACCCTCCTCCGGGAGTGAGTCTGCTGTGGGATTCTATTCAAAAGGTGAGGAATCCACAGGCAGATGTATCCATCAGAAGAACAAGTTACTTACCTTCGGTAACGCTTTTTCTGGTGGATACAGTATCTGCCTGTGGATTCCTCACTGACCCACCCTCCTCCCCGATGTCCACCCTTGTATACCTTAAAGGTGGCATTGTTTAACTTGTTTGTTTTGCATTCTCTCTTCCATCTGCCTTTGTGTAGTTTATAGGAAATGCTTTTATTCTTAGGCTTTCCTTTTAATTTTACACTATGTGTATTGGTGTGACTATTGTGTACTGTGTATACTTTGAATCTGTTGTCGGTCCACCTGTTCGCCTCGGAGGCACGGAAAAAATGGGTGGAACTGACGTCATCACGCCGACGAGGCTCTCTTATGGTTCCAGTGACGTCAGACGGAGTCGCGAGCGGAGCCTTGGTATTGTGACGACCTCGTCGGCGTGAAATGAAATGAAATGAAATTTGTACTTGTAAAGCGCACTTATACCCCCAAAGGGGTGTCCTGGCGCTGTACGCATACCGCTGTGGAACCCTTCCTGGCTTTTCCCTGTTTAAATGTCCACTCCTGGGCACCCCCAAGGTGAAGCCAGGCATCCCAGCGCTGTTGGGGCCGTTGTGGAGATTAAGCAAGCTATTGCCCAGAGTTGCAGAGTGGGACCCATGATTAGAATAGGCACCGAGGCGAAAATGATCAGGTCCGAGGAAATTGAGCCCAAGACCCGCCGAGGCGGGAATTGAACCCTGGTCCCGGGCCAGATCTCTGCATCAGGGTCTGCCGCTCTAACCATTGAGCCACACTTCTCCACGTGGAGAGCTAGGAAAAAGTTTCCGCGGAATGCTGGCGCTGGGGATATTCAAAAGGTGAGGAATCCACAGGCAGATACTGTATCCCCCAGAAAAAGCGTTACCGAAGGTAAGTAACTTGTTCTTCACTTCTGAATGTCCGGTGCATACTCTCTGTAAGAAAACTGAAGTATTCCAGTAACTGCTGGGGGTTCATTGACAGCTTGATCTTCTTAGACGTCCTTTGGTCTGTAAAGCATCCCCCGTGAATCGTGATTCAGAATGAGCATATGTTCCAAATCCTTGCGTACACAACCAAATAGAAGCATGTCTTTCATTAGGGCACAGCACTGAGATGAATTTAGCGCCTCACATCCTGCGGTAGTTGCATACAACATACCGGGCAGCAGGAACAATACGCAGCATGTTCTGAGTTTGTTTGCTGCAAAGCCTATCTAAAACCTGATTTTATCTTCGATTGATCCGGATTGTAGCCCACGGTGTGTATGTATAGTGTGCACTGCTGCTGGACAGGCATTATCCGCTGAAGGGGAGAGTTGCTGGCGTGTGTCTGTGGGTGCTTTTGCTTAGGGACGGAGAGTGCAACAAACCATCAGCCACGTGAGCTCTGAGAAAATATCGTTTTATTGAGGCAAGCCACAACTTGCAAGTTTTAATCCTTTAGTTTTTGTCAGCATTCAGATCTAGATTGTCTGACTGTGACAGAGCGCATGCACTTCTTATACTTAAATGCAATCGAAACAGGAAAGAACTGCTCTAGGGTAGTAAGTAACTGCACTTTATATTTGCATATCTAGCGCTGGCTCTGACCCTCCGAGAGGCGCGCCTTCGTGTCAACAGCATATTTCATTAAAATTGCAGGCGTCATATTCAACATGTCGATAAAAAGACGGGTGTACTAATGACGCCGTCGTTACGCCGCTTTCGTTAAAATGACATTGCGTTCCAAAGACTTCGGGAAATAGATTGTTTCCCGTATAGCTTTCCTACAGCCGAGAGAGAGGACGGATGTGCGCATCTTGCTGTTCCGAAATACCGAGTGAGGGATTTCCACGCAAAAGGAAATAAGGTTGGAACTGTTGCCTCACTTCGTGAGGAAACTTGTATAGTGCTGCAATGTGAATAGAATCGCATCTGGACGCTGAACAAAAGGGTTTGGAATTTCACACATCACCACGCAGGGGACTGTGCATGTTTCGAAGAAGTTGGCGGCTTGGATTTGAAAGGGAGAGTACCAACACTTCTCAGCAGTTTCGCAATACTTTTAAAGGGATAGTACCGGCATTTCTATATTTAAAATTCTAACACTTTTCCATGCTACCGTGGTTCTGTATCGTTATTCAGTTTTTGATGACCGGTCAACAGATGGAGGGCCTATTCTGCAAACTTCAGTGCCAACAAAGGAACACAACAGGGCTGTCGGGCTAAAGCCGGCTCACTGAAATGATACAATTCTACGGCCGCTTTTTTGCCACATAACTGTGGATTTGCCACCTAATCCATCATCTGCTGCATACTCTGCATCTGAAGATTCTATTTTTAATTTTTTTTTGTCTTGCTCAGTCTGATCTAAAGTTACTAAACGTGGTGATGTGTTACAGCGCAGTGGAAGGCCCTTACTAAAGATAGACTTGTCATCTTTCAGTTGTTTATTGCTGTTTGGTTATTAAACTGGTAAAATCTTTGCCTAGACATCGTTACCCTTTGTGTGAAAATAAGAATAAAGCAATGCCATCACAAAATGTGCCACATTACACCGCATATTTTGCCTTTTCTTGCCCCATAATTTGGTCCTCACCTGCAGCATAATTCCAGTGACCCTAGGCATAGGCCATGGCAATATTTCTGGGTCAGTGGGTAGCTGACCCTTATTACAGCATTTTCTCTTGGCCTCTCTGCTGATACTCCAACCCCTGGCATTTGTTTTCTGAAAACCAGACCTAGCTGTGCTGATAAGGTCGTGCGATGAACTGAGCACCCACTACAGAGATGTGTGAGTGTGTCTCAAAACAGAGATTCAGAAATGCTAAGGGGCTCTCACCTCGAACTTTACCTTTTTTACAAGGTGCACAACCCTATTACAATTAGTTAAACACTGTTATTTGGGCAATAGTGTCTCTATATAGAATTTTAATTGATATGAAATACCTTAATGTTTCCAATTAAGTTCAGTTGCTGGTCTGTAGCGAAAATACCATAGCTGATATGTTTAAATTTCATACATCCCTTCAGTTGACCAGGTGGTGACACGTGTATGAATCCCGTACCAAGCTATTCAATCCTGCGAGTGGAGGTACACAGGTCTTCAGCCTCCTTGATAAATGTATGTTTTGTGGGAATTGGCTGAGGAAAAACAAAGCTGTCACCGCCAGGTCCCTGGTGAATGTCAGTTTATGGCTGATGTCTCCAGCGGTCACCCTTGCCCAAGAGTTGGTCTATAAGGCGACAAGTGTGGTGCTTTGCAAGTCCTCTAAATACATTTAAGAAAATTGAATCGTCGTGATATCTGCAAAATGTTACCAAGACTTGTGCTTAAATATGCAAGTAGCGCAGTCTAAAGAGTGTACCTTTAGATTAAAAAATAACTAAGAAATTTTAATCCTAGTTTATTAATTCTCAACAGCAAATGGGTAAACGTTTTAAGTGGCTCTTTTGAACAGTGAGGGAACAAGCCTTTATTAGTTTAGACGTTTTGTAAACTCCCGGTTGTCACTGTAAGATTATGTAAGTGCTTTTCCTGCTTCACAGCCATGCGTGGAATATAAACATATACATAGCATGTATCTGATACGATGTAACATTATCTTTATTTGTGGATAAAAACAGGGACGAATCAGAATAAAACTCAGTGTGCTGCTTTCTTTAGTAGTCCCCTCAGAATGACATACATGGTCAAAGTGGCCTGTGACAGTAATAAGCCACTACCCATCTCTCTCTGAGCGATGTTGGACCATACTGTTTTGCAGTATCTGAGTAATGCCATATAATTACTTTTCTTGGAAATGTGCGCATGCATGAGGCTCTGGCGACGTATCGGGGTTTACTTTTTAAAATGCAGATTTGTAAGCCAGAGACTTTGCGACAACAGATTTGCACACAAAACTTTGAAAGATTATGAGTACGGTCCATTTGCTCAAAAGTACCAGGTTGAAACCAACTGTTGATGTTGTGTGGTACACTGAATTCAAGCAGTGCAAAGGGAAAATGTCCTGGCAAAGGACCAACTGGTTCTGGAGATGGTTTGTCAATGTGTCAACGTCAAGGTTGTGTCTTTCTCCCATAGAGGCGTGAGGGAGTTGTACAAGCCCTCAGGCATCTGCAGGCTCTGTCCCATTGCACATAAAGTCTACAGCACCTGCAATGTCATTCGACGGAGTAGAGCATTGTTATTGCACAATCCCAGTTAATATTAGCCAGTAATGAAGTTACTGGAGGAAGCAAGTGATGCTTTTTATTATGACGATGATGAATCACCCGTATCCTTGTTATAACCATGCCCTCACTAACAAGCTGAGACATTATCCTCTTTGCTCAATGTTGGCAGGCTTTGGAAGTTGCTCCATATCCACGGAGGAAGAAAATGAGGCATTTTATTGCACGCCAATACATCTGCCGTTTCATAGCGGTTATTGGCCTCGGTTCCCAACCCTCTCTTGTGGTGGTCCACAGATTACGAGTGTCTGAATATGGGAAGATGAATTTGGTACTGGCTAAGGAGGAGCAGGGAAAATGTTCTGAAGCATCAAACATGCATCTAAAGTGTTAGCACACTTATTAGATCGAGCCTGGGCAGCGAATGCGCTGCTCTTCGAGGCATGCTGTATTCGAGTAAAGACTTGAAGCCGCACCCACTCTCCGCCCATATTTGTCATTGGCTTGTGTCAATGTCCTTCGTAAATGCTGGCTTCTGATTCGTTAATAGGCTTGTTAGTCCCTCCTTAGTACCGCCTTATCTTCATTTGGAACCTCCCATGAGAACTGGCCCTTTTATTTCTATTGTTACACACTATGTCTTATTTAGTCTGTAAGCACTATTTTCTTTAATGAGTTTCTCCTACTACAGGCACAACATGCTTTCGTGCAACATTCAGCACGCCATGCGTGCTTTCACATTCCAAGCAACCCGGGACAATGGCGGCCGATTATTTGAAATGAAATAGGTCTCACATTTACAAGAGTTTGAGCTATTGGCATTTTAAATGACAATGCCTTTTATTTATGTGTTAATGATCAAAACAGATAAATAAAAAGGCATTGTCATTTACAATGCCAATAGCTTAAACTCTCGCATATGCGAGACCAATTGCATTGCGAAGGCTTGTTTTCCTTGCACACTCCACTTTTTCTGCAATGCCATCATTGGTTGTGAAGTGATGTAGAAGAAGTAACGCTTCTGGTAATCCACCATCCATATGTTTTGCCTCCCCGTTTCATAGTCAACCAAAGGACATCGAAATACCATGGTGTCATCGCCTAAGAGCGAAGCAGGAAGATGTGAAGATCAAGGTGTTGCAAAAGTAATGGTTAGGTAAGGGGCCCCTCCTACTACAACCCATCATTCATTCCAAAGGATTCCTAGGAGAGAGAAAGATACAGTGAAAAAAAACAAGCAGAGGAGTCACAAACATTCACAGAATGCACACCTCATTTATGTAGATGACTTCAATGTAGTATATAGGTATTGTGGCTATGTATTCACTGTCCTGAGTGACTACAATTTATGACAACCGGCTAGATTTCAGAGTACACCACCAGCACCTTCAGCAGTGCCAGTCATTCAGCCAAGTTCTCCTGCTCAACCTTCATGGAGAACATTACTGGATACTAGGCCCTATGGTTTCACATTTGCCTGGTCTACCTCAAACAGAAGGGAGGGAGGAACACAGCCTTAACCCCATTTCTGCCAAAGAATACAGACTGAGACACTGACGCATTCCAGCCAGCTGGCAGAAGAAATAATCCAGAATCCTGCAACACCCAAAGTAGTCACATCAAATCTACTTAAGAAGTACTTGCTATCTGAGCAAGATCAGCCTTTCCTCAGGTCTGATTCTAAACCATACTCTGATAATCTTACCAGATGGTAAGAGGCATAAATCAGCTCATGAGACCTTGATACTCTGAAAAGAAAGCAGTAGCTGAGATCTAATGGGCAGGAAGTATTTGTACAGCAGGCATGGAATGCACCCAGAGCCACATCATTTCTCTTGTAGGGGATTTCCATTTATAGTGATAAGCACTGAATAGTCCCGCCCACATGCGGTGACCCCAGAGCACTTTTCCACAATATATCGTGTTAAGTGTCGATGATCTGATAGAGATATCTAGCCTCAGATTCCTTATCTTAGAACGCTCCCACATTTTTGTACAGCAGTACCTCTGTGTGCTGGTAGTGGACTTCGAGTGACTCCGTAGCGACGTCGACCTCTGGGTGTGACATCGATGAGGTCCATGTAAGCCCGCACCTGTCGTCAGTTTCTTCTTTTCCGCACTTGCAACGCGGATCCGATCAGCGGTTCCTCTGACCATTTTTTGGCCTACCTCGACAATTTCATTGAAAGGAACAGTGTGCCTTTTCTATGTCCTCTGGACGACAAATGTTGGCCACGGACGCCCATTCTATTTGTATGTGGTGCTTAGGAGAGCACCATGACTCAGAGGACTGCGACTCTTGTCAACGGCTTCGAGCGAAGGCACTGAAAGAACGTCGGATGAATCATCTTGCTGTGCGGATGTCGCAGGGTCCGATCCGGGAGCCGTGTCCCTGGGCATCAACCTCCATCCTCTAAGGGTGAGCCTCTACGAAGGCGGTCGAAGTCAAGGCATTGTCCGACTTTGTCACATGACGCCTGCCACCAGTCTTTGGTTGAAGATTTGGTGCATGAGTCTACCCCGTGCCTCCGAACCAACCCTGTGGCCGGGGCGAGACTGACCTAAATCAGAGAATATTAAAACTCTCTCCATAGTTATTTGGGGATTCACCTTCCCATGGAACCCCCCGCGCACCAAGGAGGTGCACGGCACTGTGACTGCATCTACGCCAGCGGGTTCACCCTTGACGTGAGTCCAGTTTCTGGATTCAAAATCCATTCTGATGCAGGTGCACAGCTTCAGTGCGTCAGATCGCCTCCCTGCTAGGATCGATGGCATCCTGCATTTTTCTGGTGCCCAATGCCAGATTGAAAATGCGTCCTCTACAACAAGATCTAGAAGACAAATGGGATCAACGGTCTTCTCGTTGGGAAGACAACATTTGTCTATCACGCACAGCCAGAGCATCCATCCCGTGGTGGATGAAGAAAGACAATCTTGAGGGTAGGAGTACCGTTCCATCAAGCTCCTCCTTCTCAAACTCTGATCACAGACGCCTCCCTGCAAGGATGGGGAGCCCACATGGGGTCTCTCCAGACGCAAGGCCTATGGTCATCAAAAGAGCAGTTGTACCACATAAACATGCTGGAACTAAGGGCTGTTCATCTGGCTCTCAAGGCTTTCCTCCCTTCGATTCAGGTGAGTTCCATCCTAGTACAGACGGACAATACCACCACCATGTACTACCTGAACAAACAGGGAGGAACTCGCTCGAGGACCCTCTCTTTGGAGGCACAGACCCTTTGGCACTGGCTTCTGGCGAGGAATCTATCCATCACAGCGGTTCACCTGCCGGGAGAGCAGAATTCTCAGGCAGATGCCCTCAGCCGTCACTTCGAGGAACAGCAGGACTGGGTCCTCAACGACGAGGTGGTCGACGACATCTTCCGAGCTTGGGGCCGTCCGAGCATAGACCTGTTTGTGGATGAAGAAAACACAAAATGCTGAGACTTAGCCTCCAGGTACTTCCGACCAGGATCGAAGGGGAATGCCCTTTTGATCAGCTGGTCAGGGGCATTTGTGTACGCCTTTCCACCCCTGCCTCTCATCCCGAAGGTGGTGACCCACTATCGCACTCAGACACCACAATGATACTAATTGCTCCGGACTGGCCGAGGCAGTGGTGGTATCCGGACCTTCTTCATCTGTCAGTCTGCCCACACAAGAGACTGCCGTGCAGACCGGACCTGCTATCCAAGATGAACGGGAGGATTTATCACCCCAACCTTCCGTCACTGAACTTAACAGCATGGCTCCTGAGGTCCTCCAGTATGGGCATTTAGGTCTGCCACAGGACTGCATGACCATACTGAAGGAGGCAAGGAGACCTTCTACAAGACATTCTTATGCCTGCAAATGGAAACGTTTTTACATTTGGTGTATGCAAAATAATTGTAGTCCTAACAAGGGGTCAGGAGGAGGTAGTTTTGCCTTATCTACTTCACCTAGCCAGAGCAGGTCTGAAATTCTCATCCATTAAGGTACACCTAGCTGCCATTATGGCGTACAGGCGTTCTCCTTCTCAGCCCTCGTTTTTTCAACTACAGGTGGTGAAGGATTTCCTGCAGGGTCTCAAGAAGGTCTATCCTCCGGTCCGACCTCCTTCACCTCCTTGGGAGTTGAACTTGGTTCTGTCAAAATTGATGGGTCCACCCTTTGAGCCTATCCACAAAGCAACCTTACAACACCTTACGTGGAAGGTAGCTTTCTTGGTAGCTATCACCTCAGCTCGTAGGGTGAGTGAGATACAGGCCCTATGTTCTAAAGAGCCCTACTTGGTTTTTCATCTCAATAGGGTAGTCCTCAGGACTCATCCTTCCTTCCTTCCTTCCGAAGGTGGTCTCTGATTTTCATGTAAATCAATCTATTTCTCTTCCGACCTTTTTCCCCAATCCCTCCACTCCAGCTTAGAGGGCTCTACATTCATTAGACCTTAAAAGGGTTTTGAAGTTTTATCTGGACAGGTCGAAGCCATTAAGGAAGTCTGATCAACTATTTGTTAATTATGGATCGATCAGAACAGGTTTCCCAGCATCAAAGCGGTCCATCTCCAGATGGATAGTCTCATGCATCAAATTGGCTTACCAGTTAGTACAGAAGCCTCTTTGGTCCGCTCCCAAAGCTCATTCCACTAGAGGAAAAGCAGCGATGACTGCTTTCCTCCATAATGTACCGCTCTCTGAGATCTGCAAAGCAGCTACTTGGAGATCAGTCCATACATTTACAAGACATTACTGTCTTGACTCAGATACTAGAGCGGATACTCAAGTAGATCAAGCCTCCTTGAGGAATCTGTTCAACAGCTGATTTTTTCGGTTGTTGTTAACAAGGTCACTGCGTTTTCTCATTTGCCTGCAGGTGGATGTTGGGCTTGCTATTCTATTCAGTGCTTATGACTATTGATGAGGATCCCCTGGAAGAGAAGGATAAGTTACTTACCTGTAATCCTAGTTCTCTTCCAGGGGTATCCTCATCAAAGTCATAAGCAACCCACCCACCTCCCCAGGCAAATGAGATTTCATTGTTAAATATTATCTTGGTGCCCTGATCTTCAGAGTTACGCAAAGAACAACTGACCTAACTGTCACCCCTGAGGCATGATGGGAAGCTAGGGGTCATGGCTGCCTTAAAGGCACGGTGCCAGTATTTATGAAAGATTGCTTTCATTTTCTATGTTGGTTTACAATGCAGCCTGTAGGCTAACAATGCCTATGTTTTCTTTTGCAGTTTACTCATGAGATTTTCTCATTAAAAACAGAGTTCAAGTGCATCTTGCCCTCATGTGTTTTTATACATGTATTATGTAGATTTGCAAAAGCAATTTTGTGTTTTTATTACATTGTTTAGCCTCCTATACGAGAGCTGCATTGATACAAAAAAAAATGATATATGTTTTTATATATATATAGAGCTGTATATATATGTTTTTCATATATCATTTTTATTATTTCCGGGGTCCCCGCACATGGGCGGGAATATTCAGTGCTTATGACTTTGATGAGGATACCCCTGGAAGAGAACTAGGATTACAGGTAAGTAACTTATCCTTCTTGGCAGTACTACTCAGCATATAGCCCCCAAATGAGATTCATCACCTGATTAATATGAATTATCTCCTGCTTTCCCTGCAGTCCATCCGCAACCATGCATAGCTTCTCATGTTAGGGTCTAAACTGGAGGTTCAACATCGCCATCTTAACATTCTGTTCAATGGGGAACATCTCGTTGGTCCCAAGGTGGGTGAGATGTTAGAGAAAATCAAGATGGACATTGAGATTGTAAAGTCCATGGGTGCCCTGCACTTTGCTACACCCAGGGGTTTCTTTCACAGACAGCAGTCCAGGGACAAGATCAAGACCACACCCTTAGGCCAGGAGCGATCCTATCATTTCTAACATCAGGCCTTGTATTATTCTTAGGCAGAATGAGGATACTCGAGGGGGACGGTACAGGGTTAACAACTGCAAGGACAGGGATTGAGGCTAATGTGGCAAAGAAGCCTTTGCTCCCACGTTCTGACTTACCCATGCTCCCCCTATCACACAACACCTGTCAGGTGGCAACTAAGGGATTTCGGCTCTCGCAGGGAGGAAATTACCTATGCTAAGTGGGTATTAGTGATGGTTCAGAAGGACTTCTGCTTAGAACTCAACACCACCCAACCAACATGCTGACACATCCTCACTCAAGACCGGCGCACTCTTTCAAAAGGGTGCAGTACAGCCGGTAGCCCCACACCAACCTACCAAAGGTGTCTGTTTACTGTACTTCTTTATTTTAACCCCTTGGCCGCGGCGGTAATTCCACCGCGGTGCGGGGGAGGGGGTGGGGGGTGAGCGCGGCGCCGCCATGCTCGTGACGGAACCACGTCGTCATGAGTCACGGGCGAGCTGTGCTCATGACGGCGTGGTTCCGTCACGACCCCGCCCACTCACTAATTCGCCCGCACAGGCGGGGAATCAGTCCCGCGTGGGTGGAGCGGCTGCAGCATGACGGAACCACGCCGTCATGAGCACACGCCGCCCGTGGCTCATGACGGCGTGGTTCCGTCATGCGCAGGGAAGGGGTTAAAGAACAATGGCTCCCACTGGCCCATCTTAGACCTGAGGCCGTTCTGTGTGTCGGAGCATTTTCACATGACAGCCCTGCAGGACATTATCACTGCTTCTGTCAGGGAGACTTCTTGATGGCATTAGATTTCAAGGATACTTACTTCGACATTCATATCTTCTCTGCTCATCACTTTCAGTATGTGGTAAGTAGACAGCTTTGCAAATTCTCAGTACTACAGTTCAGGTTTATTTCTGTTCTAAGAGTTTTTACTAAGTGTCTGGCGGTTGTGGCCACTCATCTACACAGAGCGGGCATCCATGTCTTTCCATATCTCTATGACCGACTGATAAAAAGGGCAGCAGCAGACAGCATTGTCTAGCTAGCACACACTCAGAAAGCTCTAACCCTGCTCCACAGCCAAGGCTTCACTGTAAATGCAAAGAAGTCCCACCTCCAGCCCTAACGGATCCAACTTTTCCTGGGCTCAATCCTAAACACTGTCACAGGAAAAGCATGCCCCACCCAGCACAGGGTTATAGCATTTCAGCAGATGCCTCTTTTTGAAGTCCACTCATCCATTAGCTATAATAATAAAGCTCTTGGGGATGATGGCATCATGTATAGTAATTGTGCTGCATGTCAGCTTGCACCTGTGCCCACTCCAGCAGTGCCCTGCGTGTCTGGTCACAAGCAGAGGGTCATTAGGAAGATAGTATTGATAAAGGCCAGCACTCAGCCCTGTCTGCAGTGGTGGAACTGCAACAACCTGTTGCTAAAGCAGGCTTTTCATGGACCCTCTTTTTCAGGTGACCATTACCACCGGCTCATCTCTCATATGGTGAAGCGCACATTTCAGCGACATGACTGTCCATGGCATGTGGACCTCTTTCACCAGGGAAGGCACATCAAATGCCTGGAGTTCATTGGCATTCACCGAGCCCTGAATGCCTTCTACTAACTTATCTGCTGCAGTATAGTCCTCAAGTGGATAGACTAAATGACAGTAATGTACATCATACAGAAACTGGGGGGCACTCCCTCCCTCCAACTGTCTGCACAAGCATAAGATATCTTGAACTGGCAATCACAAAATACATCTCCTGACAGAACACCTTCTGGGGGTCGAGAACCACTTTGTGGACCTTTTAAGGAGAACGCGTCACTAAGTCCATGAGTGGAAACTTCACCCACAGGTATTTATAGTGGTGGAGAACCCCAGCCATCAACTTATTTGCCACACCAAAAAATGCCAATGCTTTGTCTCCATGTATCCACACCCACAGGCTATGGTCACTGTGAATGAGTGAACTGGTCAGTGGTATGTGCCTATGCGTCTCTCCCACTCATTCCATACATGACGAGGAAGATAAGGCAGGTTTCCATGGCCCTCTTCCTGGTTGCCTCATCTTGGGCCAGACAGCCCCGGTACTTAATGGTCCTGGAGATGTCCATCAGCCCCCACGAGAAGCTTCCAATCAGGCCAGATGTTCTCCCACAGCAAGGCAGCCCAGTCAGGCACTGAAACCCAGAGCAGTTCAGCCTAGTGATTTGGCACCTAAGGTCTTAGAGTTTGGCTTCCTAGGCTGCCTGACAGAGTGTACGATGATCTTACGTGAGGCACTTTTATCTACTATACGTACGTAAGTGGAAAAGATATGTCCACTACTGCATCTCCAAGTCTCTAGACCCCTTCAAGGTTAAAGTTCAGGATATCATTTCAACTTTTTACAGCTTCAGAAGGCAGGTCTAGCATACACCTCCATATGCCTTCATTTAGCCGCATAGCCACATATATGCATAACAAAGAACACTCATCTCGCTTTAGAACGGCGTTAATGGAGGGACTCAAACGAGTGATACCGCAAAGAACAGCTCCAGCATCAATTTGGAACCTTAATGTGGTTCTTACAAGGTTCATGGGACTGCCTTTTGAACTCCTGCAACTTACAGTTCCTTTGCTGGATGCAGTGCATCAGAGTTACAAGCGCTTACTATTCAAGAACCATTCATTTGTATACAAAATATAGGGTTGTCCTTGTACCCAATTTGAAGTTCTTACCTAAGGTAGTCTCACCTTAACCAAGGTTTTGAGTAGCCCACATTTTTTCATAACCTCATTCTGTTTGTGAAAAGAGCGTTCCACACCTTGGACATTAAACTGGCTCTCATGTAATATACTGAATGAACTAAAACTTTGAGCAAGACTTTTAAACTTATCATTGCTTTTACTGATTCCTACAAGTGTCTCCGCATTTCTAAGAAAGGTATATCAAGGTGGACTGTCAAATGTTTATAAATGTTTAGCCAAGGCTAAATGTGTACTCCCTGCATCTCCTGGGGCAAACTCTACATGTAAAAAAGAGCCACCATGACTTCCTTAGGTATCATTCAGTCAGCCCAAGATCTGCAAAGCAGCTGCTTGATTAACTCCACACAAATTCACAAAGCATTACTGTGTGAGTATACTACCAGGTCAACGAGCTATGGTGTCCAGAATGTATTAAGGACATTTTTACAAACATCTATATCATTTGCCCGCTAGCCTCCACCGGAAGAAAACTGCTTTACAATTTATGCTAAATGGGTATCTACAGCCACACATGCTACTAATGGAAAATATTACCCTGTAAGCATCTGTTTGCGTAGCTTGTAGTGCTGTAGATTCGCATGCTCTCGCCCTCCTCCCCGGAAGCGGGAGGTGATGGTGCATGTTTTTTTAATTACACATTAATACCTTACAATGCACAGGGCACATCTTAATACTCTTACTCTAATCTCCACTTTCACCCACTGAGCGAAAAACAATCTAAGGTGTAGTCAGTTCTCCTATGTACATTGTGGACTAAGGGATGTTCTGCAACATCGTGAGACTCCTAGCTTCTTTGAGGAAAAAGTATGCAAAATAGGTGAATGTGTAGCACTGTATGCTACCAACACATGCTTGCAGGGTAAATAACGTTTTCTTTGGTTTTTTTTTTCACTTCAAGCTATTGGTCTATGTATTTTAGCACTGCCCTATCTTTTATGCCTGATTATTGCAGCTAGCGTAAATTGAGAAGGTACACCCTTTTTAGATACTGTGGATTGCATATTAAGATGTAGTTGGCTTTCATGAAATCTACACCAAGTCACCAAGGAAGATAAATTTAATCTAATGTGAGACATACCTCACAAATTTCACTTTGTTCAATTAATTTGCTTAAACAAATAATGACAATCCATAGCCTCTTGTGAAAAATTAAGTTCACCCTGTAATTTAGTAACTCGTTTAGCAGCAATAACCTGAAGTAAAAGTTTCCTTTTTCAGTACATCTCAATGACCTGAAAGGAATTCGGACCCACTTGTCCTTAAACGTGGTGATATTTAAAGGCAATTATTAATGCACAGCTCTCTTTTCTTCCTACCACAGTACCTCATTGGGGTTGATGTTTGAACTTGGTGGCCTGAATTTCTCTTAAAAGAAAAATGCTTGCTGCAAAATTCTGATACAGCATTTCTGACTATGTGGTCGTTTTTGTGTATCAGGAAGAAGAGTACAGTGAAGAACCGGAGCCCAGATCACGGCCATCTGAGCCACAGTCTCCACCCCAAGTATCACGACACAAGTCTCACTACCGCAACCGAGAACACTTCGCCACCATTCGCACAGCTTCACTGGTGAGTTTGTGTTAGTCCTGTAGAATTGCCTCAGAAATTCTTTGAATTACTATGTAAATAGCACTTTGGGGATGATCAGGCAGTAGAAAAATATGTATGTTCGAGGCATGTGAGCTGTAGATCACATGCTTTGCATACTCCTGCCATCTAGTGTTGGGTCCGGATGTTTGCAGCTTGTTTTTCTTCGAAGAAGTCTTTTCCAGTCACGAGGTAGGTGACTCCTCCTTTCGGTGATAGTGCGCATGGGCATCGACTCCATTGTTAGATTGTTTTTTTCCGCCATCGGGTTCCGACGTGAATTGCTGCGCTTCGGTTCGACACCGTTTCTTTGGTTTCCCTCGGTGCGCAATCCACTTACCCTCGACGGTATTTTTTTGATCGCGTATCCCATTCTCCGCGTATTGTATTTACTTCTAAAAAACCCTCTTCGATCGGGAAGCTCATGGAAGGCCGTCGGGCCTACCCACGTCGGTCCGCCTCGCAGTGGATGAAATGGACTCCATTCAAATTCTGCCCTCTGTGCCATGCGAAGTTTCCGCGCACCGACTCACATGAGGTGTGCTACCTGTGCTTGTCTCCGGAGCACAGAGTACAGGACTGCGACGCAAGCAAGGCTTTCTGCTCCAAGAAGACGCTTTGCGACCGTTGGGCTCACCGTCGCGACATGCAGAGCCAACACGCAAGTTCCATTCCGGACCTCTTCGGAAAAGATTCGGAACAAGAAGCCAGAGACGCCATGGGAGCCGAAGAAGAACAGAATCCCGACTACGGCTCTTAGGGGGCGACGAAATCCCGCAAGGGCAGCGTACCGCGAGTACAGATCCTCCCTTGCCCCAAAGTCCACCTCAGTCCAAGAAGAAGGCTCCGGTCCAACCCCCGCCTCCGGGCCACACTCAGCACCGAGAACATGTTTCCGACGTCCCGACCTCCGGCTCGGCACCGAAACACACCCAAAAGCCTTCCGGCTCCGAGCCGAGCCACCCGAAAACGGGCTCCGATCCAAAACCTTCGGGGTCGAAGTCAGGCTCCGGCCCGTCCCCTTCGACGCTGAAAACACTTTCGGATCAGAAATCATCAGGATCCAAAACCTCGGCAACAAAATCATTGGCACCGAAACAACCGGACCTGCCAATTCCATCTCAAGAACAACATTTCGATGTTCCGCCTACCAAACCGAATCTGAAACAGAGACAGTTGTACATCCATCCAACTACTGGACATATCACCACAAAAGTGACCCTTATAAGGAAAGACACAGAGGAAACCTACCACATTCCTTTAAAAAGAAAGAATGTCGGGACTAATCCTTCTCCTCCCCTTCCATCTCCTTCTTCTCCTCAGCCTCAATCTTTAATGATTTCACCTGAGCACTCACCACCACATACACCTGAAGATCAGAATGATGAGGATGGGGCTGGGAACAATGCACCATTACTCCCAGACCCATGGGCAGATTATAATACTGACTCTCCCACAGGAAATGATCCTGACCTGTACCCTACCAAGCCCTCTCCACCGGACGACAGCGTAGGCTACATAGAACTGCTCGGTAGAGCTGCCAACTACCATGGTGTACAGCTGCACAAAGAATCCCTTGAAGAGGATTTCCTTTTTGAAACACTTAGTAGCACACAAAAGTCATCGCACACACTCCCCATGCTTAAAGGTATGATCAGGCATGTCGATGACATATTTAATGACCCTGTCAGGGCCCTTATCCTTACCCCTAGGGTAGATAAAAAGTACAAGCCAGCACCATCTGACCCTGCGTACATAAAAGGACAATTACCATTGGACTCCCTAGTGGTGTCCAACGCACGTAAAAGGGCCAGCTCCCAAACTACAGGGGATGCTCCACCCCCAGATAAAGAATCTAAGCTTATTGACGCTTCGAGGAAAAGGGTAGCCTCTCAGGCAGCAAACTTCTGGTGCATCTCTAACACGCAAGCGCTGCTCACAAGGTATGACAGGGCGCATTGGGACGAGATGGAGCAGTTGCTCCAATTTCTGCCCGCTGAACATAAATCTAAAGCGCGAGACCTAGTGAGGGAAGGACAGCTCATTTCAAATAAAGTAATCAGGTGCTCCCTAGATGCTGCAGACACTGCTGCTAGAGCTGTAAACACCAGTGCCCTTTTAAGAAGGCACGACTGGCTACGTATCACAGGTTTCAACTCTGAGGTTCAGACTTCTATTCTGAACACACCCTTTGACAAAGAGCCCCTCTTTGGCCCAGTGGTAGATTCCTCGCTGGAAAAAATGAAGAAAGACACTGAAGTGGCCAAATCCATGGGAGCCCTTCAGCTAACAAAAGCACATGGTTCCTTTAGACGCTCCTTCTACAGTGGAGGGTCCAAAAATACCTCTGAGACCACCACCATGTACAAAAACAACAACCAACCCTCTGCCTCTAAGGGTTACTTCAGAGGGGGTTACAGAGAAAACGGCAAAGGTAGAGGGAGAAGCTCAAATACACACACCTCCCACTCCAACACAAAGCAGTGACTTTCCTACACTCCCCACGACCATTTAACACCTGTCGGGGCGACTTTCAGATTTCCTACCCGTCTGGCAGTCCATAACAACAGACCAGTTGGTGCAGGAAATTATCAGTTCTGGTTACTGCCTGGAGTTCATCAACAATACTCCAAGCATTCCCCCCAAAGTCACACAAACTTTCACCGGATCACCTACACCTCCTCAAACAAGAAGTGCAATCTCTCCTTCTAAAAGGGGATATAGAGCCTGTACCACCACACCACCAAGGGTCGGGCGTGTACTCCTTTTACTTTCTAAAACCCAAAAAGGGTTCTCTCAGACCGATATTGGACCTCAGAGAATTAAATCTTTACATACAGTCAGACTATTTTCACATGGTAACACTTCAACAAGTACTACCACTTCTGCAAAAGGGCGACTTTCTGACTAATCTAGACTTAAAGGACGCCTATTTCCATATTCCAGTCCATCCCGCTCATCGCAAATTTCTCAGATTTGTAATAGCGGGTCAACATTACCAGTTTAAGGTTCTCCCGTTCGGAGTCACCACTGCCCCCAGAGTCTTCACAAAGTGTCTGGCGGTAGTCGCTGCTCACCTGAGAAGACAACACATCCATGTCTTCCCCTACTTGGACTACTGGCGCATCAAAGCCAGCACGTATCCAAAATGTCTCCAGCACACTCAGAGAACAATTCAGTTACTACATCGACTGGGGTTCACAGTCAATGTACTAAAATCACATCTCAAGCCTGCCAATACTCAAAATTACCTAGGAGCCACCTTATATACTCAAAAGGCTTTGGCCTTTGCCAACGCAGCCAGAATTCGCAACATTCAGGCTTTAGTTCTCCAGTTTCAATCCAATCACTCGCTTCCAGCTCGGGTGTATATGCAACTACTGGGAATGATGGCATCTTGCATCATGATCATTCCCCGCCCCTTCAGGAATGCTTAGCGAGTCAGTGGAACCAACCACAGGGTCTGTTAACCGATCTAGTGTTGGTAAGCGGCCGTACTCATCACTCTCTGCAGTGGTGGAACACACAAAACTTATCAAAAGGACGGCCCTTCATAGACCCGGTTCCACAGACAGTACTAACAGCGAACGCGTCCCTCACTGGCTGTGGAGCGCATTTTCAGCACCCCACAGTGCAGGGCCTATGGAGCCAACAGCAAATGTTGCTCCACATCAACCATCTAGAACTGCTTGCAATCTTTCTAGCTCTCAATGCATTTCAAACTCACCTCGTTGGCAAAGCTGTCTTAGTTCGTACCGACAACATGACAGCCATGTATTACATACAAAAACAGGGGGGGGGGACACACTCTCTCCAACTGTCCCACTTAGCCCAAGAAATCTGGAGGTGGGCCATTCACCACAAAAAATATCTCCTAGAGCAGTGGTTCCCAATCTGTGCGCCGCGGCACCCCGGTGCGCCATCAAAACTAGCCAGGGGCGCCGCAAACAGATGTGCACCAAGCTCACAGTTTGGGAACCACTGACAGATACACAATAAGAGTAATACCTGCGGTGAAGGGCAGGATGCTTCAGACACTGATTTGTAATCGGTGGCAGTTTTGTTTATTCTTTCAGTAATGCAGTTCAGGAGCGGGGAAACTGGAGTTCAGGAGAAAGTTAAGAAATCCCGGACGGAAACGTGCAAGCACTGCAGCACCGTGATTAGGAGTTCAGGCAGAGCCTTTCTGGGGAGGAGGATGGGGCCTACGTGGGACAC
This sequence comes from Calotriton arnoldi, assembly GCA_963921515.1. Classification (NCBI taxonomy): domain Eukaryota; kingdom Metazoa; phylum Chordata; class Amphibia; order Caudata; family Salamandridae; genus Calotriton; species Calotriton arnoldi. The sequence continues at coordinate 1,931,303 of CAWUFW010000018.1, forward strand.
ACAAGGTCAGCAAGTTGGTAGACAGGGCTGCCAGGATTTAGGTCGGAGGTGTTACTTAAGAAGGAAATAAAACGTCCTGCGGCGCTCAAAGCGAAACTAAACATTTGCAGATAACCTGCTTTTACACACAACGCCCCTTGAAAAATAATGATTCACAGCGCCGGGTAGCCCTCTCTGGTGCAGCAGTGCAGGCACAAGGGGGCAGGCGAAAACTCATGGCCACTAGCCGCGTTCTCAGATTTACACAAATAATGGAAAAGATCTCAGTTGGTAAATGTGCCAGCTGCTAAGAGCTGTGCAAAACCTGTGGGTCATAGAGAGTTTGCAAAGGCTAATCCTGGATTAGAATGCAAATGATGTGCATTTGCTTCCCTAATTTATGGCTTGAGAACAATACTTGTCTATGTCTGCTGCTATTCGTCATTAACATGACATTTCCTATTTGCTTTATCCATGTCCTCAATGCAAGGATCAAGTAGTATGTGCTGCCCTCTGGGTGTAGGCCCCACCACCCACTCACTGATCTCCACTTCCTGACATGCCACTGACTATTGTACTTTGTCTTTGCCTTCACAATTTTCTATTTTGCAAAGTTTAAACACAATGGGGTTGTGCAAGGGCAGTGATTGCCTTTCAATATTCAAATGAGTCCTGTGCACTCAGACACAGCCAGCATTTCGGTCCTGATGTGTGCCACCGATTGTTTTAAAACAACCCTCTTGTTAGGTTTTGCACAATGTCACCGTAATAGTCCAAGGACATTTTTGTCTTATATATGTCACTGCTTTGAATGTCCTCTTCGAACAAACCATGCTTTTTATGCCTCCCGCACTAGACTGATGCAAAACAAATGGGCTGCAAAAGCACCGTAAATTGAAATGTACATTAATACTGTGTAGTTTACTTACTGTATCATAATATAGTTTCCAGCATTAAAATCAACCTCTCCAATCATGCATCTGTTGGTCCTGAGTTGGCCTTGATGCAGGCAGCACTGTGCTCACATGAATATAGAAGTCTATCTTTGACTCTCCACAACTGCTTGCTCTGTAGACTCAGTGGAAATGATTTAGCAACGCTTATTGTGCAGTGTAGTAAACAAGGCATGGTGGGACACTGATAGCAGGACAGGAGCACAACAATAATCAGAACAGCAAAACTTGAAGTTCTAAGGCAGCAGGGGAAGCTTGCTTCAGATTCCATGGCTGGCCATGCACACCATAATACTGACAATGCGCTTTCCAGATCTGTGAGCACATATGAGAGGGCTTCCAAAGCAAATTTCTGGGTTGCACTGCCAATCATAGGGCTATCCAGTGCATGCCAAAGAGCCCCCAGTGCACACTCCAGGTCTTCCAGTGCATCCAAGGAATATAAGGGCTGCTTTGCCCTCTGCATGATCTGAGTGCCCCTGGTTAGTTAAAGTGCAGCCATGCACCACTCTATTCTACACATATCCAATGGGCTTTGACGCCACAAATTATGAAACACACAATAGCTGCACTCTTACACCTAGCGATCATGCAAAAGGTGCCAATGAGAATAAGTTTTTCCATCTCCCCCCATTTGGTTCCCAAGAGTGAGCCCCACATCAATCATTATAATACCTTTGTCGGCTTCATCCCAATTATTTTCAGGGAGAAAAATGGAAGTACTCCTAAGGCTGGGTTTACATCCCCCCACCGCCAAAAGAAAGTAACATATTGGGGAGCCGCAGCCAACGGCCAATAGGGCAAGGGAGCCGTGGGTTGAAAAAGTTTGGGAACCACTGTCCTAGAGGAACACCTCCCAGGAATGAACAACCAGATTGCAGACCTCAGCAGACAGAGGCAGCAAATGCACGAATGGGACCTTCACCCTCAGGTTCTCCTCCCATACTTCCAAAGTTGGGGCGTCCCTCAGATAGATCTGTTTGCCACACAACAAAACGCAAAATGCCAAAGCTTCGCCTCCAGGTACCCACACCCGCTCTCCAAGGGCAATGCACTATGGATGAACTGATCAGGGATATTTGCCTACGCTTTTTTGCCTCTCCCACTCATTCCATTTGTGGTTCGGAAACTCAGGCAAACATCCCTCACACTGATCTTAGTAGCTCCCCACATGGGCCCATCAACCATGGTTCACAACCCTGTTGGAGCTGTCTCTGGTCCCGCATCAAAAGCTGCACCTAACATCCAGTCTCCTCACACAGAGCTATGGAGAAATTAGACACCCAGATCCCAAACAACTAATCCTCGCAATCTGGCTCCTGAAGTCATAGAGTTTGGTTATCTGAACCTTCCACCAGACTGCGTGAACATTATCAGGGAGGCCAGAAGGCCTACCACAAGAGCCTGTTACGCAGCTAAATGGAAACGCTTTGTTATTTATTGCAATAACAATCACATCAACCCTCTTGATGCTTCCATACAAAACATCATTTGCTATCTGTTACACTTGCAGCAGTCAGGATTGGCTTACACCTCCATCCGGATACATCTCGCTGCAATAGCTGCGTATCAACAAAATAGGCAACATTTAACGCTTTTCAGAGTGCCCGTAATTAAAGCTTTCATGGAAGGACTTAGCCATACCACCAAGACTCCCACCTGCCCAGTGTGGAATCTTAACATAGTCCTCACAAGGTTAATGGGGCCACCTTTTGAACCCATGTATAAATGCGAGCCACAGTTTCTCTCTTGGAAAACCGCTTTCCTCATTGCAATCACTTCACTGAGGAGATTGGGTGAACTACAGGCACTAACTATAGAAGAACCTTTTTTCCAACTGCACAGAGACAAAGTGGTTCTTTGTACAAACCCCAAATTTCTACCTAAAGTAGTATCTGCATTTCACATAAATCAGTCGGTAGAATTACCTGTATTCTTCCCTCAACCTGATTCTGTTTCAGAACGAGCTCTTCACACCTTAGATGTTAAAAGAGCACTTTTGTATTACATCGAAAGAACAAAATCACTTCGTAAGACCAAACAACTTTTTGTTGCTTTTGCACAACCACACAAGGGCAATCCTATCTGCAAATCAGGTATTGCAAGGTGGATTGTTAAATGCATTCAAACTTTTTATGCAAAAGCAAAAAGAACTCTAACTATACCCCCTAGAGCGCATTCCACTCACAAGTTAGCGACTACTATGCCTTTCTTAGAAAACATCCCCATAGTTGACATTTGCAAAGCTACAACATAGTCTACACCGCACACATTCACCGAACACTATTGTGTAGATGTGTTTGCGAGACAACAAGCTAATGTGGGCCAAGCAGTACTTAAAACACTATTTCAGACAACTCCAGTAGCTACAGGTTAGCCACCGCTTTGGGAGAATACTGCTATATAGTCTATGCAAAGCATATGATCTACAGCTCACATGCCTCGAACCGATAATGTTACTTACCCAGTAAACATCTGTTCTTTGCATGTACAGCTGTAGATTCACATGCGCCCACCCGCCTCCCCGGGTACCTGTAGCTGCTGCAGTTCTCTCTTTAGTATACATACATAAGCATGGACATCTCTATTCTACTCTTACTAACTCCATTCTCACCCTCTGCGGGAAAACAATCTAACAATGGAGTCGATGCCCATGTGCACTATCACCGAAAGGAGGAGTCACCTACCTCGTGACTGGAAAAGAATTCTTCAAAGAAAAACAAACTGCAAACATCCAGACCCAACACTAGATGGCAGGAGAATGCAAAGAATGTGAATCTACAGCTGTACATGCCAAGAACAGATGTTTACTGGGTAAGTAACATTATCCTTCTCTATTGTCATTGATGTTGTAGAGCCCCCCCAGAACACTTTTCACAAGAAATGTAGAGTTTGTGTGCGCGCGCACGCTCACACGCATCCACAGACCCAACTACATTTGAAAGAAATGCATGGTTGTGATCCATAACTTAAAGAGCACTGAAAGTCGCCTTTTATGGCACTGCCCACCACTTACACATGGCACCATTCATTATTGACTTGACTTGTGACATCATATATGACATGACCAGTAATATCACTTAAGTAAACTTAAAAAATGTTTAATTTACAGCTGATGTTTTTGAAAAGGTAGTCATAAAAAGACAGGTAAATTTTATTGTTTAGTGGACCCTATGAATAACTTAGACAAGCAGTAGCTCCTTAGTCTCTCTAATAAACCTTTCATATATTAGTATATAAGAAATATTAAAGAACATTGACAGTCTGTTTACATTCTGGGCGGTCCATGCAGAGGGAACAGTGATGAAGTTAGGCGGAGAGATGGTGAGTCTCGGGAATAGGCATCTGTTTTCGTAGTCAGATTTAAAGCAGATGAATGGAGTAGGTTTGGATTGGTAGGTTGTAGGAAGCTGTCACATGGAAATCATTTGAGTTTCTTTGGTTTATCATGTCAAATTGACTTAGGAGGCAAGGATGATGGAGTGGATTTGTGGTGTATTATGGAAAATGTTGAGAAGTGACAACCCTGATATTCTACCCCTGGGCTCCTGTTGTACCAACTCGAGGGCCTTCAACCAAGTTACTGTCCCCAGTACTTCTCCTTCTTACCCACACCTCCCTTCAAATGCCGCGTCAGCCTCCTTACCATTCTGTTATCTCCAACAATATGGAGGATGAGCTTTACTCCCTCACAACTTATCCTGACAACCCTGTTAATCTACCCCTGGGCTCAGGTATTACCAACTCGAGGGCCATGTACTTAGCTGCTGTCCCCAGTACTTCTCCTTGTAACCCACACCTACCTTCCTCCTCCTCATGTGCGTCCCCCTTCGCCGGTGTTTAAACCACCTTGCCCGTAACTAGTCCTACACTAGGATCTGCTCAGCGCCCTCTTGCACCGATTCCTATTCTCCCTCATGCTAATCCCCCTCCCTCTTTGGATGTCGAGACCATTCTCAAGCGGGATTCTATCTCCCCCTGTAACTGTGGTAAGGGACATACTCTGCCATCCAATACCCATTTTCTCATTCTTGGCCGGCTGCGGATGGCGATAACCTCCCTTACCTTGAGGAGAAGATAGCTGACCTCAAGCAGGATCTCCTTCATGCAGACCCTTTTACAGTTCTCCATGAAGATGGAGAAGCTCTGGAATCTATACCCCTCCCAGCGGACCGATCAACCCAATCCACTGAGAGTTATTTACGGCGGGGACGAAGACATTCTAGGCCCCGCAGGTTTCAGCCTCAGGTATCGGCTGAGGACACTCTTGCTCTTTTATTTTCGTACAGTGGCTCTGGGGGTGTCTCCTCTAACTCTACTATCAACATCCCTACTGTTACCTCTGACCCCGACAGAGAACCTAGGGTCAACCTCAGATCAGTTACTAAGGAAAACTTACTTCAGATAACTACCACTCATCACATCAGATCGATGCTTCTCAACTGCAGATCGGCTGTGAAACATGCAGCAGATATTTCTGAACTCATCATGTCGCAAAATTTGGACCTCTTGATTTTCACTGATACCTGGCTCAATGTTGCCTCCTCCCCTGTTCTCGACATCCTAATCCCTCCTGATTATGCCATTATCAGATGCGATTGACTTGTTAAAACGGGGGGGGGGGGGCATTGCTTGCATTCATCGCTCCAGCCTCACTATAAAGCAATCCCAAAATGCTTTGCTGTCTTCGTGTGAGCAGCTTGTCACCGAAATCTGGAATAAGGGCAAGATTGTCTGTGTGCTCCACACGCTTTATCATCCACCGGGTAATAATCTGCTCTTCATCGAGCAAATCATGGGTCATTAGCTCTTGTTCGGACCAACTCTGCCATATCTTCCTCAGAGACTTTGACCTTCATTGGAATGACTCAAAGGATCCTTTAGTATGCTCCTTTAAGGCTTTCCTCTCCGATCTCAACTTCTCACCGGTCTGTAAGGGACCTACCCACAACAAAGGCGCCACCCTAGACCTTATCATAGCCAAAGACAATATCATACAACTGGGTGACATTCTTACCTGTGACTGGTCGGATCATTATCAAATTTCCTTCCACATCCTGGAAAAGTGCACTCACAGACAGGGCCAACCTCTTAAAGCTAAACAACTGACTCGCAATCTGAGAGACATCAACATTAGTGTTCTAACTTCCATCACCATGAATAGCCTTCAGCCACCCCCTAACATGACCAACCTTGACAAGCTTTCTGATCACTACATGAGCTCTGTGGCTAATCTTTTCGACACTATTGCACCGAAGCAACTCAAAAGGAATCCAGTCAAACAATCCAAACCTTGGTTTAATGGTTCCCTTAATGATGAACGTCGCAAACTTAGGCTCTCAGAGAGGCTTTGGAGAAACTCACCCTCAACTACTAGCCTCATTCAGTTAAGGAAGGTGAGAAGTACCTACAACAAACACATTCGCATTGCTAAAGCCGACCATTTCAGGGCGCAGCTGGACGGTGCTAAAAATAGACCCAAGAAGCTCTTCGAAATCATCAAGCAACAAGCTAACCACTCTTCCAACCTTACCTCGACACCCTTGACCAACCTTCCTAGTGGGGAGGACTTCTCAGTTCACTTCTCTGAAAAGGCTAGGAAAATTGAACTGGAATTGCAACCTGCCACTCCCATTTTGAGACCTCTGAACTACTCCGCATCATCGGATGAACCTGCTTAACCTTCAGTAGTGTCCTTCCACATTGGTTGTGCTCCCAAAACGATGCCTCTTGGAATTCCTTTCTCATTCCAGATGACTCGGAGCTGCTCCATGCGATGGCGTCATTAAAACCCTCCAACCATTTCAGCGATCCAATACCTGCTAAGTTTTTTAAAGAGCTCAATTCGGCCATTCTCCCTCTTTGGTCCCGGATCATTCCTGAATCTCTCTTACAGGGAAGGATCCCCGATTGCCTCAAGACTGGTCAAGTCACTCCCATCCCTAAGAAGCCCAACACTGATTTAGCGGATCCTAACAACTTCCGGCCTATCACCAGCATCATGACTCTTGCTAAATTGCTCGAGAAATGTGTCCACACGCAGCTCTGCAATCACATAGAGAAATTTCAACTCCTTGACCTCTACCAGTCTGGTTTCAGAGCAGGGCACAGTACTGAAACAGCATTAACTCACATTGTTGATGACGCCCTGAGATCCCTTGATCAAAATGTCCGTGTCTTCTGATCCTTCTTGACCTGTCCTCCGCATTTTACACCATCAAACATGAAAACTTGATTGCCCTTCTTCAACATAGGATGGGTCTCTCGGGCCCGGTCTTAAATTGGTTTGCTTCTTTCTTACATAACCGCACACAAAAAAATCAAAGTTAACCATTCCCTTGCAAAAGCAGTACACCTGTCACGATTGGAGTTCCTCAAGGCTCCGCACTCTTGCCCACTCTTTTCAACCTTTTTATGGAACCACTCTCCGATATTCTGAACCGTTCTAACATTCATTACCACATGTATGCTGATGACACGCAACTGTACTTGAAGATCTCCTCTCCACAGGACATAAAAACTTGAAATGGTGCACTCTTACAAACTCAACAATGGCTAGCTCAGAACTATCTTTTGTTAGATCCTCTCAAAACGGAATTCCTTCTGATTGCCCCCCCGCAACCACTCTGCACCTTCCCCTGACTGGCTTAAACAACTCACTGCTCTTAACTGCACCCCTCATGTGGTTGACTCTGCTAAATCGTTAGGTATTACCTTGGACAAATACCTAAATATGCAAGCTCACATCAGTGCAACTATTAGGGTAGCCAATTTTCAGCTCCACACCCTTAAGAAAATCAAGCCTTTCCTTCCGCCTGAGGACATCCCTGGTTCTCTCGCGTCTTGAATATGGTTTGGTGACCCTTGCTGGGCTACCTACCGCTAGTCTGGCCCCGCTAAACGCATCGGCCAGGCTCATCACAGGCTCCAGAAAGCATGACCACATCACCCCTGACCTTATACAACTAAATTGGATGTCTATCGAAGCTAGGATACGCTTCAAGATGGCTTGCTTGACGCATAAAGCCATACAGTACAACACCCCGGTTTACTTGGCTAAAAAGCTTGAACTATCTGGCTCTGGTCGGAACTTAAGAAGTACGTCCACCCTACTTCTGAAACCTCCCAAATTCAAAAAGAAAAGAACTTACAATTGTGCCTTCACCGGTCTTGCTCCAAGAATTTGGTACGCTCTTCCGCCCGAGATCAGATCCAACCCATCCACTGCATCTTTCAAGAAACATGGCAAAGGACTAATTTTGAGTGAACATTAACAGCATTAACCTGTACTCTGCCTCTAGCCCCCTCTTTCTACGGATGTGATACTTCTTTTATACCATTGGTCTGATCTATTTTAGGCTTGTTCTGTTTCACTTGTTATCTCGTTCTTTTTCCCTTCTGAAGCTGTTCTGGGCCCTCCAAACTGGTTGACGCCCCAGCCCTGACCCTGTTTGTTTTCCCCCATTTGTTTTGACAGTTTATTTAACTGCATCATTTGTGCCATTGTGTTGTTTTATTCTTGCTTTCACCACTTTGTACAGCGCTCTGATACCCGTAAGGGTCATGTTCGCGCTTTATAAAACTTTTCAAATAAATAAGTGTTATTGTTGTAAGTGGAAAATGCAATATTAAGGTGCATATCGGGTGTGGCCTGGGCAGAGACACTACACCATGTGTCTCTTCTGAGCTCCCGAATCCTAATTTGGTATTTTTAAGCCCTTTTTGCTCAACAGTTACATCAAGGTTTGTGGGTGTCGCGAGGCCCTAAGACGGTCACACTTGCCCTCAATAACCAGAGAGAAGACTTGCCAAAATATCTATGATGGCGCTGTCCGAACCACCACCTCTCTGAAATAAACTGCATTGGCGCTGAGGTGGAGACTCGACAAGGACATCTTCGAGACGGGACCGGGCGCCTATCACAGGCTTGTAAGCAGCACCCATGATGTGCTGTAGCCTGTGCACGACCTTGAACGGGCACCGTGATTTGCCTCGATTGCAGGGAGGCCTGGTAGACACAAGAACTTCCCTTGAGAGAAGTGAGCGAGTTCTAGCAGAATTGGACTGCTCACTGGTTTGGTCCTGAGCATGCGCATGGGGTACATACATAATAACTTCAAAGGAGTCCATGTGAGGCTGATCTTTGCTGGGATTGACCAGTTAAAAGACTTTCGATCATCTAAAATAGTGGATCCTTTGTCTTAATGTCATTAAATTAATTAAAGTATAGACAATAAATGTTTAGTCTGCTATCAGCTATTGAGATAACAATACATCGGAGAGACTAACAATGGGCACAACTGAGTTTGTTGTCTCTGGGGAACCACACGTGAAATATAGCAGTTGCTCCACAATGAGCGATACTTGCTAAGGTTGCTGAGTTACGGTTGCATTACTTTAAAAGGAATTGAAAGGGGAGATGTGATCAGAGTACAATCTTAAGGTTTTTCTGTGGAAGGGCTCAACATCAGTGTGGCACTTACACATCACACTGCGGAGCCTTAATTTTATTGGGGTCACCACCTGAAGTACATAGAGGGACAAGGCAGATCTCCCATTCATGATTGGATAAGCAAGTATCTGGTACATAACAATTCCTCATTATACTATTTCGAGCCACCACTGCTGAACTGGTGCCTATTCATAGGCTTGTCTGTCTCATCCTAACAGTATGGTAAAATAAGAACAATAACCCCAAGACCTCGTATATTAAAGAAGCCTTTGCATCTGCCACCTTATACAAGTTGCCCAATTGGTTTTCTGAAACCCCACCTAATTAGTCGTTGATCAAAGGGGATCTAATGTCCCTTGCTACCAAAGGCGACATTCAAATACAATTGCATAAAACACATATCCTCCTTTCGCCAAGATGTCTCCAGATACCTCCGAAGTAGACCATCCCCTTCAAAGTATTGAAACAAGGGTGGATCAATTACCATGGAACGATCCCACAAGCAGATAGGAATTTCGTCATTGGAAATAAGTCAGCGAAAGATGCAGGATAACATTGATGCTGGAGAGAATTGATTACATTGGTATAATTTACGGCTTGGAGTGATTTTGTGACTGTCCAAAAGCTTCTCCAGTCCATTCTTGAAGCACCTGAGGACTCTAAAGTAATTTTGGACCGGACTCATTAGGTCTGCTCAGCATTTGGCACATAAACAGACCTCATTGATCAATGTTTGTCCCAATTGTGCATAGGCAGACCACCTTCTTAGATCTGTTTACCCATATTTCAAGCCTCGACTCTGGCATTATGATAATGGGGGAGATTTGAACACCATATTACACCCGGGTGAAGATCGGTCAGCCCACTGGTGTGGTGGGGGGCAGTCACTGATGGATTCTTTAACAGAGCGGTTTGTAGACATAGTTCCATGGCATCTAAGTGAGAGAAGCTACACATCCGATTCTAATGTTCACATAAGATTCTCTAGGATGCACTACCTATTAGTTGAACAGCAATTCACTCTCATGATATCAGCTTGCAACATTGGAACATAAATCCTCTCGAAATATGCCCTGTTGTCTTTGACATTCGATGACACTCTATTCCTTACAAAGGTATTCAGTAGACATTGATGCATGAATGAGGTGGCATTTTGTGATACAGTGGTCTGTCACTCAATTAGAGAGACTACTCATACAAGTGTACAAGAATACAAGTGATGCGGTTTTCTGGGCCACACTATGGGATGCAGCCAAGGCAGTTATCTGGGCGAACTCATCTCCCATGCAACAACATTTTTACTGAAATAAGGCACTAAAGTTAGAATTTGGAAAGGGAGCTTGAATCTCAACATGGACATACATGCTCCAGTTGCACTTAGACAGATCTCCAGCAGGTCAGAAGCGAGTTAGAGCAATTGTTCTTAGGCTAAACCACCGTAAAATGCTGCACACAAACATTGTTTTTATACTGGGAAAGTGATCTTTTCCCCTGAAGATTTTGCTCATAGTTTCTATAATTTCAACTCAAGCTTATATAGATGAGAGGAGATACCAGAACAGGTGCAAGCTTGATACCTGAGGCATGTTGTATTTCCTCTATTCGAGCAAGAGGCTACAGTTGCCTTGAATGAGCACATTACCCCTGAAGAGGTTGGTAAACCTTTATTTTTTTATGAAAAAAATAGTTTTATCATTAGTAAACAGATGAAATTGTCCATACATGAAGTCAGATGATTTGCAGGTCACCAAGATTGGCATATTTGACATGACTACCGTCTTTCCTCTTTTTAGCGTCATCTTCCCCATGTAGGTACGTTAGTGGCTAACAAGGCCAGTACTACGGGCATAACATAGTATTCTTTACATAAATGTTCCTCCTTTTAACCTCCATATTAGTTAATATGAGAATGTTACAGTATTCAACATAATCTTACATATGAAACTGAAGCGAAAGTATTAGTGTGTGTGATCTAGTACGTACTCTGTGGTCGCTTAAACATTTCCACTTGTGCAAGCGCATAGACACACAAGAGTCATCCCTACTAAATAATCTAATCATGTGGGCATCCCATTCTGCGCTTTGAGTGTCCAGTGGAGCCTTACTCTGGGCTCCAACCTCAGCTTGCACCCATTTATATAGTTCTGTATGCCACTTAGTCAGAGGAGATGGTGTTTCTGTCTTCCACCCCATTTCAATCTGCCTTTTACCTAGTAGAATGGCCAATTCTGCAAACTTACTTGGCACCCTAAGCCTTTTAGACATTGGCAACTGCCCCAGTAGTGGCCTCATTTATGGCGTCGAAGATCTTCAACTAGTATGTCCCAAGGCTTTCCCAAGCCCAGATCATATGGACCGAATCTGGTCCATTCATCTTACACCTTGGGCAACTGTCAGGGGTTCATGGGAACATTCTATGTAGCTTGCAAGGCATGAGGTATGTACTGTGTAGCACGTTAAATTGTAACTAAATAAAGTGTTGCGCTACCATCCTACCCCCACACCTTTGCTGATATTTCTTCTGCAATATCCGCTTCCTACATGGTTTTTAACGTCATGAGGGGCACTTTAATCATGGATAGCAATGCTTCATATAAGCGAGACACTGCTCTGCAGGCATTGCCCACAGACAGCAAAGTTTCCAGTGCCTTATGTATCGGAGGAGGTTCGGTTATCGATCCCCATGTTTACTTCACCACTTCCATGATCGCACAAAGGGATAAAAATTACCCAATTCCCACCTGCGAACTATCCCTGAGGGTTTGGAATGTGTGAAATTCACCTTCCAGGATCAAGTCACCGATTTCCTTATAGACAGTTCATCCCATATCCTAACATCTATGTGTTTAGTTAGTTTAAAAAATGGCGGTAATACCCGTAATGACATCCCCCCTCCCCCACAAGTAGCACCTTTGTCATAGTCTTAGTCTCTGCAAACGCGTCTTCTGGCACGCTACTGGTTGGGAAATGAAGTCCTCTTGGATGCTGAGTGACCTTGGGGGCCAAGAAGCCGTCCTGGTACTCTCTAAGTCCTACACAGTGGGATTCCTGAGAGCTGGTCTGAGGCCCCACCCACTTTTTCCACCACTCTGCAAACACCATTACTACTTAAAAGACCATAGAAATTCACTGAAAAAACCAAAGGTTAGAAGGACGTTATAGTTCGGAATTAGCATTTAAAAACCTTAGAAATTTTCTGACTAAAAAAAAAACAAAGGTTACAGAGATGTTCTAGTTAGGAAATGGAATTTTAAAAAAACCTTAGAAATCCACAAAAAAAATCAAAAGTTTACAGGGACGTTATAGTTAGGCTTATGTTCCACTCATACAAAGTAGTGAAATTCAGCAGTTCTAGTTAGCTGAGCTAACTATAACTCACGCCCCCTCAATGCACTGCTTATGACATCACACATTACATCACTCATGACATGGTCAGTGACATCACTCATGACATCTCAAATAACATCACTGATGACATCATCCACAAAATCACTAATGTACCCACTCACACCCCCATAGAACCTTTCATACACCCACTCCCACACGATCGTTCACAAACCCATTCACAGACCCATACCAATACTTAAAACCCCACTCACTGATTCATAGATATATACACAAATCCACTCACTCACCCATATACCCACTCATACACCCACCCACTCACACACCCACTCACTCACTGATACAGCCACTGACAAATCCACTCATGCAGCCACTGACACACGGCGTCAAGACACTCATAGAGCTACGCACACACCTACTGTAGGAAAGTAGGATCTGCTTTCATGGTTATCCCCCACTTTTTGCTGGTGTCATTCTGTTTTCTGACTTGTCTGACTGTGTTTGTGCTAATCAGGACCCCAGTCACTGTGCTCTCTATCTAAATTGGACTATGGTAAGTACTTGGGTACCTTCCTAATTGGCTACTTGTGTACCCTTCTAAGTCCCTAGTATATGGCACTAAGGTACCCTGGGCATAGGTACACCAGGGGTCTCCCATGGGCTGCAGCATGTATTATGCCACCCATGAGAGACCACTCAAAATGTGACTACAGGCCTGCCATTGCAGCCTGTGTAAGCTGGTGCTCGCACCCCTTACAACAGATATAAGTTTCCTTATATCTGAGGTCACTACACCTAAAACCTATAAGTCACCCCTAAGGCAGGCCTTTCAATCCTGAAGGCAAGGTGCTAGGTTATAAGTGTGAGGACGCCCTGCACTAGCAGGACACCCCCTCCCAACCCAGGAGTCGATTCTCCAGGCTTTGTAAGTGCAGTCAGCCATATTGTATTTATAGTGGACATCGAGTCAATTACGAGATGTCTAACTATATAGTGGCTACACCGAAACCAGTCATGTTTGGTATCAAACATGTTGGAATCCTACCCTTACACCGATTCCAGTGTTAGATGGAGGATCCCATGTACTGGTGTTACTGTGTTTTATGACTAGTCTGACTGGGATCCTACTAATCAGGACCCCAGTCTGTGCGTCTTCCCTAAATTGGACATGGTGAGTACCTAGGTACCCTCCACATTGGCTACTGGTGTACCCTTGTTGGTCCCTGGTATATGGTACTAAGGTCGCCAGGGCATAGGTACCCCAGCGGTCTCCAATGAGCATGTATTATGCCACCCATGAGAGACCACTCAGATTGTGCCAACAGGCCTGCCATTGCAGCCTGTGTAAGCTGGTGCTAACACCACTTACGACAGATGTAGGTTTCCCTATATCTGAGGTCACTACACTTAAAACCTATAAGTCACCCCTAAGGCAGGCCTTTCAATCCTGAAGGCAGGGTGCTGGGTCCTAAGTGTGAGGGTGCCCCTGCATGAGCGCGTCAACCCAACAACCTTTGGAGTCCATTCTCCCGGGTTGTAAGTGCAACAGCCATAACGACATATAGAGTGGCCATGCTTTATTACGCAATGACCATCTCTAAACTGGCTGTAACGAAGCCTGTCATGTTTGGTATCAAACATGTTGGAATCATACCCCCACACTGTAAACGGTGTGGGAGGTATGATTCAATGCACTGTAAAGCTCCTCCCGGAGGCCCTCAGTGCTCCCGGTACCAGTCTTCCAGAACCGGACAGCAAGCTAGGGCTGCTGCCGGCCAGAGACACGATTTTGCCCTCCTGCTAATTGAGCCAAGCTCGAGCTGGGGAAGGCAGAACAAAAGTTATCCTGTCACAGGGAGGTGTGACCTCCCAGACAGGGTTTAGTGTATTGGGACAGGGTGGGGGCGCTTGCCAGCGCCACTAAGACTGCTTGAAGGGCACATTTGGTGCCCTCCTTGCATGCTCCTGTTCAGGGAGCCGTTGGCTCCTGCTCTGGAGGGAAACTGGACAAAGGACATGGGAGTATCCTCCCCACTGTCCAGCCCCTCCTCTGGGAGGAACCCCTGAATCATCCCAACCCTTTCATAAGGGTACTTAAGGGCTTACCTGTGGCTGGGTCCCTAAATTCGTCGTGGGACAAGATTCAGATCACATACCACTTCAACTTCGACCTTCTGGACACTCTGGACTTGGTTTGGGAACCGAGACTTCACCAGGGAAGATTCCTGCTGCTCCTGGTGTTGTCGTCCTGCTGGTCTTCTGCAACGTCTGTGCCCATGCTATATACAGGTTCTTCACCAGGCCTGTGGTCATACAAGACACCCAAAGGAATCTCCAGTTGGAGTGAAGGAGTCACTCCCCTGCATCTGCAGGCACAGCAACGCAGCTGACGGGTCTGCTGATCCTGGGCTCCCATGGACTCCGAAAGGCTCAGCAACACAGGTGGTGGTTCTGCGACTCCCTTGGGGCCCACACTGTCTTCATACCGAGTTTGAGGCCAGTATCCCTCGTCAGAACCGCTGGAACAGAACCCCCTGTGCACCGGGTCGACTTGCCATTACCAAGGCTTGTTGACTCTCTCCTCTACAGATCTTCGGGCTCCAAAGCTCCAACCTCTAGCAACTCATGCAGCCAAGATCTTCGCCCTCACCGCTTCCTCTGCACCGTGGGCCTTCTTCATTAGTGAACTGCTCGAGGTCCTCTTGCGACTCCTGTGCCTTCATCCCGTGGGTCCTCTCGAGGGTCTTCTTTGGCTTCAGTGGGCTCCCCTGCTTGCTCAGGGCCTGCTCTGACTTTCCTGGTCATGGTGAGTCACTTGGACCTTGCTGGTCCCGACACTGCACCTTTTTCGTCGACTACGTTGGGTGCTGCTGTCAAGGCTTGTTGGTGCCCCTGCCGGACACTGAACCCTTGACATCCGACGTGGGACAGTTCGTTAACGGCTCCTGGTCTTCTACAGCGTCGCCTGGTCCACACAGCTTCAACTTCAAGGGCACCGTCAACCTTACCGGCATCTCCGACATCGGGGGGCATTTGTCTTCCGTGCCTCCTGGTCACTCCTAAGTGGCATAGACTCTGTCCTCTCTGCTTGCAGGTACCTCTCATCTTGAATCCATCTTTGGGTTCCACCGGACTCCTTTGTCTTTTTCTCCAGTGGCATCTTCCCTGAAGTCCTCCATTGTGGTCTACTGCGGTTTCCGACATCACTTGACACCTATGCACCCGGCTTCCTTGGTTTAGGTATCCTGGGTCCGGGGTATGTATGGGTGGGGTGACTCTCCAACCTTCCATCTTCCACGGGGTTTCTTCAGGGTACGCTGGGAAGGGTCCTTCTTCTTTATAATTGCAACTGCTACTTACCTTTTGACTAACATTGAGCACGCTGTCATGTTCCCACTCTGCACACGACCTCCGTGGGGTTCCTAGATACTCACCTTGGGTGTACTCCTGAAAATTAAATTTTATACAATGCATAGATCTTCAAATAGGTATCTGGTAATTACATGCTGAAATTTCAACACAGTGGTTTGAATCAAGAGTCCTGGAATAATCTCTCTACGTCTGTTTGATCTTCCTGGCGGACTGAAGATCGAACAGAAGTAGAGGGATTATCCCGGGACTCTTGATTCAAACCGCCGTGTCGAAATTTCAGCATGTAATTACCAGATACCTATTTGAAGATCTATGCATTGTATAAAATTTAATTTTGAATATCTGAATAATTTGTGAAGCCTTGAGAAAGCCCTGTTACGATTGACCGCTTAGGGCGAAACACGTGTCGGCTGTCGTTCCAACTACAGTATTACAACACTCTGGAACAACCAGGATGTAATTAATAAATTACTTTCTCAAGACAACCCAAGCCATCTGTTTTCTTCAACGAGACTATGCCTCAGAATAATAAAGGGAGTGTCAAAGCACTTGTTTAATATACGCATTATCTTAAGGAGGAGTACATGCTCAATCCCTCGCCGTACTCTGAGTTAAATGAGGCTGGAAAGGTCCAGTGCCTCGAGCTACTCTCCTCCGCCCACTAATAACATATTAAGGCAATACCATTCAGGAACAGGACCCCTGGACCTTTAGGGCAACAAGGGACGCCCCGAAGGTAGAACAATAGGTTTCCTGTCACAGGGAGGTGTGACCACCTCCCAGACCGGACTTAGTGTATTGGCTGGGGTAGGGGCGCTTGGCTGCGCCACCAGACTGCTTTGAAGGGCACATTTGTTCCCCTCCTTTCATACTCCAGTTGAAACCAGTTCAGGGAGCCGTTGGCTCCCGTTCTGGCAGGAAACTGGACTAAGGACATGGGAGTATGCTCCCCTCTGTCCATCCGCTCCTCTGGGAGGGACCCCTGAATCGTCCCAACCCTTTCTTTTGTGTACTTAAGGGCTTACCTGTGGGTGGCTCTTCAGATTTGTCAGGGGACAAGATTCAGATCCGAAAGCACTTCCACTTCAACCTTCTGGACTTCATCCAGGTTCTTCTACAGGCCTATGGGCAGCAAAGACACCTGAGGTAATCTCCCTTGGAGTGAAGGAGTCACTCCCCTGTCTCTGCAGGCACCGCAACGAAGTTGACTGGTCTGCTGATCCTGAGCTCCCACGGACTCTGAAAGGCTCAGCAACAGAGGTGGTGGTTCTGCAACTCCCTTGAGGCCTGCACTGTCTTCATAGCAAGTTTGAAGCCAGTATCCCTCGTCGGAACCGCTGGAGCAGTACCCCTGTGCACCACGTCGACTTGCTAAGGCTTGTTGACTCTCTTTTCCAGAGATCTTCGGGCTCCAAGAAACTCCAGCCTCAAGCATCTCCTGCAACCAAGGTCTTCACCTGCATCACATCCTCTGCACTGTGGGCCTTCTCCTTTGGTGAGCTGCTCGAGGTCCTCTTGCGACTCCTGTTCCTTTGGCCATGGGTCCTCTTGAGGGTCTTCTTTGGCTCCAGTCGGCTCCCCTGCTTGCTCGGGGCCTGCTCTGACTTACCTGCTCGTGGTGAGTCACTTGGACCTTGCTAGTCCCGACGCTGCACCTTTTTCACATACTACGTTTGTTGCCGTTGCCAAGGCTTGTTGGTGCTACCGACGGGCACTGACCCCTCAGCTCCTGACATCTGACGTGGGACAGCTCGTGAACTGCTCCTGGTCTTCCACAGCGTTGCCTGGTCCGCACAGCTGCAACTCCAAGGGCACGTCAACTCTCCTACATCCCCGACATCGATGGGCATTCGTCTCCTGGTCACTCCTGAGTGGCATAGACTCTGTCCCCTCTGCTTGCAGGTACCTCTCATCTTGAATCCACCTTTGGATTGCACCAGACTCTTTCACCTTCTTCGCCAGCGGCCTCTTCATTGAAGTCCTCCATTGTGGTATACGGCGGCTTCCGACCTCACTTCGCACCTATGCACCCGGCTTCCCTGGTGTAGGTATACTCGTTCCCGGGGTATCCACAGGTGGGGTGACTCTTCAACCTTCCATCTTCCAAGGGGTCTCTTCAGGGTCCTTCTTAAAAACTGCACCGCGACTTACCCATTGACTTGTATTGAGCACGCAGTCGTGTTCCCAATCTGCACACAACCTCCAAGGGTGGTTCCTTGGGTCCCTGGCTCTTCTATGTCTTCTGGGTCCTGTTTTGACTTAGGTCTTGGTTCGCATTCCACTGTTTTCGTATATGGTTTGGTCTCCCCCTGGAGACCACTGTGTATTTGTTCTACTTAGGAGCTCTATTATCAAAGTATTGTGGTTATATCTCCTGGTAGAAGATACTGCAATGTGTTAGTGAGTGTTTATAATACATATTTTTTTAACTACACTGTGTGGTTCTTTTTCCGTTAACCTACACTATAAGATTAAGTACTGGTGAAACAAGCTGCATTACACTCCTTCTGGACTAAGCCTGAAGGCTGCTCTCCACAGCTACCACTAAGAGAGCTTTCTAAAGTTTTCTAAGACCACTAAAATCACCACGAGGGTTGTCTGGATTAGTGCAGGGTGCTACACTTACATAAGTGAGCACCATATACTAAGCCAGCCTCCTACACAGACAATAGCTTCTATGATTCTTAAAAAGTCCCCACTGTCTCTAACATAGGATCTGAGGGATTTAACCAAAGGCTGGAGAAAGTAATCCACATATCTGGAATTATTTTCGAGAAGGCAATTCATTGAGGATACAATGGGACGGCCTGGTGGATTGAAAGGATCTTTGTGTATTTTGTGAAGTAAATAAAGCACTGGAATTTTGGGATGTTTGTTAAAAAGAAACTGATACTCTTCCCATTCCAGTAATCCCTGATCTCGCCAATCCATACGTTTATCCCAAAAGTAATTGTAGGCTTTATCAATTTCAGTTTTAGTACAAGGAAGATAACATTCCACATCTGCAAGCTGCCTGTACCGTTCAGTCAAATATTTTTCTTTAGATAGTACAGCAATTCCACCCTTGTCAGAGCTACGGATGACAATATCCTCCCTCATCTGAAGCTCAAGCAAAGCCTGTTTTTGTAGTACAGTCAGATTGCTTCTTCTATCATTGCATTGAAACTGCAGTTTTTTGAGTTCTTTGATCACACCTTTTTCAAATACGTCAGTGCCATCAAATGGCATAGATGGGGTCAATATGGATTTGGGGCGGAAACCACTAGGGCAATTAAGGTCAAATGGCATGTTCAAATTTTCTAAGTTGAGAATAGCATCATCGTGCTGATCAGAGACCTCATCGAGGTCACACATGGAATGTAATTGCTCTATGTCACTTATACACAACTCTGACGGATGAGGTCTGTGGCTGGTCCTCTGGGATCCTCTCTTGTGTTTCAATTCAAATCATTTCTTCAATTTTAACTTTCTAGTAAAATTTAATACATCAAGGCGACTTTGTGTATAGTTAAAATTAGAAGAGGAATATGCGCTCCGGGGGTCCCTGTGCGTGGGCGGGACTAATCAATGCTTATGACTTGGATGAGGATTCCTTTGGAAGAGAACTTGGATTACAGGTAAGCAACTTATCCTAAAAGACGTTCAACGCATGTAGCAGGATTATTACAGGAGCTTTCCGGAACCTACAAAGGCTGCATCTCCATCACAGCCAATGAGACTGCCACAATTGCCTCAAGTACAAATGCCCACACCGCGTAATTTACATACTCCTCTGACACACAAAAGAACACCAACTTTAAATATTGCAGGGTTGCCTACGGATGATGGAGTATCATCAGATGAGGATAGAGAAGAAGGGGAAACTCCTGGCAATCAATCAACACCCAATGAATGGGATGACTACCTAATTCCAGCACCATCTCCGCCGGCACCATAACCAGTGGACCCTCCACCGGACAACATTAGAAGATTTAATAATTTGATAAAAAAGGGTTGCAAAGAGGTTTCAATTACCATTTCCTATCAAACAATCAGATGATTTTTATACAACTTTAAGAAACCTGCTAAAAAAACAGTAAAGGCAATACTTGTAGTAGATTTTATTTGAGAGGAAGGTGTAAAAGTAATGAAGAACCTAGCTACAGTTTCTGCTGTTTTGTCTAGATTGGCTAAAAAATATAAAGCACCAGAAAGTTCATAAGCATGCTTGATAGGTCATCCAAAGCCGGGATTTGGTAGTAATGCAAGCAGCTCAACGTTGATCTAAGAATCCGTCCACACCCATCTCACCACCACCTGATAGAGAAGGCCGGGGCTTGGATAACATAGGAACACTTTTTTCCAGTATGTTGGCAAATACTGTTCAAGCCGCCGATTCATTGGCTATTTTGGCCTGTTATGACTGGCAAATGTGGTCAGACATTGCCGCATAAATATATCTCTTGCCGGGAGATGTGAGTGGAGAAGCAAAAAAAATCCTACAGGAAGGGGGAAGAACTTCATCTGAAATGGTTAACTGTGTGATAGACATCACGTCAACATGTTTTTGCCAGCTGGCGGGAGCTGCTGTTCCCAGAAGGCAGGGATGATTGAAAGCCACATTGTTCAGACCTCCAGAGTAAATCTTGGACATGACATATGATGAGGAAGTTGTTTGGCAAGCACATGAACAATGCCTTACAGGCGATTAAAGCAGACACTGATACCGCAAAATAGTAGAGGCTCTCTTGGCGAAGGAAGTTATAGAGTGGGTGCCAGCATCCGAAGTAGGTCGTGGTAGCAACTCCCGCTACTTTCTTGTGCCAAAAGGACGACGGGGGTCTTCATCCTATCCTAGACTTGCGTCCTATCGGTTTCTTCCTAAAAAAGAAGAAATTCAAAATGCTCACGCTCACACAGGTCTTGCCTGCTCTGGACCCGGGAGACTGAATGGTATCGTTGGACTTGTAGGACAGTATTTCCACATCCCCGTCCTGCCTGCCCTCAGACGTTACCTGCGGTTCATGGTAGGCCACAAGCACTTTCACTTTGCAGTACTACCCAGCGCCCCTCAGGTCTTCACCAAGGTGATGGCAGTGGTTGCAGCTCATCTGCCAAGATCAGGGGAGCCAGTTGTCCCCTATATCGACTAACTGTTAAAGGCAGGCTCGCCCAAGGCAGTCTCACACTTCCAGTCTATGGCGTACCTCCTGCACTCGCTGGGGTTCACTGTTAACATGCTGAAGTCACACCTGACCCCTTCTTAGTTGCTGCCTTTCATCGGAGCTGTTCTGGACACAGTGCATTTTCAAGCTTATCCTCTCGAACGGCGAGTCCAGGATATTCAGGCTATGATACTGATGTTTTGGGTTTCGGTGAGACTGACTCTGAGGCCGCTGGGCCTTATAGCCTTGTGCATCCTGCTTGTGGCACTTTTCAATTGACGTTTGCGGAGTCTGAAGTGGAACCTGAAGTTCCAGTGGGCGCAGCATCAGGAGAATCTCTCCAACATGGTCCAGATTTTGGAGGGCACTGCAAAAGATCTCCAGTGGTGGTTAACAAACTGCAATTGGGTTAGCGGGCACCTCACCCTTCCCCCAACCAGATCTGACAGTAGTGACAGATGTGTCATTCCTGAGATGGGATGGCCATCTGGAAGAGGTGGAGATCAGAGGCCTGTGGTCTCCGGCGGAATCCAAACTCCACATCAACCTATTGGAGCTCCGAACAATGTGGCTGGCATCGATAGCCTTTCTAACCTCAGTCATGGGAAGGCTAGTGCAGGTGTTCATGGACAACACCACGCCATGTGGTACTGTAACAAACAGAGCAGAGTGGGGTCGTGGACTCTTTGTCAAGAGGCCCTGGGCCTCTGGACATGACTGGAACGTCAGGGCGTATTCCTGGTGGTTCAACTCCTGGTGGGCTGTCTGAACGCCAGTGCGGACGAACTCAGCTGAAGATGCCTAGTGGATCACGAGTGGGGTCTCTATCCAGAGGTGGTGCAAGGTCTCTTTCAGCAGTGGGGAGAACCTTGGTTAAATCTGTTTGACACCGCCGAGAACGCGCAATGTCAGCAGTTTTGCACGCAGGAGTTTCCAAGTCGGCTCTCGCTCGGAGGCGCTTTTCGTCTCGAGTGGAGCTCAGGCCCCCTGTACGGCTTTTTGCACATTCTACTGCTGCCCAGAGTTCTCAAAAAGATCAGGAACGATGGGGCCCAAGTCAATCTTGTGGCTCCGGACTGGGCCCAGACAGTTTGGTATCCAGAGCTGTTGAGCATGGCTATCAGTCCTCCAATCAGGCTGGCCCTTCAGGAGGATTTTCTGTCCCAGCAGCAGGGGAGGGTTTTCCACCTGAACCTGTCAATCCTCCGCTTTCATACGTGAAGATTAAGCGGCGACAGTTGACAGCTTTAAACCTACACCCCGAAATCTGCAGTGTTACCTTGGCAGCCCAACATCCTTCCACCAAGATGGTATACGCCAGCCGTTGGAATACATTTGTGGCATGGTGTGCTGAGAAACAAATGTATCCCTTATCTGCTCCCCTTTCCCAGGTTATTTTGTCTATCCTTACCTTAGCTCTGCATTGGGCATCTTGGAAGTGTTATTATTTCTCTTCCAGGGGATACTCATCAATAGTCATAAGCACTGAATTATCCCCGCCCATCTGCGGGATCCCGGAGCATATAGAAATATACATATATATATATATGAGTATGTTGGGGGATCACAAGTGCATAGCACTTCCGCGACATACATATATACATGTATATAAATACATAAATATGCAGCCTAACAGATTCCAATAAGGCAAAATGCCAAAATTACAAAGGTTTTCCCTGTACAGACAATCTCCTATATACACTCTGTAATAGAGAACATACACTGTAATAGTGTTATGCAAGAAAAACCTTTATTTTCAGAGAAGAAAACATGTAATAGCAGGCAGTTGGCCCATAGGCTGCATAGCTGAATAAATATCACCGTACAGTAAAACACTGGCACCTTGCCTTTAAGGCTTCCAAGAACTTGGACACTTTGCCTTTAAGGCCTCCAGGAGACCCTCTGCTCCCATCATGCACCACAGGTGACAGTTAGGTCAGTTCTTTTTCCGGCTCCTTCTATGAGGATCCTGGAGCTTGAGCTCGACAGTTTTTCTGACTTTTCTGTCAGGAATTGTTTTCTTCTTTGGTTTTTTGCGATTTTCCTGTGCTGGCAGTGTTTTATTATCATTCTTTGACAAAATTTCAAACTTTTTCTGTCAGAATGCCAGCTCTTTTCGCAAATGTCCATCCTGTGGAAAGAAGATGGCCATCTCTGATCCACACTCTGTGTGTATCGCCTGTCTTCCTTCCAGTCACAAGCCTGACACTTGTTACCATTGTAGTAAGTTTTCTACGAGGACTCTTCGCGACAGGGAGAGGATTCGCCTTCAGGCTGTGATCGAGAGAGGAAAACCCGGCTGGGAAGTGGCCTTGCGTGTCAAGAGCCCTCCTCTCTTCAAGAACATCGACGCCAGCATCATTCTGCCTCTTCAACATCGAGGAAACGGCAGATTCCGGACTGTTCGCCGCCGACGCCGTTGCCGCCGTCGAAGAAGCGACCGACACAATCTCCGACGCCGAGACGGCGTGAGTCTCCGTCTGCCGAGAAAGGTATTGACGTCGAAGCATGCTACCTCGGGCTCGAGGTATAGTCATGGCAAAGACCGATCGACGTCAAAACATCCATCGACGTCGAGACATCCGTCGACGTCAAGGCACTCTCCGTCACCTCCCCGTAGGTCGACGTCGAGAAGTTTGCCGACGGCAAGGGTGCCGCGAGACCAGTCGGGCGTCGAAGACGTCGAGGCTATTGACGTCGAGGAGGCGAGTGTGTTCGACGTCGAAGTCCCTGAGTAGACGGTCGACATCGAGGACACCTTTGAGGGAGGTGAGGTCGCCGTCAAGGGCAGCGAAGTCCTTAACTAGCCATCATCCCACGTCAAGGGAGAAGTCGACGTCGAGGGAAAAACAAAGGTCGACGTCGAGGCGCTCGACGTCGAGAGCTAAAGAGCCTGCTGTTGCCTCGGATGAGGTTAGAGCTGCATCTCTATCAGTCAAAATCTGGATCTTCTCCAGGACTACATATTGTCCAGATCTCCCCGGAAGGCTCTCCGGTGGTTGGTGAAGATGCACGGCGCAGGAAGCCTAGGGCCCTCAGTAGCCCGGGGTCTGATTTTTCCCGTACCTATTCTCCTTCACGCTTGTCCAGGGATTCTCCATCCCCTAAAACGCCTAGAAGATCAAGATCACCGACTGTGGTTTCTTCCAGAAGGAGGACTCCAAGCAGATCACGATCTTCACATGCTCTCCATGCTAGATCAAGGGACAGATCTCGCTCTTATCATTCTTCTCCGAAGAGAAGGCGGCATAGGTCTCCCACCCGGTCTTCTTCCACCAGGTCCTCTATCAGAGACTATTCTCCAACTTTGACAGCTACACCTCCGTCAAGAGTTTCTCCAATCGATGACCTCAGCACTTTTAGTGAAGTTCTCTGTAGAGGAGCGAATAAGCTGAACATTTCTATGTATGTCCCGACTGTTACCTCCTCAGTGATTTTTGAGACTCTTCATCATCGCTCCTCGACTCGGCCTTTGCTTCCTCTTGTCCCAGGCCTTCTGAACCTGCTATGCAAACTTTTTGACACCGGCAACGGTGGGAGCTGTTCCTTCCCGAATAGCCAAAAAGTACAAGGCTCCGGACCAAGATCCGTTGTTCCTTAGATCGGATCCTCCTCCGGATTCCATCATTGTGGCGGCGGCTAGAAAGACGCACTCAGCTATGTCTTCCTCCTCAGCGCCTCCGGATAAGGATAGTAAACTGATGGATTCTTTAGGTAGAAGGATGTGCAACACTTCAGCTTCTATCATGAAGGTCTCCAGTTCCTCCGCTCTCCTGGGGAGGTATGATAGATCCTTGTGGGATTCACTGGGACGTTTTGCAGACAAACTCCCAAAAGAGGACCAGCAAGACTTTAGAGAAATTCTACAAGAGGGAGGTCTAGTGGCTAATCAGGTGATTAGTGCTTCCGCTGACTCATCTGATCTGGCTGCCCACGGATACTCCCATGGTATCTGTTCGAGGCGTTCTGCTTGGTTACGCTTGACTGGCCTCAAACCCGACGTCCAGCGGAAGATAACCAACCTTCCTTTCAACGGTTCTTCTCTTCGGGCCGCATGCGGACGAAGAAATGGCGAAGATGAAAGCAGAGCTGGACACAGTGAAAGCTATGGGTCTCGAAAACGGAAGGAATTCCGTAGGCGCTCCCGTCCCTATGATAAACGCCCGTTCCAACAGAGGGTTCAAACCCTCAATGGTCGGCTCAGGGTCAGCAGCAGCAGAGGTCTCACTTCCACCAACGGAGACCAGGAAGAGGAAGAGGGACCAATAGACAGCAGGCCTCTACCTCAAAGCAACCATCAAAACAATGAGGGAGTGCTTCCTCTAAACACGTGTGCCACTCCGGTAGGAGGAAGTATCGCATTACATCTGGAGGAGTGGAGAAACATAACCATCGACAAATGGGTGTTGAACATTGTTCAAGATGGATACTTGCTACGGTTCAAGATCCCACCTCCTTCGGTTCCTCCAGAAGGACGAGTCCGCTTGTGTCATCACATTTTACACGAGGAGGTAAACGGTCTTCTACAGAAAAAGCCATAGAATACGTCCCTGTTCATCAGAGGCGCCAGGGAATATACTCTCGATATTTCCTGGTCAGAAAAAAAGGTCCGACAGTAGAATTCAGACCAATTCTGGACTTGCGCATCTTGAACAAATACATCCGCAAAGAGAAATTTCGAATGCTTGCCCTTCACCAGATCTTTCCCCATCTACATCAAGGAGACTGGATGTGCTCCATAGATCTGCAGGACGCTTATTTCCACATTCCAGTGTCCAGAAAACATCGAAAATTTCTCCGTTTTCAGGTTGCTCTACGTCACTTCCAGTTCCGAGTCCTACCTTTCGGACTGAAGTCAGCCCCACGGACTTTTTCAAAGTGCATGGCAGTGGTGGCAGCTTTTCTCCGCAGACACAAAATATTTGTTTACCCGTATCTGGACGACTGGCTTCTGAAGAGTGCAACTCCTTCCCTGCTTCAGTCTCATCTCTCCTACAGTCTCCAGTTAATGAACAAGTTGGGCCTACGAGTCAATTTCAAAAATCGATTCTCAATCCGACCCAGAACATTCACTACCTAGGTCGTCGCTGGACACCGCGGAAGCAAGCGTGTGTCCTTCGGGCGGAGAGGTTTTCATCAATCAGGATCAAATGCAGAGAACTCCTGCGGATTCGCCACCCAACAGTCCGACAAGTGTCCTCTCTCCTGGGTTCGATGGCTTCCTGCATCTTCATAGTTCCCAATGCCAGATTGCACATGCGTCCCCTGCAGCAAGCTCTGGAGGACCAGTGGGTGCAAGCATCGGGCAGCTGGGAGGATCGGATCACTCTGCCCCAGTCTGCCAGGGACTCCATCGTGTGGTGGACAAGGCGATCACATCTAATGAAAGGTGTTCCCTTCCATCAAGAGACTCCTACTCAAACTATAGTGACAGACGCCTCCCTGCAAGGTTGGGGCTCTCATATGAATCACCTTCAAGTGCAAGGGCTATGGTCGGACAAAGAAAAGGGATACCATATCAATTTTCTGGAGTTGAGGGCTGTCCAACTAGCCCTAAAATCCTTCTTTCCTTCTCTTCAGTCCAACTCCCTCTTGATTCAGACAGACAACACCACGACGATGTTTTATCTGAAAAAGCAGGGAGGCACCAGGTCCAGAATTCTGTCTCAGGAGGCACAAGCCATTTGGAAGTGGCTTCTGGCACGGCATCTCACCATCACGGCTGTCCATATGCCGGGCGTCCTAAATGTACAGGCGGACTTCCTAAGCAGAGAGTTCGTAGAAGCGCACGACTGGGTGCTAAACACCGAAGTGGCTCAGGATATCTTTCAAAGATGGGGTGTGCCGGACATAGACTTGTTCGCAGATGCAACAAACGCAAAATGCCCCGTCTACGCGTCCAGGTATCACCAACCAGGTTCAAGCGGGAATGCTCTGTTGATAAAAATGGTCTCAGAGCTTACTCTACGCTTTTCCTCCACTGCCTCTCATTCCAGCAGTGATCACGAAGTTCTACAAGTCCAACTCCAGGATGATTCTGATCGCTCCGGAGTGGCCACGCCAGTGGTGGTATCCGGATCTTCTACAACTTTCCGAAGTTCCGCAACAGAGATTGCCTTGTCGTCCGGACCTACTATCCAAGAGCCAGGGGAGAGTGTTTCACCCCAACCTTCCTTCCCTCAGGCTGACAGCATGGCTCCTGAAGTCTTGCAGTATGGTCACTTAGACTTGCCAGCGGACTGTATGAACATACTTAAGGAAGCGAAAAGACCTTCTACCAGGGTTTCCTACGCTTTCAAGTGGAAACGTTTTACTTATGGTGTTTGAATAATGGTCATGACCCAGTTAGAGGGCAGGAACAGGTCATTTTGCCGTATCTCTTACACCTGGCTAAGTCGGGCCTGCAGTTTACATCTATCAAGGTACACTTAGCAGCAATAACGGCATATAGAAAATCACCTTCACAGGTTTCTTTTTCAAAATGCCAGTGGTGAAAGATTTTCTTGAAGGGTTAAAAAGGTATACCCACCAGTACGAGCCCCTTCTCCTCCTTGGGAGCTCAATGTGGTCCTTACCAAACTGATGGGCGCACCTTTTGAACCAATACACAAGTCCTCCTTGCAGCACTTGTCTTGGAAAGTGGCTTTTTGGTTGCTATCACGTCGGCTCGTAGAGTCAGCGAGATACAAGCATTATGTTGTAAGGAACCCTACACTGTTTTTCACTCAAATAGGGTAGTTCTCAGAACTCATCCAAGTTTTCTACCAAAAGTGGTTTCAGATTTCCACATTAATCAGGTTATCACTTTGCCTACCTTCTTCTCTAATCCTTCTACACCTCCTGAAAGGGCCTTACACTCGTTAGACCTTAAGAGGGTGTTGAAGTTTTATCTGGATAAGACCAAGGTAATAAGAAAGACGGACCGCTTGTTTGTCAACTACGGCCCCATTAATACAGGATTGGCATCCTCTAAAAGGTCTATTTCAAGATGGATAGTCTCCTGCATATCTCTAGCCTATCAATTAGCTAATAAGTCTCTTCAGGGAAGGCCTAAAGCGCATTCAACCAGAGGAAAGGCCTCTACTACGGCCCTCCTCAGGAACGTCCCTATAGCAGAAATCTGCAAAGCAGCTACATGGCGGTCTGTTCATACTTTCTCTCGCCATTACTGTTTAGATTCAGATGCTCAGGAGGATGCCCAAGTGGGACAAGCCTCACTGAGGAATTTATTTGCTTAATGTCATGTTAAGATGATCTGTTTTTTAATACTATTTGCTCGTCCGCGAGGTAGTGGGTATGGGCTTGCTACTCTATTCAGTGCTTATGACTATTGATGAGTATCCCCTGGAAGAGAAGGATTAGTTACTTACCTGTAATCCTAGTTCTCTTCCAGGGGTATACTCATCAAAGTCATAAGCAACCCTCCCGCCTCCCCGGACGAGCATTTTTAGTAATTGTTACAAGTTAGTACACCGTGCAAAAAGAACTGACCTAACTGTCACCTGTGGTGCATGATGGGAGCAGAGGGTCTCCTGGAGGCCTTAAAGGCAAAGTGTCCAAGTTCTTGGAAGCCTTAAAGGCAAGGTGCCAGTGTTTTACTGTACGGTGATATTTATTCAGCTATGCAGCCTATGGGCCAACTGCCTGCTATTACATGTTTTCTTCTCTGAAAATAAAGGTTTTTCTTGCATAACACTATTACAGTGTATGTTCTCTATTACAGAGTGTATATAGGAGATTGTCTGTACAGGGAAAACCTTTGTAATTTTGGCATTTTGCCTTATTGGAATCTGTTAGGCTGCATATTTATGTATTTATATACATGTATATATGTATGTCGCGGAAGTGCTATGCACTTGTGATCCCCCAACATACTCATATATATATATGTATATTTCTATATGCTCCGGGATCCCGCAGATGGGCGGGGATAATTCAGTGCTTATGACTTTGAGGAGTATACCCCTGGAAGAGAACTAGGATTACAGGTAAGTAACTAATCCTTATCCACCAACTCTGCCTTTCTGCAGCTTCAAGATCAGCCTTCTCTCTTCAAGTCCCTATTGTAAATAAGTTCCCTAAAGGTCTACAACACACTTCCCCCAGCTGCCATTGTTATGCTTCAATGGCACCTTAATTTGTTTCTTGCTTTCTTAATGTATGCTCCCTTTGAGTCGCTTCTTTCTTGTCCTCTTAGGCTCCTGACCATCAAGACAGCTTTTCCGGTGGCTATTACATCTGCCCGTAGTCAGTGAGCTACAGGCACTGTCCTCCCAGCCTCCCTACATCTCCTTTTCCCCCGACAAACTGGTCCTTCGGACTGGAGCACCCTTGTTGCTTAAAGTTGTCACTTTATTCCATGTAGGCCCCTCCATCACTTTGCCTACCTTTATTGCTCCGCCTCATCCCTCTAAGGAAGAGGAGAGACTCCACCGGCTGGACCAAAAAAGAGAGTTGTCGTTCTACCTTAACCCCACAAGACCGTTCCAGGTGGACAATCAACTCTTCATGGGATATGTTGGGGGCCAAGCAAGGGAATGCCATGAAGAAAAGGACCATCTCCCGATGGATCGTGCTCTTCTTTAAAACCTGCTACGCACTGTCCTAGAAGCAACCCCCAGAGGGTTTCTGTGTTCATTCTACCAGAGCAAAGGCTTTGACTACTGCGTTAGCACGCGGAGTTCCAGTCGTGCACGTCTGCCAGGCAGCATGGTGGGCCTTGCTGCACATGTTCACCAAACACTAGTGCCTGGACATTCCAGCCACTCGGGATCTGCACTTCGCCCGTTTGGTCCTACAGGACTTCCTAGTCTAAATCAAGTTTGCATACCCACCTCTGTAAAGGTATTGCTTTGGTATCTATTCAAAGGTAAGGAATCTGCGGCTAGAAGTCTCTATCAGATGAACAAGTTGCTGACCATCAGTAACACCTTATCTGGTAGTGATTCTGTCTAGCTGCAGTTTCCATACCAACCCACCCATCCTCCCCACTCTGCAAACAGATTTCTAGGGTCGCCAAGGCTGATTCCCCCTTTCAGGGCCCTAGTATTCCACAACAGTGGTCAGTGTACTTCGTGGCTCCGCACTTGACATAAGTGCGGTGGGGTGGTGCCAATCTAGCCTCTGTGTACGTCACTTCTGTCGCTGACTACGCCACACAGAGCCGAATGACGCCACCTACCAGCGCACAGGGGTACTGCTCACGAGAAATTTCCGGATCCAGTCTAACGCCTGGGGACAATTCTAAGGTAAGGAATCTGCTGCTAGGTGGAGCCTCCAACAGATAAGGTGTTACCAAAGGTTAGTAACTTGTTTGTTAGACCTGCAGGACGCCTATTTGAATATATACCAGTTCTGCAGGTCCTTCGGCGCTACTTGCGGTTTGTGGTGGGACAGGAGTATTTCAGTTCGCTGTGCTCCCCTTTGGTCTCATGAGCACACCTCACTTTGTTCATGAAAGTGATGGTAGCAGCACACCTTTGGAGGTCGACAATTCCAGTCTACCCCCTACCTTGACCCAAATGGTCATCAACCTCCTCCAGCCTATGGCGAACAGTCTGTCATCTTTGGAGGTCACCATCAACGTGCCGAAGGAACACCCGACTCCTCCTCAGCCGCTCCCCTTCATCAGAGCCATTCTGGATACGGTTCAGTTTTGTGCCTTTCTCCCGGAAAGCAGAGTTCAGGACAAACAAGCTTTGATCCCAGTCTTGCAGCCTCTGTCCTGGATTTAATTGAAATCAACTCAGAGGCTACTGAGACTGATGGCCTTATCCAGTATTGGGGTATCTTTCATAGATTCACATGCCTGAATCATTCCCCGTCGTCGAGATGGGAGTCCCACGGTAAAATAATCATGCAGTATGTAAATAATGCCATAGTCTATAATGGCCCTGAGCCAAGTTTCAAATAGCCTTTCTATGTCCTTTTTAAAAAAGGACCAAATGTTGAATGCAGCCAATTAGCTGCTAGCACCCTGTAGAACTCTCCTAGCAGAGGCAGTTTCCCTCAGATTTTCACCACATGTCGTGTGTGAAGGGAGTCTTCCTGAGTTCTACTTTCTACTCATTCAAGCTTCTGGAATTTTTCCTGAAAATTGATATTCACCAACATGTAAGATAAAAAAGGCCTTTTCCGACCATGGCACGCAAAGAGTTCACGTGGACAATCCACACAAAGATTGCATTTATTGCATCTACCCTACTCATGAGGTAAGACAGTGCAAAATCTGTTGTACTTTTTCATCTAAGAATCGAAGGGATAGAGTTGGAAGGCTGCTTGTGGCTTCAATCCACTAAGCAACAAAAGTCTTCTGAGGAGGACAGTGATGGCTCATCCAGGCCTCACAAGAGAACCAGATCCCATGATGACACCTCTGGAGAGGGCAGGAAACACCTCAGACCCTCTCAGAAGAGTAAGAGCTCTAAAAGGGAGAAGTACCATAAAGTCTCCTCAGAACCTGCGACATCCATTCCCAACACTCCTGTGAGAAAGGAGAAAGAACATCATAGAGCCTCCTCCACGGATTCTGAGAGGCAAAAGGACAGAAAATCATCATCTTTGAAGACAACTCCTAGATCGTCGACAAGTATTATAGTCACGTCGTCCGCTCCGTCGACGGTAGGAATGACGGCGGCCATTTCGGGGCCCATACCGTCGACGAGAATCTGATCATTGACGTCTCTCCCGTCGACGTCCATTTCGTTGACGAAGACTTTGTCGATGAAGAAGGCGCCGTCGACGACCATCCCGTCAGCGAGCCTGTTGACGAATCGGCTGAGGACGACACTGTTGACGACGACATATTGCGTTCGACGGAGCTTCCTTATGCAGCAAGCACATAGATTAAGCGCGTCTCTCCATAAAAACTTGACACTGACACAGCAAAGTCATTGAAGCACCACTCCCCCCCACCCCCCCAGTATAGGAAGAGGCCTTTCAGAGGAGCAAAAGGATGCGGGTTTCCCACTTACAGAGTCGGTTTTCAGAGGGCACAGCATACCAGCCCTACCAGGCGCAATCCAGGCAGACCTATCAGCCTTCCACCTACCGTCCGTCTTCTACGGCTGTTTGCTCTCGTCAAGAGGGCCGCAAGAGAACACCATCCCAAGGGCGAGACAATGGAAGGAAATAATTATCAACATCGGGTACCAGCTTCCCTTCCTTTACCCTTCCCGTGGGTGCGAAGATTTGCAATTTCTATCCGCAATGGGAGAACGTAACATCAAACCAGTGGGTATTGGATCTAATTGCCTTTGGTCATACTCTGGAGTTCACGAACAAACCTCCAACCACTCCACCCCAGGGAACCCCTATCCCTCGTCTTCACTTATTGCACAAGGAAGTAAAGATCATGCTCTCAAAAGGTGCAATCGAGGAAGTTCCAACTCTGCAAAGGGGTCAGGGTTTCTACTTCCGTTTTTTTCTTAATAAGGAAGAAATCAGGGGAGTAGAGACCAATACTGGATCTCAGAAAGCTCAACAAGTACCTGAGAAAACAAACTTTCAGGATGGTAACTTTAGCCGAGATCCTGCGTCGCCTCAACAAAGGAGACTTTATGACCTCACTCGATCTGGAAGACGCATATTTCCACATCCCCATCCATCGTAAACACCAAAAATTCCTCAGGTTTACGGTAGCTGGTACCCACTACCAATTCAAGGTTCTCCCTTTCGGCCTCAAGTCAGCACCTAGAATATTTACAAAATGCCTCGCACCAGTGGCCACAGCCTTACTCACTGAAGGTCACCAAGTATTCCCCTACTTGGACGACTGTCTACTGAAGGCACCAACAGCAAATCAAGCGGCCAGAACCACAAATACTTGTCTCCAGCTATTCAACAAACTAGGGCTGACAGTGAACATCAAATAGTCTTCATTTCTTCCCAGTCAGATAACACCATTTATGGGAGCCATGTTGGATACGATCCAATGCAAAGCCTTCCTATTGGACGAAGGACAGGCACGTCTATGACAGCTGGCTGTGACCGTCTCAAGAAGAAAGTCCATTTCAGTTAGAAGGTACAAGTCGCTCTAGGAATGTGCTCATCAGCAATCCACCTAGTACCCTTAGCCAGGCTCAAGAGGAGACCTCTGCAGGAAGAGCTTCAGAAACAATGGCTGCAAACGTCGGGACCCTTTGAAGATACCATTCAAATAACCTCAGCCATGAAAACAGCAATGCAATGGTTGTGTCACGGACCAAATCTTTCGAAAGGCCTCACTTTCCTGCAAGAGATTCCAGACTACATCCTGACAACTGATGCCTCCATGGAAGGCTGGGGAGGTCACTTGCAGAACCTCCAAATCCAAGGCAAATGGTCCAATTCTCAAAAGCAAAGTCATAACAGCCTGGTGTTAAAGGCTATATTCCTCTCTTTACAGGCCTTCCTACCAAGAATAGCATGTGCCTCCGTACTGGTCCGTACGGACAATACGACCAGTGTGTTCTACATAAACAAACAAGGGGGAATTAAATCTCTCACGCTTTCGCAGGAAGCCCAAGAACTATGGAACTGGACAACAGAGCAAGGGATCTCTCTCGGGGCCGAGCACATTCCAGGCTTGCACAACACGCTAGCGGATGCTCTCAGCATAGCTGCATACAATTGCAACAAATGGGAGCTCAACCAATCCCAACTGGACGGAGTATTTGCACTGTGGGGGAAACCAACGCTGGACCCGTTTGCTACAGACATCAATGCCAAATGCCAGTCCTATTCCAGCAGGTCACCCCCTCCTGGGGTCTCAGGGCAATGCCCTTTCGATGCGATGGTCAGGGATATATGCCTACGCCTCCCCCATCTCATTGATCCCCAGAGAGTTGACCAAAATGAAGCTGGAGAGTTGCCGCCTATACTCATTGCGCCCAGGTGGCCCAAGCAACACTGGCTCCTGGAACTTCTGCATCTTTCAGAAGCCAGACCCGTACGTCTGCAGATGTCTCCCTCTCTTCTGACCAGGGACAACGGACAGGTGGTCCATCTGAATCCGGAGTCTCTGCACTTGCATGTCTGGCTCCTGAGTTCCTGGAATTTAGGGACATGAACATTTTGCAGGAATGTAGAGACCTCCTTTTGAAATATAGATCAGAAAGTACCAACAAAACGTACAAGCTGAAATCGAAAAGGTTCTGTTTTTGGTGACAATGAAATGGCCTGCATCCATTTCAAGCATACCCGCAACATATTTTACCATATCTCCTCTCCTTGGCAAAATCTGAATTATGGTTTTGCCTCAGTTAAAATGCATCTAGCCTCCATCTCTCGTTATAGAAGACCAGCGCCCACTTCTCTTTGTGCCTCAAGCCTAGTCGAGCAATTTATGAAGGGACTTTTCCACACTTTTTCTCTGGTGCGAGCACCTCCCCCGGAATAGAATCTCAAAGTGGACCTTGCTCAACTCATGAAATGACCGTTCGAACTATTTCATAAAGTGGAGTTGAAATTACTGACATGGAAAGTCGTTCTTCTGCTGGCTCTCACCTCCGCTAGAAGGGTAAGTGAAATTCAAGCGTTCACCATCAAGAAGCCATTTCTACTGTTCAAGTAAGACGCTATGATTTTAAGGACTAATCCTATATCTATTCCTAAAGTACGTCTCAATTCCACCTTAATGAGCCGGTCATACTTCGGTCCTTCTTCCCGCAACCATCAACACCTGCAGAGGAAGCACTACATACGCTTGATGTTAAACGTTCTCCTAAGTTCTACCTTGAGAGAACGAAGGACATTCGGAAAACTGATCAATTATTAGTGGCCTATGCCCAAGAGAGTGAAGGGACTGCAATAACGAAGGCTACTATCGCAAGATGGATATCAGCGGCGATACAGTTCTGTTACGTCAAAGCTAACAAACCGTTGCAAAGAAGAACGAAAGCTCATTCTACCAGAGCAGTTGCCACGTCAGCTGCCCTCTTCGCGGGAGTGACTCTGGAATAAGTTTGTTGTGCTGCAACCTGGAGGACCACTCATACCATCACACAGTACTACTGCTTGGAGTCCGCGCAAGATGCAGACGCAGCTGTGAGCCAGGCGGTGCTTCGTCACCTCTTCCATTAAGGTAAGCCTCTTTCTAACTCTTAGAAAGAGTCTTTTGTTCTCATAGTGATTTCATGTTCATGATTATGTAAAATATAACCGAGTAAGGTGTATTATAATTTACTCTGTTTTTTCTTGTCTCTCATTGCTACTATGTACATGAAAGTGTGAGTATATGAGAAATAAGTTAACTTTTTCTTACGAATATGCTCTGTACATTTGTTCTCTTCCATCCTTTTATCCAACAGTAAAAAAAAAAAAAAATAATAAGGGGGAGAAAGGACACTCGGGCTCATCTTTAAATGCATCTACTGAATTACTTCAAATTTTTGGGGTTCAGTATACTTTAGAGGTCTCCCACCAACCACAACAGACAAGATAATATTCGATGTTACTGCTTGCTATTCTGATTCAGGCTTGTGAATCTATGAAAGATACCCCAGTACTGGAAAAGAAAATAAGTTAGTTACCTGTAACTGCAGTTATCCAGTATTGGTATCTTTCATAGATTCACATGCACCCACCCTCCTCCCCGTAGCGGCTGTTTCTATATTGTTTAATGAGATACTCACTTCTCACTTGTGCTGGGAAAATCTGAGGGAAACTGCCTCTGCTAGGAGTTTTCTAGAGGGTGCTAGCAGCTGATTGGCTGCATTCAACATTTGGTCCTTTTTTAAAAAGGACATAGACTATTTGAAACATGGGTCCGGGCCATTATATGGCATTATTTACATACTGCTTGATTAGGTTACAGTGGGACTCCCATCTCGACGATGGGGAATGATTCAGGCATGTGAATCTATGAAAGATACCAATGCTGGATAACCGTAGTTACAGTTAAGTAACTTATTTTTTTCTGCATCCTGCTGATTAAGCACGCCAGGCAGCATATGCGGGCTTTACAGTAGGATCTGAAGTCTCAGGCCCAACATTAAGGGGACCTCTTTGACCACATCCAGATCTTGAAGGAGACCGTTTAAGCTCTACTGTGATGGTTACTGGACCACAATTGGGTCAGCAGCAGACCCTTGGTGGACTCCTGTATGCATTTCTGTTGATACCACTGCTTCCCTGAGCTCCGAAGATCAGGAACGACCAGGCCCAAGTCACCCTAGTGGCCCCGGATTGTGCACTAGTGGCCCCGGACTGGGCTGGGCATCTGTCATCATATCAGGCTGCCCCTAAGGAAGGACATTCTGACCAAACAATAGGGAAGGTTTCTGCACCTGGGCGTTCACAATTTCCACCATAATGCATGGAGATACAGCTGAATACCTTCCACCTTCCTCTGAAGGTTGTCGATGTCATGTTGGCAGCCAGGCGTCCCTCAACAAAAACTGTACAAGGCTGTTGTTGGGACAGATTTTTGGTTTGGTGCAACACACACCAGATTGACTCCCTCCAGCCTAAGTTATCTGACATTCTTTTGTTTGTTTTGTCAATCACCTGGCAAGGCTTTGCTTTGGATGCAGTTAAGGGTTATTTTTCAGCTCTTTCTCCCTTTTTACGGTTGCTGGACCAGCCCTCATTATCTAAATCACTGGTAGTGATTCGATTTTTGAACGGTCTCCAACACTTGTTTCCTCCCTTTTATTTTGTCATGTCACAGTGGAACCTTAACGTAGTCCTCACATATTTGATGTGAACTTCCTTTGAGTCGCTTCACAGCTTTCCTTTGTGGCTCCTCAAGGCAGTGTTCCTAGTTGCCATCATCTTGTCGGGTGAGTGTGCTTCAGGCTATCTGTGTTAACCTGCCATTCTTCTTCCTAGACAAATCGGTTCTGCAGATGCTAGTGAACATCATTCTTATCGAAAGTTGTGACCCCGTTCTACATTGGTCAAACCATCACCCTGCTATCGTTCTATGCTTCACCTCACCCCTTTAAGGAGGAGGAGAGACTCCATCACTTGGACCCCAAAAGAGCACTGAGCTTTTACATCGGTCATACCAAAGAGCACCTGGTAGACGATCAGCTCTTTGTGGTGTTTGCTGGAGTGGAAATAGTCTAGGCCGTGTAGAAACAGACCATATCCTGCTGCATCCACTGGCCAAAAAACAGCTTCAAGGAAGACTGTAAGCTCATTCCACTAGGGCCAAGGCTGTTAACACTGTGTTGGTTGGCAGAGTTCCTGTCCTGGACATCTGCCAGGCAGCTACGTGGGCATCGGTCCATGCGTTCCCAAAGCATTACTGTCTGGACAGCCACTTTCGCTGTGAGGGACTTTTTGCCCACTAGGTACTGCTCTGGTAACTATTCAAAAGGTGAGGAATCTGCAGTTAGAAGTTCTGTAACAGAAGAATAAGTTTTGCAGCATGAATCCTTTTCTGTATTCACATGCTGTGCATTATTCCGCCATCTAGTGGTTGGGTCGGGAAACATTCCTTTTTTTTTTTATGGGTGGGCGTCGTCGACCACCATTTGGTGGTAGGTCCATACGCTGTGTGACATGAGACGGCGCCCTGGAAGTTCCTGTACGTAGTCACCATCTTCAGGTTCTTTTTTTCCACCGTTGGGTCTGGAAGCATGACGGAGGAGCTCCGAAGAATTTTGGGAAAAAGAAAATCAGAAGTAAAAAAAATCGACAAAATCGCTGAAGACCGCAGGAAAATTGACAAACCGAGAAGGGGAGCCTTCTCGTTCCTGACGGGGGACCCCGCCAGTAAGAATCACGTGGTCGGAGAAGGAAGAGGGGAGAGGCAGAAATGGGTCACGGAAAACACCCCTTTTAAATTCTGACCCAAGTGCCATCACAAACCTTCACCCCCCCCCTCAAAGTGTGCAACTTTTGTCTTCCGAAGTACCACAAGGATGAAGACTGCGAGGCCTCCGCAGAGTTTGTACCAAAGACACTCTTGGTACGAGGTCAGCGGAGGCTAGAGCACCACACCATTGACAGCACTCAGAAGGCTCCGGAATCTCTCAAAGACCTCTGTTTATCTAGCGACAAGGAAGAGAATGTTGTGAAGGACGAAACAGCACGAGGAGAGGAGTCCGATGTCTAAATCTACGCAGCTGACACCAAAAAGAGGCAAGCGTCAAGAAAGAAAGCGAAGGACACCGAAAAGAAAACAGGTAAGGTAACTAAACCACCGAGAGGCACGGACGCTAAATCCTTGAATACCAAGTCCTCGAAGGCGACCTCTGCTTCGAAATATTCGTCGACCAAAGGTCAGCAAAAACAAAGAGAGCCACACGGATCCTGACCAGAGGATACTGATGGGGCAATTCACCGTTGAAAACCTTGACTCAACCATCCGCTTGGGAGTGAGCAAGAGAGAAGGGCAAGGCCTCAGACGGAGACCGACGCTCGACAAAAAGCACTCGAAGTCGAGCAAAAGAATTAAGGCCGTCCTACTACAAAGGAAAAAGGAGTTTGACAACTCATGGCCACAGAAGCCAAAGACGGCCAGTGGGAATGGAGGCCCCAGCAACCCCAGAACCTCATGAAGACGACCAGGAGGAGTTCTACGAACTCGAGGTGGTCGAGGACACAACGGGGTTTAACAACCAGAACCAGTTTGAGATGACATTGCAGGATCTCAATGCTGAGTCTCGGGTGAGGTGTTGGGGAGGGGGGGGGGAAGGGGGTTGGGGTGGCGGGGGTGGTAGACAGCTATCCTTCGAGGCCATCTCCACCAGATGACCTATCCCTCTACAACATCTCATCAAGAGGGCTAG
Organism: Calotriton arnoldi; assembly: GCA_963921515.1. Lineage (NCBI taxonomy): Eukaryota > Metazoa > Chordata > Amphibia > Caudata > Salamandridae > Calotriton > Calotriton arnoldi. The sequence goes on from CAWUFW010000018.1 coordinate 1,970,268, forward strand.
CGGGACATATTGTAGGAAAGTAGGATCTTCTTTCATGGTCACCCCCACTTGTTGCTGGTGTCATTATGTTTTACTGACTAGTCTGTCTGGGATCCTGCTAATCAGGACACCAATCTCTGTGCTTCTTCCCTAAATTGGACATGGTAGGTACCCTCCAGTTTGGCTTCTAGTGTACCCTTGTAAGACCCTAGTATATGGTACTGAGGTACCCAGGGCATAGGTCCACCAGGGGTCTCCCATGGGCTGCAGCAAGTATTATGCCACCCATGAGAGACCACTCAGATTGTAACTCCGGGCCTGCCATTGCACCCTGTGTAAGATGGTGCTAGCACCACTTAGGAAAGATATAGGCTTCCTTATATCTGAGGTCACTACATTAAAAACGTATAAGTCACCACTAAGGCAGGCCTTTCAATCCTGAAGGCAGGGTGGTGGGTCCTAAGTGTGAGGGCGCCCCTGCATGAGCGGGGTACCCCTACAACCTTCAAAGTCCATTCTCCTGGGTTGTAAGTGCATCAGCCATTATAACATATAAAGGGATCTTGCGTCATTACATGATAACCATCTCTAAACTGGCTGTAACGAACCCTGTGATGTTTGGTATCAAACATGTTGGAATCATACCTCCACACCGTCAACAGTGTGGAGGTATGATTCCATGCACTGTAAAGCTCCTCCGGGAGGCCCTCTGTACTCCCGGTACCAGTCTTCCAGAACTGGACAGCAAGCTAGGACTGCTGCTGGCTAGAGACACAATTCTGCCCTCCTGCTGCTGAGCCAAGCTCGAGCAGGGGAAGGCAGAACAAAAGTTATCCTGCCACAGGGAGGTGTGACCACCTCCCAGACAGGGTTTAGTGTATTGGGACAGGATGGGGGTGCTTGCCAGTGCCACTAAGACTGCTTGAAGGGCACATTTGGTGCCCTCCTTGCATGCTCCAGTTCAGGGAGCCATTGGCTTCCGCTCTGGCGTGAAACTGGACAAAGGACATGGGAGTATCCACCCCACTGTCCAGCCCCTCCTCTGGGAGGAGCCCCTCAATCGTCCCAACCCTTTCCAAAGGGCACTTAAGGGCTTACCTGTGGGTGGGTCCCTAGATGTGTCGTGGGACAAGATTCAGATCACATACCACTTCAACTTCGACCGTCTGGACACTGTGGACTTCGCTTTGGGAACTGAGACTGCACCAGTGAAGATACCTGCTGCTCCAGGTCTCGTCGTCCTGCTGTTCTTCTGCAATGTCTGTGCCCGTGCTCCATAGAGGTTCTTCACCAGGCCTGTGGACATCCAAGACCGCTGAAGGAATCTCCTGTTGGGTTGAAGGGGTCACCCCCCTGCATCTGCAGGCACAGCAACGCAGCTGACTGGTCTGCTGATCCTGGTCTCCCATGGACTCTGTAAGGCTCAGCAACACAGGTGGTGGTTCTGCAACTCCCTCGAGGCCTGCACTGTCTTCATACCGAGTTTGAGGCCAGTATCCCTCGTCAGAACCGCTGGAACAGAACCCCTGTGCACCAGGTCGACTTACCGTTGCCAAGGCTTGCAGACTCTCTCCTCTAGAGATTTTTGGCCTCCAAGAAGCTCCAACCTCAAGCAACTCCTGCAGACAAGATCTTCGCCCTCACCGCTTCCTCTGCACCGCGGGCCTTCTTCATTGGTCAGCTGCTCGAGGTCCTCTTGCGACTCCTGTGCCTTCGGCCCGTGGGTCCTCTCAAGGGTCTTCTTTGGCTTCAGTGGGCTCCTCTGCTTGCTCAGCTCTCCTCCGACTTACCTGGTCGTGGTGAGTCACTTGGACCTTGCTGGTCCCGACACTGCACCTATCTGAAAGAGACACGTTAGTGACAGATTCCTTACCTTAGAATATCCCCAGGCGGCAGGCTGGATCCGGAAAGTTTTTGCGTAGCAGTACCCTTGCGCGTCGGTAGGCGGCGTCGTGCGGCTCCGCGTCCGTCGTCGGCGTCGTGATCGCCGGGATGACGTCGCAGGCAGTACTTAGACGCCGCCCCTGCGCGCTGACGTCAGTTCTTCTTTTTCCGCGCCAGTAAGCGCAGATCCGGGAAGAGCAGTGCCCTAATCAATTTTTGACTAACTTTTTTGTGAATTTTTTCACTTTCTTTCGAGTCTTCATCGACTCCTAGGTGTCGTAGGGATGCCCGGCTTCAAGCCATGCGACGCCTGTGGTCGAATGATGTCGATCACAGACCCGCATCTGGAGTGTCTCTTCTGTCTCGGCCGAGACCACGACACAAAGTCGTGCCCTGACTGCCGGAAACTTCACCCGAAGGCTTTGCGAGAGCGGTCTCGAAAGCTGCTCGAGGTCCGGCAGTCGGCTCCGTGCCGCACCAAGCCCCGGTCCCGGGAGAGGTCGAGGGGCCGGTCGCGGAGTCCCCGCCGGTCGTCGGAGTCCAAGTCTTCGCGCTCCTCGGGTAAGTCGAAGCACAAAAAGTCGAAGAAGCGTCATCGCTCTAAGACTTCGCCTCGCCGGTCTCGCGACTCGGCTGAGGCCCCAGTCGGCACTGTCCCCGCGGCCCCGGACGTGCCTATGGAGCCGCCCCCGCATTACCCGTCCTTTCTGGGTTCGGGGGCGACTCCGGCCGAAATACAGGAATTCCTGTCACCCATGGCCCGCCTCTTCGGGCCTCAAGGTCCCTCCGGTGCGCCTTCGGGCCCCGCGGGCCCTGATGGGGTTGCTCCGGCGTCGCCGACGACTCCGGTCCCGGCGCCGCCTGTCCCACCAGCCTTCATCCCGGCCTCAGCTCCGGCCCCGGCCTCGATCCCGGCTCCGGTGGTGCCGCGACCCCCATCGACGCCGGTTGACTTAACCACGCCTCCGCCGACGTCCCCGGTGCTGTTCCTGACGCCGTCCGGGGCTCCGGACGGAGTCGGTCCCCGTCTCTCCCCGGCTCCGGACATGGAGCCGGACCGACGTCGCTCGACGCCGGCTCCGGCGCCGATGAGACCTTGGATCCCAAATGTCCCTACTCCTCCATATTTTGAACCTGAGGAGGACCAAGAGAGCTGGGAGGGGTTCGAAGACCCTCTCACACAACAGTGCGAGTATGATCAGGACTGGGCTGAGGAACTTGGGGATGCCAGTGGTCTAGACACCTCCCCTGACACTGGCATGCTGTCTCCTCCCGTGGCTACGGAGGAGGGAGCTAATTTCGCAACGGTGTTGCGTAGAGCAGCTGGAGCCTTACATCTCCAATTGCCTACTGTGGCTGTCGGGACTAATCTCCTGACGGAAGTGCTTCAGCCGGCAGCTTCCTCCTCGGAGACTGTGCTGCCGTTTAATGATGCACTCACTGACGTTCTTTTGGGCGCCTGGTCCAAGCCCACCACAGGGGCTCCTGTGGATAGGAACGTGGCCCGACGCCATCGCCCTGCTCCGGGCGACCCCTTGTTTCTCTCCCAACATCCCACCCCCGAGAGCTTGGTTGTCCAAGCCTCTGCCTCCCAAACCGCCTTCCCTACCGCCCCTCCGGATAGGGAATCCAAACGCCTGGACCAATTTGGGAAGAAGTCTTTTCTTCCTCCAGTGCTGGCTTGCGGTCCGTCAACATCGCTTGCCTTTTGGGCCGATATACCCACTCCCTGTGGGATTCGGTGGCGGCTGTTTTGCCGCAGTGTTCTGAGGAGGTCCAGACACTGCTTACCCGCGCCATTGCGGAAGGAAGAGATGCGGCTAAATACACCATAAGTTGTGGCCTTGATACCGCCGACTCGCTGGGCAGATCGCTTGCGACGACGGTGGCGCTACGTCGCCACGCCTGGCTGAGAACAACTGGTTTCTCGGGTGATGTCCAGAATACACTCATGGACATGCCCTTTGATGGAGTCTGTCTTTTTGGTTCGGGCAACCAGCGTGCGGGTCAGGCCACTACCTCCAACCCGTCCGCGGCCTCCAAGCCCTCCTAGTCCTTCCTTTCAGGTGCACAGCACGCCAGTAGGGGCAGGGTCCGCCATCACCTTCACCACTGGCGTCCCATTACCTCGGACAGGTGGGTCTTGGACATTGTCCGAAGGGGCTACTCCCTCCCCTTCGAGACCACCCCCAGCCATGCCACCTCAATTCCACCGCATGTCAGGGGATCACTTGGTGCTTCTGCAGAAGGAAGTCACGGCCCTCTTGGCCAAGAGGGCCATCGAGCATGTTCCGACCCCAGAAGTAGGGGTGGTTGCTACTCCCACTACTTTCTGGTGCCCAAAAAGGACAAGGAGGACATGCGTCCTATCTTGGACCTCCGGAACGTCAATCGCTTCCTCCGGAAGGAGAAGTTCAAGATGCTCACCCTAGTTCAGGTCTTGACTGCCCTCGACCCTGGAGACTGGTTGGTAGCGTTAGACTTGCAGGACGCTTATTTCCACATCCCCGTCCTGCCGGCCCACCGGCGTTACCTACGGTTCACGGTAGGCCTCGAGCATTTTCAGTTCACCGTGCTCCCTTTGGCCTTACAAGTGCCCCTCGGGTGTTCACGAAAGTGATGGCGGTGGTCGCAGCTCATCTGCGCAGGGCAGGGGTTCCAGTCTTCCCCTACCTCGACGACTGGCTGCTGAAGGCGGGCTCGTCCCAGGCAGTCGTCTCCCACCTCCAGACTACGGCCGAACTCCTGCACTCGTTGGGGTTCTCCATCAATGTGCCAAAGTCGCATCTGATTCCTTCTCCACAGCTCCTTTTCATCGGAGCAGTTCTGGACACGACGCAGTTTCGGGCCTCTCCTCCCGAACGGCGAGTCCGGGATATTCAGGTTATGATTCCAATCTTTCAGCCTTTATCCTGGGTTTCGATACGGATGACCCTGAGGCTGCTGGGCCTCATGGCCTCCTGCATCCTGCTGGTCAATTATGCCAGATGGCATATGCGGGCTCTGCAGTGGGACCTGAAGTTCCAGTGGGCGCAGCACCAGGGCAACCTGTCCGATCACGTCCAGATCTCGGAGGGGGCTGCAAAACAGTTGCAGTGGTGGCTCTCGAACCGGCAATGGGTCATGGGCAGATCCCTCTCCCTTCCCCAGCCAGAGCACACAGTTGTGACGGACGCGTCCCTTCTGGGATGGGGCGGTCACGTGGGAGAGGCGGAGATCAGAGGCCTCTGGTCTCCGGCGGAGTCCCGGCTCCATATCAACGTTCTGGAGCTCCGGGCGATCCGACTTGCACTGAAGGCATTCCTTCCCTCTGTCAAAGGGAAGGTAGTGCAGGTGTTCACAGACAACACCACCGCCATGTGGTACTGCAACAAACAAGGCGGGGTGGGGTCGTGGACCCTCTGTCAAGAGGCTCTGCGCCTCTGGACATGGCTGGAACATCAGGGCATGTTCCTGATGGTTCAACACCTGGCAGGTTCCCTGAACGCCAGGGCGGACGAAATCAGCCGCAGGTGCATGATGGATCACGAATGGCGTCTTCACTCGGAAGTGGCGCAAGGTCTCTTTCTGCAGTGGGGAGAGCCTTGGTTAGATATATTCGCCACCGAAGAGAACGCGCAATGTCATCAGTTCTGCGCGTTGGAATTTCCAAGGCGGCACTCGCTCGGCAACGCTTTTCGTCGCGAGTGGAGTTGCGGTCTGTTGTACGCCTTTAAGCCTATACCACTTCTACCGAGTGTTGAAGAAGATTCGGCGCGACCGGGCCCAAGTCATCCTTGTGGCTCCGGACTGGGCTCGAAGAGTTTGGTATCCCGAGCTACTCAGTATGAGCGTCGATCCCCGATCCGTCTGCCTCTTCGGGAGGATCTTCTGTCGCAGCAGCAGGGGACGGTCCTCCACCCGAACCTGTCCAGCCTCCACCTGCTTGCGTGGAGATTGAGCGGCGGCAGTTGATTCCTTCGACTTGCCTCCCGAAGTTTGTGATGTCATTCTGGCAGCCAGGCGTCCCTCCACTAAGGTGGTATACGCCTACAGGTGGAACAAGTTTGTGGCATGGTGCACAGCAAAGGCTGTGAATCCCCTCTCTGCCCCTCTTTCTGAGGTTCTTCTGTTCCTTCTTTCACTGGCCCAACAGGGTTCTGCCCTGGGTACCATCAAGGGCTATCTTTGTGCCATTTCGGCCTTCCTCAGGCTTCCTGATCAGACCTCCCTTTTCAAGTCCCCTGTTGTTAACAGGTTTCTAAAAGGCATTACACACCTCTTCCCTCCTGTTCCGTTTGTGATGCCTCAGTGGGACTTGAACTTGGTTCTTACCTTTCTCATGTGCGCTCCCTTTGAGCCTCTACATAACTGTCCTCTTCGTCTTCTGACTCTGAAGACAGCCTTTCTGGTGGCCATCACCTCTGCTCGGCGTGTGAGTGAGCTCCAGGCTCTTTCATGCAAACCTCCCTTTCTGTCTGTTCATCCGGACAAGGTTGTTCTTAGGACGCGTCCGTCCTTCTTGCCAAAGGTGGTTACTGCCTTCCATATTGGGCAGACCATCACTTTGCCCACCTTCTTTCCGCCTCCGCATCCTTCCAGAGAGGAAGAGAGGCTCCACCGTCTGGACCCAAAACGTGCGCTTTCTTTTTACATCAACCGCACACACCAGTTCCGGGTGGATGACCAGCTTTTTGTTGGCTACGTGGGTGCCAAAAAAGGTCGGGCGGTACACAAAAGGACCATCTCCCGCTGGGTCACTATGTGTATCAAAGCCTGCTATTCTTTGGCTAAGAAGGAGCCTCCTGTTGGGCTGCGTGCCCATTCCACCAGGGCAACGGCGGCTACCACGGCTTTAGGCCGCGGGGTTCTGTTACAGGATATATGTCAGGCAGCTACGTGGGCCTCGCTGCACACGTTTACCAAACATTACTGCCTTGACAGCCAAGTCCGGAGAGACGGCTTCTTTGGCCGTTCTGTTCTCCGGGACTTCTTCGTCTGATCTTTGTTCGCAGACCCACCACCGGGGTTGGTATTGCTGGGGTATCTATCCTAAGGTAAGGAATCTGTCACTCACGTGTCTCTTTCAGATGCACAAGTTACTAACTTGTGTAACGATATATCTGTAAGAGATATATCCTCCCCGTTCTGCGAACTGATTTCTAGGGTTAAGGACATCCCTTTCAGGGCCCTAGTATTTTTCAGACACCTATGTCAGCTTCTTGCATGGCTCTGCGTTCCTGGCGCGGAAAGTCGTGTACAGAACTGACGTCAGCGCGCAGGGGCGGCGTCTAAGTACTGCCCGCGACGTCATCCCGGCGATCACGACGCCGACGACGGACGCGGAGCCGCACGACGCCGCCTTCCAACGCGCAAGGGTACTGCTACGCAAAAACTTTCCGGATCCAGCCTGACGCCTGGGGATATTCTAAGGTAAGGAATCTGTCACTAACTACTGTCTCTTACAGATATATCGTTACACAAGTTAGTAACTTGTGCTTTTCGTCTACTACGTTGTTTGCCGCTGCCGAGGCTTGTTGGTGCCCCCTGCCTGACACTGACCCCTGGCCTCTCGACATCCGATGTAGGACAGTTCGTGAACGCCGCCTGGTCTTCTACAGTGTTGCCTTGTCCGCAGGGCTGCAACTTTAAGGGCACCGTCAACCTCACCTGCATCTCCGACATCAGTGGGCATTCGTCTTCCGTGCCTCCTGGTCACTCCTGAGTGGCATAGACTCCGTCCCCTCTGGTTGCAGGTACCTTTCATCTTGAATCCACATTTAGGTTCCACCGGACTCCTTCGTCGTCTTCTCTAGCGGCATCTTTCCTGAAGTCCTCCATTGTGGTCTACGGCGGTTTCCTAAGTCACATGGCACCTATGCACCCGGCTTCCCTGGTGTAGGTATCCTGGTTCCTGGGCTATCCACGGGTGGGGTGACTCTCCAACCTTCCATCTTCCACGGGGTTTCTTCAGAGTCCACTGGGAAGGGTCCTTTCTCTTTAAAACTGCAACGGCGACTTACCCATTGACTTGTGTTGATCACGCGGTCGTGTTCGCACGCTGCACACGGCTTCCATGGGGTTCCTGGGTAATTATCTTGGGTGGTTTCTTGGGTCCCTAACTCCTACGTCCTCTGGGTCCATTCTTGACTTGTCATGGTTCGCATTCCACTATTTTAGTATATGGTTTGGTCTTCCCTTGGAGACCACTGTGTATTTGTGCTACTTACATGCTCTATTTCCTAAGTATTGTGTGTATTGTGTTTCTATCTCCGGGTAGGAGATAGTACAAATGTGTTTGTAATAAAATATATATTTTTATAACTACACTGTGATTTTTTTTCACTTAACCTATACCATAAGATTAAGTAATGGTAAAAAAAAAGCTGCTTTACACTCCATCTGGACTAAGCCTGAAGGCTGCGCTCCACAGCTACCACTTGGAGAGCTTTCTAAGGTTGTCTAAGACCACTAAAATCACCATGAAGGTTGTCTGGATTAGTGCAGGGTGCTACACTTAAATAAGTGAGCACCATATAAGCCAGCCTCTCACACATATGGAGTGCAACTAGAGGAGGAAGCATGTTTCCTTCTTGAAACAATGCCCTCAGAAAAGGGAAATCTATATCTGTCCGTGCTCCCTAGCATCCTGGATCAAGGGATAGAGGCCTTCCATGAGCCAGCCACTGAAAGGGCTTTGTAGGAGGCTGGCTTATTATATGGTGCACACTTACTTAAGTGATGCACCTTGCACTAATTGAGACAATCCTTATGGTGATTTTAGTGGTCTTTGATAACCTTTGAAAGCTCTCAGTGGTAGCAGTGGAGTGCAGCCTTTAGGCTTATCTTGAAGGAGTGTAAAGCAGCTTGTTGTACCAACTTTAATCAGTAGTGGAGGTTAGATGAAAAGAAACAACACATTGTTTATAAAAATAGGTCTTATTCATTACACACACTATCACTAACACATTGGTATATCTCCTACCCGGAGATATCAACACAAGACATGAATACTTTGCAAGAATCAGGTAAGTAGCACATATATATCCTGGTCTCCAGGGGGGAGACCAATCCATATAGTAAGAAAGTGGAATGTGAACTGCCATAGAGAATGGGACTTGGACCAGAAGAGTCAGAGGAGCTGGGGACATGAGGCACCACCCAAGGTAAGTCCCCAAGAACTCCACAGAGGCTGTGTGCAGAGGGGAAGCACAGCCGCGTGCCCAGTGGAAGTCAATGGAGAAGTTGTGGTTGCAGTTTTAAAAAAAGACCCTTCCCAGAGGACCTTGAAGAAACCCTTAAGAAAACAGAAGGTTGGAGAGCCACCCCACCTGTGGATGCCCTAGGAACCAGGCTACCTGCACCAGGGAAGCCGGGTGCATCGAGGTGAAGTGACGTCAGTACCTGCTGTAGACAGCAAAGGGAGACTTCGAAGAAAAGATGCCTCTTGAGAGGATTGCGAAGTAGTTCGGTGGAATCCAACGATGGATTTTGGAAGTGAAGAACCTACAAGCAGCGGGACAGAGTCTATGCCACTTGGATGGAAGGAATCACAATGCCCACGGATGTCGAGAAGCTATGAAGAGTAAGCGGTGACCTTGTCGATGCAGCTGTGAGGACCAGACGATGCTGAGGAAGACAGGAGCTATGCACGAGCTATCCCACGTCAGATGTCGGTGTCTAGGTGGTCGGTGTGCAGGCGGGCGCACCAACAAGCCTTGGTATCAGCAGCTGGAGTGGAAGACGAAAAGAGGCAAATTTAGGGGCCAGCAAGGTCCAAGGGACTCACCAAATGCAAGAGTCAGAGCACGCCCCGAGCAAGCATGGAAGCCTACTGAAGCAAGAGTATACCCTCAAGAGGACCCATAGGCCAAAGACCCAGGAGTCGCAAGAGGACCTCGAGCAGCTCACCAAAGATGGAAGCCAACGGTGCAGGGGATGCAGTGAGGATACTGATCTTTGCAAGATGAGGTGCTGGAGGCTGGAGCTTCTTGAAGCCGAAGATCTCTGGAGTGCAGAACTAAACAGCCTTGGCAACGGCAAGTCTACGTGGTGTCCATGTGTTTGGTTCCAGCGGCCCCGACGAGGGATACTGTCCTCAAAATTGCTGAGATAACAGGTCAGGCCTCTAGGGAGCTGCAGAACCACCACCTGTAATGCTGGGCCTCTGGAAGTCCCTAGGACGACAGGAGCAGCAGACTAGTCAGACTCTTTGCGGTGCCTGCAGATGCAGGGGAGTGACTCCTTCACTCCAAGGGAGATTTCTTCAGATGTCCTTGATTCCCATAGGTCTTCTGGAGAACCTGGATGTAACACAGACAACGAAGAAGGCTTGTAGAACAGCGAGACCAGGAGCAGCAGGAGTCTTCCTTGTTGCAGTCTCCGTTCCAGTCAAAGTCCAACATAGTCCAAGTCTCCAGACGATTGAAGAACGACGTAGTTTCAGGGTTGAGTCTGAATCTGAGGACCCAGCCACAGGGGAGCCCTTAAGTACACTAAGAAATAGGTTGGAACGACTCGGGAGGGGGGAGGGTCCCTCCCAGAGGAGGGGCTGGACAGAAGGGAGGATGCTCCCATGTCCTTTGTCCAGTTTTGCGCCAGTGCGGGAACCAAGGATTCCTGAACTGGTTCAAACTGGAGTATGCAAGGAGGGCACCAAATGTGCCCTTCAAAGCAGTCTTCATGTGCCCCAGCCCATTACACTAAATGACTGATGTCCACTATATGCCTAAAAATGGCTGACTGCACTTACAAAGCCTGGAGAATCGACTCCAGGGTTTGTATAGGTGTCCTGCTCATGCAGGGCACCCTCACACTTATAACCCAGCACCCTTCCTTCAGGATTGAAAGGCCTGCCTTAGAAGTGACTTACGGGTTTTAAGTGTAGTGACCTCAGATATAAGGAAACTTATATCTGTCGTGAGAGATGGAAGCACCAACCCACACAGGCTGCAATGGCAGATCTGTTGTCACCGTTTAAGTGGACTCCATGGGTGGCACAATACATGCTGCAGCCCATGGGAGACCCCTGATGTACCTATGCCCTGGGTACCTTAGTACCATATACTTGGGACTTACAAGGGTACACCAGTGGCCAATTGTGGAGGTATCAAAGTACTTACATTGTCAATTTAGGGGAGAAAGCACAGTTGCTGGGGTCCTGTTTAACAGGATTCCAGCAGACTAGACCAAAAACACACTGACACCTAGCAAAAAGTAGGGGGAACCATGAAAGCAGATCGTACTTTCCTACAGGCTGTAACACCAAGAGTGGAAAAGAAGTATAAGCATTCCACTCAGGATGCAAAATACATAAAGGGCAGTACTCCAGCTGACTCAATTATAGTAGCGACCGCTAGGAAGAGAAACAAGACCCCACATCCAAGGGACAGCTGCTAGAAAAAGGAAAGCAAGAGGCTTGACTTGGTGGGAAGAAAGATGGAGAGGGAAGCAGCCACCCAATGGAGCATTGCTACCTCCAACGCTCTCTTGAACTGCTGTGGCCACCAACAATGGGACGAAATAGAGGGCGTTATGCAGCACCTCCCAGAGGAATACCGCAAAAGGGCCAAGGCTGTAATACAGGAAGGAAAGAATATTGCCAATACCTGCCTCAAGTCCGTACTAGATGCAACAGATAATGCCAGCAGGCAGATGTGAACAGGGACAACAATAAGGAGACACCCCTGGCTCAGGGTTTCCGGCTTCAAACCGGAGGTGCAAGCCTCGATCAACAACATGCCTTTCATAGGTGATGCCCTGTTCGGTCAAACAGTGGCTGATACCAGTCAACAGTTAAAGAAGGATAACGAGACGACAAAGGCAATGGGTTGCACTTCGATACAAGGGTTCCTTCAGGAGGATAGGAACTGCAAACCGGAGACCCTCAGGCAGGGCACCCTTCACATCTAGGGAGCAATAACAGCAGTCCCAAAGCAGCACACATCAGGCCACACAGCAAACATACCAGCAGTGACAATATCCGGCGAGACAGCCATTTGGAGGGAGAGCAAGGCGAAGAGGTCAAACTCCCAGAGGGGGGAAGACCGACAGGCAAGTTACTCATGCAGCATTCAAGCCCACCACGGGACACCTGTGTGGAGCATAAGGGGATTCATCCAGGAGCGGGGGACAATTACATCAGACGATTGGGTTTTTAACATAATACGTCATGGATACTGCATTGAATTAATTAGAGAACCTCCACAAATCCCCCCCAAAACCAAAGAACTTCATGGGGCAAAACATCACACAAATCAGAAAGTAGGTCAGAGAGGTCTTTTAAAAAAAAGAGCCATAGAAAAGGTCCCAGCAAAAGAAGCAAACAAGTGAATCTACTCCCCATACTTTCTAGTGCCAAAGCAAGATCTGACTCCTGAGACTAATCCTAGACCTCAGATTTCTAATCAAGTTAATCCATACACAACACTTCAAGATGAGAGCACTGCATGGAGTAATACCACTCCTAAGAGAAGAAGATTATATGGCCACCCTAGATCTAAAGGACGCTTATCTACATTTACCTATGAACCAAAGACACAAAAAGTACCTCAGATTTTTTCTGGACAAGGTGCATTACCAATTCACTGCTACCATTTGGCATAAAGTCGGCACCGAGAGTATTCACAAAGTGCTTAGCAGCGATAGAAGCCCACATAAGAAGAGGAGGAATCAATGTCTACCCATACCTATACAACTGGCTAGTGAAGGCACAATAAAAAAAAAAAATGCCACAAAGACGTGTAAAGAGTAATTGCCACACTGCAACGTCTTGGTTTGACAATAAGACACAAGAAATCTTCACAACCGGAACAAGTAAAGGTGTTCCTGTGAGCAACCATAAACTCCAGAACACTGCGAGCATATCCAGTCCAAAAGAGAGCAGAGTCAATTGCAGAGCAGACTCGCCTTTACCAGAGGGGTTGGTCTCTGATAGTGCGGACTGTCATGAAACTCATGGGCATGATGGCATCATGCGTCCCACTCATACCACATGCGAGATTGCATAAGCACCCCATTCAGGAATGTTTCTGCAACAAATGGTCACAAGCCACAGGGAGCTGGGACTATTTGTCTCAGCAAAGGTAGAATGGGAAATACTATGGTGGAATTCTACAAATGTTAACATGGGGAGACCATTCAAGACACCAGCTCCCACGGTGACCCTAAAAACGGACGCATCCCACAAGGGTTGGGGAGCAAACACTGGCAACCTGAAGGTACGAGTATTGCGGAACAGCACAGATGCAGTAAAACACATCAACTATCTGGAAATGAAAACAGTATTTCTAACCCTAAAGGATTTCCGGGCGCACATAGGAGGGCAAACTGTACTGATCAAAACGGACAACACCACAACCATGTTCTATCTCAACAAGCAGGGTGGTACAAGATTCTTCACCATATCAAAGCTAGCCCAGGCAATACGGAGATGGGCGATCCAAAGACAGATCACATTATAGAAGTCCACCTACCAGGGAAACAAAATACGGAGGCATACAGTCTGAGCAGGATGGACCGCACCTCCCACAAATGGGAGATGAAGCAGGAGACACTGGAAAAGATCTTCAAAGCCTGGGGCATGCCAAGCATAGACCTATTTGCAACTCCAAAAAAAACGCAAAACGCCAGTCCTTCGCCTCCAGGTTTCCACACCACTGATTAAAGGGTAATATCCTGTCAATAAACTGGTCAGGGAAATGTGCATACTCATTTCCTTCAATTCCCCTGATCACAAAAAGGTACTGGACAAAGCTAGACTACCAGGGACAAGGCTCATCCTCATAGCCCCACAATGGGCAAGGCAGACCTTGCATTCAAACCTACTAGAAATGTCCAATGGACAAATGATCACAATCGAAGAGGAACAAGATCTGCTGACAATGCAAGACGGAAAAGTGTACCACCCGAAACCAGCCACACTCGGTCTAGTGGCATGGCTCCTGAATATATGGAGTTCTTTCATCTACTGCTTCCACCCAGGACAATGGAAATTCAAAGGTAAGCTAGAACCCCAAGCACAAGGAAGTGCTATGCTGAAAAATGGAGCAGATGCATCCATTGGTGCACAGACAACAGGAGAATGGAAACCAGGACAGAACAAGAAACTGTACTAACATTCCTCACTCACCTGTTAGACAGTGGGCTAACCTACACATTGCTAAAGATACACTGAGACGCTGTAGTACCCTACACACGATGTAGATCAGGTAACAACTTTGTGACATCCCCAGTGGTAAAGAGATTCTTGGAAGGTTCTGAGAGAGTTGCACCAACCAGCGGCGTAACACAGGCCCACGCAGCCCCTGCGGGGGGCCCAAGCTCCAAGGGGTCCCCTTCGCACAGTACTCTGGCCGGAGAGCTCCTAATTGAGTCCAGAGGGGGACCCTCCATGTGCCTTGCAGGGGGGCCCCATCAAGTTTCGTTATGCCAGTGGCACCACCAAGATCAGTTCCAACACCATTGTGGAATTTGAACACCATACTAACGCAATTAATGACAGAACCCTTTGAGCCTATGCACAAAACCGATCTAAAGTCACTCACTCTAAAGACACCCTTTCTGATCACATCGCTCAGTCAGTGAGCTACAAGCATTGACAATACATGAACCATACCTACAAATCCACAAGGACAAGGTGGTCCTCAGAACCAATCCACATTTCCTACCCAAGGTAATGACCCAATTTCATGTCACCTTAATATAGAGCTACCAGATTTATTCAAAGAGCCAAGGACACAGTCCGATAGAGCCTTTACACACTGGATGTATGGAGAGCTTTAATGCACTATCTGCAGGAAACAAAGGAGTTTTGGAAGGGGAACCAATTATTTGTCTAGTTTGCCAGAGTAAGCAAGGGATCACCAGTGCCAAAGTAATAATCTCTAGATGGAAACAGTTCAAACTTGCTACTCCAGCGTGCGGAAGACTCTACCCGTGTGCCCCAGGGCACACTCAACTAGGAAAAAAGATGCTACACCCGTATTCCTAGCAAACGTCCCCATTGACGAAATCTGCACAGCAGCTATCTGGGCATCTTCATGCACCTTTATAAAACATTGTGTGGACATTGAGATGAACAAGGAAGCACGGTTGGGACAGAAGGTACAACCTGTTTTCTAAGACATCCACATTTCAACCCTAGGGATGGGATACAGCTATATAAATTATTGCACAGCATGTGAATCAAGAAAAGGATTCATGCTGCAAAACGAAATGGTGACTTACCAGTAGGAGTAGTTTTGCAGATTGAAGGGTTTTCTGGATTCACATGCAACCCACCCACCTCCCCAGAAATAGGAGATGAAGCAACCAGGTTAAAGGAGGGAAAAGAAAAAGGACTACAAAGGAAAGAAAAAAAGAATCAGAGGATGCTGACTACACACAGGAACTTCCAGGGCGCCGTCTAACGTCACACAGGGAATGGACTTACCACCAAATGGTGTACGACGCCCACACAAAAAAAAGAAGAAAAGGAAAACAAGAACGTTTCTGAACTCAACCACTAGATGGCGGAATAATACACAGCATGTGAATCCAGAAAATTCTTCAAGCTGAAAAACTACTCCTGCTGGTAAGTAAATATTTAGTCTGAAAGAGACTGTAGTTATAGATTCCTTACCTTAGAATAACCCCCAGGCGTCAGACTAGATCCGGAGAAATTTTTTCGTAGCAGTACCCCTGTGCGCCGGTAGATGACGTTGGTCGACTCCGTCATCGGCGTCGTGTTCGCCGGGATGACGTTGCTGTGTCTTAGACGCCACCACTGCGCACTGACGTCAGTTCTTGATTTTTCTGCGCCAGCCAGTGCAGATCCGGAGAGAGCGTGCCACTTAGTCACTTTTTGACTAACTCTTTTTCGACTTTTGTCGACATCTTTTTGAGTCTTCGACTCCTGGTGCACGAGGGATGTCCAGCCGTCTGCCCGGTTTCAATCCCTGTGACTCCTGTCATAAGTTGATGCCGGTCACCGATCCGCACCTCGTGTGTCTCTGGTGCCTGGAGCGCGACCACAGCACGAAGTCGTGCTCCGAATGCCGGGCCCTGAACCTGAAGTCTTTGTGGGAGCGGTCCCGAAAGCTTTTGGAGGCCCGGCAGTCCGCTCTGTTCGAGGTCCCAGTCGAGGGGAAGGTCGCGGAGCCACCACCATTCGTCCTCGTAGTCTTTGCACTCCTCGGGGAAGGCGAAGAAGCATCATCGCTCTTCGCCTTTTCCCCGTCCGTCAGCCGACGCAACGTGGGACCCGGAGCGTCATCGTACTCCGGTACTTCCTCGGAGCCTGCTGGGACGGCTCCGCGCTTCCCTCCCTTTCCAGGAGCTGGAGCGTCCCCTGCCCAGCTTTGTGCATTTTACGAAGCGCTGCATAGCATCTTTAGACAGCCTGACTCCGCAGGCGCGCCTTCGGGCCTCACGGACGCGGCTGGGGGCCCTGGGCCTTTGATGCCGGCGGCTCCGGCGTCGCAGGGTCCCCAAGGATCCAGGCCTGGATCCGGATTGGTGCCGGTCGACCTCACGGTACCTTCCCCGGCACCGATTCCAGTGACGATGCCCCGACGTCGGTTGTGCCCCTGACCAGCGTCGACCCCAGCCTCACCCTCGATTTGGACACGGCGCCGGACCGACGTTGGTACCGGCACCGGAGGGTACTTTTGTACCGCTGTTCATCCCTGGCATTCCCTACCGCCCTGAGTGGCAGCCAGAGGAGGGTGAGGAGGACTGGGAGGGGTCTGTTGACCCTCTAGCAGACCAACTTGAGGAGCCGGACTGGCGAGAGGAGTTGGGTGACGCCAGTGGTCTGGATAGCTCCCCAGACCTTGGTATTCTTTCTCCCCCTACCGTGGCTACGGAGGTGGGAGTCTCCTACGCTGTGGTGTTACGTAGGGCGGCTGAGGCCTTGGGCCTCAAGCTTCCTACGGTGGCTGTCAGGACTAACCTCATGACTGAGGTGCTTCAGCCGGCAGCAGCCTCTTCGGAGCCCCTGCTGCCTTTTAATGAGGCTCTCACTCACATCCTTCTGGGCACTTGGTCCAAGCCCAGCACAGGGGCTCCTGTGGACAGGATGATTGCCCGACGCCACTGCCCGGCCCCGGGCGACCCACTTTTCCTCTCCCAACACCCTACCCCTGAGAGCTTGGTGGTCCAAGACTCATCCTCAAAGGCGCATTCCCTACTGCTCCCCCAGATAGGGAATCCAAGAAGCTGGACCATCTTGGGAAGAAGCTGTTTTCTTCCGCCAGCTTAGGACTGCAGTCGGTGAACACCGCATGTCTCTTGGGCCGTTATACACACACGTGTGGGATACGGTCGCGCAACTGTTGTGCCACAGTGCCTGGGCCGTGCTCACCTGCGCTGTTGCTGAGGATCGAGACGGAGCTAACTTCACCATCCGGTGTGGGCTGGATACCGCTAACTCGCTGGGTAGGACGGTTTCCATGTCGGTAGCCCTGAGGCGCTACGCCTGGCTGAGAATGTCTGGCTTCTCCATGGATGTCCAATCCACACTTTTGGACATGCCCTTTGATGGCCGTCACCTGTTTGGTGACAAGGTGGACAACGAGCTCGAGCGCTTCAAGGACTCTAGGGCCACGGCAAGATCCTTGGGCCTCGCAGCAACTTCTCGCCCCATGCAGTCTGCCTTTCGCCCCTTTCGGGGCTACGGAAGGGGTGCCCCACCACGTTCCACACAGGGCTGCGCAGGCTGCGAGCCTATGTGTGGCCGGTGATATGGGACTCAGCGTTTTGGGTCTGGGGGCCAGCGGGTGGGCCAGTCCACCAATGCCCCCTCTGCAGTAGCCTCCAAACCTTCCTAGTCCGACTTTTCACGGCCACCATTTGCCATTGGGCGGATGGATCCGCCATCACCTCCCCCACTGGCACAACATCACGTTGGACAGGTGGGTTTTGCAGATAGTCCAAAGGGGCTACTCCCTCCCCTTCAAGACTGCCCCTCCCTCCATGCCACCAACACTCCATCGCATGTCGGAGGATCACTTAGCCCTTCTCTGCCAGGAAGTTACGGCCCTCTTAGCCTAGGGGGCTATCGAACGAGACCCTGTGCCAGTAGTAGCAAAAGACACACAATTGATGGACGGAATGCAGAACAAATCAAAACATTCACCCCCAGTCAAGAGATCCGGGTTAAATCCATCATTCTTTTGCTCACCATGCCACCCCAGTTTAGACCTGGCCATATGCAAATCAGTCTTGACCCTGTGCCTCATGGGAACAGTCCAGCCCGAACTGCCAAGCCAGGTCCTCCCTGGACCGGAAACAAGCATCCTAGGACCGGTTTGGGTCCCGTGCGCTCTATGCCACTGGAGTCAAGCTATCCTGGCTGATGAGGGCTGAAAGCCCGAAACCGGTCCTAGGATGCTTGTTTCCAGTCCAGGGAGGACCTAGCCTGGCAGTTCGGGCTGGACTGTTCCCATTGGGTGCAGGGTCAAGACTGATTTGGTCCAGACTGGAATGGCATGGTGAGCAAAAAAACGATGGATTTAGACCCAGATCTCTGTACTGGGGTGAATGTATGACATTGTTCTGCATTCTGTCCATCAATTGTTGTTTTTGCATTTGTCACCCCGAGTGGGACGGGTATGCCCAGACGTGGGTCCTGTGCTCTCCATGCCACTGGAGTCAAGCTATCCTGGCTGATGAGGGCTGAAAGCCCGAAACCGGTCCTAGGATGCTTGTTTCCAGTCCAGGGAGGACCTGGCCTGGCAGTTCGGGCTGGACTGTTCCCATTGGGTGCAGGGTCAAGACTGATTTGCATATGGCTGGGTCCAAACTGGAATGGCATGGTGAGCAAAAAAACGATGGATTTAGGCCCAGATCTCTACTGGGGTGAATGTATGACATTGTTCTGCATTTAGTCCATCAATTGTTGTTTTTGCCTGTGCCAGAAGTAGGGCATGGTTGCTACACCCACTACTTCCTGGTACCCAAGAAGGACAAAGGCCTGCGTCCTATCTTAGCCCTCAGCTGCTTCCTCTGAAATGAGAAGTTCAAAATGTTAATCTTGGCTCAAGTCCTGTCTGCCATCGACCCTGGAGACTGGATGGTAGCGTTTATTTTCACATCCACGTCTGGCCTGCCCACCGGCGTTACCTGCGGTTCGCGGTAGGCCACGAGCATTTCCAGTTTACCGTTCTCCCCTTTGGCCTTGCCAGCGCCCCTCGGGTGTTCACAAAAGGGATGGTGGTGGTCGCAGCTCATCTGCGCAGATTAGGGGTTCCAGTCTTCCCCTATCTCGACGACTGGCCGTTGAAGGCGGGCTCGCCCCAGGCTGTCGTCTCCCACCTTCAGGCTACGGCGGACCTCCTGCATTCGCTGGTGTTCACTATCAACGCGCTAAAGTTGCACCTGATTCCCTCTCGGAGGCTCCTTTTCATCGGAGCAGTTCTGGATACAGCGTAGTTTCGGGCTTATCCTCCCGAGCAGCGAGTCCGGGATATTCGGGCTATGATACCGATGTTTCAGCCTCCATCCCAGGTTTCAGTGAGAATGACTCTGAGGCTGCTGGGCCTCATAGCCTCCTGCATCCTGCTGGTAGATCATGCCAGATGGCATATGTGGGCTCTGGAGTGGGACCTGAAGTTCCAGTGGGCGCAGCATCAGGGGAATCTTTCCGATGTCGTCCAGATCTCGGAGGGGACTGCGAGTCAGTTGCAGTGGTGGCTAACGAACCAAGATTGGGTCAACGGCACATCCCTCTCCCTTCCCCAGCCAGAGTTCACAGTGGTGACAGATGCGTCACTCCTGGGATGGGGCGGCCACATGGGAGTGGCGGAGATCAGAGGCCTCTGGTCTCCGGCGGAGTATGGGTTCCACATCAACCTTCTGGAGCTTCGGGCGATCCGTCTTGCACTGAAGGCATTCCTTCCTTCTCTCAAAGGAAGGGTAGTGCAGGTGTTCACGGACAACACCACCACCATGTGGTATTGCAACAAACAGGGAGGGGTGGGGTCATGGACCCTATGTCAAGAGGCTCTTCCCCTTTGGACATGGCTGGAACATCAGGGCATATCCCTGGTGGTTCAACACCTGACGGGTTCCCTGAACGCCAGGGCGGACGGACTCAGCCGCCGGTGCATGATGGATCACAAATGGTGTCTTCACTCGGAGGTGGTGCAAGGTCTCTTTCAGCAGTGGGTAGAGCCTGCGTTAGATCTATTCGCCACCGAAGAGAACACGCAATGTCCGCAGTTGTGCGCGTTGGAGTTTTCAAGCCGGCACTCTCTCGGCGACGCCTTTCGTCGCGAGTGGAATTGGGGCCTCCTGTACGCCTTTCCGTCTGTACCACTTCTACCCAGAGTGCTTAAGAAGGTCAAGCGTGACCGGGCCCAAGTCATTCTTGTGGCTCCGGACTGGGCACGAAGAGTCTGGTACCCCGAGCTCTTGAGCATGGCCATCGATCCTCCGATCAGACTGCCTCTTCGGGAGGATCTTCTGTGGCAGCACCAGGGGACAGTCCTCCACCCGAACCTGTCCAGCCTCCACCTCCTTGTGTGGAGATTGAGCGGTGACAGTTGACAGCTTTTGACCTTCCTCCCGAAGTCTGTCATGTCATCTTGGCAGCCAAGCGTCCCTCCACTAAATTGGTATACGCCTGTAGAACAAGTTTGTGGCATGGTCTACTGCAAAGGCTGTGGATCCCCTTTCTGCCCCCCTTTCAGAGGTTCTCCTCTTCATTCTCTCTTTGGCCCAGCAGGGTTCTGCTCTGGGCACCCCTTAAAGGCTATCTTTCGGCCTTTCTTCGCCTTCCTGATCAGCCTTCTCTTTTCAAGTCCCCTATTGTAAACAGATTTCTAAAGGGCATTTTTCATCTCTTTCCTCCTCCTCCTTTTGTAATGCCCCAGTGGGACTTGAATCTTGTACTTACTTATCTTCCGTGTGCTCCCTTTGAGCCACTACATAATTGTCTTCTTCTTTCTTTAAAGACTGCTTTCCTGCTTGCCATCACCTCTGCTCGCAGGGTGAGTGAGCTTCAGGCTCTGTCTTCCAAGCCTCCCTTTCTTACTGTTCATCCGTAAAAAGTGGTCCTTCGCACTAGGCCCTCTTTTCTGCCCAAAGTGGTTACCTCTTTCCACATAGGTCAGACCATCACATTGCCCACCTTCTTCCCGCCTCCGCACCCTTACAAAGAGGAGGAGAGACTCCACCGTCTGGACCCAAAACGTGCGCTGTCCTTCTACCTTGACCGCACTAAAGAATTCTGGGTGGACGATCAACTCTTCGTGGGTTATGTGGTGCTAAGAAAGTTCGCGCCGTGCACAAACGTACCATCTCTCGATGGGTTGTCCTATGCATCAAGATCTGTTATTCTTTGGCAAAAAAGGAACCTCCAGTAGGACTGCGCGCCAACTCCACCAGGGTGACGGCAGCCACTACTGCTTTGGGACGTGGAGTTCCGCTGGTTGACATCTGCAGGCAGCCACGTGGGCATCCCTGCACACTTTCACTAAACATTACTGCCTGGACAGCCAAGTCCAGAGAGACCGCTTCTTTGGCCGTTCTGTTCTCCAGGACTTCCTGGTGTGAACTTAGTTCGCAGACTCACCACCAGGGTTGGTATTGCTGGGGTATCAATTCTAAGGGAAGGAATCTATAACTACAGTCTCATTTAGATGTACAAGTTAAATACCTTCGGTAACAATGTATCTGTAAGAGACATATGTAGTTATAGATTCCTTACCGCCCCACCCATCCTCCCCGTTCTATGAACTGACTTCTAGGGCTAGGGACTCCCTTCTAGGGCCCTAGTTATGTGCACCAGTGGTCAGTGTCTTGCATGGCTCTGCGCTTTTGGCGTGGAAAGTCGTGTCAGATTTGACGTCAGTGCGCAGGGGCGGCGTCAAGTAGACACCACAACGTCATCCCGGCAAGCACGACGACGGACGCGGAGTCGACCGACGCCAACTACCAACGCGCAGGGGTACTGCTACGAAAAAATTTCGCCGGATCCATTCTGATGTCTGGGGGTTATTTTAAGGTAAGGAATCTATAACTACATATGTGTCTTACAGATACATCGTTACCGAAGGTAAGTAACTTGTACGTTAAACTTTACTTTGATAACACTGTTCAAGGCATGTGAGCTGTAGATCACATGCTTTGCATACTCCTGCCATCTAGTGTTGGGTCCGGATGTTTGCAAGTTGTTTTTCTTCGAAGAAGTCTTTCTAGTCATGAGGTAGGTGGTGACTCCTTTCGGTGATAGTGCGCATGGGCACCGACTCCGTTGTTAGATTGTTTTTTTCCGCCATCGTGTTCGGACGTGTATTGCTGCCTTCTGGTTCGAAACCGTTCTTCCGGTTCCCCTCGATGCGCAAACCACTCTACCCTCGACTGTATTGTTTTCGTACGCGTATCCCACTTCTGCGCGTATAGTATCGGTCGACAAAAACTTCTCTTTCGATCGGAAAACTCGTGGAAGGCAGTCGGGCCTCACTGCGTCGGTCCACCTCTCAGTCGATGGAACGGAATCCATTCAAATTCTGTCCTCGGTGCCACGCGAAGTACCCGCGCACCGACTCAACACGCGGTGTGCAACTTGTGCTTATCTCCGGAGCACAACGAACAGAGCTGTGACGCGTTCAAATCTTTCCGTTCGAAGAAAACGCTCCGCGATCGTCGGGCTCGACTTTGTGAAATGCAGAGCCAAAACATTGAATCCACGCCGGACATCTTTGGAGAAGGTTCCGAGCAAGAATATCTGAAAGAAACACGTTAGTTATAGATAACTTACCTTATAATTACCCCCAGGCGTCAGAGTGGATCCGGAAAGTTTTTTCGTCAGCAGTACCTCTGCGCGCCGGAAGGTGGCGTCGGTTGGCTCCGCGTTCGTCGTTGGCGTCGTGGTCGCCAGGATGACGTCGCGGTAGCTACTTAGACGCCGCCCTCGCGCGCTGACGTCAGTTCTTTCTTTTTCCGCGCCAGCCAGCGCAGATCCGGAGAGAGCGGTACCTCCAGTCATTTTTTGACTGACTTTTTCTCGACTTTTCTCGACTTCTTTTCTGAGTCTATAGACTCCTGGTGCACGTAGGGATGCCCGGCTTAAAGGCTTGCGGTTCCTGTACCCAACTGATGTCGGTTACGGATCTGCACCGCATGTGCCTTTTTTGCCTGGAGCGCGACCACGACCCCAAGTCGTGCTCCGACTGCCGGTCGATGGCGCCGAAGGCTTTGCGGGAGCGGTCCCGAAAGTTGCTTGAGCGCCGGCTCTGCGCCATTCGAGGTCC
Organism: Calotriton arnoldi; assembly: GCA_963921515.1. Lineage (NCBI taxonomy): Eukaryota > Metazoa > Chordata > Amphibia > Caudata > Salamandridae > Calotriton > Calotriton arnoldi. The sequence continues at coordinate 1,993,346 of CAWUFW010000018.1, forward strand.
CGGTCCCGAAGGAGGTCAAGGGACCGGTCGTGGAGCCATCACCACTCGTCTGTCATCGAAGTCTTCGCACTCTGGGTCGGGTAAGTCGAAGCACAAAAAGAAGTCGAAGAAGCATCGTCGCTCTTCGACTTCTCCCCGTCGGTGTGGCTGACGCGACGAGGGATGCGGGCGGTGCCCCTCCCGCGGCTCCGCGCACGGAGCCCGAGGAGTCTACTCCAGGCTTCCCTCCCTTCCCGGAGCAACGCCCGCCCAACTTCGTACGTTCTACGAAGCAATGCATGCCATCTTTGGGCGTCCCGAACCCGCCGGCGCGCCTTTGGGCCCCGCGGACTCGGTTGGGGGACCTAGGCCTTCTCCGCCGTCGGCTCCGGCGCCGCCAGGCCCCCGTGGATCCAGGCCTGGATCCGGATCGGCACCGCAACCGACGCCAGTCGTGTCCCTGGCCGGCGTCGACCCCAGCCTCCATCCCGAAGTGGACCCGGAGCCGGACCGGCGTCGCCCGACGCCGGATCCGGCGCCGAGGGGGGTTTTTGTACCCCTGTTCACTCCTGGGGTTCCTTTTTGGCCAGATTGGCAACCTAAGGAAGAGGAGGAGGACTGGGAGGGGTCATGTGACCCTTTAACTTGCCAGATGGAGTCTGAGCAGGACTGGAGAGAGGACCTGGGGGATGCCAGTGGTCTTGACACCTCTCCTGACCTTGGCATGTTGTCTCCTCCTACCGTGGCTACGGAGGAGGGAGCGTCCTACGCAGTGGTGTTGCGTAGGGCAGCCGAGGCCCTCAACCTCGAGCTTCCTACGGTGGCGGTCAGGACTAACCTCCTGACAGAGGTGCTTCAGCCGGCGGCGAGCTCTTCGGAGCCCCTGTTGCCCTTTAATGAAGCCCTTACCGACGTCCTTTTGGGCACGTGGTCCAGGCCCAACACGGGGGCACCCGTGGATAGGATGATTGCCCGATGCCGGCTCCGGGCGAACCCACTTTCCTCTCCCAACACCCCACCCCTGAGTGCTTGGTGGTCCAAGCCTCTACTTCCAAGAGCGCATTCCCTACCGCTCCCCAGGAAAGGGAATCCAAGAAGCTGGACCACCTTGGGAAGAAGATTTTCTCTTCCGCCAGCTTGGGACTGCGGTCGGTAAACACCGCATGTCTATTGGGCCGTTACTCCCACTCTGTGTGGGACTCGGTTGCGCAGGTGCTGCCTTAGTGTCCGTAGGAGGCCCAGACAGTGCTCTCCCACGCTATTGCCACCGGGAGGGATGCGGCAAAGTTTACCATCCGTTGTGGGCTGGATACCGCTGACTCTCTGGGCAGGACGAGTTCCACGTCGGTAGCTCTTCTACGCTACGCCTGGATGAGATCGACTGGTTTTTCGGGGGATGTCCAGAACACCTTGATGAACATGCCCTTTGATGGCCGTCTCCTTTTTGGCGACAAAGCAGACAACGCTTTAGAGCATTTCAAGGACTCACGGGCTACGGCCAAGTCCTTGGGACTCTCCAGCCACCCTGCGCAGTCTACTTTTCGCCGCTTTTGTGGCTACGGAAGGGGTGCCCCGCTACGTCCCGCCCAGAGCCACAGGCCGCAGCAAGTTACCCAGCCTTCGCGCGGCCGAGGACGTGGGAACAACCGTCGTGGTTCCGGGGGCCAGCGGGCGGGCCAGTCCACCAACCCCCCCCCTCTGCAGCAGCCTCCAAACCTTCCTAGTCCGACATTTCAGGTCCATCAAACGCCAGTGGGCGACAGGATTCACCATCACCTCCCCCACTGGCGCACCATCACGTCGGACAGGTGGATTTGCAGATAGTCTGAAGGGGCTTCTCCCTCCCCTTCGAGACTACCCCTCCAGCCATGCCACCGCAATACCACCGCATGTCGGGGGATCACCTGGCCCTTCTCCAGTAGGAAGTCACGGCTCTCTTGGCCAAGGGAGCCATCGAGCGCGTTCCTGTCCCAGAAGTAGGTTGTGGTTGTTACTCCCACTACTTTCTGGTCCCCAAGAAGGACAAGGGCCTGCGTCCTATCTTGGATCTCAGGAACGTCAACCGCTTCCTCCGGAAGGAGAAGTTCAAGATGTTGACGCTCGCTCAGGTCTTGTCTGCCCTCGACCCGGAAGACTGGATGGTAGCGTTGGACTTGCAGGACGCTTATTTCCACATCCCCGTCCTGCCGGCCCACCTGCGTTACCTGCGGTTCACGGTAGGCCACGAGCATTTTCAATTTATCGTGCTCCCCTTTGTCCTTACCAGTGCCCCTCGGTGTTCACGAAAGTGATGGTAGTGGTCGCAGCTCATCTGCGCAGATCAGGGGTTTCAGTCTTCCCCTATCTCGACGACTGGCTGTTGAAGGCGGGCTCGCCCCAGGCAGTCGTCTCCCACCTCCAGACTACGGCCGACCTCCTGCATTCGCTGGGGTTCTCCATCAATGTGCCGAAGTCACACCTGTTTCCCTCTCAGAAGCTCCTCTTCATCGGAGCAGTTCTGGACACAACGCAGTTTCGGGTCGATCCTCCCGAACAGCGAGTCCGGTTTATTCAGGCTATGATTCCGATCTTTCAGCCTCTATCCTGGGTTTCAGTCAGAATGGCCCTGAGGCTGCTGGGCCTCATGGCCTCCTGCATCCTGCTGGTCGATCATGCCCGGTGGCATATGCGGGCTCTGCAATGGGACCTGAAGTTCCAGTGGGCGCAGCATCAGGGGAATCTGTCCGATTGCGTCCAGATCTCGGAGGGCACTGCACGACAATTGCAGTGGTGGCTCACGAACCAGCATTGGGTCAACGGCAGATCCCTCTCCCTTCCCCATCCAGAACACACAGTGGTGATGGACGCATCCCTTCTAGGTGCATGATGGATCACGAATGGCGTCTTCACTCGGAGGTAGTGCAAGGTCTCTTTCAACAGTGGGGAGAGCCTTGTTTAGATCTATTCGCCACCGAAGAGAACGCGCAATGTCAGCAATTCTGCGCGTTGGAATTTTCCAAGGCGGCACTCGCTAGGTGACGCTTTTCGTCGCAAGTGGGGTTGCGGTCTGTTGTATGCCTTTCCGCCTATACCACTTCTGCCCAGAGTGCTGAAGAAGATCAGGCGTGACCGGGCCCAAGTCATTCTTGTGGCTCCGGATTGGGCACGAAGAGTCTGGTATCTCTGCTCAACATGGCCATCGATCCCCTGACCCGTCTGCCTCTTCGGGAGGATCTTCTGTCGCAGCAACAGGGGACGGTCCTCCACCCAAACCTGTCCAGCCTCCCCTCCTTGCGTGGAGATTGAGCGGCGGCAGTTGACGTCATTCGACCTGCCTCCCAAAGTCTGCGATGTGATTCTGGCAGCCAGGCGTCCCTCCACTAAGACGGTATACGCCTGCAGGTGGAACAAATTTGTGGCATGGTGCACAGCAAAGGCTGTGGATCCCCTCTCTGCCCCTCTTTCTGAGGTTCGTCTGTTCCTTCTTTCTTTGGCCCAGCAGGGCTCTGCTCTGGGCACTATCAAGGGCTATCTCTCGGCCGTCTCTGCCTTCCTTCGGCTTCCAGATCAGCCTTCCCTGTTCAAGTCTCCGGTTGTAAATTGTTTCTTGAAAGGCATAACTCATCTCTTTCTTCCTGTTCCTTTCGTTATGCCTCAGTGGGACTTGAACCTGGTTTTAACTTATTTAATGTGCGCTCCCTTTGAACCGCTTCACAACTGTCCTTTGAGGCTCTTGACTCTCAAAACTGCATTCCTGGTTGCCATCACCTCTGCCAGACGAGTGAGTGAGCTCCAGGCGCTTTCTTCTAAGCCTCCTTTTCTCTCTGTGCATCCGGACAAAGTTGTCCTCAGGATTCGTCCATCCTTCCTGCCCAAAGTTGTCACTGCTTTCCACATCGGGCAGACCATCACTTTGCCCATCTTCTTTCCGCCTCCGCATCCTTCGAAAGAGAAAGAGAGGCTCCACCGTCTGAACCCAAAACGTGCGCTTTCCTTTTATTTGGATCGCACCAAACAGTTCCGGGTGGACGACCAGCTCTTTGTTGTACGTGGTCGGCAAGAAAGGTTGGGCCGTACACAAACGAACTATCTCCCGATGAGTCGTCTTGTGTATCAAAGCCTGTTATTCTCTGGCAAAGAAGGAGCCTCCAGTGGGGCTGCGCGCCCATTCCACCATGGCGACGGCAGCAACTACTGCTTTGGGACGGGGAGTTCCTCTGAATGACATTGGTCAGGCAGCTACGTGGGCTTCGTTACACACCTTTACCAAACACTACTGCCTTGACAGTCAAGTCCGGAGAGACGGCTTCTTAGGCCGTTCTGTTCTCCAGGACTTTTTGGTGTGATCTTGGTTCGCAGACCCACCACCGGGGTTGGTATTGCTGGGGTATCTATTCTAAGGTAAGGAATCTATAACTAACGTGTTTCTTTAAGATGAACAAGTTACTTACCTTCGGTAATGATGTATCTGTAAGAAACAGTTAGTTATAGATTCCTTACCGCCCCACCCATCCTCCCCGTTCTGTGAACTGATTTCTAGGGTTAAGGACATCCTTTCAGGGCCCTAGTTTTGTGCACCAGTGGTCAGTGTCTTGCATGGCTCTGCGTTTCTGGCATGAAAAGTTGTGTACAGAACTGACGTCCGCGCGCAAGGGCGGCGTCTAAGTAGCTACTGCGACGTCATCCCGGCGACCACGACGCCAATGACGGACGCGGAGCCGACCGACGCCACCTTCCGACGCTCGGAGGTACTGCTGACGAAAAAACTTTCCGGATCCAGTCTGACGCCTGGGGGTAATTCTAAGGTAAGGAATCTATAACTAACTAATGTTTCTCACAGATATAACGTTACCGAAGGTAAGTAACTTGTTCATTACGACTCGCAAGGGGCCGAAGAAGAACGGGAAGAACCTGTATCCATTTCGGAATCGGACTCTGACATGGAAGAACACGTGCTGAAAGGCCAACGTATCGTGAGTACCGAACACCCCTTGCCCCAAATATCTATTCAGCCCAAGCAAAAGGCTCCGATCCCACCTCCGGGCCATGGTCGGCACTGAGATGTTTCCAATGCCCCGCCTGCCGGCTCGGCACCGAAACACGTACCAAAGCCTTCCGGCTCGGGATCGAGTCTGCCAAAGTCGGGCACCAAGCCGAAACCTTCGGGCTCGAAACCGAAAACCGTTTCGGAGCCGAACCATTCAACGCCAAAACCAAAACCGGCTTCCGACCCTAAACCTTCGGCACCAAAAGTTCATCTGAACCCGGCACCAAAAATTTCGGATCTGAAACAGAAAGTTGCTCTTCTGCAGCAGGAGGACCCCTGTTTCGACGTCCCACCTCCGAAATAGGACCCCAAACAGAAAGAACTCTATATTAATCCTCAAACAGGACATCTTTCTACCAAATTGCCTCAGAAACGTAAACCAGAGTCAGAGGACACTTATCATATTCCTTTGAAGAGGAAGCATGTTGGTACTAACCCCTCTCCTCCTCCTCCATCACCTCCTTCCCCAGAGTTACATCACTTACTAATTACACCAACTAACTCTCCTCAACAACCTGATGATGGGAATGGTGGGGATGATCCTTTACCAGCAGATGCCTGGAAAGACTATAACACGGACTCACCCACAGATAATGACCCAGACCTTTACCCTACAAAGCCTTCCCCACCTGACGACAATGTGGGGTACATAGAATTACTATCTAGAGCTGCAGAGTATCATGGGGTACAATTACATAAAGAATCCCTAGAAGAGGACTTTCTGTTTGAAAACCTTAGTAGATCACAAAGGTCCACTCACACTCTCCCTATGCTCAAAGGCATGATGAGACATGCAGACGATATATTTAAAGACCCTGTTTGTGCTCGCATTCTCACCCCTAGGATAGACAAAAAGTACAAGCCTGCCCCATCAGATCCAGTTTTTAGGTCTCGCCTAGCGATGCAGCGCAAAGCGCTGCTCGCTATGCGAGATCTATTGTTGCCGACTTTTGCTCCGATGCGGGACACGAGATGTGCACGCGCTTGGTGCGAGCAGGAATTGTAATAGCGCCGCAAGCCGTACGCGTGCACATCAACTGTCTGTGCCGAAGCTTAAACAGACAGGAGATATGCACGCGTACGGCTCGCGGCGTTATCACAACGCCTGCTCGCACCATACGCGTGCACATCTCCTGTCCAGGCACGCTCACGGCGTGTCTTCAGCTTAACTTCCCGCTGGTTCCGAGGAGTCAACATGGCTGCGCCCTCGCCGGGACACGAGGTGGACGAAAGACGTCAGGGCCCGCTGCAGCAGCTCGAGGGACCCCAGCGCCAGCTCGACATAGGCTTGACGACACTGCCAGCAAAGGAGGCACCGCAAGAAGCGTCACAACAGCAGCGTGGACTAGAAGCACGTCATGGCCAAGTGCAGCTAGAGCTCTGTGTGACGTTAACCCCGCAGCGAGAGGCAGAATCACGTCACAGCGAACAACCACGGCCCAACCTTGAGTCAGAGACACGTCACAATGATCAACGACCTCCACAGCCCGAGTCTGACACACGTCACAGTGAGCCCCAAAGGCTGCCACAGCGCGAGTCAGAGTTGCGTCACAATGAGCAACATTTGGCACAGGTACACGAGCAGGAGGTACGTCATAAGGAGCAAGCACGGTTGTAGCAACACGAGCTAGGAACACGTCCAGTCCAAGTGCAGCAAGGAACGACGTCCAGCTCAGGTTGCGTGGAGCAGCACCGACCGCCTGGGACTCCGACGGAGCCTCAGTCCGGGCCCCCTCTAAGAAACGGCGGACAGTGCGGCTGGAGCTAGCCCTTCGGGACCCCACGGAGGAGAGCTGCGCGGAATACAGCTATCCCGAGCTACTGGGGGCAGCCCGGCTTGGGGGCTCGGCCACACCACAGGTAAGGGATTGAACACGTCAGACTTATGAGCTACAGGTTCAGGGTGGGTGTTGGAAGTAATCGCAACTGGAGTGGGTTCAACGGGTTTCGCAGGAGGGCACTTGGGTCTGGATGCAGTGCTCTCCGGTTTTGGTGGGGTGCTGAAAAGTCCTTTCCAGTTCAAGGGCTGGAGGCTGCTGAAGTGGGTTGTTGGCCAGGCAATGCCCCTTACATGATTTGCAGGCATGAGCCTCTGCTTTTACTGGGCGCATAGGTGAGTTTTTGCTTTTTTGTGATGTTCTTGGCACACAAGGGAATCGTGCGTGTGTGCCGAGAGCTGCGATTTGTAGGCACTGTAAACTGCAGTAACTCAGTGTGGATCTGTGGTATAGAGGGACGCAATAATGTGACCTCTGTAGAGAGAGGGACCAATGTCCTCTCACTGGATTGTAAGGTATTGCCAGAGGTGGCAGCCTGATTTCTTTCTAGAAGGGAGCGGAGTCCCTTTACTGATACCTGAGGTGAGTGGCCTATTGGCTTCGTCCCTGTAAAGTGATAAGGACACCTGTACTCTACATTAATTTTCTGTGTATGCACGTGTAGCGCTTGTATGTGGGCATACCTTCAGTGTATGTCAGAAATGTTCAAGGAGTTTGTGTGCTATTTTAAACCAATGGGTGATGCAGAATGTATTTTGATATAGCTGTGTAGGTACCGTATACAAAATGGAGAGACAGGAGTCGCCTTCCAGATGGGCTAAGTGAATTGCAGATCCCTGATACAGACTTAGCTTTTGTCAACTAATGAAAGCAGTGTGTGTAAGGATAGGTGACAGGGGTATCTTGGAAGGACAGTGGTGTTTCCTGTCCTGACTTATGTTCCGCTAAAGGCGCTACATACAAAAGCTAGCCGATTTGGCAAGTGTGAAGGTTGTTGTGCCAGTGTTTTGGTTAGCCCTGAGAGAAGCATCACAAAGTCTTTTTGGGACAATCACCCAGCATCAACAAAACATGTCTGAAAGAGTGTATGAAGTATGGCTCTAGATTCCATTCAGTGTTTGCAAGGTTTTCCATGACTAAAGCAGTGCACCCAACAGGGTGTAGGAGGACTTCTGTGATCCAGGGCTAGAGCCTCTGACTACCAGTTTCCCCAAGGGTGTGAGGGACTATTTACCCTAGACTATATCCTGCTGTTGAGTCTGCCTAGAAAAGTGGACTGCTGAGCGAGACACACTGGAGTTGTTACTGCAAGCGTCTGCCCAGCTGAGCAAGATAGGATATCTGGGGTCAGCTGTCCCAGAGTCATGGAGGGGCTCAGTACTGGTACCACTACACAACAAGCATTTGCAATGCAATAGGTCTCGCATTTACGCAAGTTTAAGCTATCGGCATTGTAATTGACACTGCGTTTTATTTATGTTTTCAAAAACCAAAACAAAATTAAAGGCATTGTCATTTACAATGCCAATAGCTCAAACTGGCGTAAATGCGTGACCTATTGCATTGCAAATGCTTGTTATTACCACTGGACTCTTTAGTAGTCTCTAATGCCCGTAAACGGGCCAATTCACAAACTTCAGGGGACGCCCCCCCTCCAGACAGAGTCCAAACTGATAGACGCCTCCGGTAAAAGGGTAGCCGCCCAAGCAGCAAATCACTGGCGTATTGCCAACACACAGGCCCTTTTTAGCCAGGTATGATAGGGCACACTGGGACAAGATGGAGGAATTGCTCACATTTCTACAATGGGAGCATAAGGCTACAGCTCAAGACCTAGTCCAAGAAGGAAAGCTCATTTCAAATTAATCAATTAGGTGTGCTTTGGATGCTGCTGACACTGCAGCTAGAGCAATCAATACTAGTGTATTAAGGAGCATGCATGGTTAAGGATCTCTGGATTTAAACCTGAAGTACAGCAATCCATTTTAAATACACCATTCGATAAACACCATCTCTTTGGACCCGTAGTAGATATGTCCTTAGAAAAGATGAAAAAGGATACGGAAGTAGCTAAATCTATGGGAGCCTTACCGTCTCCTTCTAATCGTGGCTCCTTTCGTTGCTCCTTCTATCGTGGGGGGGGTCCAAGACCATCTCTTCAGACACTACTGCTGCACCCTACTAGGGCAACAATCAATCCTCCTCCTCCAGAGGCTTCTTTAGAGGAGGGTACAGAGGTAACAATGGCAAAGGTAGAGGTTCTACAACACATGCCTCCCCCTCTCCTAACAAACAGCGACTTGCCTACGCTTCCCCCTGATCGTTAAACACCTGTCGGGGGACGTCTTTTAGAATTCCTCCCCATCTGGCAATCAATAACTACAGACAAATGGGTGCTAGGAATCCAACATGGTTATTGCCTGGAGTTTACCAACAATCCTCCAAACAATCTGCCACGTTCTCACAAAATGTCACCAGAACATTTACATCTACTTCAGCAAGAGGTCCAGTCTCTCCTGTCCAAAGGAGCCATAGAACCTGTGCCGGTACAACATCAAGGAACAGGTGTGTACTCCCTGTACTTTCTCATCCCCAAAAAGGACATCTCCTTGAGACCTATTCTAGACCTCAGAGAACTAAACCTCTACATACTTTCAGAGCATTTCCACATGGTAACACTTCAACAAGTGCTCCCACTTTTACAGCAGGGCAATTTTATGTCTACTCTAGACTTAATACGCATATTTCAACATTCCAATTCATCCCGCTCACCGTAAATACCTCAAATTCATCATAGCGGGTCATCATTACCAATTCAAAGTACCCCTGTTTGGAGTCACCACTGCTCCCAGGGTATTTACCAAATGTCTGACAGTAGTCGCAGCACATCTAAGAAGACAGCACATCCAAGGCTTCCCATACTTGGACGACTGGCTCATCAAAGCCAGCAATTACCAAATGTGTCTCCAACACACTCAAACCACTATTCACTTACTTCACCAACTAGGGTTTACAGTAAATGTGTTAAAAGTCTCATCTACAGCCTTCCAACACACAAACTTATCTAGGAGCCACAATAGACGCTCAGAAAGCTCTAGCATCTCCCAATGCAGCCAGGATTCACAATATTCAGTCCGTTCTCAATCAATTTCAGCCCAACCAGCCATTACCAGCGAAAGTATTCATGCAACTGCTAGGAATGATGGCGTCTTGCATTTTAATTGTTCCCCACTCAAGACTTTACATGCGTCCCCTTCAAGAATGCTTAGCAACTCAGTGGAACCAATCGCAGGGTCAGTTGACCGATTTAGTGTTGGTAGATGGCCGCACCCATCACTCTCTGCAGTGGTGGAACCCACAAAATTTATCCAAAGGGCGGCCCTTTCTCGACCCTGTTCCACAGACAGTAACAGTAGCAGATGCATCACTCACTGGTTGGGGCGCTCACCTACAAAGTCATACAATCCAAGGATTATGGACTCTAAAGTACAGAAGCCTACATATCAACCACCTAGAGCTACTAGCAGTGTTTCTAGCGCTCAAAGCCTTTCAAGCTCACCTTCTAGGCAAAACTGTCTCAGTCCGCACAGACAACATGACAGCTATGTACTACATACAAAAACAGTGGGACACTCTCGTCAACTGTCACGCCTAGCACAAGCCATTTGGGAATGGGCCATACATCATAAAATTTATCTCCTAGCAGAACACCTTCCAGGAGTAAACAATCAATGTGCAGACCTCAGCAGACAGAGACTGAAAACCCACGAGTGGGAACTTCATCCCCAAATTCTTTTTCCCTACTTTCAAGAATGGGGATTTCCTCACACAGACCTGTTTGCCACAGCTCAAAACGCTAAATGCCCAAGCTTCGCCTCCAGGTTCCCACACCCACTCTCCAAAAGCAATGCCCTATTGATGAACTGGTCAGGGATATTTGCCTATGCCTTTCCGCCTCTCCCACTCATTCCGCTGGTAGTTCGGAAGCTCAAGCAAACATCCCTCACAATGATTCTCATAGCACCCACATGGGCACGCAGGTCAACCCTGGTTCACCACCCTGCTGGAGCTGTCAGTAGTTCCACACTAAATACCCCTAGAGTGCATTCCACTCGTAAAATAGGGGCTGCTATGGCCTTCTTAGGGAATATTCCCTTAGCTGACATCTGTAAGGCAGCAACATTGTCTACACCACACACATTCACCAAACACTATTGTGTAAATGTGTTAGCGAGGCAACAAGCTAATGTAGGCCAGGCAGTACTTAAACACTTTTTCAAACAACTGCAACAGCTACAGGTTAGCCACCGCTTTGGGAGAATACTGCTGTAGTAGTCTATGCAAAGCATGTGATCTAAAGCTCACATGCCTCGAACGGAAAATGTTGCTTACCCAGTAAGCATCTGTTCTTGGCATGTAGAGCTGTAGATTCACATGCGCCCACCCGCCTCCCTGGGTACCTATACATGTTGCAGTTCTTCCTTATCTTACATACATACGCATGGACATCTCTATTCTACCTTCACCATCTCCATTCTCACCCTCTGCGGGAAAACAATCTAACAATGGAGTCGATGCCCATGCGCGCTATCACCGAAAGGAGTAGTCGCCTACCTCGTGACTAGAAAGACTTCTTCGAAGAAAAACAACTTGCAAACATCCGGACCCAACACTAGATGGCAGGAGTATGCAAAGCATGTGAATCTACAGGTCTACATGCCAAGAACAGATGCGTACTGGGTAAGTAACATTTTCCTTTTGGTAGAGACTCTATCTAGCTGCAGATTCCTCACCGATCCTCCCCATTCTGTGTATTGGACTTCATCCATTAATGGTATCCCAAGTCTAGAAATCTGGACACTGGTTAAAGCCAATTTGCTTTTGGGGCTCTGCATCTGGGAGCATAGACAACCTCTAAAACAACTGATATCGGCTCGAGGGAGTGGCGCCTACATAGGCTCACCCGTCATTTCCGTAGTGGCACGGCGTCAGTGCGGAGTTGCACAGCACCATCTACTGGCCCGCACAGGTACTGCTGAAAAGTTTCTGGATCCAGTCTGGTCCCTGGGTAATAATGATTCCTGGGAAATATTGAAAAGGTGAGGAATCTGTGGTTAGATGGTCTCTACCAGAAAGAATGTTACTGACGATAAGTAACTTGTTCATTAGTTGTTTAGAAAAACGTGCTTTTCCTTTCTATATAAAGTACTTTTGATATTAGCAATTAATTAATTCCACCAGCAAATATACAGTGCGTCCAAGATGCCATTATAAGTGGTATTTTGTCAAGGAAAATGATTTTTTGGATAAGGTGTGGACGAAAACATTTGTGTTTTTCTTTCTGCAGGTAACAAGACAAATTCAGGAACATGAACAGGACTCTGAGCAACGTGAGCAGATGTCTGGTTACAAACGCATGCGAAGGCAGCACCAGAAGCAGCTGATGGCGTTGGAGAATAAACTAAAAGCAGAGATGGATGAACACCGTCTTCGGCTGGACAAAGACCTAGAAACACAACGTAATAACTTTGCAGCTGAGATGGAGAAACTTGTTAAGAAACACCAGGCAGCCATGGAGAAGGAGGTAGGAATCCCTGCTTAGTTGCAGCTATTTTAAGTGGCAAAGGTTAATGCTTAAGCCTGTAGTATTGTGTCTGCACAATTTGTCTGTTTATGAAACATGTTACTATGTCTAGTTTGTACCTTATTTTCAGAGTTTTAATTTATGTTCACATAGATGTTTCTCCTCTAGAACTAGGCATATTTAATGTATATGTTGTGATTAAGTGATTCACGATTCAGACAAATTATGGAATAGAGACATCCTTGATAGATATTAAAGATAAGTTGCTGAAACTGACTAGATAGACCTAAGCTCACTTATCTTGTTGGAACATTCCACAATCTGTACACCTTATCTTCATCCCTCAGTTGATGGAAGTCACTGTAGTTAGTATTGTTGCTATCATATGGACACCGTCATTTCTCCAGAAAAGAAGTCCGATAATACAGATAGTCCCTCTCACCAAGTTTATTTAATATTTGTCCAAATTCCACAGATTGAAGTTTGTCCTTTGCCGACAACACTCAAATCTATTATGGCTTCAAGAAAATGGTTTACAAGTTGGCGTTCTTCATCTTTGTGACATTGAGTCATGGATCAAAAAAAAAATCTGTGCAACTAAATAGTGAAATAACAGTCCTGGCATTATGAGATCCGACAACCTTGTTGTGATCCTTAGATATTTGTGCAAAGTATCGCAATGCACGCAAAAGTGAAACTATTTGTGTATGGGCTAGGTAATCTACTTTCTGCAAAATTGGAGGCGGATAGCAATAATATTTCGCGACCATCTAAAGGTGCATGTAGAGTCTATTACACATCTACCTGCGGAGGCAATGCGTTTTGTGCTAAAAATAAACAACAACTTTACTCTCCGTGGTATACTTTTGTATCAGCCGCCTGGTCCCAGAGCATCTTTTACCCAAGCACTACAGACTCTACTTGAATCATGCTTAGATTCCAATTCGCTCATTATCTTGGGTGATTTTAATTATCAGCTGGAACTAAATAACAACTCTGACACCAGTAGGTTACTCGACAATTTAGCAGGTTATGGCTTGTCTCAAATAGTGTCCGGACCTACTCATTCTGCTGGTCATACACTTGACGGTATATTTATTAACAATATTGACGCTACACTGATCAAAACTTCTCTCCCTTGGACTGACCATCGGGCAATATATTTTAATATTAAGATCGCCCAACTAACCACTCCCATCGTAAATAAATCTGCCAGTTTAACAATTAGACGATGGAACAAAGTACAAGAGACTGAATTGGAGCAGGCCCTAAACATCTGTCCCCCTCTTACGGGTCGTGGATAATAATGAAGCAGCCATTCACTTTGATAACTGGATAGCTACCGCAGTTAACCTGGTGGTGCCGGAGAAAATTATTAGAGTGAGAAGATCCCAGGCGACATCGCCTTGGTATGGTCCTGAACTTAAAAGCCTAAAAGCCACCTGTAGGAGAGTCGAGCGCATATGGAGATCTGATTATAGCAGGGAGCATAAGTCTGCATACAATATAGCACTCAAACAATACAAAGAGGCTATTACACAAGCAAAAGTCAGCTACTATACTGCAAAAATTGAGGCGGCTAAAAACTCCTCTAAAGAGCTTTTTAAAACCGTTCAAGTGCTATCCAAACCGCAACAGGTCAATCCATTTAGGCCAGACCAAGCCTTTTGTAATAAGATGGCGAATTTCTTTCAGACTAAGGTTCAACTAATTTATGACGACCTCCGTAACAATCTGAAGATTGCGGAGAATGGTCCTGACCCAGCACTGGAGGAGAAGACACTGCAGTGTCAACTAACCAGTTTCAGTTCTCTCACTCCAAAAGATGTGAATAAAATCTTACTAGCAACCAAAACCAAACGACCCATGTCCACCGACCATCATGCACCTGGTTTCGGGGACGATTAGTCTACATCTCGCCCCCCTTTTAAATCAAGTAGTCGAGTCTGGGGCCTACCCTTCGGTCTGGAAAAAAGCTTGCATAAGGCCTATTCTGAAAAAGCCAGCCCTGTGTCCCATGGAGGTCAAGAATTATCGACCTATTTCGTGTCTGCCAATTGCAGCCAAAATTCTTGAAAGGTCGGTAAATCAGGAGCTAATGCAATATTTAGACTCCAATAACCTGCTTGACTCAAGTCAGCATGGCTTCCGGTCGTGTCACTCGACGGAGACTGTGCTGATCATGGCAAGTGAGGAGATTCGCAGACAGGTGGATGGAGGGGGAAGAGCTATCCTCATCCTCTTAGACCTATCAGCAGCATTTGACACCGTGAATCATACGGTGTTAGTGCAGCGGCTGAAGGCAGTGGGGATTGGGGATCTGGCTCTGTCCCTCCTCTCCTCGTTTTTGACTTCCAGGGAACAGACCATACACTAGGAAAATCTGCAATCCGACTCATTCCTCCTCCCGTTTGGAGTGCCGCAGGGATCCGCTCTGTCGCCAACTCTGTTTAATCTATATGTCACCCCACTCGCCAGACTCATTAGACAGCATGGCTTCTCGCTGGTCTCGTATGCGGACGACTCGCAGATTGTCATCTCTATATCTAAACAGTCTTGAGTCCACTGCTGCTAACTTCCATGCCTGTCTGACTCGCATCATGAGCTGGATGAGTCTGAATTATCTTAAGATCAATACGGATAAGACAGAGGTGATGGAGTTTGGAAATGGCCCGTCCCTGTGGAATCCAACCTGGTGGCCGACTGAGGCGGGTGAATGTCCCGTACCATCCGACAAGGTCAAGAATCTGGGGGTCATCTTTGATGACCAGCTCAACTTTGCGGCCCATATCAACCGTGTAACCTCTTCCTGCTTCTTTTTATTGAAGCTTCTTCGGAAGATTTTTCCCTTCATTCCTCAGGAACTAAGGAAAACGGTGGTAGTGGCCCTCATTTTTTCGAGGTTAGACTACTGCAATGCACTTTTTATAGGCATTGACAAGGCACAGAGGGCAAAAATCCAATCAATACAAAATCCTGCGGCTCGTTTATTATTAAACATTCCTAAAGGCCATCCTACCTCTGCTGCCATTAGGTCATTACACTGGCTTCCGATTCAGCAACGGACGGAATTTAAAGCCCTATGCCTGATCCACAAGGCATTATATGGCGGAGGGGCAGCTGATGTCCAGAAATTTTTCTCTTGGTACACTCCCATGAGAAACCTCAGATCCACAAACACGGGTCTCATTTGTACTGCTAAAATTCGTAGAGTCAGATGGGGAGGTAGGAGCCTATCACACTGTGCAGCCAAGCTGTGGAACCAACTGCCTATCACCATGAGACTACTATCAAATAGGCAGCTCTTTAGGAAATTGTTAAAAATGTGGCTGTTCCCCGTGACCTAAGGTCCGGTATAATTGTTGCAGACCCTCTATCTCACCTCTCAGCGCCAAGATGCCTCGGCATTCGAGCGCTTTAAAAAATTCTATCCTATCCTATTACACAGCTAAAAATATCATATGCTTTTCCTGTGTTTAAAGTGATGCATTTGATTCCATGAAACCTTATTTAACTGGTTATCAGTCACATAGTAAATGGATTACAGAATGTTCTTTATATGGAGACCACCAAATATATAGATTGACGTCTCCAGAAATGAAAAATGAGTCTGTATCAACCAGTCTATAAAGAATGGCACCCTGTGTCCACAACATCCAAATTCCTACACTGATTTCTAGTGGAGGCCTGAGTGTAATATAAAAACCTGTGTATCTGATAGAGACTTCTAGCTACAGATTCCTTACCTTTTAATTTCCCAGGCGCAGACTGGATCTGGAAACTTTTGCTGAGCAATACCCCTTGCACATACCATTGGGGGGATCCATTCGGCTCCACGTGACGGCGACGGTTAGGACGTCACGGTACCTATATAGGCGCCACCCAGGCGCGCGAACGTCAATTCTTTTCTTTCTGCGCCAATTAAGCGCCGATCCGGAAAGAGCTACCCCTCTGTCGCTTTTTGACAGGTTTTTTCTCTACTTTTGTCGAATTTTGTAATTGTTTTTATCTTCATGTGCGAGGGATGTCTTCGAGGAAGACAGGTTTCAAGCCGTGCAGTGCATACCTAGTCTGTCTCTGGTGTCTTGCGCGACCATGACTCAAAGTCGTGCTTGGACTGCCGGGCCATGGCTCCGAAGGCCTTGAGGGAGCAGGCGATGAAGCTCCTTGTGGCCCGACAGTCGACACCATCGAGCGAGATTCCACGGAGGTCCCGGTCCCGATCGAAGAAGAGGAGGTCGCGGGACCGCTCCAGGAGCCCTAAGTCCTCGTACTCGAGGACCGGATTGACTAATCTAGTTGCGCCGTACTACAACGCGAAGCGGGGCGCTTATACTGAAAGTTACGGATTGGCTCAATTTGAAGCAAGGATACTAGACTCACTCGCAGTCTTAAGCGTGTGGGATGGAATTATCACCACATGGAAAGTTACTACCAATGACATTGAAGCCTTGAGAAAGTCGCAGGACGATTTCCCAGTGTGTGCGACGAAACACGTGTTGGCTGATCAGAAAGAAAAGAATAAAAGAAAGAGAAGATTTCTGAAACGGTGTGTTCGAGGCATATGAGCTGTAGATCGTATACTTGAGCATAGATCGCCATCTGGTGTTGGGCTCGGATGTTTGCACTTTGTTTTTGTCTTGGAAGAAGTCTTTGTAGTCACGAGGTAGGTGACTCCTCCTTAGGACGATAGTGCGCATGGGCATCGACTCCATCTCCAGATCGTTTTTTTCCGCCATCGGGTTCGGATGTGATTTGCTGCGCTCCGGGTCGGTGTCGTTTTCGAACCCCCTTCGACGCGCAATCCCTCTCCACTCAACTGTATTATCTCGATCGCGTTTCCTTTTCGACGCGTATCTTCGGGATATATAAAAATCCTCGATCTTCGACGCGGGCTGTTGTGCCTATACGCGCCGACCACGCCAGCAGTCAATGGAAAGGACTCCTTTCAAAAAATGCCCCGGGTGTGGTGCTAAGTTCCCACACACGGACTTACACGAGGTTTGTAACCTCTGCCTCTCCCCGGAGCACGAAGACTGGAACTGTGAGGCCTGCGCATCTTCCAGGTCAAAGAAAACCATCCGTGACCGTCGGGCTCGACGTCACGAAATGTCTAGCGGAAGCAGCTCAATTCCGGACATCTTCGGAGCAGATCCCAATTTCCAGCCGGAGCAACAAGCTGATGAAGGTGACATCTCCGTCGCCGACGACTCTGATGTCGAAGACCAGACAGTCACCCCGGCTCAGCGGTCCGTGAGTACCGAAACCCCTCTCCCGTCCAAAACCAAACCTAAGGCTCCGGTAACACCTTCGCCCTCGGGCTCAGGTTCACACCGGCAACACATTTCAGACGCCCCGCCCTCGGGCCCGGCTATGAAACCAAAACAAAAGCCTTCCGGCTCGGGATCATTCCAACCCCATTCCGGTGCCGAAAAATCACCTTCGGCACCGAAGCCCAAAACCAAAGAGGTGCCACGCCCTTCTTCCTCGGCACCGAAAACAGCCTCGCCGCCGAAGCCCTCAGCGTCGAAACAAAGGACAAACCTTCGGAGCCGAACAAACCTTCGGAGCCAAAAAGACTCTCGGAGCCACAAACTCCTATACCAAAAGCTAAGGAGTCCAAGACCCCACAGAAAGCGTCAGAGACACGGGCTAAACAACATTCTGACCCTAAGTCTTCGGCACCGACAAAGGACATTGTACCCACACAACAGCCTCCACCAGACGTTTCAGACCCAAAGCAAAAAACTCTCTACATTGACCCACAAAGTGGCAAAGTTGTCGCCAAGCCTCCTAAAAAGAGAAAATTGGACACTTCAGAAGACCCTGAAATATCTATGAAGCGCAAGGAGATGGGCACTAATACTTCTCCACCTCTTTCTCCTTGTCCAGCTGATCCAAATCTGCTAATTTCTCCAGCACACTCCCCACAACATACATTTTCACCTCAACCACAAGATGATGAAGACAATTATACTGATGAGGGTGGGGATGGAGATCCAGATAAGGATGATGATGCACATACCATTCCACACACTACAGATCCTTGGGATGATTACAACACAGATCCCGACCCACACAATGACCCGGACCTCTATCCCTCTAGACCATCACCACCAGATGACAACATTGGGTTTGCGCAACTAATTAATAGAGCTGTTCAATACCACGGGGTACAATTACACTCTGACCCTTTAGAGGAAGACTTTTTACTGGAGACATTTACACCCACACAAAAGTCCACGCACACCCTGCCAATGTTAAAAGGCATGCTGAAACATGCACCAGAAGTTTTTAAGGACCCTGTCAGAGCCAGGATTCTTAACACCAGGGTAGACAAAAAATATAAAGCAGCTCCCAATGTACATTAAAGGTCAGGTCCCTTTAGATTCTCTTGTAGTGTCTAATGCACTCAAAAGGGCAAATTCACAAAGCACAGGCGACACCCCTCCTCCTGATAAGGAATCTAAACTCATAGACGCATCTGGAAAACGCATTGTGTCACAGGCTGCAAATCATTGGCGGATTGCCAATGCCCAAGCTTTGTTGGCCAGATATGACAGAGCTCACTATGATGAGCTTGAAAAGCTAATGCAACATCTTCCTGACCAATATAAAGACAAAGCTAATGACCTTATACAGGAGGGAAAGCTAATAACAAATACATCCATCAAATGTGCGCTTGATGCGGCTGATACGGCATCTCGTGCTATTAATACCAGCGTTTTGCTACGCAGACACGCTTGGCTCCGAATCTCCGTATTCAAGCAGTAAGTGCAGTCCGCTATTCTCAATCAGCCCTTTGACCAACAGCATCTTTTTGGTCCCACAGTCGATACATCTTTAGAGAAGATGAAAAAGAATACAGACACTGCCAAGTCCATGGGGGCCTTACAATCCCCTAGAGGTTCATTTCGTCGCTCCTTTTACAGGGCTGGCTCCAAAACTATTGGCTCAGAGCATCCCTCTTCTTCCTATAAAAGCCCCAATCAAAACAATTCCTCCAGAGGATACTTTTGTGGAGGGTACAGAGGCAACAATGGTAAGGGAAGAGGTCGCGGTAACAATACCCGCAACTCCCCTACCACCAAGCAGTGACTTCCCTTCACTTCCCCCCGATCATCCCACTCCTGTCGGGGGACGCCTCTCACAGTTCCTACCTGTCTGGAATTCTATCACAACAGACAAGTGGGTAAGACAAATTATCCAGTATGGTTATTGCCTGGAACTCACCTCCACTCCCCCAAATATCCCTCCCAGACAACGTCCAATGTCCCCGGAACATCTGACTCTCCTGAAACAAGAGGTTCTTTCTCTATTACAAAAACATGCAATAGAACCAGTCCCCTTACAGCATCAAGGCCCTCTACTTTCTAATCCCAAAAAAGGACGGCTCTCTCAGGCCAATACTGGACCTCAGACCGTTAAACCTCTACATTCAGTCAGACCACTTCCACATGGTCACTCTCCAACAGGTGCTCCCACTGCTTCAACAAGGCGACTTTCTCTCCACTCTAGATCTAAAGGACGCCTACTTTCATATTCCCATTCACCCCGCTCACAGGAAATATCTCAGGTTCGTGGTGGACGGTCAACACTATCAATTCAAAGTCCTTCCATTCGGAGTGACTACAGCACCCAGATACTTCACCAAGTGCCTTGCAGTAGTGGCGGCTCACTTACGAAGACAACACATTCACGTGTTCCCTTATCTGAATGACTGGCTCATAAAAGCCAAGTCACACAGCACCTGTGTGCAACACACACACAACAATCCAGCTGCTTCACAACTTGGGCTTCACGGTGAATCTCACCAAATCCCACCTCCAACCATCCAGCACACAACAATACCTAGGAGCTACAATAAACACCTCAAAAGCTTTAGCATACCCCAACCCTCTCAGGATAAGCAGTATGCAAGCTCTAATATCCAAATTTCAACCTCAACACTCCTTACCAGCTCGAGTGTTCATGCAGTTAATCGGGATGATGGCCTCTTGCATTCTCATAGTCCCTTATGCAAGACTCCAAATGCGTCCCTTACTGGAGTGTTTGGCACGTCAGTGGAACCAGGCTCAAGGTCAGCTAACAGATCTGGTGTTGGTGGACAGCCGCACACATCGCTCTCTGCGGTGGTGGAACACAGAAAACCTTTCCAAAGGGCGGCAGTTCCTCGACCCGGTTCCACAGATAGTGCTAACAGCAGATGCATCGCTCACCGGCTGGGGAGCTCATCTTCAAAACCATACCATTCAGGGTATATGGACCCCTCAGCAAAAACACCACCACATAAATTACCTGCAACTACTTGCAATTTTTCTGGCATTAAAAACCTTTCAACTCCATCTGGTAGGCAAAGCTGTCCTGGTCCGTACAGACAACATAACAGCAATGTACTACATACAAAAACAAGGGGGGACACACTCCGAACAGCTTTCACACCTAGCTCAAAGCATATGGAGATGGGTCATTCCGCAAAACATACATCTCCTTGCAGAACATCTCCCAGGGGTACACAATCAGATTGCGGATCTGCTCAGTCGTCAAACACAGTAGATCCACGAATGAGAACTTCATCCTCAAGTTCTTCTTCCATTCTTTCACATGTGGGGCCACCCAGAAATAGATCTGTTCGCAACACATCAAAACGCAAAATGACGAAGCTTCGCGTCCAGGTATCCACACCCATTGTCCAAAGGCAATGGGCTATGGATGAACTGGTCAGGCAAATTTGCTTACGCTTTTCCACCTCTCCCACTAATTCCGTTAGTGGTTCGGAAGCTCAAACCTCATTCCCTCACAATGATCCTGGTTGCTCCAACATGGGCCAGACAACCATGGTTCACAACCCTCTTGGAACTATCAGTAGTTCCTCATCAAAAGCTGCGCCTCTCACCCAAGCTTCTCACTCAAAACCATGGAGAGATAAGACATCCAGATCCCAGTCAACTCAACCTTGCGATCTGGCTCCTGAAGTCTTAGAGTTTGGTTACCTCAATCTCCCACCAGACTGCATGAACATCATTAAAGAAGCTAGACGTCCTACCACCAGAGCATGTTACGCCGCAATGTGGAAACGATTTGTAATTTACTGTACAAGTAACAAAATCAATCCACTAGATGCTTCTATTCAAAACATTATATGTTATCTCTTACACCTACAACAATGTAACCTAGCATATACATCCATAAGACTACATCTCGCTGCGATAGCAGCTTATGTCCAAAACAGACAACACTTGTTTTTGATTAGAGTACCCGCTAATAAAGCATTTATGGAAGGACTTAAAAGAATAATTCCACCCAGAGCTCCACCCTCTCCAGTATGGAATTTAAATATTGCTCTTACCAGACTCATGGGTCCCCTATTTGAACCTCTTTTCAAATGTGAACTACAGTTCCTCACTTGGAAAGTAGCCTTCCTAGTCGCTATCACATCTCTTAGAAGAGTTGGTGAACTCCAGGCATTAACCATACAGGAACCATTTTTACAAATCCATCATAACAAAGTGGTTCTTAGGCCTAACCCAAAATTTGTACCTAAAGTCGTTTCTGCCTTCCATCTTAACCAGTCTGTTGAACTCCCAGTTCTTTTCCTCAACCAGACTCAGTAGCAGAACGGGCTCTTCACACGTTAGACATTAAAATGGCAATACTTTACTACATTGAAAGAACAAAATCCTTTAGAAAAACTAAACAACTCTTTGTGGCTTTCTCCCCACCTCATAAGGGCAATCCCATTTCAAAAGCGGGGATTGCAAGATGGATTGTTAAATGCATTCAAATATGCGATCTTAAAGCCAAACGCACATTAACCATTCCCCCTAGAGCTCATTCCACACGCAAACTAGGGGCTTCTATGGCATTCTTAGGGAACATTCCCCTAGGTGACATCTGCAAAGCAGCAACTTGGTCTACACCACACTTTCACAAAACACTATTGTGTAGATGTGCAAGCAAAACAACAAGCTAGTGTGGGCCAGGCTGTATTAAAAACACTTTTTCAAACCACTGCAACAGATAGAGGTAGCCACCGCTAAGGAGGTAACTGCTGTATAGTCTATGCACAAGTATACGATCTACAGCTCATATGCCTCGAACGGAAAATGCTACTTACCAGTATGCATCTGTTCTTGGCATGTAGAGCTGTAGATTCGTATACGCCCACCCGCCTTCCCGGATACCTCTATCTGTTCCAGTATTATCTTACTTAGATACATTAACCATGAACATCTCTTTCTATTTCTTACTAACTCCATCATAACCCTCCATGGCAAAACAATCTGGAGATGGAGTCGATGCCCATGCGCACTATCGTCCTAAGGAGGAGTCGCCTACCTCGTGACTACAAAGACTTCTTCCAAGACAAAAACAAAGTGCAAACATCCGAGCCCAACACCAGATGGCGATCTATGCACAAGTATACGTTTTGATCCAGCGGGTTACTAGCAACAAGCATTCATACACCGAATACTCACCTGGGCCCATTCATTCATACTACGCTAGCAATTTCCGCTGGTGGGTCAGTTGTACTCTTTATCAATATCCCTGCTACCAATTACTGTTCTGATTGAAGAGTAATGACTTACTAATGGACCCTTTGATAATTGGGAAGTTTAAAATGAGTGACATTCATTACAATTCATAATTTCTAAATAATCACTGAGTCAGGAAGTTTTAAAATGTTTATCTAAAATTTAGCAGAGTAAAATACAGAACCACATAATACTTAATCGTATATCAAGGATGAAGCATATTAATAATCAATTATCGATCAATGACGGTTCCTCAGAAAGAAGACGATAGAGACAGCAGCACAGCTAAAGGTTGCATTTATATTTACCTAAAGGTGCGAGAAACCAAACCCCTTGGCCAAGGAGTTGGAAAGATAGGTCCCAGGAAGGATGAAGACCAAAGACCTCCGGACCAGGTTCAGGACAGGACAGGTGACCGCTCTATCAACGACGCCTGCGTCGTTCCCCTCTCTGACGCTCCTCCACGAGTTCTTCCGTGTCTTCCTTCTAATGGACTCCGCCGCCCCCACCGCAGGACCTCTCTGGACAGCGGTTCAGTCTGCAATCGATCAGCTCGTCGAGCACCAAAACTTGATCTAACTAATTAGCTAATTCTATATCTATTATACCGTTCTACACCCAGGTACCTCCCATTAATGTTTCCAAATTATGGGCCCACTACTTCTGATTGGACGGGGTCAGGGGGTTGATCCTCACACCATGTCAATTTAGTTCAATTTCTTTAAGCCCATTGTTTTAAAATACCGCCCCTCACAATTAATACATTTGCTTTATTTCCCACCCGTTTCCCATTGATTCTTTAATACATTTTGTATACATTTGTTGCGACTTCAGGTGCATTCAGATGAACTTGTGAACCAGGCTTTGCGACCTTGGAGGGCTTCCAAGTTGACTTCATCGCTTCCTCTGGTCAGCCTTGCAGGGCGCATGCGCAGAACCAATGTCTCTCGAGCTGCAGTTCAACCAACCCAGGCCCATTTACAAACTAATAAAAGTCAAAGAAGAAAATATTAAAATCACAAAATAAATGTTTTCACTGTATACCCACTCTGTCTACTCTATTCCCATTTATTTATAAATCTATCCCGCATTAATAGCATTAGAATACCACAGTTTTAATTGCAGCGTATGCGCAAGCTTTAGCACGTGAAAACATTAAGCAGCCATTTTAATACACACTGCGCAGAAGCAAAGATTTCCCTCCAAGCAAAGAAAGACGTCATACCACGTGATATGGTTGACGCATGCGCAATGAGATTCCCGCGCATTAGCGGCCATTTTGGATTTAGACAAGCGTTACTTATTAGTTTAAACACATAGGCAAGCTTCGCTAGTATAGTGTTTGTGTGCATTTATTAGTAGAGACATTACAAAGTTTTAATGAATTAATACTGAGAGGATTGCTTACGAGCAAGTCTCATTGTGAGTTCTTGCTCCATCAATCCCCTCTCTGATGGCGTTTCTGAGCCATCAAAATACTACCCACAACTAGATGCCAACTTTAGCATAAAATTGTCTCAGCTTCATTTTTACACTTTCTACTTTTATCATCTCCTTTCAATTTCTTGTATAATTCACTTTTCAGATCTTCTAGTTCAATTTCATCAAACTTTCGTTTCTTTCCTTTTCCTGTTACTCTATACGTCTCCTTCTTTCTACAACATTTGCACCATATTATTATTGACAATATTATTATTGCTATCCCTGCTAAGGGTACTAATATTTGACCTATAAGTCCTTTCCCTACATTAGCAAACCAGGTACCAATTGACGCTATACTATTCGTCAATCTTTCCCATACACTATCAACTTCCAGTGGTTTTAGTTCATTCTCAAGTTTTGTTATATTCTGTATATACGTTCCAATTTCTGCACTTTTGTCAGGTATGTACGTGCAACAATGTTTCGTTTTCAATAATTTACAGACTCCGCCCTCTTTTGCCAATATTATATCAAGAGCAAGTCGATTTTGCATAACCATTGATCTAATCGCAACCATCTCCGCATTAATCATTAGAAATCCTCCAGCAGTGTCCGTTGATAAGCGATCAACCACTGTAGATAATTTACATATTTTCCTTGAGTTCAGAATTATTCCCACTGAAGGTATCAATGCACCAAATATATCACCTACAATTTCTGAAAAACTAGCTCTTTTACTACGTGTTAATTCACTATTATTTTCATTGCTCCCTGTGTTCCTCTTTATGTGGTATATTTTTGGAAATACTATTCCAAAATAAATACTTCCATACCACCGTGCAGGAAGCCTAAAGTAAGCCTTATTCCCACACACATAATAGATTCCAGAAAAAACTGAATCTGTTCCTCCTTTTAGTCCCCAACCTCCAAGAATTAAGAAATTATGTTCACATTCACTGGTACCAATGAAAATATTGTTATACTCCGTCTTTAACCTATGTAGACAAATTTTCCCTGTCTTTACAAAATCCAGAGCCATAGCAGCTTGAGCCTTGCCAGGTGTGTAACTACCCTCTTTCTCAGCCCAAGGTGGCAGATGAGCCTTATGCTCAGATGCTTTCTTTTGGAAATCTTGTCTTCTATTCTCTACTAAATTCAAAAATCTTTTCTTCATGTAACGAACATGTTAGATTGCTTCTATGTGCATGTGTTATATCTATCGATTTCATTGTTAAGAAAAATTCTCCCATAAACTGTGCATCTTGACTACTAAGCACTGGATTCATATTCTTTCGAATCGGAACCTCAGAAAATATCACATCTATATTTGAATAATAATACTGAAGTCTCCCTGTTTTATAAAATAAACTAGTCAATACACTACATGATATGCCATAAGTTAATGGTAAATGATGATCTGTTAATCCTTCCGCTACTGATTCGGGTAACTTCATACAGACATAACAATTACTAACTTCCATGGTATCTACATATTGAAACAATAATTTTGTGAAAACATTCAAACTAGTGTCATTATCTGTTACCTCATGATGAAACTCTGGTTCATCTTCTGCCTTTAATTCTACTCTATTACCTCTCAAGTTATCTATCCTTCCCTTCGTTTCAGTTGTTAATCTTTTTATCCATTATCAGAAGGTAAGGAATTGCTACGATCACAACTAACCATACTATAAGCACCACTACCAGACTACATATGCATATAGCACAGCATCTTTTACAACATTTCCGTTTCGGTCTCCCAGAAACTCTATCGTCAGGCATTTTGACAAGGAAGATTTCTCTTCTTATCTTTTTCTTTCAAGACTTAACGTTATCAAGGTGGTTTTATTTCTTTCTCATAAGTCAGTTCCGCACTTGTTCCTTCGTCACCACTTTCACTTGACTCTGAACTCTCGTAGTCTTCAAGGATTATATAAGTCCAATCAGGACCTTTAAATTTATTGTTCACAAGTTTCAGTCTTTTGCTTTTTCGTTTTTCAGTTCCACTTGTTTGTCCAGTTAGGCTTGTTACTTCATTTACTTGTTTTGGATCTTCACTTCTGGTTTCTATATGGTATTTCACTCTTTTAATGACACTAGGCCAATGATCACCTTTCCTGACCTTCTTTGTTTGCACTGTCTCTTCACTTCTTATTTCTTCTTCAGAAGTTCTTTTATTTTCAAGTTGTGGCACAGTTTGTTTTTCTTCGTTCTCAGTTTCTTCTTCTATTTGTTCTTTTTCAGGTCTTATTGGTTTTTCTTCAATTGCTCCAATGTGAGTTTCTAGCAACTGACCTTGTTCAGGATTTACGTCTTCATGCTTGAGGTTTTCGTGATCTTCTTCTTGAAAGTATTTTCCTAGATCTAACTGGTTCTGATCAGGGCTTATTGCACTTTGTACTTCTGCAGCCTGACCGCGTTCTTCTAAACCTGTCTGCCCCTGCTCAAATTTTGTTGTTTCGTTGTCGATTTGAGCCCAATTTCCTCTCCCTATCTGGTCCTGCTCAGGTTTTCTTATTGTTTCATTTTCCTCATCCTGAGCTGCTTCTTCTTCACCTATCTGGTCTTCCCTAATTTCTTCTAATTTTGATCGGCTTCTTGTTCTGTTGTAAACTTCTGGTATATCAACCACTGGTATCCAGTCCTGACTTGTGCTCGGTTGTTCTTCTTCAGCTACTCTTGAATCTCTCTGGCCAACCTTCAGACTGTATATGGCTGTTGACACTATTAAACGTGTTCTTAAAAAAAAAAATGCAGGTTTTCTTCATGCAACCATTTTAAATTAAGTCTTGAGAAAAAGTCTGGGATTCTGTCATACATAGAGTAATTCTGATGATCTGATAGAGAAATCTAGCCGCAGATTCCTTACCTTTGAACTTCCAGGCATCAGACTGGATCTGGAAGATTTTTCTCAGCAGTACCCCTGCGCTCCGGTAGGTGGCGCCTGTCGACTCCGCGTGATGTCTACAGCGGCGTGTTGGTCGTTGTGAAGTCCGCGTTGTCAATATAACCGCCACTCCGGCGGGCTGATGTCAGTTCTTTTCTTTCCGCGCCATCAGCGCCGATCCATTGAAGAGAGCTACGCCCTGTCATTTTTTTTTACAGACTTTTTTTTACTTTTTGTCGACTTTGTTGGTGTCATGTCGGGTAAGAAGACTTCAGGGTTCAAGCCGTACAGCGCCTGCCACCGCGCCATGTCAGTCACGGACACCCATTTAGTCTGTCTTTGGTGCCTGGAGTGCGACCACGACTCCAAGTCGTGCTCCGACATCCGAGCCATGGCGCCGAAGGCTTTGAGGGAGCGGTCCCTAAAGTTTCTCGTGGCCTGGCGTCCGGCACCTCAGAGGTCTCCTTGTCGGTCTCGGTCCAGTTCTCGGTCGAGAGTAAAGTCCGAGCACCGCTCCGGTGAATTGAAATCCACTTCGTCGAAGTCAGGTAAGAGGCACCACAAGAAGTCAAATCGCGCTTCGACTTCACCCTGCCTGTCGCACGACGCGGCGGAGGAACCTCGACGTTCGAGGCCCCGCTCTGCGGGGCGGGTGCCTGTGTCGGCTCTGCGTTTCCCTCTCTTTATGGGGCCGGGAGCGACCCCCGCCCAACTGAAAGAATTTTATGATGCCATGTGTGCCATATTTGGGCAGCCTGACCCTCTCGTCGCACCTTTGGGCCCCACAGACTCAGAAGACGGAGGGACCCCGTGGTTCCCATGCTGGTGGCTCCGGCCCCACGGCCTCAGAGTGGTCACCTCACCAGCGACCGACTCGGCACCCACCGGCGGTGCCTCCCCTATCCTCTTTCCCGACGACACAGAGCTGGTCAGGCATCCTCCGATGCCGAGACTGGCGCCAACAGAGCCGTACGGCTCCATGCGGTTTTTTCTGCCCTTGACCTGCAGCTTCCTTCAGTGGCAGTCAAGACAATGTCTTGACAGAGGTCCTGCAGCCTCCGGACAGGGAATCCAAGAGGATGGAGAACTTCGGAAAGAAAGCTTTTTCTTCCGCCAGCCTAGCATTGCAGTCAGTTACTCCCATTCCATATGAAATACGGTAGCGCAGGTGCTGCCCAGAGTCTCGGAGGAGGACCGGGCTCTACTCTCCCAAGCTATATCAGACGGGAGGGACGCAGCGAAGTTTGCATTCAGATGTGGCTTGGACACTACGGACTCGCTAGGCAGAGCAATTTCCATGACGGTGGCGGTACTTCGCCACGCCTGGCTGAGAACATATGTTTTTTTCAGGGGATGTCCAGGCCAACCTCATGGACATGCTCTTTGATGGCTCCTGTCTCTTTGGAGGCAAGGCGGATGCTTCCTTTGAGTGCTTTAAAGACTTGCAGGCCACGGCCAAGTCTTTGGGCCTCACTACTGCCCCCAGGGCTTCATCCACTTTTCGCTCCTTTCCTGGCTACGGAAGAGCGTACCAGCGCGCCAACCCTATACCGCCCAGAGGTCCCAGCAAGTTCAGCAACCTCTGCGGGGATGTGCACGCGGTTCACCCCGTCCTCTTGAGTCAGAAAACCAGAAGTCGGGGCAAGCCTCAATCCCTTCCTCCACCGCAAAACCTTCCTAGTCTGATCCCCCAGGATCATTCTCGACCAGGCGGTGGCAGAATACGCCATCACCTCCACCACTGGCAAAACATTACACCGGACAGGTGGGTGTTGCAAATAGTCTGAAGGGGCTACTCCCTCCCCTTCAAGACTACCCCTCCATCCATGCCTCCAGTGTACAATCAGCTGACGGAGAATCACCTTGCCTTGCTCCGCAAGAAGGTCTCAACTCTCTTAGCCAAGGGAGCTATAGAGAGAGTTCCTGGACCCAAAGTAGGCAGTGGTTGCTATTACCGCTACTTCCTGGTCCCAAAGGAGGACGGAGGCCTTTGTCCTATCCTAGACCTCAGAGCCCTCAATTACTTCCTCAAAAAAAAGAAATTCAAGATGCTCACTCTTGCTCAGGTCTTGTCTGGCTTGGACCCGGGAGACTGGATGGTAGCGCTGGACTTGCAGGATGCCTACTTTCATATCCTCATCCTGCCTGCCCATTGTCGCTACCTGCGGTTTACGGTGCGTCACGAGCACTTTCAATTCGCCAAGCTCCCCATTGCCCTCACCAGCGCTCCTCGGGTGTTAACAAAAGTGATGGCGGTGGTCGCAGCCCATCTGCGGAGATCAGGGGTTCCAGTCTTCTCCTAACTCGACAACTGGTTGTTGAAGGCGGGCTCGCTTTGAGCAGTTGTCTCCCAACTTCAGGCTACGGCGAACATCCTGCATTCGCTGGCGTTCACTATCAACGTACCGAAGTCACATCTGACTCCCTCCCAGACGCTTCTTTTCATTGGGGCGGTTCTGGACACTGTGCAGTTTCGGGCCTATCCTCCCGAACGGCGAGTCCAAGATATTCAGGTGATGTTTCAGCCTCTATCTTGGTTTTCAGTGAGAATGACTCTGAGGCTGTTGGGCCTCATGGCCTCCTGCATCCTGCTAGTGACCCATGCAAGGTGGCACATGCGGGCTCTGCAGTGGGACCTGAAGTTACAATGGGTACAGCATCGAGGAAATCTCACCGACCAGGTTCAGATTTCAGAGGGTACTGCGAACGACCTGCATTGGTGGCTAACGAACGATTGGTTCAAGGGCAGACCTCTCTCCCTTCCCCACCCAGACTTCACACTAGTGACAGGTGCGTCCCTTCTGGGCTGGGGCGGCCATCTGGGAGAGGTGGAGATCAGAGGACTCCGGTCTCCGGCGGAATCCAAGCTCCATATCAATCAGTTGGAGCTTCGGGCTATCTGGCTGGCACTGAAAGCCTTTTTGCCGTCGATAAAGGGAAGGCTCGTACAGGTGTTCACGGACAACACTACCGCCATGTGGTACTGCAACAAACAGGGCAGAGTGGGGTTGTGGACTCTGTCAAGAGGCCCTGCGTCTCTGGACTTGGCTGGAACGTCAGGTCATTTCCCTGGTGGTTCAACATCTGGCCGGTTCTCCGAACGCTAGGGCTGACGAGCTCAGCCAACGGTGCCTTGCGGGTCACGAATGGTGTCTCCATCCGGAGGTGGCATGAGGACTCTTTCAGCGGTGGGGAGAGCCTTGGTTAGATCTGTTCGCCTCCGAAGAGAACATGCAATGTCAGCTGTTTTGGGAGTTTCCAAGGCGGCACTCGCATGGCGACGCTCAGGCCTCCTATACACCTTTCCATTCCTGCCCAGAGTGCTCAAGAAGATCAGGAGCGACCGGGCAAAAGTTATTCCTGTGGCTCCGGACTGGGCACTGAGAGTTTGGTATCCCGAACTTCTGGACATGAGCATCGATCCTCCCGTCAGGTTGCCTCTTCAGGAGGATCTTCTGTCGTAGCGGCAGGGGAGGGTTCTCCACCCGAACCTGTTCACTCTCCGCCTCCTTGTGTGGAGATTGAGGGGCAACAGTTGACAGCTTTTGACCTCCCTCCCGAAGTCTGGGAGGTTATTTTGGCAGCCAGGCGTCCCTCCACAAAATTGGTATACACCGGTCGATGGAACAAGTTTTGTAAATATTGTACAGACAGGTCTGTTGACCCCTTATCTGCTCCATTATCTCAAGTCCTCCTGTTTATTCTTTCCTTGGCCCAGCAGGGCTCTGCTCTGGGCATGTTGAAGGGCTACCTTTCGGCCATTTCTTCGGCTGCCTGATCAGCCCTCTCTATTCAAATCTCCTAGTGCAGTGGTTTTTGAAGGGGTTAACTCATTTGTACCCCCCTTCACCTTTCATTATGCCACAGTGGGATCTTAATTTGGTGCTCACTTTCTTGATGTGTGCGTCATTTGAGCCTCTGCATAACTGCCCTCTGCGGTTGCTCACCATCAAGACAGCTTTTTTGGTCACAATAACCTCTGCCAGGAGAGTGCGTGAACTGCAGGCACTGTCCTCACAGCCTCCTTACTTGAAGATCTTTCCGGACAAGGTAGTGCTCTGGACTAGGGCATCCTTTCTGTCTAAGGTGGTAACACCCTTCCATCTGGGACAGTCAGTCACCCTTCCCACCTTCTATGCACCCTGCATCCTTCCAAGGAAGAGCAACGTCTCCATCGTCTGGACCCAAAAAGAGCGTTATCGTTCTACCTTGATCGAACCAAAGAGTTCCGGGTGGACGACCAACTTTTTATTGGATACGTGGGTGCAGAGAAAGGCCATGCTGTCCAGAAGAGGACTATATCCCGATGGGTCATCCTCTGTATTAAAATTTGTTACGCTTTAGCGAAGAAGGATCCTCCTGAAGGGCTTAGGGCCCATTCCACCAGGGCGAAGGCAGTCACCACGACTCTCCAGTGTGGTGTTCCCGTTTCTGATATATGCTAAGCAGCTTCGTGGGCTTCACTGCACACGTTCGCCAGGCACTACTGCCTGGATTCCCAGGTTCGCAGAGAAGGCCTGTTCGGTCGCTCTGTTTTGCAGGACTTTCTGGTCTAAGCCATTCCGCAGTCCCTCCTCCGGGGATGGTATTGCTTGGGTATCTGTTCAAAGGTAAGGAATCTGCAGCTAGATGTCTCTATCAGATGGACAAGTTACTTACCTTCGGTAACTCCTATCTGGTAGAGACATGATCTAGCTGCAGATTCCTTACCGACTCACCCATTCTCCACGCACTACGGAATTGGTTTTTAAGTGTCAGGGATGTTCCCCTTTCAGGGCCCAAGCTATTCATTTTTTTAGCATACCATGGTCAGTCACTTCATGGCTTCGCGCCGGAGTGCCGGTTATATTGACGACGCGGACGCCACAATGAATACAACGCCGATGACGTCACGCGAAGTCGACTGACGCCACCTACCTTCGCACAGGTGTACTCCTGAAAAAAATCTTCCGGATCCAGCCTGACGCCTGGAAGTTCAAAGGTAAGGAATCTGCGGATAAGGCATTATCGTAGGTAAGTAACTTGTCCTTTATGAATTCTTTTTGTGACACCCAAGTTTCAGGTGCAAACAGTGATGTTTTATTCAAAACACTATACTTGCTAATTTGCCTTTTTTATTTTATATTTTGTATCCTTATTTTGCATAGGGAAAATTGATGACAAGTGAAGAAAAGAAATTCCAGCAGCATATCCAAGCACAGCAAAAGAAAGAACTGAACAGCTTTCTGGAGTCACAGAAGAGGGAATACAAACTGCGCAAAGAGCAGCTTAAGGAGGTATGCTCACTGACTGACTTCTTTTCATGGTGTTGCGATCTAGGTCTGGCTTGACAGCATATCTGTCAGCAGACGTAATCTGATCAACCTAAAAATGAGTTTTCAGGAGTGTCACAGAGAGGGGCTTTCACTCCACCCACATGTTGGTAGCCAGTAGTACATGTTTTAATTAGGCAGATGTGTGCTTCTTTCGAAAAAGTGCTCAATTCAGTATTGGAACTTTCATAGATTCACATGTTTGAATCATTCCACATCACCGAGACCGGAGTCCCCGGTATATCAGAATAGCAATGCAAAGCTAGTACAAACCAGAAACTAGGTCTAGGCCCATTCCAGTTTTGTAACTTATCTCTAGTGTTTTGTAAAAGAGACCAAAACTTAAGCCTGAACCAATCAGGACGTCTCACCCTCTAGAACACTCCTGAGAGAACCATAGACCCTCAGATTTTCTACCACACGTTGTGCTAGGGAGTCTCCTCTAAGCTCACCTCAGCTTCTTCATCTGCTTCAGTGGTTTTAAACCAGATCGCATAAGAGGGGGAAATCACCGCATGCTCATTCTTCTAGTGAGCGTCCAAAGAAAGCTGTCAAGAAGACCTCTCACAGGTATCATGGACGCAGTCCCTTAAAATCTCCTCACAAATCTGAAAAGGAGTGAAAGGGACATTGTTCGGGAGATAGTAAATCAAAAAAAGGCAAGCGCTGAGCCTTCTCCTACACCCCCTCAAGGCAGGCACCCTTTCAAAAAGCCTTCCTCTATACCTCCTGAAGAAAAACCTTTGATGAAAATCCCATCGTCGACGAGGCAGTTGATGAAAAACCCTCACTGTCGTCGAGTATAGAGGCCTGCAGTCATCTGCATCTAAACAGAAGGCAAGTACCGCACCGCCGTCAACATCATTGCCGGCGACACCGTCATCAGTGAAACCTACAGGTTCTTCGACGTTGGTTATCTAGTTGACGACTTCGACGAGACCGGTGGTAGCGGTGACGACTGCATTGCCGACGCTTGCGGTGACAATTTAGATGACGGTAACAATGACATTTACGGCAACTACGCCGACTACTATGGTGCCTGAATTGCCACCGGTATCTACATCACAGATGGTGGCTTTGTCGGCGGTACCATCGACGAAATTGTCAACGACAGAAAAAACACATAAAAAGAGAGAAAAACCTAGAACAAGACAGATTACTGTAGAAGTTAACTCACCTATCAAGGTTATACCTTTGTTGTCTTCTCATCTTTTGGAAGAGCAAGATTCTGAGGATGGTAGTACTTTTGGTTAATCGAATAGCCCATCGCAATTGCGTGTCAAGTGCCAGTAACATGATTTTGATGAGGAGTATGGACAGCATCAGTAGTATTTCTCAACAGAAATACCATTGTGATTATCAGGAGGAGGTGGTCTGTATGCCATCATCGTTGCTAACAGACCTGCAGTTCATGTTGGCGGAGGAATATAGGAAGAGGTTTCCACCAGCATCTGTTTTTCCTGAACAGTCTACATTGCCCCCTCGGCCACGATCAATTCCATCTACTCCCCAGAGGGTTCAAGATTTACAGTCGGTACTTCCTCCAAAATCACCACCACCTGCTCCGCAACAAGATCCAGGAGCTACAAATGATGACCAGGAAGAGGGGGAACTTGGGGATCCACATCAGGAGTGGGACCACTACCTCATTTCCACGCCATCTTCTCCCTCTCCTGTACCCATTGACTCACCACCAGAGGACATTGGTGGTTTTCACAACTACTTGAAAGGGCTACCAAAAGGTTTGATCTACCAATGCTGACATCTCAAACTGACTGTTTTTTATATGATTTTAAAGAGCCCTGTAGAAAATCGGTAAAAGCTATCCCTATTGTAAGTCACATATGGGAGGTAGGGCTCAAAGTAATGAAAATGCCAGCCACGGTGACCCCAGTGTTATCCACATTGCAGAAAAAATGCAAGGCTCCAGAAGACGCTCCTGCCTGCCTTGTGGGTCATCCGAAGCCAGACTCTGTAATTTGTCAGGCAGCGCAAAGAAAATCCAAGAACCCTTCTGCTCCCATCACCAAACCTCCACTGGTAAGCGTTTTTCTTCAGTGTCGGCTCTGGTAGTCAGAGCAGCCAATGCTCTCGCCATTCTAGGTCGATATGATCGACAAATGAGGTTGATCAGCTTCCTGAGGACATTAAATCGGAAGCAAGGAAGATCCTCCAGGAAAGAGAAATGGCATCCGTGGAGGTAATAATTGTGCGATCGATATCGCCACTACAGCATTCAGATCACTGAGAGGTGCAGCAGTGTTGTCTCGTCAAGGATGGCTCAGAGCCACGTCGTTTAGGCCAGAAGTACAGAACAAGATCCTTGACCTTCCGTTCGGAGAAGCATTATTTGGAAAACGCATAGACGATGCACTGCAGGATATAAAGAAAGACATCAACACTGCTAAGTTATTGGGGACGCTTCAGTACCGAAAGGCACCTTTAGGGGAGTGAGAGGAAGGGGTCTTCCATCCTACAGGGGTGGATATCAGCAGTATAGGTATCCCTCCTACACTACCTCTTTCCAGCCATATCGACCTCCGTATGCCCAGCGTCGATCACAATCGGGAACATATTCTAGATCTACCCCCAGAGGGAGAGCAGGCGGCAGGGAAAGGATTCCTCACGTCGCCAATGACGAGTTCCAGGCTCCGGCTATCTATTTTCCGAATCATCCACAGATTTCCTTAGGAGAGAACTTTCTTCATCTTTGGCAAAAAATAAAAACAGACCAGTGGGTTCTCAACCTTATACAATTCGGCCATACCTTGGAGTTCCTTCATATTCCATCTTGCACTCCACCAGGTCGGCAAGAAGTAAAACACCTACATCTCCTGCGTTTGGAAATTCTTGCAATGCTCAGAAAGAGAGCAATAGAACCGGTTCCAAAGTTCGAGACAAGGAAAGGGTTCTATTCCTGTTTCTTTTTGGTACAGAAAAATTTCAGGCATGGCATCCGATCCTGGATTTGAGGACTCTCAACACCCACCTCAGAAACAGTCCTTCTGCATGGTCACGCTACAGGACATTTTGTTACTTCTAAACCCAGGGGATTGCAATGCCACCTTAGATTTACAAGAAGCATATTTTCAGGTTTTCATTCATCCCTCCCACAGACAGTACCTTTGATTTGCCATAGCCGGAAGACATTATTAATTCAGGGTGCTGCCTTTTGGCCAGAAACCAGCTCCAAGAATATTCACCAAATGCCTGGCTCCAGTGACAGCCTTCCTAATGAAACAACGACATCAAGTGTTTCCCTACCTGGACGACTGGCTGATCAAAGCATCATCGGAGTCAGCAGCTCAGTCGTCCAGGGGGGCATGTACAAGACTGTTAGCCAAGCTAGCCTTATCCTAACCGAGGAGAAATCGGCCTTCTACCCTTCCACATACATCGCCTTTTTAGGAGCAATACTGGACACCACACTAAACAAGGCATTTCCTTCTCTCGAAAGACAAGCAAATCTAATATCGCTGGCTCAGTCATTCACAAGAAAAAGGTCACTTTCAGTACGACACTACAAGTCTCTCCTGGGGACAATGTCATCTTGCATCCCTCTTATTCCTTTCTGCTGATTGCGAATGCGCCCATTGCAGGAAGAACTGGACTTACAATGGCGTCAGGCAGTAGGTTTTTCGAAGAAGTCATTTACCGTCACGACAGTTATGGTCAACGCCATCTCTTGGTGGTTCCGGCATCGAAATATTTCGATCGGTCTCTCCTTTCTTGCCATGCAATAATCACCACGGATGCCTCCCTGAAAGGATGGGGAGCTTTCCTGCAAGACCTCCAGGTCAGTGACTGTCGGCAGCAGCAACACCGGCATTTTCACATCAATTTACTGGAGCTCAGGGCAGTACGATTGGCATTGCAGGCATTCCTGCCAAAGATAAGGAACTATGTGGTGTTGGTCAGAACGGACAGCACAACTGAAATGCCTTATGTCATCAAGCAGGGCGGCACCAGATCTCAAAGCCTCTCTTAGGAGGCTCAGTGCATCTGGAAGTGGGCAATCCATAATGGAATCTCTCTGAAAGCGGAACATCTTCCTGGCTATCAAAACACAACAGCAGACACACTAAGGAGGCTCAAATCGTCATGCCACGAGCGGGAACTTCATCAGGAGACACCCAAAAGCATTTTTCTCCAATGGGGCAGGCCAACAGTGGAACTGTCTGCGACTTTGCAGAACAAGAAATGCCATTACTTCGTAGGTTGGCATCACCATCCGAGGATCCTAGGGGAATGTGTTTTTGATGGCATGGTCAGGCATCTTTGCCTTTGCTTTTCCGCTGATTCCCCTCCTGCCAAGACTGCTCATGAAGATCAAGGCAGAACCCGGGGGATGATCCTAATAGCCCCATCATGGCCACGTCAACATTGGTTCCCAGAACTTCTCCTACTCAGAGTTCGGGTGGTCCAACACCCCGAGGAGGTCTCCCCAGCGACCCCTACCTGGGATCTAGCGATCCCTGACCTACCTAAAGCTTAAAGCCGATGCTTGCAGCCTTCCCCTGAAGGGTCCCCCCTACCGCAACTGGTAAGAAGATGCAACACCTAAAAACACCCCAGCACCCTACGCCCCACAGCCTTGGGTGGTTAAACCAACGGTGTCCAGACATCCCCCCAGAACCCAACTTAACTCTCCTGCCTGTGGTCGCCATCAGGAAGCCTCCCTGCCCCAGCCTGCAGCCTTTTCTTCGAACCAGAGATCTCCACTGCAAACCACAAGGCCCCCGACGTGGTCTTTGCACTCTGCATCCGGCCGCCTCTGTGATGCTGGTGGTACAGCTCTTGTGCTGATTGTTGACTCCTGCAGTGCTGATCCTAACATTAGGAGCTTTGCTCCCACATCCGAGTGGCCCGCTCGTCAGCAGCCCCTGACCGAAGGCCCCATTGGCTAACATTGGGCCCCTGCACTCTGCACCCACTTGCCCCAGTGCCGCTGGTGGTGCAATTTGAGTGCCTAACTGAACCTTGGTTCTAACCCTCAAAAACTATTCTTGCAGGTTGTTTACTTACCTGCCAATCGCTAACCTTCTTTTCCCCATTTGAACCAATCTATTGTAGGATCCACGATGTGATAACTAGATATATCACCCGAGTAATTGATGTAATCCAAATGTAATGCTAAAAGTAATTTCTATGCGATTTAAACTGTTTTAAAAGCAGATACAAACCTGTAACAATTGCAGAGAAGATAGCTGAGGAGCTCGACCTCACCCCTTAATCCAGCCTAGAGGTTAGAGGGTTAAGGCTTCTCTACAAAGCTAAAAAATTAAGAACTGGGTCCCACCCTACCAGATTACATTCCTGGAGTTTCAGGCAGGGCATGCTAGGGACCACCCCCCTACTGAATGAGAAAATCTCAAGGCAGATGGGGAAAGTAGCGAGGATGATGAGGTCCTAAACCAACCTCCTCAACTACTTAGGCAGGATGGGACCTCGGAGCCCTATCTCTCCAAGCCAAGGAGTACAGGTTCTAGATCCTACAGTGGTAGGGCTGGCTCTATACCAGACAGTAAGGACAACTTCACTGAGAAGGACCTCCTTTTAGCAAGGATGGCCAAAAGACTAGAGCTAGAGACTAGGCTCCTAACTCTAGAGAGAAAAAGAGCAGAGATTTGGCCTAGGACCTGTCAATGGTGGCAGCAATTTAAATAACAGAGAGAAGGAAGGGTCTTATAACCCTAAAATCCCCAAAGGGATTGTCCCTAACTTTGAGGATGGTGATGATTTCACCAAATGGTTCACAACCTTTGAGAGGGCTTGTGTGATCAGGCAAGTGAGGAAGACTCACTGGGGGAACTCCTTTGGGAACTGTTCACTGGTAAGTTTCGGGACAGACTCCTGACACTTACTAAGGCAGAAGCAGAGTCTTATGAACTCACTACTGAGGAGTGCAGAATTAAATTCGGGGGGGCTCAGAAATCCCAGAGTCAGTCCTGGGTGGAATTTGTAGACTGCTCAGTAAAAACACTAGGTGGCTAGTTGACTGGAAGTAAAGTGCAGGATTATGAGGGACTTTATCATTTGTTTACGAAGCAGCACATTTTAAGTAACTGCATCAATGAAAAGTTGCACAGTATCTGGTAGACCTAGGTCCAATTTCTCCGCAAGAATTGGGAAAGAAGGCAGACCATTGTGTCAAGACGAGTGACCAGAACAACCACTGGGCATGACCAAAAGAAAGGGGTTACAGAGCCTCCCCAGGGGAAGGAGAGTGAGAAGCCCAAAGACAAAACACAGGAGTATTCTAAAGGCCCCCAAATCCTGTCCAGGGGGTGGGCCCAAGAACTCTTCCGAGCCCACTGGTGGGTAAAAGGGGGAACATTTTGATCCTGCTAAGGCCTGGTGTTTCCACTGTAACAAGAAGGGACACTGAACTGGAGATCCTGCCTATCCCAACAAGCAAGACCCTAGTCCCCCTCCAGCTAACACTGGAATGGCAAATCTCAAAATGGGATCAATGGTGTGCCCTGAGTAAATCAGAGTGCACACAGAAGCTACACTAGTCTCCATAGCTGGGGTAAATATGGCAACCCTAACTGAATGGCCCACAAACTTTAAAAAGTACCTGCAGCACCCCAAGATCAATGGGTCCAGTGTAGAAGCCCTGAGGGATACAGGAGCCAGTTTCACTATGGTGAGAGAATCCCCAGGACAATTCCTAGCTGGGAAATCTTTCTCAGTAACCAATACTGATAATGACACTGTAGACACCTGGCTATGGTAACATTAGATTGTGGAGGGGTTACTGGCCTGAAACAGGCAGTGATGTCTCCAAAACTTCCAGTCCCGACGTCGTCCTGGCACTCTGCATCTGGCCGCCTCCATGTCACTGGTGGTGCAGCTCCTATGCTGATTGTTGCCCCCTGCAGAGCTGATCCTAACCCCAGAGCTTTGCTTCCACACCAGAGTGGCCTGGTCATCAGCAGCCCCTGACCGAAGGCCCCCTTAGCCCCTTTGGCTAACATTGGGCTCCTGTACTCTATACCCGGCTGCCCCAGTGCCGCTGGTGGTGCAATTTAAGTGCCTAACTGAACCTTGGGAGCCTTGATTCTAAGCCCCAAAAGCTATTCTTGCTGGTCGTTTACTTACCTGCTAATCGCTAACCTTCTTTTCCCCATAGGAACCAATGTTTCAAGTTTTTCTTCCTAAAATGTTCTAAGTGTTGAACTGTTTTTGCATGGAAGAAAAGTAACTGTGTTCGAGGCATGTGAGCTGTAGATCACATGCTTTGCATACTCCTGCCATCTAGTGTTGGGTCCGGATGTTTGCAAGTTGTTTTTCTTCAAATAAGTCTTTTGAGTCACGAGGTAAGGTGACTCCTCCTTTCGGTGATAGTGCGCATGGGCATCGACTCCATTGTTAGATTGTTTTTTTCCGCCATCCGGTTCGGACGTGAATTGCTGCGCTCCAGTTCGACACCGTTTCTTCGGTTTCCCTCGGTGCGCAATCCACTTACCCTCGACGGTATTGTTTTCGATCGCGTATTCCCTTCTCCGCGTATCGTATTAATATAAAAAACTCTTTTCGATCGGGAAAACTTGTGGAAGGCCGTCGGGCCTACCCGCGTCGGTCCGCCTCGCAGTCGATGAAACGGACTCCATTCAAATTCTGCTCTCAGTGCCACGCGAAGTTCCCGCGCACCGACTCGCACGAAGTGTGCAACCTGTGCTTGTCTCCGGAGCATGGCGAACAGGATTGCGACGCGTATAAATCTTTCCGCTCAAAGAAAAAACGCTGCGCGACCGGCAGGCTTTGACGTCGCGACATGCAGAGTCAGAGCACCAGCTCCGTTCCGGATCTCTTCAGAGAAGATTCCGAACAAGAAACCAGTTATGCCGTAGGGGCCGAAGATGAACAGGAGGACCCTATCTCCGTCCCCGAGTCCGGCTCCGATGTGGACGAAGACATTCCGCAAGGCCAGCGTACCGTGAGTACCGATCCTCCCTTGCCCCAAAGTCCAACTCAGCCGAAGAAAAAGGCTCCGGTACCACCTCTGCCTTCGGGCCACGGTCAGCAGTGAGAACAAGTTTCCAACGCCCCACCTTCGGGTCCGGCACCGAAACATATGTCAAAGCCTTCCGACTCGGGATTGAGTCGTCCACACTCCCATACTGAGCCAAAACCTTCGGGGCCGAACCCAAAATCCATCTCTGGCCCGCCTCCTTCGATGCCGAAATCGTCTTCGGAACCGAAATCCTCTGCACCTAAGACAATGGCACCGAAAACTTCAGCGCCGAAACATTAAGATGCTCCAATTCCATTGAAGGAGCCCCGTTTCGATGTCCCGCCTCCAAAACTAGACCCGATACAGAAAGAACTGTACATCAACCCAAAAACTGGACATATTGCGACTAAATTGCCACTCAAATGCAAAGCTGACCCAGAGGAAACCTATCATATTCCTTTCAAAAGGAAAGATATGGGTACTAACCCTTCTCCTCTTCCTCCTCCTTCCCGCAACCACAAAACTTGTTAATTATTTCTACTAATTCACCGCCACCATTTACACCTGACGATCAGGATGATGGGGGCGGGGATGGAAATGGGGACAATGATCCTGCACCTGCAGACCCCTGGATGGATTACAACACAGATTCTCCCACAGATAACGACCCTGATCTTTACCCTACTAAACCTTCTTCACCAGATGACAACGTAGGCTATATAGAGCTATTAGGCAGAGCTACTGAGTATCACGCGGTTCAACTACACAAAGAATCTTTAGAGGAGGATTTCCTTTTTCAAACACTTAGCAGTTCCCAAAGATCAACTCACACATTACCCATGCTCAAAGGGATGCTGAGACATGTGGATGACATATTTAACGATCCTGTTCGGGCACGTATTCTCACCCCCAGGATAGACAAAAAGTATAAATCTGCGCCATCAGAGCCAGTTTACATCAAGGGCCAGTTACCATTAGACTCAGTGGTTTCTAATGCCCGTAAACGGGCCAATTCTCAAACATCGGGAGATGCTTCACCTCTGGACAAAGAATCTAAGTTAATAGATGCCTCTGGGAAAAGAGTAGCCTCCCAAGCTGCAAATTTCTGGCGCATTTCTAACACCCGAGCCCTTTTAGCCAGGTACGATAGGGCACATTGGGACGAAATGGAGCAATTGCTCCAATTCTTGCCTGATGAGCACAAAACCAAAGCTCAAGACCTAGTGCAAGAGGGAAAGCTCATCTCTAACACCTCCATCAGGTGCGCCTTAGATGCAGCTGACACTGCGGCTAGAGCCGTCAATACCAATGTACTCCCTAGAAGACATGCATGGTTAAGAATTTCTGGTTTTAAACCAGACGTCCAAGCTTCCATTCTAAACTCACCGTTTGATAAACAACACCTTTTTGGTCCTGTTGTAGACTTGTCCTTAGAAAAAATAAAAAAGGACACAGACGTGGCAAAATCTGAGAGCTCTACAGTCCCCTTCTGGACGTGGTTCCTTTCGGCGCTCCTTCTATCGTGGAGGGTCCAAAAGTAGCTCCTCAGACACTGCTTCTGCACCATACAAGGGTAACCATGAGCCTTCTGCTTCCACAGCGTTCTTCAGAGGCAGTTACAGAAGCAACAATGGCAAAGGTAGAGGTTCCAACAAAAGCACCTCCCCCTCCAATACCAAACAGTGACTTGCTTACATTTCCCCCTGATCATTTAACACCTGTCGGGGGTGTCTTTCACAATTCCTACCCATCTGGCAATCAATAACTACAGACAAATGGGTTCTAGGAATTATCCGTTCTGGTTATTGCCTGGAGC
The DNA here is from genome assembly GCA_963921515.1 of Calotriton arnoldi. Classification (NCBI taxonomy): domain Eukaryota; kingdom Metazoa; phylum Chordata; class Amphibia; order Caudata; family Salamandridae; genus Calotriton; species Calotriton arnoldi. Next base: position 2,035,645 of record CAWUFW010000018.1, read on the forward strand.
TTACCAACAATCCTCCAAACATTCCTCCACGTTAACACAAAATGTCACCAGACCATTTACACCTCCTCAAACAAGAGGTTCAATCTCTCCTTTTAAAAGGAGCCATAGAGCCCGTACCACTACAATATCAGGGGTCGGGCGTGTACTCCCTGTACTTTCTCATACCCAAAAAGGACGGTTCTCTCAGGCCTATTCTAGACCTCAGAGAATTAAATCTTTACATACAATCTGATCACTTTCACAAGGTGTCACTTCGACAAGTGCTCCCACTGTTACAAAAGGGCGACTTTATGTCTACTCTAGACTTAAAGGACGCATATTTCCACATTCCAATACATCCTGCTCATCGCAAATTTCTCAGATTTGTGGTAGCAGGGCAGCATTACCAGTTCAAAGTACTCCCATTCGGAGTGACCACTGCCCCCAGGGTCTTTATGAAATGTCTCGCAGTAGTCGCTGCTCACCTATGAAGACAACACATTCATGTCTTCCCGTACTTGGACGACTGGCTCATCAAAGCCAGTACATACCCAAAATGTCTCCAACACACTCACATGACATTGCAGTTACTGCACCAACTGGGCTTCACAGTCAATGTATTGAAGTCGCATCTTCAACCTTCCAACACACAAAACTATCTAGGAGCCACTTTAAATACTCAAAGAGCTCTAGCCTTTCCCAATGAAGCCAGAATTCGCAATATTTAAGCCCTAATTCTTCAGTTTCAGCCCTGCCTCTCAGTACCAGCTCGAGTGTTTATGCAACTGCTCGGAATGATGGCCACTTGCATCATAATTGTTCCCCATGCCAGGCTTCATATGCATCCCCTTCAGGAATGTTTAGCAAGGCAGTGGAACCTGTCTCAGGGTCTTTTAACCGATCTAGTGTTGGTAAACGCCCGTACTCATCGCTCTCTGAAGTGGTGGAACACTCAAAATGTATCAAAAGGACGGAACTTCATAGACCCAGTTCCACAGACAATGCTTACGACAGACGCGTAGCTCACTGGTTGGGGAGCTCATCTCCAAAATCACACAGTCCAAGGCTTGTGGAGTCAAAAACAAAAAGCTCTCCACATAAATCATCTAGAGCTGCTAGCAGTGTTTCTAGCGCTCAAAGCCTTTCAAGTTCATCTTGTAGGCAAAGCTGTCCTAGTTCGCACAGACATGACAGCTATGTATTATATGCAAAAACAGGTGGGACACACACTCCCCAACTGTCACACCTGGCTCAAGACATTTGGAAGTGGGCTATTCATTACAAAATCTATCTCCTAGCAGAACACCTCCCAGGAGTAAACAATCAGATTGCCGACCTTCTCATCAAACAGAGGCAGCAAATCCACGAGTGGGAACTTCACCCACAAGTTCTCCTCCCATTTTTTCAGATGTGGGGCTTTCCACTGATAGATCTGTTTGTCACATACGAAAACGCAAAATGCCCAAACTTCGCCTCCAGGTATCCACACCCATAGTCCCAAGGCAATGCACTCTGGATGAATTGGTCAGAGATATTTGCCTACGCTTTTCCGCCTCTCCCACTCATTCGGCTAGTGGTTCGGAAGTTCAGGCAAACATCCCTCACACTGATCCTGGTAAGCTCCCACGTGGGCCCGTCATCCTTGGTTCACTACCCTGTTGGAGCTCTCAGTAGTTTCTCATCAAAAACTATATCTCACACCCAGTCTCCTCACACAGAGCCATGGAGACATAAGACACCCAGATCCCAAAGAACTCAACCTAGCGATCTGGCTCCTGAAATCATAGAGTTTGGTTATCTGAACCTTCCACCAGACTGTATGGACATCATTAAAGAGGCCAGAAGGCCTACTACAAGGGCTTGCTACGCAGCTAAATGGAAGCAGTTTGTTATATATTGTAATAACCATTTCAACCTGTTTGATGCTTCCATTCAAAATATCATTTATTTACTACACTTGCAGCAGTCAGGATTGTTGCAATAGCTGCATACCTTCAAAATAGACAGCATCTGTCCCTTTTCAGAGTACCTGTTATCAAGGCTTTTATGGAAGGGCTAAAAAGAGTAATTCCACGAAGACTTCCACCCGCTCCAGTGTGGAATCTTAACGTTGTCCTTATCAGACTAATGGGTCCACCCTTCGAGCCATTGCATAAATATGAACTGCAAATTCTCACCTGGAAAGTTGCTTTCCTCATTGCTATCACATCACTGAGGAGAATGGGTTGAGCTTCAGGCACTAACCATAGAAGAACCATTTTTCCAACTCCACAAAGACAAAGTGGTTCTTCGCACTAAGCCTAAATTCCTACCTAAAGTAGTATCTGCCTTTCACATTAATCAATCTGTTGAGTTACCTGTCTTCTTTCCTCAACCAGATTCAGTGGCAGAATGGGCTCTACACGCTTTAGATGTTAGAAGAGCATTATTGTATTACGTAGAAAGGACAAAACCGTTTCGAAAAACTAAACAACTCTTTGTGGCTTTTGCTTCACCGCACAAAGGCAATCCTATTTCTAAATCTGATATTGCTCGGTGGATTGTTATATGTATCCAAACATGCTATGCAAAAGCAAAGATGACTTTACCAATACCCCCTAGAGCGCATTCCACCCGCAAACTGGGCGCTACTATGGCTTTCTTGGGAAACTTCCCCATAGCTGACATCAGTAAAGCTGCAACATGGTCTACACCGCACACATTCGGCAAACACTATTGTGTAGATGTGTTGGCGAGACAACAAGCTAATGTAGGTTAGGCAGTTCTTAGAACACTTTAAGACAACTGCAACAGCTACAGGTTAGCCACCGCTTTGGGAGAATACTGCTGTATAGTCTATGCAAAGCATGAGATCTACAGCTCACATGCCTCGAACGGAAAATGTTACTTACCCAGTAAACATCTGTTCTTGGCATGTAGAGCTGTAGATTCACATGCGCCCACCCGCCTCCCCGGGTACCTATACCTGTTGCAGTTTCTTACATATATACATACGCATGGACATCTCTATTCTACTCTTACTAACTCCATTCTCACCCTCTGCTGGAAAACAATCTAACAATGGAGTCGATGCCCATGTGCACTATCACCGAAAGGAGGAGTCACCTTACCTCGTGACTCCAAAGACTTCTTCGAAGTAAAACAACTTGCAAACATCCGGACCCAACACTAGATGGCAGGAGTATGCATAGCATGTGAATCTACAGCTGCACATGCCAAGAACAGATGCTTACTGGGAAAGTAACATTTTCCTTTCTCTTCCACCAGTGCTGCTTTACATTCCATTAACACATGTCCTCTGATGTTTCTCATGCCTTATGGGATTCGCTGGCATGGCTGTTGCCATCGCTCCCAGATGCTAATCGGAACGATCTGGCCCAGTTGATTTCAGATAGGCAGCAGGCTGCTAAATTAATTTATTCGGTGTGGGATGGACACCACCAATTCCGTTAGCCATGCCATGGCTTCTTCTGTGGCATTGCGCCAGCGGGCTTTGCTTTGTACCACGTAGTTTTCGAGGCTGTCCATTCCACTTTAATTGACATGCCTTTTGATGGCTTCCATATATTTGGCGCCCATGCTGGCTCTGCTTTGTGCCATTTTCGAAACAGCAGGGGTACCTCAGACACTTAGTTCTGTTTCCCTTCTCTCAACCTTCATTGTTATTCTACAGCTGAGTTTGTGATGTTCAGCTTGTTATCTGTGACACTGATCACATCTGTGTTCTGTTACGTTTGTTGTAGGGCCCCTATGTGGATCGGCTCCATGTAGCCTGTTATCCAGAGTGTGGTTCCTGTTTCTGCAGGTCTTATTCGTCTTTGTATTTACACTGTTGATGACAGGTTATCTTTCTGTGTGACCTTAGGTGAGTCTACTACCTTTTGAATAGGTATTTCTGTTATCTCTGCTGAAGGGCTCCTCGCTCAAGAGATCTTTTTTCAATGGTATTTCTTTCTCGATCAAGATCGTTTACCTGAGATACCTGCTCTTAGGGGCACTAGCGGTAGGCATATTGCCATTCTTTTTACTAATTTACTATCCCTTATGGGATGCTGTGGTTTATTTTCCCCTTAGGGAAGGCTGTGTACAGTTTGAGATTCCACTACCGGTGCATCGTTGGTGTAGGAGGATGGCTCAGTATATAGTGTCCACCTATTGTGAGGCACTGTGCACTGAGTCCAGGCAACCCCTGGTGATAGTGTTTAGGTCCCTGAAAACCAGAGCTCTGAAGGGTTAGCTGTGGAGAGCAGCTAAGGCTTATTCAGGAAGGTGTAAAGCAAGTGCATTTACCACTATAGTCAGTCAGTAAGCTTTTCACACAAGAAAGAGCCACACCAGTTGAGTACAAAAATACTTTGTATTTATTAGCACTTACTAGACACTAACTTTGTATATCTCCTACCCAGAGATATCAATTACACACAAGAAATACTTCAGAAATAGGTATGAGCATAGAATAACACATAGGGCCCTACCGGGTGGGCCAAACCATATACTAAAATAGTGGAATATCAGGTAAGTACCAAAATGGGTCTAGTACCCAAGGATGAAGGACCCGGGGAGAAACGCGTAACCACCCAAGGTGAGTAGCCAGTGACTCCAAGGCACCCGGGTGCAGAGTGGTTACACCTGGTCAAACGTCCACAGGGTAAGTAGTGGTTGGATTATTACAATTCTAGGATCTTTCCCGAAGGACCCCGAAGGAACCACTCTGATCAAGGGAGGTTGAAGAGCCACCTCACCTGTGAATACCCTAGGAACCAGGATACCTACACCAGGGATACCCAGGTGCATAGGAATGAAGTGGTGTCGGAACTGCCCGTAGACTCCGATGGAGGTCCGTGGAAGATCAGCAGCTACAGTCTTGTAGACAAGGCTGGTAGAACCAGGACGTGGATTCCAGACAAGAAGAACCTGAAAGCAGAGGGGACAGACTCCATACCACCCGTAGGTGATCAGGAGGCACAGGAGCACAATACCAGCCCTTGTTGGAGTTTCTTGCTGTAGCACGGTGAGGTCGAAGCAGCAGCTGTGGAGGCCAGGCGACAATGCAGGAGCACAGGAGTTGTCCACGAGCTGTCCCACGCCGGTTGACGAGTGCAGGAAGGTAAGTGGCTGGCAGGACTACCAATAAGCATTGGCAAACGCATACATTGGTTCACAGAAGAAGATGCTGTGTTGCAGACCATCCAGGTCTGTGGGACTAACCCAGTAAGGGAAAGCCAGGGCTGGCCAGCAGGAATTGATGGAGCTCCCTCGAGGACCCTCTGGCAGCAGGCACAGGGAGTCACAGGGAAGCCTCTACAGCACACAGGAGATAAAGGCCCACGATGCAGAGGATGCAGCAGGACGTTGTTCTTGAAGCTGTGCAATGGTGGAGGCTGCGGCTTCTTGGAGCTTGAAGTTCTTTTGTGGAGAGAGCCAACAAGCCTTGGCAACGGCAAGCAGACTCTAGGCACAGGGAGGCTGTTTACATCATCTGGAGAGGGATTACAGGTGCCCAAGTTGCAGGGAAGATTGGTCAGTCTTATGAAGAGCCAACAAACCACCACCTGTGTTGCAGAGCTGGGCGTTGTACGTGGGACAAAAGGATCAGCAAACCGGTCGTCTTAGAGGTGCCTGCGGATGCAGGGAAGTGTCTCCTCCACTCAAAGCAATTCCTTCTGGCTTGGATGCAGGCTGACTCCTTGGTGGCTCGGAGGATGGACGGCCATGGAGTTGCAGAACCTGAAGAAGCACAGTGACGAAGATGCAGCAGGAATCTTAACACGAAAGCAGTCTTGTCATAGATCCTGGCTTGAAGAACAGCAGAGTTCCAGTGTACACCAGTAGACGAGTCTTCGATCGACAGGCAGTCGAATCTTGAAGTTGTTGTCGGGTCGAATCTAAGGGCTTACCCTCAGGGGAGCCCTTAAATAACCCTAAAAGGGGGAAAGGACTGCTCGCAAAAGAGCTAACTCCCAGGCAAGTAGTGAAGCTCCACCACCAGACAAAGAGAGCAAACATATAGATGCGGCAGGAAAAAGGGTGGGAGTCCAATCATTGGAGGATTGCTAATACAATAGGCCTATTATCAAGGTAAGATAGGCCACTCTGGGACGAAATGGAAGACATTTTACATCATCTCCCAGAGGAGCATAAAAAAGGGCATACATCAGAGGGTAAACTCATCTCTAATACAAATATAAGATGTGCCCTTGATGCTTCTGACACAGCGGCTAGAGGAATAAACACTAGCCTTATACTAAGAATACATGTCTGGTTAAGAGCATCTTTTTTCAAACCAGAAGTAAAACAAAATGTTCGAGGCATATGAGCTGTAGATCATATGCTATGCATATATCGCCATCTAGTGTTGGGTCTGGATGTTTGCACCTTGTTTTTCTTCAAAGAAGTCTTTCCAGTCACGAGGTAGGTGACTCCTCCTTTTGGTGATAGTGCGCATGGGCATCGACTCCATTGTTAGATTGGTTTTTTCCGCCATCGGGTTCGGATGTATATCGTTGTGCTCCGGTTCAACACCATTTCCTTCGGGTTTCCCTCGGCGCGCAAGATACTCACCCTCGACGGTATTGTTTCGATTGCGTTTCCCTTCTATCGCGTATCGTAATTCCTTAAACTAATCTTTCAAACGGAAAGTTCGTGGAAGGCCTTTGGGCCTACCCGCGTCGGGTCGACCTGCAGTAGATGGAACGAACTCCCTTTAAATTCTGCCCTCGGTGTCACGCGAAATACCCGCGCACCGACTCACACGAAGTGTGACGACTGCGACGCGTGCCAGGCTTTCCGCTCCAAGAAAACACTTTGCGACCGTCGGGCTCGACGTCGCGACATGCAGAGCCAGCATACAAGCTCCATTCCGGACATCTTCGGTCAACAATCGGATGAAGAGGCCGGTGAGGCCGTGGGAACAGAGGAGGACCAAGAGCCGGTTGAAAACGTAGATTTCGAATTCGACCAAGAGGAGGACATCCCACATGGTCAACGTACTGTGAGTAAACCTCCCCCCTCATCCCAAGAGACTATTTCAGTTAAAAAGAAGGCTCCGGTCCAACCCGCGCCCTTGGGCCCCGGTCGGCACCGAGATCACGCTTCTGATGCCCCGCCCTCCGGCTCGGCACCGAAGCCGTCCAAAAAGCCTTCCGGCTCTGAAAAGACTCCCTCCAAACCAAGTTCGGAGCCCAACCCTTCGGGGTCGAAACACAGGTCTGGCACCGACCCCCACCATTCGGCCCCAAAAAAATCGTCGGACCCGAAAACATCAACGGTCTGACTCCGGCACCGAAAATTTCGACTCCGAAACAGACTGAAGTGCAGAAAACCACTACAAAGCCTAGTTTCGATGCCCCAATTGAAAAACCGGATCCGAAACAAAAGCTTTTGTATATCCATCCACAGACTGGCCATATCACCACTAAAGTGACTCTGAAAAGAAGGGCTGATGTAGAAGAAGAATATCACATCCCTTTAAAAAAGAGATCTGTTGGAACTAACCCTTCCCCTCCTCCTCTTCCTTCATCACCACTTTCCCCTCAGCTTCAACCAATTTCACCTGAACATGCACCACCACATACACCTGACAACCAGGAGGGATGGGGATGATGATCAGGATAGGGATGATAATTAGTTATTACAAGACCCATGGGACGATTATAACACCAATTCGCCCACAGGCAATAATCCCGATCTGTACCCTACCAAACCCTCTCCACCAGATGATAGTGTAGGATACATTGAGTTATTGGGCAGAGCTGCCAACTATCATGGGGTGCAGCTTCATAAGGAGTCATTAGAAGAGGATTTCCTCTTTGAAACCCTCAGTACAACACAGAAGTCATCACATACACTACCCATGCTCAAGGGGATGGTCAGGCATGTAGATGACATTTTTAATGACTCAGTCAGGGCTTCGTATTCTTACCCCTAGAGTGGACAAGAAGTACAAGCCAGCACCATCAGACCCAGTATATATAAGGGAACAATTGCCACTAGACTCCCTGGTGGTGTCCAATGCAAGAAAAAGAGCCAACTCACAGACAACAGGAGAGGCTCCACCTCCTGATAAAGAATCAAAACTTATTGACGCTTCGGGGAAACGGGTAGCTTCTCAAGCAGCTAATTTCTGGCGCGTCTCCAACACCCAGGCACTGTTAGCGCGCTATGACCGTGCGCACTGGGATGAAATGGAACAACTGATCCAATATTTACCTCCCAGAACACAAATCAAAAGCACAAGATCTGGTTCATGAAGGGCAACTTATTGCTAACAATCAAATAAGATGCTCTTTAGATGCTGCAGACACTGCTGCTAGAGCCATAAATACTAGTGTCCTCTTAAGAAGGCACGCCTGGCTCCGTGTATCTGGTTTTAAACCTGAGATTCAAACCTCCATTTTAAATACCCCATTCGATAAGGAACATCTATTTGGTCCAGCGGTAGGTAGATTCTTCACTTGAGAAAATGAAGAAAGATACTGAGGTAGCCAAGTCTATGGGAGCCTTTCAGTCCACACAGGGTCGTACTTCCTTTCGACGCTCCTTCTACCGAGTAGGTTCCAAAAATGCCTCATCAGAAGCCACCTCCACCTACAAGGGAAATAACCAACCCTCTCCGTCTAAGGGTTATTTCAGAGGAGGGTACAGGGGTAACAATGTTAAGGGCAGGGGAAGGGGTTCAAATTCATGCAACTCCCCCGCCAACACAAAGCAGTGACTTGCCTTCACTTCCCCCCGACCACTCAACACCTGTCAGGGGAAGACTGTCAGATTTTCTACCAATCTGGCAATCAATAACAACAGACAATTGGGTACTCCAAATTATCCGTTCTGGTTACTGCCTGGAATTTATCAACACGCCTCCAAATATTCCACCAAAACCCCACAAACTGTCACCAGACCATCTATACCTCCTCAAACAGGAGGTTCGGTCTCTACTTCTAAAACGGGCCATAGAACCTGTGCCACCTCAACATCAAGGGTCGGGCGTATACTCTCTTTATTTCCTGATTCCCAAAAAAGACGGTTCTCTCAGGCCGATCTTAGATCTCAGAGAACTCAACAGGTACATTCATTCAGTCCATTTCCACATGGTAACACTTCAACAGGTACTTCCTCTCCTACAAAAAGGCGACTTTCTATCTACTCTAGATCTAAAAGACGCCTACTTTCATATACCAGTTCACCCTGCTCATCGCAAATTCCTCAGGTTTGTGGTAGCGGGTCAGCACTATCAGTTCAGGGTACTCCCATTCGGGGTCACCACCGCCCCCAGAGTCTTCACAAAGTGTCTGGCGGTAGTAGCTGCTCACCTAAGGAGACAAAGCATCCACGTCTTCCCATACTTAGACGATTGGCTCATAAAAGCCAGCACGTACCAACCATGTCGGCAGCACACTTTCAAAACAATTTGGCTACTGCATTAACTAGGGTTCACAATCAATGTGCCAAAGTCACATCACCAACCAACCAATATAAAGGACTACCTAGGAGCCACAATAGATACTCAAAAAACTCTTGCTTTTCCCAGCTCAGACAGAATTCAAAATATTCAGGCTTTAGTTCTCCGCTTTCAACCCAACAGTTGGATTCCAGCTCGTACTTACATGCAGCTACTGGGAATGATGTCATCCTGCATCATGATAGTTCCCCATGCCAGACTACACATGCATCCACTTCAAGAATGCTTATCCAGTCAGTGGAACCAGTCTCAAGGTCTATTAACTGATCTAGTGTTGATAAGCGGCCGTACTCCTCGCTCTCTGCAGTGGTGGAACACACAAAATTTATCAAAGGGTCGGCCGTTCATAGACCTGGTTCCACAGATAGTACTTACAGCGGACGCGTCCCTCACTGGCTGGGGAGCTCATCTACAACAACACACAGTGCAAGGCTTGTGGAGCCAATGACAGAAGTTGCTCCACATCAATCACCTAGAGCTGCTTGCAATATTTCTAGCACTCAAGGTGTTTCAAACTCACCTACAAAGCAAAGCTGTCCTAATTCGCACAGACAACATGACAGCCATGTATTACATACAAAAACAGGGGGGGGGACACTCTCTCCAACTGTCCCACTTAGCCCAAGACATCTGGAAGTGGGCCATTCAACACAAACTTTAATTCCTAGCAGAACATCTCCCAGGAGTCAACAACCAGATTGCAGATCTCCTCAGCAGGCAGAGACAGAAAATACACGAATGGGAACTCCACCCTCAGGTCCTCATTCCATACTTTCAACGTTGGGGAGTCCCTCACATAGACCTGTTCGCCACATACCAAAATGCCCAAACTTCGCGTCCAGGTATCCACACCCATTTTCCAAAGGCAATGCACTATGGATAAATTGGTCAGGGATATTTGCCTACACTTTTCCGCCTCTCCCATTCATTCCATTAGTGGTACCGAAACTCAAACAAGCGCTCCTGACACTAATCCTAGTTGCTCCAACATGGGCACGGCAACCTTGGTTCACAACCCTATTGGAGCTATCAGTAGTTCCTCACCAAAAACTACGTCTTACACCCAATCTTCTCACACAGAGCCATGGAAACATAAGACATCCGGACCCCAGTCAACTCAATCTGGCGATCTGGCTCCTGAAGTCTTAGAGTTTGGCTATCTTAATCTACCGCCAGACTGTATGAATATTATCAAAGAAGCTAGAGGTCCTACTACAAGAGCCTGCTATGCAGCAAAGTGGAAGCGGTTTGTAATATACTGTAATAACAACCACATCAACCCGCTTGATGCTTCTGTACAGAATATTATATGTTATTTGTTACATCTGCAACGTTCCAATTTAGCGTACAATTCCATACGCTTACATCTGGCTGCAATAGCTGCATACCTCCAAAATAGACAACATCTATCTCTTTTTAGAGGGCCTGTTATCAAAGCCTTTATGGAGGGACTCAAAAGAGTCATTCCCCCGAGACGTCCACCTGCTCCAGTATGGAATCTCAACATTGTTCTCACTAGACTAATGGGTCCACCCTTTGAGCCATTGCACAAATGTGAACTGCAATTTCTCACATGGAAAACTGCTTTCCTTGTGGCTATCACATCACTCAGAAGAGTGGGTGAGCTTCAGGCATTAACTATAGAAGAACCCTTTTTACAAATGCACCAAAATAAAGTGGTTCTTCGGACAAATCCTAAATTCCTTCCTAAAGTCATTTCTGCTTTTCATATCGATCAATCGGTTGAGTTACCCGTGTTCTTCCCTCAACCAGATTCAGTGGCAGAACGTGCCCTGCACACATTAGATGTGAAGAGAGCATTGCTTTATTACATAGAAAGGTCAAAACCTTTCCGTAACACAAATCATCTTTTTGTTGCTTTTGCTCCACCACACAAAGGCAATCCCATATCAAAATCAGGTATTGCAAGGTGGATAGTCAGTGCATTCAAATATGCTATGCTAAAGCAAAACGAACGTTAACAGTTCCCCCCAGAGCACACTCTACACGCAAACTGGGGGCTTCTATGGCATTCTTAGGAAATATACCCATAGATGACATATGCAAAGCTGCAACATGGTCTACACCTCACACATTCACAAAACACTATTGTGTAGATGTGTTAGCAAGACAACAAGCTAGAGTGGGCCAGGCAGTTTTATGTACACTATTTCAAACCACTGCAACAGATACAGGTTAGCCACCGCTTTGGGAGATAACTGCTACATCGTCTATACATAGCATATGATCTACAGCTCATATGACTCGAACGGAAAATGCTACTTACCCAGTATGCATCTGTTCTTGGCATATAGAGCTGTAGAGTCATATGCGCCCAGCCGCCTCCCCGGGTACCTATACCTGTTGCAGTAATACCTTACTTAGATACATGCATTCATGGACATCTCCTTTTACTACTCTTACTAACTCCATTATCACCCTCTGCGGGAAAACAATCTAACAATGGAGTCGATGCTCATGCGCACTATCACCGAAAGGAGGAGTCACCTACCTCGTGACTGGAAAGACTTCTTCGAAGAAAAACAAAGTGCAAACATCCGGACCCAACACTAGATGGCGATATATGCATAGCATGACTCTACAGCTCTATATGCCAAGAACAGATGCATACTGGGTAAGTACCATTTTCCTTACTAGGCCTTCTCTTTGATGGAGAGCATCTTTTTGGACCACAGGTGGATACTCTTTTAGAAATAATTTTTAAAAAAGACAATGAGACCACTAAGACAATGGGAGCCCTACAACCACAATCTCAAAGGGGCACTTTTCGTCGCTCCTCATAACGTGGAGGATCAAAAACAACCTCCACTGACGCATCCACCTCCAATAACAAAACACAAACTCAAACAGCCTCTCCTAGAGGATATTATAGGGGGTCCTATAGAGGAAACAATAATAGAGGCAGAGCTAAAGGAGGTTTTAACAAAAACAATACCTTCACCAACACCAAGGTTTGACTCGCCTATCATTCCCCCCTTTCATACAGCACCTGTTAGGGAAGACTACAATACTTCCTTCCTGCATGGATAAATATCACATCCGATCAATGGGTGTTGGATATTATCCAACATGGTTATTGTCTGGAGCTCACTTCAACACCTCAAAGCATTCCACCTCACACTCACAGATTATCAACAGTTTAAAAGCTACTCAAAGAGGAAGTTCAAGCTTTACTGAACAATGGAGCAGTAGAACTAGTGCCATTACAACAACAAGGCACAGGAGTCTATCCCCTTTACTTCCTTATACCCAAAAAGGATGGAGCTCTAAGACCCATCTTAGACCTCAGATCTCTAAACAAATACTTCCTTTCAGAACATTTTGATATGGTCATCTTCAAGACGTCCCATCACTTCTCCAACAAGGAGATTTCATGACTGCATTTGACCTAAAGGATGCGTATTTTCACATTCCAGTTCAACCGGCACACAGGCAATACCTCCGGTTTGCCTTCATCGGACAACACTTTCAATTCAAAGTGTTTCAGTTCGGGGTCACCACAGCACCCAGGGTGTTTACCAAATGTCTAACAGTAGTAGAGGCCTACTTGCGAAGACGAAACGTACACGTCTTTCCATATCTAGACGACTGGCTTATCAAAAGCAACACATATCACACGTCTGCAGCACACACAAACAACAAATTTACTGCTCAACTAGGGTTTACAACAAATGCAGTAAAGTCACACTTGTATCCTCTTCAGATACAGCCTTACTTTGGAGCCATACTAAATTGTCAAACATGAGTAGCCTACTCAAATACAGCCAGAATACAGTCTTTCAACCACCAATGCCACAGTTTCAGCCTCAAATTCAGTTATCAGTAAGAACAGTTATGTGCCTCCTCGGAACCATGGCATCATGTATAGCCATAGTACCTCATGCCAGACTCAATATGCGCCCTCTACAACAATGCTTAAAGCAACAATGGTCTCAAGCGGAGGGTCAATTAGAGGATCTAGTGTTGATCAGCCGTCAAGTTTGCCAATCTCTGCAATGTGATGGAACGCCAAAAATCTATTACAGGGACGGCCGTTTATAGACACAATTACACACAAAACCATAACAACGGACGCATCAATGACTGTGCGGGGAGCACACTTACAACAAATGACTCTACATGGGCATTGGGGACACAGTCAATTCATTCTACGTATCAGTCACCTAGCGCTGCTAACTGTTCTTCTAGCGATCAAAGCTTTTCTTCCTCATGTGATGGGGAAAGTAGTCCTAATCAAAACAGATAACATGAGTACCATGTATTATCTGCAAAATTTGGAAGTTTGCTCTACAACACAATATTCAGTTGTGTGCAAAATACATTCCAGGAGTAGACAACAAATTGGCAGTGCTGGTCAGCATGACACGCAAACAAGTCCATGAATGGGAACTCAATATACAAGTCCTACACCCATTCTTCCAACAATGGGGACAACCAGACATAGACCTATTTGCAACACCACAGAACGCAAAATGCCAAAACTTTGCCTCCAGATTCCAACATCCACAATCCAAAGGCAATGCCCTATGGACCAATTGGTCAGGGATATTTGCTTACGGTTTTCCACCTCTCCCCCTGCTTCCATTTGTAATTCACAAATTGAGGCAGGCATCCCTGATATTCATCCTAGTTCCTCCCACATGGGTCAGGCAACCTTGGTACACAACAAATTGGTATCAGTAGTTACACATTAACTACTACCCAACAGACAAGACCTACTCACTCAGAACCAAGGAGCAGTAAGACACCCAAATCCCAGCTCAATCAATCTTGCAATTTAGCTCCTGAGGTCTTAGAATTTGGATACCTAAATCTACCACACGAATGTATGGTTGTCTTAAAAGAAGCAAGAAGGCCCACAATACAGGCATGCTATGCAACAAAATGGAAGATTTGTTCATAATTGTCACTCTAAAGATATTGATCCACTAAATGTATCACCTCAAAACATTTTGTTACCTGCTTTTTTTGTTTATAGAATGCAGTGTTGGCTTTTATCTCTATAAAAATACATCTTTCAGCTTTAGCTACATACCTTCAAAATAGAGCAGAAACCTCTGTATTCAGAATTCTTGTAATTAAAGCTTTTTTACAAGGCCTTAAGAGTTATTCCACCTAGGGCTCCACCTACCCCAGAATGGAACCTAACAAGGTTAATGGGTCCACCATTTAAACCATTGCACAAATGTCTTTTACAATTTTATCATGGAAACTTGATTTTCCCATTGCAATCACTTCACTCAGAAGAGTAGGAGAAATTCAAGCACTTACTTTAGAGGAACCTATTTTACAAGTGCATAAAGACAAAGTAGTCTTAAGAACTAATCCTACATTTCTACCTAAAGTAGTATCGCAATTTCACATCGATCAATCCTTTGAACTGCCTGTATTTTTTCCTCAACCAGACTCCGTAGCAGAAAAAGTGTTACGCACCTTAGATGTTAAAAGAGCACTAATGTACTATATAGATAGAACACAATCATTTCGGAAGACTCAACTATTTGTGGCATCCTCCAAACCACATAAGGGTAAAGCAATTTCCTAATCTGGTATTGCACCCTGGATAGTAAAATGTACCCAAATCTGCTATGCTAAAGCTAAAAGACATCTTTCTCTCCCACCAAAAGCCCATTCTACATGCAAAAAAGGGGCTTCTATGGCATTTCTAGGGACTATTCTATTAGCTGACATATGTAAAGCAGCTACATGGACTACACCACATACATTTACAAAACATTACTGTGTAGATGTTATGGCACGACAACAAGCTAATGTTGGTCAAGCAGTACTACGTACAATATTTCAAACAAATGCGCCTGGCACAAGTTAGTCATCGCTTATAAGAGGAACTGCTTTGTATTCTGTGCTAAGCATGTATATCTACAGCCACACATGCCACCAAACGGTGAATATTACTTACCCTGTAAGCATCTGTTTGTGGCATGTAGTGCTGTAGATACACATGCGCCCACCCTCCTCCCTGGTGATTTGTCTGTTGCATTTGTATGCATTATTTATTACTATATTACATGGTCATCTACATGGGATACACTATCCTTTCACTCAATCCTCACCCGCCAAACGGAAAACAATCTAACAATGGAGTCAATGACCATCTGCACTGCAAGCAAGAGGAGGAGTCACTATAACTCGAGACTTGAAAGACTTCTTAGAAGAAAAACAACTTGCACACTTCCGAGCCAACACTAGATGGCAGACTTATGCTAAGCATGTGAATCTACAGCACTACATGTCACAAACATATGCTTACAGGGTAAGTAACATTCACTATATTATATCGGTTTCTTAATATTTATATTTATATATTTCTTTTCGGTGACATGCTACGTCTAGATGCATTGCTTTTCTTCTCCACCTCCCTGTAGGGTGTTTCTAGTGGAGTTCCACTGCTTGGAGTTCTTCCAGGACAGGAATCGTTTTTGTTTGGTCCTTGTGGGTTTGTAGTGGAAGCATGCCTCCTGCTTCCCTAATTGAACGTGTGTTTGAGGTTTCTTCTTGGTGTTTTCACCCCAGATAGTATCAGTTGCTGTGGGTATGTGGAGCTTTGCTCTGTAACAGTTTGTGGCCTGGTTTTTCACGGGCTTAGCTATTCATGGTTCCAATTCCCACCTTAGGTCTGTGTAATATGGGATCATAGTGATTGGTGTATTTTGACACGTTCTCCATTGCCATGGGTTCTGCTTACCCATGCATTTCCGTGTCTATTTTTACGGTTATTATCTGTGGTTCTTCCACGGTTCATATGGTGGGGTGCATTTTTATTCTCACCTAATTTCTCATTCTTGTGGTTCTTTCTGTCTTTCATTAGACCAGTTAGTTCTATATTCTGAGTTTTTGGTAAGGGCAGTTCGCAGACCCACCTCCAGGGACAGTGTTGCTTTGGTGTCTCATTCTAAGGTAAGTAATATGCGGCTAGATGGGTCTTATCAGATGGACAAGTTACATACCTTCGGTAACGTCTTATCTGGTAGAGACATAATCTAGCTGCAGATTCCTTACTGTTCCTCCCCGTTCTGCAAACTGTTTTCTTCTTACCTACAACATCCTTTTCTTGAAATTATTATATAGTAAATTACTACTTGTGGTGGTTGATTTATTATATAGCATGTTACCACTTGTAGTGGTTAATTTAAAGAAATATCTATCTTTTTGGCACACAGTTTCCCTAGCCAGTATCTATGATGGCTCTGCATTTTGGCATGGAAATGAGTCACGGAAGAAACTGATGTCAGCGATTAGGGGAAGGGCTTATATGGAATCCATTGACATCCCTTCCGGTGGACGTCGCTATGGAGTCGCACGACGCCTTCAACTAACGCGCAGAGGTTCTGATGGAAAAACAATTTGGATCCAGTCTGGTACCTGTGGAGAATTCCTAAAGTAAGTATTCTGTGGCTAGACTGTCTCCACCTGAAAGGCGTTACTGAAGGTAAGTAACTTGTCCATTACAGCCATGGCATTTTCTTACCGTTGATTGTTCTTCAGATGTTGCCATCGCACTCCTAATTTTTGTCTGTGTTGTGGCTAAAAATGTTCATCTAAGGGTTTCCTTCGGGAACGTGTGTCCCTTTGACGATGTAATTCCATCTTTTAGAGAACTGGTTTATAAGGAGGCTAGGTCTCCCTTTCCACCCTTTTTGTGCAGGTTCTTTCCTTCCTTCTGGAGGTGATAAGGATTCTATTTTTCAAAGGTCCATTGTAACATTTCCTTTTTATTGGTGAATGCCATCTGCTTGGAGGAATTATTTCTTCTGACTTCCTTTGGAGAACGTGGGCCTGTATTCCCCTTTTTAGTCATGAATACATCGTGTCTCCTGTAGAGACATTTCTTACTGACCTCAATTCCTGTTGTGCTTGTATTCACTACCGTTTATTGTTTCGACTTTTTCATTTCATGGGGCTTGATCCCTTCACAGCTGTGATATTCCATCTTTTTTAAGGTATGTCAGTCAGGTCTTGCTGCCTGATATCTCTGCCGGTTGGATGGAAATCGTTGTCTGTTGGGGCCTTATGTGAGTGGCCTCTATTGCTAATATATCTTTGGATGGATCGCGGTGGTGGTCGTCATTCCCTTTATAGCAGAAGTTCTCACACCTGCTGTTTTCATTTAATTTATTGTTGGCTGCCGTATGGTAACCTCTTCAGGCAATAGTGTTGGTTCATGGGTGGTTGCCATTGATTTTCTGGGGTGGATGGTGCTCCTCCACGCCCTCTTTCCTCTTATACAGTATTATGTTGCTCGTTTCCCAGATTGGTGGTAATATGTTTATATCTATGATTTTCACTCCTTTGCTCTCGCATCTTTGGTCTATTACCAATGTATGTTGGTATTTATATTTATCTTTCGATCGTTACCTCTAGTCTTTGGGGGTTACTTGTTCCTACACTGGTCAGTCTCCTCAATTGCTGGGGATGACCGGTGGTTTGCTTCCCCGATGGGGATGATAATACTGTTAGTGTATTCTGATAAAATTGTGTGTAGACGCGCGTGTGTGTGTGTGTGTGTGTGTGTGTATATATATATATATATATGTGTGTATACAAGTGTTAGTGTGTATACAGGTATATTTTTGCAAGTATGGTTGTGCTGAACTACTTCCGTAAGGAGTAAGTATCTGCTTTTGTCTCCGTGCTTCTCTTGAGGCTCTAGTTCGACCTTGACTTGGTCTTTGTTTTTGCATTTCTTTTTTCTTTGTCCTCTGGGATTCTATGTTTAATAGTTTCGGAGGGTTGTCTTCTCTAGGAGGCTTTTCTCCGTCTGAGCATTCTTGTTCCTCTTACAGTGCTCTTATTCAGCACTGAGAGGGGTCTCTACCAAACGTTCTTCTTGTTCTTCTTACAATGCTCTTATCTGAAAGAGACACGTTAGTGACAGATTCCTTACCTTAGAATATCCCCAGGCGTCAGGCTGGATCCGGAAAGTTTTTGCGTAGCAGTACCCTTGCGCGTCGGTAGGCGGCGTCGTGCGGCTCCGCGTCCGTCGTCGGCGTCGGGACCGCCGGGATGGCGTCGCGGGCAGTACTTAGACGCCGCCCCTGCGCGCTGACGTCAGTTCTTTCTTTTTCCGCGCCAGTAAGCGCAGATCCGGGAAGAGCAGTGCCCTAGTCATTTTTTGACTAACTTTTTGGTGAATTTTTCACTGTTTTTCTCGAAGTCTCTCGACTCCGACGGTGTCAGTAGGGATGCCCGGCTTCAAGCCATGCTTCAAGCCATGCGACGCCTGTGGTCGAATGATGTCGATCACAGACCTGCATCTAGAGTGTCTTTACTGCCTCGGCCGCAACCACGACACGAAGTCGTGCCCCGACTGCCGGGCCTTGCACCCGAAGGCTTTGCGAGAGCGGTCTCGAAAGCTCCTCGAGGTCCAGCAGTCGACTCCGCGCCACGCCAAGCCCCGGTCACGCGAGAGGTCATGGGGCTGGTCGCAGAGTCCTCATCGGTCGTCGGGATCCAAGTCTTTGCACTCCTCCGGTAAGTCGAAGCATAAGAAGTCTAAGAAGCGTCATTGCTCGACGACTTCACCTCGCCGGTCTCGCGACTCGGCTGAGGGTCCTGTCGGCACCGTCCCCGCGGCGCCGGGAGTGCCTATGGAGCCGCCCCCGCATTACCCGTCCTTCCCGGGTTCGGGGGCGACTCCGGCCGAGATACAGGCGTTCCTGTCGGCCATGGCCCGCCTCTTCGGGCCTCAAGGTCCCCCCGGTGCGCCTTCGGGCCCCGCGGGCCCTAGTGGGGTTCCTACGGCGGCGCCGGCGACTCCGGCGCCGCCAGCAACACCAGCCCCGGTTCCGGCCCCGGCTCCGGTGCTGCCACAACCCCGATCGACGCCGGTTGACCTGACGACACCTCCACCGGCGCCGAACTCTCCGGTGCCGTTCACGGCGCCGCCCGGGGCTCCGGGCGACGTCGTTCCCGGTTCTCTCCGGATCCGGACATGGCGCCGGACCGGCGTCGCTCAACGCCGGCTCCGACGCCGATGGGACCTTGGGTCCCGCATGTCCTTCCTCCATATTTTGAACCTGAATTGGAGGACGTAGAGGACTGGGAGGGGTCTGATGACCCTCTCACACAGCAGTGTGAGTTTGATCAGGACTGGGCTGAGGAGCTTGGCGATGCCAGTGGTTTGGACACCTCCCCTGACCCTGGCATGCTGTCTCCTCCTTCCGTGGCAACGAAGGAGGGAGCTAACTTTGCAACGGTGTTGCGTAGAGCAGCTGGGGCCTTACACCTCCAGTTGCCTACAGTGGCTGTCAGGACTAACATCCTGACGGAAGTGCTTCAGCCGGCGGCTACCTCCTCGGAGCCACTGCTGCCGTTTAACGAGGCGCTTTCCGACGTTCTTTTGGGCACCTGGTCCAAGCCCACCACAGGGGCTCCTGTGGATAGGAACGTGGCCCGACGCCATCGCCCTGCTCCGGGCGACCCCCTGTTCCTCTCCCAACACCCCACCCCTGAGAGCTTGGTGGTCCAAGCCTCTGCTTCCCAAAGCGCCTTCCCTACCGCTCCCCGGATAGGGAATCCAAACGCCTGGATCAATTTGGGAAGAAGGTCTTTTCTTCCTCCAGTGCTGGCTTGCGGTCCGTCAATACCACTTGCCTCTTGGGCCGATATTCCCACTCCTTGTGGGACTCCTTGTGGGACTCGGTGGCGCAAGTTCTGCCCCAGTGTTCTGAGGAGGTCCAGACACTGCTTACCTGCGTCATCGCTGAGGGTAGAGATGCGGCAAAGTACACCATTAGATGTGGCCTTGATACCGCCGACTCGCTGGGCAGATCGCTTGCGACGACAGTGGCGCTGCGCCGTCACGCCTGGCTGAGAACCACTGGTTTCTCGGGTGATGTCCAAAACACTCTTATGGACATGCCCTTTGATGGGGTCGGTCTTTTTGGGAACAAAGCAGACCATGCGCTGGAGCGTTTTAAGGACTCGCGGGCTACGGCTAAGTCCCTGGGCCTTTCTGCTGTACGCCCTCCGCAGCCCTCTGCTTTTCGCCCCCTTTCGTGGACACGGAAGGGGCGCCCAGTCACGTCCGCTGCCCGGCCACCGGCCCGCGCAGCAGTGTCTTCGCGTGGCCGAGGACGTGGCTCTCGCCGTGGCGGGTCAGGCAACCAGCGTGCGGGTCAGGCCACACACCCCGCCCCGCGGCCTCCAAGCCCTCCTAGTCCTTCCTTTCAGGTGCACAGCACGCCAGTAGGGGGCAGGGTCCGCCATCACCTTCACCACTGGCGTGCCATCACCTCGGACAGGTGGGTCTTGGACATTGTCCGAAGGGGCTACTCCCTCCCCTTCGTGACCATCCCCCAGCCATGCCACCTCAATTCCACCGCATGTCAGGGGATCACTTGGTGCTTCTTCAAAAGGAAGTTGCGGCCCTCTTGGCCAAGAGGGCCATCGAGCGTGTTCTGACCCCAGAAGTAGGACGTGGTTGCTACTCCCACTACTTTCTGGTGCCCAAAAAGGACAAGGAGGACATGCGTCCTATCTTGGACCTCCGGAACGTCAATCGCTTCCTCCGGAAGGAGAAGTTCAAGATGCTCACCCTAGCTCAGGTCTTGTCTGCTCTCGACCCTGGAGACTGGATGGTAGCGTTGGACTTGCAGGACGCATATTTCCACATCCCCGTCCTGCCGGCCCACCGGCGCTACCCTGCGGTTCACGGTAGGCCTCGAGCATTTTCAGTTCACCGTGCACCCTTTGGCCTTACCAGCGCCCCTCGGGTGTTCACGAAAGTGATGGCGGTGGTCGCAGCCCATCTGCGCCGGGCAGGGGTTCCAGTCTTCCCCTACCTCGACGACTGGCTGCTGAAGGCGGGCTCGTCCCAGGCAGTCGTCTCCCACCTCCAGACAACGGCCGAACTCCTGCACTCGCTGGGGTTCTCCCATCAACGTGCCGAAGTCGCACCTGATTCCTTCTCCACAGCTCCTTTTCATCGGAGCAGTTCTGGACACGACGCAGTTTCGGGTTTATCCTCCCGAACGGCGAGTCCGGGATATTCAGGCTATGATTCCGATCTTTCGGCCTTTATCCTGGGTTTCGGTACGGATGACCCTGAAGCTGCTGGGCCTCATGGCCTCCTGCATCCTGCTGGTCGATCATGCCAGATGGCATATGCGGGCTCTGCAGTGGGACCTGAAGTTCCAGTGGGCGCAGCACCAGGGCAACCTGTCCGATCACGTCCAGATCTCGGAGGGGACTGCAAAACAGTTGCAGTGGTGGCTCTCGAACCGGCAATGGGTCATGGGCAGATCCCTCTCCCTTCCCCAGCCAGAGCACACAGTTGTGACGGACGCGTCCCTTCTGGGATGGGGCGGTCACATGGGAGAGGCGGAGATCAGAGGCCTCTGGTCTCCGGCGGAGTACCGGATCCATATCAACCTTCTGGAGCTCCGGGCGATCCGACTTGCACTCAAGGCATTCCTTCCCTCTGTCAAAGGGACGGTAGTGCAGGTGTTCACAGACAACACCACTGCCATGTGGTATTGCAACAAACAGGGCGGGGTGGGGTCGTGGACCCTATGTCAGGAGGCTCTGCGCCTCTGGACATGGCTGGAACATCAGGGCATATTCCTGATGGTTCAACACCTGGCAGGTTCCCTGAACGCCAGGGCGGACAAACTCAGCTGCAGGTGCATGATGGATCATGAATGGCGTCATCACTCGGAGGTGGCGCAAGGTCTCTTTCAGCAGTGGGGAGAGCCTTGGTTAGATCTATTCGCCACCGAAGAGAACGCGCAATGTCAGCAGTTCTGCGCGTTGGAATTTCCAAGGCGGCACTCGCTCGGCGACGCTTTTCGTCGCGAGTGGAGTTGCGGTCTGTTGTACGCCTTTCCTCCTATACCACTTCTACCCAGAGTGTTGAAGAAGATTCGGCGCGACCGGGCCCAAGTCATTCTTGTGGCTCCGGACTGGGCTCGAAGAGTTTGGTATCCCGAGCTACTCAGTATGAGCGTCGATCCCCGATCCGTCTGCCTCTTCGGGAGGATCTTCTGTCGCAGCAGCAGGGGACGGTCCTCTACCCGAACCTGTCCAGTCTACACCTGCTTGCGTGGAGATTGAGCGGCGGCAGTTGATTCCTTTCGACTTGCCTCCCGAAGTTTGTGATGTGATTCTGGCAGCCAGGCGTCCCTCCACTAAGGTGGTATACGCCTGCAGGTGGAACAAGTTTGTGGCATGGTGCACAGCAAAGGCTGTGAATCCCTTTCTGCCCCTCTTTCTGAGGTTCTTCTGTTCCTTCTTTCTCTGGCCCAACAGGGTTCTGCCCTGGGTACCATCAAGGGCTATCTTTGTGCGATATCGGCCTTCCCCAGGCTACCTGATCAGCCCTCCCTTTTCAAGTCCCCTGTGGTTAACAGGTTTCTTAAAGGCATTACACACCTTTTTCCTCCTGTTCCGTTTGTAATGCCTCAGTGGGACTTGAACTTGGTTCTTACCTTCTTAATGTGCGCTCCCTTTGAGCCTCTACATAATTGTCCTCTTCGTCTTCTTACTCTGAAGACAGCATTCCTGGTGGCCATCACCTCTGCTCGGTGGATGAGTGAGCTCCAGGCTCTTTCATGCAAACCTCCCTTTCTGTCTGTTCATCCGGACAAGGTTGTTCTTAGGACGCGTCCGTCCTTCTTGCCAAAGGTGGTTACTGCCTTCCATATTGGGCAGACCATCACTTTGCCCACCTTCTTTCCGCCTCCGCATTCTTCCAGAGAGGAAGAGAGGCTCCACCGTCTGGACCCTTGCGCTTTCTTTTTACATCAACCGCACACACCAGTTCCGGGTGGATGACCAGCTCTTTGTTGGCTACGTGGGTGCCAAAAAAGGTCGGGCGGTACACAAAAGGACCATCTCCCGCTGGGTGACTATGTGTATCAAAGCCTGCTATTCTTTGGCTAAGAAGGAGCCTCATGTTGGGCTGCGTGCCCATTCCACCAGGGCAACGGCGGCTACCACGGCTTTAGGCCGCGGGGTTCCGTTACAGGATATATGTCAGGCAGCTACGTGGGCCTCGCTGCACACGTTTACCAAACATTACTGCCTTGACAGGCAAGTCCGGAGAGACGGCTTCTTTGGCCGTTCTGTTCTCCGGGACTTCCTCGTCTGATCTTTGTTCGCAGACCCACCACCGGGGTTGGTATTGCTGGGGTATCTATCCTAAGGTAAGGAATCTGTCACTAACGTGTCTCTTTCAGATGCACAAGTTACTAACTTGTGTAACGATATATCTGTAAGAGACAGTAGTTAGTGACAGATTCCCTACCGCCCACCCATCCTCCCCGTTCTGCGAACTGATTTCTAGGAGTTAAGGACATCCCTTTCAGGGCCCTAGTATTTTTCAGACACCTATGTCAGCTTCTTGCATGGCTCTGCGTTCCTGGCGCGGAAAGTCGTGTACAGAACTGACGTCAGCGCGCAGGGGCGGCGTCTAAGTACTGCCCGCAACGTCATCCCGGCGGTCCCGACGACGGACGCGGAGCCGCACGACGCCGCCTACCGACGCGCAAGGGTACTGCTACGCAAAAACATTCCGGATCCAGCCTGACGCCTGGGGATATTCTAAGGTAAGGAATCTGTCACTAACTACTGTCTCTTACAGATATATCGTTACACAAGTTAGTAACTTGTGCATTCAGCACTGTAAGAATGTATCTCTCTCATCTGTTGTAAATGTACTATGACATTCCCTTTCCCCTGTATCACAGAGTTCGGTTATACCACATTTTAATTTTCACGACTAGGCTCTGGGGCTCTAATTGAGTGATATGAGCTGATGTCCTTGCTCCTTTACCCTTGTCCAGTCATGGGTTGATGATCTTTGGTAGGACTACAGTGTGTTATTGTTTTTCCACAACACTTCCTTATCCCTCTGCTGTGGGTAATGTTGTCCATTTGTTTCTCATGTGCACTTCCCACATTCATTCTAGTGGAGCGATTTCTTTGCTTCTCCTATAATTCTTCAGACAGCCGAGTTACTCTATTTCTTTGTGGACAGGCTAGTTCTATTCAGGGATGTTTTTTCACAGTTCATTTCACAGACCCGCCACCAAGGATGGTGTTGCTTGGGTATCTAATTTTGAGATTAGGAATCTGCGGCTAGATGTCTCTATCAGATGAATAAGTTATTACCTTCGGTAACGCCTTATCTGGTAGATACAGGATCTAGCTGCAGATTCCTTAACGTCCCACCCATCCTCCCCGCGTACAGTAAGTCCTGTTGCCTACAATATCCCTGTTGTGGCATTCTGATGCCCTACTTTAGGACTTTGTAATTATTTGACACAAAGATGTCTCCTTTTTGTTACACTGTTTTCATAGGCAGTTTCTATAGTGGGAACACAGTCCCGGGCACACGTATTGAGGATATAAATGGAACAAGGAGTCTCGTTTAAGATCAAATTGCTTGGGTCGACACCAGAGTAATTGTTAAAAGATTTTTAATGAGGCAACATCAAAAGAAAGCAACCAGCCGACACGTGTTTCGTCTTACGGGAATGATCCTGTGACTCTTCAGGGCTGTATTGACAGTGACGAGTTAAATGCCAGTATGGCTAGGTAAAAGGAATATGGTTCCACAAGGCCAGTAAAAGATAAAATAACTAGTCGGGGGATCCAGGAGGACAGGTCTGGCCCTATGTAGAGATGTGACCTGGAGGTCAAGCAGCCTGTGGAGGCGAGCAAGGGCGGGTGCGCCCTGAATGACAGAACCAGGTGACCATCCAGTGTCCGTATCGAGGGAGAGTAAAGGCAGGTGAGCCGTGAGATGGCAGGATAAAAATAAAACCTGGGTAAATCACGATGACAGGAGTCCTGGTAATAGAAGCAAGGTGGCGGGTGCGCCGAACAGATATCAGCGTAGTGAATGCCGAAAGAGACTGGTCTCGTCTGTGTAACCGGATGCGGATCTTTTAACAATTACTCTGGTGTCGACCCAAGCAATTTGATCTTAAACGAGACTCCTTGTTCCATTTATATCCTCAATACGTGTGCCCGGGACTGTGTTCTCAAATTTCAGTGTGGGTTCTTTGACTCATACACCAACGGGGGTTATAGGGTAGTTCCCCCGACCTGGCAGCACCGTACACATTGTAGCATATTCACACCACGCGTACTTGTCCGTGCGCCATTCTCCCTGATTTATTAAAAACCCTGCATCCAGATATAGTTTCTATAGTGGCTCCGCGTTGTTGGTGCGAAAAATAGTCACAGAAGAAACTGACATCAGCACGTCATGGGAGGGCTTATATGGACTCAGTCGACATCCCATCCGGAGGATGACTTCGCTATGGAGTCGCCCGACATCCTCAACATTTTTGTAGAGGTACTGCTGTACAAATATTTCCAGATCCAGTCTGGTGCCTGGGAATAATTCTAAGATAAGGAATCTGCAGCTAGATCCTGTCTCTACCTGATGAAGCGTTACCTAAGGTAAGTAACTTCTTCTTTTGGTGTTTGTTCCTCGTGTGACAAGCCATGGATAAGGAAGGTCCTTGAAAGGCCCCATTAAAAAAAGAGAGCATTGTGCTTATTTGTATATCTTTCTAATTTTATGACTGTCTCTCTGATGGTTGCCTTGTGGAAAAGCTTATGCTTAAAACTGTAGGTCTGAGTTGGTTACAGGGGCACTCTATAGGCCTGGCTCGTGTACTGGGAAGAGATCTGTCCGATGCCATAGATCATTTGAACTGCTTATTATGAAACGTTACGACAAAGGCAGTTGGTCCAGCTTATTAAATGTTAAAAGCTATTTTTAAAAAAAATGTTTTACAGCCAGTAAATCTTTAACAGTTGGTTGTTATCACACTGTGTTACTGGCCACAGACAGGTATTTTGTTACATGTAATCTCACAGATTACTATAGTTGGCAAGGATTTTGGCTTAGGCCACCCACTTTGACAAACCACTGGGGTTTTTACTGCGATGTTTCTTGTTAGGCTCTGTTGAGAGGGCCTGTATATTGTTTTTCAAGCTGTATTTTTCTATATATTTGTTATTTCATAACTGTATGCATGATTTTTGCCACTTTACGTGTACTTGAAAAGGTTTCTGTTGGGTAAGATGTAAAACCAATGGTAAAGGCTTCATCAGTTCATTGAGAAGTCATGCCAGATTTCATAGGTTTGATCTGTTCACTATGAGACGTTATGACAAAGCCAAAAGACCTTACCTACATATTGTGAAAAGCATGTGTTAAAGACGATAGGCTTTTAAAGCTGGATTGTTGTTACAATGTGCAATGTAGACAGGCATTTTGTTGCGTGGAATTTCACAATTACCATAGGAAGCAAGGTGTAGGAAGGTAGAATCCTTCTAGTATGGTTACCCCCACTTTTTGCCTAGTGTCAGTGTTTTTTTTTACTAGTCTGACCGGGATCCTGCTAATCAGGACCCCAGTCACTGTGCTTTCTCCCTAAATTGACCATGGTAAGTACTTCTGTACATCCACAATTGGCTACTTGGGTACCCTTAAGTCCCTAGTATATAGTACCAAGGTACCCAGAGCATAGGTACACCAGGGGTCTCCCATGGGTTTCAGCATGTATTGTGCCACCCATGAGAGCCCACTTAAATTGTGACTACAGGCCTGCCATCGCAGCCTGTGTGAGTTGGTGCTTGCACCTCTCAAGACAGATAGAAGTTTCCTTATATCTGGGGTCACTACACTTAAAACCTATAAGTCACCCTATGGCAGGGTCTTCGGTCCTGAGAGCAGGGTGCTCGGTTAGAAGTGTGTGTGCGCCCCTGCATGCATAGGACGCCCCTACAAACCCCGGAGTCGATTCTACAGGCTTTGTAAGTGCGGTCAGCTATTTTTAGACTTATATTGGACATCAGTCATTACGAGATGTCTAACTATACCGTGGCTGCACCAAACCCAGTCATGTTTGGTATCAAACATGTTGGAATCAGACCCCAACACCGATTCCAGTGTTGTTGGAAGTATGATCCCATGTACTGGGGGATGGGGGACTCCCTTAGGGTATCCCCGTGTACTACTGGTAAAAGCCTTTCAGGGTCTGACAGCAAGCTAGTTCTGCTGCTGACCACAGACACAATTCTACTCTCCTGCTGCTGAGACAAGCTCCAGCAGGGGAACATAGAACAATAGGTTTCCTGTCACAGGGAGGTGTGACAATCTCTCAGACAGGACTTAGTGGATTGGGCTAGGGTAGGGACGCTTGTCAGCACCACCAGACTGCTTTGAAGGGCACATTTGGTGCCCTGTTTGCATACTCCAGTTTGAGCCAATTCAAGTAGCCCTTGGCTCCCGCTCTGGCGCAAAACTGGACAAAGTACATGAGTGTATCCTCCCCTCTGTCCAGCCCCTCCTCTGGGAGGGACCCCCTGAGTCGTTCCAACCCTTTCCATAGGGTACTTAGGGGCTTACCTGTGAGTGGTTCCTTAGATTCATCGTGAGACAAGACTCAAGCCTGAAACCATGTCACTCTTCGACTGTCTGGACACTTGGACTTCGCTGGACTTTGCCTGGAACCGAGACTGCATCTAGGAAGACTCCTGCTGCTCCTGGTCTCGCTGTTCTGCAACTCTTCCTCATCTGTGTCTGTGCTTCTTCCAGGATCATCAACAGACCTGTGGGTATCAAGGACACCCGAAGTAAACTCCTTTGGAGTGAAGGAGTCATCTGCAGGCACAGCAACGTCCCACAGACTTAGAAAGGCTCATCAACACAGCTGGTGGTTCTGCAAGCAACTCATTCTAGGCCTGGCTGGTGTCTCTGCAGTTTTGAGGCCAGTATCCCCCGTCGGAACCGCTAGGACCTACCCCTGTGCACCACGTTGACTTGCTGTTGCCAAGGCTTGTTGGCTCTGCACTCCAGAGATCTTCGGGTTGCAAGAAGCTCCAGCCTCCAGCATCTCTTCCTGCCAAGTACAGCGTCCTCACCGCATCCTCTGCACTGTGGGCCTTCCTTCTTGGTGAGCTGCTCGAGGTCCTCTTGGGACTCCTGTGCCTTCGGCCTGTGGGTCTCTTGAGGGTCTTCTTCTCCAGTGGGCTCCCCTGCTTGCTCGGGTCCTGCTCCGACTCTCCTGCTTGTGGTGAGTCTCATGGACCTTTCTGGTGCCAACGTTGCTCCTTCTTCGTTCTCCACGCCAGTTGCAGCTACCATGGTTTGTTGGTGCTCCTGCAGGGACATCAACCCCCTGGTCCTTGACTTCCGATGTTGGACAGCTCGTGCACGGCTCCTGGTCTTCCTCAGTGTCGCCTGGTCCTCACAGCTGGAGCGACAAGGTCACCGTCAACACTTCTGAACCGTCCAACATCGGTAGGAATTGCTCTTCCGTGCCTCCTGATCACCGCCGAGTGGCATAGACTCTGGCATAGACTCTGTACCCTCTGCTTACAGGTTCTCCTCTTCAGGAATCCACCCTTGGATTCCACCGGACTCTTACACAGTCTTCTCCAGCGGCATCTTCTTCAAAGTCCTCCATTGTGGTCTGCAGCAGTTTCCTATGTCACTTCGCACCTATGCACCCGACTTGCCTGGTGTAGGTATCCTGGTTCCTGGAGTATCCACGAGTGGGGTGACTCTCCAACCTTCTGTCTTCCACAGGGTTTCTTTGAGGTCCAGTGGGAAGGGTCCTCCTTCTTAAAAACTGCAACCACGGCTTTACCGTTGACTTCTATTGGGCATGCTGCTTTGTTTCCACTCTGCACAAAGCCTCTGTGGGGTTCCTGGGTACTTACCTTGGGTGGTTCCTTATGTCCCCAGCTCCTCTGAGTCTCCTGGTCCAAGTCCCGACTTCGGTCGCAGTTCGTATATGCGTTGGTCTCCCCCTAGCGACCACTGTATTTTGTGCTTACTTACCTGATTGCAGTTGTAGTATTGTTGTGTATTTGTGTTGACATTTCCGGGTAAGGAGATATACCAATGTGTTAGTGAGTGTTGTGTAATAAATAGACAGATTTTTATATGTACACTGTGTGATTCTTTTTTGTTTAACCTACACTACATGATTAAACTGGTAAAACAAGCTGCTTAACACTCCAAGATAAGCCTTAAGGCTGCTCTCCACAGCTACCACTTTGAGAGCTTTCTATGGTTATCAAAGACCACTAAAATCACCATAAGGTTAGCCTAGATTAGTGCAAGATGGATCACTTACATAGGTGTGCACCATATACTAACCCAGCCTCCTACACAAGGGTTTTCCTGTTGGTTACTCTTTTCAGACATACCGTGGGTATAGAAGATATGACCTGTGAAAATCATTGTTAAGCCCTGTTAGAAGATCTAGTATTTTGCTTTCCATTTTTATGACTATGCCTCAAGTAGAAAAGTTTACTCTCAGTACAGTAGGCCTGAGTTGGTTATGGCGACATACCAATGATAACAGCTTAAGCTTGATTGGTGTACAGGGAAATGTTATGCCAGATGTCATACTTTTGGTCTTTTTATTATTAAAAGTTATTACACGTCAATAGGCCTGGCTTGTGTATTGTGAAAAGCATATGATAAAGCCAATAGACATCCAACAGTAGATTGTTATGTTAGGTTACAGTCAGTAGAAAGTTATTTGGTTACAGGTACTCTCACAGATTACCATAGTAGGCAAGGGTTTTGGTGTTGATCACCCACTCTGACAATCCTTGGGGGGAGAATTTCACTGTGATGATTCATGTTAGGCCATGTTGCGAGGGATTAGATATTGTTTTGCCAACTGTAATTTTGTAAATATTTGCAATTTTATAAATTTATGCCTGATGATTGCCATTTTATGCACACTTCAATAGGCCTGTGTTGTAGTGTCAAGCCATTGGTAAAGGCTAGAGGCTTTATTGCTTCACTGAGAAAAGTTATGTCAGATTCTTTATGTGTGATCTATTTAGATTATCACAAAGCAAGTAGTTCCTATATATTGTGAAAAACACGTCTTCAAGGCAGTAGGCATTTATGGTTGGATTGTTATGACACTGTGCTAAAGCCCGTAGGCAGTTACTGTTTTTTACATGGAATCTCACAGATTACAGTAGTAGGCAAGGGTTTTGGTGTTGGTGATCCACAACCCAAACAAACCATGGGGATAGAGGATGCTTTGTTAGTAGGGATTTAATATTGTTTTGATAACTTATTTTTTCATATTTGTAATTTTATTAAGCTATGCATGATGGTTCCGTTTGAGAAGACTTATAACCAACACTGTAGGTCAGATTTGGGTATGGTGACAAGCCAATGATAAAGGTTTGAATGCTTATAATGGAAGTTACAATAAAGGCAGTGGGGGGGACATATTGGTTGTGAAAATCATATGTTAGTCAATCGGCATTTAAGGGTAGATTGTTATCACTGAGTATTAGAGCCTACATAGTGGTAAACTGTTACATTAAATGACACAGGTCACCTTTGTAAGGTAAGATGTAAGATTTTAGTTTCTCTGACAAACCCAGAGGAGAGAAGATTTTCACTGTAATAATTATTGCTAGAATCTCTTCTATTTGCCAGGATCTTGTAAAAAGATTTTTTCACATAATTCATACATTCATATATATAATAACATCTATACATACACGGCCTTTGGGTCAGCTCTTTTCTGCCATTGGTCATTTACATTCTGTTTCCATCCTTGACCGTGTAATGCTTTGGGTAATGGTTCAGTCCACCTCAGTCATTGGTTCTCTTGCCATGTGGATGATGGCATTTTCTAGTCATATGTGTACATATACCTGAAAATTAGTGCACTTCAGTGTCAGGGTTGGTGGCCATTCCTTTCATTTTCAATTTTCTCCTTTTATAGTTCCCTTTTATTTCTTTGCTTCTCGTCTTTTTATCTTAATATTTCTTAAAAGGATACTACAGGCAGTGCTACCACATTGCTTGCCTCATTTTATCTGCAGAGCGCTGCATCCCACGTGGCAACTTCTCTAAACCAGGAGACCATTATTGAATGCTGCTCTCCATAGTTTATCATTGTTTGACTCTTACAAGATGACCAACATGTTTGTTCTAAATGTGATGGCCTTGATGGAAATTTAAAATAAAACAGAATGTTTACAGTACCTCTGCAAGACTGACACCTTCTGCTATGTTTAGTTTTGTTATTGCAACCATATCCGCCGTGTTTGGAGGGCCCTATGTTTTCTTTTTTTCTACTTCTATTCTTTTAATTTATCTTGCATATTTTGTTGAGTTTGAGTGTGTTTTATTGCTGTTGTTTCAGGAAGTGAATGTAAGAATGAGTCAGTGATACAAGGATGCATGAGTGCAAAGATGAGCGACCGAGTGTGTGCACAAAGACCTATTGAGTGCCAGAACCCATCAACGGCACAAAGGGCACTTTCATTCATAATCCAGTCTATTGGCATTGCAAATGCTTGTTTTAAATGTATGTTTGAGAAGCATCATTTCAAGCAATGGAAGCATAGGAAGATGATGTAGGTTTTGGCTTTTCTTTCGACAGTAGTAAACCATAACTTTACCTGTTCTTAACCAATCTGTCAGGAGTTAACTGAAAACCAGAGTACTCCAAAGAAGGAAAAGCAGGAGTGGCTTTCTAAGCAAAAGGAGAACATTCAGCATTTCCAGGCAGAGGAAGAAGCCAACCTGTTACGGCGCCAGAGACAGTATCTTGAACTGGAATGTCGCCGCTTCAAGAGACGTATGCTCCTTGGTCGTCATAACCTGGAGCAAGATTTGGTTAGAGAGGTATGTTTTGAAACTGTGATTGGGTGATATGACTTTGCATTGTTATTAAAAAAAATATAATGAATAAAGTGTAAGGGTGGTGTATGCCAGATTGGAAGAGCTTAATAAACAAGTGTCATTGCTTATCAGGAATATACTTGACACATCAGCAATATTTGTAATATAAATTATGGAGCTGCATAGGCAAGCATTTTCTTTCTGTTTTGAAAACAGCTATCCTGTGCAATCACTAACACAGATAACACTATTGAACACCCGTTTCCTCTCTCCCAGCTTTGACAGAAGTCCATTTTTGAGGAAGAGGTGTTGGAAAAACTTTGAATAGAATATCTTACTTGGAATAAGCAGTTGTGGAGGCCTCTTTTTCTGTAATCTGGACACAAATAAGCAGTTTTGAATTTCTATAGTCTTGTCAAGTAAACACAAAAATTCTCATAGGGTTTGTTGATTTTCTTTTCTTTGCCGTTTCTAGCATCCTCTTCATCACTGTGATGGGGCATTGGAGCAAACTATTCTGGCCAGAAGTGAACAAGCAGGCATTTTATCTGCTTTAGGAGTACAGAGTGCAATGTAGTACAAGGCCAACGTATCATACCCTGGTTAGTTGTTTTTCAGGGCATTGCTTTTTCAATTATTTTGCAAGGCACTCAACATATTTTCTGACAGTTACATATTTTTAAGAGAAAAATTTGCACACATGCAGCAAATAAATAAGGTATTTAATAGAAAAGGTGTTTATTTGTATCTTATTTATCTTTT
This sequence comes from Calotriton arnoldi, assembly GCA_963921515.1. Taxonomy (NCBI): domain Eukaryota; kingdom Metazoa; phylum Chordata; class Amphibia; order Caudata; family Salamandridae; genus Calotriton; species Calotriton arnoldi. The sequence goes on from CAWUFW010000018.1 coordinate 2,068,524, forward strand.
TTTACATCACTAATGAAAACTAAAGGTGTCAGGGTGCTATACATGCAACAGCCAGTGAGATGTTGAACACTTGAAATTGCATGTTGCCAAACAGGTTTTAATCTTTCTTGAATCTCAGTATATTTTTAAATGATGCCTTGTCAGGCTTTCACCATTGTTGCAGTACAGAAATGGCAACCATAGCTGCTCTTGATTGTAGGAAAGTGCCCCTTTTTGCATGATTACCCCCCACTTTTTGCCTGACACATGATGCATTTTGACTTGCTGTGCCCTGGGTCCCTGACAATCGGGTTCCTAGGGCCTGTGTTCTTTCCCAAAGCTGTACCATTGTACCCCCAATTGACATCTCCCTGGCTACAGGTAAGCCCCTTGTAAAAGGCACCATAGGTACCAAGGGCACTGTGACCACGGAAGGCCTCTAAGGGTTGCAGCACCTATTGGGCCACTGTTAGGTGCCCTGCACCTTAACATCCACACCCTGTCTTTGCAGGCTGCGCGTTTTGGTGCAGAGAAAAGTGAAGTGTGTGCCATGCCTGCAATCCACTGCCTGTGGCCTAGGTAAGCCACCCCTCTAGCAGGGTGCACTAGACCACATGTGAGGGTACAGTTGCATGAGCACTGTACCCCTACAGTGTCTAAGTCCTGTGCAGTAAAGCCATAAAGAGTATATGGTCTGGGAGTTGGTCAGGGATCGAGTAAGCCTTGCTGACTGTTTTCCTGCTGTTCATGTTATTTTATTGCCATTATTCGTTAAGATTTCCTAGGACCTATGCACTCGCACTTTAGGGTAGTATCTGCACTCTAGTGTCGTTTTTTATTGGGGTTTAAAGAAAGCGATATTTTTTAAACAAGATTTTAAACATTGATTGTTGTTTTTTGTGCCAAATACCTGTTGCTTTTAATAATTGCTGCTAAAACTGCATTTTGCATTCTTCTATCCTCTATGCCCTGGTCCGTCACGGCTGTGTGCCGCTTGTGCGGAGGGCGGGGGTAACGTTTTTTACTCACTTCCGGTTAGGCCATTACTATCAACACTTCCGTTGGTGTGCGGTCTAGTTTACCGACACCACGATACTTGAAAAACTCCATGAAGCGAGCGCGCAACGGATCGAGTAAGCCTTGCTGACTGTTTTCCTGCTGTTCATGTTATTTTATTGCCATTATTCGTTAAGATTTCCTAGGACCTATGCACTCGCACTTTAGGGTAGTATCTGCACTCTAGTGTCGTTTTTTATTGGGGTTTAAAGAAAGCGATATTTTTTAAACAAGATTTTAAACATTGATTGTTGTTTTTTGTGCCAAATACCTGTTGTTTTTAATAATTGCTGCTAAAACTGCATTTTGCATTCTTCTATCCTCTATGCCCTGGTCCGTCACGGCTGTTGGCCGCTTATGCAGGAGGGCGGGGGTAACGTTTTTACTCACTTCCCGGTTAGGCCATTACTATCAACACTTCCGTTGGTGTGCGGTCTGGTTACCGACACCACGATACTTGAAAACTCCCATGAAGCGAGCGCTGCAACGGATCGAGTAAGCCTTGCTGACTGTTTTCCTGCTGTTCATGTTATTTTATTGCCATTATTCGTTAAGATTTCCTTGGACCTATGCACTCGCACTTTAGGGTAGTATCTGCACTCTAGTGTCGTTTTTTATTGGGGTTTAAAGAAAGCGATATTTTTTAAACAAGATTTTAAACATTGATGTTTTTTGTGCCAAATACCTGTTGTTTTTAATAATTGCTGCTAAAACTGCATTTTGCATTCTTCTATCCTCTATGCCCTGGTCCGTCACGGCTGTGTGCCGCTTGTGCGGAGGGCGGGGGTAACGTTTTTTACTCACTTCCGGTTAGGCCATTACTATCAACACTTCCGTTGGTGTGCGGTCTAGTTTACCGACACCACGCTACTTGGAAAAACTCCATGAAGCGAACGCGCAGCTGGCGCGCCTAAGGCAAGCCCGTCTGCGCCCGTCCGCGCCTGGCCCGTGCCAAGTGCCATAAACCCTGGCCCAGCTGACCCAGTCATAATACAATACACAAGTAAAGACCTTTATGGACTAAATAAATCTGACACCAGTCCAGGTTGTAAAAGATGTATTTTAGATACTGGAAGTTACCCCACTCAGTTCAAATGTGCATGTGGCTTTTTACTTCCAATTCAGAATATGATTAAAGGTTGCCAGTATCTAAGTTCTGATTTTAAAACAAATCAGCTAAGCCCTAAAACGTGTTAAAATACATTGTGGCCTGATTAATGTAAGGTCTCTTGTTAAACATAAATATGAAATAGCAGATATCATTTTAGCAACAAAAACTGGAGGTGCTATTTCTTACAGAGACATGGGCAGATCCAGCATCAGACCCAGATTTTGTAGTTGCAGTTCCACAAGGATTTGCAGTATTCAGATTAGACAGACCCATTAAGAGAGGTGGAGGGCTAGCAGTAATATATCGTGATCATTACAAGGGTACATTTTCTCCAGCCTCGGACCCTCATTATGAAGGGCTTAATTTTCAACTCGAGGTTAATCCTAAAAATACCTTCAAGGGCATGTTGGTATACCGCCCCCCCGGCTCAAGATCTAGCTTTACTGCAAATTTAGATTCACTTGTGGAACCTTGCCTTACTACAAAGACATTTACCATATTGGGTGATTTTAATCTACACCTTGAGATAAAATCGGACAAGGACACAATTACTCTAATAGAAACTCTAAGTATGCTAGGGTTAACTCAGATAGTACAAAAACCCACTCATGAGGCAGGTCATACTCTTGATGGGATATTTTCCTCAGTACCAGGGTTAATAGAGAAGGAAATCTACCCTCTTGTTTGGTCAGACCATTTTTTAATTACATTTGACTACCCAGTTCAAACTGTTCCGGAAGCTAAAGCTGGTAAAATACAGCATAGCACATATAAAGCATGGAACAAGATAGATAAAAGTACATTGGAATCCCAACTGGAGCAGACACGGCCGACTGTGAGCACACAGGTGGATCAGGCTGCAATGGATTATACTAAATGGCTAAATGACGCCTTTAAAACTTCAGTACCAACCGGAAAAAAGTCCGGGAATCGCACTCAACCTTCAGCCCCATGGTTTACTGAAGCACTGCGACTAGAGAAACGAAATTGTCGCCGTTTAGAAAGGCGTTGGAGAATAAAATATGAGGGAGATGATAAAAACAGCTACAAGTGCGCTTTTTAGCAAGACTTCATAAATCTCTTCTGATTACGGAAAAAGGACTTTCTTCACTCGACAAATTGAGCAAGCAAAAAACTCAACTAAAGAACTATTTGGGGTGGTAGAAAAGCTACGGCTATACCAAATAAAAACAACTTCAGGGAATAATCAAATCCTTTGTGACAATATAGCAACCGCTTTTAAGAATAAAGTTTATGATATATATAATAATTTCTCCACTACTCCCAATACATCAAATAAAGCCCCATCTACCATCAAGACAGAAGAAAATGGTGTTTTTAGGTTCTCACAGGTGCCGAATGAGCTTGTGGAAAAACTTATACAGGAAACAAAAATCAGGCTCTCCGTTAGATCCCTGCCCTCCTGTAGTATTAAAAAGCATAGCAAAAGAGGTGAGCCCTATATTGACAAACATTTTTAATAATATGTTTTTATCAGGCACATTCCCAGCTATCTGGAAAGATGCAGCCATTCTCCCTTTGATAAAGAAAGCAAATCTGGATACCACCATTACAAAGCAACTATCGTCCAATTGCTAGACTACCTTTTCCGGCAAAAAATAGTCGAGAAAATAATGAATAATCAACTCACACAGTTTATTCATGAAAAGGAATTACTTGACCCATCTCAGTTTGGTTTCCGCTCAGGGCACAGCACAGAAACTGCACTTATCAAGGCAACCGAGGAGATCAGGACAGCAATGGATCAAGGGGGTGCGGCTGTTTTGATTCTCCTCGATTTGTCAGCTGCCTTTGATACTGTGCATCATCATACACTGCTCCAGCGTCTGGAAATATTAGGGGTAGAGAATTTAGCTTTATCTTTAATAGCTTCATTTCTTAAAAATAGGAAACAAACTGTGACCCTAGATCAGTTTCAAGCAGCTCCATACGTACTCCCGTGTGGGGTTCCTCAAGGCTCATCTTTAAGCCCATCTTTGTTCAACATTTGTGTCTGAACTGGCTCCCTTGGTTCAACATTTTGGCTTTGATTTGACATCATATGCCGATGACACTCTGAGATTGTGGTAGAGGTGCATAAAACCGATCTCGCCTGCCTCACAATTTCCAGAATTGTTTGAGGGAAATTAGTCTTTGGATGGGAAGGCACTGCCTTAAACTAAACTCGGATAAAACCGAGATGGTTATTTTTGGCAATCCCCAACCTAGGTGGGATGACGTATGGTGGCCGGCGGAAATCGGAGAACTTCCAAAGCCAGTAGTAAAGGCAAAAAACCTTGGGGTGTTGATTGATAATAAACTCACATATTCCCAGCAAACCGATGCTACAGTCTCAGCTGCATTTTTTCTGATAAGAAAATTGAAGAAGATAACACCTTACATCCCCCTAAATCTTAGGAGGATGGTGGTAACAATGTTAGTGCTATCTAAATTGGATTATTGTAACGGTCTCTATTCTGGGTTACAAAAACAGCATCTGGAAAAACTGCAAATGGTACAGAATGCTGCTGCTAGGCTCCTGCTAAATTTACCAAGATATCAATCTACCGCGGAAGCCATTCGAAAACTTCATTGGTTACCAGTGGCACAACGTATTAAGTTTAAGATACTGTGCCTGGCTTATAAGGCACTGAACAATACTGGACCAGCCTCATTAAAAAATGTCTTTTCCTGGTATCTTCCTGGTAGATGTCTTAGGTCTACTAATGCCAGGTTGATGCTGGTACCAAGAATTCGAACAGCGAATTGGGGAGGTCGAAGCATAAGCTACTGTACAGCCAAACTCTGGAATACTCTTCCAGTAAGTACAAGAGCGGCCAATTCTCTCACCTCCTTTAGAAAAAATCTGAAAACTTGGTTGTTTAATTAACCCAATATAAATCTTCTGCTTCTCTCTGTCAAGGTTATATCAAGATCCAGCGCCAAGACACCTTCGGGTATTCATGCGCTTTAGAAATTACGATAACATTAACATTAACATTACAAACTCCACAACTCCATAATGGCTTTACTGAACACTGGGATGGTTGGTAGCAAACTTCTCAGCACATTAAACCCACACTGATGCCAGTGTGGGATTTAATGTAAAATGCACACAGAGGGCGTTTTAGAGATGCCCCCTGAGAAACAACCAGCTCTTGTGTGGTTCCTGAATGGCTGCTCGCCATTTGCCACCACCAGACCGGTTTCTGGACTCTTGGGTAGAGAGCCTCCGCTCTCTGGCTCCTGAAACAACGTCTATCCTAGGCAGAGGTGTCATGCCTCCTCCCCCAGGATGAGCTGGGTCCATGAAGGGGAAGTTTCTAAGGCCTGCCGCCTTTGTAAGCTGTCCCTGCATTTTGCTGCCTCTAGCAACTGGCTCCCACCGGTTCTGACCCCCACTTTGGGTGGGAGAATCAGCGGGAAAACCGAGTTAGGAGGAGAGGTGTGCCCACCTTTGCCACCCCTCAGGTGGGGGAGGCAAGGTGAAGCACACGTCCCTGTCCCCTCCATCTTGAAGATGAGGGGACCCAGCCAATTAGGAAGAGGCTCATGGCGCCCTCCCACTGGAGGGTGGCATAATAGGGGGTGTACTCACCCCAAGGAAAGGACCCATTGGTCCCCACCTGCACACCTCTGTAAACGCCCCAAAATGTAGTATTTAGGGGCGATCCTGAACCTTGCCTCCTCAGATTCAAGGTAGAAAGAAGAAGGACCTAAGAGCCGTGCTGACCCAGGAAGATGAGGACACCAACTGCTTTGGCCCCAGCCCTACCGGCTTGTCCCGACTCAGACCTGCCTACAGCGAAACCCCGACATAGACAGCAGCCCCCCAGAGCCTGGAATACCTGCCCTGTACTCATCTGAAATTACTCTGTCTCCCGTAAGCACCGGATTTGCTCCCCAAAGACTCCAACACAGTACCCAGATCCAGGCGGCTCCGCGGTTCTACACCACTCTGCACCAGAAGCCCACGACCCGAGTTCAAGTGGCCCAGCACCACAAGGAAGTCTCTCCAGCGATCCTGACCTGGGATCTGGTGATCCCCGACCTACCTCAAGCTCCAGACCGACGCCTGCAGCCTCAGTCTGAAGGGTCCTCCCCGACCTCAGCTGGTAAGAAGATCTGATGCCTTAAGACACCCCTGTACCCGATGCCCCACTGCCTTGGGTGGCCCAACCGACAGTGGCCAGGCATCCCTCAAGAACACAACTTACCTCTCCTGCTGGTGGCCACCTCCAGGAAACCTCACTAGCGGAGCCTGCAGCCTTTTCTTCAAACCGCAGACCAAACCATAGGGCTCCTGACTTCTTCTTGGCACTCTGCATCCGGCCACTTACTCCAGTATTGGAGCTTTCATAGATTCCCATGCTTGGAATCATTCCCCGTCGTCGAGATGGGAGCCTCGGTAAATATATAAACAGTAGTAAATAACCATTACAAAAGAGAAACAGGCCTAGGCCTAATCCCATTTTGTAGTCAGACCATGTCTTTTTGTAAAAGAGACCAAAAAGGAACCATAAGCCAATCAGAGCAGCCTCACCCTCTAGAACCTTGGTGAAAGAACCTCAGCTCCTCAGATTTTCTACTGCACGTTGTGCAGAAGGGAGTCTCCTTGAGCTTTGCTCTATTTCAACTATTTCTAATATTTTTCAGCTGTTTACTTCAGTTTTTTCTTGGTGAAATGTCTGAAAAGGAAAAGAAGGCGTTGTTTAAGTCTTGTGCCACTTGTGGCAAAAAGAGGCTTTATGTGGAGGATAGGCATAAAGACTGCATATATTGCCCTATACCCGGACCACAAGGCTGCGGAGTGCAAGATTTGCCGCACCTTCTCGACTAAGACTCTCCGGGATCGTGAGGGTCGTTTACTTACCTGGCTTCACAAGTTAAAGTCGAGGGAAGAGACAGTGTCCAGTGACAGTGAGGAGTCGTCTTCCGCCGTCTCATCCAGAAGGTCAGTCAAGAGGGGTAGGGGTTCCCCTTCATCATCTCTGGGTCACCCCTCTAAGGCCTCAAAAAGACCCCGAAGGAGTCTGAGGACCAGAGTTCTATCAAATCTCCTCACTGCGGTGTAAAGGAGAGGGAAGGACTGTTATCTTCATCTGCGACTGTCCCAGGCAAAGAGAAATCATTGAAAAAGCACTCTTTGCAATCTTCTGACAAAAGTTGTCATTCGTCGTCAATGCGCAAGCGCTCGTCAACGAAAGCGTCAAAATCGCAGGCTAAGGGTGCTCCTGTGTCAACTTAGTCTCTTTTTCCAGTGTCGACGGGCTCGTCGACTAGCACTTCTACAGCAACGTCGACGATGGTGTCGAAGATTTCGGCTACGGTTCCGTCGACCACTGTGGCGTCGACGATGACGGCCACGACAGTAACGACGACGTCAGCAGGGGTGCTGCTTATCTCGTCGACGACAGGTTCAACGACGCCCATCGTTTCGTCGACGATCAGCTCGTCGTGCCGATGCTTCCGATCGCTGGTTCCAACTACATTCTCGTCGACGGTGCTTCTGTCGACGATGCCGCCGACGACGGTTTTACCTCCCACGTCGACGACATCGTCGACGGGAAAACTTTCAATTTCCATTAAGAAGAAAGAGATTGCGCCGGAGAGGCTGTCACCCAGGAAGGTGAATCCCTTACCACCTGCATTATTGTTTGAGGAGGAAGAGGACTCGGATGGTAATGACAGCCAATTTGGCTATGCTAACAGCCCCCTCTCAACTTCTGGTCAAATGTCAGGACACTGATTCTGAGGGTGATTACTATCATGAACGGACTAATCAACAACAATTTCCAGACCAGGAGAACGTTCAGCAACAGATGGTATCTGTCCCCACCTCTCTTTTAACGGACTTGCAGGGGATGCTTCTAGACTATCGGCCGGAGGTTTTCTTCACATCCTCCGCAACCTATTCTCTTGCCACAGCCTGTGCATACTCCTCCAAGCCATGGTGATGGTTTCACCACCTCCATCTGCTCAGCCACTTACACAAATTCCAACTGAGGCAGTTCCTCAACTCCAGGATGTTTCCTCTGAGGAGGAAGAAGGTGAACTTGTGCAGCCGGATCATGGAGAAGAGTGGGATGATTATGTGATCCCTGATCCCGCTTCTCCAGCTCCTGCCCCGGTGGATTCTCCTCCTGCTGACATTGGGTGTTTTCACAAGTTAATGGAGAGGGCTTCGCTACGTTTCGAACTTCCTATGCCCTCAGTTCAGACGGAGTGCTTTCTCTATGATTTTAAGGAGCCGAGTAAGAGGATGGTACGCTCCATTCCCATAGTATCTCATGTGTGGGAAGAAGGATAAGGACCATGAAAAATCCAGCTACGGTGGTCCCAGTCTTACCACGGCTGGACAAAAGTATAAAGCCTCAGACGACAGCGCAGCTTCTTTGACTGATCAACCAAAACCAGATTCAGTCATTTCCCAGGCAGCTCAGAGGAAATCGAAGAATCCTTCAGCACCTCTGACCACACCACCGGACAAGGAAGGCAGGCGCCTAGACAATGCAGGGAAACGATTTTCCTCTATGGCAAGTCTGGTGATTAGGGGCGGCGAACGCACTAGCGATACTTGGACGATACGACCGCCAAATGTGGTGCGACCTTCGCCTTATCTTGACCAGTTGCCTGATACTGCCAAGTCTGAAGCAAAGAAAATCCTACTTGAAGGGGAATTGACATCAGCGGAGATCATCGATTGTGCGATGGACATCGCTACGACAGCTTTCCACTCCCTGGCAGGGGCGGCTGTGCTTCGTCGGCAGGGTTGGCTAAAGGCAACGTGGTTCCGGCCAGAGGTTCAGAATAAGATCCTGGACCTCCCCTTTGATGGTGAAGCGTTGTTCGGCAAGCACATAGATGATGCCCTCCAAGACATTAAAAAAAACACTGAGACGGATAGGTCATTGGGGACCCTTCAATACCGGAAAGTCCCTTTTCGTGGAGCTAGAGGCAGGGTGCTCCTTCATACAGAGGATCCTACCAACAACAGCGATATTCCTCTTATGCTCCCGCATCCCAATCTTACCGGCCTTCTTACAACCAGAAACAAGGCCAGACATCGTCTTTCTCCAGATCAAACTTTAGGGGAAAACAGAATCGTCAGGGGACGGGACGCCTCAAGAGGCAATAGCGGCGACCTGGCTCTTTGCGCTGTTCCCTCCTCCTCCTCCTCCAAGACATCTGTAGGAGGCAGGGTGTCTCGTTACCTGCGCAACTGGCAACGGATTACAACAGACCGTTGGGTCCTAAACATCATTCAGAGTGGCCACACCCTGGAGTTCATACATCTACCACCATCCAGAGCTCCTACCGCCACCCCCATGAAACATCTGCGTCTCCTTCGGCTCGAAGTTCATCAACTGCTGATCAAGGGGGCAGTAGAGCCAGTCCCTTTATCCCAGAGGGACAAGGGTTTCTATTCCAGGTTTTTCCTGGTAAAAAAGACGGACAAATGGCGTCCTATTCTCGACCTCAGGGAGCTCAACACTTATCTCACAAAACAATCCTTTCAGATGGTGTCTCTCCAGGACATTCTGCGTCTTATCAACACTGGGGATTTTATGGCCACTCTCGATCTCGAGGATGCATATTTCCACATACCCATCCATCCGGCCCACAGGAGGTTTCTTCGGTTTACAGTCGCCAAGAGCCATTTCCAGTTCAAGGTGCTTCCGTTTGGCCTTCGCTCGGCTCCGAGAGTCTTCTCCAAGGTGCTAGCACCGGTAGCAGCTTTTCTCAGGAAGCATCATTTCCAAGTCTTTCCCTACCTTGTCGACTGGTTACTAAAGGCCCCGTCCAGGGAGGCAGCAGCGGAGGCGGTCGCCTCTTGCACCTGCCTCTTCTCCAATCTGGGCTTGACTCTCAACAGCACCAAGTCTTCTCTTCGCCTTTCCAGAAAGGTTCAGTTTCTTGGAGCGATTTTAAACACATCTCTCAGCAAGGTTTTTCCCTCTCTAGAGCGACAAAGAAATCTAATCTCAATGGCCCATCTGGTGCGAAGAAAAAGTATCTTTCTGTTCGCCTCTACAAATCCCTGCGGGATGATGTCCTCCTGCATTCCCTTGATACCTCACTGCAGATTGCGAATGCACCCCCTGCAGGAGCTCCTGGACTTGCAGTGGAAACAGGTGAGCGGATCCTTCCACGACAAGCTTCTGATCACTCAGGACATGCGCCAGGCCATTCTATGGTGGACAAAAGAAAAGCATTTGTCCCGAGGTCTATCCTTCGTAAGCACTCCAACACCTCAAGTGGTAACTATGGATGCGTCACTAGAGGGCTGGGGCGTAGTATTGCAGGATCTGCAGGTCAGTGGTCACTTGCTTCCAGAACATCGCCTCCTTCACATCAACCTCTTAGAGTTAACAGCGATTCGTCTAGCTCTTCAAGCTTTCCTTCCAAGGTTGCAAGGTTTGTCGGTACTTGTCCGGACGGACAACACCACAGCCATGCACTACATCAACAAGGAGGGCGGCACCAGGTCCCTACCCTTGTCACAAGAAGCCCAAATGATCTGGGAGTGGGCTATCCTTCATGGAATTTCTCTGCAAGCAGAACATTTGCCAGGAGTGCTCAACGACAAAGCGGACAGGCTCAGCAGGCTGAAGTCAGTCACCCACGAGTGGGAACTGGATCAGACAACGCTGGAAGGGGTTTTTCGCCGGTGGGGCAGACCTTCCATAGACCTGTTTGCCACACCAGAGAACAGGAAATGCCAGTTTTACGCCAGCAAGCTACACCATCGAGGGTCTCTGGGGAATGCGCTTCGATAGCCTGGTCAGGCGCATTTGTCTACGCCTTTCCCCCATTCCGCTAATTCCCAAGTTACTCAAGAAAATGAAAACGGAGCGGTGCAAGATGATCCTGATAGCTCCTGCCTGGCCGAGACAGTTTTGGTTCACCAAACTCCACCTTCTCTCCTTGGACCATCCTCTTCCACTGCAACCAATTCCACACCTCTTCACAATGTCTCAGGGCCAGATACTGCACCCAGATCCTCGCTCGTTACAGCTCTCAGCATGGCTCCTGAGCAGCGGGAATTTCTTCAATTAAATCTTCCAGAAGAGATTAAGGATGTTCTTTCGCAGGCGAGAGCTCCTTCCACGAACAGGACCTACCGCTTAAAATGGAAGCGTTTCAGCATATGGTGTCTAAGCAACAGTTTGGATCCTTTCTTATCGCTACCACACCAGGTCCTTCCTTATTTCCTGTCCTTGGCTAAGGCAGGTTTGGCTCATTCCTCCATTAAGGTACACTTAGCAGCAGTTTCTCGTTTTCGACGTACGTCCTCTGGGCCTTCTCTTTGGTCAAGCAGAATTGTCAAACAGTTTCTTAAGGGCCTCTTCAGGGTGTTTCCGCCAGTGAAGCCTCCACCGCCTACGTGGCAATTAAATTTAGTTCTTTCTCAACTTATGAGACATCCATTCGAACCGATTCATCGAACAGATCTCAAGTTCCTCTCCTGGAAGGTGGCTCTGTTGCTGGCCCTCACTTCAGCCAGGAGAATAGGAGAATTACAGGCTCTTACAATTCAGGAACCCTTCCTTCAGTTCAAGAGAAATACCGTCATCATGAGAACTAATCCTAAGTTTATTCCTAAAGTACCTTCTTCTTTTCATCTCAACGAACCAGTGATCCTTAAAGCTTTTTTTCCTCAGCCTACTTCGCCGGCTGAGAGAGCTCTTCACTCTCTGGATCTGCAAAGATGTTTGAAGTTCTACCTGGACCGAACAAAGTCCTTCCGCAAGTCTTCACAACTTTTTGTATCATACAGCGCTCCCCGCAAGGGGTTTCCCATTTCCAAACCGGGGATATCTCGGTGGGTTGTGAGCGCTATTCGATATTGTCACACAGCAGCGGGCAAACCCCTGGAGGGTAATGTCTGGGCACATTCGACAAGATCTATGGCATCTTCAGCCACCTTGTTTGCTGGTGTCCAGATCAAGGACATTTGTAGGGCTGCAACTTGGAGCAGCACTCACACCTTTACGAAGCACTACTGCCTGGATGCATCACTCCAAGACGACGCGGCGGTGGGACAGGCAGTCCTCAGGAACCTCTTCCAATAAGTGGTGAGCTTTCCCTTGCTACCCTCCTTCCTTCTTTTCTGTGCTTTATACACATTTTCTCTTGTTTATAGATGCACTAACTTATCTCTGCCTTTGGCTGTTTTAAAATGTATTTAAACAATGTTTCTCAGACAAGTAATGTCTTATGGAAAATGTGTATGCTTACTGCTAGCTACTCTGATTCCAAGCATGGGAATCTATGAAAGCTCCAATACTGGAGTAAGAAAACAAGTTACTTACCTGTAACTTTGGTTCTCCAGTATTGGAAGCTTTCATAGATTCCCATGCGACCCACCCTCCTCCCCTGGGAAAGCTCAGCCTCTCTCTGTTATTTTTTTTAATTTTATTTTTTTTCACAACGTATACGAAAATGTGAGGAGCTGAGGTTCTTTCACCAAGGTTCTAGAGGGTGAGGCTGCTCTGACTGGCTTATGGTTCCTTTTTGGTCTCTTTTACAAAAAGACATGGTCTGACTACAAAATGGGATTAGGCCTAGGCCTGTTTCTCTTTTGTAATGGTTATTTACTACTGTTTATATTTACCGAGGCTCCCATCTCGACGACGGGGAATGATTCCAAGCATGGGAATCTATGAAAGCTTCCAATACTGGAGAACCAAAGTTACAGGTAAGTAACTTGTTTTCCTCTGTGCCGCTGGTGGTGCAGCTCCTGTGCTTATCCTAACCCCAGGAGCTTTGCTCCCACACCCGAGTGGCCTGCTCGTAAGCAGCCCCTGACCGAAGGCCCCCTTAGCCCTATTGGCTAACATTGGGCCCCTGCGCTCTGCACCCGGCCGCCCCAGTGCCGCTGGTTGTGCAATTTGAGTGCCTAGCTGAACCTTGGGGAACCTTGGTTCTCTTCCAGGGGATACTCATCAATAGTCATAAGCACTGAATTATCCCTGCCCATCTGCGGGATCCCGCAGATGGGCGGGGATAATTCAGTGCTTATGACTTTGATGAGTATACCCCTGGAAGAGAACTAGGATTACAGGTAAGTAACTAATCCTTCTCTTCCAGGGGATACTCATCAATAGTCATAAGCACTGAATTATCCCCGCCCATCTGCGGGATCCCGCAGATGGGCGGGGATAATTCAGTGCTTATGACTTTGATGAGTATACCCCTGGAAGAGAACTAGGATTACAGGTAAGTAACTAATCCTTCTAACCCCCAAAAACGATTCTTGCAGGTCGTTTACTTACCTGCAAACTGATGACCTTTTGTTCAAGGCATATGTGCTGTAGATACACATGCTTTGCATACTCCTGCCATCTAGTGTTGGGTCCGGATGTTTGCAAGTTGTTTTTCTTCTAAGAAGTCTTTTCCAGTCACGAGATCAGGTGACTCCTCCTTTCGGTGATAATGCGCATGGGCATCAACTCCATTGTTAGATTGTTTTCTTTCCGCCATCGAGTTCGGACGTTTATTGCAGCGCTCCAATTCGAAACTGTTAATCAGGATCCATCAAAAATCCATCATCAAGTCTTCCGCCTATGGAACTGACACCATTTCAGTTCTGTCCTTGGTGCCATTCCAAATACCTGTGCACCGACCTTTATAAGGTCTGTAACCTCTGTCTCTCCCCAGAGCATAAAGAAGAAGACTGCAATGCTTGTCAGTCATTCCAATCCAAAAAGTCTCTACGTGAGCGTCGAGCTCGACGAAGAGACATGTAGCAGCAGAATATCGGGGATACCCCTGATATCTTCGGGGAAGATATCAAGCAAGAAGAGATGGAAGCGTTGGCAGCAGCAGAAGAAAAAGAGGCCTTCTCTGTCCAGGACTCCGATTTGAGATCGAACTTGAGTCTAACGACGTTCGTGAGTTCCAAAGCCCCTTTGCCCACCAAACCTGCAAAACCAAACAAAAGGCTATTGGGCCACCACTGCCACCAAGCCATGGTAGGCACCGAGACTCTGATTCCAACGCTCCGCCTTCCGGCTCAGCACCGAAACAACAAGTCAAGCCTTCCAGCTCGGGCTCGAGCCGAGCTGATACCCCTTCCATTCCGAAACATTTGAAAGATAAAGAGGACAGATCCAGCTGGGAACCGAAACTTTGGCACCGAAACATAGACGCCCATCTAAAGCCACAGGAGCCTAGTCTAGAAACAATTAAGCAAAAGCTGGATCCAAAACAAAAGAAGATTCATATAAATCCTGATACTGGGCACATTACAACTAAGCCAGTAATATCTTCCAAAAGGAAAATAGACACTAAATATTAAATCTCTCTCAAAAAGAAAAGGGACATGGCTACTAATCCTATTAACATTCCTCAAACCCCTCCGCCTTCTTCACCAGTACCTATTATACCAGCTTCAGATCCTCTACCTATCACACTACCAGGCTCTCCAAATACAAATCCTGATATAGGAGATGATGATGACACTTATGATCAGCCGCCACCTGATCCATGGGATGACTAAAACTTAGATCCACCTGTAGACACGGACCCGGGTCTATATCCGACTAAACATTCCCCTCCTGATGATAATACTGCATATCAGGATTTAATTGCTAGGGAAGTCACTTACCACAGAGGGACTTTGCATAAAGATGCCCTAGAAGAGGATTTCCTGTTTGAAACTTTGGGAAACACACACAGAACATCAGTCATTGCCTATGTTAAAATGGTATGATGAGGCATTCGGACGATATTTTTAAGGATCCAATTAGGACACGTATCCTAACGCCTAGGGTGGACAAAAAATATAAACCCCCACCATCTGACCCAGTTATTAGGGGCCAGTTGCCTTTGGATTCTTTAGTGGTATTTAATGCCCATAAAAGGGCAAATTCACAAACTTCAGCGGTGGCACCACCTCCAGATAAAGAATCAAAGGTAATAGATGCCTCGGGGAAGAGAGTAGCTGCTCAATCAGCCAACCATTGGCGTATAGCCAATACACAAGGCCTTTGGCTAGGTCTGATAGGGTACACTGGGGCGAGATGGATGAATTATTGCAATATCTCCCAGAAGAACACAAGAAAAGGGGGCAGGAAATAGCACAGGAAGGGAAATTTATTTCCAATTCGTCTATCAGTTGTGCGTTAGATGCTGCAGATACTGCAGCTAGAGGAGTCAACAACAGCATTCTACTTAGGAAGCATGCATGGCTCAGAGTATCTGGTTTCAAACCAGAAGTTCAACAAACTATTCTTAATGCACCTTTTGATAAGGAACACCTCTTTGGGCCTCAAGTGGACCAATCACTTGACAAAATGAAAAAGGATACAGAAGTTGTAAAATCTGTGGGAGTACTTCAGTCTCCTTCTACTAGAGGTTCCTTTCGTCGCTCCTTTTACAGAGGATCTTCCAAAACTAATACCACAGATACGGCTGCATCTTCATACAAAACACAGACGCAATCATCCCCCTCTAGAGGATTCTATGAGGGTGGATATAGGGGAAACAATTTTAAAGGAAGAGGTAGAGGTACACCAACACGCACCTCTCCATCCACTAATAAGCAGTGGCTTGCTATCACTTCCCCTCGATCATTCTGATTGTCGGGGGAAGATTACAAAAGTTTCTTCCCATTTGGCAATCAATAACAATCAATAACATCAGACAAATGGGTGTTGGACATTATCCAACATGGTTATTGCCTGGAGCTCACAAGCGATCCTCCCAATATTCCACCTCGTATTCACAAACTGTCTTTAGAACACCAACATCTGCTCAAACAAGAAGTACAAGCTCTTCTGACAAAATAAGCTATAGAACCTGTTCAATACAAGGATCAGGGGTATATATTCACTGTACTTCCTAATTCCCAAAAAAGACGGTTCATTAAGGCCAATCGTAGATCTCAGGCCATTAAACCTATACTTATTATCAGAACACTTCCATATGTTCACATTGCAACAGGTACTTCCGCTTTTACAGCAAGGCGACCTTGTCAACAGTAGACTTAAAGGACGCGTACTTTCATATTCCTGTTCACCCAGTACATCGCAAATACCTTAGATTTGTGATAAGAACCATTATCAATTCAAAGTACTTCCATTTGGAGTAACAACTGCAACCAGTGTTCACCAAATGCCTTGCAGTACTAGCAGCACATCTACGAAGACAGCAAATCCATTTATCCCTATACCTAGACCATTGGCTCATACAAGCAATCGTATATCTCAAATATGTACAACACACACGAACTACTATAAACCTTCTGCATCGGTTGGGATTTTCAGTCAATACACAAAAATCCCATCTTCAACCCACTCAAATACAACCATATCTTGGAGCCATTCTAAACACTGAAATGGCTCTAACATATCCCAATGCAGCCAGGATTCACAATTTTCAAACACTGTTACTCCAGTTTCAAAACAACCAGTATCTACCAGTAGGAGCTTTCATGCAGTTACTAGGGATGATGGCCTCATGCATTTGACATAGTGCCTCATGCAAGACTAAACATGCGTCCACTACAAGAATGCTTAGCACGTCAGTGGAATCAATCACAGGGTCAGCTAACAGATCTAGTGTTGGTAGATAGCCGCACTCATTGCTCTCTGCAGTGGTGTAACACACAAAATTTGTCAAAAGGGCGGCCCTTTATTGACCCTATTCCACAAGTCGTGCTCACAACAGACGCATCTCTCACAGGGTTGGGACACATTCACAACATTTAACAGTTCAGGGTCTTTGGGATGCCAACCAACAGAACCATCACATCAACTATCTAGGACTGCAAGCAGTTCAGCTAGCGTTAAAAGCATTTCTACCTCATCTGATAGGGAAAGTTGTCCTAGTCCGGACGGACAATATGACAATACTGTACCATGTACAAAAACGGGGGGGAGGGGCACCCCTCTACAACTGTCATTCCTCTCTCAGACCATTTGGCGTTGGACAATTCATCACAAAATCCAACTCCTGGCAGAACACCTTCCAGAGACACACAACATCTTTGCCGACCTCCTCAGCAGACTGGGAACTTCACCCACAAGTTCTCCTTCCATACTCCCAAAAATGGGGATTTCCACAAATAGAAATATTTGCCACAGCAGAAAACTCAAAATGCCCAGTCTTCTCCTCCAGGTTCCCACACCCTCTATCCAAAGGCAGTACCCTGTGGATCAGCTGGTCAGGGATATTTGCTTACGTTTTTCCACCTCACCCTCTCCTTCCATTTCTGGTTCGGAAACACAGACAGACATCTCTCACACTGATTCTAGTGGCTCCCACATGGACTCGTCAACCATGGTTCACCACACTATTAGAACTCTCAATAGTTCCACACCAGAAGCTTCACATAACTTCAAACTTTCTCACACAGAACCATGGAGAAATCAGACATCCAAACCCCAAGGAACTCAACCTAGCGAATTGGCCCTTGAAGTCATAGAGTTTGGTTACTTAAACCTACCACCAGATTGTATGGCAATTCTTAAGGAAGCAAGAAGACTCCACCACTAGGGCATGTTATGCAGCAAAGTGGAAAAGGTTTGTGATATATTGTAATAATAACACAATTGATCCGCTAGATGCATCTATACAAAATATTATTTGTTATCTTTTGCATCTACAGCAAGTTGGCTTAGTCCACACATCCATTCGACGACACCTTGCAGCAGTAGCTGCATATCTTCCAAACAGACATTTATCCTTATTCAAAGTTCCAGTAATTAAAGCTTTTATGGAAGGCCTTAAAAGAATAATACCACCCAGGGTACCACATTCACCTCTCTGGAACCTTAATATTGTTCTCATGAGACTTATGGGTCCACCTTTTGAACCTTTACACATTTGTTCATTACAATTTCTTTCATGAAAAGTTGCCTTTCTAATTGCTATCACTTCACTAAAGCGTGTTGGTGAGCTGCAGGCATTAACCTTAGAAGAACCCCTCTTTCAACTTCATAAAGATAGTGGTTCTTCGTGCAAACCCCAAATTCCTTCCAAAAGTGGTCTCTGATTTTCATATTAACCAATCAGTTGAGTTACCTGTGTTCTTCCCTCAACCTGATTCAGTAGCAGAAAGAGCTCTACATACACTTGATGTCAAAAGAGCACTATTATATTGATAGGACAAAAAAATTTCTCAAAGCAACTTTTTATTGCCTTTGCTCCACCTCGTAAAGGAAATCCTATCTCTAAATCCAGTATTTCTAGATGGATTGTTAAATGTATTCAGACTTGCTATGTTAAAGCTAAAAGAACTTTAACTATACCTCCTAGAGCACATTCTGCTAGCAAAATAGGAGCATCTATGGCCTTTTTATTCCCATAGCTGACACACATTTACCAAACATTATTGTGTGGATGTATTAGCACGTCAACAGGCTAATGTAGGACCAGCAGTGCTAAAAACACTTTTTCAAACAACTGCAACACCCACTGGTTAGCCACCACTTTGGGAGAATACTGCTATGCAGTCTATGCAAAGCATGTGTATCTACAGCACACATGCCTCGAACGGATTATGTTACTTACCCTGTAAGCATCTGTTCTTGGCATGTAGAGCTGTAGATGTGCAAGCGCCCTCCCTCCTCCCCGGACACCTCTGGTTGTTGCAGTTCTTTTTATTCACATTACATACGCATGAACATCTCTATACTACACTTACTCCATTCTCACCCTCTTGCGGGAAAACAATCTAACAATGGAGTCGATGCCCATGCGCATTATCACCGAAAGGAGGAGTCACCTTACCTCATGATTGGAAAAGACTTCTTCGAAGAAAAACAACTTGCAAACATCCTGACCCAACACTAGATGGCAGGAGTACAGAAAGCATGTGAATCTACAGCTCCACATGCCAAGAACAGATGCTTACAAGGTAAGTATCATAATCCTTTCCCCATAGGAACCAAAGTTCCTAAAATTTTCTAGGTGTTGAACTGTTTTTGTATGAGAGAAAATTAACTGTGCTTTAAACTAAAAAGTGTCTTACTTACCTTTGTATTGTAGGATCCACTGTTTGATATCTAGGCATATCACTCCGAGTAGTTGATGTAATCCAAAAGTAACCCGAAAATAATCAAAAGTAATTTCTATGTAATTTAAATTGTTTTGAAAGCAAATACAAAGCTGTAACGATTGCAATTCCATTCCCAACTGCATTCTCTTGTAAAGTTTTGCATTTGGAAGTACATTTTACTTACCTGTGCCAAGTTCTGCTTGGTTCTAGATATAAAACATAAGTATACCTTTTTCATACTTACTTAATTGGTCTGGATTCTGTTTCTGTGTGTGTGTAATCAGTCCTTGATTGAGTAGATACAATAAATGCTTAACACACCCTCCTGATAAGCCTAACTGCTCGACCACACTACCACAAAGAGTGCTGTTAGTGATTATCTAATTTAGCCTCTGCTATACCTCTGGGAATCCGCTAAACACTATACCTTACTTTGCGATAGTATATATAGAGCTAGCTTCCTCCAGTTACTCTAAGAAATTCTTCTGTTCCAAAAGATGGAAGAATACTCAACAACTTTAGACCTGGTAGATGCATATTTCCTTAATCCTACGTGTGAAATACATAAGATTCCTCTTTCATGGTGGCTGGTTACCACTGCCAATTCAAAGTCTTGCCCTTCGGCTTGAAGTCAGCACCCCGTGTCTTCACCAAGTGCCTAGCACCAGTCGCTATCTTTATAAAACGTAAGGCAATTTTGGTTTATCCTGATCTGTTAGAGACTTCTAGCTGCAGATTCCTTACCTTAGAATTTCCCAGGCATCAGGCTGGATCTGGAAACTTTTGCGTGAGCGGTCACCTATATAAGTGACCACGATGTCCTAACCAACGCCAACGATGTCACGCGGAGCCGAATGGAGCCACCCGACGACGCGCACAGCCGAATGGAGCCAACCGACGGCGCGCGCAAGGGGTACTGCTCATGCAATCAAACCGTGAGCCCCCACCAAACAGGTATGGCCTCCGCTTCTTCAGGGACCAAACCACAACAAAGACCTCCCTCTCAATAGCACTCCAGCGTGGCTACCTGGGGAGTAGCCTTCTGCTTATGAAAGCAATAGGATGGTCTTGTCCATCATTTGCCTGGGAAAGGACTGCTCATATTCCTAGCTCAGAGGCATCAGACTGCACAGTGAACTGCTTGGAGTAATCTGGAGCCTTGAGAATAGGTGCTGAGCACATTGCCTCTATCTGATAGAGACTACTAGCCGCAGATTCCTTAACGTAGAATTATCCCCAGGCGTGAGACTGGACCCGGAAAACTTTCTTTGCCCCAGCATCTCTGCGCACTGGGGGGCGGCACCACGTGACTCCGCCCTGACGTCCTCCGCGGGCGTGATGTCAGCAAGGTCACATAAGCCCCACCCCGGCGCGCTGACGTCAGTTTCCTTCTTTTCCGTGTGCCACGCGGATCCGGATCTTATCCCTGGCCTGTTTTCAGGCCTTCTTCTTCTTCAACGCTTTGCGTTCCCTTGAGAACAGTGTGCGAATGCCTTCGGGCTTCAAGACGTGCTCGTCTTGCGCGCGCCAGATGTCGGCGACGGACCCTCACTCTATTTGTATGTGGTGTTTGGGGGAGCACCATGACTCCACAGACTGCGAGGCTTGTCAGCAGATGAAACCGAAGTCCCGGCGGGAGCGCCGGATGAAACTCCTTTCGGCCCGCATGTCCAGGTCAGCGTCATCATCGCGTCCGTCCCCCGCGGAAGGGGCCAAGAACTTCCGCCTCCGACAGCGTCCTTCCCCGAGGCCGCAGGGGCATCGCTCGCCCGTTGGTAAGTGTCACAGTTTGTCCCCGAGGCCCGGTCCCCGCCCTGTGGGGGGTGCGGGTTCTCGGAGGGTCGTGCAGCCTCGCAAGTCGCCTTACCTGCCGTTTCCTGACAAGGGGGCGTCCAGAGTCCAAATGGAGGCCTATGCTGCGGCTCTGCATGCCTCCTTGGCTCCTCCTCCTGCTCTTCCTGGAACGTCCGCTGATCCCCTGCCACGTGCGGGGCCTTCTGTGGAGTCGCCGGTGGCTCCGGCTCCGACAGGTTCGGCTTCAGGTCTTGGAGGTGTGGCGTCGTCGGGGTGCGGCCGGGGTTCCCTCCTTCGGCCCACGGCGCCTCTGCCTCGCCGCAAACCCCCGTGGGGGTCCCTGTGGCGTCGCAGGAGGTTGCCGGGACTCGTGGCTTGTCCCCGAGTCCTACTCGGACCTCTGGGCAGGCGGCGGCCTTGTCCGAGGCCGAGCTGATGCCGCTCAGGCGCCGGCGGCTGTCGGCCCTAGCGGCGCCGCAGGGGCTTGCCAAGGGCCGGGGCGTGTCCCCGGGCCATCCTTGTCTCTCCACGCAGGTGGCTGCCTTGTCGGAGGTCGAGTCGGCGCCTTTTCGGCGCCGTTCTTTGGCCGCCCCGGCTCCGTCCCCGCCCCGTTCTCCCGCGGGGCAGGTGGTGGTGGAGGTCGGCGCCGGTCGACGTCGCGCCGGCGCCAGTGGCGGACTCCACGGCGCCGTGCTGACGTCGGGTCGTCGACTCCTCTTCGGAGGCCCCCTCTTCTCCAGAGGTCAGGCAACTGTTTGTCTCTTCTTCCCCGGAGACGGGACGCCGCGTAGTGGCTTTCTCCCCGGCGTCTTCCAAGGAGGGCTCTTTGCCATCCCCGCGGCCACAGTCTTCCCCTGAGGCGCCTCAGGTTCCCCACTCCTCTGTCAACCCTCCACCTTTCCGGGCTTGGCCGTTTCTTCCTCCGGTTGGGCTGGGGGACGGCCGGCTTATTCTGCAGCCGTCACCCACGGAGGAGTTGCTCTCCCCACCGCGTTGCCCTACGGAGGCGAGTGCTGCTTTCGCACGGGCTGTTTCCACGGCCGCTGGGATTTTGCGCATGGGCGACCCGGCTGCATATTTCCCCGCGGACCACTTGCTTGAGGTTCTCCACCAGGGCTCTGGTGGACAGGAGCTGCTTCTTCCCTTCGAAGCTTTGCTCCACAATTCTCTTTTGGGGGCCTGGGAGCGTCCTGCCACGGGGGACCCGGTGCCCCAGTCCCTCCTGCTCCGCATGCTCCTGCTAGTCTTTCCTTCCATCCTTCTACTCTGGGCCCTCTTCTGCAGACGGCCTTTCCTTCCTTGCCTTCCATTTTGTCTCCTCCATCACGGGAGGCCCGGTGGTTAGATTCCTGGGGGCGTAACATCTTCGCTTCCTCCAGTGCTGCCTTGCGAGCGCTGAACAAGCTTTGTGTGTTAGCCAGAGCCACTTCCAGTTTGTGGGACTCCGCGGAGTCCCTTCTGTCTTGTGCCTCTCAGGAGGGTGCCTGCGTTGATCTAAGGCACCATGTGTTGGATGGCCGGGAGCTGGCCGCGTTTATTCTTCGCTCGGCTCTTGATGTCTCTGAGGCTCTTGGTCGCACTATGGCTAGTTCTGTGGCCCTCCGTCGCCATGCATGGTTGAGGGATAGTGTTTTCCCTGAGAATGTTAGGGAGCGTCTGGTTGACCTCCCTTTTGATGGCACTCTTTTGTTTCACGCCCCTGCGGATTCTGCCATTCAGCGGTTCCTTGCGGGGCTTCGTCCTCCTCCCCTCCCCCTCCCCCTCAGTGAACCTGGATGCCGGTCCTCTGGTGTGTTCTCCCGTTGTTTTTCTGGAGCTTAGTGCTCGGTAACCCGGTTGTGTGTTCTGTATGGTTGGTACCCCTTCAGGGTCCTTCGCTTGGCCCTTCGGTGCTGTTGGCTGCTGGTCCGGCCCTCTGTTTTGACATGTGATTTTGGCTGTTGGTAAAGCCGTGTTGGTCCTGAGATTGGGCCTTCTGTATCTTCTTTTGTTGGCTGATTGGTAAGCCGTCTGCGGTTTTGTCCGCAGGTCTTTCTGTTTTGCCCTCTGCTGCGGAAATTTTTTCCTCAGAGGTGTTCCCATGTCTTCTTGGGACGTAACATACCCTAGGTGGGGTACTTATAGCTATTGTATAGCTCTGTCATGGGCTGGTACGGTGCGGTCCTCTTTCTTTCTTTATTTTCGGGTTCCGTGCCCTCCACGGGGTCACGGTATGCCGCAGGTGCGGTCTCTTTAACTATTCTCTTGGCGCAGTTGGCGCTGCGCCCCGCTTGCCCTTCTCCAGGTTCGCTTCGTCGCTAGACCAGCCTGGCATGCTGTCTTTGGCGTTGTGTTGTGGCGCTTCCGCCTTTCCGTCCGGCGTTTCGGCCTAGTCCTCTGTCTGGTGTTCCAGGGGGGGGACTAGCTTTTCCTGGCCTTCTGTGTTCTGGTTGCCGGCTTGGTCCGTCCTCCGGGTCTCTCTCTCTCTCTCTCCCTCTCCCTCTCCCTCTCCCTCTCCCTCTCTCTCTCTCTCTCTCTCCCTCTCCCTCTCCCTCTCCCTCTCCCTCTCCCTCTCCCTCTCCCTCTCCCTCTCCCTCTCCCTCTCCCTCTCCCTCTCCCTCTCCCTCTCCCTCTCCCTCTCCCTCTCCCTCTCCCTCTCTCTCTCTCTCTCTCTCTCTCTCTCTCTCTCTCTCTCTCTCTCTCTCTCTCTCTCTCTCTCTCTCTCTCTCTCTCTCTCTCTCTCTCTCTCTCTCTCTCTCTCTCTCTCCCTCTCCCTCCCTCCCTCCTCCTCCTCCTCCCACTTCTTTGTGGGTCGGTGTGTGTCTCTGGCCCGGTGTGTGTCTCTGGCCCGGGTCGGTGTGTGTCTCTGGCCTCTGCCTTGCGCCTGGCTTGTTCTGGGTGCACGGCTCCTTGGTGTGCGGCCTCCTGCGCATGCCTGGTTGCTCTGGTCCGCCGATGTGGCCCTTGGTGTGTTTCCTTGTGCCCCTGTCCCTTGTTCTGCTGGGGCTTTGCGCACCTGTGCCTTTCTCCTTCCGCCTGCGGTTCTTGGCTGTGGAGCCGTTTCTGCCTTCTCCGCTGCCTTGAGGCTGATGGCTGTCCAGCTTTCCCCGTCGCTGTGTGTGTGTGTTTTCCTCCGGCGGGCTCTGCCTCTGGTTCTGCCTCTTCTCCCTGGCGTTGGGGTGGTTCTTTTCATCCTGGGTGCTCCTCTGCGGCTGTCCGTCCCTATGAGGGTTTCTGGCAGTTGTTCCTTGGATGGGCTTAGGGTCTCCTAATCTTCCCTTCGCCTTGTCCTTGCTTACTTCTGTTTGGTGGGGGCTGGGCCGCCCTTCTTGTCCCCGTGACACATCCCCTGCTGGGGCCCTGTGTTTCTTTCTACTGGGTAAGTTCTCTCGCAGGCCCTTTTCCCCTCTGGGTATGGCTTGGGTATCTATTCTACTTTAAGTAATCTGCGGCTAGTAGTCTCTATCAGATGTACAAGTTACTTACCTTCGGTAACGGTGTATCTGGTAGAGACGATTCTAGCCGCAGATTCCTTCACAACCCACCCTTCCTCCCCGTTCTGCGCGGACCTTCAGCTTGGTTTTCTGCACTCGCCTCCCTCCGGGTGGCTTGTTTTCTGTGGGTGTCCTCTTCGCTTCCTCCCGGACAGGATGCCTCGTTTTGCTTGATTCGTCCACCCCTTTCTTTCTGATACAGGGTCGGTTGGTTTCTGTGTGCCTCTGCATCCCTCCGACTGGTTTCTCTCCAGCGTAGGGGCCTATTTTTACTCTTCTCCTTTTACTTGCTTGGGGTTTCTGATCCCTTCGCAGTCCTCTGCGTTGGGGGTTCTTTTGCCTGTGCCTTGGCCTTTCGCTCCTTTCAGGGGATACGGCCCTCCTTGATTGTGTAGTCTGGGGGTGGATTGCTGTTACTCCTCTGTTCCGGGCTTGTTGCCCTTCTCTGTTATGGATTGTGATGGCAGACTCTCTCTTCTGCTATGGCGTTGTTCACATGCTTTCTGCCTCCAGGGTGGATGTGGCCTTGGCTTGCAAGGTTGTTCCTCAGCGCGGTGTTCTGCTCTTTCCCTGCTATGGCTTCACTGCTATGGTTTCTTTGTACCTTAGTGCTTGGCACTTTTCCAACTGGTGCTGTTCCTCACCTTTGGTTTCTCTCTTCTGTTTTTGCTGATTTTTCGCACACTGTTCCCATACTCTCCACGGTTCTGTTTGTGATGGCTCCGCGTTGTGGCGCGGAAAAGATCTCCGAAGAAAACTGACGTCAGCACTCCGGGGTGGGGCTTATGTGACCTCGCTGACGTCACGCCCGCGGAGGACGTCGGGGCGGAGTCGCGTGGTGCCGCCCCCCGGCGCGCAGAGATGCTGGGGCAAAGAAAGTTTTCCGGGTCCAGTCTCACGCCTGGGGATAATTCTACGTTAAGGAATCTGCAGCTAGAATCGTCTCTACCAGATACACCGTTACCGAAGGTAAGTAACTTGTACTTTAGGGTGTAAAAAGCCTTTTGATAGCCAACTGTCCAGTTCACCATCTTGTTAAAGGTGAGCTCTGTGAGGTGTCACAATGGATCCATAATCCTTCACAAACCTCCTATAGTACTCAGTCAAGCCAAGGAATGCCCTGACTTTGGTCTGGGTGGTTGGAGCTTCCCAATCCGCAATTGTCTGGGTTATCTGAAAGAAACAGTTATAGATTCCTTACCTCACAATCTCCCCCAGGCGTCAGACTGGATCCGGAAAGTTTTTCGTCAGCAGTACCCCTGCGCGTCAGAAGGTGGCGTCGGTCGACTCCGCGTTCGTCATCGGCGTCGTGGTCGCCGGGATGACATCGCGGTAGCTACATAAACGCCGCCCTCGCGTGCTGATGTCAGTTCTTTCTTTTTCCGCGCCAGCAAGCGCAGATCCGGAGAGAGCGGTACCCCCATTCAATTTTTGGCTGAACTTTTCTCGACTTTTGTCGACTTCGTTGTGTTAGAGTCCTTCGACTCCTGGTGCACGAGGGATGCCCGGCTTTAAGGCTTGCGGTTCCTGTGAGCGACTCATGTCGGTGACTGATCCGCACCTCATGTGCCTCTACTGCCTGGAGTGCGACCACGGCCCCAAGTCGTGCTCCGACTGCCGGACCATGGCCCGAAGTCTTTGCGGGAGCGGTCCCGAAAGCTACTCAAGGCCTGGCAGTCGGCACCACGCCGCTCGAGGTCGCGGAGGAGGTAGAGGGACCGGTCGCGGAGACACCACCATTCTTCGTCAAAGTCTTCGCACTCGGGGTCAGGTAAGTCGAAGCACACAAAGAAGTCGAAGAAGCATCGTCGCTCTTCGACTTCTCCCCGTCCGTTGGCCGACGCGACGGGGGATGCAGGTGGTGCCCCTCCTGCGGCTCTGCGTGCAGAGCCCGCTGGGTCGACTCTGGGTTTCCCTCCCTATCCGGGACCCGGTGCGACCCCTGCCCAGCTTCGGAGTTTCTACGAAGCGATGCACGCCATCTTTGGGCAGCCCAACTCCGCCGGCGCGCCTTTGGGCCCTGCGGACTCGGCTGGGGGCCCTGGGCCTTCGGCCTCGGTGGTTTCGGCCTTGGCGCCGCAGGGTCCCCTTGGATCCAGGCCTGGATCCGGATCGGCGCCGGTCGACCTCGTTACGCCTCCCCCGTCGCCGAGTCCACCGGCACCGAGTCCACCGGCACCACTTCCGCCACCGACGTCGGCTGTGTCCCCAGCCGACGTTGACCTCGGCCTCCACCTCGAAGTAGACACGGAGTCGGACCGGCGTCAACCGACGCCGACGGGTACTTTTGTGCCCCTGTTCCACCTGGCTCTTTGAGACCAGATTGGCAGCCAGAAGAGGGTGAGGAGGACTGGGAGGGGTCTGAAGACCCTTTGACAGACCAGATGGTGTATGAGCAGGACTGGAGAAAGGAACTGGGGGATGCCAGTGGTTTGGATACCTCACCAGACCTTGGCATATTGTCTCCTCCTACCGTGGCTACGGAGGAGGGAGCGTCATACGCAGTAGTGTTGCGTAGGGCGGCCGAGGCTCTCCACCTCTAGCTACCTACGGTGGCAGTCAGGACTAACCTCCTGATAGAGGTGCTTCAACCGGCGGCGAGCTCTTCGAAGCCCCTGCTGCCGTTTGATGAAGCCCTGACAGACATTCTTTTGGGCACCTGGTCCAGGCCCAACACAGGGGCTCCTGTGGACAGGATGATTGCCCGACGCCACCGCCCGGCCCCGGGCGACCCCACTTTCCTTTCCCAACACCCCACCCCTGAGAGCTTGGTAGTCCAAGCCTCTACGTCCAAGGGCGCATTACCTACCGCACCCCCGGATAGGGAATCCAAAAAGCTGGATCATCTTGGGAAGATGATGTATTCTTCCTCCAGCCTGGGACTGCAGTCGGTAAACACCGCATGTCTATTGGGCCATTATACCCACTCCGTGTGGGACACGGTTGCGCAAGTGCTGCCTAAGTGCCCGGAGGAGGCCTGGGCCGTGCTCTCTCAAGCGGTTGCTGAACAGAGAGACGCAGCGAAGTTTACCATCCGCTGTGGGCTGGATACCGCAGACGCACTTTGCAGGACGATTGCCACGTCAGTAGCCCTTCGACACTACGCCTGGTTGCGTTCGACTGGTTTTTCAGGGGATGTCCAATCCACGCTTATGGACATGCCCTTTGATGGCCGTCGCCTTTTCGGCGATAAGGCAGACAACGCGCTAGAGCGATTTAAGGACTCTTGGGCTATGGCCAGGTCCTTGGGCCTCTCCACCACCCGCCCTGCGCAGTCTGCTTTTCGCCCCTTTCCTGGCTATGGAAGGGGTGCCCCATTACGTCCCACCCAGAGCCACAGGCCGGCGCAGGCTGTTCAGCCCCAGCGCGGCCGGGGACGTGGGAACCACCGCCGTGTTTCTGGGGGCCATCGAGCGGCCCAGTCCACCACAGCCCCCTCTGCAGCAGCCTCCAAACCCTCCTAGTCCGACCTTTCAGGGCAACCAAACGCCAGTGGGCGGCAGGATCCGCCATCACCTCCCCCTCTGGCGCACCATCGCGTCGGACAGGTGGGTTTTGCAAATAGTCCCTCCCCTTCGAGACTACCCCTCCATCCATGCCACCTCAGTACCATGGCATGTCGGAGGATCACCTGGCCCTTCTCCAACAGGAAGTTTCGGCACTCTTGGCCAAGGGAGCCATCGAGCGCGTTCCTGCCCCAGAAGTAGGTCGTGGTTGCTATTCCCACTACTTTCTGGTGCCCAAGAAGGACAAAGGCCTGCGTCCTATCTTGGATCTCAGGAAAGTCAACCGCTTCCTCCGGAAGGAGAAGTTCAAAATGTTGACGCTCGCTCAGGTCTTGTCTGCCCTCGACCCTGGAGACAGGATTGTGGCGTTGGACTTTCAGGACGCTTACTTCAACATCCCCGTCCTGCCGGCCCACCGGCGTTACCTGCGGTTCACGGTAGACCACGAGCACTTTGTTTACCGTGCTCCCCTTTGGCCTTACCAGCGCACCTCGGGTGTTCACGAAAGGGATGGCGATGGTCACAGCTCATCTGCGCAGATCAGGGGTTCCAGTCTTCCCCTATCTCGACGACAGGCTGTTGAAGGCGGGCTCGCCCAAGGCTGTCGTCTCCCACCTCCAGACTATGGCCGACCTCCTGCATTCGCTGGGGTTCTCCATCAACGTGCCGAAGTCACACCTGACTCCCTCTCAGAAGCTCCTCTTCATCGGAGCGGTTCTGGACACGACGCGGTTTCTGGTTTTTCCTCCCGAACAGCGAGTCCGGGATATTCAGGCTATGATTCCGATCTTTCAGCCCCTATCCCGGGTTTCGGTCAGGATGACCCTGAGGCTGCTGGGCCTCATGGCCTCCTGCATCCTGCTGGTCGATCATGCCAGGTGGCATATGCGGGCTCTGCAGTGGGACTTGAAGTTCCAGTGGGCGCGGCATCAGGGGAATCTGTCCGATTGCGTCCAGATCTCAGAGGGCACTGCACGACAATTGCAGTGGTGGCTCACGAACCAGGATTGGGTCAATGGCAGATCCCTCTCCCTTCCCCAACCAGAACACACAGTGGTGACAGACGCATCCCTTCTGGGATGGAGCGGCCACATGGAAGAGGCGGAGATCAGAGGCCTCTGGTCTCCGGTAGAGTCCGGGCTCCACATCAACCTTCTGGAGCTTCGGGCGATCCGTCTTGCACTCAAAGCATTCCTTCCCTCTGTCCGGGGGAGAGTAGTGCATGTGTTCACGTACAACACCACCGCCATGTGGTACTGCAACAAACAAGGCGGGGTGGGGTCGTGGACCCTATGTCGAGAGGCCCTCCGCCTCTGGACATGGCTGGAACATCAGGGCATATCCCTGGTGGTTCAACACCTGGCAGGTTCACTGAACGCCAGGGCGGACGAACTCAGCCGCAGGTGCATGATGGATCACGAATGGCGTCTTCACTCGGAGGTGGTGCAAGGCCTCTTTCAGCAGTGGGGAGAGCCTTGGTTAGATCTATTCGCCACCGAAGAGAATGCGCAATGTCAGCAATTCTGCACGTTGGAATTTCCAAGGCGGCACTCGCTAGGCGACGCTTTTCATCACAAGTGGAGTTGCGGTCTTCTATACGCCTTTCCGCCTGTGCCACTTCTGCCCAGAGTGCTGAAGAAGATCAAGCGCGACCGGGCCCAAGTCAGTCTTGTGGCTCCGGATTGGGCACGAAGAGTCTGGTATCCCGAGCTGCCCAACATGGCCATCGTTCCTCCGATCAGACTGCCTCTTCGGGAGGATCTTCTGTTGCAGCAGCAGGGGACGGTCCTCCACCCGAACCTGTCCAGCCTCCACCTCCTTGAGTGGAGATTGAGCGGCGGCAGTTGACGTCGTTTGACCTGCCTCCCGAAGTCTGTGATGTAATCTTGGCAGCCAGGCGGCCCTCCACTAAGACGGTATACGCCTGCAGATGGAATACATTTGTGGCATGGTGCACAGCAAAGGCTGTGGATCCCCTTTCTGCCCCTCTTTCTTAGGTTCTCTTGTTCCTCCTATCTTTGCCCCAGCAGGGCTCTGCTCTGGGCACTCTTAAGGGCTACCTCTCGGCCATTTCAGCCTTCCTCAGGCTCCCTGATCAGCCTTCTCTTTTTGGAGGGGCGTGGCTAACCGCCAAGCATGGCGGCCGCAGATTAACGGAGCTCCCGGCTGGGACCTACATAATCCTGCCCTTATCTGTGGAATCTGGGGATAGTTACGTTGAAATCTTCCCCCTACCCGACCGTGATGCCTCGGAGGTAGATCGGCTGAAGAAACGATCTTGTGGAGCCCTGCGATTGCCTAACAACGCCGAAAGAGCCTGCCACCGAACTGCGTGGCCTTGCGGGGACGAGGCCTCCCAGGAGAGATCGCCCGGAGGTCGCACATCGACTGCCTTGGAGAGTTAACCTGTACGGCTGCGGAGAAGACCCTCGCGGGCCCGAGACCTACCCAGAGGTGCGTGCGATCTTGGTCTGCAGCGGAGGCAAAAATTCCTGAGATCGGGAGGACCCGAACACTATGCTCTGCTAACGAGGGAGACGCGACGCATTTTCTTCTTGCGTGCGAGGCTAATTCCTCTTTGCCTGGCTTTGTATATGGACTCTGGCTGAGGTGTCCACTTACTTAGGAAATCCGTCTGGAACCGGCGATTTCACACCAGCGCTTGCATTGACTCCGGCGGAGCGCCGCCATTACACGTCCGATTTGCTGCGTCACTGAGGCCCGCGGCTGTGGTGTGGTTCCTGCCTCTCTGCTGGCGCTGGGGTCTGCACGCTGGCGGTGCGGGGCTCCTTAACCGCGGATGCTGACCGGCGCAGTTAATTTCTACGGGCCCCCCTCTGTTCATCAGAACTGTGCCGACGCCAGGGCTAGCTCCGCATTTATGAGAAATCAGACTGCAGTGGAACAAAATGGGGGCATAATTACGTGCCGGCATTGAGGTACGGAGGAGTATTCCTGAAAGCGTTCAATGGAGGGCCGGTGTGCAGCTGATTTTCGACTTCGCCCTCTGCTTCTGTGAATGAGGTAGCTGAGGCCTGGTTCCCCCTTCACTCTTGTGTGGTTGACATAGTGCAGCGCAGGGAATATCGCACCACCTTCTGCTTGTGCCAGACTCCTGATGCAGGAACTGTTGTCCCCAGACTCCACTCAGATTGATTGTTAGAGCGCTCCTTTTGTCTATGCTTCAATGATTTATAACTAGCTGCCGGTCGGCTCTGAAAGCTAGAGTGGCTGAACATACTGAATGACCTGAACAGTGAACACCCTACAAAGCTACCACATAACATACCTCGACTGCCACTTGAGTGTGGATAGATTTTACAGTGCAAGGTCGTGATCCCCTCTGGCATTATAAAGACACGGAGTGCTACTCCTGGCTTTCGATTGAATAACATAGGGCCCTCTCTACCCATATCACAGTGATTACGCCATTTGTCTTGAAAAATCCTGTCGGCTCCGTCCCATAACCTGAGACTGGATGTCCACTCGATACACAGTGCGGATGAGTCTCCCTCGCCCTGATGTAATATTCACGGAGGCTGATTGGCGCAGAACTCCTACTCACTGGGCCACTGAACTGTCTCACTGGATTCCAAGAGTGAACCAATAGGTACGCCTGCTTCACACATCTGAAAGAGACACGTTAGTGACAGATTCCTTACCTTAGAATATCCCCAGGCATCAGGCTGGATCCGGAAAGTTTTTTGCGTAGCAGTACCCTTGCGCGTCGGTAGGCGGCGTCGTGCGGCTCCGCGTCCGTCGTCGGCGTCGTGATCGCCGGGATGACGTCGCGGGCAGTACTTAGGCGCCGCCCCTGCGCGCTGACGTCAGTTCTTCTTTTTCTGCGCCAGCAAGCGCAGATCCGGGAAGAGCAGTGCCCTAGTCATTTTTTGATCAATCTTTTTTGGTGAATTTTTCACTGTTTTTCTTTTATCGACTTCAAGGTGTCGTAGGGATGCCCGGGTTTAAACGTTGCGGCGCCTGTGCTCGGATGATGTCCATCACAGACCCGCATCGGGAGTGTCTCTTCTGCCTCGGCCGAGGCCACGACACGGAGTCTTGTTCCGACTGCCGGGCCCTCAACCCGAAAGCTTTTCGAGAGCGGTCTCGAAAGCTCCTGGAGGCCCGGCATTCGGCTCCGCGCAAGCCCCGGTCGCGTGAGAGGTCCAGGGGTCGATCGCGGAGTCCACACCGGTCGTCGGCATCAAAGTCTTCTTCGTCCGGTAAGTCCAAACACAAAAAGTCCAAAAGCATCGTCGCTCTAGGACTTCGCCTCGCCGGTCTCGCGACTCGGCTGAGGCCCCTCCCGGCACCGTCCCCGCGGCCCCGGACATGCCTGTGGAGTCGCCCCCGCAATACCCGTCCTTCCTGGGTTCGGGGCGGATCCGGCCCAAGTACAGGAATTCCTGTCGGCCATGGCCCGCCTCTTCGGGCCTCCAGGCCCCTCCGGTGCGCCTTCGGGCCCTGATAGGGTTGCTCCGGCGTCGCCGGCGGCTCCGGCCCCGCCCGTGCCTCCAGCCTCGATCCCGGCTCCGGCTTCGGCCCCGGCCTCGATCCCGGCTCCGCAACCCCCATCGACGCTGGTCGACCTAACGACACCTCCGCCGGCGCCGATGTCTCCGGTGCCGTTCTCGACGCCCCCCAGTTCCTTCCGGCTCCGGACATGGACCCGGACCGACGTCGCTCGACGCCGGTTCCGGCGCCGATGAGACCTTGGGTCCCAAATGTCCCTCCTCCCCCTTATTTTGAACCAGAGGAGGACCAGGAGGACTGGGAGGGTCTGATGACCCTCTGGCACTACAGTGTCAGTACGATGAGGACTGGACAGAGGGTCTAGGGGATGCCAGTGGTCTAGATACTTCCCCTGACATTGGCATGCTGTCTCCTCCCGTGGCTACGGAGGAGGGAGCCAATTTTGCAACGGTGTTGCGTAGGGCGGGTGGAGCCTTACATCTCCAACTCCCTACTGTGGCAGTCAAGACTAATCTCTTGACAGAGGTGCTTCAGCCGGCAGCCTCCTCTACGGAGACTGTGCTGCCGTTTAACGACGCCCTCACTGACGTTCTTTTGGGCGCCTGGTCCAAGCCCAACACAGGGGCTCCTGTGGATAGGAACGTGTCCCGACGCAATCGCCCAGCTCCGGGCGACCCCCTGTTCTCTCTGTCCACCCCACTCCTGAGAGCTTGGTTGTCCAAGCCTCCGCTTCCCAAACCGCCTTCCCTACCGCCCCTCCGGATAGGGAATCCAAACGCCTGGATCAATTTGGGAAGAAAGGTTTTTCTTCCTCCAGTGCTGGCTTGCGGTCCATCAACACCGCTTGTCTTTTGGGCCGATATACCCATTCCTTGTGGGATTCGGTGGCGAATGTTTTGCCCCAGTGTTCTGAGGAGGTCCAGACACTGCTTTCCCGCGCCATTGCGGAAGGAAGGGATGCGGCCAAATACACGATACGATGTGGCCTTGATACCGCCGACTCGCTGGGCAGGTCTATTGCAACGACGGTGGCGCTGCGACGCCACGCCTGGCTGAGAACCACTGGTTTTTCAGGGGATGTCCAGAATACTCTCATGGACATGCCCTTTGATGGAGTCGGTCTTTTTGGGTCCAAAGCAGACCATGCGTTGGAGCGCTTTAAGGACTCACGGGCTACTACCAAGTCCCTGGGCCTTTCTGCTACACGCCCTCCGCTGACTTCTGCTTTTCGCCCCTATCGTGGCCACGGTAGGGGCGCCCCTTCACGTCAGCAGCCCAGCCACCGGCCCGCGCAGCAGGCGTCTTCGCATGGCCGAGGACGTGGATTCGGCCGTGGCGGATCGGGCAACCAGCGTGCGGGTCAGGCCACCACCTCCAACCCGTCCGCGGCCTCCAAACCCTCCTAGTCCCTCCTTTCAGGTGCACAGCACGCCAGTAGGGGGCAGGGTCCGCCATCACCTTCCCCACTGGCGTACCATCACCTCGGACAGGTGGGTCTTGGACATTGTCCGAAGGGGCTACTCCCTCCCCTTCGAGTCCACCCCCCCAGCCATGCCACCTCAATTCCACCGCATGTTAGGGGATCACTTGGTACTTCTCCAGAAGGAAGTCACGGCCCTCTTGGCCAAGAGGGCCATCGAGCATGTTCCGACCCCAGAAGTAGGGCGTGGTTGCTACTCTCACTACTTCCTGGTGCCCAAAAAGGACAAGGAGGACATGCGTCCTATCTTGGACCTCCGGAGCGTCAATCGCTTCCTCCGGAAGGAGAAGTTCAAGATGCTCACCCTAGCTCAGGTCTTGACTGCCCTCGACCCTGGAGACTGGTTGGTAGCGTTGGACTTGCAGGACGCATATTTCCACATCCCCGTTCTGCCGGCCACCGGCGTTACCTTCGGTTCACGGTAGGCCCCGAGCATTTTCAGTTCACCGTGCTCCCCTTTGGCCTTACCAGTGCCCCTCGGGTGTTCACGAAAGTGATGGCGGTGGTCGCAGCTCATCTGCGCCGGGCAGGGGTTTCAGTCTTCCCCTACCTCGACGACTGGCTGCTGAAGGCGGGCTCGTCCCAGGCAGTCGTCTCCCACCTCCAGACTACGGCCGAACGCCTGCACTCGCTGGGGTTCTCCATCAATGTGCCAAAGTCGCATCTGATTCCTTCTCCACAGCTCCTTTTCATCGGAGCAGTTCTGGACACGACGCAGTTTCGGGCCTATCCTCCCGAACGGCGAGTCCGGGATATTCAGGCTATGATTCCGATCTTTCAGCCTTTATCCTGGGTTTCGGTACGGATGACCCTGAGGCTGCTGGGCCTCATGGCCTCCTGCATCCTGCTGGTCAATCATGCCAGATGGCATATGCGGGCTCTGCAGTGGGACCTGAAGTTCCAGTGGGCGCAGCACCAGGGCAACCTGTCCGATCACGTCCAGATCTCGGAGGGGACTGCAAAACAGTTGCAGTGGTGGCTCTCGAACCGGCAATGGGTCATGGGCAGATCCCTCTCCTTCCCCAGCCAGAGCACACAGTTGTGACGGACGCGTCCCTTCTGGGATGGGGCGGTCACATGGGAGAGGCGGAGATCAGAGGCCTCTGGTCTCCCGCGGAGTCCCGGCTCCATATCAACCTTCTGGAGCTCCGGGCGATCCGACTTGCACTCAAGGCATTCCTTCCCTCTGTCAAAGGGAAGGTAGTGCAGGTGTTCACGGACAACCCCACCGCCATGTGGTACTGCAACAAACAAGGCGGGGTGGGGTCGTGGACCTTTGTCAGGAGGCTCTGCGCCTCTGGACATGGCTGGAACATCAGGGCATGTTCCTGATGGTTCAACACCTGGCAGGTTCCCTGAACGCCAGGGCGGACGAACTCAGCCGCAGGTGCATGATGGATCACGAATGGCGTCTTCACTCGGAAGTGGCGCAAGGACTCTTTCTACAATGGGGAGAGCCTTGGTTAGATCTATTCGCCACCTAAGAGAACGCGCAATGTCATCAGTTCTGCGCGTTGGAATTTCCAAGGCGGCACTCGTTCGGCGACGCTTTTCGTCACGAGTGGAGTTGCGGTCTGTTGTACACCTTTCCGCCTATACCACTTCTACCCAGAGTGTAGAAGAAGATTCGGCACGACCGGGCCCAAGTCATTCTTGTGGCTCCGGACTGGGCTCGAAGAGTTTGGTATCCCGAGCTACTCAATATGAGCGTAGATCCCCCGATCCGTCTGCCTCTTCGGGAGGATCTTCTGTCACAGCAGCAGGGGACGGTCCTCCACCCGAACCTGTCCAGTCTACACCTGCTTGCGTGGAGATTGAGCGGCGGCAGTTGATTCCTTTCGACTTGCCTCCCGAAGTTTGTGATGTGATTCTGGCAGCCAGGCGTCCCTCCACTAAGGTGGTATACGCCTGCAGGTGGAACAAATTTGTGGCATGGTGCACAGCAAAGGCTGTGAATCCCCTTTCTGCCCCTCTTTCTGAGGTCCTTCTGTTCCTTCTCTCTCTGGCCCAACAGGGTTCTGCCCTGGGTACCATCAAGGGTTATCTTTGTGCTATCTCGGCCTTCCTTAGGCTCCCTGATCAGCCCTCCCTTTTCAAGTCCCCTGTTGTTAACAGGTTCTTAAAAGGCATTACTCACCTCTTCCCTCCTGTTCCGTTTGTGATGCCTCAGTGGGACTTGAACTTGGTTCTTACCTTTTAATGTGCTCTCCCTTTGAGCCTCTACATAACTGTCCTCTTCGTCTTCTGACTCTGAAGACAGCCTTTCTGGTGGCCATCACCTCCGCTCGGCGGGTGAGTGAGCTCCAGGCTCTATCTTGCAAACCTCCCTTTCTGTCTGTTCATCCAGACAAGGTTGTTCTTCGGACGCGTCCGTCCTTCTTGCCAAAGGTGGTTACTGCTTTCCACATTGGGCAGACCATCACTTTGCCCACCTTCTTTCCGCCTCTGCATCCTTCCAGAGAGGAGGAGAGGCTCCACCGTCTGGACCCAAAACGTGCGCTCTCCTTCTATATTGACCGCACAAAACACTTCCGGGTGGATGACCAGCTCTTTGTTGGCAACGTGGGCGCCAAAAAAGGTCGGGCGGTGCACAAGAGGACCATCTCCCGCTGGGTTACCTTGTGCATCAAGACCTGCTATTCTTTGGCTAAGAAGGAGCCTCCTGTTGGGCTGCGTGCCCATTCCACCAGGGCAACGGCTGCTACCACAGCCTTGGGCCGCGGTGTTCCGCTGCCGGTTATCTGTCAGGCAGCTACGTGGGCCTCGCTGCACACGTTTACAAAGCATTACTGCCTTGACAGTCAGGTCCGGAGGGACGGCTTCTTTGGCCGTTCTGTCCTCCAGGACTTCCTTGTCTGATCTTTGTTCGCAGACCCACCACCGGGGTTGGTATTGCTGGGGTATCTATTCTAAGGTAAGGAATCTGTCACTAACGTGTCTCTTTCAGATGCACAAGTTACTAACTTGTGTAACGATATATCTGTAAGAGACAGTAGTTAGTGACAGATTCCTTACCGCCCCACCCAACCTCCCCGTTCTGCGAACTGATTTCTAGGGTTAAGGACATCCCTTTCAGGGCCCTAGTTTTTTTCAGACACCTATGTCAGCTTCTTGCATGGCTCTGCGTTCCTGGCGCGGAAAGTCGTGTACAGAACTGACGTCAGCGCGCAGGGGCGGCGCCTAAGTACTGCTCGCGACGTCATCCCGGCGATCACGACGCCGACGACGGACGCGGAGCCGCACGACGCCGCCTACCGACGCACAAGGGTACTGCTACGCAAAAAACTTTCCGGATCCAGCCTGACGCCTGGGGATATTCTAAGGTAAGGAATCTGTCACTAACTACTGTCTCTTACAGATATATCGTTACACAAGTTAGTAACTTGTGCATTAACACTCTCCTACAACCACAGAAACATCCTAGTTTATATTATTGGCACACTTACCAGGCCAATTCCTATACATAGTGGCAACATCCCTAGTGGCTCCCCCTATTAATATAGCTATATTATACGCATGGCAATGGGGCGCACAAAAGGGAAACAGTCTGATATGCCTTCAACGGAAACACCAATCCAGGGGGACCCTGACTCGGCTTCCCAAGCATCCTCAATAAGCTGTGACCCACCGACGGCTTTAACACCCCCACCTGATGAGCTGGATCAAATCCTTCAGGAAATCAGAGACTCATGTCAATCTATCGAGCATCAAATTGGCACTCTCACCACTGGCTTCACCCTACTACGCGCGGACCATAATAAACTGTCTGATACAGTCAAGGACCATGCACAAGCACTACTAGAACTAGTGCCACAACATAAGGAACATTCTGACCAATTAACGCAAATGCAAAAACAACTGACTACCCTTCTTGATAGAGTAGAGGATGCAGAGGGTAGAGCCAGACGTAATAATGTTCGCATTATTGGAATGCCGGAACGTTCAGAGGGCCCCAATGCGACCCAATTCATAGAAAAATGGTTGAAAGAGCACATCGCCCCAGAAGGTCTCTCCACCTTTTTCTGTGTGGAACGAGCACACTGGAACCCTACGGGCAGACCTGCAGCAGGAATGCCACCCAGACCACTTATAGCCTGTATCCTCAATTTTAGAGACCGTGATTTTTTACTTCAAAAGGCTTGAGAAAATGCTCCTATACAATACGAGAACACTCGGATCTCTCTCTACCCGGACTATACTGTGCAAGTGCAGCGTCAAAGGGCATCCTATCAACCACTTAAGCGGAAACTCCAGGCTCTCAACTTGAAATATGCTCTGCTATTCCCAGCACGACTAAAAATTATCCACAATCAGAAATCCTACTTTTTTGAATGTCCTGAGGCAGCAAATGACTTGCTAGAGTCCACTCTTCCCTCTCAGAACTAGACAATATTGATCAACGACTGCGACGTGTCCACACACAGACAAATAAACCTGGGTCCCGTCGCAACAGATTAGCACGAACATTATCCACCAAAAAACCATCGCCGGAACAGGCCCTACTAGAGCAAGAGTCGGCGTTGGCGGCGGCAGCCTCCATGCAGGACCCTACACAGACCACGTCTCCGGAACAATCAGATGACAACTTGATGCCTTCTGACTCAGAAAGTAATGATATCCTGTTCCCCCTCGATCACCCCGCAGATCGTAAAGGACTTATCTGAAAGAGACACGTTAGTGATAGATTCCTTACCTTAGAATATCCCCAGGCGTCAGGCTGGATCCGGAAAGTTTTGCGTAGCAGTACCCCTTGCGCGTCGGTAGGCGGCGTCGTGCGGCTCCGCGTCCGTCGTCGGGCGTCGTGATCGCCGGGATGACGTCGCGGGCAGTACTTAGGCGCCGCCCCTGCGCGCTGACGTCAGTTCTTCTTTTTCCGCGCCAGCAAGCGCAGATCCGGGAAGAGCAGTGCCCTGGTCAATTTTTGACCATACTTTTTGGTGATTTTTTTCACTGGTTTTTCCAACTTTAAGGTGTCGTAGGGATGCCCGGCTTCGAGCGATGCGGCGCCTGTGCGCGGATGATGTCCGTCACCGACCCGCATTGGGAGTGTCTCTTCTGCCTCGGCCGAGGCCACGACACCGAGTCTTGTCCCGAATGCCAGGCCCTCAACCCGAAAGCTTTGCGAGAGCGGTCTCGAAAGCTCCTCGAGGCCCGGCATTCGGCTCGCGGAAGCCCCGGTCGCGTGAGAGGTCCAGGGGTCGCTCGCGGAGTGCACACCGGTCGTCGACTTCTTCGTCCGGTAAGTCTAAGCACAAGAAGTCCAAGAAGCATCGTCGCTCTCGGACTTCGCCTCGCCGGTCTCGCGACTCGGCTGAGGCCCCTCCCGGCACCGTCCCCGCCCCCGCGGCCCCGGACTTGCCTGTGGAGTCGCCCCCGTCATACCCGCCCTTCCCGGGTTCGGGGGCGGATCCGGCCAAGGTACAGGAGTTCCTGTCGGCCATGGCCCGCCTCTTCGGGCCTTCAGGCCCCTCCGGTGCGCCTTCGGGCCCCGCGGGCCCTGATGGGGTTGCTCCGGCGTCGCCGGCGGCTCCGGCCCCGGCGTCGCCCGAGCCTCCAGCCTCGATCCCGGCTCCGGCTTCGGCCCCGGCCTCGATCCCGGCTCCACAACCCCCATCGACGCCGGTCGACCTCACGACACCTCCGCCGGCGCCGATGTCTCCGGTGCCGTTCTCGACGCCGCCCTGGGCTCCGGGCGGCGTCGTCCCCCAGTTCCTTCCGGCTCCGGACATGGACCCGGAGCGACGTCGCTCGGCGCCGGCTCCGGCGCCCGATGGGACCTTGGGTCCCAAATGTCCCTCCTCCTCCTTATTTTGAACCAGAGGAGGACCAGGAGGACTGGGAGGGGTCTGATGACCCTCTGACACGCAACTGTCAGTATGATGAGGACTGGACAGCGAGTCTAGGGGAGGCCAGTGGTCTGGATACTTCTCCTGACACTGGCATACTGTCTCCTCCCGTGGCTACGGAGGAGGGGGCCAATTTTGGTACGGTGTTGCGTAGGGCTGCTGGGGCCTTACGTCTCCAGCTCCCTACTTTGACGGTCAAGACTAACATCTTGACAGAGGTGCTTCAGCCGGCAGCCTCCTCTGCGGAGACTGTGCTGCCGTTTAACGACGCCCTCACTGACGTTCTTTGGGCGCCTGGTCCAAGCCCAACACAGGGGCTCCTGTGGATAGGAACGTGTCACGACGCCATCGCCCCGCTCCGGGCGACCCCCTGTTTCTTTCTGTCCACCCCACTCCTGAGAGCTTGGTTGTCCAAGCCTCCGCTTCCCAAACCGCCTTCCCTACCGCTCCTCCCGGATAGGGAATCCAAACGCCTGGATCAGTTTGGGAAGAAAGGTTTTCTTCCTCCAGTGCTGGCTTGCGGTCCATCAACACCGCTTGTCTTTTGGGCCGATATACCCACTCCCTGTGGGATTCGGTGGCGGATGTTTTGCCCCAGTGCCCTGAGGAGGTCCAGGCACTGCTTTCCCGCGCCATTGCGGAAGGAAGGGATGCGGCCAAATACACTATCCGTTGTGGCCTTGACACCGCCGACTCGCTGGGCAGGTCGATTGCAACGGCGGTGGCGCTCCGGCGCCACGCCTGGCTGAGAACCACTGGTTTTTCAGGGGATGTCCAGAATACTCTCATGGACATGCCCTTTGATGGAGTCGGTCTTTTTGGGTCCAAAGCAGACCATGCGCTGGAGCGCTTTAAGGACTCACGGGCTACTGCAAAGTCCCTGGGCCTTTCTGCTACACGCCCTCCGCTGCCTTCTGCTTTTCGCCCCTATCGTGGCCACGGTAGGGGCGCCCCTTCACGTCAGCAGCCCAGCCACCGGCCCGCGCAGCAGGCGTCTTCGCGTGGCCGAGGACGTGGATTCCGCCGTGGCGGATCGGGCAACCAGCGTGCGGGTCAGGCCACCACCTCCAACCCGTCCGCGGCCTCCAAGCCCTCCTAGTCCCTCCTTTCAGGTGCACGGCACGCCAGTAGGGGGCAGGGTCCGCCATCACCTTCCCCACTGGCGCACCATCACCTCGGACAGGTGGGTCTTGGACATTGTCCGAAGGGCTACTCCCTCCCCTTCGAGACCACCCCCAGCCATGCCACCTCAATTCCACCGCATGTCAGGGGATCACTTGGTGCTTCTACGGAAGGAAGTCACGGCCCTCTTGACCAAGAGGGCCATCGAGCATGTTCCGACCCCAGAAGTAGGGCGTGGTTGCTACTCCCACTACTTTCTGGTGCCCAAAAGGACAAGGAGGACATGCGTCCTATCTTGGACCTCCGGAACGTCAATCGCTTCCTCCGGAAGGAGAAGTTCAAGATGCTCACCCTAGCTCAGGTCTTGACTGCCCTCGACCCTGGAGACTGGTTGGTAGCGTTGGACTTGCAGGACGCGTATTTCCACATCCCCGTCCTGCCGGCCCACCGGCGTTACCTTCGGTTCACGGTAGGCCCCGAGCATTTTCAGTTCACCGTGCTCCCCTTTGGCCTTACCAGTGCCCCTCGGGTGTTCACGAAAGTGATGGCGGTGGTCGCAGCTCATCTGCGCCGGGCAGGGGTTTCAGTCTTCCCCTACCTCGACGACTGGCTGCTGAAGGCGGGCTCGTCCCAGGCAGTCGTCTCCCACCTCCAGACTACGGCCGAACTCCTGCACTCGCTGGGGTTCTCCATCAATGTGCCGAAGTCGCATCTAATTCCTTCTCCACAGCTCCTTTTCATCGGAGCAGTTCTGGACACGACGCAGTTTCGGGCCTTTCCTCCCGAACGGCGAGTCCGGGATATTCAGGCTATGATTCCGATCTTTCGGCCTTTATCCTGGGTTTCGGCACGGATGACCCTGAGGCTGCTGGGCCTCATGGCCTCCTGCATCCTGCTGGTCAATCATGCCAGATGGCATATGCGGGCTCTGCAGTGGGACCTGAAGTTCCAGTGGGCGCAGCACCAGGGCAACCTGTCCGATCACGTCCAGATCTCGGAGGGGACTGCAAAACAGTTGCAGTGGTGGCTCTCGAACCGGCAATGGGTCATGGGCAGATCCCTCTCCCTTCCCCAGCCAGAGCATACAGTTGTTACGGACGCGTCCCTTCTGGGATGGGGCGGTCACATGGGAGAGGCGGAGATCAGAGGCCTCTGGTCTCCGGCGGAGTCCCGGCTCCATATCAACCTTCTGGAGCTCCGGGCGATCCGGCTTGCACTCAAGGCATTCCTTCCCTCTGTCAAAGGGAAGGTAGTGCAGGTGTTCACAGACAACACCACCGCCATGTGGTACTGCAACAAACAGGGCGGGGTGGGGTCTTGGACCTTTGTCAGGAGGCTCTGCGCCTCTGGACATAGCAGGAACATCAGGGCATGTTCCTGATGGTTCAACACCTGGCAGGTTCTCTGAACGCCAGGGCGGACGAACTCAGCCGCAGGTGCGTGATGGATCACGAATGGCGTCTTCACTCGGAAGTGGCGCAAGGACTCTTTCTACAGTGGGGAGAGCCTTGGTTAGATCTATTCGCCACCGAAGAGAACGCGCAATGTCATCAGTTCTGCGCGTTGGAATTTCCAAGGCGGCACTCGCTCGGCGACGCTTTTCGTCGCGAGTGGAGTTGCGGTCTGTTGTACGCCTTTCCGCCTATACCACTTCTACCCAGAGTGTTGAAGAAGATTCGGCACGACCGGGCCCAAGTCATTCTTGTGGCTCCGGACTGGGCTCGAAGAGTTTGGTATCCCGAGCTACTCAATATGAGCATAGATCCCCCGATCCGTCTGCCTCTTCGGGAGGATCTTCTGTCGCAGCAGCAGGGGACGGTCCTCCACCCGAACCTGTCCAGTCTACACCTGCTTGCGTGGAGATTGAGCGGCGGCAGTTGATTCCTTTCGACTTGCCTCCCGAAGTTTGTGATGTGATTCTGGCAGCCAGGCGTCCCTCCACTAAGGTGGTATACGCCTGCAGGTGGAACAAATTTGTGGCATGGTGCACAGCAAAGGCTGTGGATCCCCTTTCTGCCCCTCTTTCTGAGGTCCTTCTGTTCCTTCTCTCTCTGGCCCAACAGGGTTCTGCCCTGGGTACCATCAAGGGTTATCTTTGTGCTATCTCGGCCTTCCTCAGGCTCCCTGATCAGCCCTCCCTTTTCAAGTCCCCTGTTGTTAACAGGTTCTTAAAAGGCATTACTCACCTCTTCCCTCCTGTTCCGTTTGTAATGCCTCAGTGGGACTTGAACTTGGTTCTTACCTTTTTAATGTGCGCTCCCTTTGAGCCTCTGCATAACTGTCCTCTTCGTCTTCTGACTCTGAAGACAGCCTTTCTGGTGGCCATCACCTCCGCTCGGCGGGTGAGTGAGCTCCAGGCTCTATCTTGCAAACCTCCCTTTCTGTCTGTTCATCCAGACAAGGTTGTTCTTCGGACGCGTCCGTCCTTCTTGCCAAAGGTGGTTACTGCTTTCCACATTGGGCAGACCATCACTTTGCCCACCTTCTTTCCGCCTCCGCATCCTTCCAGAGAGGAAGAGAGGCTCCACCGTCTGGACCCAAAACGTGCGCTCTCTTTCTATATTGACCGCACAAAACACTTCCGGGTGGATGACCAGCTCTTTGTTGGCTACGTGGGCGCCAAAAAGGTCGGGCGGTGCACAAGAGGACCATCTCCCGCTGGGTTACCTTGTGCATCAAGACCTGCTATTCTTTGGCTAAGAAGGAGCCTCCTGTTGGGCTGCGTGCCCATTCCACCAGGGCAACGGCTGCTACCACGGCCTTGGGCCGCGGTGTTCCGCTGCCGGTTATCTGTCAGGCAGCTACGTGGGCCTCGCTGCACACGTTTACAAAGCATTACTGCCTTGACAGTCAGGTCCGGAGGGACGGCTTCTTTGGCCGTTCTGTCCTCCAGGACTTCCTTGTCTGATCTTTGTTCGCAGACCCACCACCGGGGTTGGTATTGCTGGGGTATCTATTCTAAGGTAAGGAATCTATCACTAACGTGTCTCTTTCAGATGCACAAGTTACTAACTTGTGTAACGATATATCTGTAAGAGACAGTAGTTAGTGATAGATTCCTACCGCCCACCCATCCTCCCCGTTCTGCGAACTGATTTCTAGGGTTAAGGACATCCCTTTCAGGGCCCTAGTATTTTTCAGACACCTGTGTCAGCTTCTTGCATGGCTCTGCGTTCCTGGCGCGGAAAGTCGTGTACAGAACTGACGTCAGCGCGCAGGGGCGGCGCCTAAGTACTGCCCGCGACGTCATCCCGGCGATCACGACGCCGACGACGGACGCGGAGCCGCACGACGCCGCCTACCGACGCGCAAGGGTACTGCTACGCAAAACTTTCCGGATCCAGCCTGACGCCTGGGGATATTCTAAGGTAAGGAATCTATCACTAACTACTGTCTCTTACAGATATATCGTTACACAAGTTAGTAACTTGTGCATTAGGTTAAACTATAGATCGATACACATGGGACGGTTACAACTAAGGTCCTAACCCAACATGATGGAGGGAAGTAAGACATTATTGATGCACTAATAATTTGTTTTTTCTCCCCAGATTTCTGCTTATTTTAATATGTTACAAGGTCCCGCCACGAGTGTAGCTCTGTCTGAAA
Organism: Calotriton arnoldi; assembly: GCA_963921515.1. Lineage (NCBI taxonomy): Eukaryota > Metazoa > Chordata > Amphibia > Caudata > Salamandridae > Calotriton > Calotriton arnoldi. The sequence goes on from CAWUFW010000018.1 coordinate 2,112,981, forward strand.
CTGTAAAGTCATGCTCAGCATAGGGCCCACCCCTCCTGCAGTTACTGCATTGTATAACCGCTTGGAACTAGTATGTTATAGAACATGTTCGGACCAACATAGTTTACTCATTGGCCCTAGTATTGGGTGTTGTTTATTGAGGGTTTATTGGTTCCTGGCTCACCCTATCTCATACGATGCAATGTATTCCTCGTGCCTCCCTGGGGTATTTCCTTGTATCTGTCTGATATTGCATGGCTGTGTTGGGTAAATACAAAATACTGACATGGAATGTACGGGGAATGGGATCAGTCCACAAACGACATAGAATTTACGCCCAACTGAATAGACGAAAAGTGCAAATAGCCCTTATCCAGGAAACACATTTAACCAACTCGGAAGTGACCAAAATGCGTAAAAAATGGAAAGGCCAAATTTTTAACACATCTTACTCTGCCTTTGCAAGAGGATCACTTATTTGGATTAGGCATGGGGTACCCTTTGTTCTTGTGGAACAGCGTATAGACACAACAGGGCGTTATGTACTACTATAGGGCAGACTAGATGGTATTCCGATAGTTATTGGCAGTGTATACGCCCCAAATTATGAACAAAATGCCTACCTCACTAACCTATTAAGATATAATGGGGTAACCCACAAAAGTCAATGGACCTGGGTACTAATTGATATAGAAAAACAATGGTCCTAGACTTATGTTAAATCTTAGTTGTCTGAAGCAATCATAGACAGCATAGGGTACATATACAGTTTAATTCAATAATGTACCATTAACTTATTTAAAACACATTCAAATATATCCTCAAAATCCAAAAAGAAATCCAAAAAGGGCACACACAATTGTTTTTATGTGACTCGTATTTTATTCGGTCACTTTTCATACCATTTTATCATATTCAATGTTCAAAACAGAGGAGTGGTTGCTCCAAGGGAAAAAGTGAAGAAAGAAAGTGCTCGTGAAGTAAGATAATAACAGGTACAGGCCCCGAGTAGGGGAGAGTGTCGACGTTTCGACCCTAGTGCAATGAGGGCAGTTTATATCCTCTGCAAGCGGGTCTTCCTCAAGACAGAAAGGAGGGATGAGGGGATGCGGGGAGCAACTGATCATGGGTGATGCACAGTTAAAGTGCCGCCCCTGGGTATAGATATAAAAGTCCGCAATAGAATTGCGGCTTGGTAACAGCAGTTTACCTTCAATTAATGGGTGAGAAAATCGCCCACAGCGTCTTAATACATCATCTTAGCATGGCCCGGGGGAATCCAGCTGGTCTGTCTTGAGGAAGACCCGCTTGCAGAGGATATAAACTGCCCTCATTGCACTAGGGTCGAAACGTCGACACTCTCCCCTACTCGGGGCCTGTACCTGTTATTATCCCAGCCCTACTTGCTTACAGACAAACGTTGTTTGCGCATTTTTGAGAAATAACAAAATGATTAACCATGAACTAACTAATGGACAGGCCTCAATGTAGAACTGGTGCAATCATGAATCACGACCAGTTTTACTAATGAGATTGTAATGTAAATAATGATGAATCATTGTTTTTCTTGATTGGATCTCCCTCTTATATATTCTATCTTACTTCACGAGCACTTTCTTTCTTCACTTTTTCCCTTGGAGCAACCACTCCTCTGTTTTGAACATTGAATATGATAAAATGGTATGAAAAGTGACCGAATAAAATACGAGTCACATAAAAACAATTGTGTGTGCCCTTTTGGATTTCTTTTTGGATTTTGAGGATATATTTGAATGTGTTTTAAATAAGTTAATGGTACATTATTGAATTAAACTGTATATGTACCCTATGCTGTCTATGATTGCTTCAGACAACTAAGATTTAACATAAGTCTAGGACCATTGTTTTTCTATACCTCACTAACCTAAACACAGTTTTATCAGATTGGGTTGTATATCCATGGGTCATTGGTGGAGATTATAATTCTATTTTAGAAGGCCACTTAAATCGCTCTCACCCCCCGGTTCGAGGAGCTGTATCCACTAAAAATGCAGTTTTTACATGCTTGGGCCACGGGTTGGACACTATAAGACGTATGGCGTCTACAACATCCTACTAGTTGGGAATATTCATTCTACTCCCCCCACATCAGTTGCACACCAGGATAGACTGGATTTTCTGCTCCCATGTCCTTGGCACCCCAGATTTTTGACTCCACGTATCTTGGAAAGACACTATCCGACCACAACCCGCTTGAAATAATCCTTGAATGGGAGAGGGTGCCCACCCCGGTCTCAACTTGGCGACTATGGCCACAAACTCTAGAGGATACGGTTTTTCGGGATACAATAGGTACAGCCATTACTAACTATTTTACAGAAAATGATAACTCTGCATCTTCCCGCCTAGTTGAGTGGGATGCCTTTAAATCAGTGATTAGGGGCACAGCAATAGAGGCAACTGTGGGAGCTCGGCAGGAAACACGCAAGAACCTTACCATGGTGGAAGAATCCCTTAATAATTTGGAAAACGCAGCTATCACTGATCCGACTAAACAAGCACACTTACAAGAAGCCAGAATCAAACACGCTGAACTTCTTGAACAACTTCGCCTGATAGATTATAGTGCATACACCCAGTATAGTCATAAAGAGGCAGACAAATCGGGTACCCTTTTAGCACGCCTCATACGTAATGCTCCCCCCCAAGCCCCGATACCGGAAATATCTCTCCCAGATGGTACTGTTGTGCTTACGCAGGCAGAGATTAACCTTGCATTCTGTACCTACTACAAAAACCTATATAGTGCTCCAGCTGTTACATCACATGAACGTATAACAGGCTTTTTGAATAACCTCACATACCCTAAATTGACAGGAGCCGCTCAATCAGAATTAGAAGCCCCTATCACTAAAACGGACATAAAAGAAGCCATCAAGGACATTCCCAAAAATAAGACCCCAGGCTTAGATGGACTACCGGCTGAGTTTTATTCGGCATATGCTGATAAACTGACCCCATGCCTAGAGAACCTCTATAAGACGGCTTTTTAGAAGCGTACTCTTCCATTAACGACTATGCAAGCACTAGTTACCTCTCTCCCCAAACCTAATAGAGACCCCCGTAACATGTAAGTCTACCGCCCCCTTTCATTATTACCCACTGAGTATAAAATTCTTAGTAAAATATTAGCAAAGCGCCTCCTTCCCTACCTCCCAAAACTAATCCACATCAACCAATGTGGATTTATACCTGGCCGCAATACATCCCTAAATATCAGACGTTTCCATTATATAATGGAAACTGCAGCGGATCTTTCTTGTAAAACTGGGTGTATCTCCCTCGACCTGCAACAAGCGTTCGATACACTTAATTGGACGTATATGTTGGCTTCCATGGAAAAATTTGGCATCCCAAGAGGCTACTTACAATGGGTTGAATTACTATATACTGCCCCCACGGCGCGGGCCAGGACTGGCTCTCATATATCTCCTGCTAATTCAGTAGCAAGGGGTACTAGACAAGGATGTCCCCTGTCGCCACTGTTATTTGTCTTGGCGCTAGAACCCCTGCTCATTAAGCTCCGTAAAGAGGCCACAGATATGGGGATTCCAATAAGAAATACAACGCATATGGTGTCTGCATATGCTGATGACATTATACTTTTCCTAAAAGACCTTACTACAGATTTGGAACCTATCCCGTCTATATTTCAACAATTTGAACAGGTGTCAGGTCTAACAATCAACGCGAATAAATCACATGCCTTCTATATGCGGCATAAAGAAAACCCAGACCCAGTTATATTTGGCGATTTTACCCTATCGACTGCCCCACACACTTTTAAGTATTTGGGCATACAAATATATAGAACTTCCCAAGACCTAATAGATGGAAACTTGTTGAAAGCGATAGGATCACTGCGGATGCAGGTCTCTTTTTGGACCTCGTTGCCATTGTCTGTGATGGGCAGAGTAGCCATCTCTAAAATGGTAATGCTCCCTCGACTTTTATATTTCTTTACTAATCTACTGGTCATGATTCCAGCCAAAATCTTTCGTACACTCGATACACTCCTGTCGGAACTTGTTTGGGGTAAGGGACGTAGGAGAGTGAGTCTGGCTAAATTACAATTGCGACCTGAAGAGGGTTGTCTTGGCGCTCCAGACTTTCGGGCATACTGTATGGCCAGTCAGCTACAATGGTTATCGTACTGGCTTGCAGGACGACATACCATGGGGAAAGAAACACCTAGGCACGGTGGTTTTTAACACATTGCAAGTATATCAATTCCAGACATACATTGAAACATCATTACTTCCAAATATCAACTATTTTTTTACAATTTATTTTTATTTTTTATTATTTAATTATTCACTATTTTTTTATAGTAAAAAAAAATATATATATATATATATATATATTGACTTTTCTTTGGCTTAAAAAATATATTTCCAAACATTAATCACACAGTTGTCTTTTTTCTCTATTCATTATAATTCATAACAACCATATCATCACATTTATGATCATAAATGAAGGCTTTAGCCAAAACGCGCATTGTCTGTCAACAAGCCGCCAGTTTCTTTATATCAGCATAAAGTCGTATGGTTTTAATATTGATTATATGACCATGTGTTAAAAAAGATTGTTATTCTCTTTCACATTGTTAAATTGATGAATAGTGTATTTTGATGAATTTATGATCATAGATTGTGATGAGATGGTTGTTATGAATAATAATGAATAGAGAAAAAAGACAACTGTGAGATTAATGTATGGAAATATATGTTTTTTAAGCCAAAGAAAAGTCAATATATATATATTTTTTTTACTATAAAAAATAGTGAATAATTAAATAATAAAAATTAAAAAAAATTGTAAAAAAAATAGTTGATATTTGGAAGTAATGATGTTTCAACGTATGTCTGGAATTGATATACCTGCAATGTGTTAAAAACCACCGTGCCTAGGTGTTTCTTTCCCCATGGTTGATATTCCCTGTCCAGGCTTTTCATCCTAGATTCAGGGGCCCCGGTTCTTTTCAAAATTGCAGGACGACATATACACGAAATAGGCTATACACCACGGCTCCTTAACCAGGGTATTCTTCACACACTATTATTGCCGCACGCTCCGATTCCACCCACAGTCCCCCCCCCCGCCTCCCCTCCCTCCCTGCTTAAAACAGCGTTAATGTACTGGAAGAGGACACTTCAATACACCAAAAGGGCCTACCCATATTCTCCTAACATCCCCTTGCTTGGGATACCTACCGCGAATGGGTTAATTTCGAAATGGGTTGTGTCCCCATGGACACAAGAGGGTGTAACGACGATTGGAACACTGTTCATAGAGGGAACACTAGCAGACCATGATAACTTTATTCGTACTCTGGGGGTCCCTCCGACACTGTTTCTCCTCCATGCCACTATCTCTCACTACATTAAACGCCGCTGGTCCCCTGATGGGATCGAACCTCCTACCCATGAGCTAGTCTATGCAATATATCTAATGGGAGAAGGACGCCACCTTACCCGCTGGTTATACAGGGGTATCTGAAAGAGACACGTTAGTGACAGATTCCTTACCTTAGAATATCCCCAGGCGTCAGGCTGGATCCGGAAAGTTTTTTGCGTAGCAGTACCCTTGCGCGTCGGTAGGCGGCGTCGTGCGGCTCCGCGTCCGTCGTCGGCGTCGTGATCGCCGGGATGACGTCGCGGGCAGTACTTAGGCGCCGCCCCTGCGCGCTGACGTCAGTTCTTCTTTTTCCGCGCCAGCAAGCGCAGATCCGGGAAGAGCAGTGCCCTGGTAATTTTTGACCATACTTTTTGGTGAAATTTTTTCACTGTTTTTCTCTCTCAAGGTGTCGTACGGATGCCCGGTTTCAAACGTTGCGGCGCCTGTGCTCGGATGATGTCCGTCACCGACCCGCATTGGGAGTGTCTCTTCTGCCTCGGCCGAGGCCACGACACGGAGTCTTGTACCGACTGCCAGGCCCTCAACCCGAAAGCTTTGCGAGAGCGGTCTCGAAAGCTCCTGGAGGCCCGGCATTCGGCTCCGCGGAAGCCCCGGTCGCGTGAGAGGTCCAGGGGTCGATCGCGGAGTCCACACCGGTCGTCGGCGTCGAAGTCTTCTTCGTCCGGTAAGTCGAAACACAAGAAGTCCAAAAGCATCATCGCTCTAGGACTTCGCCTCGCCCGGTCTCGCGACTCGGCTGAGGCCCCTCCCGGCACCGTCCCCGCGGCCCCGGACATGCCTGTGGAGTCGCCCCCGCCATACCCGCCCTTCCCGGGTTCGGGGGCGGATCCGGCCAAAGTGCAGGAATTCCTGTTGGCCATGGCCCGCCTCTTCGGGCCTCCAGGCCCCTCCGGTGCGCCTTCGGGCCCCGCGGGCCCGGATGGGGTTGCTCCGGCGTTGCCCGTGCCTCCAGCCTCGATCCCGGCTCCGGCTTCGGCCCCGGCCTCGATCCCGGCTCCACAACCCCCATCGACGCCGGTCGACCTAACGACACCTCCGCCGGCGCCGATGTCTCCGGTGCCGTTCTCGACGCCGCCCTGGGCTCCGGGCGGCGTCGTCCCCCAGTTCCTTCCGGCTCCGGACATGGACCCGGAACGACGTCGCTCGACGCCGGTTCCGGCGCCGATGGGGCCTTGGGTCCCAAATGTCCCTCCTCCTCCTTATTTTTGAACCAGAGGAGGACCAGGAGGACTGGGAGGGGTCTGATGACCCTCTGGCACGGCAGTGTCAGTACGATGAGGACTGGACAGAGGGTCTAGGGAGGCCAGTGGTCTGGATACTTCCCCTGACACTGGCATGCTGTCTCCTCCCGTGGCTACGGAGGAGGGAGCCAATTTTGCTACGGTGTTGCGTAGGGCGGCTGGGGCCTTACATCTCCAACTCCCTACTTTGACGGTCAAGCATAACATCTTGACAGAGGTGCTTCAGCCGGCGGCCTCCTCTGCGGAGACTGTGCTGCCGTTTAACGACGCCCTCACTGACGTTCTTTGGGCGCCTGGTCCAAGCCCAACACAGGGGCTCCTGTGGATAGGACCGTGTCACGACGCCATCGCCCAGCTCCGGGCGACCCCCTGTTTCTCTCTGTTCACCCCACTCCTGAGAGCTTGGTTGTCCAAGCCTCCGCTTCCCAAACCGCCTTCCCTACCGCTCCTCCGGATAGGGAATCCAAACGCCTGGATCAATTTGGGAAGAAGGGTTTTTCTTCCTCCAGTGCTGGCTTGCGGTCCGTTAACACCGCTTGTCTTTTGGGCCGATATACCCACTCCCTGTGGGATTCGGTGGCGGATGTTTTGCCCCAGTGTCCTGAGGAGGTCCAGACACTGCTTTCCCGCGCCATTGCGGAAGGAAGGGATGCGGCTAAATACACAATACGTTGTGGCCTTGACACCGCCGACTCGCTGGGCAGGTCTATTGCAACGACGGTGGCGCTCAGACGCCACGCCTGGCTGAGAACCACTGGTTTTTCAGGGGATGTCCAGAATACTCTCATGGACATGCCCTTTGATGGAGTCGGTCTTTTTGGGTCCAAAGCAGACCATGCGTTGGAGCGCTTTAAGGACTCAAGGGCTACTGCCAAGTCCCTGGGCCTTTCTGCTACACGCCCTCCGCTGACTTCTGCTTTTCGCCCCTATCGTGGCCACGGTAGGGGCGCCCTTCACGTCAGCAGCCCAGCCACCGGCCCGCGCAGCAGGCGTCTTCGCGTGGCCGAGGACGTGGATTCCGCCGTGGCGGATCGGGCAACCAGCGTGCGGGTCAGGCCACCACCTCCAACCCGTCCGCGGCCTCCAAGCCCTCCTAGTCCCTCCTTTCAGGTGCACAGCACGCCAGTAGGGGCAGGGTCCGCCATCACCTTCCCCACTGGCGTACCATCACCTCGGACAGGTGGGTCTTGGACATTGTCCGAAGGGGCTACTCCCTCCCCTTCGAGACCACCCCCCAGCCATGCCACCTCAATTCCACCGCATGTCAGGGGATCACTTGGTTCTTCTACAGAAGGAAGTCACGGCCCTCTTGACCAAGAGGGCCATCGAGCGTGTTCCGACCCCAGAAGTAGGGCGTGGTTGCTACTCCCACTACTTTCTGGTGCCCAAAAAGGACAAGGAGGACATGCGTCCTATCTTGGACCTCCGGAACGTCAATCGCTTCCTCCGGAAGGAGAAGTTCAAGATGCTCACCCTAGCTCAGGTCTTGACTGCCCTCGACCCTGGAGACTGGTTGGTAGCGTTGGACTTGCAGGACGCATATTTCCACATCCCCGTCCTGCCGGCCCACCGGCGTTTCGGCCCTTCGGTTCACGGTAGGCCCCGAGCATTTTCAGTTCACCGTGCTCCCCTTTGGCCTTACCAGTGCCCCTCGGGTGTTCACGAAAGTGTTGGCGGTGGTCGCAGCTCATCTGCGCCGGGCAGGGGTTTCAGTCTTCCCCTACCTCGACGACTGGCTGCTGAAGGCGGGCTCGTCCCAGGCAGTCGTCTCCCACCTCCAGACTACGGCCGAACTCCTGCACTCGCTGGGGTTCTCCATCAATGTGCCGAAGTCGCATCTGATTCCTTCTCCACAGCTCCTTTTCATCGGAGCAGTTCTGGACACGACGCAGTTTCGGGCCTATCCTCCCGAACGGCGAGTCCGGGATATTCAGGCTATGATTCCGATCTTTCAGCCTTTATCCTGGGTTTCGGTACGGATGACCCTGAGGCTGCTGGGCCTCATGGCCTCCTGCATCCTGCTGGTCAATCATGCCAGATGGCATATGCGGGCTCTGCGGTGGGACCTGAAGTTCCAGTGGGCGCAGCACCAGGGCAACCTGTCCGATGACGTCCAGATCTCGGAGGGGACTGCAAAACAGTTGCAGTGGTGGCTCTCGAACCGGCAATGGGTCATGGGCAGATCCCTCTCCCTTCCCCAGCCAGAGCACACAGTTGTGACGGACGCGTCCCTTCTGGGATGGGGCGGTCACATGGGAGAGGCGGAGATCAGAGGCCTCTGGTCTCCGGCGGAGTCCCGGCTCCATATCAACCTTCTGGAGCTCCGGGCGATCCGACTTGCACTCAAGGCATTCCTTCCCTCTGTCAAAGGGAAGGTAGTGCAGGTGTTCACAGACAACACCACCGCCATGTGGTACTGCAACAAACAAGGCGGGGTGGGGTCGTGGACCCTTTGTCCAGGAGGCTCTGCGCCTCTGGACATGGCTGGAACATCAGGGCATGTTCCTGATGGTTCAACACCTGGCAGGTTCCCTGAACGCCAGGGCGGACGAACTCAGCCGCAGGTGCATGATGGATCACGAATGGCGTCTTCACTCGGAAGTGGCGCAAGGACTCTTTCTACAGTGGGGAGAGCCTTGGTTAGATCTATTCGCCACCGAAGAGAACGCGCAATGTCATCAGTTCTGCGCGTTGGAATTTCCAAGGCGGCACTCGCTCGCGGCGACGCTTTTCGTCACGAGTGGAGTTGCGGTCTGTTGTACACCTTTCCGCCTATACCACTTCTACCCAGAGTGTTGAAGAAGATTCGGCACGACCGGGCCCAAGTCATTCTTGTGGCTCCGGACTGGGCTCGAAGAGTTTGGTATCCCGAGCTACTCAATATGAGCGTAGATCCCCCGATCCGTCTGCCTCTTCGGGAGGATCTTCTGTCGCAGCAGCAGGGGACGGTCCTCCACCCGAACCTGTCCAGTCTACACCTGCTTGCGTGGAGATTGAGTGGCGGCAGTTGATTCCTTTCGACTTGCCTCCCGAAGTTTGTGATGTGATTCTGGCAGCCAGGCGTCCCTCCACTAAGGTGGTATACGCCTGCAGGTGGAACAAATTTGTGGCATGGTGCACAGCAAAGGCTGTGAATCCCCTTTCTGCCCCTCTTTCTGAGGTCCTTCTGTTCCTTCTCTCTCTGGCCCAACAGGGTTCTGCCCTGGGTACCATCAAGGGTTATCTTTGTGCTATCTCGGCCTTCCTCAGGCTCCCTGATCAGCCCTCCCTTTTCAAGTCCCCTGTTGCATCCAGAACGCCTCTGCACGTCTTATCCTCGACATCCCCCGACGCAGCCACATCACACCCCACCTGAGAGACCTGCACTGGCTCCCTGTCAACAAGAGGATAACCTTCAAGCTCCTCACCCACGCACACAAAGCACTCCACAACTCCGGACCAGCCTACCTCAACAGACGACTCAGCTTCTACACCCCCACCCGCCAGCTCCGCTCGACCAGCCTCGCCCTCGCCACAGTCCCCCGCATCCGGAAAACGACCGCCGGCGGCAGATCCCTTCTCCCACCTCACCGCCAAGACCTGGAACACCCTCCCCACCAACCTCCGACAGACCCAAGACCTACTGGCCTTCCGAAGACTCCTCAAGACCTGGCTCTTCGATCAGTAGCAGCACCACCCCCCTCTTCCCCCAGCGCCTTGAGACCCTCGCGGGTATGTAGTGCGCTTTATAAGTGACATGATTGATTGATTGATTGATTAACAGGTTCTTAAAAGGCATTACACACCTCTTCCCTCCTGTTCCGTTTGTGATGCCTCAGTGGGACTTGAACTTGGTTCTTACCTTTTTAATGTGCGCTCCCTTTGAGCCTCTACATAACTGTCCTCTTCGTCTTCTGACTCTGAAGACAGCCTTTCTGGTGGCCATCACCTCCGCTCGGCGGGTGAGTGAGCTCCAGGCTCTATCTTGCAAACCTCCCTTTCTGTCTGTTCATCCAGACAAGGTTGTTCTTCGGACGCGTCCGTCCTTCTTGCCAAAGGTGGTTACTGCTTTCCACATTGGGCAGACCATCACTTTGCCCACCTTCTTTCCGCCTCCGCATCCTTCTAGAGAGGAAGAGAGGCTCCACCGTCTGGACCCAAAACGTGCGCTCTCCTTCTATATTGACCGCACAAAACACTTCCGGGTGGATGACCAGCTCTTTGTTGGCTACGTGGGCGCCAAAAGGTCGGGCGGTGCACAAGAGGACCATCTCCCGCTGGGTTACCTTGTGCATCAAGACCTGCTATTCTTTGGCTAAGAAGGAGCCTCCTGTTGGGCTGCGTGCCCATTCCACCAGGGCAACGGCTGCTACCACGGCCTTGGGCCGCGGTGTTCCGCTGCAGGTTATATGTCAGGCAGCTACGTGGGCCTCGCTGCACACGTTTACAAAGCATTACTGCCTTGACAGTCAGGTCCGGAGGGACGGCTTCTTTGGCCGTTCTGTCCTCCAGGACTTCCTTGTCTGATCTTTGTTCGCAGACCCACCACCGGGGTTGGTATTGCTGGGGTATCTATTCTAAGGTAAGGAATCTGTCACTAACGTGTCTCTTTCAGATGCACAAGTTACTGACTTGTGTAACGATATATCTGTAAGAGACAGTAGTTAGTGACAGATTCCTTACCGCCCCACCCATCCTCCCCGTTCTGCGAACTGATTTCTAGGGTCAAGGACATGCCTTTCAGGGCCCTAGTATTTTTCAGACACCTATGTCAGCTTCTTGCATGGCTCTGCGTTCCTGGCGCGGAAAGTCGTGTACAGAACTGACGTCAGCGCGCAGGGGCGGCGCCTAAGTACTGCCCGCAACGTCATCCCGGCGATCACGACGCCCGACGACGGACGCGGAGCCGCACGACGCCGCCTACCGACGCGCAAGAAGGGTACTGCTACGCAAAAACTTTCCGGATCCAGCCTGACGCCTGGGGATATTCTAAGGTAAGGAATCTGTCACTAACTACTGTCTCTTACAGATATATCGTTACACAAGTTAGTAACTTGTGCATCAGGGCGCATTCGGGAATACCATTAACCCCACTCAGAATTAAATGGTCGGCAGAGCTGGACAGGGAACTCACAGATAAAGAGTGGGTTTCCATTTTGGAATTTCCTAAGAAAGTATCTCGAAACGCTAAATTTAAATATATACAGTATATGATTCTACATAGGGCATATCTCACGCCACACCGCCTCAATAGCATGTACCAAAATGCACAACTCCCTTGTCCTAGGTGTCAGGAGGCTGACGCAGACCTACTCCATATGTTGTGGGGGTGTCCGCGGCTACGAGTATTCTGGCACACAATCAGCTATAGAATGCGGGAGGTTACTGGCACGGATGTCTGGGCAACAGCAGACAGTTGTCTATTGGGACTGCATAAACGTCCAAAAGGGCAGAAGGTCCAGTACAGATTTGCGGACATGGCTATGCTAATAACGAAACGTGCCATCACCATGAGATGGAAATCTGCTTCTCCTCCTACACCACTCTCTTGGCATACAGAAATGACCCGTTGGGGAGCCGCAGAGAGTGCGATTGTTAGACAAGAAGAATTTTGAGGCCTGCGTAGAATTCCTATCTCTATGGAGTGGGATCAGATGCTGGAAGCCTTTAAAGCCATAGACCCATTAACTCCTCCAAAACCCAGGTCATACCCATGCCACCCACACCTCCCACATCCCTATTAGCTAACTCGACTGAACCTGTATAATGGCATATCTCTTATGCTATCTTAATACCCAGGAGAATATAAATGTGAATGCTTTGTATATCAATCTGTTTTTTTAACGAGAGAATATAACCTTCTGTAATGTTCATGTTCAAAATAGGACGCCAGGGAACGGGGGTAGTTTCAGTTGTAATATAGTAGTTTATAGATAACTGCATAAATACGAGTTTTATAACATCTGGCTGTTTATTTATACGAGTGATCCGAACTTTGTTAAATTGCCTAGACCACTGTACTATTCAATATCATTAGGTATAAGTATTCATATTTACGTTTACAGTTTGGTTGTATTATTTGATCGCAGAACTACCATTTCAAGATTTTTTTTTTCTTTTTTCTCTATTTTTGCCAAACTATGCATCTCATATGCATCAAGAATAGTAAAAACTCAATAAAATTGTGTTTAAAAAAAAAAATCAGTCTTCTCTTTTCAAGTCACCTGTTGTAAATATATTTCTTAAGGGCATTACTCATCTTTTTCCTCCTGTTCCCGTCGTAATGCCCCAGTGTTGCTTGAACTTGGTTCTGACATATCTTATGTGCGCTCCCTTTGAGCCGCTACATAACTGTCCTCTCAGACTTCTCACTTTGAAAACTGCTTTTCTGGTGGCCATCACCTCTGCGCGCAGGGTGAGTGAGCTACAAGCTCTGTCTTTCAAGCCTCCCTTTCTGGCTGTCCATCCGGACAAGGTCGTCCTTAGAACTAGACCTTCCCTTTCTTCCCAAGGTGGTTACTTCTTTCCACATTGGCCAAACCATCACTTTACCCACCTTCTTTCCGCCTCCGCATCCTTCGAAAGAGGGAGAGAGGCTCCACCGTCTGGATCCAAAACGTGCGCTTTCTTTCTACTTGGATCGCACAAAACAATTCCGGGTGGATGACCAGCTCTTTGTTGGTTACGTGGGTGCTAAGAAAGGTCGGGCCGTGCACAAACGGACCATCTCCAGGTGGGTCGTTCTGTGCATCAAAGCTTGCTATTCTTTGGCTAAGAAGGAGCCTCCAGTGGGGCTGCGCGCCCATTCCACCAGGGCGACGGCAGCTACTACTGCTTTGGGACGAGGAGTCCCCCTAAATGACATCTGTCAGGCAGCTACGTGGGCATCGCTGCACACGTTTACGAGACACTACTGCCTGAGTCCGGAGAGACGGCTTCTTTGGGCGTTCTGTTCTCCGGGACTTTCTGGTGTGAACTAGGTTCGCAGACCCACCTCCGGGGTTGGTATTGCTGGGGTATCTATTCTGAGGTAAGGAATCTATAACTAACTGTTTCTTTCAGATGAACAAGTTACTTACCTTCGGTAACGATATATATGAAAGATATATAGGTTAGTTATAGATTCCTTACCGCCCCACCCATCCTCCCCGTTCTGCGAACTGACTTCTAGGGTTAAGGACATCCTTTCAGGGCCCTAGTTTTGTGCACCAGTGGTCAGTGTCTTGCATGGCTCTGCGCTTCTGGCGTGGAAAGTCGTGTACAGAACTGACGTCAGCGCGCGAGGGCGGCGTCTATGTAGCTACCGCCACATCATCCCGGCGACCACGACGCGGAGTCGACCGACGCCACCTTCCGACGCGCAGGAGTACTGCTGGCGAAAAACTTTCCGGATCCAGTCCGACGCCTGGGGGAGATTCTGAGGTAAGGAATCTATAACTAACCTATGTTTCTTACAGATATATCGTTACCGAAGGTAAGTAACTTGTTCTTTAGTTGTAGTGGTTGGACTTGGCCTCCACCTACAAGGTGGCCCAAGTACACACAAGTCCCCTGCCCTATCTGACATTTGATAGTTAGGCCTGCAGCTTGTAGGGCCTGTAAAGCCTTCCCTAGGTGGACCAGGTGATCCTGCCAGGAAGAGCTAAACACAGCAATATCATCTAGATAAGCTGCACTAAAGCCTTCCAACCCAGCAAGGACTTGATTCACCAACCTTTGGAAGGTGACAGGGGCATTCTTTAGACCAAAGGGCATCACAGTGTACTGGAAGAGCCCATCAGGTGTGGAGAATGCTGTCTTTTCCTTTGCTCCAGGGGCCATGCCAATCTGCCAGTACTCTGCAGTTAAGTCAAAGGTACTTAAGTATTTGACAGCTCCTAACTTATCTATCAGCTCTGGGGATGGGGTGTGCATCTGGCTTGGTGACCGTATTGAGTCTTCTGTAGTCCACACAAAACCTAATTTCTCTCTTTCCACCCTGTTGATGAGGTTTGGGGACCAGGACCACTGGGCTGGCCCAAGGACTCTGAGAAGGCTCATTGACCCCCAACTGTAGCATCTTACTGGCCCCAGCTTTGATGCTTTCCTTAACTTGATCAGACTGGCGATAGATTTTGGTCTTGACAGGCAAGCAGTCTCCAGTGTCCACATCATGGGTACACCAGAGAGAGTGACCATGGGTTAAGGAAAAGAGCTGTGCATACTATTGCAGAACCTGCCTGCAATCAGCCTGCTGTTGAGCAGAGAGGGTGTCTAAATAGACAACTCCATCTACTGACCCATCTTAGGGACTGTAAGAGAGTAGGTCAGGGAGAGGTTTACGCTGTCTCCTGATCCTCATCAGTAACCATCAGCATGGTCACAGCCCTGTTACAATGGAGCTTGAGGCGGTTAACATGTATGACCGTTTTGGGGGACCTGCTAGTGCCCTGGTCTACCAAGTATGTGACCTCACTCTTCTTTTCTAGGATAGGGTAAGGGCCACTCCATGTGTCCCGGAGAACCCTTGGTGCCACTGGCTCCAAAACCCACACATGTAGTCCTGGTTGAAATTCTACCAGTGAGCTTTTTGGTCATACCAGGAGCTTCTGGAGCTCCTGGCTGGCCTCAAGATTATTTGATGCTTTCTGCATGCACTCTGCCATCCTAGAACAAAGGCCTAGTATATAGTCCACTACATCTTGTTTTAGTACATGATGGGTTTCTCCCATCCTTCCCTCACAAGTTAGAGTGGACCTCTTACAGGGTGGCCAAACAGAAGTTCAAAGAGTGAAAACGCTACTTTCTTCTCAGGCACCTCTCCGTAGGGAAAAAGCAGACCGGGCAACCGAAAATCCCATCTCCATTTGAGTTTTTCAGGAAGTCTAATTATCATGCCTTTCAATATCTTGTTGAACCTTTCAACAAGGCCATTGGTTTGTGGGTGAAATGTGTTGTGAACTTGTAGATCACTCCACACTCCACACATCACACATGTGGTTTGAGTATGCAGATATGAAGTTGGAACCTCTGTCTGATGCTACCTCCTTAGGAAACCCTACCCTGAGGAAGACACCAATGAAGGCCTTGGCTACCACAGGGGATTTAGTAGTCCTGAGGGGAATGGCTTCAGGATACCTAGTAGCATGATCCACTACTACTTGTATGAACTAGTTTCCTGAGGCTGTGGGAGGTTCAAGTAGACCCACTATATCAACCCCTACCCTCTCAAAGGGTACCCCAACCACGGGTAGTCGAATTAAGGGGGCCTTTGGGTGTTCTCCGGTCTTGCCTTCAAGCGTTACTGTCAGATGTACCTCAGGAACCTTAGACACTCATGCGGTCCATAACACTCGAACACAAGCTCCCTATAGCAGGTTACCTCATCAAGGTTTTGTATCATCCACTGCCCGTCCCTTGCCACCTTCTAGCACCAACGAAGGCATAACAAACCCAACAACTAAATCCAAAAGCAGGTGTGAACAGATTCGGTTGCCCCCCAAATGCATTTATTTGACCTGCGGGCCTAAAATCCCCCCACATGCTAAATATGAAGGCGGGGACTCAATTAATAAATCAATTCACTGGATTCGCAATGTAAGGGGTTGCCGTTCAGTCATACGAGAAGATATATTGCGAGCTAAAAGGCTAACCCACCCTAATACTCAAACAGACTGTATAGAACTTCTCTTGGCTGATGGAAATGTGGGCCACAATCTGGTAGCCCTGGAAGCCAGAGTGAGTTCCCCGAACCCTACTGGCATTCAGTTCAAGTACCGACCGTTTCAATCTTCACCTTTACCATCGCTCATTACACACTCCACATACATCTGTCCAAGCTCTGACTCCATCTTATCAATTAATGATACTCGATTTACAAAACATCCCCGTATGCACTCAGTCACACATGGCAACTTCTAATTCCACAGTCATTTCAATAACCCACGACAGACACCATATTGACACCTTCGTGCTAGCCCCCCAATTCGATCTTTTTGCAAAGGAGAATGAGCTGTTGTCTGATACAGACGCCTGGTGAAGGGACTCTGTTTGTACAATCAACTCTGTTTGAGGAACAGCAAGGGGTGGCAAACACTAGTACCCGTTCTACCCTCACAAATGAGCCAGGACATCCTAGTAGTCTCAATTTGGTTTCATGGAATATAGCAGGGGTAAGGCCTAAAATGTCCCTTATGCATTGGATTCATTTCATAGAGACGTTCGATGTTTGTATCTTGCAAGAAACGTGGACCACCACCCCTGTATACATCCCTGGCTACCTTACGTTCCACCGCCCTGCACGTCGCAACAATTTAGGTCGCCCATCGGGGGGGTTGCTGATCTGGGTGAAAATTGCACTCCAATGTACAGTACGGGAGCCTTCGTGACTAACAGTTCTGATATTCTGGCTATTCAAGTCAGGGGATCGAATTGTATTGCAATGGACTTTTAATGTTTACGCTCGGGGAACTAGAGCAGGCAGTAGGTCAACCATCCTCCAAGAGCTGGAGGATGTACTGGACAATAGGGGCCCCCAGCCTTTACTGGTTGTAGCCGGGGGCTTAAATCCACATTTGAACCTCTTGAGAAGGAGGATATATGTGGGGCTAGAGAGAAAGGCGAGGCGTGGCTTGTTCCTCACCTTGATTTACCACCTATTAAAAAATGGTCGCAAGTAGCGCTCCTGCTCAACGCACTCACTCTTGAGTTCGGCCTCAGGGCAGCTAATGGCCGTACAATATCTGATAAAAAAGGGGCCAACACATTCAATCGAACGACCAACCTAAGTCGCATAGACTATTTTCTTTTGGACCTGAGAATGTGGCTAAGAGTGGTCGATATGACTGTGGGCCAAACCACTGATTGCGACCACAACCCCCTGGAATTACTCCTGATCTCCCCATGGGATATTCCTCAGAAGTCATCAAATTTTTCCCTTGCGTCCATGGAGGTACACCCGACGAATGGCGATAGGCGGCTAAAATGGTCAATGATTGCTATGGACGAAGATAAACTTAAAATAATCAAGTCTAACCTTTTGGAAAGCATTTCGGACCTAGACAGATTGTCCACCCATCGGGGAGGGTTGGATGAGGTCCCGGCTTGCCATGACCTTTTATTTAATAAACTGGCTGCTTGCTTTATAGAACCAAGACGTCAACAACAAAAAAGCAAGAAGTTGAGGTCCCAGTTTTCCTGGTTCAATAAAGAGTGCAAGAATCTTTGTGAACAACTAGCCCGTGGCATTAGAACTAGCGATGTGATGCAGACACTGGAAGTGAGGAAGGCTTATAAGCTTGCTCAGTCCAGAGCTAAGAGGGAATGGGTCAGAATAGATGGGGAGCAAATCAGGGAGGCCAGTACTAATAAAGATTCCAAACACTTTTGGCTCCTTGTAACCAGAGGGGATGGTAGTAGACCACTCCCGCCAACTAATAACATCCCAACATCAGCATGGGTTGACCATTTCTCGTCACTCTACTCTGGGTCTTGCGCTACTGACAGTGATGATACTATCAACAATAGAATCCATGCCACTGACTTCTTCACAAGAGATGAAATTATTTCCAGTGTGAACTCTATCGTCAGGTCCAAAGCCCCCGGCCCGGACGGTATCCCAGGTGATGTTTTTGTCAATGACCTGGAGAATTGGGCAACTTACATCTTAGACCTAGCCAACGGGATAGCAGCAGGGGCCCAAGTTCCATCTTCGTGGAAGGGAGCGGATGTAATTCCTGTATACAAGAAGGGAGATAGATCCACACCCTCTAATTATAGGCCTATTAGCCTTATTGATTGTGTACAAAAGTTTTTTGCACGTGCACTCCTGAAAATACAGGCCTGGATCACCGACTGCAATACTTTATCTGTATACCAAGCTGGGTTCAGGCAAAAAACAAGCACTATTGACCAGGCATTTCGTTTTCTTTTATTAACCTGGAAAATGGTGACCATCGGGCAGGGAAGTCTGTATGTAGCTTTTATTGATTTACGGTCTGCTTTTGACCTTGTACCCCAAGATAAGCTCTGCCCTACTCTCAAAGAGATGGGTCTTCCTCTCATGATTTTAGCACTAGTCATTCGCCTTCACGAGTCTAACTATGCAAGGTTCGCTGGGCCAACCAAGGGAAACTTACTGACCAAATTAAAGTCAATAAGGGTGTCCGGTAAGGTTGCGTACTGGCACCCACACTTTTTTCGCTATTTATAAATGGGGTTGGCCAGCATCTCTCTGAGGTCCCCGCAGATGGCCCACCTCTAGGAGGTGATAAAGTGGTTACCTTGCTGTTTGCGGATGACACTCTGCTAGTTTCTAAGACTCCCAGAGTCCTGCAATTGATTCAAGACCGATTCAAGGCCTTTTGTGACTCTCTGGGCCTGGAGATTAACACATCAACGACACAGCTCCTTATGTTGAGCCTACACAAGTCATATAAAGGGAAGTTAACACTGGGCGGAGTCTCCGAGAGAGTGAGCACTATTGATTATCTAGGGATCACTCTCTCCGACGACATGTCCTGGAAGCCCCAGATACTGAAGCGCACTCTGCAGCATAGACAGATAACGGGGGCCTTGTTAAACGAGCATAGGTCCTCTCACAGTAAACCAGTAGCAGCTCCTCTCCATATATACGACTGCAAGGCAATAAGCTCAGCATTGTATAGAGCGGAACTGTGGGGATTTGAGAAGATGGAAGGTTTGCTGACCACCAAGAACAAGCTTCTGAGGGCCTTAGTTTCGCTCCCGCAGAGTACCCCTCTCCACCCGTTAAGTCTGGATATGGGACGAGCTACCATTGTCGAAAAGGCCAAGTTACGCCCTTTGTTATTCTGGCTCCGTTTAAAATCAACTCCAGAGTTGTCTTCATATGTGGCTGCCCTTTACGAAGTCCAGGCACTTGATCGATTCAAGAAGATCCCTTGGCTGCAGGAAGTGAAATCCCTGCTCACTGCTATTGGCTTAGAGGGACTGTAGGAATCGAGGGATTGCGTAGGGCTGCCTACCAAGGAATTACTTAAGAAATATTATTGGCATTGGGTGGCCCAGTCTTCCCTTTCATATTCGTCCTGGGGACGTCTAACTACTGAGTTTATGGAGTTCAAACAGCTTGCTTCATATGAATATTAGTTGGATGCTATTATGACTCCCCAGGACAGGAAGCTGTTTATGCAATTTAGATTTGGTTCACTCCCAGTGAACGCTTTTACAGCTTCCTGGCGCCCACCTTCCAGTGATTTACAATATTGTCCAGGCTGTCCTTGTGCTGTGGAATCGATAGGTCATATATTTTTTGCCTGCCCATTGTACAAACGGCCAAGAGCCAAATGGTTAGCTCCCATATGTAAACGCTTTGGTATCCGGTGCCATTTAGAGGCGCTGCGCATCTTAAAATCTGACTCTAGCTTTGTAGTTGTCTGTGCTGTAGCAAAGTTCCTTGGCACCATGTGGTCTATTAGAAGGTCCGTCCTGAAGCTATAACATTAAAATTTTGGATATTGCTAAGATATTCTCTTTTAATATACGTTTTAACCAGTTCTTACATTTTTACATATCTATTTCCTGTTTTAATGTGCAAGTCATGTCTTTACGGTCTTTACCATTTTAGCTCTATATAAACAAAAAATTAACAGTTTTACGATGGGCCTTGCTATCTATTACTCTTTCGTTATGGGCCCCCGCTGTATTTTTGTGCTTCACTGCTTCGTACCACTTGCATTTTTAGCACTAATTTTAACTAACTTTCGTTGTATTTTCAGCATATATCTAATAATTCTGTTTTAATGAAATGTTTGTATTCTTACTTTTATGGTCATAACACCGAAATAAAGTTTATGACTGACTGACTGGCCTGTCTTGCCACTGGCTTGGCAGGTAACACCGGAGCTTACAAACTCCTTCACGTTTGGGACATCTGGGACCGATAGAAGTAAGTGACTAATGTTTCCCAAGTTTTGGACTGGCCCAGATGTCCAGCTAGGGGGATGTCATGGGCTAGAGTGAGTAGAAACTCCCTATACAACTGAGGCACTACCATTCTCCTGGTGGCCCAAGGTTTGGGGTCTCTGGCTTCAGTGTAAAGGAGTCTTTTCTCCTGATAGACCTTGTGGGAGCCACTGGCATCTCCCTGCTCCTGTGCAGCAGTTTGCAGCCTCAGGCCTTCAAGAGTGGGGCAGACCTGCTGCCCAAGGCACAGCTGTTCTCTAGAGGGTCCTCCAGGTCCCAAGAGCTCTACCAGGTAAGGGCTGACAAATCCTGTCCTGAAGGAGAGGGGTCCTGATCTTTTTGCTGTGCAGAAACTGTGTCACCAGTCTTCCTACCTTTTCTCTTGAGAGGTTGGGCCATCATTTTAGACTCCAATTGTCTTTTTTCACCCTGTGCTAGGCATTGTGCTCTAGTTTTGACACGCACTATCTCAGGGATTTGTAGCATGGCTCATGTGTCTTTCTTTCTACCTCAGCCCATGCTGAGGTTTCCAGATCATTTCCAAGCATACAGGCAGCTGTGAGCTTTGGAGAGACCGCTACCTGTTTTTCGGCCAGGAAATCCACCCCGTCTAATATCTCCATAGCCTCAGCATGGTTAAAGTGACACTGTCCGCATTGGTGGATTGATAGGTTTTTCCAGTTAGGTATTGCTCTGTGGAAACCAGTGTATATCTCACCATGGTGACACTAGCACCTGTATCCCTCAGGGCTTCTATCTTAGTCCCATTCACTAAGGGGTATTGCAGGTATTTCTTTAAATTACGGGGCCAGACAGAATTGTCTGGATTTTGGGTTGTAGTAGTTGGCTTATCTAGAGGGTGTGTTTAGCATTTATTGTATTCACTCACTCAAGGACTGATTATACACACTCGGAGACAGAGTCCATACCAATTGGGTAAGTATAAAAAAGGTATACTTGTATTATATGTTTAGAACCGAGCAGGACTTGGTACAGGTAGGTAAAATGTACTATCTGAAAGAGACACGTTAGTGACAGATTCCTTACCTTAGAATATCCCCAGGCGTCCGGTTGGATCCGGAAAGTTTTGCGTAGCAGTACCCCTGCGCGTCGGTAGGCGGTGTCGTGCGGCTCCGCGTTCGGCGTCGTGATTGCCGGGATGACGTCGCGGCCAGTACTTGGACGCCGCCCATGCGCGCTGGCGTCAGTTCTTTCTTTTTCCGCGCCAGTAAGCGCAGATCCGGATTGAGCAGTGCCCCAGTCATTTTTTGACTGAATATTTTTGAGACTTTTTGTCCAAGTTTTTCAAGTCGTTTCGACTCCAAAGGTGTCAGTAGGGATGCCCGGCTTCAAGCCATGCGAGGTCTGTAATCGCATGATGTCGATTACAGATCCGCACCGTGAGTGTCTCTTCTGCCTGGGGCGCGGCCACGACCCCCAGTCGTGCGCCGAGTGTCGGTCCCTCGCGCCGAAGGCTTTGCGAGAGCGGTCTCGAAAGCTCCTTGAGGCCCGGCACTCAGCTCCGTGCCGCTCGAGGTCCCGGTCCCGTGAGAGGTCGAGGGGCCGGTCGCGGAGCCGTCATCATTCGTCGGGGTCAAAGTCTTCGTCCTCAGGTAAGGCGAAGCACAAGAGGTCTAAGAAACGTCGCTCTAAGACCTCCCCTCGCCGGTCTCACGACCCGGCCGAGGGTCCAGACGGTGCCGCCCCCGCGGCTCCGGGGGTGCCCCGACGCCGGCCTACCCGCCTGCTCCGGGTCCGACGTCGACTCCGGCCGAGATACAGGAGTTCCTGTCGGCCATGGCCCGCCTCTTAGGGCCTAAGGGTTCCCCCGGTGCGCCTTCGGGCCCCGCGGGCTCAGTGGGAGTCCTCCTCGGCACCACCGGCGGCCCGGCCCCGGCGCCGCAGGACCCCTCGGATCCAGGCATGGATCCCGGTCGACGCCGGTTGACCTAACGACACCTCCACCGGCGCCGACCTCACCGGTAGCCGTTCACGGCGCCGTCCGAGGCCCCGGACGGCGCCGGTCCCCAGGTTCTCCCGGCACCAGACAGGGAGCCGGATCGACGCCGCTCGACGCCGATTCCGACGCCGATGGAACCTTTTGTTCCTTGTGTCCCTCCTCCTTACTTTTCACCTGTTTTGGAGGACGAGGAGGACTGGGAGGGGTCGGAAGACCCTCTCGCAGCTCAATGTGAGCCTTATCAGGACTGGGCTGAGGAACTGGGGGATGCCAGTGGTCTGGACACCTCTCCTGACCTTGGCATGCTATCTCCTCCTTCCGTGGCTACGGAGGAGGGAGCAAGTTATGCAACGGTGTTGCGTAGGGCGGCTGAGGCCTTGCGCCTCGAGCTCCCTACGGTGGCTGTCAGGACTAACCTCCTGACGGAAGTGCTTCAGCCGGAGGCTACCTCTTCGGAGCCACTGCTGCCGTTCAACAACGCACTTTCGGACGTTCTTTTGGGCACCTGGTCCAGGCCCACCACAGGGGCTCCTGTGGACAGGAACGTAGCCCGACGCCATCGCCCGACCCCGTGCAACCCTCTGTTTCTCTCCCAACACCCCACCCCCGAGAGCTTGGTTGTCCAAGCCTCTGCCTCCCAGAGCGCCTTCCCTACCGCTCCGCCGGATAGGGAATCCAAAAAACTGGACCAATTTGGGAAGAAGGTTTTTTCTTCCTGCAGTGCTGGCTTGCGGTCTGTGAACACCGCTTGCCTTTTGGGCAGTTACTCCCACTCTCGGTGGGGTTCGGTGGCGCAAGTGCTGCCCAAGTGTCCTGAGGAGGTCCAGGCACTTATCTCCCGTGCTGTTGCGGAAGGGAGAGACGCAGCGAAGTTCACCATCAGATGTGGCCTAGACACCGCCGACTCACTAGGCAGATCGCTTGCTACGACAGTGGCGCTTCACCGTCACGCCTGGCTGAGGACCACTGGTTTCTCGGGCGATGTCCAAAACACCCTTATGGACATGCCCTTTGATGGTATCCGCCTTTTTGGCCATAAGGCAGACAGCGCGCTGGAGCGCTTTAAGGACTCGCGGGCTACGGCCAAGTCCTTCGGCCTCTCCGCCTTGCGCCCTCCGCAGCAGTCTGCTTTTCGCCCCTTTCGTGGCCACGGAAGGGGCGCCCAGTCAAGTCCACTGCCCAGCCACCGGCCCGCGCAGCAAACGCCTTCGCACGGCCAAGGATGTGGCTCCTGCCGAGGCGGGTCGGGTAACCAGCGAGCGGGTCAGGCCACCACCTCCGCCCCGTCCGCGGCCTCCAAACCCTCCTAGTCTGTCCTTTCCGGTCCACAGCACGCCAGTGGGGGGCAGGGTCCGCCATCACCTTCCCCACTGGCGCACCATCACATCGGACAGGTGGGTTTTGGACATTGTCCGAAGGGGCTACTCCCTCCCTTCGAGACTGCCCCTCCAGCCATGCCACCTCAGCACCACCGCATGTCGGGGGACCATTTGGCACTTCTTCGACAGGAAGTTGCGGCCCTCTTGGCCAAGGGGCCATCGAGCGCGTTCCGACCCCAGAAGTAGGGCGTGGTTGTTATTCCCACTACTTTCTGGTGCCCAAAAGGACAAGGAGGACATGCGTCCTATCTTGGACCTCCGGAACGTCAATCGCTTCCTCCGGAAGGAGAAGTTCAAGATGCTCACCCTAGCTCAGGTCTTGACTGCCTTCGACCCTGGAGACTGGATGGTAGCGTTGGACTTGCAGGACGCATTATTTCACATCCCCGTCCTACCGGGCCACCGGCGTTACCTGCGGTTCACGGTAGGCCTCGAGCACTTTCAGTTCACCGTGTTTCCCTTTGGCCTTACCAGCGCCCCTCGGGTGTTCACGAAAGTGATGGCGGTGGTCGCAGCTCATCTGCGCCGGTCAGGGATTCCAGTCTTCCCCTACCTCGACGACTGGTTGTTGAAGGCGGGCTCGTCCCAGGCAGTCGTCTCCCACCTTCAGACTACGGCCAGACTCCTGCACTCGCTGGGGTTCTCCATCAATGTGCCGAAGTCGCACCTGCTTCCTTCTCCTCAGCTCCTTTTCATCGGTGCGGTTCTGGACACAACGCAGTTTCGGGCCTATCCTCCCGAACGGCGAGTCCAGGATATTCAGGCTATGATTCCGATCTTTCAGCCTCTATCCTGGGTTTCGGTACGGATGACCCTGAGGCTGCTGGGCCTCATGGCCTCCTGCATCCTGCTGGTCGATCATGCCAGGTGGCATATGCGGGCTCTGCAGTGGGACCTGAAGTTCCAGTGGGCGCAGCATCAGGGGAACCTGTCCGATTACGTCCAGATCTCGGAGGGAACTGCACAACAGTTGCAGTGGTGGCTCTCGAACCGGCAATGGGTCACGTGCAGATCCCTCTCCCTTCCCCAGCCAGAGCACACAGTTGTGATGGATGCGTCCCTTCTGGGATGGGGCGGTCACATGGGAGAGGCGGAGATCAGAGGCCTCTGGTCTCCGGTGGAGTCCCGGCTCCATATCAACCTTCTAGAGCTCCGGGCGATCCGACTTGCACTAAAGGCATTCCTTCCCTCTGTCAAGGGGAAGGTAGTGCAGGTGTTCACAGACAACACCACCGCCATGTGGTACTGCAACAAACAGGGCGGGGTGGGGTCGTGGACCCTTTGTCAGGAGGCTCTGCGTCTCTGGACATGGCTGGAACATCAGGGCATATTCCTGATGGTTCAACACCTGGCAGGTTCCCTGAACGCCAGGGCGGATGAACTCAGCCGCAGGTGCATGATGGATCACGAATGGCGTCTTCACTCGGAGGTGGCGCAAGGACTCTTTCTACAGTGGGGAGAGCCTTGGTTAGATCTATTCGCCACCGAAGAGAACGCGCAATGTCAGCAATTCTGCGCGTTGGAATTTCCAAGGCGGCACTCGCTCGGCGACGCTTTTCGTCACGAGTGGAGTTGCGGTCTGTTGTACGCCTTTCCGCCTATACCACTTCTACCCAGAGTGTTGAAGAAGATTCGGCGCGACCGGGCCCAAGTCATTCTTGTGGCTCCGGACTGGGCTCGAAGAGTTTGGTATCCCGAGCTACTCAGTATGAGCATCGATCCCCCGATCCGTCTGCCTCTTCGGGAGGATCTTCTGTCGCAGCAGCAGGGGACGGTCCTCCACTCGAACCTGTCCAGTCTCCACCTCCTTGCATGGAGATTGAGCGGCGGCAGTTGATTCCTTTCGACTTGCCTCCCGAAGTTTGTGATGTGATTCTGGCAGCCAGGCGTCCCTCCACTAAGGTGGTATACGCCTGCAGGTGGAACAAGTTTGTGGCATGGTGCACAGCAAAGGCTGTGAATCCCCTTTCTGCCCCTCTTTCTGAGGTTCTACTGTTCCTTCTTTCTCTGGCCCAACAGGGTTCTGCCCTGGCTACCATCAAGGGCTACCTTTGTGCAATCTCGGCCTTCCTCAGGCTTCCTGATCAGCCCTCCCTTTTCAAGTCCCCTGTTGTTAACAGGTTTCTTAAAGGCATTACACACCTTTTCCCTCCTGTTCCGTTTGTGATGCCTCAGTGGGACTTGAACTTGGTTCTTACCTTTTAATGTGCGCTCCCTTTGAGCCTCTCCATAACTGTCCTCTTCGTCTTCTCACTCTGAAGACAGCCTTTCTGGTGGCTATCACCTCTGCTCGGTTGGTGAGTGAGCTCCAGGCTCTTTCTTGCAAGCCCCCCTTTCTGTCTGTCCATCCAGACAAGGTTGTTCTTAGGACGCGTCCGTCCTTCTTGCCAAAGGTGGTTACTGCCTTCCACATTGGGCAGACCATCACTTTGCCCACTTTCTTTCTGCCCCGCATCCTTCCAGAGAGGAAGAGAGGCTCCACCGCCTGGACCCAAAACGTGCGATTTCTTTCTATCTGAGCCGCAGACAACAGTTCCAGGTGGACGACCAGCTCTTTGTTGGCTACGTGGGCGCCAAAAAAGGTCAGGCGGTACACAAGCGGACCATCTCCCGCTGGGTTGTCTTGTGTATCACAGCTAGCTATTCTTTGGCTAAGAAGGAGCCCCCTGTTGGGCTACATGCCCATTCCACCAGGGCGACAGCCGCCACCACGGCTTTGGGACGTGGTGTCCCATTGCAGGACATTTGTCAGGCAGCTACGTGGGCCTCGCTGCACACGTTTACCAAGCATTACTGCCTTGACAGCCAAGTCCGGAGAGACGGATTTTTTGGCCGTTCTGTTCTCCGAGACTTCCTCTTCTGATCTTTGTTCGCAGACCCACCACCGGGGTTGGTATTGCTGGGGTATCTATTCTAAGGTAAGGAATCTGTCACTAACGTGTCTCTTTCAGATGCACAAGTTACTAACTTGTGTAACGATATATCTGTAAGAGACAGTAGTTAGTGACAGATTCCTTACCGCCCCACCCATCCTCCCCGTTCTGCAAACTGATTTCTAGGGTTAAGGTCATCCCTTTCAGGGCCCTAGTTTTCAGACACCAGTGTCAGTTTCTTGCATGGCTCTGCGTTTCTGGCACGGAAAGTCGTGTACAGAACTGACGCCAGCGCGCATGGGCGGCGTCTAAGTACTGGCCGCGACGTCATCCCGGCGATCACGACGCCGACGACGGACGCGGAGCCGCACGACGCCGCCTTCCGACGCGCAGGGGTACTGCTATGCAAAACTTTTCCGGATCCAGCCTGACGCCTGGGGATATTCTAAGGTAAGGAATCTGTCACTAACTACTGTCTCTTACAGATATATCGTTACACAAGTTAGTAACTTGTGCTTCAATTCTAAACCTTTACACAGAAATGCAATTGGGACTGGATTGGCAATTTTTGCAGGTTGGTATGGTTTTAAAAAGCAGGTTAAATTACACAGTAATTACTTTTGGAATACTTTCAGATTACTTCGACTACTTGGGGTGGTATGCCTAGATACCACACCGAGGGATCTCACAATACACAGTAAGTACGATTTTTAAAGCTTTGCAGTTTAGTTACTCTTTTTCACACAAATATCACTTCAACACTTAGAACATTTTTGGCACAAAAAATCATAACATGGGTTCCTATGGGAGAAAAATGGTTATCGGTTTCACAGGTAAGTAAACGTCTTACGAGTGGGAGTTTTGAGGGTTAGGACCAAGATTCCCCACGGTCTAGGTAGGCACTCAAGTTGCTCCACCAGCGTCACTGGGGCGGCCGGGTGCAGATTGCAGCGGCCAAATGTTAGCCAATGGGGCTAAAAGGGCCTTCGGTTAGGGATTGCTTAGGAGCAGGCCACTCAGTGTGTGAGCAAAGCTCCTGGGTTTAAGGTCAGCACTGCAGGGGCCAACAATCAGCACAGGAGCTGCACCACCAGCGGCACTGGGGCGGCCGGGTGCAGGGTGCCAAGAGGACGTCGGGGACCTGTGGTTTTCAATGGAGATCTCCGGTTCGGCACAGAGGCTGCAGGCTCGTACAAAGAGACTTCCTGACGGCAACCACTGGCTGGAGAGGTAAGTTGGGTTCTTGGGCATGCCTGGACACCATTGTTTGGGCCCCCCAAGGCCGTGGTGTGTCGGGTGCAGGGGTGTCTTCTGGTGTCAGGTCTTCTTACCAGCTCAGGTCGCAGTCGGGGGGACCCTTCAGGTTGAGGCTGCAGGCTTCGTCTTGAGGCTTGAGGTAGGTCGGGGATCACCATATCCTAGGTCAGGATCACTGGGGAAGCCTCCTTGTGGTGTTGGGCCACTCGGGCAGTGGGCGTCGCGTCAGAGTCGCAGAGCCGCCGAGATCCGGATTCTATGGGTGAGTCTTTGCTTGAGCAAATCCGGTGCTCACGGGAAACAGTCTGTAAGATGGTTGCAGGGCATGTCCTCTGGGCTCTGGGGGAGCTGCTGGACACGCCGGGTTCTTCGCTGTAGGCAGGTCGGAGACTGGGAAAGGCCGGTAGGCCTGGGGCCAAAGCAGTAGGTGTCCTCTTCTCCCTGGGTCAGCACGGCTCTTCAATCTTCCTCCTTTCTTCCTTGAATCTGAGGAAGCAAGGTTCAGGGTCACCTCCAAATACTAAATTTCTGTCTTATGGTGGGCAGCCATTTAGGAACCACACCAGGGCTGGTTGTTTTTTGGGGGGCATCTCTAAGATGCCCTCTGAGTGCATTTTACAGTAAATCCCACACTGGCATCAGGGTAGGTATAATGTGCTGAGAAGTTTGCTACCAAACTTCCCATATTTTAGTAAAGCCATTATGGGGCCGTGAAGTTCGTAATGACCAACTCACAGACCATATACTCATTATGTCTTTACTACACTAACAATGTTTAAGAATGGACGTAGATACTGTAGGGGTACAGGGCTCATGCCACTGTACCCTGACCTGAGAGCTAATGCACCCTGCTAGAGGGTTGGCTTACCTAGACCTCAGACACTGGGTTGTAGGCATGGCGCACAGGGATGTGTGCCATGTCGACTCTTCACTTTTCTCTGCACCAAAATACACAGCCTGCAATGGCAGTGTGTGGGTGTTAAGGTACAGGACTTCTAAGGGTGGCACAATATATGCTGCAGCCCTTAGAGGCCTTCCCTGGTCACAGTGCCCTTGGTACCCATGGCACCTTTTACAAGGGGCTTACCTGTGGCCAGAGATGTGCCAGTTGTGGGTACAGAAGTACAGCTTTGGGAAAGAACACAGGCCCTGGGAACCTGATTGCAGGGACCCAGGGCACACTAAGTCAAAAGTGCATCATGTGTCCGGCGAAAAGTGGGAGGTAACCATTCAAACAGAGGCACTTCTCTTCCAGGGGATACTCATCAATAGTCATAAGCACTGAATAGTGCCGCCCACGTGCCGGGACCCCAGAGCAATAACAAAAAATATATGCATATTCACCTATATATATATATATATATATATAAATATATATAATATGCATATATATAAATATGCAGCCTAAACCATAATACTAGGCTCAAATATGCCAATATTGCATTGAAAATGTTTTCATTTGAAATACTTAAAAAGAAACATAAAATAAAAATGTTATGACAGAGAAAAATGCCTTTAACTTGTTTTGAACAAAGCCTTTATTTTCAAAGGATAAAGACAAGGTCATAGAGGCAGATTAGCATAGAGAGGCTGCATATAGAACACTCAGAAAAAACTGGTGCCGTGCCTTTAAGACCTCCAGGCTCCCATCATGCCCCACAGGTGACAGTTAGGTCAGTTCTTTTTTCCGGCTCCTCCTGTGAGGATCTTGGAGCATTGAGCTCGTCAGTTAGTGGTTTTTTGTCACTAATTGGTTTATCTAGTGAATTTTTTTGACTTCACTCGACGTCTTTAGTACTTAT
Source organism: Calotriton arnoldi (assembly GCA_963921515.1). Classification (NCBI taxonomy): domain Eukaryota; kingdom Metazoa; phylum Chordata; class Amphibia; order Caudata; family Salamandridae; genus Calotriton; species Calotriton arnoldi. The sequence continues at coordinate 2,142,834 of CAWUFW010000018.1, forward strand.
TGTACTAATTTCATCATTTTTTCTGACTTTTAAAAAAAAATTCCTGTCAGAATGCCGGCCTTATTTAATAAGTGCCCTTCCTGTGGGAAAAAGATAGCAAAGTCAGACCCGCACTCGGTCTGTATCGTGTGCCTACCATCTTCTCACAGACCTGATGAGTGCTACTATTGTCTGCAGTTTTCCAAAAGAACCCTTCGGGAAAGGGAGAAGATCAAGCTGCATGCCATGCAGGAGAGAGGAAAGGAGTCAACAAGTGGCCGGAAAGGACATCCCTCTAAAGAGCCCTCCTCTCAGAAAAGGTTAGAGCACAAGGAAAAGGGTGAAAAAATATATGTAGTCCAATAAAAAAGTGATTTAGATCAACTCTACTAATATAAAGTCATTCATTAACTCCTTTATTAGCATAGTGCAAAGGTCAAATTACAGTTTATTCCCACGGTGGGGCGAAACTGTTGTGAGAAAAGGAAAAGGAAAAGGGTGAAAAAAGAAGACGCCGGTCAAATTCGCCGTCGAGGGACAGATCGACGTCGACGTCGAGGCCCCCTTCGCCGTCGAAGCGAACGACTTCAGGTACGAAGTCTAAACCCTGGCCTAAGTCGACACCACCTCGTAGACGGTCCAGTTCCGGCTCGCCTACGACGGCGGGAGTCAGACGCTCGTCGTCGACATCTCATCGTCGACAAGAAAGATTGCCGTCGAGGGTATCTGTGCCGACGTCGAGAACACCTCCGTCGTCGAGAGCACCTCAGACAATGACGTCCAAACCGACACCGAAGAACTCGATGCCGGTAAGGCACAGTCGTTCGAGGGCATCTTCGCCGACGGCGGGTCAAAACAAATCACCGCCTTCGAGGAGGTCGCCGACGAAAAGGTAGATGTCGATAATGGTGCAAAGGTCGCCCCCGGTGTCAAGGAAAAGGTCTCCTTCGTTGAGAAGGTCACCGGAGAGGAGATAGCCGCTGAGGAGGTCGACGCCGAGGAGGTCGACGTCCATCCACTGGTCTCCAACTGCCAAGAGACCGAGGTCAGATCGGTCTCCAGTATCGACGTCTAGAGGTCCGTCGACGTCAAGGGAAATCCAGGTGCTGACTTCCAGGAGTGTTTCATCTTCTCCTGAACTCCGATTGTACAGATCACGCCAGAAGTCTCTCCAGTTCCAGAACGTCCTACTATCATCTGCCCGAGATGGTTGGGAAACATAAAGGACTGGAAAATAAGGAAAATCAACTTGACAGGACATTCTCATTCTCCTTCTCATTCCCCTGCTCACTCTCCTGACAGACAAGAGAAATGTGCCACATCTCAGAAGTCATCAGTCTCGAGGAGACCCAGGTCAAGGTCTCCTAGGAGTCGGTCTGTTCATTCTCCTGACAGACGAGAGAGGCGTGCCACACCTCAGAGATCGCCAATCTCGAGGAGACACAGATCAAGGTCTCCTAGGAGTCGGTCTACAAGAACTCGACACCGCTCTCCTAGAGAACGAAGACGCAGGTCACCTTCGTGGTCCTTTGACTCCAGGCCCTGGAAAGCGGACTACTAGCCGACTCATCTACTCCACCGACTAGGATATCACCAGTAGATGATATCGTGACTTTTAATGAGGTCTTGTGCAGAGGGGCTGCAAAGCTAAACATCGAAATGCCTTCTTCTGCTCCTTCGACATCTGTGATCTTCGAGACTCTACATCACAGGTCCTCCTCAAGACCTCTACTCCCTCTGGTACCTGGATTGCTAGAACCTGCTCTCCATACATTCCTAACTCCGGCTTCGGTGGGAGCAGCATCGTCACGGATAACAAAGAAGTATAGGGCCCCTGAGCCGAACCCGTTATTTCTTAGGTCTGATCCACCCCCTGACTGTCATCGTGTCAGCGGCTAGGAAGACTCACACTGGGTCATCATCTTCTACTGTTCCCCCAGATAAGGACAGTAAAGCCATGGACTCAATTGGCAAAAGAATGTGCAACACATCTGCGGCCTACATGAGGGTGGCCAGCGCTTCAGCGTTGTTGGGCCGATATGACTGCTCTCTTTGGGACTCTATCACGTTTTGCAGAGAAGCTACATAAGGAAGACAGGCAGGATTTTCAAGAAATCCTACATGAAGGGGGTCTCGTGGCCAATCAAATTATAAGTGCGGCAGCAGATGCCTCTGATCTTGCTGCTCATGGTTATTCTCATGGAGTCTGCGCCCGTCAATCCTCTTAGTTAAGGCTTACGGGGTTGAAGCCAGAGGCCCAGCATAGGATTCTCAGTCTTCCCTTCAACGGAACATCACTCTTTGGCTCTCATGCTGACGATGAGATGTCTCAAATGAAAACCGAATTAGACACAGTGAAGGCGGTGGGATTAGACAAAAGAAAAGATTTCAGGCGTCGCTACCGACCATATGATCGGCGCCAGTCCCAGCAGAGGGTTCAAACCCCTCACTTGTCGTCGCAGCAACATCAAGGAAGATCTCACTACCACCAGCGTCGACCTGGTAGAGGAAGAGGAGATTCAAGACAGACAACCCCTGCAGCTAAACAACAAGCAAAGCAGTGAGTGCTCGCTTCCCCCAACTCCGTTACCCACTCCGGTGGGGGGAAGTATAGGTTTTCACTTGGACGAGTGGACCAAAATAACGCAGGACAGATGGGTGCTCAATATTGTGAGGAATGGGTACTCAATCAGATTCAAGTCACCTCCACCTTCTGTACCTCCTCGGAAAGACCCAGTACATTGCATAAGTATGCTAAGAGAGGAGGTCTCCATCCTGCTACAAAAACATGCCATTGGAGAGGTTCCCTGGCACCAGCGTATCTATTCCCGTTACTTTTTGGTCCCAAAGAAAGGTCCAAACAAGGAGTTCAGGCCTATACTAGATCTCAGACTATTAAACAAGTTTGTTCTCCGAGAAAGGTTAAGAATGTTGGCATTGTATCAAATCATCCCACACATTCATCAAGGAGACTGGATGTGTTCCATAGATCTTCAGGATGCTTATTTTCACATCCCAATCTCTCGGAAGCATCGAAAGTTCCTAAGGTTCAGAATACAATCGAACCACTTCCAATTCAAGGTCCTGACTTTCGGGCTAAAGTCTGCTCCTCTCACCTTCTCGAAATGCATGGCGGTGGTAGCGGCGTTCTTGAGGAAGATTTTCGTCTACCCTTACCTAGACGATTAGTTGCTCAAAAGTGCCTCTCCCACCCTGCTGCAGGAACATCTAAGATGGTGCATTCACCTTTTAAACCAGTTAGGCCTGTGCGTCAACTTCAAGAAATCTATCCTCAATCCAACGCAGAGGATACACTACTGGGCGCAACTCTGGATGCAGCAAGCGCAAAAGCGTTTCCTTCGGAGGAGAGACTATTATCCATTCTCCACAAGAGTCAAACTCTCCTGAGAACATCTCATCCCACGGCCAGACAGGTATCATCTCTGCTGGGCTTGATGGCCTCGTGCATATTCATTGTCCCGAATGCCAGGCTACAGATGAGACCCTTACAACAAGCTCTGGAGGACCAATGGTCTCAGGTCTCCAATCGCTGGGAGGACACTATAACCCTACCTCATTCAGTCCAAATCTCCAAAAGATGGTGGATGCAACGATCTCATCTTCTAAAAGGAGTTCCTTTCCACCAGGAACTTTCAAAGCAAACTCTTGTCACATATGCGTCCCTTTAGGGATGGGGCGCTCACATGGGATCCCTTCAGATCCAGGGAATGTGGTCAGAAAAGGAACAGCTTTACCACATCAACATGCTAGAGCTCAGAGCAGTGCATCTGGCACTCAAGGCTTTCTTTCCCTCCAAGTCAAATTCCCTGCTAGTTCAGACAGACAATACAACAACAATGTATTACCTGAACAAGCAGGGAGGGACCAGGTCCAGACCCCTGTCTCTGGAGGCTCAAGCGATCTGGAAGTGGCTTCTCGCAAGGAACATGACGATATATGCAGTTCACCTCCCAGGCGCCCTCAATATTCAAGCGGACGACCTAAGTCGAAACTTCGCAGAAGCGCACGACTGGGTGCTAAAAGAAGAGATAGCTCAAGACATCTTTCGCAGATAGGGCGCGCCAGACATAGACCTTTTTGCGGACACAGGAAACGCAAAATGCCGCGCCTTCGCATCCAGATACCCTCAACCAGGCTCCAGGGGGAATGCTCTGTTGATCGACTGGTCAGAGAAATTACTCTACGCCTTTCCACCAGTCCCTCTCATACCACTGGTGATCAACAAACTGTACAAGTCCAGGACAGAGATGATCCTGATTGCACCAGAGTGGCCTCGCCAGTGGTGGTACCCGGACCTTCTACATCTGTCCAAAGTGCCACACAGACTGTCATGTTATCCGGCTCTACTGGCCAAGTCGGGAGGGCAGGTGTTTCATCCCAGCCTACCGTCACTGAGGTTGACAGCATGGCTCCTGAGTTCCTCCAATATGGACACTTAGGCCTCTCGCAAGACTGTATGCAGATCTTAAAGGAAGCGAGGAGGCCTTCGACGAGAAAGTCATACGCTTTCAAATGGAAGCGGTTTTATCTGTGGTGTACGGCTAATGGTCATGACCCTATCCGGGGTAAGGAACAGGTTATTTTACCCTATCTGTAGTACTTAGCCAAAGCAGGTTTACAATTCTCTTCTATCAGAGTACACCTGGCAGTGATTACAGCGTATAGAAAGTCTCCCACTCAGGCTTCTTTCTTTCAAATGCCAGTTGTTAAAGACTTCCTGGAGGGGATAAAAAAAGGTTTACACACCTATTAGGTTGCCGTCTCCTTCCTGGGAACTTAATGTGGTCCTATCTAAGTTAATGGGTCCCCCATTTGAACCAATTCACAAAGCCTCTCTACAACACCTCTCGTGGAAGACCGCTTTTCTAGTGGCGATTACATCTGCTCGCAGGGTGAGCGAGATGCAGGCCTTATGCTCTACAGAGCCTTATCTCGTTTTCCATGCTAACAGAGTGGTGTTGAGGACTCACCCGAGTTTCCTTCCTAAGGTGATCTCGGAGTTTCATATTAATCAATCACTCTTCCCACATTTTTTCCTAATCCTACCACGCCTGCTGAGAGGGTGTTAAAGTCTCTGGATCTTAAAAGAGTGTTGAAATTCTATCTGGATAGAACAAAGGGTATAAGAAAGTCGGACCATCTCTTTGTTAACTATGGTCCATTACACACTGGTTTCCCCTCCTCTAAAAGGTCCATCGCTCGATGGATAGTGTCTTGCATCACGTTAGCCTATCAGCTAGCACACAGACAGCTCCCTGGCAAGCCGAGGGCTCATTCTACGAGGGGAAAAGCTGCTGCTACAGCTATGCTTAAAAACGTACCTATTCAAGAGATATGCAAAGCAGCCACATGGTGTTCAGTCCACACATTTGCACGCCATTACTGCTTAGAGTCCGATACTCAGGCGGATGCTCAGTTTGGGCAAGCATCCCTGAGAAATTTATTTGGGTAATACATGATTGAAAACAGTTTTTGATATGTTGGTATTCGTCCACAGGGTCCAGGGATGGGCTTGCTACTCTATTCAGTGCTTAGGACTATTGATGAGTATCCCCTGGAAGAGAAGGATAAGTTACTTACCTGTAATCCTAGTTCTCTTCCAGGGGTATACTCATCAAAGTCATAAGCAACCCTCCCTCCTCCCCGGACGAATACCATGTCTATAAGAATGTATCTGTTACTCATGTTATGAATACAATGTTATACGTCGTCAAAAAGACCTGACCTAACTGTCACCTGTGGGGCATAATGGGAACCTGGAGGTCCTGGAGGTCTTAAAGGCACGGCACCAGTTTTTTCTGAGTGTTCTATATGCAGCCTCTCTAGGCTAATCTACCTCTATGACCTTGCCTTTTTCCTTTGAAAATAAAGGCTATGTTCAAAACAAGTTAAAGGCATTATTCTCTGTGTCATAAAAATGTTATTTTCTTTTTCTTTTTAAGTATTTCAAATGAAAAAAAATTCAATGCAATATTGGCATATTTGAGCCTAGTATTATGGTTTAGGCTGCATATTTATATATATATATGCATATTATATATATTTATATATAGGTGTATATGCATATATTTTTTGTTATTGCTCCGGGGTCCCCGCACGTAGGCGGGACTATTCAGTGCTTATGACTTTAATGAGTATACCCCTGGAAGAGAACTAAGATGACAGGTAAGTAACTTATCCTTTCCTACAGTACAGGCTTCAACTTCCCAGGGCACGTTTCCTTCCAGAACTTGGGAAGAAGATCTTTTCTTCCTCCAGCCTGGCATTGCGGTCGGTGAATACCTCATGTTTATTGGGCCGTTTCCCCCATTCTCTGTGGGAGACGGTTGCGCAATTGCTGCCACAACTCCAGGAGGAGGCCCGGGCTGTGCTCTCCCAGGCAGTTAAGGATGGGAGACATGCAGCAAAATTCACCATCAGGTGTGGACTTGATACGACTGAATCGGTGGGCAGAGCAATTTCATCGACGGCTCTACGGAGCCACGCCTGGCTTAGAACTTCTGGCTTTTCGGGTGATGTCCAGGCTAATTTGATGGACATGCCCTATGATGGATCCTGTCTGTTTGGTGAAAAGGCACACTCTGCCCTGGAGCTGTTCAAGTATTCCTGTGCTATGGCCAGCTCCTTGGGCCTCTCTACAACACCTTGTGGCCAGTCTAGCTTTTGCCCCTTTAATGGCAACCCAAGGGCGTTTCAGCCGCGCCAGCCCTATTCCAGCCACCGTCGACTTCCCAAATTGCGTGTGGACGCAGCTAATTCCGTCCTAGGAATGGAAGCCAGAAATAGTCAGCCACCCTACCCTCGGCAGCCGCAGCCTCCAAGCACTCCTAGTCTGACTCTGCAAGACCATGCTACTCCATTGAGAGGGAGAATCCATCATCATCTCCCCTACTGGAGGTCTATAACATCGGACTAGTGGGTCTTGGAGATCATTCAGGAGAATTATTCTCTCCTTTCTTTTCCTCCTCCTATTCCGCCACTTCACGAACGGCTGGCGGAGGATCATTTAAAATTACTCCAAGAGGAAGTTAAAGCTCTCCTGGCCAAGGGAGCTAGAGAGAGGGTCCCAGTTTCAGAAGTAGGCGGTGATTGTTATTCTTGCAACATCTGATTCTGAAAAAGAATAAAGGGTTGCAGCCCATTTTAGATCTTAGGATGTAAATCTCTTCCTCAAGAAGGCAAAGTTCAAAATGCTTACTTTAGCTCATGTCTTGTCTGCCCTGGACCAAGGAGATTGGATGGTCTTGTTGGACCTGCAGGATGCGTACATTCACATCCCCATTCTGCAGAGCCACAGACGTTACTTGCGGTTCAAGGTAGGCCACAAGCAGTTTCAGTTTACTGTGCTCCCCTTCGGCCTTACCAGTGCCCCTTGGGTGTTAACCAAGGTGATGGCAGTGGTTATAGCTCATCTGCACAGATTAGGGGTTTCAGTCTTCTCCTACCTCGACGACTGCCTGTTGAAGGCGTCCTTGCCCCAGGCTGTCATCTCCCACCTTCAGACTACGGCGGACCTCCTGCATTCGCTGGGGTTCTCTATAAACGTGCCTAAGTCACACCTGACTCCTCAGAAGCTCCCTTTCATCGAAGCTGTTCTGGACACAGTGCAGTTTCGGGCGTATCCTTTCAAGCAGCGAGTCCAGGATATTCAGGTTATGATTCCAGTGTTTCAGCCTCTATCCTGGATTTCGGAGAGACCGACTCTGAGACTGTTGGGCCTCATGGCCTCCTGCATTCTGTTGATAAAGTATGCCAGGTGGCGTATGCGGGCTCTTCAGGGGGACCTGAAGTTCCAGTGGGTGCAGCATCTGGGAAATCTCACTGACATGGTCCAGATCTTGGAAGTAACTGCGAGAGGTCTGCAGTGGTGGTTGACGAACCGCGATTGGGTTGAAGGCAGAACCCTCTCCCTTCCCCAACCAGATCACACAATGATGACAGATGCGTCACTCTTGGGATGGGGCGGCCATCTGGTAGAGCTGGAGATCAGGGGACACTGGTCTCCGGCGGAGTCAGGGCTCCACATCAATTTGTGTGATTCGGTTGGCATTAAATGCTTAAATGCATTTCTTCCCTCGGTCAAGGTGGAAGTTAGTGCAGGTGTTCACGGACATCACCACCACCATGTGGTACTTCAACAAGCAGGGCGTGGTGGGTTCGTGGACATGGCTGGGACAGCAGGGCATAACCCTGGTGATTCAACACATGGCAGATTCTCTGAACGCCAGGGCAGACAAACTCAGCTGTCGATGCCTAGCGTATCAGGAATGGCGTCTCCAGTCGGAGGTGCGCAAGGTCTCTTTCAGATCTGTTCACCTCCGAATAGAACGCGCAATGTCAGCAGTTTTGCGCGCTGGAGTTTCCAAGGCGGTTCTCGCTCGATGATGCTTTTCATTGCGAGTGGAGCTCAGGCCTGTTGTTGACCTTTCCACCCATACCACTTCTGCTCAGAGTTCTGTCGAAGATCAAGAATGACTGGACCCAAGTCATTCTTGTGGCTCCAGACTGGCCAAGGAGAGTCTGGTATCCAGAGCTTCTGAAGATGAGCATCGATACTACGTTCAGGCTGCCCCTTTGGGAAGATCTTCTGTCGCAGCAGCAGGGGAGGGTCATCAACCCAAACCTGTCAACTCTTTGCCTCCATGAGTAGAGTTTGAGCGGTGGCAGGAGACTCAGAAGAGCTGGGGACCCAAGGTAAGTACCCAGGAACCCCATGGAGGCTGTGTGCAGAGTGGAAACACAGCCGCGTACTTAATAGAAGTCAACAGGAAAGTTGCAGTTTTGAAAAAAGACCCTTCCCAGTGGACACTGAAGGAACCCTGTGGAAGACAGAAGGTTGGAGAGTCACCCCACGCCTAGATACCCCAGGAACCAGGATACCTACACCAGGGAAGTCGGGTGGATAGGTGCTAATTATAGTAGGAAACCGATGTAGACCACAAAGGAACCTTCAGAAAAGATGCCACTGGTGAAGACTATGCAAGATTCCGGTGGAATCCAAGGGTGGTGGATTCTTGAAGAGGAGAACCTGCAAACAGAGGGGACAGAGTCTATGCCACTCGGAGGTAACCAGGAGGCATAGAAGAGCAATAGCCACCGATGTCGGAAGGTTCAGGAGTTATGACAGTGACCTTGTTGCTGCAGCTGAGGACCAGGCGACGCTGAGGAAGACCAGAAGCAGTTCACGAGCTGTCCCACGCCGGAAGTCGAGAACCAGGGGGTCGGTGTCCGGCCGGAGCACAAACAAGCCTTGGCTGTTGCAACAGGCGTGGGAAGCAATGAAGGAGCAACGTTGGGACCAGCAAGGTCCAAGTGATTCACCACAAGCAGGAGAGTTAGAGCGGGCCCCGAGCAAGCAGGAGAAGACCCTCATGAGGACCTATAGTCAGAATGCACAGGAGTCGCAAAAGGACCTCGAGCAGCTCACCAAAGATGAAGGCCCACGGTGCAGAGGATACAGTGAGGACGCTGTTCTTCTCAGGACGAGATCATGGAGCTTCTTGTAGCACGAAATTCTCTTGAGTGCAGAGGCAACAAGCCTTAGCAACAGCAAGTCGATGCGGTGCACATGGGTTCGGTCCCAGCAATTCCGACGAGGTATACTGGTCTCCAAATTGCAGAGAGGACAGGTCAGGCCTCGAGGGAGTTGCAGAACCACCACCTGTGTTGCTGAGCCTTACAAAGTCCGTAGGACGTCAGGAGCAGCAGACAGGTCAGCTTCGTTACGGTGCCTGAAGATGCAGGGGAGTGACTCCTTCACTCCAAGGGTGATTACTTCAGGTGTCCTTAATGCCCACAGGTCTGTTGAAGATCCCGGAAGAAGCACAGACGACGAAGGAGACTTGCAGAACAGCGAGACCAGGAGCAGCATGAGTCTTCTGTGATCCAGTCTCGGTTCCAAGCGAAGTCCAAGTTTCCAGACGGTCGAAGAGTGACGTGGTTTCAGACTTGAGTATTGTCCCACGACGAATCTGAGGACCCTCCCACAGGTAAGCCCTTAAATACCTGAGGAAAGGGGTTAGGACGACTCAGGGGTCCCTCCCAGAGGAGAGGCTGGACATAGGGGAGAATACTCCCATTTTCTTTGTCCAGTTTCCTGCGAGAGCCAAGGGCTCCCTGAACTGGCTGAAACCGCAGTATGCAAGGAGGGCACCAGATGTGCCCTTCAAAGCAGTCTGGTGGCGCTGGCAAGCGCCCCCAGCCCAATACATTAAGCCCTGTCTGGGAGGTGGCCACACCTCCCTTTGACAGGAAACCTATTATTCTACCTTCCCCTGCTCAAGCTCAGCAGCAGCAGGGCAGAATCGTGTCAGGGGTCCCAGGCTCGGCACAACCACTATATAGTTAGCCATCGCATAATGACGGATGGGCACTATATTTATCAAAATGGTTGGTCGCACTTACAAAGCCTGAAGAATCGACTCCAGGGTTTGTAGGGGTGTCCTGCTCATGCAGGGGCACCCACACACTTATAACCCAGCACCCTGCTTTTAAGATTGAAAGGCCTGCCTTAGGGGTGACCTATAGGTTTTAAGTGTAGTGACCTCAGATATAAGGAAACTTATATCTGTCATGAGGGGTACTAGCACCCACTCACACAGGCTGCAATGGCAGGCCTGTAGTCACAGTTTGAGTGGTCTCTCATGGGTGGCACACTGCATGCTGCAGCCCAAGGAGAGACCCCTGGTGTACCTATGCCCTGGTTACCTTAGTACCATATACTAGGGACTTACAAGGGTACATCAGTAGCCTATTGGGGAGGTACAGATGTGCTTACCATAGCTAAATTTAGGAAGAAAGCACAGTGGCTGGGGTGCTGATTAGCAGGATCCCACTCAGACTAGTCAAAAACACACTGACACCATGCACAAAGTGGGGGGTAACCATGCTAGAAGGATCCTACCTTCCTACATGCTGTCACTTGTTTCCTCCCACGCCCTTTGTCATGCCACAGTGGGACCTTAATTTGGTCCTCACTTTCCTCATGTGTGCTCCTTTCGAGCCTTTGCACAACTGTCCCCTCCAGCTGCTTACCATCGACAGCCTTTCTGGTGGCGATAACATCTACCCGGCGGGTGAGTTTCAGGTGTTATCATGTAAGCCCCCCTATATGATGACTTTTGTAGGTAAAGTGGTGCTTTGCACCCATGCGTCATTTCTTCCAAAGGTGGTGACCCCACTCCATCTGGGTCAATCTATTATGCTGCCCACCTTTTTTGCTCCTCCGCATCCCTCTACGGATGACGAGCGTCTCCACCATCTGGACCCAAATAGAGCGTTGTCGTTCTACCTTGACCCACAAAAGAGTTCCGGGAGGACGGCCAACTCTTTGTGGGCAATGTGGGAGCTGAGAAAGGTTGGGCAGTGCAAGAAAGGACCATTTCTCACTGGGTCGTTCTCTGCATTGTGATCTGCTACGTCCTACTTAAGAGAATTACAACAAACAGGGGCAGCCCTGTAACCCAAACCTGGGGCTAATAAACAATGTAAATGCTACAGTTGTTCAGGTTCCTAGTTCAAAAAACAAAACATTTACAACTTCAAATAATTCAGTTAGAAAATCCAATTTAAAAAAATCATAATTCAGTACCCTGGTAAGTTATTATTAAAAAGATATATTTTTCATTGGTAGAAAATTCAAATATACAATAATACAGAGGGTGCTCAAAGGGTTACACAAACATATGTCAATAACAAAGGACAAACTGAAGTGTAAACACAAATAATCATGGCAAAAAAGGAAAGAATTACATACAATGGCAGGTTTGTAGGATCACAAAAAACAACACAATGCTTCCTCTTATTTTTTGCTAAGGAAGGCATTGACGGTGTTTCGACTATATTCAATTAACAGGTCATCATCAGGACAGAACATATAAAGAGCAACCATCAGTCGTTCAAACAAAGTTGGTTCATCGCAAGCAACAAGAAAGTGCAATTAATGCACTACGATTCATTCAAAATATAAATTGTGTAGGGCCCAACGAAATTTAGCATAGCTGAGGGAATCTTAAAATCTTAAACTATAAAGTCCCTCGACTTTTTTGGAATGCACTGATCTAAGCAGTGGAATCTTTCTCAAGCAATTTAAATCATATGGATTGGATCTTCGAGGGACTGGTTATCACCAGGTCATTGAGACTCTCCAAAGCCCCACGCCAGCCCAATTCTGTCTGTCACCCCTTCCGTGGCTACAGTAGGGGCTACCAGCCTAGTCTATTTCTGCCCAACCACCAAGGCCAGCAGGCTACCTAGGCCGTTCGTGGCCAAATGACGCGGTTTCCACAAGCCTTGTGGGATACAAGGCCAGAGATCTGCCCAGTCCGCCACCCCGTGTCAGCCACAGCCTCCAGACAGCTTTAATATGCCCTCTCACCATCATGGGCACCTGGGTCGGCCATAGGATTCAGCACCACCTGCCTCTATGGCAGTCGATAACCTCGGACAACTGGGTGCTCCAAATAGTTCCGCTGGGTTATGCCCTTCCATTCATACAAACCCCACCGCCCATGCCACCATCTTTGGATAAGCTGACGGAGGACAACCTCTCCCTATTGTGTCAGGAAGTACAAGTTTTTCTGAGCTATTGAGAGGGTGCCAACATCAGAAGTAGGTAATTGTTGCTATTTCCACTACTTTCTGGCGCTGAAGGCCGGAGGCCTCTGGCTGAAACTGGACTTACGCCCTCTGAACAAGTTCCTGAAAAAGGAGAAATTCAAAATGCTCACGTTGTCTCTCGTCCCGTCTACCCTGGAGACTGGATGGTAGCACTGTACTTGCAGGACAAATATGCCTATATACCTGTCCTGCTAGCCCACAGACATTACCTGCGGGTGAGCCACAAGCACTTTCAGTTGCTGTGCTCCCCGTTTGGCCATACCAGCATCCCGCTGGTGTTTACAAATGTGATGGGGGGTGATTGCAACCCATCTACAGATGTCAGAGGTTCTAGTCTTCCTCTATCTCGACGACTGGCTTTTTAAACGGGCTCACCCCAGGCAATCGTCGCATACTGCCAGACTATGGCGGACCTCTTGTATTCGCTAGGGTTTACTTTTTTTTTAAAATTGTTTATTAATTTTTTCCTTTAACATTCGTGGCCTGTTAGGCAGTGGAAGGTTATACATAATATGTCACAACAGCTTAGACAGTATTACATTTTCCACATCTGTTACATATATGTAGCAGCTGACGGTTTCGTAGCATTTGATTATAACACAATCAACATTGCAAACTTTGCAAACTAGAGTTCAAACTTGCTTACAGTCATCAAGTGCCATGTGGGTTTGTTGAACGGACCAATGGGGCAGGTTACGACTGCGTATTCAGCGTGTTGTGATTTATCGGATAGTGGGCTCTATGTCTGAGTCATTTATACTTATGCATGGGAGGGATTAGTCGATGGCATAGTCATTTCGGTGCACGGGTATATCAAGACTGTGCTTTACGCCCTGTTTTGGAGTGGGGGGAGGAGGTGTGAAAGTGAAGTGGGGGAAAGATGTAGAGTGCCGAACCGGGCCAGCCCGGCTGGGGGCCTCGCTGGGGTTCACTGTTAACATGCTGAAGTCACACCTTACTCGCTGTCCAATGCTCCCTTTCATGGGAGCCATTCTGGACACAGTGTAGTTCTGCAAATACCCGGAGCTCGAATTACGGGATATTCAGGCTATTATTCTGATGTTTCAGTCTCCTGGATTTCGGTGAGAGTGACTCTGAGGCTGCTGGGTCTCATGGCCTCCTGCATCCCTGCTGGTAAAGCATGCCCGCTGGCATATGTGGGCTCTGCAGTGGAACATGAAATTCCAGTGGGTGCAGCATCAGGGGAATCGCTCCGATCTGGTCCAGATATCAGAGTGAACTGCAAAAGACCTACAGTGGTGGCTGATTAGCTGCGATTGGGTCAGCAGCAGACCCCCTCTCTCTTCCTCTACCCAGACCTCACGGTGGTGACAGATGCGTCCCTTCTGGGTTGGGGTGGCCATCTGGGGGAGTTGGAGATCAGAGGAGTCTGAGCTCCACATCAACTTGTTGGGCGTTAGGAGCGATCAGCATAGATTTGAAAGCCTTCCTACCTTCCATCAAGGGAAGGATGGTTAAGTGTTCAGACAGCACCGCTGTGTGGTACTACAACAAGCAGGACTGGGTGGGGCCATGGACCCTGTGTAAAGAAGCCCTTTGGTTCTGGACGTGACTGGAACAACAGGTCATTTTCCTGGACGTACACATCCTGGCGTGCTCTCTGAACGCCAGGGCGTACAAACTCAGCTGTTGATGCCTTGCGGATCACAAATGGCATCTCTATCTGTAGGTGGTGCAAGGTCTCTTCTGCAACTGGGGAGAACCTTGGTTAGAACTATTCGCTACCGCAGAGCATGCGCAGATTCAGCACTTCTGCATGTTTGAGTTTCCAAGGCAGCTCTCACTTGGAAATGCATTTAGTCTTGACTGTGGCTCAGGACTTCTCTACGCCATCTCACCGATACCATTCCTGCCCGGAGTTCTGAAGAAGATCAAGATGAACCGGGCCCAAGTCATCCTTCTGGCTCCAGATTAGGCACAGAGAGAATGGAGCAACTGTTGTAGGCTTAGTAAATGGTGCACACTTAATCAAGTGATGCACCTTGCACTAATCCAGGCAGCCCATATGGTGATTTTAGTGGTCTTTGATAACCATAGAAAGCTCTCAAAGTAGTAGATGTGGAGAGCAGCCGTCGGGCTTATCTTGAAGGAGTGTAAAGCAGCTTGTTTTACCAACTTTAATCAATAGTGAAAGTTAAATGAAAAAGAACCACAGAGTGTTTATATAAAAATAAGTCTATTTATTACACAACAATCACTAACACATTGTTATAGCTCCTACCCGGAGATATCAACACCTTACACAAGAATACTCTGAAATAATCAGGTAAGTAGCACAAATATACACTGGTCTCCAGGGGGAGACCAAACCATATATTAAGAAAGTGGAATACGAACTGCAAAGGAGAACCGGACTTGGACCAGAGGAGAAGCTGGATACACAAGAAACCACCCAAGGAAAGTACCAAGGAACCCCACGGAGTCTGTGTGCAGAGTGGAAACACAGCCGCGTGCCCAATAGAAGTCGATGGAGAATTGCAGTCTTAAAGAAGAAGGACCCTTCCCGGAGGGCCACGAAGAAACCCTTTGAAAGACAGAAGGTTGTAGAGCCACCCCACCCGTGGATGACCCAGGAACCAGGTTACCTGCACCAGGGAAGCCGGGTGCATAGGGGTGAAGTGACACCAGAACCTACCGTAGACGACAACAGGAGACTTCAACGAAGATGCCTGTGGAGAAGACTGTGAAGGGAGTCCGGTGGAACCCAAGGGTGGATTCTTGAAGTGAAGAACCTGCTAGCAGAGGGGACAGTCTATGCCACTCGCAGGTGACCAGGAGGCACTGAAGCACAATGCCCACCGATGTCGAGAGGTTCAGAAGAGACGACGGTGACCTTGTCGCTGCAGCTGTGAGGACCAGGTGACGCTGAGGAAGGAGCTGTGCACGAGCTGCCCCATGTCAGATGTCCGTGTCTAGGTGGTCGTGTCCGGCGGAGCACCAACAAGCCTTGGTAGCCGCAGCTGGCGTGGAGAATGAAAGGAGTAAATGTTGGGACCAGCAAGGTCCAAGGGACTCACCAAGTCCACGAGAGTCGGAGCAGGCCCCGAGCAAGCAGGGAAGCTCAGTGAAGCAAAGGAAGACCCTAGAGAGGACCCACAGGCCGAAGGCACAGGAATGGCAAGAGGACCTCAAGCAGCTCACCAAAGTCAGAGGCCCACAATGCAGAGATGACTCTGTTCTTCAGGAAGTGAGGTGCTAGAGCCTGGAGCTTCTTTTAGCCCGAACATCTCGAGTGCAGAGCCAACAAGCCTTTGCAACGGCAGGTCGACGCACAGGGGTTCAGTCCCAGCAGCCCCAACGAGGGATACTGTCATCCAAAGTGCATGGAAGATAGGTCAGGCCTCTAGGGAGCCACATCACCACCACCTGTGTTGCTGAGCCTCGGGATGTCCGTGGGACGTCAGTAGCAGCAGACCGGTCCGCTTCGTTGCTGTGGCTGCAGATGCAGGGGAGTGACACCTTTACTCCAAGGGAGATTTCTTCGGGTGTCTTTGATGCCCACAGGTCTTTTGGAGAACCTGGATGAAGCACAGACACAGATGATGCAGTAGACCTGAAGAACAGCAAGACCAGGAGCAGCATTAGCCTTCCTTGGTGCAATCTCGGTTCCAGTCGAAGTCCAACGAAATCCAAGTGTCCAGACTTAGACGTAGTTTCAGGGTTGAGTCTGGTCCCACACGAATCTGAGGACCCACCCTCAGGGGAGCCCTTAAATACCCTAAGGAAAAGGTTGGGATGACTCGGGGGGGGGGGGGGTCCCTCCTTCCCAGAGGAAATGCTGGACAGAGGGGAGGGTACTTCCCTGACCTTTGTCCAGTTTCGTGCCAGAGCAGGAACCAAGGGTTCATGAACTGGTTCAAACCGGAGTATGCAAGGAGGGCACCAAATGTGCCCTTCAAAGCAGTCTGGTGGCGCTGCAAAACACCCCCAGCCCAATACACTAAGTCCTGTCTGGGAGGTGGTCACGCCTCCCTGTGACCGGAAACCTATTGTTCTACCTTCCCCTGCTCAAGCTCAGCAGCAGGAGGGCCGAATCGTGTCTGTGGTTGGCAGCAGCACTAGCATGATGGCAGACCCTGAAAGGCTGTTACTGGGAGTACAGGGGGGGGGGGGATCCCATGCACTGCGGGGCTCCCTAGGGGATCCCCCAGTGGATTGGATCATACTTCAAGCACCGTAACCGGTGTTGGGGTATGATTCCAACATGTTGGATACCAAACATTACCTGGTTCGGACCAGCCACTATATAGTTAGACATCTCGTAATGACTGATATCCACTATACACCTTAAAATGGCTGACCGCTCTTAAACACCTTGAGAATCGACTCCAGGGTTTGTAGGGGTGTCCTGCCCATGCATGGGCACCCCCACACTTGAAACCAAGCACCCTGCCCTCAGTACTGAAGAGCCTGCCATAGGGGTGACTTATAGGTTTTAAGTGCAGTGACCTCAGATATAAGGAAACTTATATGTTCGAGGCATGTGTGCTGTAGATACACATGCTTTGCATACTCCTGCCATCTAGTGTTTGGTCCGGATGTTTGCAAGTTGTTTTTCCCCGAAGAAGCCTTTCCTAGTCATGAGGTAAGGTGACTCCTCCTTTCGGTGATAGTGCGCATGGTCATCGACTCCATTGTTAGATGATTTTTTCTTCCATCGGGTTCGGGCGTGTATTGCTGCGCTCCGGTAGGAAACCGTTCTTCGGGTTCCCCTCGGCGCGCAATCCTCTCAACCCGCGACGGTATTGTTTCGCACGCTTTTCCCACTTCTCCGCGTATCGTTTTAGCAACGGAATCGACTTTTCAATCGGAAAGCTTTGTGGACGGCCTTCGGGCCTAACCGCGCCGAGTCAGCTCTCCGTCGATGGATCAGACTCAGTTTGAATTCTGTCCTCGGTGCCACGCGAAGTATCCGCGCACCGACTTACACGAAGTGTGCAACTTGTGCTTGTCTCCCAAGCACAAAGAAGACTATGACGCTTGCAGATTGTTTTGATCAAAGAAAACTCTTTGCGATCGTTGGGCTCGACGTCGAGAGATGCAGCGTCAAAGCATCAAAGATATGCCGGACATCTTCGGTCAAGATTCTGGCCAAGAAGACATCGAGGCATCAGCGGCAGAAGAGCAGAAAGCCTTCTCCGAACAAGACTCGGAGCTCGAGATAGACCTCGTTGCTGAAGAACTGCCGCAGGGACAAGGTGACGTGAGTACCAAAAACCCTTGCCCCCCACAAACCACTCCAAAAAAGCACAAGGCTTCGGCACCACCTCTGCCCCCTGGCCAAGGACGGCACAGAGACGACGTTTCTGACGCCCCGCCTCCAGGCTCGGCTCCTAAACAGTCAGTCAAGCCTTTCGGCTCTGTACCGAGTCAACAAAAGTCCTCCTTGGAACCAAAGCCCTCCGGTTCCAAACACAAGTCCGGCTCTGAGCCGAAATCCTCTGTGCCGAAAGCCAAGCAGCCTTCGGAGCCGAAACCTTCTGTGCCGAAAAGCCAGCCTACGCCGGCATTGAAGACGCCGCCACTGAAAACTTGGGCGCCAAAACAGAAAGATGCCCCTTCGGATTCGAAACTAGACATTGTTCCATTAAAGACGGATCCCAAGCAAAAGAAGCTATATATTAACCCTGAGACTGGCCATATTCACACCAAGCCGCCTCAGAAACACAAACGTCCTGATGAGGACACTTCATACAAGATCCCTTGAAAGAGGAAATCTGTTGCTACAAGTCCTTTTCATCCACCATCACCACCTACTTCTCCACCAGCGAATCCTTTGCAAATCACACTTCGGGATTCTCCACAATCTCACCATGATGATGACGATGCTGATGATGGGGAGACACATCTTCCAATAGATCCATGGACAGATTATACAATTGATCCCCCAGCAGATAATGATCCAGACCTTTACCCAGCCAAGCCATCTCCTCCAGACGACAATGCATCCCACCAAGAACTCATTGCCAGGGCTGCACAATATCATGGGGTGGCACTACACAAAGAATTACTAGAGGAAGATTTTTTGTTCGAAACTTTAGGATCCACATACAGGTAATCACAAACACTGCCCATGCTTAAAGGCATGATGAGACACGCTGATGAGATTTTTAAGGACCCAGTGAGAACACGCATCTTGACTCCTAGGGTTGACAAAAAATATAAGGCCTCCCATACAGACCCCTTATTTATCAGGGGCCAGTTGCCATTAGATTTCCTGGTAGTGTCTAATGCTCGTAAGCGGGCGAATTTCCAGACATCAGGAGATTCTCCTCCGCCAGATAAGGGGTCTAAGTTAATTGACGCTTCTGGCAAGCGCATAGCTGCTCAAGCTGCGAATCAATGGCGCATTGCAAATACGCAGGGTCTTTTAGCCAGGTACAACCGGCCACACTGGGAAGAGATGGAGCAATTGCTTCAATATCTCCCAGACGAACATAAAGCTAAGGTGCAGGACTTAGTAAATGAAGGTAAACTCATTTGAAATTTCTCTATACGATGTGCTCTAGATGCTGCAGACACCACGACTAGAGAGGTTAATGCTAGCATCTTGCTCAGGAGACACGCTTGGTTAAGGATTTCTGGCTTTAAGCCAGAAGTTCAACAATCCATCCTTAATAAACCTTTTGATAAAGAACATCTTTTTGGTCCAAACGTAGATCAAGCATTGGAGAATATGAAAAAGAACACTGAAGTGGCCAAGTCCATGGGAGCGCTCCAGTCTCCCTCTAACAGAGGCTCCTTTCGTCGCTCCTTTTACAGAGGAGGGTCCTAAACCTCATCCCCAGACCAGATTACCTCAACCTTTAAAGGTAACAACCAGTCCTCTCCCTCCAGAGGATTTTTTTCAAGGAGGTTATAGAGGCAACAACTTCAAAGGTAGGGGTAAGGACAACACACCACGTAATTTCCCTTCCCCTAATAAACAGTGATTTGCCCACGCTTCCCCCCCCAACTACACCACTCCTGTCGGGGGAAGACTTCAACAACTTCTCCCCATTTGGCAGTCTATAACAACAGACCAATGGGTGATTGGAATTATCCAACATGGTTATTGCCTGGAGCTTACCAGCAATCCCCCAAACATTCCACCTCGATCTCACAAATTGTCTCCAGAACACTTACAATTGCTAGAACAAGAGGTCTAATCTCTCTTTAGTAAAAGGAGCAATAGAGCCAGTCCCAGTACAGTACCAGGGCTCAAGGGTTTACTCTCTGTATTTTCTCATTCCCAAAAAGGACGGTTCCCTAAGGCCTATAAGGCCTATTCTGGATCTCAGAGAGTTAAATCTTTATATACTGTCAGAACACTTTCACATGGTGAGGCTTTAACAGGTACTTCCACTTTTACAAAGAGCAGATTTTATGTCTACTCGAGATCTAAAAGATGCATATTTTCATGTTCCAATTCATCCGGCTCATCGCAAATACCTCAGATTTGTGATAGCAGGCAAGCATTACCAGTTCAAGGTGCTTCCCTTCGGAGTGACTACAGCACCCAGAGATTTTACCAAATGTCTGGCAGTAGTCATAGCTCATCTCAGAAGACAGCATATTCACGTCTTCCCCCATCTAGACGACTGGCTTATCAAAGCCAGCACTCACCAGAACTGTCTACAACACACACAGAGCACAATAGATCTACTTCATCAACTGGGCTTCACCATCAATGCTCAAAAATCTCACCTGCATCCGTCACAGATGTAGTCTTACCTAGGAGCCAGTCTAGACACAGTCAAAGCTCCAGCCTCTCCCAATGTAGCTAGAATTTGCAATATTCAGTCTATGATATTACAGTTTCAACCCAACCAAGCTTTACCAGCCAGAGTGTTCATGCAACTGCTGGGAATGATGGCTTTTTGCATCGCAATTGTACCCCATGCAAGGCTTCACATGGGCCCCCTACAAGAGTGGTTAGCACGTCAGTGGAATCAGTCGCAGGGCCAATGAACCGATCTGGTGTTTGTAGAAGGCCGTTCCCATCGCTCTCTGCAGTGGTGGAACCCAAAAAACGTATCAAATGGACGGTCTTTCATCGACCCTATTCCACAGATCGTGCTCACGGCAGATGCATCTCTAACAGGTTGGGGGGCTCATCTCAAAGATTACACAATACACGGCCTATGGAGCAACAATCACAAAAGTCTCTACATCAACTATATAGAGCTTTTAGCTGTTTTTCTAGCACTCAAAGCTTTTCAAACTCGCCCCAGAAGGAGACAGCAAATTCACGAGTGTGAACTTCATCCCCAAGTTCTTCTTCCCTACTTTCAACAATGGCGTTTTCCACAGATAGACCTGTCCGCCACAGCTGAAAATGCAAAATGCCCAAGCTTCGGCTCCAGGTTCCCACACCCGCTCTCAAAGGGCAATGCCCTATGGATGAACTGGTCAGGGATATTTGCCTACGCTTTCCCGCCTCTCCCGCTCATTCCGTGTGTGGTTTGGAAACTCATGCAAACATCCCTCACACTAATTCTAGTAGCTCCCACATGGGCCCGTCAACTATGGTACACCACCCCACCCTGTTCAAGCTGTCAATAGTTCCACATCAAAAACTGCACCTCACCTCCAGTCTCCTCACAGAACCATGGAGAAGTCAGATATCCAAATCCCAAAGAACTGAATTTAGCGATCTTGCTCCTGAAGTCATAGAGTTTGGTTATTTAAATTTACCACCAGACTGTATGAATATTCTAAAGGAAGCAAGAAGGCGTACCAGCAGAGCTTGCTATGCAGCAAAATGGAAAAGAATTGTTGTATTCTGCAATAACAGCAAAATCAATCCTTTAGATTCTTCTATACAAAAGTCAGCAAACTGAACTAGCTTACACATCTATTTGTTTGCACCTTGCAGCGGTAACTGCGTACTTACAGAATAGACAACATCTGTCACTATTCAAAGTTCCAGTAATCAAAGCTTTCATGGAAGGATTAAAAAGAATAATACCACCAAGGATTCCTCCTGCCCCACCTTTTGAACCATTCCACAAGTGCCCTTTGCAATTTCTCTCATGGAAGGTTGCTTTCCTCATTGCCATCACATCACTAAGGAGAGTTGGTGAGCTACAGGCATTAACCTTAGAAGAACCCTTCTTTCAGCTACACAAAGACAGGATAGTTCTCTGCACCGACCCTAAATTCCTTCCCAAAGTAGTTTCTGCTTTCATATAAACCAATCGGTTGAGTTACCAGTTTTTTTTTCCTCAACCTGAATCTGTAGCAGAACACGCTCTTCACACGCTTGACGTTAAAAGAGCTTTACTCTACTACATAGATAGGACAAAAGACTTTCGCAAAACAGAACAACGGTTTGTTGCATTTGCTCCACCACACAAAGGCAATCCTATGTCTAAATCTGGTATTGCCAGATGGATTGTTAAATGCATTCAAACATGCTATGCTAAAGCTAAAAGAACTTTAGCCATACCCCCTAGAGCGAATTCCACTCGCAAAATAGGGGCTTTTGTGGCCTTTTTAGGTAACATTCCTCTAGTTGACATATTTAAGGAAGCTACATGGTCTACACCACACACATTTACCAAACACTAATGTGTAGATGTGTTAGACCGTCAACAGGCTAATGTAGGCCAAGCAGTACTTAAAACACTGTTCCAAACAACTGCAACATCTGCAGGTTAGCCACTGCTTTGGGAGTATACTGCTTTGTAGTCTATGCAAAGCATGTGTATCTACAGCACACATGCCTCGAACGGATAATGTTACTTACCAAGTAAGCAAATGTTCTTGGCATGTAGAGCTGTAGATTGACATGCACCCACCCGCCTCCTCGGGTACCTGTAGTTGTTGCAGTTATACAGTGTATATTTATACGCATGGACATCTCTATACTACACTTACTTACTCCATTCTCACCCTCTTGCGGGAAAACAATCTGACAATGGAGTCGATGACCATGCGCACTATCACCGAAAGGAGGAGTCACTTTACCTTGTGACTAGGAAAGACTTCTTCGATGAAAAACAACTTGCAAGCATCCGGGCCCAACACTAGATGGCAGGAGTATGCAAAGCATGTGAATCTACAGCTCTACATGCTAAGAACAGATGCTTACTGGGTAAGTTACATTATCCTTGTCGTGAGTGGTGCAAGCACCGCTCTCACAGGCTGCAACGGCAGGCCTGTAGTCACAATTTAAGTGGACTCCCATGGGTGGCACAATACATGCTGCAGCCCATGGGAGACCCCTGGTGTACCTATGCCCTGGGTACCTTAGTACCATATAATAGGGACTTATAAGGGTACACCAGTAGCCAATTGTAGGGGTACCAAAGTACTTACCAGAACCACTTTTAGGAGAGAGAGCACAGTTGCTTGGGTTCTGATTAGTAGCATCCGAGCAGACTAGCTCAAAAACACACTGACTCCAGGCAAAAAGTGGGGGTAACCATGAAAGCAGATTCTACTTTCCTACACTGTCCCTCTGGTTGGGCTGCCCCTTCAGGAAGATCTACTGTCGTAGCAACAGGGCAGGGTTCTACACCTGAACCTGTGCACGCTCCGCCTTTATACATAGTGATTGAGTGCCAGCAGATGACCGTTTTTGATCTCCCCTCTTAAGTCTCTGAAGTTATATTGGTAGACAGGCGTCCATCAACCAAGACTGTTTACGCCTGCCATTGGGACAAGTTTGTGGCTTGATGCACTGAAAAGCATGTTGATCCTCTTTCTGCACCTTAATCCGATGTATTGTTGATTGTTTTTGCCTGGCAAGGCTTTGCTTTGGGCACAGTTAAAGCATATGTATCAGCCATATCTGAAAGAGACACGTTAGTGACAGATTCCTTACCTTAGAATATCCCCAGGCGTCAGGCTGGATCCGGAAAGTTTTTGCGTAGCAGTACCCTTGCGCGTCGGTAGGCGGCGTCGTGCGGCTCCGCGTCCGTCGTCGGCGTCGTGATCGCCGGGATGACGTCGCGGGCAGTACTTAGGCGCCGCCCCTGCGCGCTGACGTCAGTTCTTCTTTTTCCGCGCCAGCAAGCGCAGATCCGGGAAGAGCAGTGCCCTAGTCATTTTTTGACTAACTTTTTTGGTGAATTTTTTCACTGTTTTCTTCGAATCGACTTCAAGGTGTCGTAGGGATGCCCGGCTTTAAACGTTGCGGCGCCTGTGCTCGGATGATGTCCATCACAGACCCACATCGGGAGTGTCTCTTCTGCCTCGGACGAGGCCACGACACGGAGTCGTGTTCCGACTGCCGGGCCCCCAACCCGAAAGCTTTGCGAGAGCGGTCTCGAAAGCTCCTCGAGGCCCGGCATTCGGCTCCGCGCCACACCAAGCCCCGGTCGCGTGAGAGGTCGGTCGCGGAGTCCTCACCGGTCGTCGGCATCGAAGTCTTCGTCGTCCGGTAAGTCCAAGCACAAAAAGTCCAAAAAGCATCGTCGCTCTAGGACTTCGCCTCGCCGGTCTCGCGACTCGGCTGAGGCCACTCCCGGCACCGTCCCCGCGGACATGCCTGTGGAGTCGCCCCCGCAATACCCGTCCTTCCCGGGTTCGGGGGCGGATCCGGGCCAAATACAGGAATTCCTGTCGGCCATGGCCCGCCTCTTCGGGCCTCAAGGTCCCTCCGGTGCGCCTTCGGGCCCCGCGGGCTCTGATGGGGTTGCCCCGGCGTCGCCGACTGCTCCGGCCCCGGCGTCGCCCGTGCCTCCAGCCTCGAACCCGGCTCCGGCCCCGGCCTCGATCCCGGCTCCGCAACCCCCATCGACGCCGGTCGACCTAACCACGCCTCCGCCGACACCTCCGGTGCCGTTCTCGACGCCGCCTGGGGCTCCGGGCGGCGTCGTCCCCCAGTTCCTTCCGGACCGGACATGGACCCGGACCGACGTCGCTCGACGCCGTTTCCGGCGCCGATGAGACCTTGGGTCCCAAATGTCCCTCCTCCTCCTTATTTTGAACCAGAGAAGGACCAGGAGGACTGGGAGGGGTCTGATGACCCTCTGGCACAACAGTGTCAGTACGATGAGGACTGGACAGAGGGTCTAGGGGATGCCAGTGGTCTAGATACTTCCCCTGACACTGGCATGCTGTCTCCTCCCGTGGCTACGGAGGAGGGAGCCAACTTTGCAACGGTGTTGCGTAGGGCGGCTGGAGCCTTACATCTCCAACTCCCTACTGTGGCGGTCAAGACTAATCTCTTGACAGAGGTGCTTCAGCCGGCAGCCTCCTCTACGGAGACTGTGCTGCCGTTTAACGATGCCCTCACTGACGTTCTTTGGGCGCCTGGTCCAAGCCCAACACAGGGGCTCCTGTGGATAGGAACGTGTCCCGACGCCATCGCCCAGCTCCGGGCGACCCCTATTTCTCTCTCTCCACCCCACTCCTGAGAGCTTGGTTGTCCAAGCCTCCGCTTCCCAAACCGCCTTCCCTACCGCCCCTCCGGATAGGGAATCCAAACGCCTGGATCAATTTGGGAAGAAGGGTTTTTCTTCCTCCAGTGCTGGCTTGCGGTCCATCAACACCGCTTGTCTTTTGGGCCGATGTACCCACTCCTTGTGGGATTCGGTGGCGACTGTTTTGCCCCAGTGTTCTGAGGAGGTCCAGACACTGCTTTCCCGCGCCATTGCGGAAGGAAGGGATGCGGCCAAATACACAATACGTTGTGGCCTTGATACCGCCGACTTGCTGGGCAGGTCTATTGCAACGACAGTGGCGCTGCGTCGCCACGCCTGGCTGAGAACCACTGGTTTTTCAGGGGATGTCCAGAATACTCTCATGGACATGCCCTTTGATGGAGTCGGTCTTTTTGGGTCCAAAGCAGACCATGCGTTGGAGCGCTTTAAGGACTCACGGGCTACTGCCAAGTCCCTGGGCCTTTCTGCTACACGCCCTCCGCTAACTTCTGCTTTTCGCCCCTATCGTGGCCGCGGAAGGGCGCCCAGTCACGTCAGCAGCCCAGCCACCGGCCCGCGCAGCAGGCGTCTTCGCGTGGCCGAGGACGTGGATACCGCCGTGGCGGTTCGGGCAACCAGCGTGCGGGTCAGGCCACCACCTCCAACCGTCCGCGGCCTCCAAGCCCTCCTAGTCCCTCCTTTCAGGTGCACAGCACGCCAGTAGGGGCAGGGTCCGCCATCACCTTCACCACTGGCGTCCCATCACCTCGGACAGGTGGGTCTTGGACATTGTCCGAAGGGGCTACTCCCTCCCCTTCGAGACCACCCCCAGCCATGCCACCTCAATTCCACCGCATGTCAGGGGATCACTTGGTACTTCTGCAGAAGGAAGTCACGGCCCTCTTGGCCAAGAGGGCCATCGAGCATGTTCCGACCCCAGAAGTAGGGCGTGGTTGCTACTCCCACTACTTTCTGGTGCCCAAAAGGACAAGGAGGACATGCGTCCTATCTTGGACCTCCGGAACGTCAATCGCTTCCTCCGGAAGGAGAAGTTCAAGATGCTCACCCTAGCTCAGGTCTTGACTGCCCTCGACCCTGGAGACTGGTTGGTAGCGTTGGACTTGCAGGACGCCTATTTCCACATCCCCGTCCTGCCGGCCCACCGGCCTTACCTTCGGTTCACGGTAGGCCTCGAGCATTTTCAGTTCACCGTGCTCCCCTTTGGCCTTACCAGTGCCCCTCGGGTGTTCACGAAAGTGATGGCGGTGGTCGCAGCTCATCTGCGCCGGGCAGGGGTTTCAGTCTTCCCCTACCTCGACGACTGGCTGCTGAAGGCGGGCTCGTCCCAGGCAGTCGTCTCCCACCTCCAGACTACGGCCGAACTCCTGCACTCACACTCGCTGGGGTTCTCCATCAATGTGCCGAAGTCGCATCTGATTCCTTCTCCACAGCTCCTTTTCATCGGAGCAGTTCTGGACATTCAGGCTATGATTCCGATCTTTCAGCCTTTATCCTGGGTTTCGGTACGGATGACCCTGAGGCTGCTGGGCCTCATGGCCTCCTGCATCCTGCTGGTCAATCATGCCAGATGGCATATGCGGGCTCTGCAGTGGGACCTGAAGTTCCAGTGGGCGCAGATCTCGGAGGGGACTGCAAAACAGTTGCAGTGGTGGCTCTCGAACCGGCAATGGGTCATGGGCAGATCCCTCTCCCTTCCCCAGCCAGAGCACACAGTTGTGACGGATGCGTCCCTTCTGGGATGGGGCGGTCACATGGGAGAGGCGGAGATCAGAGGCCTCTGGTCTCCGGCGGAGTCCCGGCTCCATATCAACCTTCTGGAGCTCCGGGCGATCCGACTTGCACTCAAGGCATTCCTTCCCTCTGTCAAAGGGAAGGTGGTGCAGGTGTTCACAGACAACACCACCGCCATGTGGTACTGCAACAAACAAGGCGGGGGGGGTCTTGGACCCTTTGTCAGGAGGCTGTGCGCCTCTGGACATGGCTGGAACATCAGGGCATGTTCCTGATGGTTCAACACCTGGCAGGTTCCCTAAACGCCAGGGCGGACGAACCTGCAGCCGCAGGTGCATGATGGATCACGAATGGCGTCTTCACTCGGAAGTGGCGCAAGGACTCTTTCTACAGTGGAGAGAGCCTTGGTTAGATCTATTCGCCACCGAAGAGAACGCGCAATGTCATCAGTTCTGCGCGTTGGAATTTCCAAGGCGGCACTCGCTCGGCGACGCTTTTCGTCGCGAGTGGAGTTGCGGTCTGTTGTACGCCTTTCCGCCTATACCACTTCTACCCAGAGTGTTGAAGAAGATTCGGCACGACCGGGCCCAAGTCATTCTTGTGGCTCCGGACTGGGCTCGAAGAGTTTGGTATCCCGAGCTACTCAATATGAGCGTAGATCCCCGATCCGTCTGCCTCTTCGGGATGATCTTCTGTCGCAGCAGCAGGGGACGGTCCTCCACCCGAACCTGTCCAGTCTACACCTGCTTGCGTGGAGATTGAGCGGCGGCAGTTGATTCCTTTCGACTTGCCTCCCGAAGTTTGTGATGTGATTCTGGCAGCCAGGCGTCCCTCCACTAAGGTGGTATACGCCTGCAGGTGGAACAAATTTGTGGCATGGTGCACAGCAAAGGCTGTGAATCCCCTTTCTGCCCCTCTTTCTGAGGTCCTTCTGTTCCTTCTCTCTCTGGTCCAACAGGGTTCTGCCCTGGGTACCATCAAGGGTTATCTTTGTGCTATCTCGGCCTTCCTCAGGCTCCCTGATCAGCCCTCCCTTTTCAAGTCCCCTGTTAACAGGTTCTTAAAAGGCATTACTCACCTCTTCCCTCCTGTTCCGTTTGTGATGCCTCAGTGGGACTTGAATTTGGTTCTTACCTTTTAATGTGCGCTCCCTTTGAGCCTCTACATAACTGTCCTCTTCGTCTTCTGACTCTGAAGACAGCCTTTCTGGTGGCCATCACCTCCGCTCGGCGGGTGAGTGAGCTCCAGGCTCTATCTTGCAAACCTCCCTTTCTGTCTGTTCATCCAGACAAGGTTGTTCTTCGGACGCGTCCGTCCTTCTTGCCAAAGGTGGTTACTGCTTTCCACATTGGGCAGACCATCACTTTGCCCACCTTCTTTCCGCCTCCGCATCCTTCCAGAGAGGAAGAGAGGCTCCACCGTCTGGACCCAAAACGTGCGCTCTCCTTCTATATCGACCGCACAAAACACTTCCGGGTGGATGACCAGCTCTTTGTTGGCTACGTGGGCGCCAAAAAAGGCCGGGCGGTGCACAAGAGGACCATCTCCCGCTGGGTTACCTTGTGCATCAAGACCTGCTATTCTTTGGCCAAGAAGGAGCCTCCTGTTGGGCCCATTCCACCAGGGCAACGGCTGCTACCACGGCCTTGGGCCGCGGTGTTCCGCTGCCGGTTATCTGTCAGGCAGCTACGTGGGCCTCGCTGCACACGTTTACAAAGCATTACTGCCTTGACAGTCGGGTCCGGAGGGACGGCTTCTTTGGCCGTTCTGTCCTCCAGGACTTCCTTGTCTGATCTTTGTTCGCAGACCCACCACCGGGGTTGGTATTGCTGGGGTATCTATTCTAAGGTAAGGAATCTGTCACTAACGTGTCTCTTTCAGATGCACAAGTTACTAACTTGTGTAACGATATATCTGTAAGAGACAGTAGTTAGTGACAGATTCCTACCGCCCACCCATCCTCCCGTTCTGCGAACTGATTTCTAGGAGTTAAGGACATCCCTTTCAGGGCCCTAGTATTTTTCAGACACCTATGTCAGCTTCTTGCATGGCTCTGCGTTCCTGGCGCGGAAAGTCGTGTACAGAACTGACGTCAGCGCGCAGGGCGGCGCCTAAGTACTGCCCGCGACGTCATCCCGGCGATCACGACGCCGACGACAGACGCGGAGCCGCACGACGCCGCCTACCGACGCGCAAGGGTACTGCTACGCAAAAACTTTCCGGATCCAGCCTGACGCCTGGGGATATTCTAAGGTAAGGAATCTGTCACTAACTACTGTCTCTTACAGATATATCGTTACACACGTTAGTAACTTGTGCTTCAGCTTTCATATGGTTGCAGGATCAGCTCTCCCTGTTCAAGTCACCTGTTGTGACTCATTTCCTGAAAGGACTTCAACATATCTTTCCACCAAAACCCTTCATTATGTCCCAGTGAGACCTTAATTTGTTTTTAACCATTTTGATGTGTTTCCCCTTTAACCCCTTGCATAGCCGCCCTCTGTCTCTCTTGATGATCAAAACTTGACTTTGGCCAGAAGGGTTAGCATGCTGCAGGTGCTCGCTGTACACCTCTCCATACATCATCATCTTCTGAAACAAACTGGTTCCCCACACCGTGCCTCTTTTGTGCCAAAGCTGATGACACCTTTCCATATCGGCCAAAGAATTTCACTGCCGACCTTTTTTCTGCTTAACCCTTTTAAGGAGAAGGAGAGACTCCATCGCCTGGACCCAAAAAGAACATTGTTGTTCTTCATCGACCGCACCAGAGAACACATGGTGGATGATCGTTGGGTTCGCCATAGCAAAAAAAGGAAAAGCAGTGAAGAAATTGACCATCTCTAGATGGATTGTGCTCTGCTCGCCGAGTCCCTGTTCTGGACATCTGCCAGGCTGCTACATGAACTTTTTTGCACACATTTACAAAACGCTACTGCTTGGAGTCAGTTCCGTCGTGACAGGCATTTTGCTTGTTCAGTCCTCCAGGATTTTTTGGTCTGAACCAATTTGCAGTCCCACCTCTAGGGAAGTAGTGCTTTGGTATCTGTTCTTTTATAATGATTCAGCAGCTTGAAGTCTCTATCAGATGTTACTTACATTCAGTAACACCGTCTCTGGTAGTGACCGTATCTAGCCACAGATTCCTTAACGACCCTCCCAGCCTCTTCAGCAAACCATCTTTGTCTGCCTAGAATATCCCTGTAGGTCCTTAGTATCTGCACACTGATCCATCAGCCTTCTGATGTGGCTCCGTGCTTCTGATGAGGAAATGTCCGATATAGGCACCGTGCACAGCGCGGACAACGACAAACTGATCAACACCACATACCAGCGCGCAGTGTTATTACTCTAGATTTTCCGGATCCAGTCTGATGCCTGTGGAATATTCTAAGATAAGAAATCTGCGACTAGATGGTCTCTCTACCAGATAAGGCATTGTAGGAAGCTGGCTCTGTATATACTATACCAGAGTGAGGTATAGTGTGCCCAGAGTCCTGGGGATCCCCCAGAGGTATAGCAGACGCTAAATTAGATAATCACAAACATCTCTTTGTGATAGTGTGGGCGAGCAGTTAGGCTTATGAGTGGGGTGTGTTAAGCATTTATTGTATTCACTCAATTGAGGACTGAATACACAACTCGGAGACAGAATCCAGACCAATTGGGTAAGTATAAAAAAGGTATACTTCTGTTTTATATCTAGAACCAAGCAGGACTTGGTACAGTTAGGTAAAATGTACTTTCAATTGTAAAACTTTGCAAGAAAATGCAATTGGTAATGGATTTGGAACCATTACAGGTTTGTATTTGCTTTACAAACAGTTTAAATTACATAGAAATTACTTTTGCGTTACTTTTGGATTGCATCGACTATTCGGGGTGATATGCCTAGATATCACACAGTGGATCCACCAATACAAAGGTAAGTAAGACTTTTTCAGGTTTGAAATAGTTACTTGTCTTCCATACAAAACACAGGTCAACACAGACATTTTTTAGGAACAAAACTCATAGCATTGGTTTCTATGGGAAAAAGAGTGTTAACGGTTTACAGGTAAGTAAACGGCTTACGAGTATGGCTTATGGGGGTTAGGACCAAGGTCCAGTTAGGCACTCAAATTGCACCACCTGAGGCACTGGGACTGCCGGGTGCAGAGTTCAGGGGCCCAATGATAGCCAATAGGCCTAAGGAGGCCTTCGGTCATGAGCTGCTTACGAGCAGGCCACTCAGTTGTGGGAGCAAAGCTCCTAGAGTTAGGATCAGCACTGCAGGGGCCAACAATCAGAACAGGAGCTGCACCACCAGTGGCACAGAGGCGGCCGGATGCAAAGTGCCATGGAGATGTCGGGGACCCTGTGGATTGCAATGGAGATCTACGGTTCGAAGAAAAGTCTACAAGCCCAGGCAGGGAGGCTACCAGAAGGCGACCACCGGCTGGAGAGTTAAGTTGAGTTCTTGGGGAATGCCTGGACACAGTCGGTTGCGCCACTGAAGGGCGTCTGGTGTCGGGGGATTTCTTACCAGCTCCGGTTGCGGTCGGGGGGACCCTTCGGGTTGAGGCTGCAGGCATCTGCTCGAAGCTTGAGGGAGGTCGGGGATCATCAGATCCCAGGTCAGGATCGCTGGGGAGGCTTCCTCGTGGTGTTTTGGCCACTCGAACTCTGGTGGTAGGCGTCGGGTGCAGAGTGGTGCAGAACCGCGAAGCCGTCTGGATCCGGGTTCTCTGTTTGGAGTCTTTGTTGGGCAAATCCAGTGTTCACAGGAGACAGAGTCTGTGAGATGAGTGCATGACAGGTCCTCCGGGTTCTGGGGAGCTGCTGGCTGCTGGACATGCCGGGGTTTCCGCTGTAGTCAGGTCGGAGTCGGGACAGGCCGACAGGGCTGGGGCTAAAGCAGTTGGTGTCCTCTTCTTCCTGGGTCAGCATGGCTCTTCAGTCCTTCTTTTTTCCTCCAATCTGAGGAGGCAAGGTTCAGGGTTGCCCCTAAATACTACATTTTGGGGCATTTACAGGGGTGTGCAGGTTGGTATACCCCTTGTTATGCCACCCTCCGGTGGGAGGGGGGCATGAGCCTCTCTCTAATTGGCTGAATCTCCTCATCTTCAAGATGGAGGAGACTGAGATGTGTGCTTCACCTCGCCTCCCCGACCTGAGGGGTGGGGTTGGCAAAGGTGGGCACACCTCTCCTCCTAACTTGGTTTTCCTGCCGATTCTCCCGCCCAAAGTGGGGGTCAGAACCGGTGGGAGCCAGTTATTGGGGACAGCAAAAGGCAAGGGCAAAAGACAAGGACAGCTTACAAAAGTGGCAGGCCTTTGTAGCTTCCCCTTCGTGGACCCAGCCCATCCTGGGGGAGGAGGCATTATTTATTTATTTGAAAAGTTTTATAGAGCGTAAACAAGACCCAAACGCGTATCAGAGCGCTGTACAACGGAACAAACGTTGGCATGAGTACAGTACAATAAGGAACATAAGAAGTACCTGAAACATAAAAAGTTCATGGGGGAGCAAGGAGAAGTCGCAATAAAAGGTGATCCACAGGTATCTCGGCCCTACTAGTAGGCGCTATACAGTTCTAGCAGAGCAGTATGTCAAAAGGACAACAAAACACATTTTGAAAAACAATGTAAAAAGACTATCTGAAAGAGACACGTTAGTGACAGATTCCTTACCTTAGAATATCCCCAGGCGTCAGGCTGGATCCGGAAAGTTTTGCGTAGCAGTACCCCTGCGCGTCGGTAGGCGGCGTCGTGCGGCTCCGCGTGCGTCGTGATCGCCGGGATGACGTCACGGCCAGTACTTAGACGCCGCCCATGCGCGCTGGCGTCAGTTCTTTCTTTTTCCGCGCCAGTAAGCGCAGATCCGGATTGAGCAGTGCCCCAGTCATTTTTTGACTGAGTATTTTTGTGACTTTTTGTCCAAGTTTTTCAAGTCGTTCGACTCCAAAGGTGTCACTAGGGATGCCCGGCTTCAAGCCATGCGGAGTCTGTAATCGCATGATGTCGATTACGGATCCGCACCGTGAGTCTCTTCTGCCTGGGGCGCGGCCACGACACCCAGTCGTGCCCCGAGTGTCGGTCCCTCGCCCCGAAGGCTTTGCGAGAGCGGTCTCAAAAGCTCCTCGAGGCCCGGCACTCGGCTCCGCGCCGTTCGAGGTCCCGGTCCCGTGAGAGGTCGAGGGGCTGGTCGCGGAGCCGTCGTCATTCGTCGGGGTCGAAGTCTTCGTCCTCAGGTAAGGCGAAGCACAAGAGGTCTAAGAAGCGTCGCTCTAAGACCTCCCCTCGCCGGTCTCATGACCTGGCCGAGGGTCCAGACGGTGCCGCCCCCGCGGCTCCGGGGGTGCCCGCGCAGCCGACGCCGGCCTACCCGCCTCCTCCGGGTCCGACGTCGACTCCGGCCGAGATACAGGAGTTCCTGTCGGCCATGGCCCGCCTCTTCGGGCCTAAGGGTTCCCCTGGTGCGCCTATGGGCCCCGCGGGCCCCAGTGGGAGTCCTCCCTCGGCACCACCGGCGGCTCCGGCGCCGCAGGACCCCCTCGGATCCAGGCCTGGATCCCGGTTGACGCCGGTTGACCTAATCACACCTCCACCGGCGCCGACCTCACCGGTACCGTTCACGGTGCCGTCCGAGGCCCCGGACGGCGCCGTCCCCAGATTCTCCCCGGCACCGGACACGGAGCCGGATCGACGCCGATTCAGACGCCGATGGGACCCTTTTTCCCTCATGTCCCTCCTCCTTACTTTTCACCTGTTTTGGAGGACGAGGAGGACTGGGAGGGGTCGGAAGACCCTCTCACAGCTCAGTGTGAGCCTTATCAGGACTGGGCTGAAGAACTAGGGGATGCCAGTGGTCTGGACACCTCTCCGGACCTTGGCATGCTGTCTCCTCCTTCCGTGGCTATGGAGGAGGGAGCAAATTATGCAACGGTGTTACGTAGGGCGGCTGCGGCCTTGCGCCTCGAGCTCCCTACGGTGGCTGTCAGGACTAACTTCCTGACGGAAGTGCATCAGCCGGCGGCTACCTCTTCGGAGCCACTGCTGCCGTTCAACGACGCACTTTCGGACGTTCTTTTGGGCACCTGGTCCAGGCCCACCACAGGGGCTCCTGTGGACAGGAACATAGCCCGACGCCATCGCCCGGCCCCGGGCGACCCTCTGTTCCTCTCCCAAAACCCCACCCCCGAGGGCTTGGTTGTCCAAGCCTCTGCCTCTCAGAGCGCCTTCCCTACGGCTTCGCCGGATAGGGAATCCAAAAAACTGGACCAATTTGGGAAGAAGGTTTTTTTCTTCCTCCAGTGCTGGTTTGCGGTCCGTGAACACCGCTTGCCTTTTGGGCCGTTACTCCCACTCTCTGTGGGATTCGGTGGCGCAAGTGCTGCCCCAGTGTCCTGAGGAGGTCCAGACACTTCTCTCCTGCGCTATTGCAGAAGGGAGAGACGCAGCGAAGTTCACGATCAGATGTGGCCTAGACGCTTGCTAAGACAGTGGTGCTGCGCCGTCACGCCTGGCTGAGGATCACTGGTTTCTCGGGCGATGACCAAAACACCCTTATGGACATGCCCTTTGATGGTATCCCCCTTTTTGGCAATAAGGCAGACAGCGCGCTGGAGCGCTTTAAGGACTTGCGGGCTACGGCCAAGTCCTTGGGCCTCTCCGCCTTGCGCCCTCCGCAGCAGTCTGCTTTTCGCACCTTTTGTGGCCACGGAAGAGTCGCCCAGTCACGTCCACTGCCCAGCCACCGGCCCGCGCAGCAGATGCCTTCACGCGGCCGAGGACGTGGCTCCCGCCGAGGCGGGTCGGGTAACCAGCGAGCGGGTCAGGCCACCACCTCCGCCCCGTCCGCGGCCTCCAAACCCTCCTAGTCCGTCCTTTCCAGTCCACAGCACGCCAGTGGGGGGCAGGGTACGCATCACCTTCCCCACTGGCGCACCATCACATCGGACAGGTGGGTTTTGGACATTGTCCGAAGGGGCTACTCCCTCCCCTTCGAGACTACCCCTCCAGCCATGCCACCTCAGCACCACCGCATGTCGGGGGACCATTTGGCACTTCTTCGTCAGGAAGTTGCGGCCCTCTTCGCCAAGGGGGCCATCGAGCGCGTTCCGACCCCAGAAGTAGGGCGTGGTTGTTATTCCCACTACTTTCTGGTGCCCAAAAAGGACAAGGAGGACATGCGTCCTATCTTGGACCTCCGGAACGTCAAACGCTTCCTCCGGAAGGAGAAGTTCAAGATGCTCACCCTAGCTCAGGTCTTGACTGCCCTCGACCCTGGAGACTGGATGGTAGTGTTGGACTTGCAGGACGCATATTTTCACATCCCCGTCCTGCCGGCGTTACCTGCGGTTCATGGTAGGCCTCGAGCACTTTCAGTTCACCGTGCTTCCCTTTGGCCTTACCAGCGCCCCTCGGGTGTTCACGAAGGTGATGGCGGTGGTCGCAGCTCATCTGCGCCGGTCAGGGGTTCCAGTCTTCCCCTACCTCGACGACTGGCTGCTGAAGGCGGGCTCGTCCCAGGCAGTCGTCTCCCACCTCCAGACTATGGCCGGACTCCTGCACTCGCTGGGGTTCTCCATCAATGTGCTGAAGTCGCACCTGGTTCCTTCTCCACAGCTCCTTTTCATCGGAGCGGTTCTGGACACAACGCAGTTTCGGGCCTATCCTCCCGAACGGCGAGTCCAGGATATTCAGGCTATGATTCCGATCTTTCAGCCTCTATCCTGGGTTTCGGTACGGATGACCCCGAGGCTGCTGAGCCTCATGGCCTCCTGCATCCTGCTGGTCGATCATGCCAGATGGCATATGCGGGCTCTGCCGTGGGACCTGAAGTTCCAGTGGGCGCAGCATCAGGGGAACCTGTCAGATTACGTCCAGATCTCGGAGGGAACTGCACAACAGTTGCAGTGGTGGCTCTCGAACCGGCAATGGGTCACGGGCAGATCCCTCTCCCTTCCCCAGCCAGAGCACACAGTTGTGACGGATGCGTCCCTTCTGGGATGGGGCGGTCACCTGGGAGAGGCGGAGATCAGAGGCCTCTGGTCTCCGGCGGAGTCCTGGCTCCTTATCAACCTTCTGGAGCTCCGGGCGATCCGACTTGCACTAAAGGCATTCCTTCCCTCTGTCAAGGGGAAGGTAGTGCAGGTGTTCAGACAACACCACCGCCATGTGGTACTGCAACAAACAAGGCGGGGTGGGGTCGTGGACCCTATGTCAGGAGGCTCTGCATCTCTGGACATGGCTGGAACATCAGGGCATTTTCCTGATGGTTCAACACCTGGCAGTTCCCTGAACGCCAGGGCGGACGAACTCAGCCGCAGGTGCATGATGGATCACGAATGGTACTTCACTCGGAGGTGGCGCAAGGACTCTTCGTACAGTGGGGAGAGCCTTGGTTAGATCTATCTGAAAGAGACACGTTAGTGACAGATTCCTTACCTTAGAATATCCCCAGGCGTCAGGCTGGATCCGGAAAGTTTTGCGTAGCAGTACCCTTGCGCGTCGGTAGGCGGCGTCGTGCGGCTCCGCGTCCGTCGTCGGCGTCGTGATCGCCGGGATGACGTCGCGGGCAGTACTTAGGCGCCGCCCCTGCGCGCTGACGTCAGTTCTTCTTTTCCGCGCCAGCAAGCGCAGATCCGGGAAGAGCAGTGCCCTGGTCAATTTTTGACCATACTTTTTGGTGATTTTTTCACTGTTTTTTCCAACTTTAAGGTGTCGTAGGGATGCCCGGCTTCAAGCGATGCGGCGCCTGTGCGCGGATGATGTCCGTCACCGACCCGCATTGGGAGTGTCTCTTCTGCCTCGGCCGAGGCCACAACACCGAGTCTTGTCCCGAATGCCAGGCCCTCAACCCGAAAGCTTTGCGAGAGCGGTCTCGAAAGCTCCTCGAGGCCCGGCATTCGGCTCCACGGAGGCCCCGGTCGCGTGAGAGGTCCAGGGGTCGCTCGCGGAGTGCACACCGGTCGTCGGCGTCGAAGTCTTCTTTTTCCGGTAAGTCTAAGCACAAGAAGTCCAAGAAGCATCGTCGCTCTCGGACTTCGCCTCGCCGGTCTCGCGACTCGGCTGAGGCCCCTCCCGGCACCGTCCCCGCCCCCGCGGCCCCGGACTTGCCTGTGGAGTCGCCCCCGTCATACCCGCCCTTCCCGGGTTCGGGGGCGGATCCGGCCAAGGTACAGGAGTTCCTGTCGGCCATGGCCCGCCTCTTCGGGCCTTCAGGCCCCTCCGGTGTGCCTTCGGGCCCCGCGGGCCCTGATGGGGTTGCTCCGGCGTCGCCCGTGCCTCCAGCCTCGATCCCGGCTCCGGCTTCGGCCCCGGCCTCGATCCCGGCTCCACAACCCCCATCGACGCCGGTCGACCTCACAACACCTCCGCCGGCGCCGATGTCTCCGGTGCCGTTCTCGGCGCCGCCCTGGGCTCCGGGCGGCGTCGTCCCCTGTTCCTTCCGGCTCCGGACATGGACCCGGAGCGACGTCGCTCGACGCCGGCTCCGGCGCCGATGGGACCTGGGTCCCCAACTGTCCCTCCTCCTCCTTATTTTGAACCTGAGGAGGACCAGTTGGACTGGGAGGGGTCTGATGACCCTCTGACACGCAACTGTCAGTATGATGAGGACTGGACAGAGAGTCTAGGGAGGCCAGTGGTCTGGATACTTCCCTGACACTGGCATGCTGTCTCCTCCCGTGGCTACGGAGGAGGGGGCCAATTTTGGTACGGTGTTGCGTAGGGCTGCTGGGGCTTTACGTCTCCAGCTCCCTACTTTGACGGTCAAGCCTAACATCTTGACAGAGGTGCTTCAGCCGGCAGCCTCCTCTGCGGAGACTGTGCTGCCGTTTAACGACGCCCTCACTGACGTTCTTTTGGGCGCCTGGTCCAAGCCCAACACAGGGGCTCCTGTGGATCGGAATGTGTCACGACGCCATCGCCCTGCTCCGGGCGACCCCCTGTTTCTTTCTGTCCACCCCACTCCTGAGAGCTTGGTTGTCCAAGCCTCCGCTTCCCAAACCGCCTTCCCTACCGCTCCTCCGGATAGGGAATCCAAACGCCTGGATCAGTTTGGGAAGAAAGGTTTTTCTTCCTCCAGTGCTGGCTTGCGGTCCGTTAACACCGCTTGTCTTTTGGGCCGATATACCCACTCCCTGTGGGATTCGGTGGCGGATGTTTTGCCCCAGTGCCCTGAGGAGGTCCAGGCACTGCTTTCCCGCGCCATTGCGGAAGGAAGGGATGCGGCCAAATACACTATCCGTTGTGGCCTTGACACCGCCGACTCGCTGGGCAGGTCGATTGCAACGACGGTGGCGCTCCGACGCCACGCCTGGCTGAGAACCACTGGTTTTTCAGGGGATGTCCAGAATACTCTCATGGACATGCCCTTTGATGGAGTCGGTCTTTTGGGTCCAAAGCAGACCATGCGTTGGAGCGCTTTAAGGACTCACGGGCTACTGCCAAGTCCCTGGGCCTTTCTGCTACACGCCCTCCGCTGACTTCTGCTTTTCGCCCCTATCGTGGCCACGGGAGGGGCGCCCCTTCACGTCAGCAGCCCAGCCACCGGCCCGCGCAGCAGGCGTCTTCGCGTGGCCGAGGACGTGGATTCCGCCGTGGCGGATCGGGCAACCAGCGTGCGGGTCAGGCCACCACCTCCAACCCGTCCGCGGCCTCCAAGCCCTCCTGATCCCTCCTTTCAGGTGCACGGCACGCCAGTAGGGGCAGGGTCCGCCATCACCTTCCCCACTGGCGCACCATCACCTCGGACAGGTGGGTCTTGGACATTGTCCGAAGGGCTACTCCCTCCCCTTCGAGACCACCCCCCAGCCATGCCACCTCAATTCCACCGCATGTCAGGGGAACATTTGGTGCTTCTACAGAAGGAAGTCACGGCCCTGTTGACCAAGAGGGCCATCGAGCATGTTCCGACCCCAGAAGTAGGGCGTGGTTGCTACTCCCACTACTTTCTGGTGCCCAAAAGGACAAGGAGGACATGCGTCCTATCTTGGACCTCCGGAACGTCAATCGCTTCCTCCGGAAGGAGAAGTTCAAGATGCTCACCCTAGCTCAGGTCTTGACTGCCCTCGACCCTGGAGACTGGTTGGTAGCGTTGGACTTGCAGGACGCGTATTTCCACATCCCCGTCCTGCCGGCCCACCGGCGTTACCTTCGGTTCACGGTAGGCCCCGAGCATTTTCAGTTCACCGTGCTCCCCTTTGGCCTTACCAGTGCCCCTCGGGTGTTCACGAAAGTGATGGCGGTGGTCGCAGCTCATCTGCGCCGGGCAGGGGTTTCAGTCTTCCCCTACCTCGACGACTGGCTGCTGAAGGCGGGCTCGTCCCAGGCAGTCGTCTCCCACCTCCAGACTACGGCCGAACTCCTGCACTCGCTGGGGTTCTCCATCAATGTGCCGAAGTCGCATCTGATTCCTTCTCCACAGCTCCTTTTCATCGGAGCGGTTCTGAACACGACGCAGTTTCGGGCCTATCCTCCCGAACGGCGAGTCCGGGATATTCAGGCTATGATTCCGATCTTTCAGCCTTTATCCTGGGTTTCGGTACGGATGACCCTGAGGCTGCTGGGCCTCATGGCCTCCTGCATCCTGCTGGTCAATCATGCCAGATGGCATATGCAGGCTCTGCAGTGGGACCTGAAGTTCCAGTGGGCGCAGCACCAGGGCAACTTGTCCGATCACGTCCAGATCTCGGAGGGGACTGCAAAACAGTTGCAGTGGTGGCTCTCGAACCGGCAATGGGTCATGGGCAGATCCCTCTCCCTTCCCCAGCCAGAGCATACAGTTGTGACGGACGCGTCCCTTCTGGGATGGGGCGGTCACATGGGAGAGGCGGAGATCAGAGGCCTCTGGTCTCCGGCGGAGTCCCGGCTCCATATCAACATTCTGGAGCTCCGGGCGATCCGACTTGCACTCAAGGCATTCCTTCCCTCTGTCAAAGGGAAGGTAGTGCAGGTGTTCACAGACAACACCACCGCCATGTGGTACTGCAACAAACAGGGCGGGGTGGGGTCTTGGACCCTTTGTCAGGAGGCTCTGCGCCTCTGGACATGGCTGGAACATCAGGGCATGTTCCTGATGGTTCAACACCTGGCAGGTTCCCTGAACGCCAGGGCGGACGAACTCAGCCGCAGGTGCATGATGGATCACGAATGGCGTCTTCACTCGGAAGTGGCGCAAGGACTCTTTCTACAATGGGGAGAGCCTTGGTTAGATCTATTCGCCACCGAAGAGAACGCGCAATGTCATCAGTTCTGCGCGTTGGAATTTCCAAGGCGGCACTCGCTCGGCGACGCTTTTCGTCGCGAGTGGAGTTGCGGTCTGTTGTACGCCTTTCCGCCTATACCACTTCTACCCAGAGTGTTGAAGAAGATTCGGCACGACCGGGCCCAAGTTATTCTTGTGGCTCCGGACTGGGCTCGAAGAGTTTGGTATCCCGAGCTACTCAATATGAGCGTACATCCCCGATCCGTCTGCCTCTTCGAGAGGATCTTCTGTCGCAGCAGCAGGGGACGGTCCTCCACCCGAACCTGTCCAGTCTACACCTGCTTGCGTGGAGATTGAGCGGCGGCAGTTGATTCCTTTCGACTTGCCTCCCGAAGTTTGTGATGTGATTCTGGCAGCCAGGCGTCCCTCCACTAAGGTGGTATACGCCTGCAGGTGGAACAAATTTGTGGCATGGTGCACAGCAAAGGCTGTGAATCCCCTTTCTGCCCCTCTTTCTGAGGTCCTTCTGTTCCTTCTCTCCCTGGCCCAACAGGGTTCTGCCCTGGGTACCATCAAGGGTTATCTTTGTGCTATCTCGGCCTTCCTCAGGCTCCCTGATCAGCCCTCCCTTTTCAAGTCCCCTGTTGTAAACAGGTTCTTAAAAGGCATTACTCACCTCTTCCCTCCTGTTCCGTTTGTGATGCCTCAGTGGGACTTGAACTTGGTTCTTACCTTTTTAATGTGCGCTCCCTTTGAGCCTCTGCATAACTGTCCTCTTCGTCTTCTGACTCTGAAGACAGCCTTTCTGGTGGCCATCACCTCCGCTCGGCGGGTGAGTGAGCTCCAGGCTCTATCTTGCAAACCTCCCTTTCTGTCTGTTCATCCAGACAAGGTTGTTCTTCGGACGCGTCCGTCCTTCTTGCCAAAGGTGGTTACTGCTTTCCACATTGGGCAGACCATCACTTTGCCCACCTTCTTTCCGCCTCCGCATCCTTCCAGAGAGGAAGAGAGGCTCCACCGTCTGGACCCAAAATGTGCGCTCTCCTTCTATATCGACCGCACAAAACACTTCCGGGTGCATGACCAGCTCTTTGTTGGCTACGTGGGCGCCAAAAGGTCGGGCGGTGCACAAGAGGACCATCTCCCGCTGGGTTACCTTGTGCATCAAGACCTGCTATTCTTTGGCCAGAAGGAGCCTCCTGTTGGGCTGCGTGCCCATTCCACCAGGGCAACGGCTGCTACCACGGCCTTGGGCCGCGGTGTTCCGCTGCCGGTTATCTGTCAGGCAGCTACGTGGGCCTCGCTGCACACGTTTACAAAGCATTACTGCCTTGACAGTCAGGTCCGGAGGGACGGCTTCTTTGGCCGTTCTGTCCTCCAGGACTTCCTTGTCTGATCTTTGTTCGCAGACCCACCACCGGGGTTGGTATTGCTGGGGTATCTATTCTAAGGTAAGGAATCTGTCACTAACGTGTCTCTTTCAGATGCACAAGTTACTAACTTGTGTAACGATATATCTGTAAGAGACAGTAGTTAGTGACAGATTCCTACCGCCCACCCATCCTCCCCGTTCTGCGAACTGATTTCTAGGGTTAAGGACATCCCTTTCAGGGCCCTAGTATTTTTCAGACACCTGTGTCAGCTTCTTGCATGGCTCTGCGTTCCTGGCGCGGAAGGTCGTGTACAGAACTGACGTCAGCGCGCAGAGGCGGCGCCTAAGTACTGCCCGCGACGTCATCCCGGCGATCACGACGCCGACGACGGACGCGGAGCCGCACGACGCCGCCTACCGACGCGCAAGGGTACTGCTACGCAAAACTTTCCGGATCCAGCCTGACGCCTGGGGATATTCTAAGGTAAGGAATCTGTCACTAACTACTGTCTCTTACAGATATATCGTTACACAAGTTAGTAACTTGTGCATTCGCCACCGAAGAGAACGCGCAATGTTGTACGCCTTTCCGCCTATACCACTTCTACCCAGAGTGTTGAAGAAGATTCGGCGCGACCGGCGGCTTCGGCCCCGGCCTCGATCCCGGCTCCGCAACCCCCATCGACGCCGGTCGACCTAACGACACACCTCCGCCGGCGCCGATGTCTCCGGTGCCGTTCTCGACGCCGCCTGGGGCTCCGGGCGGCGTCGTTCCCAGTTCCTTCCGGCTCCGGACATGGACCCGGACCGACGTCGCTCGACGCCGGTTCCGCGCCCGATGAGACCTTGGGTCCCAAATGTCCCTCCTCCCCCTTATTTTGAACCTGAGGAGGACCAGGAGGACTGGGAGGGGTCTGATGACCCTCTGACACAACAGTGTCAGTACGATGAGGACTGGACAGAGGGTCTAGGGGATGCCAGTGGTCTAGATACTTCCCTGACACTGGCATGCTGTCTCCTCCCGTGGCTACGGAGGAGGGAGCCAATTTTGCAACGGTGTTGCGTGAGGGCGGCTGGAGCCTTACATCTCCAACTCCCTGCTGTGGCGGTCAAGGTTAATCTCTTGACAGAGGTGCTTCAGCCGGCAGCCTCCTCTACGGAGACTGTGCTGCCGTTTAACGACGCCCTCACTGACGTTCTTTTGGGCGCCTGGTCCAAGCCCAACACAGGGGCTCCTGTGGATAGGAACGTGTCCCGACGCCATCGCCCAGCTCCGGGCGACCCCCTGTTTCTCTCTGTCCACCCCACCCTTGAGAGCTTGGTTGTCCAAGCCTCCGCTTCCCAAACCGCCTTCCCTACCGCCCCACCGGATAGGGAATCCAAACGCCTGGATCAATTTGGGAAGAAGGGTTTTTCTTCCTCCAGTGCTGGCTTGCGGTCCATCAACACCGCTTGCCTTTTGGGCCGATATACCCACTCCTTGTGGGATTCGGTGGCAAATGTTTTGCCCCAGTGTTCTGAGAAGGTCCAGACACTGCTTTCCCGCGCCATTGCGGAAGGAAGGGATGCGGCCAAATACACAATCCGATGTGGCCTTGATACCGCCGACTCGCTGGGCAGGTCTATTGCAACGACGGTGGCGCTACGACGCCACGCCTGGCTGAGAACCACTGGTTCTTCAGGGGATGTCCAGAATACTCTCATGGACATGCCCTTTGATGGAGTCGGTCTTTTTGGGTCCAAAGCAGACCATGCGTTGGAGCGCTTTAAGGACTCAAGGGCTACTGCAAAGTCCCTGGGCCTTTCTGCTACACGCCCTCCGCTGACTTCTGCTTTTCGCCCCTATCGTGGCCACGGTAGGGGCGCCTTCACGTCAGCAGCCCAGCCACCGGCCCGCGCAGCAGGCGTCTTCGCGTGGCCGAGGACGTGGATTCCGCCGTGGCGGATCGGGCAACCAGCGTGCGGGTCAGGCCACCACCTCCAACCCGTCCGCGGCCTCCAAACCCTCCTAGTCCCTCCTTTCAGGTGCACAGTACGCCGGTAGGGGCAGGGTCCGCATCACCTTCCCCACTGGCGTACCATCACCTCGGACAGGTGGGTCTTGGACATTGTCCGAAGGGGCTACTCCCTCCCCTTCGAGTCCACCCCCAGCCATGCCACCTCAATTCCACCGCATGTCAGGGGATCACTTGGTACTTCTGCAGAAGGAAGTCACGGCCCTCTTGGCCAAGAGGGCCATCGAGCATGTTCCGACCCCAGAAGTAGGGCGTGGTTGCTACTCCCACTACTTCCTGGTGCCCAAAAAGGACAAGGAGGACATGCGTCCTGTCTTGGACCTCCGGAACGTCAATCGCTTCCTCCGGAAGGAGAAGTTCAAGATGCTCACCCTAGCTCAGGTCTTGACTGCCCTCGACCCTGGAGACTGGTTGGTAGCGTTGGACTTGCAGGACGCTTATTTCCACATCCCCGTCCTGCCGGCCCCGTCACGGTAGGCCCCGAGCATTTTCAGTTCACCGTGCTCCCCTTTGGCCTTACCAGTGCCCCTCGGGTGTTCACGAAAGTGTTGGCGGTGGTCGCAGCTCATCTGCGCCGGGCAGGGGTTTCAGTCTTCCCCTACCTCGACGACTGGCTGCTGAAGGCGGGCTCGTCCCAGGCAGTCGTCTCCCACCTCCAGACTACGGCCGAACTCCTGCACTCGCTGGGGTTCTCCATCAATGTGCCGAAGTCGCATCTGGTTCCCTCTCCACAGCTCCTTTTCATCGGAGCAGTTCTGGACACGACGCAGTTTCGGGCCTATCCTCCCGAACGGCGAGTCCGGGATATTCAGGCTATGATTCCGATCTTTCAGCCTTTATCCTGGGTTTCGGTACGGATGACCCTGAGGCTGCTGGGCCTCATGGCCTCCTGCATCCTGCTGGTCAATCATGCCAGATGGCATATGCGGGCTCTGCAGTGGGACCTGAAGTTCCAGTGGGCGCAGCACCGGGGCAACCTGTCCGATCACGTCCAGATCTCGGATGGGACTGCACAACAGTTGCAGTGGTGGCTCTCGAACCGGCAATGGGTCATGGGCAGATCCCTCGCCCTTCCCCAGCCAGAGCACACAGTTGTGACGGACGCGTCCCTTCTGGGATGGGGCGGTCACATGGGAGAGGCGGAGATC
Organism: Calotriton arnoldi; assembly: GCA_963921515.1. Lineage (NCBI taxonomy): Eukaryota > Metazoa > Chordata > Amphibia > Caudata > Salamandridae > Calotriton > Calotriton arnoldi. The sequence continues at coordinate 2,187,308 of CAWUFW010000018.1, forward strand.
AGAGGCCTCTGGTCTCCGGGCGGAGTCCCGGCTCCATATCAACCTTCTGGAGCTCCGGGCGATCCGACTTGCACTCAAGGCATTCCTTCCCTCTGTCAAAGGGAAGGTAGTGCAGGTGTTCACAGACAACACCACCGCCATGTGGTACTGCAACAAACAGGGCGGGGTGGGGTCTTGGACCCTTTGTCAGGAGGCTCTGCGCCTCTGGACATGGCTGGAACATCAGGGCATGTTCCTGATGGTTCAACACCTGGCAGGTTCCCTGAACGCCAGGGCGGACGAACTCAGCCGCAGGTGCATGATGGATCACGAATGGCGTCTTCACTCGGAAGTGGCGCAAGGACTCTTTCTACAGTGGGGAGAGCCTTGGTTAGATCTATTCGCCACCGAAGAGAACGCGCAATGTCATCAGTTCTGCGCGTTGGAATTTCCAAGGCGGCACTCGCTCGGCGACGCTTCGTCACGAGTGGAGTTGCGGTCTATTGTACGCCTTTCCGCCTATACCACTTCTACCCAGAGTGTTGAAGAAGATTCGGCACGACCGGGCCCAAGTCATTCTTGTGGCTCCGGACTGGGCTCGAAGAGTTTGGTATCCCGAGCTACTCAATATGAGCGTAGATCCCCCGATCCGTCTGCCTCTTCGGGAGGATCTTCTGTCGCAGCAGCAGGGGACGGTCCTCCACCCGAACCTGTCCAGCCTCCACCTGCTTGCGTGGAGATTGAGCGGCGGCAGTTGATTCCTTTCGACTTGCCTCCCGAAGTTTGTGATGTGATTCTGGCAGCCAGGCGTCCCTCCACTAAGGTGGTATACGCCTGCAGGTGGAACAAATTTGTGGCATGGTGCACAGCAAAGGCTGTGAATCCCTTTCTGCCCCTCTTTCTGAGGTCCTTCTGTTCCTTCTCTCTCTGGCCCAACAGGGTTCTGCCCTGGGTACCATCAAGGGTTATCTTTGTGCTATCTCGGCCTTCCTCAGGCTCCCTGATCAGCCCTCCCTTTTCAAGTCCCCTGTTGTTAACAGGTTCTTAAAAGGCATTACACACCTCTTCCCTCCTGTTCCGTTTGTGATGCCTCAGTGGGACTTGAACTTGGTTCTTACCTTTTTAATGTGCGCTCCCTTTGAGCCTCTACATAACTGTCCTCTTCGTCTTCTGACTCTGAAGACAGCCTTTCTGGTGGCCATCACCTCCGCTCGGCGGGTGAGTGAGCTCCAGGCTCTATCTTGTAAGCCTCCCTTTCTGTCTGTTCATCCAGACAAGGTTGTTCTTCGGACGCGTCCGTCCTTCTTGCCAAAGGTGGTTACTGCTTTCCACATTGGGCAGACCATCACTTTGCCCACCTTCTTTCCGCCTCCGCATCCTTCCAGAGAGGAAGAGAGGCTCCACCGTCTGGACCCAAAACGTGCGCGCTCCTTCTATATTGACCGCACAAAACACTTCCGGGTGGATGACCAGCTCTTTGTTGGCTACGTGGGCGCCAAAAGGTCGGGCGGTGCACAAGAGGACCATCTCCCGCTGGGTTACCTTGTGCATCAAGACCTGCTATTCTTTGGCTAAGAAGGAGCCTCCTGTTGGGCTGCGTGCCCATTCCACCAGAGCAACGGCTGCTACCACGGCCTTGGGCCGCGGTGTTCCGCTGCCGGTTATCTGTCAGGCAGCTACGTGGGCCTCGCTGCACACGTTTACAAAGCATTACTGCCTTGACAGTCAGGTCCGGAGGGACGGCTTCTTTGGCCGTTCTGTCCTCCAGGACTTCCTTGTCTGATCTTTGTTCGCAGACCCACCACCGGGGTTGGTATTGCTGGGGTATCTATTCTAAGGTAAGGAATCTGTCACTAACGTGTCTCTTTCAGATGCACAAGTTACTAACTTGTGTAACGATATATCTGTAAGAGACAGTAGTTAGTGACAGATTCCTACGCCCACCCATCCTCCCCGTTCTGCGAACTGATTTCTAGGGTTAAGGACATCCCTTTCAGGGCCCTAGTTTTTTTCAGACACCTATGTCAGCTTCTTGCATGGCTCTGCGTTCCTGGCGCGGAAAGTCGTGTACAGAACTGACGTCAGCGCGCAGGGGCGGCGCCTAAGTACTGCCCACGACGGACGCGGAGCCGCACGACGCCGCCTACCGACGCGCAAGGGTACTGCTACGCAAAAAACGTTCCGGATCCAGCCTGACGCCTGGGGATATTCTAAGGTAAGGAATCTGTCACTAACTACTGTCTCTTACAGATATATCGTTACACAAGTTAGTAACTTGTGCGTATAGTTCCTGTACATACCTTGCTTATTGCTGAAACTTAGTACATGCTTACCTGTAACTGAAGATCTTGGTTCAAAATATGTATAAAAAAAGTCTTGCTATTTTTTTAATAAATTGGTCTTGATTTCATTCTTGAGTGTGTGTTCCATTTATTGCCTCTGTGAGTACAACAAATGCTTAGCACTACCCTCTGATAAGCCTAACTGCACGCCCACACTACAACAAAATAGTGCGTTAGTATTATCTACTTTTGCCTCTGTAAACCATTATGGGTCTCGCCGACCTCTCTGCACAGTGTACCCCATTGTGGTGCACCACATAGAGGAGGGTTTCCTACACTGGTTAACCACATCTGCCAGCGAGGACGCAAGACCCTCTCTGTACCTCACCACGCCTCACTCCCTACTGCTCCACCGCACGTCATGCTTGAGTCGATGTTCAGAACTTGAGGAATCCACCAGAAATATTGTTACCCTCTTCCATAAGGGCACACTACTGACACATAATCTATGCACAGCATGTGAATCTAGAATAAGGATCATGCCCAAAAGAAAATAGTTAGTTACCTACCCGTAACAATGGCTTTGCTACTTGAAAGGTTTCTATCTTAACATGTAACCTTCTGCCTCTCAGTTGAAGGGAGGTAGTGGTCAATAAAAAAAAATCAATCTATAATGTAAGTTACACACTGTGACTTGGACTTTGTGAGTTTATGGTTGCTATTAAAGTGATCCAACTATTAATGCCCTTCCAGAACCAACCTAGTTTTTTTACTTTTACTGTGATGATCGTTAGGTAATTTTATGATAGTGGTGTTATTGTGATACTCAGTAATATCTTTGTTAAATTATTTATGAGAGTAAGCTATTAAAAATTATGCTAATTAAACAATGTTTTAGTTCCTTTCATGTTTATTAAGGAATATCTAAAGCTTTAAAAATGGTTTACAAAGGCAGCTCTAATATATGTGTTTTTCCACGGTGCACATCATTTCATTTTCTTTGCTTTGCATATCTGTGTTTATTTCAGGAGCTGAATAAGCGTCAGACTCAGAAGGATTTAGAACATGCTATGTTGCTGAGACAGCATGAGTCCATGCAGGAACTGGAGTTTCGCCACCTCAACACCATACAGAGAATGCGTTGTGAGTTAATAAAGCTTCAGCACCAGACAGAGCTCACCAATCAGATGGAGTATAACAAACGCCGGGAGAGAGAGCTGAGACGCAAGCATGTAATGGAGGTTCGACAGCAGCCGAAAAGCCTCAAGGTAACCTTTCATAGAATGCATATTTGTGCTTTTAATGGGAAGCCAATTACATATTTACTTTAGTATTATCAATCCACTGCTTCCCCTTTTCTTTATTAATATAGCTTCTGCAGATTTACAGACTTGAGGCTGAAGTGAAGTATGTGGTTCTTGTATTGTCTCACTTTTCTAGTTTCTCTAAATCATGGAAAGCCCCTACAACAGACCTTGATAACTGTTCAAAACAACCTCACCTCGATGGGGTCTCCAATAGCATGTGTTTGTGTGTATGTACATTTTTTTGTGTGTGTATATACATATATATGAGCAGCCACTGAGTGGATGGCCTTAAGCCCCACCTCACATTGGCATTTAGATTCTCCAAGAAGATAAATGGGTCTCCATGATAAATAGGTCTCACCTGTGAGGTGTGTGGGATTCATATTGATTTATAAAATATATCACTTCTTCAGAAATGTAGTGGTTAATAAGGCACTGTTATTCTAATATATATTTTTCCTGTTGATTCCTCATCATTTGAAATACCGCTAAGCATCAGACGTGATTTAGAAATAAACTCACATTTCACATGTGGATGTCATAGCTGTTCCGTTGACAGAACGTCATTACTAAGACCATGGGATGTGGAGTAGCTGCTTTATAAAGATGCTACGTTTTGTGTATATTGTCTGTTTTTTCCCACACAACACAGATGCAGGATCCGCTGATTGCCACATGTCCCTGGGTTATGTTATTGTTTCTTGTCATATTTCTATTTTGTTGTCTTCATGTCTTCACCCAAATTATACTTAATTTAGTGAGCTAAGTGCCATTTCAATATCAGTCCTTGACTTATAATTGCCACTTTTTTAATTGTTACATGTCACCTAGGTCTTTGGTTTTTGAGCTTCAGCATGTTAAAGCACCAGGGAATTGACAGATCAAAGATTATTTTTTTTGGACAGCACTGTGATTTTGGCTGACCATTGCTCTTATAGTGGTCAAGAGGAGACGCACAAGAGGAACTCATCTCCAGCAGATGCTGAAACACCCTACAGGAAAAAGTAGGACAGGCTTTTTTTGTCAGTCGTCATCGGGTGTCAAATCCGGGACATGAGAAATCCTCCCTGCCACTTAGTCTTCAGGACAGGATGATGAGTTCAAAGTGGCAGTGGTGCCATTCTCTTTGTCAACCGACCTTAAATATTGCTTTGTTTTTAATGATGTCCTGTTGAAGGTTTTTTCTGTTTCACCATCTGCTGAAGCCCAGTGTACTTGTTATCCTTTCTCCAAAACTGTTACGATATTGAGTGATGCTTATGTTTTCATCAAGAAGTGCAAAGGCATAGACATCTGCCCTATCTTGGATATTTTGTCACCATGTTCCTGTGACAGGCTATGTCGAAGATAATATTAGTCCAGATATTCCTAATCTTACAATTTCAGGACTGACTGGTGTTTCTGGAACTCCAACATTCTTATTACTATGCCCCCATCAGTCTGCCATCGGTGCTTTGAAGTGGGAATGGACACTATTTGTTTGCAACTCGCCTGTTTGGTGTAACATCTGCATCTAGGATATTAACATATGTGATATAAGTGGTATCTGTTCATTTTCACCGTTCATGAGTCTGTATCGTCTTTTTGGGTGACTGGCTTCTCTGGGAACAGGCAGTCTTGGATTGCTGTTCACCTTCGAGTGACTTGCAGTTTCATGCACATGATGCTTTTCTTTCGCAGTGTGATGAAGTATTGATTCAGTGTTAGACACTACCTGGGCGTAAGGAACTCTTCACGCCTCCTCCCACCCCAACAGAGAGACAGCGTTGTGTTCTCCACACTATTGGCTTATTTTGTTTAGATGTGTCAATGCAAGACATTGTTTTCTTTCTACTGGGTTTGATGGCGTATATATCTATATTCCTTCAATTTTCGTCGGAGTGTCTCTGCAGTGGAGTCTATGAAAGCATTCGCATTAGACATGTTTTACACGTTTTCAGCTTTGTTTCTGTGATTCTTGTGGGACATCTGACAAGATCTTGCTGGCAGTAGTCCCCGTTCACAGTGATGAATGTGTCACTGTAGAGTTATAGGGCGCATCTGGTTGAGTTTTTTTTTATACCAGTCTCTGACAAACTCAGGAGAATAGGGGGTCACCTGAATCTTGGTAGATTTCATAGATGTTTCCTGTTGTCAAGCTGCAATCGTTAGTAGGAAATGACAAAAATCGCTATGACTTATATTCTCGCAGTATTGTACTACATAAGCCTCTATCCCCCTCATTGTGCGACTTGGTAGACAGTCTGAAAGGTGGAGAGGCTCCACTTTACTTAAAGGCTTCTATAGCTCAGACACTCTACGGATCAATGGAAATTGGAATCCTCCAGTGCTCTTCTTTTTGAAGAAAATCTACTGAACACCTAGAAAAATAATTTCAAACAACCTGTGCTGCAGATCTGAAAGAGACACGTTAGTGACAGATTCCTTACCTTAGAATATCCCCAGGCGTCAGGCTGGATCCGGAAAGTTTTTTGCGTAGCAGTACTCTTGCGCGTCGGTAGGCGGCGTCGTGCGGCTCCGCGTCCGTGCGTCGGCGTCGTGATCGCCGGGATGACGTCGCGGGCAGTACTTAGGCGCCGCCCTGCGCGCTGACGTCAGTTCTTCTTTTCCGCGCCAGTAAGCGCAGATCCGGGAAGAGCAGTGCCCTAGTCACTTTTTGACTATCTTTTTGGTGAATTTTTTCACTGTTTCTTCAACGAGTCTTCACTACTCCTAAGGTGTCGTAGGGATGCCCGGCTTTAAGCCCTGCGAGGAATGTGGTCGCATGATGTCGATCACGGACCCGCACCTCGAGTGTCTCTTTTGTCTCGGCCGAGACCACGACACGAAGTCGTGTCCTGACTGCCGGAAACTTCATCCTAAGGCTTTGCGAGAGCGGTTTCGAAAGCTCCTTGAAGTCCGGCATTCGGCCCGCGCCGCACCAAGCCCCGGTCCCGGGAGAGGTCGAGGGGCCGGACGCGGAGTCCCCGCCGTTCGTCGGATTCAAAGTCTTCGCGCTCCTCCGGTAAGTCGAAGCACAAGAAGTCTAAGCGGCGTCATCGCTCTAAGACTTCGCCTCGCCGGTCTCGCGACTCGGCTGAGGTCCCCTGTCGGCACCGTCCCGCCCCGCGGCCCCGGACGTGCCTGTCGAGTTACCCCCGCAGTACCCGCCCTACCCGGGCTCGGGGCGACTCCGGCCGATATACAGGAATTCCTGTCGGCCATGGCCCGCCTCTTCGGGCCTCAAGGTCCCTCCGTGCGCCTCCGGGCCCCGCGGGCCCTGATTGGGTTGCTCCGGCGTCGCCGTCGACTCCGGGCCCGGCGCGTCGCCTGTCCCACCAGCCTTCGTCCCGGCCTCGGCCCGGTCCCGGCCTCGACCCGGCTCCGGTGGGGCCGCAACCCCCATCGACGCCGGTTGACTCTAACCACGCCTCCGCGACGCCGATGTCCCCAGTGCCGTTTCCCGACGCCGTCCGGGGCTCCGGGCGGCGTCGTTCCCCGGTTCTCTCCGGGTCCGGACATGGTGCCGGAACGGCGCCGCCCGACGCCGTATCCGGCGCCGATGAGACCTTGGGTCCCTGATGTCCCTCCTCCTCCATATTTTCAACCTGAGGAGGACCAGGAGAGCTGGGAGGGTCTGACGACCCTCTCACACAACAGTGCGAGTTTGACCCGGACTGGGTTGAGGAACTTGGGGATGCCAGTGGTCTGGATACCTCCCCTGACTCTGGCATGCTGTCTCCTCCCGTGGCAACGGAGGAGGGGGCTAATTTTGCAACGGTGTTGCGTAGAGCTGCTGGAGCCTTGAATCTCCAGTTGCCTACAGTGGTCGTCAGGTCTAACATCCTGACTGAAGTGCTTCAGCCGGCGGCCTCTCTTCGGAGACTGTGCTGCCGTTCAACGAGGCACTGACTGACGTTCTTTGGGTGCCTGGTCCAAACCCACCACAGGGGCTCCTGTGGATAGGAACGTGGCCCGACGCCATCGCCCTGCTCCGGGCGACCCCCTGTTTCTCTCCCAACACCCCACCCCTGAGAGCTTGGTTGTCCAAGCCTCTGCCTCCCAAACCGCCTTCCCTACCGCCCCTCCGGATAGGGAATCCAAGCGCCTGGATCACTTTGGGAAGAAGGCTTTCTCTTCCTCCAGTGCTGGCTTGCGGTCTGTTAATACCGCTTGCCTCTTGGGCCGATACACCCACTCCCTGTGGGATTCGGTGGCAACTGTTTTGCCGCAGTGTTCTGAGGAGGTCCAGACACTGCTTACCCGCGCCATTGCGGAAGGGCGTGATGCGGCTAAATATACCATCCGCTGTGGCCTTGATACCGCCGACTCGCTGGGCAGATCGCTTGCAACGACGGTGGCGCTGCGTCGCCACGCCTGGCTGAGAACCACTGGTTTTTCGGGAGATGTCCAGAATACACTCATGGACATGCCCTTTCATGGTGTCGGTCTTTGGTTCGAAGGCAGACCATGCGCTGGAGCGTTTCAAGGACTCTCGGGCTACTGCTAAGTCCCTGGGCCTTGCTGTTGTGCGCCCTCCGCTCACGTCTGCTTTTCGCCCCTTTCGTGGCCACGGAAGGGGCGCCCAGTCACGTCCGCAGCCCGCCAACGGCCCGCGCAGCAAGCGCCTTCGCGTGGCCGAGGACGTGGATACCGCCGTGGCGGTTCGGGCAACCAGCGTGCGGGTCAGGCCACCACCTCCAACCCGTCCGCGGCCTCCAAGCCCTCCTAGTCCCTCCTTTCCAGGTACACAGTACGCCAGTTAGGGGCAGGGTCCGCCATCACCTTCACCTCTGGCGTCCCATCACCTCGGACAGGTGGGTCTTGGACATTGTCCGAAGGGGCTACTCCCTCCCCTTCGAGACCACCCCCCAGCCATGCCACCTCAATTCCACCGCATGTCAGGGGATCACTTGGCGCTTCTACAGAAGGAAGTCACGCCCTCTTGGCCAAGAGGGCCATCGAGCATGTTCCGACCCCAGAAGTAGGGCGTGGTTGCTACTCCCACTACTTTCTGGTGCCCAAAAGGACAAGGAGGACATGCGTCCTATCTTGGACCTCCGGAACGCCAATCGCTTCCTCCGGAAGGAGAAGTTCAAGATGCTCACCCTAGCTCAGGTCTTGACTGCCCTCGACCCCGGAGACTGGTTGGTAGCGTTGGACTTGCAGGACGCCATTTCCACATCCTCGCTCCTGCCGGCCCACCGGCGTTACCTTCGGTTCACGGTAGGCCTCGAGCATTTTCAGTTCACCGTGCTCCCCTTTGGCCTTACGAGTGCCCCTCGGGTGTTCACGAAAGTGATGGCGGTGGTCGCACCTCATCTGCGCCGGGCAGGGGTTTCAGTCTTCCCCTACCTCGACGACTGGCTGCTGAAGGCGGGCTCGTCCCAGGCAGTCGTCTCCCACCTCCAGACTACGGCCGAACTCCTGCACTCGCTGGGGTTCTCCATCAATGTGCCAAAGTCGCATCTGATTCCTTCTCCACAGCTCCTTTTCAACGGAGCAGTTCTGGACACGACGCAGTTTCGGGCCTATCCTCCCGAACGGCGAGTCCGGGATATTCAGGCTATGATTCCGATCTTTCAGCCTTTATCCTGGGTTTCGGTACGGATGACCCTGAGGCTGCTGGGCCTCATGGCCTCCTGCATCCTGCTGGTCACTCATGCCAGATGGCATATGCGGGCTCTGCAGTGGGACCTGAAGTTCCAGTGGGCGCAGCACCAGGGCGACCTGTCCGATCACGTCCAGATCTCGGAGGGGACTGCAAGACAGTTGCAGTGGTGGCTCTCGAACCGGCAATGGGTCATGGGCAGATCCCTCTCCCTTCCCCAGCCAGAACACACAGTTGTGACGGACGCGTCCCTTCTGGGATGGGGGCGGTCATATGGGAGAGGCGGAGATCAGAGGCCTCTGGTCTCCGGCGGAGTCCCGGCTCCATATCAACCTTCTGGAGCTCCGGGCGATCCGACTTGCACTCAAGGCATTCCTTCCTCTGTCAAAGGGAAGGTAGTGCAGGTGTTCACAGACAACACCACCGCCATGTGGTACTGCAACAAACAAGGCGGGGTGGGGTCGTGGACCCTTTGTCAGGAGGCTCTGCGCCTCTGGACATGGCTGGAACATCAGGGCATGTTCCTGGTGGTTCAACACCTGGCAGGTTCCCTGAACGCCAGGGCGGACGAACCTCAGCCGCAGGTGCATGATGGATCACGAATGGCGTCTTCACTCGGAAGTGGCGCAAGGACTCTTTCTACAGTGGGGAGAGCCTTGGTTAGATCTATTCGCCACCGAAGAGAACGCGCAATGTCATCAGTTCTGCGCGTTGGAATTTCCAAGGCGGCACTCGCTCGGCGACGCTTTTCGTCACGAGTGGAGTTGCGGTCTATTGTACGCCTTTCCGCCTATACCACTTCTACCCAGAGTGTTGAAGAAGATTCGGCACGACCGGGCCCAAGTCATTCTTGTGGCTCCGGACTGGGCTCGAAGAGTTTGGTATCCCGAGCTACTCAATATGAGCGTGGATCCCGATCCGTCTGCCTCTTCGGGAGGATCTTCTGTCGCAGCAGCAGGGGACGGTCCTCCACCCGAACCTGTCCAGTCTACACCTGCTTGCGTGGAGACTGAGCGGCGGCAGTTGATTCCTTTCGACTCTGCCTCCCGAAGTTTGTGATGTGATTCTGGCAGCCAGGCGTCCCCTCCACTAAGGTGGTATACGCCTGCAGGTGGAACAAATTTGTGGCATGGTGCACAGCAAAGGCTGTGGATCCCCTTTCTGCCCCTCTTTCTGAGGTCCTTCTGTTCCTTCTCTCTGGCCCAACAGGGTTCTGCCCTGGGTACCATCAAGGGTTATCTTTGTGCTATCTCGGCCTTCCTCAGGCTCCCTGATCAGCCCTCCCTTTTCAAGTCCCCTGTTGTTAACAGGTTCTTAAAAGGCATTACTCACCTCTTCCCTCCTGTTCCGTTTGTGATGCCTCAGTGGGACTTGAACTTGGTTCTTACCTTTTAATGTGCGCTCCTTTGAGCTCTCTACATAACTGTCCTCTTCGTCTTCTGACTCTGAAGACAGCCTTTCTGGTGGCCATCACCTCCGCTCGGCGGGTGAGTGAGCTCCAGGCTCTATCTTGCAAACCTCCCTTTCTGTCTGTTCATCCAGACAAGGTTGTTCTTCGGACGCGTCCGTCCTTCTTGCCAAAGGTGGTTACTGCTTTCCACATTGGGCAGACCATCACTTTGCCCACCTTCTTTCCGCCTCCGCATCCTTCCAGAGAGGAAGAGAGGCTCCACCGTCTGGACCCAAAACGTGCGCTCTCTTTCTATATTGACCGCACAAAACACTTCCGGGTGGATGACAAGCTCTTTGTTGGCTACGTGGGCGCCAAAAGGTCGGGCGGTGCACAAGAGGACCATCTCCCGCTGGGTTACCTTGTGCATCAAGACCTGCTATTCTTTGGCTAAGAAGGAGCCTCCTGTTGGGCTGCGTGCCCATTCCACCAGGGCAACGGCTGCTACCACGGCCTTGGGCCGCGGTGTTCCGCTGCCGGTTATCTGTCAGGCAGCTACGTGGGCCTCGCTGCACACGTTTACAAAGCATTACTGCCTTGACAGTCAGGTCCGGAGGGACGGCTTCTTTGGCCGTTCTGTCCTCCAGGACTTCCTTGTCTGATCTTTGTTCGCAGACCCACCACCGGGTTGGTATTGCTGGGGTATCTATTCTAAGGTAAGGAATCTGTCACTAACGTGTCTCTTTCAGATGCACAAGTTACTAACTTGTGTAACGATATATCTGTAAGAGACAGTAGTTGGTGACAGATTCCTACCGCCCACCCATCCTCCCCGTTCTGCGAACTGATTTCTAGGGTTAAGGACATCCCTTTCAGGGCCCTAGTATTTTTCAGACACCTATGTCAGCTTCTTGCATGGCTCTGCGTTCCTGGCGCGGAAAGTCGTGTACAGAACTGACGTCAGCGCGCAGGGGCAGCGCCTAAGTACTGCCCGCGACGTCATCCCGGCGATCACGACGCCGACGACGGACGCGGAGCCGCACGACGCCGCCTACCGACGCGCAAGGGTACTGCTACGCAAAAAACTTTCCGGATCCAGCCTGACGCCTGGGGATATTCTAAGGTAAGGAATCTGTCACTAACTACTGTCTCTTACAGATATATCGTTACACAAGTTAGTAACTTGTGCATATGGACTAGTTTGATATTTTTCTTTCACCCTGACAGTTGGCTGTTTTGTACCCTCACTTACCACTGTGGGTGTATGGCATAGTTGAACGCTTTTTACTTGTTTAACTTTTAAATTACTCCAGTATTGGAGCTTTCATAGATTCACATGCTTGAATCATTCCCCATCGTCATTATGGGAGTCCCCAGTACTTTAAATAGTAGTTAGTAGTGATAAAAGTAGACTGGTAGGAAAAGACTAGAACAGGCCTAGGCCTCACAGTTTATTAACCTATCATAGTCATTATTAAAAAAGAGACCAAAGTTTTGCCTTAGCCAATCAGCATCGACCACCCTCTAGAACACCCATGAGAGAAGCTCAGAACCTTAGATTATATACCGAACGTTGTGCTAGGGTGTCTCCTCTGAGCCCTGCTCAGCTTTTCTTCAAGAAGATTTTCTGGACTTCACCTTTCTAGGGAAGTGACTTTATTTGATATATTCTCTCAAATCAGATATATTTCTACTCTTTATATCTGTTTTTTGTCAGAAATCTGACTGAGTCATGTCAGAGAAAACAAAAAAGGCTCTCTTTAGAGAGTTTTCCACTTGTCTGAAGAAGAGATTGTATGTGGAAAACCCTCACAAAGAGTGCATTTATTGTTTATATCCTGCTCATAAGGCATCTGACTGCAAGATATGTCGCACCTTCTCGAATAAGAGTCTCAGAGACCGTGAGGGAAGGCTTCTTACTTGGCTCCAAAAAATGAAGACCAGGTCTGATCCTGTGTCAGACTCAGAGAGCGAGCAGTCTACTTCATCAAAGATTTCCCTCACAAGAGAAAGGGAATCATCACACTCTGTCAAGGAACCCCACTCAAAATGTGCCACAAATCCTTTCAGGATGTCTCCTCGGGGCACAGTAAAGGGTCTCTCAAGAAAGAACAGCCTTATAAGTCTGTATCTGAGCCAAAAGCTCCACCTCCAGGCCTAAAACTGACTTTTAAAAAGCCTTCTTCAGTTCTCTGCAACTCAAGAGGGATTTGCCGTTGACAACAAGGGGATTCACTTCAGGGACGTCATCGTCGTCTATTCAGGCCCCGATTTCATCAACTATCCCTCTGCCATCGTCGATGAGAATCTCCTCACTGTCACTGAAATTAAAGCCGCTGACGGAAATGTTCCAGTCGACGAGATCGTCATCGTTGACGAAGACAGTACCGCCAACACAGACACCGTCGTGGACGAAGACACCGTCGTGGACGAAGACAGGAAGGCCCCTTTGGACCTGCATATAGTCCATCAGATTTGCATGTCCGGTATCAGTCAGAGGACGATGAGGAGCAAGACTGCTATGGTCAAGTTTACTATGCACAGCCTGAGCCAGGCCGCCAGTACTATCAACAGGAGACGGTGACAGTGCATCCTGCTTTAATTTCAGATCTTCAGTCAATGCTTGAAGACTACCACCGCCGTTTCGCACCTCCAGATGCTGTTGCTGTTTCTCCATCTATAGTGGGGTCACCGGTGCAAAAATCCACTCCTACCAGACTGTCACTCCCAAACACTCTGCAGCCTGTTCCTCTCCAGGAAACAGTTTCTAAAGATGAAGAACGTGAGGAAGGAGAACTTTGCGACGTGGGTGCAGAATGGGATAATTACTCAATCATTCGGCCTGCTTCACCAACACCTCCTCCAGTAGGCTCTCCACCAGAGGACATAGGAGGTTTTCATAATCTTCTAGAGCGTACAGCAAAAAGATTTGCTTTACCACTCCCTTCAAAGCAATCCGACTGTTTCCTTTACGATTTTAAAGAACCATACTGTAAATCCGTTGGAGCCATACCAATTATCGATTACATTTGGGAAGAGGGTATGCGGATTATGAAGACCCCAGCATCTATACCAGCAGGGCTTCTGCGCCTTGACAAAAAATACAAAGCCACAGACAATGCTCCAGCGTGCCTTATGGGACATCCGAAACCAGATTCCGTGGTTAAGCAGGCAGCTCAACGCTGCTCAAAAAATCCGGCAGCACCCCTTTCAGGTCCTCCTGATAAAGATGGCAGGCGTCTAGATTCAATTGGAAAGAGGTTTTCATCAATGTCAGCATTGACAGTGAAAGCAGCAATTTCTCTGGCGATCTTAGGGCGCTATGATCGCCAGATGTGGTCCGACATTTCTTTCTACATGGATCAACTCCTGGAGGACGCTAAAGAAGAGGCAAAAAAGATAGTACATGAGGGGGAGAGAGCATCCAACGAAATAATAGATTTCCGCCATGAATGTTGCCATCACAGGTTTCAGGTAGTTGGCAGGAGCGGCAGTTCTCAGAAGACAGGGCTGGCTTAAAGCCATCTCTTTCCGCCCTGAGGTTCAAAATACAATCTTGGACCTCCCATACGATGGAGAGGATCTCTTTGGGAGTCAAGTGGAAGAAGCCCTCAAAACGATCAGAGAATCCGCATACCGCCGAATCTTTGGGGACGCTCCAATTTCGGAAACCTCCTTTTCGTGGTTCCCGAGAGAAAGGGCAACAATCCTATAGGGGAGGCTATCAGCAATACCGATACCATGCGTACTCGTCAAGTCTCCAGCCTTTTCGTTCCCGCTTCCGTAGACATCCTATGTTAGAGCAAACAGAGGAAAGTCAGCACGACCAGGCAAGGATGGGGGCCGTAGACAATGATAACTCACAGGTTCCGGCTCCAAATCCCTCACCACAATCTCCTCGTGCTTTCCCATCAAAAACTTTCAACCGCGCAGGCAAAATTTCCAACCACCTCTTCCAGTGGCAAACCATTACAATGGACAAGTGGGTTCTACGTCTGATACAATTTGGGACACACTGGAATTTATCCAAAAACCACCTATAACCCCACCACAGCTTTTTCAAGTCAAAACGTCTCACATCTCTTCAACAAGAGGTCAATATAATGCTCTCCAAAGGGGCGATAAAGATGGTCCTAGTCTCTCAGAGGGGCAAAGGTTTCTACTCCTGTTTCTTCTTAATCAGAAAGAAGTTAAGGCAGTGGCTACCAATTCTCGACCTCAGAAGCTTCAATCTTTTTGAAAAATCAATCCTTTCGGATGATTTCTCTGCAGGAGGTTCTGAGTCTTTTAGACCAATCCGATTACATGACCTCATTGGGCCTCCAAGATGCGTATTTCCACATACCCATTCATCCAAAGCACAGGAAATATTTCAGGTTTTTGGTTGCTGGACGCCATTTTCAGTTCAAAGTGCTCCTGTTTGGCCTAAAATCAGCACCCAGGATTTTCACAAAGTGCCTTGCGCCATTCGCAGCATTCCTCAGGCAAAGCCAGCATCAGGTCTTCCCGTATTTGGATGACAGGCTGATAAAGGCACCTTCCGAGTCAGCAGCGTGAGCATCAACACAAGCCTGCACAGATCTTTTCCATCGACTGGGTCTCACTCTCAATCTGGAAAAGTCCAAGCAGAACCCATCGCAAAAGATCATCTTTCTAGGAGCAAAGCTAGATACGGGGTGCTTAAAAGCATATCCTGCGGAAGAGCGGCGACTTCAAATGCTAGCGGCATCCATAAGAACAAGAAAGTCTTTCAGTCCGATTATACAAGTCACTCTTGGGAATGATGTCTTCATGCATACCTCTGATCCCATTTTTGTCGCCTCAAAATGCGACCTATCCATGAGGAGCTGGACAAACAGTGGGCACAATCCAAAGGACATGGTCAAGGTAACCCCATGAATGCTAAAGGCGTGGTGGATAGACCAGAACCATCTGCCAGGTGGGCTGTCTCTCAAACACATGCCAACACCCTTCGTAATCACCACTGATGCATCCCTGGAAGGCTGGAGAGCTTACTTCCAAAAACTGCAAGTGAGCGGCAAGTGGCATCGGACTCAACGTCAATCACACATAAACATGCAGGAATTAAAAGCAGTCCATTTAACCCTTAAAGCCTTTCTTCCCAGAATACAAGGTTTGTCGGTGCTTGTCCGAACAGACAATACTACAACGATGCATTACATAAGCAAACAGGGCGGCACACGATCTCGCCTACTTTCCAGAATGGCACAGAGGTTATGGGAATGGGCTATAACTCACAAAATCTGCCTCCAGAGCGTAGCATGTTCCAGGAATACAAAACACGACTGCGGATACACTCAGCAGACTCACAACATCGTGCCACGAGTGGGAACTACACCAACAGACCCTGCACGACATCTTCAGCCGCTGGGGCACCCCAGAGTTAGATCTATTCGCAACTCTCCGGAAATGCAAACGCTGGTACTATGCAAGCTGGCAACCCCAGTGAGGGTCATGGGAGAATGCCTTTTCGATTGCATGGGCCGGCATCTTTGCCTACGCTTTCCCTCCCACTCCTCTTCTACCAAGAGTCATCAGGAAGATGGACGAGCCCTGCAAGCTGATTCTCATTGCTCCAGCATGGCCACGTCAACACTGGTGCACGGAACTGCTTCTTCTCTCTCAGGTTCCGCACATCCGACTACCAGTATTCTCCAACCTCCTCACGATGAACCAGGGGGAGATCCTACATCCGGATCCTCGACCCCTTCACTTATCGGCATGGCTCCTGAGTTCAATGAGTTCCAGCATCTGAACATTTCTGATGACTGTAGAGCGGATAGTACCAACAAAACTTATCGCTTCAAATGGAAGCGTTTCTGTATCTGGTGCTGCCAAGCAGAAATACATCCGTCTTCCTCCTCTCCAGAACAACTCTTGCCATACTTCCTACAATTGGCGCAATCAGGTTTGGCACATAGTTCTTTAAAGGTCCATCTAGCAGCCATTTCTCGCTACAGAAGGACACTCTCCTCTCCACCGTTGTGGTCTTCCAGGATAATCAAGGAATTCCTCAAAGGTTTGTTTTGTGCCTATCCTCCTGTAAGGCCTCCACCTCCAGCAAGGCAGTTAAATACGGTTCTCTCACAACTGATGAAGCCTCCTATAGAGCCGATTTACAGGGCAGAGATCAAGTTCCTATCGTGGAAGTTAGCTTTGCTTCTTGCACTGACGTCCACCATAAGAGTAAGTGAAATGCAAGCATTTGTTAGAGGAACCATTTTTACAATTCAAGTCTGACGGTCTTCTCCTCCGCACAAATCCAAAGTTTATACCAAAGGTTCCTTCAGACTTCCATTTGAATGAGCCGGTGGTACTAAAGACTTTCATCCCGAATTCATCGACTGCTGCGGAGAGGACCCTTCATTTGCTAGACGTCAGGCGTTGCCTTAAGTTCTATCTGCAAAAAACAAAACCCTTTCGCAAGTCTTCTCAATTTGTCGCATGCAGCGCTCCAAGGAAAGGTTTCCCGCTTTCTAAGCAGAGTATATCTAGATGGATATCCAGTGCCGTACTATTTTGCCATTGCAAAGCTGGCAAACTACTATCCTCAAGAGTCCGGGCCCACTCGACGAGGGCTGTGTCTGTGTCTACAGCATTGTTTGCGGGAGTGTCTCTTCCTGAAATTTGCTGTGCAGCAACGTGGAAGAATAGACACATATTTACAAGACACTACTGTTTGGATTCAACAGTCCTAAATGACGCAGCGGTGAGACAAGCAGTGCTTTGCAATCTGTTTCATTAAGGTGAGCCATCCCTGTATACCCTCCTACCTTTCATGGCTGTAGAACATTTTTGTATGATAGAGTATTTGCACTGTTTAGTGGTCAGAGGAATTTATTTCCTAATTGTTATTTCCTATGATTTCATTGTGATTAACATATGGCTTGATATTTACTTAAAGATTTGCTGTCGCATTGTCTGGTTATGTTGTTTAAGGCCATTATAGATGTGCTACTTAACTGCTTGCTACTCTGATTCAAGCATGTGAATCTATGAAAGCTCCAATAATGGAGTAAGAAATAAGTTACTTACCTGTAACTGTTGTTCTCCAGTATTGGAAGCTTTCATAGATTCACATGCGACCCACCCTCCTCCCCGCGGGGACAGCAAACCTGCCTCTATTTCTCTATATGAACGATAGCACTAGTGCTAGAAAATGTGAGGTTCTGAGCTTCTCTCAGGGGTGTACTAGAGGGTGGTCGATGCTGATTGGCTAAGGCAGAACTTTGGTCTCTTTTTTAATAATGACTATGATAGGTTAATAAACTGTGAGGCCTAGGCCTGTTCTAGTCTATTCCTATCAGTCTACTTTCAACGCTACTACTATTTAGAGTACCGGAGACTCTCATCATGACGACGGGGAATGATTCAAGCATGTGAATCTATGAAAGCTTCCAATACTGGAGAACTACAGTTACAGGTAAGTAACTTATTTCTTCCACATCATCTCTCAAAAACCTGGTTAGGTTCAGGAAGTTTCTCATTGAGTCCTGTGATATTTATGTGACAGAGAAAGTAGTAGTATCTGGCCAAAAACCTCACCGTAGCTCCCTCAAAGCCTTATAAGATTTGTTTGCCCAAAATAATTAAACATCTACATCCATCCCAGATCCTGAACATAGGTTTTTGCCCAGTGGGTGAAGTCCTTTGTATATGAGAAGGAATGTTACTATCCCCAATGCCTTCCAGATTGAGAAACCCCATTCTGCGGACAAACAGAAAATGCATCCATAGTCTCTCAAATACGTAAATGTTCCAGATATCTCTAGATTCAACATATGCCTTAAATGGGATGATGACAGTTTTGACACCAAATTCCTCATAACCTTGTGCTCTGAAGCTGTCTAGCCCCTTGTGGCCCTCGTGGGAAGGTATCTAAGTCACTACATCCTTCATGTGGTCTTCTTTGAGATGTACTTCCATCTTCCTTTCCTCCACTGGCTAAAGCCACAGCGTTAATTCGAGGAAGAGGAGGAGCAGCAGTGGAAGAATAGGAGCATGGACAGTAGGAAACATGGTGAGCTGTTAGTGTGGCTCTAACTGAATATGAGAGCTGCAAGTGTGATTATTATATAGTCCAGGATGAATGAATATAGGCTTTGTAAAGCGCGGACTTAGCCCAGGGGCATCAAGGCGCTGTGGAAAGGGATCAGAGAGGTCCATAGGTGGAGGGTTTACAGATTCAAGCTGGTGAAGAGCCAAGTCTTCAAGGCCTTACGGAACGAAGAATGAAGTTCCAGAGCCGAAATTGAAGGAGGAAGAGAATTCCACAATTTGGCTCCAGCCAACGAAAAGGCCCTACCCCCCACCCCCATCTGGATTTTCTGAACCAGGGAACTCTCACCAGATTCTTGCTGGCAGATCTTAGCTGCTTGCCGGGGACATATCTGCGAAACAGCTTTTTAATGTCTTCTGATCCCCTATTGTAAAAAGCCTTGTGCACGAGGCACAGGGCTTTAAACACAATTCTCCGGCCTAGTGGAAGCCAGTGCAGACTTCTGATGGTAGCTGAAACAGAATGGAATTTAGGAAGGCCCATCACCAGCCTGGCAGCAGCATTCTGCACAAGTTGGAGTCGGTGTAGGAGTCCCTTATTTAACCCTACATAAAGGGCATTACAATAATCTAATCTAGTATGAGATAATGATATGTGCAAAAGTTTGTATTTTCTGTGTTTCTTTGAGTTTTTTCCCCAAATTCGATGATGGACAAAAACGATGTTAGGTTCAGTATTATCAACTACCTTGAGTAGGCCAACCCTTAGTGTGCAGATTGTTTCCTACTGATCACAGTGTTCTTCTTTTAGCCAAAACATTAAACCATTTACCCTATACTGTCGAGATCAACTCTGGGATTCCAGGTCTCTGAACTGGACTCTTAGCATTTGGGTATATGCACAAATGTCAATGGTTCTAACATCAGGAGTACTGATTTGGCACGGGGAAAACAGTTCTCTAAGCCCGAGGAGGAAGCACATTGTAAGATGGTGGCTCAAAATTAAGAATTTTGGACGAGAACACCTCCAACCATCTCAATGTTGAAAACCAGTATGGGGAAAAACTTCTTTAGTATCAAAAGACATTACTACTGATTGTCCAAAAGCCAAAGCAACATCAACTCTGAAAAAGGTAGTTTAAATTATACCAAAGCTAAGAAAATTGACACCAAAAATTACTTGCAGTTCTACTTGTATGAATAAGTGAATTAATTATATTTGTAGAGCATATGTTGACCTACAAGGCATTGTGGTGCTAAAAAGCAAGACCTATAAAGGATACCGTGAGATAAGGGAAAAGTAACATAAAAGGTATGCTTTCAGTGTTCAACTAAAAAATGTACATCCAGTAATAGATTATAACCTTAAAGTGAGTTCATCCCACAATTCGGGACCCAGTAAGGACAGAGACCTACCACCCATTCTAGATTTCCTAACAAGAGGAGTTGAAAAAAGTAGCAGTATATTTGAGTGCAGAGTCCTTGCTTGCTTGTAAAGCTTGAAAAGATTACTAAGAGACAATTTCTCGAAACCATAGAACACTTCATGAATTAAGCATACGATCTTAGCTGTCACCCTTTGTTTTACTGGCTCAATTGCAGAGTCCTTCAGGCCTGTGATGGGCTATTTTGACTTTTAAAGCTGTAGGCGAACCACATCGCTCAGTTTTTAATTTTCTGCAGCTGTGAAAGTGAGAACTCAGAGAGGCCTAATTATAGCAAGTTGCAGTAGTATAACCCTCGACAAATTTGAGGCTATTACTTCACCATTCTTTAAATGTGAGTTATTATATCAAGGTACGTACATTTACATTGTGTTTTTTACATCAGGAGTGCCTTTACTTTGCAGGTAGATTTGTAAGTATTATTTCTTGTCCTATGTTTGTTTGTAGCATAGCTGGCTGTAGATACACATGCTTTGCATAATCCTGCCTTCTAGTGTTCAGCTCAGACATAACCGCTTCTGCATCATAGGATCTTCATTGATAGTTATAAACGTTGAATAATTCCCTGCTGCCAGCGCGGACCCTGGAACACCTTCTTTAACATATATAAACTTGGGAGAAATGATCATTGAAGAGTGTTGATCATTCAGATTATTTTTCCATAGAGTCGAAGTGTAGTCTGTCAGAGATGTCATTTTTTTCTGCATTCTGGAGAAAGTAGTTGAAGTCGCTGAGTAGGTTTTGAATGTACATCATTTGTCATGGGAAAAAACTATCTTTCATATAAAAAGCATGAGGAGAAAATGCAGCCTGATAGGCGAACACTGACAGGTGAAAAAAGGAGCCAGCTCCTTTAAGAACTTAAGAAGCACCCCTACCTACCATACCTTGTAATGGCAGGTTGCCTGTCAGTCAGTACTTTTTTCCGGCACCTTTAAGCAGGATCTCTGAACACCTCGGGTGTTTCTTCACACCTTTAAAACACTTGTTTTTATGTACAGCATTTTTGCAAACCAAATTTACTCGACATTTTAACATCCTGCATTTGAGTAAAATCAATTTTCCTTTATTCTGACACTTTTTTCTAGTCAGAATGTCTTTACCAACTGCCCTTTATGTGGCAGAAAGAAGGCGAGTTCAAATGTACACAAAGTATGTGTGGTTTGCCTCTCATCATCACTTCAGACAAAAAGATGTGACATTTGCAAAAAAATGTCAAAAAGGATTCCTAAGGACAAGGAGGGCATCAGACTATGAGGTCTGATGCAAGCCAAAGAGAAAAGATTGAAAAGAGCTTCATCTCGTCTTTCTTATGAGAAAACCCACAGATCTGGTAAAGACAGAGGGAGATCTACAGTTAGAAGATCTCCTTCCAGACATCATCGTCATCGATGTCACTCTCATCTGCACCGATAGTCGACGTCAAAACCACCAACGTCGCCGTCAAGGGGTTCAGTGCCGACATGCTGTCCTTTGAAAGAAGAGTCAAAGTTGACACATCATAGTCACTGTTTGGCTACTAATTCGGCGTCAAGACAGTCACCGCTGCCGTCGCTGAAGACCACGACGGCACCAACTTCGCTGCTGTCGCACACTCGATCGACATCGAAATCACATCATACGATGCCCCAAAAAAGGCATCTGTCGCCGCCGCCGCAAACACCATTATTGGCAAAATAAAAGCTTGGACGACGTCGACCTCATCTATTTCGACGTCGAGGATTTCTCAAGTCAGACTTTCTTCATCCCCAGAGTGGTCTGGCTCTCCTTACACCTGTTCTTCAGCTTCTCAAGCATCTGATGGACCTGTGACTCAGACAGATACCCCACTTTGCCCATTGAGGCCTATAATACCTCCAAATGACCCTTTACAGACACCGTTACCCCTGTGAAATGTTTCAACCTTAAGAAGGGCCTCCAAAGCTACTTCCATTTCTCCTGTTAGCAAATGGAAACCTCCTTCACATGTTTGAACACTACCCAGAATGCCCTCTAACAGAAGGACTATGTCCTTTTCACATTCTAGATCACAACCGGTATCACCATATTCTGACTCCACACATTCCTTTTATATACCAACTTCTCAACCTCAGTCACCATCTAGGTATCTCCTGTAGATGATATCCTAACTTTCCAAGATGCTTTGGTAAGAGATGCTATCAAACTAAACATCAACATAGACACTCAACAGTTTCGGTCATTCTCGAAACTTTACAACCAAGATCAGCTCCAATACCCCTTTTACCAGGTCTTTTAGACATTGTTGAAGAAAAATCCTCAATCCTGCTACTGTTAAAACTGCTACACCAAAATTGCTTAAGAAATATAAGCCACTGCAACAGGATCCTGATTTTCTCAAGATGGATCTTAAACCTGACTCAATCATTGTTACTGTGGTTAGATGTAAACATGGTTCTGCCCCAGAATACATGGCTCCAACCTTGACAGAACGAGCAAAAGAATGGATGCTATAGGTAAAAAGATCTGTGGCACAGCCTCCACCCACTTAAAGAATGCCAATGCAGCAGCTCTTCTGGGTAGATATCGCAAACAAATTTGGGATGGCATGACATCTTTTGTGTCTGATCTTCCAACTCACAGACAACAAGATTTTTTGGAAATGATTAAGGAAGGCTCATTAATTTCGAATCAGTCTATTAGTGCCGCAGTTGATTCAGTCGAAGTCTGTGCCAGTTCATTCTGCCTTGGACTTTCCCTGAGAAGATTATCTTGGCTTCGTTTATCCTCCCTAAAGCCGTTCCCTTTTCAGGTACGTCACTATTTGGACAACACACTGAGGAAGAAATGCTCAGGATGAAGAACGAGGCTGAAACACAGCTGTGGGTCTTGAAGAGCAGAAAACATTTTGCAAGCAACACTACAACCCCAGAGACAGACAATACTACTATCATAGGGTTCAAACCCCTAGATGACCCTACCAGTCTTCGCACCAACAGAAACAATCATAAAGACCAAGATATAAAAAAAGATCCACTCCAACAAAATCTTCTCAGTCCAATGACAGAAACTCCTCCAGCACTAAACTGTGAAAATCGGACACCCCCTTCACAGTTTCCCACTCCTGTTGGGGGAGCGGTGACTTTTTTACTGGAAGAGTGGAAGAACATAACCACAGACAGATGGGTGTTAAACAAAATACAAAACAGATATTCAGTCCGCTTCCAACACACTTCCCCGCTTGTCCAGCCCAGGCCTTTTTCAGCGGCTTGTCTAACCAATCTACAACACAAAACGTATTCACTACTGCAAAAGCGGGCAATAGAGAAGGTTCCTTCAAGCCAGATAAACAAAGGTATATACTCAAGTTATTTTCTGGTCCAAAAGAAAATGATGATGATTAGAGCAACTTGCATCGCGCACAGCTACTCCTATGAGTGTCCAGTCGCCTTAGCACAGATAGACAAAGGTGGAACAGTATTCCTTTATTCCTGTACAAAAAGCCAAGTTTTCAGCCTTTTTTAAAACACAGCAACATTGCTCAATGCGCGAAGCTCCAAGGGGAGCTGATTCCATGCTGCTGAACCTAGGTAGGTAAGTGAGCTTCCTCATACTCTGACACGTTGAATTCTGGAAGTCACTGCTAATAATTTCTTGATGGAGCGTAGAAGCTGATCCTGGTTCTAAGATGGCCGGCACCTATCTGGTAAAGAACCCGTTCACTAGTACTAGAGCCTTGAACAAGAATCTTTTCCTGATAGGAAGCCAGTGGAGAGCACGCAGATGAGGAGACATTCGCGTTCTGACTGGCAAGCACAGAAGAAGGTGAGCTGCCACATTTTGGACCAACTGAAGCCTGTCCAACAGATGTTCAGGCCATAATAGAGGGCATTACCGTAGTCCAACCTGGAGGTTATCAAGGCCTGAATAACCATTTTTTTGCTGTAAAGGGCAGGTGATGTAGAATAAGTTACTTACCTTCGGTAACGCCTTATCTCGTAGAGACAGGATCTAGCTGCAGATTCCTTACCTTTGAATTATCCCCAGGTGCCAGACTGGATCTGTAAATTTTATTCTACTGCAGTACCTCTGCGTGTCGTTAGAGGGTGTCGAGCGACTCCGTAGCAACGTCATCCACTAGATGTGACATCAACAGAGTCCAAGCAAGCCCTCTCATGATGCGCTAACATCCATGACCACTTTCCTCGCTACAATGCGGAGCCACTTATAAAAACTACTAGGAAACAGTGTGCCCAAAAAGAATTTTCTTTTTGTAAAACTTTTCTTATATTTGGTTGTTATTTTGTGTGTGAAACTGAAAGGCACGAGAATGCCAGAAGGGATCTGGGAAAGGAAAAGACAACCCACTTCGCAGAGCAGGAGGTCAGAAGAGTGACCATTCACCTGTACCGTAGCTGTGGGCTGACTGTAACTGCTAAATACCAATTTACGAAAGCGGTCCCCTATTGCGAACTGCGCAAGTGTGGCTTCCAGATATGTCCAATGCACCCGGCCGAATGCAGTTTCTGCATTGATCAACAGCACCACTCGCTCCACCCCCTGATGCTGTGCCTTATCGATGAGATGGAGTAGTCTCCGCGTGTTGTCACTGCATTGCCTAGTGGCCACAAATCCAGACTGGTCTCGGTCCACCAGTCCCGGCATCATCCGCCCTAGTCTGGCCGTCAAAATCCCCGTAAAAAGCTTTAAGTCAATATTTACGAGGGAAATTGGACGGTAGGAAGTGCAGTGTCGGCTATCTTTGCCGGGCTTTGGGGGTATGACAACCAAAGCCAGGAGCATCGTGGGAGGAATTTTGGAGGTGCTGCCTATCGCATTAAAAAGTCTAGTTAAGATGGGCACTAGGATGGTGCAAAAGGTTTTATAAAAAGCAGCGGAGAACACGTCAGGGCCAGGGGATTTAAGGTGTTTAAGTCGAGCTATGGCAGATATCACTTCCTCAATGCGGATTGGGCTGTCTAGGCTGGATGCCTGCTCCGGGGTCAATCTAGAGTGAGTTGTCCCTTGTAAATAGTTTAGCGAAGCCTGCTCCAGGAGGTGTTGGGCTGTGAAAAGTTTAGCATAGAAGTCACGGAATGTACGAGTTATGTCTGCGTCGTTCGAGCGTTCAGAGCCGGACGCATCCAGGATTGTGGATGAGCATGTAATTTATGGGCCAGGAGGCGTCCGCATCTGTCTCCCCCCCCACGTAAAATGAGTGTTGCAGTCTTAGGGCGGCGTATTCTGCTCTGTCCAAGTCAAGACCCGCGAATGCACCGCCTCTAATTGCCGCCATACCCAGGATGCCCCCGTCCGCTTATGAATGCGCTCTAACTCTTGCATTTGTTTGGTAAGGCCCTCTCTCTTGTCCCTACGAAGCTTGTTATCCACCAAGGAAGTGGCAATAAGTTCCCCTCTCGCAACTAGCTTGAGTGTCTCCCATAGGGTGGTAATTGAAGTGTCAGGGGTGTCATTAAAGGCCAGGAACTCCTCTAGTGTCTTAGTTTGGCGCTGTACCACTGCTGGGCGATGTAAGAGTGTGTCACGCAGCTGCCAGGAATATGGTGGCCTGTCCGAGGGGGGAATTGCTAATGTAAGCGTCAGTGCTGCATGATCTGAAAGCGAGCGGGATTCAATATCCGAGGCAAGCGCCAAAGGAAGCAGGGATTGAGACCCAATGAAAGTCATTTCTTGCGTTGGTTTTGTGCGCAGTGTAATCTGGGGGTGCAGGGAACGCCAGATGTCCATCAGTTTCAGGTCGTGTAGCCACTCCCGCCCACTCCGTGAGAGAGCCCCTGTCTTTCCCTGCCGTTGGGCCGAACAGTCCAACTGATTGTCGAAGGCCATGTTTGTCTCCCTCCAGTAAAATTTGCCTATCCGGAGATTTTGTTAATTCCATCACTGCTCATCGGAGGAATGCCTCCTGCCCTTCATCGGGCGCCTATATAGAACCAAGAGTAAAAGTCCGAGCGTTTATAGTTACTGAGATAGCTAAAAGCCGCCTTTAATTTCAGCTTGTTTTGGGCCCACCTTCCCTCCAAAGGTGCGAGAGATAAGGATTGCAACTCTGGCTGTTTTGGTTGTGTGTGAGGAAAAGTATTGGTGGGGGAAAGGCCTCGAGCGAAGTCTGTGCTTGTCCCTTGCAAGGAGGTGGGTTTCCTGTAGCAGGCATATGTGAGCACCCAACTGCTCTAAGTAGGATAAAATAGCCCTCCTTTTAATCAGATTATTTAGTGCCTTCACATTTAAGGTAAGAATTTTGGTGTTCACCACCATATGAGTCGAGACCAAGACTGGGAGCTAAGCAAGGAGCCATTGCATATCAGAAGACCCCCTCCCTCAGATGCCCCCATCATGCCGGGTGTGTGTACCCGGCAGTAAGCAGATACCTGAGCCTGGAGCCAAACATACAGGGAGCCCAGAGTAAGCCAAAAAAAAAAAGTATTACTATGAACCAATGAACAATCATCGTACGGTTGACTATAGTCCGGAGCAACGTGCTCCTAGAGAATTGGTAGAGGGGTACTAGTGGCCAGCATCTCCCCGCTCCCGCCCAGGCCCAGCCCCATGCATTCGTCAGAGGATCAAGAAGAGGGACCATAAGATTGTCCGCCATCTTCCCCTACATATCATGGTGTCAATGTTCCATGGGGGGTCTCCGGCCAAAGTTGCCAGGACCACTTGCCTTTCTTTGGCCATGGTGTTCGATCGAGGCGCAGTTGATGAGTTGGAGACTTGATTGTTATCCACCCGTGGCCACTCCGACGGTTCCTGCTTGTCTTGCCTTGTTGTGACTCCTCCACCGGAGAGACCTCAATACCTAACAGCTTGCAGGCCTCAGTCACTGAGCGCAGTTGTCGGAGCTCCCCATTGAAGGGGAAAATCAATCGGAATGGGTGACCCCATGAATATGAGATGCCAGCTGACTGTAAGTGCATGGTAATAGGCCGAAAAGCTTTGCATTTTTGTTACGTAGATGCTGCTAAATCTTGATACAGTGTGGGTTTTTGGCCCTTGAACTGGAATGCGGGGTTTCTGGCAGCACGGAGTATGCGCTCTTTAAGCTGGAACTCATGCGTGCATGTTAATATATCAGCCGGCGGGCTTTTGATGTGGTAGTCCAATGGCTCACCTAAGATTGCACGGAAAAGATCGGTCAGCAAGGCCTCTATGTTTGTGTCCTCTGTCCCGGTCGCAATACCTCGGATTCGTATGTTATTGCGCAGGGACCTGTTTTCCAAATCCTCCGTGTGAGCTTGGAGGTCCAGGTTCTGTTCACGTAGCTGGATGACCTCTTGTTGGAGGTCTTCTATCTTCTCGTCCCTGCTGGACTCGTGGTCCTCCAAGGTAGTAATCCTCTCTCCTAGGGAGTCCAAGTCCCGGCGAACCTCCCTTAGATTGGCCGAGAGTTCGCGCTTCATGGATGAAAGATCCTCTCGTATGGTGGAGAAGAGTGATTCAAGGAAGGTGCGACTGATTGGGGCCTCCACTCCATCCGCTCCCTCTATATTTTCCGTGGTCTTCTGAGGGATGGGGCCCTCTGCCAGCGGGTTAGGCATCTTGAGGAGCATGTCTTTTACCGATCTGTCTTTCCTCCCCTTACCGGTGGCCATTTCCGGGATATTGCTCCCAGCAGATCGAAGCAGATCACAACGCCCAACCAAAGGCAGTGCCAGGGGGCAATGTAATCTTCTGGGGCTCAATTTACCCCCACCGCTCCCTTGGTCTCCAGCATCGGGAGGTGGGTCAGTCCTGTCCGGCTCCTGGCTAGTGGGGCTCCGGGCCAGCCGCCAGCATCGAGGACGGTGTTTTGCTCTCCCCTTCCGGGATGTAGAGGGGGGCCCAGTCCCCGGGCCTATGGTGCCATGTTCACTACAACAGCCTGTTCTTCACCTCAGTGCCCTTGGCCTGTTCCCGGCTCCGGTCCTACAGTCCGGGCTCCAAAGCTCCAGACAAAGTCGCCCCGATGTGGGCCCCAGTCGCTTCAGGCAAGGGGGGACCCCTGCCCTGCTGGCGCTACCAACCCCGGCCAGTCAGCACTGTTCTCCGCCTCCGGCACCCACGGTCACTGTAGAGCGGAAGACGGGTGAGGGGGCGGGGGGGACCGGCCTCGCCCTCATTTATTTACTCGGGGAGTTGCCCGCCCCCCCCCTCTCTTTGGTCTTCACGGCCAGTCCGTGGCTCCCCTGGGTCTCTCTGCTGACGCAGTCTGGCTCTGCGAGCCGCCTCCACCGCCGCCCCAATCACTCCTCGCCTCTCTGGCCACTCGTTAATAGCTGAAGACTGGAGGGGGACCTTTTCAGGAGGGGGAAGGAGGCCCCTGCAGACTGATTCAGGTCCCCAGGGCCCCCCAGTATACTCTGGGCCAAGCCTCGGCCCCCCTGCCGCTCCTCACCTCTGCGGCTCTTCACCGTACATCAAGGGCAGAGGGGGGCCTCCACAGGGAATCCCGGCGCCGAAACAGGGTCCCCAGAGGTTCTGCAGTTCTCTTCGGGCCAGTCCTCAGCTGGGGACCTCCTTGTTGCCCTCTGTCCGTGGCAGTGCAGGGGTGCTCCTCCGCTAAAGCTCCCTGTCATCCTGAGCCGCCAGCTCTGGCTCCGCTGTCGATCAGCCGAGGCCCCGGCCATGCGCCGCTCCTACTGGTGCGCTGGTAGGCCCTCTGAGCACCGCACTCGCTCTCCGTTGGCCTCAGCTTCTCACCTGGTCCGCCGCGCACTCTAGACTCGAGGCTGCCTTGATCCGCTCAGGGTGCTGTCTCTCCTCTCGCCCTCACTGCAGGAGTTCAGCAGGCTGCCCCCGCCCAGCTGCAGGGCGCACGTCAGCGCGGCCTCTTCAAGCAGGCCCGCCAGCTCTGCTCTTCCGCACCGCTCCGGTCCTCTGAATGCCGCACTCGCTCTGCTCACCTCCGTCGGCTGCAGCTCCTTCCTGGATTCGCCTTGCACCGTACACTCGAGGCCACCCGGGGACCGCTCGGCATGCCGCCTCTCTCCTCTCGCCCGCTCCGCATGAGCTTTGGCAGGTTGCCTCCGCCCGGCTGCAGGGCGCGCGTCCACGCGGCCTCCTACAGCAGCTCACCAGCCTCGTTCTCTCGGGTACGATCACCTGGGTAGCTGGAACCGCTCCCCGACTTCTCCAGCACTCGGGGGGGGGGGGGTGGGGGGGGCAGAGGGGGTGGTAAGCCGGGGAACGCTGCCCCCGATGGCCCCTGCTTTGCAGCTACAGATTGAGGTCTAGCTGGGCGAGAGCGGAGAGACGAGAAAGTACGTCTCACTGAGTCGCCATCTTGGCCATGCCCCCGAGATCCTCACTTTTGATGTCACAGGAATTGTTGGAAGAAAACAAGTTGTCCCGTGGACACTGAAGATTTCCTTTTGCTTGTGAAATTTTCTCTCCTTTTCTCCCTTCTCTTCCTCTAGAAGAGGTGAGGTTCGTTCTCCTCCATAGTCATGTTATACTATGGGTTTCTTGCAGTGTTTAGTTATACCTTCTGAAGCTTTTATGGGTCCTGTCTTCTCTGAACACATTTCTTTTGTGGCGTCCGCATTTGTTATGCTGTATGCTGTATGCGCTTGTTACAGCAAGGAGAATTCATGACAGCCATAGATCTCAAAGAGGCCCATTTTCACATACCAATACATCCAACCCATCAGCACTACCTCTGTTTTCAAGTAAATGGCCAACATTATCAGTTCAAACTGTTTAACATTCAGAGTAACTACTGCACCAAGGGTATTCACAAAGTGCCTCGCTATAGTAGCAGCTCATCTCAGAAGAGAGGGTACGCACGTGTTCCCATACGTGGACAATTTGCTGATCAAGAGTGCAAACAATTAACAATGTTTGCAGGACACTAAAGGGTTATCAAACTTCTAGACAACCTGGGATTTACACTCCTCTACAAAATCCCACCTACAACCCTTACAAATGCAGCAGTTTCTCAGCAAACCCCAAACTCTAACACAGCAAAATCATATCCCAGTCCTGCAAGAGCACTAAAGTTACAACTTGCTTTGTCTCTTTTTCATCCAAATCGTCCCATAGCAGTCACAACAGTAATGAGCCTTATAGGCATGATGGCCTCATATATCTCCATAGTGCCACATGCACAACTGCACATGCGCCCTCTACAGCAATGCCTACAGTCGCAATGATCCCAAGCGGAAGGGCATATACAAGATATAGTGTTGATAGGGCTAGCAACTCGTTGCTCTGCATTGGTGGATCAGCAACAATTTGTTGCAGGGTCCGCCTTTCAAAGCCCCTATCCCGCAGGTCATCATTACATCAGACGCCCCCTTACAAGGATGGGGGGCACATATGCAGCATCTCACAGTACGCGCCCAATGGTGTCCAGTGCAGAAATTTCAACACATCAGTCACCTGGAGCTTCTATAATTCAGTTAGCTCTCAAAACCTTTCAACAACATCTTCGCTACAAAGTAGTTCTAGTTCATACAGACAATATGACCGCCATGTGCTACATTAAAAAACAGGGGGGCACACATTACATACAGTTCTCCTGCATAGCAGAGCACATATGGTACTAGGCCATACATCACAACATCCACCTCCTAGCAGAATACCTACCGGGGGGCCGGCAACGACTTCGCAGAATGCAGGAGCAAGTACGAGTGGAAAATCATTACTGCACTGCTCCACTCATACTTCCAACGGTGAGGAATCCTGGAAATAGACCTCTTTGCCACACACCAGAATGCAAAATGCCAAAGCTTTGCCTCAAGGTATCCTCACCCGCAATCCAAAGCCAATGCCTTATGGATCAACTAGTCCGAGATATTTGCCTATGCTTTTCTTCGTCTCCCACTCATTCCTTATGTGGTTCAAAAGCTCACTCAAACATCCCCCACACCAATTCTAATCTCCCCCAACATGGGCTCGACAAGCGTGGTTCACAACCCTACTACAACTATCGGTTGTACCCCACAAGAAACTGCCATTCTGGCCACATCTTCAAACTTAGGAGCAGGGGATGTTCACGCACCCCCAATCCCAAGTAGTTAAATCTAGCGCTCTCGTGCCTGAAGTACTAGAATTTGGGTACCTCAGTCTTCCACAAGAATGTATGGCTATTCTGAAACAAGCTCACAAACCAACCACAAGATCTTGTTATGCAGCAAAGTGGAAACGGTTTGTCCATTACTGTATCGCAAAACAAATCAAACCACTTTCACCTACAGTACAAGAAGTTATCTGTTACCTGCTACATTAACAACAAGCAGGACTTGCATACACCTCTATTAGGTTACACCTAGCAGCACTTGTTGCCAACATGCAAAATAGACAACACGTCTTTGTTAAAAATTCCAGTTATTAAAGCATTTATGGAAGGGCTAGTGTAGGAAAGTAGGACCTGTTTTCATGGTCACCCCCACTTTTTGCTGGTGTCATTATGTTTTATCGACTAGTCTGACTGGGATCCTGCTAATCAGGACCCCAGTCTCTGTTCTTCTTCCCTAAATTGAACATGGTGAGTACTTGGGTATACTCTAGATTGGCTACTGGTGTACCCTTGTAAGTCCCTAGTATATGGTACTAAGGTACCCAGGGCATTGGTACACTAGGGGTCTCCCATGGGCTGAAGCATGTATTAGTCCACCCATGAGAGACCACTCAAATTGTGACTACAGGCCTGCCATTGCAGCCTGTGTAAGCTGGTGCTAGCACCACTTATGACAGATATTAATTTCCTTATATCTGAGGTCACTGCACTTAAAACCTATAAGTCACCCCTAAGGCAGGACTTTCAATCCTGAAGGCAGGGTGCTCGGTTCTAAGTGTGAGGGTGCTACTGAATCAGCATGAAACCCCAACAACCTTCGAAGTCCATTCTCCCAAGTTGTAAGTGCATCAGCCATTACGATACATAGAGTGGCCATGCGTCATTACGCGATGACCATCTCTAAACTGGTTGTAACGAACCCTGTCATGTTTGGTATCAAACATGTTGGAATCATACCCCCACACCGAGGTCTGATTCCATGCACTGTAAAGCTCCTCCGGGAGGCCCTCCGTGCTCCCGGTACCAGTCTTCTAGACCCGAACAGCAAACTATGGCTGCTGCCGACCAGAGACACAATTCTGCCCTCCTGCTGTTGAGCCAAGCTCGAGCAGGGGAAGGCAGGACAATAGGTTTCCTGTCACAGGGAGGTGTGACCACCTCCCAGACAGGACGTAGTGTATTGGGGCAGGGTGGGGGCGCTTGCCAGCACCATTGAGACTGCTTGAAGGGCACATTTGGTGCCCTCCTTGCATACTCCAGTTCAGGGAGCTATTGGCTCCCGCTCTGGCGCGAAACTGAACAAAGGACATGGGAGTATCCTCCCCACTGTCCAGCCCCTCCTCTGGGAGGGACACCTGAATTGTTCCAACCCTTTCCTGAGGGTACTTAAGGGCTTACCTGTGGGTGGGTCCCTAGATTCGTCGTGGGACAAGATTCAAATCCAGTACCACTCCTTCAACCGTATGGGCACTCTGGACTTCGCATTGAGAACCGAAACTGCAACTGGTAAGACTCCTGCTGCTCCTCGTCTCTTTGTCCTGCAAGTCTGCTGCAACGTCTGTGCCTCCATACTGGTTCTTCACAGGACCTGTGGACATCCAAGACACCTGAAGAAATCTCCCTTGGAGTGGAGTGAAGGAGTCACTCCCCTGCATCTGCAGGCACTGCAACGAAGCTGACCGGTCTGCTGATCCTGGGCGCCTACAGACTCTGTAAGGCTCAGCAACACAGGTGGTGGCTCTGCAACTCCCTCGAGGCCTGCACTGTCTTCTTACCAAGTTACAGGCCAGTGTCCCTCGTCGGAACCGCTGGAACAGAACTCCTGTGCACCGTGTCGACTTGCAGTTGCAAAACCTCGTTGACTTTCTCCTCCAGAGATCTTTGGGCTTCAAGAAGCTCCAGCCTCAAGCATCTCCTCCAGCCAAGATCTTCGCTTGCACCACATCCTGTGCACCGTGGGCCTTCATCCTTTGGTGAGCTGCCTGAGGTCCTCTTGCGACTCCTGTGCCTTCGGCCTGTGTGTCCTCTTGAGGGTCTTCTTTTGGCGCGAGTGGACTCCCCTGCTTGATCGAGCCTGCTATGACTTACCTGTTCGTGGTGAGTCACTTGGACCTTGCTGGTCACGAGACTGCACCTTTTTCTACGACTACATTGGTTGCCGTTGCCAAGGCTTGTTTGTGCCACTGCCGGATACCGACTCCTTGACCCTAGACATCCGACGTGGGACAGCTCGTAAACGGCTCCTGGTCTTCCACAGAGTTGCCTGGTCCACATAGCTGCAACCTAAATGTGCACTGTTAACTCTCCTGCATCTCCGACATCAGTGGGCATTCGTCTTCTGTGCCTCCTGGTCACTCCTGAGTGGCATAGACTCTGTCCCCTCTGCTTGCAGGTACCTCTCATCCTGAATCCACCTTTGGGTTCCACCGGACTCTTCTCACCTTCCTCCTCAGCGCCATCTTCCTGCAGTCCTCCATAGTGGGGTACGGCGGTTTCCGACACCACTTCGTACCTATGCACCCGGCTTCCCTGGTGTAGGTATCCTGGTTCCCGGGGTATCCATGGGTGGGGTGGCTCTCCAACCTTCCGTCCTCGGCAGGGTTTCTTCAGGGTCCACTGGAAAGGGTTCTTCTTCTCTAAAATTGCAACCGCGACTTGCCCATTGACTTGAATTGAGTACATGGTCGTGTTCCCATACTGCGCACAACCTCCATGGGGTTCCCAGATACTCACCTTGGGTGGTTCCTTTGGACCCCGACTCTTCTATGTCTTCTGGGTCCACTTTTGACCTGAGTCGTGGTCTGCACTCCACTATTATATTAGTATATGGTTTGGCCTCCCCCTGGAGACCACTGTGTATTCTGTGCTATTTACGTATTTTATATATATCTCCGGGAACGAAATAATACATTGTGTTAGTGAGTGTTCATAATAAATACATTTTTTTATAACTGCACCATGTTTTTCCTTTTCACTTAACCTATACCATAAGATTAAGTACTGGTAAAACAAGCTGCTTTACACTCCTTCTGGACTAAGCCTTAAGGCTGCTCTCCATAGCTACCACTTAGAGAGCTTTCTGAGGTTGTCTAAGGCCACTAAAATCACCATACGGGTTGTCTGGATTAGTGCAGGGTGCTACACTTACATAAGTGAGCACCATATACTAAGCCAGCCTCCTACAGCTGGAAAGAGTAACATTCCACCAGCACCCACATGGAATCTAAATATTGTTCTCACCCGGCTTATGGGTCCTCCTTTTGAACCACTACATTCATGTGATCTACAGTTCCTCTCATGGAAGGTAGCTTTTTTAGTGGCTTTTACATCTCTAAGACGGATAAGTGAACTTCAAGCGCTCACTCTTGAATTTTTTTTTCAACGCCCGACAGATAAGCTAGTACTAAGAACAAATCCCAAATTTTCATATAAAACAAGCCATTGGGCTCCCTGTGTTTTTTCCCCATGGCAGACTAAGTGACCGAAAGAGCGCAACACACCCTCGATGTTAAAAGAGCAGTAATGTAGTACATCAAGAGAACAAAACCTTTTCAGAAAACTCAACAACTCTTTGTAGCTTTCTCAAACCCACACAAAGGCTCACCCTTATCTAAAGCAGGGATCGCAAGGTGGATAGTAAAATGCATCCAAACTTGCTACCACAAAGCTAAGCATTGGTTACCTGCAGCTTCAAGAGCTCACTTCACACGTATAAAAGAAGCCTCTAAGGCTTTCCTAGGAAATTTTTCACTGGCGGGTATCTATAAATCAGCTAAATGGAATATCCCACATACATTCACAAAACACTATTGTGTTGATTTCTTAGCTAACCAATAAGCTAGATTGGGTCAAGCAGTATTACAAACACTTTTTCAAGCATCTAATTCAACCGTTAGCTAGCCACCACTTTTGGGAACCACTACTTTACAGTTGATGATAAGCATATGTATCTACGGCCAACACATGCTACAATTGAATATGTTACTTACCCTGTAAGCATCTATTCGTAGCGTGTGTTGCCGTGGAATCATATGCACCTACCCTCCTTCGTGGAAGCTAATGGTTCACGTTCACAGTATTCATAAATATTAATTCTTATTCAACTATATCTTTTGATGTTTATCTTTACTATCTCTCTACTGCTTCTATACCAGGCTCACCCAATGAGCCAAAAACAGTCTAACAATGGAGCCAATGACCATGCGCTATACAGATGTTAGGAGGAGTCACCTTTACCTTGTGACTCGAAAGACTTCTTCGAAGAAAAGCAAGTTGTAAACATCCGAGCCCAACACTAGATGGCAGGAGTATGCTAAGCATATTAATCTACGGCACTGCACGGTACAAATAGATGCTTACATGGTAAGTAACATATTCCTTTTGAAATAGTGAATAACTGAACTGCAATTCTGTTTACCGTAATGTGAAATTAAAATTTTCAGCGTAGCTCTATTATGTTGTCTGTATAGCACTAACTTCTTCTTCACTCGGCAGTCTAAAGAGTTACAGATTAAGAAGCAGTTCCAGGACACATGCAAGATCCAGACCAGACAGTACAAAGCTTTTAGAAACCATCTGCTGGAGACAACAGCAAAGAGTGAGCACAAAGCCCTGTTGAAGAGATTGAAGGAAGAGCAGACCCGGAAGTTGGCTATTCTGGCAGAGCAGTACGATCATAGCATTAATGAAATGCTCTCCACGCAAGCAGTGAGTAAGAGCCCCTTAAGTTCCTCAAGATTCATCCAGATGAGGATGACTGAAATATATGTCAACAATAGGCTATTTTAATGTTTGCTACAAAAGATTACTCCTAAACTATATAAAAACCTAACCCATCACAGGTAGTTGTACAATACTTAACACTCTGTTGACTAATTGCACAGACTCTTAGACTTTTTATATGTTTATTTTGTGTGCTTTTCCCAAAGATTATCCATCACTTAGTGATAGAGAAGTTAGCATATTGTGGTAGGGGGTCCGTATGTGTAGTCGAAATGTATAGGGTACTAGATGCGTTCTATATGCTATACTTTTTCTGATGGATACTCCTAACTGCGGATTCCTCACCTTTTGACTTTCCTCTAGTGCCAGACTAGATCTGGAAATTTTTACCAGTAATTGAATCCTGCGACAGGTGGTGCCATCAGTCTCGGCTGTGGCCTCGCCCTGCCTCCTGAAGTGATAGCTTGGAGTTTTACTTAGGCGCTAACTCTGCATGCTGACTTTGGTTCCTTTTTTTCCCCTGTGCTCTTCAACACGGATCAAGAGCCCTGCTCTCTACCTTTGGGCGGCCCGTTACCAAACTCCAAAACTTTTTTCCCCCAACAGTGTGCTAGACCAAATTCTCCTCCAAAGACCGCATACTTCAAGCTGCACCACACCTGCAGAAAGCAGATGTCAGTTACAGAACTGCACAATGTCTTCTTTGGTATCTCGGATCAAAACATGATTCGAAATCATCTTGCAAATGCTCCATGATGCACCCAAAGACCCTCAGGGAATTGGAGGCAAGCTATATTTCGAATGGATACATCTGCCTGCGGATTCCTCACCTTTTGAATTAACCCCATGCTCCGCATTCCATGGAAACGTTTCTTCTCTACTCTCCCACGTCGACGAGGACGTCACAATGGAACGGCTCCGCACGCGACTCCGCGGGACGTCATCGGAGCCATAATAAGACCTCGGCGTACTGACGTCCGTTCCCTTTTTTCTGCACCGTTGATGCGTAACAGTTTTTCCCAGAGCTCTTATTTCTGGGAGTTTCTTTGTTGAAAGTCTTCGAGCCTTAGTAGCAGCGACCATGGCTACTCGGAGGAAGTCCGGATTCTAGTCATGCAGGGAATGTGGGGGTCAGATGTTGATTACTGACCATCATAAAGACGGTTTGTGGTGTCTCTCGTCGGACCACGACATCGGGGAGTGTTTGTCATGTAGGTGCATGAACCCAAGGCATTGAAGGAGAGGGAGGCTAAGTTGTTTATGGCTAAGGCTAAAAAACAGAAAAGAGGTCGAGGTCCCCGTTCAAGTCGCCGACTCCGCATACCTTGAAGTCGTCGAGGAAGCATAAAAAGAAGCGCGCCATGGGTCTCGACGTCGATCGTCAAAGGATGAGACACCGAAATCGGGGTCCCCGGCTCCCCAGCGGCATCACAAGGACGAAGTCTCTTTCTCCTGAGGTGACTCCAGCCCCGTCTCCGGCTCCGAGAGCAGTGACTTCACCAGTGGCAAGAGAAACGACACCTCCACTGCCGACCACCCCACCTCTGGCTCCAGGGTCTCAGGAGGCGATTGTGCTGCCTTCTTGAGCGGTCTCAGAACCTGCAGTACTGGATCCAGGGTATCCTGCCTTCCCAACTCCGGGTACAGATCTGTCGCATTTTCTCAATGCAATGTTCAGCTTGTTTGCCAGAGCGGCTAACCCTACTGGTGTGCCGGTTGGCCCCATGTGTCCTCAGGCATACTCCCTTGGAGGCTTGGCACCTCACTTCCCTCAGGCTCCTCTCATGTCTTTTATGCCAGTGGCTCCAGTGAATTGGCCTTTCCCGACGCCGAGAGTCTCAACACCAGTGCAATCTCTGGAGGAACGAGTGCCACTGGACGGATTTTCTCCAACGCCATCTGGTTCCGGTCCAGCGCTGGCTCGACCTCGACCGGCGGCGTCTAACCCAGTAGACCTTCTTACGACGCCGATCCCGAAGTCACCGGCGTCATGTCTGGTGCAGCAGACACCGGTTCCAAAGATTAGGTTTAGAAGGGAAGCACAGAGGTTGATGGAAGAGGAGGAGTATCAGAATCAACATGAGGAGGCTGAGGAAGGTGAGATTGTCAACCCTGATCAAGAATTTGAGGGCCTGCACGAAGCTAGAGGCCTAGATACATCTCCTGAATGGGAACTCTCCTCTCCAAAAGGTCTTCCAACGCAAGAGGTGACTTTGTATCACTCTGTGAATCGCAAGGCAGCGGATCTCTTGAATTTACCATTGCCCACAGCAGAACTGAAGTGTAACATTTTGACGGAGGTGCTCCATTCCCCTTCTTTTGTCTCGGAGCCTTTGCTTCCTTGCAACGAGGCTTTGACTGAGCCCATCCTGGAGGTGTGGCAGAAGCCAATGACTGCACCTGCGGTGTCCAGGTCTGTGGCGTCACCAGAACGTTTAGTGGTCCAAGCGTTGTGATCCTCTAAGCAGTCTGCAGGGTTATTCCCATCGACACCTGCAGATAGGGAATCCAAATGTATGGAGCAATCTGCAAAGAAGGTGTTCTCTTCATGTAGTATGGCTCTCAAGTCAACTAATGCTACATACCTGTTGTGTCACTATATTCATGCTCTGATAGACTCTGCAAAGGAAGTGCTCCAGAAATTTCCGTAGGACGTTCAGGGCCATTTTTCTGAAGTTCTTTCTGATGCTCAAGCTGCGACCCGCCAGGTCATACAATCAGGTCTGGACACTGCTGACTTGGTTGGCAGGGCAGTAGGTTCCTCTGTTGCGACCAGGAGGCACGCTTGGCTACGGGGGTCGGGGTTCTCACCGGATGTCCAAGCTACCGTGTTAGACCTGCCTTTCGACGCATCTCGTCTATTTGGGGCCAAAGCGGACTCCGCGCTGCAGCGCTTTAAAGACAGCAGAGCCACAGCAAGATCGTTGGGTCTCCAGTCTCAATCCAGGGGCTTTGGATACCGCAAGTTTCGTGGTTTTGGCAGGACTTTATCCTTTCATGCCAAGCAGCAGGCGCAACAGCAGGCAAAAAAACCCTGTACAGGTCATACAGGGGAAAGGGCAGAGGTAGTCTGCGAGGTTCAGCTCGGCAGCAAGTCTCCTCCTCCTCCTCCTCCTCTTCTGCCCCTCCAACTGGTACGGCAGGGAAGCAGCGCTAGCTGCTCCATCCTAGCGCATGCTTGTCCTGTGGGAGGACGGGTGTCCCATTTGCTACAGAATTGGAGGTCTGTTACTTCAGATCTCTGGGTGTTGTACCTTTATAGAGAATTAGTACGCCCTACCCTTCAGGGAGTTCTGCCCTCTTTCCCCCTCGCCCCCCCTGTCAGGGTTTGTGCTCAGAAAACTACCAGTTTGCGGTCCTTCCATTCAGTCTTACTTCCGCACCTCGGGTCTTCAAAAAGGTGATGGCAATGGTGGCAGCACATCTCAGAAGTTTGGGGATTCCTGTTTTCCCCTATCTGTACGACTGGCTGCTCAAGCTAAGTTGCCAGAGATGGTGCTGCATCATTTGCAAGTAACAAAACTTTTTTTTGACTTGGGGTTTTCGATAAATGTACCCAAATCTCACCTGGTGCCCTCTCAGCACAACCTGCTTATAGGGGCAGTACTGGACACTACTGCAAGTCGTGCCTTCCCGCCTCTACAGAGGATTCAAGACATCCAGGCTATGATTCCACTTTTTCAGAATGGAGCGGCTGTTCCAATCTTGAAGGTCCTGCACCTGCTCGATCTGGTTGCTTCCTGCATACTGTTGGTCAACCATGCACGCTGGCATATGAGGGCCCTCCAGTGGTGCCTCCACAGGCAGTGGTTTCAACACAACGGAGATCTCAAAGAGGTGGTCAGGATTGCCAGAGACACTGCAGCGGAGCTGTTATGGTGGAGTGTTCCAGGCAACCTGTCTCAAGGGAAGCCGTTTCAACCTCCTTCTCCGGTGGCCACAGAGATAACGAATGCCTCCACTCTAGGGTGGGGAGCTCATCTGGGGGATATGAAGGTCAAATGTCTACAGTACCGTGATGTGGTACATCAACAAATAGGGAGGAGTAGGGTTGTATCTTCTTTACAGGGAGGCTCTGCGGCTGTGGTCCTGGGCTCAGGACCATCCGATTTGTGTGATCATGAATCATCCGGCCAGAGAGCTGAATGTTCGTGCGGACAGTCTTAGTCAGCAGTACTCGGCCGATCACGAGTGGCGTCTCCGTCCAGAGGTGGTCCATCACATTTTCAGGATGTGGGGCTTTCCTCTGGTGGACCTGTTTGCCACGCGCGAGAATGCACACTGCCCGTCCTTCTGCAGTCTCCAGTATCCGATGCAGGAACTGTTGGGGGACGCGTTTCAGTTCGATTGGGGCTCACAGCTTCTTTACGCGTTTCCTCCCATACCCTTGATTCCTCGAATTCTGAGGAAGATTCGCCAAGACCGGGCCCAATTCATATTGATCGCCCCGGATTGGGCCCGAAGAGTGTGGTACACAGACCTCCTTTACCTCTCATCACACCCTCTGCTTCGTCTCCCTCTCAGGGCAGACCTCCTCTCGCAGTCGCAGGGGCGGGTTCTACACCCCCACCTCCAGAGCCTGCACCTTCATGCCTGGAGATTGAACAGGGCAACCTAAGCTCTTTCTCTTTCCCACAGGATGTGGTGGATCTTATTTTATCGTCCAGGAGACACTCCACCAAATCTGTCTATTCTGGTAGGTGGGCCAAGTTTGTAAAATGGTGTGGAGAGAGATCGATTGATCCTTTGCAGGCCCATTTGTCTGATATTCTGACTTTCTCTCTTTTCCTTACTCAACAGGGTTGTGCAGTAGCTACTGTTAAAGGCTACTTGTCTGCCTTGTCAGCTTTTCTTTGTTTACCAGATCAACCCTCTTTATTTAAATCTCCCGCAGTTATGAGATTCATTAAAGGTCTCACAAATAGATGTCCTCCCACTTCCTTTATTATGCCTCAGTGGGATTTAAATTTAGTTCTCATTTTCTTAATGGGTTATCCCTTTGAACCTTTACATGGTTGTCCCTTAAGGTTCCTAGCATTTAAGACAGTATTTCTAGTTGAAATCACTTCCGCTAGGAGGGTAAGTGAGTTGCAACCTCTTAGCTCCAAGCCTCCATTTACTTCATTCCATGCGGATAAGATGGTTCTTAGGACCAGAGCTGCTTTCCTGCCTAAGGTGGTCACTCCTTTCCACCTAGGGCTTGCCATCACTTTACCCACTTTCTATCCTCCCCCTCACCCTTCTAAGAAGTAGGAGAGACTTCACCACCTAGACCCTAAGAGGGCGGTCAGCTTCTACCTGGACAGGACTAAGGACTTCAGACGACCAACTCTTCATCAGATTTGTGGGCAAGATGAAGGGCAAGGCTGTCCACAAAAGAACGCTGTCCAAGTGGATCACTCTCTGTATCAAGATCTGCTACACCTTGGCCAAGAAGGAACCTCCTGAAGGTACTCGAGCTCATTCTACCAGAGCTAAGTCGTCGTCTTTGGCTTTAGCTAGAGGGGTCCCTGTTGTAAATCCCTGCAAGGCAGCAACTCGGGCCTTCTTCCACACTTTTGCGAAGCACTATTGCTTAGACTCAGAGGTGAGAAGGAACAGCCATTTTGCACGTTATGTGCTGAAGGATTTTTTGGTATAGGTAGGCAGGCACTCTCCGCTACGGGCAGGACTGCTTGGGGATTCAATTCAAAAGGTGAGAAATCCACAGGCAGATGTATCCATCAGAAGAACAAGTTACTTACCTTCGGTAATGCTTTTTCTGGTGGATACAGTATCTGCCTGTGGATTCCTCACTGGCCCGTTGCCTGCCTGTTTATACCGGATAATAATAATAATTTATATGCATTTTATGTATTTAGGAATTTCCAGTTTTAGTTGTATTTTGTATACTATGTATACCTGCGAAAAATTTTGTCGGTTTGCCTCGAAGGCACGGAAAAAATGGATGGAACTGACGTCAGCACGCCGACAAGGTCTTCTTATGGCTCCGATGACGTCACACGGAGTTGTGTGCGGAGCTGTTCCATTGTGACGTCTTCATCGACGCGGAGAGCTGAGAAGAAAGGTTTCCGTGGAATGCTGTGCATGGGGGTAATTCAAAAGGTGTGGAATCCACAGGCAGATACTGTATCCACCAGAAAAAGCGTTACTAAAGGTAAGTAACTTGTTCGTCTCAGAAAAAAGAAACAAGGCCTGTCGTGCTGCAGGTCTTGGGACCGCTTCTGCTGCAAGTCCCTGTCCTAGTTGTCTTCCAGATAGCCACCCTCAGATAAGTCCAGGACCTTGTCGAAAGACATATCTTGGCACAAGGAGAAGGAGTCCTCTCCCTGATGCTTCTATTCCAGGCAGAGATTGCACTCTCGGCACTCCAAGTGCCCAGCTCCGGCTCAGTCGGCCAACTTCAATCGCATTCCCTAGCTGGAGTCAATGTGCCCTCAATATCCTGGGCCACCTTCCACTCAGTAGCAGACAGAAGCATCCAAAAAGGCAATGCTGCAGCTATCCTGCATGGTACTTGGTCCTGTGGAGTGCCTTCAGGCCACTTGGCTCCTCCTTGGGCCCCTAGTTGGACTTTGGTTGGTGGGACCTGTCGCAGTGCCAACTGACTGCATTTGTTCTCTGTAGGAGGCAGGCTTAGTATATGGTACACACTTGATTGATGCACCTTGCACTAATCCAGACAACCCTTATGGTAATTTTAGTGGTCTTTGATAACCTTTGAAAGCTATCAAAGTTGTGGCTGTGGAGAGCAGCCTTCAGGCTTATCTTGAAGGAGTGTAAAGCAGCTTGTTTTACCAACTTTAATGAGTAGTGTAGGTTAGATGAAAGCAAACCATACAGTGTTTATTAAAAATGTTTTATTTATTACACACTCTATGACTAACACATTGGTATATCTCCTACCCGAAGATATCAACACAATTCACAAGAATACTTTGCAAGAATCAGGTAAGTAGCACAAATATACACTGGCCTCCAGGGGGAGACCAAACCATATATTAAGAAAGTGGAATGCGAACTGCAAAGGAAAATGGGACTTGGACCAGAAGACCCAGAGGAGCCGGGGACACAAGGAACCACCCAAGGCAAGCACCCAGGAACCCCACAAAGGATGTGTGCAGAGTGGAAACACAGCCATGTGCCCAATGGAAGTCAATGTAGAAGTCGCGGTTGCAGTTTTAAAGAATGACTCTTCCCGGAGGACTCGAAGAAACCCTTTGGAAGACAGAAGATTGGAGAGCCCCACCCCACCCGTGGATGCCCCATTAACCAGGTTACCTGCAACAGGGATGCCAGGTGCATAGGGGTGAAGTGACGTCGGAACCTGCTGTAGACAGCAATGGGAGACTTCGAAGAAGATGCCTCTAGAGAGGATGGTAAAGGAGTCCGGTGGAACCCAGGAGGCACAGAAACACAATGCCCACCAATGTCCAGAGGTTCTGAAGAGTCAACGGTGACTATGTCGCTGCAGCTGTGAGGACCAGGTGACGCTGAGGAAGACCAGGAGCATGCACGTCGGATGTCTGTGTCTAGGTTGTCAGTGTCCGGCGAGAGCACCAACAAGCCTTGGTAGCTGCAACTGGTTTGGAAGACGAGTAGGAGCAAACGGGACCAGCAAGGTCCAAGGGACTCACCAAATATAGGAGAGTTAGAGCAGGCCCGAGCAAGCAGGGGCCCACTGAAGCAAGAGAATACCCTCAGGAGGACCCACAGCCCGAAGGCACAGGAATATCAGGAGGACCTCGAGCAGCTCACCAACAATGGAGGCCCACGGTGCAGGGGACGCAGTGAGGGCACTGATCTTTGAGGTATGAGGTGCTGGAGCTTCTTGTGGCCCGACGATCTCTGGAGTGCAGAGCCAACAAGCTTTGGCAATGGCAAGTCGACACAGTGCACAGGGGTTTGGTCCCTGCGGCCCCGATGAGGGATACTGTCCTCAAAATTGCTCAGAAGACAGGTCACGCCTCTAGGGAGATGCAGAA
The DNA here is from genome assembly GCA_963921515.1 of Calotriton arnoldi. Lineage (NCBI taxonomy): Eukaryota > Metazoa > Chordata > Amphibia > Caudata > Salamandridae > Calotriton > Calotriton arnoldi. Next base: position 2,231,005 of record CAWUFW010000018.1, read on the forward strand.
CCACCACCTGTGTTGCTGGGCCTTGGGAAGACCTTAGAACAACAGGAGCAGTAGACTGGTCAGCTTTGTTGCGGTGCCTGCAGATGCAGTGGAGTGACTCCTTCACTCCAAGGGAGATTTCTTCGGATGTCCTTAATGCCCACAGGTCTTCTGGAAAACCTGGATGAAGCACAGACGAAGAAGATATGAAGAACAGTGCGACCAGGAGCAGCAGGAATCTTCCTTGATGCTGTCTCGGTTCCTGACGATTGAAGAGCGACGTAGTTTCAGGGTTGTCTTGTACCACGACGAATCTGAAGATCCACCCACAGGGGAGCCCTTGAGTACTCTAGGCAAAGGGTTGGCACGACTTGGGGGTTCCTCCCAGAGGAGGGGCTTCACAGGGTGGAGGATACTCCAATGTCCTTTGTCCAGTTCGTGCCAGAGCGGGAACCAAGGGTTTGCGAACTGGTTCAAACTGGAGTATGCAAGGAGAGCACCAAATGTGCCCTTCAAAGCAATCTGGTGGCGCTGGCAAGCGCCCCCACCCCAGCCCAATACACTAAGTCCTGTCTAAGAGGTGGTCACACCTTCCTGCGACAGGCAACCTATCGTTTTACCTTCCCCTGCTTGAGCTTGGCTCAGAAGCAGGAGGGCAGAATCGTGCATGTGGTCGGCAGCGCACTAGCTTGCTTGCAGACCCTGAAAGGCTGTTACCGTGAGTGTGGAGGGGGGGCCGTAAGGAGTCCCCAGTAATCTGAAAGAGACACGTTAGTGACAGATTCCTTACCTTAGAATATCCCCAGGCGTCAGGCTGGATCCGGAAAGTTTTTGCGTAGCAGTACCCTTGCGCGTCGGTAGGCGGCGTCGTGCGGCTCCGCGTACGTCGTCGGCGTCTGGACCGCCGGGATGACGTCACGGGCAGTACTTAGACGCCGCCCCTGCGCGCTGACGTCAGTTCTTCTTTTTTCCGCGCCAGTAAGCGCAGATCCGGGAAGAGCAGTGCCCTAGTCATTTTTTGACTAACTTTTTGGTGATTTTTTCACTGTTTTTCTTCGAGCATCTAGGCTCCGAGGTGTCGGTAGGGATGCCCGGCTTCAAGCCATGCGACGCCTGTGGTCGAATGATGTCGATCACAGACCCGCACTTAGAGTGTCTCTACTGTCTCGGCCGCGACCACGACACGAAGTCGTGTTCCGACTGCCGGGCCTTACACCCGAAGGCTTTGCGAGAGCGGTCTCGAAAGCTACTCGAGGTCCGGCAGTCGGCTCCGCGCCGCACCAAGCCCCGGTCACGGGAGAGGTCGAGGGCCGGTCGCGGAGTCCTCGCCCGTCATCGGAGTCCAAGTCTTCGCACTCTTCGGGTAAGTCGAAGCACAAAAAGTCTAAGAAGCACCATCGCTCTAAGACTTCGCCTCGCCGGTCTCGCGACTCGGCTGAGGCCCCTGTCGGCACCGTCCCCGCGGCTCCGGAGGTGCCTGTGGAGCCGCCCCCGCATTACCCGTCCTTCCCGGGTTCCGGGGCGACTCCGGCCGAGATACAGAAATTCCTGTCGGCCATGGCCCGCCTCTTTGGGCCTCAAGGCCCCTCCGGTGCGCCTTCGGGCCCCGCGGGCCCTGATGGGGTTGCCCCGGCGCCGCCGCCGACTCCGGTCCCGGCGCCACCTGTCTCACCAGCCTCGCTCCCGGCCCCGGCTTCGGCCCCGGCCTCGATCCCGGCTCCGGTGGTACCGCAACCCCCATCGACGCCGGTTGACCTAACTACGCCTCCGCCCGATGTCCCCGGTGCCGTTCCTGACGCCGTCCGGGGCTTCGGGCGGCGTCGTTCCCCGGTTCTCTCCGGATCCGGACGCGGCGTCGGACCGACGTCGCCCGACGCCGGCTCCGGCGCCAATGAGACCTTGGGTCCCTGACGTCCCCCCTCCTCCTTATTTTCTGTCGGAGGAGGACCAGGAGAGCTGGGAGACCCTCTCACACAGAAGTGTGAGTATGATCAGGACTGGGCAGAGGAACTTGGGGATGCCAGTGGTCTGGACACTTCTCCTGACACTGGCATGCTGTCTCCTCCTTCCGTGGCTACGGAGGAGGGAGCAAATTTCGCAACGGTGTTGCGTAGAGCAGCTGGAGCCTTACAGCTCCAATTGTCTACAGTGGCTGTCGGGACTAACCTCCTGACGGAAGTGCTTCAGCCGGCAGCTACCTCCTCGGAGCCATTGCTGCCGTTTAATGATGCACTGTCTGACGTTCTTTTGGGCACCTGGTCCAAGCCCGCCACAGGGGCTCTTGTGGATAGGAACGTGGCCCGACGCCATCGCCCTGCTCCGGGCGACTCCTTGTTTCTCTGTCAACATCCCACCCCCGAGAGCTTGGTTGTCCAAGCCTCTGCCTCCCAAACCGCCTTCCCTACCGCCCCTCCAGATAGGGAATCCAAACGCCTGGACCAATTTGGGAAGAAGGCCTTTTCTTCCTCCAGTGCTGGCTTGCGGTCCGTCAACACCGTTTGCCTTTTGGGCCGATACTCCCACTCTCTGTGGGATTCGGTGGCGCTCGTTTTGCCCCAGTGTCCTGAGGAGGTCCAGACACTGCTTTCCCGCACCATTGCGGAAGGAAGGGATGCGGCAAAGTACACCATCCGTTGTGGCCTTGATACCGCCGACTCGCTGGCAGATCACTTGCGACGACGGTGGCGCTGCATCGCCACGCCTGGCTGAGAACAACTGGTTTCTCGGGTGATGTCCAGAATACACTCATGGACATGCCCTTTGATGGAGTCGGTCTTTTTGGTTCCAAAGCAGACCATGCGCTGGAGCGCTTTAAGGACTCACGGGCTACTGCCAAGTCCCTGGGCCTTTCTGCTGTGAGCCCTCTGCTAACCTCTGCTTTTAGCCCCTTTCGTGGCCACGGAAGGGGCGCCCAGTCACGTCCGCTGCCCAGCCACCGGCCCGCGCAGCAAGCGTCTTCGCGTGGCCGAGGACGTGGCTTCCGCCGTGGCAGATCGGGCAACCAGCGTGCGGGTCAGGCCACCAACCCCGCCCCGTCCGCGGCCTCTAAGCCCTCCTAGTCCTTCTTTTCAGGTGCACAGCACGCCAGTAGGGGGCAGGGTCCGGCATCACCTTCACAACTGGCGTGCCATCACCTCGGACAGGTGGGTCTTGGACATTGTCCGAAGGGGCTACTCCCTCCCCTTCGAGACCACCCCACCAGCCATGCCACCTCAATTCCACCGCATGTCAGGGGATCACTTGGTGCTTCTGCAGAAGGAAGTCACGGCCCTCTTGGCCAAGAGGGCCATCGAGCATGTTCCGACCCCAGAAGTAGGACGTGGTTGCTACTCCCACTACTTTCTGGTGCCCAAAAAGGACAAGGAGGACATGCGTCCTATCTTGGACCTCCGGAACGTCAATCGCTTCCTCCGGAAGGAGAAGTTCAAGATGCTCACCTTAGCTCAGGTCTTGACTGCCCTCAACCCTGGAGACTGGATGGTAGCGTTGGACTTGCAGGAAGCTTATTTCCACATCCCCGTCCAGCCGGCCCACCGGCGTTACCTGCGGTTCATGGTGGGCCTCGAGCATTTTCAATTCACCGTGCTCCCCTTTGGCCTCACAAGTGCCCCTCGGGTGTTCACGAAAGTGTTGGCGGTGGTCGCAGCTCATCTGCGCCGGGCAGGGGTTCCAGTAATCCCCTACCTCGACGACTGGCTGCTGAAGGCGGCCTCGTCCCAGGCAGTCGTCTCCCACCTCCAGACTACGGCCGAACTCCTGCACTCGCTGGGGTTCTCCATCAATGTGCTGAAGTCGCACCTGATTCCTTCTCCACAGCTCCTTTTCATCGGAGCACTTCTGGACACGACGCAGTTTCGGGCCTATCCTCCCGAACAGCGAGTCCGGGATATTCAGGCTATGATTCCGATCTTTCAGCCTTTATCCTGGGTTTCGGTACGGATGACCCTGAGGCTGCTGGGCCTCATGGCCTCCTGCATCCTGCTGGTCGATCATGCCAGATGGCATATGCGGGCTCTGCAGTGGGACCTGAAGTTCCAGTGGGTGCAGCAAAAGGGCAACCTGTCCAATCACGTCTAGATCTCGGAGGGGACTGCAAAACAGTTGCAGTGGTGGCTCTCGAACCGGCATTGGGTCATGGGCAGATCCCTCTCCCTTCCCCAGCCAGAGCACACAGTCGTGACGGACGCGTCCCTTCTGGGCTGGGGCGGTCACATGGGAGAGGCGGAGATCAGAGGCCTCTGGTCTCCGGCGGGTTCCCGGCTCCATATCAACGTTCTGGAGCTCCGGGCGATCCGACTTGCACTCAAGGCATTCCTTCCCTCTGTCAAAGGGAAGGTAGTGCAGGTGTTCACAGACAACACCACCGCCATGTGGTACTGCAACGAACAAGGCGGGGTTGGGTCGTGGACCCTATGTCAGGAGGCTCTGCGCCTCTGGACATGGCTGGAACATCAGGGCATATTCCTGATGGTTCAACACCTGGCAGGTTCCCTGAACGCCAGGGCGGACGAACTCAGCCGCAGGTGCATGATGGATCACGAATGGCGTCTTCACTCGGAAGTGGCGCAAGGACTCTTTCTACAGTGGGGAGAGCCTTGGTTAGATCTATTCGCCACCGAAGAGAACGCGCACTGTCATCAGTTCTGCGCGTTGGAATTTCCAAGGCGGCACTCGCTCGGCGACGCTTTTCGTTGCGAGTGGAGTTGCGGTCTGTTGTACGCTTTTCCGCCTATACCACTTCTACCCAGAGTGTTGAAGAAGATTCGGCGCGACCGGGCCCAAGTCATCCTTGTGGCTCCGGACTGGGCTCGAAGAGTTTGGTATCCCGAGCTACTCAGTATGAGCGTCGATCCCCGATCCGTCTGCCTCTTCGGGAGGATCTTCTGTCGCAGCAGCAGGGGACGGTCCTCCACCCGAACCTGTCCAGTCTCCACCTGCTTGCGTGGAGATTGAGCGGCGGCAGTTGATTCCTTTCGACTTGCCTCCCGAGGTTTGTGATGTGATTCTGGCAGCCAGGCGTCCCTCCACTAAGGTGGTATACGCCTGCAGGTGGAACAAGTTTGTGGCATGGTGCACAGCAAAGGCTGTGAATCCCCTCTCTGCCCCTCTTTCTGAGGATCTTCTGTTCCTTCTTTCTCTGGCCCAACAGGGCTCTGCCCTGGGTACCATCAAGGGCTATCTTTGTGCAATATCGGCCTTCCTGAGGCTCCCTGATCAGCCCTCTCTTTTTAAGTCCCCTGTTGTTAACAGGTTTCTAAAAGGCATTACACACCTCTTCCCTCCTGTTCCGTTTGTCATGCCTCAGTGGGACTTGAACTTGGTTCTTACCTTTTAATGTGTGCTCCCTTTAAGCCTCTACATAACTGTCCTCTTCGTCTTCTTACTTTGAAGACAGCCTTTCTGGTGGCCATCACCTCCGCTCGGCGGGTGAGTGAGCTCCAGGCTCTATCATGCAAACCTCCCTTTCTGTCTGTCCATCCAGACAAGGTTGTTCTTAGGACGCGTCCGTCCTTCTTGCCAAAGGTGGTTACTGCCTTCCATATTGGGCAGACCATCACTTTGCCCACCTTCTTTCCGCCTCCGCATCCTTCCAGAGAGGAAGAGAGGCTCCACCGTCTGGACCCAAAACGTGCGCTTTCCTTTTATATCAACCGCACACAACACTTCCGGGTGGATGACCAGCTCTTTGTTGGCTACGTGGGCGCCAAAAAGGTCGGGCGGTGCACAAGAGAACAATCTCCCGCTGGGTCACCTTGTGTATCAAAGCCTGCTATTCTTTGGCTAAGAAGGAGCCTCCTGTTGGGCTGCGTGCCCATTCCACCAGGGCACCAGCTGCTACCACAGCTCTAGGCCGCGGTGTTCCGCTGCAAGATATATGTCAGGCAGCTACGTGGGCCTCGCTGCACACGTTTACCAAGCATTACTGCCTTGACAGCCAGGTCCGGAGGGACGGCTTCTTTGGCCGTTCTGTCCTCCGGGACTTCCTTGTCTGATCTTTGTTCGCAGACCCACCACCAGGGTTGGTATTGCTGGGGTATCTATTCTAAGGTAAGGAATCTGTCACTAACGTGTCTCTTTCAGATGCACAAGTTACTAACTTGTGTAACGATATATCTGTAAGAGACAGTAGTTAGTGACAGATTCCTTACCGCCCACCCATCCTCCCCGTTCTGCGAACTGATTTCTAGGGTTAAGGACATCCCTTTCAGGGCCCTAGTATTTTTCAGACACCTATGTCAGCTTCTTGCATGGCTCTGCGTTCCTGGCGCGGAAAGTCGTGTACAGAACTGGCGTCTAAGTACTGCCCGCGACGTCATCCCGGCGATCACGACGACGGACGCGGAGCCGCACGACGCCGCCTACCGACGCGCAAGGGTACTGCTACGCAAAAAACTTTCCGGATCCAGCCTGACGCCTGGGGATATTCTAAGGTAAGGAATCTGTCACTAACTACTGTCTCTTACAGATATATCGTTACACAAGTTAGTAACTTGTGCCATGGGATCATACTTCCAACTCTGGAATCGGTGTTGGGGTATGGTTCCAACATGTTTAATACCAAACATGATCAGGTTCGGTGCAGCCACTATATAGTTGGAGCTCTCGTAATAACTATACGTCTAAAAATGGCTGACTGCACTTACAAAGACTGGAGAATCGACTCCGGTGTTTGTAGGGGTGTCCTGCTCATCCAGGGGCACCCTCACACCTAAAACCAAGCACCCTGCTCTCAGGACTGGAGAGCCTGCCATAGGGGTGTGATCCAGCGCGTACAATATAAACTATTCTCCTCCTAGGTTACTTATAGGTCATCCAGGGGCAAACTATATTTCTCATATCCACATGACGATGGGGCCCATAAACATCGTCTAACACACAAGCACACTCCTGGATTTCCTTTACACCTTTGTGAAATTCTGTACTCCTAGGAGAAGCATGAGAACTAAATGGAGAACACCATTTTATGTACCGCTGGAAGAGCCAGGATATCTTATTACCTTATTTTGTCCCTTTCTTTTAGTTATTTCTTAAGATATTCCTGCTTATTGCTTGTCGATGAATCATTCATTTAAGAAATTAGTTCATAGTGATTAAGACCAGCTGAATCACAATAACCAATTACTTATGTCACAATCATTTAGGAAAATAACCACTGAGTCATTTTGTGTTTAAAGAATCTTAAATTTTATATAATTTAAAAAGCATGAAAAGAATTTTAATACTTTATTCAATTATTCATTCTTAAATTCACAATTTTATTAAGCATAATCAATTTATTGCAGAAAGGAAATTTTGTCATGAAGCCAAAACCCTAATTACCTGCCTAGCTTCCTAATTTAGCCTAATGATTTCTAACCTAAGTTAGGAATTAGAAATAGCCTGATTCTCATACTCAACTGTAAAATAAAGACAGCAACAGCAACTTCAGCTCGTCAGCATCAGCTACCTGCAACCCGTCTCCTCTAACAGTCTTTCAGCATCTCCCGCTCAGTAAGGGATCGATCAGGACCACCCAGCACTGGAAGCCACCAACACGACTCTTCAACTCCTCTCCTGACTGTGACTGCAACCACGACTGACATCAACTCTTGACCCCCTCCCACAAAGAGTAGGCCCTCTTATACCCTAATTCTAACTTTGCTAACTAACTGTTGCAACATTAATATCACGCTTTTCTTTCATTGGTCCATGCATGTCAGCTTATTCATTCTTTAATCAAGTTCTCTTGGATTCAAGGGTCCTTGGATCATTTCCTTTCCCATACGCTTAAACATTTCCATCCGATTCGATCAGTTCATTTGTAACTTCTTTCGACACATTTGAGAACTCCGCAGTCATTGTCCTTTCTCTTAAACTTGTTTCCCACGGGCTCTTGCTGATCATCACGGCACGCTATCAGTTCAATTAGGTCACATCAGCCTTGACCATTACTTGCATCTTAGCCTCTCTGTTAAACCATGAGCTCGCTTTCTCCCATTTCATCACGTGTCATGTGTTCCCTTGCGCCTGCGCACATCTTCCCACTGGCGGCCATTTTATCTCGCCACTCGGTTATACTTTAGAAGCACTAATTTGAGGCAAACAAAACATAATTAAAATAGAGAAAAATATCCCTTTCGTTTCCCTCCCGTCTACGTACCCCAATTAGTTGTTACCTAGCAGAAAGCAACATTTAAGCTGTTCCTTACTTACCATCACTATTTGTTTTTGCAACGACACGTATCTGAAAGAGACACGTTAGTGATAGATTCCTTACCTTAGAATATCCCCAGGCGTCAGGCTGGATCCGGAAAGTTTTGCGTAGCAGTACCCTTGCGCGTCGGTAGGCGGCGTCGTGCGGCTCCGCGTCCGTCGTCGGCGTCGTGATCGCCGGGATGACGTCGCGGGCAGTACTTAGACGCCGCCCCTGCGCGCTGACGTCAGTTCTTCTTTTTCCGCGCCAGTAAGCGCAGATCCGGGAAGAGCAGTGCCCTGGTCAATTTTTGACCATACTTTTTGGTGATTTTTTCACTGTCTTTTCCACCATTCAGGTGTCGTAGGGATGCCCGGCTTCAAGCGATGCGGCTCCTGTGCGCGGATGATGTCCGTCACCGACCCGCATTGGGAGTGTCTCTTCTGCCTCGGCCGAGGCCACGACACCGAGTCTTGTCCCGAATGCCAGGCCCTCAACCCGAAGGCTTTGCGAGAGCGGTCTCGAAAGCTCCTCGAGGCCCGGCATTCGGCTCCGCGGAAGCCCCGGTCGCGTGAGAGGTCCAGGGGTCGCTCGCGGAGTGCACACCGGTCGTCGGCGTCAAAGTCTTCTTCGTCCGGTAAGTCTCGACACAAGAAGTCCAAGAAGCATCGTCGCTCTCGGACTTCGCCTCGCCGGTCTCGCGACTCGGCTGAGGCCCCTCCCGGCACCGTCCCCGCCCCGCGGCCCCGGACTTGCCTGTGGAGTCGCCCCGTCATACCCGCCCTTCCCGGGTTCGGGGGCGGATCCGGCCAAGGTACAGGAGTTCCTGTCGGCCATGGCCCGCCTCTTCGGGCCTTCAGGCCCCTCCGGTGCGCCTTCGGGCCCCGCGGGCCCTGATGGGGTTGATCCGGCGTCGCCGGCGGCTCCGGCCCCGGCGTCGCCCGAGCCTCCAGCCTCGATCCCGGCTCCGGCTCCGGCCCCGGCCTCGATCCCGGCTCCACAACTCCCATCGACGCCGGTCGACCTCACGACACCTCCGCCGGCGCCGATGTCTCCGGTGCCGTTCTCGACGCCGCCCTGGGCTCCGGGCGGCGTCGTCCCCCAGTTCCTTCCGGCTCCGGACATGGACCCGGAGCGACGTCGCTCGACGCCGGCTCCGGCGCCGATGGGACCTTGGGTCCCAAATGTCCCTCCTCCTCCTTATTTTGAACCAGAGGAGGACCAGGAGGACTGGGAGGGGTCTGATGACCCTCTGACACGCAACTGTCAGTATGATGAGGACTGGACAGAGAGTCTAGGGAGGCCAGTGGTCTGGATACTTCTCCTGACACTGGCATGCTGTCTCCTCCCGTGGCTACGGAGGAGGGGGCCAATTTTGGTACGGTGTTGCGTAGGGCTGCTGGGGCCTTACGTCTCCAGCTCCCTACTTTGACGGTCAAGACTAACATCTTGACAGAGGTGCTTCAGCCGGCAGCCTCCTCTGCGGAGACTGTGCTGCCGTTTAACGACGCCCTCACGGACGTTCTTTTGGGCGCCTGGTCCAAGCCCAACACAGGGGCTCCTGTGGATCGGAACGTGTCACGACGCCATCGCCCCGCTCCGGGCGACCCCCTGTTTCTTTCTGTCCACCCCACTCCTGAGAGCTTGGTTGTCCAAGCCTCCGCTTCCCAAACCGCCTTCCCTACCGCTCCTCCGGATAGGGAATCCAAACGCCTGGATCAGTTTGGGAAGAAAGGTTTTCTTCCTCCAGTGCTGGCTTGCGGTCCGTTAACACCGCTTGTCTTTTGGGCCGATATACCCACTCTCTGTGGGATTCGGTGGCGGATGTTTTGCCCCAGTGCCCTGAGGAGGTCCAGGCACTGCTTTCCCGCGCCATTGCGGAAGGAAGGGATGCGGCCAAATACACTATCCGTTGTGGCCTTGACACCGCCGACTCGCTGGGCAGGTCGATTGCAACGACGGTGGCGCTCCGACGCCACGCCTGGCTGAGAACCACTGGTTTTTCAGGGGATGTCCAGAATACTCTCATGGACATGCCCTTTGATGGAGTCGGTCTTTTTGGGTCCAAAGCAGACCATGCGTTGGAGCGCTTTAAGGACTCACGGGCTACTGCCAAGTCCCTGGGCCTTTCTGCTACACGCCCTCCGCTGCCTTCTGCTTTTCGCCCCTATCGTGGCCACGGTAGGGCGCCCTTCACGTCAGCAGCCCAGCCACCGGCCCGCGCAGCAGGCGTCTTCGCGTGGCCGAGGACGTGGATTCCGCCGTGGCGGATCGGGCAACCAGCGTGCGGGTCAGGCCACCACCTCCAACCCGTCCGCGGCCTCCAAGCCCTCCTAGTCCCTCCTTTCAGGTGCACGGCACGCCAGTAGGGGCAGGGTCCGCCATCACCTTCCCCACTGGCGCACCATCACCTCGGACAGGTGGGTCTTGGACATTGTCCGAAGGGGCTACTCCCTCCCCTTCGAGACCACCCCCCAGCCATGCCACCTCAATTCCACCGCATGTCAGGGGATCACTTGGTGCTTCTACAGAAGGAAGTCACGGCCCTCTTGACCAAGAGGGCCATCGAGCATGTTCCGACCCCAGAAGTAGGGCGTGGTTGCTACTCCCACTACTTTCTGGTGCCCAAAAGGACAAGGAGGACATGCGTCCTATCTTGGACCTCCGGAACGTCAATCGCTTCCTCCGGAAGGAGAAGTTCAAGATGCTCACCCTAGCTCAGGTCTTGACTGCCCTCGACCCTGGAGACTGGCTGGTAGCGTTGGACTTGCAGGACGCATATTTCCACATCCCCGTCCTGCCGGCCCACCGGCGTTACCTTCGGTTCACGGTAGGCCCCGAGCATTTTCAGTTCACCGTGCTCCCTTTGGCCTTACCAGTGCCCCTCGGGTGTTCACGAAAGTGATGGCGGTGGTCGCAGCTCATCTGCGCCGGGCCGGGGTTTCAGTCTTCCCCTACCTCGACGACTGGCTGCTGAAGGCGGGCTCGTCCCAGGCAGTCGTCTCCCACCTCCAGACTACGGCCGAACTCCTGCACTCGCTGGGGTTCTCCATCAATGTGCCGAAGTCGCATCTAATTCCTTCTCCACAGCTCCTTTTCATCGGAGCAGTTCTGGACACGACGCAGTTTCGGGCCTATCCTCCCGAACGGCGAGTCCGGGATATTCAGGCTATGATTCCAATCTTTCAGCCTTTATCCTGGGTTTCGGTACGGATGACCCTGAGGCTGCTGGGCCTCATGGCCTCCTGCATCCTGCTGGTCACTCATGCCAGATGGCATATGCGGGCTCTGCAGTGGGACCTGAAGTTCCAGTGGACGCAGCACCGGGGCAACCTGTCCGATCACGTCCAGATCTCGGAGGGGACTGCAAAACAGTTGCAGTGGTGGCTCTCGAACCGGCAATGGGTCATGGGCAGATCCCTCTCCCTTCCCCAGCCAGAGCATACAGTTGTGACGGACGCGTCCCTTCTGGGATGGGGCGGTCACATGGGAGAGGCGGAGATCAGAGGCCTCTGGTCTCCGGGCGGAGTCCCGGCTCCATATCAACCTTCTGGAGCTCCGGGCGATCCGGCTTGCACTCAAGGCATTCCTTCCCTCTGTCAAAGGGAAGGTAGTGCAGGTGTTCACAGACAACACCACCGCCATGTGGTACTGCAACAAACAGGGCGGGGTGGGGTCTTGGACCCTTTGTCAGGAGGCTCTGCGCCTCTGGACATGGCTGGAACATCAGGGCATGTTCCTGATGGTTCAACACCTGGCAGGTTCTCTGAACGCCAGGGCGGACGAACTCAGCCGCAGGTGCATGATGGATCACGAATGGCGTCTTCACTCGGAAGTGGCGCAAGGACTCTTTCTACAGTGGGGAGAGCCTTGGTTAGATCTATTCGCCACCGAAGAGAACGCGCAATGTCATCAGTTCTGCGCGTTGGAATTTCCAAGGCGGCACTCGCTCGGCGACGCTTTTCGTCGCGAGTGGAGTTGCGGTCTGTTGTACGCCTTTCCGCCTATACCACTTCTACCCAGAGTGTTGAAGAAGATTCGGCACGACCGGGCCCAAGTCATTCTTGTGGCTCCGGACTGGGCTCGAAGAGTTTGGTATCCCGAGCTACTCAATATGAGCATAGATCCCCGATCCGTCTGCCTCTTCGGGAGGATCTTCTGTCGCAGCAGCAGGGGACGGTCCTCCACCCGAACCTGTCCAGTCTACACCTGCTTGCGTGGAGATTGAGCGGCGGCAGTTGATTCCTTTCGACTTGCCTCCCGAAGTTTGTGATGTGATTCTGGCAGCCAGGCGTCCCTCCACTAAGGTGGTATACGCCTGCAGGTGGAACAAATTTGTGGCATGGTGCACCGCAAAGGCTGTGGATCCCCTTTCTGCCCCTCTTTCGGAGGTCCTTCTGTTCCTTCTCTCTCTGGCCCAACAGGGTTCTGCCCTGGGTACCATCAAGGGTTATCTTTGTGCTATCTCGGCCTTCCTCAGGCTCCCTGATCAGCCCTCCCTGTTCAAGTCCCCTGTTGTTAACAGGTTCTTAAAAGGCATTACTCACCTCTTCCCTCCTGTTCCGTTTGTAATGCCTCAGTGGGACTTGAACTTGGTTCTTACCTTTTTAATGTGCGCTCCCTTTGAGCCTCTGCATAACTGTCCTCTTCGTCTTCTGACTCTGAAGACAGCCTTTCTGGTGGCCATCACCTCCGCTCGGCGGGTGAGTGAGCTCCAGGCTCTATCTTGCAAGCCTCCCTTTCTGTCTGTTCATCCAGACAAGGTTGTTCTTCGGACGCGTCCGTCCTTCTTGCCAAAGGTGGTTACTGCTTTCCACATTGGGCAGACCATCACTTTGCCCACCTTCTTTCCGCCTCCGCATCCTTCCAGAGAGGAAGAGAGGCTCCACCGTCTGGACCCAAAACGTGCGCTCTCCTTCTATATCGACCGCACAAAACACTTCCGGGTGGATGACCAGCTCTTTGTTGGCTACGTGGGCGCCAAAAAGGTCGGGAGGTGCACAAGAGGACCATCTCCCGCTGGGTTACCTTGTGCATCAAGACCTGCTATTCTTTGGCCAAGAAGGAGCCTCCTGTTGGGCTGCGTGCCCATTCCACCAGGGCAACGGCTGCTACCACGGCCTTGGGCCGCGGTGTTCCGCTGCCGGTTATCTGTCAGGCAGCTACGTGGGCCTCGCTGCACACGTTTACTAAGCATTACTGCCTTGACAGTCAGGTCCGGAGGGACGGCTTCTTTGGCCGTTCTGTCCTCCAGGACTTCCTTGTCTGATCTTTGTTCGCAGACCCACCACCGGGGTTGGTATTGCTGGGGTATCTATTCTAAGGTAAGGAATCTATCACTAACGTGTCTCTTTCAGATGCACAAGTTACTAACTTGTGTAACGATATATCTGTAAGAGACAGTAGTTAGTGATAGATTCCTACCGCCCACCCATCCTCCCCGTTCTGCGAACTGATTTCTAGGGTTAAGGACATCCCTTTCAGGGCCCTAGTATTTTTCAGACACCTGTGTCAGCTTCTTGCATGGCTCTGCGTTCCTGGCGCGGAAAGTCGTGTACAGAACTGACGTCAGCGCGCAGGGGCGGCGTCTAAGTACTGCCCGCGACGTCATCCCGGCGATCACGACGCCGACGACGGACGCGGAGCCGCACGACGCCGCCTACCGACGCGCAAGGGTACTGCTACGCAAAACTTTCCGGATCCAGCCTGACGCCTGGGGATATTCTAAGGTAAGGAATCTATCACTAACTACTGTCTCTTACAGATATATCGTTACACAAGTTAGTAACTTGTGCTTTATTTCTATGAAGCACAATAACATGCATTTATTTTTATTAGTATGCATTTATTTTTACGTTATAACTAGACACACGGACATTCATTAATAGATTATTTAGCACACACGTTGGCATATTACCATTCCCACACATACAGTGTTGATTAATACATTTAAACGAACATTTTATTTAATTAATTATAAAATTTGTTAGGGGTTAAATTTTTTATTTTTTTCCCTGCTCCATCAACTCCCCCTTTGGTGATTTTTAAATCACCACATAAAACCCAAGTCATACTTCTTTTCAGGCAGCATGTCTTTCATCCTTTGCTTTCTGTTATTTATACATCTGTTTCTTCTTCATCTTGCCTTTTAGTCTCTTTGTACATGCTTTCTTTCATTTTCTCCAACTCAATTTCACCCATTTCTCTCTCTTTCTCTCATTAATCTGTTATTTCTTCTTATCTTATTCTGTCTTACTTTTCTCTTTATACATGTTATTACTATTTTCAATATCATGGCTAACAATATTACTATAGTTGCTACTATTATAACTTTCCCTATCACTAGTCTACTCATCCTAGTTAACCAATTCGCTACTGAGGAAAACCCTCTACCAAGTTTTCCCAAAACACTTTCAACCTCCAGTGGAACTAATTCTTTGTGCAAACTTGTAATATTTGTAATATACTTCTGTATATTTTCACTGTTATCAGGAATGTAAGTACAACAATGTTGGACTTTCAACATTCCACAGACTCCACCCTCTTTTGCCAAAAGAATATCAAGGGCAAGCCGATTTTGCATCACCATAGCTCTCATGGCAACCATTTCGGTATTTACCATTAAGAACCCTCCCGCAGTATCTGTAGACAAACGATCTACTACTGTGGATAACTTCCGAATTTTAAATGCATTCAAAGATATTCCCACTGCTGGTATCAATGCTCCAAAAATATCACCTACAATTTCTGAAAAACTTTCCCTCTTTCTACGTGTAAATCTATTAATCATCTTGTATGTTCCCTTTTCTTCTCTGTCCATGTGAATTTTTGGAAAGACCAGGCCTACATAGCAAGTTCCATACCAATGGTCCGGTAACCTGTAATAAGCTCTATTCCCACAAACATAATAGATACCTGGAAATATTGGGTCCTTTCCACCTTTGAATCCCCAACCTCCCAGAATTTGATAATTGTCATGGCAGATACTGGAACCTACAAAGTAATTGTCATAGATTGTCTTATTTCTCCTAATGCACAACTTTCCTGTTTGCGGCCAGTCTAATGTCATTGCTGCATTTATCTTTTTCCCTTCATGATTTCCTTCCTCAAACGTCCATAAGCGTTTTCCTTCCTCTTTATTGCTTCTTTTTGAAATTTCATTCTTCTTTCTTCAACCATTTCTAAAAATACTTTTTCTTCTTTCTTTAACTCACAGGTAAGGTTGTTACTAACTATTTCTTCTAACGTTAATTTTCTATGTTCTAAAAAGAATTCTCCTAAAACTTTTGCTGGTTTTACTTTAAGTTCTGGTACTACTGGAATGTTTGCAAAAATCTTATCTATATCAGTATAATAAGATTCTAATCTACCTGTTTTATAAAATAAACTCGCTATTACACTACATGTTATTCCATAAGTCAGAGGTAGGTGATAAGTCACACCTTCTGATACTGATGCAGGCAATTGCATACAAACATAACAATCTCTTACGTCCATTGTTTCTACGTACTCATACAACAATTTTGTAAAAACATTCTTTGAAAAATCTGTTACTGACCTATCCTTATGCAACTCTGCACTACTTCTTAAAATAACTGGTTCTTTAATACTAGTTTCTTTTTCTAGTTTAGTATCATTTTTTGCTTCTATCACAGCTACACTAATAGGAATTGTGATTGCTAAAACTATCCATATGGTCATTAATAACCCTGTACAAAAGCAGCACATTTTGCACCATCTCTTTATAAATTCACATTTATCTCTTCTATCCCTATTATTTTCCATTTTTCTTTTTCTATTTGTTAAGTTTCAGAAAATTGTGTCACTACACCTCAGAAATGACTTAGATGCCACTCTGCTTTCAAAAAGTCTTTGCTTGGTACTTTCTTTTAATTCTCTCCAGAATTCTTTCGTTGTCACATCCGGTGATTTGTCACAACCAGTAAAATTGTCATGTCCGGCAGAAGCACTATAAGTCTTCACTTCAGTTTTGTTGCATCTCACCTTTTCCCATCCGACTTCTCAGTCTCTGGTTTCCGTGAGTGTTTTCTTCTTCTTCTTTGTAATCAGTTAGTGCAATATACAGCCACTCAGGTGACTTAAATTTTGAATTCACTTTCTTTGTCCTTTTGGACTTTTGTAATCTTTTTCCACTGGGTTTTTCTTGTCCCTTTTGACTTGTTACTTCATTTACTTGTTCAGCACCTTCGTCTTCCGCTCTTATTATTCTATATCTCAATTTTCTTACATAGCTGTTGGGCCAATTATCTCCTTTTCTTGGCCTTTTGGCTTCACCTTCTCTTTCTTCTCTTTCTGATTTCCAATTTCTTTTTCTTGATTCAGTCTTTGCTTTTTCCTCTCCTCCACTTTCTTCTGTTTCTGTTTCAACTGTCTCACTATTGTCTCTTATTTTGAAACTTATAATCACGTCATCTCCTACTGGTGGATCTGTCTTCTCCTTTTGGTTTTCCCTTATTACTGTCCCTCCTCTGTGTTTTTCCGATTTGGTGTTTTTCTCCTTTTCTGTTTCTAAATTTCCCTGTTCTTCTATTTCTCTATCTGTCCCTATTGCTCCTCGGGGTTCTTCTCGATTTTCTAATCTTTTGTGTACTTCTTTCCCTACTTCATCTATTAATATTGTTTCTGAAGGAGTTCCACCATAACTTGTACCTGGTTGTTCATCTAACTCAATTTCTTGCTCAGTTTCTTCTCTAATTGGTTTATAACCCCAAGTTTTCCTTAGGAACTCTTCACGGTTTTCAACTGAATCATCAGAGTCTGAAGTTGTGTCAGATATTTCCAGATGTCGACTTACAGGTCGATCTTCAGGTTCTGGAATTTCTGAATTTCTTTCTTCTTCTTCTTCTTCTCTAGAGGTACTTGCAGTTGGGGTTTCCAGATGTCGACTTTCAGGTCGATCTTCAAGTTCTGGCACCCTTTCCTTTATCTTTGTTGTCCCAGCCGTTAAACTTTTATCCCACACTTCCAGACGCCGACTCACATGTCGATCTGTAGGTTCTGGAACTCTGATTGTGTGGCTGGCATGAACCCAGTTCTTCACTCCTGCACACTTGACGGCAGTCGTTGTCACTAGGATTACCTGTCTTGGCTCGTCCCAACGCGGAACTAGACAGTTTCTTCTCCTGTGGACTTTTATGCGGACCCAGTCTCCTGGATTCAAGTCGTGAGCTGGTTTTCTTTCAAGAGTGGTCGCATCCGGTCCAACCTGATGAAACACAGAACGCACCACATCAGCCAGTCCCTTGCAATAATCCAGTACTAGATCATCAGTTATAGTTAATAACTTGTTGACGGGTACGTGTGCTTGTCTCATTGCTCGTCCCATGATCATCTCATGAGGACTGAGTCCCGTTTTCTTTTCAGGGATGCTTCTGATGGTCATCAGAACAAGAGGCAGTGCATCCGGCCATTTGAGTCCTGTAGCTTGACACATTTTTCCCAATCTGTTTTTAATCGTTCCATTAATCTGCTCTACTACCCCAGAAGCCTCTGGTCTGTAAGCACAATGTAGTTTTTGTTTAATACTCAGTGCTTCACAAATCAATTGGATCAACTCATTTTGGAAATGTGTTCCTCTATCTGTCTCAACCGTGACTGGAAAACCATACCTTGGAATGAACTCTCGCAGCATAAGTTTTGCCACTGTTGTTCCATCATTCCTTCTTGTGGGGTATGCCTCCACCCAACGAGAGAACAAACAGACGACCACTAGAACATATCTTAATCTGTTACTAGGGGCATCTCGATAAAGTCCAATTGCATTCTTGTGAATGGACCTCCTTCTCGTTCCTATTGTTCCTAGACTCACTACTGTTTTTCTTCCTGGGTTAAACTGTTGACAAATAAGACATCTTTACTAAGACTTTCAGCAATGGCTCTGAATTTTGGGTTATACCAGGTTTGTCTAAAAAGTCTAATCATTGCATCTCTCCCAATATGAGCTTGTCCATGGTACATCCGTGCCATGTCTGCAATCATGCTATCAGGCATAACTGGTCTTTCATCTCTGTATACCCACACACCATTATTTTCCTGTCTTCTACATCCTGCTTTTATCCAGTAATCTTTTCCTCATCTCTTGCTGTTTCTTGTAACTGCCTTACTTCATCCCATGTTTCGACTGTATTAGTGAAAAGCAAAGGACAAGAGACATGTTCCCTTTCTCTATTTTTGTTCAGTGACGCCATGTTTTCCGCACAATATCTAGCGATCTCATCAGCATAATTATTGCCGACCGCTATGTAGTCTTCGTTTTTCTTATGCGCCTTGCACTTCACTACAGCTATTTGTTTAGGCAACTGTATCGGCTCAAGCAGTTTTTTAACATAATCTCCATTTCTGATAGGTGTTCCTGCAGATGTCAAAAATCCTCTTTGTGACCAAATCTGACCGAAATCGTGTACGATGCCGAAACCATATTGGCTATCGGTCACAATCGTGATTCGTACATTTTTCCCCAATTTACATGCTTGAATCAAAGCAATTAGTTCTGCAACTTGGGCAGACCTAACTCCTTTCAGACAAGACGCTTCCATCACAGTTGCCACTGTGCATACTGCGTAAGCTGCGCTTAACACTCCTTCTTTGTGCGTAAACATGAACCATCTACAAACATGACATAATCCGATTCCTTTAACGGTTCATCTTTTATGTCAGCTCTTGGTTTTGTGCAATATTCCAGCACATTCAGACAATCATGATCTACTTCGTCTTGTTCAATTATACTCTCTTCATCTGGCAATGATGTAGAAGGATTTACATTTATGCATCTATCTATGGTCACATTATCTGAAAGAGACACGTTAGTGACAGATTCCTTACCTTAGAATATCCCCAGGCGTCAGGCTGGATCCGGAAAGTTTTGCGTAGCAGTACCCTTGCGCGTCGGTAGGCGGCGTCGTGCGGCTCCGCGTCCGTCGTCGGCGTCGTGATCGCCGGGATGACGTCGCGGGCAGTACTTAGGCGCCGCCCCTGCGCGCTGACGTCAGTTCTTCTTTTTCCGCACCAGCAAGCGCAGATCCGGGAAGAGCAGTGCCCTGGTCAATTTTTGACCATACTTTTTGGTGATTTTTTCACTGTTTTTCCAACTTTAAGGTGTCGTAGGGATGCCCGGCTTCAAGCGATGCGGCGCCTGTGCGCGGATGATGTCCGTCACCGACCCGCATTGGGAGTGTCTCTTCTGCCTCGGCCGAGGCCACGACACCGAGTCTTGTCCCGAATGCCAGGCCCTCAACCCGAAAGCTTTGCGAGAGCGGTCTCGAAAGCTCCTCGAGGCCCGGCATTCGGCTCCGCGGAAGCCCCGGTCGCGTGAGAGGTCCAGGGGTCGCTCGCGGAGTGCACACCGGTCGTCGACTTCTTCGTCCGGTAAGTCTAAGCACAAGAAGTCCAAGAAGCATCGTCGCTCTCGGACTTCGCCTCGCCGGTCTCGCGACTCGGCTGAGGCCCCTCCCGGCACCGTCCCCGCCCCCGCGGCCCCGGACTTTACCCTACCACAGAATTATTTACTCTCACCGATAAAGTAGCACTTCCCTCTACCTTACCCTTCTTTCAAACAAACAATTTACTCGTTTCTCTGGGGATAAGACACATGTGGAGACTAGGCTCCTGAGAATTAAGGCCAAAGTTTCACAAGTAAACGTGATTTGCTATTTCATTTACACACTTTTCACACAGAAATCCCTAACATAACACAACCTGCGTTATAACCAAAATGAATTCAGACCATGTACCAAATTCCATGTGACTTCTCTTGCCACACGTGTTCCACTTCCTACATCCCAGAAGCGTGAAAACTTACATATAACATAACGCGACTCAACATAAAGTGTTAGTTATCAAAAATAATCAATAAACAATAATCACTAAACTAATCTATAGAAAACCATAACTCTGCTACCAAGAAATCTGATGCAGCGCGTACAATAAAAACTATTCTCCTCCTAGGTTACTTATAGGTCATCCAGGGGCAAACTATATTTCTCATATCCACATGACGATGGGGCCCATAAACATCGTCTAACACACACGCACACTCCTGGATTTCCTTTACACCTTTGTGAAATTCTGTACTCCTAGGAGAAGCATGAGAACTAAATGGAGAACACCATTTTATGTACCGCTGGAAGAGCCAGGATATCTTATTACCTTATTTTGTCCCTTTCTTTTAGTTATTTCTTAAGATATTCCTGCTTATTGCTTGTCGATGAATCATTCATTTAAGAAATTAGTTCATAGTGATTAAGACCAGCTGAATCACAATAACCAATTACTTATGTCACAATCATTTAGGAAAATAACCACCGAGTCATTTTGTGTTTAAAGAATCTTAAATTTGATATAATTTAAAAAGCATGAAAAGAATTTTAATACTTTATTCAATTATTCATTCTTAAATTCACAATTTTATTAAGCATAATCAATTTATTGCAGAAAGGAAATTTTGTCATGAAGCCAAAACCCTAATTACCTGCCTAGCTTCCTAATTTAGCCTAATGATTTCTAACCTAAGTTAGGAATTAGAAATAGCCTGATTCTCATACTCAACTGTAAAATAAAGACAGCAACAGCAACTTCAGCTCGTCAGCATCAGCTACCTGCAACCCGTCTCCTCTAACAGTCTTTCAGCATCTCCCGCTCAGTAAGGGATCGATCAGGACCACCCAGCACTGGAAGCCACCAACACGACTCTTCAACTCCTCTCCTGACTGTGACTGCAACCACGACTGACATCAACTCTTGACCCCTCCCACTAAGAGTAGGCCCTCTTATACCCTAATTCTAACTTTGCTAACTAACTGTTGCAACATTAATATCACGCTTTTCTTTCATTGGTCCATGCATGTCAGCTTATTCATTCTTTAATCAAGTTCTCTTGGATTCAAGGGTCCTTGGATCATTTCCTTTCCCATACGCTTAAACATTTCCATCCGATTCGATCAGTTCATTTGTAACTTCTTTCGACACATTTGAGAACTCCGCAGTCATTGTCCTTTCTCTTAAACTTGTTTCCCACGGGCTCTTGCTGATCATCACGGCACGCTATCAGTTCAATTAGGTCACATCAGCCTTGACCATTACTTGCATCTTAGCCTCTCTGTTAAACCATGAGCTCGCTTTCTCCCATTTCATCACGTGTCATGTGTTCCCTTGCGCCTGCGCACATCTTCCCACTGGCGGCCATTTTATCTCGCCACTCGGTTATACTTTAGAAGCACTAATTTGAGGCAAACAAAACATAATTAAAATAGAGAAAAATATCCCTTTCGTTTCCCTCCCGTCTACGTACCCCAATTAGTTGTTACCTAGCAGAAAGCAACATTTAAGCTGTTCCTTACTTACCATCACTATTTGTTTTTGCAACGACACGTTTTATTTCTATGAAGCACAATAACATGCATTTATTTTTATTAGTACGCATTTATTTTTACGTTATAACTAGACACACGGACATTCATTAATAGATTATTTAGCACACACATTGGCATATTACCATTCCCACACATACAGTGTTGATTAATACATTTAAACGAACATTTTATTTAATTAATTATAAAATTTGTTAGGGGTTAAATTTTTATTTTTTATTTTCCCTGCTCCATCAGGTGACTTATAGATTTTAAGTGCAAAGACCTCAAATATAAGGAAACTTACATCTGTTGTGAGAGGTGCAAGCACCAACTCACACAGGTTGCAATAGAGGGCCTGTAGTCACAGTTTAAGTGGACTCCTATGGGTGGCAGAATACATGCTGCAGTCCATGGGAGGCCCCTGGTGTGCCTATGCCCTGGGTACCTTAGTACCATATACTAGGAACTTACAAGGGTACACCAATAGCCAATTGTGGAGGTACCAAAGTACTTACCATGTCAATTTAGAGGGGAAAGCACAGTTGCTGGGGTCCTGATCAGCAGGATCCCAGCAGACTAGGTCAAAAACACACTGACACCAAGCAAAAAGTGTGGGTAACCATGAAAGCAGATCCTACTTTCCTACAAGATGCAACTGTCCAGGTAGGTGTGTCCTGAGTTCTGTAGTGCCTTGAATGTGTGTGTGTGGGTGGAGTTTGAATTGAGCACATCTGTGTATCGGAAGCGAGTGTAATTCCTAGACGTGTGGTGTCATATGAGTTCTGTATGGGAGATTAAGGATGAGTCTGGCTGCCGAGTTCAGGATAGTTTGTAGACTTATATCTGATAGAGACTTCTGGTGAGCCTTCGGGGTCAGAAGGGGCCCCATTGGGTTTGACGCCGTCGGCTCTGGCCATGACGCCGACGGGGTCTCAGGGATCCGATCCCGGATCCGGTTCGACGCCGGGCGTGCCAACGCGACCTTGCCCGGCGTTGAACCCAAATTCAGTGCCTGCGACGTCGCCGATGCCCGTCTTGAGGCGCAAGCCCCATCCTCATCCCTGATGACACAGAGCCGGAACAGCGTCAATCGACGCTGATTCCGACGTCGACAGAACCCAGAGGTTCTATGTTGTCGCCTGAGGACTTTGAAGACATGCTAGGCTGAGGAGAGGAATGGGAGATGTCTGGAGACCCTCTTGAGAACCATGATGTCTCTGAGGAGAATTTGGACTGGTATGGGGAACTTGGGGAGGCCAGTGGTCTGGATAGTTGCCCAGATACTGGCATGCTCTCACCTCCTACGGTGGCTACGGCTTAGGGAGCGTCCTATGCCATGGTGGTAAAGAGGGCAGCCGAGGTCCTCGCACTAGAGCTGTCCTCAGTGCAGGTCAGGACTAAACTCATGACTGAGGTGCTTCAACCTGGGGCTTCCACTTCTGAACCCCTGTTACCCTTTAATGAGGCACTTACGGACGTCCTTCTAGAAACTTGGTCCAAACCTAGCACAGGGGCTCTTGTGAATAGGACGATTGCACGCCGCCATCGCCCAGCTCCGGGCGACCCAAAGTTCCTCAGCCAACACCCCACCCCAGAGAGTTTGGTGGTGCAGGCCTTTACATTCCAAGACGCATTCCCTTCCGCCCCTCCGGATAGGGAATCCAAGAGGCTGGATTTATTTGGGAAGATGTTTTCTTCCTCCAGCCTTGCATTGCGGTCGGTGAATACCGAATGCTTGTTGGGCTGTGTCTCCCATTCCCTTTGGGAGATGGTTGCGCAAGTGCTTCCACAAATCCCGGAGGAGTCCCGGGCTGTGCTCTCCCAAGCTGTCAAGGATGGGAGGGATGCAGCAAAATTGCCATACGGTGTGGGTTAGATACGACCGATTTGCTGGGCAGATCGATTTCAATGACTGTGGCCCTGAGACGCCATGCCTGGCTTCGTACTGCTGGCTCCTCTGGCGATGTCCAAGCCAATTTGATGGACATGCCCTTTGATGGAACCCGCCTTTTAGGGGAAATGGCTAACTCTGCCCTAGTCAGGTTCAAGGACTCTCGTGCTACGGCCAGATCCTTGGGCCTTTCCTCTACTCCTCGTGGCCAGTCTTCCTATCACCCCTTTCGTGGCAACAGAAGGGGTTTCCAGGTGCATCAGCTCTATCCCAGCCACCGTCCCGCAGAGATTGCCCAAGCCGTTCGTGGACGCAGTGCATTCCAATCTCGGAATGGAGGCCAGAAGTAGTCTTCCACACTGCCCCTGGCAGCCGCAGCCTCCAACACTCCTTGGCTGATTCTGCTGGACCACACTACTCCAGTTGGTGTGAGAATTCGTCATCATCTCCCCCGCTGGAGATCCATAACATCGGAAAAGTGGGTCTTGCAGATCATCCAGGAGGACTATTCTCGACCTTTCCTTTCCTTTCTTTTCCTCCTACTATTCTGCCAAATCAGGAACGGCTGACGGAGGATCATTTGAAATTGCTCCAAGAGGAAGTTACAGCTCTCTTGGCCAAGGGAGCTATAGAAAGGGTCCTAGTTTCAGAAGCAGGCAGTGGCTGTTATTCCTGCTACTTTCTGATTCTGAAGAACAAGGGGCTACGGCCCATTTTAGTTCTTCGGACCATCAATCTCTTCCTCAAGAAGGAGAAATTCAAAATGCTCACTCTGGCTCAGGTCTTGTCTACTGTAGACCAAGAAGACTGGATGGTAGCGTTGGACCTGCATGATGCGTATTTTCATATTCCCATCCTGCCGAGACACAGGCATTACCTGCGGTTCAAGGTAGGCCACGAGCACTTTGTTTACCATGCTCCCCTTTGGCCTTACCAGTGCCCCTCGGTGTTCACCAAGGTGATGGCGGTGATCGCAGCACATCTGCGCAGGTTAGGGGTGTCGGTCTTCCCCTACCTCGACGACTTGCTGTTGAAGGCGTCCTCGTCCCAGGCAGTCGTCTCCCACATTCAGATTACAGCAAACCTCCTGCATTCGCGGGGGTTCTCTATAAACGTGCCGAAGTCACACCTGACTCCTTCTCAGACGCTCCCTTTCATCGGAGCTGTTCTGTACAAAGTGCAGTTTCGGGCTTATCCTCCTGAGCAGCGAGTCTAGGATATTCAGGCTATGATTCCGATATTTCAGCCTCTATCCTGGATTTCGGTGAGATGGACTCTGAGGCTTTTGGATCTCATGGCCTCCTGCATCCTGTTGGTAAGACACGCAAGATGGCGTATGCGGGCTCTGCAGTGGAACTTGAAGTTCCAATGGGCACATCATCGGGGAAATATTACCGGCATGGTTCAGATCTCGGAAGGAACTGCAAAGGATCTGCACTGGTGGTTAACGAACCGAGAATGGGTCAATGGCAGACCCCTCTCCCTTCCCAAATCAGATCTCAGTCGTGACAGATGCGTCACTTCTGGGATGGAGCGGCCATCTGGGAGAGGTGGAGATCAGGGGACACTGGTCTCCGGCGGATTCGGAGCTCCGCATAAATATATTGGAGCTCCGAGCGATTCGGTTGACATTGAAATCATTTCTTCCCTCTGTCAAGGGGAAGCAAGTGCAGGTGTTCACGGACAACACCACCGCCATGTGGTACTGCAACGGGCGGGGTGAGGTCATGGACCCTTTGTCGAGAGGCCTTATGTCTCTGGACATGGCTGGAACAGCAGGGCATAACTCTGGTGTTTCTACCCCTGGCAGGTTCTCTGAACGCCAGGGCGGACGAACTCAGCTGTCGATGCCTAGCGGATCATGAATAGCGTCTCCAGTCGGAGGTGGCGCACGGTCTCTTTTAGTAGTGGGGAGAACCTTGGTTAGATTTGTTCGCCTCCGAAGAGAACGTGCAGTGTCAGCAGTACTGCGCGGCTATGGCTCGGCTACGCTTTTCGTCGCGAGTGGAGCTCAGGCCTGTTGTACGCCTTTCCGACCATACCACTCCTACCGAGGGTTCTGAAGAAGATCAGAAGCGACGGGGCCCAAGTCATTCTTGTGGCTCCGGACTGGGCAAGAAGAGTCTGGTATCCAGAGCTTCTGAGTATGAGTATCGATCCTCCGATCCGACTGCCCCTTTGGGAGGATCTTCTGTCGCAGCAGCAGGTGAGGGTTCTCCATCTGAACCTGTCAACTCTGCGCCTCCATGCGTGGAAATTGAGTGGCGACAGTTGATAGCTTTTGACCTTCCTTCCAAAGTCTGTAATGTTATTCTGGCGACCAGGCGGCCCTCCACTAAGACGGTATACGCCTGCGTTGACAGACATTTTTGTTATTATACTGTACAGAAAGGTCCATTGACCCTCTTTCTGCTCCTCTTTGTACTGTCCTTTTATTCATTCTAACCCTTGTCCAGCAGGCCCTAGCCTTGGGAACTCTCAAGGGTTACCTTTCTGCTCTGTCTGCCGTTTAGCGGCTGCCAGACCAGCCTTCTCTCCAAGTCTCCTATTGTAAATAGATTTCTAAAAGGGCTGGCTCACTTATTTCCACCCGCGCCCTTTATTATGCCGCAGTGGGACCTTAATTTGGTCCTCACCTACCTGATGTGCACTCCTTTTGAGCCTTTGCACAATTGTCCCCTCCGGCTGAGGCTTATCTGAAAGAGACACGTTAGTGACAGATTCCTTACCTTAGAATATCCCCAGGCGTCAGGCTGGATCCGGAAAGTTTTTGCGTAGCAGTACCCTTGCGCGTCCGTCGTCGGCGTCGGTAGGCTCCGCGTCCGTCGTCGGCGTCGTGATCGCCGGGATGACGTCGCGGGCAGTACTTAGACGCCGCCTCTGCGCGCTGACGTCAGTTCTTCTTTTTCCGCGCCAGCAAGCGCAGATCCGGGAAGAGCAGTGCCCTGGTCATTTTTTGACCATACTTTTTGGTGAATTTTTTCACTGTTTTTTCATCTTTCAAGGTGTCGTAGGGATGCCCGGCTTCAAGCGATGCGGCGCCTGTGCGCGGATGATGTCCGTCACTGACCCGCATTGGGAGTGTCTCTTCTGCCTCGGCCGAGGCCACGACACGGAGTCTTGTACCGACTGCCAGGCCCTCAACCCGAAAGCTTTGCGAGAGCGGTCTCGAAAGCTCCTCGAGGCCCGGCATTCGGCTCCGCGGAAGCCCCAGTCGCGTGAGAGGTCCAGGGGTCGATCGCGGAGTCCACACCGGTCGTCGGCGTCGAAGTCTTCTTCGTCCGGTAAGTCCAAACACAAAAAGTCCAAAAAGCATCATCGCTCTAGGACTTCGCCTCGCCGGTCTCGCGACTCGGCTGAGGCCCCTCCCGGCACCGTCCCCGCCCCGCGGCCCCGGACATGCCTGTGGAGTCCCCCCGCCATACCCGCCCTTCCCGGGTTCGGGGGCGGATCCGGCCAAAGTGCAGGAATTCCTGACGGCCATGGCCCGCCTCTTCGGGCCTCCAGGCCCCTCCGGTGCGCCTTCGGGCCCCGCGGGCCTTGATGGGGTTGCTCCGGCGTCGCCAACGGCTCCGGCCCCGGCGTCGCCCGTGCCTCCAGCCTCGATCCCGGCTCCGGCTTCGGCCCCGGCCTCGATCCCGGCTCCACAACCCCCATCGACGCCGGTCGACCTAACGACACCTCTGCCGGCGCCGATGTCTCCGGTGCCGTTCTCGGCGCCGCCCTGGGCTCCGGGCGGCGTCGTCCCCCAGTTCCTTCCGGCTCCGGACATGGATCCGGACCGACGTCGCTCGACGCCGGCTCCGGCGCCGATGGGACCTTGGGTCCCAACTGTCCCTCCTCCTCCTTATTTTGAACCAGAGGAGGACCAGTTGGACTGGGAGGGGTCTGATAACTGTCCTCTTCGTCTTCTGACTCTGAAGACAGCCTTTCTGGTGGCCATCACCTCCGCTCAGCGGGTGAGTGAGCTCCAGGCTCTATCTTGCAAACCTCCCTTTCTGTCTGTTCATCCAGACAAGGTTGTTCTTCGGACGCGTCCGTCCTTCTTGCCAAAGGTGGTTACTGCTTTCCACATTGGGCAGACCATCACTTTGCCCACCTTCTTTCCGCCTCCGCATCCTTCCAGAGAGGAAGAGAGGCTCCACCGTCTGGACCCAAAACGTGCGCTCTCCTTCTATATCGACCGCACAAAACACTTCCGGGTGGATGACCAGCTCTTTGTTGGCTACTTGGGCGCCAAAAAGGTCGGGCGGTGCACAAGAGGACCATCTCCCGCTGGGTTACCTTGTGCATCAAGACCTGCTATTCTTTGGCCAAGAAGGAGCCTCCTGTTGGGCTGCGTGCCCATTCCACCAGGGCAACGGCTGCTACCACGGCCTTGGGCCGCGGTGTTCCGCTGCCGGTTATCTGTCAGGCAGCTACGTGGGCCTCGCTGCACACGTTTACAAAGCATTACTGCCTTGACAGTCAGGTCCGGAGGGACGGCTTCTTTGGCCGTTCTGTCCTCCAGGACTTCCTTGTCTGATCTTTGTTCGCAGACCCACCACCGGGGTTGGTATTGCTGGGGTATCTATTCTAAGGTAAGGAATCTGTCACTAACGTGTCTCTTTCAGATGCACAAGTTACTAACTTGTGTAACGATATATCTGTAAGAGACAGTAGTTAGTGACAGATTCCTACCGCCCCACCCATCCTCCCCGTTCTGCGAACTGATTTCTAGGGTTAAGGACATCCCTTTCAGGGCCCTAGTATTTTTCAGACACCTGTGTCAGCTTCTTGCATGGCTCTGCGTTCCTGGCGCGGAAAGTCGTGTACAGAACTGACGTCAGCGCGCAGGGGCGGCGCCTAAGTACTGCCCGCGACGTCATCCCGGCGATCACGACGCCGACGACGGACGCGGAGCCGCACGACGCCGCCTACCGACGCGCAAGGGTACTGCTACGCAAAAACTTTCCGGATCCAGCCTGACGCCTGGGGATATTCTAAGGTAAGGAATCTGTCACTAACTACTGTCTCTTACAGATATATCGTTACACAAGTTAGTAACTTGTGCCTTAGTGGCGATTACATCGGCCCGGAGGGTGAGTTGCAGGCGTTATCCAGCTCGCCTCCTTATCTTAGTCCTTTCCGGACAAGGTGGTGCTTCGCACCAGGGCATCTTTTTTGCCAAAGGTTGTGACCCCTTTCCATCTGGGTCAGTCCATCACTTTGCCCACCTTCTTTGCTCCCCCCCCATTCCTCTAAGGAGGAGCGTCTCCACCGTCTGGACCCAAAAAGAGCGTTGTCGTTCTACCTTAACCGCACTAAAGAGTTCCGGGTGGACAACGAACTCTTTGTGGGGTATGTGGGAGCAAAGAAGGGAAGGGCAGTGCAGAAAAGGACCATCTCTCGATGGGTCGTTCTCTTTATCAAAACTTGTTATGCCTTGGCAAAGAAGCAGCCCCCTGAGGGATTAAGGGCCCATTCCACCAGGGGAAAGACTGCGACTACGGCCTTGGCTCGGGGTGTCCCAGTCTAAGATATCTGTCAGGCAGCACCGGGGGCATCTTTGCACATGTTCGCAAAACATTACTGCCTTGATGGTCAAGTGCACAGGGACAGACATTTTGCCCGTTCAGTCCTGCAAGACTTCTTAGTCTAGGATGTGAGTCCGCAACCCACCGCTGGGGTGGTATGGCTCGGGTATCTGATTCAAAGGTAAGGAATCTTCAGCTAAAAGTCTCTATCAGATGAACAAGTTACTTAACTTCGGTAACGCATTATCTGGTAGAGACACTATCTAGCTGCAGATTCCTTACAGCCCCACCCATTCCTCCCCGCTTTGCGGACTGATATTGTAGGGCTAGGGTTGTTCCCCTTGTCAGGGCCCTAGTTTCGCACACGTCTGCGTCAGTTACTTCGTGGCTCTGTGCTTCTGGTGTGGAAAGTAGGAAAAGTACTGACGTCTGCGCGCCTAGGTGGCGCCTATATAGGCACCGCAATGTCAAAACCAATGCTGCCAACGACGTCACGCGGAGCCGAATGGAGCCACCCAAAGCTGCGCACAAGGGGTATTGCTCAGCAAAAGATTCCGGATCCAGCCTGACGCCTGGGAAATTCAAAGGTAAGGAATCTGCAGCTAGATAGAGTCTCTACCAGATAATGCGTTACCGAAGGTAAGTAACTTGTTCAATAAGTTGCTTGGTGATCCTGCCGTAGAGGGTGTTCCCATCAATTTGCTGGTGACTGGGGTGTGAGTGACATTTTCTAGTGTTGCTTGAGAGCCATTTGAATTTTATAAGGCCCCCAAAGCCCAGATTGTCCCCATCTTAGTCTCGGTTTATCCAGAGGCCCTAGATGAAGGGCTCCTCTCTGCAAAGTTCCTGAGAGCTCGAATTTATGTTCTTCCGAAACCAGGGAAAGATCCCCTGGAGTATTCTAGCTAACACTCGATTTCTTTGATAAATTCAGGCGTTAAGATTTTGGCAAAGGTTTTGGTGACACTCGTGAATAAAGTTATCATGACTCTTATTCATTCCTCATAGGCGGGCTTTGTTCCTGGACGCTCCTCGACCAATCACTTACAAACTCTATTATTATTTGCCAGGTGAGGGACGAGTTGGAAAAGAGGGTCCTTCTCTCTTTGGATGCCCAAAAGGCTTTCGATCTTGTCGATTGGGGTTACCTCTTTCGGACCATGGAGAGGATGGGAGTAGGTCACGACTTTCTCGCATTAACCAGGTGCATGTATTGAGAACTCACTGTGGAGGTTTCTCCTCCCCGTATTTTGAAATCCATTGAGGCACAAGCCAGTGTTGCCCCTTGTCCCCGTTGTTGTTTTTGTTTGCTCTGTAGACTCTAGAAATAGCAATTCGATTTAACAACAACATTAAGGGGTATTCTCACGTCAGCAGGTGAGGTTAAGGATTTCTACTATGCGGATGACATTCTCTTGACACTATCAAATCCCTCGGCTGCTGCTTTGATTTCTCAACTGGATTATATTTCCTAGTTTTTGGGCTATAAAATAAATTGGTCGATATGTGAGGCCCTGCTTTTATAGTCCTCCACCACAAGGGCTTCTTTGGGTAGCTTGCCATTTAAATGGCTTCAGTTTGGTTTAAAATATCTCGGGGCATATATAAATCTGGGCCTGGAAAACATTGTGCAAATCAATGTGCATCCAATCTTGGATCATATGGAGCGCAATTTTAAAAGGTGGTCTGCCTTGAACCTGTCTCTGTGGGGTAGGATCTAGGTTATCAAGATGAATGTCCTCCTAAAGTTTAACTACATCTTTTGAATGCTGCCTCTAGTTATATCGGTCTCCTGTCTGCGGAGCATACAGTGCTCCATCCCTCGATTCATTTGGGGCTTGGAAAGACGGAGATTACGGGGTGCTAAGCTCTACTCCACATCAAAGAAGGGTGGCTTAAGTCTTCCACGTTTGGAGGGTCATTGGCTGGCGTAGCAGCTGGCCCATGCTGTGTACTGGTTGCCCACTTCTAGGGCCGCGCCCTTATGGGTGGTGATGGAGCGTCCTATATTAGTCTTACGGAGACATTGATGTTTATTACACTTCAGGAGCTTCAGTTACTCCCCTCAGTAATTCGATCATTCACGCTTCCCAGTACGCTTGGCAGCGGGCTCACAGGCTGGTGCAAGTCCCGAGCCACAGTCATGCTAGAGCCCCATTGTGGCGCAATGCAGCCATTAAGGTCGGTCGAAAGGAAATTCACTGGTCTATCTGGATCACTCATGGTATCCATCACATTGAGGACCTTATCTCTAATGGCTTTATCAAGTTGTTTCCAGACCTGAGACGGGAATTTGAGATTCCATCCTCCCAATATTGGAGATACATTCAGTTGTGTCATGCCCTATCACATGTCCTGGGGAACGCGCAGATTGACCTCCCTAGCTTGGGGGGACTATTTCGGGATTGTGTGCTACATTGCTCTACCCCTGTTTCTCTGTTCCCATATCTGTAGCATTGCGCTTCTGATGGATACTTCTGCCTGTGGATTCCTCACCTTATGAATACCCCTTGCGCCAGCAATCTCGCGGAAATTCTTTTTCCTAGCTCTCCCACGTCGACGAGGACGTCACAATAGCACGGCTCCGCTCGCAACTCTGTATGACGTCATCGGAGCCATAAGAAGACCTCGTCGACGTGCTGACGTCAGTTCCCTTTTTTCAGCGCCGTCGACGCGTAACGGTTTTTCAAGGACTCTCCATCTTCAACTTTGTTTCCTTGCTGCGAAGATATGGCTACTTCTAGGAAATCCGGGTTTAAGCCTTGCAGAGAGTGCGGAGGCCATATGTCGATCACGGATCCTCACGAAGACTGTCTGTGGTGCCTTTCATCCGACCACGACGTCGAGGAGTGCCGTTCATGCAGGAAAATGAACCCGAAGGCGCTTAAAGAGCGTGAAGCAAAGCTCTTTATGGCCAAAGCCAAGAAAGAAAAAAGAGGGAGAAAGCGGTCTTCTTCGTCACACACGTCGAAGAAGCATAAGAAATCTAAGAAGTCCCGGCGTCATTCATCGAAGTCGAGGGCTTTGAGGTCGACTCCTCCACCTGAGCGACTCCGGAGAAAGGACTTTGTCTCTCCTTCACCTTCTCCGGGTGCGAAGTCGCAGCATTCTCCAGCTCGGATGTCACCGGCGTCGAAGGGCTCGTCGGCGTCGAGAGGATCACCGGCGCCCTGTAAAAGTCCGACGCCGGAGGAGATGTCTCCTATTCCTTTGGCTTCACCAGTGCGGGCACCGTCTCCACCGGCTCCGCAGGATCCGAATCCACCGCAGGAGGTCCCCGGGCAAGGAGGTACGGGTTCTTATCCTCCCTTTCCCTTGCCTGGTGCGGACCCATCGCAGTTCCTCAATGCGATGTACGGGATGTTCTCCAGGGCTAGTTTCCCATTGGGTGTGCCTTCAGGTCCCTTGGCCTACAATTTGGGTGTTCCACACTAGTATGCCCAGGCCCCCTTTATGCCATCTGCTCTGGCTTGGCACTTCCCGACGCCGAGGTCGTCCACTCCGGCATTTCGAGCTCCGTCGGATGGGGAGTCGGCGTCGTCTCGGATTCGAGCGGCGTCGAACGTTGTTCCAGAGGGCCTTCCTCTTGCTCCGTTACCTCCTTCTCCGGCACCGCGTTCGGCGCCGTCGACTCCGTTTTTGGCTCCGCCAACGCCGGTTCCGACGTCTGTGCCTAAGCAGCATTCCCGGAGGGAGATTCAAAGGCTGCTAGAAGAGGAGGAGTATAGGCACGAGCAAGATCAGGAGGAAGGTGAAATAGTGGAGTCACTTGATGACTTTGAGGGTCTGCAAGAGGCCAGTGGCTTGGACACTTCACCAGAATATGACCTTTCGTCACCAAAGGCTGGTCTACCATTGGAAAATTTGCCCTACCATGTGGTTGTGAGGAAGGCAGCTGATCTGCTGGGTCTGCAGCTTCCAACATCTGAAATAAAGGCTAACATCTTAACAGAGGTCCTTAATACGTCTTCAGTGGTCTCAGAGCCACTTTTACCATTCATAGACGCATTGACTGAGCCAATTTTGGAAGTGTGGCAGAAGCCCTTGTCTGCGCCTGCTGTCTCTAGGTCGATTGCAAGAAGATATAGGCCGGCCCCTGGAGATCTTGCCTTTCTGTCTTCCCATCCAACACCGGAGAGCTTGGTAGTACAAGCTTCATGTTCAAAGCAGTCTTCAGGTGCTTTCCCGACTACTCCTGGAGATAGGGACTCCAAAAAGTTGGAGCAAGCGGCAAAAAAAGTGTTTTTGTCGGCAAGCATGGCGTTAAAGTCAACAAATGCTACTTGCCTTTTGGGAAGGTACATCCATGCTTTGGTGGATACTGTGAAGCAGCTAGCTCCTAAGCTCCCAGAAGATGATAGGGCTAACTTCATGGAGGTACTTGCTGATTCACAAGCGGCTGCTCGTCAGGTGATTCAGTCTGGCATGGACACGGCTGATTCTGTTGCACGGGTAATGGGCTCTTTCGTGGCAACCAGAAGGCAGGCCTGGTTAAGGTCTTCTGGGTTTTCCCCTGATGTCCAGGCGACTCTCTTGGACTTACCTTTTGATGGCACAAGGCTGTTTGGATCCAAGGCGGACTCTGCCTTACAACGTTTTAAAGACAGCAGAGCCACGGCTAGATCTTTAGGTCTTCAATCTCAGCCATGGGGTTACGGTTACAAACGCCTTCGTGGGTTTGAAAGAGGTTCTTCCTTTCGTGGCCGTCAACAATTTCAACAGGGTCAGCAGCAACAACAGCAGAAACCTTTATACAAGTCCTACAGAGGTAAGAACAGAGGCCGTTCTAGGGGAGCCTCACGGCAGCAGTCCTCTTCCTCCTCTCCTCCCCTCACCGTTGGGAAGCAGCTCTAGATCCCCCATCTTAGAGCATGTTGGTCCTGTTGGGGGTCGGGTGTCGCATTTTCTACAAGATTGGAAACTGATTACAACAGATCGTTGGGTTTTAAATCTTGAAGAGAATGGGTACGCCCTCCCTTTTCTAGAGTATCCACCTCCTTACCCTCCTCGCCAAGGTGGTGGTTCAGAAGACCATTTGTTGCTTTTGCAGCAAGAGGTTCTTGTCTTGTTACAAAAAGGTGCGATAGAGGTGGTTCCAGAGCAGGAAAGGGGTCAAGGGTGCTACTCACGGTATTTCCTGATTCCCAAAAAGGACGGCCGTTTGAGGCCGATCCTGGACCTCAGGGTTTTGAATTTTTACCTCAGGCAGGAGAAATTCAAAATGTTAACTCTAGCTCAGGTTCTTCTTGCGCTGCAACAGGAAGACTGGATGGTGTCCATCGACCTGCAGGATGCGTACTTTCATCTTCCCATCCTGAAGTCGCATCGGAAGTATCTACGTTTCACGGTAGGGTCGCAACATTACCAGTTTGCGGTTCTACCGTTTGGTCTGACTTCCGCGCCACGAGTCTTTACAAAGGTGATGGCGGTGGCAGCAGCACATCTCAGAAGATATGGGGTTCCTGTCTTCCCCTATCTGGACGATTGGCTGTTGAAAGCCAAGTCTCCGGAGATGGTGTTGCGTCACTTGCAGATGACAACGCAGTTGTTGTTCAACTTGGGTTTTTCAATAAATGTACCCAAATCTCACCTGGTGCCTTCTCAGCGCAGCCTGTTCATAGGGGCAATACTGGACACTACTGTTTGTCGTGCATTCCCGCCTCCACAGAGGATTCTCGACATTCAGGAGATGATTCCTTTGTTTCACTACGGAGCGGTTGTTCCGGTCCTGAAGGTCCTTCGCCTGCTCGGTCTGTTCGCTTCCTGCATACTGTTGGTCAGTCATGCACGCTGGCACATGAGGGCACTCCAGTGGTGCCTCCGCAGGCAGTGGTATCACCACAACGGGGATCTCGGGGAGAAGGTCAGAATCTCCAGAAACGCTGCAGCAGAGCTGACTTGGTGGGGTGTGCAGGGCAACCTGTCTCAAGGGAAGCCCTTTCAACTTCCTCCACCGATGGCCACAGTAATCACGGACGCCTCCACTCTAGGGTGGGGTGCTCATCTGGGGGATCTGGAGATCAAAGGTCTTTGGTCTCCAGAGGAAAGGTTGCTTCACATCAACCTTCTGGAATTGCGGGCGATACGTTTGGCACTGAAGGCTTTCCTTCCTTCCCTTCGCGGTCGGTCAGTTCAGGTCCTGACGGACAACACGACCGCGATGTGGTATATCAACAAACAGGGAGGTGTAGGGTCGTTTCTTCTCTGTCGAGAGGCTCTGCGACTCTGGTCCTGGGCTCAGGGCCAGCAGATTTGTGTGTTTGCAAATCATCTAGCCGGGGTGCTGAATGTTCGTGCGGACAGTCTCAGTCGGCATTACTCGGCCGATCACGAGTGGCGGCTTCATCCAGAGGTGGTCCATCACGTCTTCCAGATGTGGGGGTCTCCTCGGTTGGACCTATTTGCCACTCACGAGAACGCGCACTGCCCGTTCTGCAGTTTCCGATGCAGGGAGCGTTGGGGGACGCTTTTCAGTTGAGTTGGAGCTCTCAACTCCTTTATGCGTTTCCTCCCATACCCTTGATTCCTCGGGTTCTGAGGAAGATTCGCCAAGACCGGGCCCAAGTCATCTTGATCACTCCGGATTGGCCGAGAAGGGTGTGGTACACAGATCTTCTTCACCTCTCTTCGCACCCTCTGCTCCGTCTCCCTCTCAGGGCAGACCTCCTCTCGCAGTCGCAGGGGCAGGTTCTTCACCCCCACCTCCAGAGCTTGCACCTTCATGCCTGGAGATTGAACGTGGCAACCTGAGTTCGTTCTCTCTCCCACCTGATGTGGTGGATGTTATTTTATCGTCCAGGCGACACTCCACCAAGTCCATTTACTCTTCCCGTTGGTCTAAATTTGTTAAATGGTGTGGAGAGAGATCTATTGACCCTTTGAAGACTCGTTTATCTCATGTTTTAAGTTTTTCACTTTTTTTAGCGCAGCAGGGTTTTGCTGTAGCTACTGTAAAAGGTTACTTATCGGCTTTGTCGGCTTTTATCTGTTTGCCGGATCAGCCGTCCTTATTTAAATCTCCGGTGGTGATGAGATTCATTAAAGGTCTTACAAACATGTTTCCTCCCACTCCTTTTATTATGCCTCAGTGGGATTTGAATCTTGTACTTACTTTTCTCATGGGTTCTCCATTTGAGCCTCTGCATAGTTGCCCTTTGAGGCTTCTTACTTTTAAAACGGTTTTCTTGATTGGCATTACCTCGGCTAGGAGGGTAAGCGAGTTGCAGGCTCTTAGCTCTAAGCCTCCTTTCCTGACCATTCATGCAGATAAGTTGGTTCTAAGGACCAGGGCTGCTTTCCGTCCCAAGGTGGTTACCCCTTTTCATTTGGGGCAGTCCATTACCCTTCCTACCTTTTATCCTCCCCTCACCCTTCCAAGGAGGAGGAGAGACTTCACCGCTTGGACCCAAAGAGAGCGGTCAGCTTTTATCTGGACAGGACCAGAGAATTGAGACTTGATGACCAACTCTTCGTGGGTTATATTGGTCGGATGAAGGGTAAAGCTGTTCTCAAGCGGACTCTGTCAAGATGGATTATTCTCTGTATAAAGATCTGCTACGCCCTGGCCAACAAGGAGGCTCCTGAAGATATCAGAGCTCATTCTACTAGAGCAAAGTCTACTACATCTGCTTTGGCTAGAGGTGTACCTGTACTTGATATTTGTAAGGCAGCAAATTGGGCCTCCCTCCATACCTTTGCAAAGCATTACTGCTTGGATTCCGAGGTTAGGAGGGATGGCCATTTTGCTCGTTCTGTTTTGCAAGATTTTTTGGTTTAGTCAGGTGGACACCCTCCTCCAGGAGAGGTACTGCTTTGGGAGTCTATTCATAAGGTGAGGAATCCACAGGCAGAAGTATCCATCAGAAGAACAAGTTACTTACCTTCGGTAACGCTTTTTCTGGTGGATACAATATCTGCCTGTGGATTCCTCACTGACCCACCCGCCTCCCCGTTGTCCACCTGTTTCTACCAAAAGATGCTTTGATTGATATATCTTGATCATGTTTGCAATTTTGTTACTTAGAAATGCCTTTTCTATGGCTATTTCGCAATGTCATTCTTGAGGATGCAAATGTGAATTTATATATATGTATATGCTTGGTATGCGATGTTTGCATTTGAAAATGTGTCGGTCCGCCCGTTTGCCTCGGTGGCATGGAAAAAATGGGTGGAACTGACGTCAGCACGCCGACGAGGTCTTCTTATGGCTCCGATGACGTCATACGGAGTCGCGAGCGGAGCCGTGCTATTGTGACGTCCTCGTCGACGTGGGAGAGCTAGGAAAAAGAATTTCCGCTTGATTGCTGGCGCAAGGGGTATTCATAAGGTGAGGAATCCACAGGCAGATATTGTATCCACCAGAAAAAGCGTTACCGAAGGTAAGTAACTTGTTCGTCTGGTGGGAAACTCATCTTAATGCACAATTCTTGGATGGTGACTGGGAACTCTACTGTCTGTTTATAATAAAGGACTACAGGAAGCGAGCCTTAAGTATAGTGTTTTTTTAACATCCTGTACCGCTGGCACTGGTCCCCAGTAAGGTTACACAATGCCCACCTTAATGTGGATTCACGCTGTTGGAAATGTGGCTTACCAGACTGAGATATAGTCCATATTTTATGGGAATGTGACAGAATGAAGGCCTTCTGGGTGCAGGTTTGAGAAGATCTGAGAAGGGCCCTTGGGCAAGATAGATCTTTGACAGCTCGGCTGGTGCTCCTACATGATACTTCTGACCCCCTTCAGTGAACTAGCATATAAAAGATGGCTCTCCACTGCTCTAAGGGTTTCTAAATTGATGATTCTGCATCTTTGGAAGTTGACTCCAAAACCCACTCTACAGACCTGATTGGATAACATGTATGATATGGCATGCTTTGAGCACCTTACTTATAAGCTAAATAACAAATTGCAGATTTTTGATGAGGTTTGGGGCGGTGAACACGTCCTGCTTCATATGTCATACAGACCCCTATAATCCTTTCCATGGCCCCTTCCTCTTGAGGTTTCCCAGTCCTCAACCCCTATGGTTGAATATGCTGGGTTTTATTGAAAGAAGATGTGGACAGAAGGCCATCTTATCATCTTTCTCCCCATGT
Source organism: Calotriton arnoldi (assembly GCA_963921515.1). NCBI lineage: Eukaryota > Metazoa > Chordata > Amphibia > Caudata > Salamandridae > Calotriton > Calotriton arnoldi. The sequence continues at coordinate 2,269,029 of CAWUFW010000018.1, forward strand.
GGTGTTAACCCATACCATCTTTCCTACCCACTGCGGGTGCGTTTACTTTTACTTTTCTTCCTTATTGGTTGTGTTCTTCTTTTTGTCCTCGTTTCAGTTATCAATCAGTAATTGCCTTAAAGAAGATATGATCTGTAGTTGAATTTTGCATTAGTATTTTACTTTGTTAATTTTCTCGCCCTGTGTGGCAACTGGTCCGTGAAGTTGTATTGTGCTCCTCTTGTTACAGTAATGAGAAAAACTCAATAAAAAATTGAACTATCGAGAGCCATTTGAAGAACTTGCTCAGCATCTTCAGGGTGTGAAATTAGGGTGCAATGACAGGGTTGACTTGTGTTGTCATGTCCAATGTGCTGTAGATGATTATTCCGAGGTTCCTGGCGTGGGTTCAGAGTGTGGGTCCAAGTTCGGCCAGCCACCAGTTGTAGTTCCATGGTGAGATGTTCTTGCCGAAGATCACTACTTTCGTCTTGTTGGTGTTGAGCTTGAGACAGTTGGATTTTATCCAGTTCGACTTCGGACATGCAGGCAGGTAACTTGGATTTTTGTTTTGGAGGTCTTGCCCAAGACGGAGCGTATGAGTTGCGTGTCATCTACGTAGTAGAGGATGTTAACGTCATGTGCACAGATGACGTTGGCCAGAGCGTTCATTTATGTGTTGAAGAGGGTGGGGCTGAGCAATGAACTTTGATTCCATGGCTCGACACATGATCATAAATATCACCTTGGACTGCCATGCTAGGATATGATACTTTGGATTCTTACAAGCTGTCCAAGCAATCTCTGTCAACATGCATTTCAATAGCAAGATGGCTCAATGCTGAATTAAAAAAAAGAAAAAAAACGCAGAACCCAACAGCACACTTGCTGGGCCTGACCTCCCTGGTGAAATAATTCCATCCGCAGTACAGAATGTTTCTAGGCTACTTTAGGAGACAACAGTTCCGGTACTGCAAACTACACAGCCATTACCACTCACCAACAAACATCTCGTTCCTTTCTGTGCGATGGTGTATGTATGTACACCATCAACAGCAGCAGCTCCAGTTCTTCCCATCTTTTTTTGGCTTTGCTTCAAAATCTTTCACTCCGCCCGCCCACCCAAACCCCTCCAACTTCTCTGATTTTCCACCAGTTGGGAGACAATTATGATGGATCGCTGGGCCATCAGGATCGATTTTAGAGGATGAAGTTCTTTCACTGCTGAATTTAAGGACCATAGATATGGTGCTCAAGGAGAAAAGGGACACAGGATTTTGCTCCCTTTACTCCTGGTCCCCAAGGAGGAAGAAGGCATTTGCTTCATGTATCTTTTCATTCACAGGAAATGTTCAAAATGCTGTCCCTGAGCTAGGTTTTGTTGGCCCTTAACACAGGGAATTTGGTGATGTCCCTCGACCTTTAGGACACCAGCTTTCATCTGCCAAGCCTATCTGATCACATGCGCTACTTGAAGTTTAGATCTGAAAGAGACACGTTAGTGATAGATTCCTTACCTTAGAATATCCCCAGGCGTCAGGCTGGATCCGGAAAGTTTTGCGTAGCAGTACCCTTGCGCGTCGGTAGGCGGCGTCGTGCGGCTCCGCGTCCGTCGTCGGGCGTCGTGATCGCCGGGATGACGTCGCGGGCAGTACTTAGACGCCGCCCCTGCGCGCTGACGTCAGTTCTTCTTTTCCGCGCCAGCAAGCGCAGATCCGGGAAGAGCAGTGCCCTGGTCAATTTTTGACCATACTTTTTGGTGATTTTTTCACTGTTTTTTCCATCTTTAAGGTGTCGTAGGGATGCCCGGCTTCAAGCGATGCGGCGCCTGTGCGCGGATGATGTCCGTCACCGACCCGCATTGGGAGTGTCTCTTCTGCCTCGGCCGAGGCCACGACACCGAGTCTTGTCCCGAATGCCAGGCCCTCAACCCGAAAGCTTTGCGAGAGCGGTCTCGAAAGCTCCTCGAGGCCCGGCATTCGGCTCCACGGAGGCCCCGGTCGCGTGAGAGGTCCAGGGGTCGCTCGCGGAGTGCACACCGGTCGTCGGCGTCGAAGTCTTCTTCGTCCGGTAAGTCTAAGCACAAGAAGTCCAAGAAGCATCGTCGCTCTCGGACTTCGCCTCGCCGGTCTCGCGACTCGGCTGAGGCCCCTCCCGGCACCGTCCCCGCCCCGCGGCCCCGGACTTGCCTGTGGAGTCGCCCCCGTCATACCCGCCCTTCCCGGGTTCGGGGGCGGATCCGGCCAAGGTACAGGAGTTCCTGTCGGCCATGGCCCGCCTCTTCGGGCCTTCAGGCCCCTCCGGTGCGCCTTCGGGCCCCGCGGGCCCTGATGGGGTTGCTCCGGCGTCGCCGGCGGCTCCGGCCCCGGCGTCGCCCGGGACTCCAGCCTCGATCCCGGCTCCGGCTTCGGCCCCGGCCTCGATCCCGGCTCCACAACCCCCATCGACGCCGGTCGACCTCACGACACCTCCGCCGGCGCCGATGTCTCCGGTGCCGTTCTCGACGCCGCCCTGGGCTCCGGGCGGCGTCGTCCCCCAGTTCCTTCCGGCTCCGGACATGGACCCGGAGCGACGTCGCTCGACGCCGGCTCCGGCGCCGATGGGCCCTTGGGTCCCAAATGTCCCTCCTCCTCCTTATTTTGAACCAGAGGAGGACCAGGAGGACTGGGAGGGGTCTGATGACCCTCTGACTCGCAACTGTCAGTATGATGAGGACTGGACAGAGAGTCTAGGGAGGCCAGTGGTCTGGATACTTCTCCTGACACTGGCATGCTGTCTCCTCCCGTGGCTACGGAGGAGGGGGCCAATTTTGGTACGGTGTTGCGTAGGGCTGCTGGGGCCTTACGTCTCCAGCTCCCTACTTTGACGGTCAAGCCTAACATCTTGACAGAGGTGCTTCAGCCGGCAGCCTCCTCTGCGGAGACTGTGCTGCCGTTTCACGACGCCCTCACAGACGTTCTTTTGGGCGCCTGGTCCAAGCCCAACACAGGGGCTCCTGTGGATCGGAACGTGTCACGACGCCATCGCCCCGCTCCGGGCGACCCCCTGTTTCTTTCTGTCCACCCCACTCCTGAGAGCTTGGTTGTCCAAGCCTCCGCTTCCCAAACCGCCTTCCTACCGCTCCTCCGGATAGGGAATCCAAACGCCTGGATCAGTTTGGGAAGTAAGGTTTTTCTTCCTCCAGTGCTGGCTTGCGGTCCGTTAACACCGCTTGTCTTTTGGGCCGCTATACCCACTGTCTGTGGGATTCGGTGGCGGATGTTTTGCCCCAGTGCCCTGAGGAGGTCCAGGCACTGCTTTCCCGCGCCATTGCGGAAGGAAGGGATGCGGCCAAATACACTATCCGTTGTGGCCTTGACACCGCCGACTCGCTGGGCAGGTCGATTGCAACGACGGTGGCGCTCCGCCGCCACGCCTGGCTGAGAACCACTGGTTTTTCAGGGGATGTCCAGAATACTCTCATGGACATGCCCTTTGATGGAGTCGGTCTTTTTGGGTCCAAAGCAGACCATGCGTTGGAGCGCTTTAAGGACTCACGGGCTACTGCCAAGTCCCTGGGCCTTTCTGCTACACGCCCTCCGCTGCCTTCTGCTTTTCGCCCCTATCGTGGCCACGGTAGGGGCGCCCCTTCACGTCAGCAGCCCAGCCACCGGCCCGCGCAGCAGGCGTCTTCGCGTGGCCGAGGACGTGGATTCCGCCGTGGCGGATCGGGCAACCAGCGTGCGGGTCAGGCCACCACCTCCAACCCGTCCGCGGCCTCCAAGCCCTCCTAGTCCCTCCTTTCAGGTGCACGGCACGCCAGTAGGGGGCAGGGTCCGCCATCACCTTCCCCACTGGCGCACCATCACCTCGGACAGGTGGGTCTTGGACATTGTCCGAAGGGGCTACTCCCTCCCCTTCGAGACCACCCCCCAGCCATGCCACCTCAACTCCACCGCATGTCAGGGGATCACTTGGTGCTTCTACAGAAGGAAGTCACGGCCCTCTTGACCAAGAGGGCCATCGAGCATGTTCCGACCCCAGAAGTAGGGCGTGGTTGCTACTCCCACTACTTTCTGGTGCCCAAAAGGACAAGGAGGACATGCGTCCTATCTTGGACCTCCGGAACGTCAATCGCTTCCTCCGGAAGGAGAAGTTCAAGATGCTCACCCTAGCTCAGGTCTTGACTGCCCTCGACCCTGGAGACTGGTTGGTAGCGTTGGACTTGCAGGACGCATATTTCCACATCCCCGTCCTGCCGGCCCACCGGCGTTACCTTCGGTTCACGGTAGGCCACGAGCATTTTCAGTTCACCGTGCTCCCTTTGGCCTTACAAGTGCCCCTCGGGTGTTCACGAAAGTGATGGCGGTGGTCGCGGCTCATCTGCGCCGGGCAGGGGTTTCAGTCTTCCCCTACCTCGACGACTGGCTGCTGAAGGCGGGCTCGTCCCAGGCAGTCGTCTCCCACCTCCAGACTTCGGCCGAACTCCTGCACTCGCTGGGGTTCTCCATCAATGTGCCGAAGTCGCATCTGATTCCTTCTCCACAGCTCCTTTTCATCGGAGCAGTTCTGGACACGACGCAGTTTCGGGCCTATCCTCCCGAACGGCGAGTCCGGGATATTCAGGCTATGATTCCGATCTTTCGGCCTTTATCCTGGGTTTCGGTAAGGATGACCCTGAGGCTGCTGGGCCTCATGGCCTCCTGCATCCTGCTGGTCAATCATGCCAGATGGCATATGCGGGCTCTGCAGTGGGACCTGAAGTTCCAGTGGGCGCAGCACCAGGGCAACCTGTCCGATCACGTCCAGATCTCGGAGGGGACTGCAAAACAGTTGCAGTGGTGGCTCTCGAACCGGCAATGGGTCATGGGCAGATCCCTCTCCCTTCCCCAGCCAGAGCATACAGTTGTGACGGACGCGTCCCTTCTGGGATGGGGCGGTCACTTGGGAGAGGCGGAGATCAGAGGCCTCTGGTCTCCGGCGGAGTCCCGGCTCCATATCAACCTTCTGGAGCTCCGGGCGATCCGGCTTGCACTCAAGGCATTCCTTCCCTCTGTCAAAGGGAAGGTAGTGCAGGTGTTCACAGACAACACCACCGCCATGTGGTACTGCAACAAACAGGGCGGGGTGGGGTCTTGGACCCTTTGTCAGGAGGCTCTGCGCCTCTGGACATGGCTGGAACATCAGGGCATGTTCCTGATGGTTCAACACCTGGCAGGTTCTCTGAACGCCAGGGCGGACGAACCTCAGCCGCAGGTGCATGATGGATCACGAATGGCGTCTTCACTCGGAAGTGGCGCAAGGACTCTTTCTACAGTGGGGAGAGCCTTGGTTAGCTCTATTCGCCACCGAAGAGAACGCGCAATGTCATCAGTTCTGCGCGTTGGAATTTCCAAGGCGGCACTCGCTCGGCGACGCTTTTCGTCGCAAGTGGAGTTGCGGTCTGTTGTACGCCTTTCCGCCTATACCACTTCTACCCAGAGTGTTGACGAAGATTCGGCACGACCGGGCCCAAGTCATTCTTGTGGCTCCGGACTGGGCTCGAAGAGTTTGGTATCCCGAGCTACTCAATCTGAGCATAGACCCCCCGATCCGTCTGCCTCTTCGGGGGGATCTTCTGTCGCAGCAGCAGGGGACGGTCCTCCACCCGAACCTGTCCAGTCTACACCTGCTTGCGTGGAGATTGAGCGGCGGCAGTTGATTCCTTTCGACTTGCCTCCCGAAGTTTGTGATGTGATTCTGGCAGCCAGGCGTCCCTCCACTAAGGTGGTATACGCCTGCAGGTGGAACAAATTTGTGGCATGGTGCACAGCAAAGGCTGTGGATCCCCTTTCTGCCCCTCTTTCTGAGGTCCTTCTGTTCCTTCTCTCTCTGGCCCAACAGGGTTCTGCCCTGGGTACCATCAAGGGTTATCTTTGTGCTATCTCGGCCTTCCTCAGGCTCCCTGATCAGCCCTCCCTTTTCAAGTCCCCTGTTGTTAACAGGTTCTTAAAAGGCATTACTCACCTCTTCCCTCCTGTTCCGTTTGTAATGCCTCAGTGGGACTTGAACTTGGTTCTTACCTTTTTAATGTGCGCTCCCTTTGAGCCTCTGCATAACTGTCCTCTTCGTCTTCTGACTCTAAAGGCAGCCTTTCTGGTGGCCATCACCTCCGCTCGGCGGGTGAGTGAGCTCCAGGCTCTTTCTTGCAAACCTCCCTTTCTGTCTGTTCATCCAGACAAGGTTGTTCTTCGGACGCGTCCGTCCTTCTTGCCAAAGGTGGTTACTGCTTTCCACATTGGGCAGACCATCACTTTGCCCACCTTCTTTCCGCCTCCGCATCCTTCCAGAGAGGAAGAGAGGCTCCACCGTCTGGACCCAAAACGTGCGCTCTCCTTCTATATCGACCGCACAAAACACTTCCGGGTGGATGACCAGCTCTTTGTTGGCTACGTGGGCGCCAAAAAGGTCGGGCGGTGCACAAGAGGACCATCTCCCGCTGGGTTACCTTGTGCATCAAGACCTGCTATTCTTTGGCTAAGAAGGAGCCTCCTGTTGGGCTGCGTGCCCATTCCACCAGGGCAACGGCTGCTACCACGGCCTTGGGCCGCGGTGTTCCGCTGCCGGTTATCTGTCAGGCAGCTACGTGGGCCTCGCTGCACACGTTTACTAAGCATTACTGCCTTGACAGTCAGGTCCGGAGGGACGGCTTCTTTGGCCGTTCTGTCCTCCAGGACTTCCTTGTCTGATCTTTGTTCGCAGACCCACCACCGGGGTTGGTATTGCTGGGGTATCTATTCTAAGGTAAGGAATCTATCACTAACGTGTCTCTTTCAGATGCACAAGTTACTAACTTGTGTAACGATATATCTGTAAGAGACAGTAGTTAGTGATAGATTCCTTACCGCCCACCCATCCTCCCCGTTCTGCGAACTGATTTCTAGGGTTAAGGACATCCCTTTCAGGGCCCTAGTATTTTTCAGACACCTGTGTCAGCTTCTTGCATGGCTCTGCGTTCCTGGCGCGGAAAGTCGTGTACAGAACTGACGTCAGCGCGCAGGGGCGGCGTCTAAGTACTGCCCGCGACGTCATCCCGGCGATCACGACGCCGACGACGGACGCGGAGCCGCACGACGCCGCCTACCGACGCGCAAGGGTACTGCTACGCAAAACTTTCCGGATCCAGCCTGACGCCTGGGGATATTCTAAGGTAAGGAATCTATCACTAACTACTGTCTCTTACAGATATATCGTTACACAAGTTAGTAACTTGTGCTTTGAGGTCGTCGCACTATTAGTTCATTATTCTGCCATTTCAGCTGACCACCACACCGAACATGTTTACAAAGGTGATAGTTGTGGTGACATTTCGTTCAGAACATCAGGCGTCAATGTATTTCTGTAATTAGATGACTGGCTGATGGAGTCGAGGTCTCCTGCGCTGATCATGGAACATCTTCAGTGCTCTTTGACACTTCTTCACGACTTGAGTTTCACTATCAACACACAAGTCCTGTCATCCCCACAGAGAGACCAAACTTCAATGGAGCAGTGATAGACATGAAATCTATGTAGGCTTTTCCTCATCTTCAAGCGATTGCTGATATTTGAGATGTGATTCTGGCTCAGAAATCTTGTTTGCGCTGCTTGCTAGATGGCAAATAAAGGTCCTTCATTGATGACTGCGGAAACCGTGACTCCAGTATTAGCGGAACTGCTCGATTTGGGTGCAGAACTTCTATTCTGTCTTCCCGGATTTTCACTGGTGGAAGTTACCTTACAGTCAGTTAGTGGCTTATCCCTTCAGTTTCTTGCACCTGCAGGCTACCATAGTTCCAAACACCTCCTCGTTAGGCTTAGGCCTTCATGTGGATGACATTGCACTATGGGGCCTATAGGCTGCATCCAAGTGGGGTCTGTACATAAATATATTGGCACTGCAGGCTGTATTTTTTGCCTTGAAGGCTTTCCTCCCTTCTATCCCAGGAAAAGCCTTTGAAGGTCTGTGAGACAACAATACCATCACCACTATCCATTATATCAACAGAAAGGGTAGTGTGCAGTTGTGCACCCTAAGTTGGGAGGCGATTTAACTAAGGTGGTGGTTCCAATACTGGGGCCTATTGCTAGTAGCAGCACACCTCACAGGGACCTTAATATGATAGTGGGGGTTCTCAGTTACTTCTCGTTGGAGGACTGTGAATTGCAACTTCATAACTTCACCCTTAAACATAGAAAGATAGTCTCCAGATTTGAGTGTGCAATCATTAAACTCTTTGCCACAGCCCAGAACATCTCCCCTGTTTTGCGCCTTACACTTACCTCATTCCCTGGGGACACTTACCTCTGAATCATTCCCTGGGAGATGCCTTTAAGTTTAGTTGCAAACACAAGGAGATGATGGACGGAGCGCTGAAACTTTTCAGATACTCACCCCCAGTCACAGATCTGGGTTGAATCCATCATCATTCTTTAGCTCACTTCGCCACCTCAGTTCAGACCCAGCTATATGCAAATCAGTCTTGACCCTGTGCCTCATGGGAACAGTCCAGCCCGAACTGCCAAGCCAGGTCTTCCCTGAACCGGAAAAAAGCATCCTGGGACCGGTTTCTGGGTAACACCCTTCATCAGCCAGGCTAGCTTGAATCCAGTGGCAAAGTGAGCAAGGGACCCACGTCTGGGCATACCCTGCCAAGTTAGGGCAAACAAAGCAAACACAAGGAGATGATGCACGGAGCGCTGAAACTTTTCAGACACTCACCCCCCAGTCCTGGGTTGACTCCATCATCATTCTTTAGCTCACTTCGCCACCTCAGTTCAGACCCAACTATATGCAAATCAGTCTTGACCCTATGCCTCATGGGAACAGTCCAGCCCGAACTGCCAAGCCAGGTCTTCCCTGAACTGGAAACAAGCATCCTGGGACCGGTTTCTGGGTAACACCCTACATCTCCTTGTGTTTGCTTTAAGTTTAGTTGGTCAAAGCCTGCTTTATGCATATTTCATGATCCTTCTTCTGTTGAGAGTCCTGCAGAAGGTGTGCAGAGATTGACCACAGCTGATCCTGATCACACCAGACTAGGCAAGGAGCATTTGAGGTGTCTAGCTGTTGGAACTCTGCTCGTAGTCCCTATAACTCCCCTGCACAAGGTAGACCTTCTCTCCCAGTGTGGTGGTCAAGTCCTTTATCCCAATCCCCAAACTCTGCTCGTGTGATGATTGAGCAGTGACAACTTAAGACTTGCTTACCACCTGAGGTTGTGCATGTCATCTTAGCTGCCAGGAAACCCAAAACAAAATACATTTAAGCAGGTTGCTAGGTTGAGCTTGTTCAGTCAGAAGGGAGTTGGAAGGTTTTAACCCTTTTCAGTCTTGCCTACTTATGTATTACAATTCCCAGTGTCATTTGCCCAGCAGGTATCTGCCTTTCACATTGGCCAGTTAACCACTCTACCATCCTTCACGTTCCCCCGAGGAGGAGAAGCAGCTACATAGACCCCTCCCCCCCACCACTGGGCAGAGTGAATAAGCAGATCTTTGTGAGCTTTGACGCAACAAGGAAGGGCAAAGTGGTGACCACTTTAACATCTGCTATACCTTGGACAAGTAAGATCCTCCTGCTGGCATTGGTACCCACTTTACCAGGGACATGTCTTCTTCTGAAGTTTTCACCAGAGGTATTCCAAAGGTTGGCATCTGCCGGTAGGCCACCTATTCATCTTTACTTACTTTTGCTAAACATTATTTCCTTACATCTCAAGCACGCAGTTATGGATACTTTACCAGGGCTGTATTGCATTTCTTCAGTGGTTAGTCAGCACCTCTCTTTTTCACCTACCGAAGGCTATTGCTTTGGTACTTATTCATGAAGTGGCGCATCTTCTTGAAGTATCCATCAGAAGAAAAAGCTACTTGACATGGGGAGTGATACTTCTAGTGTATACTATAGAGATTCCTCACAACCCTCCTCCCCTGATGAGTCATGCTGTGATTATTAAGATCCCAAGTTATGCAATCATATTGCATGCTGAATTGGTGGTGTTGATAGTGTCTTGGTCCTTCTCTGCATGCCTCAATAAAAAAAGAAAGACAAAATTATCTACCTGGAGCACAGAAGAAAAAAACTACCACGAATGTACTCCAGTACTAGTTGGCACTTAATAAACTGAGATGTTGTCACATCCTGTGTGGGCTGAGTTGCATCTGAAGCCATGTGGCGCTATCTGGTGGTCCTTGAGCGCTATTGCTGTGGTAAAACCTTTCTGGATCCAGTCTGTCACCTAAAGAGTGTTAGTAAGGTGAGGAATCGGAGGGACGACAAAGTATACATCAGAAATATTGTTACCAAGGCTGTCACTTTTCCTTTGGCTTCTGTTCAACAATCGGGTCGGAGCAAGCAATTCTAGTGCGCTTTAGTTTCTTCTGATATACTTGCTTAGCTTTCTAATGTATGATTCAATGTTTTCTTTTACACTTATTGCAAGATTTTTCAGTTTGTGTACTTTCACAACTCCTTATCTGCATTATCTATTTTGGGGCACGTACCTTCCAGCATTCCTAACATTTTACTGAATCTCTTTCGATAGGTCCTTGCTTCTTTCCTAGGTCTAACCCTTCACTCTGAAAGTTTTTCGTTTATAACTTTTGTATCTGAAAGAGACACGTTAGTGATAGATTCCTTACCTTAGAATATCCCCAGGCGTCAGGCTGGATCCGGAAAGTTTTGCGTAGCAGTACCCTTGCGCGTCGGTAGGCGGCGTCGTGCGGCTCCGCGTCCGTCGTCGGCGTCGTGATCGCCGGGATGACGTCGCGGGCAGTACTTAGGCGCCGCCCCTGCGCGCTGACGTCAGTTCTTCTTTTTCCGCGCCAGCAAGCGCAGATCCGGGAAGAGCAGTGCCCTGGTCAATTTTTGACCATACTTTTTGGTGATTTTTTCACTGGTTTTTTCCAACTTTAAGGTGTCGTAGGGATGCCCGGCTTCAAGCGATGCGGCGCCTGTGCGCGGATGAGGTCCGTCACCGACCCGCATTGGGAGTGTCTCTTCTGCCTCGGCCGAGGCCACGACACCGAGTCTTGTCCCGAATGCCAGGCCCTCAACCCGAAAGCTTTGCGAGAGCGGTCTCGAAAGCTCCTCGAGGCCCGGCATTCGGCTCCGCGGAAGCCCCGGTCGCGTGAGAGGTCCAGGGGTCGCTCGCGGAGTGCACACCGGTCGTCGACTTCTTCGTCCGGTAAGTCTAAGCACAAGAAGTCCAAGAAGCATCGTCGCTCTCGGACTTCGCCTCGCCGGTCTCGCGACTCGGCTGAGGCCCCTCCCGGCACCGTCCCCGCCCCCGCGGCCCCGGACTTGCCTGTGGAGTCGCCCCGTCATACCCGCCCTTCCCGGGTTCGGGGGCGGATCCGGCCAAGGTACAGGAGTTCCTGTCGGCCATGGCCCGCCTCTTCGGGCCTTCAGGCCCCTCCGGTGCGCCTTCGGGCCCCGCGGGCCCTGATGGGGTTGCTCCGGCGCCGCCGGCGGCTCCGGCCCCGGCGCCGCCCGAGCCTCCAGCCTCGATCCCGGCTCCGGCTTCGGCCCCGGCCTCGATCCCGGCTCCACAACCCCCATCGACGCCGGTCGACCTCACGACACCTCCGCCGGCGCCAATGTCTCCGGTGCCGTTCTCGACGCCGCCCTGGGCTCCGGGCGGCGTCGTCCCCCAGTTCCTTCCGGCTCCGGACATGGACCCGGAGCGACGTCGCTCGACGCCGGCTCCGGCGCCGATGGGACCTTGGGTCCCAAATGTCCCTCCTCCTCCTTATTTTGAACCAGAGGAGGACCAGGAGGACTGGGAGGGGTCTGATGACCCTCTGACACGCAACTGTCAGTATGATGAGGACTGGACAGAGAGTCTAGGGGAGGCCAGTGGTCTGGATACTTCTCCTGACACTGGCATGCTGTCTCCTCCCGTGGCTACGGAGGAGGGGGCCAATTTTGGTACGGTGTTGCGTAGGGCTGCTGGGGCCTTACGTCTCCAGCTCCCTACTTTGACGGTCAAGACTAACATCTTGACAGAGGTGCTTCAGCCGGCAGCCTCCTCTGCGGAGACTGTGCTGCCGTTTAACGACGCCCTCACTGACGTTCTTTTGGGCGCCTGGTCCAAGCCCAACACAGGGGCTCCTGTGGATCGGAACGTGTCACGACGCCATCGCCCCGCTCCGGGCGACCCCCTGTTTCTTTCTGTCCACCCCACTCCTGAGAGCTTGGTTGTCCAAGCCTCCGCTTCCCAAACCGCCTTCCCTACCGCTCCTCCGGATAGGGAATCCAAACGCCTGGATCAGTTTGGGAAGAAAGGTTTTTCTTCCTCCAGTGCTGGCTTGCGGTCCGTTAACACCGCTTGTCTTTTGGGCCGATATACCCACTCCCTGTGGGATTCGGTGGCGGATGTTTTGCCCCAGTGCCCTGAGGAGGTCCAGGCACTGCTTTCCGCGCCATTGCGGAAGGAAGGGATGCGGCCAAATACACTATCCGTTGTGGCCTTGACACCGCCGACTCGCTGGGCAGGTCGATTGCAACGACGGTGGCGCTCCGGCGCCACGCCTGGCTGAGAACCACTGGTTTTTCAGGGGATGTCCAGAATACTCTCATGGACATGCCCTTTGATGGAGTCGGTCTTTTTGGGTCCAAAGCAGACCATGCGCTGGAGCGCTTTAAGGACTCACGGGCTACTGCAAAGTCCCTGGGCCTTTCTGCTACACGCCCTCCGCTGCCTTCTGCTTTTCGCCCCTATCGTGGCCACGGTAGGGGCGCCCTTCACGTCAGCAGCCCAGCCACCGGCCCGCGCAGCAGGCGTCTTCGCGTGGCCGAGGACGTGGATTCCGCCGTGGCGGATCGGGCAACCAGCGTGCGGGTCAGGCCACCACCTCCAACCCGTCCGCGGCCTCCAAGCCCTCCTAGTCCCTCCTTTCAGGTGCACGGCACGCCAGTAGGGGGCAGGGTCCGCCATCACCTTCCCCACTGGCGCACCATCACCTCGGACAGGTGGGTCTTGGACATTGTCCGAAGGGGCTACTCCCTCCCCTTCGAGACCACCCCCCCAGCCATGCCACCTCAATTCCACCGCATGTCAGGGGATCACTTGGTGCTTCTACGGAGGAAAGTCACGGCCCTCTTGACCAAGAGGGCCATCGAGCATGTTCCGACCCCAGAAGTAGGGCGTGGTTGCTACTCCCACTACTTTCTGGTGCCCAAAAAGGACAAGGAGGACATGCGTCCTATCTTGGACCTCCGGAACGTCAATCGCTTCCTCCGGAAGGAGAAGTTCAAGATGCTCACCCTAGCTCAGGTCTTGACTGCCCTCGACCCTGGAGACTGGTTGGTAGCGTTGGACTTGCAGGACGCGTATTTCCACATCCCCGTCCTGCCGGCCCACCGGCGTTACCTTCGGTTCACGGTAGGCCCCGAGCATTTTCAGTTCACCGTGCTCCCCTTTGGCCTTACCAGTGCCCCTCGGGTGTTCACGAAAGTGATGGCGGTGGTCGCAGCTCATCTGCGCCGGGCAGGGGTTTCAGTCTTCCCCTACCTCGACGACTGGCTGCTGAAGGCGGGCTCGTCCCAGGCAGTCGTCTCCCACCTCCAGACTACGGCCGAACTCCTGCACTCGCTGGGGTTCTCCATCAACGTGCCGAAGTCGCATCTAATTCCTTCTCCACAGCTCCTTTTCATCGGAGCAGTTCTGGACACGACGCAGTTTCGGGCCTTTCCTCCCGAACGGCGAGTCCGGGATATTCAGGCTATGATTCCGATCTTTCGGCCTTTATCCTGGGTTTCGGTACGGATGACCCTGAGGCTGCTGGGCCTCATGGCCTCCTGCATCCTGCTGGTCAATCATGCCAGATGGCATATGCGGGCTCTGCAGTGGGACCTGAAGTTCCAGTGGGCGCAGCACCAGGGCAACCTGTCCGATCACGTCCAGATCTCGGAGGGGACTGCAAAACAGTTGCAGTGGTGGCTCTCGAACCGGCAATGGGTCATGGGCAGATCCCTCTCCCTTCCCCAGCCAGAGCATACAGTTGTGACGGACGCGTCCCTTCTGGGATGGGGCGGTCACATGGGAGAGGCGGAGATCAGAGGCCTCTGGTCTCCGGCGGAGTCCCGGCTCCATATCAACCTTCTGGAGCTCCGGGCGATCCGGCTTGCACTCAAGGCATTCCTTCCCTCTGTCAAAGGGAAGGTAGTGCAGGTGTTCACAGACAACACCACCGCCATGTGGTACTGCAACAAACAGGGCGGGGTGGGGTCTTGGACCCTTTGTCAGGAGGCTCTGCGCCTCTGGACATGGCTGGAACATCAGGGCATGTTCCTGATGGTTCAACACCTGGCAGGTTCTCTGAACGCCAGGGCGGACGAACTCAGCCGCAGGTGCATGATGGATCACGAATGGCGTCTTCACTCGGAAGTGGCGCAAGGACTCTTTCTACAGTGGGGAGAGCCTTGGTTAGATCTATACGCCACCGAAGAGAACGCGCAATGTCATCAGTTCTGCGCGTTGGAATTTCCAAGGCGGCACTCGCTCGGCGACGCTTTTCGTCGCGAGTGGAGTTGCGGTCTGTTGTACGCCTTTCCGCCTATACCACTTCTACCCAGAGTGTTGAAGAAGATTCGGCACGACCGGGCCCAAGTCATTCTTGTGGCTCCGGACTGGGCTCGAAGAGTTTGGTATCCCGAGCTACTCAATATGAGCATAGACCCCCCGATCCGTCTGCCTCTTCGGGAGGATCTTCTGTCGCAGCAGCAGGGGACGGTCCTCCACCCGAACCTGTCCAGTCTACACCTGCTTGCGTGGAGATTGAGCGGCGGCAGTTGATTCCTTTCGACTTGCCTCCCGAAGTTTGTGATGTGATTCTGGCAGCCAGGCGTCCCTCCACTAAGGTGGTATACGCCTGCAGGTGGAACAAATTTGTGGCATGGTGCACAGCAAAGGCTGTGGATCCCCTTTCTGCCCCTCTTTCTGAGGTCCTTCTGTTCCTTCTCTCTCTGGCCCAACAGGGTTCTGCCCTGGGTACCATCAAGGGTTATCTTTGTGCTATCTCGGCCTTCCTCAGGCTCCCTGATCAGCCCTCCCTTTTCAAGTCCCCTGTTGTTAACAGGTTCTTAAAAGGCATTACTCACCTCTTCCCTCCTGTTCCGTTTGTAATGCCTCAGTGGGACTTGAACTTGGTTCTTACCTTTTTAATGTGCGCTCCCTTTGAGCCTCTGCATAACTGTCCTCTTCGTCTTCTGACTCTGAAGACAGCCTTTCTGGTGGCCATCACCTCCGCTCGGCGGGTGAGTGAGCTCCAGGCTCTATCTTGCAAACCTCCCTTTCTGTCTGTTCATCCAGACAAGGTTGTTCTTCGGACGCGTCCGTCCTTCTTGCCAAAGGTGGTTACTGCTTTCCACATTGGGCAGACCATCACTTTGCCCACCTTCTTTCCGCCTCCGCATCCTTCCAGAGAGGAAGAGAGGCTCCACCGTCTGGACCCAAAACGTGCGCTCTCTTTCTATATTGACCGCACAAAACACTTCCGGGTGGATGACCAGCTCTTTGTTGGCTACGTGGGCGCCAAAAAGGTCGGGCGGTGCACAAGAGGACCATCTCCCGCTGGGTTACCTTGTGCATCAAGACCTGCTATTCTTTGGCTAAGAAGGAGCCTCCTGTTGGGCTGCGTGCCCATTCCACCAGGGCAACGGCTGCTACCACGGCCTTGGGCCGCGGTGTTCCGCTGCCGGTTATCTGTCAGGCAGCTACGTGGGCCTCGCTGCACACGTTTACAAAGCATTACTGCCTTGACAGTCAGGTCCGGAGGGACGGCTTCTTTGGCCGTTCTGTCCTCCAGGACTTCCTTGTCTGATCTTTGTTCGCAGACCCACCACCGGGGTTGGTATTGCTGGGGTATCTATTCTAAGGTAAGGAATCTATCACTAACGTGTCTCTTTCAGATGCACAAGTTACTAACTTGTGTAACGATATATCTGTAAGAGACAGTAGTTAGTGATAGATTCCTTACCGCCCCACCCATCCTCCCCGTTCTGCGAACTGATTTCTAGGGTTAAGGACATCCCTTTCAGGGCCCTAGTATTTTTCAGACACCTGTGTCAGCTTCTTGAATGGCTCTGCGTTCCTGGCGCGGAAAGTCGTGTACAGAACTGACGTCAGCGCGCAGGGGCGGCGCCTAAGTACTGCCCGCGACGTCATCCCGGCGATCACGACGCCGACGACGGACGCGGAGCCGCACGACGCCGCCTACCGACGCGCAAGGGTACTGCTACGCAAAACTTTCCGGATCCAGCCTGACGCCTGGGGATATTCTAAGGTAAGGAATCTATCACTAACTACTGTCTCTTACAGATATATCGTTACACAAGTTAGTAACTTGTGCTTCAGTTGCAAAAGATGCACTGTCTTGTAAGATGCTTCTGAATTCATACTTCCTTTCACTAAATGTGTTGTTGAAAAAAAAAAAACACATACATTCTGATTGAGACTTCTAACTGCAGATTACTCACCTTAGAATATTCCCCAGGTGTCAAACTAGATAAGGAAAATCTTGAGCAGTATCTCTGTGCTCCAGTAGGTGGTGGTAATTGGATCCATGTCAACGTTGTCCACTTCGGAAGTGACGTGCTGAGTGCCTATATTGGCGCCACCCCGGAATGCTGGCATCAGTTTCTTTCCAACTGCATGGATCCAGAGAGCTGCTTTGATCACTTTTTGTCCTTTTTTTCAACTTTTTGTCTTCTCTTTTTGAGCTTTTGTACCAGTATTCAAGTGACATGGCTCTTAACAAATACATGGGGTGTAATCTGTATGCGGAATGGCACAGACAGATGTCGGTCTCTAACCCCACACTTAGTTTGCCTGTGGTACCTGGGGTCAGTCCACTACACCAAGGCCTACGCCGACTTCAGGTCAATATACTCAAAGGTTGTTCGCAAGCAGGCGATGAAGCTCCTGGTAGCGCCACCCCCATCCCAAGGGAGATCTCAAGGCTGTTCCCTTGGACGATCATCTTCCAACTCCAAGTCCTCCTTTTCCAAGTCGGGTAAGTCGAAGAAACACAAGAAAATGTTGAAGCATTTTTCGGCTTCACCTGTTAAGCTCTGTGCTTCTAGGCCTGCTTCTGCACTCCATCTGCGGAGCTGTTGGCTGGGTCTGATCCATGCTTCCCTGAGTTTCCTGGAGCTGGTGCGACTCCTGCCCAACTCAAGGAGTTTGATGATGCCAGGCACTCCATGTTTGGACCCACAGCTCCCTCAGGCAGTGCCTTTGGGCCCATAGAGGTGAGAGGTGACCCCCAGAGTTACCTTCGGTGAGTTCGCCCTCATTGCCAGGTGGTCCCTAAGGATCCGCCCCTCCTGATCGGGACTGACACCGGTGCCTCCAATTTTCCTGGCCCCAGTTCTACTAGCGCTGCTTGAAAAGGAACCTATCCTCCTCCTCTCTAACTCAGATACAGCACTGCCTCAACGCCATTCAACGTAGACACTGGCATCATCCGGTTCATACCCAAGCCCAGACTTCCCACCCCTGGCCCTCCTTTTCTGTAGGACCTGATGACATTGACGGTTATGGCCTTCTGGAGGATGACTCCCAACAGGAGGACAACTGGTATGAGGAGCTGGGTGATGCCAGTGGTCTGGACACCCCTGCAGACACTGGCTTGTTTTCTCCTCTAGGTCCTGCCACAGAGGAAGGCGCATGTTTTGTGTCCATGATTCACAGGGCAGTGGAGGTTCTTGACTTAGTTACTGTCCGTCAAGGTCAAGACCAGTATCTTGACAATGGTTGTAAGAAGCTGGCTCTCTACATACTGCACTAAAAATGCGTACACTGTTCAGAGTCCAGTGAGTCCCTAATTGTTTGACGGAGGCAAAGGTAGATGATACTAACACTATATTTGTGGTAGTGTGGGCTAGCAGTTAGGGCTATCAGAGGGTAGTGCTAAGCATTTTTTTGTACTCAAAGAGGCAGTAAATGAGAGACACACTAAAAGAATAAATCTGAGAACAATTTAGAAAAATAATTCTTTTTATATATATTTTCAAACCAAGAACAACGTTCAAAGGTAAGTACTATATCTGAAAGAAACACTTAGTGATAGATTCCTTACCTTAGAATATCCCCAGGCGTCAGTCTGGATCCGGAAAGTTTTCGTCAGCAGTACCCCTGCGCGTCGGAAGGTGGCGTTGTGCAGCTCCGCGTCCGTCGTGATCGCCGGGATGATGTCGCGGCAGCTACTTAGACGCCGCCCTCGCGCGCTGAAGTCAGTTCTTTCTTTTTCCGCGCCAGCAAGCGCAGATCCGGATAGAGCGGTACCCCCCGTCTTTTTTGACTGAGTTTTTGGAGATTTTTTGTCTCAGCTTTTTGAGTTGATCGACTCCTGGTGCAGTTAGGGATGCCCGGGTTTAAGTCTTGCGAGGACTGTCATCGAATGATGTTGGTGACGGACCCGCACCGCGTGTCTCTCTTCTTCCTGGGGCGCGACCACGACCCCAAGTCGTGCCCCGACTGCCGGTCCATGGCACGTAAGTCTTTGCGGGAGCGGTCCCGAAAGCTGCTTGAAGCCCGGCAGTCGGCTCAGCGCCGTGAAAGGTCCCGGTCCAGAGGGAGGTCGAGGAGCCACCACCATCGGAAATCTTCCGAATCGAAGTCTTCGCACTCTGGGTCAGGTAAGGCGAAGCGCCAAAAGAAGTCGAAGAAACGTCATCGTTCCCCGACTTCCCCTCGCCAGTCGCGCGACTTGGCTGAGGGTGCAGGTGGTGCCACCCCCGCGGCTCCGGCGGAGCCTACGCAGTCACCGGTGACCTACCCGCCCTTCCCGGGTTCGTCGGCGACTCCGGCCCAGGTACAGGAATTCCTGTCCGCTATGGCTCGCCTATTTGGGCTGTCGGGCCCCTCTGGTGCGCCTTCGGGCCCGACTGGGAGTCCTCACCCTTTGACGCCGGTGGCCCTGGCGTCGCCGTCGGCTCTGGCCTCGGTGCCGTAGGACTCCCGTGGATCCCGGTCGACGCCGGTTGACCTCGTGACACCGACGTCGACCCCACCGGCACCACGTTTTGCGTCGCCTGGCGCGCCGGACGACGTCGTCCCCGGTTTCTGCCCCGATGTGGAGACGGTGCAGGAACGGTGTCGACCGACGCCGATTCCGACGCCGTTTGGGAATCTGTTTCCCTATCTCCATCCTCCTCCTTTTCTGCCTGTACAACAGCATGAGGAGGAAGGGGAGGACTGGGAGGGGTCTGAGGACCCTCTTGCTGCTCAATGCGAGTATGACCCGGACTGGGCAGAGGAGTTGGGGGATGCCAGTGGTCTGGACACCTCTCCAGACCTTGGCATGCTGTCTCCTCCTACCGTGGCTACGGAGGAGGGTGCTTCTTTTTCTGTGGTGTTGCGTAGGGCAGCCGGGGCTCTCCACCTCGAGCTACCTACTGTGGCCGTCCGGACTAACCTCCTGACGGAAGTGCTTCAGACAGCAGTTACCTCTGCGGAACCACTGCTGCCCTTCAATGACGCACTTTCGGACGTTCTTTTGGGCTCCTGGTACAGGCCCAAAACAGGGGCTCCTGTGGACAGGAACGTGGCCAGACGCCATCGCCCGGCCCCGGGCGACCCCATCTTCCTCTCCCAACACCCCATCCCTGAGAGCTTGGTTGTCCAAGCCTCCGCTTCCCCAAGCGCATTCCCTTCCGCACCCCCGGACAGGGAATCCAAGAGACTGGAACAGTTTGGGAAGAAGGTTTTTTCTTCCGCCAGTCTAGGGCTGCGGTCTGTGAACACCGCTTGCCTCTTGGGCCGTTATTCTCACTCTCTGTGGGATACGGTGGCGCAGGTGCTGCCTCAGTGTCCGGAGGAGGCTCGGACACTACTCTCCCAGGCTATTGCTGAGGGGAGAGATGCAGTCAAGTTCACGATCCGTTGTGGCCTTGACACCGCCGACTCGCTGGGCAGGGCGATTTCCACGACAGTGGCGCTCCGCCGCCACGCCTGGCTGAGAACAACTGGCTTTTCGGGGGATGTCCAAAATACTTTGATGGACATGCCCTTTGATGGCATTCGCCTCTTTGGCAACAAGGCAGACAGTGCTTTGGAGAGATTTAAGGACTCACGGGCTACGGCCAAGTCCTTGGGCCTTTCGGCCACACGGCCTCCTCAGCCTTCTGCCTTTCGTGCTCGCGGAAGGGGCATCCCACCACGTTCGCAACAGAGCCACAGGCCTGCGCAACAGTCCACGCGTGGCCGCGGACGTGGGAACCGCCGCGGCGTCTCAGGGGGCCAGCGGACGGGTCAGTCCACCACCACCCCAGCCACCTCTGCCTCCAAACCTTCCTAGCCTGACCTTTCAGGCCCACCAAACGCCAGTGGGTGGCAGGCTTCGCCATCACCTCCCCCACTGGCGCACCATCACGTCGGACAGGTGGGTTTTACAGATAGTCCGAAGGGGCTACTCCCTCCCCTTCGAGACTTCCCCTCCAGCCATGCCACCTCAATACCACCGCATGTCGGGGGATCACTTGGCACTTCTCCAGCAGGAAGTTGTGGCCCTCTTGGCCAAGGGGGCCAAAGAGCGCGTTCCAACGCCAGAAGTAGGTTGTGGTTGTTATTCCCACTACTTTCTGATTCCAAAGAAGGACAAAGGCCTGCGTCCTATCTTAGACCTTCGGAACGTCAATCTCTTCCTCCGGAAGGAGACGTTCAAGATGCTCACACTTGCTCAGGTCTTGTCTGCCCTAGACCCACAAGACTGCATGGTAGCGTTGGACTTGCAGGACGCTTACTTTCATATCCCCGTCCTGCCGGCCCACCGGCGTTACCTGCGGTTCACGGTAGGCCACAAGCATTTTCAGTTCACCGTGCTTCCTTTTGGCCTTACCAGCGCCCCTCGGGTGTTCACGAAAGTGATGGCGGTGGTCGCAGCTCATCTGCGCAGATCAGGGGTTTCAGTCTTCCCCTATCTCGACGACTGGTTGTTGAAGGCGGGCTCGCCCCAGGCAGTAGTCTCCCACCTCCAGACTACGGTCGACCTCCTGCATTTGCTGGGGTTCTCCATCAACGTGCCGAAGTCGCACCTGATTCCCTCGCAGAAGCTCCTCTTCATCGGAGCAGTTCTGGACACAGCGCAAATCTGAAAGAGACACGTTAGTGACAGATTCCTTACCTTAGAATATCCCCAGGCGTCAGGCTGGATCCGGAAAGTTTTGCGTAGCAGTACCCTTGCGCGTAGGTAGGCGGCGTCGTGCGGCTCCGCGTCCGTCGTCGGCGTCGTGATCGCCGGGATGACGTCGCGGGCAGTACTTAGGCGCCGCCCCTGCGCGCTGACGTCAGTTCTTCTTTTTCCGCGCCAGCAAGCGCAGATCCGGGAAGAGCAGTGCCCTGGTCATTTTTTGACCATACTTTTTTTTTTCCATACTTAAAGGTGTCGTAGGGATGCCCGGCTTCAAGCGATGCGGCGCCTGTGCGCGGATGATGTCCGTCACCGACCCGCATTGGGAGTGTCTCTTCTGCCTCGGCCGAGGCCACGACACGGAGTCTTGTCCCGAATGCCAGGCCCTCAACCCGAAAGCTTTGCGAGAGCGGTCTCGAAAGCTCCTCGAGGCCCGGCATTCGGCTCCACGGAGGCCCCGGTCGCGTGAGAGGTCCAGGGGTCGCTCGCGGAGTGCACACCGGTCGTCGGCGTCGAAGTCTTCTTCGTCCGGTAAGTCGAAGCACAAGAAGTCCAAGAAGCATCGTCGCTCTCGGACTTCGCCTCGCCGGTCTCGCGACTCGGCTGAGGCCCCTCCCGGCACCGCCCCCGCGGCCCCGGACTTGCCTGTGGAGTCGCCCCCGCCATACCCGCCCTTCCCGGGTTCGGGGGCGGATCCGGCCAAGGTACAGGAATTCCGGTCGGCCATGGCCCGCCTCTTTGGGCCTTCAGGCCCCTCCGGTGCGCCTTCGGGCCCCGCGGGCCCTGATGGCGTTGCTCCGGCGTCGCCGACGGCTCCGGCCCCGGCGTCGCCCGTGCCTCCAGCCTCGATCCCGGCTTCGGCCCCGGCCTCGATCCCGGCTCCACAACACCCATCGACGCCGGTCGACCTCACGACACCTCCGCCGGCGCCGATGTCTCCGGTGCCGTTCTCGACGCCGCCCTGGGCTCCGGGCGGCGTCGTCCCCCAGTTCCTTCCGGCTCCGGACATGGACCCGGAGCGACGTCGCTCGACGCCGGCTCCGGCGCCGATGGGACCTTGGGTCCCAACTGTCCCTCCTCCTCCTTATTTTGAACCTGAGGAGGACCAGTTGGACTGGGAGGGGTCTGATGACCCTCTGACGCGACACTGTCAGTATGATGAGGACTGGACAGAGAGTCTAGGGGAGGCCAGTGGTCTGGATACTTCCCCTGACACTGGCATGCTGTCTCCTCCCGTGGCTACGGAGGAGGGGGCCAATTTTGGTACGGTGTTGCGTAGGGCAGCTGGGGCCTTACGTCTCCAGCTCCCTACTTTGACGGTCAAGCCTAACATCTTGACAGAGGTGCTTCAGCCGGCAGCCTCCTCTGCGGAGACTGTGCTGCCGTTTAACGACGCCCTCACTGACGTTCTTTTGGGCGCCTGGTCCAAGCCCAACACAGGGGCTCCTGTGGATAGGAACGTGTCACGACGCCATCGCCCAGCTCCGGGCGACCCCCTGTTTCTTTCTGTCCACCCCACTCCTGAGAGCTTGGTTGTCCAAGCCTCCGCTTCCCAAACCGCCTTCCCTACCGCTCCTCCGGATAGGGAATCCAAACGCCTGGATCAGTTTGGGAAGAAAGGTTTTTCTTCCTCCAGTGCTGGCTTGCGGTCCGTTAACACCGCTTGTCTTTTGGGCCGATATACCCACTCCCTGTGGGATTCGGTGGCGGATGTTTTGCCCCAGTGCCCTGAGGAGGTCCAGGCACTGCTTTCCCGCGCCATTGCGGAAGGAAGGGATGCGGCCAAATACACTATCCGTTGTGACCTTGACACCGCCGACTCGCTGGGCAGGTCTATTGCAACGACGGTGGCGCTCCGACGCCACGCCTGGCTGAGAACCACTGGTTTTTCAGGGGATGTCCAGAATACTCTCATGGACATGCCCTTTGATGGAGTCGGTCTTTTGGGTCCAAAGCAGACCATGCGTTGGAGCGCTTTAAGGACTCACGGGCTACTGCCAAGTCCCTGGGCCTTTCTGCTACACGCCCTCCGCTGACTTCTGCTTTTCGCCCCTATCGTGGCCACGGTAGGGGCGCCCCTTCACGTCAGCAGCCCAGCCACCGGCCCGCGCAGCAGGCGTCTACGCGTGGCCGAGGACGTGGATTCCGCCGTGGCGGATCGGGCAACGAGCGTGCGGGTCAGGCCACCACCTCCAACCCGTCCGCGGCCTCCAAGCCCTCCTAGTCACTCCTTTCAGGTGCACGGCACGCCAGTAGGGGGCAGGGTCCGCCATCACCTTCCCCACTGGCGCACCATCACCTCGGACAGGTGGGTCTTGGACATTGTCCGAAGGGGCTACTCCCTCCCCTTCGAGACCACCCCCCCAGCCATGCCACCTCAATTCCGCCGCATGTCAGGGGATCACTTGGTGCTTCTGCAGAAGGAAGTCACGGCCCTCTTGACCAAGAGGGCCATCGAGCATGTTCCGACCCCAGAAGTAGGGCGTGGTTGCTACTCCCACTACTTTCTGGTGCCCAAAAAGGACAAGGAGGACATGCGTCCTATCTTGGACCTCCGGAACGTCAATCGCTTCCTCCGGAAGGAGAAGTTCAAGATGCTCACCCTAGCTCAGGTCTTGACTGCCCTCAACCCTGGAGACTGGTTGGTAGCGTTGGACTTGCAGGACGCGTATTTCCACATCCCCGTCCTGCCGGCCCACCGGCGTTACCTTCGGTTCACGGTGGGCCCCGAGCATTTTCAGTTCACCGTGCTCCCTTTGGCCTTACCAGTGCCCCTCGGGTGTTCACGAAAGTGATGGCGGTGGTCGCAGCTCATCTGCGCCGGGCAGGGGTTTCAGTCTTCCCCTACCTCGACGACTGGCTGCTGAAGGCGGGCTCGTCCCAGGCAGTCGTCTCCCACCTCCAGACTACGGCCGAACTCCTGCACTCGCTGGGGTTCTCCATCAATGTGCCGAAGTCGCATCTGATTCCTTCTCCACAGCTCCTTTTCATCGGAGCGGTTCTGGACACGACGCAGTTTCGGGCCTATCCTCCCGAACGGCGAGTCCGGGATA
This sequence comes from Calotriton arnoldi, assembly GCA_963921515.1. Lineage (NCBI taxonomy): Eukaryota > Metazoa > Chordata > Amphibia > Caudata > Salamandridae > Calotriton > Calotriton arnoldi. The sequence continues at coordinate 2,293,196 of CAWUFW010000018.1, forward strand.
TTCAGGCTATGATTCCCATCTTTCAGCCTTTATCCTGGGTTTCGGTACGGATGACCCTGAGGCTGCTGGGCCTCATGGCCTCCTGCATCCTGCTGGTCAATCATGCGGGATGGCATATGCGGGCTCTGCAGTGGGACCTGAAGTTCCAGTGGGCGCAGCACCAGGGCAACCTGTCCGATCACGTCCAGATCTCGGAGGGGACTGCAAGACAGTTGCAGTGGTGGCTCTCGAACCGGCAATGGGTCATGGGCAGATCCCTCTCCCTTCCCCAGCCAGAGCATACAGTTGTGACGGACGCGTCCCTTCTGGGATGGGGCGGTCGCATGGGAGAGGCGGAGATCAGAGGCCTCTGGTCTCCGGCGGAGTCCCGGCTCCATATCAACATTCTGGAGCTCCGGGCGATCCGACTTGCACTCAAGGCATTCCTTCCCTCTGTCAAAGGGAAGGTAGTGCAGGTGTTCACAGACAACACCACCGCCATGTGGTACTGCAACAAACAGGGCGGGGTGGGGTCTTGGACCCTTTGTCAGGAGGCTCTGCGCCTCTGGACATGGCTGGAACATCAGGGCATGTTCCTGATGGTTCAACACCTGGCAGGTTCCCTGAACGCCTGGGCAGACGAACTCAGCCGCAGGTGCATGATGGATCACGAATGGCGTCTTCACTCGGAAGTGGCGCAAGGACTCTTTCTACAATGGGGAGAGCCTTGGTTAGATCTATTCGCCACCGAAGAGAACGCGCAATGTCATCAGTTCTGCACGTTGGAATTTCCAAGGCGGCACTCGCTCGGCGACGCTTTTCGTCGCGAGTGGAGTTGCGGTCTGTTGTACGCCTTTCCGCCTATACCACTTCTACCCAGAGTGTTGAAGAAGATTCGGCACGACCGGGCCCAAGTTATTCTTGTGGCTCCAGACTGGGCTCGAAGAGTTTGGTATCCCGAGCTACTCAATATGAGCGTAGATCCCCCGATCCGTCTGCCTCTTCGGGAGGATCTTCTGTCGCAGCAGCAGGGGACGGTCCTCCACCCGAACCTGTCCAGTCTACACCTGCTTGCGTGGAGATTGAGCGGCGGCAGTTGATTCCTTTCGACTTGCCTCCCGAAGTTTGTGATGTGATTCTGGCAGCCAGGCGTCCCTCCACTAAGGTGGTATACGCCTGCAGGTGGAACAAATTTGTGGCATGGTGCACAGCAAAGGCTGTGAATCCCCTTTCTGCCCCTCTTTCTGAGGTCCTTCTGTTCCTTCTCTCCCTGGCCCAACAGGGTTCTGCCCTGGGTACCATCAAGGGTTATCTTTGTGCTATCTCGGCCTTCCTCAGGCTCCCTGATCAGCCCTCCCTTTTCAAGTCCCCTGTTGTTAACAGGTTCTTAAAAGGCATTACTCACCTCTTCCCTCCTGTTCCGTTTGTGATGCCTCAGTGGGACTTGAACTTGGTTCTTACCTTTTTAATGTGCGCTCCCTTTGAGCCTCTGCATAACTGTCCTCTTCGTCTTCTGACTCTGAAGACAGCCTTTCTGGTGGCCATCACCTCCGCTCGGCGGGTGAGTGAGCTCCAGGCTCTATCTTGCAAACCTCCCTTTCTGTCTGTTCATCCAGACAAGGTTGTTCTTCGGACGCGTCCGTCCTTCTTGCCAAAGGTGGTTACTGCTTTCCACATTGGGCAGACCATCACTTTGCCCACCTTCTTTCCGCCTCCGCATCCTTCCAGAGAGGAAGAGAGGCTCCACCGTCTGGACCCAAAACGTGCGCTCTCCTTTTATATCGACCGCACAAAACACTTCCGGGTGGATGACCAGCTCTTTGTTGGCTACGTGGGCGCCAAAAAGGTCGGGCGGTGCACAAGAGGACCATCTCCCGCTGGGTTACCTTGTGCATCAAGACCTGCTATTCTTTGGCCAAGAAGGAGCCTCCTGTTGGGCTGCGTGCCCATTCCACCAGGGCAACGGCTGCTACCACGGCCTTGGGCCGCGGTGTTCCGCTGCCGGTTATCTGTCAGGCAGCTACGTGGGCCTCGCTGCACACGTTTACAAAGCATTACTGCCTTGACAGTCAGGTCCGGAGGGACGGCTTCTTTGGCCGTTCTGTCCTCCAGGACTTCCTTGTCTGATCTTTGTTCGCAGACCCACCACCGGGGTTGGTATTGCTGGGGTATCTATTCTAAGGTAAGGAATCTGTCACTAACGTGTCTCTTTCAGATGCACAAGTTACTAACTTGTGTAACGATATATCTGTAAGAGACAGTAGTTAGTGACAGATTCCTACCGCCCCACCCATCCTCCCCGTTCTGCGAACTGATTTCTAGGGTTAAGGACATCCCTTTCAGGGCCCTAGTATTTTTCAGACACCTGTGTCAGCTTCTTGCATGGCTCTGCGTTCCTGGCGCGGAAAGTCGTGTACAGAACTGACGTCAGCGCGCAGGGGCGGCGCCTAAGTACTGCCCGCGACGTCATCCCGGCGATCACGACGCCGACGACGGACGTGGAGCCGCACGACGCCGCCTACCGACGCGCAAGGGTACTGCTACGCAAAACTTTCCGGATCCAGCCTGACGCCTGGGGATATTCTAAGGTAAGGAATCTGTCACTAACTACTGTCTCTTACAGATATATCGTTACACAAGTTAGTAACTTGTGCTTTCGGGTCTATCCTCCTGAACAGCGAGTCCGGGATATTCGGGCTATGATTCCAATCTTTCATCCCTTATCCTGGGTTTCGGTCAGGATGACCTTGAGGCTGCTGGGCCTCATGGCCTCCTGCATCCTGCTGATCAATCATGATGGCATATGTGGGCTCTGCAGTGGGACCTGAAGTTCCAGTGGGCGCAGCATCAGGGGAATCTGTCCGACTACGTCCAGATCTCGGAGGGCACTCCAAGACAGTTGCAGTGGTGGCTCACGAACCAGCATTGGGTCAACGGCAGATCCCTCTCCCTTCCCCAACCGGAGCACACAGTGGTGACGGGCGCGTCCCTCCTGGGATGGGGCGGCCACATGGGAGAGGCGGAGATCAGAGGCCTCTGGTCTCCGGCGGAGTCCAGGCTCCATATCAACCTTCTGGAGCTCCGGGCGATCCGACTTGCACTGAAGGCATTCCTTCCCTCTGTCAAGGGGAGAGTAGTGCAGGTGTTCACAGACAACACCACCGCCATGTGGTACTGCAACAAACGGGGCGTGGTGGGGTCGTGGACCCTATGTCAGGAGGCTCTGCGCCTCGACATGGCTGGAACATCAGGGCATTTCCCTAGTGGTTCAACACCTGACGGGTTCACTGAACGCCAGGGCGGACGAACTCAGCCGCAGGTGCATGATGGATCACGAATGGCGTCTTCACTCGGACGTGGCGCAAGGTCTCTTTCAACAGTGGGGAGAGCCTTGGTTAGATCTATTCGCCACCGAAGAGAACGCGTAATGTCAGCAGTTCTGCGCGTTGGAATTTCCAAGGCGGCACTCGCTTGGCGACGCTTTTCGTCACGAGTGGAGTTGCGGTCTATTGTACGCCTTTCCGCCTATACCACTTCTACCCAGAGTGCTGAAGAAGATCAGACGCGACCGGGCCTAAGTCATTCTTGTGGCTCCGGACTGGGCTCGAAGACTTTGGTATCCCGAGCTACTCAGTATGAGCGTGGATCCCCCGATCCGACTGCCTCTTTGGAAGGATCTTCTGTCGCAGCAGCAGGAGACGGTCCTCCACCCGAACCTGTCAAGCCTCCACCTCCTTGCGTGGAGATTGAGCGGCGACAGTTGATTCCATTTCACTTGCCTCCCGAAGTCTGTGATGTCATTCTGGCAGCCAAGCGTCCCTCCACTAAATCGGTATACGCCTGCAGGTGGAACAAATTTCTGGCATGGTGCACAGCAAAGGCTGTGGATCCACTTTCTGCCCCTCTTTCTGAGGTCCTCCTGTTCCTTCTTTCTTTAGCCCAGCAGGGCTCTGCTCTGGGCACTATCAAGGGCTACCTTTCTGAAATTTCAGCCTTTCTCAGGCTACCTGATCAGCCCTCTCTTTTCAAGTCCCCTGTTGTAAATAGATTTCTCGAAGGCATTACTCACCTTTTCCCTCCTATTCCGTTTGTGATGCCACAGTGGGGCTTGAATCTGGTTCTTACTTATTTGATGTGCGCTCCCTTTGAGCCGCTTCACAACTGTCCTCTTCGTTTATTAACTTTGAAGACTGCTTTCCTGGTTGCCATCACCTCCGCTAGGCGCGTGAGTGAGCTCCAGGCTCTTTCATGTAAACCTCCTTTTCTGTCTGTTCATCCGGACAAGGTTGTGCTACGCACACGTCCATCCTTTTTACCAAAGGTTGTTACTGCCTTCCATATCGGGCAAACTATCACTTTGCCCACTTTCTTTCCGCCTCCGCACCCTTCCAGAGAGAAAGAAAGGCTCCACTGTCTGGACCCAAAACGTGCGATCTCATTCTACCTCAACCACACACAACAGTTCCGGGTGGATGACCAGCTCTTTGTTGGCTACGTGGGTGCCAAAAAAGGTCGGGCGGTACACAAAAGGACCATCTCCCGCTGGGTGACTGTGTATCAAAGCCTGCTATTCTTTGGCTAAGAAGGAGCCTCCTGTTGGGCTGCGTGCCCATTCCACCAGGGCAACGGCGGCTACCACGGCTTTAGGCCGCGGGGTTCCGTTACTTTGCCACTGGATTCAAGCAAGCCTGGCTGATGACGGCTGGAATGCCAGAAACCGGTCCTAGGATGCTTGTTTCCGGTCCAGGGAAGACATGGCTTGGCAGTTCGGGCTGGACTGTTCCCATGAGGCACAGGGTCAGACTGATTTGCATATGGCCATGTCTGAACAGGGGTGGTGGAGTGAGCTAAAGAATGATGATGGATTAAACCCAGATCAGTTGACTGGGGGTGAGTGTTTGATTGGCTCAAACGTTCCGTCCATCATCCCCTTTTGTATCGCTTTGTTCGCCCTAAGTTGGCGGGGGTATGCCCAGACGTGGGTCCCTTGCTCACTTTGCCACTGGATTCAAGCAAGCCTGGCTGATGACGGCTGGAATGCCAGAAACCGGTCCTAGGATGCTTGTTTCCGGTCCAGGGAAGACATGGCTTGGCAGTTCGGGCTGGACTGTTCCCATGAGGCACAGGGTCAGACTGATTTGCATATGGCCATGTCTGAACTGGGGTGGTGGAGTGAGCTAAAGAATGATGATGGATTAAACCCAGATCAGTTGACTGGGGGTGAGTGTTTGATTGGCTCAAACGTTCCGTCCATCATCCCCTTTTGTATCGCTTTGTTCGCCCTAAGTTGGCGGGGGTATGCCCAGACGTGGGTCCCTTGCTCACTTTGCCACTGGATTCAAGCAAGCCTGGCTGATGACGGCTGGAATGCCAGAAACCGGTCCTAGGATGCTTGTTTCCGGTCCAGGGAAGACATGGCTTGGCAGTTCGGGCTGGACTGTTCCCATGAGGCACAGGGTCAGACTGATTTGCATATGGCCATGTCTGAACTGGGGTGGTGGAGTGAGCTAAAGAATGATGATGGATTAAACCCAGATCAGTTGACTGGGGGTGAGTGTTTGATTGGCTCAAACGTTCGGTCCATCATCCCCTTTTGTATCGCTTTGTTCGCCCTAAGTTGGCGGGGGTATGCCCAGACGTGGGTCCCTTGCTCACTTTGCCACTGGATTCAAGCAAGCCTGGCTGATGACGGCTGGAATGCCAGAAACCGGTCCTAGGATGCTTGTTTCCGGTCCAGGGAAGACATGGCTTGGCAGTTCGGGCTGGACTGTTCCCATGAGGCACAGGGTCAGACTGATTTGCATATGGCCATGTCTGAACTGGGGTGGTGGAGTGAGCTAAAGAATGATGATGGATTAAACCCAGATCAGTTGACTGGGGGTGAGTGTTTGATTGGCTCAAACGTTCCGTCCATCATCCCTTTTGTATCGCTTTGTTCGCCCTAAGTTGGCGGGGGTATGCCCAGACGTGGGTCCCTTGCTCACTTTGCCACTGGATTCAAGCAAGCCTGGCTGATGACGGCTGGAATGCCAGAAACCGGTCCTAGGATGCTTGTTTCCGGTCCAGGGAAGACATGGCTTGGCAGTTCGGGCTGGACTGTTCCCATGAGGCACAGGGTCAGACTGATTTGCATATGGCCATGTCTGAACTGGGGTGGTGGAGTGAGCTAAAGAATGATGATGGATTAAACCCAGATCAGTTGACTGGGGGTGAGTGTTTGATTGGCTCAAACGTTCCGTCCATCATCCCCTTTTGTATCGCTTTGTTCGCCCTAAGTTGGCGGGGGTATGCCCAGACGTGGGTCCCTTGCTCACTTTGCCACTGGATTCAAGCAAGCCTGGCTGATGACGGCTGGAATGCCAGAAACCGGTCCTAGGATGCTTGTTTCCGGTCCAGGGAAGACATGGCTTGGCAGTTCGGGCTGGACTGTTCCCATGAGGCACAGGGTCAGACTGATTTGCATATGGCCATGTCTGAACTGGGGTGGTGGAGTGAGCTAAAGAATGATGATGGATTAAACCCAGATCAGTTGACTGGGGGTGAGTGTTTGATTGGCTCAAACGTTCCGTCCATCATCCCCTTTTGTATCGCTTTGTTCGCCCTAAGTTGGCGGGGGTATGCCCAGACGTGGGTCCCTTGCTCACTTTGCCACTGGATTCAAGCAAGCCTGGCTGATGACGGCTGGAATGCCAGAAACCGGTCCTAGGATGCTTGTTTCCGGTCCAGGGAAGACATGGCTTGGCAGTTCGGGCTGGACTGTTCCCATGAGGCACAGGGTCAGACTGATTTGCATATGGCCATGTCTGAACTGGGGTGGTGGAGTGAGCTAAAGAATGATGATGGATTAAACCCAGATCAGTTGACTGGGGGTGAGTGTTTGATTGGCTCAAACGTTCCGTCCATCATCCCCTTTTGTATCGCTTTGTTCGCCCTAAGTTGGCGGGGTATGCCCAGACGTGGGTCCCTTGCTCACTTTGCCACTGGATTCAAGCAAGCCTGGCTGATGACGGCTGGAATGCCAGAAACCGGTCCTAGGATGCTTGTTTCCGGTCCAGGGAAGACATGGCTTGGCAGTTCGGGCTGGACTGTTCCCATGAGGCACAGGGTCAGACTGATTTGCATATGGCCATGTCTGAACTGGGGTGGTGGAGTGAGCTAAAGAATGATGATGGATTAAACCCAGATCAGTTGACTGGGGGTGAGTGTTTGATTGGCTCAAACGTTCCGTCCATCATCCCCTTTTGTATCGCTTTGTTCGCCCTAAGTTGGCGGGGGTATGCCCAGACGTGGGTCCCTTGCTCACTTTGCCACTGGATTCAAGCAAGCCTGGCTGATGACGGCTGGAATGCCAGAAACCGGTCCTAGGATGCTTGTTTCCGGTCCAGGGAAGACATGGCTTGGCAGTTCGGGCTGGACTGTTCCCATGAGGCACAGGGTCAGACTGATTTGCATATGGCCATGTCTGAACTGGGGTGGTGGAGTGAGCTAAAGAATGATGATGGATTAAACCCAGATCAGTTGACTGGGGGTGAGTGTTTGATTGGCTCAAGCGTTCCGTCCATCATCCCCTTTTGTAACAGGATATATGTCAGGCAGCTACGTGGGCCTCGCTGCACACTTTTACTAAGCATTATTGCCTTGACAGCCAAGTCCGGAGAGACAGCTTCTTTGGCCGTTCTGTTCTCCGTGACTTTCTGGTGTGATCTTGGTTCGTAGACCCACCACCGGAATTGGTATTGCTGGGGTATCTATTCTAAGGTAAGGAATCTATCACTACGTGTTTCTTTCAGATGGACAAGTTACTTACCTTCGGTAACGATATATCTGTGAGAAACATTAGTAGTGATAGATTCCTTACCGCCTCACCCATCCTCCCTGTTCTGCGAACTGATTTCTAGGGTTAAGGTCATCCCTTTCAGGGCCCTTGTTTCAATGCACCAGTGGTCAGTATCTTGCATGGCTCTGCGTTTCTGGCGCGGAAAGTAGTTTACAGAACTGATGTCAGCGCGCGAGGGCGGCGTCTAAGTAGCTGCCACGACGTCATCCCGGCGATCACGCCGCCTACGACGAACGCGGAGCCGCACGACGCCACCTTCCGACGCGCAGGGGTACTGCTGACGAAAACTTTCCAGATCCAGACTGACGCCTGGGGATATTCTAAGGTAAGGAATCTATCACTACTAATGTTTCTTACAGATATATCGTTACCGAAGGTAAGTAACTTGTTCATCGGTCCTGGTGCCTCCACAATCAAAGAGAGGTTATTGGGGGGGGGGGGGTCAGGTCTGACCTTCCAGAGCAGGAGTACCTTAGTAGGGTGGGGGGATGGATCGGACTCTGTCGGTTTCATGCCTGCGGTTTGCAGGGGTGTAGCTCCTCTACTCCGATGGAGTTCTTGGGCAACTTGCGAAGACTGGTAGTCCTCTGGGGTTCTTAGAGGCCACACAGCAGCAGGACAAGATAGTTCACCTTGATTGTCGAGTCTTGAAGAGGCAGGCAGGGGTTTATGCAAAACTCCGCGGCAGGCCGTCAGTTCTCTGGTTCAGCAGCTCTTCTTTGTCCTCTGGCACTCCTTGTCTTTAGGTCCATCGGATCTGAAGTTCTGGGCCGAGGGGTGCCACCTAAATACTTAATTTAGGGGTGTGAAGGGTAGTACCAAGTAGTAGACAATGTGCTGCCTACCTTTAGGATGACTACAACCTCTATATTACCACTTCCTGTGGGAAGTGGACATAACCCTGACCTGATAAGCTGATTCTCTCTAACACAGGATGGAGGATTTGGAAAAGTGTGGTTTACATCAGCTTCCCCACCTTAGGGGTGGTTCTGGCTAGGTGTGGGCACACCTCCTAATCTGACTAATTTTTCCGCCTGTCCTCCTGCCAGAAGTGGGGTCAAGACGGGGTGTTGGCATCTTCCACTAACTGGAAAGGCATGGGTCACGTATCAAAGGCAGCATGGACTTTGAAGCTTCCCACCCTGGAAGGCAGTTCCTGCTTGGACGAGGTGTGAACATCTCTGTTCACTTACAATGTCTAAGAATGGACTTGGACATTGCAGGGTCATATCTGCTCAGGCCCAGCAGATCTGTCCACACATGGGACATAGTGCACCCTGCCTTCAGGGTATAAGGCCTGCTGTAGGGGTAGCTTACCTATATCGCATGAAGTGTCTGTAGGCTTGGCACACAGGGCTGTGTGCCATGTCGACTCTTCGGTTTTGTCTGCACCAAGACACGCAGCCTGCAGTGGCAGTTTGCAGGATCTTGGTGAGGGGTCCCTAGGGTGGCGCAATTTGTGCTGCAGCCCTAGTGGACCCTCTTCAGTCCCATTGCCCTAGGTACCAGAGGTACCATTAACTAGGGACTTACAGGGGCCTGAAGTTGTGCCAGGTGTGGAACAATGGTACATTTTTGGGAAAGAGCTCTGTCACTGGGGACCTAGTTAGCAGGGACCCAGTGCACTTTCAGTCAAAATCACATCGGGTATCAGGCAAAAAGTGGGAATGACCATGTCAAAAAGGCACACTTTCCTACAAAGGTGCTGCAACCAGGGGTGAGCTCTGCAGAGCCCTTGCTCCTCTCACCAATGTTCTCCTGGGGTTTTGGGCCCAACACTGCACGGGCCCCCGTGCACATGATTGCCCTGCCCCCGGAGACCCAGCCTTCCTGTCGCAGCTCACAGGAGCCTCGGGTTGCAGGCCTCGGCAGCCTGGATAAACCCAAGCGCATTCCCTGCTGCCCCACCAAATAGGAAATCCAAGAGTCTGGATATTTTCAGGACGAGGATCTTCTCTTCCACCAGTTTGGCATTACGATCGGTGAGCACTGCATGTCTCTTGGGCGGATACTCCCATGCCGTGGGAGATTTGGTTGTGCAACGGCTGCCCATACTTCCCAAGGAGGGTCAGGCCATCCTGAACTAGGCATTGGTAATGGCAAGGATGCAGAAAAGTTTGTCATTTGGTGTGGACTGGACACTACTGACTCCTTAGGCAGGGCCATACCCTCTACAGTAGCACTCCACTGCCATGCCTGGTTGCTGTCCACTGGATTTTTAGCGGATGGCCAATCATCCTTGATAGAGACGTCCTTTAACGGGTCCCACCTCTGTGGAGACGAGGCTGACACAGCGCTCAAGCCTAAAGAGAGCAGAGTCATCTCCAGATCCTTTGACCTCTCTCTCAGCCACCAGCAGCAGTCCGTTCGTCCCTTCCGTGGTCATGGCTTTCGTCCCTTCCGTGGTCATGGTCAGTGCTACCATGGGTGTCCGCAATTCCCATCTCATCCCCCAGGCCAAGAAGCTTTCCAGTCCTTTCATAGCCTCCTTTAGAGGACGTGGCACCCACACTCAGCGTACTGTCCTGTCCCCCCAGCCTTGCGGCAGCCGCTGCATCAAAACCCCTTTAGTTGGTTCTCCATGCAGCACACCCATCCCATTGGTGTTTGGATCAGATACCACCTGTCCCAATGGCACACAATAACTTCCAACTAGTGGGTGCTACAGATTGTACAGAAGGGTTAAGCTTTGCCCTTCCTGGAGACTCCACCACCTATGCCAACATTCCCAGAACGGCTTACAGAGGACCATCTCTCCATACTGATTGAGACAGTGCCTGCACCAGAAGTAGGGTGTGGTTGTTATTCCTCCCAAAGGAGGACGTAGGCCGCTGCCCTATAATGGATCTTCGCCCTCTTAACTTTTTCCCAAGGAAAGAGAAATTCAAGTCTGTGTGCCCTGGATCCTGGATGGTAGTGCTGGATTCTCAGGACTCATATTTCCACATCCCTATCCTGCCAGCCCACAGCCGCTACCTGCAGTTCATGGTGGGCCACGAGCATTTCCAGTTAGCTGTGCTCCCCTTTGGCCTCACCAGTGCCCCTCCTCTATCACAAAAGTGATGGTGGTGCTTGCAGCACATCTGCGGAGGTCAGGGCTTCCAGTCTTCCCCTACCTCAATAACTGGCTCTTGAAGGTGGGCTTGCGCCAGGCAGTCGTCGCCCACCTACAGACTATGGCCAACTTTCTGCATTTGCTGGGTTTTACTATCAACATGCCAAAGTCACACCTAACTCCCTCGCAGATGCTCCCTTTCATCAGAGCCATTCTGGACACAGTGCACTTCCATGCCTATCTTCCGGAGGGGTGAGTCTGTGATATTCAGTCTATGATTCTGATGTTTCTGCCTCTATCCTGGATTTCGTTGAGACTGCCTCTGAGTCTGCTAGGTCTCATTTCCTCCTGCTGGTAAAGCATGCCCTCTGGCATATGAAGGTGCTGCAGTGGGACCTGAAGTCAAAAAGAGTGCAGTATCAGGGTATTTTCTCCGATCTGGTCCAGATATCAGAGGGAACTGCGAAAGACTTGCAGTGGTAGCTGACAAACCAGGATAGGGTCACAGCCGACCCTTCTCTCTTCCCCATCTCAAGTTCACTGTGGTGACAGATGCATTACTCCTGGGTTGGGGGGCCACCTCGGAGAGGTGGAGATCAGAGGACTCTGGTCTCTGGCAGAGTCTCAACTCCACATCAGTTTGTTGGAGTTGAGGGCGATTTGCTTGCCATTGAAGGCTTTCCTTCCATTCATCAAGGGAATTCTGGTTCAGGTGTTCATGCAATACCACTGCCATGTTGTATTACAACAAACAGGGCAGTTTGAGGTTGTGGACCATGTGCCAGGAGGTTCTGCACCTCTGGACTTTGCTAGAGCGCCAGGACATCTTCCTGGTCATACAGAACCTGACAGGCCCCCTAACAACAAGGCAGACTAACTCAGTCATCAATGCCTTTCGTATCACACATGGCGTCTACATCCAGAGGTGGTGCAAGGTCTCTCCGAGATTGGGGAGAACCTTGGCTCGATCTGTTCACCACTGAGAATGAGCAATGTCAGCACTACTGTGTGCTGAAGTTTCTAAAGCTGCTCTTGCTCGGAGACACGTTCTGTCTTTCCACCAATACCACTCCTGCTCAGAGTTCTCTAGTAGTTGAGGACGACCAGGCCCAAGTCATCCTAGTGGCTCCAGAATTGAGCAGGGAGAGTATGGTATCTGAAAGAAACACATAGTGATAGATTCCTTACCTTAGAATATCCCCAGGCGTCAGACTGGATCCGGAAAGTTTTCGTCAGCAGTACCCCTGCGAGTCGGTAGGTGGCGTCGTGCGGCTCCGCGTCTGTCGTTGGCGTCGTGGTCGCCGAGATGCCGTCGCGGGCCCTACTTAGACGCCGCACCACGCGCGCTGACGTCAGTTCTTTCTTTTTCCGCGCCAGCAAGCGCAGATCCGGGAAGAGCAGGAACCCCCAGTCAATTTTTGACTGACTTTTTGGGTCTTTTTGTCTCTATTTTTTCATTGAGTCTTCGACTCCTGGTGCAGTTAGGATGCCCGGTTTGAAGTCCTGCGGGGATTGTCACCGCATGATGTCGGTGACGGACCCGCACCATGTGTGTCTTTTCTGCCTGGGGCGCGACCACGACCCCAAGTCGTGCCCCGACTGCCGGGCCATGGCGCCGAAGACTTTGCGGGAGCGGTTTCGAAAATTGCTGGAAGCCCGGCAGTCGGCTCCGCGCCGTTCGAGGTCCCGGTCCCGTGGGAGGTCGAGGGACCGTGCGCGGAGTCATCACCATCGATCTTCGGGATCCAAGTCTTCGCACTCGGGGTCAGGTAAGACGAAGCACAAGAAGTCGAAGAAACGCCATCGTTCTCCGACTTCCCCTCGCCGGTCTCGCGATGAGGGTGCGGGTGGTGCCTCCCCCGCGGCTCCGGCAGAGCCTACGCAGTCGCCGCCCGACTACCCGCCCTTCCCAGGGTCGTCGGCGACTCCGGCCCAAATACAGGAGTTCCTGTCGGCCATGGCTCGCCTCTTTGGGCCGTCGGGTCTCGCTGGTGCGCCTTCGGGCCCGCGGTCCCGACTGGGTGTCCTCGCCTTTCCTCTCCGGCGTCGCTGTCGGCTCCGGCCTCGGCGCCGCAGGACACCCTTGGATCCAGGCCTGGATCCCGGTCGACGCCGGTTGACCTTGTTACACCTCCACCGACGTCTACTCCACCGGCACCAGTTCTGATGCCGCCCGCTCCTCGGGACGACGTCGACCTCAGTTTCAGCCCCGAAGTGGACGCGGCGTCGAGCCGGCGTCGATCGATGCCGTTCTCGACGTTGTTCGGGGATTTTTATCCCCATGTCCCTGCTCCTTATTTTAGACCTGTTGAACAGCCTGAGGAGCAAGGGGAGGAGTGGGAGGGGTCTGAGGACCCTCTCTCAGCTGCTTGCGAGTCTGAACAGGACTGGGCAGAGGAATTGGGGGACGCCAGTGGTCTGGATACCTCACCAGACCTTGGCATGCTGTCTCCTCCTACCGTGGCTACGGAGGAGGGTGCTAGTTATACTGTGGTGTTGCGTAGGGTGGCCGAGGCCCTACACCTCGAGCTCCCTACTGTGTCCGTCAGGTCTAACCTCCTGACAGAGGTGCTTCAGCCAGCAGCTACTTCTGCGGAGCCGCTGCTTCCCTTCAATGAAGCCCTTTCTGACGTTCTTTTGGGCACTTGGTCCAGGCCCACCACAGGGGCTCCTGTGGATAGGAACGTGGCCCGACGCCATCGCCCGGCTCCGGGTGACCCCATTTCCCTCTCCCAACATCCCACCCCCGAGAGCTTGGTTGTCCAAGCCTCTGCTTCCCCCAACCGCCTTCCCTTCCACCCCACCGGATAGGGAATCCAAGAAGCTGGATCAGTTTGGGAAGAAGATTTTTTCTTCCACCAGCTCTGCGCTGCAGTCCGTGAACACCGCATGCCTCTTGGGCCGTTATTCCCACTGTCTGTGGGATACGGTGGCGAATGTGCTGTCTCAGTGTCCGGAGGAGCCCAGGCTGTTGCAGAGGGGAGAGACGCAGCCAAGTTCATGATCCGTTGTGGTCTAGACACCGCCGACTCACTGGGCAGATCCATGGCAACGACGGTGGCGGTTCGTCGCCACGCCTGGTTGAGAACAACTGGATTTTCCGGGGATGTCCAAAGCACCCTTATGGACATGCCCTTTGATGGCCGTCGCCTCTTCGGCGACAAAGCGGACAGCGCGTTGGAGCGGTTTAAGGACTCACGGGCTACGGCCAAGTCCTTGGGACTCTCCGCAGTCCGCCCTCCTCCGCCTTCCGCTTTTCGCTCCTTTCGTGGCACAGGAAGGGGCGCCCCGCAGCGTTCGCAACAGAGCCACGGGCCGGCGCAACAGTCATCCCAGCGCGGACGCGGTTTCCGCCGTGGCGGACACAGGGGCCAGCGGGCGGGTCAGACCACTACCACCACCCCCGCCACCTCTGCCTCCAAACCTTCCTAGTCCGAACTTTCAGGTCCATCACACGCCAGTGGGCGGCAGGCTCCGCCATCACCTCCCTCACTGGCGCACCATCACTTCGGACAGGTGGGTTTTAGAGATAGTCCGAAGGGGCTACTCCCTCCCCTTAGAGACTACCCCACCAGCCATGCCACCTCAATACCACCGCATGTCAGGGGATCACTTGGTGCTTCTTCAGCAGGAAGTTGTGGCCCTCTTGGCCAAGGGGGCCATCGAGCGCGTTCCGACGCCCGAAGTAGGTCGTGGTTGTTCCCACTACTTTGTGGTGCCCAAGAAGGACAAAGGCCTGCGTCCTATCTTGGACCTCCGGAACGTCAATCGCTTCCTCCGCAAAGAGAAGTTCAAGATGCTCACTCTAGCTCAGGTCTTGTCTGCTCTCGACCCACAAGACTGGCTGGTGGCGTTGGACTTGCAGGTCGCCTATTTCCACATCCCCGTCCTGCCAGCCCACAGGCGTTACCTACGGTTCATGGTAGGCCACGAGCACTTTCAGTTTACCGTGCTCCCCTTTGGCCTTACCAGCGCCCCTCGGGTGTTCACCAAGGTGATGGCGGTGGTCGCAGCTCATCTGCGCAGATCAGGGGTGTCAGTCTTCCCCTATCTCGACGACTGGTTGTTGAAGGCGGGCTCGCCCCAGACAGTCGTCTCCCACCTCCAGACTACGGCCGACCTCCTGCATTTGCTAGGGTTCTCCATCAACGTGCCGAAGTCGCACCTGATTCCCTCCCAGAAGCTCCTCTTTATCGGAGCGGTTCTGGACACGGCGCAGTTTCGGGTCTATCCTCCCGAACAGCGAGTCCGGGACATTCGGGCTCGGATTCCCATCTTTCAGCCCCTGTCCTGGGTTTTGGTCAGAGTGACTCTGAGGCTGCTGGGCCTCATGGCCTCCTGCATCTTGCTGGTCAATCATGCCAGGTGGCGTATGCGGGCTCGGCAGTGGGACCTGAAGTTCCAGTGGGCGCAGCATCAGGGAAACCTGTCCGATCACGTCCAGATCTCGGAGGGCACTGCACACCAATTGCAGTGGTGGCTCACGAACCGGCATTGGGTCGACGGCAGATCCCTCTCCCTTCCCCAACCGGAGTTCACAGTGGTGACGGATGCGTCCCTCCTGGGATGGGGAGGCCACATGGGAGAGGCGGAGATCAGAGGTCTCTGGTCTCCGGCAGAGTCCCGTTTCCATATTTCTTTTGGAGCTGCGGGCGATCAGGCTTGCACTGAAAGTATTCCTTCCCTCTGTCAAGGGGAGAGTAGTGCAGGTGTTCACAGACAACACCACCGCCATGTGGTACTGCAACAAACAGGGCGGGGTGGGGTCGTGGATCCTCTATCTGAAAGAGACACGTTAGTGACAGATTCCTTACCTTAGAATATCCCCAGGCGTCAGGCTGGATCCGGAAAGTTTTTTGCGTAGCAGTACCCTTGCGCGTCGGTAGGCGGCGTCGTGCGGCTCCGCGTCCGTCGTCGGCGTCGTGATCGCCGGGATGACGTCGCGGGCAGTACTTAGGCGCCGCCCCTGCGCGCTGACGTCAGTTCTTCTTTTTCCGCGCCAGTAAGCGCAGATCCGGGAAGAGCAGTGCCCTAGTCACTTTTTGACTATCTTTTTGTGAAATTTTTCACTGTTCTCTTCAACGAGTCTTCACGACTCCTAAGGTGTCGTAGGGATGCCCGGCTTTAAGCCCTGCGAGGTATGTGGTCGTATGATGTCCATCACGGACCCCCACCTCGAGTGTCTCTTCTGCCTCGGCCGAGGCCACGACACGAAGTCGTGCCCTGACTGCCGGAAACTTCATCCGAAGGCTTTGCGAGAGCGGTCTCGAAAGCTCCTTGAAGTCCGGCAGTCGGCTCCGCGCCGCAGCAAGCCCCGGTCCCGGGAGAGGTCGAGGGGCCGGACGCGGAGTCCCCGCCGTTCGTCGGAATCCAAGTCTTCGCGCTCCTCCGGTAAGTCGAAGCACAAGAAGTCTAAGCGGCGTCATCGCTCTAAGACTTCGCCTCGCCGGTCGCGCGACTCGGCTGAGGTCCCTGTCGGCACCGTCCCCGCCCCGCGGCCCCGGACGTGCCTGTCGAGGTGCCCCCGCATTACCCGTCCTTCCCGGGTTCGGGGCGACTCCGGCCGAGTACAGAAATTCCTGTCGGCCATGGCCCGCCTCTTCGGGCCTCGAGGTCCCTCCGGTGCGCCTTCGGGCCCCGCGGGCTCAGATGGGGTTGCTCCGGCGTCGCCGTCGACTCCGGTCCCGGCGTCGCCTGTCCCACCAGCCTTCGTCCCGGCCTCGGCTCCGGCCCCGGCCTCGACCCCGGTTCCGGTGGTGCCGCAACCTCCATCGACGCCGGTTGACCTAACCACGCCTCCGCCGACGCCGATGTCCCCGGTGCCGTTTCCGACGCCGTCCGGGGCTCCGGGCGGCGTCGTTCCCGGTTCTCCCGGGTCCGGACATGGAGCCGGACCGGCGTCGCCCGACGCCGGTTCCGGCGCCGATGAGGCCTTGGGTCCCTTATGTCCCTCCTCCTCCATCTTTTCAACCTGAGGAGGACCAGGAGAGCTGGGAGGGGTCTGACGACCCTCTCACACAACAGTGCGAGTTTGACCCGGACTGGGTTGAGGAACTTGGGGATGCCAGTGGGCTGGATACCTCCCCCGACTCTGGCATGCTGTCTCCTCCCGTGGCAACGGAGGAGGGGGCTAATTTTGCAACGGTGTTGCGTAGAGCTGCTGGAGCCTTAAATCTCCAGTTGCCTACAGTGGCCGTCAGGACTAACCTCCTGACTGAAGTGCTTCAGCCGGCGGCCTCCTCTTCGGAGCCTGTGCTGCCGTTCAACGATGCACTCACTGACGTTCTTTTGGGTGCCTGGTCCAAACCCACCACAGGGGCTCCTGTGGATAGGAACGTGGCCCGACGCCATCGCCCGGCTCCGGGCGACCCCCTGTTTCTCTCCCAACACCCCACCCCTGAGAGCTTGGTTGTCCAAGCCTCTGCCTCCCAAACAGCCTTCCCTACCGCCCCTCCGGATAGGGAATCCAAGCGCCTGGATCACTTTGGGAAGAAGGCTTTCTCTTCCTCCAGTGCTGGCTTGCGGTCTGTTAATACCGCTTGCCTCTTGGGCCGATACACCCACTCCCTGTGGGATTCGGTGGCTGATGTTTTGCCGCAGTGTTCTGAGGAGGTCCAGACACTGCTTACCCGCGCTATTGCGGAAGGGCGTGATGCGGCTAAGTATACCATCCGCTGTGGCCTTGATACCGCCGACTCGCTGGGCAGATCGCTTGCAACGACGGTGGCGCTGCGTCGCCACGCCTGGCTGAGAACCACTGGTTTTTCAGGGGATGTCCAGAATACTCTCATGGACATGCCCTTTGATGGAGTCGGTCTCTTTGGTTCAAAGGCGGACCATGCGCTGGAGCGTTTCAAGGATTCACGGGCTACTGCTAAGTCCCTGGGCCTTGCTGTTGTGCGCCCTCCGCATACGTCTGCTTTTCGCCCCTTTCGTGGCCACGGAAGGGGCGCCCAGTCACGTCCACAGCCCGGCCAACGGCCCGCGCAGCAAGCGCCTTCGCGTGGCCGAGGACGTGGATACCGCCGTGGCGGTTCGGGCAACCAGCGTGCGGGTCAGGCCACCACCTCCAACCCGTCCGCGGCCTCCAAGCCCTCCTAGTCCCTCCTTTCAGGTGCACAGCACGCCAGTCGAGGGCAGGGTCCGCCATCACCTTCACCACTGGCGTCCCATCACCTCGGACAAGTGGGTCTTGGACATTGTCCGAAGGGGCTACTCCCTCCCCTTCGAGACCACCCCCCAGCCATGCCACCTCAATTCCACCGCATGTCAGGGGATCACTTGGTGCTTCTACAGAAGGAAGTCACGGCCCTCTTGGCCAAGAGGGCCATCGAGCATGTTCCGACCCCAGAAGTAGGGCGTGGTTGCTACTCCCACTACTTTCTGGTGCCCAAAAAGGACAAGGAGGACATGCGTCCTATCTTGGACCTCCGGAACGTCAATCGCTTCCTCCGGAAGGAGAAGTTCAAGATGCTCACCCTAGCTCAGGTCTTGACTGCCCTCGACCCCGGAGACTGGTTGGTAGCGTTGGACTTGCAGGACGCCTATTTCCACATCCTCGTCCTGCCGGCCCACCGGCGTTACCTTCGGTTCACGGTAGGCCTCGAGCATTTTCAGTTCACCGTGCTCCCTTTGGCCTTACCAGTGCCCCTCGGGTGTTCACGAAAGTGATGGCGGTGGTCGCAGCTCATCTGCGCCGGGCAGGGGTTTCAGTCTTCCCCTACCTCGACGACTGGCTGCTGAAGGCGGGCTCGTCCCAGGCAGTTGTCTCCCACCTCCAGACTACGGCCGAACTCCTGCACTCGCTGGGGTTCTCCATCAATGTGCCGAAGTCGCATCTGATTCCTTCTCCACAGCTCCTTTTCATCGGAGCAGTTCTGGACACGACGCAGTTTCGGGCCTATCCTCCCGAACGGCGAGTCCGGGATATTCAGGCTATGATTCCGATCTTTCAGCCCTTATCCTGGGTTTCGGTACGGCTGACCCTGAGGCTGCTGGGCCTCATGGCCTCCTGCATCCTGCTGGTCACTCATGCCAGATGGCATATGCGGGCTCTGCAGTGGGACCTGAAGTTCCAGTGGGCGCAGCACCAGGGCGACCTGTCCGATCACGTCCAGATCTCGGAGGGGACTGCAAAACAGTTGCAGTGGTGGCTCTCGAACCGGCAATGGGTCATGGGCAGATCCCTCTCCCTTCCCCAGCCAGAGCACACAGTTGTGACGGACGCGTCCCTTCTGGGATGGGGCGGTCACATGGGAGAGGCGGAGATCAGAGGCCTCTGGTCTCCGGCGGAGTCCCGGCTCCATATCAACGTTCTGGAGCTCCGGGCGATCCGACTTGCACTCAAGGCATTCCTTCCCTCTGTCAAAGGGAAGGTAGTGCAGGTGTTCACAGACAACACCACTGCCATGTGGTACTGCAACAAACAAGGCGGGGTGGGGTCGTGGACCCTTTGTCAGGAGGCTCTGCGCCTCTGGACATGGCTGGAACACCAGGGCATGTTCCTGGTGGTTCAACACCTGGCAGGTTCCCTGAACGCCAGGGCGGACGAACTCAGCCGCAGGTGCATGATGGATCACGAATGGCGTCTTCACTCGGAAGTGGCGCAAGGACTCTTTCTACAGTGGGGAGAGCCTTGGTTAGATCTATTCGCCACCGAAGAGAACGCGCAATGTCATCAGTTCTGCGCGTTGGAATTTCCAAGGCGGCACTCGCTCGGCGACGCTTTTCGTCACGAGTGGAGTTGCGGTCTATTGTACGCCTTTCCGCCTATACCACTTCTACCCAGAGTGTTGAAGAAGATTCGGCACGACCGGGCCCAAGTCATTCTTGTGGCTCCGGACTGGGCTCGAAGAGTTTGGTATCCCGAGCTACTCAATATGAGCGTAGATCCCCCGATCCGTCTGCCTCTTCGGGAGGATCTTCTGTCGCAGCAGCAGGGGACGGTCCTCCACCCGAACCTGTCCAGTCTACACCTGCTTGCGTGGAGATTGAGCGGCGGCAGTTGATTCCTTTCGACTTGCCTCCCGAAGTTTGTGATGTGATTCTGGCAGCCAGGCGTCCCTCCACTAAGGTGGTATACGCCTGCAGGTGGAACAAATTTGTGGCATGGTGCACAGCAAAGGCTGTGGATCCCCTTTCTGCCCCTCTTTCTGAGGTCCTTCTGTTCCTTCTCTCTCTGGCCCAACAGGGTTCTGCCCTGGGTACCATCAAGGGTTATCTTTGTGCTATCTCGGCCTTCCTCAGGCTCCCTGATCAGCCCTCCCTTTTCAAGTCCCCTGTTGTTAACAGGTTCTTAAAAGGCATTACTCACCTCTTCCCTCCTGTTCCGTTTGTGATGCCTCAGTGGGACTTAAACTTGGTTCTTACCTTTTAATGTGCGCTCCCTTTGAGCCTCTACATAACTGTCCTCTTCGTCTTCTGACTCTGAAGACAGCCTTTCTGGTGGCCATCACCTCCGCTCGGCGGGTGAGTGAGCTCCAGGCTCTATCTTGCAAACCTCCCTTTCTGTCTGTTCATCCGGACAAGGTTGTTCTTCGGACGCGTCCGTCCTTCTTGCCAAAGGTGGTTACTGCTTTCCACATTGGGCAGACCATCACTTTGCCCACCTTCTTTCCGCCTCCGCATCCTTCCAGAGAGGAAGAGAGGCTCCACCGTCTGGACCCAAAACGTGCGCTCTCCTTCTATATTGACCGCACAAAACACTTCCGGGTGGATGACCAGCTCTTTATTGGCTACGTGGGCGCCAAAAAGGTCGGGCGGTGCACAAGAGGACCATCTCCCGCTGGGTTACCTTGTGCATCAAGACCTGCTATTCTTTGGCTAAAAGGAGCCTCCTGTTGGGCTGCGTGCCCATTCCACCAGGGCAACGGCTGCTACCACGGCCTTGGGCCGCGGTGTTCCGCTGCCGGTTATCTGTCAGGCAGCTACGTGGGCCTCGCTGCACACGTTTACAAAGCATTACTGCCTTGACAGTCAGGTCCGGAGGGACGGCTTCTTTGGCCGTTCTGTCCTCCAGGACTTCCTTGTCTGATCTTTGTTCGCAGACCCACCACCGGGGTTGGTATTGCTGGGGTATCTATTCTAAGGTAAGGAATCTGTCACTAACGTGTCTCTTTCAGATGCACAAGTTACTAACTTGTGTAACGATATATCTGTAAGAGACAGTAGTTAGTGACAGATTCACTACCGCCCACCCATCCTCCCCGTTCTGCGAACTGATTTCTAGGGTTAAGGACATCCCTTTCAGGGCCCTAGTATTTTTCAGACACCTATGTCAGCTTCTTGCATGGCTCTGCGTTCCTGGCGCGGAAAGTCGTGTACAGAACTGACGTCAGCGCGCAGGGGCGGCGCCTAAGTACTGCCCGCGACGTCATCCCGGCGATCACGACGCCGACGACGGACGCGGAGCCGCACGACGCCGCCTACCGACGCGCAAGGGTACTGCTACGCAAAAAACTTTCCGGATCCAGCCTGACGCCTGGGGATATTCTAAGGTAAGGAATCTGTCACTAACTACTGTCTCTTACAGATATATCGTTACACAAGTTAGTAACTTGTGCGTCAAGAGGCTCTGCGTCTCTGGACATGGCTGGAACATCAGGGCATGTCTCTGGTGGTTCAACACCTGGCAGGTTCTCTGAACGCCAAGGTGGACGAACTCATCCGCAGGTGCACGCTCGATCACGAATGGCGTCTTCACTCGGAGGTGGCGCAAGGTCTCTTTCAGCAGTGGGGAGAGCCTTGGTTAGATCTATTCGCCACCGAAGAGAACGCGCAATGTCATCAGTTCTGAGCATTGGAATTTCCAAGGCGGCACTCGCTCGCGACGCTTTTCGTCGCGAGTGGAGTTGCGGTCTGTTGTACGCCTTTCCGCCTATACCACTTCTGCCCAGAGTGCTGAAGAAGATCAGGCGCGACCGGGCCCAAGTCATTCTGGTGGCTCCGGACTGGGCTCGAAGAGTATTGTATCCCGAGCTACTCAGTATGAGCAGCGATCCCCCGATCCGACTGCCTCTTCGGGAGGATCTTCTGTCGCAGCAGCAGGGGACGGTCCTCCACCCGAACCTGTTCAGCCTCCACCTCTTTGCGTGGAGATTGAGCGGCGGCAGTTGATTCCCTTCGACTTGCCTCCTGAAGTTTGTGACGTTATTCTGGCAGCCAGGCGTCCCTCTACTAAAGTGGTATACGCCTGCAGGTGGAACAAATTTGTGGCATGGTGCACAGCAAAGGCCGTGGATCCCCTTTCTGCCCCTCTTTCTGAGGTTCTACTGTTCCTTCTTTCTTTGGCCCGGCAGGGCTCTGCTCTGGGCACTATCAAGGGCTACCTTTCTGCTATTTCGGCCTTTCTCAGGCTCCCTGATCAGCCCTCTCTTTTCAAGTCCCCTGTTGTAAATAGGTTTCTTAAAGGCATACCTCACCTTTTTCCTCCTATTCCTTTCGTGATGCCTCAGTGGGACTTGAATCTGGTTCTGACGTACTTGATGTGCGCTCCCTTTGAGCCACTTCACAACTGTCCTCTGTCCAACTTCGTCTGTGAGTGAGCTCCAGGCTCTTTCCTGTAAGCCTCCTTTCCTTTCAGTCCATCCGGACAAGGTTGTGCTCAGGCCCTGTCCTTCCTTTCTGCCAAAAGTGGTTACGGCCTTTCACATTGGGCAGACTATTACCTTGCCCACCTTTTTTCCGCCTCCGCATCCTTCCAGAGAGGAAGAGCGGCTCCACCGTCTGCACCCAAAATGTGCGCTTTCTTTTTATCTTAACCGCACACAGCAGTTCCGGGTGGATGACCAGCTTTTTGTTGGCTACGTTGACACCAAGAAAGGTCGGGCGGTCCATAAGAGAACCATCTCCCGCTGGGTTGTCTTGTGTATCAAAGCCTGTTACTCTTTGGCTAAAAAGGAACCTCCGGTGGGGCTGCGTGCTCATTCCACCCGAGCTACTGCAGCCACTACTGCATTGGGACGTGGTGTCCCCCTGCAAGACATCTGTCAGGCAGCCACGTGGGCCTTGCTGCACACGTTTACCAAACATTACTGCCTGGACAGCCAAGTCCGGAGAGACAGCTTCTTTGGCCGTTCTGTTCTCCGTGACTTTCTGGTGTGATCTTTGTTCGCAGACCCACCACCGGGGTTGGTATTGCTGGGGTATCTATTCTAAGGTAAGGAATCTATCACTATGTGTTTCTTTCAGATGCACAATTTACTTACCTTCGGTAACGATATATCTGTAAGAAACATTAGTAGTGATAGATTCCTTACCGCCCCACCCATCCTCCCCGTTCTGCGAACTGATTTCTAGGGTTAAGGTCATCCCTTTCAGGGCCCTAGTTTCAATGCACCAGTGGTCAGTATCTTGCATGGCTCTGCGTTCCTGGCGCGGAAAGTTGTGTACAGAACTGACGTCCACGCGCGTGGGCGGCGTCCAAGTAGCGCCCGCGACGTCATCTCGGCGACCACGACGCCAACGACGGACGCAAAGCCACACGACGCCCCTACCGACGCGCAGGGGTACTGCTGACGAAAACTTTCCGGATCCAGTCTGACGCCTGGGGATATTCTAAGGTAAGGAATCTGTCACTACTAATGTTTCTTACAGATATATCGTTACCGAAGGTAAGTAACTTGTGCGTCAATACTCGTCCGCACGGACAACACAACCACCATGTTCTACCTGCAGAAACAAGGAGGGACGAGATCTTCGGCTCTCTCAAGTCTGGCGCAACGAATTTGGGATTGGCTGATTCACTACAATATTTCCTTACAAGTCCAGCACGTTCCAGGGGTGCTGAACGAATGGGCCGATTTGCTCAGCAGAGATACCAAGAAGTTTCACGAGTGGGAATTGGATGCCGTTCAGCTGGAAAAAAAATGTCAGTGTTGGGGATCGCCAGCTGGATCTGTTTGCTACATTACTCAACAAAAAATGCAAATTCTACGCCAGCAGTTTTCCTCAGCCAGGTTCTCTGGGGAATGCCTTCCATCTCTCCTGGGAAGGGACATTTGCTTACGCGTTCCCTTCGTTCCCTCTAATACCCAAAGTTCTACAGAAGATGAAATGAGAGCCTTGCCGCATCATTCTCATTGCCCCGGTGTGGGCAAGGCAATACTGGTTCACAGAGCTGTTTCGCCTATCAGAGGCTTCTCCAATAAGTCTTCATCCTTCGTAACGCCTACTTTCAATGGACCAGGGCCAGGTGATTCATCCACAGATTAACTCTTCAATTGTCGGCCTGGCTCCTTACCACACGGAGTTTGGTGACTTAGCTATCTCTGAGGAGTGCCGTTCCATTCTTAACAAGGCCCGTGCTCCCTCCATGCTCAAGTGTTATTCAGCCAAATGGAAAAGATTCTGCTCCTGGTGTACAAAACACTCCTGCCATCCGCTCTCTTCTTCTCCGCAGGAGGTTTTGCCATATCTCTTATCTCTGGCAAAAGCTGGCCTATCCCATTCTTCGGTTAAAGTTCATTTGGCTGCAATTTCAGGGTATAGGAGACGTTTGAGCCAGTCGTCCCTATGGTCCTGCAGACTAGTGAAGGAATTTATGAAAGTTCTTTTTAGAGCCTACCCGCCGGTTCGGCCTCCTCCAGTGCTCTGGCAATTAAACATTGTGTTGTCTCATCTCATGAAAGCACCATTCGAACCAATTCACAAGTGTGATCTGAAATTTCTCTCTTGGAAGGTGGCTTTTCTCTTAGCCATCACGTCTGCTAGACGTATTAGTGAAATTCAAGCTTTCACAGCAACAGAACCTTACCTTCAATTCCAGCAGGATAGAGTGGTGCTCCGCACCAATCCCTCGTTCATCCCCAAGGTACCTACCACGTTCCATCTGAATGAACCTGTAGTCCTGCCTTCATTTTTACCTGCTCCGGCTACACCAGCAGAGAGAGCTCTACATTCCTTGGACATCAAACGATGTTTGAAGTTTTACCTTCAAAGGACAAGACCTTTTTGTAAATCTACTCAAACTCTTCATCGCTTTCTCTGCCCCTAGGAAGGGTCAGGCTCTGGCTCTGACTAGAGCTTCAATTGCTCGTTGGGTTTCTTCTACTATAACCTACTGCCATGAAAGAGCGGGACGCCCGCTTCCTTCTAAAGTGACTGCCCATTCCACAAGGAAGATGGCAACATCCTCGGCCCTGTTTGTCGGTGTGTCCCCACCAGACATCTGTAGGGCGGCGACATGGACAAACGTCCATACCTTCACAAGGCACTACTGCCTGGATACTTTGCGAAAGACGGATACTGCGGTTGGCCAAGCGGCCCTTCGTCGTTTGTTCGCTTATGGTAGGCCTCAGTTTATTGAGGTTTATTAAGAATTTGTTATTATTAATATATGTTTTTATATATGTATATATCTGAAAGAGACACGTTAGTGACAAATTCCTTACCTTAGAATATCCCCAGGCGTCAGGCTGGATCCGGAAAGTTTTCTGTAGCAGTACCCTTGCGCGGCGTTGTGCGGCTCCGCGTCCGTCGTCGGCGTCGAGATCGCCGGGATGACGTCGCGGCCAGTACTTAGACGCCGCCCATGCGCGCTGACGTAAGTTCTTTCTTTTTCCGCGCCAGTAAGCGCAGATCCGGAGAGAGCAGTGCCCCAGTCATTTTTTGACTGAACTTTTTGTGAGTTTTTGTCACTGTTTTCTCGAGTCATTCGACTCCAACGGTGTCAGTAGGGATGCCCGGCTTCAAGCCATGCGCGCCTGTGGTCGAATGATGTCGATCACGGACCCGCATCAGGATTGTCTCTACTGCCTCGGGTGCGACCACGACTCCAAGTCGTGCCCTGACGGTCGGGCCTTGCATCCGAAGGCTTTGCGAGAGCGGTCTCGAAAGCTCCTCGAGGTCCGGCAGTCGGCTCCGCGCCAATCCAAGCCCCGGTCACGAGAGAGGTCGAGGGGCCGGTCGCGGAGTCCTCATCGTACTTCGGGGTCAAAGTCATCGCTCGACGACTTCCCCTCGCTGGTCGCGCGACTCGGCTCAGGGTCCCGACGGCACCGTCCCCGCGGCTCCGGGAGTGCCTGTGGAGCCGCCGCCGGATTACCCGCCCTTCCCGGGTTCGGCGGCGACTTCGGCCGAAATACAGGAGTTCCTGTCGGCCATGGCCCGCCTCTTCGGGCCTAAAGGTCCCCCCGGTGCGCCTTCGGGCCCTAGTGCGGTTCCTCCTGCGGCTTCGCCGGCGGCCCTGACTCTGGTCCCGGCGCCGCCAGCCCTGACCCCGGCTCCGGTGCTGCCGCAACCCCGGTCGACGCCCGTTGACCTCACAACACCTCCACCGGCGTCGTTTTCCCCGGTGCCGTTCACGACGCCGCCCGGGGCTCCGGGCGGCATCGTCCCCAGGTTCTCTCCTGACTCGGCGCCGGACCGACGTCGATCGACGCAGGCTCCGGTGCTGCTGGGACCTTGGGTCCCACATGTCCCTCCTCCTTACATTGACCCTGATTTGGAGGACGAAGAGACCTGGGAGGGGTCTGAGGACCCTCTCACTGCCCAATGTGAGTATGATCAGGACTGGGCTGAGGAACTTGGGGATGCCAGTGGTCTGGACACCTCCCCTGACATTGGCATGCTGTCTCCTCCTTCCGTGGCAACGGAGGAGGGAGCAAACTTTGCTACGGTGTTGCGTAGGGCAGCTGAGGTCCTGCACCTCCAGTTACCTACAGTGGCTGTCAGGACTAACATCCTGACGAAGGTGCTTCAGCCGGCGGCTACCTCCTCGGAGCCACTGCTGCCGTTCAACGATGCACTTTCGGACGTTCTTTTGGGCACCTGGTCCAAGCCCACCACAGGGGCTCCTGTGGATAGGAACGTAGCCCGACGCCATCGCCCTGCTCCGGGCGACCCCCTGTTCCTTTCCCAACACCCCACCCCTGAGAGCTTGGTTGTCCAAGCCTCTGCCTCTCAGAGCGCCTTCCCTACCGCTCCCCCGGATAGGGAATCCAAAAAACTGGATCAATTTGGGAAGAAAGTTTTTTCTTCCACCAGTGCTGGCTTGAGGTCTGTCAACACCACTTGCCTTTTGGGCCGATATACCCACTCCTTTTGGGATTCGGTGGCGCAGGTCCTGCCCCAGTGTCCTGAGGAGGCCCAGGCATTGCTTTCCCGCGCCATTGCGGAAGGAAGAGATGCGGCGAAGTATACGATCCGTTGTGGCCTTGATACCGCCGACTCGCTAGGCAGATCGCTTGCGACGACAGTGGCGCTGCGCCGTCACGCCTGGCTGAGGACCACTGGTTTCTCGGGCGATGTCCAAAACACACTTATGGACATGCCCTTTGATGGTGTCGGCCTTTTCGGCAACAAAGCAGACCATGCGCTGGAGCGCTTTAAGGACTCGCGGGCTACAGCCAAGTCCATGGGCCTTTCTGCTGTGCGCCCTCCGCAACAGTCTGCTTTTCGCCCCTTTCGTGGCCACGGAAGGGGCGCCCAGTCATGTCCGCTGCCCAGCCACCGGCCCGCGCAGCAAGCGTCTATGCGTGGCCGAGGACGTGGCTCCCGCCGAGACGGGCCGGGTAACCAGCGTGCGGGTCAGGCCACCACCTCCGCCCCGTCCGCGGCCTCCAAACCCTCCTAGTCCATTCTTTCAGGTCCACAGCACGCCAGTGGGGGGCAGGGTTCACCATCACCTTCACCACTGGCGTGCCATCACATCGGACCCCCCAGCCATGCCACCTCAATGCCACCGCATGTCGGGGGATCATTTAGTACTTCTTCAAAAGGAAGTTGCGGCCCTCTTGGCCAAGGGGGCCATCGAGCGCGTTCCGACCCCAGAAGTAGGGCGTGGTTGTTACTCCCACTACTTTCTGGTGCCCAAAAAGTACAAGGAGGACATGCGTCCTATCTTTGACCTCCGAAACGTCAATCGCTTCCTCCGGAAGGAGAAGTTCAAGATGCTCACCCTGGCTCAGGTCTTGACTGCCCTGGAGACTGGATGGTAGCGTTGGACTTGCAGGACGCATATTTTCACGTCCCCGTCCTGCCAGCCCACCGGCGTTACCTGCGGTTCACGGTAGGCCTCGAGCATTTTCAGTTCACCGTGCTCCCCTTTGGCCTTACCAGCACCCCTCGGGTGTTCACAAAAGTGATGGCGGTGGTCGCAGCTCATCTGCGCCGGGCAGGGGTTCCGGTCTTCCCCTACCTCGACGACTGGTTGTTGAAGGCGGGCTCGTCCCAGGCAGTCGTCTCCCACCTCCAGACTACGGCCGAACTCCTGCACTCGCTGGGGTTCTCCATCAATGTGCCGAAGTCGCACCTGATTCCTTCTCCACAGCTCCTTTTCATCGGAGCAGTTCTGGACACGACGCAGTTTCGGGCCTATCCTCCGGAACGGCGAGTCCAGGATATTCAGGCTATGATTCCGATCTTTCAGCCTCTACCCTGGGTTTCGGTACGGATGACCCTGAGGCTGCTGGGCCTCATGGCCTCCTGCATCCTGCTGGTCGATCATGCCAGATGGCATATGCGGGCTCTGCAGTGGGACCTGAAGTTCCAGTGGGCGCAGCATCAGGGGAACCTGTCAGATTACGTCCAGATCTCGGAGGGGACTGCAAGACAGTTGCAGTGGTGACTCTCGAACCGGCAATGTGTCATGGGCAGATCCCTCTCCCTTCCCCAGCCAGAGCACACAGTTGTGACGGACGCGTCCCTTCTGGGATGGGGCGGTCACATGGGAGAGGCGGAGATCAGAGGCCTCTGGTCTCCGGCGGAGTCCCGGCTCCATATCAACCTTCTGGAGCTCCGGGCGAACCGACTTGCACTCAAGGCATTCCTTCCCTCTGTCAAAGGGAAGGTAGTGCAGGTGTTCACAGACAACACCACCGCCATGTGGTACTGCAACAAACAAGGCGGGGTGGGGTCGTGGACCCTATGTCAGGAGGCTCTGCGTCTCTGGACATGGCTGGAACATCAGGGCATATTCCTGATGGTTCAACACCTGGCAGGTTCCCTGAACCCCAGGGCGGACGAACTCAGCCGCAGGTGCATGATGGATCACGAATGGTGTCTTCACTCGGAGGTGGCGCAAGGACTCTTTCTACATTGGGGAGAGCCTTGGTTAGATCTATTCGCCACCGAAGAGAACGCGCAATGTCATCAGTTCTGCGCGTTGGAATTTCCAAGGCGGCACTTGCTCGGCGACGCTTTTCGTCGCGAGTGGAGTTGCGGTCTGTTGTACGCCTTTCCTCCTATACCACTTCTACCCAGAGTGTTGAAGAAGATTCGGCGCGCCCGGGCCCAAGTCATTCTTGTGGCTCCGGACTGGGCTCGAAGAGTTTGGTATCCCGAGCTACTCAGTATGAGCGTCGATCCCCCGATCCGTCTGCCTCTTCGGGAGGATCTTCTGTCGCAGCAGCAGGGGACGGTCCTCCACCCGAACCTGTCCAGTCTACACCTGCTTGCGTGGAGATTGAGCGGCGGCAGTTGATTCCTTTCGACTTGCCTCCCGAAGTTTGTGATGTGATTCTGGCAGCCAGGCGTCCCTCCACTAAGGTGGTATACGCCTGCAGGTGGAACAAGTTTGTGGCATGGTGCACAGCAAAGGCTGTGAATCCCCTTTCTGCCCCTCTTTCTGAGGTTCTTCTGTTCCTTCTTTCTCTGGCCCAACAGGGTTCTGCCCTGGGTACCATCAAGGGATATCTTTGTGCAATCTCGTCCTTCCTTAGGCTTCCTGATCAGCCCTCCCTTTTCAAGTCCCCTGTTGTTAACCGGTTTCTTAAAAGCATTGCACACCTCTTCCCTCCTGTTCCGTTTGTAATGCCTCAGTGGGACTTGAACTTGGTTCTTACCTTTTTAATGTGCGCTCCCTTTGAGCCTCTACATAACTGTCCTCTTCGTCTTCTCACTCTGAAGACAGCCTTTCTGGTGGCCATAACCTCCGCTCGGCGGGTGAGTGAGCTCCAGGCTCTTTCGTGCAAACCTCCCTTTCTGTCGGTCCATCCAGACAAGGTTGTTCTTAGGACGCGTCCGTCCTTCTTGCCAAAGGTGGTTACTGCCTTCCACATTGGGCAGACCATCACTTTGCCCACCTTCTTTCCGCCTCCGCATCCTTCCAGAGAGGAAGAGAGGCTCCACCGTCTGGACCCAAAACGTGCGCTTTCCTTTTACCTCAACCGCACACAACAGTTCCGGGTGGATGACCAGCTCTTTGTTGGCTACGTGGGCGCCAAAAAAGGTCGGGCGGTACACAAGAGGACCATCTCCCGCTGGGTAATCTTGTGTATCAAAGCCTGCTATTCTTTGGCTAAGAAGAAGCCCCCTGTTGGGCTACCTGCTCATTCTACCAGAGCAACAGCTGCTACCACGGCTTTAAGCCGTGGTGTTCCGCTACAGGATATATGTCAGGCAGCTACGTGGGCCTCGCTGCACACGTTTACCAAGCATTACTGCCTTGACAGCCAGGTCCGGAGGGACGGCTTCTTTGGCCGCTCTGTCCTCCGGGACTTCCTTGTCTGATCTTTGTTCGCAGACCCACCACCGGGGTTGGTATTGCTGGGGTATCTATTCTAAGGTAAGGAATCTGTCACTAACGTGTCTCTTTCAGATGCACAAGTTACTAGCTTGTGTAACGATATATCTGTAAGAGACAGTAGTTAGTGACAGATTCCTTACCGCCCCACCCATCCTCCCCGTTCTGCGAACTGATTTCTAGGGTTAAGGACATCCCTTTCAGGGCCCTAGTATTTTTTCAGACACCAATGTCAGC
The DNA here is from genome assembly GCA_963921515.1 of Calotriton arnoldi. Lineage (NCBI taxonomy): Eukaryota > Metazoa > Chordata > Amphibia > Caudata > Salamandridae > Calotriton > Calotriton arnoldi. The sequence goes on from CAWUFW010000018.1 coordinate 2,323,766, forward strand.
TTCTTGCATGGCTCTGCGTTCCTGGCGCGGAAAGTCGTGTACAGAACTGACGTCAGCGCGCATGGGCGGCGTCTAAGTACTGGCCGCGACGTCATCCCGGCGATCTCGACGACGGACGCGGAGCCGCACGACGCCGCCTATCGACGCGCAAGGGTACTGCTACGCAAAACTTTCCGGATCCAGCCTGACGCCTGGGGATATTCTAAGGTAAGGAATCTGTCACTAACTACTGTCTCTTACAGATATATCGTTACACAAGTTAGTAACTTGTGCTTTATACCCGCAAAAGTTATGTTGCACTTTTCAGTTTTAGGTGATGACACTTTGTCGCATGGTGGGATGGTTCACCTGTTTTCTCACCTGCATTTATTATTATGTACTGCTAACTAGTCTGATTCAAGCATGTGAATCTATAAAAGATACAATATTGGAGAAAAAACAAGTTACTTACCTGTACACTGTGGTTCTCCAGTATTGATATCTTTTATAGATTCACATGCGGCCCTCCATCCTCCCTCTACAGGTGCACCCTTCCATACCTCTTATTTTACTAACTACACTCGTGCTCGAAATCTGAGGTATGGTGGCCCTGCAGGGGATGGATACTCAAGGGTCTGCAATGTGATTGGCTGGAGTTTGGATGTTCTTTAATGAGGCTAACTGGTTACTAAATGCTATTGATTCTCAAGGGAGATTGTCCTTTTAGCTTTTTTACTGCTATTTCACTTTTAACGGGACTCCCACCATGACGACGGGGAAGATTCAAGCATGTGAATCTATAAAAGATATCAATACTGGAGAACCACAGTGTACAGGTAAGTAACTTGTTTTTTATTTATATACACATTGTTGCTAGTATGAAAAGCATTCAGCTTTTATTTGTTGGAAATTTTACAAGTATTTTCCAAGTATTCAAGAGATCTTTGCTTGACATTAGGAACATTTCTATTCATTAGCGCTTTACAACTTCTATTACAGTTAAGTAACCTTTTCTACTAAATTTTGAGTCCCATTTATACCATACATTGAAGGTGGTATCATCAACAGTAACATAGCTAGGATTGCCTTCTCTTTGCCAGCTACGCTTGGATGAGGCACAGGAAGCGGCCTGTCAGGTTTTGAAAATGCAGCTGCAGCAGGAGTTGGAGCTACTAAATGCCTATCAGAGTAAAATCAAGATGCAAGCAGAAGCCCAACATGAACGGGAAATTCGGGAACTGGAGCAGAGAGTGTCGCTTCGTCGTGCTCTCCTGGAACAGAAGGTACAAAGCAGAATACAAACATTAAATATGCTTGTGGCCGTACACATTTTTGCTCCTGTTGTCGAAGAAAAACTTTTTCTTTATGAGCATTTACCTGATTGTAAATTTCCGGCATTTGTTTTCATTTATGAAGTATATGCACTGTAGTTGATTTCATTTATAAAGACTTAAGCATGTCATGATTCTGTGATGTGCCGTAAAGTGATATTTTATAAATATGCATCATGTATTAAATATTTCACTCATGATTCACGTGGTATTTGATGGTATTATAAAATAAGGCTCAGTTTTCACGCATTGTGATATATCTGAAAGATTTGATTTGAATTTTTTAGAGCAGAAAGAAATGAATATCCTGCTTCTTGTCTGAAAGAGTAGGAAATAAAGGCTGAATAAATACAAAGAAATAGTGAATACGTATGTTTTTAACATGTTCTGACTGTTGGTCAAGCACTTCTCTACTCTTAAACTTGAGGGGAGAGAATTCCACGCCTTTGCATTGACCAGAACTAAGGAGCGTCCCCCACCAGCTGAGTTTTCCTAAATCTAGGGCTAGAGAGCAGATGAAAAGAACGGGAACAAAGCACCCTTGTAGGATTGTAGGCAGAAAGAGAGGCCAAAGAATTGCTAGAAAGAAGACCATAGAGGGCTTTGTGACAGAAACAAAGAGCTTTAAAAATATGTTTCTTTACATCCAAACAATGAACATGGGCCAAGTGAGTGGAAATATGGGCAAGTTTATTTATGCCTAAGACCAATTGGTCAGCATCATTTTAGACCGTCGTCGTTCTAAGGCTCCGTCTTCGGTGCCTACTTCTGGGATGACTCCGCACCTCCCTCAGTTTCCGGGAGCCCCATCGTCCCCTGCCCAGCTTTGTGCATTTTACGAAGCCTTCCATTCCATCTTTGGGAAGCCCAACTCCGCCGGCATGCCTTTGGGCCCAGCGGAGCCGGTGGGGGGTCCTGAGCTTTCGATGCTGGCGGCTCCGGCGCCGGTGGCCCCCGAGGATCCAGGCCTGGATCCGTATTGACGCCGGTCTACCTTACTCGACCTTCCCTGGTGCCGATCCCAGCGACGACGCCCCCGGCATCGGTCGTGCACCCGACCGACACCGTCTCCAACCTCACCCCCATGATGGAACAGATGCCGGAGGGTACTTTTGTTCCCCTTTTCATCCCTGGTGTTCCCTATGGGCCAGAAGGTGGTGATGAGGATTGGGAGGGTCACCTGACCCTTTAACAGACCAGCTTGAAGAGCCGGACTGGAGAGAGGACCAGGTTGATGCCAGTGGTCTGGACACATCCCCAGACCTTGGCATGCTTTCTCCCCCACCGAGGCTATGGTGGTGCGAAGGGCAGCTGAGGCCCTGGGCCTGGAGCTCCATTCAGTGGCGGGCAGGACTAACCTTCTGACAGAGGTGCTTCAATCTGCAGCAACCTCCTCTGAACCCCTTTTGCTGTTCAACAAAGCCCTTGCTGACGTCCTTCTGGGCACCTGGTCCAAGCCCAGCACAGGGGCTCCTGTGGAACGGACGATTGGCCACCGCCCGGCTCCGGGCTACCAGTTTTCCTCATCCAACACCCTTCCCCCGAGAGCTTGGTGGTCCTAGCCTCTTCTTCTAAGGGCGCATTCCCTTCTGCTCCCCCAGACAGGGAATTCAAGAAGCTGGATCATCTTGGGAAGCGCATGTTCTCTTCCTCCAGCTTGGCACTGCGGTATGTGAATACGGTCGTGCAGGTGCTGCCTCAGTGCCCAGAGGAGGCCCGGGCTGTTCTCTCTCAAGCAGTCGCAGATGGGAGGGACGCAGCAAAATTCACTATTCGCTGTGGACTGGATACCACCGACTTACTGAGCAGAACTATTGCCACGTCGGTAGCTCTTTGGCACTACGCCTAGTTGAGGACGTCTGGCTTTTCGGGGGATGTCCAGTCAACTTTTCTGGACATGCCCTTTGATGGCCTTCGCCTTTTTGGCGACAAAGCAGACTCGTCGCTGGAGCGCTTTGCGGATTCTCGAGCTACGGCCAGATCCTTGGGCTTTGCAGTGTCGTCCCGTCCACCTCAGTCTGCTTTTCACCCCTTTCGTGGCTACAGAAGCGGCACCCCACCACGCCCGGCCCAGTCCAGCCGCCGGTTCACACAAGCTGCCCAGCCTCTGCATGGCTGCGGACGTGGGACCCAGCGACGCGGGTCTGGGAGCCAGCAGGCGGGCCAGTCCACCCTTTGCCCCCCCTGCAGCGGCCTCCAAACCTTCCTAGTCCGACTTTTCAGGACTGCCAAAGGCCAGTGGGTGGTAGGATTCGCCATCACCTCCCCCACTGGCAAACTATCACGTTGAACAGGTGGGTTTTGCAGATAGTCCGAAGGGGTTACTCCCTCCCCCTCGAGACTGCCCCTCCCTCCATGCCACCGTCTTTCGATCGCATGTCGGAGGATCATTTGGCGCTTCTCCGCCAGGAAGTCTCAGCTCTCTTGGCCAAGGGAGCTATCGAAAGGGTTCCTACGCCAGTAGTAGATTGTGGTTGCTATTCCCGCTATTTTCTAGTGCCCAAAAAGGACAAAGGCCTGTGTCCTATTCTAGACCTTGGGACCCTCAACCGCTTCCTCAGGAAGGAGAAGTTCAAAATGCTAACCTTGGCTCAGGTCTTGTCTGCCCTGGAGACTGGATGGTGGCGCTGGACTTGCAGGACGCCTATTTTCACATCCCCATCCTGCCAGCCCACAGACGCTACCTGCAATTCATGGTAGGGCATGAGCATTTTGAGTTCACCGTGCTCCCCTTTGGCCTTCCCATTCCCCTTCGGGTGTTCACGAAAGTGATGGCAGTGGTCGCAGCTCATCTACGCAGATCAGGGGTTCCAGTCTTCTCCTACCTCGACGACTGGCTGTTGAAGGCGGGCTCACCCCAGGCTATCGTCTCCCACCTCCAGACTGCGGCAGACCTCCTGCATTCGCTGGGGTTCACTATCAACGTGCCGAAGTCGCACCTGATTCCCTCTCAGACTCTCCCTTTCATCGGAGCTGTTCTGGACACAGTGCAGTTTCGGGCCTATCCTCCCGAACAGCGAGTCCAGGATATTCGGGCTATGATACCGATGTTTCAGCCTCTATCCCGGATTTCGGTGAGAATGGCCCTGAGGCTGCTGGGCCTCATGGCCTCCTGCATTCTGCTGGTGGATCATGCCAGATGGCATGTGCAGGCTCTGCAGTGGGACCTGAAGTTCCAGTGGGCGCAGCATCAGGGGAATCTTCCCAACTGGGTCCAGATCTCGGAGGAAACTGCGCAACAACTGCAGTGGTGGCTATTGAACCAAGCTTGGGTCAGAGGCAGATCCCTCTCCCTTCCCCAACCAGCTGTCACAGTAGTGACATATATGTCACTCCTGGGATGGGGCGGCCATCCGGGAGAGGCGGAGATCAGAGGCGTCTGGTCTCCGGCAGAGTCCGGGCTCCATATCAACCTTCTGGAGCTCCGGGCGATCCGCCTGGCACTAAAGGCATTCCTTCCCTCTCTAAAGGGGAAGGTGGTGCAGGTGTTCACGGACAACAACACCGTCATGTGGTACTGCAACAAACAGGGCATGGTGGGGTCGTGGACCGTATGTCAAGAGGATCTTCGTCTCTGGACATTGCTGGAACATCAGGGCATGACCCTGGTGGTTCAACATCTGGCAGGTCCTCTGAACGCCAGGGCGAACAAACTCAGCCGCCAGTGCCTGGTAGATCACAAATGGCGTCTTCACTCAGAGGTGGTGCAAGGTCTCTTTCAGTGGTGGGGAGAGCCTTGGTTAGATCTGTTTGCCACTGAAGAGAAGGCGCAATGTCAGCAATTCTGCGCGTTTGGAATTTCCAAGACGGCGCTCGCTCGGCGGCGCTTTTCGCTGCGAGTGGAACTGCTGCCTCCTGTACGCCTTTCCGCCTTTACCAATTCTGCCCCGAATGCTGAAGATCAAGCGCGACCGGGCCCAAGCTATTCTTGTGGCTCCGGACTGGGCACGTGGAGTCTGGGACCCAGAGCTCCTGAGCATGGCTATCGATCCTCCACTCAGACTGCCTTTTCGGGAGGATCTTCTGTCGCAGCAGCAGGGCAGGGTTCTTCACCTGAATCTGTCCAGCCTCCACCTCCTTGAGTGTAGATTGAGCGGTGACAGTTGACAGCTTTTGACCTTCCACCCAAAGTCTGTAATGTCATCTTGGCAGCCAGGCGTCCCTCCACTAAAACAGTATACGTCTGTCGATGGAATAAGTTTGTGGCATGGTGCACAGCAAAGGCTGTGGATCCCCTCTCTGCCCCTCTTTCAGAGGTCCTTTTGTAAATACTTGTTCGAGGCATATGAGCTGTAGATCGTATACTTGTGCATAGATCGCCATCTGGTGTTGGGCTCGGATGTTTGCACTTTGTTTTTGTCTTGGAAGAAGTCTTTGTAGTCACGAGGTAGGTGACGCCTCCTTAGGACGATAGTGCGCATGGGCATCGACTCCATCTCCAGATTGTTTTTTTCCACCATCGGGTTCGGATGTGTATTGCGCCGCTCCGGTTCGGGATCGTCTTCGAACCTTTTCGGCGTGCAATCCACTCGACGGTATTGTTTTTGATCGCTGTTTCCCTTTCGACGCGCATCGTAAAAACCCAACTACTTCGATCGACGCTTAGACGTGGGCCGTGAGGCCTACCCGTGCCGACCACGCCAGCAGTCCATGGAACGGACTCCATTTAAAAAATGCCCCGGGTGTGGTGCTAAGTTCCCACACACGGACTTGCACGAGGTCTGTAACCTCTGCCTCTCCCCGGAGCACGAAGAAACCAGCTGCGAGGCCTGTCGATCATTCCGATTGAAGAAAACGATTCGTGACCGTCTGGCTCGATGTCACAAGATGAGACGCGGCACTAGTCTGGTGCCAGATATCTTCGGTGAAAAATCGGAATTCCAACCCGGCGCCGAAGAAGGAATAGGACACATTTCTGTGTCTGAAGCCGACGACTCCGACATGGAAGAGGACTCGAACATCACTCCGGCTCAACGAACTGTGAGTAACAAGCCCCAACTGCCCACAAAAACACCAAAGACTCCGGTTACACCTTCGCCTTCGGGCTCAGGTCGACACCGTGATACTATTTCAGACGCCCCGCCTTTGAGCCCGGCTATGAAACATAAAAACAAGCCTTCCGGCTCGGGATCGAGCCAACCCCGTGCAGGTGTCGAACCCACATCTTCGACACCGAAACACAAGGCTAAGTCTGACGCTCCGCTGTCGGCACCGAAGACATCTTCGGCACCGAAAGATTCACATAAACCAAAGACTTCGGAGCCGATACCACCAAGACCGAAAGCTTCGGAACCAATACCGGCTAAATCGAAAGCATCGGAGCCGAAACCAGTTAAAGAAAAAATTTCGGAACCAAAAGAAAAGCCTTCGGATCCGAAACAGGGAAAAACCAAGCCTTCGGAGCTGAAACAGCCCGCACCGAAGGGCACCGACCCTAAAAAACACGGAAGCCCTCCTAAACAGACTCCATCCAAAGAACTTCCTCCACAAGAGTCTTTGGATCCGAAGCAAAAACAGTTGCATATTGACCCAGACACTGGGAAACTTCGAGCAACACTTCCCAAAAAACGGAAGCTAGACCTCCCTGAAGACTACCACATACCACTTGAGAAAAAAAGACATGGGTACTAACCCCTCTCCCCCTTACATACCTCCCTCTCCTCCACCTTTTAACCCACAACTGCTAATTTCACCAGCAAATTCACCACCACCACGTTTTTCACCTGGGCCACAGGATGATAATAATGGGGATTTCTTAGTGGAAACTTTCGCTCCCTCACAAAAAACCACAAACACTCTGCCCATGCTCAAAGGTATGATAAAACACGCCAATGAGGTATTCAAAGACCCTGTTAAAGCTAGAATACTTACGCCAAGGGTAGACAAAAAATATAAAGCCGCTCCTACAGACCCAATTTACTTCAGGGGTCAGGTACCTTTAGATTCGCTTGTTGTTTCAAATGCACGGAAAAGGGCAAATTCTCAGACAACGGGTGACACCCCTCCACCTGACAAGGAATCAAAACTTATAGATGCATCAGGCAAGAGAATCGCATCTCAAGCTGCCAATCATTGGCGCATTGCCAATGCACAAGCTCTCCTGGCGCGGTATGATAGAGCTCAATATGACGAGCTAGAAAACTGATGCAACACTTACCAGACCAATACAAGGATAAAGCTCACAACCTCATTCAAGAGGGTAAACTTATCACAAACACTTCCATCAAATGTGCCCTTGATGCAGCTGATACAGCCTCGCGTGCCATTAACACCAGCGTTTTGCTACGCCGACACGCTTGGCTTCGAATCTCAGGATTCAAACAAGAAGTACAGTCAGCACTTCTTAATCAGCCATTTGATCAAGAACACCTTTTTGGCCCCACAGTCGATTCTTCATTGGAAAAAATGAAGAAAGACACCGACACTGCTAAAGCCATGTGGGCATTACAGCTACCCTCTAATAGAGGTTCTCTTCGTCGCTCCTTTTATAGGGGTGGATCAAAGACGGCTGCATCAGAAAACACCTCCTCGTCTTATAAAAGCCCCAATCAATCCTCCTCATCCAAAGGATATTTTCGGGGAGGATACAGAGGGAATTACAATAGAGGAAGAGGCAGGGGAAACTCCACCCGCACTTCCCCTACCACCAAACAGTGACTAACCTCCACTACCCCCCGATCATTCCACTCCTGTTGGGGGACGTCTCTCACAGTTCCTACCTGTCTGGAATTCAATCACAGCAGACAAGTGGGTAAGACAAATTATCCAGTATGGTTACTGCCTGGAACTCGCCTCTACTCCCCCAAACATTCCTCCCAGACAACGCCCAATGTCCTCGGAACATCTAACACTTCTCAAACAAGAGGTTCTTTCTCTATTACAAAAACATGCAATAGAACCAGTCCCCTTGCCTCACCAAGGCACAGGGGTTTACTCCCTCTATTTCCTAATTCCAAAAAAGGACAGCTCTCTCAGGCCCATATTGGACCTCAGACCGCTAAACCTCTACATTCAATCGGATCACTTCCACATGGTCACTCTCCAACAGGTGCTCCCACTGCTTCAACAGGGCGACTTTCTCTCCACTCTGGATTTAAAGGACGCCTACTTTCATATTCCATTCACCCCGCTCACAGGAAATATCTCAGGTTCGTGGTAGATGGTCAACTCCCCCCTCGGCGGGCTGACCTGCGGTCGCTGGGTAGGGGCCCGGGGTTGCTCCACTGGCCTCAGTCCAAGCACCAGCAACACCAGGGCGGTGATCCCGGCCGAAAGTAAGGCCTTCTCGGCGACGACCCCGGCCTTTCCCTGTGGGGGTCAGGACGACCTCCCGACGGGCCCGCAGCGCTCGATACGACCTCATCGGAGCATACCAGCCAGCTTGCAGTAAGAGAGCGGGGATACCCTCGTCCCCTCCCTCACCGCAAAGACACGCAGTTTTTTACCCTCTCGCCCCCGTGGGGCCGGCGACAGTGTCCCCCCTCGCTCCCATCAGAGACAGCAACAGAAGGCCCAGCAGTGATAGGACGGTGTGCTGCCCCAGGACCAACTCTCCCCCCGACAATTGCCTGAACGGATTACCAGCCTTCCCCAGGGGGCCCTAAGGATACATTGAGCAGGCAGCAATACCCCCCTCCACCCCACCGGGCCTGCCCCAGGACATGGTGGGCCTTCTCCCGATGACCTATGATGATGCCCCCGGGCGGATACATTAAAAAAAAAAAAAACTTTGTTCTGAACACGGAGCCTGAGCAACCTTGGCCGATGCCCGGTGGAGCTGTCCTATGCAGCTATAGAGGAGTCTGGCTCAGGTTCACCCCCTCGGCCGTCACCTACCCAGCCGGACATCTGACATTGTTTTCCCCGTCTCCCTGTTGCGTCTCCTTCCCTCCCCCACCTCCTCCTTCCTTGATTCTTTGGCTTTCCGCCTGACTCAATCTGCATCCCTCCCTCCTGTTTCCCATCCCCCCTCTACCCTCCTTTACCCTTAAGATGTGTTCTCCTGGCTATCGTACACGCTAATAACTCATATTATTGTATAACCTCATGTTTTCTCTCCTATGTCTATACTTGGAACAATGTGTAACTTGTAACTGATGTAACTTTGTAATAATGTATCCTCATGTAAAGCGCTCTGATACCTTAGGGTCTAGCCAGCGCTATATAAAACTCATAAAATAAATAAAACACTACCAATTCAAGGTCCTCCCATTCGGGGTAACTATAGCACCCAGAGTCTTCACCAAGTGCCTCGCAGTAGTTGCAGCCCACCTAAGAAGACAGCACATTCACGTCTTCCCTTATCTGGACGACTGGCTCATAAAGGTCAAGTCACCTAGCAGCTGTGTGCTACACACACACACAAAACAATCCAACTGCTTCACGACTTGGGATTCACTGTAAACCTCACCAAATCCCACCTCCAACCGTCCAACATACAACAATATCTAGGGGCTACAATACACACTTCAAAAGCTCTAGCATACCCCAACCCAGTCTGGATAAGCGCCATACAAGGTCTAATAGCAAAATTTCAACCTCAACACTCACTACCAGCGCGAGTGTTCATGCAGCTAATCGGGATGATGGCCTCCTGCATTCTCATCGCCCCTTATGCAAGACTCCAAATGCGTCCCTTACAGGAGTGTTTGGCACGTCAGTGGAACCAGGCTCAAGGTCCGCTAACAGATCTGGTGTTGGTAGACGACCGCACCCATCGCTCTCTGCAGTGGTGGAATACACAAAACCTTTCCAAAGGGCGGCCGTTCCTCGACCCGGTTCCACAGATAGTACTAACAGCAGACGTATCGCTCACCGGCTGGGGAGCTCATCTTCAAACCCATACCATTCAGGGCATATGGACCCCTCAACAAAAACAATTCCACATAAATTACCTGGAATTGTTGGCAATCTTCCTAGCGTTAAAATCTTTTCAACTCCACCTCGTAAACAAAGCTGTCCTAGTCCGTACAGACAACATGACAGCAGTGTATTACATACAAAAAAAGGGGGGTACACACTCTCTCCAGCTTTCACACCTAGCTCAAAGCATATGGAGATGGGCCATTCCTCAAAACGTATATCTCCTTGCAGAACACCTCCCAGGAGTACACAATCAAATTGCAGATCTACTCAGTCGCCAGACACAGCAGATCCACAAATGGGAACTTCATCCTCAAGTTCTGCTTCCATTCTTTCAAATGTGGGGCCACCCAGAAATAGACCTGCTCGCCACACACCAAAACGTAAAATGCCCAACCTTCGCATCCAGGTATCCACACCCATTGTCCAAAGGCAATGCGCTATGGATGAACTGGTCAGGCAAATTTGCTTACGCTTTTCCGCCTCTCCCACTCATTCCCCTAGTGGTTCGGAAACTCAAACAGCATTCCCTCACAATGATCCTCATTGCTCCAACATGGGCCCGACAACCATGGTTCACAACCCTCTTGGAACTTTCAGTAGTTCCTCATCAAAAGCTACGCCTCTCACCCAAGCTTCTCACTCAGAACCATGGAGAGATAAGGCATCCAGATCCCAGTCAAGTCAAACTTGCGATCTGGCACCTGAAGTCTTAGAGTTTGGCTACCTTAATCTCCCGCCAGACTGCATGAACATCATTAAAGAGGCTAGACGTCCTACCACTAGAGCTTGCTATGCCACAAAGTGGAAAAGATTTGTAATTTACTGTACAAATAACAAAACCAACCCACTAGATGCTTCTATTCAACACATCATCTGTTACCTTTTGCATCTACAACAATGTAACCTAGCGTATACATCTATTAGACTACTTCTCGCGGCAATCGCGGCCTATCTCCAAAACAGACAGCACTTGTCTTTGTTTAGGGTACCAGCTATCAAGATATTTATGGAAGGACTTAAAAGAATAATTCCACCTAGAGTTCCACCCTCTCCAGTATGGAACCTAAATGTGGTACTTACCAGACTTATGGGTCCCCCATTTGAACCTATGCACAAATGCGAATTACAATTTCTCACCTGGAAAGTAGCTTTCCTGGTTGCGATCACCTCTCTCAGAAGAGTCAGTGAACTCCAGGCATTAACCATACAAGAACCATTTCTCCAAATCCATCATAACAAAGTGGTTCTTAGGACTAACCCAAAATTTCTACCTAAAGTCGTCTCTGCTTTCCACCTTAACCAGTCGGTAGAACTCCCAGTGTTTTTCCCTCTACCAGACTCAGTAGCAGAACGGGCTCTTCACACGCTAGACGTAAAGAGAGCAATACTTTACTACATTGAAAGAACAAAATCCTTTAGAAAGACTAAACAACTTTTTGTGGCTTTCTCCCCACCTCATAAAGGCAATCCTATCTCAAAAACAGGGATTGCAAGGTGGATTGTTAAATGCATCCAAATATGCTATGCTAAAGCCAAACGCACCTTAACCATTCCCCCTAGGGCTCACTCCACATGGAAACTAGGGGCATCTATGGCATTCTTAGGGAACATTCCCCTAGATGACATCTGTAAAGCAGCAACTTGGTCTACACCACACACATTCACAAAACACTATTGTGTAGACGTGCAAGCAAAACCACAAGCTAGTGTGGGCCAGGCTGTATTAAGAACACTTTTTCAAACCACTGCAACAGATACAGGTAGCCACCGCTAAGGAGGTAACTGCTATTTAGTCTATGCACAAGTATACGATCTACAGCTCATATGCCTCGAACGGAAAATGCTACTTACCAGTATGCATCTGTTCTTGGCATGTAGAGCTGTAGATTCGTATACGCCCACCCGCCTCCCCGGATACCTCTATCTGTTCCAGTACTATCTTACTTAGATACATTACACATGGACATCCTGTTCTATTCTTACTAACTCCATCATAACCCTCCATGGCAAAACAATCTGGAGATGGAGTCGATGCCCATGCGCACTATCGTCCTAAGGAGGAGTCACCTACCTCGTGACTAAAAAGACTTCTTCCAAGACAAAAACAAAGTGCAAACATCCGATCCCAACACCAGATGGCGATCTATGCACAAGTATACGAATCTACAGCTCTACATGCCAAGAACAGATGCATACTGGTAAGTAGCATTTTCCTTTTTGGCCCAGCAGGGCTCTGCCCTGGGCACTCTTAAGGGCTATCTTGCAGTCTTCTCTGCTTTCCTTCGGCTACCAGATCAGCCATCTTTGTTCAAGTCCCCTATTGTAAATATGTTCTTTAAGGGCATTATTAATCTCTTTCCTCCAGCTCCCTTCGTAATGCCCCAGTGGAACTTGAACCTTGTCTTAACTTATCTTATGTGCGCTCCCTTTGAGCCTCTTCGCAACTGTCCTCCCAGGCTCCTCACTCTGAAGACAACTTTCCTTGTTGCCATCACCTCTGCTCGCAGAGTGAGTAAGCTTCAAGCTCTTTCTTCTAAGCCCCCTTTCTTCTCTGTGGATCCGGACAAAGTGGTGCTAGGACGAGACCCTCGTTCCTTGCTAAAGTGGTTACACCTTTTCACATTGGGCAAACCATTACTTTGCCCACCTTTTTCCCACCGCCGCACCGTTCCAAGGAGGAGGAGAGACTCCACCGTCTGGACCCTAAACGTGCGCTGTCCTTCTACCTTGATGCCACGAGAGATTTCCAGGTGGATGATCAACCCTTCGTTGGCTACGTGGGTGCCAAGAAAGGTCCGGCTGTTCAAAAGCGTACCACCTCTAGATGGGTTGTCCTTTGTATTAAAATCTGTTGCGCTTTGGCGAAAAAGGAACCTCCAGTAGGGCCCAAGCTCATTCCACCAGAGCTACGGCTGCCACCACTACTCTTGCACGTGGAGGTCCACTCCTTGACAACTGTCAGGCAGCCACGTGGGCATCCTTGCACCTGTTCACCAGGCATTACTGCCTGGACAATCTGAAAGAGACACGTTAGTTACAGATTCCTTACCTTAGAATATCCCCAGGCGTCAGGCTGGATCCGGAAAGTTTTTTGCATAGCAGTACCCTTGCGCGTCGGTAGGCGGCGTCGTGCGGCTCCGCGTCCGTCGTCGGCGTCGTGGTCGCCGGGATGACGTCGCGGGCAGTACTTAGACGCCGCCCCTGCGCGCTGACGTCAGTTCTTCTTTTTCCGCGCCAGTAAGCGCAGATCCGGGAAGAGCAGTGCCCTAATGACTTTTTGACTATCCTTTTTTGTGAATTTTTTCACTGTTTCTTCAACGAGTCTTCACGACTCCTAAGGTGTCGTAGGGATGCCCGGCTTTAAGCCCTGCGAGGCCTGTGGTCGCATGATGTCGATCACGGACCCGCATCTCTAGTGTCTCTTCTGTCTCGGCCGAGACCACGACACGAAGTCGTGCCCTGACTGCCGGAAACTTCATCCGAAGGCTTTGCGAGAGCGGTCTCGAAAGCTGCTCGAGGTCCGGCAGTCGGCTCCGCGACGCACCAAGCCCCGGTCCCGGGAGAGGTCGAGGGGCCGGTCGTGGAGTCCCCGCCGCTCGTCGGAATCCAAGTCTTCGCGCTCCTCCGGTAAGTCGAAGCACAAGAAGTCTAAGCGGCGTCATCGCTCTAAGACTTCGCCTCGCCGGTCTCGCGACTCGGCTGAGGCCCCAGTCGGCACCGTCCCCGCGGCCCCGGACATGCCTGTAGAGCCGCCCCCGAATTACCCGTTCTTTCCGGGGTCGGGGGCGACTCAGGCGAAATACAGGAATTCCTGTCGGCCATGGCCCGCCTCTTCGGGCCTTCAGGTCCCTCCGGTGCGCCTTCGGGCCCCGCGGGCCCTGATGGGGTTGCCCCGGCGCCGGCGCCGTCTCCGGTCCCGGCGCCGCCTGTCCCACCAGCCTTCATCCCGGCCTCGGCTCCGGCCCCGATCCCGGCTCCGGTGGTGCCGCAACCCACATCGGCGCCGGTTGACCTAACCACGCCTCCGCCGACGCCGATGTCCCCGGTGCCGTTCCTGACGCCGTCCGGGGCTCCGACCGGCGTCGTTCCCCGGTTCTCTCCGGCTCCGGACATGGAGCTGGACCGAGCGTCGCCCGACGCCGGTTCCGGCGCCGATGAGACCTTGGGTCCCAAATGTCCCTCCTCCTCCATATTTTGAACAAGAGGAGGACCAGGAGAGCTGGGAGGGGTCTGAGGACCCTCTCACACAACAGTGTGAGTTTGACCCGGACTGGGTTGAGGAACTTGGGGATGCCAGTGGTCTAGACACCTCCCCTGACACTGGCATGCTGTCTCCTCCCGTGGCTACGGAGGAGGGGGCTAATTTTGCAACGGTGTTGCGTAGAGCAGCTGGAGCCTTACATCTCCAGTTGCCTACTGTGGCCGTCAGGACTAACCTCCTGACAGAAGTGCTTCAGCCGGCGGCTTCCTCTTCGGAGACTGTGCTGCCGTTTAATGATGCACTCACTGACGTTCTTTTGGGTACCTGGTCCAAACCCACCACAGGGGCTCCTGTGGATAGGAACGTGGCCCGACGCCATCGCCCTGCTCCGGGCGACCCCTGTTTCTCTCCCAACATCCCACCCCTGAGAGCTTGGTTGTCCAAGCCTCTGCCTCCCAAACCGCCTTCCCTACCGCCCCTCCGGATAGGGAATCCAAACGCCTGGACCAATTTGGGAAGAAGGCTTTTTCTTCCTCCAGTGCTGGCTTGCGGTCCGTCAACACCGCTTGCCTTTTGGGCCGATATACCCACTCCCTGTGGGATTCGGTGGCGGCTGTTTTGCCGCAGTGTTCTGAGGAGGTCCAGACACTGCTTACCCGCGCCATTGCGGAAGGGCGAGATGCGGCTAAATACACCATCCGTTGTGGCCTTGATACCGCCGACTCGCTGGGCAGATCGCTTGCTACGACGGTGGCGCTACGTCGCCACGCCTGGCCGAGGACGTGGATACCGCCGTGGCGGTTCGGGCAACCAGCGTGCGAGTCAGGCCACCACCTCCAACCCGTCCGCGGCCTCCAAGCCCTCCTAGTCCCTCCTTTCCGGTGCACGGCACGCCAGTAGAGGGCAGGGTCCGCCATCACCTTCACCACTGGCGTCCCATCACCTCGGACAGGTGGGTCTTGGACATTGTCCGAAGGGGCTACTCCCTCCCCTTCGAGACCACCCCACCAGCCATGCCACCTCAATTCCACCGCATGTCAGGGGATCACTTGGTACTTCTGCAGAAGGAAGTCACGGCCCTCTTGGCCAAGAGGGCCATCGAGCATGTTCCGACCCCAGAAGTAGGACGTGGTTGCTACTCCCACTACTTCCTGGTGCCCAAAAAGGACAAGGAGGACATGCGTCCTATCTTGGACCTCCGGAACGTCAATCGCTTCCTCCGGAAGGAGAAGTTCAAGATGCTCACCCTAGCTCAGGTCTTGACTGCCCTCGACCCTGGAGACTGGTTGGTAGCGTTGGACTTGCAGGACGCTTATTTTCACATCCCCGTCCTGCCGGCCCACCAGCGTTACCTGCGGTTCACGGTAGGCCTCGAGCATTTTCAGTTCACCGTGCTCCCCTTTGGCCTTACAAGTGCCCCTCGGGTGTTCACGAAAGTGATGGCGGTGGTCGCAGCTCATCTGCGCCGGGCAGGGGTTCCAGTCTTCCCCTACCTCGACGACTGGTTGCTGAAGGCGGGCTCGTCCCAGGCAGTCGTCTCCCACCTCCAGACTACGGCCGAACTCCTGCACTCGCTGGGGTTCTCCATCAATGTGCCGAAGTCGCATCTGATTCCTTCTCCACAGCTCCTTTTCATCGGAGCAGTTCTGGACACGACACAGTTTCGGGCCTATCCTCCCGAACGGCGAGTCCGGGATATTCGGGCTATGATTCCGATCTTTCAGCCTTTATCCTGGGTTTCGGTACAGATGACCCTGAGGCTGCTGGGCCTCATGGCCTCCTGCATCCTGCTGGTCAATCATGCCAGATGGCATATGCGGGCTCTGCAGTGGGACCTGAAGTTCCAGTGGACGCAGCACCAGGGCAACCTGTCCGATCACGTCCAGATCTCGGAGGGGACTGCAAAACAATTGCAGTGGTGGCTCTCGAACCGGCAATGGGTCATGGGCAGATCCCTCTCCCTTCCCCAGCCAGAGCACACAGTTGTGACGGACTAGTCCCTTCTGGGATGGGGCGGTCACATGGGAGAGGCGGAGATCAGAGGCCTCTGGTCTCCGGCGGAGTCCCGGCTCCATATCAACCTTCTGGAGCTCCGGGCGATCCGACTTGCACTCAAGGCATTCCTTCCCTCTGTCAAAGGGAAGGTAGTGCAGGTGTTCACAGACAACACCGCCGCCATGTGGTACTTCAACAAACAAGGCGGGGTGGGGTCGTGGACCCTTTGTCAGGAGGCTCTGCGCCTCTGGACATGGCTGGAACATCAGGGCATGTTCCTGATGGTTCAACACCTGGCAGGTTCCCTGAACGCCAGGGCGGACGAACTCAGCCGCAGTTGCATGATGGATCACGAATGGCGTCTTCACTCGGAAGTGGCGCAAGGACTCTTTCTACAGTGGGGAGAGCCTTGGTTAGATCTATTCGTCACCGAAGAGAACGCGCAATGTCATCAGTTCTGCGCGTTGGAATTTCCAAGGCGGCACTCGCTTGGCGACGCTTTTCGTCGCGAGTGGAGTTGCGGTCTGTTGTACGCTTTTCCGCCTATACCACTTCTACCCAGAGTGTTGAAGAAGATTCGGCGCGACCGGGCCCAAGTCATCCTTGTGGCTCCGGACTGGGCTCGAAGAGTTTGGTATCCCGAGCTACTCAGTATGAGCGTCGATCCCCCGATCCGTCTGCCTCTTCGGGAGGATCTTCTGTCGCAGCAGCAGGGACGGTCCTCCACCCGAACCTGTCCAGCCTCCACCTGCTTGCGTGGAGATTGAGCGGCGGCAGTTGATTCCTTTCGACTTGCCTCCCGAAGTTTGTGATGTGATTCTGGCAGCCAGGCGTTCCTCCACTAAGGTGGTATACGCCTGCAGGTGGAACAAGTTTGTGGCATGGTGCACAGCAAAGGCTGTGAATCCCTTTCTGCCCCTCTTTCTGAGGTTCTTCTGTTCCTTCTTTCCCTGGCCCAACAGGGTTCTGCCCTGGGTACCATCAAGGGCTATCTTTGTGCCATCTCGGCCTTCCTCAGGCTTCCTGATCAGCCCTCCCTTTTCAAGTCCCCTGTTGTTAACAGGTTTCTAAAAGGCATTACACACCTCTTCCCTCCTGTTCCGTTTGTGATGCCTCAGTGGGACTTGAACTTGGTTCTTACTTTTTTAATGTGCGCTCCCTTTGAGCCTCTACATAACTGTCCTCTTCGTCTTCTGACTCTGAAGACGGCCTTTCTGGTGGCCATCACCTCCGCTCGGCGGGTGAGTGAGCTCCAGGCTCTTTCATGCAAACCTCCCTTTCTGTCTGTCCATCCAGACAAGGTTGTTCTTCGGACGCGTCCGTCCTTCTTGCCAAAGGTGGTTACTGCCTTCCACATTGGGCAGACCATCACTTTGCCCACCTTCTTTCCGCCTCCGCATCCTTCCAGACAGGAAGAGAGGCTCCACCGTCTGGACCCAAAACGTGCGCTTTCCTTTTATATCAACCGCACACAACACTTCCAGGTGGATGACCAGCTCTTTGTTGGCTACGTGGGCGCCAAAAAAGGTCGGGCGGTGCACAAGAAAACCATCTCCCGCTGGGTAACCTTGTGTATCAAAGCCTGCTATTCTTTGGCTAAGAAGGAGCCTCCTGTTGGGCTGCGTGCCCATTCCACCAGGGCAACGGCTGCTACCACGGCTTTGGGCCGCGGTGTTCCGCTGCAGGATATCTGTCAGGCAGCTACGTGGGCCTCGCTGCACACGTTTACAAAGCATTACTGCCTTGACAGTCAGGTCCGGAGGGACGGCTTCTTTGGCCGTTCTGTCCTCCAGGACTTCCTTGTCTGATCTTTGTTCGCAGACCCACCACCGGGGTTGGTATTTCTGGGGTATCTATTCTAAGGTAAGGAATCTGTCACTAACGTGTCTCTTTCAGATGCACAAGTTACTAACTTGTGTAACGATATATCTGTAAGAGACAGTAGTTAGTGACAGATTCCTTACCGCCCCACCCATCCTCCCCGTTCTGCGAACTGATTTCTAGGGTTAAGGACATCCCTTTCAGGGGCCTAGTATTTTTCAGACACCTATGTCAGCTTCTTGCATGGCTCTGCGTTCCTGGCGCGGAAAGTCAATGTACAGAACTGACGTCAGCGCGCAGGGGCGGCGTCTAAGTACTGCCCGCGACGTCATCCCGGCGACCACGACGCCGACGACGGACGCGGAGCCGCACGACGCCGCCTACCGACGCGCAAGGGTACTGCTACGCAAAAAACTTTCCGGATCCAGCCTGACGCCTGGGGATATTCTAAGGTAAGGAATCTGTCACTAACTACTGTCTCTTACAGATATATCGTTACACAAGTTAGTAACTTGTGCCTCGCTGCCCTCCCTATGTTGTTTCTCTCTACCGAGTGTCTTCTGTATCCCCACGTCTACTCCCTTGTTGCTTCCATGTCCCTCTGACCTCCCTTGCGTTACTTCTGACCCCCGGTTGCTTTGTCCTTCGTTGCTTCCACCCCCCCATTTCTTCCACTCTCCCTACCTGCATATTCCCATGCATCCCACACTGCACATCTGCAACTGCTTGGCTGAGCTTTCTACATACTCAAACCTCGTTCTCAAAATTATTATAAATCTGTTTAGCATAATTTGATGATAAAGACAGGCTTAGGAACAGCTCGAGCGCAGAAGTGGCCACACATATTCATGAAACCCCAGGGACTCGGCTTCTGCACCAAGAGATACAAAAGAGGCGAGGTGCACATTATGGATTTAAGAGCAATCAGTAAGCCACGAAGAGGGAGAGGCTCCTCTGTAAACATAAAGCCTACATGATAATGAAGAGCTTTGTTTATGTTTTAATTTGCAGCCAAAGACACAAACTGCACTGGGAAATTCCCCCAAAAATAATATTAATTATGTGTTTACAAAGCACCTCGAGGCAAGAAAGGCAGACTATGCTCTTCTCCAACATAGGATCTAACAAACCGTGTGGCAATTATTCGCCGTGGGAAAAACAAAGACTTTTTGTTCTAGGCATATACATTAACTGCAATATTCATCAGAGGTACTGCTCAGGAGGAAAGCAAACTTATGCCTGGACCATTTTACAACATACCAAGGTTACAGCACAGCTGATTATTATCTTCATCGATTCATTAATAACATTTTAACTTAAATACCATACACATCCTATCTACACAACTAGATGTTGGAAATCCAAGATGTGCATAAAAGGGCGCTTGGATTAAGAAAATGCTATAATGACATACTCATGGTAAAATATTCTGATAACATAAAATACATATTTCTCATGTTGCAAACAGGAATGCAGTTTTCCCTTCAGCTAAATACATATATCTGAAAGAGACACGTTAGTGACAGATTCCTTACCTTAGAATATCCCCAGGCGTCAGGCTGGATCCGGAAAGTTTTTGCGTAGCAGTACCCTTGCGCGTCGGTAGGCGGCGTCGTGCGGCTCTGGCGTCTGGACCGCCGAGATGACGTCGCGGGCAGTACTTAGACGCCGCCCCTGCGCGCTGACGTCAGTTCTTTCTTTTTCCGCGCCACTAAGCGCAGATCCGGGAAGAGCAGTGCCCTAGTCATTTTTTGACTACGTTTTTGGGGTGATTTTTTCACTGTTTTCTCGAAGTCTCTCGACTCCGAAGGTGTCGGTAGGGATGCCCGGCTTCAAGCCATGCGACGCCTGTGGTCGAATGATGTCGATCACAGACCCGCATCAAGATTGTCTCTACTGCCTCGGCCGCGACCACGACACGAAGTCGTGTTCCGACTGCCGGGCCTTGCATCCGAAGGCTTTGCGAGAGCGGTCTCGAAAGCTCCTCGAGGTCCGGCAGTCGGCTCCGCGCCACGCCAAGCCCCGGTCACGTGAGAGGTCGAGGGGCCGGTCGCGGAGTCCTCATCGGTCGTCGGGGTCCAAGTCTTCGCACTCCTCCGGTAAGTGGAAGCATAAGAAGTCGAAGAAGCGTCATCGCTCGACGACTTCCCCTCGCCGGTCTTGCGACTCGGCTGAGGGTCCTGTCGGCACCGTCCCTGCCCCAGCGGCTCCGGGAGTGCCTGTGGAGCCGCCCCCGCATTACCCGTCCTTCCCAGGTTCGGGGGCGACTCCGGCCGAGATACAGGAATTCCTGTCGGCCATGGCCCGCCTCTTCAAGCCTCAAGGTCCCCCCGGTGCGCCTTCGGGCCCCGCGGGCCCTGATGGGGTTTTCCCGGCGCCGCCGGCGACTCCGGTCCCGGCGCCGCCTGTAACACCAGCCTCGGTCCCGGCCCCGATCCCGGCTCCGGTGCTGCCACAACCCCCATTGACGCCGGTTGACCTGACGACACCTCCACCGGGGCCGATCTCTCCGGTGCCGTTCCCGACGACGCCCGGTGCTCCGGGCGGCGTCGTTCCCCGGTTCTCTCCGGATCCGGACATGGCGCCGGACCGACGTCGCTCGACGCCGGCTCCGACGCCGCTGGGACTTTGGGTCCCACATGTCCCTCCTCCTCCTTATTTTGAACCTGAATTGGAGGACGGAGATAACTGGGAGGGGTCTGATGACCCTCTCACACAACAGTGTGAGTTTGATCAGGACTGGACTGAGGAACTTGGGGATGCCAGTGGGCTGGACACCTCCCCTGACTCTGGCATGCTGTCTCCTCCATCCGTGGCAACGGAGGAGGGAGCAAACTTTGCAACGGGGTTGCGTAGAGCAGCTGGGGCCTTAAACCTCCAGTTGCCTACAGTGGCTGTCAGGACTAACATCCTGACGGAAGTGCTTCAGCCGGCGGTTACCTCCTCGGAGCCACTGCTGCCGTTCAACGAGGCGCTTTCAGACGTTCTTTTGGGCACCTGGTCCAAGCCCACCACAGGGGCTCCTGTGGATAGGAACGTGGCCCGACGCCATCGCCCTGCTCTGGGCGACCCCCCGTTCCTCTCTCTAAACCCCACCCCCTGAGAGCTTGGTGGTCCAAGCCTCTGCTTCCCAAAGCGCCTTCCCTACCTCTCCCCCGGATAGGGAATCCAAACGCCTGGATCAATTTGGGAAGAAGGTCTTTTCTTCCGCCAGTGGTGGCTTGCGGTCAGTCAACACCACTTGCCTCTTGGGCCGATATTCCCACTCCTTGTGGGACTCGGTGGCGCAAGTTCTGCCCCAGTGTCCTGAGGAGGTCCAGACACTGCTTTCCCGCACCATTGCGGAGGGAAGAGATGCGGCAAAGTACACCATCAGATGTGGCCTTGATACCGCCGACTCGCTAGGCAGATCGCTTGCGACGACAGTGGCGCTGTGCCGTCACGCCTGGCTGAGGACCACTGGTTTCTCGGGTGATGTCCAAAACTCTCTTATGGACATGCCCTTTGATGGAGTCGGTCTTTTTGGTACAAAGGCAGACCATGCGCTGGAGCGCTTTAAGGACTCGCGGACAACAGCCAAGTCCCTGGGCCTTTCTGCTGTGCGCACTCAGCAACAGTCTGCTTTTCGCCCCTTTCGTGGCCACGGAAGGGGCGCCCAGTCACTTCTGCTGCCCAGCCACCGGCCCGCGCAGCAAGCGTCTACGCGTGGCCGAGGATGTGGCTCCCGCCGTGGCGGGTCAGGCAACCAGCGTGCGGGTCAGGCCACCAACCCCGCCCCGTCCGCGGCCTCCAAGCCCTCCTAGTCCTTCCTTTGAGGTGCACAGCACGCCAGTAGGGGGCAGGGTCCGCCTTCACCACTGGCGTGCCATCACCTCGGACAGGTGGGTCTTGGACATTGTCCGAAGGGGCTACTCCCTCCCCTTCGTGACCATCCCCCCATCCATGAAACCTCCATTCCACCGCATGTCAGGGGATCACTTGGTGCTTCTTCGAAAGGAAGTTGCGGCCCTCTTGGCCAAGAGGGCCATCGAGCGCGTTCCGACCCCAGAAGTAGGACGTGGTTGCTACTCCCACTACTTTCTGGTGCCCAAAAAGGACAAGGAGGACATGCGTCCTATCTTGGACCTCCGGAACGTCAATCGCTTCCTCCGGAAGGAGAAGTTCAAGATGCTCACCCTAGTTCAGGTTTTGACTGCTCTCGACCCTGGAGACTGGATGGTAGCGTTGGACTTGCAGGACGCATATTTCCACATCCCCGTCCTGCCGGCGTTACCTGTGGTTCACGGTAGGCCTCGAGCATTTTCAGTTCACCGTGCTCCCTTTTGGCCTTACCAGCGCCCCTCGGGTGTTCACGAAAGTGATGGCGCTGGTCGCAGCCCATCTGCGCCGGGCAGTGGTTCCAGTCTTCCCCTACCTCGACGACTGGCTGCTGAAGGCGGGCTCGTCCCAGGCAGTCGTCTCCCACCTCCAGACAACGGCCGAACTCCTGCACTCGCTGGGGTTCTCCATCAATGTGCCGAAGTCGCATCTGATTCCTTCTCCACAGCTCCTTTTCATCGGGGCAGTTCTGGACACGACGCAGTTTCGGGCCTATCCTCCCGAACGGCGAGTCCGGGATATTCAGGCTATGATTCCGATCTTTCAGCCTCTATCCTGGGTTTCGGTACGGATGACCCTGAGGCTGCTGGGCCTCCTGCATCCTGCTGGTCGATCATGCCAGATGGCATATGCGGGCTCTGCAGTGGGACCTGAAGTTCCAGTGGGCGCAGCACCAGGGCAACCTGTCCGATCACGTCCAGATCTCGGAGGGGACTGCAAAACAGTTGCAGTGGTGGCTCTCGAACCGGCAATGGGTCATGGGCAGATCCCTCTCCCTTCCCCAGCCAGAGCACACAGGTGTGACGGACGCGTCCCTTCTGGGATGGGGCGGTCACATGGGAGAGGCGGAGATCAGAGGCCGCTGGTCTCCGGCGGAGTCCCAGCTCCATGTCAACCTTCTGGAGCTCCGGGCGATCCGACTTGCACTCAAGGCATTCCTTCCCTCTGTCAAAGGGACGGTAGTGCAGGTGATCTGAAAGAGACACGTTAGTGACAGATTCCTTACCTTAGAATATCCGCAGGCGTCAGGCTGGATCCGGAAAGTTTTTGCGTAGCAGTACCCTTGCGCGTCGGTAGGCGGCGTCGTGCGGCTCCGCGTCCGTCGTCGGCGTCGTGATTGCCGGGATGACGTCGTGTGCAGTACTTGGACGCCGCCCCTGCGCGCTGACGTCAGTAAGCAGTGCCCTAGTCAATTTTTGACTACATTTTTTGGTGATTTTTTCACTGTTTCTTTTCGAGTCTTCTCGACTCCTAGGTGTCGGTAGGGATGCCCGGCTTCAAGCCATGCGACACCTGTGGTCGAATGATGTCGATCACAGACCCGCATCAAGATTGTCTCTACTGTCTCGGCCGAGACCACGACACGAAGTCGTGCCCTAACTGCCGGGCCTTACACCCAAAGGCTTTGCGAGAGCGGTCTCGAAAGCTCCTCGAGGTCCGGCAGTCGGCTCCGCGCCGCACCAAGCCCCGGTCCCGTGAGAGGTCGAGGAGCCGGTCGCGGAGCCCCCGCCGGTCGGAGTCCAAGTCTTCGCACTCTTCGGGTAAGTCGAAGCACAAAAAGTCTAAGAAGCACCATCGCTCTAAGACTTCGCCTCGCCGGTCTCGCGACTCGGCTGAGGCCCCTGTCGGCACCGTCCCCGCGGCTCCGGATGTGCCTGTGGCGCCGCCCCCGCATTACCCGTCCTTCCCGGGTTCGGGGGCAACTCCGGCCGAGATACAGGCATTCCTGTCGGCCATGGCCCGCCTCTTCGGGCCTCAAGGTCCCTCCGGTGCGCCTTCGGGCCCCGCGGGCCCTGATGGGGTTGCTCCGGCGTCGCCGACGACTCCGGTCCCGGCGTCGCCTGTCCCGCCAGCCTCAATCCCGGCCCCGGCCTCGATCCCGGCTCCTGTGGTACCGCAACCCCGATCGACGCCGGTTGACCTAACCACGCCTCCGCCGATCTCCCCGGTGCCGTTCCCGACGCCGCCCGGGGCTCCGGGCGGCGTCGTTCCCCGGTTCCGGACATGGAGCCGGACCAACGTCGCTTGACGCCGGCTCCGGCGCCGATGAGACCTTGGGTCCCAGATGTCCCTCCTCCTCCATATTTTACACCAGAGGAGGACCAGGAGAGCTGGGAGGGGTCGGAAGACCCTCTCACACAGCAGTGTGAGTATGATGAGGACTGGGCAGAGGAACTTGGGGATGCCAGTGGTCTAGACACTTCCCCTGACACTGGCATGCTGTCTCCTCCCGTGGCTACGGAGGAGGGAGCAAATTTCGCAACGGTGTTGCGTAGAGCAGCTGGAGCCTTGCACCTCCAATTGCCTACTGTGGCTGTCAGGACTAATCTCCTGACGGAAGTGGTTCAGCCGGCAGCTTCCTCCACGGAGACTGTGCTGCCGTTTAATGATGCACTATCTGACGTTCTTTTGGGCACCTGGTCCAAGCCCACCACAGGGGCTCCTGTGGATAGGAACGTGGCCCGACGCCATCGCCCTGCTCCGGGCGACCCCTTGTTTCTCTCTCAACATCCCACCCCCGAGAGCTTGGTTGTCCAAGCCTCTGCCTCCCAAACCGCCTTCCCTACCGCCCCTCCGGATACGGAATCCAAACGCCTGGACCAGTTTGGGAAGGAGGCTTTTTCTTCCTCCAGTGCTGGCTTGCGGTCTGTCAACACCGCTTGCCTTTTGGGCCGATATACCCACTCCCAGTGTTCTGAGGAGGGCCAGACACTGCTTACCCGCACCATTGCGGAAGGTTGAGATGCGGCTAAATACACCATACGCTGTGGCCTTGATACCGCCGACTCGCTGGGCAGATCGCTTGCAACGACGGTGGCGCTGCGTCACCACGCCTAGCTGAGAACAACTGGTTTCTCGGGTGATGTCCAGAATACACTCATGGACATGCCCTTTGATGGAGTCGGTCTTTTGGTTCCAAAGCAGACCATGCGCTGGAGCGTTTTAAGGACTCACGGGCTACTGCCAAGTCCCTGGGCCTTTCTGTTGTGCGCCCTCCGCTAACCTCTGCTTTTCACCCCTTTCGTGGCCACGGAAGGGGCGCCCAGTCACGTCCACTGCCTAGCCACCGGCCCGCGCAGCAAGCGTCTTCGCGTGGCCGAGGACGTGGCTACCGCCGTGGCGGTTCGGGCAACCAGCGTGCGGGTCAGGCCACCAACTCCGCCCCGTCCGCGGCCTCCAAGCCCTCCTAGTCCTTCCTTTCAGGTGCATAGCACGCCAGTAGGGGGCAGGGTCCGCCATCACCTTCACCACTGGCGTCCCATCACCTCGGACAGGTGGGTCTTGGACATTGTCCGAAGGGGCTACTCCCTCCCCTTCGAGACCACCCCCCCAGCCATGCCACCTCAATTCCACTGCATGTCAGGGGATCACTTGGTGCTTCTGCAGAAGGAAGTCACGGCCCTCTTGGCCAAGAGGGCCATCGAGCATGTTCCGACCCCAGAAGTAGGACGTGGTTGCTACTCCCACTACTTTCTGGTGCCCAAAAAGGACAAGGAGGACATGCGTCCTATCTTGGACCTCCGGAACGTCAATCGCTTCCTCCGGAAGGAGAAGTTCAAGATGCTCACCCTAGCTCAGGTCTTGACTGCCCTCGACCCTGGAGACTGGTTGGTAGCGTTGGACTTGCAGGACGCTTATTTTCACATCCCCGTCCTGCCGGCCCACCGGCGTTACCTTCGGTTCACTGTAGGCCTCGAGCATTTTCAGTTCACTGTGCTCCCCTTTGGCCTTACAAGTGCCCCTCGGGTGTTCACGAAAGTGATGGCGGTGGTCGCAGCTCATCTGCGCCGGGCAGGGGTTCCAGTCTTCCCCTACCTCGACGACTGGCTGCTGAAGGCGGGCTCGTCCCAGGCAGTCGTCTCCCACCTCCAGACTACGGCCGAACTCCAGCACTCGCTGGGGTTCTCCATTAATGTGCCGAAGTCGCATCTGATTCCTTCTCCACAGCTCCTTTTCATCGGAGCAGTTCTGGACACGACGCAGTTTCTGGCCTATCCTCCTGAACGGCGAGTCCGGGATATTCAGGCTATGATTCCGATCTTTCATCCTTTATCCTGGGTTTCGGTACGGATGACCCTGAGGTTGCTGGGGCCTCATGGCCTCCTGCATCCTGCTGGTCCATCATGCCAGATGGCATATGCGGGCTCTGCAGTGGGACCTGAAGTTCCAGTGGGCGCAGCACCAGGGCAACCTGTCCGATCACGTTCAGATCTCGGAGGGGACTGCAAGACAGTTGCAGTGGTGGCTCTCGAACCGGCAATGGGTCATGGGCAGATCACTCTCCCTTCCCCAGCCAAAGCACACAGTTGTGACGGTCGCGTCCCTTCTGGGATGGGGCGGTCACATGGGAGAGGCGGAGATCAGAGGCCTCTGGTCTCCGGCGGAGTCCCGGCTCCACATCAACCTTCTGGAGCTCCGGGCGATCCGACTTGCACTCAAGGCATTCCTTCCCTCTGTCAAAGGGAAGGTAGTGCAGGTGTTCAGACAACACCACCGCCATGTGGTACTGCAACAAACAGGGCGGGGTGGGGTCGTGGACCCTATGTCAGGAGGCTCTGCGCCTCTGGACATGGCTGGAACATCAGGGCATTTTCCTGATGGTTCAACACCTGGCAGGTTCCCTAAACGCCAGGGCGGACAAACTCAGCCGCAGGTGCATGATGGATCACGAATGGCGTCTTCACTCGGAAGTGGCGTAAGGACTCTTTCTACAGTGGGGAGAGCCTTGGTTAGATCTATTCGCCACCGAAGAGAACGCGCAATGTCATCAGTTCTGCGCGTTGGAATTTCCAAGGCAGCACTCGCTTGGCGACGCTTTTCGTCGCGAGTGGAGTTGCGGTCTGTTGTACGCTTTTCCGCCTATACCACTTCTACCCAGAGTGTTGAAGAAGATTCGGCGCGACCGGGCCCAAGTCATCCTTGTGGCTCCGGACTGGGCTCGAAGAGTTTGGTATCCCGAGCTACTCAGTATGAGCGTCGATCCCCCGATCCGTCTGCCTCTTCGGGAGGATCTTCTGTCGCAGCAGCAGGGGACGGTCCTCCACCCGAACCTGTCCAGCCTCCACCTGCTTGCGTGGAGATTGAGCGGCGGCAGTTGATTCCTTTCGACTTGCCTCCCGAAGTTTGTGATGTGATTCTGGCAGCCAGGCGTTCCTCCACTAAGGTGGTATACGCCTGCAGGTGGAACAAGTTTGTGGCATGGTGCACAGCAAAGGCTGTGAATCCCTTTCTGCCCCTCTTTCTGAGGTTCTTCTGTTCCTTCTTTCCCTGGCCCAACAGGGTTCTGCCCTGGGTACCATCAAGGGCTATCTTTGTGCCATCTCGGCCTTCCTCAGGCTTCCTGATCAGCCCTCCCTTTTCAAGTCCCCTGTTGTTAACAGGTTTCTAAAAGGCATTACACACCTCTTCCCTCCTGTTCCGTTTGTGATGCCTCAGTGGGACTTGAACTTGGTTCTTACTTTTTTAATGTGCGCTCCCTTTGAGCCTCTACATAACTGTCCTCTTCGTCTTCTGACTCTGAAGACGGCCTTTCTGGTGGCCATCACCTCCGCTCGGCGGGTGAGTGAGCTCCAGGCTCTTTCATGCAAACCTCCCTTTCTGTCTGTCCATCCAGACAAGGTTGTTCTTCGGACGCGTCCGTCCTTCTTGCCAAAGGTGGTTACTGCCTTCCACATTGGGCAGACCATCACTTTGCCCACCTTCTTTCCGCCTCCGCATCCTTCCAGACAGGAAGAGAGGCTCCACCGTCTGGACCCAAAACGTGCGCTTTCCTTTTATATCAACCGCACACAACACTTCCAGGTGGATGACCAGCTCTTTGTTGGCTACGTGGGCGCCAAAAAAGGTCGGGCGGTGCACAAGAAAACCATCTCCCGCTGGGTCACCTTGTGTATCAAAGCCTGCTATTCTTTGGCTAAGAAGGAGCCTCCTGTTGGGCTGCGTGCCCATTCCACCAGGGCAACGGCTGCTACCACGGCTTTAGGCCGCGGTGTTCCGCTGCAGGATATCTGTCAGGCAGCTACGTGGGCCTCGCTGCACACGTTTACAAAGCATTACTGCCTTGACAGTCAGGTCCGGAGGGACGGCTTCTTTGGCCGTTCTGTCCTTCGGGGCTTCCTTGTCTGATCTTTGTTCGCAGACCCACCACCGGGGTTGGTATTGCTGGGGTATCTATTCTAAGGTAAGGAATCTGTCACTAACGTGTCTCTTTCAGATGCACAAGTTACTAACTTGTGTAACGATATATCTGTAAGAGACAGTAGTTAGTGACAGATTCCTTACCGCCCCACCCATCCTCCCCGTTCTGCGAACTGATTTCTAGGGTTAAGGACATCACTTTCAGTGCCCTAGTATTTTTCAGACACCTATGTCAGCATCTTGCATGGCTCTGCGTTCCTGGCGCGGAAAGTCGTGTACAGAACTGACAGCGCGCAGGGGCGGCGTTTAAGTACTGCCCGCGACGTCATCCCGGCGATCACGACGCCGACGACGGACGCGGAGCCGCACGACGCCGCCTACCGACGCGCAAGGGTACTGCTACGCAAAAACTTTCCGGATCCAGCCTGACGCCTGGGGATATTCTAAGGTAAGGAATCTGTCACTAACTACTGTCTCTTACAGATATATCGTTACACAAGTTAGTAACTTGTGCTTCACAGACAACACCACCGCCATGTGGTATTGCAACAAACAGGGCGGGGTGGGGTCGTGGACCCTATGTCAGGAGGCTCTGCGCCTCTGGACATGGCTGGAACATCAGGGCATATTCCTGATGGTTCAACACCTGGCAGGTTCCCTGAACGCCAGGGCGGACGAACTCAGCCGCAGGTGCATGATGGATCATGAATGGCGTCTTCACTCGGAAGTGGCGCAAGGACTCTTTCTACAGTGGGGAGAGCCTTGGTTAGATCTATTCGCCACTGAAGAGAACGCGCAATGTCATCAGTTCTGCGCGTTGGAATTTCCAAGGCAGCACTCGCTTGGCGACGCTTTTCGTCGCGAGTGGAGTTGCGGTCTGTTGTACGCTTTTCCGCCTATACCACTTCTACCCAGAGTGTTGAAGAAGATTCGGCGCGACCGGGCCCAAGTCATCCTTGTGGCTCCGGACTGGGCTCGAAGAGTTTGGTATCCCGAGCTACTCAGTATGAGCGTCGATCCCCCGATCCGTCTGCCTCTTCGGGAGGATCTTCTGTCGCAGCAGCAGGGGACGGTCCTCCACCCGAACCTGTCCAGCCTCCACCTGCTTGCGTGGAGATTGAGCGGCGGCAGTTGATTCCTTTCGACTTGCCTCCCGAAGTTTGTGATGTGATTCTGGCAGCCAGGCGTCCCTCCACTAAGGTGGTATACGCCTGCAGGTGGAACAAGTTTGTGGCATGGTGCACAGCAAAGGCTGTGAATCCCCTTTCTGCCCCTCTTTCTGAGGTTCTTCTGTTCCTTCTTTCCCTGGCCCAACAGGGTTCTGCCCTGGGTACCACCAAGGGCTATCTTTGTGCCATCTCGGCCTTCCTCAGGCTTCCTGATCAGCCCTCCCTTTTCAAGTCCCCTGTTGTTAACAGGTTTCTAAAAGGCATTACACACCTCTTCCCTCCTGTTCCGTTTGTGATGCCTCAGTGGGACTTGAACTTGGTTCTTACTTTTTTAATGTGCGCTCCCTTTGAGCCTCTACATAACTGTCCTCTTCGTCTTCTGACTCTGAAGACGGCCTTTCTGGTGGCCATCACCTCCGCTCGGCGGGTGAGTGAGCTCCAGGCTCTTTCATGCAAACCTCCCTTTCTGTCTGTCCATCCAGACAAGGTTGTTCTTCGGACGCGTCCGTCCTTCTTGCCAAAGGTGGTTACTGCCTTCCACATTGGGCAGACCATCACTTTGCCCACCTTCTTTCCGCCTCCGCATCCTTCCAGACAGGAAGAGAGGCTCCACCGTCTGGACCCAAAACGTGCGCTTTCCTTTTATATCAACCGCACACAACACTTCCGGGTGGATGACCAGCTCTTTGTTGGCTACGTGGGCGCCAAAAGGTCGGGCGGTGCACAAGAGAACCATCTCCCGCTGGGTCACCTTGTGTATCAAAGCCTGCTATTCTTTGGCTAAGAAGGAGCCTCCTGTTGGGCTGCGTGCCCATTCCACCAGGGCAACGGCTGCTACCACGGCTTTGGGCCGCGGTGTTCCGCTGCAGGATATCTGTCAGGCAGCTACGTGGGCCTCGCTGCACACATTTACAAAGCATTACTGCCTTGACAGTCAGGTCCGGAGGGACGGCTTCTTTGGCCGTTCTGTCCTCCGGGACTTCCTTGTCTGATCTTTGTTCACAGACCCACCACCGGGGTTGGTATTGCTGGGGTATCTATTCTAAGGTAAGGAATCTGTCACTAACGTGTCTCTTTCAGATGCACAAGTTACTAACTTGTGTAACGATATATCTGTAAGAGACAGTAGTTAGTGACAGATTCCTACCGCCCCACCCATCCTCCCCGTTCTGCAAACTGATTTCTAGGGTTAAGGACATCCCTTTCAGGGCCCTAGTATTTTTCAGACACCTATGTCAGCTTCTTGCATGGCTCTGCGTTCCTGGTGCGGAAAGTCGTGTACAGAACTGACGTCAGCGCGCAGGGCGGCGTTTAAGTACTGCCCGCGACGTCATCCCGGCGATCACGACGCCGACGACGGATGCGGAGCCGCACGACGCCGCCTACCGACGCGCAAGGGTACTGCTACGCAAAAACTTTCCGGATCCAGCCTGACGCCTGGGGATATTCTAAGGTAAGGAATCTGTCACTAACTACTGTCTCTTACAGATATATCGTTACACAAGTTAGTAACTTGTGCCTTAGTGCTTTACAACATTCATAGCCTATCGTCCATTAGTTAACTGGCAAATGGCCTGTGCTTTGAAGATGATAGTGGTATCACTGTTGTGGAGGAGATGAAATTGATTCAATGCAAATCTAACTCGATACAAGACGTTTTTTCTGCATGTAATTCAGACATACCCTTAGAAAAAGCCTGTAACTGTGAATAGAAAAATGATAGGAACCTTGCAAAGCCAGCACTGGCTTGAAATTTTCTCCTATTCCTCCTGATTTTCTGCATTGGTAAGTGATATAGAGACAAGTAGTTATAGACATTTACTAGAAAATGTTTGGGGAGCGGTGATTAGAAAAATGCAAATGCATATGCAAATCAGAACACTTGCACAGTTGTAACTTTGTGCCTCATGTACTAAAATTCCAACTGGGAAATCAAAAATTGTGAATAATAACGATGCACAATTTGCAATATCTTATTTGAAATGTACTAAATGTATCTGGAAGATGTGGTTTTAATTTGAACATGGACTTCTACCAGATTGCAAACCAACCTAGCTCCATTGAGGCAAATCAACTTGTGATTGTACCAACAAGGATCCGATTCATTTAGCCAGGTTGTCATTAGACCATAAAACATCACAGCATCAGGAATAGCCTACCTGTCTAGTTGTTCATGCAAACTCTCAGTTACAAGTGAGGGGAGTATTTTAAAATTCAAATCACCTGATACCATTTGTATTGAGTTTGGAAAATTAACTATCAAGTGAGATACATAATTCTCCAATTGAGAAAGGTTTTTGATAAATCATCGTGGACTAGATTGAATATAATTGTTAACAAGCAATAGGAGCTTTCAATCCCAATTTCTGGATAAAGTTCAAAGAGGTACGCCAAGATGCAATTGCATTTAGTGGCTACAATGTAAGCATCTCATGCATATCATGTTGATATTAATGATCTGAAAGAGACACGTTAGTGACAGATTCCTTACCTTAGAATATCCCCAGGCGTCAGGCTGGATCCGGAAAGTTTTTGCGTAGCAGTACCCTTGCGCGTCGGTAGGCGGCGTCGTGCGGCTCCGCGTTCGGCGTCGTGATCGCCGGGATGACGTCGCGGGCAGTACTTAGACGCCGCCCCTGCGCGCTGACGTCGGTTCTTTCTTTTTCCGCGCCAGTAAGCGCAGATCCGGGAAGAGCAGTGCCCTAGTAATTTTTTGACTAAGTTTTTTGGGTGATTTTTTCACTGTTTTCTCGAAGTCTCTCGACTCCGAAGGTGTCGGTAGGGATGCCCGGCTTCAAGCCATGCGACGCCTGTGGTCGAATGATGTCGATCACAGACCCGCATCAGGATTGTCTCTACTGCCTCGGCCGCGACCACGACACGAAGTCGTGTTCCGACTGCCGGGCCTTGCATCCGAAGGCTTTGCGAGAGCTGTCTCGAAAGCTCCTTGAGGTCCGGCAGTCGGCTCCGCGCCACGCCAAGCCCCGGTCACGTGAGAGGTCGAGGGGCCGGTCGCGGAGTCCTCATCGGTCGTCGGGGTCCAAGTCTTCGCACTCCTCCGGTAAGTCGAAGCATAAGAAGTCGAAGAAGCGTCATCGCTCGACGACTTCCCCTCGCCGGTCTCGCGACTCGGCTGAGGGTCCTGTCTGCACCGTCCCCGCGGCTCCGGGAGTGCCTGTGGAGCCGTCCCCGCATTACCCGTCCTTCCCGGGTTCGGGGGCGACTCCGGCCAAGATACAAGAATTCCTGCCGGCCATGGCCCGCCTCTTCGGGCCTCAAAGTCCCCCCGGTGCGCCTTCGGGCCCCGCGGGCCCTGATGGGGTTTCCCCGGCGCCGCCGGCGACTCCGGTCCCGGCCCCGCCTGTAACACCAGCCTTGGTCCCGGCCCCGGCTCCGGCCTCGATCCCGGCTCCGGTGCTGCCACAACCCCCATCGACGCCGGTTGACCTGACGGCACCTCCACCGGCGCCGATCTCTCCGGTGCTGTTCCCGATGCCGCCCGGGGCTCCGGGCGGCGTCGTTCCCTGGTTCTCTCCGGCGCCGGACCGACGTCGCTCGACGCCGGCTCCGACGCCGCTGGGACTTTGGGTCCCACATGTCCCTCCTCCTCCTCCTTATTTTGAACCTGAATTGGAGGACGGAGATAACTGGGAGGGGTCTGATGACCCTCTCACACAACAGTGTGAGTTTGATCAGGACTGGACTGAGGAACTTGGGGATGCCAGTGGGCTGGACACCTCCCCTGACTCTGGCATGCTGTCTCCTCCATCCGTGGCAACGGAGGAGGGAGCAAACTTTGCAACGGTGTTGCGTAGAGCAGCTGGGGCCTTAAACCTCCAGTTGCCTACAGTGGCTGTCAGGACTAACATCCTGACGGAAGTGCTTCAGCCGGCGGCTACCTCCTCGGAGCCACTGCTACCGTTCAACGAGGCGCTTTCAGACGTTCTTTTGGGCACCTGGTCCAAGCCCACCACAGGGGCTCCTGTGGATAGGAAGGTGGCCCTACGCCATCGCCCTGCTCCGGGCGACCCCCCGTTCCTCTCTCTACACCCCACCCCTGAGAGCTTGGTGGTCCAAGCCTCGGCTTCCTAAAGCCCCTTCCCTACCGCTCCCCCGGATAGGGAATCCAAACGCCTGGATCAATTTGGGAAGAAGGTTTTTTCTTCCGCCAGTGCTGGCTTGCGGTCAGTCAACACCACTAGCCTCTTGGGCCGATATTCCCACTCCTTGTGGGACTCGGTGGCGCAAGTTCTGCCCCAGTGTCCTGAGGAGGTCCAGACACTGCTTTCCCGCACCATTGCGGAGGGAAGAGATGCGGCAAAGTACACCATCAGATGTGGCCTTGATACCGCCGACTCGCTAGGCAGATCGCTTGCGACGACAGTGGCGCTGCGCCGTCACGCCTGGCTGAGGACCACTGGTTTCTCGGGTGATGTCCAAAACTCTCTTATGGACATGCCCTTTGATGGAGTCAGTCTTTTTGGTACAAAGGCAGACCATGCGCTGGAGCGCTTTAAGGACTCGCGGGCTACAGCCAAGTCTCTGGGCCTTTCTGTTGTGCGCCCTCAGCAACAGTCTGCTTTTTGCCCCTTTCGTGGCCACGGAAGGGGCGCCCAGTCACGTCCGCTGCCCAGCCACCGGCCCGTGCAGCAAGCGTCTTCGCGTGGCCGTGGACGTGGCTCCCGCCGTGGCGGGTCAGGCAACCAGCGTGCGGGTCAGGCCACCAACTCCGTCCCGTCCGCGGCCTCCAAGCCCTCCAAAGTCCTTCCTTTCAGGGGCACAGCACGCCAGTAGGGGGCAGGGTCCGCCATCACCTTCACCACTGGCGTGCCATCACCTCGGACAGGTGGGTTTTGGACATTGTCCGAAGGGGCTACTCCCTCCCCTTCGAGACCACCCCCCCAGCCATGCCACCTCAATTTCACCGCATGTCAGGGGATCACTTGGTGCTTCTGCAGAAGGAAGTCACGGCCCTCTTGGCCAAGAGGGCCATCGAGCATGTTCCGACCCCAGAAGTAGGACTTGGTTGCTACTCCCACTACTTTCTGGTGCCCAAAAAGGACAAGGAGGACATGCGTCCTATCTTGGACCTCCGGAACGTCAATCGCTTCCTCCGGAAGGAGACGTTCAAGATGCTCACCCTAGCTCAGGTCTTGACTGCTCTCGACCCTGGAGACTGGAGACCAGGCCTACCTGGTTCACGGTAGGCCTCGAGCATTTTCAGTTCACCGTGCTCCCTCTTTCTGAGGTTCTTCTGTTCCTTCTTTCTCTGGCCCAACAGGGTTCTGCCCTGGGTACCATCAAGGGCTATCTTTCTGCCATTTCGGCCTTCCTCAGGCTCCCTGATCAGCCCTCCCTTTTCAAGTCCCCTGTTGTTAACATTTTCTTAAAAGGCATTACTCACCTCTTCCCTCCTGTTCCGTTTGTGATGCCTCAGTGGGACTTGAACTTGGTTCTTACCTTTCTCATGTGCGCTCCCTTTGAGCCTCTACATAATTGTCCTCTTCGTCTTCTGACTCTGAAGACAGCCTTTCTGGTGGCCATCACCTCCGCTCGGCGGGTGAGTGAGCTCCAGGCTCTATCTTGCAAACCTCCCTTTCTGTCTGTCCATCCAGACAAGGTTGTTCTTCGGACGCGTCCGTCCTTCTTGCCAAAGGTGGTTACTGCCTTCCACATTGGGCAGACCATCACTTTGTCCACCTTCTTTCCGCCTCCGCATCCTTCCAGAGAGGAAGAGAGGCTCCACCGTCTGGACCCAAAACGTGCGCTTTCCTTTTATCTCAACCGCACACAACACTTCCGGGTGGATGACCAGCTCTTTGTTGGCTACGTGGGCGCCAAAAAGGGTCGGGCGGTGCACAAGAGAACCATCTCCCGCTGGGTAACCTTGTGTATCAAAGCCTGCTATTCTTTGGCTAAGAAGGAGCCTCCTGTTGGGCTGCGTGCCCATTCCACCAGGGCAACGGCTGCTACCACGGCTTTAGGCCGCGGTGTTCCTCTGCAGGATATCTGTCAGGCAGCTACCTGGGCCTCGCTGCACACATTTACAAAGCATTACTGCCTTGACAGTCAGGTCCGGAGGGACGGCTTCTTTGGCCGTTCTGTCCTCCGGGACTTCCTTGTCTGATCTTTGTTCGCAGGCCCACCACCGGGGTTGGTATTGCTGGGGTATCTATTCTAAGGTAAGGAATCTGTCACTAACGTATCTCTTTCAGATGCACAAGTTACTAACTTGTGTAACGATATATCTGTAAGAGACAGTAGTTAGTGACAGATTCCTACCGCCCACCCATCCTCCCCGTTCTGCGAACTGATTTCTAGGGTTAAGGACATCCCTTTCAGGGCCCTAGTATTTTTCAGACACCTATGTCAGCTTCTTGTATGGCTCTGCGTTCCTGGCGCGGAAAGTAGTGTACAGAACTGACGTCCTCGCGCAGGGGCGGCGTCTAAGTACTGCCCGCGACATCATCCCGGCGGCAACTAAAGAAACCCTTTTGGTTTTTTTGTAGTTATGTTTTTGTACAGTTTTGAATTGCACAGACCCGGCCACAGAGCATTTGAGTGCTTTACAATAGAACTAGACTACCTTGTGCATTTTGTTTCTTTTTAGGCATATGGAGATTAAGTGATTTACCCAGAATCATAGTATATTGAGCCCAAGATGGGATTTAAATCTGGTTCCAAAGTCTGCATCTCTAGCCATCAGGCCACATCTCCTCTCATCTTTGCCAAGCACTCCCTACTAGACCAAATTCTCCATTCCTTTTCTAGTTTCACCAAGTATTAAATAAGGCCCATTTAAATGTTTACACCCTAGCCTAAAGACCACTTTAGTAGTGAAAACTCATGTTTTCCAAAACAAATTGTAATCCAGTTTCATACTTACTCATACCTAATCTTTTGGTCATCCTTCATCAATTGATCTGTCCAGGTGATCATATTTTGCATCCGCCCACCACATCATGTGGATTGTGTCAGCCCACTTCAGCCACCGGCTCTCTGCACTGTGAATGACGGATTTTTGCTTTTGCAGATCTGTTAAAAGTAATCCTCTTAAGTGTCAGGGCTGTTGGGTCACCCTCTGGTTTTTCCTTTCTTTGTTTTCCATTTTTTTAAATTTATGAACTTAGATATACAATTAATTTTTGTGAAGGTTTATTTTTGACATTTTTTCTGCAAACTTATGCACCTCACCTTTATACAGTTGCATTTTTACTTTTTATTACTTTTAAGTGTTTAATGTCTATTTCATTTGTTTGAAAAAATACAAATTAAAATAAAAACTTTGCAGGCTCTTGAAGGCCAGACAAATTCACCAGTTAGGAAGCACACATTTATCCATTGGTCTGTACAAGTGTCATTCCTATTTTGGTTCTGTCCAGTGTGGGGTGGTGGGTAAAGCCACTTCATCCATTGGATGCCTCGCACTCTTACTAACTGCTTTTTTTCTGATTACAAGTGGATAGCTGCCTGATTAGGAGTGCACTTAATTGCTGGTGCAAGTGTGCCTGAACTGCCGGGCCACTCCTGTATTTTAAAATGTATTATATTTCTGCCATTTTTTGGGCATATACTTGCAAAAAAGGAAATACATAAATATTTCTTTAAAAATTAAACGCTTACCAAAGCCAGAACTATTCGCTTTGTCAATGCATGTTAAATTTGAAAATTGTTATTTCCACACAGGGTAGCCAGGACTTGGAGGGGCAGAGAGAAATTAAAACTGCAATAGGACTGCCACTGTTTTTATTGAAATTTTGTGTTGAGCATGAAATTAGTCATGTATAATTTTGTGGGAGACCCGACTACCATTTCTAAGAACTTAATTTTGGTGACTACTGGTGCACATTTGTTCTGTGTGTGATATCTGATAGACATGTAGCCGCAGATTCCTTAACTTTTGAATTCTCCCCAGGCGTCGGACTGGATCCGGAAATTTTTTCTGCAGTCCCTTTGTGCACCGGGGGACGGCGCCTTACGACTCCGTGATGACGTCGGCTCCTGTTGTGACGTCAGTGGAGTCATATAAGTCCCCTCCGGCACTCAGACGTCAGTTTCTTCTTTTCCGTCCTGTAACCCAGATCCAGCGATGCGGTTCTTCAGGCCGTTTTTTCTGGTCTATTTTGACAGCTTTGTCGTTGGGAACAGCGTGCCTTTCTCCGATGTCGTCGGACTTTAAGCCTTGTGGGTCCTGTACTTGACAAATGTCGGTTACAGATTCGCATAACGTTTGTATGTGGTGTTTGAGAGAACACCATGACTCTGAGGATTGCGGCTCCTGCCAGAGTCTGAAGCCGAAGCCGCTCAAGGAATGCCGTATGAAGTTGCTGGCGGCACGTCTGTCGCGTTCCTTGGAGACATTGCGGCCTCTGTCATCTTCTTCCCTTGTTGAGGTCAGTTTACGAGGCTGTTCCAGGAGCCAGAGTCGTTCTCCAGGACATCGTACTTCAGAAACGTCCAACAGTAAGCGCAGGCGTTTGAAGTCTCAGCATCCCTCGACTTCACTGCATGAAGATTCAGTGTCCCATGTCTCCTCCCGCTCGCCAGTTGAGGCCGTTTGCGACTCCGCCTCGCATCTCCCCATCCTTGCTGGAGCTGGGGCATTGATGACCCAGCTGAGGGAGTATTAGATCCCTCTACATCTCATCTTTGGGGTCCCACCTTCCACTGGAGTGCCCATGGGCCCCAAGGAGGTGAGGGGAGCCATGACGGTGGGTTCGTCCTCGGTGTCAGTTGGGCCATCGGAGTCTGTGGGTCAGCGTCGGCCGACTCCACTGCAGCACCAATGGAAAGCCCTTAGGGGACTCCACCTTCGTCCTCCATGATTGATCAGCCGACTCCGACATTGATGTCGGCGGTGCTGATCAAAGTCTCCTCCTATCGACGTTGAATCGTTGCCTTCTCGACGTCGATCGGCGTCTGGATGCTGAGTCGGTAGAGCAAATTGGGGGGAGTGGCATTTTCACTGTCTTCTCAAGGTGAGACTTCTGGGAGTCGCCTTGTGGCAGGTGAAGCAAGGGAGTCTGGCCCTATTGAGCCCATTTCTGAAACTATTCCATCACAAGTGGAAGAAAGTTGGATATCTGCTCTTGGTGAGGCTAGTGGGCTGGAGTCTTCTCCAGCCTTGGGGCTACCTTTACCTCCTAGTCTCGCTTCTGAGGCAAATTCTGCCTTCCCAGATGTGCCTACGGTGGAGAAGTCCACTGACCCTTAATTGATGTCCTTTATCAAGGACAGTCGGGGGAAGAGCCTGTTCTTCCATACAGCGAGGTCCTCTTTGATATATTGTTGGGTACTTGGACCAAACCTGACACAGGTGTCTCGGTGGACCGCGCTATATCTCACAGGCATCTGCATGCTCCAGGAGATCAAGTTTGTCTCCTCAGACATCCTACCACTTGTAGCCTGGTAGTTCATGCGGCTGTAGCCTCTTGATATATGGATTCTTTACCTAAGACTTCATTAAACAGGGACTCTAGGAGTCAAGATGCATGTGGCAAGCACATCTTTGCTTCTGCTAGATCTGCGTTAAGGTCCGGGATGTTTTTCCCACGCTCTGTGGGGTTCTTGCAGACTATGTTGCCATCACGTCTTGACAGTCTCCGTTCTGTTGTTGAAAACTTGATTAGAGATGGCCAGTAGGCAGCTGAGCTAATAATCAGATGTGGCATTGATACTACTGATTCAGTAGGCCAGGCCACGGCCTCTTCAGTGGCTCTCCGGCGTCATGCATGGTTAACAACTTCAGGCTTTTCAGAGGCTGTACAGGCAACTGTAGTCGATATGCCTTTTGACCTTGCCCATCTTTTTGGGGCTCAGGCCGATTCAGCATTGAGACACTTCTGTGATAGGAGAAGCGATACAGAATCTTAATTACTCTTTCTCTGTTTTATGTAGTGATTTTTTTGGGTTATGATTCCTGGTGAAGGGATCATGCCAGTTTTGATGTGTGTTGAGCTCTTCTCCTGCACATGGGCATTTGTTACATGGAAATATGCGCCTCCTTGTGGAGGACTTTCATTTGGCAAGCTCAGGCCTAATTTGCTAGGCATTGACACATCCTTCTTTTGATTCCACCTGATTGGTGTTTGTGCAAGTGCAGATTTTGTTGCTTTAATACTGTCTGTAACAGTTTAAGTGGTATAAGGCATCCTGAGGTATATTCTTTTTTCCTCTGATAATGAGCTTTATGCTCAAGAGGTCATTTGCAGGTGTTGTGTCTTCTACTTAGGAAGTTTACCTTTTCGCATGCTTCTTTCAAAGCAGTTTTATATACTGGTATGTATTACTGTTCACTTGTAGTATCTCTTATAAGAGACATATTACTTATACCAATGATGAGACCTTGTATACAGATTGTATACTTGTTTCCTGTGGTAACTCTGAATTTCCAACTTGGGGTAATTTTGGTCTCTGGTTTCTCCAACGCAGTCCTTTTCGCTACTAAGAGTAGTCCACTTTGCATTGAATTCAGGTGGTGCACGAATACCCTTTGCGTTGGATAATTTTAAGATTATGCTCCCTGGTGATTGGGTCATGCCAGTTTTATTATGTGGGTTATTTACCTGCACATAGGAATTCGTTCCATGGAAGTATGCCCCTTTTTGCAGGAGACATTACGTTTGACAATTCAAGGTGTTTGATTTGTATTCTTCTGAATACTTAGTCTTTGTTTTCTCCATTTTTTGAGGTGATATTTATTCTTTTGTTCAATTTTAGAGCATGGTTGCTCTGTGGAGTATGCTTCTAAGGTTATCTAAGGTGTATTTTCTGTGTATTTACCTTAGGGCTGTTTACGACAATGTTTTACATGGTTGGAAAGATTTCTGTTTTATCTAAAGAGAAGGTTTGCTTTTTGAACCTTCTTCACTTTAAGAACATCCTGGATATTTCTATACTCTTTAGAATTGGTACTTTGATAGTTATACATTTTCTGTCAGGAGGTTGGATGTTCTCTGTCTCTTGGGGGACATTTTTCTTTCCCTATTAATCATTGTTATTTGATGTACCTTACCGCCCTTTAAGGGATCATAGTGTGAACGTATGATCTGGTACCTGAGCACGTGTCTGTCTTACATGCAGATTGGATTTTGGCTCATATGCTTTGTGCAAAATTACTCCAGCTGGGATTCCTTTTTCTGTATTTTTTAAGGGGTTTGGTTTATTTTATTCATATTGACCTTCTTGGCCAAGTGTGTTCGTGCTTGCTACTGGCAAGGACTCATTTTCATGTGGGTTTTCTTTAGGTAGTACCAGCCTGTTAAGATGTTTTTGACAGGCATCATTATTTTAGTGCTTAGTCACCCAAGGTGTTTCATTGAGGGTGCGATATCTCTCTTGATATTATATTGAATGGTACTTTGGGAATGGTTTTTCAGTTCCGTTTATCCATGTATGTATACACAGTTTACATAAGTGTGTTGCATATGTGTTTACACATGCTGAGATATTCTGCTATGTGTAATAAAGAGGATATTACATTTTAAAAAAATTGGTGTGAGATGCGCTTGCTTCTCTGTTCACTGTAAGTTTTGGGTTCAGATCTATATGTATGCAAGGCACGTGGATATATAGATCTGGGTACAATTGATCAACATTTATAGCAGATTCATGTTATGTTAGTGGTGATTTATAACGCGCACAGCTACTCGAATGAGTGTCCCGGCGCGAGCCCAGAAAGAACGAGAACAGTGAACAGAGATATGGCAGGAAGGAAACGAGCTTAATTGAATAGGAAAGTTTTGAGTTTTTTCCTGAATTGAATAGGGTTTTGATTCATATCTATTTAATTGCCATCTGTTCGTCTTTACGGGCTCTATGCATTGTGTGAACCTTTGGGTGGTCCTTTTGTCAAAATAAAATGTTAATATTTTTTTAAAATGGACTATGACGTTCTTCTGTCTTGATACTTGGATTGATCTTCCAGACCTGTCAATGAATGGGTTCATTCATCATAGTTTTAATTGGGAATGGATTTTGGAAGCTATTCGTTTTTGGGATTATCAGGACAGGTTACCTGCAGATATTTCTTTACTGATGTACAGAATGCGGGTTACATGGCATTCGCTTTGCAAGCTTTGGTCGCTTTGCTTTTAGCCCTTCTAGTCCAAGGACTCACTCATCCTTTGGGGGTTAAATACTATTGTCTGACTGTTGTCAGATGTCTTCTGACAGGGTATTATCCTGTTGCCTTTGAGGCTTTGGTTTTCCTGTGCCTGTGAGGTTCTTCCTTATTTACATTGTCTGTGGTCATTGCCACAGTTTTTATGGAGAGCCATGCACTTTTTCGTTTAATTCCTACGTAGGTCTGGTCTGTGGTCAATTTCGATTAAATGGTTCTCTGAGAGCTTTCGTAGGATTAGTTTGCAGACCCTCCTCCGGGTGGGTATAGCTATCGTATTTAATTCTTAAGTTAGGGAATCTGCGGATAGATGTCTCTGTCAGATGAACAAGGTACTTACCTTCGGTAACGTATTATCTGGTAGAGACACAGTCTAGCTGCAAATTCATTAACGCCCTGCCCATCCTCCCCACTCTGCAAACGATCTGTGCTGTAAGGGTTGTACGCTTTTCAGTACTGGTTTTATAAACCTGTAATCACTGTTTCACGAAATTGTGTAATTCAACAGACCATTTGGTCTTACTACTTAAAACTTGATTTGGAATTGCCATATCTTTCATTTTCATTTGCTTCGTCAAAACATTGAGTCTTTCCTTATGGGCCTTGTCTGGGTATTATCATACCATTTATTTCCATTTTCTAACTGTTTTAAAGATACATTGATGTTTTTTGGTGGCACACTGTTTCCACAGCCAGTTTCTACAGTTGCTCTGCGTTTTAGTGTGGAAGGTTTCACAGAAGAAACTGATGTCTGCGTGCCGAAAAGGACTTGTATGACTCCACTGACGTCACATCCGGAGTCGACGTCATCACAGAGTCGTAAGGC
This sequence comes from Calotriton arnoldi, assembly GCA_963921515.1. NCBI lineage: Eukaryota > Metazoa > Chordata > Amphibia > Caudata > Salamandridae > Calotriton > Calotriton arnoldi. Next base: position 2,366,310 of record CAWUFW010000018.1, read on the forward strand.
GCCATCCCCCGTTGCGCAATGGGACTGCAGAAAAAATTCCAGATCCAGTCTGACGCCTGGGGAGAATTCACAAGTTAAGGGCTCTGCAGCTAGACTGTCTCTTCCAGATAAGGCATTACCAAAGGTAAGTAACTTGTTCTTCTAGTCATTGAATATGTGAGTGTTGGACATTCCAGGCTGGTCAGTTAGTGCCTGGCCGTCTTGGGATGAACTTGCTCGAGTTGTGCATCTGCATTGAAGCATATTTCTACACATCGATATTTGTGTGGTGACTGTCCTGTACAACACTACACCATGCATGAAGACATGTTCAAATACCTTCAAAATATATTGCGTTGGACATAGGTGTTTGTAATAGTGTCACACATCATGTATTGAAATTTCACACATAATCCCAAACAAATGAACATGTCACAAATATGCAAACTGAAAACTTGCTGTTATGACTTACCTAACGGTAGTTGTCAACATGAATGTCATGGAGGAGGTAATAGGAAAGATTCAGCTTTGCACATTGGAAGGAGCCTACTCCAGGGTTGATGTCAGGAGCGACCCCTGGAGATGAGAGCGGTGGGAGGGGGGACGGACTCGACCGACGGCGACGAGGAAAAATTTAATATTTATTTAATTTTCCCTCGTCTGTCGAGTACCCCCGCCGCATCGCTCTTACCTGCACTGGCCGCTCCTGTTTGATGTAGATGTTTTGGGAACAGATCAGCAATTTGAGCTTGCTATCTAGTCACTCTGCAGATTAATTAATTAGTATGACCAGGCATAGCATTCAAACATATGAAGACCTTAGTTCCACTCTACTTGTCTGTTACAGCTCTGGTGCTGCAAGGAAAATGTTCCTGCTTGTGGGGAAGTGACAAAAGTGGGTCATGTTTCCATCTAACGAGATTTTTAATTTTATGACATAATCTCTTTAATGAGTTTCCATACAATGGTGGGTTGTATTTGTGAGATAAGATGGTCCTTCAGCGGATGGGGGTAGGCTTGCGATGATTTGCCATGTTTAAAACATGAAATAGACCATATCATGTCCTTGGTACCGTTCTTGGAAGTTCCCTCGAATTGGGCATCTTTGTTATCAACCTCTGAAGATTAAGGAAATCTATAAATTCCTAATAAAAAGCAGTGTTAAGCACGACAGCCACCAGGCCAGATGGCAACGTCTGTCACTCCAGAGACGTACTACGTCGTAGGCATTGGTTATCGGTGAACGTGCACAAACAGTTGCACTTTCTAATAGGGAGGCTCTAAGGCACCGGAGAATACCGGCCCTTCACAGCAAGGTACTAAGTCCAACAGCAGTTAAAGGCGAGTAACTTAGTCTTTTAACTACCAATACTTCCGCCCTAAGAGTGAATGTATTTAAGAGATACCATGTTAATTATTCAGCTTTAATAGTTATCTCCGTCACGTGTTGTTAACATCTCTTCTGTTGCAGGTTAGAGACGAGCAGTAGTGATGGAATCCTGTGGAAAGGAAGGCCTTGGGCAGCACTGCCCTTCCTTGCTGTTTTGACTAATTCCTCTAAATCTTACATGATAATTTTGATTGCTGATTGCAAACCCTCCTTGTCGTGCATCTCTTTGCTGAATATCTTTTCTGTTTAATCCATAGATTGAGGAAGAGATGGTGGCATTGCAGAACGAACGCACGGAACGCATACGAAGCCTTTTGGAGCGGCAGGCCAGAGAAATCGAAGCCTTCGACTCGGAGAGCATGAGGCTAGGGTTTAGTAACATGATCCTCTCAAACCTCTCCCCCGAGGCGTTCAGCCACAGCTACCCGGGAGCTTCTGGTTGGTCCCACAATCCTACTGGGGGCCAAGGAGCTCACTGGGGTCATCCCATGGGAAGCCCACAACAAGCATGGGGTCACCCCATGCAAGGTGGGCCTCAGCCATGGGGTCACCCCTCTGGATCCGTTCAAGGATTGCCTCGTAGTAGCGCAATGGGGGTCCGCAACAGCCCCCAGTCTCTGAGGCGGACAGCTTCAGGGGGACGGACAGAGCAGGGCATGAGCAGGAGCACAAGTGTTACTTCACAAATATCCAATGGCTCACACATGTCTTATACATAACTTTCAGCAAGAGGTGGAGAATGGCAATTCCACTGGAGCCATTTGCCAATGGGAACTGCCTACAGCCATTCATCACAGTAGCCGCCTCCCACTGGTACTGTGGCACCTAGCTTCGTGCACATGGTGTATTTTATTCCTTTTGTAAAGCATTATGGTTTGTGTTTACTAACTCGGATGTCATAGAATTGGGCTGCAGGATTTTTTTCTTGTGGAAATTAAGGGGAGTCGGGGAGGGAGAGGTACAGGAAAATAATGTAAGAAATGTTCTTGATGACTGTCATCCAAGCTTGTTTTCCTCAACACTGCTGCCAAATCTAAACCCTTTACCGAGCACTCCTGATTTTCCTGCAGGCACTGGTGTCCCTCAACAGCTGGCCTGATTTAAGTACATGATTAGACACTCCATTTTCATGTTACCAGGTTACATTCGCACGAGACAAGACCATCATATTCTAAATTGTAGTTGAGTTGGCAGTGAATTCGTCTGATTGAATGTGTCTACAAGATAGTTCATCTGTTTCCTGCAAGCCTTTATGCCCCAGCGCTCATTATGCCATAGCCAAAAATATTTGTTGAGGGTTGACTCATTCTGTACACTTAGGTAACCACAACATCCAGAAGGTGCAGCCCTCATTGCTACGTATGAAAAAGCCCACTGGCTACTAAATCTGAGATAATGAATTGCATTCTTTTTTAAACATTTTTATTATAATTTAGTCGGAAAGTCATTACCGCTTCCACCTACTCAGAAATTTTTGCAGTCTAGTGACAGATCAGCCTGCGCCTTGTTTTTCGGCGATGTTTGGTCAGTCAGTGTCAGTTTACCGGTGCATTTTTATTGTTTTCTGACTTGATAAAGTATAAGTAGAAATAATATAATTACATGTTAAGTTGATAGTTTACCTATCTGATTTTCCGATTGCACTGCAAATCCCTACGACTCAAGAGAGGAGTCATTACCTGACTTTTCAAGAGAGCATCTCTGCTTTCTGTTAAAAGAACGACAGTCAAGCTGAAGACACCCGTCTTACAGACGGTTTTCTGCAAGACTGCCGTGTTAGCCAAGTAGCTGTTACAGCGTTCTTGTTACACTACACACCCACACTTGGAATTCAGTTTTAGGCAGACTGACAGTTGCTTCCTCTGTGCCATAAACAATCATGGTGGAGCTGAACCAGTTTTATTGTCGCAGCTGCCGACACACTTTTATCGCTGTTTGTGTAGACCGCATTGAATGGGAGGCTTCGTTTTGTTTCTCCTCGTCATTTCCATTGCCTGTAGCGTTTAATTTTACCTCTGATCTCGTTTTCACGCAAGCTTGGGTTTCGCTCGCTCATTTTCTGCTTTGGTATTGCTTGTGTACATTTTTTTGGTTACGAGTAGCAGACGAATGTGTTTTTAAGCGGAAATCGTTTACCTTCCTCATTCAAATCCATTCTTCACTTAGCAAACAAGTGCATGGGTGCGATTTAAATGTCCCCTTTTCTTAGCTCGCGGTAAAAAAAACGTTTTGCACCGGATGGTGAACACTCAGCAGGACAATGCGTTCAGCAGGGCTGTACTCGGGAATCGTTGTCACTGTATCCAATGTAACCATTACAAATGCGCATTAAATGCCAACGCCTCTCGCGTGCTAGCACTTTAAACACAGTGACAACATTTCCATTACTATTGCAAAAACATCTAAGAGGGTTGCGAATATTAAATCTCCAGAGTCCGCTTTGTGCCATTGTTTAACCAATTATTTATCCATACAGATTCCACCATGCAAGAGATGGAAATAAAAGGAAAATGAATCGGTTTCTTTGCCAAGGCCTCTTAAAACTTGATTTTGTTTACACTAAACTGTTTTTTATTAACATGCCAGTTGATTAGTGATATGTCTCTGACACTTTTTATACACGTTAGTCCCGTGCCGAATACGTCAAAGTATTAGTTCCATAAATATGTAATCTGCTATTAAGCCAAAATGTATCAGTTTCTAAAACTATTTTTAGAGTCACCTGTTAAGTTAATATTTCGTTTGAACACTGATGTCACATACCAGAGGAGGAAAACGAGAACTAAAGCCCCAACCTAAAAAAAGAAAAAGCGTTTTCTGGGATATTCAAGAAGAGTTTCGTATGGTTGCCCCTGGCATACATTTGAAGGCTAATAAGAGACATTTCTTGAGGGAATGATTGCGAAGTCGTTCCTACCATTGCCATGGCTTTAAGAGCTACAAGAAGGGCGGACCTATTCTGAGCAAAGCTGGCAATAACTAGAAAAATCGTATTTTCGTTAGGTAGTTGGGGGTAAGTTCATGCTGTAGTGTAGTTCCTGAACAAAGCAAAGCGGGCACTTTGACTGCATGTCCTCACACACCAGCGTGCTGGCTGGATTTCCCACCGTCTGAAGAGTAACCTTTGTTGCAGCATTCATAAATGTACCACATTGTCATAATACTAATTTGAATCGACGCTCTCATCTTGGACCATTTCAGCTGAAAAATTAAGATGCCTCTGGCAGACCGATCTGAAATAATAAGAGTGTACTATAATTGCTTCTCACTCATGCAGCGTTTGGAACACCACATGTAGAATCTACCACTTTCTGAGCCGGTGCAAATCTCTGCACTGTGTTAAATTTCTCAGTAGACAAAAAAAAAAAGTGATAAATATAGGTGCTGTGCTGTAATTAGTGTTCTTCGGTGGTAAGGATGTGCGAGGTTGTTAAGGGAAGTAGAATAAAGAAAAAATCAGCTGATCACTAAACTATTGACTGAATGCTGTCAGCTGTAGATAAATAAGTCGGTTGTTGACCCTTGCCTTTACAGGCATATCGCATGTCAGCCATCTTAAACAACTAGTTTAACATTGTTACAATGGAATAAAACATTTATTTAGCAGACTCCTAATATTGTAGCAATAATATTAATTTACTTTAAGTGTGAAGTTATCCTGTTTCACATGCTTAAATCCGTACAGATTGTTCCCTTGTGTGTATCTTGTATCTTAGTTTGTATTCCGTCTTTCACAGTAGAAAAGTCTTACTTCTTTCCAGGCTAAAATGCTTAATTTGGATACATTTATTACACACCATTTGCTCACCATTTGTCTTATATATGCCCCATTCAAACTCATATCCGCGCCCTATTTCACCCAGTGCACCAGAATGTGTGCTAGTTTTTCTGATGGTGACAGCTCTGCATGCCTCCCTTCTTTAGTTGACTTTGGCACCAGCAGTGATTTACTTTAGGACAATGAACTCATTGCCAAAAATATGAGCATTGTTGTCCCAAACTCCACAAAAAGTTTACGATATTGGAGTTGGTTATTTAAGTGCTCTGTGTGGTATTACACAATGTAGCCCTAAAAAGTGTTTTAATGCGGTAATCCATAGGTACTGCTAAAGTAAGAATAATTAAATTTAATAAATTAGAGTGTCCAGAGAATTCTAATCACAGGAAAAGGCGTTCATCACTGCTTGTTTATTTACTTTACAGGCACCCATTTAAGTCATAATAGAAGTGTTTGTCTTGTGAGCAGTCCCATTAAAGTTATCTAAAATGTGTGTTAAACAGAGTGGATATAATCTTCTCTACACTGATCATCTCCCCAGCCAACTCACCAAATGGCACCATGCCTGTCATTCCATTGATGCGCACAATGTCATAGACATTTGGTGTTTTCAAGATGCTCAGGCAAAACAATAAGGGAGCATCCACAAACAATTTTACATTCTAGTAGTTCGGGTCCCTAAGAAACCTTATCTTGCCATAGCAAGTTTCAAAGTCCAAATGCAGTAGGGCACCAGCAACATTTTATTTTTATACAAACCGGAAGGGCTTTAGCGAGTGTTCAGTCTCCACTTAGAAGGCAAGATTTTGGAATCCTCATGTTAATACATTGATAATTGATTTCTTAATTTCACGTGTTCTTTCTTCTTCTCAACTGATAGCACTTAATTGGATGGAGTGAGGTTTTAAACCTAAAATGTTAGTCACTGGATTGAAAGTTGAATTTTTATTTAGCGAAAGTATATATACGTCAAGCTAAAGGGATGCCGAGGAAATTAAGATAAGAAGACATTTGTGTTATGGATGCCTTGTCTACCTTTTGTGGCATAACCAGTTCCATTCTTGTAACAGTTCTAAAACCTTGACCTTGCTTAAACACTCATTTTCTATTTAACAAGACCATACAGGTCACCTGTAACTGACCGCTTTGATCCTTAGCATAAATGTTTTACAAGTAACAAGTCAATATCTAATGGTATGCCAAGTAAAAAGTTAGAAAAAGTTAGAAAAACAATGATTTGGGTGAAACCAATGTGCATAACATTGGAATTCAAATGACTTGTCCCATTTCACATTATCAGACTTTTTTTGCGCCGTATTTTGAAACATATAATTAAATCTATAGTAACTTACTTTTCCTGCCTGTGAAAATATTCACCTGCTTAACATGGAACAGGTTTTTCCAACAAAGGGGATATATGTCTTCAAAAGACAGTGGTTTGCAGATCCGAATAGCACAAAAAAGAAAAGTTGAGACCCAGAACATTCCCATCTGTTCCCAGAGTGTGTAAAACTTTTTAGAATTTTAGCCTATTGAATAGATTCAATGTATGATCTCGGTTATCTGGATTGCACATTACTAAAATAGACAGAAGGTTAATGGAGGTATTCTTCCTCAGCGTTTCCCTAACAAAGCAATCCAAATTCGTCATAAGGTTTAAGAAGATGGAAAGAAAAGACCCGAATTATCAACATTGTATACCTTTCAGTGCATTGTCTTTTGATCAGTAGCATGCACCTAGGCTATGTCTGATGTCCACATCAAACCCACCTCCTTGGCCTAATGTAGTGTGCCTAACAGTAGGGTGTACAGGCGACTGATGGACTTGTTGAGCGTTGTCTTTGCTCTTGTTTCCATATAAAAGGGAACATTTATACTTCCAAATCATAAATCTGGAATAAACATTCTCCATCTTGCTGCTTCAGACAGTTGCTTTAAAATCTAGCTTATCGCTTCAGACAATTTCTTTAAAATGGGATCTCACCTCACCAGATAGTGTTTTTTCATGCCTCAAGGGATTGAGGTCTTTTGAAGGCAAACATGTTGATGGCAACTGTTCCTTCCTTAGCAGTATCCGTTGACAGCATCTGTGTTCTGTTAATCTTTTGATAGTGCAGCACAGTTATGCCCATGCAGGCCCTGGTAACTTGTCAGAGAGGTTACGTCTGTCTCCTCATGATAATGGATATGATCGCCTTTCAAGAGCAATGATAAAACTCTGTGCCAGATATTTCTGGCGTTGTAATATCAAAATTGTAGCAGTCCAAATTAATTTAAAATTTTCCTCATAGTGCAGCAGTATTGCCTTTTACAGTTTCCATTGTTTTTTGATTGTTTTCTTACAATATTTCATACTGCCTTTCCTCTTAACTTCTGCCTGTACCACCAATTCATAAACTGACCTCAGTGAAGTAAAAAAATGCTGTACTCACTCTACATAGAAGGCTGTTTATCACACAATTTATTTATAAATGACTAATTAATGTTACTTTTGGTTAAGAGGTAACGTTTTTTCAGTTGCACCTGAGGAATTGAAAAAAGTTTGTTTTTCAAATAATAAAAAAAAAAGATCAGGGCATGGTGTCCTTCTGACAGTGAAGTAAAATGAATGCCGCAGGACCTTATGTCCTAATTTCAAAGCATGTATTGTGACCACACAAGCGGAAACCTTTCCACTAATTCAACCGATACAGGAAAATGAGTGCTTAAACTAAGCAAGATTTGACCACCAACAAAAACATTTACTTCAAAACATCATGAAAAATTAATTCTTTAGAACAGAATCACTTTTAATTTTCTTTTCTTTTATTATTGAAAACATTCATCTGTTTGCTAAAATCTTCAATTTCCTGCTTTGATGCTAGGTTACCTGTATATTTTTGAGCCTAGTTCGCATGCCCTCTGTTTTTGATGCCCTGGTTTTCTTTGAGGCGTCATTGCAGCAATCCTATAAGCATCTACCCACTGTTAATTCATGAATTTTAATTTGTGAGGTTAGTATTAATGGGGAGAAGGTGCTCAGTAAGCTTTAAATTTCGCCCTACTGATGTCAAATTGGAATAAAATTCCTTTAAATGCATGGATTATAATCCAGGACTTGTGGATGTAGCTTGAAGTCATACGAGTTGCGACTGAGCATCTCACTATACCCCTCGTGTGTAAACCAGTGTTGAGTTCAAAATCTGTTTTACTTTATTTGCTCAACGGACAGAAGCAAAGCTGCACGTTCTCACATATAAAAGGTAGACTAATTAGATATAATGTCCAAGTGCCTGTAAGAAAATTAATGCTATTATTGTACAAGGCATTCAAAGAGCATTCTTCGTGTAAGGCACATGTATGAATACAATTGTGCAAGGTATGCACGTGCTCTGCATTAGTTGGGAACATCATATTGAGGATATAAATCAACATCCATACCTGTCCATGGTTTCATGGCAAGTAGGATTAACACTATTTTATTAAGATGAGCCATCTTAAATTTCATACTCTTCCGATGTATAGGAAAACTGAATGTCAGCAGGGTATAAATTAACTAGTGGGGGAGAGAGATGTTTGCATGTGTTGAAAGGACACATTCAACTTAGTTTAAACCAAACACTAAACATCACAGTGAATAATGTTGTTTTCTCTATATTGACAAAGTGTATCAACTAATCTTTTGATATGTTTGTATTTCATACTGCGGTTTCGAATCATGCCAATTTAGTGAGTAGCTGCCAGGTTACATTTGTAGGGTTTGGAGCTGCTTGAGCCACAGACTATAAACGCGGGAATTTGCTTTTTTGTTCACTTCAAACATACTGGTTTTATCTAGCTTAGCTTGTCATCTATTTGTCAGCGTGAGCAGGCACATCAACAAAAAAAGCCTCACAGAATGGAAGCATGCATTTATTTTTTCATTACGTTTGTTGGAGAAGAGCTGTGTCATGAGATAGCTGTGTCAGGAGATTGATGTGGTACTGTGCAACTCAAATTGCTTAGTTTCGCAACAACTATTTCTTCAAGCAATTACACAATAGCTAGATGGCAGAAGCCAGGTGAAATAAGTCTGACAATAGAGGGTTACAAGTGTACTCCTTGCTGATTGGGCATCTGTTTTGCTGAGTGACCTCACCATATGTTACATATTGCCATATCCTTTGAAGCAAATGTTGGATACATTTGCCATAATCTATATGCTGGCAGATTGTAATACTCAAAATGTTACTCAAAATGACTTTAAAACAATTAGAATAATTTACCCCGGCAGACATTAAAAATGAGGGTAGGGCTAATCTGAGAACACAAGATTTTGATGATCATGGGGCTAGATGAGAAAGCACTGACCAGTCTTTTCCATGATACATAAAAGAAAAGGGGTCGGGGGGGGGGGAGGGTCATGCTCACCTTTTCCATCAGCCAAAACTCATTAGGTTGTCCATCATGGTGCCGAACTAGCCATTCTGCCTCTTTTTCATTTCCCCAGTAGGCTGCATGCTAGGAGGGAGGGCAAAGGTGGGGGAGGTGGTGGGGCTTGCAAACTTTCAGAATGGATTGACTGCCTTCAAGCAGCCATGCCCTCAAAGACCCATTTTGGTCGTGCCTCTTGCAGTGTGGTGCTGGTGTGAAAACGTTTGCCAGGGCTAAGTTTTGGATTCCAGTCCTAGCCTGATCTATCACTCCTAATCAAGATGTTAAAGAATGTACTACTGTGCCTTTGCTGGCCCTATTGCTTTCTGTGAGATGGCCACAAGCACTACAAGTGGGTACTATGCCCCCAAAAAATGAAAAAGTCTGGTCACTCTAGATATTGGCCACCCAAGAGGGAAATGCCCATTCCTTATTGCCCTCTGCATGCACACAAAATGTGCCATATATTTTTTTGCCCACTCTCCATATAAGTTCTTCAGTGTCTTTTGTTACAGAGCATGGATAGACAGCACTTTCTTGAAAAAGTATTACCAGCTTCGTGTACCATAAAAGAGAGTTGTTGATAGGGGAAAGAAGAAGAGAGATGTGAGAATCATCAATTGAGCACTCATGGCATACTCAAGTGATTCCTTACAGATGTTTCATACCATTCTAAGTGTGTGACTCTGCTGTCAAGGTTTCAGACACCGGAATTAGGGTACTCGGCTGCAAAATCAATTGTCTTTACAAATCAAATCTAGCCAAGAGTTCATTTGTCTAGATATGTTTCTTGCTGTATTTTTCTGTTCCTCATTTATGGTGTAAAGCAGGGATGTTCAGAGGGCACGATCCATGCAATATTTCACGATGACCACTGATACCCCTTTATGCTGATACATTGATACCCTGTAAATGTACCAGCACAAAATTGAGAGAATGCCCAAAAATCTAGGAGCAAGGGAATGCATACCACAGATTATTTATAATCAGTCCTTCAGTGACTCCTGATTTAAGAAATTTCATCTCAGAAATGTTTCACTTGTGGTGAAGTAACATGATTTGCTGATTGAATGTAATTTTTTGTATGTTTGTTTGTTTAACAATTCACACCCATCAGAAATATGCCAACCCCTGTTCAAGTCATATTAGCATCATTACTTGGAGTGCATTTAAATGACAGGAGACCAGATGTAGAAAGGTTCAAAAATATCATTTATTTTACCATTTAATTAATCCATTTGTTCTTAATCGAATTCATGCTTTAACATATCTTGCTATGGATTGTTCAGTAGTAAAGCCAATCATATTTCACACTTTTATGCCTAGCTTGAACTCGAGCGAGGCCAACATGAAAATGTAGAATAGGCCAAATCAACTTGGGGACGAACCCGAAATAGCTTCATCCTTCTAGCTTAAGAGAGTTAGATCTTATGATGTTTCTCCTTATGGCTATTTGGAGAGATTCTTCTTCACAGTGTTGTCGCATTTGGGACATTTGTTGGTTTTTTAGGTCTCTGGGAACATTGAAACAGACTCTTGGGCCTACTGTGACAACGGAAGACCATGAAATAAAGAGTATATAAAGGGTTCAGTCCCTTTTCTGTCCAAAGAATATGTTAAGTGAGGTGCATCACATTGGGTGCATAATCTTAATTCTGTAATGACACAGCAGGATCACCTGAAGTACGATATGTGATTTATACTCATTGGTATGTTTTAGGGAACTGTGTGGTCACACTAAAGAAGGCTTTCTGTGACAGTCCAAGGGAACCCAAAACATATTTACTGGCTTATGGTTTAAATCTAATAACTTAGCTGATTGAAGTTATCTTAGGGCCTGGTTACAAGTTTGGCGGTGCGGGACCGCACCGCCAAACCCGTGTGTGCCTATTGACTTTTGTAGTCACTGGCTGGCGGTTCTTTGGCGTTCCCACGGCGGTGCCTAGGAAATAGGCATCGCAATGGGAACATCAAAGGCAGTACCTTCACAGCATGGACTGGTGCAGTACATGCAGTGCAGGTACTGGGGTGCATGCACACGGGGGGCACAACATGTGTACCCCATGTCCCAGAGGCAACAGGGGGCCCTAAAGGTCCCCCTTTGTTTCCTCGCCACCACGGTTTCCATGGAGGAGGAACCGCCATAAAAACCGTGGTGAAGAGGAAACTCGTAATATGCTTGGCAGGACCAAGCATATTGCAGCCTCAAGACTTCTGTGCCACCTCCAGGGATCTCTGATCCCTGGCGGGGTTGCAGCGGTGCAATGGCGGTCCGACTGCCCTAGCTGTAATAGGATGGTCTGAAGACTGCCACTGCCGTGCCCCACAAGTCTGGCGATCCGTGGAACGCCAGATTCGTCATCAGGCCCTTAGAGTTTAAACCTGGGGTAACATAGGCTTTTCTATATTATAGCAGTGACCTCCCCTGGGGTACAAACCACTTGTGAGGGAGTGTAACCGATGGTGGATTTGTTTTTAATATTGTTTCATACACTCCGAGGAGTGTTTATTTATACAGGTAGCTCTGAAGAATTGGGAATCTTACAATTAGTGAATAAGCTGTAGCAAGACATGCAAGCAAATTATTTTGTATGATAATCTTATCATTAATGAATTGCCAGGATACATTATAAAAATGTTTTTCCTTTGTACAGGTGGTCCTCTTAGATTTGTTTACATTATTTTTTCTAAAACTTATGAAAGTGGCTTGAGATGGTGCTGGCATAGAATAATGGCTGTTTTATAAAACAAAAATAAAATACTAGATGAAATCATAAACATAGTTTACTTGCACTGCACAAGCAATACATTTTCAAAGTCAAATGTTTTTAATAAAGAATAACTTAAGGACTTGCAGATTATGTGCTACCATGAACATTTGTCAGTTATCCTTAACTCCACAACTTACGTTGAACATTGAAGTGATTGAAGACCTTAGTTGAAAAGCTGAAACAGAAAGTATATAGTTGTAGAAAGAGATTGGAGCATGTTGGGAGTTATAGTTCATTGGCAGAAATTGGTTTAGAATGTTGTAGGCTGTCACAGTTAAAAGCAATGATATTAAAGATATTAAGTGATTAAAGTTTTGAACCTCTAGATTGTGGAAGCAAACAAAGTCAGGGAGTATGTTTTCCCCAGTACATTATATTTGCTCATGTATAATGGTAAAGAAAGCATGATTGTGGTTCTGTTGAAAGAGGCTGCTAGGTGTATGTTCAGTATTGCATGCACAGTCAGAAAGAGGGATTCATTGTCATCACAATCAGGTTTTCTAAAATACATTCTTTTGAGTGTAGGTGATTTTGAAAAGAGGCAACTACAGTCTGTGTATGATCCACATACATAGTTCTGTTCATAAAGATTTTGACTGGCAGAATCTGCTATGAAGTAGAGGTGACACCGCTCCAACTGCATAGGATTGTCTGTGAATGTCCAGTAGAAAAGTGAAATGTGTCCTCTTATCATCTACCTGTGTCTTTTATACTCTCCATATCTTCGTGCCCCCCTCAGCATCTCACATAAACACACACATAAGGCTGGATATGTGGATGTAAATAAGGATCTTTAAAGAAGATACTGCATATTTCACAAAATATCCAATCTATATTGTAAATGCTTAATAGCTTTTTACTAAAAACGTACGTTGCTTACATTTGAAAAAAATCTTATTTATACGATACTGTGGAGATCATTAACCCACTTAAAACTTTTAAGGTTCAAAATTTGGGTCATGAGCGTTAAGTGGGGTAATGTAGCTGCTGGACCCACTTAATATGCAAACCAAAATTGTAGACAGTGCATTGATGAGGGTGAGATTAAAGAGAATTGTGGATATTGTATATTTTAAGAATTGCTTGTTAGTATTGTGAAAGGATTAAACTAAAGAATTGAGATTTCTAATATAACTATTAACATAAGTTTTAACATAAGTTGTCCCACTGTGTTCAGTGCATTTCCAAAGTACAGTCTATCTTCTAACCGGTACCTGCTAAGAGAAAACTAAGTAGCCTATTCAAGTGCTCCACTGACCATATCCTTTTCTCTTTCTCAGCATGTTTCCAATTTTTATTTGCACTTTTATTGCGAAGGTTAAACATGTTTTACCTTCGCCCCTAATCAATTCTCATTTTCAAGATCCACCACTCAACTTCAAAATGCCTTCTCTTTTACACAATTATTCTGCAACTGTTGGGCAATTTTCATTTTGCCATTAAACTAAAATCCTTCTGCTTTAATCAGTTGATTTTTGTGTTATTCATTTTAATGAACAATGATGACCTTGTTGGTTTTGGAAAGTTTATGGTTGTGTTGTAAATGCACACCTGAAACAGCATTGTTACACATCCTGATTTCTAAAGCTGTACATCTGGGCCTTTGCTTAAGTCCTCCCTCTGCAGTATGTAGCCATTTGTTTAAGGACACTACACTTAAAAAGCCTCAACCCTTCAGCATTTGTGACTGTTTCTGTTTACTCTTGTCTCATGCTGTAGAGGGTCCCAGTGTCTCTGTAGACTTAAAGTTTAATGAGCTCTGTACTATTTTTTGCATCCCTCTATGCTGCAACATAGAGAACAAGGAACACGCACTGTGTAATGTAACTTTATTTTTCCCCTTATGCTAGGTGATGCATCCCACCTTTTAACTTTGACACAATCCCTATCAGTCCCCACTCTACAAAAGCACTCAAGCAAGGGGGCAAGTTTAGCACTTGTATGCCAGAAACCCAAAAAGCCTTCAAGATAAGATGCATGAAAAGACTTGATGGTTTTTGCATCCGGTTGGTGTAAATATACATGTAAATCTATGAGCTCTCACCATACACAATTTGAAACATGCCTTTTGGAGCAACAGTGATTATGTGAATGTGGGATTATTTCCTGGAAAAGGAATGAGGTTCACTTTGGCTACAGTACATTGTATTAATTAGTGATCTGGAGACCAACATAGATTACTTTAAGACGTTTGTCCAGTCCGGTGCTAATGGTCCACTATAAAGTTCTTGAGGACCCATTTACTGCCACATCTGTTTGCCATCGATGACTCAACAGGTGTGCATTTTGACTTCCATGAAGAGCACCAACTCTCAAGGTTTAATGTACAGTATTGTCAGTATTCTGGTATTCTTCTGGTTCAACATGCATTATAGCCCGTATATAACCTGTATTAAATGTATAGATTGTGCATTTAAAGCTGTTACCAAGTTGTCAAAGAATAAGAGAAAAGGAGGGGTCTGTGTAATATTTTGTTTGTAAGTATCCTTTGTATCATAGCAAAGGAAATGCTAAAAAAAAATCAACTGTAATAAAGTAATTTTAGTATGTGCCTGTTTCTCTTCAGTTATTTTTAACTCCATCAACTTGTTGTGTGCCGTCTGTTTAAATAAAAAACATATTTTAGAAACAAAAGAATACATATGAGATAATGTTTAGCACAATAAAACAAACACCAATATCACGTGAAAAAAGTGTAGTTATTTACAGAGGTCAATTAGTAATACAGAAGAACATTCCGCGGACAGATGCATTTTTCTCAGTTGACTCTTGACAGCTGCTTAGCACTGTGATCTTTTATAAGTACCTAGGTAGATGATTCCAGAAAACTATTCCTGCTGCTTTCAAATGTTTTCTCCCAAGTGTGTTTCTTTGCCATTTAGTATAGGCCAGTTTTTACTCTACGGAACATTGCATGTTTCTCTAACTAACTTACAGAGCACTTTAAGTTTGGTAAGTTTCAAAGTGCCTAGCCAAAGGTGGATTTCCAAATAAAAGCGAAAACATATATCTTGATCTGGCTTCAGCTATGATCCGGCCGAAAGCCAAGCATGCATTGGAAACCTGGTTTTGCCTTTCTCAGGATAAATAATATTCTAATCAACCTTTCTGATAGATCCTTCTAACTCCTCGCCTTTTGAATTCTCCCCAGGCGCCAG
The DNA here is from genome assembly GCA_963921515.1 of Calotriton arnoldi. Lineage (NCBI taxonomy): Eukaryota > Metazoa > Chordata > Amphibia > Caudata > Salamandridae > Calotriton > Calotriton arnoldi. Next base: position 2,381,778 of record CAWUFW010000018.1, read on the forward strand.
TCTTGATCTAGGATTTTTTTCTGCAGCAGCTAGTAGGTAGCACCCTCAGACTCTGCAGAAGCTTCATTCTGCCTCTGGAAATCCCGACTCGAAGCTGTATACCACTGCGTGTTAATGTCACTTCTATTTCTTTCTGTGCTCTTCAACTCAGAGCAAATGCTCCACTCGCTGTCTTTGTCGGTGTATGCCGACTCCCAATTATCTTTACCAAACAGCAGTGTACTACGGAAAACTTCTCCTCCAAAGACTACAGGCCTTAAACTGTGCTAAACCTGCAGGAAGCAGTCGGTCAGGGACCTGCAAGACATCTGCCTTTGCTTCTTAAGACTATAGGGATGACCAGAAGTCCTCTAACGGGAGCTTCCTATTGCTTCTGGGTCTATTTGGAGCACCTATGGGCCCCATCAGTCCGCTGGGGCCTCCATTTGGATTTCCAGTGGGGCCCTCCTCAGTGGATTTGACCTCACTAGACTCTCACTCAGCTCCATGCCGGCACTAGGTCATGCGTTGACACGTTTGTCAAAGGCCATGGTGGTTCAGGCCAGTTACTTCCAGCCTTGGCTCCAGAGGCACTGGTTCTTTATCTAATGCCAGAGGCAGATACAAAGCCAAGTTTGCCTAGATCTTTTCCGATGCCATGCTAAGAAATAACCAAAGCCTAACCCCTAGTCTTAGAAGACTTCCCTAAGTTGCCAGTGCCTCAACACCAATAATAGCTGGAGGCTATTAGTGGATCCAATTCTGATGTGTTACAGGACATTCCGCATGTTCGCCCATGATGATGATGATGATGACAGTGTGGCGGCATACAAATTGTTCTCTACTTCGCTGCAGTTGTTCTGGGCTGTATTTAGACCTGTAAAATGTTGGTGGTCTTGACACCTCTTCTGAGACTGAGTTGGACTCACCCTTGGCCCCCGTACCTAGAAGGGTGCCTCCTTTGCGGTGGTAGATTGCAGAGCCACTAGAATTGTAGTAACCCAATGTGGAGTCAAACGCTAATTTGCACAGAAATATTGCAGGAGGGTCCTTTAACTTCTGAACTGTTGCTGGCCTACAGGGAGGCCCTGACAAAGGTTTTGATAGCAGCAAACCCTTGATGAGTGCTGCCAGAGAGCCATCCAATGGCTAAGTGACATTGGCTGACACTGGGTGACTCTGCTATCTTCTAGAGACATCTAGCTGCAGATTCCTTACCTTTGAATTTCCCAGAAGTCAGAATGGATCCGAAAGATTTTTCTTCGAGCAATACCACTGCATACCAGTACGTGGCGTTGGTCAGCTCCGTTGTGACGTCGGCGGCGTCATCTATATAGGCACCACATCGGCACGCTGACGTCAGTTTGTTTTCTTTCCTCGCCAGCCAGCGCAGATCCGTGAAGAGAGCTACCCTGTCACTTTTTGACTTTGTCTACCCCCATTTTGGTGTGTAGGCTTTTCCATCATGTCTAAGAAGACTTCTGCTTTCAAACTGTGCAGCGCCTGTCACCGTGCCATGTCGGTGACCAACACACACCTGGTTTGCCTCTGGTGCCTGCAGCACGACTCTAAGTCATGCTCCGATTGCTGGGCCATGGCTCTGAAAAGTTTGAGGGAGCGGTCCCTAAAGTTGCTTGTACGCCGGCGCTCAGTACCACGTCGCTCTCCTCAGAGGTCTAGTTCACGGTCCCGGTCTAGAGGAAGGTCCAGGCACTGCTCCGGGAGTCCTAAGTCTTCCTCCTCCCACTCGAAGTCATCGAGTCGGTCAGGTAAGAAGCACAAAAAACATACGAAGTCGAAGCGTGCTTTGACTTCTCCTAGTCCATCGGCTGACACAACGGGGGAGTCTCGTTGTTCTAGAACTTGTTCTTCTGAAACTGCACCTGGGTCGGCTCCGCACTTCCCCGCCTTTCCGGGAGCTGTAGTGACCCCCGCCCAGCTTAAAGAATGTCATCACACCATGCGCCTCATGTTTGGGCGGCCTGACTCTACCGGCACGCCTTTGGGCCACTGAGACTCAGAGGGGGCTCCATCGGGTTCTGCCCTGGCGGCTCCAGCACTGATGACCCTCCCACCCCAATCATGGATCTGGACCGATGCCAGTCGAGCCATTGCAACCTTCTCTGGCACTGACACAGACTCCCACCGGCGCCAGCCTCATTCTGATGCCCGACGACCTGGACAGGTGCCAATACTGGTGCCAACAGAACTCTTAGGTCCTAGGTCATTTACTCAGCCTTATTCTGAAGGGCTATGAATGGATGAAGTTTGGGAGGGATTGCTGGACCCTTTACAAGACCAACCTTACCAGGAAATGGACTGATATGAGGAATTGGGTGAGGCCAGCGGACTAGATACCTCTCCAGATTCTGTCCTGCTTTCAACCTCTACTGTGGCTACAGAAGAGGGAACATCATATGCTATAATGGTGCGAATGGCAGCTGAGGTCTTGGACCTTTAGCTGCCTTCAATGGCAGTCAAGACGAATATCTTGACAGAGGTCCTGCAGCCAGGTGTCTCCTCCTCTGAACCCTTGCTGCCCTTCAATGAGGCCTTAACTGAACTTCTGGCTACCTGGTCCAAGCCCAGCACAAGGGCTGCTGTGAATAGGACAGTCACCCGCCGCCATCGCCCTGCACCGGGAGACCCCCATTTCCTTGCCAACTACCCCATCCCCGAGAACTTGGTGGTCCAAGCCCCTACCTCCCACAGCGCGTTCCCTTCCACTCCCCTGGACAGGGAATCCAAGAGGCTGGACTGTTGGGGTAAGAAAATATTTCCTTCCGCTAGCCTTGCATTGTGGTCGGTGAACATGCTTATTGGGCAGTTACTCTCACTCCCTGTGGGAAACGGTTGAGCAAGTGCTGCCACAGGTCCCGGAGGAGGCCAGGGCCATCCTCTCCCAAGCAGTATCAGACGGGAGAGATGCGGCAAAGTTCGCCATTCTATGTGGTCTCAACTGACTCACTGTGCAGAGCGATTTCATAGACTGTGGCTGTTCGAGGAAACGCCTGGTTGAGGAACTTCTGGTCTTTTCAGGGGATGTCCAAGCCTCTCTCATGAACATGCCCTTTGATGGCACTCATCTTTTCGGAGACCAGGCATACATGGCGCTGGAGCGCTTTAATGACTCACTGACTACAGCCAAGTCCTTGGGCCTCTCAGTGGCCACATGTCCCCCATCTGCCTTTCATGGCTATGAAAGGGGCTTTCAGCCACACCAGCCATACCCCAGTCACAAAACGTCGCAAGTTTAGCAACCTCCGCGCAGCTGTGGGCATGGCTTGTTCTGACCCCGTGGGTCTGGCATCCAGAGGTCGCGTCAGACGCCCCCCACCCCCGCAGCCTCAGCCTCCAAACCTTTCTAGTCTTGCCCTTCCCAATCATGGGCTGCCAGTTGGTCGGATCAGCCATCAGCTCCACCACTGGCAGAGCATCACTTGGGACAGGTGGGTTCTCAGTTAGTCCGAAGGGGATACTCCTTCCCCTTCTAGACTATGCCTCCCTCCATGCCTCCAACTTTTGACCGGCTGATGGAGGATCACCTAACTTTGCTTCAGAAGGAAGTCATGACTCTCTTGTCCAAGGGAGCCATAGAGAGGGTTCCGGCGCCAGAAATGGGCTGTGGTTGGTATTATCGCTACTTTATGGTCCCGAAAAAAGACAAGGCTCTTCGCCCTATCCTAGACCTGCAAGCCCTCAACTACTTCCTCAAAAAGGAAAAGTTCAAGATGCTCACTCGGGCTCAGGTCTTGTCTGCCCTGGACCCGGGAGACTGGATGGTAGATTTGGACTTGCAGGACGCTTATTTCCACATCCTCATCCTGCCTGCCCACAGATGTTACCTGCGGTTCTCGGTAGGCCACAAGCACTTTGCCAGTACTACCCTTTGACCTTACCAGCACCCCTTGGGTGTTGTCCAAGGTGATGGCGGTGGTTACAGCTCATATGCCGAGATCAGGAGTGCCAGTCTTCCCCTATCTCGACTGGCTGTTGAAAGCAGGCTCGCCTCACACCTCCGTACCCTACTCTCGTTGGGGTTCACTATTAACGTGCTGAAGTCACACCTGATCCCTTCTCAGACGCTCCCTTTTCTTCTGAGCTGTTCTGGACACAGTGCAGTTTCGGGCTTAACCTCCCGAACAACGATTCCAGGATATTTCCTCAGGCTCTGTTCTGGGTTTTGGTGAGACTGACTCGGAGGCTGCCGGGCCTCAGAGCCTTGTGCATCCTGCTTCTGACACATGCCAGCTGGCATATGCTGGCTCTGCAGTGGGACCTGAAGTTCGAGTGGGTGCAGCATCATGGGGATCTCTCTAACATTGTCCAGATCTCGGAGGGAACTACACAGGACCTGCAGTAGTGGCTAGCCAACCGCGATTGGGTCAGAGGCAGACCCCTCTTCCATCCCCAGCCAGATCACACGGTATTGACAGATGCGTCATTCCTGGGATGGGGGCAGCCACCTCGGAGAGGTGGAGATCAGAGGACTCTGGTCTCCGGCGGAATCCGGACTCCACGTCAACTTGCTGGATCTCCGAGCGATTCGTTTGGCATTGAAAGCCTTTCTTTCTTCAAACAAGGGAAAGCTGGTTCAAGTGTTCGCTGACGAAACCACCGCCATGTGGTACTGCAACAAACTGGGTCGGGTCATGGATCCTTTGTCAAGAGGCCCTGCATCTCTGGACATGGCTGGAACAGCAGGGCATATCCTTGGTGGTTCAACACCTGGCAGGTTCTCTGAACGGCAGGGCAGACAAACTTAGCTGTTGATGCCTAGCGGATCACGATTTCCATCTCCATCTTGAGGTGGCGCATGGTCTCTTTCATCAGTGTGGAGAACCTTGGTTAGATCTGTATGCCTCAGCCGAGAACAAGCAATGTCAGCAGTTTTGCTTGCTGGCGTTTCCAAGGTGGCTCTCGCTCAGAGAGGCTTTTTGTCTCGAGTGGAAAACAGGCCTCCTATATACCTTCCCGCCCATACCACACCTGTCCAGAGTGCTCAAGAAGATCAGGACTGATCGGGCCCAAGTCCTCCTTGTGGCTCTGGACTGGGCAAGGAGAGTCTGGTATCCCAAGCTTCTCCAATTGACCATTTGTCCTCCAATCAGACTGCCTGTAGGAGGCTGACTTAGTATATGGTGCACACTTATTTAGGTGAAGCACCTTGCACTAATCCAGCTAACCCTTTTGGTGATTTTAGTGGTCTTTGATAACCTTTGAATGCTCTCAAAGTGGTTGCTGTGGAGAGCAGCCTTCAGGCTTATCTTGAAGGAGTGTAAACCAACTTTAATCTGCGGTGTAGGTTAGATGAAAAGGAACCACACAGTGTTTATAAAAATAGGTCTTATTTATTACACATACTATCACTAACACATTGGTATATCAACACAATACACAATAATACTTTTCAATAATCGGGTAAGTAGCACCAATATACACTGGTCTCCAGGGGGAGACCAAAGCACAAGTTACTAACTTGTGTAACGATATATCTGTAAGAGACAGTAGTTAGTGACAGATTCCTTACCTTAGAATATCCCCAGGCGTCAGGCTGGATCCGGAAAGTTTTTTGCGTAGCAGTACCCTTGCGCGTCGGTAGGCGGCGTCGTGCGGCTCCGCGTCCGTCGTTGGCGTCGTGATCGCCGGGATGACGTCGCGGGCAGTACTTAGGCGCCGCCCCTGCGCGCTGACGTCAGTTCTGTACACGACTTTCCGCACCAGGAACGCAGAGCCATGCAAGAAGCTGACATAGGTGTCTGAAAAATACTAGGGCCCTGAAAGGGATGTCCTTAACCCTAGAAATCAGTTCGCAGAACGGGGAGGATGGGTGGGCGGTAGGAATCTGTCACTAACTACTGTCTCTTACAGATATATCGTTACACAAGTTAGTAACTTGTGCATCTGAAAGAGACACGTTAGTGACAGATTCCTTACCTTAGAATAGATACCCCAGCAATACCAACCCCGGTGGTGGGTCTGCGAACAAAGATCAGACAAGGAAGTCCTGGAGGACAGAACGGCCAAAGAAGCCGTCCCTCCGGACCTGACTGTCAAGGCAGTAATGCTTTGTAAACGTGTGCAGCGAGGCCCACGTAGCGCCTGACAGATAACCGGCAGCGGAACACCGCGGCCCAAGGCCGTGGTAGCAGCCGTTGCCCTGGTGGAATGGGCACGCAGCCCAACAGGAGGCTCCTTCTTAGCCAAAGAATAGCAGGTCTTGATGCACAAGGTAACCCAGCGGGAGATGGTCCTCTTGTGCACCGCCCGACCTTTTTGGCGCCCACGTAGCCAACAAAGAGCTGGTCATCCACCCGGAAGTGTTTTGTGCGGTCAATATAGAAAGAGAGCGCACGTTTTGGGTCCAGACGGTGGAGCCTCTCTTCCTCTCTGGAAGGATGCGGAGGCGGAAAGAAGGTGGGCAAAGTGATGGTCTGCCCAATGTGGAAAGCAGTAACCACCTTTGGCAAGAAGGACGGACGCGTCCGAAGAACAACCTTGTCTGGATGAACAGACAGAAAGGGAGGTTTGCAAGATAGAGCCTGGAGCTCACTCACCCGCCGAGCGGAGGTGATGGCCACCAGAAAGGCTGTCTTCAGAGTCAGAAGACGAAGAGGACAGTTATGTAGAGGCTCAAAGGGAGCGCACATTAAAAAGGTAAGAACCAAGTTCAAGTCCCACTGAGGCATCACAAACGGAACAGGAGGGAAGAGGTGAGTAATGCCTTTTAAGAACCTGTTAACAACAGGGGACTTGAAAAGGGAGGGCTGATCAGGGAGCCTGAGGAAGGCCGAGATAGCACAAAGATAACCCTTGATGGTACCCAGGGCAGAACCCTGTTGGGCCAGAGAGAGAAGGAACAGAAGGACCTCAGAAAGAGGGGCAGAAAGGGGAATCTGAAAGAGACACGTTAGTGATAGATTCCTTACCTTAGAATATCCCCAGGCGTCAGGCTGGATCCGGAAAGTTTTGCGTAGCAGTACCCTTGCGCGTCGGTAGGCGGCGTCGTGCGGCTCCGCGTCCGTCGTCGGCGTCGTGATCGCCGGGATGACGTCGCGGGCAGTACTTAGGCGCCGCCCCTGCGCGCTGACGTCAGTTCTTCTTTTTCCGCGCCAGCAAGCGCAGATCCGGGAAGAGCAGTGCCCTGGTCAATTTTTTGACCATACTTTTTGGTGATTTTTTCACTGGTTTTTTCCAACTTTAAGGTGTCGTAGGGATGCCCGGCTTCAAGCGATGCGGCGCCTGTGCGCGGATGATGTCCGTCACCGACCCGCATTGGGAGTGTCTCTTCTGCCTCGGCCGAGGCCACGACACCGAGTCTTGTCCCGAATGCCAGGCCCCCTAGTCCCTCCTTTCAGGTGCACGGCACGCCAGTAGGGGGCAGGGTCCGCCATCACCTTCCCCACTGGCGCACCATCACCTCGGACAGGTGGGTCTTAGACATTGTCCGAAGGGGCTACTCCCTCCCCTTCGAGACCACCCCCCAGCCATGCCACCTCAATTCCACCGCATGTCAGGGGATCACTTGGTGCTTCTACGGAAGGAAGTCACGGCCCTCTTGACCAAGAGGGCCATCGAGCATGTTCCGACCCCAGAAGTAGGGCGTGGTTGCTACTCCCACTACTTTCTGGTGCCCAAAAAGGACAAGGAGGACATGCGTCCTATCTTGGACCTCCGGAACGTCAATCGCTTCCTCCGGAAGGAGAAGTTCAAGATGCTCACCCTAGCTCAGGTCTTGGCTGCCCTCGACCCTGGAGACTGGTTGGTAGCGTTGGACTTGCAGGACGCGTATTTCCACATCCCCGTCCTGCCGGCCCACCGGCGTTACCTTCGGTTCACGGTAGGCCCCGAGCATTTTCAGTTCACCGTGCTCCCCTTTGGCCTTACCAGTGCCCCTCGGGTGTTCACGAAAGTGATGGCGGTGGTCGCAGCTCATCTGCGCCGGGCAGGGGTTTCAGTCTTCCCCTACCTCGACGACTGGCTGCTGAAGGCGGGCTCGTCCCAGGCAGTCGTCTCCCACCTCCAGACTACGGCCGAACTCCTGCACTCGCTGGGGTTCTCCATCAATGTGCCGAAGTCGCATCTAATTCCTTCTCCACAGCTCCTTTTCATCGGAGCAGTTCTGGACACGACGCAGTTTCGGGCCTATCCTCCCGAACGGCGAGTCCGGGATATTCAGGCTATGATTCCGATCTTTCGGCCTTTATCCTGGGTTTCGGTACGGATGACCCTGAGGCTGCTGGGCCTCATGGCCTCCTGCATCCTGCTGGTCAATCATGCCAGATGGCATATGCGGGCTCTGCAGTGGGACCTGAAGTTCCAGTGGACGCAGCACCAGGGCAACCTGTCCGATCACGTCCAGATCTCGGAGGGGACTGCAAAACAGTTGCAGTGGTGGCTCTCGAACCGGCAATGGGTCATGGGCAGATCCCTCTCCCTTCCCCAGCCAGAGCATACAGTTGTGACGGACGCGTCCCTTCTGGGATGGGGCGGTCACATGGGAGAGGCGGAGATCAGAGGCCTCTGGTCTCCGGCGGAGTCCCGGCTCCATATCAACCTTCTGGAGCTCCGGGCGATCCGGCTTGCACTCAAGGCATTCCTTCCCTCTGTCAAAGGGAAGGTAGTGCAGGTGTTCACAGACAACACCACCGCCATGTGGTACTGCAACAAACAGGGCGGGGTGGGGTCTTGGACCCTTTGTCAGGAGGCTCTGCGCCTCTGGACATGGCTGGAACATCAGGGCATGTTCCTGATGGTTCAACACCTGGCAGGTTCTCTGAACGCCAGGGCGGACGAACTCAGCCGCAGGTGCATGATGGATCACGAATGGCGTCTTCACTCGGAAGTGGCGCAAGGACTCTTTCTACAGTGGGGAGAGCCTTGGTTAGATCTATTCGCCACCGAAGAGAACGCGCAATGTCATCAGTTCTGCGCGTTGGAATTTCCAAGGCGGCACTCGCTCGGCGACGCTTTTCGTCGCGAGTGGAGTTGCGGTCTGTTGTACGCCTTTCCGCCTATACCACTTCTACCCAGAGTGTTGAAGAAGATTCGGCACGACCGGGCCCAAGTCATTCTTGTGGCTCCGGACTGGGCTCGAAGAGTTTGGTATCCCGAGCTACTCAATATGAGCATAGATCCCCCGATCCGTCTGCCTCTTCGGGAGGATCTTCTGTCGCAGCAGCAGGGGACGGTCCTCCACCCGAACCTGTCCAGTCTACACCTGCTTGCGTGGAGATTGAGCGGCGGCAGTTGATTCCTTTCGACTTGCCTCCCGAAGTTTGTGATGTGATTCTGGCAGCCAGGCGTCCCTCCACTAAGGTGGTATACGCCTGCAGGTGGAACAAATTTGTGGCATGGTGCACAGCAAAGGCTGTGGATCCCCTTTCTGCCCCTCTTTCTGAGGTCCTTCTGTTCCTTCTCTCTCTGGCCCAACAGGGTTCTGCCCTGGGTACCATCAAGGGTTATCTTTGTGCTATCTCGGCCTTCCTCAGGCTCCCTGATCAGCCCTCCCTTTTCAAGTCCCCTGTTGTTAACAGGTTCTTAAAAGGCATTACTCACCTCTTCCCTCCTGTTCCGTTTGTAATGCCTCAGTGGGACTTGAACTTGGTTCTTACCTTTTTAATGTGCGCTCCCTTTGAGCCTCTGCATAACTGTCCTCTTCGTCTTCTGACTCTGAAGACAGCCTTTCTGGTGGCCATCACCTCCGCTCGGCGGGTGAGTGAGCTCCAGGCTCTATCTTGCAAACCTCCCTTTCTGTCTGTTCATCCAGACAAGGTTGTTCTTCGGACGCGTCCGTCCTTCTTGCCAAAGGTGGTTACTGCTTTCCACATTGGGCAGACCATCACTTTGCCCACCTTCTTTCCGCCTCCGCATCCTTCCAGAGAGGAAGAGAGGCTCCACCGTCTGGACCCAAAACGTGCGCTCTCTTTCTATATTGACCGCACAAAACACTTCCGGGTGGATGACCAGCTCTTTATTGGCTACGTGGGCGCCAAAAAAGGTCGGGCGGTGCACAAGAGGACCATCTCCCGCTGGGTTACCTTGTGCATCAAGACCTGCTATTCTTTGGCTAAAAAGGAACCTCCTGTTGGGCTGCGTGCCCATTCCACCAGGGCAACGGCTGCTACCACGGCCTTGGGCCGCGGTGTTCCGCTGCCGGTTATCTGTCAGGCGGCTACGTGGGCCTCGCTGCACACGTTTACTAAACATTACTGCCTTGACAGTCAGGTCCGGAGGGACGGCTTCTTTGGCCGTTCTGTCCTCCAGGACTTCCTTGTCTGATCTTTGTTCGCAGACCCACCACCGGGGTTGGTATTGCTGGGGTATCTATTCTAAGGTAAGGAATCTATCACTAACGTGTCTCTTTCAGATGCACAAGTTACTAACTTGTGTAACGATATATCTGTAAGAGACAGTAGTTAGTGATAGATTCCTTACCGCCTCACCCATCCTCCCCGTTCTGCGAACTGATTTCTAGGGTTAAGGACATCCCTTTCAGGGCCCTAGTATTTTTCAGACACCTGTGTCAGCTTCTTGCATGGCTCTGCGTTCCTGGCGCGGAAAGTCGTGTACAGAACTGACGTCAGCGCGCAGGGCGGCGCCTAAGTACTGCCCGCGACGTCATCCCGGCGATCACGACGCCGACGACGGACGCGGAGCCGCACGACGCCGCCTACCGACGCGCAAGGGTACTGCTACGCAAAACTTTTCCGGATCCAGCCTGACGCCTGGGGATATTCTAAGGTAAGGAATCTATCACTAACTACTGTCTCTTACAGATATATCGTTACACAAGTTAGTAACTTGTGCTTCACAGCCTTTGCTGTGCACCATGCCACAAATTTGTTCCACCTGCAGGCGTATACCACCTTAGTGGAGGGACGCCTGGCTGCCAGAATCACATCACAAACTTCGGGAGGCAAGTCGAAAGGAATCAACTGCCGCCGCTCAATCTCCACGCAAGCAGGTGTAGACTGGACAGGTTCGGGTGGAGGACCGTCCCCTGCTGCTGCGACAGAAGATCCTCCCGAAGAGGCAGACGGATCGGGGATCTACGCTCATATTGAGTAGCTCGGGATACCAAACTCTTTGAGCCCAGTCCGGAGCCACAAGAATGACTTGGGCCCGGTCGTGCCGAATCTTCTTCAACACTCTGGGTAGAAGTGGTATAGGCGGAAAGGCGTACAAGAGACCGCAACTCCACTCGTGACGAAAAGCGTCGCCGAGCGAGTGCCGCCTTGGAAATTCCAACGCGCAGAACTGATGACATTGCGCGTTCTCTTCGGTGGCGAATAGATCTAACCAAGGCTCTCCCCACTGTAGAAAGAGTCCTTGCGCCACTTCCGAGTGAAGACGCCATTCGTGATCCATCATGCACCTGCGGCTGAGTTCGTCCGCCCTGGCGTTCAGGGAACCTGCCAGGTGTTGAACCACCAGGAACATGCCCTGATGTTCCAGCCATGTCCAGAGGCGCAGAGCCTCCTGACAAAGGGTCCACGACCCCACCCCGCCTTGTTTGTTGCAGTACCACATGGCGGTGGTGTTGTCTGTGAACACCTGCACTACCTTCCCTTTGACAGAGGGAAGGAATGCCTTGAGTGCAAGTCGGATCGCCCGGAGCTCCAGAAGGTTGATATGGAGCCGGGACTCCGCCGGAGACCAGAGGCCTCTGATCTCCGCCTCTCCCATGTGACCGCCCCATCCCAGAAGGGACGCGTCCGTCACAACTGTGTGCTCTGGCTGGGGAAGGGAGAGGGATCTGCCCATGACCCATTGCCGGTTCGAGAGCCACCACTGCAACTGTTTTGCAGTCCCCTCCGAGATCTGGACGTGATCGGACAGGTCGCCCTGGTGCTGCGCCCACTGGAACTTTAGGTCCCACTGCAGAGCCCGCATATGCCATCTGGCATGAGTGACCAGCAGGATGCAGGAGGCCATGAGGCCCAGCAGCCTCAGGGTCATCCGTACCGAAACCCAGGATAAAGGCTGAAAGATCGGAATCATAGCCTGAATATCCCGGACTCGCCGTTCGGGAGGATAGGCCCGAAACTGCGTCGTGTCCAGAACTGCTCCGATGAAAAGGAGCTGTGGAGAAGGAATCAAATGCGACTTTGGCACATTGATGGAGAACCCCAGCGAGTGCAGGAGTTCGGCCGTAGTCTGGAGGTGGGAGACGACTGCCTGGGACGAGCCCGCCTTCAGCAGCCAGTCGTCGAGGTAGGGGAAGACTGAAACCCCTGCCCGGCGCAGATGAGCTGCGACCACCGCCATCACTTTCGTGAACACCCGAGGGGCACTGGTAAGGCCAAAGGGGAGCACGGTGAACTGAAAATGCTCGAGGCCTACCGTGAACCGAAGGTAACGCCGGTGGGCCAGCAGGACGGGGATGTGGAAATAGGCGTCCTGCAAGTCCAACGCTACCAACCAGTCTCCGGGGTCGAGGGCAGTCAAGACCTGAGCTAGGGTGAGCATCTTGAACTTCTCCTTCCGGAGGAAGCGATTGACGTTCCGGAGGTCCAAGATAGGACGCATGTCCTCCTTGTCCTTTTGGGCACCAGAAAGTAGTGGGAGTAGCAACCACACCCTACTTCTGGGGTCGGAACATGCTCGATGGCCCTCTTGGCCAAGAGGGCCGTGACTTCCTTCTGTAGAAGCGCCAAGTGATCCCCTGACATGCGGTGGAATTGAGGTGGCATGGCCTCGAAGGGGAGGGAGTAGCCCCTTCGGACAATGTCCAAGACCCACCTGTCCGAGGTGATGGGACGCCAGAGGTGAAGGTGATGGCGGACCCTGCCCCCGACTGGCGTACTGTGCACCTGAAAGGAGGGACTAGGAGGGCTTGGAGGCCGCGGACGGGTTGGAGGTGGTGGCCTGACCCGCACGCTGGTTGCCCGAACCGCCACGGCGGTATCCACGTCCTCGGCCACGCGAAGGCGCTTGCTGCGCGGGCCGTTGGCCGGGCTGCGGACATGACTGGGCGCCCCTTCCGTGGCCACGAAAGGGGCGAAAAGCAGACGTGAGCGGAGGGCGCACAACAGCAAGGCCCAGGGACTTAGCAGTAGCCCGAGAGTCCTTGAAACGCTCCAGCGCATGGTCTGCCTTCGAACCAAAAAGACCGACACCATCAAAGGGCATGTCCATGAGTGTATTCTGGACATCTCCCGAAAAACCAGTGGTTCTCAGCCAGGCGTGGCGACGCAGCGCCACCGTCGTTGCAAGCGATCTGCCCAGCGAGTCGGCGGTATCAAGGCCACAGCGGATGGTATATTTAGCCGCATCACGCCCTTCCGCAATGGCGCGGGTAAGCAGTGTCTGGACCTCCTCAGAACACTGCGGCAAAACAGTTGCCACCGAATCCCACAGGGAGTGGGTGTATCGGCCCAAGAGGCAAGCGGTATTAACAGACCGCAAGCCAGCACTGGAGGAAGAGAAAGCCTTCTTCCCAAAGTGATCCAGGCGCTTGGATTCCCTATCCGGAGGGGCGGTAGGGAAGGCGGTTTGGGAGGCAGAGGCTTGGACAACCAAGCTCTCAGGGGTGGGGTGTTGGGAGAGAAACAGGGGGTCGCCCGGAGCAGGGCGATGGCGTCGGGCCACGTTCCTATCCACAGGAGCCCCTGTGGTGGGTTTGGACCAGGCACCCAAAAGAACGTCAGTCAGTGCCTCGTTGAACGGTAGCACAGTCTCCGAAGAGGAGGCCGCCGGCTGAAGCACTTCAGTCAGGATGTTAGACCTGACGACCACTGTAGGCAACTGGAGATTCAAGGCTCCAGCAGCTCTACGCAACACCGTTGCAAAATTAGCCCCCTCCTCCGTTGCCACGGGAGGAGACAGCATGCCAGAGTCAGGGGAGGTATCCAGACCACTGGCATCCCCAAGTTCCTCAACCCAGTCCGGGTCAAACTCGCACTGTTGTGTGAGAGGGTCGTCAGACCCCTCCCAGCTCTCCTGGTCCTCCTCAGGTTGAAAATATGGAGGAGGAGGGACATCAGGGACCCAAGGTCTCATCGGCGCCGGATACGGCGTCGGGCGACGCCGTTCCGGCACCATGTCCGGACCCGGAGAGAACCGGGGAACGACGCCGCCCGGAGCCCCGGACGGCGTCGGAAACGGCACCTGGGACATCGGCGCCGGCGGAGGCGTGGTTAGGTCAACCGGCGTCGATGGGGGTTGCGGCCCCACCGGGGTCGAGGCCGGGACCGGAGCCGAGGCCGGGACGAAGGCTGGTGGGACAGGCGACGCCGTGACCGGAGTCGACGGCGACGCCGGAGCAACCCAATCAGGGCCCGCGGGGCCCGGAGGCGCACCGGAGGGACCTTGAGGCCCGAAGAGGCGGGCCATGGCCGACAGGAATTCCTGTATATCGGCCTGAGTCGCCCCCGAGCCCGGGTAGGGCGGGTACTGCGGGGGTAACTCGACAGGCACGTCCGGGGCCGCGGGGACGGTGCCGACAGGGACCTCAGCCGAGTCGCGAGACCGGCGAGGCGAAGTCTTAGAGCGATGACGCCGCTTAGACTTCTTGTGCTTCGACTTACCGGAGGAGCGCGAAGACTTTGAATCCGACGAACGGCGGGGACTCCGCGTCCAGCCCCTCGACCTCTCCCGGGGCTTGGTGCGGCGCGGAGCCGAATGCCGGACTTCAAGGAGCTTTCGAGACCGCTCTCGCAAAGCCTTAGGATGAAGTTTCCGGCAGTCAGGACACGACTTCGTGTCGTGGTCTCGGCCGAGACAAAAGAGACACTCGAGGTGCGGGTCCGTGATCGACATCATGCGACCACATTCCTCGCAGGGCTTAAAGCCGGGCATCCCTACGACACCTTAGGAGTCGTGAAGACTCGTTGAAGAAACAGTGAAAAAATTCACCAAAAAAGATAGTCAAAAAGTGACTAGGGCACTGCTCTTCCCGGATCTGCGCTTACTGGCGCGGAAAAAGAAGAACTGACGTCAGCGCGCAGGGGCGGCGCCTAAGTACTGCCCGCGACGTCATCCCGGCGATCACGACGCCGACGACGGACGCGGAGCCGCACGACGCCGCCTACCGACGCGCAAGGGTACTGCTACGCAAAAAACTTTCCGGATCCAGCCTGACGCCTGGGGATATTCTAAGGTAAGGAATCTGTCACTAACGTGTCTCTTTCAGATCCATATATTAAGAAAGTGGAATGCGAACTGCAAAGTAGAACTGGACTTGTACCAGAAGACCCAGAGGAGCCGGGGACACAAGGAACCACCCAAGGTAAGTACCCAGGAACCCCACGGAGGCTGTGTTCAGAGTGGGAAAACAGCAGCGTGCCCAATAAAAGTCAATGGAGAAGTCGCAGCTGCAGTTTTAAAGAAAGGCCCTTCCCGGAGGGCCCGAAGAAACCCTTTGGAAGACAGAAGATTGGAGAGCAACCCCACCCGTAGATGCCCCATGAACCAGGCTACCTGCACCAGAGAAGCCGGTGCAAGGGGTGATGTGACGTCAGACCCTGCCATAGACCGCAATGGGAGACTTCAAAGAAGATGCCTCTGGAGAAGATGGCGAGTGATTCCGGTGGACTCATGGGGTGGATTCTGGAGGTGAAGAACCTGCAAGCAGAGGGTACAAAGTTTGTGCCACTTGGAGGTGATCAGGAGGCACGGAAGCACAATGCCCATCGATGTCAGGAGGTTCAGAAGTGAAGACAGTGACCTTGTCGCTGCAGCTGTGATGACCAGGCGACAGTGAGGAAGACGAGCCGTGCACGAGCTGTCCCACGCCGGATGTCGGTGTCTAGGTGATCGTTGTCCGGCGGGGCACCAACAAGCCTCAGTAGCTTCAAATGATGAGGAAAGCAAAAAGATGCAAGTGTTGGGACCAGCAAGGCGCAAGGGACTCACTAAGTACAGGGCTCACCAAGTACAGGAGAGTCAGAGAACGCCCCGAGCAAGCAGGGGAGCCCACTGAAGAAAAGGAAGACCCTCGAGAGGACCCACAGGCCGAAGGCACAGGAGTCGCAAGAGGACCTCGAGCAGCTCACCAAAGATTGAGGCCCATGGTGCAGAGGATGCAGTGAGGTCGCTGATCTTTGAGGGATGAGGTGCTGGAGCTTTTTGTAGCCCGAAGATCTCTGCAGTGCAGAGCCAACAAGCCTTGACAACGGCAAGTCGATGCGTTGCACAAGGGTATGGTCCCAGCGGCTCAGAGGAGTGATACTGTCCTCAAATTTGCTGAGAAGACAGGTCAGGCCTCTAGGGAGCTGCAGAACTATCACCTGTGTTGCTGGGTCTCGGTAAGTCCGTAGGACGACAGAAGCAGCAGACTGGCCAGCTTTGTTGCAGTGCCTGCAGATGCTGTGGAGTGACTCCAAGGGAGATTACTTCGGATGTCCCTGATGCCCACAGGCCTTCTGGAGAACCTGAATGAAGCACAGACGACGCAGAAGACTTGAAGAACAGCGAGACCAGGAGCAACAGGAGTCTTCCTTGATACAGTCTCTGTTCCAGTCAAAGTCCAACGAAGTCCAAGTGTCCAGACGGTCAAAGAGTGTCTTGGTTTAAGAGGTGAGTCTTGTTCCACGACGAATCTAAGGACCCACCCACAGGGGAGCCCTTAAGTACCCTAGGGAAAGGGTTGAAACAACTCAGGGGGTCCCTCCCAGAGGAGGGGCTGTACAGAGGGGAGGATACTCCTCTGTCCTGTATCCAGTTTCTTGCCAGAGCGGGAACCAAATGTTCCTGAACTGGGTCAAACCGGATTATGCAAGGAGGGCACCAAATGTGTCCTTCAAAGCAGTCTTGTGGTGCTGCAAAGCACCCCCTACCCCAGCCCAATACACCAAGTTCTGTCTGGGAGGTCGGTACACCTCCCTGTGACCGGAAACCTATTGTTCTACCTTCCCCTACTCAAGCTCAGCAGCAGGAGGGCAGAATCGTGTCTGTGGTTGGTAGCAGCATTAGTTTGCTGGCAGTCCCTGAAAGGCTGTTACCGGGAGCACAGGGAGGGAGAGGGGGGGGGGACCCCAAGGGACCCCACCAGTACATGGGATCATACTTCCAGCACCGAAATCGGTGTTGGGGTATGATTCCAACATGTTTGACACCAAACATGACCAGGTTCGGTGCAGCCACTATATAGTTAGATATCTCATAATGACTGATGTCCACTATATACCTTAAAATGGCAGACTGCACTTACAAAGCCTGGAGAGTCGACTCCGGGCTTTGTCGGGGTGTCCTGCTCATGCAGGGGCACCCTCACACTTGTAACCAAGCACCCTGCACTCAGGACTGAAGAGCCTGCCATAGGGGTGACTTATAGGTTTTAAGTGCAGTGACCTCAGATATAAGGAAACTTATATCTGTCGTGAGGGGTGCAAGCACCAACTCACAGAGGCTGCAATGGCAGGCCTGTAGTCAGAGTTTGAGTGGGCTCTCATGGGTGGCATAATACATGCTGCAGCCCATGGGACACCCCTGGTGTACCTATGCCCCAAGTACCTCAGTACCATATACTAGAGTACACCAGTAGCCAATTGTGGAGGTACCAAAGTACTTACCAGAACCAATTTAGGTGAGCGAGCACAGATGCTGGGAACCGGATTAGCAGGAACCCAGCAGACTACGTCAAAAACATACTGACACCAGGCAAAAAACTGGGGTGCCCATTAAAGCAGATCCTACTTTCCTACAGAATCTAAACCTGAAATTGGATTCCCTAAACAGGCTGCAGCAGGAGAAACACTTTTGGGCACTGGAATCAACATCATGTTACCATGAATTGTGCAACTTGGGGTACTCTAGTATTGGATTTCTCGGCCACTTCTCTCAAAAATACATGGCGCTTTGCTTTGATCTATCCATTCATCTAATACCTTGCATTGGGGTTATAATCTGTGAAATGAAAGGATATTTATAGAACTGAGGTCTAGGTGACTTTTTGAATGGACAGGCGATATGATAAGGAGCCTGTGCAAAGAAAGTAAAATACATGACCTGTATGTGGAGACTAATACAACGTAATTACGCCTCCTATAATAAATTTGTACTAATGTACACTAAAACCCTCAAAGAGCTTGAGATGGCAGAAACTCGTCACACTGCAGAGCTCTTTCAGTCCCCATTGAACTGTAAATCACCCATGCTTGTTTCAGCATCGAGCCTTGCACTTCTGGAGGAGTCCGACTTTCAGAAATTCCCAAGGCAAAAGTTTTGACCAGTGCAATCTGCAAGACTTTACTGACCCCCTGCACCATCACGGTCTGCTTGGAATCATGCCTGGGTCCTAGGCAACTACAAATATTGACTTTAAATATGTCTTGATTCCCGCCCCCCTTTTTTTGCCTTGAAGCTTCTAAATTTCATATCTTCTGTCACCTTAATCTGATGTTTACTAGTTTTGTGTCATTTAGCTTTAAAAAATTTGGTTGATTTTTTTTAAAGGTGGTTCAGGAATTTTATTGCAGAGTTTTTGACTTAAAGGTTGTTCACTACTACTTGAACCCATCATGCGTTTCTCTGGTGAAAAATCTGCTGCTTCTGCCATCGCAACCAGGGTTTAAGAAGAGCTTCTTACAAACTTTGCTTTAAACGATCAAGGTATTGCCAAAATAATAATTCAATTTTTCATAAAAGAGAGATGATCTTTCTCTTGTAGGGGAAGATCTCCTTGCATGTTTGGGGGGGGGGGGGAGGCGAGTTGGCGGTGGCATTCCCCCATCTCTGGATATCTGAGATACCTCTTTAGAACAGGACCTCTAACTCTGGACACCCTGGTATCCTCCTTGGAGCTAGTGCTCTTGGCCATCAACTGACTCCTTTGAGATGGAAGCCTTTTATAAAGGACATTTTGAGCCTCTGCTCTTCTGCCCTGTGGTGTTCCTCCAGCAGCTGTCCCAGCTTTGTTGCATTCACCTGCTGCTCTTGAGGCAGTTGGGCCACCACTATGAAGTCATCAAGCACCACTAGATTAGAAGCTGAGAAAGTCAATGAAAACCAAACACGTCGACTCGCCAATGCCAACACGCAACTATCTGTGATGTCAAAGGTGGTGCTTCCAGCACTGGTATTTGGGCGAATAGAGGCTACTAGCTATACAGGTTATTTTAGTATCAGTCACAAAAAGTGTAGCTCACTTTAGACACAAGCCTTTGGCTAAACATTTGCAAATACTGCAGATGTTAGCTAGTTTTGAAGCCATTTTGGATGATTAAGAGTCCTTGTGTTGGGACTGAAAAGTCCTTTGCGTGGTAGTGGATGTGCACCCCTGCTCTATGTGCCACAAATTTACTAATGTTGGGATCCCTATTGCTGATTTTTGTTGTTATAGGCAAACAAAGATCGTGCGTGTGCGCCATGACATAGGCCTGTCTCACGGATTGTGGTCTTGTTGGACTGAGAGGGCTGCCCAAAGTCCTGATAGTGGTGAAAGGCTACTGCCTTTACCAGGAGTTAAGGAGCACGGTGGTGGCGGCGGCATACCATGTAGTTCTCATTACAAGTGAACAGGTCCTTTTTAAACTTGTCAAACTGTGTCACTGGAGTGGGGACTACAGGCTCTAATGAAAACGATGATTATGCTGTTCCTTAGTGATAAAAAGTCAAAGTCAGGGGGAACAATAACCAACTTGACCCGGAGTGGTTCAAAGTTGGAAATCCATATATTGGATTTTAATGCCCTCACACACCCTTTCGGGTGTCATGCTTCATCATCTGGGCTGCTCCTCGTCGAGTCGGCGGTGCAATACTCAACGGGCTCCCTATAATAGGGGCACTTTATCGGAGATCTTTTATCCAAAAGCCGTATGGTGAAGTGGGGTGTGGGGCCAGAAGTGTGTAGATGTGAGAGTTTTTGAAAAGTGATTTAAAATAGGGCTGGGAGTACCAGAACAGCCAAACTTTATTCTCGGGGTCTCCTACCCTAAGTAAAAACAGCCAATGAGGTGCTCTCCTAAGTGAAATGGCTTGGGGTTGAGCGTACCTATTGATAATTGAAGGTCAACATGTTTCTCGCTTGAAGTAAACTCTACCTGCGATTCTTCAGGACCAAAATAGTAAAACTATCTACACTTAAAAGAGTAGTGACATGGAATCAAATTCACATCAACCAACTATCTATCTTATAGTGTACCTGTTTGACCTGGAACTACCCATTTCTGTAGACTAACCAGGCTTCAACAGTACCCGGTAGGTCACGCGTAAGGCATTGCTTATATGTGAAGGTTTTCTGCGAATTCCGCGTTTTCCTTGACCTACCCACTCCTACCGGGTCCGGATTGTGGTCTTGTTGGACTGAGAGGGCTGCCCAAAGTCCTGATAGTGGTGAAAGGCTACTGCCTTTACCAGGAGTTAAGGAGCACGGTGGTGGCGGCATACCATGTAGTTCTCATTACAAGTGAACAGGTCCTTTTTAAACTTGTCAAACTGTGTCACTGGAGTGGGGACTACAGGCTCTCCCATTCAAAGTTCCGCTGCTGTGTACTTAACTCACCCCTTGGCCTACATAGGGTTGTTGTGAAGTGCTGCACAGCGCGTGAGTGATATATCTGCACTGTGTGTGCGTGCGCGCGCCTGGGAAGGGTACAATACCGGGATAATGCAGTACTGTGCAGTGCATGCATGTTGAATGCATGCGCTGGGAGTATGTGTGCTTCTAAGTTGTATAGTACATAAAGGATGTAGTCCCGTGCAGTGCATTCATGTTAAATTACCTTTGCTGGGTGTATGTGTGCCTGTAAGTGGTAGAATACATGGAGGATGTAGTACTATGCAGTGAATGCATGTTAAATGTGCTGAGTGTATGTGTGCCTGTGAAAGGTACAGTACATGAAAGCTACAATGCCATGCAGTGCGTTTAGGTTAAATGCATGTGCTGATTGTGTGTGCCTATGAATGGTACAATACATGGCAGACTATGTTTGCATTGTTGGAGGGGGGCGTGGCTTAGCCGGCTGCAAGAAGGCCGCACTTTAAGTGGGCTCTGCCGGCCATGCCAAAAATCCTTTCAAAATCCTGCGGACATTTTCGGGGCTGACCCTCAGCACCGTGCTCTAAAGACCCACCTTGCTCTGAGGTATCGTCTGCTGTCTTTGTGGGTCCCGTTGGTGCTGGCACCCCGTGATTCGCCGCTGGGGCCTGGCGCGGCGCTTGGGCCTTCCTGCCGGCGTGCGGCTGGCGCTCGGCTGTGGCGGCGCCATCGACTCCCCGTTTCGCCTGAGAGGGCTCCGGCAGGTCGAGCCATCCTTCCGGACCAGCTCTGTCATTCTGCTGCCTTCGCTCCGGTGAGTCTTTCCCCGTGTGGGTGCCTTGTGGCGGGGGTGGGGGCGCGCAGGTCATACCGCTGGGCCCGGGCCTTCGCTCCACGCGGGCGCCTTCTTCTTCTCTTGGCGCCCTCTGCTCCGGCCGTTCTGCCCCGGGCCCTGCGAGGTGGGCGGCGCGCCTCCCACGATTCCCCTGCTGCTTTGAGCCCCCGCGGACTCCCGGCTGCCCCTCCTTGCTGCTGATCGCTGGAGCCGGGCTTCTATCGAGGTCGCCTGCTGGAGTGCTATCGCACCCCCGCACCTCAGGGGCTCCTGTTGCCGCCTGCACGGCCCAGCGCGACCTAAACTCCTTAGCCTCTGCCCCCGCACAGACTTTGCCGGTTGCCGACCTCTGCCCTGGCTGGGCGGTCCCCTGCCGGGCTTGGCTCCGCGGCGTTCCGTGCCGGTCGGGGATTTGGCTGCATACTCCGCCTACCCTCCACTCGTTTCGGCCTACACAGCTGCCGCACGGGCTGAGTGGCCGCCGCTATCCGGCCATAACTGGAACCTCCTCCTGCTGCCCGGCTGCCACCCTCTCCCCCTGGGTGCTCACTCACGTCTCTGGGACTCGGAGCGGGCTGGCCTCCCTGGGCGCGGCGCCTGCCCTCCGGTGCATCGGAGCTGCCTTGCCTCCCTCCGGGCCCTCCACCTCCTACCCGGTCAGCCTTCCTGCTGAGAGGTCCTGCTGACGCCTGTTACATCTGCACCAGACTCTGTCCGCCTCATAAACCCGGACCGCTCGCTCCTTCCCCACTGGGCCCTCCTGCTCGTTCTGCGCGGTGCTCGGACGCCACCCCTCCCTGGCGGGCATGGTGGGCCACCGAGCATCCTACCTGCACCGGCCTTCCCTCTGCGCCGGACGACCGCCATCCCTCCAGACGCTCACCCTCTGCCGCGGCCACTCTCGCCAGCCTCCGCCTGCTCCAACACCATTCATCTGCTTCCCTACCCTCCGTGGTGGTGATCCGTGTGCCGCTCAGGTGCTCAACGATGGGGCGGACGGACCCCAAGCAACCTAAGCTGGCGTTCGACCAGCGCAAGTCATCACGACAGGAGGGAGCGGGCACTGACGTTGCCGAGTCCGCCGTTCAGTCTGAAACCGGCCAAACCCGCGAGGATGACCTCAAGCCCATCATGCTTGACGTGAAATCCACGGTGACTGGCATCGCGGTCCAGCTGGACTAGCTCGCTGCTCGGCTGGACACCGTCAAGGCTCGTGTGGACTCCCACGATGCGAGGATAACCCAGGTCGAGACGAGGATGTCTGATGCCGCAACCCGGGATCACCATGCACTTCTACAAATGGACAAAGTATTGGAAATCATTCAAAACAAAAATGAGGATTTGGAGGCGCGCTCCCGCAGAAGCAATCTCCGCATCACTTGTGTGCCCGAATCCTCCAACATAAACAAAATGGAAGACTTCGTTGAGCAGCTGCTCCGTGACTTATTTGGGGAGCTCCTCTCACCTGTGTTTATCGTCGAGCGGGCCCATCGCTCATTGGGTCCTCGTCCTGCCCCTGGCCTCCCTGCTCGGCCCATCATTGCCAATCTTTTGAACTTCAGAGACCGCGATGCGGTCCTCCGAGCTGCCAGGGAAAAGGGGGAAATTTGTCATCAAGGGAATTTGCTATCATTCTACCCGGATTATACCATGGCGGTGCAGGCGGCCCGCCGTGAATTTCTCCCGGCTAAACGTTTGCTGCAAAAACATGACATTTCCTACTCTCTGGCGTATCCGGCCAAGCTGCGTGTCAGGGACGGCTCGCAGGTCCACACCTTTCTGGAACCGAAGGCTGCACTGGCCTACGCCAAAAAACTGGACAAATCTCAGCGCTCCACCCCCTCCAGCTCCCAGATGGCTGCTGCTGGCGATCTCAGTGACAATGACTGATGGCAACATTTGCTCACATGCCCCGACCTCATGCTTAGTATGACATGACTTTGCCCTCTCTGGTCCTAGTTCCTATTGTTCGGCCATGGCTCTTGTGATGGTCTGTACTGGCCGGTTTTCAACCCCCTCCGCTCATGGGCTCTGCGGAACTGTTCTGATGCTGTGACATTCCTACGCTCAACCTTGCAGTCCCCCACCCCTTCCTCGACTACACAGCAACGTTTCTTTTCTGCCCAATACCCGCATCACGAGTGACTTGTGGGCCCCAAGACACTGGGCTCCCTTTTTGGTCTCTCTCTCCTTTATTTACTGTCCGCATTCACCCACGGCTTGGCCACCCTGTCCTTGCGGCAGGGGTGTACGCTGACCTGAGCCACGTTTCTGCGGGATGATTCCCTCTATCTACATTTTGGTTTTCCCCTTCCCTGTTTGGGATTCCCTGGGTGGGAGGGGTGGGTCTCACAACCTGATTGGGGGGTTGGTGTGGGGGGTGGGATTTTTGGGTTGTGTTGCCTCTCCTCTGAGGCTTGTTGTTGGTTTTTTGTTCTTGGATCTTCTATGTACTGTGCTGTTTGCAACACCGCTCTTCGCGCTGCACTCCCTACCTCATGCACTTCTGACTTCCACTTCACATCCGCCACCATCCAGCATTTATTTCCCTGGCCTAGCCCCATGACTGCCACTACACTCTGGACATGGAATGTTCGCGGTCTTAACGACCATCGGAAGGCCCGCTTGGTACATGCACACCTCATACGCCATAAGGTTGACAACTGCTTCCTCCAGGAAACTCACCTGCTTCCTGCTACCGCCTCTAGGCTACACTCCAGCGGGGTGTCTATCCTTCTACGCAAAGGGCTCCCCTGGCGCACCACTAAAGCTATTGTCGATCCCGAGGGGCACTTCGTCATACTGCTTGGCACTCTCCTGACCCAGCCTCTCATTCTCGCTGCAATTTACGGCCCGAACACTGATGACCCTGACTTCTTCGCGCAGGTGTGGCGACGCGTATCATCCCTGGGCCATGCCGCTCTGCTGTGGGGGGGCGATTTTAACATCATACCCTCGGCCACCCTGGATCGCTTTGGGCCCTGCACCCGCGCTCCACTTCCCTCCTGCGTTCTCTCCTAACTGACAATTCTCTGTTGGATGCATGGCGCCACACTCATCCGGACGTGCGTGAGGGCACCTGCGTTACTGGCTCCTCTGGCTGCTGGTCCCGCTTGGATCTCTGGCTCACCACTTACGATGCTTTCACATGGGTCACTTCAGTCGAACACATGGCGCGCACTCTTTCTGATCACGCCCCCGTTAGCCTCAATCTGCTCCCCCCGCATTCCCCTAAGCATATGTTTGCCTGGCGCCTGCCCCCCAACGCGCTCTGTGATTCTGTGTTCTGCGCTGAGCTTCAGACGGCAATAGAAAACTATTTTGAATTTAATGCTGGTTCCGTGGACTCCCCTTCCACTCTATGGGAGGGCTTTAAGGTGGTGGTCCGGGGTGAATGCATCTCTAAGCAGTCTGGTGTTCTCCGCTCTATAAGCGGCACTCTGGAGCGTCTGGAAAGAGAAATTAAGGCTCTCGACTCCCTACAATCTCTCAGCCCCAACCCTGACACTCTTGCACAGATCCGAGGCAAACTGTCTGAATTCGAGCAGGAAGCGGACAGGGAGCTCTCCTTTTTAGGTAGGGAGGCCAGGGCTCGCCGTTATGGTGAAGGTGACCGCCCGGGTAAAACTCTAGCCAATCTTCTGCGGCAGCCTCACGCCGCCTCATATATTACAGCTCTGAGGGATGGGGGTCCAGAACGCACTACCTCTCCCACTGAAGTGATCTCACGGGTCACTACTTTTTACACGCAACTTTACACCGCCGGGATCACCCCCTCGCGCGACATCCTGGACCAGTACTTCGACACCCTGGAGCTCCTCTGGCTCAGTAACGGTCATCGGGAATACCTTGATGAACCTTTCTCCAAGGAGGAGATTTTAGCGCCATCAACAGCCTGCCCGGGGACAAGGCGCCCGGCTCCGACGGCCTGCCTGCGTCCTTTTATATGACCTTCGCGCCCATTCTCGTCCCGCATCTCGCCGCCCTGTATAATGACTCCTTCGAGGCGGGCCATTTTCCTCCATCACTTCGCGAGGCACTGTTAACATTGCTCCTAAAGCCGGACAAGTCCCCCGAACTACTGGACTCCTATCGCCCCCTATCCCTCATTAATACTGATAACAAGATTTTTGCTAAGCTTCTTGCCTCCCGCCTATTACCTCTCATGCCTATGATCGCTCGCCCGGACCAGTCCGGTTTCACTCCAGGGCGCGCAACGTCGCATAACCTCCGCACGATATTTGTGGTGCTTCACCAGATCAACCCAGCTCTGCCGGCTGTGGCCGCTCTCTTAGACGCCACCAAGGCTTTTGACACTCTCGAGTGGCCCTTCTTATTTTATCTCCTTCCCCGTCTTGGCTTTAGCCCGGTTTTTCTGCGCAAAGTCCTCCTCCTCTACACCCTCCCTGTCACCCGCCTCTGTGTCAATGGTCAGATTTCGGAGCCCATTCCTGTTTCCAGGGGCACTAGGCAGGGGTGCCCACTATCACCTATGCTTTTCGCTGTAGCTATGGAGCCCCTCGCCGCCAGACTCCGGCAACACCATACTCAGGGAGGGTTGGGCTTCGCGGCCCGAGCCCTTGTTGTTTCCATGTACGCGGACGATGTCACACTCTACGTCCGCCACCCTCAGGAGAACCTCGGACCCCAAGGTCCGCGAGTTAGTGCGATTCGGGGGGCTGTCCGACATCCAAGTTAATTGGAGTAAGTCTGTTCTTTTCCCTCTGACGGACGCCACTGTCCCCTTCACCCCGGACTATCCTTTTGTATGGGCATCGGGGCCCACCAGGTATTAGGGCATTTGGCTCAGTAGGAACATTGATGAACTCTGGAAGGCCAATTTCGGTCGGGCGGTCGACTGGCTGGAGACCAAGATACCCCTCTGGCGGCGCTTACCCCTATCTCTGGCGGGGCGTATTGCCATCGCTAAGATGGTAGTGCTCCCGAAGTTTTTATATCTGAAAGAGACACGTTAGTGATAGATTCCTTACCTTAGAATATCCCCAGGCGTCAGGCTGGATCCGGAAAGTTTTGCGTAGCAGTACCCTTGCGCGTCGGTAGGCGGCGTCGTGCGGCTCCGCGTCCGTCGTCGGCGTGGTGATCGCCGGGATGACGTCGCGGGCAGCACTTAGGCGCCGCCCCTGCGCGCTGACGTCAGTTCTTCTTTTTCCGCGCCAGCAAGCGCAGATCCGGGAAGAGCAGTGCCCTGGTCAATTTTTGACCATACTTTTGGTGATTTTTTCACTGGTTTTTCCAACTTTAAGGTGTCGTAGGGATGCCCGGCTTCAAGCGATGCGGCGCCTGTGCGCGGATGATGTCCGTCACCGACCCGCATTGGGAGTGTCTCTTCTGCCTCGGCCGAGGCCACGACACCGAGTCTTGTCCCGAATGCCAGGCCCTCAACCCGAAAGCTTTGCGAGAGCGGTCTCGAAAGCTCCTCGAGGCCCGGCATTCGGCTCCGCGGAAGCCCCGGTCGCGTGAGAGGTCCAGGGGTCGCTCGCGGAGTGCACACCGGTCGTCGACTTCTTCGTCCGGTAAGTCTAAGCACAAGAAGTCCAAGAAGCATCGTCGCTCTCGGACTTCGCCTCGCCGGTCTCGCGACTCGGCTGAGGCCCCTCCCGGCACCGTCCCCGCGGCCCCGGACTTGCCTGTGGAGTCGCCCCCGTCATACCCGCCCTTCCCGGGTTCGGGGGCGGATCCGGCCAAGGTACAGGAGTTCCTGTCGGCCATGGCCCGCCTCTTCGGGCCTTCAGGCCCCTCCGGTGCGCCTTCGGGCCCCGCGGGCCCTGATGGGGTTGCTCCGGCGTCGCCGGCGGCTCCGGCCCCGGCGTCGCCCGAGCCTCCAGCCTCGATCCCGGCTCCGGCTTCGGCCCCGGCCTCGATCCCGGCTCCACAACCCCCATCGACGCCGGTCGACCTCACGACACCTCCGCCGGCGCCGATGTCTCCGGTGCCGTTCTCGACGCCGCCCTGGGCTCCGGGCGGCGTCGTCCCCAGTTCCTTCCGGCTCCGGACATGGACCCGGAGCGACGTCGCTCGACGCCGGCTCCGGCGCCGATGGGACCTTGGGTCCCAAATGTCCCTCCTCCTCCTTATTTTGAACCAGAGGAGGACCAGGAGGACTGGGAGGGGTCTGATGACCCTCTGACACGCAACTGTCAGTATGATGAGGACTGGACAGAGAGTCTAGGGGAGGCCAGTGGTCTGGATACTTCTCCTGACACTGGCATGCTGTCTCCTCCCGTGGCTACGGAGGAGGGGGCCAATTTTGGTACGGTGTTGCGTAGGGCTGCTGGGGCCTTACGTCTCCAGCTCCCTACTTTGACGGTCAAGACTAACATCTTGACAGAGGTGCTTCAGCCGGCAGCCTCCTCTGCGGAGACTGTGCTGCCGTTTAACGACGCCCTCACTGACGTTCTTTTGGGCGCCTGGTCCAAGCCCAACACAGGGGCTCCTGTGGATCGGAACGTGTCACGACGCCATCGCCCCGCTCCGGGCGACCCCTGTTTCTTTCTGTCCACCCCACTCCTGAGAGCTTGGTTGTCCAAGCCTCCGCTTCCCAAACCGCCTTCCCTACCGCTCCTCCGGATAGGGAATCCAAACGCCTGGATCAGTTTGGGAAGAAAGGTTTTCTTCCTCCAGTGCTGGCTTGCGGTCCGTTAACACCGCTTGTCTTTTGGGCCGATATACCCACTCCCTGTGGGATTCGGTGGCGGATGTTTTGCCCCAGTGCCCTGAGGAGGTCCAGGCACTGCTTTCCCGCGCCATTGCGGAAGGAAGGGATGCGGCCAAATACACTATCCGTTGTGGCCTTGACACCGCCGACTCGCTGGGCAGGTCGATTGCAACGACGGTGGCGCTCCGGCGCCACGCCTGGCTGAGAACCACTGGTTTTTCAGGGGATGTCCAGAATACTCTCATGGACATGCCCTTTGATGGAGTCGGTCTTTTGGGTCCAAAGCAGACCATGCGCTGGAGCGCTTTAAGGACTCACGGGCTACTGCAAAGTCCCTGGGCCTTTCTGCTACACGCCCTCCGCTGCCTTCTGCTTTTCGCCCCTATCGTGGCCACGGTAGGGGCGCCCCTTCACGTCAGCAGCCCAGCCGCCGGCCCGCGCAGCAGGCGTCTTCGCGTGGCCGAGGACGTGGATTCCGCCGTGGCGGATCGGGCAACCAGCGTGCGGGTCAGGCCACCACCTCCAACCCGTCCGCGGCCTCCAAGCCCTCCTAGTCCCTCCTTTCAGGTGCACGGCACGCCAGTAGGGGGCAGGGTCCGCCATCACCTTCCCCACTGGCGCACCATCACCTCGGACAGGTGGGTCTTGGACATTGTCCGAAGGGGCTACTCCCTCCCCTTCGAGACCACCCCCCAGCCATGCCACCTCAATTCCACCGCATGTCAGGGGATCACTTGGTGCTTCTACGGAAGGAAGTCACGGCCCTCTTGACCAAGAGGGCCATCGAGCATGTTCCGACCCCAGAAGTAGGGCGTGGTTGCTACTCCCACTACTTTCTGGTGCCCAAAAGGACAAGGAGGACATGCGTCCTATCTTGGACCTCCGGAACGTCAATCGCTTCCTCCGGAAGGAGAAGTTCAAGATGCTCACCCTAGCTCAGGTCTTGACTGCCCTCGACCCTGGAGACTGGTTGGTAGCGTTGGACTTGCAGGACGCGTATTTCCACATCCCCGTCCTGCCGGCCCACCGGCGTTACCTTCGGTTCACGGTAGGCCCCGAGCATTTTCAGTTCACCGTGCTCCCCTTTGGCCTTACCAGTGCCCCTCGGGTGTTCACGAAAGTGATGGCGGTGGTCGCAGCTCATCTGCGCCGGGCAGGGGTTTCAGTCTTCCCCTACCTCGACGACTGGCTGCTGAAGGCGGGCTCGTCCCAGGCAGTCGTCTCCCACCTCCAGACTACGGCCGAACTCCTGCACTCGCTGGGGTTCTCCATCAATGTGCCGAAGTCGCATCTGATTCCTTCTCCACAGCTCCTTTTCATCGGAGCAGTTCTGGACACGACGCAGTTTCGGGCCTATCCTCCCGAACGGCGAGTCCGGGATATTCAGGCTATGATTCCGATCTTTCGGCCTTTATCCTGGGTTTCGGTACGGATGACCCTGAGGCTGCTGGGCCTCATGGCCTCCTGCATCCTGCTGGTCAATCATGCCAGATGGCATATGCGGGCTCTGCAGTGGGACCTGAAGTTCCAGTGGGCGCAGCACCAGGGCAACCTGTCCGATCACGTCCAGATCTCGGAGGGGACTGCAAAACAGTTGCAGTGGTGGCTCTCGAACCGGCAATGGGTCATGGGCAGATCCCTCTCCCTTCCCCAGCCAGAGCATACAGTTGTGACGGACGCGTCCCTTCTGGGATGGGGCGGTCACATGGGAGAGGCGGAGATCAGAGGCCTCTGGTCTCCGGCGGAGTCCCGGCTCCATATCAACCTTCTGGAGCTCCGGGCGATCCGGCTTGCACTCAAGGCATTCCTTCCCTCTGTCAAAGGGAAGGTAGTGCAGGTGTTCACAGACAACACCACCGCCATGTGGTACTGCAACAAACAGGGCGGGGTGGGGTCTTGGACCCTTTGTCAGGAGGCTCTGCGCCTCTGGACATGGCTGGAACATCAGGGCATGTTCCTGATGGTTCAACACCTGGCAGGTTCTCTGAACGCCAGGGCGGACGAACTCAGCCGCAGGTGCATAATGGATCACGAATGGCGTCTTCACTCGGAAGTGGCGCAAGGACTCTTTCTACAGTGGGGAGAGCCTTGGTTAGATCTATTCGCCACCGAAGAGAACGCGCAATGTCATCAGTTCTGCGCGTTGGAATTTCCAAGGCGGCACTCGCTCGGCGACGCTTTTCGTCGCGAGTGGAGTTGCGGTCTGTTGTACGCCTTTCCGCCTATACCACTTCTACCCAGAGTGTTGAAGAAGATTCGGCACGACCGGGCCCAAGTCATTCTTGTGGCTCCGGACTGGGCTCGAAGAGTTTGGTATCCCGAGCTACTCAATATGAGCATAGATCCCCCGATCAGTCTGCCTCTTCGGGAGGATCTTCTGTCGCAGCAGCAGGGGACGGTCCTCCACCCGAACCTGTCCAGTCTACACCTGCTTGCGTGGAGATTGAGCGGCGGCAGTTGATTCCTTTCGACTTGCCTCCCGAAGTTTGTGATGTGATTCTGGCAGCCAGGCGTCCCTCCACTAAGGTGGTATACGCCTGCAGGTGGAACAAATTTGTGGCATGGTGCACAGCAAAGGCTGTGGATCCCCTTTCTGCCCCTCTTTCTGAGGTCCTTCTGTTCCTTCTCTCTCTGGCCCAACAGGGTTCTGCCCTGGGTACCATCAAGGGTTATCTTTGTGCTATCTCGGCCTTCCTCAGGCTCCCTGATCAGCCCTCCCTTTTCAAGTCCCCTGTTGTTAACAGGTTCTTAAAAGGCATTACTCACCTCTTCCCTCCTGTTCCGTTTGTAATGCCTCAGTGGGACTTGAACTTGGTTCTTACCTTTTTAATGTGCGCTCCCTTTGAGCCTCTGCATAACTGTCCTCTTCGTCTTCTGACTCTGAAGACAGCCTTTCTGGTGGCCATCACCTCCGCTCGGCGGGTGAGTGAGCTCCAGGCTCTATCTTGCAAACCTCCCTTTCTGTCTGTTCATCCAGACAAGGTTGTTCTTCGGACGCGTCCGTCCTTCTTGCCAAAGGTGGTTACTGCTTTCCACATTGGGCAGACCATCACTTTGCCCACCTTCTTTCCGCCTCCGCATCCTTCCAGAGAGGAAGAGAGGCTCCACCGTCTGGACCCAAAACGTGCGCTCTCTTTCTATATTGACCGCACAACACACTTCCGGGTGGATGACCAGCTCTTTGTTGGCTACGTGGGCGCCAAAAAGGTCGGGCGGTGCACAAGAGGACCATCTCCCGCTGGGTTACCTTGTGCATCAAGACCTGCTATTCTTTGGCTAAGAAGGAGCCTCCTGTTGGGCTGCGTGCCCATTCCACCAGGGCAACGGCTGCTACCACGGCCTTGGGCCGCGGTGTTCCGCTGCCGGTTATCTGTCAGGCAGCTTCGTGGGCCTCGCTGCACACGTTTACAAAGCATTACTGCCTTGACAGTCAGGTCCGGAGGGACGGCTTCTTTGGCCGTTCTGTCCTCCAGGACTTCCTTGTCTGATCTTTGTTCGCAGACCCACCACCGGGGTTGGTATTGCTGGGGTATCTATTCTAAGGTAAGGAATCTATCACTAACGTGTCTCTTTCAGATGCACAAGTTACTAACTTGTGTAACGATATATCTGTAAGAGACAGTAGTTAGTGATAGATTCCTTACCGCCCCACCCATCCTCCCCGTTCTGCGAACTGATTTCTAGGGTTAAGGACATCCCTTTCAGGGCCCTAGTATTTTTCAGACACCTGTGTCAGCTTCTTGCATGGCTCTGCGTTCCTGGCGCGGAAAGTCGTGTACAGAACTGACGTCAGCGCGCAGGGGCGGCGCCTAAGTGCTGCCCGCGACGTCATCCCGGCGATCACCACGCCGACGACGGACGCGGAGCCGCACGACGCCGCCTACCGACGCGCAAGGGTACTGCTACGCAAAACTTTCCGGATCCAGCCTGACGCCTGGGGATATTCTAAGGTAAGGAATCTATCACTAACTACTGTCTCTTACAGATATATCGTTACACAAGTTAGTAACTTGTGCATTTGTTCTTAAACGTCCCCGTTCCTCTTACGGCTCATTTCTTTCGCACACTTCGCTTCCTCATCATCTCCCTCGTCTGGGCGGGTCGTCAACCCAGGGTGGCATATGATATCCTCACGCTCCCCCTCTCGTGTGCCGGGATGGGTGCCCCGGACTTCAAATTATACGCCCTTAGTGCCCAAGCCAGCTTCCTCCACTTCTGGCTGCACCCAACGCCGTTCCAGCCCCATGTACGGTGGAGGCTGACCTCGCTGCTCCCTTACCTCTACAGACCGCTATCTTTATTCCTGCAAAACCGCCGCGCGGGGAGATTGACACGGTGGCGACTCTGCGCTGGGCCTGAGACGGTCTGAGAAAGTATTGGGGTTCCAGTCTGCTCTCCGCCGGTGCCATGCCTGTCGCATACCACCCAGCTTTTTCCTCGCTGCACACGGCCGGGATGGCCAAACGCGCGGCCGGCTTGGGCCTGGCCACTCTGTCGGGCCTCTACCCCAACGGCGATTTCTTTTCGCTTCCAGCAGGGTCTGGTCCCATGGACACACTGCTCTATTATCAACTTAGAGCGACCTGTCGGGAGTTACACTCCACGTTCCCACAGCCCCCCCCGTCGTTGTCCGCCCTCGATTTGGTATACACGTCCACTTCCCCTCGCAAACTGGTCTCTAGGCTCTATGCCACCACTCTTGTGGCGTCTTCGCTCTCTGCTGATCGTGCCCGTGTTGCCTGGAGCAAGCACCTTGGTGTCGATCTTTCTCAGGAGGACTGGTCGTATTGTTGTAAGCAACGTCTATCTCCTAATTATCGCCTACGCCTTATACATTTTAAATATTTGCATAGGCTGTACTGCTCCCCTGCCCAGCTGTACGGAATGGGCCTCACCCCCAGTGACCGATGTCTCCGGTGTTCGTCCCCTGCGGCGGGCTTCTCTCATCTCGCCTGGCTATGTCCCTCGGTTTCGGCATATTGGCGCGACGTGTGTGCCGTCATCACTGAGGTTACTTCCTCGCCTGTCTCGCCAGACCCATTGACCTGCCTACTTGGTTTGGTTAAGCACTGTCCTGACGCCTCCCGCCGGCTCACGGCTATGGTGCTTGTTCTCGCGCGTCGCAGAGTTGCCATACACTGGGGCCGGAGGCCTGCACCCAAGGTCGGTGCCTGGTTCGAGGATGCTTCGCGTTGTCAGACGCTTCTGGCAGAATTTTGGGAACTAACGCCTGTTACGGGCCGGCCGCATAATATCTAGGGCCCTTTTGTTTCATATCTCCTTTCTCGGAATGCCTCTCCCTCTGCGACCTCTCCCGCGCTCCCTGCCGGCACTCCGCCCGCGCCGGGCGCCGGTGCTGGTCCGTAGGACCCCACCCTCCTCTTTCTGCTCTCTGCCGCTTCCTTGCGACCTCTCTGCTGGTGCCCCGCCCCGTCCGATGCCCCTCTCTACCCCCCATGCTCCGTCTCCTGCCACTCCTCTTTATGACTAATGGTGTGCCGCTATTGTATAACAGTTTCTCTGTGATTGATAACTGATGTGGCTTGTCTGCTCCTTCTTGTTATTTGCGGAAGCGTTGCTTGAATTTCCTGTAACGTGCTGTGCATAATTTTCAATAAAGGTTTTTGAAAATTAAAAAAAAAAAAATGTTTGCATTGTTGGAGACCCAGGGCTGTATGGTGAAACAGGGAGAGGAGGTAGAGGAATCTGTCCAGACACATTTGTGTATTGCTGCACTCCTGTAAGCTGGGTGGAACCCACTGGAGAAGGGAGAGCCAGGCTTCCCTAGTACGCCTGAAAGGGTGCTCTCTGATTCAGAAAGAGGTCACAAGGAAGGTGCTTGGAGACATCTCAGGAAGGAGATGGGGCTGATAAGAGAATCATAAAGAGTAGGGCTGGGTACCTGGGTTAACCTTTTGATACCCACATCACTGTGGCTGACCTCTAGTCAGTCCCATGGCCTTTGTTGTGAGTCTACCAGCTTTGGAGCCGCTCCTGCTGTGACAGACTGCTTCCAAGAGGAAGAGAGTGCAGAGGAATGGGCCCCTCAAATGAAACTGACCCCCAACATAAACTTCAAAGACTCGGACCCTAAATCACATTTGCAGTCTGGAAATGGACTATAAGGGGAGCTTGAGACCCCGTAAATTGTCAACTGTCAAGCAGCCAGTCAGGCTGTGCGAGGAGGAGAAGCTCTGCAAGACTTCTGCCTGTGGCCAGGACTGAGGGACAAGGCCTACTAGTCTCCCTGCTGAGTGAAGGGACATCACCCAGAATCCAAGACCACCTAGCCTGGAGCAGCAGTCCCTGTCTCCTTTCCAAGACCTGTGTGCCCTGTGAGGAAGAGGAGGGCGTTGGAGGGAGCAAGGTCCAGTGGGGAATCCTTTTGAATGGTTTCCCTGAGCAAGGTGTGAGGAAACAGCTGCTGCACCAATCGGGAGCATTGCCTATGTGCAGGGCAAAGTCGGCGACTCCCATATTCCAGGAGAAGGCATCGTGAAGGGAACTATGGATATCGCTGTGCTGATCAGGGCGGAGATCATGTACAGTGAAGGATGTGCGACCCTGTATGCCAATAGGGGTCGCCGTGGATGAATTGCTGTGTGGAGTGGGCCATCACCCTTGCACGGTGAAGAGCCGCAACCCAAATATGACAGGAGGGGCTGCCTCACAGACATCCGTGTCCCGATCAGGTTGATGCCTGTGGAGATATGGTGATCCCGTATGCCAGAGGAGGACACTGTGACTAGCAAGAAGTGTGATCTGACCTGGAACGTCGCTGGAGGGAGTGAGGCCATTGTAGGAACCCTTGTGCACCTGCACCGAGACTAGGGATCTGCATCAAGAACTTCGAATCACCCTCCCTCCCCAGGGTACTCCCCATAGATGTACCCTGCAAGGAGGAGCCGCAAGGAGCCACAGATCGTTGCAGGTGCTGACCGCATGTGAGGACCTTGGGGATAGTCAAGTGTAACCTGCCTGGGCTGTGTGCAGTGAGCTCACCTGAACCAGCCACTGTGCTCCAGCACCTGTAGAGATGGTGTGCTCAGGAACTTCAGATGCTTTGATCCTGCAGGGGAGGTTAAGACTGAATTTAGGCCAAGTCGGCTCTGAGGAGAACTTACTTGCTAGGTAGCGCTGCAGCGCGGGAACATTTATGACTTTACAACAGAGTCAGAGTCGACTCTTGAGACCTAACTACTATTCGGGCTTGCCCTGGATGTTGCCTAAAGTGAATGGGGAATAACTACGATCGCTAGAGCGAGGAGGGAGTGGGACACAGGGAACTGCTTACGAAACACTAGAGTGCTGAGCTCAGGGGAACTGTGTAGTTGTGTACGAGTATCTTATTTGCCTTTTTCTTGGTAGCAGTAAAATAAGAATATTTTTCTCTTTTCATAAAAGTGAGTATTTGGCTGAACAATAATTTATTTCTGCTGCTGCTTAGTTTGAGTTGTGATCTTGTGTTCACTCCCTGTATCCACCTCCCCCCTGAGGGACCCTTGGACTGCTCAGACCATGCTATTACTGAGAGTCAAGTGATGAAGGGGTACTTGGCCCAGTTTCTCAGAATCTATAGTAGTTTGGGACATCAGAACTAAAGGCCTCAACTCCCACGGTTAAACCCAGTAACCCCTGCTTGCCCCGTGGTCCTCTGAAAGGGGTTCTGACACCTTAGTTATGACATTTACAGAGTTGGTCCATGACAAGAATGATGAAATCAGAGGTTTCAGTTTATTGCCTCGTTTGGACTCTGACACTTGTCTTTATCTTGACCTACAACATGCAAGTAGCTTTTCTACCTCCTCTGAGCAAAGCCTCTTTCAGCCAGCCATTCTACAGAGGTATTTAACTTTTTTCCACACTGATTAAGAAAGCTGCAGCAAATTTAGACCTGCCTTTAGTTACTCCAGTTGGAGTCATCTTTCATAATCTTTCAGCCTTCTACACTGGTGTGGTGACAAAGCACTATTACGGTCCAGCAATGCTGTTTTGGACCCTATCCTGGATGCTTGGGAGAAATCATGCTCTGCCACAACTGTCAACAGATCCCATGTTCCTATTGACCCAACCAACGCTGGCTGAAGTCTAATGCTTTCCCTTTTGTGCCACCAGAAGTGGAATCTAGACTGGATGTGCTAGAATGCAGGTTTTGTGCATATGGGAGCCTATCTCTAACTTCTGCTAATGCTTTCTATCTCTTGGCATGGTATATCCATGCCCTGTGGGAAATGGCAACTTGGGCAACTAGTAGTCTTCCAGACCACTTGAAAGGGTTGTTTACTTCAGCCGGGATTTCAGGAGATTTAGAAGAATTTGTTAGGAATCCCCATTCAAGTAGAAAGAATGGAGATTCATATTGGGAACATTTGAAACATTATAGGAGACAAATTTTTGGGATTGACCTCCCGGACATGCCACGTCTATTATCATCTAAAATTGTAGGGTTTTTCCTAATCACAGTACTCCAGGTCAATACAGCATCTGAGTTATCCTTTGCTTCATTAGTATTTTTGTCAGTACCAGGGCAGAAGAAGTCCTCTTCTCTTGCGTTTCCATGTCAGCAAAACTACTCTTAGTTGATCTAGAGGGGCATGATTTTCTTGTGAGCAGTTGTATCTCATCTTTTTTGCCTGAATGAAAAAGCATTAACTCAATAGTTCAAAAGGTTTATGATTTAAATAAATGCTCTGGCTCATTACTCCACCCATGTCAGGAGATTCAATATCTGTTAGCTAAAGGGGCTATGGGGATGGTTCCTCCCAATGAAGTGGAGCAGAGGCTTTATTTCCACTACTTTCTCGTTCTCAAAAAAGGTTGGGGTTTTGAGGATGATTCTGCACCTAACATACCTGAGCACATTTATATAGAAAGAAAAGTTCAAGATGGTCACTGACTCTGATCCTACAAATATTGACTCAACAGATTGTGGAAATGTGCTTTTTAATGAGCACACCGGTGCAGGGGTCACCCTTCTCTTGTCCACGGGTCCATAGACCAACAAAATAGAGATTGGCACTGAAGCTGGAATTCAAATAAGTTTATTAATCACTCATGAGTGGGACTACGTCCACACAGCACTCTCAAGTACTGCCTGAGGTAGTACACTGAAGTCACAGACCATGGTGCTTATATACAGAGTTTGTTGCAGAGTAAGCATGTAGTTACAAATAGAAGGTACAAGCATACACAGGAATAACTACCAACAAACATGGGCAGATGGGTGATCACTTAGTCAGCAGAGTGGGAGGGGGAACAGAACTGTTTACATCAGCAAAAAACAGTTGACAGTTATATCTTTAGCCAGGTGCATTCTAGCAGCTACAGGCCTTTGCTCAGCACATTGCTTTTAGCTCAGTACAGAAGGAGTTAACTAGAGTTGATGACACAAGCAGAATAGAAGGGCAAGCAACAGTGAAGACGGAAGAATTACATAGCTAACAAAATGGATGCCACAAACAAGATGGCTTCAGCCTATGCTAACAGAAATTATTTCAGATTTCCACAGATGACCCTTTTAGCATATGCTGAAGACATCTTCTAGGCTTTATAAGGAGTACGGAAATTATCAAATACATCTATCTGCATTAATTTCTTGATCACTTGCTAATCGGGCATTTACATTCTTAACATTTTGTTTAGTCGGTATACACGAGGTGCAAGTAGAAACACAAAGGGAACAAAGCATTGGGCAGCATTGAATACATAGGCAACAAGTGAAAAGAATAGCAAGAAATATACATAAGGCTGACAATAGCTTCCAGCCCCATACAGTAAAAATGTTCCATAGCCATCCAGTCAAAGTCCAAGTTCCTGAATCCTGATGGATTTCAGTGGCTATTTTGTGCAACTTGGAAATTGCGTCAAAAACAGAAGGGGCGTGGTCAGGGATATAGACACAGCAGCTACTCCCGATGATGCGACATGCTCCACCACGGTCGGCCAGGATGACATCAAGGACCATCCTATTTTGGAGCGCCACAATTCTCGCAATTTGTAGTTCTTCTGGGATGTTTCCAAGCGCCATTGCTGTCTGATTGTTTACAGCCTCTACAACACGTGTCAAGCGCCTTATTTTTCTACTGTTTAAGGCCGCACCAACAAAGAAGAATAGTCCCAAATTAAAGTCAATATACTGCTGTAGTGCAGTATCAGTTTGATCCACCTCATCATTGTTTATTGTCCTTTTGAATCTGTTCTTGGAAATGTCATTATACAGTTTATAGTCTTTATGGTAGGATGCAGGTGCCAAAAACACAGGTGGAAGCAAAAAGGACACGTAGCAGCTTCCCGACCAACCAATAGGTAGATGGTAATAACCTTTACTTCCGCAAATAAAATAGGTGTTGTGTGAGGACAAAAAGCTGCTATTGTTCATTCCAGTAATGTTCAACACTAAAGTACAGTCACTTTTTCCCACAGGAATACTGCCAATACTGCTCACACAGAGATCCTCTCGAGCTCTAGTAACAGCGATAACAGGAGGCCCATTCCCCTTAGTTGTTCGAGTGTTAGGGAAAACATAGTGTATGGAGGAATTTCCTCGGCGATACTCCTCCATTTCCCACACAGTTCCTTTAGCTTGTGGATCTCCTTTCTCATCGGGGTAACAAACTTTATTCAACTGAGCGTTTAGTCCACCTACATCAGCATAAGTAATATTAGCAACTTCAGAAGCCCACAACAATGCAAACCAGGCTCTGCAGGAGCCATTATGTGAAAACGGCAAGGGAATAAAAGGCGATCCTCCCTTTTTCTGATGAGCTGGCATCATTCCACATACCCAGCAATTGGTAACGTTCGTGGCATTGTGGGTATGATGCAACATTTAAATGAAAGTGTTATTGAGGTAGGACATTCTATGCTTTTTCTCATGATACGGTAGAGTAAAATAATGATGTTCAATTGGGACAGGAGTAGGAGCTACTTCCTCTACAATCCATGTTATTATAGCAACAATAACAATAGTCAAAGTAAGTCCAGTAGCAATTATTGTTCTTTTGCTACAAACTCTTGCAGCAGTTAGTTTCTTCTCCTTAGACATATTCATTTAGTCAACAAACACCAAAGCAGATGGTGCCCTAAGGTCCTGGGCAGGCGTTGATTTCTTCACTAACGTTGAGACGAGTAGTCACTAAAAGACTACCCCCCCTTTCAAGTCAGTCTTTAACCACCCAGGACAGTGGCTCAAACAGTCTCTTTCAATGAAATGTCTTTCTTCCTGGGTCGAAGCTGATATCGAGATGTACCAGGAATCGTGTGGTCCGGGAAGACTTCCTCAGGTCCTTCAGGTGACACAGCTTGTCCTTTCTCGGTGACCAGGATATCGCGGTGATCTGCCAACACAGCTGGGCTCACTAGGTCTTGCAACACTTTTCTGCAGTGTGTCGCATGGACCCAGTTTTTCCGGTTCGTCACTCGAACTGCAGTCCTGGTAGCCAGTAGAACTTGTTCAGGGCTGTGCCACCTCGGTGATAGGGAGCTGGTCCTCTGGAAGGACTTAATCACAACGTAGTCACCAGGGCATAAGCAGTGGCCCTCACCTTGCGACCTGCCTGGAAGAGTCTCCCGAACCTGTTGATAAATAGAAGACAAACTGTCAGTCAACTGAGACAAATAGTCATTCATCAATACATAAGGTACATCATGTATAGGGCGTGGCTTAGGAATCCCCCAAATATTCATTGGCCTTCCAAAACCACCTCATACGGTGTGAGGCCAGATCGTGTATGTGGTATCGATCTAATGGATAGCAATGCTAAGGGCAATGCATCAGGCCATTTCAAAGATGTGGAAGCCTGTATTTTAGCCAATTTCAGTTTCAGGGTAGAATTGTAACGTTCCACTAGTCCTGCTGATTGTGGGTGAAAAGCAGCATGAAACTTCTGCTTGATTCCCAATCCTTTCATGAGATACTCAACAACTTGCCCAATAAAATGGGGTCCGTTGTCACTCCACAAAACTCGGCAAATGCCGAATCAGGGAAAGAACTCCTTTAGGAGCACCTTTGCTGTCGTAAGAGCTGTATTATCCTTCGTAGCGTATGCTTCCACCCAATTACTGAAGGCGCAAACCACTACTAAGACATACTTTAGGTTGTTACAGTGCTCAAGCTGGATGTAATCCATTTGCAGGACCTCAAAAGGTGCAGTTGGTATTGCAAACCCTCCTGTTGGAGTTAGTGTTCCCTTTCCAGGATTATACTGGAGACAGATCAGACAGGACTGGACTATTTTCTTAGCCGTACCGACAATCTCTGGATGATCCCAAACTTGCATAAGTTGCTCTGCTATTGAGGATGCTCCAACATGTGCCGGCCCATGTGCCATGTGAATCATAGGATGTAAATAGGCTGCGGGTAACTTCCATTTTGTCATTTCTTTATTCCTCCAACAGCCCTCGTCATCCAATGTTCCCTCCTTGGACCATTGGTCTAATTCATCAACGGAAGCAGATTGCTGCATGTCCAGCACCTCTTGCCTGGCATCATGCCAACGTTCAGCCTGTGACTTAACTACATACATAGATGTGGTACTTCGCTGCATTGCAGTCTCACGAGCTGTGCAATCCGCAAAGGCATTGCCTGCTCCTATTTTATCAGTCACTTTGTGTGCACTACATTTAACAATTGCCACTTTCTTAAGATAGGTCAAGGCAGTAAGGAGATTATGTACTAATTCCCCATGCACTATTTGTGTCCCAAGTGAAATGAGAAAGCCTCTTTCTTTCCAAAGTTGCCCGAAGTTATGAGCCACGCCGAAGGCGTATTGGCTATCAGTGTAAATGTTAACAAGCAACTCTGTGCTAAGCCCACATGCTCTTGTCAGTGCTATCAACTCGGCTGCTTGAGCTGACTTCTGTGGGATACGAGCTGTCTCAACTACTGTCTGAAGTGTTGTAATTGCAAAAGCAGCAGATGTAGTGCCATCAGGCAATTTCAGGCAGGATCCATCAACCCACAATTCCCCATCAACACTAGAAAGAGGTGTATCTTG
Organism: Calotriton arnoldi; assembly: GCA_963921515.1. Lineage (NCBI taxonomy): Eukaryota > Metazoa > Chordata > Amphibia > Caudata > Salamandridae > Calotriton > Calotriton arnoldi. The sequence goes on from CAWUFW010000018.1 coordinate 2,422,685, forward strand.
TAGGTCAACACGACCCTTTGTTCGTTCTTCAGTAAGGGATATACAGTCATGTAACTCTTGTGACTGAGACTGAGTAGCTGGAAATGGCAATAATGTAGCAGGGTTCAGAGTCAAACATCTTTTTAACGTGATATGAGGGGCCAAAAGTGTCAATTCATATCCTGTCAAGCGAGCACTAGTCAGATGCTGTGTTTTTGTTTGATTTAACAAGGCATCAACTGAATGGGATACTAACACAAGCAATCTATGTGACAAGACTATTCCCTCGCTCTGACGTATGGACACAGCCGTTGCCGCCACCGCTCGAAAACAACCAGGCAGAGCGCGGGCAACTGGATCAAGGACAGCTGAGAAATATGCACAAGGACGTTGTTTATTACTGTGTGTTTGTGTTAAAACTGAGAGAGCGCAACCTTCCCTCTCGTGTACATAGAGTGTGAAGGTCTTAGTGTAGTCTGGAGTTCCTAATACTGGTGCAGAACAAAGAGCTTGACGTAACTGTTGGAAGGCATCCTGGCACTCAGTAGTCCATGGGAGAGGCATCGGAGTGTCTTTAGTCAAAAGGGCCAACAAGGGTTTAATAATGTGAGAAAAGCTAGGGATCCACTGCCTACAAAAAGAAGTAAGGCCAATCAGTGCACGGACATCCTTCTGAGTACGGGGCACGGGAGTGTCTAAAATAGTTTGGATGCGATCTGGTGTGTGTGCACGTCCCTCCTTAGACACGAGGTGACCTAAATAGGTAACCTGCTGTCTACAAAATTGAAGTTTCTTCCTAGAGACTTTGTGATGATGAGAGGCAAGAAATAACAATGACGACAGTGTTCCTTCTTTACACTGTTCAGGGGTATCAGCAGCCAACATGATGTCGTCGACATATTGAATAAGAGCCACCCCTTTCGGTACAGGAAAAGAATCAAGCTGCCTTTTCAACGCCTGACTATAAATGCTAGGACTCTCTGTATACCCTTGTGGAGCTCTACAGAACCTGAATGATCTATTATTCAAAGTGAAGCCAAACAAATAACGGCTGTCAGGGTGAATGGGTATTGAGAAAAATGCATTCTTTAAATCAATTACACTAAATGTAGTGGCAGTAGGAGGAACCATGGTGAGAAGTGTCGTGATATCAGAGACTACCGGGTATTGGGGCACCACCATTTTATTAACCTCTCGTAAATCTATAATAAATCTGTAAATTTTAGTATCAGTGTCTTTTTTCAAAATAGGAAGGATAGGACTATTACAAATGTTATAAGGGACTTCTTCCACAACCCCCACCTTGATCAAATCCTGAACAATGAGCGTTAATGCTTCTTCGCCTTCCTGAGATATTTTATATTGGGGCAATCGAGGCACCTTCCTTCACTTGAATATGCACTGGTGGAATAACCATATGTCCCACATCGGTATCTGATGTAGCCCACAAAGTACTAGGTAAAGATGCCAAAGCGATATCTTCTTTGATGAGACGACCTCTCAACCATTGGATAGTTATCATTTAAGAAAACACGCACACTTTCTGGGGAACAACGTATTGTAGCACGAAAATGTTTAAGCATATCAATGCCCACAATATTATCTGGCGTGTTAGGGGAAAGCAGAAATGGACATGCTGCAGTAAATTTATCAAGACTAAATGCAAGTGGCTGTGACAGTGGGCTAGGTGTAGGTGTCCCATCGAATCCTATCGATGTTATCCTTGCGCCAGACAGGGGAGCCCTAGGAACTAATTTTTTAGACAGAGCACTACGAGAAGCTCCTGTATCAACCAGAAACCGATCAGTAGAACCCAAGACATTTGCATCAACATAAGGACCCTTCTGATCTACTGGGACCTCAACCGCTTCCTTACCCCATCTTAGGCATTCCTATGCATAATCAGAATCTGCAAGACCATCAGCCGAATAATCAGACATTTGATATTGATTTCGTCTATCAAAGGTATTAGAATAATTTGGTCCGTGTTCAACTGCCTCAAACCTGGGACGGGTTCCTATTCCTCCCCAATTTCCTGAATTCCCTGGACGTCCTCTCATACTTCCTCTACCCCGTTGATACTGCTGACCTCGCAAAAGGGGGCACTCAGAACGCCAATGTCCAATCTCTTTACAATAAGCCCACTGATCAGAAGACAAAGTTGATCGAGAGAAAGGGGGTACACCAGGTGTATACTGCACGTCCACCTCTACCACCACCTCTGAATGGTGGACCATATACTTGAGCCAACATAACTTTTGTTTTTAAATCCTTTACCTTCTTATCCTCTTTGCTTCCAATTCCTGACGTTCATAATACTGGGCCATAGTTAAAAGGGAGACTGGGGAAGACGTAGTCCATGAACTCTCGCTGGCCTTTAGGCGACTAGCTATTTCTGGCAACATGTTAGCGACAAATTTGTCGACGAACAAATGCTTACCCGTGTCATCTGTCAAGGACTGCCCACTAAAGTCATGGAATGTCTCTTCAAATCGTGTAAAGAAATCAGAAACTGACTCATCCGCTTTCTGTTTACAAGACGCTAACATAGTCCAATCTATTTTCTTAGGGGGTATAAAAGTTTTCAACTTAGTCACAATAGCTTTAGGAAGATCTAATATCTCCTGTTGTGGTTTCTGCGCAGGCTCTCTAGCCGCATCTATTTCTTCTAAATGCACCCAAGTATCACCATATGCTACATTATCATCTATTTTCCTAATTGTTCTCCACATATCAGGGGGCAAAATAAGTCCAAAAAACATATCAATATCTGGCAGAGTCATAGTACAGGAGCTAATGGCTCCTTCTACTTCTTCATAGAAAGCAGCAGGATTTTTCCGCGGATCGGGCAAAGCGGCTTTAAGAGCCATAACATCTGCTCTACTCCAAGGGGTATAAACCCAATTATAAATAAAATACCCTTTCGCATCATCTGAAGTCTTATCTTCATTTGTTCCCGTACCCTTTGGAGGAACATACAAAGGCGCAGCTTCGCGCATTGGTCGTATACCAACTTCAGCACTACTAGATCCATTATTTGTCTCTGAAGTTTCTACTATCTGCGCTGGGGTTTGGGCTACTTGTACAGTTTTACTAGCTTCTTTTTTCTCCGCTTTTAAGCGAAATGTTTCATCTCGTAATTTAACCACTCGCCTAATTAAATCAGGTATGTTTGAACAAAGGAAAGTTCCATCACTCAATTGTTTATAATCCGAATTTATATCAATGGGCTCTAAGTTTTTAGAAAGGTCTCTAAAATTAAGTATAACTTCCCAAGCAAACTTCTCTGCAAAATATAACTGTTCTAAATCTTTCCACTGCTGAACCATTGCTACAAGATCTGAAGGAAGAGTTTTCTTACGGGCTTCTGAACGAACAGTGGATCTAATGGTGGCTTTTTCATCAGTAGTTAAAGTAGAGCGAGTCTGTCGCCCATTTTGCTTATCTATATCTTTATCGTCGGAAGAATTATGTTCTTCATCGGAAGGATCCTCCTCAGGGGCAGAGGGAAATTTATACGGGGGCGGAGGTCGATCTAATAAGATAGAATCATCTTGAGGTTTATTAAGCATGGGATAAAGGGGGCGCCTAATAGGGTACTGGCCAGTTACCTCTAAACGACGCTCCCTCTCTTCTTTTTCTTTTATTTCCGTCATCTCCTTATTTTTTAATTCTAGCGCTTTTTGATATATCGTTTTTCATTGTTCTTTCTCTGCTATAGCTGCTTCTCTCTTCGCTCTTTCATTCACTTCTTTCTCCCACATTCGTACACAATCAAACATATCTTGTCGACTTTATTTGTTAAACAAACACTGTTCTACATATTGAATCTTTTTAAAGTCAAATGACCCATTCACAGGCCATTGGAGATCAGGATCCTTCTTTGTATATTTGTTCCACAGTGTACTATACATTATGGAAGAAATACCGTATTTAATATACATATGTCTATTAGGTGTTCCCTCTAAGGAAGCCGGCTGACTTCTTTCTAAATCCATTTTGGTACCACCAAGACAGCAACACAACCTACGGAGTGTGCTGGAAACAGGCATGCTACCAAGTTTTTGTAAAATATTACGTTTCCAAATTGTTCAAAAGTAGAGAAAAATCTCCACATTACCTGCCTTTATTTTCTGCAAAAAATAAATCAAACAGACAAAACCAGAATCTTGGCCAAGCAAACAAGAGTGCCGCTTCAGCGACCTTACCAAACAAAAGTCTCCAACTGCCAAGCTCTTGATCGACCTAATGGTCACTGCAAAAATAACGCCAAAGGATACCTCAGTCAGGACCGGCCGCCACCTGGAGGGTCAAATCGAAAAACCGGAAAGGTCACTTTGGCTGCAAAGACAAGGGTCTCCTCATGCAGGACGTCTCCTCAGTAATATTCCACTCTTCCGTCAAGACCACTCCTTCAGACGGTCGCGTCCTCGATGAGGCCCCATGTTGGGCGCCAACTGTGGAAATGTGCTTTTTAATGAGCACACCGGTGCAGGGGTCACCCTTCTCTTGTCCACGGGTCCATAGACCAACAAAATAGAGATTGGCACTGAAGCTGGAATTCAAATAACAAGTTTATTAATCACTCATGAGTGGGACTACGTCCACACAGCACTCTCAAGGTAGTGGCCTTGGGTCTGCAGGACACTTACTTCCATATCTCGATTATTCAGCAGCATAGGCGTTACCTTTATTTCACTGTGGAATCCGTCATTTTAAATTTTAGTGTTTCAATTCTGGTTAACTGCAGCACCAAGAATGTTTGCCAGTGTCTTGAAGCTGTGTAGAGTGAGCATTCATGCCTTCTGTTATCTGGACTACTAGCTCATCAAAGCACCCTTTTCACGTGTGATGCGGTGGCAGCTTCAAGATACCTGAAACTTTCTGGGGTTTTCTTCTGTCTTCATAAATCAAGCGTTTTGCCTTCCATCCTCCTTCAATGTATAGTTGCGTTCTGGACAGGATGTTGGAGAGAGCCTTTTCTCTGGAGCAGAGAGCATGGGACATTTTGGATTTGAGCCTCTTATGCTGTCCTCTAGATCCTGAATCTTATAACATCCTGGAGTTTTCTAGTTCGTAAGGGGAGGCAGAGAATAAAGACTCACGAGTCGTGTCTGAGATGACAATGGAATCAGCACCTGGGCAATCTGTGGGACGTCACGCTAGTAACATGTTCTCTATATGCTGATGTAGCAATGATGATTAAATGTACAAAACGTGCTGTTCGGTCACCCTTTTAGACCTCACCAGGTCCAGGTGACAATTATCACAAATCCATCTATGAGATGATTGGGAGGGAGGGCATCTGTTGCATCAGACAGCTGTGGTCATAGCAACACAGCTACCTCCATATTTGTGTGCTGGAGCTAAAGTGATAAATGCCTTTCTGCCTTTAGTGCAAGTGAGGTGTGTACAGATACTGACAATACGACAGTCACGTTGTTCATCAACAAAACGGTGTGGAGAAGGATCAAACAGTCTGTGCAGAGTCATTGCGCGTTTGGCATTTAGCAGGCACTCGGAATGTATGTCTGGTTGCCATCATCTGGCTGAAGATGCAGATCACGAATGGTAGAAGAATATTTAATGTGTACATGGCGGTTTTGAGCAGTGGGTTTGCAACCACAGCCATCTGAAAGTACAGAATTTTATTCTCCATTGAGTTTCTAAAAAGGAAATTTGTTAGGGAATTCTTTTGGTCCTTTCCACTCACGTTTTTCGATCTACAGTGAACTCGAGTGCCTCAAAAGATCAAAGAGGACACAGAGGATGTTATCCTCTGGGTCCTAGACTAAGTAAGGCTGTTTAGGCACCCTGAACTATTGCCACTTAGTGTATGTCAATTATAGGAAGACACTTGCTGGGCTCAAAGTTGTAGTCCCTTTATCTTGTGTGGGATTTGAGATACAATATCTTCACCCTTTTGTTTTCTGATGTACTCAACTTTGCTTTTTTTAGCGGCAGAATATGTGCTTGCTTCAGAAATGATGAAAGCCATTTTGGCACCGCTGCTATTCTTTTTTATGTTTGCCTGATTAACATTCCAGAGAAACTCACTTTCAGAAAGCATTCGGTTTTGCCAAAAGGTGGTTACCTTTTCACATTTTACAGACATTAGCGTTGCCTATTTTTTTCTTATCCTTCAAACGTGGAAGAATGGTTAACCACATTAGACCCTGAAAGAGTGCTCAGTATTTGCATAAGGAGGACCAAAAATTACACACTGATAATCATCTTTATGTGGGTTTTTCTGGAAAAAACAAAGGGAGAGTAATCCAGAAAAGTACTACACCCTGGTGAATAGTCCTTTGTTTAAAAACTACTGCTTTTGCCCAAGAAAGAATTGCAAGTTGTTATCAGAGTTTGCTCTGGAAGGGTTTATGGGTGTTTCATCAGCTCTGACCAGAAAGGTTCCCCTAATAGACATCTGCCATGCAATGACATGGTAGACATTTCATAGCTCTACGAACCACTAATGTTTAGACTTTACAAGAGCATTCCTGCATCATTTCTTACTCTTCGTGACCTCCCATATCTCACCTCTTTCTGAGTGTAATGCTCTGAAATCATTTAAAGAGAAGGAATGTGCCGAAAAGAAGTATCCATCAGAACAATAAGTTACCCCCAGTAACACTCTTTCTGGTGGATACCATATCTTACTGATGCTTGAGGTGGATACTTGCAGGTCCAATCGCACAGTCATTGGGGCCTACTGTAACAGACTTGGGGAGCCCTGCACAGTTTATCGGGCCATCAAGGGACATCTGATGAATGAACCTACTGCATATGTTTGCTCCTCACTCTGGATTCCCTGTGCACTGAACCTGGTTTAGGCCAAGCAGATATACATGCCTTTTGAGCCACCTTTGATATGATACTTCCGTTGTGGAAGGCAGCTTTTTACTCATTGCAGTATCATCGACCAAGCACATAAACTGGCCCGAGCCTTTCGCACCTCACAGACTTTTATGCTGTTCCATAGGGCTGTGAGGTCCACCAGACTCACTTTTCCTTCATTCTGAAGGTGTTGTCTGAATTCCACTTGAAAGGAAGATTTTTCTTCCAATATCTTTTTGCATCCCCTTGCTTTCTTGGCTGAGAAGGTTTTGTACTTTCACTTTAGTCTTGTCAAAGCAAGGACTTGCTTTTGACAAACCAACATTTTGTCATTTTTAGGAGAAATTATTTTCTGAGTTTATAAATTATCTTCCCAAGCACACCAAATAACACTCCAAATATTCTTCTAAGTCCATCCGAGTCAGGTCTTCTTTATTCAAGTGTCTGAAGTTATCTTGTTCTAGCCAACATGTGTTTCACCAAACCGGCGTAACCCTGACTTCATCAGTACGCCACATGCACAAGCCATTTAGGCAGCTTACACTCTTCGAATCTGCACTCCATAGTGCACTGCCGCTCAATTACTGTGAATACTACATGGATCTACATTGATTGCCTGTCTGAATATATATAACTCCGAAGCCCTGGTGAAGTAATTGGGTTACCCCCGTTTGATGAAATACATGTTGACTAGAACAAGATAACTTCAGAACACTGGAATAAAGAAGGTCTGACTTTGCTGGACTAAGAAGAATATATGAAGTCTTATTTGATGTGTTTGCAAAGACAATCTATATGCATTGGGACCCATCTCCCGACCTTGGAGAGTATGGGTGGAACTGTTGCTCCCCTCCCTGAGCACTCTATTGAATGTACAGAAAATTACTTTGGTAAATAGGTACCTAACTGAGACAGAGTGTTCGCTGATATTGCTCTGTTCACCCCAACTGTTTGTTTGCTGTTCAGATCACAATTGTCAGATGGATAATATCATGCATCACCTATTGCTTAACACTGCAAGGAGCTCAACCTGTATTTGGTATCAGGACACATTCCTTCAGGACTAAGGAGGCAAGTCTACTAGGGGTACCTTTTATGTTTACCCGATTGTCCTCAGGTTTGGTCTCCCCAGCCTTATACAGCCTAACACCATTCACTCAAGCACACAATCAATTGTGGACTTTCTACAATACTTTATAAAGCCCCTTAAACTGAAAATGAGGAGAAATTGAACTTTGAAAGTTACGTAATTGTACGTGCTCTTCTGCTTCATCTTGGGGTTGTGTCATAGGTTTAGATGGAAAATAATGGTAAATGGTTGTACAAGATTTTGATCACTATTGCACTCAGTCTTTCTTTGCTCTAGTTACTAGCTGATTGCCAAACGTACATTTATTAATTGCTGCAAGGAAGGAAGCTTGGCCACTTTGGCAAGTTCATTCTTTATCTCATGGCATACCCAGGCCAAAACAAGACAAATTGAGTACATTTCAGCCAGTTTGCTTCCAGAGCCATTTATCAAAACCTGGTAACGACATTGTATGTCTATGACCTTGTGTTGGAAGTCTAATCAGGACCTGTCTCTGGTATATTCCTAGACAGGTCTATAGAACATTATTTTGAGATTTTAAGAAATGCTGGATAATTTTCCAGTACAGTTTCACTCTCTGTGATCAATAGTGTGGGACCAGTCACAGCATTGCCAACCAAGTTGTTATTATTTATCCAACCTTGGTCCTATCAGTATTAAACCACTGGGCTGGAATGCACACTGAATGGTGCACTGAGAATTGCCATTATCTTTGTGAGTTACCAAGAGAGTTATCACCCGCAAGGCCTGCTAAGAGGGATCAAACATTTACATTTAGAACTTCAACGCTTGTGATAGAGCAGCATTTTTGTTGGGTTATGTCTGAACCTTGTTCAGTTCCTTGAGGGTTGTCATCAGCTGCTTAACTTCATACCAGAGTCAGCAATCTATGGGAATTTTCAACATGTTAAGAAGTGGTTGTAAATTATCAGTTACTTTATTACTGTGATATCTAGCAGGCCTCACCCACTACTCAAAAATAGAAATTGGAAGCTAATGTCAATTATGATGCCAAAGGCAGAAGTAGGTAGTTCAAATCTAGGGAAATGGTGAAGTAGAATTCAGACCTGGAAGCCACCAGCACTCAACCTAAAGAGAGGTAGAAAGCAAGGTTAATAAAAAACATCTCACGTCAAAATGACAACATGGACTAGGAATAATTATCCTCTTCCATAAATTGCCAATGGCCTTCTGCGGTGCACACCAATGAGACCAAGTAATCGGATAAAATCTCAGTGGTAGTTAAGCCAAGTTGAACAGAAGGTGGTCAAACTATCTGGCACATGCCATTGGCATCTCCATGCAGGCTATGAAGCTGATCTGCGAAAGTGCATCTTAGACTGCTGGTAAATTCCCGAAGCCACGGGCACTGTGCAGAACTACTAAAACGGTTTCTAGAACACTGACCCATCAGTAATGTCTGTGCCATCCAAGAAACGGGAGTGCAAGAACGAGGTGATTCATATTATCCATCTGACAATGGTGATCTGAACAGCAACTCGGCAAACAATGTCAATCTATCATTTATAAAGCGCTGCAAATCACCCGTGAAGTTCTCGAGGCGCTGGAGAGTTTGGCTGCTGCGTGGTGGTCTTCAATCGAACATCCAGGTCTTGAGTTTTTTCCTGAAATGCTGTAGTGATGGGGCAGTCCTGAGGTACAGAGGGAGGTTGTTCCATGTCCTGGCTGCTAGGTGCGAAAAAGAGCGCCGTCCGCTGAGGGTTCGGCGGATCCAGGGGGGTGTCTGCAAGGAAGAGGGAGGCAGATCGGAGGTGTCTGGTTGGTTGGTGGAAGGTCAGGCGTTTGTTGAGGTATGCTGATCCTTCATTGTGTAGGGCTTTGTAGGCGCGTGTCAGCATCTTGAACTGGCATCTCTTCTGTGTCAGTAGCCAGTGTAGCTTCCTGAGGTGGGGTGTGATGTGGGTCCATCTGGGGAGGTTGAGAATGAGTCTTGCCGGTGTGTTTTGTTTGTCTGAAATCTCTTCAGGAGGTTTGCAGTGATTCCTCCGGCTCAGAGTGTGTTTCCGTAGTCCAGTCTGCTGGTAACGAGGGCCTGTGACGGTCCTTCTGGTGTTGACTGAAGTCACCTGAAGATCTTGCGGTGCACGAGTAGGGTGTGGAAACAGGCGGATGAGACTGCGCTGACTTACTTTTTCATTGGTCCCGGGAATTTGGAAGCAGGCAGTGGTGACTCCCCTGCTAAAGAAACCATCTTCTGATCCGGCTAATTTTAGGCCTATATCACTTCTGCCATACCCTATAAAAGTCTTGGAGAAACTAGTCAGTAAGTCTCTGTCATGCTATCTGGAGGAGAATAACCTTCTAGATAGGGATCAATTTGGATTCCGACCAGGTCATGGGACAGAAACAGCCCTGGCAACTGTAATGGATAACCTTCGTCTGCGAGCCGACAATGGGAACGTCTCGATACTAGTACTGTTAGATATGTCGGCCGCCTTCGATACCGTAAGCCATGCAGTGCTGCTGGGAAGATTGGAAAGGATAGGGGTGAAAGGCCGAGCACTGAAGTGGCTATAATCATATCTTATAGAGAGACAGCAGATGGTTTCGATGTTGCCATATGCCTCTCCCAAATCCCAGGTCTGCCATGGGGTGTCACAAGGTTCGGCAATTAGCCCCATCCTCTTCAATATATATATCTGCGCCCACTGATTGCCCTAATAAAATCATTTGGGATTGACCTGGTTAACTACGCTGACGACACTCAACTAGTCTTCTCCATAGAAGGGAAAGATGCAGTGACTATGGACATCTTCCAAGAATGCATGTGCCAAACTTCTAGCTGGCTTAAGGAAAACTCCCTGCAATTTAATAAGGAAAAAACAGAAGTGGTGTACTGTGGTGGGGCCAAACTGACACATCAGATACCGATGGAAATTAAATTCTCCCCTGGAGACAAATCTTTGTCCCCAGTTAAAATGGTCCGAAATTTAGGTGTCCTAATCGATGACAACCTCCAGATGGCATCACAGGCCAATACAACTACCAGTGTCTGCTTTGCCCTACTAAAGGCACTGTGGAAGATCCTCCCCTTACTGCCAGAGGAAACCAGACCCTTGGTAGTAAGAAGTACCATTCTGTGCAGACTGGACTACTGCAACTCCCTATATTTAGGAGCCCCGCAGTATATCTTGCAGAGAGTCCAGTCTATGGCAGCCAAGCTGGCGTTAGGAAGGCAACGTAGGGCTTCTTCTACGCTGGCTCTAAGAGAACTACACTGGTTACCTGTTAAGGACAGAGTGAGTTTTAAATCTCTATGCATAGTGTATAGAGCGGCACATGGTTCGGGTCCCCTTCCTATGCAGGATAGATTTACTTGGTACAAACCGACCAGATCCCTTCGATCCTCTGGCGCCAATCTGGTTAACACCTCCAGATTTAAAAAATCCAGGATGGGAGGAAGGGCTTTTAGCAATACGGCCTCTCGCCTATGGAACGAACTCCCACAAGAGATCAGACAAGCTGACACTTTGCTAGGTTTCAGAAAGAATCTGAAAACATGGCTTTTCCCCAGGAATAGCAATACTACTCCTTAAGCGTGTGAAGCACTATAGACTGATGAATCCCTCTGCTATGTGACAGCGCCTAGATACCCGTAGGGTGACAGTTTGCGCTATATAAATACGCAATACAATACAATACAATCGAAAGCTTGCTATACAGGATGATGCAGAGGTTGTGGGCATGGTCTGTCTGAGCCTAGGGTGGGCTGAGTTCCGCGGGTCACCATGCATCATTCCAGGACGAGGTGTTCCCGAAGATGAGGACTTCCGTCTTGTCCGTGTTGAGTTCGAGAAAGTTGTCTTTCATCCATTCGGTGACGTTCAGCATGCAAGCGTGGAATTTGGCCCTGGTGGTGGTGGGCTCTTCGGTCAGCGAGATGATGAGCTGAGTGTCGTCTGCATAGGAGATGATGGTGAGGCCGTGTGATCTGACGGTGTGTGCCAGGGGTGTCATGTAGGTGTTGACGGGGGTGGGGCTGACGGACGATCCTTGGGGAACTCTGCAGATGATGTTCTTGGGCTCCAATGTGAATGATGGAAGGATGCTCTGTTTTTTCCAGAGAGGAATTATGCGATCCATTCGAGGTCGTGTACCTGGATTCCGATGTGGTGTAGTCTGTTGATCAGGGTGTGATGAGACCGTGTCAAAAGCTGCTGGCAGGTCCAGGAGGATGAGGGCTGCTGTTTTGTCTAGGTCCAGGAGGGCCCTGATGTCGGTGGTTGCAGTCAGGGCTCTCTCGGTGCTGTGGTTGGCCCAAAATCCGGTTTGAGAGGGGTCCAGGCGGTGGTGGTGTTCAGGTGGTGGGTGAGTTGCCAGTTGATCGCTTTTTCGAGGACCTTTGCTGGGAATGCGACCAGGGAGATGGGCCGATAGTTCTTCGGTTCGAATAGTTTTTTCAGGAGGGGCCTAACCTCTGCATGTTTCCAGACCTCCGGGAAAGAGGCCGAAGTGATGGAGGTGTTCAGGACTTTCCTGAGTTTGACGCCTATAGTCTTGCTTCCAAGGTTAAAAGACGTGTCAAATTATTTATGAATTCTAACTAAAAGCAATTCTTGAGTGTCCCTGAAAGTTATCTTTATAAATCCAGTGATTTCAGTTCCATAACAGCAGCCAAGCAAAGTCTTGTAAGTGTGTAAAATGACAACACCACAGGCCCAATGTGATTCTAATCATGACGTTTGTTTGAGAGACATGTAAAAGTCATGTTAAAAAAATATAGAGCATTTGAACACACAAATATTTTGCAGCTCAATACTTCACGTTGCTGGCACAAGAGCCATTTAATACTATATTGCTGCCAGATCTGATCAGTCATCCGGCAAGTCAGCACGGTAGAAAGGTGACCCTGATTGGGGAATTCTTAGTTGAACCAGCCTGATGACTATTTCTTCGGTTTGAAATTGACAATGATAATACTTCTGCCCTGACGAAGTTCTTGTAACAGAATGGAATGAAGAATAAAGATTTCTGAACATTATCAACACTGGACGGACATTTGTAAAATTATTTGTTGTTGGATATTTGGATTGGGTGGTGCAACCTACAGTTGGCAAAGTTAGCGTTAGAAATAGCTATCTGAAAGAGACACGTTAGTGACAGATTCCTTACCTTAGAATATCCCCAGGCGTCAGGCTGGATCCGGAAAGTTTTTGCGTAGCAGTACCCTTGCGCGTCGGTAGGCGGCGTCGTGCGGCTCCGCGTCCGTCGTCGGCGTCGTGATCGCCGGGATGACGTCGCGGGCAGTACTTAGGCAGTACTTAGGCGCCGCCCCTGCGCGCTGACGTCAGTTCTTCTTTTTCCGCGCCAGCAAGCGCAGATCCGGGAAGAGCAGTGCCCTAGTCATTTTTGACTAACTTTTTTGGTGAATTTTTTCACTGTTTCTTCGAATCGACTTCAATCAATCAATCAATAATGTCACTTATAAAGCGCACTACATACCCGCGAGGGTCTCAAGGCGCTGGGGGAAGAGGGGGGTGGTGCTGCTACTGATCGAAGAGCCAGGTCTTGAGGAGTCTTCTGAAGGCCAGTAGGTCTTGGGTCTGTCGGAGGTTGGTGGGGAGGGTGTTCCAGGTCTTGGCGGCGAGGTGGGAGAAGGATCAAGGTGTCGTAGGGATGCCCGGCTTTAAACGTTGCGGCGCCTGTGCTCGGATGATGTCCATCACAGACCCGCATCGGGAGTGTCTCTTCTGCCTCGGCCGAGGCCACGACACGGAGTCGTGTTCCGACTGCCGGGCCCTCAACCCGAAAGCTTTGCGAGAGCGGTCTCGAAAGCTCCTCGAGGCTCGGCATTCCGCTCCGCGCCACACCAAGCCCCGGTCGCGAGAGAGGTCGAGGGGTCGGTCGCGGAGTCCTCACCGGTCGTCGGCATCGAAGTCTTCGTCGTCCGGTAAGTCCAAGCACAAAAAGTCCAAAAAGCATCGTCGCTCTAGGACTTCGCCTCGCCGGTCTCGCGACTCGGCTGAGGCCCCTCCCGGCACCGTCCACGCCCCCGCGGCCCCGGACATGCCTGTGGAGTCGCCCCGCAATACCCGTCCTTCCCGGGTTCGGGGGCGGATCCGGGCCAAATACAGGAATTTCTGTCGGCCATGGCCCACCTCTTCGGGCCTCAAGGTCCCTCCGGTGCGCCTTCGGGCCCCGCGGGCCCTTATGGGGTTGCCCCGGCATCGCCGACGGCTCCGGCCCCGGCGTCGCCCGTGCCTCCAGCCTCGATCCCGGCTCCGCAACCCCCATCGACGCCGGTCGACCTAACCACGCCTCCGCCGACGCCGACGTCTCCGGTGCCGTTCTCGACGCCGCCTGGGGCTCCGGGCGGCGTCGTCCCCCAGTTCCTTCCGGCTCCGGACATGGACCCGGACCGACGTCGCTCGACGCCGGTTCCGGCACCGATGAGACCTTGGGTCCCAAATGTCCCTCCTCCTCCTTATTTTGAACCAGAGGAGGACTGGGAGGGGTCTGATGACCCTCTGGCACAACAGTGTCAGTACGATGAGGACTGGACAGAGGGTCTAGGGGATGCCAGTGGTCTAGATACTTCCCCTGACACTGGCATGCTGTCTCCTCCCGTGGCTACGGAGGAGGGAGCCAATTTTGCAACGGTGTTGCGTAGGGCGGCTGGAGCCTTACATCTCCAACTCCCTACTGTGGCGGTCAAGACTAATCTCTTGACAGAGGTGCTTCAGCCGGCAGCCTCCTCTACGGAGACTGTGCTGCCGTTTAACGATGCCCTCACTGACGTTCTTTTGGGCGCCTGGTCCAAGCCCAACACAGGGGCTCCTGTGGATAGGAACGTGTCCCGACGCCATCGCCCAGCTCCGGGCGACCCCCTATTTCTCTCTGTCCACCCCACTCCTGAGAGCTTGGTTGTCCAAGCCTCTGCTTCCCAAACCGCCTTCCCTACCGCCCCTCCGGATAGGGAATCCAAACGCCTGGATCAATTTGGGAAGAAGGGTTTTTCTTCCTCCAGTGCTGGCTTGCGGTCCATCAACACCGCTTATCTTTTGGGCCGATAAGCCCACTCCTTGTGGGATTCGGTGGCGACTGTTTTGCCCCAGTGTTCTGAGGAGGTCCAGACACTGCTTTCCCGCGCCATTGCGGAAGGAAGGGATGCGGCCAAATACACAATACGATGTGGCCTTGATACCGCCGACTCGCTGGGCAGGTCTATTGCAACGACGGTGGCGCTGCGTCGCCACGCCTGGCTGAGAACCACTGGTTTTTCAGGGGATGTCCAGAATACTCTCATGGACATGCCCTTTGATGGAGTCGGTCTTTTTGGGTCCAAAGCAGACCATGCGTTGGAGCGCTTTAAGGACTCACGGGCTACTGCCAAGTCCCTGGGCCTTTCTGCTACACGCCCTCCGCTAACTTCTGCTTTTCGCCCCTATCGTGGCCACGGAAGGGGCGCCCAGTCACGTCAGCAGCCCAGCCACCGGCCCGCGCAGCAGGCGTCTTCGCGTGGCCGAGGACGTGGATACCGCCGTGGCGGTTCGGGCAACCAGCGTGCGGGTCAGGCCACCACCTCCAACCCGTCCGCGGCCTCCAAGCCCTCCTAGTCCCTCCTTTCAGGTGCACAGCACGCCAGTAGGGGCAGGGTCCGCCATCACCTTCACCACTGGCGTCCCATCACCTTGGACAGGTGGGTCTTGGACATTGTCCGAAGGGGCTACTCCCTCCCCTTCGAGACCACCCCCCAGCCATGCCACCTCAATTCCACCGCATGTCAGGGGATCACTTGGTACTTCTGCAGAAGGAAGTCACGGACCTCTTGGCCAAGAGGGCCATCGAGCATGTTCCGACCCCAGAAGTAGGGCGTGGTTGCTACTCCCACTACTTTCTGGTGCCCAAAAGGACAAGGAGGACATGCGTCCTATCTTGGACCTCCGGAACGTCAATCGCTTCCTCCGGAAGGAGAAGTTCAAGATGCTCACCCTAGCTCAGGTCTTGACTGCCCTCGACCCTGGAGACTGGTTGGTAGCGTTGGACTTGCAGGACGCCTATTTCCACATCCCCGTCCTGCCGGCCCACCGGCGTTACCTTCGGTTCACGGTAGGCCTCGAGCATTTTCAGTTCACCGTGCTCCCCTTTGGCCTTACCAGTGCCCCTCGGGTGTTCACGAAAGTGATGGCGGTGGTCGCAGCTCATCTGCGCCGGGCAGGGGTTTCAGTCTTCCCCTACCTCGACGACTGGCTGCTGAAGGCGGGCTCGTCCCAGGCAGTCGTCTCCCACCTCCAGACTACGGCCGAACTCCTGCACTCGCTGGGGTTCTCCATCAATGTGCCGAAGTCTCATCTGATTCCTTCTCCACAGCTCCTTTTCATCGGAGCAGTTCTGGACACGACGCAGTTTCGGGCCTATCCTCCCGAACGGCGAGTCCGGGATATTCAGGCTATGATTCCGATCTTTCAGCCTTTATCCTGGGTTTCGGTGCGGATGACCCTGAGGCTGCTGGGCCTCATGGCCTCCTGCATCCTGCTGGTCAATCATGCCAGATGGCATATGCGGGCTCTGCAGTGGGACCTGAAGTTCCAGTGGGCGCAGCACCAGGGCAACCTGTCCGATCACGTCCAGATCTCGGAGGGGACTGCAAAACAGTTGCAGTGGTGGCTCTCGAACCGGCAATGGGTCATGGGCAGATCCCTCTCCCTTCCCCAGCCAGAGCACACAGTTGTGACGGACGCGTCCCTTCTGGGATGGGGCGGTCACATGGGAGAGGCGAAGATCAGAGGCCTCTGGTCTCCGGCGGAGTCCCGGCTCCATATCAACCTTCTGGAGCTCCGGGCGATCCGACTTGCTCTCAAGGCATTCCTTCCCTCTGTCAAAGGGAAGGTAGTGCAGGTGTTCACAGACAACACCACCGCCATGTGGTACTGCAACAAACAAGGCGGGGTGGGGTCTTGGACCCTTTGTCAGGAGGCTCTGCGCCTCTGGACATGGCTGGAACATCAGGGCATGTTCCTGATGGTTCAACACCTGGCAGGTTCCCTGAACGCCAGGGCGGACGAACTCAGCCGCAGGTGCATGATGGATCACGAATGGCGTCTTCACTCGGAAGTGGCGCAAGGACTCTTTCTACAGTGGGGAGAGCCTTGGTTAGATCTATTCGCCACCGAAGAGAACGCGCAATGTCATCAGTTCTGCGCATTGGAATTTCCAAGGCGGCACTCGCTCGGCGACGCTTTTAGTCACGAGTGGAGTTGCGGTCTATTGTACGCCTTTCCGCCTATACCACTTCTACCCAGAGTGTTGAAGAAGATTCGGCACGACCGGGCCCAAGTCATTCTTGTGGCTCCGGACTGGGCTCGAAGAGTTTGGTATCCCGAGCTACTCAATATGAGCGTAGATCCCCCGATCCGTCTGCCTCTTCGGGAGGATCTTCTGTTGCAGCAGCAGGGGACGGTCCTCCACCCGAACCTGTCCAGTCTACACCTGCTTGCGTGGAGATTGAGCGGCGGCAGTTGATTCCTTTCGACTTGCCTCCCGAAGTTTGTGTTGTGATTCTGGCAGCCAGGCGTCCCTCCACTAAGGTGGTATACGCCTGCAGGTGGAACTAATTTGTGGCATGGTGCACAGCAAAGGCTGTGAATCCCCTTTCTACCCCTCTTTCTGAGGTCCTTCTGTTCCTTCTCTCTCTGGCCCAACAGGGTTCTGCCCTGAGTACCATCAAGGGTTATCTTTGTGCTATCTCGGCCTTCCTCAGGCTCCCTGATCAGCCCTCCCTTTTCAAGTCCCCTGTTGTTAACAGGTTCTTAAAAGGCATTACTCACCTCTTCCCTCCTGTTCCGTTTGTGATGCCTCAGTGGGACTTGAACTTGGTTCTTACCTTTTTAATGTGCGCTCCCTTTGAGCCTCTACATAACTGTCCTCTTCGTCTTCTGACTCTGAAGACAGCCTTTCTGGTGGCCATCACCTCCGCTCGGCGGGTGAGTGAGCTCCAGGCTCTATCTTGCAAACCTCCCTTTCTGTCTGTTCATCCAGACAAGGTTGTTCTTCGGACGCGTCCGTCCTTCTTGCCAAAGGTGGTTACTGCTTTCCACATTGGGCAGACCATCACTTTGCCCACCTTCTTTCCGCCTCCGCATCCTTCCAGAGAGGAAGAGAGGCTCCACCGTCTGGACCCAAAACGTGCGCTCTCCTTCTATATCGACCGCACAAAACACTTCCGGGTGGATGACCAGCTCTTTGTTGGCTACGTGGGCGCCAAAAAGGTCGGGCGGTGCACAAGAGGACCATCTCCCGCTGGGTTACCTTGTGCATCAAGACCTGCTATTCTTTGGCTAAGAAGGAGCCTCCTGTTGGGCTGCGTGCCCATTCCACCAGGGCAACGGCTGCTACCACGGCCTTGGGCCGCGGTGTTCCGCTGCCGGTTATCTGTCAGGCAGCTACGTGGGCCTCGCTGCACACGTTTACAAAGCATTACTGCCTTGACAGTCAGGTCCGGAGGGACGGCTTCTTTGGCCGTTCTGTCCTCCAGGACTTCCTTGTCTGATCTTTGTTCGCAGACCCACCACCGGGGTTGGTATTGCTGGGGTATCTATTCTAAGGTAAGGAATCTGTCACTAACGTGTCTCTTTCAGATGCACAAGTTACTAACTTGTGTAACGATATATCTGTAAGAGACAGTAGTTAGTGACAGATTCCTTACCGCCCCACCCATCCTCCCCGTTCTGCGAACTGATTTCTAGGGTTAAGGACATCCCTTTCAGGGCCCTAGTATTTTTCAGACACCTATGTCAGCTTCTTGCATGGCTCTGCGTTCCTGGCGCGGAAAGTCGTGTACAGAACTGACGTCAGCGCGCAGGGGCGGCGCCTAAGTACTGCCCGCGACGTCATCCCGGCGATCACGACGCCAACGACAGACGCGGAGCCCCACGACGCCGCCTACCGACACGCAAGGGTACTGCTACGCAAAAACTTTCCGGATCCAGCCTGACGCCTGGGGATATTCTAAGGTAAGGAATCTGTCACTAACTACTGTCTCTTACAGATATATCGTTACACAAGTTAGTAACTTGTGCATTGAGCAAAGAAAAGCAGAATAAAATGAATGTGACCCAGAAAAGAAGTAAAGAAGCAGTTTGTCGAGATGTTTGGGAGGAAAAGAGAGGGAATTAATAGTAAAGAACCTAATAAAAAGTAGGAAGCTCCATTGGGAAAAAGTTAAATACGCAAATGGCAAAAAAGAAAGTGCTTTTTATTGTGAAACAAATTAGCCAGAAAAAGATTACGTTGGTGTGAAATTACTGCTAGGCAGAAATAGAGTTAATATATTCTTATGAAACAGTAATAATTTGTGCAGTAAAATTGAGACAGAACATGTTAGAGTGGTAGGATACTCAGATAATGGATGTCACTCACGAAAAGAGAGGCTGTAAGCTTGGTTTGGGCTAAAAAAGGTTGATATTGTGCTTTCCCCGATCAATTAAAAAATATGAAAGAGGTGTTTGTAATTATTATAACTGATAAATATGGAAGAAAATATCTTTAGTTATACGGTAGAGCTGGCTAATAGCACATGCAAATAGTGTTGTGTTGGTCAAACCTAGATATTAACCAGTGCTACAATAAATGTTCGTTAGTAATCTTGAAATAGTCTGCGTTTGTTATTATAGCACCCAATTTTAACTCTCCCTTGGATTCTAAGAGGGATAAAAAATAGTAGCTACATATGCCCATAATAGGTTAGTTTATGCCCATAGTAGATTAATGGGGACAACTGTTCAATTTGTATATTACGGTGAGTACTTTTGCAGATGTGGAGGGCAGAGCCTGTGAGCTTTTGCTGACCTTGGGACAGATATATAGTACAGAAAATACCCCTAAATGACTCCGTATAAAAGAAAAGATTAACTAGATTTGGCTACACAATTCTATTATGACACATATTAAATATATCACACAATTCAACGTAAATTGACTAGAGCTGGATGATTTGAATACCAAATATATATTTCTAACAGTATTTGCATAATCTCGGAGAAGTCAAAGCCTTTTCAAAGTACAGATAAGAATATTGTAGCTAAAACATTAAACAATTAGGACACAAAGGATAAAAACGGTTAGTTTGTCATCAGTGTCTAAGATAAACCAAGAAGCTGTAGATAATTCACATGTAGCTAAGCAGAGAAAGTTGATGTTTTGGTACACTTCTCCATTTTTTTAGATCAAAGCTGCTGACCAACATAAATGATTCTCAGTGCTACACCTAAATGCACCGAGATTCAGAACAATAAAAGGTACATGGGCATACACAGATACATAGTTGATATTCAAATTCCACATCAGTATATAGGTTTCGCACAAAATGTTGGCAGTAGGGCATGGGATGCAGTAGTAGTATTATCTCGCAGAGGCAGACAAATTACCAAAACTACATATAGGATACTCATGACAGAAAAAGCCATCCTGCAATTTGAAAATCTCCCTCAGATTAGTAACCGTTCACGTTCCTGACTGCTTAAGCATTTCCACACAGGACTACCAAAAAACTAGTGCTTAATTTGAGCTAGTGGTTGTGGGGAGGGGGGGGACGACTTATTTTTCTGCATAGACATTTTTTCAAGTGCAAGAGAGGAAAAACTCACAAAGGGGAAAGAAGGAGGAAGAGAGAAACAGAAAACCCGTCACAAAGGGAGATTGGGGTGATTAGCCGCTCTATACAAGTACGACTTGATTGGTTCATTGAAAGGGAGACAGCAGGAAACTGCAAGAGTGAGATAAAGGGCCAGAGTGTGCCTAGTGGTAGAGGCATGAGGTGGATCCAAGACTACGCAGCCTTGGTATCCAACGCGTCAACATCTAATAGCGCCGACTATGTGCTTCTGAGCAAGGTATCTGAAAGAGACACGTTAGTGATAGATTCCTTACCTTAGAATATCCCCAGGCGTCAGGCTGGATCCGGAAAGTTTTGCGTAGCAGTACCCTTGCGCGTCGGTAGGCGGCGTCGTGCGGCTCCGCGTCCGTCGTCGGCGTCGTGATCGCCGGGATGACGTCGCGGGCAGTACTTAGGCGCCGCCCCTGCGCGCTGACGTCAGTTCTTCTTTTTCCGCGCCAGCAAGCGCAGATCCGGGAAGAGCAGTGCCCTGGTCAATTTTTGACCATACTTTTTGGTGATTTTTTCACTGGTTTTTTCCAACTTTAAGGTGTCGTAGGGATGCCCGGCTTCAAGCGATGCGGCGCCTGTGCGCGGATGATGTCCGTCACCGACCCGCATTGGGAGTGTCTCTTCTGCCTCGGCCGAGGCCACGACACCGAGTCTTGTCCCGAATGCCAGGCCCTCAACCCGAAAGCTTTGCGAGAGCGGTCTCGAAAGCTCCTCGAGGCCCGGCATTCGGCTCCGCGGAAGCCCCGGTCGCGTGAGAGGTCCAGGGGTCGCTCGCGGAGTGCACACCGGTCGTCGACTTCTTCGTCCGGTAAGTCTAAGCACAAGAAGTCCAAGAAGCATCGTCGCTCTCGGACTTCGCCTCGCCGGTCTCGCGACTCGGCTGAGGCCCCTCCCGGCACCGTCCCCGCCCCCGCGGCCCCGGACTTGCCTGTGGAGTCGCCCCCGTCATACCCGCCCTTCCCGGGTTCGGGGGCGGATCCGGCCAAGGTACAGGAGTTCCTGTCGGCCATGGCCCGCCTCTTCGGGCCTTCAGGCCCCTCCGGTGCGCCTTCGGGCCCCGCGGGCCCTGATGGGGTTGCTCCGGCGTCGCCGGCGGCTCCGGCCCGGCGTCGCCCGAGCCTCCAGCCTCGATCCCGGCTCCGGCTTCGGCCCCGGCCTCGATCCCGGCTCCACAACCCCCATCGACGCCGGTCGACCTCACGACACCTCCGCCGGCGCCGATGTCTCCGGTGCCGTTCTCGACGCCGCCCTGGGCTCCGGGCGGCGTCGTCCCCAGTTCCTTCCGGCTCCGGACATGGACCCGGAGCGACGTCGCTCGACGCCGGCTCCGGCGCCGATGGGACCTTGGGTCCCAAATGTCCCTCCTCCTCCTTATTTTGAACCAGAGGAGGACCAGGAGGACTGGGAGGGGTCTGATGACCCTCTGACACGCAACTGTCAGTATGATGAGGACTGGACAGAGAGTCTAGGGGAGGCCAGTGGTCTGGATACTTCTCCTGACACTGGCATGCTGTCTCCTCCCGTGGCTACGGAGGAGGGGGCCAATTTTGGTACGGTGTTGCGTAGGGCTGCTGGGGCCTTACGTCTCCAGCTCCCTACTTTGACGGTCAAGACTAACATCTTGACAGAGGTGCTTCAGCCGGCAGCCTCCTCTGCGGAGACTGTGCTGCCGTTTAACGACGCCCTCACTGACGTTCTTTTGGGCGCCTGGTCCAAGCCCCACACAGGGGCTCCTGTGGATCGGAACGTGTCACGACGCCATCGCCCCGCTCCGGGCGACCCCTGTTTCTTTCTGTCCACCCCACTCCTGAGAGCTTGGTTGTCCAAGCCTCCGCTTCCCAAACCGCCTTCCCTACCGCTCCTCCGGATAGGGAATCCAAACGCCTGGATCAGTTTGGGAAGAAAGGTTTTTCTTCCTCCAGTGCTGGCTTGCGGTCCGTTAACACCGCTTGTCTTTTGGGCCGATATACCCACTCCCTGTGGGATTCGGTGGCGGATGTTTTGCCCCAGTGCCCTGAGGAGGTCCAGGCACTGCTTTCCCGCGCCATTGCGGAAGGAAGGGATGCGGCCAAATACACTATCCGTTGTGGCCTTGACACCGCCGACTCGCTGGGCAGGTCGATTGCAACGACGGTGGCGCTCCGGCGCCACGCCTGGCTGAGAACCACTGGTTTTTCAGGGGATGTCCAGAATACTCTCATGGACATGCCCTTTGATGGAGTCGGTCTTTTGGGTCCAAAGCAGACCATGCGCTGGAGCGCTTTAAGGACTCACGGGCTACTGCAAAGTCCCTGGGCCTTTCTGCTACACGCCCTCCGCTGCCTTCTGCTTTTCGCCCCTATCGTGGCCACGGTAGGGGCGCCCCTTCACGTCAGCAGCCCAGCCACCGGCCCGCGCAGCAGGCGTCTTCGCGTGGCCGAGGACGTGGATTCCGCCGTGGCGGATCGGGCAACCAGCGTGCGGGTCAGGCCACCACCTCCAACCCGTCCGCGGCCTCCAAGCCCTCCTAGTCCCTCCTTTCAGGTGCACGGCACGCCAGTAGGGGGCAGGGTCCGCCATCACCTTCCCCACTGGCGCACCATCACCTCGGACAGGTGGGTCTTGGACATTGTCCGAAGGGGCTACTCCCTCCCCTTCGAGACCACCCCCCAGCCATGCCACCTCAATTCCACCGCATGTCAGGGGATCACTTGGTGCTTCTACGGAAGGAAGTCACGGCCCTCTTGACCAAGAGGGCCATCGAGCATGTTCCGACCCCAGAAGTAGGGCGTGGTTGCTACTCCCACTACTTTCTGGTGCCCAAAAGGACAAGGAGGACATGCGTCCTATCTTGGACCTCCGGAACGTCAATCGCTTCCTCCGGAAGGAGAAGTTCAAGATGCTCACCCTAGCTCAGGTCTTGACTGCCCTCGACCCTGGAGACTGGTTGGTAGCGTTGGACTTGCAGGACGCGTATTTCCACATCCCCGTCCTGCCGGCCCACCGGCGTTACCTTCGGTTCACGGTAGGCCCCGAGCATTTTCAGTTCACCGTGCTCCCCTTTGGCCTTACCAGTGCCCCTCGGGTGTTCACGAAAGTGATGGCGGTGGTCGCAGCTCATCTGCGCCGGGCAGGGGTTTCAGTCTTCCCCTACCTCGACGACTGGCTGCTGAAGGCGGGCTCGTCCCAGGCAGTCGTCTCCCACCTCCAGACTACGGCCGAACTCCTGCACTCGCTGGGGTTCTCCATCAATGTGCCGAAGTCGCATCTAATTCCTTCTCCACAGCTCCTTTTCATCGGAGCAGTTCTGGACACGACGCAGTTTCGGGCCTTTCCTCCCGAACGGCGAGTCCGGGATATTCAGGCTATGATTCCGATCTTTCGGCCTTTATCCTGGGTTTCGGTACGGATGACCCTGAGGCTGCTGGGCCTCATGGCCTCCTGCATCCTGCTGGTCAATCATGCCAGATGGCATATGCGGGCTCTGCAGTGGGACCTGAAGTTCCAGTGGGCGCAGCACCAGGGCAACCTGTCCGATCACGTCCAGATCTCGGAGGGGACTGCAAAACAGTTGCAGTGGTGGCTCTCGAACCGGCAATGGGTCATGGGCAGATCCCTCTCCCTTCCCCAGCCAGAGCATACAGTTGTGACGGACGCGTCCCTTCTGGGATGGGGCGGTCACATGGGAGAGGCGGAGATCAGAGGCCTCTGGTCTCCGGCGGAGTCCCGGCTCCATATCAACCTTCTGGAGCTCCGGGCGATCCGGCTTGCACTCAAGGCATTCCTTCCCTCTGTCAAAGGGAAGGTAGTGCAGGTGTTCACAGACAACACCACCGCCATGTGGTACTGCAACAAACAGGGCGGGGTGGGGTCTTGGACCCTTTGTCAGGAGGCTCTGCGCCTCTGGACATGGCTGGAACATCAGGGCATGTTCCTGATGGTTCAACACCTGGCAGGTTCTCTGAACGCCAGGGCGGACGAACTCAGCCGCAGGTGCATGATGGATCACGAATGGCGTCTTCACTCGGAAGTGGCGCAAGGACTCTTTCTACAGTGGGGAGAGCCTTGGTTAGATCTATTCGCCACCGAAGAGAACGCGCAATGTCATCAGTTCTGCGCGTTGGAATTTCCAAGGCGGCACTCGCTCGGCGACGCTTTTCGTCGCGAGTGGAGTTGCGGTCTGTTGTACGCCTTTCCGCCTATACCACTTCTACCCAGAGTGTTGAAGAAGATTCGGCACGACCGGGCCCAAGTCATTCTTGTGGCTCCGGACTGGGCTCGAAGAGTTTGGTATCCCGAGCTACTCAATATGAGCATAGATCCCCCGATCCGTCTGCCTCTTCGGGAGGATCTTCTGTCGCAGCAGCAGGGGACGGTCCTCCACCCGAACCTGTCCAGTCTACACCTGCTTGCGTGGAGATTGAGCGGCGGCAGTTGATTCCTTTCGACTTGCCTCCCGAAGTTTGTGATGTGATTCTGGCAGCCAGGCGTCCCTCCACTAAGGTGGTATACGCCTGCAGGTGGAACAAATTTGTGGCATGGTGCACAGCAAAGGCTGTGGATCCCCTTTCTGCCCCTCTTTCTGAGGTCCTTCTGTTCCTTCTCTCTGGCCCAACAGGGTTCTGCCCTGGGTACCATCAAGGGTTATCTTTGTGCTATCTCGGCCTTCCTCAGGCTCCCTGATCAGCCCTCCCTTTTCAAGTCCCCTGTTGTTAACAGGTTCTTAAAAGGCATTACTCACCTCTTCCCTCCTGTTCCGTTTGTAATGCCTCAGTGGGACTTGAACTTGGTTCTTACCTTTTAATGTGCGCTCCCTTTGAGCCTCTGCATAACTGTCCTCTTCGTCTTCTGACTCTGAAGACAGCCTTTCTGGTGGCCATCACCTCCGCTCGGCGGGTGAGTGAGCTCCAGGCTCTATCTTGCAAACCTCCCTTTCTGTCTGTTCATCCAGACAAGGTTGTTCTTCGGACGCGTCCGTCCTTCTTGCCAAAGGTGGTTACTGCTTTCCACATTGGGCAGACCATCACTTTGCCCACCTTCTTTCCGCCTCCGCATCCTTCCAGAGAGGAAGAGAGGCTCCACCGTCTGGACCCAAAACGTGCGCTCTCTTTCTATATTGACCGCGCAAAACACTTCCGGGTGGATGACCAGCTCTTTGTTGGCTACGTGGGCGCCAAAAAGGTCGGGCGGTGCACAAGAGGACCATCTCCCGCTGGGTTACCTTGTGCATCAAGACCTGCTATTCTTTGGCTAAGAAGGAGCCTCCTGTTGGGCTGCGTGCCCATTCCACCAGGGCAACGGCTGCTACCACGGCCTTGGGCCACGGTGTTCCGCTGCCGGTTATCTGTCAGGCAGCTACGTGGGCCTCGCTGCACACGTTTACAAAGCATTACTGCCTTGACAGTCAGGTCCGGAGGGACGGCTTCTTTGGCCGTTCTGTCCTCCAGGACTTCCTTGTCTGATCTTTGTTCGCAGACCCACCACCGGGGTTGGTATTGCTGGGGTATCTATTCTAAGGTAAGGAATCTATCACTAACGTGTCTCTTTCAGATGCACAAGTTACTAACTTGTGTAACGATATATCTGTAAGAGACAGTAG
The DNA here is from genome assembly GCA_963921515.1 of Calotriton arnoldi. NCBI lineage: Eukaryota > Metazoa > Chordata > Amphibia > Caudata > Salamandridae > Calotriton > Calotriton arnoldi. Next base: position 2,448,794 of record CAWUFW010000018.1, read on the forward strand.
TTAGTGATAGATTCCTTACCGCCCACCCATCCTCCCCGTTCTGCGAACTGATTTCTAGGGTTAAGGACATCCCTTTCAGGGCCCTAGTATTTTTCAGACACCTGTGTCAGCTTCTTGCATGGCTCTGCGTTCCTGGCGCGGAAAGTCGTGTACAGAACTGACGTCAGCGCGCAGGGGCGGCGCCTAAGTACTGCCCGCGACGTCATCCCGGCGATCACGACGCCGACGACGGACGCGGAGCCGCACGACGCCGCCTACCGACGCGCAAGGGTACTGCTACGCAAAACTTTCCGGATCCAGCCTGACGCCTGGGGATATTCTAAGGTAAGGAATCTATCACTAACTACTGTCTCTTACAGATATATCGTTACACAAGTTAGTAACTTGTGCTTTTAGCCCTCTCACTCATTCTTTTACAAATTAAGAACTGCCAAAAACCCTTGGGGCAGAAGCTCCGAACACCAGAGGGTCACCCTCCTGGATTCAGGTAGTGGTGTCAGCCAGAGCGTTTTGAGTAAGCCCACCCATCCCTAACTATAAAAGAAGCCGTTGCACCTACGCTGAAGAACTGCTACATTTTTAAAGGACACAGTCATTGTGCGAATGTAAAGGGCTATGCCTGTAGACGTGTATCTGAAAGAAACACGTTGGTTATAGATTCCTTACCTTAGAATTACCCCCAGGCGTCAGACTGGATCCGAAAAGTTTTTTCGTCAGCAGTACCTCTGCGCGTCGGAAGGTGGCGTCGGTCGGCTCCGCGTCTGTCGTTGGCGTCGTGGTCGCCGGGATGACGTCGCGGTAGCTACTTAGACGCCGCCCGCGCGCGTTGATGTCAGTACTTTCTTTTTCCGCGCCAGCCAGCACAGATCCGGAGAGAGCGGTACTTCCAGTCACTTTTTGACTGACTTTTTGTCGACTTTTGTCGACTTCTTCTTTTTGTGAGTCCATCAACTACTGGTGCACGAGGGATGCCCGGTTTCAAGGCCTGCGGTTCTTGTACCCGACTGATGTCGGTTACGGATCCGCACCGAGTGTGCCTCTTTTGCCTGGAGCGCGACCACGACCCCAAGTCGTGCTTCGACTGCCGGTCGATGGCGCTGAAGGCTTTGTGAGAGCGGTCCCGAAAGCTGCTTGAGCGCCGGCAGTCGGCTCCGTGCCATTCGAGGTCCCGGTCGCGAGGGAGGTCGTGGGACCGGTCACGGAGCCATCACCACTCGTCCAAGTCATCAAAGTCTTCGCACTCTGGGTCAGGTAAGTCGAAGCACAAAAAGAAGTCGAAGCATCATCGTCGCTCTTCGACTTCTCCCCGTCGGTCGGTTGACGCGACGAGGGATGCGGGCGGTGCCCCTCCTGCGGCTCCGCGTGCGGAGCCCGAAGAGTTGACTCCGGGTTTCCCTCCCTTTCCTGGACCCGGAGCCACTCCCGCCAAACTTCGTACGTTCTACGAAGCGATGCATGCCATCTTTGGGCGGCCCGAACCCGCTGGCGCGCCTTCGGGCCCCGCGGACTCGGTTGGGGGGGCCTAGGCCTTCTCTGCCGTTGGCTCCGGCCACGGCGCCGCAGGCCCCCCTTGGATCCAGGCCTGGATCCGGATCGGCGCCGGTTGACCTCATTACATCTCCACCGTCGCCGCTTCCTCCGGCACCGCAACCGACGCCGGTCGTGTCTCCGGCCGGCGTCGACCCCGGCCTCTATCCCGATGTGGACCCGGAGTCGACGCCGGATCCGGCGCCGAGTGGGGTTTTTGTGCCCCTGTTCACTCCTGGGGTCCCTTTTCCGCCAGATTGGCAGGATGAGGAGGAGGACTGGGAGGGGTCAGGTGACCCTTTAACTGATCAGCTAAGTTCTGACCAGGACTGGAGAGAGGAACTGTGGAATGCCAGTGGTCTTGACACCTCCCCTGACCGTGGCATGTTGTCTCCTCCTACCGTGGCTACGGAGGAGGGAGCGTCATACGCAGTGGTGTTGCATAGGGCGGCCAAGGCTCTCAACCTCGAGCTTCCTACGGTGGCAGTCAGGACTAACCTCCTGACAGAGGTGCTTCAACCGGCTGCGAGCTCTTCGGAGCCCCTGTTGCCGTTTAATGAGTCCCTCACCGACGTCCTTTTGAGCACGTGGTCCAGGCCCAACACGGGGCTCCCGTGGACAGGATGATTGCCCGACGCCACCGCCCGGCTCCGGGCGACCCCACTTTCCTCTCCCAACACCCCACCCCAGAGAGCTTGATGGTCCAAGCCTCTACTTCTAAGAGCGCATTCCCTACCGCTCCACCGGAAAGGAAATCCAAGAAGCTGGACCACCTTGGGAAGAAGATTTTCTCTTCCGCCAGCTTAGGACTAGGCCGTTATTCCCACTCTGTGTGGGATACGGTTGCGCAGGTGATGCCTCAGTGTCCGGAGGAGGCCCGGGCAGTGCTCTCCCAGGCTGTCGCCGCCGGGAGGGATGCGGCGAAGTTTACCATCCGTTGTGGGCTGGATTCCGCTGACTCTCTGGGCAGGACAATTTCAACGTCAGTAGCGCTTCGTCGCTAGGCCTGGATGAGATCGACTGGCTTTTCGGGGGATGTCCAGAACACCTTGATGGACATGCCCTTTGATGGCCGTCGCCTTTTTGGCGACAAAGCAGACAACGCTCTAGAGCGTTTCAAGGACTCACGGGCTACGGCCAAGTCCTTGGGCCTCTCCAGCCGCCCAGCGCAGTCTGCTTTTAGCCCCTTTCGTGGCTACGGAAGGGGTGCCCCTCTACGTCCCGCCCAGAGCCACAGGCCGCAGCAAGCTCCTCAACCTTCACGCGGCCGGGGACGTGGGAACCAGCGCCGTGATTCAGGGGGCCAGCGGGCGGGCCAGTCCACCAACCCCCCCTCTGCAGCAGCCTCGAAACCCCCCTAGTCCGACTTTTCAGGCCCATCAAATGCCAGTGGGCGGCAGGATCCGCCATCACCTCCCTCACTGGCGCACCATCACGTCGGACAGGTGGGTTTTGCAAATAGTCCGAAGGGGCTACTCCCTCCCCTTCGAGACTACCCCTCCCCTTCGAGACTACCCCTCCAGCCATGCCACCTTAATACCACCGCATGGCGGAGGATCACCTGGGCCTTATCCAACAGGAAGTTTTTGCACTCTTGGCCAAGGGAGCCATTGAGCGCGTTCCTGCCCCAGAAGTAGGTCGTGGTTGTTATTTCCACTACTTTCTGGTACCCAAGAAGGACAAGGGCCTGCGACCTATCTTGGATCTCAGGAACGTCAACCGCTTCCTCCGGAAGGAGAAGTTCAAGATGTTGAAGCTCGCTCAGGTCTTGTCTGCCCTCGACCCTGGAGACTGGATGATAGCGTTGGACTTGCAGGACGCTTACTTTCACATCCCCGTCCTGCCGGCCCACCGGCGTTACCTGCGGTTCACGGTAGGCCACGAGCACTTTGTTTACCGTGCTCCCCTTCAGCCTTACCAGTGCCCCTCGGGTGTTCACGAAAGTGATGGCGGTGGTCGCAGCTCATCTGGGCAGATCAGGCATTCTAGTCTTCCCCTATCTCGACGACTGGCTGTTGAAGGCGGGCTCGCCCCAGGCTGTCTTCTCCCACCTCCATACTACGGCCGACCTCCTGCATTCGCTGGGGTTCTCCATCAATGTGCCGAAGTTGCACCTGATTCCCTCTCAGAAGCTCCTCTTCATCGGAGCGGTTCTGGACACGACGCGGTTTCGGGTTTATCCTCCCGAGCAGCGAGTCCGGGATATTTGGGCTATGATTCCGATCTTTCAGCCTCTATTCCGGGTTTCGGTCCGGATGACCCTGAGGCTGCTGGGCCTCATGTCCTCCTGCATCCTGCTGGTCGATCATGCCAGGTGGCATATGCGGGCTCTGCAGTGGGACCTGAAGTTCCAGTGGGCGCAGCATCAGGGGAATCTGTCCGATTACATCCAGATCTCGGAGGGTACTGCTCGACAGTTGCAGTGGTGGCTCACGAACCAGGATTGGGTCAACGGCAGATCCCTCTCCCTTCCCCAACCAGAGCACACAGTGGTGACAGACGCATCCCTTCTGGGATGGGGCGGCCACATGGGAGAGGCGGAGATCAGAGGCCTCTGGTCTCCGGCGGAGTCCGGGCTCCACATCAACCTTCTGGAGCTTCGGGCGATTTGTCTTGCACTCAAAGCATTCCTTCCCTCTGTCCGGGGAAGAGTAGTGCAGGTGTTCACGGACAACACCACCGCCATGTGGTACTGCAACAAACAGGGCGGGGTGGGGTCGTAGACCCTATGTCAAGAGGCCCTCCGCCTCTGGACATGGCTGGAACAACAGGGCATATCCCTGGTGGTTCAACACCTGGCAGGTTCGAGGGGGGCGCTAGAGAGCGCCAGGCAAAATGGCCGCACGATAGTGTAGCTCGGCCAGGCTGATCGCCAATCCGCCCAATATCCGCCTTACCAACGCAGCATCTCCGCTACAGAACGCGGCTTCGGACAGCGGGACACCCCCCGCAGCAGGTGGGGGCTTCAATGACGGCTGGGGGCGCTGAAATCGAGGAGAAATCTGTACTCGGTAGCCCTGGCCGGCGAGCTGTCAAAATGGCGACCGCCACTGCCGATCCTTGAAAGGAGAGCCTAGCCAACGCACAGAGGCGAAATATCGGCCCGCGTTGCCCCCCTGCGGAGGCGGCGCAACTACAGAGCCCATCTCTGTCACCGGTGCTGGCGCTGAGTGGGCGCTCCCTGCTGGGCCGTTCCCGGGCCGCTGTCGGACCTGCGGCTGAGTGCGGAGTCCTCGAGATGAAGCGGCCCGCAACAGGTTGCTGAGGGACTGCGGGAGCGCTGAGTGCCACATCTGGGCGGCACTCTGGTCTGTGTGTGACGGCCTGAGAGTACGGAGGCCGAGTGCGGCTGCGGATCGATTGACTGCAGGCAACGGACGAGGTCCTGTGGAGTCCGGGGATCGCCGCCGGAGTGGGGAGACGCCTGCTGCGGGCTGCGGTGAGTGGGTGCGGCGGAGCTTAGGCCTGCTGCTGTGGAGGCGGGAGTGGGCCTATACGTTTCGTCGTGGCCTGCGAGTTGTGGCCTGTACGTGGGGCGCGCGATGTGCTGTGACTGGCCTGGGCTCTGCGAGATAGCTGCTAGCTGCTGCACTGCCTTTGGACCTGACATCGGGCCCGGGTCATACCCTGGCTGCACCGTTTTGCCTGTGAGTGTGGCCAGTATGCAGGGCGCGCGGTGAACTGTTGAGTGCCGGGGCCCTGCGGGATAACTGCTGGTAGCTGCCCTGCCTTTGGATCGGACATCGGGCCTCGGGCGTGCTCTGGTAGCCCCGGAGCTGCCCCCTCCCACTGTGTCTTGAACTGTGTGGCTCCCGGCTCGATTGCCATTACCGCGGCCAACTGAGACTGCGTCTGTGGCACCCCTGGCATTTCTGGTGCTGCTGGCTGGCGGCGGACTCGTGAGGCCCCTTGGGGGTGCAGGTGGAGATTGGTCTGGGCCCGTGCTCCTGCAGTGCATTGGGGTGGGCGGACCTCAGATTGCTTTTGTGTAAGCCCTACTAAGCGGTGACCGGACTTCAGAGTGTAACATCCCCATTCCAGTTCATTGGCGGTGATCATGGGGAGAACGGACAAGTCACAGACTCGCCTTACGTTCGAGGCGCGAAAGACTACCAGGCCGCAGCAGAGGGCCGCCTCGGATTCCGAGGCGGATGCCCCGGGCGAGGGACCATCCGTGCTGGAAACGACCCTGCTTGCGATGCAGAAGAGCCTCCAGGCTATCGAAGGAAATATGGCGGCTATGAACCATAGACTTGACCATGTGGCGTCCCAACTGGAAAAACAGAATGCAAGGATGGGGGAGATAGAGCAGCGCGTCTCCACAAATGAAGATGGTCTTAGTGAAGTGGCGGACAAGGCACTACATATGGAGAAAGTCCTGGCACTGATTGAGGCGAAAACGAGGATTTGGAAGCCCGGTCACGCCGCAATAATATTCGCGTCACGGGTCTGCCGGAATCCACCAACACCGGCAAGATGGAGATCTTCGTTGAGTCCATGTTCAAGGATATCTTCGGTCCTGAAAATCTCTCCCCTATGTTCATAGTGGAGCGGGCCCACCGCTCGCTGGCGGCGCGGCCGGCGCCGGGCGCCCCTCCTCGCCCTATCATAGCCCGCCTGCTGAACTATCGAGACCGGGACGCCATTCTGAGACTTTCAAGGGAGAAAGGTACTATCCACTACCAAGGGAACGCGTTCTCTTTTTCCGGATTTCACGGTGGCCGTCCAGGCGGCACGACATGAATTTGGTCCAGTTAAAAAATTTCTGCAGACCGAAGGTATTCCATACGCCATGCTCTACCCGGCTCGTTTAAGGATCGGTCAGGACGGGGACAGCAAAATTTTTATGACTCCCAAGACAGCAATGGATCATGTTAAAAAGCTGAAGCGGAAACGAGCGGCCCCAGCTGCAGACCGGGACGACGAGGAACAGTGACTTATATCTCAGGCCGCAGTTTGATGTTGTTGTTAGGCTTAAATTGCTTGGGCTGGGTCCTCTTGACCACGATGCTGTTTGGTTGACCTGCACCTCACTTGCCCCCCCCTGTACCGGGGGTGGACATTTATGGGACTCTGGTATGCGATACCCAATTGTACAGCTCATTGGGCTGCTCATGGCATTTATGTTGATTATTGTCCTCAAGAATTACAGTCGATTGTCCCTTATGAATACACCGTATAGTGGCAGACTTAGGATTGATGCATGTAGTTAGATGTTTGATTGCCAATCCTCGCACATTCCATATACCTGATCGGCCTCCTCCCGATACGCGGGAGGTTTGTAGCTCTCTGGTTTCCCCCATGGGTGCTCCCCAAATAGGAACCTATATGTTTTGTTCCCCACGTTGGGGATTGTATTATTTGGGATGGGATGGCTTTGGCATGTTCGGGCAGCTGAAGTGGGTGGAGGGTGGTGGGGGGTGGGTTCAGTGGGTCACTGGGCACTTTTTCTTGTACACATGTTGCACCTTTTTGGTCTCATCTCTAGTCTCTCTCTTGCATTTCTTAAAACATCAGACCAAAACACTTCATGGGCTGTAATGTAAAGTTCCTCACCTGGAATGTGCGCGGCTTAAATAACCCCAAGAAAATACGGTCGGTGCTGGCACAGCTAGACAGACTGAATGCCCAGGTGGTATTCCTACAGGAGACGCATCTTACACAGCACTCGGAAAAGACGGTGGGCTCCCGATGGGCCGGGCTGAGGTGGCATCTTCTTACTCCTCTTACGCACGGGGGGTGATGATTTTGGTGAAGAGGGGGTCCCTTTCACCGTGCTGCATTCGGAAACTGACACGCAGGGTAGAGTAGCGGTTATTCATGGGCAGCTCGGGAGCATGGAGGTCCTTTTAGTGAATGTTTATGGCCCCAATGTTGACGACCCCTCCTTCTTTGCAGACGTTTGGCGCCGCATTTCTAAATTCCCTTCGGCTGCGCTGATCTGGGGGGGCGATTTTAATGCCTGCTTGGACGGACTTCTGGACAAACAGGGGAGCGGTGCGCTGCGTCACTGCCAAGCGACTGAGGCAATACTAGGGTTTCTGGACGCAGGGGATATACGAGATATCTGGCGCATGCGGCATCCCGGTGTACGGGAAAGCACGTTCGTGTCGACGGTGCATGGCTCATGGTCCCGCTTGGACTACTGGCTCCTCTCTGAGATAGCCTGTACCTGGGTTATAGATGTACGCCACTTGGCCAAAACGTTGTCAGACCACTCTCCCGTGCTCTTAGAGATGCAAATCCCTACCTGTGAGCGCCCCCCATTTCAGTGGCGATTGCAACCCTCCTCGCTTACAGACCAGGTGTTTAGATGCACAGTCGGTGCGGCCATCAGTGACTTTTTTAAAGAAAACGCCGGATCGGTAGACAGCCCTGGGACTCTATGGGAAGCATTTAAAGTTACCATCAGAGGCATCTGCATGGGTGCACAGGCGGGGGTTCTAAAAGACCTACGACGCCGAATGCATAAACTGGCAGATGAGATATTAGCTTTGGAACGCGAATACACACAAAACCCTGCCCCGCATATCCTGGCTACTATTCGGGGGTTGGTAACGGAGTATAATGACACTGCGGATCAGGAGATAGCACACAGGTCACGACGCTTTACGGCTCGCTATTACGGGGAGGGGGGCCGTCCAAGTCGCTCATTGGCCCAGAAATTGATGGCACCTCGGACTCCGGTCTATATCGCGGAAATGTTGGACTCAGGGGGAGTGCCGCGCTATACAACCCCGGAGATAAGTGCAGTGGTGTTGGATTACTACTCCAACCTTTATGGACGACGTGGGCATGTGTCAGCCTCTGATATACATGCCTATCTAAATGACGTAGCTCTAGGCTGGCTGTCTCTCAACCAACGCGAACACCTCACCCAACCCTTCGATGAGGAGGATGTGAAAAAGGCCATAATGTCATTGCCCACCAGCAAAGCTGCCGGGCTGGATGGACTCCCCAGTGAGTTCTACAAGGCCTATGCTGATGCTCTGGCGCCTAGACTTCTGGACGTCTTTGCGGAAGCGTATGATAGTGGTACTCTTCCCCCACACTAAAAGAGGCCCTCCTAGTTATGCTTCTCAAGCCTGACAAGCCGGCTAACAGCTGTGACTCCTATCGCCCACTCTCTATTATCAATATTGATGCCAAAATCTTGGCGAAGATGATTGCCAGCAGGCTCCAGCCCCTGATCCCCAATCTGGTCCTCCCGGATCAGTCCGGTTTCGTCCCTGCCCGCTCCACGGCCCACAATTTACGTACGATCTTCTCCACCCTGCATTATTTTGAAGCAGAGTTCCAGGCAGTCGCTGTGCTGCTCGATGCAGCAAAAGCATTTGATTCCTTGCAGTGGGAGTTTCTGTTTACCGTATTGCTCAGAATGGGGCTACCCCCCTTTTTCTTGAAATGGATTCACCTTCTATACGAGGCGCCGGCCGCGCGAGTCCGGGTCAATGGTTGGATATCTACTGCATTCCCCATCCAGCGAGGCACTCGGCAGGGCTGCCCTCTGTCACCGATGCTCTTCGCACTAGCTCTGGAGCCGCTGGCTTGCAAGCTGCGCCAGGGTCATGCTCAAGCGGCACTGCGATTTAGACAGCGTCCATTGGTGGTCTCCATGTATGCAGATGATATGCTGCTGTATGTCCGCGAACCCGAAACATTTCTCCCAGAGTTACTTCGGGACTATGTGAAATTCGAACGCTTCTCAGGGCTTGGCATCAACTGGGCTAAATCATCGGTGCTTCCTCTTACAGCTGGCACGCGGCGTATAGAGCTGGACTTCCCTCTAACTTGGTCCACTGATCCTGTAAAATACTTGGGGGTATGGCTTCACAGAGACCCAGAAGTAGTTGTTTCTGAAAATTATGGTAGGGCCCTAATACAAATTACTGAACGAGCGGCGCGATGGGCCAAACTCCCACTTTCCCTGGCGGACCGCATAGCAGTAGTAAAAATGTCAATACTGCCCAAGCTTCTTTACTTGTTCATTAACATACCTATCCGCCTCAATCTTGCGTTGTTTACTTCGTTTCAGTCAGCGCTGCTCTCCTTTGTGTGGGGCGGTAAGAAGCCCAGGTGCAGCTGGGAGGTACTGACACTGCCGTTTGAGCGTGGAGGTTTCGAAGCCCCTGACCTACGCTTATATTATTTATGTGCACAGGCCCAGTATGCCCATTATTGGTTCTTCCCACAGCGCTTCCAACCGCATGTTGCTATCGAGGCGGATGCAGCTCTTCCAATGGCCCTGGCTGCGACTGCCTTATCTGGGGGGAGTGGGGGACCACGAACTGAAATTAATTCTGCGCTTTGCACGGCATGGGCGTGGAAGAAGCTCGCGACACGCGCACAATTGCCATATCTCTATGCCCCAAGACTCCCACTTGCTGCACATCCAGATATCTCCGCAGCTCAAGAACCTGCAGCTCTTACAGTATTAGGCGCGGTGGGGGTAACCCAATTAGGGGACCTATACAAACAAGGCCAGTTTAGATCTCTTGCTGACATACAGGGCGGTAGGGACCGGGGGTTCATGCTAGGGTTCACTTATGTGAGGGTGAGGCAGGCGATACGTGCTATTTACCCCGATTACCCTGCGGAACCCACGCCGTTATTAGCACTGCAGGCGGTGCTGGCGGGCGCGGACCGCACTGGACTGATAACCAAACTGTACACGACATCTCTCAGGGAGCGGGAGCAGCTCGATCCCCCTTCATACAGCAGATGGGTGGCTTTGCTAGGGGCCTCGCTGACGCCGGAGATGTGGAGGTTCTGCTGCATCCTTACTGGCCGACTTACTGCGAATTGTAACCTACGCATCATCCATTTTAAATATCTGCACCAACTGTACTATACCCCTATGCAATTGATGCGATTCGGTCTCCGGGAAAGCTCATGTTGTGTGAGGTGTGGGCAGGGGGATGCGGGCTTCTTACATCTTGCATGGTCTTGTACAAATATATATAGATTCTGGGGTAAAGTTACTGATTTGCTAACGAAAGTTGTGGCTGAGCCTGTGCAATGCACCCCGGAGGTCTGTCTATTAGGTTGGGTACAGTATCTCAAGCCCTGCAATCGTAGACTAGTGGCTGTCTCGACTTTGTTGGCCAAGAGGGCGGTGGCGCAGTGCTGGGGCTCTAGACTCACCCCAACTCTAAATAAGTGGGTCCGAGACTTACTGTATTGCAAAGAACAACTTGGGATATATGCTGAGGAGCTGCCTGAAGCCTCTCGCCCTAAGGACTTCTGGGCTCCACTTTCAGTATATTTACTTACCAACCCGGATATATAATAGATGCCGCAGAATGATGTTTCTCACTGTTAATTTTTGGGACAATTATGGTTATAATACTATAAACAGAGACGGGATGATACGATGGGGTCTAAGTGTTACTTACCAGTGCCACTGGGAACGGGGGGTGGTGGGAGGAGGGAGTTCTGTGTGGGTTGTTCTTCTTGCTTTATGTTATAAAATGCCGCTTGTTCTTACAAAATTGCTATTTCAGTTTGGCCTCCTGCGTGAGGGCCCAATGTGCATTTTACAAGCTGCTCAATAAAAAAAAAAACACCTGGCAGGTTCTCTGAACGCCAGGGCGGACGAACTCAGCCGCAGGTGCATGATGGATCACGAATGGCGTCTTCACTCTGAGGTGGTGCAAGGTCTCTTTCAGCAGGGGGGGGAGAGCCTTGGTTATATCTATTCGCCACCGAAGAGAACGCGCAATGTCAGCAATTCTGCGCGTTGGAATTTCCAAGGCAGCACTCGCTAGGCAACGCTTTTCGTCGTGAGTGGAGTTGCAGTCTGTTGTACGCCTTTCCGCCTATACCACTTCTTCCCAGAGTGCTGAAGAAGATCCGGCGCGACCGGGCCCAAGTCATCCTTGTGGCTCCGGATTGGGCACGAAGAGTCTGGTATCCCGAGCTGCTCGACATGGCCATCGATCCTCCGACCCGTCTGCCTCTTCGGGAGGATCTTCTGTCGCAGCAACAGGGGACGGTCCTCCACCCGAACCTGTCCAGCCTCCACCTCCTTGCGTGGAGATTGAGAGGCGGCAGTTGACGTCTTTTGACCTTCCTCCTGAAGTTTGTGATGTAATCTTGGCAGCCTGGCGTCCCTCCACTAAGACGGTATACGCCTGCCGGTAGAACAAGTTTGTGGCATGGTGCACAGCAAAGGCTGTGGATCCCCTTTCTGCCCCTCTTTCTGAGGTTCTCTTGTTTCTTCTTTCTTTAGCCCAGCAGGGCTCTGCTCTGGGCACTATCAAGGGCTATCTTTCGGCCATCTCTGCCTTCCTTCGGCTTGCAGATCAGCCCTCTTTTCAAGTCCCCGATGCTTAATCGTTTCTTGAAAGGCATAACTCATCTCTTTGCTCCTATTCCCTTCGTTATGCCTCAGTGGGACTTGAATCTAGTCTTAACCTATTTAATGTGCGCTCCCTTTGAGCGGCTTCACAACTGTCCTTTGAGGCTTCTGACACCAAAAACTGCTTCCCTGGTAGCCATCAATTCTGCCAGAAGAGTGAGTGAGCTCCAGGCTCTTTCCTCCAAGCCTCCTTTCCTATCTGTTCATCCGGACAAGGTAGTTCTCAGGACTCGTCCATCCTTCCTGCCTAAGGTTGTCACTGCCTTTCACATCGGGCAGACCATCACTTTGCCCACCTTCTTTCCGCCTCCGCATCCTTCGAAAGAGGAAGAGAGGCTCCACCGTCTGACCCCAAAACGTGCGCTTTCGTTCTAACTGGATCGCACAAAGCAGTTCCGGGTGGATGACCAACTCTTTGTTGGCTACGTAGGTGCCAAGAAAGGTCGGGCCGTACACAAGCGAACCATTTCTCAATGGGTCGTTTTGTGTATCAAAACATGCTATTCTCTGGCTAAAAAGGAGCCTCCTGTGGGGCTACGCGCCCATTCCACCAGGGCGACGGCAGCCACTACTGCCTTAGGATGAGGAGTTCCTCTGCATGACATCTGTCAGGCAGCTACGTGGGCATCACTGCACACGTTTACGAAACACTACTGTCTGGACAGCCAAGTCCGGAGAGACGGCTTCTTTGGCCGTTCTGTTCTCCAGGACTTTCTGGTGTGATCTTGGTTCGCAGACCCACCACCGGGGTTGGTATTGCTGGGGTATCTATTCTAAGGTAAGGAATCTATAACTAATAGTCTCTTTCAGATGAACAAGTTACTTACCTTCGGTAACGATATATCTGTAAGAAACATTAGTTAGTTATAGATTCCTTACGGCCCCACCCATCCTCCCCGTTCTGCTAACTGATTTCTAGGGTTAAGGATATCCTTTCAGGGCCCTAGTTTTGTGCACCAGTGGTCAGTGTCTTGCATGGCTCTGCGTTTCTGGCGCGGAAAGTCATGTACAGAACTGACGTCAGCACGCGAGGGCGGCGTCTAAGTAGCTACCGCGACGTCATCCCGGCGACCACGACGCCAACGACGGACGCAGAGCCGACCGACGCCACCTTCCGACGCGCAGAGGTACAGCTGACGAAAAAACTTTCCGGATCCAGTCTGACGCCTGGGGGTAATTCTAAGGTAAGGAATCTATAACTAACTAATGTTTCTTACAGATATATCGTTACCGAAGGTAAGTAACTTGTTCGTTAACCATAGGGGAGTTGCAGTGGAGGGACGCAGAGTATTGGATCCAGATGATGCAGTTACCAGAGCATTGTGAGGTCACCTCCCCTAACTATAAAATACATTAGCTCCTCACACAGAACATCAGTGAGTTATTAGCACAGTTTCAGCAATCTTCAGAGTGTTTCATTCGTCAACCAAGGAACTATAAATGTGCTTTTGGAGAAAGTTTGGCTATTAAAACCAGCTTAAGCATCGTAAATTTCAACATTGAGTACTAATGCCACCAGTCGTCCTACACACACAATCCTACAATATCTAATGAATCCTGACAATTTTCCTCCCTTACATGACAATGTTAAATATCGAATTGATAATGATATTCCTTCTGCCACATCAACAGAGGACTTAGTTAAGGGTTTAGTATTGATTAATAATTTTAGCATAGGTACTCCGAGCTCTTTAACCCGTTCTACAATAGTGGCTTCAACACAAGCAAGTCCTGAGCGATCACCTCTCCTGTTGTTGTATGAATGAAATAGAGCCTGTTTCAGAAACATTATCACCGTGTGCTCAAGAGCAAGACACAATCTGTTCATACAAAATGATGGCGTGGAAGCACTTCCAAATGTATTACAAGCTAATGCATCTATAAGTGATGCTCTTTTTAGTAGATAGAACACCCTTTTGGACCCTCAGGTCAAACGGAATTTTGGGTAAAGCTGAAGAATCAATGATTCCTAAGGAATCATCTAATAATTATCCAGTGTGTGTTTGGAGAATTAATTCAGAAGTAGCCATACTTATATAGGACGCTTAGCTTAGTTCTTTCATAAACTGCTAGTATCTAGTCAGTTATTCAAAACATGACAGGCAAGAACAGGCAACAAAATGTTTGCGTTAAACCTGTATTTCCCAGGAAACCGATCAGTCATATTAAAAAAAGTTCAAAATGAACAAGGATGACATAAATTCCATTTACATATACTCATTTCTAATCAGTGCAACATTGTGCATTCACAAGAGTTTAGTGCTGACAACACAGTGCACTCAAAAGAGTAATTTAGTGAATATATAAAACAGTGCAAGTGAGTTCGCAGGCTGAATCCGTTTTTGATGATTGTCAATCATTGATTCGAGCGTGGCTCACAGGGAAACCAAACCTAACTCCCACTCTGGGTTTAAAATGTCGAATTTCTACCATTCTGGTGGATACATCCATGGATCTCATCGGGACAAAATAAATTACGTCAAGCAGCACCAGCTGTTGGCTAGCAAGAAAGATAATCAGTATTAATATAGCCTTAGAGCACGCTGCCCAGGGCTCAATCTAATTGCAATTGCACAGGCGCTTACATCATGCCTAGGGACACAGATCGTATCAGAATCAGTTACTGAATATAATGCTGAGTTAGCTCAGCGCAGTTGAGTAATTTCTTCAAGTAATGTTCTTAAGTTGGGTTGGGTTAGCTGTGGGGAGTAATTTTAGTCTTGAAATCCCCAGCTAGCTACTACGAGAAATTGAGTTGCTGGTTGAGAGGGGTGAAGCCCTACTCAAGCAGCAGCCTCAATCCTTGTCAGGGTGAGACACAAAAAGTGACTAAATTAACCTGTGCGAAACCCTCTGGTAGCTTGGCACAAAAGCAGTCAGGCTTAACTTAGAGGCAAAGTGTAAAGTGTTATTGCAGTACACAGACAATAATAAAGTACAAACACCACAAGAATAATTTATCACAAATTAAGAAAAATAGGGGAAATGTTTATAAATTATTTCACCAAAATGACAAAAATCCAATCAGTAGAACAGGAGTTATGAATTTTTATATTTGAATATAAAAAAATATTCCCTAAAAAAAAAAAAATCAAAGCTCCAACCGTGAGACTGGGGCAAAGTCATGGCAGACCGCAATAGAGCGCGGGTCGGATACACAAAGTGGAGTGGGTCCGGTCTCCTCTTACCTCCAGACTTAGAAGAAATTTTGTAGAAAATGTCTGAGAAGATAAAGTTCAGCAGGACAAGGCAGCTGGCTGTGTCCGATGAGGAGGTGTCATTTTTGGGGATCCACTGGGCGAAGTTGCAGCGAAAATTCCTTTGTTCGACCATAGTCGCTTTTTTGCAAGACCAAAATCTCCATTGGGACGAAGCTGTAGGCTGTAACCTAGGAGGGCTCCGCGCTGCCAGATACTTGTTTTGCGAGGAGCCACTGCATGGGATTTGCTGATTCAGAGAAGAATGTAGCGGGGGTTGCCGCGAAGTCAGGCTGACTGGCGATGCACCTTGGACAGGTCGACGAGCAGGTAAGTCCCGGTCTCCTCTTGGTTGTCAGAGCACTTTTTCTAGAAAATTTTGTAAGTCCTAAGTTTTGGATGTGGGCTATCTAGGCACCTTTAACAAAACTTTTTAAGGGTGTAGGACTAGAGAGGCACTACTTGGAGGGTCAGGACTCACGCAGACTGAGTCCAGGTGAAGATTCAAGATGGTTTGAGCCTTTTCTGTCCCTGAGGCTCTTATCAGGAGACCAGCCAACTAGCCCTTGGAGACACTGTGGTAGTCCTGTGATCAAGGAGAAGTGCAGGGCTCAAGCAAAAGGGCAGACCGCTGGGGGCTCAGAGCAGGCTTCAGGCTCCAGAGCAGTCCTCCTTGGTGCAGCAAAGCAGTCTTCTGAAGTACACAGGAGGCCACAGCAGCAGGCAATCTTCTGAGAGTCCTTCCGCAATTCCAGAAAGTGAACTGAAGAGTGGGTCTAAGGGTCCTATTTTTTATACCTGGTGCCCTCTTTGAAGTAGAAGTTATTTCTGGATGTTTCCCCTTTCAGATGTGTTTGGAAGTTCCTGTTTCCCTGCACTGGTTCCAGTCTGTCTGCAGGCACAATAGGCTAGTGTGAAGTTATTTGTGTGAGAGCAGGCCACAACCTATTGAAGTGCAAGTGGGACTGTGCATACCTCCGGCCCCCAATCCTGCCTGAGATGGCCCATCCATGCACACCTAGTCCCTCTATTGTGTGGCTGTCTAAGAGGAATATACAAAAGCCAACTACACCTAGTCATGTGACCCAGGAACCGGCCGCAGCCACCAAATAGGACAGGAAAATGCCAACCTTCTAAAAGTGGCATTTTCAGAATTGTGACTTAAAACCTGGCTTTCCTATTAAAGAGGATTTTAAATTAAAATTCCCCAGACACCAACCATTACTTTCCTACCTGCTCCCTATCAAACGTTAACACAAGGAGATGATGGATGGAGTGCAATCAAAAGTTATCACTTATTGAATGTAATAAGGTGACCCAATGTTATCCTATGAGAGAGATAGGCCTCGCAGCAGTGAAAAACGAATCTGGGTTTTTTTCACTACCAGGATATGCTATACTTAAAAATACAAGTCCCACCTTTTAATGAAGATGCTCCCTGCCCTATGGGCTGTCTAGGGCCTAGGCTATGGGTGACTTATATGTAATAAAAAAAGGAGTTTAAGGCTTGGCAAGGTAGTTATTTTGCCAAGTCGAATTGGCAGTTTAAAATTGCCAACAGGCCGCAATGGCAAGCCTGGACATTGTAGGAAGCTGGCTCTCTATATACTATACCAAAATAAGGTATAGTGTGCAGAGTGTCCAGTGGATCCCCAGAGGCTTTACAGAGGCTAAAGTAAATAATACTAATGCTCTCTTTTCTGGGCGAGCAGTTAGGCTTATCAGAGGGTGGTGTTAAGCATAAGTTGTACACACAGTGGCAATACATGAGACACACACTCAATGAATAAATCCGAGACCAATTTATAAAAAGAATAATTGGTTATATTTATTTTGCAGATCCACAGAAATTTTTCTTAGGTAAATACGTTTTGCAATAGAAATACCTTTCAATGTAAAAAGTGGACACTTGGTGCAGTTTTCAGACTTTGCAATGTTAACCCTATGGGAGGAAGAAAACTTTCAGCATACGTTTAGGTAACATTTACTTAGATCAGTCTTCGGAAGTTAAAATCAATGTTGGGCAAGGTTCAGTTCAGCATCAACAGTGCACCACCAGCGGCACACGGGCGGACTGGCGCAAGTTCAAGGTCGGCGCCCAAAACAAGTCAATGGGGAGAGGGGCAATCGTACAGGGGATGCTTACAGGTAAGTAGCAGGGACTTGGGGGACCAGTCTCCGGGGGTTGAGGCAAGCACTGGACAGGACCCAAAGTAGCACCAACACTACACCACCAGCTCCACAGGGGTGGCCGGGTGCAGGTTGCCAACACAGCGTCAGGTGCCCATTGTAAAGCAATGGAGAAAGGCCCAATCGGAAAAGGGCTTCAGAGTCAGACCAGGAGGCCGGTCAGAGGAAACCAACAGCTGGAGAGCTAAGTTGCGATGCTCAGGATGTAGGGACTCTTTTGGTCCTCTTCACCAAGACCCAGAGCGGACAGGTGCAGGGGTATCTTTTGGTATTGGAAATGGCTTACGGGAGCATGTCGCCATGCAGAGGCTGCAGGCAACGTGGAGGAGTCTGGGAGAGGTCAGCTCACAATGGTCGTGAGCACTGGAGGACCTTGCTGGGACAGGTGGGCCACTTAGATTTTCGGCCGGAGACGTTGGGTGCAGAGGTGAAACTGGGGTCAGGCTTTGCGGTTCTGCAGGTTACAGTCTTTACTTTGAAGATGGTTGCTTTTTGAACAGGTCAGCTGTTCTCGGGAGATCTTGGTCTTTGTTGAAGGCAGGCAGACTTCCCAAGGTTTTGGAGGTTGCTGGGCTGCATAACGGGTCATCTTTTGATGCAGTGTCGTTGAGGGCTGCAGACAGGCCGGTAGGGCTGGGGCCAAGTCAGTAGCTCTCTGCAGACTTCTCTGCTGGTGCAACTCTGTGGTGTCTGACTATTCTTAGGTCGTCACAAACTGAAGTTCAGGGTCTGGGGTTGCCACCTAAATACTAGATTTAGGGGCATTGCAAGGGAGTGACAGGTAGTGGCCAATGGGCCGCTTATATGGGGTGTCTACACCCTCTATTATGCCCACCCCCTGTGGTAGGGGGACATAGACCTAGCCCTGATCGGATGTCTCACCATCTTCAAGATGGTGGGCACTGAAAAGTGTACTTCACTTCGCCCCCAGCACCTGAGGGGTAGAGTTGGCAGAGGGGGGGCACACCTCCTATTCTTTCTAAGTTTTCCCACCTGTCCTCCCGCCAAAAAGGGGGTGAGGTCAGGAAGAGGGCCTGCTCCCTCTAACAGGAGAGGCTGGGTCGCATTACAAAGGCGGCAAGGCCTTTGAAGCTCCCCACCACCGAAGGCTTTTCCTGACCAGGGGAAGATATGAACACCTCCACCCAGAAAATGGCATTATTCTTGACCTCTGAGCATGTAGGCACTCACCCCCAGGAGGTTAGATACCTGTCTTGTGGTAGCAGGCTGGCTTAGGCCAGTCTGTGACCGCACTAAGGATTGGTACGTCTCTGTGTGCAATTTTTAATAAATCTGAAACTAGAATCAGTGCAGATTTAATATGCCGAGATGTTTAGTACCAAACATCCCATACTTCAGCGAAGCCATCATGGAGCTGGGGAACTCGTGATGACTCGTCTAGACCATGTACTTACTATGGCTTCCCTGGTCCACTTACATTATCCAGGAATCGACAAGGATATTGCAGGGGCATATCTGCTCATGCAGATATGTCCTCACAGGAGATACAGTATACCCTGCCTTAGGGCTAAGGCCTGCTAGGTAGGTGTCTTCTCATGCAGTGTCTGTTGGCATGGCACACATGGTGAGGGGTCCCTTAAGGTGGCACAATTCATGCTGCAGCTCTTAGGAACCCTCTTTAACCACAAGGTCCTTGGTGCGCTCTAGTCTCAGATGCATAAAAGCAGAGACGCTGTGCGGACGCTCACAGCGGGCGCGCCGCTGGCGCACCAGAGGTGTCCCAAAGGCAAGCCTGTCTGCGCCGGTCAGCGTCCCGGAGGTGGCCGCACCGGCCATGCTCAGGTACGACGCACACTATTCAGTATGGACGGGATGTACTGCTTAACTTATGCACCTTTCACATTTGCTGGGGTAAAACGGCTAGTACTGACAATAGGGCTAACTCTCATTGCCCTCTCTGCAATTGGACTCCGGTCAGGGTCTTGGAGGGACCACACAAGGGGCCTGCCCTGAGTAAAAAGGAAGTTAATTCAGGGAGACACGGGAAGCATTATAAAGCAATACTGTTTAACACTCGCTCTTTGCAAAAACATTTATTTATTTATTTTATTTTATGGGCTTTATAGCGCGCACAGCTACTCAATAGAGTGTCCCGGCGCGAAGCCAAAACGTCAGAGGGAACAAAAGCAGAGTAAGAGAGGGACAGTTTAGTTGAACAGGAAGGTTTTTAACTTTTTCTTAAACTGAGAGGGATTCTTCAGATTGCATAGATCCAGGGGAAGGGAATTCCAGTAAGTTGCTGCAAGATAAGACCAGGAACTGCCGCCTTTACGTTTCAGACGAAACCTAGGGACTGACGCAAGGAGCATATTCGAGGAGCGCAGACACCTGCCAGGGGTGTAAAACTGAAAACGTTTCCTAAAATAGGCAGGGCCATACTCATAAAGTGCAGCGTGAGCAATGGTAATAGCCTTAAACTTTATCCTAGATTTTACTGGCAACCAGTGTAGATTACGTAAGTGATGCCTAACACTGGAGTGCTTAGGAAGATCCAATAGGAGATGCGCGGCGGCATTCTGAACCACCTGAAGTCTGTCCAGACGGTAGCATGGCAAACCGGCATAGAGTGCATTCGCATAATCTATGCGAGAAGTGACCAAAGCACATATGACCATTTCTTTAGCGGCAAGAGGCAATAGCGGCAGAAATCTACAGAGAAGTTTTAAAATACCAAAGCAAATGCCAGTAAGTTTGCCAATCTGATTACCAAAACTTAATTTCTCATCAAACCAGATGCCAAGATTTTTCACAGGATGACCAGAAGAGGAGGGACAGGGGGACTCAGTCGGCCAAAAGTAATGCCAAAACAGAGGGGGGAACTCCCCAAAGAGGAGAATCTCAGTTTTGTCTGCGTTACATTTTAACTGAGCCGACGCAAGCCAGCTAAATACCGCAGAGAGGCAGGTCTTGACATGAGATGTGTCAACCTCGTGTTTCTTCCAGGTAAACAAGAGTTGCGTATCATCTGCATAGGCAACTACTTTGGCACCCAGATCCTCAGCCAGCTGAATAAGAGGAGTCATGTAAAGATTAAATAAAACATGATGCACAAATGCACAACCTTCTGTTAGATGCGCGCCCCGACCTCCTATTCCTCACCGAAACATGGCTGTCTGACTCCTCCAACCCCACCATTGCATTTTCCATTCCTTCAGGCTATAAAATTATCAGGAGAGACCGCCCAGTAGAGAAAGGAGGAGGACTTGCTGTTGTTTTTAAACAGGAGTTTGACTGTACCGCTATCCCATTAGACCCATGCCTGGGTTTACGCTGTACTCTATCACCCAATCAGGGCATTGCTAGGATCCTGATCTATAGACCTCCTGGAATACCTAGCAATTTCATTAAGACTCTAAATGAAGTCATTACGCCACTTGCCCTCAGATACAAACATCTGCTTATCTTGGGGGACCTCAACTTACACATGGATAAACCTTCAGATCCTCATGTGACAGCCCTGTCCGAAATAATTTGGAAACTGATCCTCCAATCCCCATAGCCTGGTCGGATCACTTCCTTGTTAACTTTGATATTCGACACAGGGAAGTGTATCCCACTTGAGGTGAAAGCGACGGAACAAAAATATAGAGCTTTCAACAAAATATCTCTGCCATCTTTGTTGGGGGCTCTCGATTCCTCTGCCCCTCCTCTCGCGGAAAATCCCAAATTGGACACCTGTGCTTTAGAATCATGGCTCAGGATTAACATAGATGCGGTCGCCCCTCTGACCTCACGCACCTCGAGGAGGTTTTGTCACTCTGCTCCTTGGTTTAACGAATCCCTGAGATTTAGCAAATGCAAAGGCCTAGAAAGAAAGTGGCGCAAACACTATCTTCCTGAGGATAAGATTATCTTTAGGCTGCTCTAAAATCTTATTACCATAAGGTGAAATCGGCCAAGATAAGCTATCTGCAGACCAAGATTGTGACTACTAATAACAAAAGCAAGGAGATCTTCAAAATTGTAAAGCCCTTTACGGCACCTAAGGCGGCCAGTAAGGAAGCCCCCCCCACTCGGCCGAATGGACCAACCAGGTGGCCCGTTCCTTCCATAATAAGATAATGACGATCCATCAGTCTTTTCTTGGGGAGACAGAGGGGGACATTGTCTCACCGCACATTTCCGAGGAAATAACCAGGCCCCTGTCTCCCCTGGCACTTTCACAATTACCGTCACTGTTACATTTCCCAGTTCTAGAATTGGACGAATCACTTGCATATCTTAAAGGCTTTAAGTCGGGCTCACCGGCAGACGCATGCCCAGCTATATTATTACCCGCCCTAGTTTCCACTATAAACCACTCAGTTAATAAGATGCTTAACTCTTCTATTTCCACAGGCATCGTGCCGTCCCTTTGGAAACGGGCAAAAATCCTGCCATTCCTTAAAAAACCTAACACGGACCCAAATGTTCCCACCAATTATAGGCCAATCTCCCTCCTCCCAGCCTTCTCCAAGGTGCTGGAGAAACATGTCAACAGAGCGATCTCGGATTATGCTGCAAGTCACAATCTTTTGCATCCCACTCAATCTGGCTTCAGGGCTAATTACAGCACTGAAACAGCTCTATTGGTGACGGAGCACCTTAAGGAAAAACTGGATCAGGGGGGCAGAGCAATTCTTATACTGCTTGACCTGTCGGCGGCGTTCGACATGGTGCCACACGTGATGCTCCTCGATAGACTGAGGAACATTGGCATCGGGGGTATGACACTAGCCTGGATAGCATCCTTCCTGAAGGATAGAAATCAGGAAATATGGACTCCCCCTTTTGCAGCCCCCTTGCCCAACATGAAGGTAGGAGTTCCTCAGGGCTCTATCCTGAGCCCGACTCTTTTTAATCTATATATGTCTCCCCTGGCGGAGGCAAACGGCGCCAAGATCATTTCGTATGCTGACGATACTCAGCTGATCTTTTCTTGCGACAAAGGTGCAGACTTTGACGGGGACGCAATTAGATCTTGTCTCACGAAGGTTTTTAAATGGTTGAAGGTAAACCAGCTTAAATACAACCCTGACAAATCTGAGATTGTTTTCTTTGGCCTGCCTTCTGTGAGAAATTGGAGTCTATGGTGGCCGGAGGAATTGTCCTCTCCCCAACCGTTGCCCAAACCACTGTTAAAAACCTGGGGATCTACATTGAAAATGCCCTCTCTATGAGATGCCAAGTTCAGGCCCTGGTTGGAACTTGTTTTGGCATACTCTGCATGCTTAAAAGATTCCTCCCGCTCCTTCCACCGGACTCCAGAAAGATAGCAGTTGAGGCTTTGGTGACGTCTAGATTAGACTATGCCAATGTCCTTTACTTAGGCTTGCAGGGTTACCTCCTCCAGCACCTCCAGGTGGTGCAAAACTCAGCGGCCAGGGCGATTTGTAGGCTGAAACCCAGGTCTCATATGCCCCCTCATCTCAAGGCCCTACACTGGCTTCCAGTGAAGGATCGGATAAAATTCAAGGCCATGGTAATATTCTTCAAAGCCCTCCATGATAAGGGCGCCGGATACCTCAGAAGGCAGGCTTGTCACTATGCACTCATCAGACTGCTAAGATCATCCTCCTCTGACTTCCTCTGCATCCCCAAGATATGCCTGGCGCGCAGGAGTGGCAAATCTTTCGGCTTCCTGGGTTCTCAAGCATGGAACCAACTACCGGCAGCACTGAGAGCAACTACTGAACTGACATCCTTTAAGAAGCAGCTGAAAACCTGGCTCTTTAAGAGCTAAGTCGGCCTCTTGTGCAGTCATGCATGAACCTCTAGCGCCGGGACACTACTGATTGGCTGTGCACTTTACAAGCTCCATTCATTCATTCATTCATACCAGGGGTACCTTTTACTAGGGACTTATATTTGAGCGAAAGTGGTGCCAATTGTGGAAACAAAAGGTACAGTTTAGGGAAGGAGATCTGGCACAGGGGACCTGGTTGGCAGGAAACCTGTGAACTTCCAGTCAAAATTACATCATTTTCCAGGCAAAATGTGGGGTCTAACCATGTCCAAAAGAGTCACTTTCCTACAGACATGTTTATGGGGCTACTTAAGTGGGTGGCACAATAAGTGATGCAGGCCCACTCGTAGTATTTAATTTACCAGCCCTGGGTACATGGTATGCCACTTTACTAGGGACTTATAAGTAAATAAAATATGGCAATCAGATGTAAGCCAATTTCACAATGTTCTGGGAGTGAGCACTGTTAAGCAGCGGTACAGTGCACTGAGTCCTAAGGGCAAACAAAACGAATTCAGAAAAATAGGAGGGGCGAAGGGGAAAGGTTTGGAGGAAGACCACCCTAAGGCTGACAGGTCTTACAGCTACACATGATAATGTTGAAATTACTAATGTAAATGTGCAAGTATTTTCAGGAAATAAACACACAAAGCAGCTCGGGCTCTAGAAAACTCCATATGTTCTTGC